>OU026154.1:34136401-36684401 GCA_907269105.1 Volucella inanis | reverse complement strand
GCGTTCTACGGGGGAATTACTACTTGTTTGTTGGAACGAGGTGGAAGTCATTATTATATTGCTTACAAAAGTCTTTAAACATGATTGCAGTGAATTCTGATCCTTTATCAGAGATAAAATTTTTTGGTATGTCATGAAGGCTCATGAAATGCTTTATGGGTTTGATTACATTGAGACTGTTTTGTATTCGGAGTGTATATGCCTCTGCATATTTTAAAAAGTTGTCTATAATTTTTAGTATATTTTTATCATTTATGCTATAAATATCAATATGAATTACGTCTTAAGGTCTACCCGGAGTAACTGGTTTTTCGAATTTTACCCTTGGAGGATTCCTGTCGTATTTCATTGACTGTCAGTTCTCACAGTTGTTGATAATTTTTTCAATTTTTGTCTTCATATAGAATAAAAAGTATGCTCTTTTGAGATGTAATAGAGTTTCGTTAATACCTCTATGGTTGTTATTATTGTGATAATCTCTAATGATCTTATCTTGTGCGTCTTCTTCAGATATGTCTGTTAAAGTCTCTGTACAACGGATTGGTTTGAAAATTTTGCTATTTGAAAAGTATTTCAAATAAACACTTTGAACAATTCTAAATGTGTCATGTGTACCATATGTGGGCAATATTTGTTAGGAGGTTAGAATGGCTTAAAAATGTTAGTTATATAGGGTTTTCTAATAACGACTTGACAACTTTTTTTTAAATAAAAGGCAAACCATTTAAGATATTTCAAAAACTTTATTATTGGCTTGAAGTACAATCAAAACATTTGTGAATGGAGCTCGACTTCGTTCATATTGCCACTGCGTGCACGTTTGCAGCGGTCGATTTGTTGGACCCAATTTTCAACGATTCGGCCACACATTTCGGCCGAAACGGCCGCTATTTCGCATTCAATGTTGGCTCTGAGCTCTTCCAACGTCGTCGGCGTGTTTGCATAAACCAATGACTTAACGTAGCCCCACAGAAAATAGTCAAGCGGAGTTAAATCGCACGAAAGAGGCAGCCAATCGACTGGCCCATGTCTTGAGATAACACGTTCACCATACTTACTCTTCAATAAAACGATTGTAGCGTGTGCTGTGTGGCTTGTGGCACCGTCCTGTTGAAACCACATGTCGTCCAAGTCCATATCTTCCAATTCGGGCTAAAAAGAATCGGTGATCATGGCGCGATAACGTTGACCATTCACAGTAACGTGACGATCGTTATCGTCGACGAAAAAATATGGCCCAATAATGCCGCCGGCACGCAAACCGCACCAAACAGTTATTTTTTGTGGATGAAGTGGTGATTCATGAAGCACATGTGGGTTTTCACCCGACCAATAACGCATATTTTGCTTATTGACGAACCCATTAAGCCAAAAATGAGCTTCGTCACTGAAGATGATTTTGCGATGAAATTTATCATCTTGGCGCATGTTCTCTAGAACGCAATCGGAGAACGTAGCTCGTTATTGTACTTTACCATGATGAAAATGTTGAGTTTACTGAATAAATTGACAGTAACAGTTTGATGATTAGTGAAAGAGTGCGTTCACAAAGTAAATTCAAAGTTGTCAAGTCCCTATTGGAAAACCCTTCAGGAATATAGAGATAGGGTGTAATATATGTTGCGTTAATGAAAATATCTCGTTCTTCGACATCAACTGGTAAATTTATAATGGTTTTTGAGTCTGCTGATAGACATAAATTGGGTTTTAATTCTAGAGGTAGTTTACAGTTTTATGTTATTAGGAGTCTGTTGGCTAAATCAACTTTCGCTCCTAGTGCAGTGAGCGTATCAAGTCCTAGCAAACCGTCGAAGTATCCGTGAAAGCGGAACACTAAGAATCTGGTTTCTCCAGGCTGATTGAATTCTATAAAATTTAGTAACTTCTTCTTATTTTATATTTCTTCTTTATATTTATATTTCTATTTATAGTTGTGGGATTGATTGAGGCTAGATTATTAGGATGTATGAGCTCCAGATTGATGAACGAGGCTGAGACTCCTGTGTCAATTAAGAATTTTAGTGAACACCCCAAAGGTGAAAAAATTTTTATAGTATATAGGATAGCTCAGTGCCGTGTTTATTTATACCTTTATAGACTGTTGGTCTGCGGAGGCAGGTGTTTAAAAGTTTTCGTCATCTAGCTCATGCGCTTATGTTTAGTAAGTTAAGATCTCTTTGATCGAAATTGTAGTCATAAAATGGGTCTAGTTGTTGGAATTGTTATGGGTCTGCTTGGTAATCTACGTTGTTTTTAGGATTATCGGTATTTATATTATTTAATTCCTGGCTTGTGATTTTTGGAGACCAATTTTGTCCAAAATTAGTAGGTTGTTGGCTTCTTCGGGTTTGTCTGGTGTTTCCAGAACCGAGTTCCATTGAGGAGTTGATGTTTGTTGCTGAAACTGTTGTCGTTGTGGAAATTGTGGCTGGTAAATTGGTTGTTGCTGTAGGAGTTGTGGCTGGAAAGTCGACTTTTACATTGAAGAACGTTTTTTTTAAAGTTTGCCGATGTTTTCTAAGATTTTGGCTGGAATGTGGTCGTGATTGGTTCGTTGAATGTGAGTTGGAAAGTTGTGGCCGTAGCTTTTGCTGTAGATGAAATTGTTCTGGTGGCTTCTTGTGAGTGGTTCTTTCAGAAGACCAACTTGATTTAGAGTAGAATATATTTTGCTCTTTTACGCATAAGGCAAATGCTTCGGGCAATGTGGTTGGTATCATTGCATGAATAGTTGAACTTAAGGGTTCACATAATCTGACCCAGAATGTGTTCAAGCACAATTATTCGTAGAGGTTGTTTTTTGCCTTTATAATATTCGAATCTGTCTCATGAATTTGTACATGATTGCTAATTGTAGCGAAAATTTCGATCGTTTTACTGTATAATTGCTCTACAGGATCTTGGCTTTGCCTTAGACCGTGAAGGTCTCTAATAAGAGAAGTCTCATTCCTCTTATTTGAATAATGTAGTACGAGGTTGGATCTTATTGAAGTCCAAATGAGTGGTGTTTCATACATATTTAATATCTCATTGGCTCTTCCAACGATTTTATTTCGTATTGTTTGCAGCAATACTTTGCCTTTACATTTCAATACATTTTAATACATTTATTTAATAGTTTGTACATTAAGATATGATCTTTTGTGGTACTTAAAATATACATCAGTTTTAATAATTCAAAATACTTAACTCTAATAACAATATTTATCTTAATCTAAGTGTGAGATAGGATAGAAACAAGGTTTAAAGAGTGAATAAAGAAAGGGAGTGAATAATGAGGGAACGAATTTAAATTGATAAGTTGGAGAAATGTTAAAATATTGCATTTTAAAATTAGTTGGATTTGAAATATTCCTTAATTGAGAGGGTAAAGAGTTCCAAAGCCTTATAGTATGGATAAAAAATAAGCGTGACGAGTTAAGGTTATTGTAGCGATAGGGAATGAGGTTAATGGTTTTTGGGGAGCGAGTAAAATTGAGTCTGTTAAACAAGTAAGACGGACTTTGAGTTATATTAATTTTGGCAAAAACATACAATTCCTGGCGTTGATATATTGTTCCAAACTACAACCAAGCAAACCCCTGGCAAACATAGAAATATGGTCATATCTACGTATGTCATAGATATAACGCACCGCGTCGTTGAAGGCAACTGGCAGTTTTCGCTTGTATAAATAGTCAAGACAGCAACAGACCAGCTCAGCAAATGTTATGAGAGGTAGGACTAGAAAATGTACCAGCTTTCGTCTTGTTTCCTGAGGGGTAAAATAAGCACTGATCCACAATTTGCGAAGACATCCGTAGATACGACCCACGACCACATATGTGTGATTGTAACCAGACAAATTTCGGTTGATAATAAAGCCTAGACTAGTGACAGAGTTCACAGCTTTAATTTTGTTATTATTAAGGTAAACATCGGGAAGGAGGCAATGGTCGAAATTTATTTTTGAAATGGGTATTATTTGAGATTTTGATGGATTAAGAAGCAGCCCATTAGCTACAGACCAGGTTGCAATATGTTTTAAGTCTTCGTTGATGAGAAGAACAAGTTCATTGAGGTTACCATAAGGCTTCGCTAAATGTAGTTGGACATCGTCAGCATAAGTTATGTCATACCTTGAGTTGTGTCATCTAATGTCGGGATTAGACTCATCTCTTCTACATTGTGTATAAATTCGAAAAGGGGCCCAGGATAACCGTCAAATTTTGGTAAATTCTTAATAGCATCTGGCACTCTTAATGCTTGAAATACTCCTATTTGAGTGTTTTGCTGTGGGTCTGGAGGGTGTTGTTCTTGATTTAAAATACATTTTTATTCCTACTCTAATATTACCAAAATGACTATGTACTGTTTTCATTTCCTATTCTTAAATTATGAAGTGAGTTGCTGCGGCTGTCTAGATTATTCTATTATCTGAGTTTCTTATTCTAAGATTGCATAATGTATTATTTTCCTGTTCTAATTTATTTATTTTATTACTGTTACATTTTAGTTGATTGACTGAATTGTCACTTAATTGATCTTTTTCAATTGTTATATATTATGATATAATTCTTCGTCTGAACTTTCACTTAAATTATTTAATTTAAATCTATTGGAAGCTTGCAGATAGTAGGGAACTCTCCTTGGTCTAGGCTTTGTATTATTATTATCAGACATGGAATTTGGATAGGGATATACGTGTATAGTTACTTTGACTTACATGCAAGTAGCTGAGGTGAGCGTTGTCTTCATGTTCTTCAAGTTTTCCCTGTTGACTGTTCCTGAACCTATGTGTTAAAACACGCCAAGATTTATTTCACTATACCAGAGTGCTAGTTTCACTTAATTTTTCTGTAAGCCGGAAATCTATTCATATACGCAACTTTAGTTTCACTGCGTTCGCTTATCAATAAGCTGATTAAGATTAACTACAGCATTGAACGTTCTTAAGTATACAAAAAAATTTACTCCGTACACGACTGCGCCAGTTCGACCAAGAGGTTGGCAAAAAAAAAAAACACAACTGCTTTGGATGGCTTAATGCCGTATTCCACTTTATTCAAAAGACTTTAAAAAATGATATTTTTATATTCGTTTTTATACTTACGAGTAATTTATGCTTACTTTACAATAATTGGGAATACGTTCTGAGGGAAAATGCATTTATTAATTCGAAGAGAACAAAGTGTAACTGAATAAGTTTAAATATGATAATGAATTAGTGCAAGGTAAATAAAATGTGAATGTCGTCGTTACGGATATGTAACTCGCGCTACAAGTGGAAGCAGTTAGCGAAGTATTTTACCATTGGATACATAAACGCGACCGTTGATTAAGATTGGCGGCCTGACAAATTTTTTTCCACTCAAATATGTCGAACTTTGTGCCTGAAATAGTTTTTTTGCGGGGAATTCTTCTTTATTACTTTAATATGAAGAAAACTGCTGCCGAAAGTCATCGTATTTTGGTGGAAGTTTATGGTGAACATGCGCTAGCTGAGCGAACGTGCCAAAAGTGGTTTGCACGAATTAAAAGTGGTGATTTTGGCTTGGAAGACGATGAACGTCCTGGACAGCCAAAAAAGTTTGAAGATGAAGAACTGGAAGCAATATTCTATGAAGATTGTTGCCAAACACAAGAAGAGCTCGCAGAGTCCTTGGGTGTCACTCAAGCAGCCATTTCGAAACGTTTAAAAGCAGCTGGATATATTCATAAGCAAGGAAATTGGGTTCCACATGAACTCAAGCCGAGAGACGTCGAAAGGCGGTTTTGCATGTCCGAAATGCTGCTGGAACGCCACAAAAGGAAGACATTTTTGCATCGGATTGTTACTAGCAATAAAAAATGGATTCATTAATACAACCCTAAGCGCAAAAATCATATGTGAAACCCGGCCAACCAGCCAAATCAACTGCAAAGCCGAATATCCATGGCGCGAAGGTAATACTCTGTATTTGGTGGGATCAGATGGGTGTGCTGTATTATGAGCTGCTAAAACCGGGTGAAACGATCAATGGACAACGCTACCGAACACAATTAATCCGTTTGAAGAGAGCAGTAGCCGAAAAACGCCCGAAATATGCGACCAGACACGAGGTAATAATTTTCCATTATGACAACGCTCAGTCCCACGTTGCTATTCCGGTTAAGAACTATTTGGAAAACAATGGATGGATAGTCTTACCCCAGACCTTGCCCCTTCTGACTACCATTTGTTCCGGTCGATGCAGAACGCCCTCACTGAAATACGGTTCACATAAGAGCAGAATATCAAAAATTGGCTTGATTCATTCTTGGCTGCCGGGGCAGTTCTTTTGGGATGGGATCCACAAATTTCCAGAAAGATGTGAAAAAGTCATAGCTTCAGATGGGCAATACCTTGAATAATACTATTGTACATGTTTTTCTTAAATAAACGTTCAAATTTTGAATAAAAACCGCACGAATTAAATTACATACCCAATAGTTTCTTAAGCCACAGTCAACAGCAAAATATGTCAAAAGTCAAAAATCTTTTCACAAAGTCCTTATTCTACTTTTGTGTGATTTTTTTGGATCTCCAACATTTTTTTAAATTCAATTGTATTTTCCCCCAACTTAGACCAAATCGTTTTTCTAATTAACTTTGATTTGGGAACTTCATCAATTCCTGGCGATTGAAGTGGTTTTGAGTCCCAAACAAATGACGTTTACGTGCCACCGAAATGTAATGTATTTGGGAGTTGCCTTTCTGAATGCAGTTAACTACAAATACAAATTGCAAACAAATTATTGGTCATATAGGGTTGCGGGTTTTTGGTGGATAAAGAGCAAATCGCGTGGCACGTAAATTACATTTTTTTTTTCATATAAATTATGTCAGCTCCATAATGAAAGGTATGCTTTTGTAGTGGCACATCATGTGTAACTATGAATTCCAACAATCATCGATTGATAGGAGAAATTTCAGAGAATACCAAAGCTATGGTTTCCGTTGAGATAAAAGTGCATACCTATATCCACAACAGATAGGAATTTTGAAAATGACATTCCTTTCGTGGCAAATTATTGATTTTTTGTGGATATTACTATTATAAAATATTGTACTTTAACGACATGTTGTACATCGATCTGGTAGGACGAATTGCTTTATGTGGCATGTTAATGAAACAAATTTATTTTTTTCTACTATACGTGTACAGGTCGTCATTTTTATTTATCATGGGTTCAATATTGATTCAAAAAATGAGTATTTTAGCCCCTCTAACTAGAGTTCATTCAGTAATTAGATGTCGTATGATAAGGGTAGGCACTGATCAGAGTCAATTTGGTTATGCTCAGTGTTCTAACTATATAATACACATTAATGGCGCTTACCTCTTCATGGTATAAACTGCGAACTGATCTCTTGGTTGATTTGTCAAACAAATTTTGAGCAGCGAAAGATATTAATACCATACTTGGTCAAAATGAATGTACCATTATTTAGTATAACCGGCCGGAGTTAAAATTTGGTGACAATCCGAAATTTATTTTGCTGTGAAACCCATTTCAAAACATCGTGTTAGTGTTTTGCGACCATGGAAAAAGGCTGGTATTGCTCCGTGATCCGATTTTTGTTTTTGAATGGAAAAATCTGTGAGGAAATCAAGTCTATTCTCAATGGTGTGTGTGCGACCCATTCACCTACCCCCACAACCGTTTACTTTAGCTTTGCAGAGTTTTGTAACCCAAAAATGGTTACCACAGAAGGAACCGTGGACAAAATCCATGATCACGTATTGACGGACCGCTGAGTGAAAATTTGCGAGTTGGCGGAGATGACAGGCATCTCAACTGAACGCGTTAGCCACATCCTGCACGAGATTTAGAAATGAAATGCTTTCCGCGTGATGGGTGCCGCATTTGCTCACACCGGAGGACAAGTGCAATTGTGATACCACTTCAAAGATGTGCTTCGCCTTGTTCAATTGAAACCCGGAGGAGTTTCTGTGTCGTTTCGTGACCCTCGATGAGACATGGATTCATTAGTACACACCAGAGACCAAGGAAAAATCGAAACTTTGGGTTTACCCGGTGAACGTGCTCCAAAAAAGGCGAAGACCGTGCTTTCGGCCGGTAGGGTGATGGCCACCGTTTTTTGGGATGAACGAGGTATGATCCTCGTTGAATATGTATTTAGAGATGAAAAAAAAAAAGCAATCACAGGAGCACACTACGTGTATTCTGGCCGATTCAACGCCAGTTTGAATAAAAAAACGACCATATTTTGCGAAGAAAAAAGTTCCCTTCCACCACGATAACGCACCGGCTCACACCTTCTCAGTCACCATAAAGCCAAATTGGTCGAATTGCACTACGAATTGCTCCCCCATAGGCAAAGCTCACGGTTTTCATGGATTACAATGGTGTAGTGCATCGTGAATTTTTGCTAGAAGGTAAGACAGTAAACAAAGAGTATTACTTGGGCGTTATGAGACGTTTGCGTGAAGCAATTTGCCGAAAGAGACCAGAAGTGCGGGCAGAAAATTCGTGGATTTTGCGTCATGACAACGCACCGTCGCACAGTTCCATCATTATTTGTAATTTTTTGACGAAAAATGCAACAAATACCATCTAACAGCCACCGAATTCACCTGATTTGGCTCCCTGTAACATTTTTCTGTTCAATCGAGTTTAAAAACCACTACGGGGAGCGCGTTTCAGCAGCCGAGAGGAAGTAATGGAAAAATCGCAGGAAGCACTGATGGACATACCGAAAACCGAATATAAAAAATGTTTCGAGGATTGGTTCAAGCGCTGGCATAAGTGTGTTGCAGTCGATGGGGAATATTTTGAAGGGGACAATATAACATAGATTTAGATGAATAAACTTGTATTTTTAATTTTCTGAATAAATTCCGAATTTTTTCGATCAAGGTAGTAGAAGATGACTAATTTGAGGCTCTTACCTGCGCGAACTTTGAGAATTCGTCCATAGATGTCAGTACCAAATTCTTATTGGTGGAGTAAACATTAAGATGGACTGCATGTCCGGGGAATTGTGGAATTGGAGTTTCTTGGATCTTTGGTTTATTTGGGTGACGTTTGCTCTTTGCAGATTTAAGACTGTTTTATAATTTGATCTATCCGAGCTTTCATTTTAGGAGTTGTCGGAGTTGCATTTGTGTTCTTTAAGAATTTGTTGTTCAGAAGGGCTTATAAGAACCGTTACTTGTGCTTGGGCAAAAAGGTGTTTTGTAAGATTTCAAATGATGTGGATATATTGTTTGAATTATTCCCATAGTTGCTTCATTAGTATACAATCCGTTTATAGTGCTGGGGTTAGGATACTTCTTAAATATTTTGGTATGATCTTTTCGTGTGCAGACGTGAAGAATCAAAATGTGGCTATGAAAATTTAGGAAGGGATGAGTTACATCACTTGATTTTTAAATACGTTGATTGGAAACTTCAATTGCTGGAATAAGTTCGTGAGATGAACTTTGATCGCCATGTTGAGATATTGATAAAGAGTTGACTTGGGAGGTACCGTAAAGGTGATTTCGAAAAGAGTTGAGTGTCCGAATAATCGCAAGCACTTCCTTTTCGCTGATGGCGTAGTTTTCTTCGGTTTTACCCAACGATCTAGAAATGAACATAACAGTTTTGCGATATAACATCACCGATAAAGGTATTGGATGCATTGTAGGTTAGTTTAACATTTTTTTGTAGTCTGGGTAGACAAGAAATAAGTCCTTAGAAATCAGAGAATTTTTTTATTTTTAAGAAGGCTGCAAGAGTGTCTGCTTTGAGGGATATACGAATTCTATAAGATTAAGTTTAAGATATTCGTATTTCCTCACATCTTAGTAAAAAAGTCAAAGGTTTAGCCAATTGCGAGTAATCTTTAACAAATCGGCGACAATAGCCAGCAGGGCCTAAAAACGATTTAAGTTGTTTGAAAGTTTTGGGAATAGGGAAATTAACGATAGCTTCCACTTTCGATGTGGATGATACAACAAACTTTGTTGTGTAGGTGAGTTTTTGGTTCGGTTCGGAGAACAAAGCAGGAAATTTCCCGACTAAAATGTTGATTATTTCTGTGAGTCTGACATGTGATCGAGTTTTATATTTATTGAATTAGCTAAAGGTGACTATAGTTGTTTAAATTTGACTTTGTTGTGTGTGAATGACAGCATTACATTCCTTCAGACTGTTATTGCCTAAAATGCCATGAAATGGTTTTAATGTTGGGAGAAGGAAGAATTTTAATTCTTTGTCCTATTGGCTAAAAGGGTTTAGGAATGTATGGTGGGTTACTTGAATATATATAGCAATGGGTTTTGCTAGGAAGAAACGGTCATTTGGAATAGGACTTTTTATTAAATTGCACTGAATGTAATTCCTACTCGATCCGGTACCAATAAGAAAGCTTAGAATGTAGAATGGAGACATTGAAAGTAGGACAACGAAGAGGAATTCATCCTAAAAAATGTATGTCACTATATTTTGGGGTTTCATATTCTGATCCTCACGCTAGTTTAAGATATAATTTCTCAAATCAGGGACATACTATACTACTTGATTAAATGTCATTCGGACAAACGTAGCCAGTAAGTGGCAGTATTTTGGACTGGATCTTTTCCTGGCATATTTAAACGGTTGAGGACGATTTAAGTAATTTACTGCTGATGATCTGATCGTGGACGTTTCCATGGGCTCTGGCTTTGGTTGTGGTTTAGGAGCAGTCGGGTGAGTTGTAAGCTATAATGGAATAGAAAAGTTCTTTATTCATTTGTATATTTCTATTGCGTTGTAGTAGGGGTGAAGGCATTTGGTTGGACGTCTGTGCAAGGGAGTTTTTGTTATTCGCGTAGTTTGACCTGAATATTTGATTCTTTAATTTTAAACAGAGCTTGCGGCAAGTCTGTGGGCTCACGTACCTAAAAGTTTTGGTAGATCACCATTTAAGCTTTGGATAAACCTGTCGAGTACTTTATCTCTGTAAGTGCTAGTCAATACCGTTAGCGATTCATTTCCACATCCATGCACTGTGTTTTATTTAAAATAAGTGACATATGCGAATAAACTTTTTTGTAGAAATCTTGAACGGAGGCATAGCCTTGAATAAGGGCCGTCATTTGTTATTCCAGCGTACCAAGGTTCCTCTGAACTGCATAATGCCGCGTTAGGTATCTGGAAATGGCTTTCCAATTCAGAAGCGTATTGTAAGACTCCGGTACCGCGTCCGCATTTTCATTTTCCTCCTTTTCAAGAAAAGTCGCGAAGGCATCTTGAGTTTTCTCTAAGTCTTCAAGATTGTTTTGATGTTTAGGGTATATGCCTTGATCTCGAATAATAAAAGTATTGGCATTGGGATTCACAATAGACTTCACGTTGTTCGTAATCATATTAATTAGTTGAAGAAAAGGAATTATTGGCCTTGATTAAGGCTGTGGCTGCTGAGGATTTCCTACTTGCGGAAGATTTTCAGAGGGGGTTTTCTATTGGTGTGGTATTAAGGACAGCTGGGCGTATGAGGTTATTAGAGTCGGACATTTTTATAGTTCAATGTTTATTATAGTATTTATTTATTAGGTAGAAATCTTTTTACTTCCTAGTTTGTATTTTCACTTATACTTTTTGCAATAACAACTTTGTTGTTGTTGTTTCCTTTTAATAAAAAAAAAAAAATTTCTACATAATAATTATCGTTGCTTTCATACTTTTAGATACAACTAGTATATTTATTCGAAAAATCTTCCTTATTCATATAATTAATTTTTATTTTATCTGTAAGTTTACATACATTATTAGGATTCTCTGAATCATACTCTTGAGCGGTTTGCAGCGATTGGCAGCGGTTGCTGATATCTTTTCGTCTGCTGGTCACAGTTACTATAGCCTCGTTTCTTCAGAGGAGTTCCTTCGGTGATCGGTTATTGGCACTTGGTATTTCACAAACCTCACAATTGGAAATGATTAATTTCCAAAATTATTCTCAAGATTGGCGAGTTATTTGCACAGCTTTTAAGCGAGTAATTTTCAGTAAGTGAGTTATTTTGCACAATTTTACCTGTGATTAATTTTCGCTAGTTCTTGATAAGCGAGTTGTAGTGAAAACACAACAAAAATTGACCCCAAAACCAACCGAGGGAGCAAAGAAAAAAGTAAACGAAGATGTTGCCGCCTTGGCTTCTATTCGTAGACTAACTTTTATCTCATACTTTTCTGTTACATATGTTACATAGCTCTCATACTTCTGTTATATACCGCCCGCTTCGTAACTTTAAGTTTAAAGAGACGAAAAATTACTGATAATAATACAATATTAATTCAACAAAATTTGAAATTTCGAAAGTTAATTTAAGAACAATATAAAGCTGAGAAAATTATGCTTAAAGTGAATTGAAAAAATACATTTTTCGCTCTTGTGGCTGCGGGGTATAACTTAAGCTAAAACATGGCTAATTATAAGTTTAAATCTAGGTAAATTCATTTCAGTTTTCAATGCAAATGTTTAAGGGATGTAATTTTAAGAAAATTTTTCAAATAAAACTTTAAGAAAAAGAAAAGGCTATGGAAATTACGAACCCTTTGCAGTCGAACATGGAAAGAACTATCTCGTAATGGAAATTTATATATAGGGACTAAAGTTGAGAATTATCAGAATAAAAGTATGGATTCGACACATTAACCTTCATTCCGTGTTCGATTGCAAAATGTGATAAGCTTATTATGATGATTCCGATGCGGCTGGATGCTGTACTGGAAGTTGTGGGAGTTCTTCTGCGGCACTTCCCGCTGTTTGAGCTGATAATTCGTTGACCTTGAGTCTGGCAGTTTGGGGGGTGGCCGTGGTGTAGTGGTATATGCATAGATTCCTCAAGCAGAGGGTCGCGGGTTCGAGTCTCGTGAATGGCAATTGTATGTAGTTATATGAAAATCCCGTCGGCGTCAACTCCTGACATGAAGGCATAACACTGATGTTGGAGCGGTTGCTGGCTGGGCTAAATGTAACGAACTAACAACTAGCACGTACTTAGACCCACTGGTTGAGGATCAAACTAGCTTTAGTTTGACAACCATCTCTGAAAAAATATCGAAACCTAACACCTGAGTTTCAAAACTACTACACCACCCACCCGCGCACTGATGAAAAAGCCAGTAAAAGGGTTTTCATATCCCCTTGGTGCGCGCTCAATATTATAAAAAAAAAGTAAAACTACTTTGGTGATTGGTCGCATACACTAACTCTTGGCGGTGCGAACAGTGACCACACGCACCTGACTGTCAGCACCTGGATGCATCTGAACTATTCGGGCGAGAAGCCAGCGGCCTGGTGGTAAACGATAATTTATTAAAGCACCAACGTTCCTGTATGAATATTAGGAACAGCGCTGTGAGTGGTTCAAGCACTCTGATTGCCATAAGCGCCAAAAATAACTGCGCATTTGACGCACCATCTCTCTACGATTGCGAGATGTCCGTGGAGTACTAGGGTCGCAGTAGTCCGGATCGGGAAATACGAAAAGGTCCTTTCCTTTTACAAGATGACCTGGGGTCAATGCTTTGAAATCCGCTTAATCACTACTCATTGCACAAAGGGGGGGTGTATTCATGTATTGTTCGATGCTGACAGCTACGGTTGCGAATTCCTCGTACGTCAATATTGACTCATCGACGACTTTTCAGGGATGCCGTTTGAAAATTTTCAATGCTGCTTCCCATAATCCCCCGCGCAGCGGATGCATAAAAGTATTTCAGATCGAACAAGAATGCGTCCCTCCAGGATCCAAACAACACTTACCAAGTAGTTCCACGTCAGCGACATGAGTTTGTGTAAGGTGACGAGATGGGCTTTTCGCCATGAGCGACGGGACAGTAGAATTGTATGCTTCTCTTCATGGGCAAGAAAAGCATTACGCAAGCGACCACCAACCCTCAGCAGTCCAAACTTATCCAAAAACGGAGCATGGTGATGCAAGGGACTGGTATGACTAACACGATTTCTGCTAAGCAAAGCCTTGATGTCTTCTTTAAAAAAATCGGATTGTGCAGCTCGATACAGCACCCGCTCCGCTCTCCGTAAGTCCTCCAGTCTCAGCCCTTTGGAAGAATTTTCTGTTTTCGCCTGGTCGAAAATATCTGATGATAAATTGGTCTTCTCCTTCAGCCATGTTTCATGATCTTGCATGAGCTATGAAGGCCCGTTCCCCCACACTGTTGATGCCGCCAATTCTTCAGTAGTAAAACCTCGTGACCGCACGTGTTTTCAGCTTACGTCTGGCAGCAAGCGACTGACTTTAGCCACTCGATTGGCTACGTATGTCGTCCACCTAGATGGATGAGCACGAATCCAGGCCAGGACCACTTGCGAGTCTGACGAACAGAAAATACGGGTATGTTAGTGCGTAGTAGCCGCACATAGTACCATTGATAAGTTCGGCCAACAGTAACGCACCCTGCAATTCCATTCGTGGTAGAATTGAACTAGAGAATGAACTAGAGCAACACGACTCTTGCTGATCAACAAAGTGGTCGTTGTCAGTGGCTGACTGACATCATAAACCGTGGTTGCGTAAGCACGCTCCCAGGTATCGCTGAAACCATGGAGATAAACCAGCGGGGTACCTTTACAATATGGATCTCGTCTAGATCGCGACGAAAGTTTCGCCATTTTTCTCTGATAGTTAGATTAACCTGCTCCACGTCGTCTACGTAAGTGTGTTTTGTCAACAAGGTGGCACCTAAGAGAAACCGTTCTCCCTCTATTTCCGCGATTTTGTTCAGAACACACATCGACGCAAAAGCGGCAAAATTTGTTCCATACGTTACGGTGAGATTAAGGCGAAAGAGGAATCAGTACGCCACAATATTACCTGACGGTTGAGATCTGATTTTCTTACTTAAACCTCGTGAAACATCTTCACGATGTCCCCAGTACAAGCAAAGCGAAAGAATCTAAACCTGAGGAGCACGATCCATACATTTTGTTGCATTAAGGCTCGGTTAAGAGAACATCTTTAAGGGACAAACCGTTTTTCGCCGCCTGCGATGCATTAAACATCATTCTTGAATAGTGCGTGGTGAGGTAAAAGATAAGCTTTACAACCTTGAACTGCATCTATATTAGTGATTTTCTCCATATATCCTAACTGTTCATACTCGGAAAGGAACTTCCGAAACTTTGGTTCAATAATGGACAGTGGCATAGGCGCTTCAAATCTTCCGTCAGCGTCCCACTTGTACTCGTTTTCGAAGCACTCGACTTCTGGATCTTCTCGATCTTCTGGATCAAGATCAAGGGGACGTTTAATACTTTCAATGTCCCAGAATTGATGAATTTGTTCGGAAATTGTCTCTAATCTCGTGGCACTAAAAGAAGGAGTTACACGTGATGATTCCGCTGATACCGCAGTGCCAACTAAGACCCAGCCAAAAACTGTTTCAATTGCTGAAGGCACCCAAGATGCAATCGATCATCCCGGGACTACCGAACTTAGGATCCGCAAGAACTATGTCCGGCGTTACTGGATAAGCATCCAAATACACCTGTCTTACTGGTAGTAAGTCTGAATGCAGAGGTTTTGCGTTCGACTGAACTCTCTTTAAGGAAGCACATTGTGATATCCGCTTCTGACGCAGCTGAGGCTGATATTCCTCCATCTTTTCTACTCACATGAAGTGCAGCTGGACAGCACTGCAGCCGCAAAGTCTGTGCTACGTGTTTACTGATATAAGATTCCTCCGATGCGGCGTCAAAGAGTGCACGCACTTGAATAGATCGTCCATTCGCGACGCGAATTATTACCAATGTAATAGCAAATAAAACAGTTCGACCACTACCAGAGGTATGGAATATCGTTACCCCAGACACCACTGCCTCATTTTTTTCAGCTCGAAAATCCCTATGTAAGAGGGTGTTGTGCTTACCGGAACACACTATGCACAAAGAATATGGACAAGATGTCCAGTAAGCATTGGATGTCATCTGCATTGCGCGATTTTTTCGGGAGCCCCTTTTTATCGTGTGTGTGATAAATTTCATAATTAAACGCCCGTCTTGAACCTGATAAGCCAAAAGCAAATCTAAATCAGCCATGTCCTTACTTATTTTAGGTGTTGAATTATTTTTCCGAAACGGTTTTTTTTTTATCACCTCACTCGCAGCGTGATGGGCTTGCAAAAAAAAAAAAAAAAGAAAACAAACTGCTCAAGTTAACTATTTCCTCGGTCAGATCACTCGCGGTGCTATGGGCTTATATCACAACAAAGCGATTCGAGTTAAGTTAATGTAACATATGTATATATATTATGTGTACAACTAAACTACGCTCTGTTACCAGAGGCAAAATAACGAAAATTGACCCCAAAACCGACCAAGGGAGCCGCTTTGGCTCCTATTCGTAGACTAACTCATTAATTTTGATCTCATTCTTTTCTGTTACGTATGTTACATAGCTCTCATACTGCTGTTACACGAGTTACCACCTTAATAAAAAAAAAAAAAACGGAATAACCACCGTGTGGCGCTCCCATTGTTTCGATTTGTGTTGTTTTTTTTTTATTACTATAAGTTGGTATAATGGATAGGAAATAATGAGCTAGGCAGGGCATTCCATAAGCTTGTTAACGAATCACGATATTTTAGAGAAATCGTATGTCCAAAAATGGGCTTGAGGGTATACTGATGAGCATTTATAGCGAGACGGGTGCTACAGTCAAAAATTGGAAGGGGTGGAATGCTGCTGGCGATTTCTATGGAGCACTAGTGGTGGAAATAGTGATAAAACAGAGTGAGACACCAAATATTACGTCGATGTTCGAGGGTCTTCATTGTCTGAGTGATATAAGTATCACCTATGGGTTTTATCGCACGGTTTTAAATCCTATCTAGCAGGCGCAGAGATTTTTCGGGCAAATCCGACCAGATGTAGGCATTGTACTAAAATTTTGAGCGGATACATGCATTATAACACCTTGATCAAATATCACCGTGTGGCGTTCTCATTGTCCCGATTTGAGTTCTGTTTTTTTTTTGGTAAGTTGATACATCTGTTGTTGACATTCCCTTTAAATCTTAGCGTCATAGCTTGACATTTGCAAGAGTTACGTAGTCAAGAGTACATCTATCTCTGTGTGTGTTGGCGATTTTTTACAATTTTAGCAATAGATTTAAATTGCAACAACGAACTTGTATTAAATTTTGCGCAATAAAACAGATTTAATGGTGAGCGAACGTTGGAAATGTTAGAAAAGTGTTTCGGCAACGATTCACTAAAGAAAACGGTCACTTGCCAGTGGCACGAGCGGTTCAAAAGTGGTCGTGAGTCAATCGAAGATGATGAACTCAGTGGCAGACCATCAACATCCAAAAACCGACGAAAACATTGATGAAGTAAAAGAAATGTTGGTCAATAAACGCAAATTAACCATCAGAGAGATAGCGGAGGACTTGAACATTGCCTATGGATCCGTCCAAGACATTTTGGTTAATGATTTGGTTTTCCGTCGTGTAGCAGCAAAGTCGGTGCCAAAAGACCTCAATTTCATGCAAAAAAGAGACCGTTTTGACGTCGCAAAAGAGATGATTTGCGAGGCTGAATCCGATCCCAAAGCTCACGGTTTTCATGGATTACAATGGTGTAGTTCATCGTGAATTTTTGCCAAAAGGCCAGACAGTAAACAAAGAGTATTATTTGAGCGTTATGAGGCGTGATGATATTTGCGTGAAACAATTTTGAATATATTGAAGGAGACGATATAGATTTAGATGATTGTATTTTTAATTTTCTGAATAAATCCGACATTTTTTTGATCAAGATGGTATATCATTATTTTACTCAAGGTTTTTAAACAGAATTTCATCGCGACTTGATTTTATTTTGCTCGGGACTTACTGCTTTATGGCAACATTAATTTTGTTCAGGCCCTAGTAGATTTTTATCTGCGGTGAAATTCAAAGTGGACTACTGCCACTTTATTGTGCCAATTCGAACTAAACTTAAAATCTACAATAATGTAAAAATATTTATAAGGTTACCACCATCAATGCGACAAATTAGTGATTCAGCAGTTTGGGTTGGTTTTTTTCGGAGAAATAATTTTGCACGTGGTTTGCAAGCTTCTTGGAATTTGTATTGTTTCAAGCGTGTGGAACTTTGAGTGCATGGTTTGGACTTCTCGGAATTCTACAGAAAGTGTGAACCTCGAAGTGCATGTGGCGGACGTGGAAGCATTGTACGCGGCTGGCGTAATATGAGTTCTAATATTTTTTGTTTTAAACTACACAACAGTCTTGTGTTCGACTTTAACAGGAAAACGTCAGCGGGCACGTCAAAACCTGCTCTAATATGATAGTATCCGTGAAGGTCTTCAGATTAAGAAATGGGTAGTGGAAATATTTTAGGTAAGTGAGCTAGTTTTGCCATGTTCAGAAAATCACACTTAAATTGCAATAGAGGCTCGCAATGCAATCGATGTTCGAAGAAAAGGCTGGAAAAAAAATATCACTTAAGTTTAAATAATTGAGCCAACTCTTGGTCTCATTTACGAAGCCAGCCAGTAGTTACGTAGAGAATCCTTTAAGCCATATGCGTTATTTATTCTAATGGTTTTTAAAAGGAAAAATAGGAGAAGTTGAAGCCAATGCCAGGTATATCTTATTTTGTATTTTAAGAAGCCATTTTTATTTAACCTAATCAAACTCAAATTGACAGCTTATCGCTAATATATATATTACTTGAAATGAAGCGATATACCATATATCTAAATATTCATCCAACTAGGTTTGAACTGAAGGCAAATATTAATTCTGTTACTTTCTTTTATCTCATTTATTTTGCATTAAATTTAAGAATTTATCTAGATTGCCCCTTTAAAAATATCGACCGTTAAGTCGCATAGAATGTTTATTTTATATCTCTGTTTCTGTTAAAGTCGATCCTCTTCTACACATTTTGGGAACTATTTTAAGGACCCCTCTTTATATCCATTAGTTTTACTATCACTTTTCCGGATATAAAATCAAAATCCTTTTACAACTATACTTTGGCAAAGTTTGGATATCCAAGTTAACAAGTATTCTCATAGAAAAGTACAAAGTGCTCATCTACGTGCTTACTAATTCGTTAAGTTCGCATTAGGCAGGCGTAACTATTCGTAGATGGGAAGATTCAATTGAAAGGAATGTTAAAGCTTCAACGAGAAGATAGGGTGTCTTGTCAAATTTAATATCTTTAAACATAAGCAATCACACAACTGTAAGTCCCCTTGGATTCGAGTATAAAATTATATGTCAAGAAACAATTGTTCACCTTAATCCTTGTTAAATAGAGATGAAAACATTAAATAATAATCTTTAGTGTGTATCAGAAGACATGTGAATTTGAGAATTTAATTAACGATGAGAAATCCCACATTCTCTTGAAAGTCCTAGTTTATTGTTTGGCAGTCAAATTATAGAAGTTTCTGAGATTTCTGAATCTGATACCGGTACTTCATTTATGAACAATATGCATCTTTCATCTCATGATGTGCAAACCCTAAACAAGTTTTACATTTTAAGAATGCAAAAAAAAAAAAAATCTAGGATACTTATGAACACCTGTATCTAACTGAATGTGTCTAAAGTTGGTGATTATTCCTTGATCAGATTCACTTTGCTCTTGCCCTTGCAACATTTGAAAAAAACTATTTGCCCTAGATTTTGATCTTTGAAAAGTTGAGTTGAACTTCTAGTTCAGATCTTTTAATGAACCTAGTTATAAAGTTGAATTACAATCGAACTGAAAAGTACCACACCAATTTTTCAAGCTTTGATGAGCTCTGCGGTTGTGTCATTCGTCTAATAAAATTTTTGAATCTTATTCTTCCAGTGGAATTTTTCATGGTACTGACTTTTCGAACTCTCTCTGTTAAGAGATATGTTTGTGTTGGATTATTCCTCTGTTGTATGTACAAGCGCTATTGTACGATTCACCTTCTGTTTGACTGTGAGTGCCTGTCGGTATTCATCGTTGTAGCATGGATTCTTTGTTTGTAATAGCCTTGGGAAACTACGATATCAGAGACTTTTTCACAGCTATTGCTACTTGCCTTCCCTGTTTTATACTGATAATATGGCCTTTTAATACAGGTTAAAAAGACAGGAATGGTGGAGACCTGTGAAGATAATTATCTGATATCAAACCTTCTCACAGAGTTTTGCGGTAGCTTTACTGACCATGATATTAGCATGCGTTACTTAGCTTCTACAAGGTAATGTAGCAATGCCTACAAAAGACGTTCTCCGCCTATCGTAATATCATCAAACTGACTATTGTATGGTCATGCATATGATGATATGCGAAAAACCCATACTTGTTTCAAAGATTATCTGTTTATTTTTAAAGGAAACATTTGTTAACAGTTTAGATGCTCCTAAAATAAAAAATATCTGCAGATTCACAACATCTGATCATGGCTGTGAAAATTTGACATCCGTCAGTTCCATAGTTTTCAAGTACACTCATAGTTTCCGTTCAGACAGTTTGTTAGAAATCTATCAAATTCAAACAAACCCACATCAGTAGCTTGACATTTCCTTAACTCGAAAACTTTTTGCTTGTTTCTTGTTCGAAAGCAAAACGGCCTTTATATGTATGCATATTTGTAAATGCGGGAAGTTGATATAATACATAAAAATAAGGCCTGCTCGTCTCAGGCGTGCTAGGAATTGTACACTCATTTGCTTTGACTTTGATAAAATTTTAATTAATCAATGCTTCTAAACATATCAAAATTTGTTTTTTATATGCGGTATCTTAAGAACACCTAAGGGGTAATGGATTACCAAGAAATTGGTGTCCGTTAACATGAAAGTTCATTGTGCCACAAAGTCATCGCATGAATATTAATAGAAAATTCAAAAATAAAGAAAAAAGAATCGAAGGACGTCTAGGTACTGTATGTATTCGGCTACTCAAGTAAAAGGATTCCATTGTTTTCTGGTAGCCCAAAAAGGGTTCGTCGTTTCTCTGGTTCTGCATCAAACACTTTAATTTCAATAAATTAGGGAGCAACCGACCCTGAACAATAGTTCCGGAACAAGGATTTTTATGGCATGGGTAAGTACGGGTGTATGCACACACCACACAGGCATAAGAGTTTACACGCTCTTATGTCTGAGAAGGTAATGTTAAATTTTGCAGAATAATTCACAATGGGATGCCGAAGCATTCAAATGGAACTGTTAGACTGTAAACTGGGGCTTATGAAAGGGTTTTTTTTTTTTTTTGTAAATGTTGGCTGCACGCGAACCGTAGAAATTGTGTGGCATGATGGACGTGGTATTGGATTTGGGTTTGTGAGCTGACCTTTCTGATTGAATAAATTTTTAGAAGATTTTGAGATTTGAGACATGTTAAGCTTAATAAAAGGAAGCGAAATGCTCAAAACCACACTCCTTTGAATTTGACGGTAAAAAAAAAACAAATCAGTCATTTCAATAAAATTTTTTAAACCTAAGTCGTCTCCTTTTTACTGTCTGTAACGGAGATAAGAGGAATAAGGTTTCCGACACTTTTCTGGATTGTTAACCCTTTTGCTGCCAAGGTCAAAATCGAGTTTGGTTTAAAATGTTGCCATATAAAAATTCCATCCCGAGAATATTGGGGTTGGGACTGAAACAGAAAAATCTGTTCTAGGTGCCAGGAACGAGAAAAGTCGGGCTACAATTGTATGAACAAAAGCAATTGACAGATATTTCTATTTCAGTCTCTTTTGCTCTTTATGATGTCAGACAGAAGTGACAGCTAAAATTGGCAATGTAAGCAGAATGTGTAACGATATCCAATTCGAGTGTCAGGAAATTCAGTAAGTTTTACCATATTTGCGCGTGTTTGCTTTAGAATTCAACGTACAATGTTGAAACGTTTATTGGAAAAAGATATTTCAAAATTTATAAACAATAAATCGGACAGTGAATACGGTGATTTTTCATCAACAGATGAGGAAGATTTACATGAATATAAAACAGAAGCAGTTTTTAGGAAGATTCCCACCGAGGAGAGCTTGTTGAAATAAAGGAATGCAATCTAAGGACAACGAATGGGTTGAAATTTTAGCAGAGCCTCTGGATTCCCTTCACAGCAAGGCCATGTTTAAAGTGTAACGTGAGTCCTACGCAATTAGTTGACTTGGTTTTCAGTGAATAGTTCACGAACGTTTTGGCGGAAAAAACAAATAAATACAAATAAAAACTATCTTTACGCCCTAAAGATTAGAGTGATACATATGAAAGTGAGAAGAAAGTTTTTCTTGGTCTGATTTTTCACATGGGTAATTGTTCTCTCCTACCAAAAGATTTATATTGGAGTAAAAATAAAATAATTGATTTTCCGATGTACCGAAATCATATGAGTCGCAATCGCTTCCAGATAATGTACCGCTTCTTGAACTTTCCCCGACAACAAACAGATGGATAATAGCCGCCTCGCTATAATAAATTATCTAATAAATTACTTCAACGATACGTTGAAACAAATTTACGTTCATTCAATCAACTTGTGTGTTGATGAATCTGTCATGTCTTCAAAAGGTCGCCTTATATTACGGCAATATCTAAAGAACAAAAAACACAAATATGACATAAAAATATATACCCGGTGTATCGGCATTAGGTGAGCGTCAAGATACAAATGTCTCGATAGGGTACATTTATTGTGAAAGGGCCACCTTTTTTTTCTTGTTTGGTTGCTATGACACCTGCCAAACATATTTAGTATACATCAAGTCATTGGGCAAACATCATATTTTTTCATCGTGTTAAAAATGTCGAATTTTGTACCAGAAAATGATGACTTGTGGAAAGTATTATTATTATTGTTTTTTTTTCATTTGAAGAAAAGTGCTGCAGAGTCGCATCTAATGCTTGTCGAGGCATATTCTGATCATGCTCAGAGATAATGATTTTGATGTGAGAAATGAAGAACGTGGAAAACCACAAAAAAGTTTGAAGACGCCGAATTGGATGAAGATGACACTTTGAATCAGAAACAAATGGCAGAAATGTTAAATGTTGCACCACAAACAATTTCTAACTATGGAAAAGATCGAAAAGTCTGGAAAATGATGTCACATGAGTTGAATGAATGACAGATGGAAAACCGCAAAACTACTTATGAAATTTTGCTTCAAAGACACGATAAAAATCAGTTTTTCATCGAATTGTTACTGACGATGAAAAATGGATTTATTTTCAGAATCATAAGCAGAAAAAATCATGAGTTAATCTGGGGCAACCATCAACTTCGGGCCGGAAGACACGCAAGGTTATTTTGCTCCATGACAATGCCCCTGCACACAAAGCAAAACTGGTTCAGGATACAACCAAAGCACTTGGATGGGAGCTGCTATCCCACCCGCCGTATTCACCAGTATTGGCTTTTTCCGACTACCATTTGTTTTCATCGATGAGATACGCATTAGCTGAGCAGCACTTCGAACCCTACGAGGAAGTCGAAAATCGAGTGACTTTTTGGTTTGCTTTAAAAGACGAACGGTTTTATTGGCGTGGTATCCATAAATTGCCTAAAAGATGGGAAAAATGTGTAACTAGCAATGGCCAATACTTTGAATAAAATGTTTTTTACTTTCCTATTAAAAATTAGTGTTTTATTTTAACTTCATACCGGTACACCTGATAAGCTCATACGTACATTTGCGCTACTTTACGTTCTAATCGTAAAGGCGATCCAGCAATTGTTTCTTCTTATAAGCTCAAAAAAGAAGAAATGATTTGGAGAAGTTTTAATGAAATTGTTGTTTGTAAATGGAAAGCTCAACGTGATGTCTTAGCAATTTCAAACATGCATAATCCAGAACTTGTTAGAGTCACTAACCGAAATGGGAAATTAATAATGAAGCCAAACAATGATTACAATATGGGAATTGGAAGAGTTGATAATTTCGACCAACTCCTTTATTAATGTAATGCCGCTCGTAAAACCAAATTTTGGTACAAAAAAACTTGGCACAAATATTTTCCAGATATATATTCAGAATGCCTATAAGTTAAATCTAATGCAACCAGGTGCAACGAGTCATTTAAGCTTGCATAATTTTGAATAACATGTGATCGCTCACTTGCTTGGTGAAAAGTATCAGACATATATATGTGTACTATACAGCATCAGCCGACTTCCTCTAAACATTATATACAGCACTACCTGTAATGCATTCCGAGAATACTCGTATTTGACAGCGAAAGGGTTAATGTGAGAAAATACCACTTATTATATAAATGCGACTAACATCGCTTAGCAAATAAAAAGCTAATAAGAAAGAAACAATTTAAAGATCAACTGCGCAGTTACTTCATTTGATAGTGTGAAGTCACCGTGTACTGGGATATTCGCTGATTTAAAGTCTATATATTGTACAACAGAAAGGACACCAACAAAACTATAATTGAACTAACATTTTGAACTAATATTCATGACTTTCATGAATGTAGAAAGGTTTTTTTTTTTGTTAACATCTTTTAACAGTAAGATTCCATAACCACATTAATTTATAAAGAAAGCTAAAGTATAAAGAAAATTTAGGTTGGAGTGATAGTTTCAATGATTTAGTCTCGTATCGTTTTTAAATATTCCTACTATGACAATGAAATGCAGCTGTCAAAATATTTAGCAAGGTTTGCCATTTTATCATGCATCGTTTTATGCTTGCTTTATCGTATGAAAATTATTAAAAAATATTATCGAAATTCCAGATCAGTTGTAAAAAAGTGAAATTCGCCGTGAGGTCGGTTGTCATCATGGATTCAGTGTGCGTGCAATTCGTCAAAATGTGGAAAAGTTTGAGCGTTAGTACACTCTTTTAGATCTTAAGTCACCAACTAGACAGGGATTGATGCATAATGAAGAAAACATATTGGGCATCGGCAATGAGTCAACCCGGCTTATCTTGCAATTGGATTTGGGCATACAACCGTATACCATTGTGCTAACGTATAAATTGAAGAAGAATGACCATAGAAAACGTCGTGAGTTCGCTAATTGGGCGCTAGAAATGTTGGCCGGAGATACGGATTTTGGCCAAAAAAATCTTCTCGGACGAGGCCCATTATTGGCATAGCTGTTGTGTAAAAAAAAATTTCCATTATTGGAGCGAATGCAATCCACAAGTGCTCGGGCAAACATCAATGCATCCACAAAGATTGTCCGTTTGGTGTGGTTTATAGCATGGCGGCATCATCGGATCTTATTTCTTTCGAAATGAGAGAGAAGACACCGCTACCGTCAATGGTCTCAGGCTTAGAACGATGTTAACCGACTGTCTGTGATAAGAGCTCTACAACATCGTTATACCATATCCCAGTTGTAGTTTCAACAAGACGACGCTATATGCCATACAAGCGACGCAATGCTTGAAGTTGTGAAGGAGAAATTTGGCGACTGCGTCATCTCACGGCGAGCGGTCATCAATTGGCCGCCACGATCATGCGATTTGATACAAATCGATTATTTTCTTTGGCTACGTCAAGTTCTTAGTCTGCGCTAACGAGTTCGAGGCCAACATTCGACACGCTATTGACAGAATAACGCAGTACATATTGGACTGAGTCATCAAAAGTTGCACCAACCGCTTGAAGCACTGCCACGGCCACCTCGATTGTTTTCGAAAAAATTGGGCCGTGAATCTTTATGTCGGTAATGGCACACCAAATAAAAATACGAATTGAGTGCAACATTTTGGGGATTTTAAGATTCCTAAAAACGGCAATTTTGTTTATTGATGAAAGCGCACAGACGAAACGTTTCGTCTGTCATAACTAAATTTGGCGAAAAATGTTCTTTATGCTTAAAGAGATTTAAAATAGCTCTTGAACTAGCGAGATTTTGTACGGAGAAAGGTGTAAATCCTTGTTCAAAATCCGTCGAAAAAGGCCGTAGAAAGCTGCAACTGTGAAGATCGTCTTCTCCTGGATGTCTCCGCGTTTTCGGTGATTTTCTGTTTCATAGCACCAATATTTTCGACAAATCTGCCAGTTCAAGTTCTGCCCGTATATCTTGAATCTGCAAGAGTCCCGAATTCAACAAAACTATCCACCAGCGAACGAATAGTTTGACCAGTTATAGCAGTTCTTTTACAAATGTCCTGCATGCACGTTAGGTATTAATTTTTACACGATCGAAAAGGGATGGAAAATCAATCCTAGTTCTTTGCGTTATTGTGAAGCGTCCAATTTTTTATATCTCCCAAGTTTTATCTTTGAAAAAGAAAAAAAGATAAAATATTCGCAAAAAAAGAGTTCAATATTTTTTGCAACATACATATAGTTACTTTTGCCGCACCTAGAACAAAATAAGAGCTGATTTTGTTAGTCAAAGATTTTTCTATGATGCTTACCTTAGAGAGCGAAGTGAGTTTCTCTTCATATAATATTCGTATAATATTTAAAAAGCCAATCACAAAGGCCTTAACATCCTAGAAATCGATGTGAATTCAGGTCAACGACAGAGTTGAGATCCTTTGCTATTAGTATACATTTTAATTTGAATAAATTTTGTTCGATCGGAAGGTATACCATGACAAGTATTTCTCAAACTATTGATACTTTCCTTTTATTAAACGACCATCCTCTCCTCAAACCTGTCTTAAGAAATCGTAAAGAGGTAAAGAGGAACAAATACGTGGATGATTTTGACTGCATACCGGTTTATCTTATCGTTATGAAGGGTTTGGACCAGCTGTTCGAACCCCTGACATTAGCATTCCATAAGACTTTTGATTGGTATGACAGTTTAAATAATCTATAAAAGGATAATCGAAGGCTAAATGGCAGAGTTGAAACCAGAAGTTAGAAGAGGTTGTAGGAAAGCTAGGAGGCTCACCTGTGAGAACAGAGATTGCTGATGTTCCGCAAAGTTTTTTGCTCGTACACCAACTATTTGGTCGTATATAAATTCTAATAAAGAACTTTTCAATCCACATTAGAAACAACTGAGTTGTAACAACTTTCTGATATGTTCGTAGTCCTAATATTGTTAGATGCCATCTAGGATATGTCTGGATTTGGTGCATTGATTTGGTGATTTCGATGTTATGGTAGGAGGTCTTTATAGCTAAAGCAGGAAGATGCTTCTATGCTTCTCGCAATGAACTTGAATCTATCAGTTTGTTATCATATTTTCAAACAATTTTCCGAAGACTAATTGACATCTGCCTTCGTTACAGCATACACCCAACTTTTCTGTTAATATACCAAAATGATACTTCAAGTAGATATGCTCCAGCAGTCACATGTCTGCTAAATTCAATTAATTTTAGCTCTTAGCTCGAAGGCATGGCAGTCGAAGCATATCTCAAGGTGGCGTTTTTTTATTCTTTTCTGTGGAATTTAGCAGCCAAAAAACGTATTTGAAAATTTTGTACGTATTTTTAGACGTATACAAGTATATGCCTTTAAGTGCACTTTTGCTGCCCACTCACTGCCTTATCACTCTGTGCACATTTGAGAAAAGACTATGGTTTTTGCCGACTCCTGTTGATAGGGAAGGAAATGTCGTCACAAGTAAAACTTTTTACTTTCAGATTGTGTCTTTGGTCGGTCGAGTGGAAGATAACGTATTAAATTATTTTCTTTGTTTTTCAGGACATCGCTTATACTTAAACCGAGATATACTGTAAATTAGCAGAAAGCTTTGCGGAGGTGACTACTAATGGATTTCTCAACTAAATTGGATATTTATGTGATAATTAGATCTAGATTCAATTATTTCTGGAAATTATTTCAGTCGACGTTGACTACAGACTATAGCCAAACAGACATACACCAAACAAGAACCTTCTTCTTCAGCTAGCTAACAAGCGTGGGGTAAAGCAACTATGTACAGCAAATCACGAAATCCACTGAAATCCACACGCCTCTATTTCTTGTTTAGTTACCTCCTTATTGAAGCGAAACTAGAAACCAATTCCAGATCAAAAACAAAAGAAACCCGTAAACAAGGGTTCTGATTCGAAATATCTCACCAATTTCTTTCATCATTTTACTTCCGTCCATAACCTCATCTTCCAATCATGTCAGCTTGTTTCCGCATATCCTGCAGCAAGAAGAAATAGAAATAATTCTCTTAGATATCAATTTGTACTTCACCTCAATCCTTGATGACTACTTCAAGTCCATAACCAGCCTTAACACAGTATGACCAAAGCTCACATGTAAGTCTGTTATAAAGCGGTAGAGGAAGAGAGGAGTGCAACTTCCACCTTCACCACATGAATGTTCGTTAACTTTTCATTTTATCCGTGAAGTATATATATATATTTTTTAATACTCTTGACACAGACATTTCTCATTCCGAAGACAAAGTTTAAGTCAACTTTGTGTAGTATACCGAGACCCTATAATCCGCTACAGCCCCCACCCACTTCAATGGAACTCCATTTGAAAATCCTTAAGTTCCCGTACTTCACAAACACATAGCCAAGCACATCGAAAACACTTTAACAATAAAGTTTTGGCTGGGTTTCCGGGTTTGCTGGAACAGAAAACTTCTCCAACCAACCGAAATGAATCGGGAAAAAAGAAGAAAAACGCGCAACAACAATAGTAATAACTAGCACATTGGTCCTCTTCTGATCCTGACTTCTTCTGTATTGGGGTGGCATATTAAACTGAAAAAACAAAAAAGAAAACTAAGAAAAAAGTAAAAAAAAAAAGATTTGAAAGAACGAACATAAGAGTTCTACAGGATGTGCTTGACTAAATATTTTCATTGAAAAGTTTTTTTAATTTTTTTTTTAAACCTCGAGCATGTTTTCTAGCCCTGTTAGGAGGAAAATAAGCATAACGGCCACTTCTTTTTGATTTTTGAAACAATTTTTAAGTCATAAATGCACAACTGGATTCCAAGCTCGCATACTTCGATTAATTTGTTGACCTGCTATAGAAAGTTCTTGGCATTCCTTTGAAATAATTTTTAAATTTTAAATACTGTAAAAAGATACATACAAATAACATATATATGTGCGATTACTTATGAATGGACCTTGCACCCTGCATGGCTTCAGACAGTTCTGAGTCTAAAAAACATTGTTTTTTAAGTATTTAAAACTCTTAAAATGCCGGAGCACGTGTTAAGTTGTTCAGAAAATTGGATAGAGAGAGATAAAAAGATGTTTGGGTTTAGTTGTTATTTCGCTCCGTGTGTGGCATCCAACAGACACCCTCAAACACCAACGTAATGTCTCCTGTCCCACTTTGTTTTATCGCTATTTGCACCACCAGTGATCCATCGAAATCGCCAGGAGCATTCCGCTACTCAAAAATATTGTGATTCATTCCTAAACGTACAACTCGCTTATGGAATGCCCTGGCGAGCTCTTTATTTTCTGGTTGTTATAACTTGCAAACATTTAAAAACAATGTACATCGGTACCTTTCTTTTCTTCCTCTCTTAGTTTACTTTGTACACGCTGTGTACAGACATTTTAGGGAAACACAAATCCTAAATTATGGGGAGACTAATTTATTATTAGTGTAAATTGACTTGTTGTTGGATTTTAGGCACGAGATTTTAGTTGCCTGAAAGAAAAAATGTCTTTCGGACACAGCTGGTATTGAACCCCGAATTGGGAAGCCAATATACTACCACTTGAGCCACGGCCACCCACATATTATTTCACTGACTTTGGAGGTCATTTTAGAAGAAAACCATCTGTCTGAAAATAATAAAACTACTAAAGATTTAATCATTAGTACCGAATTCATTAAACAAGATTAGGTTCTAATAAACACAGAATCCTTGTGCTGTTTTTACATTTGGTTATTTACGAATTGAAAGTCAATTAGTACAAATCAAAATCACTCCATGAACTACTGGTGTGATCAGCAAAAGAAACAAACAAATTGCTTTGTAATATCAATAGTCAATGTATTTTCCTTTTACCTTAAGCTTGTTTTTTTGGTAGTTTCATCATAGTTTCTTCATATCTCTTTGAGGATAGTTAACTTAAATATCATAATTTTTTATTCTGGTCAATCTGCGTTTCTTTTAATCGATTTAAACTTAGAAAATACGTTTGTGACCTCTGGGTAAAGTATTAACAATATTAGATTACTTTTCATTCATATTTATTGGAGTTTCACGATTTTTCCAAAAACAATTAAGACAGTTTCTGTTAATTATTGGGTCATGTGCTCCTTTAAGGCGAAAATTGCAAATATCTCCCAATCGGCTCTTCGTTTATTATATAAAAAAAATAAATAAATAAGTGGCGTGACAGCCCGGTGTGGGCCAAGGTCTAGCTTCTCGCATTCATTTGTGTTTCTTACTTTGTGAATTTTTACACTCATGAGCAGGGTTTATTACCGGTTCCGAACCGCTCTTCTGAGAAGTTTGTTCATAGGCAGAATTTGATTTTCTGAGGTTTGCCATTGCTCGCCGAAAGGGTGATGACAATTTTGAAAAAGTTGCTGTTGTGCTCCTACCGGGATTCGAACCCAGGTAGGTGGAGTCAACCATCACGCCATCGCCACCACCCCGTCTTTTACATACCAAGCGATAAAATTCAGGCAGTCAACATGCAAGAGATCAGTGGTAAAACCCGCGTTGATTGGTTTTCAGGTATTTCAGGTATTCCCTTTTTCACAATTTCTTCAGTTTGGTTTCGACTGGTAAGAAAAGGATGTTAACTTACGAATTTTAAGGCTCCAAAAATTTCCTTCAATCCCGTTACATTGTTACCACGAATCTTAAGTCCTCGTAAAACTAACATTGTAAATTATTTTACGTTGAAAAAGCAAGTCACTATCTACTTGATTAATAGTTTTGCTTAGCGTGAAATATTTCAATGCCGTTATAAGTGAATTTAATTAAAAGCTTCAAAAAAGGACATCTTTGGTAATACAGTTGGTAAATGAAGGTACGAAACCATCTATGACAACGGATTCAGGTTTATTGAATTCACTTCGAATTCAAAGTCTAAGGGGATCTGTCGGTCATCTGATTAATCTACCACCAACCAGACAGTTCTTCAGTGTTTTGGATATCCGAACGTTTGGAGGAGCAAAAATTCTTGTGCTCAAGGTACGAATGCATCTTGTTCCAAAATCTAGTCGTATAGCCATCCATAGAGAAATATTAGATAATAACAATAAAATTGAGAGACGGAAATCGGCAAGGCGAACAAGAGAACTTTTTTGTTTGTCTTTTTTTTTGGCGGAACAGAGCACTCAGACAAAAAATTCGTCCATAGTACTCTTTAGTTGTTCCTTTTTATGAAATCTTTCAGTCTTTCGAAGAAAGATGAGTAAGCGCTTTAGTGATAAAATGCCTACAGCGCGCTTAAGAGGTTAAAGCACCCTTAAAATGTTTACACACAGCGCGGTCAAATTAAAATTAGAGAGGAAAGAAAGCCTATCTTTCTGATAAGCTACAACCGATGTACCTTGGTTTTGAATGACTGAATATTACAACGACTAGGAAATAGAGACCTCGATAGGGCCTTCCAAAGCGAGTCGTTCGTCTAAGGAATGAATCGTGATATTTCAGAGTACGTCTGAAAGTAGGCTTGAGGGTATACTGATGAGCATTCATAGCGAGACGAGTGTTATGGTTGAAGGTTGAAGGGTGGAATGCTACTGACGATTTCTATGAAGCACTGGTGATGGTACTGATGCGAACGTAAGCCGGAAATTTAAATAGGTAGTGCTCCCCCGCGGTGTGTTCATCACTTTCACTGCAAGCGTCGCAGAATGTTGTTTCAAGGGCTTAGCAAAAATATAGCGCCTCGTCGCGACGGCAGTCTTTCCCGCTGAGGATCACCACGTAGGGCCCGAACAAGATTCATTGAATTTTGCATTCCAACTACGTTCAGTGATGTGTTGCAATCTTAAACTAGCTTGGAAGGCGTAAGATGGTCCAACTAGGCTCTAAGTGCAGCTTAGAAGGTCTTCACAGTATAAGTCGTTGCCATCAAGGTTGCGTCTACCCCCGCTTGGAAGATAAACACATGTTTTTCTAACGAGGAAGTGCAATAAAACGTTGTTGTACTTCAGAAAGACGCAAGCGCCACATCTTATATCTGTTTTGGAGCCACCCATAAAGACTACATTCCTTTCGCGACCTAGATTCCGGCCGAAACTAGTCTTGGGCACAAGGAATGTCGATTTCGTATTTTTTCCGCAGCAGGAGTTCTGGTGTCATTGAATCAGACGGCATGTCCATAAGACCAGAGTCATAAGACAGTCGGCGGGCAAGGTCATCAAAGCTCCAGTATGTCTTTTACTAAAAAACGGTTCTTTTTGAATGGACGATGGTTTTAAGGGTGCAGTCCATGGTATGAATATTAAGGGAAGGGAAATTCACCTATGTGTATAGAGCGGAACCAGGAATGCTAGGGAAAGCGTCTATGCAGCCGGGATAGAAAGTTCTTTGGAGTCTGCTTAAAACATCCATAACGTATTTTTCTAAGAGTTTATTCTACCAGACAACAGGCTCATAGGATATAATTGACCTTATCGTACCCGTATGGATCCAAGAGATCCTTCTCGGTGACAGGCCCATGGCAGCTACCATGTGATTTCTCGTTCAGTTAAGATTGTTATTGTTATTATTGCAACCCAAAATCTTAAAGAACCTTCTACAATACGCTCTCCCTAATCTAAAAAGATGAACAGTTCGTTAGGAGAAAGGAGAAACTTCCACAATACTGTACCTATACTTTTGATAAGGAAATAAAAAACTTTCATATTGATGAGGAACAAGCTATCATTTTTTGACAAAGCTCACATTTTGGGTCTAAATACAATGGATGGAAATCTAGATGCCAATAAAATATCGAACGTAAAGTGGACAAATCTAGTGAATGTAGAAACCCCGAAAGTCCTATTCGAAACCGGTCTTATCAGAAATGTGTATATATATACGAATATAGGAATACGAAAACTGAAAGAAGAATTGTTAACAAGTCATGTAAAAGCTTGTGTGTCATCTGAACAATAATATGAGTTAGTTACTAATAACCCACAGGAAAAAGTCTAAAAGTGTCAAATCGCATGACCTTGGAAGCGAATCATCTTCTCCTCTAACCGAAATACTGCGATCTTTAAATTTTTTTTTAAAAAAGTAGCACCATATTCTGGAAACCAGAAATCGTTCAGACCCAATTCATTCAATTTTGGAAATAAAAATTGCCGGTCAATGTGTTGCAGTAACGTTCTCCATTCTCTTTTAAGCCTCATCTTCGAAAAACACGGGCCAATTATGCCGGCAACCCATAATCCACAGCGTACTTTTTTGGGATGCACTGATTTTTCGTGAATCTCGTATGGGTCTTTTGGACTCACAAGGATGATTATGTTGACCGAAAAATTCACGAGTTTAACAGATTCCCATTTTCGTAATAATATTGAATAACAAAAGTGCATTGCTGCTTGGTAAACGACTCCATGACTAAAATTGCAAAAGATTGTATGATATCTATCAAAAAGATCAACCACATTAAATCCAGTAAATTATAATAATTAATAGCCAACATCCACACCAGCTGTTGGCTCACCTTTTAGAAAATTTGAATAAATATTTCGAATTTATTCCCAAATAATAAATACTAAAAATAACTAATAATAAAAACTAGGCTGAAACCACCCAGAATTAAATAATAATTAAGATTCCACAGGTGGTGAATTTATCATACAATAATCTCCCATATTGCCGCCCACTGCAGAATCATCCGTCTTCCTAATTGCATTCTTAAGGACCTTGCCTTCATTAGGAATCAATGAAAGATAAATAAAGTTTTATTGACCCATAATTACGTGGATAAAGAAGGATAAAGGATGATAAAGGATGATAAAGGACAAAGTTCTTCCACCGCATTAGGCAGTGTAGATGGTGTGTGTTGGTATATTAACCTCATCGCTGACGTGCATAAAGTAATAAAGACCAGCACGCTATGTGTACGAGTACAACATTGTGCGCCACACAAATGATAAACGACTTAGGCCATTTATCCTATTTTAATCCTCTTATGACCAGCATTTGGCACATTGGGTTAAATGTTACAAAATTTTATACAGTCCACCAAAGTCTACAACCCCGAGTGTATTATACATATAAATTTAAATACAAGGCAAACTGCCCGAGATCATAAATGGCCAATCTTCAGTGTCCGCAAGCTAAGGCTAAAGTATGTCTAGCAAGAGAGTTATAATATCAATATAGTAAATTAAGCTTAGGGTAGTAGGTACATCATGATACTGCTATTAGATTAGAAGTTGTTTCGTACGTGTCCAGGTTTTCGTTTCGTCACCATTCAATTCAAATGACACTCACAAAAATTTCCCTCTGTTTTCCAAATTGTTGGTAAACTCCTTTAAAATTACATTCTCTTGCTATGCACATGCCTTTGTATGGAATGCAATTCCACAAACCCACCGTATGACTGCCATGTCAAGCACTAGTGCCGTTGACAAACTTCAAATTCCATTCGATAGATATCGTGTTGGGAATTAAATTGCAACTTTGTCTATACGATGGTTGAAAACTTCCGGTTTTTTTTTTTTGTGCAATTTGAAACTTTGATATAAAGGTCATACCTATTCCCAGGCTAATGTTAAAATTACTTCTAACTACTTTCTAAGAACAAACTTCTCAGCTTAACTGAATTGCAAACTGAAATGAAGTAAAGTATTCAGCTGGATGACACATAGATTTCAAGTTTGTTACGCGAGCTTATTACCAAAAAAGTCAGATGCAATTAAACTTTGGCTACATTGTTGTTCAGTTGTTAAAACTAGATTTTGTTCAGAAACTTTTTTTATCCATTCCATTGTTTACAAACTTGCTGATCATGTTAAATTCTTTAAAAAAAAGGTAAACTGTGGTCTTAATATTTGAATAACTTGTAAACTACCTAACTTTATTTGCAAATTTTACTATACGAACGAGTTGTTCAACTGCATAAGTATTACATAAATTTTTTTGACCGTGTCTTTTAAACAAGAGCTCAAGAGCTTTAAAAAAAGAAGTAAAAAGCCATAATATTCGGATAATATTGAGAAAAACACCCATTATATTTACAAATCAGCGATTATTCCACTGTTATTATTCCATTGGAACATGCGTTAGAAAGCTACTGTCATTGCACGTCATTTCAGTACATGTCATTCATTTGAAGCGTAAACAACAATAATTTTTTTTTCACTAAAATATGTCGAACTTTGTGCCTGAAAAAGTGTTTTTGCGGGGAGTTCTTCTTCATTACTGAAAACTGCTCCCAAAAGTCATCGTATTTTGGTGGAAGTTTGTGATGAACATGCGCTAGCTGATCGAACGTGCCAAATGTGGTTCGCACGATTTAAAAGTGGTGATTTTGGCTTCGAAGACGATGAACGTCCTGGACAGCCAAAAAAGTTTAAAAATGAAGAACTGGAAGCATTACTCTATGAAGATTGTTGTCCGAAATGTTTCTGGAACGCCACAGAAGAAAGTCATTTTTGCATCGGATTGTTACTGGTGATGAAAAATGGATCTATTACGATAACCTCAAATGCAAAAAATCATATGTGAAACCCGGCCAACCAGCCAAATCAACGGCAAAAACGAATATCTATGGCGCGAAGGTAATGCTCTGTATTTGGTGGGATCAGATGGGTGTGCTGTATTATGAGCTGCTAAAACCAGGTGAAACCATCAATGGACAATGCTACCGAATACAATTAATCCGTTTGAAGAGAGCAGTAGCCGAAAAACGCCCGGAATATGTGACCAGACACGAGGCAACGATTTTCAATCATGACAACACTCGGCCCCACATTGCTATTCCGGTTAAGAACTATTTGGAAAACACTGACCCCTTCTGACTACCATTTTTTTCGGTCGATGCAGAACGCCCTCACTGAAATACGGATCACATCAGAGCAGAATATCAAAAATTGGCTTGATTCATTCTTGGCTGCCAAGCCGGCGCAGTTCTTTTGGGATGGGATAAAAAATTAGCAGAAAGATAGGAAAAAGTCATAGCTTCAGATGGACAATACTTTGAATAATACTATTGTACATGTTTTTCTTAAATAAACGTTCAAATTTTGAAAAAAAAACCGCACGAATTAAATTACATACGCAATAGGTGGTTTGAAGTTTGCTTCGGCAAACAATTCTACTTAGTTTTTTTATGCACAATATCCCGCAGCCCTCAAGGATCTGAAGTTGTCAAAGATCGAATCCAAGTTGCCCAAAATAAACCCACACTTATATAGGTTTTTGTAACCAGCAGCACCTCTGAAAATTAATTATTCACGAAACTTTTTGTGGCCTATTTAAAAGTCAGACAAATATTCAGTACAAGAAAAAAGGACGTCAAGAAAGGATGAAGCTCAAGCTTAAGCTGTCTGAAAACTTGCGAAGAGTTTTATTAAATACTCGAAAAAAAAACATGAAAAGTACTCTAGACATGAACAAAAATTAAGCAAAAGTTTAAACAAATGCTATTAGTGATCATCGTACACTCAAATACTATTATACAAAAATGGGTCTTTTGTAATTGGATGCATACCGACTTTGTCATGTCATTGTCAAGGCGTCTGCATTAACTTGATTTAAACTAGAAAAGAGTCAAACAATCAAACACCTGAAAGTGCTTCTTTTTCTCCCTATATCAATAAACGCAATATAAATACAACAATTCCTATAAAAGACTAAGAACAACAATACAGATTAATCTTACATAAGACTGTTATTTCGCATATTTTTCAGGAGGCTAAATTCTAGCTGAAATTGGCATCTTTTAAAATACCTTGGTCATCATCAAGCGCCTTCTCGCATAGCTACAGTGAATTTAATCGATACATTTTAACGTCTCGGACAGATTAGTGATGTGAAGACTTTAACTTGTGTTCGTACCCTAAGGTCAACTCAACCTTTTTTTTTTCATTGTTTAAAAGGAACTTAAGACTTACGTGGGTATGAATAATACATGGGCTGAAAAGTCAATGTCGTTTCTAAGAGAGGGAACCACTTGAATTAATAAATCCATATCATTTTCAGTTAGTACCAACCTTCGAAAGATACGTGTATAAATTTGACAGCTGTCGCACGATTAGTTCTCGAGATATAGCGTTGTGAGTGAAGCAACTCACAAAGCAAATTCGTGTGTTGATTAATCATTGCTTTTTGATGGGAAAAAATGCAGCCGATGCAAAGAAATGGCATGATAAGTGTTACCCGGACTCTGCACCAGCCGAACGAACCATTCGCAAGTGAATTGAAAAATTTAAAAGTGGTCATACAAGCACAGAAGATAGTGCACGCAGTGGACGTCCAAAAGAGGCTGTTCCAGATGAAAACATCAAAAAAGTACACAAAAGTGAAGTTGATCGAGATAGCTGAGGTTCTGAAGATATCAAAAGAGCGTGTTGGATATATCATACACGAATATTTGATCATGCGAAGGCTCTGTTCAAAGTGGGTGCCGCGTTTGCTCACAGTCGACCAAAAACAACAACGTGTTGATGATTCAGAGGAGTGTTTAAAGCTGTTCAACCGCAATAAAGCCGAATTTTTGCTTCGGTATGTGACAATGGATGAAACTTGGCACCATTACTTCACAATAGAGTCAAGTCGACAGACAGCTGAGTGGCGAGCAGGCGACGAACCTCGTCCAAAACGACCAAAAACTCAACAGTCGGCTGGCAAGGTTATGGCATCCGTATTTTGGGATACACATGGAATAATTTTCATCGACTATCTCCAAAAGGGGCAGACTATCAACAGTGATTATTACATTGCGTTGTTGGAGCGTTTGAAGGACGAAATCGCAGAAAAACCGCCGCATTTGAAGAAAAAGAAAGTACTGTTTCATCAAGACAATGCACCGTGTCACAAGTCGATGAAAACGATGGCAAAATTGAATGAATTCGGCTACGAATTGCTTCTCCACCCACTGTATTCTCCTGATTAGGCCCCCAGCGACTATTTCCTGTTCGTAGAATTCAAAAGAATACTCGCCGGAAAGAGATTTAAGAATGATGAAGAAGTAACCGCCGAAACAGAGGCCTATTTTGAGGCTAAATCGAAATCGTACTACAAAACTGGTATCGAGAGATTGAAAAATCGTTTCAATCAGTGTATCGCCCTCGAAGGCAACTATGTTGATAAATAAATTTGAATTTTGCTAAAATTTTGTGTTTTATTGTACTATAAAACGGCACTGACTTTCCAGCCCATGTGTTAAGCTTATATGTCTCAGCATGAGCTAAGTTTTCAGTAATTATTGCGCTCCATGGGTGACATATAACATTTAATGAAGAAACTTAATTCTTAGTGGAAGTTGGCTTGTTGATGACTTCTAGTCAACTACTCATCTTACTTGATTTTTGTTACCTGAAAAAATGGATGTCTTTCGGGCGCGTATGGGATTCAAAGACCGGACCTTCCGATTTGGAAGCCGCCATAGCTGAGAGAACGGCTGAAAACCCAAGTGTGTTTATTTCGTGACAAGCACAAGTCACCGAAAAAATTTGCATAAAGATCTTGGGCCATATAGTTATAAGGTCCATTTGAGATAAGAATTGAAACCACGCAGACTGCCGTTCTTTCGCTAATTGAACGTTAGAAATTATTGAACGAGATCATGATTTTTATATAAAATTATTCTCAATTATGAGGCCCATTTCCATTTGCCTGGGTAAGTAAAAAAATAAAAATATCGCATCTGGGGCTTTGAAAATTAAAGAGAAATAATAAAACAACCTCTCTATTCACAATGAGTACCAATTGGGTGCGGGTTTTTGGCCGATCGACGGTTCTTAAATACGAAAATTGGGTCATATGGAAAATCGAATCGTCGAATTGTAAACAATAACATGCGAGTAAAAATGAGACCTAGTGTATGCTTCACCATCTGCTATCACCCTGGCCAGATCGGAGGAATATATTTATATCAATTTCTTTGCCATGGTGCAAAAAACAAAAATGCCATACATTTCACTTGTCAAAATACTAAAGCATAAAATATTATGTTTAAAAAATGTAAGTTGGTGTATCTCTTTCTGAACTTACTGTTTAATACAAACGGACAACAATGAGCTTCAAGAGTCACAAATACCAAATGCTCCGAAGCAAAACTCCACATTAGGCGTACATATGAACTAAGTCTGCAGGACGTACCCAAGCAGACTCTATGCAACCACCAATTTTCAGCATCAAAATATTCTAGTGCATCGAAAATAACAACAACTATACCCAATAAAACCCATTTTGCCATATCCCTTCTGGCGGTTATATATTATCCGCCCCTCGCATTTTTAGTGAAGGTGCACGGCGCTGCATAGAAGTAACACACAATGTCCGAAGAGATACTCGTATTCAAATACTCTAAATATCCACCTGAGCGCTGGGATAAAGTCAGTTGCCTGGACATGGATACTATTCTCTGCCAAATGCTCCTTTGGTTCTCAACTAGACTTTTCGGGTATTGCTATTAGCTCCATTATTTTCCGGAAGTCTATAAAACAACAATAAAGTGGACAAATGCTAACCAGCACAAATCATAAAGGGATTTATTGGTACGGGGTTAGAGTAGCTACTCCAGCTACTCCGGCTTATAGAGGGTTCCATGCTGTCACTACCCTGGCTAGGTTCATCCGGCTTGCGTTTCCCTCTTAATTCACAGTTCAATCTGAGCATAGGTTATATGTTCATCGTTCACTCCATTGCGAATGGAATTCCCCATGATGATGAATAAAGTCACGGCATTAGGCACACCATGGATGAGGGACACTGAATTGGATTTTTACAGTCAAAAGGAATTGACGTAGCTCTGGGATTAGCAGAACCCAGAAGCTTTTTTATGGACGGGAAGTCTACATATGCCAGTATGTATATTCGTAAAATATTTTTTTCATATTTTAAAATAAATTAAAAAAAAAAATCCAATTCCTTTCACATCAAGATAACAATTATTAGGGTGATGCTCATATGTGTAGTTGTACATGTGTCCCTATGTGGAGAACGAGAATAAACTAATTGGATTGGAATTTCAAAGTTTTATGGTCTGACAGATTCATTCAATTTTGCTGAGTCCAACTCAGGTATGGAAACTCAATTTTTAATTGATTACTAGACACAAATTCGTAACCAAGAAATTGAATCAGTTTCAATGTAGAAAAAAGGATTTCAAGTTGCGTTTTTGTAGACACGAACATCACGGTTCACTGGGTTCAAATTATTAACTGACTTCACCAGTTAGGTTGTTAGATCGAAAGAAGATTTCCTATGGATACGTTTTACCTATTGGTTCGTATGGAAGGGTGAATGATGAGGCTGAAGATATAAGTTTTAACAAAGGCACTTTTCCAAATATGTAGCAATTGGGTCTTGGACAGTTCTACTTAGGAATAAAAGTTTATAATGGATATAGTCATTGTTTTGTCCCCCATATACTTATACTTCATTTTAATTGAATTTTGGATTGACATTGCTAGTTCCTAGTGTATGTAGTAAGGATTTTGATTTCTATTAAATGGCAAAAGTCCATCATGGCCTTCTTCTTGGATATCTTTATGGCTTTCTTACACACTTTAACAGTCCTTGTAACACTTCAAGAAGTTGTGTTTGTAACAGATCACTCTATTCTGAGATAAGAGAGATTAGAGAGACCTTCCACCATGGGGGAAGCGTTTTTTACTAAGTTTAACTGGACACGAGACTTTGAATACAATGTCCATTAACTTCTCGAAAATCTTTACATTTGCCTCTAGTTCTTCGATTGCTACGGCGTTTATTTCGGGTAATTTTTTTTTTAAAGGACGTGGTCAAACTTGGTCCAATTAACTCTCTTAGGTCTTCTAACTGGTTAAGTGGTCTCCGTCTCAAGATTTAACTCGTAGAGTTTGTGTGATTTGAGAATGACTATAGATTGCAAACTCTCCAATTTTCGATCCTAAAGTTGTCATTGTTTATTTCGGATATAATATCTAGAGCAAAGGTTGGAATCGCGTGCTTATTGCAGACAGATAAGTTAGGGCTTAGAAGAAAATTGGTAAATTACTCACCTCTTTCATTATATTCTGTATCTTCCCATACTGTATGCTTTGCGTTGGCGCGCAGCCCATCAGTAGTTTGTTCTCTTAGTTATGATGGCTGTGAGTTGCTCCAATTCCTCTGGCGTTTAAGCTGAACTCGGGACATAAAAAGTTTGAATATATATCTTGGGGAGTATGCATATTCTGGGCTTACCAATACACTGATGTTTGTAAAACAGGTCGTATTGTTTGTCTCTAAGCCTCTCTATGGCCAAGTCTCTCACCCAGTGCTCCTGGATACTGCAGATGTCATTATTTTCTTCCCTTAAAAAAACACGCAGGTCAACGGAGACACAACTAGAGTGCCTCAAACAAGTCTGTTCGACCTTCAGCATTATCATTTCCAGGAAAGATATATTGTTCTTAGGGGATTCCTCCGCCTTAACGACTGTCCAGTATTTCATTGACGTCTCTTTGGGATGTTATTTGCTGGGATAAGCTTGAGCTTCAAGTCATTCTAGATATCGCCAGTCTTAGCAACTTATTCACTAAGGAAGTTCTTGTAGGATTGGTCCTAGCATTTTTTTACCAGATATCCCCTAACCGTCTCGACGGAGTAAGTTGTTAATGAAACGATCCATCACAAAGCTTGATCTCAATATTTTCCCACCACTCGGCTTTGACTTTCCTTCTGGAGAACTCATCCACTAGTGCGACTTAAAGGTAACCTCTGTTAAGCTTAATGAAGTGTTGCTTTTCAACAACACTAGCCGACGACGTGATTGGTTTTCTTCTAGGCTGAGCGTTGGGGGGCCTCATTTAGAGACCTGTTGCACTTCGCGGCCTGATTTGGTATCTTCTACAGATACTCGTTATACTCGTCAACGATTGTCATTTCGTCGACCTTTCCGGCTGCCTCATTTTTGACGGTTTTACCTAAAACGTAGAGGGTAACCTGTTACTTACTTTTCATGGCTTTCCCTACAGACTTATGTATTTTCTGTTGTTGCGAGGTAGTGAGTGGACATTCACGCCTTTTGGTGGACAGATAATTGTCTCCAGACTGAAGACCAGCAATTCGTCTTCTGATGAGGTGTCAACTTCTGGCAGCTTAACCTGGTGTTTTTTTTTTTTAAATTTTCTTCTCTGCCTTCCATATTCATCTATTTTTAAAAAAATTTGTTCAATAAGTGAGGCCGTTAGAGGGGTCCATTGTGGCAGAGTCGTCTTACTAGAACAAGGCACTCATATAACCGACTTTGAGCATCTGAGGGGACCGTCTGAGACCAGTTTGGTTTATCTACTTACTGACCCTGCATCTGTCAGTACAGGTGACTCAACATGTTGGCTTTAAAGTGGAATTTTAATAGGGCACATTCATTTAGAGGTTGGGTTGCTCTTAGTTTCGTTCTAGGGATATTTGAGTGTCTGTATATGCCCCGTAAATTTACTACAAGAGCTTCCTCTCCGAAAAGGCGGAAACCCGACGGACGAGGCAGGAATTCGCAGTTTCGCACCTTGCGATTACAGGAAATCGCCAATGAACTTACTAGGCAAGATTCAATTTAATATTTTTTAGGACCAGCACTGCTCTAGTCCTGCCTGCTTCCTCAGTTAGTGTTTCCATTGACGGTTGGACTTCATATGAGCATAACCGCAGATGGCATGACTCCACAGGTCGCGGATGTGATCAAAGGAATGCTTTCCGAATCTTTTAAGAAGTCAGCAGCTTTCTTGCCGTCCCTTAGTAGGAAATTTTATAGACTGCTTAGTTAAGTTATAGACTTATGTAATACAACACCCTGCGATGGTTCCTGTGAGAGTGATAACGACACCACAGAGCAATATCTGTGTGAGTATCCGGCCTACGTTAGTATTAGGCTGTTTTTCATAGTCCCGCTAATATAGGGTTTTCTAATAACGACTTGACAACTTTTTTTTTTTTTTTAAATAAAAGGCAAACCATTTGAGATATTTCAAAAACTTTATCATTTGTGAATGGAACTCGACTTCGTTCAAATGGCCAATGGAACAAACCCAATTTTCAACGACTCGCCCACACATTTCGGCAGAAACGGCCGCTATTTCGCGTTCAATGTTGGCTCAGAACTCTTACAACCTCGTCGGCGTGTTGGCATAAACCAATGACTTAACGTAGCCCCACAGAAAATAGTCAAGGCGGCCAATCGACTGGCCCATTTTTTTTTTATAATACCGCGCGCGCACCAAGTGGATATGAATACACTTTTACTGACTTTTCTCCAAGGTTCGGGCAGGTGGTGTAGAAGTTTGAAACTCAGGTGTGTTTGGTTTCGATAGCCAGCGCATCCTTAACCAGTGAGTTTTAGTACGTGCTAGTTGTTAGATCGTTACATTTAGCCCAGCCAGCTACCAATCCAGTATCAGTGCTATGCCTTCATGTCAGAGTTGATGCCGACGGAATTTTCATATAACTACATACAAATTCTATGAAAAGACTTTTTCAGAGAATTGCCTTGCACGGGATTCGAACCCGCGACCGTCTGCTTGAGGAGTATATGCATATACCACTACACCACGGCCACCCCCATGTCTTGAGATAACACGCTCACCATACTTACTCTTCAATAAATCGATTGTAGCGTGTGCTGTGTGGCTTGTGGCACAAACTTCATGTCGTCCAAGTCCATATCTTCCAATTCGGGCCAAGAATAATCGGTGATCATGGCACGATAACGCTGACCATTCACAGTAACGTGACGATAGTTATCGTCGACGAAAAAATATGGTCCAATAACGCCGCTGGCATGCAAACCGCACCAAACAGTTATTTTTTGTTTATAAAGTGCTGATTCCTAAAGCACATTTTTTGTGGATGAAGTGGTGATTCATGAAGCACATGTGGGTTTTCACCCGACCAATAACGCATATTTTGCTTTTTGATGAACCCATTGAGCTAAAAATGAGCTTCGTCACTGAAGATGATATTGCGTTGAAATTCATCATCTTGGCGCATCTTCTCCAGAACCCAATCGGAGAACATACGTCGCTTCAAATGGTCCATCGGCTTCAATTCTTCAGTCAGCTTGATCTTGTATGGGTGTAAATCAAAATTACGCAAAATACGAAATAATGTGGTCTGAGCGATGCCCAATTCTTGAAACCGCAGTGGAATTGACTGATTTGGATCGTTTGCTACGGACGTCTGAACGGTAGCGATATTTTCGGCACTTCGACCAACCCGTTGTCTCACTGACACGGCAACATCACACAACGAATATGTAGACTCAAATGTTTGCACTAAACTTCTTATTATTATTACCTGTCTACTAGGGCGAGAATTACGACCGAAAATTGGAGTTAACGCTGTTAAAGTTGCAGTCACCGACTCCGAATATCTGTACAAAATTTTTATAATTTGCAGTCGTTGCTCGTTAGTGTACTTTACCATGATGAAAATGTTGAGTTTATTGAATAAATTGACAGTGAAAGAGTGTGTTCATTATATTAAAATTTAATTTAATTTAATTTAATTTGAATTCAAAGTTGTCAAGTCCCTATTGGAAAACCCTATAGTTTCGACTTCCAAAGGAATATGGTCATATAATTTTGGGGCACTACAGACATCCTGATCAAAAAAATAAAACGCTCCCACTTTTAGAATTTGAGTTTGACATTTGAAAAACTTACGTAGACAAGAGTACATCTATCTGTGTGTGTTGGCGATTTTTTACAATTTTAGAAATGGATTTAAATTTGCAACAACGAATTTGTATTAAATTTTGCGTACAAAACGGATTTAATGGTGCGCGAACGTTGTAAGTGTTGGAAAAGTGTTTCGGCAACGATTCTCTTAAGAAAACGGTCGTTTACCCGTGTCACGAGTGGTTCAAAAATGGTCGTGAGTCAATCGAAGATGATGAACGCAGTGGCAGACCATCTACATCGAAAACCGACGAAAACATTGATGAAGTAAAAAACATTGCCTATGGATCCGTCCAAGACATTTTAGTAAATGATTTGGGTTTCCGTCGTGTAGCAGCAGAGATGGTGCTAAAAGACCTCAAAGAGACCGTGTTGACGTCGCAAAAGAGATGATTTGCGAGGTTGAATCCGATCCCACATTCATCAAAAGGATCATTAATGGAGACGAGAAATGGGTTTATGAGTACGACATGCAATCCAGACATCAGGCAAGTGAATGGCGTTCACCAAACGAGCCGGGACCAAAAACACCACGTCGTTTTCAGTAAAATAAAAATAAAAAGCAATGCTCACGGTCTTCATGGATTACAACGGTGTGGTGTATCATGAATTTTTGCCAGAAGGCCAGACAGTAAACAAAGAGTATTATTTGGGCGTTATGAGACGTTTGCGTGAAGCAATTCAATGAAAGAGACCAGAATTGTGGGAAGAAAACTCGTGGATTTTGCACCATGATAACGCACCGTTGCACAGTGCCATCATTATTCGTAATTTTTTGACGAAAAATGCAACAAATACCATCCAACAGCCACCGAATTCACCTGATTTGGCTCTCTGTGACTTCTTTCTGTTCAATCGACTTGAAAAAAAAAAAAAAAAACACTATGGTGAACGCGTTTCAGCAGCCGAAAGGAAGTAATGGGGAAATCGCAGGAAGCATTGATGGACATACCGAAAACTGAATATAAAAAATGTTTCGAGGATTGGATCAATAAATTCCGGGAATTTTTGATCAAGGTGTTATTCAACCAGACTACGTTTTATTGGCAAGACACTGTTTTAAATCTATTTCGAATGCCCATAAGGTACGTTCGAAAGATTCAACTAATATGGAACTGCAGAAGTCTTAATCTACAAACCGTTCCTAATTGTTATTTAAGGTTATTCCGAGTCGACGAATGAGTGATTCTCCCTTCTTAGCCAAAGACATCTTGATCAATTTTCTTTGTTCTTGCGGCCCTGTCTGATGTTAATGATTTTTTGTGTAAGATAAAGGTTCTTGTCAATATTTTTGTCTTCTATATCTACACTGCAGCCCAAAATCTTGAGATCGTCCTCATTGCTGGAAGGAAAAATAAAATCTAAAATCGAAAAGATCTTTTAAGAAGAATAATGGGCATATAAAATGAATGAACTCAAAATAAGAAGAAAAATATTTTCATTTTGTTCTAAACATAAAGAAATTTTTTAACACGAAGATTTGACTTGACTATTATTATTACAAAGTTGTCTGTGGTATATTGCTCCCGCAATGCAATAGTATATTCCACAACGCAGACTCTGATGATGACCATTATTCCTGGACCCTTCTATTCAGCTCCTTCCAAAGCAGCATAGGGTTTAAATTGAATGATGTTCGTGAATATGGTATATCATGATTTGGTAGATTTCTTCATATTCCCTTTGTTTCCGGTAGACTTGACAAAATTTTGACATGTGTTAAAGTTCGTTGTCCTGTTGAAAAAAACAAATCCTTTTTCAATTTAATCTCTTTTATTTCTCTTAAATCAATCATTAAATTAATTTATTTGTTTTATTTTGCCTATATCTTGTATCATAACAATTACTTGACGCTTATTATTTTCCCCCGTTTGTCCAAAAATACGTTTATACTAAAACCTGAATTTAAGGAAATTCGGTGCCTACTATATTTGGAATGCTTCTTTTCGTTTACCTAGTTTGCTTGTTGTGGCTATTTGCCAATCCTCGTATTTGATTGTAGATTTAGGCCGTCATGAACTGAATCTATTGTATATTGTAAAAGTAAGATTTTCAAAGTAGTTCCTCTCAGATATAATACTCCTATATTTGTGCCAACGCCTTTTCCAATTCTCAAAGCACTTGTCATAAGCACTTTCTGGTACAGCTTTGAGCTCTTCCAGCGACGCTGTTTTTTTCGATTTTGACTCTACTGGGTGCTTCCATCAGGACGATTGGGCTCTAATTTCGACGTCATAACTATATGGTATACCCATGATTCGTCATCAGTTATGATATTTTTGAGCAAGTCAGGATTATCATTAACGTCATTTAAGACCTCCTAGTTTGCTTGTTGTGGCTATTTGCCAATCCTCGTATTTGATTGTAGATTTAGGCCGTCATGAACTGAATCTATTGTATATTGTAAAAGTAAGATTTTCAAAGTAGTTCCTCTCAGATATAATACTCCTATATTTGTGCCAACGCCTTTTCCAATTCTCAAAGCACTTGTCATAAGCACTTTCTGGTACAGCTTTGAGCTCTTCCAGCGACGCTGTTTTTTTCGATTTTGACTCTACTGGGTGCTTCCATCAGGACGATTGGGCTCTAATTTCGACGTCATAACTATATGGTATACCCATGATTCGTCATCAGTTATGATATTTTTGAGCAAGTCAGGATTATCATTAACGTCATTTAAGACCTCCTGAGCGATGCTCATGCGACGGTTCTTCCTGATTAAAATTCAGAAGTTTCGGAACAAACTTCGCTTGCATGACACGAGTTGACCGATGGGCCAACATTCTCAACAACTTCTCTTATAATAATTCGATGATTTTTCAAAACAATTTTCTTCACTGCTTTGACGTTATCATCTCTTGTTGATGTACTGCGGCGTGTAGAGAGAGGTTCGTCATTGGAATCTCCTCGACCTTGTACCATGTAAACATTTTTTTACTTAAACCAGTCTCACAATATGCTACTGTCACCATTTCGTGTGTTTTAGATAACTTGATTCAAATTTTTATACAAAATTTGATGCAAAATCGTTGCTCCATTTTGTATAATGATTAAGAATCGTCGAAGCAAAATACGTCTAACCTTTCTACCTGTTATAAAAACCAAGTAGTGAGCGTGAAGTGAGCGTTTTTTTTTTTGGGAAAATAAAATATTAATGTTTAATGGGAAAGGAAAAAACATTTTATTCAAAATATTTGCAATTGCTAGCTACACAATTTTCCCATCTTTCAGGCAATTTATGGATTCCACGTCTTTTGAAGCAAACCAAAAAGTCACCCAATTTTCGACTTCCTCGTAGGATTCGAAGTGCTGCTCAGCTAATGCGTGTCCCATAGATGAAAACAAATGGTAGTTGGAAGGAGCCAAGTCTGATGAACACGGCGGGTGGTATAGCAGCTCCCAGCCAAGTGCTTTGGCTGTATCCTGAACCAGTTTTGCTTTGTGTGCAGGTGCATTGTCATGAAGCAAAATTACCTTACCGTGTCTTCTGGCCCATTCTGGTCGTTTTTCGATCAACGCATGGTTCAAATTGATCACTTGTTGTCGGTAGTGATGGTACACCACACCTTTCTGGTCCCACTAGACACACAGTATTGTCTTTTTGTCGAATCAATCTGGTTTTGCAGTCGAAGTTGATGGTTTAACCTATGATTTTTTCCGTTTAGGATTCTGAAAATAAATCCACATTTCATCGCCAGTAACAATTTGATGCCAAAACTGATTTTTTATCATGTCTTTGAAGCAACATTTTACAGGTGGTTTTTCGGTTTTCCATCTGTCTTTCATTCAATTCATGTGGCATCCACTTTCCAGACTTTTAGATCTTTCCCATAGCTTTAAAACGGTCAGAAATTGTTTGTTTTGCAGCATTTAACATATCTACCATTTGCTTCTGACTCAAAGTATCATCTTCATCCAATATTGTTTGCAATTAGGCGTCTTCAAACTTTGTTGGTGGTCTTCCACGTTCTTCATTTCTCACATCAACATCGTTATCTCTGAACCATTGAAACCATCTTTTGCATGTTGCTTCTGATAGAGCATGATCACCATAGTGCCTCTGTAGCAAATGAAAATGAAAAAATTAATGCTTTCCGCAAGTCATCATTTTCTGGTACAAAATTCGACATTTTTAACACGATGAGAAAATATGATGTTGTTTGCACAACGACTTGATGTATACTAAATATGTTTGACAGGTGTCATAGCAACCAAACAAATAAATAAATAAATAAATAAATAAATAAATTAAGGCCCGTTCAAAATAGATGTTCCCTATCGAGACATTTTTTTTTTAAAAACGACTTGACAACTCTTTGTTTTTTTAAATAAAAGGCAAACCATTTGAGATATTTCAAAAACTTTATTATTGGCTTGAAGTACAATCAAAACATTTATGAATGGAACTTGACTTCATTCATACGGCCACCGCGAGCACATTTGCTGCGGTCGATTCTTTGGACCCAATTTTCAACGACTCGGCCACACATTTCTGCTGAAACGGCCGTCTTAAGATATAACGCTCACCATACTTACTCTTCAATAAATCGATTGTAGCGTGTGCTGTGTGGCTTGTGGTACCATCCTGTTGAAACCACATGTCGTTCAAGTTCATATCTTCCAATTTGGGCCAAAAATAATCGGTGATCATGGCGCGAGAACGCTGACCATTCACAGTAACGTGACGATCGTTATCATCGACGAAAAAATATGGCCCAATAACGCCGCCGGCATGCAAACCGCACCAAACAGTTATTTTTTGTGGATGAAGTGGTGATTCATGAAGCACATGTGGGTTTTCACCCGACCAATAACGAATATTTTGTTTTATGGCAAACCCTTTGAGCCAAAAATGAGCTTCGTCACTGAAGATGATTTTGCGACTCCGAATATCTGTAGAAAATTTTTATAATTTGCAGACGTTGCTCGTTAGTGTACTTTACCATGATGAAAATGTTGAGTTTATTGAATAAACTGACAGTGACATTTGATGATTAGTGAAAGAGTGCGTTCACAAATTTAATTGAAAGTTGTCAAGTCCCTATTGGAAAACCCTATATCTTGACACTCATTTCATACCGGTACGGAAAATATGTTTGGTACATGTGTACCAAAAAATCGATGTACGTTTCTCGCGAAATTTCAATAGTCACCTTACTTTTTGAACACACCTCGTATGTATTTTCGATTGGTTTCTATATACGAGTATGTTACCATTTAAAAGTAAAAAGAGATTTTCTTCACAGAATTAATGTTTTTTTTTTGTGCATCACTACAACTCTCTTACTTTACATCCTCTTAAAACTCAACTTGAGTTTTTTTTTCATTTACGACACATTACATTCTCCGTTTTGGCGAAAAGCAAAGAGCTAGGAAAACTTGCATCTTCTTGCATATTGTTGTTACCGCATATATACATGGTAGATATAACATATGACTACATACTCTGTCACCTTATGAGATCTACTTACTTCTTGAAACCTTATGTTAGCATCGACTAGATATCCATAAAATATGCGTTTCGTGTTGATGTATAGATACTCCATCCAATCATGTATGTTGGGAGAAAGACATTCTTTATTTTCATAACGATCTAAGCTATATGAGCGGTGTATAGGTCTTAATCACTTTTTTTTTATAAAAGCAGAATTTAAGAGTTTGTAAGGTTCATGAAATATTTAAAATTTAATTACCCACCATGAAAATGAAGTTTATTTAATCCAGATTTCCTACACGACATGTACCTAATCAAAGGGTGTTTACAAATATTTACAGAAGATTGCGAGAAACTGGAAGAATTACATGCAATCGAGCAGAACCACATGCGGTAGCTGTGAGAGATGCAGAATAAGAAGAACGAATTTTCAATGTGGTAGCAACAGAGCCATCAATTCGTACACGTTCGATGCTTTTACGCCTAAATGTTCCAGAGTTATTACCAGCAAATCTGCCTCTACGATCGGAATTTCGCAATTTGTTGCTGGGACGGCATTTCTATGACAATACATTTATTCGCAATTCGATGAGTCGCAATTCAGCTTCCATAACCTACACCCATGGGCAAATGAAAATCTACCTATAACAAGAACAACATTATTTTAACATCGATTCAGCCCAAATGTGTGGTGTAGTTGGTAATACGTTAATTGAGCCTTTCACGCTTCTACAAACACTAAATAGTGAAATGTATTTGAAATTTTTGCAAAATGAATTGTCAGGACTCCTAGAAAATGTTTCGCTTGCACAAAAGAAGAGTTCGCTTCTACCAATTGGATCGTGCTCCAAGTCCAAGTGGTGCAGAATAGTTAAGGATTAATTCGATGAAAAATTCCCAAAAAGATGGAATGGAAGGAAAGTTCCAGGCATTGGCGTGCATGATCATCAGATTTTTCAATTTAGGATTTCATCTGAAATAAGAAAATTGGCTAAATTGCAAGAACGTAAAGCAGCAACTTCACTACATATCAAAGAGTCTACCAACTATTAATATTACAGGAACCATTCAAAAACAAGCATTAGATTCCATTCGGTCTTTGAGCAACTGTTGTAGATTTATAATTATGTAAACTACGATAAGTAATAAAATTATTTATTTATTTATATTAATATTTATTATAACTATAAATAAAAGTGCACTTATTTTAGAGTACTTTTTAGTAGTAATAATAAATAGTTATATTGGTGGTTGATTTATTTGATCTTATACTTGGAAACTGTAAGTCCTAGGTAAAAACTTTGTATGTAGGTTAGATACAATTTCTGGGTTAGACTATGGGGCATCAACATTTTTCCAAAAATTATATAAAAAAATATTAAACAATTTTGTGTTTGAAGATCATTTTCTCGAAAACGAAAGCATGTAAGTTAACAAAACTCTTTATTTGAAATCTGAATATAATAACACCTCATTAAATTCCGGTACATGCACATAATCACGCGCAGTATTCATGTTTCCAAATTCCTAGATCCCATATTCATTCACACGGTTAGACCACGATCTGTGTCTGGAGCCAACAGGTGAATATCAGGTTCATATAATTTTCCCACATTCTTCTTTATCCCACACTTCCGCCACATAGTTAAGCTAGTAGTAGTTTCATTATTGTTTGCTGTCAAGTCTAAACATAAGTGATCATTAAAAGAATAAAGAGGCTTCACCTCCCAAAAAAAAAACTATTTTTTAAAAAAAATTCTAAAATAGAATTTTAATTGGCGCCCGAGCAGGAACCACATGTAAAGTCGGTATCTTATTAAAATTAAAATAATTTCGTGGTTAAATACCACCACAAAGTCCTCAAGCAGCTCGCCGTAAAAATTAGAAAAACCTGTGGTTTCCCCCGCGTGTGTGGAAAATAAAAATTAAGGGCCTGTGATTAGTCTTCGGCGGCTAATCACTCGTTTGAAGAAGGAAAAGGAAGTGGAGATCCGGTAGCCGCACCCCCAAACGCAACAAGCCAGGACCAGAAATGCATTGCCTGCAATTATTACTGTAAGCTAGTTTTAAGAATGCTAAACATATAAAAGTGAAATTGAAATCTTTAAAAAATAGAAATAAGCAGAAAAGTAAAACCGTTAATATTTAAGAATTTTAAAATTTAAAAATATAAATAAAACCATATAAAACTGAAATATTTTTTTTTAGAAAGAAAAAAAAGTAAAATATTTAATATCTAAGATAACTTACAAGGTCGAACGTATAAAAGAAACAGTGAAAAAGATATAGTATTTGAGAAGAGTGTTTCAAAGTTATCGATTTGTAAGTTTATAATCGGTATTTAATACAAATATGCCTTTGTTAAGATCCGGAACCGAACTTTCGATTCCTCTCTCTTCAGAGGAGGAACAACCCGCAGCTAATAACAATCCCATTAAACGACAGTGCAAATCACTCTTTTCAATCCAGTTCTTCAACTAACAACTCTTCACAAGAAAATCAAAACACTGCAACCATTAGCAACGCGCGGCAAAATCCCAAGGCACAACCAGATTTTGACGAAATGATTTCTTCGGTAGTTTTCCGAATTCTTGAAAACCAGGAACGAAACATGATTCAGAACATACTTAATCCTAGCGCAAATAGATTGTCTGGCACAGACTAAATTATAAACCCTGAACATAGGATTGGGCTTATATATCCCGATGCCTTGTGATGCACTATGCAGACAAGCGGAACTTAAGCACTCTCGAAAACCAAATGCAAGCTGTGGTACAGGGGCAAAATACCATCCAAGGGTTTTATCATATTGTGTATTACACCTATCTCTGATTTTAAACAAGCTCTCATGCATGGATATAAGTACCGAATCCATGGGTTTACTGACTCAAATATATAGAGATAAAGCACTGGACACCTTCATCCGAAGGCTTAAAGGTGACTTACCTCGTTTGCTAGGAATCAGAGTACCAGGCTCTGCACCTATGCTTGCAACTCGAGAACCAGAGTTTCAGAGCTAATTTTTCGCAGTCAACTCAAGTACCTAAAAAATAATATCAATATCTAATTCCATAAATGCGAAATATCAATATCCAACAGAGACAGGGAAACAACTTTAGACCCCCCTTTCATTATTTTTTTTTTAATTAAACCCCAAGGACAGTTTAAGACCCAATATAATCCTAGGCCAACCCAAAATTTTAATATTACTAACCAAAGCAAAATTTCCAAAGACCCCAAATAAAAGGGGAACCTTTGACTCAAGGACCTTCTACACAGATAAGGCAGATTAATCAGCAGAACAAGCAAAGAATGTGATGCCATCATAGATCAAGTCCAACAAGATTCAATTGAATTTAGAGCATATAACGAGGAGATGCTGTCAGAAGACAATATATATAATAATACCTTTAGCGAATATGTCCAACAGTTTCATGAAACTAACTGCCATGAACCTACCAATCTGACGGATATTAATTTTTTAGATTAACGTGCTTTTCATTGCCTTATTTTGAGTATCGAATGGAGAGCGGCCAAATTCTTAAATTCTAATAAGAACTACAAACAACACTCTCTGGTAAATAAATCTATACAAAGCAATCAATGCTTTTTTGCAAACTCAGTGGCAGGAAGCATAAAGGCATCCCACCATACTTTCATCAATCCATTTGGACCTCTTAATTTAAAAATACAATTCTTCCTACTCCACACTCTCAAATCGTTTATTGGAACTCTTGGATATGATAGTCTCAAGGAACTTTCAGCAATTATCCACACAAGTGAGGATTGCATGACTATCCTAAATAAAATAAAGATCAGAATCAAATACCAAGCATCACAGGACTTAATACAATCAATGTCAGGACAGACCATATGACCACAGATCAAAAAAATTCAATATTGCAAAATATCCTCGTCTATTCGAAGAACAGAATGAAAAACGTAAAAGGATAGATTCGAACAAGCGATGACAACCCAGTTTATTCTCGATATTACCCATACCCGATGTCATTGAAAGAAGAGGTAGAAAGACAATTACAAGATCTGCTCAATGATGGGATAATAAGACCTTCACGGTCGCCGTATAATTCCCCAGTTTGGATCGTCCCAGAAAAAATTGGACGCTTCCGGTGAAAAGAAGTACCGGGTAGTCATCGATTATAGAAAACTAAACTCCGTAACAATAGCCGACCGGTATCCAATTCCGGAAATAAATGAAGTTTTGTCACAACTTGGTGAAAACAAGTGGTTTACGGTCCTAGATTTGAAGAGCGGGTTTCATCAAATTCACCTAAGGGAAACAGATAACGAAATAACCGCCTTCTCTATAAATATCGGCAAATATGAATTTACCTGTTCGCCTTTTAGGCTGCAAAATGCCCCTGCCATATTTCAGAGAGCTCTCGATGACATTCTTCGTGAGCATATTATAGGCAAGATATGATTCAACTACATTGACGATATAATTATATTTAGTCAAGATTAAGCAACTCACTGACAAAATATTCGCAAGGTTTTAAAACCCTTTAAGAAGCTAACATGTCCAGCTTGACAACTTCCGATGGTATTAAAACAAATCCAACGAAAGAAGAGACAATTCTTAATTTTCCCAAACCTTTAACCTTAAAAGATCTTCGATCCTTTCTAGGATTAGCCGGTTATTACTGCCGATTCATAAGGGACTATGCAATATTTACCAAACCACGCACCAGAAGAATTTCAAAAAACGTCAAGTAAACATCCGATAGTCCTTAGCGAAGATGAATTAAATTCCTTGAGTAAAATAAAAAATGCCCTCGTTTCAAAAGAAAAAAAAAATCACTTATCCCAATTTCACAAAAGAATTCCAATTAACCACAGACGCGTCCAATTATGCCATTAGCGAGGTTCTTTCTCACGGAGACAGACCGATCACTTTTATATCACGAACCTTGAATAAAGCAGAGAAATATTATGCCAAGAATGAAAAAGAGATGTTGGCAATCATATGGTCTTTGAAAGCTTTACGTAATTATCTTTATGGTAGAATCAAAGTCAGAATATACACCAACCACCAACCTCTGACTTACGCATTGCGCAACAAGAATAATAATGCAAAAATAAAACGCTGGAGGAGTTCAATTATGAACTTCAGTATAAACCTGGCAAAACTAACATATATGCACTCTCCAGGCCACCACAAGATTGTTTATGTCAACTACAACTCATAGCGATGAAAGTTCCTCTCACATACTAATTCAGATTGTCGAAGTTCCGATTAATGTTTTTAAGAACCAAATTTTCCTAAATATGGGTAAGAATTCTGAACAAGAATTTAAAATTATTTTCCCCCGATACCATCGCCATATCATTACAGAAAGAGAGTACAATAAACAAAACCTTTTAGTTATACTAAAGAAGATCTTAAACCCATCCGTCATCAACAGCATCAAAACTCAGGAACGAGTAATGAGCTTGATACAAGAGCTATACCCACTTCATTTCAAAACTATTAATATTATTTAGATTTACACAACTTCAGGTGGAAGACGTATTAAATCAAACCGATCAAGAAGCAATTATAAAAGAAACACATAATTGTGCACATAGAAATGCAAAAGAAAATAGAGCTCAAATGCTAGAAAAGTACTATTTCACCTCCATGACCCAATAAATAAAAACGATAACAAAAGTCTGTTCAATCTGTAAACGCAATAAGTATGAAATACATCCTAATCAACCTAAACTCAGCGAAACTCCCATTCCCACCTACCCAGGTCATACCGTTCACTTTGATATCTTTTGACTGAAAAGACAATCATATTAACCTCTCTAGTCAAATTCACGAAATATGCCCAAATAAAAACATTTAAGAGCAAATCCATTAAGGACGTAAGGCAACCACTGCGAGGAATGTTATTTTTCTATGGCGTTCCAAATTCTGTCGTTTACGACAATGAACCTTCATTGAACTCAGCCTAAATATAATTTATGATGAAAGATGAGCTCGGTATTAATGTCTTCACGACACCATCGTATAAAAGCGAAATAAACGGTCAAGTAAAGCGCTTTCATTCAACCTTAACGGAGATAATGAGGTGCCTCAAGGAGAACGGAACTGACCGTAACTTTGAGGAACTACTCGAAAGAGCAGTTTATGAATACAACCAAAGTATTCATTCTACTACAAACAAAAAACCCGTTGAACGGCAAAGATACGAAATGGTTTTTTTTTTTAATATGGTGCACGTAATAGACCTAGAGCCCTGTGAAACCCTGGTTGTCAACATAAATAATACAATAGAACACACCGTAAACAGGAATCACCCTTCCCATCCTTACCTTCTCCACGAAATAAATCAAATTGCAAATATATTAGATAGATTAAAACCAAAATATAAAAATAAAAGATCACTTAAATTTATTGGAAGCGCATGGAAATAGATCGCAGGTAATCCTGACCATGACGATTTCCAAATTATTAAAAATAAAATAAACCATGTTTTGAAAAATAATAACAAACAGGTTCTGATAAATAGAAATGTAATAAGTATTGGGTCTATAACTTAGCTTGTATTATTCCATTGGAACATGCGTTGGAAAGCTACTGTCATTGTACGTCATTTCAGTATATGTCATTCATTTGAAGCGTAAACAACAATAATTTTTTTTCACTCAAATATCTCGAACCTTGTGCCTGAAAATGTGTTTTTGCGGGGAGTTCTTCTTCATTACTTTAATATGAAGAAAACTGCTGCCGGAAATCATCGTATTTTGGTGGAAGCTTATGGTGAACATGCGCTAGCTAAGCGAACGTGCCAAAAGTTATTTGCAACGATTTAAAAGTGGTGATTTTGGCTTGGAAGACGATGAACGTCCTGGGAGAGAGAAACTCTCAACTGCATATTCTCATATAAGATTTACATTTTAATGCATACAAAGTACAATTAACTCAAGAACTGAAGCATACCTACTGACCACGAACAGCGAAAAGAATTCGTTGAATGGATTATGGAATAACAAATGTATACTAATTTTTAAAAACTAAATCATCTTTAGCGATAAAGTCTTTTTTTATCTTCTTGGATTTATTAATCGTCAAAATATCGAGCTTGGCTTTCATAAAATCCTCGAGTGATTGTTGAGAAACAAATGCATCCACAATGTGTTCAAAATACAGCCCAATAGACGATTTAATTATTGCATGGTTCATATCCTGATCGTGTACTTTTTAATTTTGGTGATCAGAATTGTCCATTCAGATAATGCGATCTTTATGCCGTTAGATTTTTTTCTTTTGGGTTTTTTGAAGTCGTAGGTTTATGCCAATAAGCACATGAACTCCCACGCCTTAAGGAGGAAAATTGAGCGCTGTATCTACGGAATTCAGACACATTTGTGCAAAACTGCCATGGAAAGACCGAAGAGTGCGTATGTGCCAGCATTTTAATGGAGGCCATTTACCTAATATGATATTCCATACATAATCCTATAATGCATACTTTATGAATCAATAAAAAAATTACAATATTTAAAAATCTAATATTTATTAAAAGCCTGTGTTTTCTATCAAAATCACTTCTTGCGTGAATTTTGGGACACCCTTTATATATGAACATACATATGTTCGAGCATACGATAGAGACGACCATAAATGTATTTGTTTTAAAGCTAAATAATCCCGTAATATATTGAATCTTTTCAGTTTCCATGTTTACTTAGATCCAGTTTGACTACTTTCTCCGGTACGAAATTCATTCTACAATACATAATGTTGTTCTTATGCACTTTCTTTATATAATACACCTTTCTAATACATTCCAACTCATGTCCTTGTTAAAATTAACTTCCACGTTAAAATCTCTAGGAAAAAAAAGAATATGAAACTAACACCAGTTTATTATAGTATCCATTTTCTAAAATGGATCAACGTCATAAAATATTCGGTTGCATTCATTTGCCATAAATGTCTTCCCTAATCTGTGCACATTGTCTGACATCGTATCTCGAAATCAAAAATACCCCCTTCTACGCTTACTTGCTTCTCATTTCCGGCAAAATATATCGCACTCATATTTCAAATTACAAAAAGGCGGAGTGCATCACGTTCGACATGGCTATGCATCTGTATCCGTTTCTGTACTATGTATGCGCACATATCGGAAGCAGTCTTGTAGCAAGGATAAGAATTAGGGACAGCTGCATGCCCACATTCTCTGCTAAATCCGCAAATCTCCGTTAAAGGGGACATTCTGAGTTGTCGTACGTAATGAGACTGTGACATCTCATTGATTACACCTGAAAAGAAGATACGAGCAGAGTGGAGACCACATATAGAACAGAGCTTCGGATGACAAGCAATCTCACCAAAACCCGTTTCACTTGCCTGAGCATGTCAGCAACGTCCTTAATGTCGACAAATGGATTTGAAACAATTTTTTTTGTTGTCTTAAACCATTACTCATATATGTATATATGTACGTATAGTACTAGAGATCCGGAATATTTATTATTATGTCTTTCAGGATCACAGTAGGAATCAATATATGTATGCACTCGTATCTAATTGTTGCCAACAGTTGTAGAGAAGGTATACTTTATAGGAATAACAATACCCATACATACGAGTAAAAATGTGACTGGCTGTTGTTATGAGAAGCAATTTTAAAATTTCGCTTCTAATGTCTCTCAGGATGGCACAATGCTTCTATTTGAAAATATTCCTAGCAACGGATGCATGAATAGCACCACAAATTGAATAATAACGAACACATGTTTCCGTATCCTAACTCAGTCATTTGATTAATCGGAAATCCTCGGTTTCCGGTGGTATCTCGTTTATCTTTTTGACTGATTTGGATTTTGCTCATAGATTTAGAACAACATACAGGAAAGCTTCATATACGTATCCAACCACCAATAGACAGACAACGCGGAGTCCTAGTTGTTAGAGATGAAGGAGTAATTGTCAGTAGTTGATGCATTCATCAGGGACGCAAATCGGCCAAAGCGACAGAACTAAATGAAGAAGGGGTTTGAGGACAGGGCAATGTGTGCGATTGCTACTGAGTTTAACTTCCGGACGTGTTTATGGTGGTCTAACTACTCCAAGTAGCCACTGTTTTTAGATTTATGGATGTTTATCGAGTTGTTGCAGTTATCTTTGGATTGTGTATTTACAAACAGAGAGGACGTGCTCGAATAAAACTGATGTCTTGGTAGGACGCGCATAAAATCGATAGCAGAGGATGCCTCGCTTTCGATGTTGTATTTGTATGGCAATTCATGATGTTCAGAATGTTGTTTTTGCAACTTAATTAAACTTGAAGGGCGTTTTTGGAAGTCACGGAAATATCATCATGCCTATCTGACAGGAACATAACATACCGCAACTGCCAGGAATTAATTCAGTCGAATTTACAACGGAAGACTAAGAATTAGGTGCATGTCGACTACAGTCGATTGACTTTGAGTTAAGTTAAAATGCAAACTCATTTTGACAAATCATTTTACGAGCTCAGTAGGAGATGTCGTTGAAGTAATGAAAGTGTTAAAACTGTTGAAGTTTCGGCGTTTAGTTATTTCTAATCTTTTTCAGAGATGTTGTTGAACTCTCTACTATACATATGTATGTTTTAAGCTCCTGACTACTTGGTGAGGTAAGTTCCTCTTTAATTTCGTACCCATATTACATGATAGATATAAACGATAATGGGGATAAGAGGGAGTTTGGTATTATAATGTGAGCGGTGATCCTTGATAGGATTTGGTCAAAAATTTCAAAATCTACAAGTGGAATGACTATATTCTTTTAGCACTTTAAAACCTGTAAAGCGAATGGAATGGTTGAGTTTTAAATGTTGTAAAATGACGAAAATTTTAAATTTAAAAAGGCCGAAATGAATATGCATTTGCGTCATAGAAAATACCTGGATCTGGTAACGTGATCCTCAGAGTTTTCCATGGAGTCGATTTGAGCAATAGCTCATATAGAGTCACTTTGGCATATTAACAAGTTTTTTTTTTTTTTTTTTTAACTTTCTGATAGGAAAGATTTTGCATTTAGTAATATTTTTAAGTATCTATGTTAATTGTTTTTAGCGTCTCTGGAAAAAAGGCAAGTTTTAGTAGCAATAAAGGCAGGTCCGACGACGTCGGGGAGCCGAACGATGCAAAAAAGGTGAAGGCTGGAACTTTATCCGCATTGCTTCATTTCGAGGGCGCTGGTTGGGAAGGCGGACGCAAGGTTATACCTTGCGGAAACAAGCTATCTGTGGACTTACTCAGATGCTTCGTTTTGGAGGTATGCGATGCATGGTAAAGCATCAAACTAAAATGTACAACAGTGGCAGAGTTGGAAAAGTACACTCTGCCGACGGAATGGGTATGGCTTTTGTGCCCCTAAATGTACCCTTAGAAGCTTCTGGGACTACTCCATATTCAGAATTAGAAACTAAAAGCCGAAACATGCGGAATCCTTAAGACGGGGCCTAGACGGCCGTACAGATAGCATTGTCTGCTGTGTCTTAACAGGGACTGCTTACCATACTTCAAAAAATCGAAAGGTATGGTAAGGTACAGCACGGGAAGAGTGATGGTTAAGCAATCGAACAAACGAAAAAATGAGCAGGAAACTACCCAAAATGGTGGAAGTGCTGCAGATAAGCCTGCACCACAGTTAGTCAGCGACGACTCGTCTGGTGAAGTGTATCACCAGGCGGGACATCGCTGGCACTGGGCTGTGACGCAAACGCCCATCATACACAACGGGGAGCGGTGATATCAATCAAGGAGGTGAGTGTTTGTATGATTTTATTATATCTTCCAACCTTAATATTTGTAATAGAGAGAATTCACTCACTTATGTGTTAAAAAAAAGGAAAGAGGTGCTAGATACCACCTTTGCTACAAATTGAGAAGGGTTAGGAAAAAGGGAATGGAGAGTAGACAAAGAAGCGCCAATGTTGGATCACCGATGGATACGCTGCAAAGTGAACGCTCAGAACAGGCTATGCAGTTTTCAAAGAAATCCTAGGAAGACTGGTTGGGTCAAGTATAGATACAGTTTAAGATAGGGTGGTACAAAATATCAATAAAGTACTAAAAATTGCGTTCGAGAAAGCCTGCCCAGCCAACAGAACACCTAAAAGGGTTCAACCGAAATCATGGAATATGGAGATAGGTTTTAAATGGAAAGAGTTTAGGAAACTCTATAATAGGGCGAAGCTTTTCAGAAGCGAGAGTACATGGAATGGGAACTACGAATGTAAGAAACAATTCAAGTACCTAGTTAGAAAGTCAAAATGGGCTTCATGGTAGAAGTACTGCGAATCTATCGCAGTAACAGACAAGGCTTCGAGGTTGCACAAAATGCTTTCAAAGTAAGCGAGCGTTCCTAGCTACCTTATGAAAAATGATAGAAACTGGGCTAAAAGTAGCCAAGAGGTTCTGGCAACGCTGGTGGAAACCCAGTGTCCGGGTTCTTGGCATGATACGAGACACTGAGAACATTGATTCTCTCTCTCTCTCCTAAAAGGAAATATTGTTGATGTAAAGTCTAAAAGTAGGGTACATACCAATAGCTTGGAGGGAAGTTAAGGTGGTTTTTATACCTAAAATTGACAAACAGGGGAATAATTGTATAATAACAAAAGATTTCAGACCAACAAGTCTGTTATCATTCATGCTTAAAACCCTAGAGCGAATATTGGAGATTCACATCAGGAATAGATGCAGTAATAGCTTTTTGACTGAGTCACAGCATGCATATATGAAAGTAAAATCTGTAGAAACCGCCCTGCACGAGGGGTGGGAAAATTAGAGAAGAGGTTACACTTCGGTAAGTTTTCGATGGCGTTATTCTTCGATATTTAAGGAGCCTTCAACAACGTGGAGTGCACTGCCATTAAAAACGCTCTGGCAGTTGCTAACATTGAACAGGGCATTACAAACTGGGCTTGTAACATGTTTGAAAGCAAAAAAATAAATTGTTTCATTGGGCAAAACCTCAGTTAGAATGTTTGTAACCAGGGGAACCCTCAGACGGAGTCATATCGCCACTTCTGTGAGTGCTAGTTATCTATGACATCATCAAAAAGCTCAGTACAATTCTGCACCTAACACTGCTTGACTTACAGATCAAAAAACTTGCTGGCAACAGTGCGATAGGTCTCACTAATCTGGGTTACTTCAAGAGCAGTAGTTTCGGACATGGCGCGTTCCTAGTGAAGCTACTGCCAGGCAAACCAATTCGAACGGATAAAATTCCTTCTTTGGTCGACTTCGACATAGTCAGGCCAAATGAAATTGCAATTTTCACAGACGGCACGAAAACAGAGAAAGGAACAGGTTCTGATATCTTTTTAGAAAACCCAGAGCTAAGAATGCACTGCACAAGCAGTGTCTTCCAATCAGGTAAGACTATGCTAGGTGCCAGGATACTGCGGTATTGAAGAAAATGAACAAGCGGATGAGCTTGCAAGAAAAGGGGGCTACTCGAAAATAATGTAGTTGCCAACATCAAACCAACCCTTTGCATAGTGAGTGGCACTATGGAGAAAAAATCACAAAGACTGTCAAATCTTGAAGGACACAGGGTATTCAAGGCTCTCTGGCCGCTTTTTGGCGGCAAAAGATCTAAAAAGTTAATGAAAGGAATCCTGTCCTGAGGAAACACGCAAATTGATTTAAATTGTCAGATACGGATATTTGTAGATTCTGCGGTGATCAGCAAGCAGTTGAGGACATAACACATATAGTATACTGTGTGAGGAAATAGGCACGGACTTCAATTTTGCAAAGAAATTGGGTGTTTCACCAGGGAGATTGTTTAGGTTTTTGCTTAAGACAATTAAAGACAAATTAAACTGGTTCTACAGCGATCGCGACGGGGCCGTTTTGGTGCCTGGTGTCTGTGTGATGCCATAATCACCATACCCCTGTTTAACCTAATTTATCCTAAAACAATTTGGAACATTTAATCACATCGGTTTCAGGATGTGTACCTGAAAGGCAATCCAAAATTCCATTATGCTGGATAGCGATAGTATCTTAATAAAATCTTATTTCCAAATTTATTATAGCTACCATAAAACGATGCTAATTTGCCGTCAAAAATAGATTGACGAATGTCTTATGAGCTTCAAGCCTATAAATAGTTGAAAATCTGTGATCCGCACCGAAGTTTAACTTAAATTCAAACTACACACATTTCTATCGATGAGCGTAAGACTTTCTGATATATAATATGGAAGTTATACTCGGCCATTTACTGTAAAAATCGGTAATGAAAAAATTCACTCTGAATAAGTCGGAAAGCATAAAATCCATCAATTGATAAAGAAAAATTGTTTCGCCTTTTAAATTTTTCGGTATATGTGCATGTATTTGAGGTGTAATTAAAGCAGCAGCTGAATGACTGTCTTTTACTAATCCATATGAAGTTGATGTTCTGCTAGGGTATAAGCAGTAGATAATCAAATAAAGGATGATTCATCTCAAGGTTTGATTTATAATGTAAAATAAAATACACAAATTTGAAAGCGAACTTAAAATTTTTATTATTGGTCAAAAGAACAATTCATGGCTTTTATTTCTTTTAAATTTTATATCATGTAAATATTGGCCACGACTACGTCTAAAGTGGTCCATTCATAAGGTCAACTCGTTCGAACATAGCGACTGGTATCTCGCGGATAACACGAGTAATGTTGGCTTCCAAAGCGTCGATCGTGGTTGGCTTATTTCTGAAGATCTGAGACTTTACATATCCCCAGAGAAAATAGGTGTGATATCGCACGATCTAGACGGACAATTTAACGTAGCAAACGTGAAATTAAGTGCTCACCAAAATGATTTCTCAACAAGTCCATTGTTTCACGCGTTTTGTGGCTCGTAGCGCCGTATTGTTGAAACCAAAGCTCACCGAGATGATATGCTTGAATTTTAGTAAGCACATAGTCCGTTAACATGCCGTGATAACGGTTACCATTGACGGTAACACTTCAATTTGGTTCATTTTTGGATATTTGGATATGGACCAATGATTCCACCAGCCCATAAATCACACCATACCGTTGTTTTTATTGGATGTAATGGTAGCTCTTGGTATTCTTCGGGTTGCTCATTAGCCCAAAAACGGCAATTTTTTTTATTAACGTATCCATTGAGCCAGAAATGGGCTTCATCACTGCACAAAATTTCACTATAAAACACCGGATTTTCATTGAATTTTTCTAGAGCCCATTCACTTAAAATATGACGCAAATTTAAATCGTCTGGCTTTAATTTTTGCACAAGTTGAATTTTGTACGCTTTTGGCTGATATCCTCACGTAAAATATGTCAAGTTGTCGAATACGACAAGCCAAGCTGCTGAGAACGACGACGAATCGATTCGTCATGGCCTTCGCGTACACTTTCAGCTACATCTGCTATAGTCTTTTCACTACGTGTTGGATGTGGTCTAACCGGTCGAGTATCATTCACTAATGGAAACTGGGAACCAAATTTGCGAATCATATTGGCAATAGTGGTTTCAGTAGGTCAATTATGTGCACCGTAAGTTCTCACAGAACGCTGATTTTCGTAATACAGCTGAACAATTTGGAGACGCTGTTGTGATGTGACTCTTCCCAGGATGACTTGCCAAACGATTTTGAACAAAAATGATAAAGCAGTTTGATAGAAGTCACGCGTGATCTGTCAGAAACGGCATATTGAAAATTAAACCTTACGATGAATCAACCCTTATAAGTTAACGAACGTATGCCCGATGAATGGAATATTAGCTTTATGCATATATGTATTGTAGTATGTATATGCAACCTAAAAAAAGTCGTTTCTTTATTTTTCAATGACCGTAGTAGCTCCTGGCCAGTACATTGCTTGAGGTTCTATAGAATAAAAATAGAACTAGTGCATATTTCGGCTGAGAAGACCCACGTCGAAGAAATATTCGTATTAAGACAAGTTCTTAAAAAGACAAAGAACAATATTTCGAGTCGAATGATTTTTTCGACTATAACCTATATAAGCCTATTCACCCTAGTAGGTATGCGATGCTCGTAGGGCAGATATTATTGTAACACGGAACGTATTATCTCCCAAAAGTCACTGGAGTACAGAGACGATATCGATATTATCGCTCGTTTCCACCACTATAGGGGTTATAGGGCCAATTAACGAAAATAATTGCAAACGCGTGTTGGGACCGACAACTTATACGCAAGGAGCGTTTTTGTTGATAGTTACTACTCATACTTCGAGTCGATCGAGGCAGATCAGCTGATATATCGGTAGAGATTGCAGCTGCCTAATTTGGCTCATATTTCAGCTTTTCTCTGATATGATTATGTATATTAAATGGTTTGTTATATTTTCCATTTTATATGTTGTGTTGACATGACCCAACTACTTATTTTCTTCTACATCTCTTACTTTTCTACTAAGGTGGCACTAAACTTAAGGGTAGCCCGGTCTATAGCTTACTATCTGCTGTAACTTCTACTTGTGCAAACGGGAATAAATATTTTTCTCTCAAAACGACTGAAGATACCTTCATCCGCTTCATCCACGTTCCAGTGCCATAAAGTAGAACGGGTTGCTTATAGATAGGGATAGGCCTTGTACTCAATTATTTTCTTATCTAGCCAAAAGCAACAGCGATTGGCAAGAGGTGTTATTCGTTTTATTTCTGTTGAGGTATTATTGCTATAATTTTAAGCAGAACCAAGGAACACAAAGTTCCTTACTACCTCGTAATTATAGCTGTCAACTCAGACGTTCTGTCCAAAGGTTATGGTGCCTTGAAGTCTGTTCATATTCAGACAGACATGCCAAATTTCAGTGCGATACTGTCTTTAGTTTTGTTTTGACAGCTGATTGTTGTTGAAGTGTCTGGCATCATGTTGAGTATGGACAAAAACGATTTTCGTTCTCTCATAAAAAATTATTTTTTGAGAGGCGAAACGGCGAAGGAAACAAAAGAAAAGTTGGATAAATATTATGGGGCTAATGCTCCGTCAGATTACATCGTCAAATATTGGTTTCGAGAGTTTCGTGGTGGCCGCAACTCCACTACCGATCAAGTTTGCAGCGGCAGGCCCTTCCATGCGGTTACAGAGGACAATGTCAAAAAAATACATGAAATGGTGTTGGGTGACCTGAAAGTGAAGGTGCGCGAGCTATCAAATACCACAAAGATTATTACTGAGCGCACACGCCATATTTTGGGTAAGTGCCGCTAATACTCACTCCTGACCAAAAACACGAACGCGAGAGCACTTCGAAAGAGTGTTTGGACACTCTGATGCGGAATCGGGCGAACTTTTGGCATCGATTTGTAACTGTTGAACACCAGAGAACGGAGTGCCCGGCAATGGACTGAAGCCGGTATGAGTGCTCCGAAGCGGCCGAGGGAGGCTCGATGGGTCGGAAAGGTTATGGCGTCGGTTTTCTGGGATTGTCATGGCATACTCTTCGTGGACTACCTCGAAAAAGGAAAAACCATCAACAGCGAGTATTACTGTGCATTACTGGAGCGATTGAGGGCCGAAACAATTGCAAGACGGCCTCATATGAAGCGAAAAAAAATTTTGTTTTTGCAAGACAATGCACCGACGCACAAGAGCATCGCAAACATGGCTACAATCAATGACTTACGGCTCCAATTGCTGTCGCATCCACCGTATTCGCCCGATTTGGCTCCCTCGGACAATTATCTCTTCCCAAACCTTAAAAGATAGCTCATCAATAAAAAAATTAGCTCACGCGAGGAAATCATCGAAGCTACGGAGGAGTATTTTGCACACCTTTCGGAAAATTACTTTTCGGACGGCATCAAGAAGTTGGAAAATCGCTAGAATAAGTGTATCAAAAGGGGCTATATTGAATAAAATAAAAAAACTTAAAAAAAATTTTTTTTTTCATTCCCAGGGTGGTTACTTTTCATCTCATCTAGAATTTGAGCCTTGGGTTATTCACAGAAATACAGCCCCAACAATAAAGTAGTTCTTAGTTATAAAAGGGGTTATATAGGGGTTTAAACAATATATGTGTAGGGTGGTTCATCGTGAGGTTTGATTTTCAATAGGCTTTTTTGACAGATCGCGCCTGACTCCTATCAAACTGCTTTACCAGAAAGACTCACACCACAACAGCGTCTTTAAATTGTTCAGCTATATGACCAAAATCAGCGTTTTGTGAGAAATGTTTTTCATGCGATTCGAGGAACTTACGGTGCGCATAATCGACCAACCACTATTGCCAATACCATAAGTGGATGATACTTAATCGGTTAGACCACATCCAGCACGTAGTAAAGAGACTATAGCAGCTGTAGCTTAGAGTGTACGCGAAGATCGTGACGAATCGATTCGTCGTCGTTCTCAGTAGCTTGGCTTGGCGTATTGGACAACTTAGCCTATTTTACGTGAGGATTTTTGACTAAAAGCGTATAACAATCATCTTGTAGAAAGAAAAGCCAGGCGACTTCAATTTGCGCCATACTTTTAATGAATGGGCTCTGGAGAAACTCAATCAAAATCCGGTGTTTTCTCGTGAAATTTTGTTCACTGATGAAGCCCATTTCTGGCTCAATGGATACATTAATAAACAAAATTGCAGTATTTGGGCTGATGAGCAACCCGAAGAGTACTAAGAGCTACCATTACATCCATTAAAAAAAACGGTATGATGTGGTTTATGGGCTGGTGGAATCAATGAGCCATATTTCTTCATAAATAAGGCAAATCAGAATGTTGCCGTCAATGGAAACCATTATCGCGCAATGTTAATGGACTATGTTCTTCCAGATGGACGCGGTGAGCTCTGGTTTTAACAAGACGGCGCTATGAGCCATATAGCGCGTGAAACAATGGACTTGTTGAGATATCATTTTGGTGAGCATTTAATTTCACGGTTTGTAACGGTAAATTGGCCGCCTAGATCGTGCGATATCACACCTTTCGACTATTTTTATGTAACATAAGGTCTCAGGTCTTCAGGAATAAGCTTATTACGATTGACGCTTTGGAAGCGTGTTATCCACGAGATACCAGTCACTATGCTCGAACGAGTCACCCAAATTGCATGGATCAAACAAAAGGTCAATATAGCGATAAGGATATTATATCCCCGGTGTGGGAAAGTTGTGCGCAGTGCCACATTAAAAAACTGCAAGTAGCGCAAACTAAGCTACTCAAGATGATGCTTAACTTTCCATGGCACCATTCTACTTCAAAGCTCCATAGAAGAGCGAATGTTGAATTGCTATCGGTAAGAATAAAAAAACTTACGTGCAATTTTAAAAACAAATGTGCTTACGCTAACAATCAGCTACTTAAAGACCTATTATAGTTTATCCATATATCTATTCATTTATATGTCAGTTTATATGTTGTAGTATACATGTAGATTTATATTTATTTATTTATTTATTTTTTTATATATATATATATAAAAAACATTTAATAAAAAATTAGATACGAACTCTTTCGCTCCTGGAAAAACTTCCGCATCTAGAGTAACATCTAAATAATTATCTTGACTACACACTGATTGTTTTATTTCCTCCCGATGCGCCGTGTTTGCTCAGAGTGTTCCCGAGTAGCACTCATATTTTTTACAATAGCCGCCATTTGCATGTATAAGTCTATCGGCATTTTGACTCGTAACTTAGACACTAGTAATTTAAAATCGATATTATAATCATAATTCAGAAACAATTCAAGCTCTTAGGCAAGATAAAGCTTGAAACCTTCAAACAAGTAATACAAAAGTAGAGAGTTTGAAAAACCGTGGCAATTCCGTTAATAATCAGAAAGCTTGTGATTTCCAATAAAGCTAAAAACTTTGAAAAATATTAAATATTATTTTTTGTGATTCTAAAAAAAATAATAATAATTCACCATACTATATTGGGTCTATAACTAAAACGTAACTTGTATTATTCCATTGAAACATGCGTTGTAAAGCTACTGTCATTGTACGTAATTTCAGTATATGTCATTCATTTGAAGCGTAAACAACAATACTTGTTTTCAACTCAAATATGTCCAACTTTGTGCCTGAAAAAGTGTTTTTGCGGGGAGTTCTCCTTTATTACTTTAATATCGAGAAAACTGCTGCCGAAAGTCATCGTATTTTGGTGGAAGCTTATGGTGAACATGCGCTAGCTGAGCGAACGTGCCAAAAGTGGTTTGCACGATTAAAATGTTGTGATTTTGGCTTGGAAGACGATGAACGTCCTGGGCAGCCAGGATGAAGCCAGAAGGTGAAGAACTGGAAGCATTACTCTATGAAGATTGTTGCCAAACACAAGAAGAGCTTGCAAAATCTTTGGGTGTCACTCAAGCAGCCATTTCAAAAAGTTTAAAAGCAGCTGGATATATTCAAAAGCAAGGAAATTGGGTTCCACATGAACTCAAGCCGAGAAACGTCGAAAGGCAGTTTTGCTGAAACGCCACAAAAGTCATTTTTTGATTGGATTATACTTGGTGATGATAAATGGATCCATTACGACAACCCCAAGCGCAAAACATCATATGTGAAACCCGGCCAACCAGCCAAATCATCGGCAAAGCCAAATATCCATGGCGCGAAGGTAATGCTCTGTATTTGGTGGGATCAGATGGGTGTGCTGTATTATGAGCTCTCTTCCGTTTGAAGAGAGTAGTAGCCGAAAAACGCCCGGAATATACGAGCAGACACGAGGAAATAACTTTCCATCATGACAACGCTCGGCCCCACGTTGCTATTCCGGTTAAGAACTATTTGGGAAATAGTGGATGGGAAGTCTTACCCCACCCGCCTTATAGCTCAGACCTTGCCCCTTCTGACTACCATTTGTTCCGGTCGATGCAGAACGCTCTCACTGAAATACGGCTCACATCAGAGCAGAATATCAAAAATTGGCTTGTTTTATTCTTGGCTGCCAAAGATGGGAAAAAGTCATAGCTTTAGATGGGCAATACTTTGAATAATACTATTGTACATGTTTTTCTTAAATAAACGTTCAAATTTTGAAAAAAAAACCGCACGAATTAAATTGCATACCCAAGAGCTTATTCCAGGTTAGCTGGTAAACGTCGTAGATTTTGATTTCTTTCTTGTATGAGCTCATCCTTCAATACAATTTGCGTTACAATAAGATTTATTTTAAAATGGCACAGAGAATTCATATTACTATTTGCAATAAGTGATTTAAAAAAAATTTCAGCCAGAAGTCGCTCTACCTATAAATTTTACGAAAAAAAAAACATCTAAGCCGGATGTCCTCAAAGATATTTAACTCTTTTCTCTCAAACATATTTGTTTGATGATTCCCCAGAATCATAGTGTAACATGACTTGTTTTGTAAGTTAGTCTTTTAAAATAGCCAAAGTTTGTAGAGTAACATTTCTTAAGCCTTTATCGTGATTGTTCTTAAGATTAAGAAAATAAATACCTTTTACGGAAGAACTTATTTACTTGACCTTTGCTATCTGGCTACCTACTTAGTAGAATATTACCCACAAACTACAATACATCTCCAGAAAGAAAACATCGTTTAAGCGAAATCACTTAAGGCTACACAACAGCCAATCGGAGTCCTTGAAACTCTGTCCCTAGGCAAAATCCACCATAAGTGGAACTGCAGCAACATAACGAAGACTCACCATGAAAGCTCCTATCCAGACTTCTTTTTCATCTGTGTGGGATAAAGTATCCATGGGCAGCTCAATCGCATCAAACCTCATGTTTCTTTTTGTTTTCCCTACAGCCAGATTTCAAAAGTAAGAGAGTGATATGTAACATATGTAACACTCTTACTGCAACGTTTTTTGGATAGTAATGCAAAAAGATCAGACAATTGTTTCACCACTCTATTGGCTTACCAAAGAGTCATATGGATAAAGTTGGGACTACAAGCAACTAAATGGTACAAACAATTATAAAGCAAATAACTAGCTTTGATGAACTTATGCTAATTGATTATCTTGCAACCTTTTAGAAAGGTCAAGGGCTCACATATCAAGTCATAGAGTGTACCATATGTAGTGGCTGTACCGCCACTTGCTATCAGAGGTGATATACATGCTGTAACGGAGTTGATTTGAAAACCAAAGGAAATTCTTGGTTTGTTACTACATTCATGGAATCAATCAGTGGGCACACTTGTTCCATGAAGGTTCATTTTGTTTTTGTCTACGAATTATTCTGCTTATCGTCTATTCGCTATTAGCTAAAATACTCATTTTATTTTCCCATTTGTTTATCAAACGAAGTAGAAGCACTCCCGTAAATTTTATCATCGTTGAATCTTTTCTAAGGTATCGGTCGATGGGTTGATGTTATGACTGATGGCGGGTTAGATAACTGTTCGCAATTAAATGATAAACGAATGAATAAAAGTGAAGATAGCTTGATAGAAACATTTTAGATGATTTTTGTTTCGTATGCGTTAAGTGTTTCTAGAGGAAAAGGTGGAACAAAGAATAATGCGAGGCTTCATTATTCCAGATGATTTAGGCATAAATCATCATAAACTCCAGCTCAGCGTTTCCAATGACATATAAAAATAAAATTTGGTGTGCTGCACTGAAGGGAGTAACCTAGTTGGTTACAAAAGCCAAGCAAATAGTGGTGGCCTTAGTAATAGGAGAAATGATCAGAGTTATGATTTTGATGAGCAAATGAATATTACGCATATTTATCATGATTAATTAATCAGTATGTACAAATAATAAAATTGTATTCCAAAAAACAGTTATCAAATTATTTTATTTTAATTATTTTGTTTTTAATTAAAACGAATAGTGATACATTTTTCTGTAATAACCTTTAAACAATGACTGTTTCTGGTAAAACTAATAATCCATCAGGTATGCCAGTCATCACCACATGACTGAACATAAAAAAACTCACATAAATGTGGTTAAATACAATTTGTGAAGTGAACGGTAAATGTACATTTTAAAACACTACCAGGTATAGAATTTATGGGAGAAATTCAATATTGACGTCCTACTTTACTTTTTTTTTTTTTAAATATTAAAATTCATAAGTGTTCAACGCTCTGTTAATAACTTTATTCTTAAGTGTTGCTGATTAAAAATGTGCAATTTAATTAAATTCATGCCATTCAAAAATTAATCTGAAGCCAAAAAATATTTGGGAATCACCTCCGATCTGATGGAAGTACGTAGAAGGTATCGACAAAATTCCCAGGCTGCATCTGTATACAGCCCCATAAGTAAACACAAAAGAATACTCCTATTACTCTTGTAAATTAATATAAATCTGGATGCGGTGACTGGGTAGATGGAATGAGGGATTCCAGTATTCTACACTAATATATTTCGTATTCTCATGCCAGCATAATTTGGCCTCTTGTGCTCATATATATGTATGTATAAATTGATGCATGTACTTGCGCATTGTTTGGTTGTGTTTATTTTTAAATTTAAAATTGGTGAATTAAATTTCCAGGAGAGCTCTATACTATTCGAAGTTAATAATCCCCTTTCCTTCAGAAGCTGTATTACTCAGAGCAAAGCTAGCGTAATTAAGGATACATAGGTCGGCTTTTGATAGATTATATGATCTAATGGTACTGAAACAGTTGTTTTTGTATTAATTTTCCATAGAGTTCAAGTGTATGTTATCATACAAAAGAGCTGAGATTAATATTAGAAACTTTTAACTTAAACACCGTAAAGTAACAGCTTCACACCAATGAAGAATCAGTCCGTAATATAGGGTGATTCATCGTGAGGTTTGATTTATAATGTAAAATAAAATACATAAATTTGAAAGCAAACTTAAAATTTTTATTATTGATTAAAAGAACAAGTCATGACATTTACCTTTTAAAAATAACATCATGTAAATGTTGGACGCGACTTTTTTTTTGGAATTTTAAACGACTCGTTCGAGCATAGCGTCTGATATCTCGCGGATAACACGAGTAATGTTGGCTTCCAAAGCGTCAACCGTAGTTGGCTTATTCCTGAAGACCTGAGACTTTACATATCCTTATAGAAAATAGTCTAAAGGTACCGTAGCGAAACGTGAAATTAAGTGCTCACCAAAATGATTTCTCAACAAGTTCATTGTTTCACCGCTGTATGGCTCGTAGCGTCTTCTTGTTGAAACCAGAGCTCACCGAGACCATGCGCTTGAATTGCAGGAAGCCCATAGTCCGTTAACATGGCGCGATAACCTTTACCATTGACGGTAACTTTCTGATTTATCTCATTTTTGAAGAAATATGGACCAATGATTCCGCCATCCCATAAACTACACCATACCATTGTTTTTAATAGATATATTGGTACTCTAAGGGTTGCTCATCAGCCCAAATACAGCAACTTTGTTTATTAACGTATCCATTGTGCTAGAAATGGGCTTCATCACTGAACAAAATTCCACGATAAAACACCAGATTTTTATTGAGTTTTCCCAGAGCCCATTCACTGAAAATATGACGCAAATTCAAGTCGCCTGGCTTCAAATCTTGCACAAGTTGAATTTTGAATTTTGGGAATCGTATTGGCAAGAGTAATTTCAGTAGGTCGATTATGCGTACCGTAAGTTCCTCGAATCGCTCGAAAAACATTTCTCACAGAACGCTGACTTTCGTGATACAGCTGAACAATTTGAAGACGCTGTTGTGAGTGTGAGTCTTTCCATGATGACTTGTCAAACGACACTGAACAGAAATGACAAAGCAGTTTGATAGGAGTCACGCGTGATCTGTCAAAAAAAGTGTATTGAAAATCAAACCACACAATGAATCACCCTATACTTCAACGTTATGTGCGATTTACTAAGAGATGGCGTTACTTGTATTATTCCATTGGAACATGCGTTGGAAAGCTACTGTCATTGTACGTCATTTCAGCATATGTCATTCATTTGAAGCGTAAACAACAATAATTTTCTTTTTTCACTCAAATATGTCGAACTTTGTGACTGAAAAAGTGTTTTTGTGGGGATTTATTCTTCATTACTTTAATATGAAGAAAACTGCTGCCGAAAGTCATCGTATTTTGGTGAAAGTTTATGGTGAACATGCGCTAGCTGACCAAACGTGCCAAAAGTAGTTTGCCCGATTTAAAAGTGGTGCTTTTGGCTTGGAAGACGATGTTCCTTTCTTTGCCTGCTATTTAGTGATAGGAAGGCTTGAGGGTCAAATTTTTAGAAATAACTTAAGTGAGACCTCGAATTTAGCGTCAAAGAAGTCCATATGGTAGATTTTTGTTTCGTATGACAATTACTTCACAGAGTTTTTGGTATTGCACATCTTACAGAGATTTAATAATTTGGTTATTGTATGTATCTCTCTATTGAAGTATTGTCTTTAAAATGTTCAAAAGTACAATAAATATAAACATGAAACCTTGAAGAAAAATACGAAAAAAAGCCTTAACTTAAAAGAGTGGATTACGAATTTAATTCACTTTCAAGCTGATTGTCAGTCAAACCACATCTTGTTTTGGATGCTTTTACGAGGGTTGTTTGATGAGTACCCGGATTGGAAGATAGGTGATGTTACTGAGCCAAAATGAGTATACCATAATTTTTTTGACACCCATTTCAAAAAGATCGTGTTAGTGTTTTATCGTGATAACGGTATTTTGTAGAGGAGTTAAAAGCTAGCATTTTTTACTATTTTTTTACCTAAGATGGGAAAAAAATTATTAAAAAACAACGGTAGCACTTACAATGAGGTTCTATATAGAATAAAAAACCCGAAGCTTGTTCTTTAATACAAAATTTACATCAAATTATTCGTGTGAATAGTTTTTAAATAATTCACATTCAAACTCAAATTCTTGGTAAAAATATAAAAATAAAAAAATTTTTTAACAATATTACTCAAAATTGTGAAATAATTGGTTTTTTGTGTTCAATGCGCTTATTAATTCTGAATCGAACACAAAAAACCGCGTGGCTTTATGTCCTCTAGTTTTTGAGCAAATTGAAATTGAAATTACTACTTTAGTTTTGTTTTTTGGCATTTATGTACGTAGTCTTCCTTTGAATAAGTTAATCAGTATTACGGTGAGGTGAAAAGTAACCTCCTTGGGAATAAAAAAAAAATTTTTTTAATTTTTTTTTATTTTATTCAATATAGTCCCCTTTTAGTTCGATACACTTATTCTAGCGATTTTCCAACTTTTTGATTCCGTCCGAAAAGTAATTTTCCGGAAGGTCTGCAAAATACTCCTCCGTGGTGTCGATGGTTTCCTCGCGTGAGCTGAATTTTTTATTTATGAGCCAGTTTTTGAAGTTTGGGAAGAGATAATAGTCCGAGAGAGCCAAATCGGACGAATTCGGTGGATGCGACATCAACTGGAGCCGTTGCCGTTTTGCAGCGATTTCGGCCTTCAATCGCTCCAATAATGCACAGTCATACTTACTGTTGATGGTTTTTCCTTTTTCGAGGTAACGCAGAAAGAGTATGCCATGACAATCCCAGAAAACCGACGCCATAACCTTTCCGACCTTCAGTCCTTTGCCGGGCACTCATTCTATTCTCTGGTGTTCATCAGTTACCAATCGACGATAAAAGTCCGCCCGATTCCGCATCAGCAAGTCCAAACACTATTTCGAAGTGCGCTCGCGTTCGTGTTTTTGGTCAGGAGTGAGTATGCGCGGCACCCAGCGGCAGGGTAACTTTTTCATATGCAGAATATTGCCTAAAATATGGTGTGTGCGCTCAGTACTAATCTTTGTGGTACCTGCTAGCTCGTGCACCTTCACTTTCCGGTCAGCCAACACCATTCCATGTATTTTTTTGACATCGTCCTCTTTAACCGCATTGGAGGGCCTGCCGCTGCGGACTTGATAGGTAGTGAAGTTGCGGCCACAACGAAACTCTCGAAACCAATATTTGACGGTGTAATCTGACAGAGCATTAGCCCCATAATATTTATCCAATTTTTATTTTGTTTCCTTTGCCGTTTTGCCTCTCAAAAAAAAAAAAATGTTTTATGAGAGAACGAAAATCGTTTTTGTCCATACTAAATATGATGCCAAACACGTCAACAACAATCAGCTGTCAAAACAAAACTAAAAACAGTATAGCACTGAAATTTGGTATGTCTTTCTAAATATGAACGGACTTCAAGGCACCATAACCTTTTTTGCAGTAGAAGCGCATTCTGGTGGTCAAGGAGGCTACTTTTCACTCCACATAGTATTTAAACATCTCGCAGACGCCTATATCAATAGTTTTCTTAATTAAGAGTACACGGATGACCCGCTTCGCGGGATTAAGGAATTTCAACTCTCTTTCCGCAGGCGGCAGGTCCCGCTCAGGCAACTTCGTTGCTCCGCTCGGGTTATGTGCTTTTCGTCAGGCAGGCGCCCATGTCATCAATACTCTTCATCCACAGTACTCATCACAAAATTACAAAACTCCTTTTAACAACAAAGTTTCACGAATTCGCATTAAAGAAAATTCATATGTTCCAATGTTGCAGTAAATTATTTACTTTGCGAAATATCTATGTTTGTACGTATGTAATATGTAATGCACTTGATAATGATGCAAAAATATAACCGAACAAACGTTTGGCTTTTATACCGTTTTTTCTTTTTGTGATAAGGCGTGTAGTAGTGCGAATCAAGTGATATTTTTTGTGAAAGAGCAATGACGGCTAAGCATCCTCTAATCCATCCTAAACTAAATAACTTTTCAGTGTTTTGTTCGTTCGGAGATTTGGTGTCGACCAACGAAAGAAGCATTGAATTTTTAGAAGAATCTGGTTTAATTCCCACTAAAACATCTATTCCACCACTGTCTTGCAACTTACTTATGAAGGTAGAAAAGTGTAGAAATGTAAAGTTCGGTTGGATGTGGCGATGCTCAAAGAAAAGCTCTAAAAAAAAGGTGACAAAAACTGTAGAAATATAGTCAACCCATCTATCGGTGCATTTTTCCATGAACCTCAATATCGGCTAGAGATTCGCGAGGTGCTTGCAATAATTATCGCTTTTGTTATCAAAATGCCTGTGAACACGGTTTTTCAGGTAAATAATTTAAACCTTTTTTTAAAAATATTATTACATGTATGTTATTATTTTAAAATTAGCGTATAATCGCTTGGCGCCATCTCGACAATAAAAGTGAGCTTAGTATATCTACTATAATAGATTACTATAACTATTGTCGTGAAATAGCCGAAATAATAGCATTTCACGTCGATGTTAACATTGGCGGCAAAGGAAAAACTATACAAATCGACAAGGCCTTTCTTCCAAAAAGGAAATACCACAGAAAAAATAACTGAAAAAATAAAAACCGTAGTGTTGGGGTTATTTTGTAAAGAAGATAAGGTCGGACGCTTCTTTAAAGTGAACTCCAAAAGTAAAGAAGACTTGTGGCCTTATATTCACAAATACGCTAACCCTAACAGCAGTCGTATTTGTACCGACAGCGCACTAATACATAGATATTGAGAAAATGTTCCCTACTTCTACGACTCATGAAATTACAAACCACAGCAAAGGCGAATATGTTGACAAGATCGATGCAACCAATACTATAAATGATCTTGAGAATCAGAACAAGCTTCTGAAAAAATCAATTTTATGCCGCAATACAACGCAGCACCTTCACCAATATATGGCACTTTTCTTTTACCGGAAATACTGCCTTGAAAATAATTATAAGGACGACATGGGCTCTGAAATCACGGTGTACCCAGGTTTTGTCAAAGGTAAAGGAAGTGTGGGTTTGCAACTGAAGGACTTCGACCCTCCGACCGTTCACAATGAGCACTTTGAAGGTATTTTACCACCAAAACAACCTCGGCTCTTCACCATCATCGACGAATTCAACGAACTCGACATTGACACCAGTACGGACGATGACTTCATTGACGAAACTTACATACCTTTTTAATATGTACTCGTACATTGAACATTTAATTGACTATTGGCTCTTCACCATCATCGACGAATTCAACGAACTCGACATTGACACCAGTACGGACGATGACTTCATTGACGAAACTTACATACCTTTTTAATATGTACTCGTACATTGAACATTTAATTGACTACTCTTAACTAACACCTAACTTACTCACAAACTGACTGACTGGGACGCAGAATGCAATGCAAATCTACCTCGTCGTGGTGCATTCTGGGTCACGCTAAATGATTTGCTATACTTTACTTACAAAGATGACCCTATCATCAGTATTAATCCTCAAAGTGAGATCACCATAAATACCAAAAAAAAAAAAAAAAAAAAAAAAAAAAAAAAAAAAAAAAAAAAAAACGTAAAAAGTAGTTTTAGTAATTTTCAATTTTCTCAAAAACTAGAAGATAAAAAGCCATGCGGTCTTTTGTTTTCGATTCAGAATTGATATGCGCATTAATACAAAAAACCAATTGGGCACATTATTTCACAATTTTGAATAATATTGATTAAAAAAAAAATTTTTTTCATTTTTTACCAAAAATTTAAGTTTGAATGCGAATTATTCAAAAACTGTTCACACTATCAATTTGATGTAAATTTTATGTTAAAGAACAAATTTTAGGCTTTTAAATCCTGTATAGTACTTTATTGTAGGTGTCGCCGTTGTTTTTTTTTTAAATAATTTCTTTCCCATTTTAAGTCATTTTTTTCTAAAATTGCTCCTAAATCCTAAACGGGGCGAGATAGACCTACCCTCCCATAGTAAAAAATGCTAGTTTTTAACCCCTCTAAAATATACCGTTATCAATTCTTGGCGCCAAAGTTATCGTACTCTCCCCTTTTTTCCAACCATGGGAAAAGATCAGTATCGCTCCGTGATCCGATTCTTGTTTTTGGGTGGTAAAACCTGCGAAGATATCAAGCTTATTCTCGATGGTGTGTATGAGACCCATTCGTTTTCTTGTGCAACCGTTTACCATTGGTTTGCAGAGTTTCGCCGTGGCCGCACGTCGGTTATTGATGAACTGCGCCCAGATGGCCATAAACGGTTACCAAAGAGGAAACCGTGGACAAAATCTATGATCTTGAATTGGCGGACTGCCGAGTGAAAATTTGCGAATTGGCTTAAATAGCAGGCATCTCAACTGAACGCGTTAGCCATATCCTGTACGAGATTTTGGTCGTGAGAAAGCCGCGTTTGTTTACACCGGAGAACAAGCGGAATCGTGAGTCTACTTTAAAGACGTGCTTGGCTCTGTTTAATCGAAATCCGGAGGAGTTTCTGCGTCGTTTCGTGATCGTTGACGAGTCATGGATTCATTGCTACACAGTCGGGACCAAAGAACAAACGAAACAATGGGTTTTACCCAATGAACGTGCTCCAAAGAAGACGAAGACCGTGCCTTCGGCCGGAAAGCTGATGGCCACTGTTTTTTGTGATGAGTGAGGTGTTATCCACGTTGACTATTTAAAGAAGAGAAATACAATCACAGGGGCATACTACGTTGATTTATTGATCCGATTCAACGTCGATTTGAAGAAAAAACGACCACATTTGGCAAAGAAAAAAGTGCTCTTCCACCATGATAAAGCACCGGCTCACACATCCGCCGTTGCACTACGAATTGCCCCCCAATCCTTCGTATTCTCTGGATTTGGCTTCCTGCGACTTCTTTTTTTCCCAAACCTTAAAAGATCGCTCACTGGAAAGAAGTACGGGTCGAACGAGGAAGTCATCGCCGCCGCGAAGGAGTACTTTGCAGGCCAATAGAAGTCGTACTATACCTAAAAAAGTTGCGTTGTCATTTCTAATCCGGGTATTCATCAAACAGCGCTCTTAAGTTTAAGAATTCTATTAGATATCAATTTAACGTTTGCTTTTTTATGAATATCAGGAGTTGAGTGGTATTAAGGTAAGACTAGCATCATTTTGGAATTTGTTCTGCTTGCAATTTTTGCATATGTCACTTTTCACAGTCGCGCCATACTTGGCACACATCTAGAAAAAAAGCCTTAACAATTATTTTTTGTTATATAATTTCGTTTCCAGTGGAAAGTAGTGATTTTATGTTTATAAATGTTACAGCATCTTTATTCCTATTCTAACAGCATCTTTATTCTTCAATTCAACTAGGGATGGCTTTTGGAAAGAAAACAAAACTTTCTTTTCCGTGTGAAAAAAATAGCTTTGGTTTTCCCTTCATTCAATTTAATTTTGCATTTGTGATAATAGTAATATTTCCATCCCAGTTTGGAGATTCTTCTCAATATTGGGAGCAAATTGACGATACGAAAAATACGCTGAAGAAACTTAGAGAGGTTTTTACCCGTTTCGGATTGCCCAAGACATTGGTAACGGATAACGGTACACAGTTCGTTTCATCAGCATTTAAAACCTTTTGTCATATGAATGGGATTAAACATTTAAAGTCCCCGCCATTTCATCCGGCAAGTAACGGGGCTGCAGAGAATGTAGTAAGGACGTTCAAAATTGCAGTTAAAAAAAAATGGTCTATGAAGGACGGTCGGCATTACGTACGCAGTTATAAACGTATTTATTTTGATACAGAAATGCGCAACATAGCACGACAGGAGAAAAGCCATCAGTTCTTATGCTTAAAGGGCATGTGTCTTTGCGTTTTGATCGGATGCGTTCTAATTTAAAATTTAGAAAGGAACCGCAGTAGAGAAATTATAACAAAGGAAGAACGGTAAATAAATGTTTTTTTACGAAATAGAGCAGGTGTATTATAGAAACTATAGTAACCGGTTGGAGCCCGGGAGTGGTTGATAGATGGTTAGGTTCTTCGGTGTATGGGTGTAAGGACGTAGTTTCTGGTAAGATTGCGAGAAGGCATGTTGATCAGCTAGTCAGGGCAGGAAAGTTTTATGAGGATTATAACAAGGAAAAAGAACATAATTCCATGTCTTCTAGTGTCAGAGAGACAGAAGTAGGTTCAAGTTTGGCAGCCAATCTAGATCAGACTCAGCAGAACGAACCTAAAGCCAAGCTGTTTGCATCACCGAGTAGGTGTGCTAGAAACGATGTAACAACTGTCGAGGTTACGAAACCCAAGGACCTTAGTATTGACATATCGGTAACATCAGAGAGCACCTCTTCATCCTACATAACATAACGTAATGTAAGATACTGGACTGTAAGATAATGTAATACAGAAATCCTAGAATAAAGTCATTCTCTGTCAGACTATTCAACTGCGAAGATGTTTTCTTGTGCGTATACGCTACATATCTTACAAATGCGTAAGCATTCCGGAGTCTGATATAGATCGTCCTGGATGGGGCTTTCTAACGCGGCTGAGCCCCTAATTCCTCCTTCGAAGGAGGAATTTTAGAAGCAGCAGCAAGGCCGTGGCCTACATTCGCTCGACAATGCAGGAGCCTTGCAATTACCATTCTACCACCCGATCACAAAAGAGTACCGGTCTCGGGTTTTTTTTTTTTTTTTTTGAAAATGTATTCGTTGATATCTATTGAGTAGCGGATTAGGCTAGCTTATCTGGGGGTCACCAGGTATCCGGATACTTTATTTACGATAGAGCTATTTTTGGAGATGTTGAGCCCTCAAACAGGCTGATCCTCGATGACATTTTGATTTCGGTACACATCTGAAGAACTTCTAGAGATTTATTGACCTTACTTAGAATGCAAAACTTCAAATTGTTCTAATTTAGATTTACATGTACGAGTATGTAGATAAACTTGATATCATTTTCATTGTTTAAGAGATAAGTTGCTTGGAATGTGTTATAATATGTGTATACTGTACTTGTACATGTATTTCAGCCTTATGTAAGCACTAATTTATACTTTTTATCAACACAATAAGCAATTCTTGTCCTGACTTCAATAAAGCAACATGGTGTCAGAAGTGACTGATTAGTTTTTTATTTCAAAATTGAAAATTCTATGTGGGGTCCAAAGTAACCTCCTTGGGAATGAAAAAAACAATTTTTTTTTAAATGTTTTTTTATTTTATTCAATATAGTCCGCCTTTAGTTTGATACACTTATTCTAGCCTTTTTCCAAATTCTTGATCCCGTCTGAAAAGTAATTTTCCGGAAGGTCTGCAAAATAATCTTCCGTGGCGTGGATGATTTTTTAGAGTGAGCTGAATTTTTTATTGATGAGCCATCTTTTGAGGTTTGGGAAGAGATAATAGTCCGAAAAGCCAAATGGGGCGAACACGGTGGATGCGACAGCAATTGGAGCCTTAAGTCATTGATTTTATCCATGGTTGCGATGCTCTTGTGCGCCGGTGCATTGTCTTGCAAAAACAAAAATTTTTTTCGCTTCATGTGAGTCCATTTTGCAGCGGACTTCAATCGCTCCAATAATGCACAGTTATACTCGCTGTTGATGGTTTTTCCTTTTTCGAAGTAGTCCACGAAGAGTTTGCCATGACAATCCTAGAAACCCGACGCTATAACCTGTTGTAAGTACAACGTGAGAATGGTAACCTGTGATGGTGAAGGTAAAACGTAACAAAACGACTCCTATTTTATTATTCTTCCTCTTAGTCCAATTATCACCCGAGGCAACGTTTTGGAACATTTCAATTGGTTTTACAGCCATGGCCGCCGCTACAAAGTAGCTGGAAAACTCAACAAATGAACCGGTGGGGTTAGAGTAGCTATAATTAAAACATGCATAGAATGTTCAATGATTTCAGACAAACTAAAACTATCAGCAGCAAATAACACTTTATATGTTATGTATTGGGTCTATAACATATAACATATAATTCCGTGCGGTTTGCTAAGAGATGGCGTAACTTGTATTATTTCATTGTTATTATTCCATTGGAACATGCGTTGGAAAGCTACTATCATTGTACTTCATTTCAGTATATGTCATTCATTTGAAGTGAAACAACAATAATTTTTTTTCACTCAAATATGTCAAAATTTGTGCCTGAAAAAGTGTTTTTGCGGAGAGTTCTTCTTCATTACTTTAATATGAAGAAAACTGCTGCCGAAAGTCATCGTATTTTGGTAGAAGTTTATGGTGAACATGCGCTAGCTGAGCGAACGTGTAAAAAGTGGTTTGCACGTTTTAAAAGTGGTGATTTTGGCTTGGAAGTCGATGAACGTCCTGGGCAGCCAAAGATGAAGAGCTGGAAGCATTACTCTATGAATATTGAGTATTATGAGCTGCTAAAACCGGGTGAAACCATCAATGGACAACGCTACCGAACACAATTCATCTATTTGAAGAGAGCAGTAGCCGAAAAACGCCAGGAATATGCTACCATACTCGAGGCAATAATTTTCCATCATGACAACGCTCGGCCCCACGTTGCTATTTCGGTTAAGAACTGTTTGGAAAACAGTGGATGGAAAGTCTTACCCCACCCGCCTTATAGCCCAGACCTAGCCCCTTCTGACTACCATTTGTTCCGGTCGATTCAGAACGCCCTCACTGAAATACGGTTCACATCATAGCAGAATATCAAAAATTGGCTTGATTCATTCTTGGCTGCCAAGCCGTCGCAGTTCTTTTGGGATGGGATCCACAAATTGTCAGAAAGATGGGAAAAAGTCATAGCTTCAGATGGGCAATACTTTGAATAATACTATAGTACATGTTTTTTTTTTTTTTTTTTTAAATAAACGTTCAAATTTTGAAAAAAAAACCGCACGAATTAAAATATATACCCAATATCTTTTTATGGGGGTGGCAGTGGTGTAGTGGTATATGCATAGACTCCTCAAGCAGAGGGCCGCAGGTTCGAATCCCGTACGAGCCAATTTTCTAAAAAAAGTCTTTTCATGGAATTTGTATGTAGCTATATGTAAATCCCGTCGGCGTTAATTCTGACATGAAGGCATAACACTGATGTTGGAGTAGTTGCTGGCTGAGATAAATCTAACGAACTAACAACTAGTACGTACGAAGACCCACTGGTTGAGGATGTACTAGCTCCAGTTTGACAACCACCTCTGAAAAAATATCGAAACCTAATACACCAGAGTTTCAAACTACTACACCACCCGCCCGCGCTCTGGTAAAAAACCAAGTAAAAGGGTATTCATAGCCCTTGATGCTCGCGCGTTCTTATAAAAAAAAAAATAAATAAACAAATACTGAAACTACAAAAATGAGCTGACGATTTTGGACGGACGAAACGCAAATAGTTGCTTCATAAATCCTGCGGCAGCATATTTTACAGAGACTTCAAAGCAGTCTCAAGGGCATCGAATCGTGAGTGAGATAAGCTTGCGACATAGAATATTGCCCAAATATATTTATTAAAATTTACGAACTATATTTTAACTATTCTTTTTGCTTGCAGAATTCTGTTGGCCAAACTAAGATGCCATTACAATGTCCATATTACTGAGCTATTATTTTTAACGCATCGGCATGGATTTGTTCGCTGTAGAACAATAAACCAACAAGAAAACTCTTCTTCTTCATACTTGTATTTTATGGAAGTGGATGAAATCAAAAATCAAATGCCTAACCCATAGTGAGCGGCTGCAAAAATAACTTTAGTCGGTATGGTATTCCAGAAATCGTGGATAATGGTCTGACTCCATTTGTGAATAAGGATTTTATAAACATCGCAAAAGAATGTAAATTTGAAGATTAGTACATCATATTATCAACAAGGCAACGGTAAAACAAAAACAGCTGTGAAGATTCGTCAAAAGATAGTTCAACAAAGCCAAATATGCACAAAATTTTTGAAAGTAAATATTTTTGAAAAACATTAAAAGATAGACTCAAGGGCTAAAGAGTAGGCGCGTGCGTTCAGCCATTCTCGTTATAATTCACCAACTGAAATAACAAGTTAGCAAAAAGTTAGATGTACCATCTGATCGAAATGCTTTAGTTCGGGTTAATGGACAAGGCTGCTGCGAAACAGACAGCAAATTAAATTCTATGGCAATGGTAAGCTAAAATATTTGGAAAGCAACCGTATAGCAGCTAGTTTTCAGCAGAATCACAACCCAGCATAGAACATCTATTATCTCAGTTTCTGAAGGAACGGAAACAAAAGATAAATGCATCCAAGACAACTCCGATGACCTTAGACGTTCAACCCGTGAAAAAAGAGCCTGATTGTTTAATGTACCTAGTGACCAGATGAGACCTTTTAAATTTGAATTTGAATTATGAATTGATTTAAGAAGCCAGCCAATAAATTCAGGGTACTATTTTTTTAAAAATTATTTCAGTATACATATTTAATGCATAATGGTAATAACATTAATGAAATTCTTAAAACATTTAAAGTAATTTATAATTTCTTAAGAAAGGGAGGTTTCTTAGTATGGGTATAATGTTCTTGTATTATGGACATTATTCATGTATTTCATCCTAATGTAATCGTACTTTTCATCAACTCTATAAACAGTTCTTGACTTGTCTTCAATAAAACAACAGAATGTTTCTAACAATATTGTTGAAGAGCTACTCACGTTGTAGTTCTGTTTTTGCACACACATTACTGGCTTCCGCTGGTGCTTGAGAGTGAGGGTGAAAGCTGGAGCTGTTGATTCTGTTTTGCAAATTTTAGATTCTTCCACGAATATTTAGTTCTTTTAGCGCATTTATTTACTGTTCCGAACATTTGACAGTTGTGACATTGAGACACTTTGGTTTTGATTCTTCTTTGAACGCTCCAGCTGATTTGTGTACCAGGTGTACAGGTATGAAGTGAGCGTTTTTTGTGCAAATTGTCATGGAGCAGAATTACCTTATCGTGTCTTCTGGCCCATTCTGGTCGTTTTTCGATCAATGCATGGTTCAAATTGATCATTTGTTTGATCTGTATTGATCTGTATTAACGGTTTCACCAGGTTTTAGGAGCTCCTGATACACCACAATTTTCTGGTCCCACCAGACACACAGCATTGTCTTCTTGCCGAATCGATCTCGGATGCCCGGATCAACTCATGATTTTTTCCGTTTAGGATTCTGAAAATAAATGAATTTTTCATTGCCAGTAACAATTTGAAGCAAAACTTATTTTTTATCGTGTCTTTGAAGCAAAATTTCGCAAGTGGTTTTTCGGTTTTCTGTCTGTCTCTCATTCAATTCATGTGCCACACATTTTCCAGACTTTTGGATCTTTCCCATAGCTTTTAAACGGTCAGAAATTGTTTGTTGTGCAACATTTAACATTTCTGCGATTTGTTTCTGACTCAAAGTGTCATCTTCATCCAATATTGTTTGCAATTCGGCGTCTTCAAACTTTGTTGGTGGTCTTTCACGTTCTTCATTTCTCACATCAAAATCGTTATCTCTGAACCGTTGAAACTATCTTTTGCATGTTGCTTCTGGTAGAACATGCTTCGACAAGCATTCGATGCGATTCTGCTGCACTTTTCTTCAAATGAAAACAAAAAATTAATGCTTTCCGTAGGTCATAACTTTCTGGTAAAAAGTATGATGTTGTTTACTCAATGAGTTTGTTTATATTGAACATGTTTGACAGATTTCATAGCAACCAAACAAAAAAAAATTAAAGCCCGATCACAATAAATGTTCCTAATAGAGACATTTGTATCTTGATGCTCATTTCATACCGGTACACCTGGTAGCTGCCTCCTAAAGCGCTACCTAGAGTTCGAACGAACCGTGTCTTGGAATAAGTCGGAATTCCAAGTTAATTTTGATTTGGGACAACTTGACAGTTGCCGGGAATCAATTATAACAAATTATCTCGAAACACGAGAGCTTTTCGTAGCACCAAATCCACTGGTGATTTGATGACATGTCTCACTGAAAAGTAGAATCAAACTCTTCACCAATCTTGAGAAAACAGTATAGTTGCACTTGATATTTCTAAGATATTTGATAGAGTTTGGCATCAAGCTCTTTTTTTAAAAAGTGTGCACTTGGAGTTGACAAATCTCTTTTTCAATAGATTAGAATTAACCTTTTGGAACCCTCAATTCAATTCACAATTATGTTTACTGTCGTTAAAGGGAAATTTAAACACCCAGCTTTTATCCATTTTTGGCACTTGCATCTTCGAATCTGAAAAACATTTCATTCTCCAACTTATTGTACATCACATATCATGTTTGATGTCGCTAAAAATGCTGTGAAATATCTGGGTTTCTTCAAACGATGTATATATTTCACGCCCTCTGATCTAGCCTTAATATACAAAGCATTCATCCTCCTAAAATTGAAGTGCAATACCCACATCTGGTCACGTGCACCTAAAACCCCTCCACACCTACTAGATAGGATTTAAAACCGTGCGTTAAAAATCATAGATGATGCCAATACGACACAGTCATTTGACACCCTCAAACGTCGTCATAATGTTTCCAGTCTCGCCTTGTTTTATTACTATTTTCATCTTCGAAAAAGTACGGGCCAATGAAGCCAGCAACCCATAATCCGCACTATACAGTGACTTTCTTGGCCTCCATTAACTTTTCGTGAATCTCGTATGAGTTTTCCGGTCTCCAGAAATGACAATTCTATTTATTTACGTACCTATCCATTTAAAAATGGGCTTCATCAGAAAATATCAGATTTGATGAAAATTTGTGCTGGCGATCCAACATCCAGTTTACTAAACGGCGATGGTCAAGAAGCTTTAATTATTGTGTAATTTGTATCTTATAGGCGTGCAAATGAAAATCAACTTTTAAAATTCGCCGTAAAGTGTCATAAGTGAGGTCCATTTTCGCTCACAGTGTTTTGCCGTATACGTACTAGCCGAGCATGCTAATATGGAGTTTGACCCCATACCAAACCAGTTTCTTCAAAACGCTTCACCATTGCACGAATTCCGGACTCACTAGAGCGATTATGTTGACCGAAAAATTCACGATTTTTTTTTCGTTATAAGATTAAATAACAAAAATGCGTTGTTGCGTGGTAAACGACTCCATGACTAAAATTGCCAATGATTGTTTTGTCAAAAAGATCAACTACATTGAAGTCAGTAAATGACAGTAATTGACATCCAACATTCACACCATCTGTTGGCTCATCCTTTATCACTCAGTCAATTGACAGCCTCGAACACCGACAACATGTCTGCTGTCATACATTATTTTATCGCTACTTTTAATATCAACGCTCCACTTTTCTAGTCTTTTTCACACCGACTTGACTTTTACCTTTACAAGTTATTCAACAGACATACACCGCTCCTTAAAGCACTTTAAAGTATTTAGCCATTATCATATTTCATGTACCTTCAATCCAAAAAGACAAAATTCACAAAAGTCTTATCACTTTTAAAACAAGACCTACACTTAAATGGCACTCCACTGACCAGGAAAGAGACACCTACCAACCGAACATTAAATAATACCCACAAGCCAAATTTATAACTAAGCCACACTCAGGCTTTTCTACCTTGATGTTTTGAAGTCAAAACAAGGAACACCCGAATACGCCCGGTATACGTATCTCCACACTTTTCAAGCTTCGTAGCACTTAAAATTGTTTCTTTCTCCTCACTCACATTCTTTCTCTACTCACAAACTCATACGTATTTCGCAACAATATATCTTTGTGTAAAAAAAAAAAAAAAATAGTACATACATATAGTAAGCTCCTATACCATCCACCCAACATCAGCCCAGCTTCTTCTTTTTACAGCAATAAATCTTTTCAATATATTTGTTTTCACTTTTTGTCGGTGCTTTGCTTGTGTTTCTGTAGCTTTTTCCGACAATGCCTGGGAGGATTATGCAAATATTTGCGGTGAACAAGCATTACTTGTGCATTGATGTAGCCTGTATTTGGTTTTCCACACCATGATCCCCTAGCCGGCAATCTGTAACCTACAACCTTAGCATCCCTCCCCCAACGACATTAAACGGATCTATAGTATTTCATTGAATTGCTTTAACGAGGCGTACGAAATATACTCGTACGCCAATCCACAGCCAGCATTCCACCGATTTACTGAATGCATCAATTGATTGATTTTTACGTCCGTCACGATGCATGTAATCAATTGCCAACAACCCAAATTACATTTGTAAATGCACCCTCCTCTACAGCATTGGCCGCAGTAAAGGTGCCTTTGTACCGAAAAAATTGAAATAATTTCATTGAGCTCTCCCGACCTATACCATCATCAGTTGTATGGTGTGGGTTAGGTGGTTATATACAAAAGAATCTCAGTTTTCTATACGTCAACCGTAGCCATTGATGCCGGGCTTTATCCACAGTGGATCAATTTATAAAAACCGAGGTTAAAAAAAAAAAAAAAAAAAAACAATGACTACGTATTTATAAATGGAACAATGTGATTATAATAAGAGTATGTCTGTGTAACTTTTTCAATGTGCTTAGCACCTCTAATTCATTCCAAAAGATTCTCATTCTTCCATACCTGGATTAATTTTGTTGGGCCGGTGGGTACAATTTGCTTCCTTATTAAACGAACGGATATTACTGGTAAGAATGTGGGCTATCAGCATTAATAAGAAGTGAAAAGATTTTTGAATTAAGATCGGGGCCATTTTTTGTTGAAAAGCTTACAAAAAATACTTAAATTATTGTATGAAAACATCAAAGAAATCTTTCAGATACCTACATACACTTAGAAATTATTTTATAGCAAGCATTTGATTTTCAAGTTTGGTTTTGATGACAATACACGTTACTTATAGTTCACCTTTAAATTTTTTTTTTCACTTTCAGCGTAAAGTTAACTTTTTCAAAAAATTTTAATTTTTGTGAGAGTAAATTTAATGCAGTAGACTGGACAACTGTTTAAAATAACACTATACCTATCGTTAGTACGTTCCAGAGACTTCTCGTTTATCAATTAAAGTGTGTGTACTCGTTGTATGGTGGACATTTCTTATCTAAAACTCAAATACCATTGCTGTGGTTGATACTGATACTGATGTCTCCATATTTACAATATCTTCGTGGACCCTTATATTTTCTTTGAAGATTCGTGACGGCCTTCTTGAAGCCTTTTTGCTCCCGAGCGCGCATCTTTAACTGTTAATTCTTGAGCAGGCGGTTCGGTCATATTTTTGTTCTCAGACCAAATAGTAAAACACCGGTGACTCGGGCTACCACCCGGCCAATGACAGGAAGTAGAAAATTTATTGTAATTTATTTTATTCATCACCATCCCTCGCTGTGAAGGTCATAGTCAGCAAAAAATGTTTAGTATACACTCCATTTCATATTTTTTTGATTAAGATTTTTTTTTAAGTAACTGTTTTTTATCTGAATGATTAATAAGTTCCGTTTTCATTTCTAAGAAAAACGACAGGAAATCATTTTTTTCTTTTTCATAGTTACCATATACCATGTCACCACTTCAGTTCTTATTGGATTCAAGTTAATTACACTTCAAAAACATATAAATTTCAAATGGTCAGTAATTAGTGGGACCTCCTTTGTTTTCCACTTATACGAAAATTCTATTTGACATACTGTCAATTAAGTTTTTAAACATATCCTGCGGAATTGTGTCCCAAGAAGAACTTATTGCTTGTTTAAGCTCAGTCACGTAGTTACACTGCCTGTTATTAGCGTTAACCTTTCGTACCAGTATGCCCCAAAGATTTTCCATTGAAGCACATTGATGCCATGTCGATCGAGCTACAATTTGGTTACTCTGATGGAATGAAAAGCGGCATTGTGCTGATGGAAAACCCATTCAGTGTCTTGATTGCTTAACAAAAATGGCAAAAGTTTGGTTTCAAGGACACCAATGTACTTTGGCTTATGCATTCTATTCTAGTGGATAGGAAAGCTAATGGTAGTGTTCTCGCTAAGAAAAAACCGCCACCGCCAAAATGTCTTCTTGTCTGATCCAATTAGTAATTCAATCTCCTTCGGTTGTTTATACCATGGATCAGCCAACTTCAACCTCTGAATGTGTAGCCACTGGTTGGGTAAAACTTGTTGTGCTGAAAGTCTTGATGTTATAATTAAAGTATCTACCTCCAAGTTGACCTTTTCATCGTGAATTGATTGGATGATAAAGCGGCATGCTGCGACGATTTCTGTGGCATAACCGTTGATTCCATTGATCTTTGACTCATATTGTACTTGACCAATGGAACTTTTAATTGATGGGATAATCTCGCTGTCACGAAGCATGATTGAGACCCTTGATCAATCAGAGCTCGTGCGAGTCTAACTTCTCCTCCAACGCATATGTTCACCATGGCTGTGGCTAGTAATACCGTCCTATTACTATGACATGCGGTAGCGATTCGTGTTGATGTTGAAGCTTCTTTACTGGATATTCCTCCTTTTCCCGAAACTACTGTACTCTCACCTCGAGGGAAATGAAGTAAGGAATTATGCTGTTGTGCGCATATTTTGCAACCCCTCTTCATCACACATTCCCTTGCGGTATGCCCATCTCGCAAACAGTTAAAAAACAGCTTCGACCTTTAGACTACGTTCAATTCGTTCTCTGTCTTCATACTTAAAAATCTTTTGCAATTATACAATTGATGAGACTCACTGCACACAACGCATTTCGTCTCTGTGACTGTAGTTAAATGGTTTTTTGTTTCTGTTGCTCGTACTTGCTGGTGTTCACGGTTGAATTCACGACTGCTTTCCAAACCTCTGAATCTAGCCTCGATGAAGTCAAAAAATTCGGTTAGTTTATGGAATTTTTTGTTGAAGTTTCTTTGGATTGTTGATATAATTTCCTTGATTCAGAATCACTTTTTAACAAGTGGCCGTGGTGTAGTTGTATATGCATAGACTCCTCAAGTAGAGGGTCGCGGGTTCGAATCCCGTGCGAGGCAATTCTCTGAAAAAGTCTTTTCATAGAATTTGTATGTAGTTATATGAAAATCTCGTCGGCGTCAACATGAAGGCATAACACTGATGTTGGAGTGGTTGCTGGCTGGGCTGCTTGAGGATGCACTGGCTCCAGTTTGACAACCACCTCTAGGAAAAATATCGAAACCCAATACAGGAGTTTCGAAACTACTACACCACCCTCCCGCACCCTGGAGAAAAACCAGTAAAAGGGTATTCATATCCCCTTGGTGCACGCGCGGGATTATAAAAAAAAAAAAAAAAGGGATTTTCTCTCAGATCTTTCAAATAATATTGAAAACTATCTTGACCGTCAAGGTTGAATTTCTTTTCGTCAGAAAAAATTACGTTCACGAAAATAAGCAGCAATAATAAGCATATGCAGAGTAGAAAAGAAACACGTTTTCATTACCATGCTCCGGTCACATTTCATGTACTTACAGTTTTTGATCACTCATCAATCTCGGTTGAACAAGACACATTTAAATCATTTAGTTCATTTTTCAGCTGTTGTTAAATTTTTGTTAGGTTGCTTGCAGTCCTGACGATGGATTGTTCTTGACTTAAATATATGTATATTTTTTTTCGGACCATCAGTGTTTTTTAGAGCCATAAGAATTTTGATTTTTTCAAAAAATTTGAAATCGGTACGTAATCATGTCTAATTTTTTTTACCAATTTTACAAAAATACAGTCCTTCATCGTTATAAGCAATAATTAAACCTTTTTCTTCTTTCGATTAATACCTTCCGCGCAGCCTTTTTGTTAAAAAAATGGACAGCTCTAGGAATAGAGAATAAAAATTGTTTAAATTCTTATTAGTCTTTCAGTTAAAAACAGTTACGTACAAAAAAAAATATTGCAATAAAAAAAAAAAAATAATAAGAAATACAGTGATGCTGATATAGTTGTATTACAAATGGAGTGTAGCAAAATAGTCTTAAAGAAAAGATTTTTGTTCGTCGAGTTATTGTACAAATTTGACCGCAGCTATTTTGACTTTCCAAAGTGGCAAAGATTGCAGGCGATTATTCTCCGTCGAACTGTACAACTATTGTACCTAATACCGGTTATGTCATACTTAAGAGAAAATAAAATGAAGAGATGACGAGTGTGGACTTTTGCTTGGTGTTTGCTAGGCCTTTTATCAATTTGCGGGCCGAAAGCCACACTGATATTAGTCGATTCGCATAAGCTCTTTGAATGACCACGGAATGCGCTGAACCGATTTTTTTTCCCACGTTCAGCACCTACTTACGAGTATATACTCGTATGTGCAAACATGCATATGCATTTAAAGTTATAAAAACATAAAGCCCCTTCTTTTGTAGGTGAGGCAGATATTGATTAGGGAAATGTTTCTAACTAACATTTCGCGTGGTAGGCCGTCAAAGCCCGCAGTTTCGTTATTGTTTAATTTGAAGAATATTTTCTGTTCTACGCAGCATTTTTGCTTCTCGTTTGTTTATGTGTATATATTGTACATGTATATATATCAAAGTATATACTCATTCCACACACTATATTTTCTTATATGCCCCATCGTTTACTTTTTCTTCTTGTCTCACTAGTCATTTCACTACGGGTTTCTGTTTGGTAGCCTAAAGTGTTATCAGCGTAATCTTCGAAACTGCTCCGACACTGCGACCTTATGTTGTTAATACACCATATCTGTGGTTAGGAATTACATGCTGAAGAGTCTTTCGCATAAATATCCTCTGAGCATCTAGTTATTTGCGAAGTGTTCAGCCATTCAAAGTTAAACTTATTTGTCAGTGAGTAACGAAACTTCTTAACTTCTGTGTTCCAATTAGAAACATGTCAGATTCGACAATTTCTGATGCAAGCCTTGTATCAATCAGCACTTCAATTTGATTTTGAAATCGTTCTGCGGATAAAACCTGTCGTACCTACTCTAGTCCAACACGTCGTAGAAATCGTGTTGGAGGCTTAAATTTCGACATAGGCATGCATTATTCCTGTGTTATGAGGCTTATCTTTTGTGGCAGTTGTAATAGATGTCTCCTTCTTTTTTTAAACGCAACTTAAAATTCAAAGCCTATCCGGTGTATTTCGTAAATCGAATTTGTACTGCATAGGCATTGCTTTTATTTGCGTTATGTCATTACGTGTGAAAGGCGAAATGTCGCGTTAAGGCCGTATCTTAATTTAAGAGTGACTGGGATCATGCTTAGGATAATCAGAAATTTTACTATGCCTGTTATGTAACATATATTTTCCAGATGAGTTGATGTGTGGTTCTCTCCACGACATATTCCGCCGTTCAATAGCACAGCTGGTAGGTCATCAGAACAAGCACCTTAATTGGTAACTTTTTATATGTCGATACTGCCTAAAGGCAGTGTATTAACGGTTTTTGGATTCAGCTGGGCGTTTTCTATAGTATTTTCTTGTAATGTCTACATTAACAGTTTTGGGCTTTTGTATAATTGTCCACCTGTTATTTGTGCCTTCTTCAGAACTCAATTTTTTATCAATAAAGTTTCATCTTTTCTGAACCAATGTACATATATTTGTACTCTTGTTGTGGTTACCATGAGAACCGCAATATATCAGAAGTGCTATTTCCAATGGGTTGTTACTAATGTTTTATTTTTTATAACAAGTGTGCACTATTATGTCTATAAAATGTTTCACAAAGCGCAGGTGAATGTCATTGTTTTAACGTGGTTGACGTGCTAACGAAAGGGAACTCAAACAGCAAATTTTTTGAAAGACTCTTTCGATCAAATCCTGGACTGCAGCAAGGTAAAACAATTCAAGTATATCTCCCAAACAGATTATATGGGCTGCTCAACGTATTTTTAAAGGCGATCAATCTAGCTGCCAATTTTTTTAACAAAATACTACCACAATCTCTTGTAAATTATCCTAGTTGCTACCTAGTAGTTCTAATTACCCGTAAATGCAGAACATTTGCTTATTTTATTTTTAGAACACATATCTTCTTTGTTTTAAATTGTACGTTCGTGGTCCATGTTTCCTCTTAAATTGTTTTCAAGAGATTTCCGTCATCTGCGTATTTACCAGTAAATGCAAAATGCCTGTGTAGTTCGCTAAATTTGCAGACCTAACAACCATTCCATAGGAGCTCTTTTAAGAACCAATTAGCCAAGATTTTTCTGATGTTTAACAGACACTCTATAGATTCGTTTCAATATCAAATTTTTAGTCAAACTTTTAGAATGAGCATATAATAGATAAAAGAAATATGCTCTAAACTTGCAAGCTAACCGTATCTCTTTAGTGACATTCCTTTCTCACTTAATGTGTGAATCAAGCATTAAGGCTCTGGTAGTGTAATAATAAGAGTCCGTGCAAAAAGAACAGAAAGCTGACCTAAGTCCAGAAGCTCATTATGTGGTTGCGTGTCACCGGCAATGATTTTAACGCTAAAAAATTTAATCTCGGCTACAAATATTAAATTTGATGAGGTTAATTAAATTCTAATTCTAATAGACAAAAATCTTATTGCAAAATCGTAATTTTTCATTCTATTATGTGTCCTTTTTTAAATGGATGAAAGGATTATTCTGATGCTCGATACCATTTTGTTAAAAAGTGTTCATACCATATTCGCAAAAGTATGACATGGTAAATGTGTTGCCATTTTATATTGAAAGTGTTCCACTGCGACGTGACTGTTCGAATTCATCTCCGTTTTGTATGCAAATATTGTTAACCCTTTTTGTGCTGGAAATAGCTGAAAAAACGGTCGAGAAAATCCTCGAAGGGATATTCTTGCGATATCCATTGTTAACGAAATTTAATTCTTTACAGTTTGTTTGATTAATCGCTGCTGTTCCAAGTTTAACGCACCGATTTCTTGCTAAATGAATGCACAAGTCCATAGATTCACAGTATGAGTGAACAGTGTAACCTGAAGTGACACGTTGCAAGTAGAACTTCGAAAACAAAATGTGAAAAACTGCGCCACCAGCACCAGCAATGCGCAAATAAAAGTAAACATATACCTTTGCTGATGGCGTTTTTTGCTGTTGTTTTTGTTTATAATTGTTTCTTCCCAAATAACATACAGAGAAGAGAATGACGAGTCGGTGAGTTCTTTGCGTTATGCCCTGTGCCACACACTTAATTCGGAGTGAATTATATATATATTGCAGTAGACAAAAGAAGGAAGCTGTAGCAATGATAAAACGAGCACTCACAGGCTTCCACCGCACATATTTGAATCCATGGATCCTACAGAAGAGGAAGAAATAATAATCATATCCTTGTCAACATATTCGTGGAGGCTTGTTGGAACATGGGGACATATACTCACTACATCCATTTTTATCACAACGATAACAAAGTCCGTATATGAAAAGTACACAAAAATGCATGAGCACAACAAGCATACTAGCACAGCAATTACTAGAAGCAGGAGAAGGAGCAAATATAAGATCAGGGGCAGTAGAAGAGACAAAATTTGAACAAGGCCACTCACAAAAAAGGACAAATTTTCTGCAGATTTTCAAACAAATAATAATTTCCGGCAAAAAGAGGCCGATTCGCCTAATTTCTAGCAAACTGGGGCAGGATATGATGATATGATGGGGCTTACTCGTAAGTGTGCCTACAGTTGCATCTGCAAGTTTTCTGGCTAATGCCAAGTTTTTGTTTTTAATTTTTTTTTTTCTTTGCTGAAGAGGGTTTAAAAGTGTGTTGGACAAATATTAGTTAATGAGCGACATGCTGAATTATGAATGCTGAAAATAATTGTGCGTAGTTGTGAAAATTTAAGTCCAATAAATGGGGTAAATATTCGTATATCAGGCGCTACCAAAATAAGGTATGATGTATCTTGTTTAAGTACTATACAAAAGTGAATAAATATCTGGGAGAGTAGTTTTCATTTCAGTTATAATGTCTGACATGTTTTCGTGTAGTTGTTTGTTAGCATTTTCAATCCTGCTAATGCTTCTGCTGATTCTGACGCCAAAGTCCGACCAAGTAAAACGTGAAGAAATCTCATGTTAATACACCGGCAGGCTTAATTATATTTAGTACTGCATCATCTTTACCATTCACAATAACCAAGTCCCTCAAATTGACCTTCTGCTGGATGGTGTCGATATCACGGGTTTGATTGTGGAACATGCTTAACATGTTTTGCCTTTTGAAACTGTACTAACATTTTCGTAGCGCTCAAAAACTAAGCGGGTGTATTCTAAAAACAACTTAATTGACAGGAAGTATTTTTTTTCGCTTTCGAAAACAACAGCCTTAAATCATTGTGAACCTAATAAAAAAGAGGAATTTGATAAGCATGTTCGGATAAAGGTCCGAAAAGTACTAACCCTAGATTTTCTTAAAAAAAAACCTCACCCGGAGTAAAAATCCAAAGCTGCGCAAACTATTTGAAAGGACGAAAAGGATATTTAAAATTTGAAAATCGTGGCCAAAAATAATTCCAACTCCTTTGTCGTTCGGCTAAGGGTATGTCAAGAACTGTCATGCAGGTAGAATTAAACCACCAAAGGCTGGTCGGCGGGTTTAATTGTTACGGAAAAACTATTGTTTATAAAGGGTGTGCCAAAATTCATGCAAGATTTTAGTTATGCGCTATTTGTGCGGTAAAGTGTTGCCAATATTTTGGCAACATTGGCAACATTGCCAATATTTGGGCTGAAGTCTGCATCTGACTATTTTTCTTTGAAAATGTGACTCAATGTGAGGCCATAACGTTTAATGGTGGTCGCCATCATCATAAAATAGTCCAGTTTTTTGTGCCTAAATTGCAAGATTATGGATGTAGACGCCATTTGGTTTCAACAAGTTGGTGCCATATTCCATACAGCCCGAGAAACAATTCAATTACTCCATGAGTCATTTCCTGGTTGTTTAATTTCCCATTTTGGTGATCAGAATTAGCCGCCCAAAGCAGTTGAATTTTGGAGTTTCCATTGGGGTTTTTTGAAGTCTAAACTTAAACTCAGCCAGATTCATATAAAAATGTCATGGAAAATACAGCCGTCAGATAGAATTGACTTTCAACTTAGATGATGATAACCAAAACTGGACCGACAAGAAAAAAGTAAGGATAGCAATTTGGTATGTAAGCAAAAATCCAACAAATTAGCTGGACCTGACCTGCCAATATATTCAAAGCTGCTGAAATGACTTTGTGGAGAGTATGCACCATTTCTCAGATCTGGTCAGAAGAAGAAGTCAGATACGGTCAGAAGCACCGTATCCCCGATCCGCAAAAAAAAAGACCTCTTGAACTGCGCCAACCAAACAAGTATGAGTCTCCTCAATATCGGATACAAGACCTTATCTGTCATATTGTGGGAATATATGCAATCCTTTTTCAATAACCTGATTGGTCCCTATCCTGGAAATAACTTTAGAAGTCCAATCTATAGCCACCATTTTCTCATCGATCTTAAGGCCGCAAGTGACAGCCTTTGAATTTCGAAAAAAATAAAAAAACTTTACATAAGACCTTGATCATTCCAGTCCTACTTTATGGCACTGAAACGTGGAGCTTATCGCAAGTGGATGAAGATATCCTTAGTTATTTCGAGATAAAAATTATTCGAAATATATCCGGTTCCGTTTGCGTTGAAGGGATTTGGATGACCAAATTCAACGACGAACTATACTATCTATGCAGAAACATCAACCCAGTCAGAAAACTGCGCATCAGTCGCCAGTAAAGCTTGGACATGTAGAGCGATTGAACACAAATGCTCCGGCCCGCAGTCTTCGAATCTAATCTAGAGTGACAGCGCAGTAGAGGAAGACCTCACCTTTGGTGCCGCGCACAGGTAGAAGAGAACCTCAACTAACCCGGAGCTCTTAATTAGAATCAATTGACTAAAGACAGGACTAACTGGAGAGGCTTGCTAGTTAAGGCCCAAGTTCACCCTGATTTATAGCCCCACCTAAATAAGTAAGTAGAGATGAAAAATTTCGACAAAAAAGTGCGTATGTGCCAGCAAAGACGTGAAGGCCATTTATCCGATATGATATACCATATATAATAAAATAAAAAAAATTACAATTTTTAATTGAAACCTGTATTTCTATCAAATTTACTTCTTATGTGTGGGTGGGTGAATGTCACTTTTAGGGAAATAAACCATATATATTAGGTAACTTGTTGAAAAAAAAAATCATGTTTGGTACCGTTGGAAAAGTCTTGAAATTAACTTTCGATACACAGTGAAGAAACCTAATACATGGGCTGTATTATCCGTGCCGTTTCTAAGAGAGGGCACCACTTGAATTAAATCCATACCATTTTCAGTTAGTACCAACCTTCAAATACGTGTATAAATTTGACAGCTGTCAGACGATCAGTTCTCGAGATATAGCGTTGTGAGTGAAGCAACTTTTGTTATTCTGAAAAAAAAAAAAATGGATTCAAATCAATTTCGTGTGTTGATTTATCATTGCTTTTTGATAGGAAAAAATGCAGCCGATGCAAAGAAATGGCTTGATAAGTGTTACCCGGACTCTGCAAGAACCGAACGAACCATTCGCAAATGGATTGAAAAATTTTAAAGTGGTCATACAAGCACCGAAGATGATGCACGCAGTGGACGTTCAAAAGAGGCTGTTTCAGATGAAAACATCAAAAAAGTCCACAAAATGATTACGAATGACCGTAAAGTGAAGTTGAGCGAGATAGCTGAGGTTCTGAAGATATCAAAAGAGCGTGTTGGATATATTATACACGAATATTTGGACATGCGAAAGCTCTGTTCAAAGTGGGTGCCGCGTTCGCTCATAGTCGATCAAAAACAACAACGTGTTGATGGTTCAGAGGAGTGTTTAAAGCTGTTCAACCGCAATAAGACCGAATTTTTGAGTCGGTATGTGACAATGGATGAAACTTGGCTCCATCACTTCACACCAGAGTCAAGTCGGCAGTCAGCTGAGTGGCGAACAGGCTACGAACCTCGTCCAAAACGACTAAAAACTAAACAGTCGGCTGGCAAGGTTATGGCATCCGTATTTTGGGATACACATGGAATAATTTTCATCGACTATCTCCAAAAGGGGCAGAATATCAACAGCGACTATAACATTGCGTTGTTGGAGAGTTTGAAATACAAAATCACAGAAAAACGACCACATTTCAAGAAAAAGAAAGTGCTGTTTCATCAAGACAATGCAACGTCTCACAAGTCTATGGCAAAATTGAATGAATTTGGCTACGAATTGCTTCCCCACCCACCGTATTCTCCAGATTTGGTCCCCAGCGACTATTTCCTGTTCGCAGACCTCAAAAGAATGCTCGCCGGAAAGAGTTTTAAGACCGATGAAGAAGTAATCGCCGAAAGAGAGGCATATTTTTAGGCTAAACCGAAATCGTACTACAAAACTGGTATCGAAAGATTGAAAAATCGTTTCAATCAGTGTATCGCCTTCGAAGGCAACTATATTGATAAATAAAGTTAAATTTTGCAAAAATTTTGTGTTTACTATAAAACGGCACTGACTTTTCAGACCATGTGTTAAAGGAACTTTCCCTTAATTACAAGCACATCCTCTTATTTCAAAAATTGATTATATCCTCAAAACTTGTAAGTTGATTGTAATGCAGTTCTCAATTGTAGCTCTCACCTGTAGTATCACATATATTTAAATTTTATTTTTCTATGATTTAAAATGGCCGCTTTGAACTTTAACTTCTGATGTGTATGAAATCGGAGGTGAGGCTTAAAGATTTGGAAGAAGTTAACACATAGTCCGAGACGTCCTTACAAATATGCGTATATCTCAAAATTACTTACCGGGTTGCTTTGATATATGTACATTACGAAAATACAAAAAAGGGTCTATTTTTTGAAAATTTTAACTGCGTATAAATCCTTAAACATATCGCATATTTATGTTTTTCTGTTCCTAACATATTTTCGTGACAATGGTATTCCTACCGACATCGAAATATCAGAGATTTATACGTACTTGTATATAAGTTCATGTTTGCAAGATATATCAAAGTACGGTAAGGACGTCGTAGGATATATGGTATCCCTATAATAATATATTACTATAATACTTTAAAACCAATAGATACGAGTATTACATATTGACCTCCATTTTAAAATTATTACGACTAGCTGTATACATATATGCCCCTTGCTAAGATACCGCAATCCTTAGTTTATGTAAGTCATATGGTTGAAAGTTTTGGTTGTCATTCTCCACTAAAACAAAATTTCGCTGCCTAATAACTAAGTTGTTGATCATCTTTGTATACTTTTGCATCAACATTGTCGATAGTGCTTAATAGAGCAATTTGTTTCCCTGATCCTTGTTCTCTTGTTAGTTTTAGTGTTCAAAAATATTTCTTCGCTGTAAGGATATTTTTCACTAATGCAAAGTGGAGCGGTAATTGTACGTTTTCGAAGATTTTTTAGTAAAGTCCAAAAAGACGCAGTAATGATAGCGGTAATAGACATAAGCTTATCGCATGTCCCAATCAAAGGTATCCCCAGTAAAATGGTATTCATATCCACTTGGTGCGCGTGCGGGATTAAAAAAAAAAAAACCAATAGCAGGGTTGGTGGCGGTATTTTCCCAGATAAGTTAAATCTAAGCCTTTCCTTCCTTTCCCGTCTAACGAAAATATGATATCTGCCAATGATATTCGCATGTTTTCGGATAGTCAGGCGGCTATCATATACCTGGACTCAGTCTCATTAAAGTCTAAAACCGCCTTTGAATGCTGACCAAATTCACCTTTGTTAGTTGCCGAGCCACAGAGACATTCTGCAATTTGTATTGCCGACGAACTCGCCAGAATTGGAACCACTCTTCCTATTTTACAGGAAAAGGGTAGTATAGGTATACCAATCGCTACGTGCAAATCAATATTAAAGCTGGATGCTAATAAATCCTAAAATAAAAATACACAAATGAGTCTGTAGTCGCCACGCAATCTCTTCAAAAAGGAATTACGAAATCTAAAAAAGATAAAAGAAACACAACAAAAGTCAAAAGTCACGTTTTAACCAGCGATTTATTGACGGAATTTTGTAAGGTAAAAGAAATTGAGCGGTATCTAAAAAATTTACGGACCAAGATGAGTGGCAGTTAAAACTACCGTAGTGGAAACCGCTTAAGAGTTGGCAGCTTTTTTTTGTTTTTGTTTTTACGCGGGCGACAAGTTAAATAACTTTTAAGTTATTTGGGTTAAAAAAAACTTTATTTTGTTCATTACAAGATCAAACTAAAGACTACTGATTACAAACTGAAAATACAACTATTCTTACACTAGCTTAAATACTATTCCACCTGCTCCAAACAATCATCCAGCGATGAAGTGTTCTCACAGGTGTCATCAAGTTACCGTTGCAGCGCGTGATGGAATGCGCATATTTGCGTTGGTGTCATATGATCCAGAAGTTGAATTTTTTGTATGTTAACTCCTCCACCCTTAATTTCGAACGCCCTCGTTCGAGGTCACTGATCTCACATGAAGTGGGATGGCTTGCACACCTATTGTTATTGATGCTGGAATGTGATCGTTATTGGTTTCCACCATTTCCTGAAATTTCGATTTTTGCCATTTCCGATAAGCTATCGTTAAACTAATTAGAAGGATTATTAGACTGATGTTTATAATCGAGTTGATGTTGTTTTTGATTTTGAGCAAGCCTATTTGTTGAGTGCCATTGACTTGTAGCTGCTTCAGTATCTCAAGGGATAATACTTCTTTCATGCTTTCGCGTTTAGGTGTTGGTTGTAATATTGCTGGTAGCGGTTGGTATTTGGTAACTTCAGTTTAAGGCTGAGATGTGGTAGGTCAATAAGCTCTCGAATGCCCAGAAGCCTTGGTAAAACGCCTTTAAGACCTCTTATGAAGATGTCTAAAGCTTTACCTCTGTACGTCTGAGTGAGTAAGTTCATGGATTCATTGCTAATGTCCATGCATGTAAGTTTGTTTAATATTAAAGAGTGGTGGGAATAGACTTCATGGTAGAAATCTTGAATGGTATTGCTTCCTTGATGCAGTGAAGTCATTTGGTATTTCAAAGTGCTGAAGTCGCGCTTATCTGCGAAATGGAGGGCAAGGCATCTCGAAATGCTCTCCCAGTTAAGGGGCGTGTTATAGGACTCTAGAGTAGTATCTGCTTTTCCGATTATTTTATTTCTTATGATATTAAGAATGCCATAGTACTTAGGCGTTCCTTTTATGGGTTCGTAGATTTGTAATACTCGACTTACGCTTTTTTTCTAGGGGGAAATTTCTCAGGCAACGAACGACGTCGGGAATTTTATCGAGGTCATCCAATCTGTTGCTGAATTCTGGGGCAATTGTCTGGTCTACACCAGCGTTAGGGTTAAGGACATTTTCGACCATACATCGGCCTTGTGTGTCAAGTATTCTACTCACAATAGAATTAATAAGCAAGTCTAATTTTGGGGTTGATACAATTTCAGAGGTTCTATCAGAATGGGATGCTGTTGATTGGAAAGAGGAATTGGGATCTGGTACTATTGGAACAGTGGCACGTACCGCCGATGCATTAGCATTAGAAGGTGCGGCGTAAGCCCCTAATTCATTAATTGCTCTTAAAGTGGTTGACCTTGTTTCTGGCATTTTTAACGGTTATACACGACAGTGCAATAAAAATAAAGATAATAAACGAAAGTACGATAGAAAAAAAAATGTAGCTTCCCCTATGATTATACTCTATATATATTCTATTATATTCTATATATATTTATTTTCTTCACTTTCACTTTTCTTATTTTAAAATATATAAATTTGTTTTATATGTATTATTTGCAATACAAAAATATTTTCTTAAGATTTCTTTGCTGCACGATAAACATATATCTTTTTGTTTTAATAATTTTTTTTATATGGTGTTTAAATACACGTTTCATATCTATTCAAGAAATAAGTTACTTTGCTTTTCTTTAAATTTCTTTTAATACGGAGATTGAAATATTTCTTATTTATTCAAGAAAAATTATTTTAATTTAAATTCACAAAATTCTAGAAAAATATACTTTAAAACGAATTCTTACAGATTATAGACCGCTTTCATGTTCAGTGATTCCATCGTTGCTCGGGTTGATGTCGATTGTTGGTCGGGTAGTGCGGCTAGCACATAACGTGCTTCCGTTTTGTCCAACAGTTTCACTTAATTCGGTATTCACTTAGATATTAACTTTCACTATTGTTTAACTTTGGGTTACTTCAGGGCCCTACATTTTTCACCTCCACTCGACCGCGATGGGGGGAGGAGGGACCGTTGGGCGTGAAATGACGAGGGGTACGGCGGCTTCTTGAGGCGTCTGACTTTACTTGTGTTAAAAAAAATGTTTTTAGACGCGAAAGGCACGGCGGCTAGTTAAGGCGACTGACCTATTTATTCGCGAAAAGCTCTCCGGCTACTTGAGGCGACTGGCTTTTATTTTAAATTATTTTTTTCTTTTGAGAAAAAAAAAACAAATTCACTTCACAACACCACACGGTCTCTGCTCGGGCGTCAGTTAAATAACTTTTTAGTTATTTGGGTTAAAAAAAAAAACAAACTTATTTTGTTCATTACAAGATCAAACTAAGGACTACTGATTAAAGACTGAAAATACAATTATTCTTACACTAGCTTATATACTATTCCACTTGTTCCAAACAATCATACAGCGATGAAGTGTTCTCACAGGTTCTCGAGTTACCGTTGCAGCGCGTGATGAATGGAATGATCCAGACTCTCGTGTCAGCAGTCGGATGTTGAAATACGGTAGAATGTTATTTGAGGATTATGAGAAACTTCTGTTGACGGAAGCTGAATTTTTTGTATGTTAACTGACATCCTACAGGGATCTCACCTCAAAATCTCATATCACAATACTTACCTGTTGCTTGGTATCCTTCTTTTCTCGTTTTCCTAGCTCTCCCTATTGTTCCCTGATCCTGTCCTCTTTTCCTTTGACTTTCCATATAATTTTTTACTTTTGCTGTTTAATTTTCCCTGCCGTATGCCAAATTTATTTTTTTTTCTTTTGTTACTTTAACCTAGATCTCGTTTTAATAAATTCTTTTTTTTATACCTCTTTCGCGCATTGTGATCAACCAATAAGTGGCCGCCCTGATTCGACTTATGTCCACTCAGATAATTGGTCACCCACACACACATTCGTGCATTACATCTACTCGGTTTTTAGCGGGACCAATGCCCGGAACATGTGTAAACATGTCTTGGAGTACAGCTCTTTCAAACGTGCCACTTAGACATTTCCCCGGAATTGTCTTAGGTTCAAATAACCCCTTCTTTCCCCGAAATTGATCATTGAAGTAAGTCGAAGTCTCAATTAATGTTCATTTCCTATTCATTTGAGACTAAGGAAGGGGAACCAAGTCAGGATCTAGGGATCTCAGGTTAAACTTTTGAAAAGTGTGTTTAGCCCTTGTGACGAAGTAAGAAGGAAGCTTTTCTCAAATTAAGTTGACTTATGAAAGATGGACCCGGTGGACTTCCGTGCAGATTTTGTGGTTAAATATAGGATAGCGTCCCACTTTTTATACTGATTATTTTATTTTGCATCGTTCAATTTGTTATTGCTTGTGTTTCGTTTGCTCCAGTACTTTTATGGATGTCTTGTGTGGGGTGTGTTGCAGAGAGTTGCAGACTGGCTAGAGTTGTAGATGTTTCATTTACACAGGGGTTTCCAGACCGTCCATCTGGTTCTAGGTGTGTAGTCAAAAAAATATGACCTTCAGTCAAATGTTCAGAGTGTTCCAGGCCACCCGCCTGGCTCTGTCTTTTCCGGGTGGACCAACTCGTTTTCACCTCCGAGAAGCGTAAAAGAAGAAGTCTGAGATTGGAAGAATTCATAGGCGCCTTCTACAAATTCGTTCCTCTAAAGCGACAACGGACACAACAGACATGCCGGCTCAAAAAAGTTAAGGGGTAAGGAGCTTTTTTTTTTTAAATTCCGCGCGCGCGGAATTGGACCTTCCCAATGGACCACCTCAGATGTAGCCGTGACCAACCTTTACATGATATAATTTTTAAAAAGTTAATCCCATGAATTGTTCTTTTAATTGATAATAAAAATTTTAGGTTCTCTTTTAAACTTATGTGTTTTATTTTACATTATAAATCAAACGTCACGATGATTCATCCTTTATTTATTTATGATCCCTTTAGATGATACACCACACAAAGCAATACACGTACTTGCTTACTTACTTAACGGTCTCCCGATCAGTGATAATCCTCTGTTTGAGTGCGGGACCGCTGTTTCCAGTTATACAAACCAAGTACTCCGGTGGCCGTGGTGTAGTGGTATACGCATAGACTCCTCAAGCAGAGGGTCATAGGTTCGAATCCCGTGCGAGGCAATTCTCTGAAACTATTTTCATGGCATTTGTATGTAGTTATATGTAAACCCGTCGGCGTCAACTCTGACATGAAGGCATAACACTGATGTTAAAGTGGTTGCTGGCTTGGCTAAATGTAACGAACTAACAACTAGCACGTACTTAGACCCACTGGTTGGGTCTAAGTTGGCTCCAGTTTGACAACCACTTCTGGAAAAATATTGAAACCTAATACACCTGAGTTTCAAACTACTACACCTTCCGCCCGCGTCCTGGAGAAAAGCCAGTAAAAGGGTATTCATATCCCCTTGGTGCGCACGCGGAATTATATATAAAAAAAAGTACTTCGGTATTCGAGAAAAGAAGTTCGGTCATCCTTTTTGTCTGGATATGGTAGCTTGATGCGAACATGCGTTACTGTCGATTTGTTGAATATGGCCGAACTAGTAAAGTCGACGTTTTCTGAACTCAAAAAATTTTAAATTCCATCTTTACCTCTATTCGGCCTACTCTTATACAGTACAAAAAATTCGATGCTCTGCATTCCTGTTCACTCGGCTCCATATAGCAAAACTGGCAGGATCAATCATTTATAAAGTAACTAGTTTTAAGGGTATTTATTTCATCAAACTGAAATAGAAGGGGTATCTCAGAGTAAGACTGCTATCGTGTCATACATCAAAAGAACTGTTTACAAAAGCGTCGACTGACGTGTATTGGAGAACATCAAAAATCAGTTCAGTTTTGGCTGGATTTGGCCACATCATATTATGCATGTAATGCAAATGCTGCGCCAAAAGTTGCTAATCCTCCAACTGCCCAGAACTTTGTCCGATAGAAAGATTTTGGGTTCTAATGAAAGCAGAACAAGTTTTACAAGTGTGTAAAACGGCTCAATTTTTTCTAACAAAATGGCGACAAGTGACCCAAACCTTCACCGAGGATGATCTTCAGACCTTATTGAGAGATATTTATGGCAAAGTTCGTGAGTTTTGGCACGATCCAAAACAATGCTTATTTCTATATCATAAAATCAAAGATGTTTTTAATAAATAAGTATAAGAAAGTTATATTTTTATTAAAAAAAAAAAAAAAACATATATTCTTTTCCAGATTCCTAGCGTTATCCACTATGGTAACCTTGTCCTCATTCTCATTAAGGCCAACCATAAAAGGCTCTTTGACAGCGCGCTGGCATTAACCGATGCTATCGAATTCCTCTGCGTATACTAGTAGCTGTTGAAAATAGTGGCTACTGTGTTAATGACTGCTCTACGTTCTCTCAGTTCCAGCGCTACATTATATAAATCACATAACAGCGCACCTCCTTGCAGAAATCCAGTACATGTTTTGAGTAGTTGGGACTAATTCCTTTTAAATTTTAACAATTAAGCAGCACAGTTGTATTAATTTTGTTAAGGTTCCGAATTCGGCCACCATCATGCAGAGCTAAAGACGATGAATGATATCATATGAAGCTTAAAAATCAGTGAAAAGATGGTTATTCTTGACTTGTACCTCGTATCTCCTAATACGTAGTTATATATAACTTGTACCACGTAAGGACATATTAAAGTTTTTGAGCAGGTACTTACGGTGCGTATATTCAAGTTGCATACCTTTAATTCATAGTAAATAAAAGTTCTGAGTCATCTTGAATAAGGAAGGCTTCTGTTATCCAATGCTTGTGTCTCTCTGATAACCACAACATACTTTCTTACAAAGTAGGGAAGTTATCTTGATGGCATAAGACAAGACACTATACGTAAGCAGAGTAATTGGCACTAAGGAGCTGCCCTTGGATTCACTATTTAATTGAAAAAATACTTTATCGATCACTGTCAAATAAGATTTTTCTCTGTCTTTTGCACAAAAAAATTGCATAATCAATCCGTTTAGTCGTACAGGCGATCGGTTATTGATATTGTGGGTGCGATCTGCATATATTGGGTCTATATATTCTTCCGGTTTGCTAAGAGAATATTGTACGTCATTTCAGTACATGTCATTCATTTGAAGCGTAAACAACAATAACTTTTTTTTCACTCAAATATGTCGAACTTTGTGCTTGAAAAAGTGTTTTTGCTGCTGCCGAAAGTCATCGTATTTTGGTGGAAGTTTATGGTTAAAATGCGCTAGCTGAGCGAACGTGCCAAAAGTGGTTTGCCCGATTTAAAAGTGGTGATTTTGGCCTGGAAGACAATGAACGTCCTGGGCAGCCAAAAAAGTTTGAAGATGAAGAACTGGAAGGATTATTCTATAAAGATTGTTGCCAAACACAAGAAGAGCTCGCAGAATCTTTGGGTGTCACTCAAGCAGCCTTTTCAAAACGTTTAAAAGCAGCTGGATATATTCAAAAGCAAGGAAACTGGGTTCCACATGAACTCAAGCCGAGGGACGTCGAAAGGCGGTTTTGCATGTCCGAAATGCTGCTGAAACACCACAAAAGGAAGTCATTTTTGCATCGGATTGTTACTGGTGATGAAAAATGGATCCATTACGATAACCCCAGGCGCAAAAAATCATATATGAAACCCGGCCAACCATCCAAATCAACGACAAGTCGAATATCCTTGGCGCGAAGGTAATGCTCTGTATTTGGAGGGATCAGATGGGTGTGCTGAATTATGAGCTGCTAAAACCGGGTAAAACCATCAATGGACAACGCTACCGAACACAATTAATCCGTTTGAAGAGAGCAGTAGCCGAAAACCGCCCGGAATATGCGACTAGACACGAGGCAATAATTTTCCCACGTTGCTATTCCGGTTAAGAACTATTTGGAAAATAGTGGATGGGAAGTCTTACCCCACCCGCTTTATAGCCCAGACCTTGTCCCTTCTGACTTCCATTTGTTCGGGTCGATGCTGAACGCTCTCACTGAAATACGGTTCACATCAGAGCAGAATATCAAAAATTGGCTTGATTCATTGTTGATTGCCAAGTCGGCGCAGTTCTTTTGGGATGGAATCCAAAAATTGCCAGAAATATAGGAAAAAGTCATAGCTTCAGATGTTCAATACCTTGAGTAATACTATTGTACATGTTTTTTTCTTAAATAAGCGTTCAAATTTTGAAAAAAAACCGCACGAATTAAATTACATACCCAAAAAAATGTCGATGATTTATTATCATGCATGCTTCTCAAAATAATTTATCGCTGGTATTCAAAGTAATGGTTTTCAGACAATTTCTGTTCGTTGTTCCATATAAGAGTTCCCCTGCTCTTGGTTGGAAAACTCTAAAGAACATAAAATTTTTAAAAAAATATAAAAAACTAATTTTAACCGTAAAGGATATTATGTATTACATTCAACTATCAGGATTGAAATCAATTATGTCGAAGACATAATATGACAGAAACCATATAACATATCCCTCGGTAGTTATCCACTTTATGTTGCTTGACTGAGCATTTTCTTGATTGCAAACAAATCCTCTTATCATATTGATTGCATCTCACATCTGGCAAAATCTTCTTTATGCCATTGTCAGCAAATTACTTTCACACACTACTGTTGTGCCAAGGCCGACCCCAATTCTGGGTTGAATATCTTCATCATCATCAGGACGATGATCGATTTTCTTAAAGTACACTTGGTGCATGGGACATGAGCTGGTACGAATCTCGAACTCGTACCAAAGTACTTCGTAATGTTGCTAAAATAAATTTCAAAATATTTTTTCAGGACTCTTATTGAAATTCTTCTTTTGTGTCGTTCCTCCTATTTACTTGAGTACGTTTCATATGTATGTATATAGGTATAACATTTAGTGCACTAGCACTTCTGCAACTACATATTCATACAAATGCCGCGTCAACCTAACGAGTACGAGTACGAGTACTTTCTTGAAAAATGGAATTCCGGCTATATTCAGTACGATTATACCCACCGGATGTAACTGATGGGCGTGTAGCCCCTTTTGTATTACCTCATATCGCTGTTCGATAGGATGCTGACGTTATTGCCGCAATAGCGGAACACTACTCAAAATAAAATAAAAAATAAATTGTAGCCAGAAAGAACTACAAAGGACATGAAAAACGCTTACAGAGTCAAGGAACTGAATCTCATTCTGAAGCGGACGTGATATGATGACGATGGCGGAAACAACAGTTAAAGCCGCAAAATAAATATCAGCAGAACAAGAAAACCAAACAAAAAAAGATCAAAAAGTTAAGAAAGCGCTCTCAGAAATCTTGACAAAATAAACAACAGGTGACTTTTGGGTTACATTTCATTTCTATATTTCTTGGTCGCTTTATGTATTCATGTTTTGACTTTTCCACCGCTCATATTCGTTATGGGTGACATGAAGGACGGTTTAGGGGCGGCTTGTGTATTATTTATCCTTTATGCTCTATGATTTTTGGGGATGCAATTTCCTGCTTGTTTACGTTATAAAAATTGTTGCCTTACTTTTGGAGTAATGTTGATGGGTTTCATTTGTCAGGATATGAAGCAGGAAGGAAAGTTTTGTAGATACACAAATGCGTGTAGAATGGCTATACTATTGTAGTATAGCGTGTGTTTGTGTGTTAAATGAAGAAATCTACTTTATGATTACATAGGAAATCTTACTGCAGGCAGTGGGTTTTCTTTGTAATCAAGAATTCATGATTTTAATGAATTTTCACTAAAAGACCTCAAAATCGAAAATTGAAACTCGTAAACAATTTCATGACTCTCATGCGGCTATAATAGATGAGTGCAAGGTTTCATTCTATGTGGGTGACAACAACCGCACTACCATTAATGGACTTAACGCTGTTCCGCTTGATAGCCGTTGCTTAATGAAGAACACATTTCGCGGTTACTGCTGCTTTAATCTATTTGTTGACATGGCATATTAAGATGAACGGAGGTAGATGCTCCTTCACAACTTCGTTGTGGTTGTATCAGATAATTATCACAGGAGCTTTGTGGGCGCTTAAGAATTTGAGTCACTTTTCTGGAATAGATTGTGTGAAGCAGTTGATGAATTAGTGGTAATAACATATGTATAAGTCAAGAAATCTGGTTTTGTCGAAAATAATTGCGATAAACGTGAATAATGGTAGCTTGAGCACCAATCGCAGGTTGGCGCAACGTAAAACTTAACGAGACAGATTTCAATTTCATTTTCATTTCTTTTCATTTATTGACAAATTTGGTATGTGGGTAAAGTATGTACAATACAAATATACTAGGTAGGATGAAAAGTAACCTCCTTGACCGCCAGAATTATACTGCAAAAATTATACTGTCTTTAGTTTTGTTTTGACAGCTGATTGTTGTTGACGTGTTTGGCATCATGTTGAGTATGGACAAAAACGATTTTCGTTTTCTCATAAAACATTATTTTTTGATAGGCAAAACGGCAAAGTAAACAAAAGAAAAGTTGGATATAAATTATGGGGCTAATGCTCCGTCAGATTACACCATCAAATATTGGTTTCGAGAGTTTCGTGGAGTCCGCAACTCCACTACCGATTAAGTCCGCAGCGGCAGGCCCTCCGATGCGGTTACAGAGGATAATGTCAAAAAAATACATGAAATGGTGTTGGCTGACCGGAAAGTGAAGGTGCACGAGCTAGCAGATACCACAAAGATTAGTACTGAGCGCACACGCCATATTTTAGGCAATATTCTGCATATGAAAAAGTTATCCTGCCGCTGGGTGCAGCGCATACTCACTCCTGACTAAAAACACGAACGCGAGAGCACTTCGAAAGAGTGTTTGGACTTGTTGATGCAGAATAGGGCGGACTTTTGGAGCGATTGGTAACTCTTGATGAAACTTGGATCCATTATTACACACCAGAGAACAGAATGGGTGCCGGGCAATGGACTGAAGCCGGCACGAGTGATCCGAAGCGGCCGAGGGAGGCTCGATGGGTCGGAAAGGTTATGGCGTAGGTTTTCTGGGATTGTCATGGCATATTCTTCTTGGACTTCCTCGAAAAAGTAAAAATCATCAACAGCGAGTATTACTGTACATTATTGAAGCGATTGAAGGCCGAAATCGCTGCAAAACGGCCTCACATGAAGCGAAAAAAAATTTTGTTTTTGCAAGACAATGCACCGACGCACAAGAGCATCGCAACCATGGCTAAAATCAATGAATTACGACTTTAATTGCTTTCGCATCCACCGTATTCGCCCGTTTTGGCTCCCTTGGACTATTATTTCTTCTCAAACCTCAAAAGATGGCTCATCAATAAAAAATTCAGCTCACGCGAGGAAATCATCGACGCTACGGAGGAGTATTTTGCAGACCTTCCGGAAAATTACTTTTCGGACGGGATCAAGAAGTTGGAAAATCGCTAGAATAAGTGTATCAAACTAAAAGGGGACTATATTGAGTGAAATGTTATTGTAATCACAACGGCAGGCCGACAAGTATGCTTTTTTTATGATTTTATGGTCATACCAATACCCTTTTACCATTTTTCAGAGGGGTAAATATACATACATATGTACAACAACATACGGTTGTCGCTTACTTTTCTTTCCGGTGTATTATTGGTGCACGATTGACCCTTATGGTGCTGCACCTTTTGTTTTCAGTGATTCAGCCTGAGGTTTGATTTTCAATAGGCTTTTTTTGACATATCACGTGTAACCCCTATCATCATGGAAAGAGTCACACCACAACAGCGTCTCCAAATTGTTCAGCTGTATTACGAAAATCAGCGTTCTGTGAGAAATGTTTTTCGAGGAATTTACGGTGCGCATAATCGACCTAATGAAATCACTATTGCCAATACTTTTCTCAAATTTAAGTCCCAGTTGACATTAGTGGGTGATACTCGACCGGGTAGACCACATCCGGTACGTAGTGAAGAGTCTATAGCAGTTGTAGCTGAGAGAGTACGCGAAGACCGTGACGAATCGATTCGTTGTCGTTCTCAGTAGCTTGGCTTGGCGTATTCGCCAACTTGGAGTATTTTACGTGAGTATATCGGCCTAAAAGCGTACAAAATTTATCTTGTGCCAGAATTGAAGCCAAGCGACTGGAATTTGCGTCATATTTTCAGAGAATGGGCTCTGGAAAAATTCAATGAAAATCCGGTGTGTTATCGTGAAATTTTGTTCAGTGATGAATCCTATTTCTGGCTCAATGCATATATTAATAAACAAAATTGTATTTGGGCTGATGAGCAACCCGAGGAGTACCTAGCTAAATCAAACCTCACGATGAATCATCCTATATCTTATTTCCTTTTCTTGGCTAGTCTCCTGGCTCCTATAATTCTCCTGAGATATTTCTTATCCATAGCTATTTTTTATTTATTTATTTATTTCTTTATTTTTTTTTTTTTGTCTTACTGTGGTAAGGTAAGTATTGTACATTTTTTTGGAAGTAGTGTTTATCGTTTCAGAAAATCTCTGTGTGTACCGTTATGAAGGTTTTGTTGTTTATTCTAATAGAGGGGGTTATTGTTACGAGAATTTTTTTCGATCGGGCGGAATGGAGGATAAAAAAGTGCATTTTTAGTAAATTTTGGTTTTCTTATTTAAGAAAATTGCCAAAGCGAAAGGGACGTAAAGGTAGATTTGCAGTTTGTTTGGAGATTTGGCTTACATACCATTTGTTCCGCTCTCTTCAAAACAATTTAGACGGAAGGCAATTTAATTCCGAAGATGAGTTAAAAGCGTACAAAGCATACAATATCTGAATGATTTAAAATAAGCTTTTATACCAAAAATGTGTGTTTTACTTTAACACTAAAAAACGCGAACTTATTGAAGAACTCAATACATGTCGATTCAGCTAAACTAATGCTCGAAGAAAAGAAAATAGATGACTTGGACATTTGGTGCGCATAGAAGAGAATAGACAAGTGAAAAAATTTTGGAAAACGAGTCCAGAAAGAAAAAGCAAAAGAGAAAGGCCCAAAACCACATGGAACACTACAGTTGAACAAATTTTGAAAGAAGCTAGGGAAAGATGGGATTCTGATGAACTAATAGCAAGAGACAGGATCCAGTGCGATTTCACGAGAAAATAAAAAGGAGGGAACCACTGATACCACCTCGACACCTTTGTGTAGAAGAGGGCCGTATTATGTATATAAGCATGTATTTATATATACGCCATCCTCACCGACTCAGACTCAAAAGCCATTTTGCAATAACAAGCTTCGTCATCACATACAACTTTAAAATTTTCCAATATACCATATGTACAATGCTCGCTAAAATCGCCGATATTCGATTAATATCGAAATCACCTTCAGAGAGTTGTTCGCCAGCGAATAAGTTATTTAGATTATCTGGGTCGAGAGACACTGTGGATTAAGACCTTTGGAAACATCGGTCCTTTTTAAGTTGAGTTGGCGGCTAAGGAGGTACTAAGGTGGTGGCGATGGCCTGATGGTTGGCTCACTATACCAGAATATTCTGGTATCAATTGGGTTGCTGTGGTATCAAAAATTTCCTTTTCTGCTCTAAGTAAGCCCTCTCGAAGACAGATCTGCCAAAACCTATAATTTTTTCCTTGGTGACATGAAAATGAAAACAATTACAGTGCCATTTTAAAGAATCAAAGACTCCAAAAATTAGCTTTAATTATCATTTTCATCTTTTTAACACCCATTGAGCAAAAGTCAGTGTTCATATTGCATTGATAACTTGTCTCTTGTTATTTTCTAAAATCATAATCTGTACATATGGTATATGTTGCCTGCTCTTTCTTATAGTCTTCAACTTTTCTATCAAGATGAGTCATATTTTTCAACTAGTTTTCAGTAATTCTTAGGAGTGCACAGTGGGCTACATAAAAATTATCTATGAAAGAGGATTCAATTCGCTTGAGTACAAGGATTTTTTTTCTTTGATCATTATATTGATGTTCTCCTAAAAGCAAAAATGGATATGAGTTCTTTTTGCATCAGAGACTCTCAACATATCCTTTTGAGTTACGATCGAATGCTTCAAATCACTTCAATTCCATTTATGTGACCGAAACCTATGGCAATCCAAACCTATTGCCATACCCATCGCTAAACGGAATAAGAGGGTAGCAAAATCCATCTAGATCTTCTAACTGCAGCTATTTTCTTGAAACTTCCACTTGGCCACGTGCAAGTGAAAACAAGGACAAACTGAAGATGATTGCCATGTATTCATAGTACTCGTATGTCTATCTGTATGATATTTTCATAACACAAACACAATAAACCAAACTAAACGAACCTAAGGAAGACTGTTTGTATGAATCGGCATCGCGAAGAGCAGCCTTGAATCGAAAACGAATTCGCCAAGGGAATAATATCTCACACCGTTTCGATATTGTTGTTGGATATCCATTTTACGAGATACCGTCTTTGAGAGGAAAAAAAATAGTAAAGAAACACATCCTGGAATATATGTTTTCATACAAAATCCCATAGACGCCAATGGAGAAGCGAATACTGTACCTTGCCTCTATGGAATTCTCAAAAAGAATCACTACCTGCTCCTGCACTCATGTGATTACTAAACAAACCCAAAGGATTCTCCAAAGTCAGCATTCTAAAATAGTACAACAAAAGCTTCCACAAACAAAAAGGAACACGTCTTTGAAAGTGGCACGAAAGTAGTGGCACAGCAAAGGAGGAATACGAATACCCCTTTGTCGATTTGCATTTCCTTTAGGGCACGATCCTGACAATGGGAATTTAAATCCACCTACCCGAACACCACATACTATAGTGCACGCTTAGTGCACCACGCTGATGCACTTTTTAAAATTTTGTAAATCGATTGGTGATTGAATTGAATTTGGTTTTTGCACTTGAGATGGAGTGTGCGGCAGCAAAGGGGGACACACGCTTCGATTGACTTTACAAAATTTGCAGAGCGAATCGAACTGATTGCAAACGAGCGACTCTGACAGAAAAAACGCTTTGCATATCTGAGGGTACGAGTTACTCATCGGGTAACCCTTCGGGTAACTCGTACTTGTACCCGTACTCATAGTCGTATATACATAGAATGATCGTTACGGTAGCTGTTTTCTATTCAAATCGCTGGAATTTTCATAAAAAGTAATTTCAATAAGTGCTGTAGCGACATGAATTCAATCATAACTGCGGATAAGGGAAAGTGGAATAAATAGCAAAAGGAATTGCATCCGGATATACGGACACAAACCCAAACACAAGCACCTACTTGTATTTCGATAGAGATCCGAACACATATTCACATACGACTACTTATATTCGTACAGATATGATGAAAAGCAATTACAATTGTTGCTGGGTTCCGGTAGATTATAGTTTACTTAAGAATTCTGGGAATTGTGAACTTTTCTTTTTCATCCATTTTGCTTTAAGTACTTTAAGATTTGAATAGTGCGTTGATCCAATGTTACGAAGGAACCACTGTACACTCACATTGGTTCCTGCACCTATTCTTTTTCTGTCTGGTGGATGTATTTGCGTGTTATGCTCTCAATTTCAAAATACAAATACATGTTTTAGGGACTACTGTTTGCTAAAGTCAGAGACATTCCCTTTTTATAAATGTGCTCTTTTCTATACCATGTGTTGTTTAAGAGGTTTTATTAGTTGTCTTTAGCCTTTTTTATATGGTATTTAGTTTTTTTTTTCTCCTACTTAACATATTTCAACTTATGAATGAACATGAAATTTTTTGGTAAAAAAAAAAAAAAAAAGTATTGTAGTTGATCTTTATTTATTTTTTTTTTATAATCCCGCGCGCTCACCAAGGGGATATGAATACCCTTTTACTGGCATTTCTCCAGGGCGCGGGCGGGTGGTGTAGTTATTTAAAACTCAGGTGTATTAGGTTTCGATATTTTTCCCAGAGATGGTTGTCAAGCTGGACGGAATGGGCAAGTGCATCTCCAACCAGTGGGTCTCAGTACGTGCTAGTTGTTAGTTCGTTACATTTAGTCCAGCCAGCAACCACTCCAACATCAGTGTTATGCCTTCATGTCAGAGTTGACGCCGACGGGATTCTCATATAGCTACATACAAATTCTACGAAAAGACTTTTTCAGAAAATTGCCTCGCACGGGATTCGAACCCGCGACCCTCTGCTTGAGGAGGGCCACACCTCTTCACATGATAAATATGATTTGTGGTTGGTCAAAAATGCAATTGGTATCCGATGTCACGTTTAGGAAATGCATCCAAATTCTAATAATACATGGGCTGAAAAGCCGTCAGTTAGTACCAACCTTCAAAAGATACGTGTATAAATATAATAGCTGTCGGACGATTAGTTCTCGAGATATAGCGTTGTGAGTGAAGCAACTTTTGTTATTGTGAAAAAAATGGATTCAAAGCAATTTCGTGTGTTGATTTATCATTGCTTTTTGATGGGAAAAAATGCAGCCGATGCAAAGAAATGGCTTGATAAGTGTTACCTGGACACTGCACCAGCCGAATGAAATATTCGCAAGTGGATTGAAAAATTTAAAAGTAGTCATACAAGCACCGAAGATGATGCACCCAGTGGACGTCCAAAAGAGGCTGTTTCAGATGAAAACATCAAAAAAGTCCGCAAAATGATTACGAATGACCGTAAAGTGAAGTTGATCGAGATAGCTGAGGCTCTGAAGATATCAAAAGAGCGTGTTGGATATATCATACACGAATATTTGGACATGCGAAAGCTCTGTTCAAAGTGGGTGCCGCGTTTGCTCACAGTCGACCAAAAACAACAACGTGTTGATGATTCAGAGGAGTGTTTAAAGCTGTTCAACCACAATAAAGCCGAATTTTTGCGTTGGTATGTGACAATGGATGAATCTTGGCTCCATCACTTCACACCAGAGTCAAGTCGGCAGTCAGCTGGGTGGCGAGCAGGCGACGAACATCGTCCAAAACGACCAAAAACTCGATAGTCCGCTGGCAAGGTTATGGCATCCGTACTTTGGGACACATATGGGATAATTTTCATCGACTATCTCCAAAAGGGGCAGACTATCAACAGCGACAGTGACTATTACATTACGTTGTTGAAGCGTTTAAAGGACGAAATCGCAAAAAAAGGGCCGCATTTGAAGAAAAAGAAAGTGCTGTTTCATCAAGACAATGCACCGTGTTACAAGTCGATGAAAACGATGGCAAAATTGAATGAATTCGGCTTCCCCACCCAGATTTGTCCCCCAGCGACTATTTCCTATTTCCTGTTCGCAGACCTCAAAAGTATGCTCGCCGGAAAGTGATTTAAGACCGATGAAGAAGTAATCGCCGAAACAGAGGCCTATTTTGAGGATAAACCGAAATCGACTTCAAAAATTGTTTTGAAAGATTGAAAAATCGTTTCAATCAGTTTATCGCCCTCGAAGGCAACTATATTGATAAATAAAGTTGAATTTTGCAAAAATTTTGTGTTTTACTATCAAACGGCACTGAGTTTTCAGCCCATGTGTTATTCCTTTCAAATTCAATTCAATTTTTTTTGATTTGCTGAAAACTGCGAATAAGCTATTGGAGCCAAACATCTGGCAACCTTGCTAAAAAACTTTTCTAGATAAGTAAGCTAAGACAGCCTCCTGCGGTATGCAGTGAAACCCAGAATATCGCGTTGTCGAGAAAAGACGATGTTCCCAGAAGCAACGAAATACTTGGGATGTGGACGACGAATTTGTAGGTGACTTTAAGTACGTGAATCAGACATAGATCTAGAGTATATATACTAGCAGGACGAAAGGACCTAATACCGCAAGATACATTACACAGCAGGATTCCAAAGTAGAGAAAGAAAGGTCACATTTATACAGAGTTATATACCAAGGTAAGCCCCGACTGACAATGAAAAACACAACTTCTACGATCAACTGAATGCCGTTTACTACTTAAACCTGACATTAGTCGTAATCATCGTAATCATGATGGACGGTTTCAATTTCAAACGTGAATGGATGTACATGCCTTCGGATACCAAAATGAGATTTCTTGTCGATTACCTCAATGTCAAAAAGTCCAGACGATAGAAGCATATTTCTTAAGCATACAACATTAGTAGTTTAAATGCATTTTTTATTTTCTTATATATTAATTCTTATAGGCTAAACAAAAAAAAAAAAATGCTTAAATATTAGCTTAATTAACTTAAAATTACCTTAATCTAACTTACTGGCCCCATACGGGCACTCTAAGATAAACCTAACACTTAATCTATGTCTTTCGACGTATCTTACAGTCTATTCTTATTTTAATATTTGCATTAATTAAGCCTAAAACTAAGAAAACAGATTTTAAAAAAAACTTAGTAAATGGACTTTTTTTTGTTGAAATATAAAACTTAAAACTAAAGCTTACCAACTACCTAAAATAAATCTTAATATACTTAACCTACTTACATCTAATAAACAATTAAGTTAAATATTATATATATATATATACATAATATATATATACTTAATATATAAATATATGTATATATATATGCATTTTTTTTATTTATTTTTTTTTTTTTATTTTTTTTTTTCTTAAATCTAACTTAATCCTATCTAAAACTATGTAAGTCGGCCATTACTAAAATCTAATAGGCTGGCCAACTTTGCTTCACTCGAGGAAGCTACCTAGTAATTGAGGAATTCGACGACGAAGCATCCTCTTCTTCAATGAGCCACCAAAATTGTTGGTGCTGCCGAGCAACATCTCTCATGTCGCGACTCCCTACCGCTCTACTGAACCGGAGACGCTCCGCACTGCCGTGTGCGACATCTCTGTCGTAGTTGAGTCGCCTGTCCGCAACGAACTTCGAAGCGGATAGATCACATTTTAATTACCCGGCGATTTTCGGCTTCGGAGGGATTATCGGATTGGAACACGACAACCATCGGCTCCAGTCGCCTTCACACTGCATATTGCTACTAGATATAATATCGGGACATATCGAGATCTTTCATTGCAGCAGCAATCCAGGGACCATTTTCGCTTAAAAGCGGAAACAATCAGCTATGGACGACTTTTGAAGATTCATGAAACTATTTTGGCAGCCTGAGGCAGGTACTTAAGTACTCATACTCGTCGAGAAGTGGCAGAACAGAAGTGGCGATCAGCAGACACTCTAAGATGGATCGAGTTTTTCACTCAAAGTTATAATTGCAGCAATCAAAAAACGTAAAAAGGAAAAGTTGTAAGACTGGCGAGCGAAGTTACATGAGATTTAGCTACATAAAAATCAGTGCAGCAGTAGGACCATTAATGCTACTATCCAAGGAAGTTTTGGGGAATTCAGCTGAGAACAACATCCCATGTTGACCGTGGCTACCTATATCGGCGATATGAATAAGCCTTTCTATATCCAGTCTTACTGAGATTGCAACAGCGACTAAGGTACTCAGTAAAAGAACAAAATCGCAGGCATAGATAGAATAGCTGTGCCAAGTCGGGTTATCCGCAGAGCAATTGATTTATGGGAAAATTAGCATTTTCAAAAGAAATGAAATTAAGTTGCGAAGAAAGCCAATTTGGTAGACTGCTTTATCTTGAAGTATACACCTGTTTTTTTTATAATCCTGGATAGTTGATGTATAACACGAAGTCTTTTGCCTTTTCTCTTCTTACACAGATCTTAAAAACGCCTTGTGAACCATTATGGAGAAATGTGTCGAGAATGTGTGTCAGTGTCGACAGTATAAATAACAAACTCCTGATAGAAGTTTATATTTTAATCATCAATACTTTTAGGGCTACGAATGAAGACAAAAAAATGTTAAACACCCTCTCTTATGCTATTGAATGGCAAATGAATAATTTTATCGACGCAACACTGTTTAAGCTAAGAAAAAGGGTCTCTGAAACAACTGGACCACGTTGGCGAAAACTGCCTGATTTCGCAGAGGCTTACAGAACTAAGAACGCTTGGAAACCAATGTAGGGATTAAGGTGAATGCGACTAAATCCAAAACCCTAAGCCTTTCAAATTCCTTCAATCGACTTACGTATAAAACATGTCCTATACATTGGAGATCAAGAAAGTTGATTTTCCCTTATCTAGGATATTGTCTTGGTTAACGATGCCGCAGTACGTGGTGTGGAACATTAAGAAATCAAAAGATGTTTGCTTTGTTTGCGTTTATGTTTGCTCTAGGGTAAGGAGCCCGCTAGCAGCGCCATCTTCTAGCAAGTTCAATGCGCTAAAATTCTAGTTAAAGCGCAAGTTAATCAAAGCTTTTAGTGTAATCGTAGTTGCTAGACTTGCTAAGCAGAGTCTAACGAAGAAACAAAATCAATAGCGGGCAAAACTTAGGGGGAAATTAGTTTGCAAATCAGGGAGGACCTGGTCATCAGATTAAATGTAATACCAAAGACAACAGCAGTTTGATCTCAACTATCCACATCTTGCTGTGTGTCGTACGCAGCCATTGGAAGCCCAATCACAACAATCTATAGGGATATTCCATCCTGGTTTTTGGTGACAGCAATATTATTCACTTGATGCACATAGCATCGAAAATACCCTATCTAACAGCAGACGCGATCCTAGCTTCTGATCGATTAGCTAAATTTCAAAGGAAGGACCGCAGCGAAACAAAGAAAAGGAAAATAGATAATCCTTTCTTCATCAATGCCAAAACAGGTAAATAACAGGACCTCGCAAATATACAAGCAGGACCCACTAGCATCTAACCGATATGCAGAACTAGGGTACAGGATTAAAGACGAAGCTCATGAAGAGATGGAAACTGACGTGGAAAATGCAGAAGCTACAGTTAGTACCAGCCACACAAAAGCACTAAAAAATATATATGTTGTATTAAATATCACCGAGTATCTGAATGTGATAGAGCACATGACATCCCAACCTGCTATCATTCCAATGGTAACCATACTGCCTCATATAAGGGCTGCTCATGGTACTAGGATTTTCTTATTAGATCTAAAGCAATGCATGGATCTTAGGACATAGACGATGCAGTAAATTTTTTGACTCAAAAAATCTAGCTTGCAGCAGCTTTGTCAGGCAGTAGCAACACTGAATCTCGTCTCTCAACACTCTATTGCCTAAATGGGGAGACGAGGGACTTGATAAGACTTAACAGGCAGCAAAAATGAAGATATATCAGCACCCATTCACTTGAGGACAAAACGTTTGCAGTACACCTAGAGGGTAGATTCCAAAATTTCAACATTGCCGTTGAAAAGGCGGTTTTGCTGACTGAGAAAGAAAGAAAACTTGATGTGCCGCTGCAGATGGGCTGGCCGATAGCACCAATAAGAGTAAAAGAGGTAAATGAGGTAATCAAGATTCAGCCACAAAAAAAAAAAAAAAACCCAGGGCATGATAGGAAATGCCACGCCACCCTAAAAGTTCTGCCTATACAAGCGATTTTATTTATAGAATTGTTATTTAATGTTTTAATTAGAGTGGAGTACAATCCGTCTAGCTGAAAACTGGCGAGAATCCACATGATTCATAAGCCTGGAAAGCCAGAGGATGACCCATAGGCATATCGTCCAGTTAGCCTTTTCACTTCGCTCTCGAAGGCCTTTGAGAGGCTCATCATGAAGAGGCTGTCCAAGGTTGTAGACCTAAAAAATGTTTTCCCGGATCACCAAATTGGATTTCGGGAAGGGCATGGTGCCATTGAACAAGTCCACAGAGTTGCAAATCACATCCCCAGCTATTTGACCGGGTCTGGCACAAGGGTCTTTTAGTTGAAATCAAAAGGAATCTTACCGCCCCCTTTTCTGTTCATATTTAAACAAGCGCCAGTTTCAAGTTCCATCTCAACTACCTATACAAGAAGATCTAGTGTGTCACAAGGAAGCGTGCTTGGACCATTCTTTTACTGCCCATTTACAGCTAACGTTCCGAATCCTGAAGAAACCATCACGACCATCCCTGGAGAAATGACACTACTCGCATCATACGCAGTTTATATCCACTTTTTTTATTCGGCGCCATGTGAGAATAGGGCAACTGACGGTGTACAGACGTATCTCAACCTGCTTGAGAACTGAGCTCGCAGGTGAAACATTAAGCTGTATCCCCACAAATGTAAGATCGTCTGTTACACCTTACGCAAGGGGCAGGTGCCTCCAGACCGGATCAATAATACGTCGTTGCAGCTAGATCAAGAAGCCAAATATCTGGGCGTTACCATGAACAAGCGACTGACCTTTAAATCGCATATTATGGCAACTCATTCAAATTGCAGGTTCAAGCTTGCACGGCTTAACTGGATGCTATGTCGCGATTCAAAACTACCGCTGCGATTTAAAATGAAGGTATACGAGGCCATCATTGTACCGACTTGGAGCTACGGAAACCAGATTTGGGGAACAGATCCAGACGCTTCAAAACAAAGTCTTTAGGATCATAACTGATTGCGAATGGTACGTGACCATCATCGTGACCTAAATTTGGAGCCCGTGGAGCTTCTAATTAGTCGGTATGGTAGCAAATATAGCAACAGACTTCGTTAACACATGACCAAACTGGCAAAAACTCTAGCAGACAGGCGGCCTATCACCCGGTTAAAAAGACGACAAGTATTATAACCGGAAAATACGGCTTGTTTGGTTTACTCAAACTTTTCTTCTTTTTCGATTTGGCTTGATTTACATTTTTCCACGTTTCCCCCAATATAACCCTATCTGGCAGCAATTCAACATCAATGTACAACGTAATCCGTATGAACCGCGGTTGCAATGGAAATAATGGCCTGGTAATCCCTTAGATTTAGATTACGTTGAAATAGAATTAAATATAGTTTATACTCGTACATTTAATTTTGTCGCACTCACGTCACATGACAAATAGTGTAGTCTGAAATCAACTAAGAATTTGACACTCAAGATATCCGCTTTCTGGCCTTTAACTGATCACTTGATGCAGATCCAACAAGCAAGCGCGTTCTTCCGATTGAATATAACAACCATCCTATTCCAACATCTGTTTCTCCATATACTATTTTTACCTTCTAGTTCTTAGTGTAATTATATATTAGATTCATTCTTCTTCAAACCATCAAGGAATAAACAAGTTATACAGAAAAAATGTGGTTGTTTTTATTTCATTAAATTATAGGATACTTGATTAGACTTTTGACTAAACAAAAATTAGCGACCATAACAGGACAAACTAAAAAGGTTTAAAGCCATGCAACAAGTGTTTCAAACATAAAAAATCAATGTAAGTAAACAGTGAGTCAGTGAGTTGAAGTGTTGTGTAGAAGATACTTGATGAGTTTTGCAATCAACAGGAGAAAATTGCAATTCTCGCTCGAAATTAGGGCAATCATAGGAGAACTGCTCAAAGAATTGAGGACTACTTTAACAAATTCATGTATCTTTGGGATGAGTTTTATACTATTTATATGTATATCATGTAATCCAACATGAATACTGTACAAAGGATTTCTACACGAAAATAAAATAATGCGTATGAACAAACGAAAGCAAATATGCATATGCATCAGATTGAGCAACAGAAGGCCACATATCCTATATTCTACAATGTGAATGTCCAGAGCTTACAACAAAATTAGAAGGAGTTGACAATCCATTATCAGCGACTTGAAGATACGGCAGCTAAAAATGAAATTGTCAGTGATCTGAAAGCAAGTTCAGCCATTACAAATCAATCCATTTCTAATACATCCATCAAACTCCTGACAATAGAGATGTCAAAATTTGATAGCCATTTTTTAACTAGCCACAATTATTTAAACAGACGATATACGAGCAGCTGACAGCACCATGCTCATAGCTAAATACAGCATTTCCAAGCTATGAACTTTAATTACGAAATTGCTTAGAATACTTTGGTGGAATTTTTAATAACAAGAGGCTTCTGCTCAATTAAACCGACTCTTGCACCAAACCCAATCAACTGGATCATGGAAAACTGCATGACATAATCAAGAAAGTCGAGGGCTCAAAAGATTTGAGTACCCTTAAAATGTTAGTACACTATTAGCTGGGATCCATTAATAGTTGATGTAATAAAGGGTAATTCATCGCAAAATTTGATTTATAATGTAAAATGAAAAACATAAATTTGAAAGTGAACTTACAATTTTTATTATTAGTTAGAAGAAAAATTCATGGCATTTACTTTTTGAAAATGATAATATGTAAATGTCGGTCACGACTACGTCTGAGGTAGTCCATTCAGATGGTTATATTTTGGGCTGCTCGTTCGAGCATAGCGATTGGTATCTCGTGGAAAACACGAGTAATGTAGGCTTCCAAAGTGTCAATCGTAGCTGGCTTATTCCTATAAATCTGAGACCTTACATATCCGCAGAAAAAACAGTCCAAAGGTGTGATTTTTTTTTATAATACCGCGCGCGCACCAAGGGGAAAGAAAGAAGAAAACCCTTTTACTGCTTTTCTCCAGGGCGCAGGCGGGTGGTGTTTGAAACTCAGGTGTATTAGGTTTCGATATTTTTCCCAGAGGTTGTTGTAAAACTGGACGGGACACGAGCTAGTACATACTCCTCAACCAGTGGGCCTTAAGTACGTGCTAGTTGTTAGTTCGTTACATTTAGCCCAGCCAGCAACCACTCCAACATCAGTGTTATGCCTTCATGTCAGAGTTGACGCCGACGGTATTTTCTTATAACTACTTACAAATACTATGAAGACTTTTTCACAGAATTGTATGGCACGAGATTCGAGCCCGCGACCCTCTGCTTGAGGAGTCTATGCATATACCACTACACCACGGCCACCTCTATATGGCTCGAAGCGTCGTCTTGTTGAAACCAGAGCTCACCGAGACCATGTGCTTGAATTTCAGGAAGCACATAGCCCGTTAACATGGGCCGATAACGGTTACCATTGACAATAACATCATCATTGCTCATCAGCCCAAATACGGCAATTTTGTTTATTAATGTATCCATTGAGCCAGAAATGGGCTTCATCATTGAACAAAATTTCACGATAAGACACCGGATTTTCATTGAGTTTTTCCAGAGCCCATTTACTAAAAACATGACGCAAATTCAAGTCGATTGGCTTCAATTTTTGCACAAGTTGAATTTTGTATGCTTTTAGGCCGAGATCCTCACGTAAAATACGTCAAGTTCAAGTCAAGCTGCTGAGAATGACAACGAATATACTAGTCACGGTCTTCGCGTACACTCTCAGCTATAGCTGCTATAGTCTTTTTACTACGTGCTGGGTGTAGTCTAATCGGTCGAGTATCATCCACTTGTGTAAATCGGGACTCAAATTTGCGAATGGTATTGGCAATAGTGGTTCCAGTAGGTTGATTATACTCACCATAAGTTCCTCGAATCGCATGAAAAACATTTCTCACAGAACGCTGATGCCCGTAATACAGCTAAACAATTTGGAGACACTGTTGTGGTGTGACTCTTTTCGTGATGTTTTGCCAAACTATGCTGAACAAAAGTGACAAAGCGGTTTGATAGGAGTCACGCGTGATATGTCAAAAAAAGCCTATTGAAAATCAAACCTCACGATGAATCACCCTACATTATTTAAATTGGACAAAGATACTAGGATCGATGGAATTTGTGGAAACAAGTTTCTGGAAACAAGATTCTACACACTTGACGCCATCAGCAGCCGTGAGGAGAAGCGTAATGTTGCTGTTGTTACAAGACAACAAAGGGGAATCTTTGATTTCTATAAATTCATCATAATTTTTTTAATTATGAATAAATTATCTCTCTTTCAATGGAAGGAAGAGACAAGATAGTGCGGTGGTTGCAGCACTGCATCAATTGGTTCAAGCTAGATAATTATTCCCAAACGAGTTAGTCTCATAGTTGCAAGGAGTATGCCGGTTAACACAACTTTTTATTACATTGTTTCTTACAGTGCACAAGCCACTAGTTGGCAATGGAAATAATACCAGTAAATCAAACATTCATATTGAAAAAAGGGATGAGTCAACACGAGACTCGTTCCGTAATATTGCTGTAAGGAAAACGTTTAGGTACCGCAATTATAGCGTCGCATTATTAGACTCCGGATCGCAAGTACACTTTATCGCTTCCTTCATGGCTAAACAGTTGAAACTCAAACATCGGCGAGTAGATATACCCATCAGCAGTATTGGCCCAAGGATCACCAAACTGAATTCGTGGCAAGTGCCACAATTTCAACAATAACATCTTCATAGAGGATAATATAAAATAAGTGAATATCAGCCTATGTCTGAAACAAACTTGGAAGTTACCTTAAAATGTTCGCCTTGCTGATCCAGCGATCTAAAAGTTTCAGATCATTTTCCTTCACTTCGTAATACAAAATTGGGCTGGATTGTGTTCGCTATGAGTCCGCTTTTTGAAAACGAAGTTGCAGAAAGTAATTTCATCTCGCCTTCCAACGCCTCTGACAAGAGTACATCCAGGTGTTATCTTAACGATACGCTGATACGCACATTCTCAATTATTATAAGGTTAAGAATCTATAAATATATATTTACCGGGGATGTTGGTAAGATATATAGATAAATATTGGTCAACCCAAAGGATAGGGCTTATAAATTTATTTTGTGGAGGTCAGAGCAAAATTGCCGTCTGCAAATTTATCAGCTTAATACGGTTATATGGTACATGGTACAGCTTCAGCGTCTTATTTCGACACAAGATGTTTGGTGAAGTTGAAGTACCAATAGATACATACAACCGCAGCAAAGGTCATATTAAACAATTTTTATGTCGAAAAACTTGATCTGGCCAGTTATTTTACTAGGAAAAATAATTCTACAACAATTAGGAAAGTTAAAGGTGCTATAGAACGCGAACAGCTTCCGGTTGATCTAACTAATAAATGGTTAAAATATTTAACTCAGTTGTTAAGTTTTTAAAATTTCAGTATACCACGTTTTGAGTTACTAGATGTCCTTAGGAAATTAGAGCTACCCACATTTTCTGACAGTAGCCTGACCGCATTTGGCACATGTGTTTATTTAAGATCTGTAACTAATGATAATAAAATCTTTGTCCAACTGCTTTACTGGAGGTCAAGGGTAGGAACATTTATTTATATTTCGAAAGATGAATTCGGTCTTGATAACAGGTTAACTGAGTAAATGTACTTAATCATAAAAACTAGTTTTACACATTGCAAAAGATTTTTGCCTTTTGCTACGATTGTTCGCCAGGGCTAAAGGCAGTTAATTGCAGTTAATTTTTTAAAAGTGGAAAAAATTCAACAAGACACAATCTGGCTTTCGAGATATGTCCAAATAAAATCATTTCCTAAGGAATTTATGATGTTATGAAAGGGCAAGGCCCTGCATCAGGGATCTTGCATCACCTCATCGAATCCATGTTTTGACGAAGAGTTTAAATTTATATGTGTTGGCGGATGACTACGACATACATTCATTGCAGATGCTAAGAATCAGATCCAACTGTCGAGAAAAAGCACTATTACAACATTAATTTTGAATTATTTGCATCAATCACATATGCATGTCATATCTAGGCAGCGGTATTGGATTCTCAGTATCGGACGAAAGTCCCATAAAGTGCTTATCAAGTATATGGTATCAAGTACTTCAGGTTAAAGTCAAGGTCAATAAAGCGATTAATAGACAATCTATCCAGAGAGAGTCGGACCATACCGTCTATTTTACCACTCAGATGTCGATTTTTGGGGACCCATTAAAACATAATATAAAACCCGGGGTAAAATTTCTAACAAGTCGAACTTGACGGTATTCGTGTGTTTTTCGACAGAAGCCTTCATTAGTTGTCTTTAAAGATTAATTGTTCGAAGAGGAATATATCATACGATATATTGCGATAAGGCGACTAATTTTATTGGCGCGAAAAATCAACTTAAAGAACTTAAAGATATGTTTAATTCACCTGAAACACAAATTGAAATTTTGGCGGCATTTGTGGGCTGCAGTTAAGTTAGCTGAAAGTTTGAACCTGGGACAATGGTAATCGTAAAAGAAACAAACTTACCTCCAATGAAATCGAAGATTGGTCGTACACAGAACTGATTGGCAAGTACGTGTTGTCAGTGTAAAAACAGAAAAAGAAAATTATCAACAGACTATCTTATGTCTGCTCTCAATTGAGCAAGATCTGAAAAAAGGGCAAAGTGAAACGGAAGTCAGTGTTAGTGAAACTTGCTATAAAGATAAAAACGTAAAACAGAACGTAAAGAAATTATGAAGTGGTAAGGTAGTGATTGTAATGTGCTCAGTTTTCTCTGGAACTTTCTCACGTTCAACTGTCGAGATCAATACAAGAAAGTTAGACAATGCAATGACATGACAACTTAACTATTGGCATGAATTCGCCCAAATAAAATCATACCTCCAGAAAATGAAAAATATTTGTTTAAAAAGACTAACTAAGAGATTACTCTGTAATGCTACCGTAACAACGGTAGGACATAGAATGATTGTTACAGACCATAATGAGCTTATTCACAGTTTTCTCGCACCAATGAAGAATCATCATCAAATTACAAGATTCCCATTCGACTTCACAGGGTTACGCACAGTCTCTTCGAAGTGTTACAAAAGTATTACAACCACATAGAAGATCAAATCAATACTGTAAGCAAAAATGAACAACCCTAGTCAAGTCTCATTAAGCAACAGAGTTCCATAAGAAATTGCACTGTTAACATTTTTAAACAGAAAATTCTGCAAACTAATTAACAAGTTCACATATGGAACGCATATTTAGCTCAGGCTGTAGACTTCAAATAACGATGGATATCTATGACTTATTATTTGATTCAACTTATCTTCCTCATAACCTCAAATTGCCAAAGGCTAGTGGGTATGTATAAGTTAGCAACGGTCAAAGGTCGACATTTTAATGATTCAATGCTCTTCGAAATGTTGTTTCCGCTGCTGTATATACAAGGTGGTGCGAAATTAATCACCCTATCTGAAGATGAAATAATTTTTACGTCGTTCGATCATATTTGGTATTTGTGAACTAAACAGCTGCAGTATACAAACAGACAAGTATAGCAGCACTATAATTCGCATGAGTTTGGAATAAGTTTGTCGATGTTTTTTTACCAATAATCGGTCGGTGGTGTTAGCGCAGCGTAAATTTCGACGTCGATTTCCTAATCGTGTTGGGCCAACTGGGCAAACATTCCGGCGCTAAGCTACTAGACTCGAATAAAATGAAATCAAAGGAGACCATGCAGGGCGTGGCCAGTCCGGTAGTCGTTCGGCCGAGAAAATCGCGGCTGTGGCTGCCGATGTCGCTGAGAACGAAGAAACATCCACCAGACGACGGGCCACGCAAATGGGCATCAACAGGTCCGTCAGCGAATTTTAGTGAAAGACATACACATGTTTTCGTAGAAAGTGCAAACAGTGCATCAGTTAATGCCTCCTGTCAGTCGCGTGTGAATTACTATAAAGCCATCCTCGATCACAACAACGATGAGGACGATTTTGTGTCGAAAATCATCATGAGCGACGAGGCGCATTTCCACTTAAGCGATTACGTCTATAAGCAAAATCTTTATTTCTGCTGGACTGAAAATCCGCGTTAAATCCACTCAAAGCTATTGTGTGGTGCGGCATTCACGCGGAAATGATACAGGGCCATGATAAACGACTTTTTACTGCCGGAATTGGATAAGCGGTGCTTGGTAAACATGTGGTTTCAACAAGATGGTGCAATCACACACACAGCACGAGCTATAATGGATATTGTCAAGGACGCGTTTCCTGTTAGCGTAATATCCAGCTGGCATTTCCAGCAGGATCGCCCGATTTAATCAACCAAGACTTCTTTCTTTGGGTCTACTTGAATTCGCGGGATTATGCCAATAAGCCTCAGAAAATCGCAGCCCTTAAGGAGAATATTCAACAGCAATGCGAACAGTTTTCACCGAAAATCTTGCGGAAAGTCATGGAAAATTCGATAAAACGACCACAAATGTGTATCAACACTGGCGGCAGCCACTTGGCGGATATCATCTTTTCCACTCAACAGAAACAATTGTAAAGGTCCAAATAAAGACTTTCATCACTCAAAATCATTTATTTATTATATAAAAAAGGAATTCAAAAACGAAATTGGATGACTATTTTGAGCTACCTGTATTACAGCTTTTTAACTTAATTACAGTTCTATTTACCCAAAGAAATACAACCTACTGCATTAAAACATCTGCATGCATATTACTGTCACTTTGGATAGAGGTCGATTATTTTAAGACCGTGGAATTTCTTATACCCTCAACTGACCCCCACAAGAATTCACCAAACAATTTCCAACAGCTGTAAAATGACACTTTTGAATCAGGGTAACTGTACCTAACTGTATCCTGGAACAAATAGCAATGCAAGATCCATAGATGTACTTTATAAGAGGAAATGGGTGGGTGTTTTCGGTATATTGTAGAGATACAAAAGCTTTGGGTATTGGAAATGCCAAATCTTCTTGCCAAATCTTCTTCCCAATGCCAAAATTAGTAACTGGCCATTTGAAAATACTTTTTGCATCAGCTATAGATTATAAAGGTATAAAGATAGTATAGACTTAATATGGTCATAGATACATCACAGATTTCCCCTGACATTCACGATTACCGTCACTATAGAATGTCATATATATACGAGGGCGGTCCAATAAGTACCCGCCCTGACCAAGACATGGCGGTAGTTGTTGAAAATATCACTGTATTGAAAAATACGCAGTCTATAAAGCATATGGTTCAAGTTTGAAAGCTCCACGTTGCTTATTATTTTTTTGGTAGCACTCAATAGTGAACGTTGTCAGTGAATTTGTGAAAATGGGGAAAATTGTACATCGTTTAGTGATACAATACGTTTGTTTGTAAGGCCTCAGCCTATCAACTGCTGAACTGGATTCTACTCTGGGTGAGTCTGCTCCTTCAGTTACAAAAGTAAAATTTTGGGTTGCTGACTTTAAACGAGGCCGTACGAGCTGCCAAGACGAGCATCGCAGTGGTCGACCAAAGGAGGTGACGACTTCAGAAATGGTGAAGAAAATCCACATAGCGGTACTGGATGATCGTCGACTGAAAGTGTGCGAGCTAGCAGACATTGTAAGCATATTATGTCGTACATCGCATATTATTTGAAAATTTGGACATGAGAAAGCTGTTGGCAAGATGGGTGCCGCGTTTGCTTACACTCGAGCCAAAAACAATGTCGTGAAGATGTTTCAATTGAGTGCTTAGCGAAGTTTCACAGCAACAAAGCAGAATTTTTGCGCTAATGGATGAAACATTTTTTTTTATAATTCCGCGCTCGCACCAAGGGGATATGAATACACTTTTACTAGCTTTTCAGCAGGGCCCGGGCGGGTGGTGTAGTAGTTTTGAAACACAGTTGTTATGTTTCGATATTTTTCCAGAGGTGGTTGTCAAACTGGAGTCAGTGCATCCTCAACAGAAATGACGCCGACGGAATTTACATATAACTACATACAAATTCTATGAAAAGACTTTTTTTCAGAAAATTGGCTCGTACGGTGCTTGAGGAGTCTATGCATATAGCACTACACCACGGCCACTCCCTGACGGGTCCATGACTTTACATTCGAGACAAAAGAACAATCAAAACAATGGATTCAAAATTGTAAACCGGCTCCAAAGAAGGCGAAGACCGTTTCATCTGCAGGCAAGATCATGGCGTCGATTTTTTGGGATGTGCGTGGGATAATTTTCATTGTCTATCTTGAAAAAGGAACAATTATCAACAGCAACTTATTGCAAAATTTGGGCGAAGACATCAAGCAAAAACGGCCGCATTTGGCTAAGAAGAAAGTGTTGTTTCATTAAGACAATGCACCAGCTCACAAATTCGTAATTGCAATGGCCAAAATTAATGAATTAAAGTTTGAATTGCTACCTTATACACCCTTTTCACCAGATTTAGCCCCGTCGGATTATTTTCTGTTCCCAAACTTGAAAAGAAGAAGTGAAGTCGGCAGTTAATGGCTGTTTTGAGGAGCAAGATAGTTCTTATTATAAAAAGGGTATCGAACTTTTTGAACATCGCTGGGTATAGAGCCAAACAGCGATTATGTTGAAAACTAAATAAATTTCATAATTGCAATTGGCTCAGTCTACTAGTATAAGCAGCGACCACCAAAACCACTTTCTAGACGCAGTGGCGCACGATTTGAGGTAAATGTTTAGAATCCGGCTAAGAGGGTTTGAAACCATCAAACGAGGGAATTTTATTTGGTTAACTTAAACTTTTCTTCTTTTCCGATTTAGTTTGATTTCCCTCAAGTTAACCCTACCTGGCAGCAATTCATTATGAACGGACAAGGTAATCCGTATAAACCGCTAAAGTTATGGAAATAAAGGTCTGGTATTGTCTGAGATTAAGGCTACGTTGATATAGAATTAAATATAATTTATACATCTTATTTTATCACCTGACAAATAGTATCGCCTGAAATCAAGCAAGAATTCGACACTTGGGATATTCACCTTCGAGCAAGCGTGTTCTCATTCTAATTGAATATAACACCTAACCTCTTCCAACATTTGTTTCCCCATTCACTTTTAACCTTCTAGTTGTTAGTATAATTATGTATTAGATTCTGTCAACGGCATCGCCACACTGAAAGCATCGTTTCCCACTTAAGTATATATACATTATGTATATATATATAGAATGTGTGTATATATTAGGTATTAGATGTAAGTAGGTTAAGTATATTAAGATTTATTTTTAGGTAGTTTGTAAGTTATAGTTTTAAGTTTTATATTTCAACAAAAAAAAGTCCATTTACTAAGTTTTTTTTAAAATCTGTTTTCTTAGTTTTAGGCTTAATTAATGCAAATATTAAAATAAGAATAGACTGTAAGATACGTCGAAAGACATAATTTAAGTGTTAGGTTTAACATAGAGTGCCTGCATGGGGCCAGTAAGTTAGATTAAGATAATTTGAAGTTATTTAAGCTAATTTCTAAGCATTTTTTGTCTAGCTTGTAAGAATTAATGAATTAAGTAAATTAAAATGCGTTTAAACTGTAAAAAAAAAACTGCATCGGTTCCCACCAGATCACCGAAATCAAGCAGTGTTGGGTGCGGTAAGTACGTAGGTGGGGGACCACATGCGAACTCAGTACTCCGTGTGCTGTTGACAAAAACGCGCCACATGGGCATAGTACCCCGGCGTTAAATCCCGGACCCTACAAATTAATTTGTATCGTTCCATTGATAATAATAATACAATAATAATAGATTCATTCTTATTCAAACCGTCAGGGAATAAATAAGTAATATTTATTGTAGTAAAAGAAAGGCTATTGTTTTGATTTTACTAAACTTTATTCGATTAAACTTTTGGCTTAATAGTCCCAAATGAATGAAATACGTTCGAGGAATGGCATCTCGATTTTACCTTCACCAATCAAACTAACATTATTTTCTTACATTCAGTAGTAGGGTGCTGTATTGATTGAGTTGCATTTAATGGTCGCACATGTACACTATTTTTGATATTATTTCATATGATATAAATATATATCTTACTACCAAAATACGGAGAATATATTGTATTTACTAAGTCAGAACAAAAACCATAGAAAAAAACTTCTACTTAACAAAGAAGAAAAGCAAAAAAAAAAAAAATCGGTACTTTATCAATTAATTTTTGATATTTAAGTTCTATAAAATTATTTATCACAGAAAATATTAATTGCGCAATAAGTCAATAAATAAGTGAATAAAAAAACTTGATAAGTAAATAAAAAAGTATGTTAGTAAAACAAATAAATTAAAATACAAATTAGGCCTGAAAAGTTTTGGTAAAGCTAAGAAAAAAAAAAAAGTGTGGCAGGTGGGTTTATCTTCCTTTCCGCCGAGCAAGTAGTCGAATATACACAATATTTGAAATTAATTGGAAAAAAGTCACAGGACTTTATCCAAAAGCTTCAATTAATAATCTAAGCCAAATATATTTCTTTTAAGGGGTTATACGCAGTTAGAATTTTCAAAAAACCCTTTTTTTTAAATTTTCATAATTTACATATGTACGTATCTGAGTACTAGTATATTCCCCGAAATTTCAAATCGTTCTGGTAATTACTTTTTGAGATATACGCATATTTGTAAGGACATCCTATATCTAGAAAGAGGATGGAGAGCGCGTCATGATCTCTGACATGATAGCGCAAGGGAGTACACGAAAGGGAAGAATGGCTCGTTGACAACATCCACTCGAGGTATTAGAAGCTGCTGATGCCACGGAGGGTCCATTTTATAGGCCCGGAATAGATGACTCCATATAAGTAAAGAAAAATATCTATGTGTAAACTTCTTCCGAAACATTTCTCAAGCCTTTTTTTTGAAGTCGATGATCAGGATTTCTAAAAAAAAACGACTCAACCGATCAGTCTAAAATTTTAACATAACCTTTTCAGATATATTCCTCAGGTATTGTTCAAAGGAGATATTTCGGATAATTATTTCTATTTTTTAAAAAATTTTACATGAAAATTTTGGTCGATAAATAAATATTTTTTTTGTACGAAGCCGCCATTTCGGCAAAAATTTAAATTTCGATTTAAAAAAAAATCTTTTGGGTTTTTTGATTTCAGATAAACTAAACCGGAGATACCTGATCACCGCCAAACACCTTTTTTTTGGAGGACTTTCATGTGATCGTCATCAGTGGCACATCAGATTGATGTTTTTACAAATCATAAGTACTATTATAAACTTAGATGTTGTCACCAAATGCACCTATCCTTTTTGTTTTTGTAAAATAAAATACCTTTTCAGCAAAAATTCATAAAAAACTCTTTTTTTCGTCCTTGCAACTGCGTATTAAACCTTAATACGTATTCAGTGTACGAACTTCAGTTTGTTTTGGAACTTTATCTCATCGTTTGTATCCTGTAACTTTCTGCAGTTTTCTTTTGATTATAGAAATGTATGAGATTTTTTTATGAATCTAATTCTATTTTATTTATGAACTAATTTTATGAAACTTGCAGTTCTAATTCTACTTAAAGAAAAAGTAATCCAATATTGCCAAAAAGTTAAGGTCAGGTCTAGGATATTTTGTTTTAACGTTATTATATTGTAGGCTGTACTGCACTCGCAGTTCTAAATTGTTACTATTATCTGCATAAATCTGGTGATTTTGATTTTTTTCAAATTTTCATTAAATTTGTGCTATTTTACTGGTTTCGATTACTACTGTAAAAAAATTTCGAGAGTTGGTTTTTTAAGAGAATAATTAAGTGTATTTCGACTTTCTAGTATTTTCAGTTCTGTTTTAATAACTAAAAAAGTAATCTTGGGATTTTGGTCAAAACGCTTCAAATCAATACCCATCACCTTTTTATCGATATTTTAGCCCGATATGACGGCACTTACTATATAGCAGAGAGCTACTTGTATGAGCAACTATATCGAGCTTTGTAATTATTTCAAACCCCGTTGCCATTTAGGATGACGATAGAGAATGAACTATAAAGGTCGATAATCAAAATTCCGAGACCTCCGATATCAAAAAAGAATTTGTAACGAAAAATAGTATTACAAAGGCGGTGTATGCTAATGGCATTCACGTTATGATAAATTAACAATGGGTTTTAACTCGTATAATTGCATACATTAAAACAGAAGCAGGAGAAAAAAGTTTATGCTGTCGGCAAGTAGGGGCATTTATTTTAGAAGGGATTTAGGGGCTTTGAATTCAAGAAATAATGCCACTAAACAAATCAAGTGAGAAGTCATTTCAACAAATTCTTGTTTCTCTGAGCTTAGGGAAGTTTTTGGTCTGCTGTGTCATCTCTCAAAGACTTTTTGGTTGGAAGTTCATCCCCTTTATCGTTCAAATAAATACTATATATACCCACGCTTGATGCAAAAAAAAAAAGTCAAAAATCATTCTGGTTAATCACCATTTATTTGAGAGGAGAGGTCATTAAAAAATAAGACTTGTTATGATCAACGCTTCGTAAGAAATCTTTCTACACAACCCTTACTATCCCAGTCTTGCAACGTGTGAAAATATAGACTTTATCGATATAAAAGCTTTAAAGTGATTCTTTTTTTGAACTTATTTGTCTAAGAAAAAGTTGCAGAAGAATATAAAACGACTTACAGTATTGACCTAACTTGATTCGAATATCTTAGTTTAAATTGGTGTCATACCTTAAATAAGTAAATTTAAACCTTCAATCTGGAGATACTTCGATTCCATTTGAAGATCACGACAAAGTAAGGAAAGATGCTCAAGGTGGAGAGTAAGTGGATAAATTTCAATTTTGGAACCAATGGTGGTTAGCGTAAGATCACCCGATTTGTATTATTAGCTAGAGGATGGTGGTCACTTATGCCGAACACACTTATGTATGTTACATAGTAAAAGCGTAGTGACTGGTTACGATGCAAGTAAGCTGCCTGCAGTCCTCCTTACTGAGGGGAAACAGGAAAGTAGCAAATTTCTCTGAAACGTCGGAAAGGGTGGAAAGTCATGCCTTTTGTTCATATTAAACCCAGCTGTCATTCGAGGACTCAGACTCTCCTGTAAGACAAGCCTAGTAAGTGTATCGGCGACTTCATTTCTCCGGATCTCCTTATGGCCTTAGAGCCGAAAAAGGGTCCACCAGTTCTTCACAATATACCATAGTTCGTTACCAACAGGCTTGCATGTATATTCTCTTCGAAGTTTTTCTTACGAAGACTAAAATCTAAAAAAAAAGCCATCGTCGCATCCCAAATCGATTTTTGCGTCATCCGTGAAGATCAGAGTGCTTTCCTTTCCTGCCTCAGTCTCCGACCAAAACTATTTCTGAGAACAGAGAGGTCCATTTCATATATTTTTTATTAAAGAAGTTCTGGTATCATTGCATCAGGCGGCATGTCCACAAGACCAAACTCAAAAAAAAAAAAAAAAAAAAAAAAGTATAACTCCAGCGAGTGTTGTTCAAAACACTACTTCTCCTACTATATATTAATGTGACCCCCTTGCAGCCGAGGCAGAACAGTCTGGTAAAGCAGCATTGAGGTGTTCCCGTGAAAGTTTGTTAGATCAGATAACTGACGCATAGGATGTATGTAATTGGCCTTAAAATAGCCTTGAAGATCATTATATGTCTTAATGAAATCTCCTTTATATTGCCCTGGAGGCTTTTGAAGTGACATATTTTTTTCAAAACAGTTAGCTTTCCAGTCATCGATGTCATTCGAGTAATCTTTTATGATTTTTGGTACAAAAGCTAGTCTCACTGTTCGCAAGGTTTATGGTATGTTTACCAGTACCAGGCTTGCAATGGAGATTTTCTTCAGATTTACCAGCAGCTGACCTATAAGCTTCTGAAAGTTTGTGTAAACTCCCAACGAAAGAATACCCGTCCGACGAGAAAAGATTTTTCACCCTTTAGTGTCGAATCCACAGTTCTGGTTTTCAAAACTCTGAGTTGCCCTGAAATCCAGAAGATGACGCATGAGTTAGTTAGTCTTTGATGGTTTTAGCACTGATTTCATCCGGATATAGTGCACAAAAAATTCAATCAACAGAGAAAGTGCCAGAAACTTTATCCCTTTTGATCCTGTTTCGAAGGCAAGAAAAACATGCAGTTTTTCTGCATCACATCCGGAGTGGGCGTGAAAAGGACTCTAGTGCTAGTTACTGGAGTTCATTACAACGTCTACCTTATAGTAACAATAATAACACTACGGATTTTTTTTTTTCCGTGGGTAGGTAAAAACCTTCATAGGCATCATAAGAACGCGCTCATAAGAGCACCACCACACCACACCAGGCACTATAAGCACAAGCACCTACTGCCTACTACAGTGGCATAGCAGCGCCCACCATAAGCACGCGCTCATGGTAGTGTGAGATCTTTGAAGTTGCCGCACAAGATTTATCTCATGCGATCTCCGGATTATTTCCTGGTTGCAATGATGCACAAGACGAACGCGAAATTTATGAGCAAAACTTGTTACTTCGTCTTTCACGGTTGTAATGCTCAGATAAGCAATCTGTAGGACAGACATATTGTTTGGATTGGTACAACCCCATAGTTGTTTACCATAAGTCCACGAAGGTTTTAGCACTTGCTTATATATAAGCAGCTTGTTATATGTGCTTAGTTTAGAGTACCTTCCGATAAGCCAATTCATTTTACTTAGCCCGATTCGAGCTCTTTATGTTTTTTTTTTACGTGTGGTTTTCACTCAGTTTTGCATCTAGAGTCATTTCCAAATATTTTGCCTTGTTTGCATACGGTATTTGTACCGAGTTGATAAATAAAGGTAAGTGTATATCTTTCTGTACGTGAAATTGACGACTCGCCAGCTTTTCGTCCACTCAAATATTTTGTTCAGAGCTCGTTGAAGTTTTGCAGTCGAGGATTCAACTGTTTGTCCTGAGGCGAGGATCGCCGTGTCATCCTCGAATGTGGCTACCACATTTAGAGGTATGTCTCTAGTGCTCAGTAAGAATAGGTATTGCCCCAGAACGTTTCCTTGTGGAACGCCAGCTTGAATTTCCTCGAATTCAGAGTATTCAATCCCATATCTAACCCTAAACAGTCTATTTTCAAGATAAGATTCGAGTATTCTATTCATTTCTCTCGGTAAAATTTGTTGTAGCTTATACTTCAAACCCTTGTGCCACACCCTGTCGAAGGCTTGCGATACATCGAGAAAAACGCTTGAACATATCTTTTTTCCCTCTAGCGCGTTTTCAATTACATTTGTTATCCGATAGACCTGATCGATTGTGGAATGTTTGACCCTTAAGCCGAACTGGGGATCCAGGATCAATCGTCTTTCTTCAGTTATCGGTTTTAAACGTTTAAGCAGAAGAATTACGAAGACTTTTAAAATTATCGGCAGGAGCGAAATGGGTCTGTATGATTTTTTGTTGTTTGGACTTTTCCCCGGTTTTGGAACCATTATGACTTCTACGACTCTCCATTGGCTTGGAACGTATAGAAGTCTCATGGAAGCATTTATAATGTGGAGGAGCTTGACAAACGCTTTTCGAGGTAGCTCCTTTAGAATTTCACTTGTAATCAAATCGTATCCTGGAGCCTTACTATTTTTTAGGTTTTTTATTGTTTGCTGTAGCTCAGACGGTGATACGGATTTTCTATTTTAGTTGTTGGATCCTGTTCTGAGATTAAGTTCTTGGGGCAATTGACGTCCTTCGAACGGTTTGAATGTTTCTTCCAAGTTGTCGGTAAACAAATTCGCTTTCTCTTGGTCTCCTTTTGCCCAATCGCCGTCGGCTGTTTTTACCGGTGCCAATCACATAACAGGTTTCTTAGTCGACTTCACGGCTTTCCAGAGCGAATAATTGGAACTCTTGTTCGCAGTCAAGCCTTCGAGGTAATTAGAAGTCTCACTGTTCTTATATTCTTGCAGCATTTGCTTTAGCTTATTTGATAGACGGTTCAAATAGGATATATGCGGGGGCGCACGTGATTGTTGCCATCTCCTTCGTGCTTTCCTTTTTTCTCGTAGGAGGCCTTCTATATGGGGCGCCTTTCCGTGTTTTATTCCTTTTGTTCGAAAGGAAGTGTTGTTTCACGCAGTTCTTTGGGTGATTTCTACGAACTTGTCAACTTCGTCTTCTATTTGCAACGGCGTCCTAAGTGGAACTCTTAAAGCAATATTTTCCTTGCAATTTCTTTTGAAATCATCTCAGTTTGTTTCCTTATTCGTCAATCTGGGCGGTCTTTCGGTTTTTGCTATGCTCCTGCCGATTTTAAAGATTACTGGCGAGTGATCTAAGTAGAGTTCATAGGATTCTTCTAAAGTCGTGAGATATTTGGGGTAAAAAAGGCGATCGAGGTCGTCGTCTGCCATCTTATATCTCGGAGGAAAATAACAAGATGCTATATTATAGTCTATATGATTTATTTATTAATGCACTTTTTAATATAAAGTGAGGATCCACCCCTCGCGTTTTCTGAGGGATGATGCGAGTGATAATCAGAGTAACCTCTTATCTTGGGTTTAACTCCCTCTTTTAAGTGTGCTTCCGAAATCAGGCATATGTCAATATGATCTTTCCATAGAAAAGATTCTAATTCGTCGATTTTTTTCAGAAGGCCATTTGAGTTCCACGTTAAAATCTTAGTCAACTCTTTCATATTCATTTTTGTTAGATTTTTTCCGAGCTTGCTTAATTTTTCAAGCAGGAGCTTATTTATTTTTATTTGTTCATCTAATTTTCTAAGATGACTGCGAGGATTTGAAGCAGCGGATCTGTAGTGGCCGAATCTATTTTGTTGGCTTTCGACGCGACCTCAGCGTATGAACTTGCGCAAACCGGTACAGGTTTTTTAATTGCACTTGATTCGGCAACATTTTTTTGAGCAGATTTATGCTTTTGCGTTACCGCTTTTTTCATTGTGACTCTCTTAGCTCTCTTAGCTCATCAGTTTAGGGATATTGCACCTTTAGGTCCGGATGAATGAATTTCGTGAGACTTTTTCCCCTCTTTTCTTTGGCAATTTCGCAACCTGGGTAATTTGCTGGGTGATTTCCTATGCATTTGGCACGAACTGCTTAGATTTGCTTATTTGTTTTGCACTCTTTCGAGAAGTGTTTGTTTGCGCATTTTACGCACCGTGGATCTTTTTGACAATACGCCCGCTTGTGGTTAAAATCTTGACAACGTTTGCATTGGATTATGGTTTGTTTGCCCTTATGCCATTTTGACCTGATATTTAAGATAGATTTAATTTTATAAATATCGTCAACTTTCTCGTATCGATCAAAAGTAAGCATGAAAATAGGAAGTCCGCGTTTGACTACGGTATCTTTGTCGCTATCCGTTTGTTGTTTAACTTTCTTGATTATGTTCACGGCGTCAGTAATCCTACAACCTTGTGATTGAATGTCTTTTATTACGTCGTCTTTTTTGCACGACAGGTGAAGTCCCCTAGCAACTCGTAACGGTTTTTCAAACTTATTTTCATAGGTATACCATTGAATTTTATCGGTGTTAAGTTTTAGCAACAATGCGCGGTAAGAATCGGAGTCATCGACATTAATTTTCCACACATTATTACGGAGTGAAATTATATTGAATTTTCCTTTTAGTGTTCTTTGGAAAAGGTCCCGTAACTTTCCGTAGTCTGCAATCCCGACCACATTTATTGCGGGTGGAGGGCGAGGTTTCGTTTGGGGTTTCGTCTTGGTTGGTACAGTAGCCTGCCTTACGTTTTTTGTTAGTCCTTTTCATAAGTACCGGATTGGTTCCGCGAGAAATTTCTTCTTCGTCCGTCAGGTATTCTACTGACTTGCAATCTATAAATAAGCGAGAGTTTTTAAGAACCTCGTTCTCTTTTCGAAGTGAATCTACTTCATTTTTAAGCTCATAAAAGAGTCTTTGTATTTCATTGGGTTTAGCTTGGAGTTCATTGTTCTCCTATTCGAAGCATTTACTTTTCACTGAGTCCTGATTAACCGCCGGACTTCGTTTTCTAGAAATATGCGATCTAGATGGTGGAGATCTGAGCACCTTTGATGTTTTTGCAAAGGGATTGGATAGCAATAAATGGCTCTCCCCAGAATCCGTGGAGGCTACCTCCGAAGAGGATGGATTTGCCAGCGAAACTGGATTGCCACCTGGGGTATTACTTCCACCATGTAATATAATTCCATGTACTACCAATGAAACTTATCAGAAAATCAAGTGCATATGTTCATATGATAGTTTAATGATTATTGTATTAAAAGAAAATCAATGTGGCTAAAAATTGTCTCTATAGCTCAGTGTTTGACAGACTTAAATCTAAAAGCTGTCATTTATTTTCACCTGATCTGCAAAGTGAAAAAACTCTGAGAGTGGTTATATACGGTATGGCCCAAATGTATGCAAATAATTTAAAAATGAACTCATTGATTGGTCTAAACTACACCAGCATTAAAAAAATAACAAAAATATACGAGTACTACAGTATTGTTTTTACTTGATCGAGCTTGGAAATAGTTCAATTAAGTTTTTGGTCTAAAAAAAATATTATCGGTCAATTCTACATATGGTAAAAACTCTAGTTGACCCTCACTCTTGGTGGTCGTCACCAAAGTGATTTCCAGATCTTTTCAGTTACACACACACTCACTCATTTATTCATGGCGCTAGATGACCCAACATACGAGGTTCCAAGCTACGCAACTAGCTAACTTTGAAAGTGTGTGCACCCGTGTCCAGCTATGCCTCTCAATCATTCCAACTGTACACACTCATACTAAACTCCTCACTATTAAAGTTCGCTAACACTTCCAGTCATCACTGGAAACTCTACTAATAGAGTTTATGGAAGTTCGTGGATCCTATCTATCTTTCTAGATAGATGAAGTTGGGGACGAAGAAGGAAGGTCGTGTGGGTATAATCCCAAACTAATTATACCCTGATTCTAGCCATTCTCGCCACCCCAAAAAAGTCAAGTACTATATAAGTGCCTGTGTGCCATTTTACTTCGAGGGTCCTTAATCACTCGGGTGGATCGGCTTTTAGATTTGGGGGGTGTGGGGACTGACCAAGAGATCGTCATCTCTTCACTCATCGACTATTTGCTCGCTAGCTAGCTGCATCAATATCGAGTGCGCGATATGATGCCTTTATAGCCTTTATTTGGTTGGCTTTCGTTGGGTCGTAGGCTCCGGGGATCATACTCCCCCACCCGTCTTCATCGTGTTGAGGTGTCTGGCTAGAAATTACCGTTCGTTCCCACCCGTCGAAGACTTTCAGACGCCCTGTCTATGTTGACCACAGCGAGTATCCCGTCTAGGCTACAGGCTCCGACAGCGAGATGAACAAGGACAGAGGATAAACCTTGTTGCGGGAAAATTGTTCGCAAGAATTTTATGAGCTGACGGCTTATCAGCGTTTCCATGACCTTGGAAAAAAGCGACATAAGTGTAATGGGTCTGTAGAAGGATAGAGAAGACGACTGGCTTTTTTGAGGGATGAGCAGGACAAATGTTGTTTTCCATCTACCTGGAAAGAGTCCTCAGGAGTAGGATTGATGAAAAAATTAACGCTATGGTTTTTCCAGCGTGGAAGAACACCTCTTCAGAAGAAGGAGAGATAGTCCATCTAAATCAGTGGATTTGTGTATGTTAAGATCTTTAAGTAGTTTTGCTACTATATGAATGTGGAATTGAATTCGATCCATTGAAGATTCGACTCATTCGAGTGTAGGCGGAGGCATGGAACAATCTGGAAATGTTGATAGTTGAATGCTGAAAGTTTAACAATAGCGCGAAATTTAAAATGAGATCTCTTGTTGGATTACGCTTTATTTGATACGTTTCTACCTCTGTCGTTGCAAATTTTAGTTCGAGCTTTTTACCCTTTGCGATTTTTTTACCTTGTCATAGAACGACCAAACATTGTCTCTGCGTTGTCACTCTTACAGGCATAAATAGAGTACTTCTCCATTTATTTTTTTAAAATCCCGTTGGGATCAACGTACGTCCCTTTATGCAACAACGGCCTTATCGTTTCTTGTAGTTTTGTTGCTGTAGTCGGCATTTACCATCAAACTCATAGTTTTTTATGTAAGCCGGGTGAAATAAAACACACATGGATTGGCAGTGTCACTAGAGTTCTGCGCTTGAAGTTGAAAGAATAATATGCATTATACCTATGTTATGATAGCATATTTAATTTTAACATCAAAGTTGATCCCAGTATTGAATTGATGTTTGCACTCCAATATTCGTCTTCCGACTACTACGAGAAAGTGGTCCGATTAAATATTGGCTATTCAAAATGTTTGGGCATCTAGACTACTATAGCTTGATCTATTTGCACTATCGAAGATGTCCTTATTTCTTCAAAGATCTTTTCCCGTATTTTTGTGGTACTGAGCTTATTCTAACGACTTTGGCATTCGTGGTCTCCTTAACTAGAGGTGGAGTCACTTGCTAGAAGGTAATAGCCTTTGTAGAGGTCATTATTTGATAATTTGACAAATCTGCATTTTTTATGTGTGCATTCGCGCTGGGGCTAATTGGAAGATGGATAATGCGACTTTTTTGTGTAATGCTATGCTATATGTACCACCAGCATACCTTATTTACGATATCAAAGACGATATTTTTGATGATGCAGGTAGTTGAGTTGAATTTAAAAGAAAAGGAGAAAACTCTGCCGTCTTTTTTCTCTTCGCAATGTGATCAGTTTGAATTGCTGTATTTTGATGAGGAGACCGACACGCGCAAAATGGCTTCTATAATGCGTGAAATGAGCCTTGGTTTGGCAGAGTTTCGTCTACTTGTGGAGTAAATCAGCTATTGCCTGATTTTGAATACCATTTCATGGAGGTTGTTTACGTTCACGGTGCTAATGAAGGCGTTGTTTTATGTAGGTTTTACCCGTAATGAGAATAAAAACTCCTGAGACTAGGAAACAAACTTATGGTTCTCCGTGTGATAATAATACTAACTGAACTTTCGACTATATTGTCAAGTTATCGCTGATGTGCGTATTAAGAAAATGGGTTTAAGGTTTCGATGACAGTTGACGGTAAACAGTATAAGTTCGGATTGTAGCACAAAATTTATGATGATTGCTGTGGAATAAAGGAAAATAATGTCATGAGCGGGTGATAATAGGGTGATGGTTCATAGAGTAAAAGATATAAATAATATAATAATATAATAAACAGTAATATAATATAGTATAATATAATATAATTTTATACTATAGGATTTTCTAATAACGACTTGACAACTTTTTTTTTTAAATAAAAGGCAAACCATTTGAGATATTTCAAAAACTTTATTATTGGCTTGAAGTACAAGCAAAACATTTATGAATGGAACTCGACTTCGTTCATATGGTCACCGCGGTCACGTCTGCAGCGGTCGATTCGTTGGACCCAATTTTCAACGACACGGCCACACATTTCGGCTGAAACGGCCGCTTCCAACGTCGTCGGCGTGTTGGCATAAACCAATGACTTAACGTAGCCCCACTGAAAATAGTCAAGCGGCGTTAAATCGCACGAACGAGGCGGCCAATCGACTGGCCCATTTTTTTTTTTTTTTTTATACCGCGCGCGCCAAGGGGATATGAATACACTTTTACTGACTTTTCTCCAAGGTTCGGGCGGATGGTGTAGAAGTTTGAAACTCAGGTGTGTTTGATAGCCAGCGCATCCTCAACCAGTGAGTCTTTGTACGTGCTAGTTGTTAGATCGTTACATTTAGCCCAGCCAGCTACCAATCCAGCATCAGTGTTATGCTTCATGTCAGAGTTGATGCCGACGGAATTTTCATATAACTACATACAAATTCTATGAAAAGACTTTTTCAGAGAATTGCCTTGCACAGGATTCGAACCCGTGACCCTCTGCTTGAGGAGTCTATGCATATACCACTACACCACGGCCACCCCCATGTCTTGAGATAACACGCTCACCATACTTCACATCATTCAATAAATCGATTGTAGCGTGTGCTGTGTGGCTTGTGGCACCATCCTGTTGAAACCACATGTAGTCCAAGTTTATATCTTCCAATTCGGGCCAAAAGTAATCGGTGATCATGGCGCGAAAACGCTGACCATTCACAGTAACGTGACGATCGTTATCGTCGACGAAAATATATGGTCCAAAAACGCCGCCGGCATGCAAACCGCACCAAGCAGTTATTTTTTGTGGATCAAGTGGTGATTCATGACACACATGTGGGTTTTCACCCGACCAATAACGCATATTTTGCTTATTGACGAACCCATTGAGCCGAAAATCAGCTTCGTCACTGAAGATGATTTTGCGATAAAATTCATCTACTTGGCGCATCTTCTCCAGAACCCAATCGGAGAACGTAGCTCGTTAGTGTACTTTACCATGATAAAAATATTGAGTTTACTGAATAAATTGACAGTAACAGTTTGATAATAAGTGAAAGAGTGCGTTCACAAATTAAAGTCAAAGTTGTCAAGTCCCTATTGGAAAACCCTATATATATTATTTTTTATTATAATATTATCTATTTATGGAACTTAAGATGGTTCGAGTTTTAGGATTGCTAGGTAGAATAGTTCTAGTTAATGTTAGCTGTGATGAGGTTTCATTTAATGGATTTTTTTCCTAAGCCTCGGCTTGCGCATGATAATGTACAGGAATATTATAATGATTAACGATGACAATCTTACAACAGCAATTTGTCTTATTAATTTCCTTCTATCTGGTAGGCACTTGTTATCACAATCTAATAGTTTTTTTTTTAATTATATATATTACTATTAATAAGAAATATTCATATATGTATTGTAAATAAAATGATAAATGTTTAAATTTAAATCTTAAAATTGCATATGGTATTTCTATAGTTGTATATTTTATGTTGATATCTGCACCTGTGAAGAATGTACTTTACAGCTATTTTTTATCGTTGAAATACCAGGCCAATTGTAGCGTCTATATGTTGTTATGTTTGTATATTTTTATGGTTTTGTATGGTCTCGTAAAAAGTGGATTGAGTTTACCTGATCGATCAATTCGTACTGATTTATTTTGAAAATAGACGCGATATCTATTTTATTATCCTCGTCTTCTTCACTTTCCTCCTTTCATTTTATTATATGTTCCTTTGATAACTGAAAATACTTATAAATTTTAAGTTTCCATTGATCAGAATATGATTCTTAGATGTATATAAATTCGGGAGTACTAGTCAAAGAAATGGGGAGTATATGTTATTTTCCAACAACATTTAATAATCTTTTAATTAAATTAGATCTGAAATCAATTTTATAAAGGTATACTCGTAAATAATCGCCTATAAATCATGATTTGGAACTGGATATTCAGGTGAATATTTAGCTATGTCATTTTGCATAGTAAGATCATAAATTAAATTTCTATATTTTAATTTTCATTAAAATAAAAAAAATTTTATTTTTTTCTGAGAGGAAAAATCTTTTTATTGTACCAAAATCAATTAATTGCAGAAAATAAAATTGATCACCTATCTTAAACTACGCAGCTGTATATGGGAAATAGAGAATGTGGGAACATTTTTGAAATGAGATATGGGTCAGTCCATGAAGGATCGACCTTCTGAACGACATAATTCTGAGTTGGTTGAAAAGTTTTAGAAATACTCATTGGAGGCAAAAAATGTTTTGCAGAATTCGATATAGTTTGCGTGTAACGGAACTTCATAATTTGGCAAAAAATCAAAATTTATGCTCTCTTTTATATTTAAAAAATAAATTTTTATTAAATATTTATTACGTTACTCCTCTTATCATCCTCACATATAACCCGAGTGCACATAATATATATTAGTACATAGCTGTTTTCTTTTTTTTTGGAAAAAAAAAAACGTCACTGTTCTTGTTTTATTTCTTCAATGACAAGTAACTGCACATACGGTACGGGCAGTGACTGAGTGTATGTAAAAACTGATGGATAGCGGGTTGTTTGTGAAGATTTTGTTGCTGCAATTTGATTCGGTAAGTCATCGTCAGAATTTTCACTACGCAGCCTTGCTTAGTATCGTCGGGGCTTGAGTTTACTGTGTTTGCTTTTTAATTATGACTAGAGAATTCAGGGTAGACGTAGCCAATATACGCGGGCTAAAAAGTAATCACTTCTCTGCGTACGTCCACGTCTGTAAGTACCGACCAGATGTTTTGGCACTTAGTGAAACACAGGTAGATCCCCGCCCACTCTGATCTGAAACTACCAGGCTACGAACTAGTGCCACTATTCTTTCCCCATCGCATTCTCGCCATTTATGTGCGTAGTGATGTAGCTTACAAAATTCCACCACAATGTAGTCCCTCTTCCAATCCGGAATTCAATTTCATGTGGTTAAAATTCCATCTCCGTAAGCAAATTATCCACTACTGCTTTATTTACAGAAGCCCCAAACTGTACAGCAACTCGACCTTCCACGAATTTGATGCGCTGTCTGACTCCATTCAAAGAATTGTATCCCTGTATCCTCATACTGAAATCGTGATTACGGGCGATTTCATATACACAATTCTGGTTGGCTTCGACATTCTGGACAGACAACACTCGAAGAACGAAAATAACTTAAACCAGCTTGTAAATGAGCCCACAAACATACCAGACGTTGATAGTCATACCGCTAACACTCGGACTTGTTTTTAACTTCTCATCCTGACAAGTACTGCGTTGATGTGCTCTCCAATCTAGGCTCGTCGGACCATTGTGTCATATCAGCTGAATTCTCGTACACCCACCACACAGTTAGAGAAAAGATTCCTAAAAGAACGAGAAAACCAATTGGAACGGACTAAATAACTTCTTTAGGAATTTTAACTGGTCGTTATGTTTCCTCGATAACGACGTGGATGCCGCTGCTGACATTATGACAGAAACTATTCTTTTTGGAATTAGATGCTTTATCCCTCATTGGATGATCAAATCAAAAGAAAAGGCATGGTACGACTCGACTTGTGAAGAGGCTGTCAGGTTTAGAGAATTGATTTTTCGGTCCTACAAGACCAACCCGACAAAGGAAAACCGAAAAAAGTTTAAACGAGCCAAAAATGACTGCAACGTTTTTCTCAAGTGTGTGAAATTCCAATACGACCAAAATCTGAGGCAAAAAATACTGCAATGTCCCAAAGGCAGTAAAAATTGTTTGTCATTCGTCAAAAACATTAAAAATTCTGCCTCATCCTCCATCCCAACGCTCATTTACAAAGACATTCCAGCTGTCAGCTCTTTGGACAAAGCCAATCTGCTTGCTGCACACTTTGTGGCTAGCTCAACACTCCCAGATTGTGCTTTGTCCCCGCCTACACTTGAGTGCGTCGAATCTACAATGGGACGAATCCACTTTCGCACTTGTGTAGTAGCTAAAGTACTTAAAGATCTCAACATGCATAAATCCGATGGTCCAGATGGTATATCTCCCTTTCTTCTGAAGAGGTGTTCTTCCACTGCGTAAGCTTTTTCATCAATCCCACTCTTTAGAACTCTTTCCGAGTAGATGGACAACAGCATTTGTCCAGCCCGTCCCTAAAAAAGGCAAATCTTCTTCTTTATCCTCCTACAGACACATTGCACTTACGTCCCTTCTTTCCAAGGTCATGCAAACGCTGATAAACCGTCAGTGGAACAAAAGCGTACATCAATCTGACGAAAGCAAGATAGTTGCATTTGATTTTTCTTAGGCATTTGACAGAGTTTGGCATCAGGCTCTCTTGTCGAAAATGCGTGCTCTTGGGATTGAAAACTCTCTTCTTCAATGAATTAGAAATTACCTTTCGGAACGTTCAATTCAAGTTGTCTTGGACGGTTTCAAGTCTGATATTCACTAAATAAATGCTGGTGCCCCAGGGCTCCGTTCTGTCTCCGACACTCCTTTTAATTTTCATTAATGATCTCTTGTCCTCTACTTCTAATCCAATTTATTCCTTTGCTGATGGAATTCTGTAGGTTTTACCCGTAGTGAGAATAATGGAATTCGACTCGGCTAGAAATCTAGGTAAATGCTATGCGATGCACTTTCATAAAAAATAAAATAAAAACATATGTAAAATAAATAAACACGCAATGGGCGTATAAAATAAAAATAATTTTCTTATTTTTCAAAACTCTTCGTAAAAATTTGTTAAATATTTAAAAAACAAAATAACATGATAGAAGTAATATTGGAGGCCAATGGTTGTATAATACTCGCTTTCAGCTCTTTTTAATATCCTACTTGCAAATGAAACGGGTAAATCGGAACCAACTTTTTCCTTACTTAATATCGATTCTTCAGCTATTAGAAGCATCTGTGATTATAATAACATTTTAGTAAAATCTGTATACTGTATAATTGGATATGAAGTGAGAAATCTTTTAAGTTCTGTTAATGTTTAGTAGCGAAATTATTTATAAATTTCCTTTAAAAACTATATAATCCGAAAAAACTGTTTTATTTGCTTAAGGTTTTTAGGCACCGGCTAATTATTAACTACTTTTGTTTTAACTGGACTTGGTGTTACATCATTTTTTGACAAAACGTGACCTATATATGATAATTGTTTGAAAATTAGTAATAAAGATAATTGAAATGAAAAAAAAAACAAACACATTCAGAAGCAGTTTCGTAATGTACGAGTATATTATGAGCTATGTGGAAAAAGGTGAAGAGTGCTTTAGGGCACTGTCGCGGGTTGAATTTAAAAAAAAAAACAGCTGTATTAACATTTTCATCTATGAAAATTTTCTATTGAAAAATAAACAAAATAATGAAATGAATGTAACAAAAAATATAACAAAATACACGATGAGAAGATGTTTTACTCCTTATTGCTAAAAATAGCTTTTGGCATTGCATTTTAAGCAAACACACTGTGTTTGTAATTTTATGTAATCTTTTGCCACCATCCTTACCTAACCAGATTGTAAAATGGCCAATATTGTCGTAAGGGACGTCATCAACCGAATTTTTTTCTCTTTTTTCAACTTTTGAACTACCTAGGTGTTAATTTTCTTGTGCAATTGCCGAACGCGATGTTATTGGCCGGTTGCTTGGCCCTGATGCTGAATGACCAGTCGCAAGTTTTGTTGAGAATTTTACAGCACTAGCAACAATTTCATCTCGAAATTGAGGTAACTCCAGCAATCCTTTATCTTCAGCTGAAACATTGCATGAATCGTTGCATTTTTCGGCGTGTATGCGTCGATAAAAAATATAAGAATTCCTTGTTGTCATATCGATAAAATGATAAAAAAGAAGAGTCATGATCGCGTGTTTTTGCTCGAATATGGTAACGGCCCATTAATCCATCCATTAAATCACCGCACTTATATGGCTGTTGTATTCCTGTATAATTTGTGGGCAATCGACCTCAATATATTGTTTTGTTTTTGATCATAGCGTGCTGCCTTTGCTGCTTGCAAGTCGGTATTTGTTCTTGCAAATGGTTCAATTCCAATGTAAGTTGAAGCCAATCTCACACATTTGTTGTCCTTCCACAAGACATTGCTGATATCAATACCATAAGTTGAAGCCAATCTCACACATTTGTTGTCCTTCCACAAGACATTGCTGATACTAATACCATAAGCAGTTCCCACAAATACTATCGAGAATACTCTTGGTTCGTTTTTGATAGTATTATCCGCAGGAAGCTTGTAATTTAGAATTGGATTGACTCGTACGATTCCCAGACTGTATATTCCTCTTGCACGCAAATAAACCAACAAGGGCAGCGACATGTAGAAATTGTCGAAATATACGATGTGGTGCATAAAGTTGTTTATCGTTTTAGTCAAACGCACAACATTCGCACTTGCACTAAGATCAGGTGTGCCAGTTAAAACAATGTTATCGCCTGAACAATTGGATTCCCCATTTGTGTGGGTTATTTGGCATGTATTGCCGTTGCCCCTTTTTTAACTCGCTCGCTTTCATCTCGGTACGATAAATATTTTTTATCGTCTCAAATCGTTTGCGCTTCATCGTGTTTTGAATGGGCGCGAATGCATCACTGCCCCAGTAACTATCCAAATTTGGATAACGATAAGCCGACATGTAAAACAGAATTCCAACATATTGATATATTTTATCAACGTCCATTTTGAACTGTGTGTTGACGTTTTCTGTAATAGCTGCTTGATTTGTTTCCATGACAATCATTTGCATTATATCATTTAAAAAGAAAAAACAGAAAATTTCCATTGGTGTTCGCAGATCTTTTATATGGAAAGGCAGTGATGTACAATATTTCCTCGAAAAGCTACTTCATTTACATGTATTTTCATTGGTCGTTGGAGCCATGTGATTTTCGAGAAATTTTGTTTTGCATCCTTTATTGATTCAATGTCTGCAAAATAACAATGACAAACTATGTATATTTTTGATACCAACTGGTTATTAATTCTTACCGGCACCAATTAAATCACCACAAGAAGGCACAATTGTTGGACCAGTACTTACTCGATGGTAATGGAGAGGGTGGCCTTTTGGCTGGTTTTTTTTTTTGCTGTGGTTGATTCAACCTGTTCCACAGTTATTGTATCTAATGTAGATAAAACTGAAGTTACATCAACTGAACTTATGTTCAACGACATATTGAATGCATTGTCAAACAATAGACGATTAATTGTCAATGTCTCTAATGCACTGTCAAATACATTGCTCGTCTTCTAGTGCGATTTCATCCGAAATAAAGTTTGAATCATTGAACTCATCGTCACTACTGATAACTTCTTATTCGTCAGTTTCCGCTGATTTCATATATCAAAGTGAACAATTTGAACAATCTACGACCTCTATCTATCATTCCTATCTTTTTTTATACAAACTTTATGTCGTTTCAAATAACGACTTGACAACTTTTTTTTTAAATAAAAGGCAAACTATTTGAGATATTTCGAAAACTTTATTATTGGCTTAAAGTACAATCAAAACATTTATGAATGGAACTCGACTTCGTTCATATGGCCACCGCGGGAACGTTTGCAGCGGTCGATTCGTTGGACCCAATATTCAACGACTTGGCCACACATTTCGGCCGAAACGACCGCTATTTCGCGTTCAATGTTGGCTCTGAGCTTTTCCAACGTCGTCGGCGTGTTGGCATAAGCCAATGACTTAACGTAGACCAACAGAAAATAGTCAAGCGGCGTTAAATCGCACGAACGAGGCGGCCAATCGACTGGCTCATGTCTTGAGATAACACGCTCACCATACTTACTCTTCAATAAATCGATTGTAGCGTTCGCTGTGTGGCTTGTGGCACCATCCTATTGAAACCACATGTCGTCCAAGTCCATATCTTCCAATTCGGGCCAAAAATAATCGGTGATCATGGCACGATAACGCTGACCATTCACAGTAACGTGATGATCGTTATCGTCGACGAAAAAATATGGCCCAATAACGCCGACGGCATACAAACCGCACCAAACAGCTATTTTTTGGGGATGAGGTGGTGATTCATGAAGCACATGTGGGTTTTCACCCGACCAATAACGCATATTTTGATTATTGACGAACCCATTGAACCAAAAATGAGCTTCGTCACTGAAGATGATTTTGCGATGAAATTCATCATCTTGACGCATCTTCTCTAGAACCCAATCGGAGAACGTAGCTCGATAGGGTACTTTACCATGATGAAAATGTTAAGCTTACTGAATAAATTGACAGTGACAGTTTGATGATTAGTGAAAGAGTGCGTTGACAAATTAAATTCAAAGTTGTAAAGTCTCTATTCGAAAACCCTCTATTAACTAAGGGTAACGAAGGGTAACGAAGAACTCAATACTCAAAATACTCAAAAAATTTACTTGTTAAGTAAAATTTAGTTTTGTTATGCGTGCATTGAGGCACGCATATCAGGCATATCAGCTTGTATATTTGGCTACAAGGACTGAGTTCATAAGTCTCTGAAGGGTATTGGGTTCATTATTTAAGCCAAGGGGCACTCGATTAAGTTCGTAATATAATATCCAATCGGTTTGGAAAATGCTGCTTTTGGTTTATTTCCTTTTTAAACATCTAATTGATGAAGCTATAATGAAAGGTTAAGGGTCGCGAAATATTAGCATGATCTAGCTAATCCAATATTTCAAAAATAATGGCTAAGGGATAAGAATCTTCTACAGTTATTTCATTTAATTTTCTGTAATCAAAAACTATACGCCATTTTTGTTTTAAAGATTGCTCAAGTTTCTTAGGAACAACCCAAAGTGGTGTGGACCATAGAAAATTTGATTCGTTTATAATATTATTCTCTGTCATTGTTTTTATTTGATGGATAACTTCCTTTTTATGTATCTAAAGACACCTATGTTTTATATATAGCTATATACGGGTATGACCCTATCATCACCTAATTTAATTTGATGTATGATTGTATTTGTGTTGTAAAGAGGTTAACATTCAAGGTCAAATAAATCTTGAATTTGAAAAATTATTGAACATTTTTGTTTGTTTCTCTTGTTTGTACGTATAATTTATAGGAGCTTTATACTTCGGATGATTAATATTCTGAGAGGTATTGTTAATGTTTAGGATTGTTACAATGGCTTGACCTATTGAATCAACTTTAGATATGGCATTACTCTAAACTATGAATATCTTGACTAAAGTTATAGATCTAGGTTTTAGCTATATGTCACGATCGCAATTAGCTGTATTGTTAGTATGGATATTTTCATTTAGAAACTTCATTTCCATATGTAGATATCAAATTCGTACTCCACCCGTCTCCACCCAATACTCCATTAAAATTAGAAATACAATTTACGACTTGGAATCTGTTATTGATTTAAATATTATGGAAAAAGAATACACTCGTACGCAGTTTAAATTCATTAAATATCCTCTTTTTATTTGGATAATTTACTTTTGCCCCAGTATCTATTAAGACTTTGAAAATACCCTTTCTACAACCTTCACATGAAATACAGAAACAAAAAAGCCTCATACAACTCAATGTGGTAAGTGTTTTTTCTTTTTTCCTCTATTCTTGATTTTTATTTGATAATATTGTTAATACTTTTATTTTTTTCCCGAGGTATTTATTTTTATTAAGTACTACAATAGCTGTTACCCGTGGCTTTCCTCGCTTATTAGTACTTTTTGTTATGGTGAGTGATCATAAGTAAGTAAGCTAGTAATTTTATTATTATCTATAAGTACTAATAAGGGTGTATAATTGTATGTGTGTATGTTCGAATGTTTATTGTGCCCTTATATATATAATTAATAAAAAAAAGATTCTTTTTAATCAGTTATGTATTGCAAGAACTTAAATCAACATATTATAGTTCTATAAACAACATTTTTGTTCTTGCAATCTTCCGAGGCCATTAAGATTTTGCGGGTTGGATACACGTTAGCACGCCAAAAAACACGTTTTTTCTTAATATGTACACTTTGGCTACTTTGAGTGTTCGGCCTTGGCCTTTATTTATTATCATTTCAAAATAAAATTTTTAGTGGGTAAAAAAATCAGTCTGTATAAATGGGATTCATGGGATAAAGCACTTTCTCCTTTAGCTTTGCCACTAATTATTATAACCCTGATAATATTTCGGTCGAAAGGTGTAATTTATAAACGCGTACCGTTACATAATTTGGGCGCATCAAAATTTTGCCTCTCGGGAACCGGAATACCAACCTTTAACTTTAGTTAAGAAGAAGGAATCGCTGAAAAATTGTAGCGTAAGACTTTTAAACAAAAAATAAATATGCTTAATTGTGGTGTTCTATTTGTGTTTCCTCATTGCACCAAGAACAATACTATAAATTTACCCCTTTTCAAAAACAGACCTTTTCCCCTCCCAAACTATTAATTGCACCTACTACTCTCTCTTTCCCAACTCACAACAAAACTTGACCCCGTCAAACGTTCATCTATTGTATTTTCGAATTCCATCATTCGACATTCTTCGTAGGCCCACTTTCTCCCTGTGTTCTTGTTCCCATGGTGAATATGTCTCCTTTGTCCGAGTAACCACTTTAAATAAGAAGGAAGAAGTGGAAAACCTGACTAAGGAGGTAGATCGTGTAGAAGTTAGTTTAAGTAAAGGCTGATTCATCGTAAGGTTTGATTTATAATGTAAAATAAAACACATAAATTTGAAAGTGAACTTTTTTTTATTATTGGTTAAAAGAACAATTCATGGCATTTACTTTTTAAGAATGATATCATGTAAATGTTGGTCATTACTACGTTTGAGGTGAAGGTCCAATTTTGGGCGACTCTTTCGAGCATAGCTTTGGCTTCCAAAGCGTCGATCGTAGTTTTCTTATTCCTGAAGACCTGAGACTTTAAATGTTCCCAGAGAAAATAGTCGAAAGGTGTGATATCGCACGATCTAGGCTGCCAATTTACCGTTGCAAAACGTGAAATTAAACGTTCACCAAAATGATTTCTCAACAAGTCCATTGTTTCACGCGCTGTATGGCTCGTAGCGCCAGAAACCAGAGCTCACCGAGACCATGTGCTTAAATTTCAGGAAGCACATAGTCCGTTATCCTGGCACGATAACGGCTACCATTGACGGTAACATTCTGATTTGCCTCATTTTTGAAGAAATATGGAGCAATGATTCCACCAGCCCATAAACCACACCATACCGGTTTTTTCAAATACGGCGATTTTGTTTATTAACGTATCCATTGAGCCAAAAATAGGCTTCATCACTGAACAAAATTTCACGATAAAACACCAGATTTTCATTGAGTTTTTCCAGAGCCCATTCACTGAAAATATGACGCAAATTCAAGTCGCCTGGCTTCAATTCTTGCACAAGTTGAATTTTGTAGGCTTTTAGGCCGAGATTCTCACGTAAAATACGCCAAGTTGTCAAATATACCAAGCAAAGCTGCTGAGATCGGCGACGAATCGTTTCGTCACAGTCTTCGCGTACACTCTCAGCTGCAGCTGTTACAGTCTCTTCACTACGTGCTGGATGTGGTCTAACCGATTGAGTATCATCCACTAATGTAAACTGGGACTCAAATTTGGGAATGGTATTGGCAATAGAACTGTAAGTTCCTCGAATCGCAAGAAAAACATTTCTCACAGAACGCAGATTTTCGTTATACAGCTGATCAGTTTGGAGACGTTGTTGTGATGTGAGTCTTTTCATGATAGCTTACCAAACGATATTGAACAAAAATGATAAAGCACTTTCATAGGAGTCATGCCCGATTTGTCAAAAAAAGCCTATTGAAAGTCAAACCTCATCATATGAATCACCCTTTTTAAATTTTAGACTAGACAAGAGAGACGATTACAGTGGAGTATAAAGATAGACAAAAAGAAATGGAAGATTAAGAACGAAGACGAAATAAAGAAAGTCAATTAGATTTAGCAGAACAGAAAATCAGCTGATCATCTTTTGATGTGGACCAGCTGTTGCCTAGTTTTTGTGTCCCAGTTAAACAGTGGCAACATCGAGGGATTTTTTTTTTGTGTCAGGAGAAGGTAATGGCAAGGTCGTTGAATTTGGTTTTTTGTTTGGTTCGAGGAGAGTGGTCGATACAATAGTCGATGTCTCGAGATTATAGCGAAAAGCCCCGTTTGTTTTCAGTTTTTTGGTTTAAGACAGTCGGCGGGTAAAAGTTTTTTTTCCACTTTGGATATACGCGGACATACATTTTCCATCGGGTTTGCGACCCGGAAAAAATTCTACCCAGATAAAAAAAAACATCAAACAAAGTGACTGCTTCGAAGAAAGAAAAAAATGTATTTACCACAATCTCCCTTTCACCTGCCTATATAGGTGATTTATCTAAACTAAATGTTTTTAAAACTAAACGTATTGATTCACCAAATCTACATCATCTGCAAGAGGTGCTGCGGGGGAACAAAGAAAAAAATTCAAAATCGAAAGGTGACAAATATTTTATAATATCCCCATTTACTTGTGGCAAAATTTTTCATTTATCTATCCTAGGTTTTTATTACAATAGTCGGTCCCAAAATTCCCCTTTCACACAACCACTCTTTATTTCCCATATTAACTTACCATACAATTCCGAATTCCTCTGTACTGTGAGCAGTATTAAAGAATTGAAGATTTATTATAATCATACCATTAGCATCGTAGCAATAAATATAGCGTTTTCTAATAACGACTTGACAACTTTTTTTTTTAAATAAAAGGCAAAACATTTGAGATATTTCAAAAACTTGGACCCAATTTTCAACGAGTGGACCACACATTTCGGCCGAAACGGCCGCTATTTCGCGTTCAATGTTGGCTCTGAGCTCTTCCAACGTCATCGGCGTGTTGGCATAAACCAATGACTTAACGTAGCCCCACAGAAAATAGTCAAGCGGCGTTAAATCGACTGGCCCATGTCTTGAGATAACATGCTCACCATACTTACTCTTCAATAAATCCATTGCAGCGTGTGCTGTGTTATTGCCTGTCTACTAGGGCGAGAATTACGACCGAAAATTGGAGTTAACACTCTTAAAGTTGGAGTCACCGACTTCGAATATCTGTAGAAAACTTTTATAACTTGCAGACGTTGCTCGTTAGTGTACTTTACTATGATGAAAATGTTAAGCTTACTGAATAAATTGACAGTGACAGTTTGATGTTTAGTGAAAGAGTGCGTTCACAAATTAAATTTAATGTTGTCAAGTCCCTATTGGAAAACCCTATATGATCTTCGCCTATTTTCAGAAGATCATCCGCATATCGCCTCGATTCTGTAATATTGTGCAGTGGTACTCGAATACTTGTTGTTAAGCTAAATTTTTCAACATGGTGCAATAAATTTGACGCCTCTAAAGATGCAATTATTTCATCTGCCTATGTGCCTTTAGCGATTACCGACAGAGTCTGTCTAAAATCGGCATCCAATAATATGACCACCCCTTCTAATACCCTTCATGCTCTAATTTAGTGCTTCGATTGCTCATTTGTTGAACATTGTGGATTCGTCACTAACCAACAGCTTACATTGCTGCAACAGCCGTCCTCGATAGTTATTTTTACTGATGTAACAAATTGGTGTTTTTTCATGAGCTAAGTTAAATTGCAGCTTCAGTTCTGTATGAGCGATTCGGGCACCATCGAGTAACGTGGCCGCTATTCCAGATTAGATTTTTTCAAAATCGTTATCTTTCCGATTTGAGGGTAAGAGCAAATTTGAAAGAACAGTCTTGCCAGTTCCTCCCGTAGAATCTAAAAAGAACTTATCATTGTTAAAAACTATTCTTTGTTCTTGATTCAAATGCGGAACGTATTCAGTAAGTTGCTGTTACACTGAAATTGTATCATAACTAATCACTATTAACTACCCCAGTTCTAATTTGTTTATTTAATCCAAAGTTTAATCAATGGTTTTCAGTTACCATTGTTATTTGGTATTCCACATTTATTAGAGATTTGTTGTAGATTAAATCGTTAATATGGTAAAATCAAAAGAGTAATAAATGAGTTAAATAATACAATATATTCAAATGTTACATTTATTATAAAACTAATAAGAAATGCGTAATCTGATTATTGTTTTACATAGAATCGTTTAAACTGACAGAGAAAGAAATTTAAAAAGTTGTAGGTCGACGCTGCTCAAATTTCGTAATACTTCGCAGATGCGATAACATCGGCTGCCGGCTGCTATTTGAAGTTGGTTGGTAAGTTGACTTTGTTCTTTCTTAGGATTAAAGATATGTTCATACCAAATTTCATCAAAATCGGTTCAAGAGCTAAAACTTTTCTGTACTGATGTTAGTAGTTTTTTTATTTAGCGAATGTTTGCAGTTTAAATAATATTTTGTGATAGTTTCATTAGGATTTTGCTTGCATTGTTGGTGGCTTCGATGATTCCTATTACTGTATAAAAGTTTTAGAAATTTTGATTCCTCAATTTCGACTAATATTTCAGACTTTCCTTTGAGCTTGGTTAGACAAAAGTCTGACACAAATAATTTTTGGGAGACTGCTGCGAGCTTTAATGTTCGTTTTCAACCGGATAGAAATGGGTTTATCTCCATTAAATGTTTTTATAAATTTAAAAAAAAAGCAGCGTCTTCTAAAATAGACTCCAGCTCAGAAGTAGTTGCCATTATGGGTTTTATTGTAAAGCGAAATAAATATATACATACGTGTTTTTATATTATAATACTTAATCAACTTGGATGACAGCATAATCTAAAGTTTGTTAAAGATATGTATGTGCTGATGATCTACTACATACATATAATTTTATGTAGAATGATGCAGGAACTAGGAACTAAAATCAGCTGAGTTTTTGTCGGATTAAGGATTAGACTATTTTTATGTGACCAATTGAATATGTCTTACAGATCATAGTTGAGCCTACTAACTAAATCTTTAACCAAACCAGAGGATCTTGATACATAAATTTGCTCTATACAAATAGTAGGGAGCTCATTAATGAAGGTCATATATAAATATAGGTCCTAAGATTGAACCTTGAGACGCTCTTGATAGCCCGTTCAAAGAGAATATTTTTCACCAACCACAAATCTTTGACTACGATCATGAAAGTAAGCACTTATTATACGCACTAATCTGAGACTATATCCAAAGTACAACTTTAGTTTACTACATACGATATCATAGTTTACGAACACACTGTCAAATTCTTTAGAAAAAACTCTTGCTGTCCAAGTCCAAGTCATAATTAGCCCGTACGTCAGCAAGCATTTTTTTCATAGCCGTAGCGTCACTATGATATAATATGGTTCGCTCGAAAACCCGATTAGACCGGAGACAATAAATTAGGTTGAGGAAAATAAATAGAGATTTTCTCCTCAAGAATATTTTTCACAACTTTTGACAAACATAGAAGGAAACAGGATTAAATTTTCTTTAAACGGGAATATTCCTAGCCAGCTTTCTGTTAATGGGAAAAGTCGGTGATGTACTGACGTAAACACGTTGTTTATTTGAAAAGTTGTAATGTACTTATTTTAACAAAGAGTGTGGACATGGCAGTTATGTATTGAGTACAATATCTGGCAAACCTTAGTCTGAAATTTTTGATGACTAAAACCCACTAGTTTCCCTTTTATTTATGTATAAGAGAAAATTGAAAGTTTATCTACGATTTCCGTACAAAACTGTGACAACCCTTTAATTGATTGAATATTTCAACTAGAAACAGAATTAATTGACTACCATTCAAAAAAGAAAATATTTTAAAAATATTTCAACATCTTTAGCTTTCGCGGCATCTGTTTTGGGCCCACGAGATCTCTCATCATCTCAGAATTGTGCTCTTTAGGATTAAAACAAGTCTATAGTTTACGAGACCACATTTTTATAGACATTTTCACAAAATACAGCTTTTAATTTTAGAAGGGTATACTTCTTCGAAGAGATGAGGTTTCGGAAATCTTTCGTCGGCTTGTAGACAGATGTCAATAAACTCAGATATTGTAATCAGGTCAGTCAAATCGTGTTTAACTTTAATCTTTCTCTACTACTCAACTAAACAATCTTGAAATGTTATACAACTGAACAAATCTTGACTTTTTGGCCCAACAAATAAAAAAGGTAATTCTTTCAGAAGTTTTTGAAGCTGATAAATTGCGAAGACCCTGTAGTGGTTATCAACAAGTAGTGGGTATCAAGAAAATTCCTATTGCAGACAAACTTTAGATAATGATTCTAATTTAAGGGAGGTGGCCATGCAGTGTCATAAAAAGGTTGATTCAGAAACGGATATGTTGAAGGTAATAGCATCATTGGACTCAGAAAATTTTCTATTTACGGTTAGATTAGAAAAGAAATTAGTCCAGCGTCGGGAATCTATTAATTTATGAAACTAAATAACGTGATGTTACATTATGACGCTTCTGATCAGACTAGAAGTCAAAATGATTTGTCCCATAATTAAAAAAAATACATAATGGAAATCAATTCTATAATAATGACGTAGTATAAGAGTCTGTATGTAAGAACTATTAAATCAAGCCGGAGAATCGTTTTTTTTTTTTAGGGTGTAGCTCATAAATCTAGGAAGTTTATTTATATCGAAGGAGACTATTAAAAAATAAAATTATAAAATTTAACTATATGTACTTGTATTTTGGAAGTTCCAGTCAAGAAGGAAGGAAATATTATTTTTTAGGGACGGATATAATCAAAATTAGTCCATGCCCAGGCTAAGAAAGACAACATAAATTAGGTATTATCTTTTCAATAAAATGTCAAGCCCTATATAGTTTCAACTGATGGTACTAATGGTAATTTATCAAATTTATCAGATAAATACTTAATCGAAATATTAACTATCTTCTGCCTTAATGTAAAATACATATATTCGAAACATGTAAATGTGAAATGTTATTTAACGTTCAACTGGGCATCGCGTTGTAACGACTTACAGAATACTGCCGTAGTTCGCTATCGTATTCATCTAACGAGAATTCCCTAATTCTGTATGCGTAATTGAGCCTCCACATCTGGAGTATACCTTTGAAGGGGCGGAATGGAAGGTGAAAATAGTGATAGAACAAGATGAGGTATAAAACATTGCATCGCTGTTCGAGAGTATCAATTGACCGTAATATTAACATCATCTGGCAAGCGCAGAAGGGTTAAAACCTGACCAGTATAGTATGTATAGTATATATTGTAGATTGTAGTATTATAATTTAATAGAGCTGAAAAAAAAATGGAACGAATTTGCTATCAACTTGGCTGTAAAAAATTACCATATCGACTCAAAAAAGAGCGATCGATTAATGAGCACAAAATTGGTATCTAGACATGAAACTTTCTCATTTTGGTGAGAAATGAGTGATTTGAAGTGCGAATACAAAGAAGTTACACTTATAAACTCGTTTTAATTATACGCTTTAAACATATTTATTTCCTTTCTCACTAGGCAAGCCTTTTAGCCATCGATTGGTAAATGTCTATGCCGCAAAAACACGAAACTATCGTGAAAAAATAGGGAAGATTGAAAGGAAGACGATTAAACAGGGAAGACATACAACTTTGGTGAGATTTCCTTGGAAGTTATAAGATATCCTAGATACTTAATTCGGTCAACAGTAGTTGACACTTTGATAAGTTTAGCTCTAGGCAATTGTTTGTTAAGATTTGATAAACTTGTTTTATATACAATAATGATCATCTAATGTAGCAGTGGCAATCACAATATTTTCAATATAAAACAATACTTCGCCATCTGCTATTAAATGACAAAAACCAAATTTATAAATCGATTAAAAGCAGCCGGGGCATTGCCAAGTCCAAATGGTATGCGTTAGTACTCGTATTAGCCGGATTAAGTAACGGAGGCGCTATATCGAATAGAGTCATCTTCGATTCGAATTTGATTAAAACCACTTTGAGATCTACTATAACAACGAAAAGATAATTTTTCCTTTTAAACGATCTAAGATGATCATCAATTAGAGGCAGGGGATATCGATCACGAAAAGTAAGTTTATTTATTGGGTCTATAACTTAATTCTATAACTTAATTCGCGGTTTGCTTAGAGATGGCGTAACTTGTATTATTCCATTGTTATTATTCCACTGGAACATGCGTTGGAAAGCTACTATCATTGTACGTCATTTCAGTATATGTCATTCATTTGAAGCGTAAACAACAATAATTTTTTTGCACTCAAATATGTCGGACTTTGTGCCTAAAAAAGTGTTTTTGTGGGGAGTTCCTCTTCATTACTGAAAACTGCTCCCCAAAGTCATCGTATTTTGGTAGAAGTTTATGGTGAACATGCGCTAGCTGAGCAAATGTGCCAAAAGTGGTTTGCACGATTTAAAAGTGGTGATTTTGGCTTGGAAGACGATAAACGTCCTGGGCAGCCAAAAAAGTTTGAAGATAAACTGGAAGCATTACTCCATGAAGATTGTTGCCAAATACAAGAAGAGCTCGCAGAATCTTTGGGTGTCACTCAAGAAGCCATTTCAAAACGTTTAAAAGCAGCGGGATATATTCAAAAGCAAGGAAATTGGGTTCCACATGAACTCAAGCCGAGAGACGTCGAAAGGCGGTTTTGCTTGTCCGAAATGCTTCTGGAACGCCACAAAAGGAAGTCATTTTTGCAACGGATTGTTACTGGTGATGAAAAATGGATCCATTACGACTACTCTAAGCGCAAAATATCATATGTAAAACCCGGCCAACCAGCCAAATCAACGGCAAAGCCGAATATCCATGGCGCGAAGGTAATGCTCTGTATTTGGTGGGATCAGATGGGTGTGCTGTACTATGAGCTGATAAAACCGGGTAAACCATCAAATGACAATGCTACCGAACGCAATTAGTCCGTTTGAAGAGAATATGCGACCAGACACGAGGCAATAATTTTCCATCATGACAACGCTCGGCCCCACGTTGCTATTCCGGTTAAGAACTATTTGGAAAACAGTGGATGGGAAGTCTTACCCCACCCGCCTTATAGCCCAGACCTTGCCCCTTCTGACCACCATTTGTTCCGGTCGATGCAGAACGCCCTCACTGAAATACGGTTCACATCAGAGCAGAATACCAAAAATTGGCTTGATTCATTCTTGGCTGCCAAGCTGGCGCAGTTCTTTTGGGATGGGATCCACAAACTGCCAGAAAGATGGGAAAAAGTCATAGCTTCAGATAGGCAATACTTTGAATAATACTATTGTACATGTTTTTCTTAAATAAACGTTCAAATTTTGAAGAAAAAAACCGCACGAATTAAATTACATACCCAATAACTCTCTGTAGTAAATACATATTCGTTTCTGATCATTCTTTTTAGGAACAAGAACTTTGCGAGAAGCATAAGGATCGAACTAGGTCTTGTTCTTTTAGACAACCTACGAGAGGTAAAATAAAAAGGTTTATTTTAGAATAATTTTGAACTCGAATTTAGTTTCTGGATCTTTTGGCAGATATATTTCCTATCATAGTTTCAGCACTTTTATCAATGTGTACATCTATTTTTAATAATTCAAAAACTGTCTGGTCTAAATTATGTGTCTTACGTGCATTAAGAAAACCTAATTTTAATTTATTGCCTTTTAAACTAACTTGTACTTCATTTCCAATTATAAAATCCCACCCTAATTTGCAATCGTGCGATGTCGTCCAGATGGGTACAACTGTAAATTAATTTCTACATTATCTTTAAATATCCAATAGTATTTAATTTGGAGTTATTAAAACCTGAAAGATCAAATTTTTCTTTAATTTATTCGATCTTATATTTAAAAACTTTTCTTGTTTATAGAAATCAGACTCCCAGAATCAATAACAGCCTCAATCTCGTGATGGATTTAATCATTAAAAAACTAATTTTGAATGAACGTTCCATTTCACCTCTGCGTGACGTTGAAAAGCGAATTATTGACAATTCGAACCTCAAAATTTACTATCATAATGCCAGCGGTATTCGGACTTAAGCTTGTAAACTATTTAATTTATCTAGTCATCTCGATTGCGATGTTATTTTTATCAATAAATCATGGTTGTATAAAGTTAAAGTGTAAAAAGAAAGAGGAATTCACGCTGCAGTTCGTCGGAGTATTACTTGCTGTAAGATGCCTTTACATCACAGGTATTGTCACTTCAATCCTTTTTATTCTATGTGCCATCTGGAAGTAAATTGGATATTAGATATGATAATACAACCAACAGTATATGTATTTTGGGTGATTTTAATGTTGGAGAAATTTTGAAGCCCCATATTCCCTGTTAAACAATTCCATTTTTCATATTGATACTTTAACTGAAATTGATGTCTATGATTTTTTAGAAAATGAGAGAAATCAGGCTAAGACGTTTAAATTTTTAAAAACTAATTTTTATGGGTTGAATGTTTATTTTCATGACATTGATTGGAACAGTAATCTGAGACATCTGTCCCTTCAGGATTCTTACAATTATTTCAAGTCTGTCCTATTTAATGGATTTAACTATTTTGTCCCAAGAATAGAAGGGTATCTCATCTTAAGAACTCTAAAAACAAGGCACATAATAATTTTCGGTAGTTCTGAGGATTATGTACATTTTGACAAGTCGCGGAAAGGCGTTCTTACATTAAGTAAATTTATATAAAGATAACTATGTAACTCGAATTGAAGATAAAATAAGAGTCGCATTTGGAGTCGCTTCTGGACTTTCATAAATAGCAAAAGAAAATCCGCAGAATTGATATCGGCCTCATCCAACTAAGTCTTTAGGACGTTTTATTGGCTCTTGAGGATCTTAAGCCCAATTCAAATCCTGGCCCCGATGGTATTCCTTCAATTATTTTTAAAAAGTTTTCTCAGGCATCATTTCCCCTCATCAAATTTTTAATCTGTCGTTGTACTGCGATATTTTTCTTAAAAGTGGAAATCGTTCTTTCTTATTCTTATTTTAAAATCTGGATCTAAGAACGATATTCAAAATTATAGATTAATTTGCAAATTATCCGCCTTGCCAAAACTTTTGGAAGCATAGTTATATCTAAGATGGAATTTTCAGTAAAGGAATTCATTTGTGATACACAGCATGGTTTTGTCACTGGCAGTTCTACTACTACTAATATTGCTTGTTTCTCTCATTTTGCTATCAATGCTATCGAAGATGGTTATCAAGTCGAATGTGCTTACACTAACTTCAGTAATGCATATGACTCCGTCAAACATCATACCATATTGTGCTAAAAAAAACTTGAAAGTTTTCTGTTTCACTCTGCAGTCAAAATAGATAATTAACTTTCACAATCGATTGAGTGCAGCTCTGGAGTACCACAAGGTAGTCATTTGGCTCTGCTCCTCTTTATCATTTTTATCAACGACATATCGTGTGCATTGAAATATTCCCATTGCTTGATGTATGCTGATGACTTAAAGATGTTTCTTAAAACCAAAACTTCGCTTGACTGTGAGTTTTTACAGTATGAACTAAGAAACCTATCTATTTGGTGCGTCAACAACTGTCTGAATATTAGAAAATGCTTTATAACATCCTTTTATAGAACCTCTTCTCATTTAGAGTTTCAATACAAAATCGACAGTATTAGACTAAACGGAGTCGAATAAGTTAAGAATAAGAGGTTCATCTTTTCATATCAACAACTTTGTAGATTTGTTAAGCGAAATAGCAAGAAATTTTCTCATCCTCATACACTTAATTCGCTTTAATTGCGTTGGTTAGATCTCAGCTAGAATACCATGTTTTTTTTTTTTTTGAAACTCTTTATTTAAAACTCACTCTGATCGTCTTAAGAAAGTCCAAAGGTATTTTATGAATTTTTCGGAAAATGAGCTAGGATTTTGTTTTTTTTTTTTTTGGACTCGATGTCAATTGTTAGGAATATCAGCTTTAAGTTCTAGAATAAAATCTTATGGCATCATGCTGATAAGGGACCTGTTATGCTATCACATTAAATGTCTACATCTTTTAGCTCATTTCCCAATTTATGCTACAGGTAGACCTTTAAGGGAGGGAGACCTTAATTTTCGACCTATTCACAAAAAAAAAAAAATTACGGCCATAATAAACCTATATCCAGAGCTATTGTATCATATAATGACGTTTATAATTTTTTTGATCTACATATTTCTCGAGATCGCTTCAAAAGGGTTTTACTTAATTTGTTAGCTTAATCTTAGACTTAAATAATTATTATTGAATTGTAATTTGTATAGCTTAGCTAATAGATGATATAAAGTGAAATAAATAAATAAATCTTGATGACCTTAGTTTGACTTGATAAGCCGGATGGATGTAATTTATTTTTGTAGAACCCTTTGGAAAATCCTCAATAATAAAAAAAAAATAAAATAAAATAGAATGTCCTAGCTGGTTGCACTTGAAACACTTATTGAGCTCTTTTGGAGAACGCTTGCACTCATAAGTTCGGTTACCTGTTGCATTACAGTTGCCGCATGGAACTTTAGATAATATTTGGCCTTCTTGTTGGTTTGCTTGAAGACGGGCGATCAAAATTTCATCTCATTTCTTTCAGCAACAGTTAGCTTAGACATTACCGACAACATTTCACTTGTAGACGTGAAACATTTTATTCGCACTTGTGTTTGTAATGTTAGATTATTTATTCCATCAATCAAATATTCAATTAATTCATCATTTAGTATAGTATAGGGTGATTCATCGTCAGGTTTGATTTATAGTGTAAGATAAAATACATAAATTTGAAAGCGAACTTACAATTTTTATTATCGGTTAAAAGAACAATTCATAACATTTAATCCTTGAAAATTATATTATATAAATGTTTGCCACGACTGCGTCTGAAGTGGTGCATTCGGAAGGTCTAATTTTGGGCGACTCGTTCGAGCATAGCTACTGGTATCTCGCGGATAACATGAGTAACGTTGGCTTCCAAAGCGTCAATTGTAGCTGGCTTGTTCCTGAAAACCTTGGACTTTACATATCCCCAGACAAAATAGTCCATAGGTGTGATATCGCATGATCTAGGCGGCCAATTTGCCGTAGCAAAACGTGAAATTAAGTGCTCACCAAAATTATTATTATTTTTTTTTTTGTATATAATCCCGCGTGCTCTCCAATCCAGGGAGCGGGCGGTATAGTAGTAGTAGTTTGAAACTTAGGTGTATTAGGTTTCGATATTTTCCCAGATGTGGTTGTCAAACTGGAGCCAGTGCATCCTCAGCCAGTGAGTCTTAGTACGTGCTAGTTGTTAGTTCGTTACATTTAGTCAAGCCAACAACCACTCCAACATCAGTGTTATGCCTTCATACATTCAAATTCTATGAAAAGACTTTTTCAGAGAATTGCCTCGCACGGGATTCGAATCCGCGACCCTCTTCTTGAGGAATCAATGCATATACCGCTACTACACTAGGAAGCACATAGTCCGTTAACATAGCCCGATAACGGTTACCATTGACGGTAACATCCTGATTTGCCTCATTTTTGAAGAAATATGGACCAATGATTCCACCAGCTCATAAACCACACCATACCGTTGTTTTTAATGGATGTAATGGTAGATTTGGTACTCTTCGGGTTGCTCATCAGCCCAAATACGGCAATTTTGTTTATTAATGTATCCATTGAGCCAGAAATGGGCTTCATCACTGAACAAAATTTCACGATAAAACACCGGATTTTCATTGAGTTTTTCCAGAGCCCATTCACTGAAAATATGAAGCAAATTCAAGTCGCCTGGCTTCAATTCTTGCACAAGGTGAATTTTGTACGCTTTTAGACCGAGATCCTTACGTAAAATACGCCAAGTTGTCGAATACGCCAAGACAAGCTGCTGAGAACGACAACGAATCAATTCGTCACAGTCTTCGCGTGCACTCTCAGCTACAGCTGCTATAGTCTCTTCTGCTGGATGTGGTCTAACCGATAGAGTAGCATCCACCTATGTAAACTGGGACTCAAATTTGCGAATGGTATTGGCAATAGTGGCTTCAGTAGGTCGATTACGCGTACCATAAGTTCCTCGAATCGCACGAAAAACATTCCTCACAGAACGCTAATTTTCCTAACATGGTACAGCTGAACAATTTAGAGACGTTGTTGTGGTGTGAGTCTTTCTATGATGACTTGTCAAATAATACTGAACAAAAATAACAAAACAGTTTGAAAGGAGTCACGCGTGATTTGTCAAAAAAAAGCCTATTGGAAATCAAACCTTACAATGAATCACTCATTACTTAGCAAAACTCTCATCTCTTAGCCACTTTCTATTTCCGAATGATCTCCTTAATTTTAACTTTTCTATTTTACAATCAAACATCTGCTTTACTTTACTTATCAATTGCACAAAATTAAGTTCAATAAACTCGGGCTTCGAATAAAACCAATTTCTTACTGTCACTAAACTTGTTTATCATTAATATTTTCATATCTCTATCAGGAATATTATAAATTCGTTGTACAGTTTTAACTTGTCCGATCCAACAACTAACATACGATGTACCATCGAAATACGAAGGCATCTCATTAATTTGCTCATATATGTAATTGTTTCACACTTTAGCAACACTGCAGTTTTCTTCACTTTTATTCTCTTCACTCTGTTTATCTTTTTTATTTAATAGGTGTTCCAATGCCTTTCTCAATGTGCCAATTCCATCAGCTGAGCCCATACTACAGTGTTGTTTTGCCCTACTCCAACATGAAACGATATATTCTTTTTGACCACTGTTTGTGTACGCACATCCAAAAACACAATATCTTCTGTTTCTTTCTCACTTCCATTTTCCTTCTCAAAAACAATATATTCTTCCTATCATTTTTAATTTGAGACGCTTTAATATTTATTTTAATAAAATAGTCCAAAGGACTATAATATTCGTCTTCGAAGAAGTAGAGCTTCCATTTACATCTTTATTCATCAGACTTCTTATTGTTATAATACAATACAATATGTTATATTATATACCATTGCTATTATATTACATACCACACTGTTACAAACGACTTTTGAAGCCACAGTTCAACATTTTTAGCCCCATATTATTTAAACGAACTGTCTGCTGTTATCATTTTTTGTTAATTACTCAAAAAAAAAAAAAAAAAAAAAAAACCTACTTAATACCCGCCTATAACGTGCAGTACATATTGCGATAACTTGATATATGTATATTCACTATACCAATGCACGAAAAGTCCCAGATATGTTTTCAACACATTAGCTGTGCCAGAACTTAAATTAATCCTTCTCAGCTGGGAACCTAGCAATCGTTTCAAATATTCTTTCTACGTTTTATGGTCCAGCTATCTCGGTAGATTTGCCCCAATCAGTCCCAAAGACCCGAAGCTCCAATGAAACATTCCCCCTTAAACCTACTGTCTGATGTTGTTTTATGTAAACATGTGACATGCGTACATATATACATATGTGTACATTTGAATACGAGTATTGACATTTAAACCAGACAGGACCTGCAGCTAAAGTCATTTTCATTTTTATCCTATCTCTTCAAAGTACAGACACTAATTATTCTGAACCACTTGAATCCATTCCCTTTATATTTTTTTGTTGTAATACACTGGTAAAATACTGTGAAAGATTTCTCAGCCTCGGGCATAAACGACTCTAGGTCCTCGAGAAATGTAAAAGATACTCTTACCATGTATGCAGGATGGATTTCATATAACTAGGGTTCAAAGAAATCTGAGTACGGCCTACGTTCCAAGCACAAAAGGAATCCTTACACCCATTGGCAGAGAGCACCTACGGACAAACAACAGCAAAGACTTTTCAAAAGATGAAACAACACTAGAGATCCAGAGCTGTATCTTCTGGCACTAAGCAAAGGCAACCCATTAGGCGGATTGTAATCGTTGCCAGCGCAACTTGAAATGCAATTAAAAAAGGTGCACCATTTATCTCTTAGATATAGGTGTATACAAAATGCAATTAATCGAATCGATTCGCTCACAACTTAATCCGTCAGTTAATGACTAACCTAACGGCTTGGTAACTTTTGTAGCCAGTTTTAGTTATCTAACGCCATTGGATACATCCAACAACAATTTATCAGGCAATACGCGCACGGTGGCTATACCACCGATACCAGAACCCAAAGCTTAAAGGAAAGGAACAAACTCGACCACTGAAGTGGTACGGATAGGTGGCACCCACTGGAATTGCACATAGTCCAAAAGGATATCAAGGAAATGGCTGCAATAGGCGTGTTGATTAGATTCCTGGAAAACAACGAATCGCTGAACTTGGTAATTGTGTCGCTGACAGAAGGAAGTCAGGTAGCATTCAGTTAGTCAGTCAGTTAGTTAGTTAGTCAGTTAGTATTGCTTGGTTGGCTTTGTTTAAAAAGCATATACCGTTTTAAGCCTGAGAATGAGACCCGGTTTCAAAAGTGTACAAAACGATGTTAATCGAGTCATTATTGCTTATGTTAATTAATGCTAACAGCAATCCTAAGATTAGCTTGTTCGATCGTAGCTGTAGCTATGATCAGTCGGGTCAGTTGGGAGTGTTCAATATACTTCCATGCTGAGACCTTGATTAGTATTAATTTAGAGGCCACATTTGGAAATTTAATGAAATCGTTCCGGTAGTGACGCCAGTCATTATATTTGATGTTTTGGGCCCGTAGTATCTAATGATTGCTGCTGTATCTGTAGTATGCCATGAGTGTGTGTTTGGTAAAAAGGTAATGAAGGAAACCTAATTGCTGAAATTTTATGTTTAATACTAATTTAAAGAAACAGAATACTGCTCCGATCAGTGGCTGAGATATTCGTAACTTTCTGGTTAAGAAATTGATGAGGTGGATTATAAGAAACGTTTACAAAAAAAAAAAAAAAAAAGAAACTTGGGTGGGGAGAAACAATTACTTTTTGACCAGAATTTTGTATAGATATGTATAGGGTGTTTCATCGTAAGGTTTAATTTATAATGTAAAATAAAATACATAAATTTGAAAGTAAACTTAAAACTTTTATTATAGGTTTAAATAACAATTCGTGGCATTTACTTTTCGAAAATGATATCATATAAATGTTGGCCAAGACTACGTCTGAGGTGGTCCATTCGGAAGGTCCAATTTTGGGCGACTCGTTCGAGCATAGCGACTGGTATCTCGCAGATAACACGAGTAATGTTGGCTTCCAAAGCGTCAATCGTATCTGGCTTATTCCTGAAAATTTGACTATACATATTGCCAGGGAAAGTAGTCCAAAGGTGTGATATCGAACGACCTAGGCGGCCAATTCACCGTAGCAAAACGTGAAATTAAGTGCTCACTAAAATGATTTCTCAACAAGTCCATTGTTTCACTAGCTTACGAGCTCACCGAGATCATGTGCTTGAATTTCAGGCAGCACATAGTCCGTTAACATGGCGCGATAACGGTTACCATTGACGGTAACATTCTTATTTGCCTCATTTTTGAAGAAATATGAACCAATGATTCCACCAGCCCATAAACCACATCATACCGTTGTTTTTAATGGATGTTATGGTAGCTCTTGGCACTCTTCGGGTTGCTCATCAGCCCAAATACGGCAATTTTGTTTATTACCGTATCCATTGAGCCAGAAATGGGCTTCGTTACTGAACAAAATTTCACGACAAAATACTGGATTTTCATTGAGTTTTTTCAAAGCCCATTCACTGAAAATATGACACAAATTCAAGTCGCCTGGCTTCAATTCTCACGTAAAATACGCCAAACCAAGCTGCTGAGGACGACAACGATTCGATTCGTCACGGCCTTCGCGTAAACTCTCAGCTACAGGTGCTATAGTCTCTTCACTACGTGCTGGGTGTGGTCTAACCGGTCGAGTATCATCCACTTATGTAAACTGGGACTCAAATTTGCGAATGATATTGTCAATAGTGATTTCAATTACGCGCACCGTAAGTTCCTCGAATCGCACGAAAAACGTTTTTCACAGAACGCTGATTTTCGTAATACAGCTGAACAATTTGGAAACGCTGTTGTGGTGTGAGTCTTTTCATAATGACTTGCCAAACGATATTGAACAAAAATGATAAAGAAGTTTGATAGGAGTCATACGTATTCTGTCAAAAAAAGCCTATTAAAAATCAAACTTAACGATGAATCACCCTATATTATATATGTATGTTATCTGGCCACAGGTACATTGGCTAATAATAGTTTTTCATAAATATCCACATATTCGAAGAATGTGATATATTTATCCATAGTTATACACTGGGTGTAACCACTCAAAAGTAAGGCGTTTGCAGATACTACTACTAAATCTGTGCAAACTGTATTTTGTGTGAAGAACTATTATTACTATTTCTTTACAAAGATATGAATCTACCTATTAGGACTTTATAAAAGAGTGCTTTGAAAGTAGGTCACTCTGCGAATATACATGCTTCAAACAGCAAATTGTCCTAAATGTGTTAACTTAACTGAAAATGTAAGCCTTGAATCTTCCCAGCGAAAACCGACTCTGACATGTTAGTGATTCAAAGTCACGAAAAAAGAAGGATCCTTAATTTCTATTTAAATCGATTTTTATTATACCATATTTAGCTCCTTTTACAATCCTTGTCTATAAGTATTCTCGATTGACTCGATCACTCAGCATCGGTGCACCAGGTTGTTTTTTCTTTTTTTTTTTTTTTTGAAAAACAAACAAGTGGAAAAGGAAATAAAAAAAAAAACAGTTATAATAATTATGCACAAACAAATAGGTGTGGACAAAATTGGTAAGAGACGCTTTACACATAAACAAATAAGAGGAAAGCCAAATAGAAAAAATATTGAATATTACATCGCCAGGATCATAATTTTGAGGGTTTAAGGTTTTCAAAAATTTTGATTGTGCCTTTGGAGGTATTCTTGTTCACTGCTAAAAGTATCTGTGTGTGAAAATGGTGCATTTATATTTATATGTCCTGTAATTAGTTCGAAGTGCGTAAATTTAGTTATATAATGGATTGAGTTGTTGGGTGCATCCTATTTTTGGGCTTTAATTATCCTTATTATTTCTATTAAAGTGGAATGAAATCTTTCGATAGGAGGATCTCCGTTTGAAATCCTTGAAGAGGATAGAAACGAATTCTGCACCATTATCGAACACGATTTTTTTTTAATTCCATGGTGAGAAAAAAATGTCGTAGTAAGTTAATGAGGTTTACATTTGATCTGCTATTCAAAAGATATACGGTTACAAATTTTCTAATCTTATCAATTATATTCAAAAAGGTTTGTTTTTGATTTTGTTGATTGTTTTGCCTTAAATGTATTGTCGTCTAATAAAATAGCTATTGTTCCTTAAGAGTTCAAATACCCTTCCTTTGAAGGGTTACTATGCTTTATTAGATAGCATTTTTTGTTTCAGAATAGGACCCATATTTTTTCAAGTTCATTTGTCCTGGCAAGGTTTTGCTTTATAATAACTTGATGGGAAAATTCGTTAAGAGGTTTTTCTAATATTAGGATGCCACCTCCTGTTTTCCTCAGCGGAATGTATAGTTGAACGAATTTGCCGCGCGTCAAAATAACGACAAAGAGATACATTCTCTAAAAGTTTGCTGGGATTGATTTGGTTAACATATTTATATTTCTCGTATTGAACGAGAAATAGCGTCGGTATTACAAATTTGTTTGCCTTTTTTTATATAGAATACTATGTCATAGTCGAGCTCACCTAGTCTGAGCCTCCACCGGACTAATTTGGAGTTTGGCTCCTTTAGGGAAAAGCCATGTGAGGGGCTTATGGTCCGTAATTATCTTCAACTTTCGTCCATAAATATAGAAACGGAAGTATTTGGTGGCCCAAATGAAAGATAGTAGCTCTTTTTCAATAGAGCTGTAGTTTTGTTCTGATTTCGATAATGCTTATCACCTCCTATCCACCATTGTGACAAAACAGTACCTAAAGCGACACTACTTGCATCAGTAGTGATTTTAAATGGTTTTGTGAAATCGGAGTATTTCAGAAGTGGATCATTGATAAGAAAAGCCTTACAGGTCAATGTAATTAAAATTGAGGTAAATGCTTTTGCTTTTGCCTTATTTCAATAAACTTTCTGTAATACCCAATGAGACCTAAAAAGGATCTAATTTACCGTGGCACAGCATTTATCTTATCGGGACTTGGTCTTATTACCTCTGGTGTGATAATATGGCCGAGAAAAGTTACCTCTTTTTACACAAACTGAAATTTTTGTATTTAAATCTTGAGATTTGCGCCCCTTGATTTACGGAAAATTCAATGTAATAATATTGAAAAAATGTCGCCAACATGCACTAAACATATTTTGCCTTGCAAGTTCTGCAGAACATTGTCCATTACCCTCTGAAAAGTTGATGGAGCAGTTTTTAGACCGAACGGCATACAAAGTAATTCAAAATGATCGTTGTCCACTAAAAACGCTGTTTTCGCTATATCTTTGGATTTGATTTCGTTCTGGTGAAATCCTGTGCAAGATCAAGAGTACTATAGTATAAGCTTTTGCTTAGTTTATCTAAAATACCAGTGATATTGGGAATAGGGTATTTATCATCGATAGCTTTCTCATTCAGTAGGCTCCATTTCTCTTTTCCACTTGTATCTTTTTTCTTCAGAACGATCCAAATTGGAGAAGATCATGGTGAAAAGCTTGATCGAGTTATTCCTTGGATAAGCAAGTCATTTATTTGGCTACGTTTTTCGTCTTTATGAATAAAAGGGTATCTGTAGGACTTAATGTAAATCGGTATTTCGTCCTGAGTTTTAATTTTGTGTTTAATGTTATTGGAGAGCGTTAAGTTGTGACCTTCTTTAAAAAGAATATCTTTGCATTTGAAACAGAGGCATGTTTAAGTGATCGGTACTAATATAATCTGTTACTTTGGATTCCATTTCAATTTCTGCATCTTCTGCTTTGATGTGTTTTTCTACAATCATATAAATCTTTCGAAATAATTATGGAAGTCAAATACTAAGAACGAGAGGTTTTGATAGCTACCTAACTCAGGTAGTTCCGAGATTACGATTTTTTCGTGAAATAGTGAATACTGAATACTGTTTTGATTTCCACCGGTTCATTTTGAATTTCTATCGAATTTGTTTGCAATAGTCTTAAAAAAAGATCGATTGATTCCTGTATCGATTACGAACTTTATAGTCTTACTACCTAGGCTATAGATACTAATATAAGGTAAACGGTTTGCATTAAAATTATTAATATCTAAATACCCTATCTGTTTATCAAGGCAGGTGATTGAAAATTTGTATCATTAATTTTAGCTTCGTATTGATCGAAATTTTTTGACTGTGCATAATTCTAATTTAGTGATCATGTTCGGGATGTAAAGAAGTCATTTCGGGAGAGCTTAGTTCTGAAACATATTCATGAGGTTGCTAAATTGAGTGTAACTTAACTTTCTTTTCCATAGCCATGGCCAGTTCGATTAGCGCTAACCCCAGGACGTGGGGTTGGTTAGACGACCGAAGTCAGTAACGCGTTCGGAGATGTGAGCGCTGCCGTCGGCTTATTGAAGGTTCATCCGCCACCATCTCTTTTCCAAGACTTTCAGTTAGTCCAATTATATTGCTGCTATTTTTGTCTGCAGGTCAGCACTTGCGCTTATAAATTTAGCAAGGTACAGATGGACACCCACCAGTACCCGATGGTTACCACTTGGACGTAAAATAAAAGGAATTGATGTACAAAAACAGTTATAATAGTGTTATCGCCAGATGGAGACCTCTTAAGTCTTGCGTCACTAACAGCCAGGTTACATTGTTCAGTGAACAGAGACGAATTCACTCCTCTGCTTGCATCTCTGTGTACTACAATGCATTACTACAATGTTTGGTTTTCGGGAATAAAAAAGATGAGTTTTGAAGAGCTTCAGACGCTCGAACAGACGACGTAGAGTTGGCGTGGCATCTTGTTGATGGTAACAGCGTAGTAGAGGAATCAGCGGATTCGCGGGATGAAAACATCCTACCCGATTTAAGATTGTGAGCTCCTTGACTTTCCTTACTTTTTTTTGACGCGGAGTCCCATTGTACTATATAGTTTCGGGGTATTGAATTTGCGAATGAGCATTATAGCACAACACAAAATTTTTGCAAAATTCAACTTTATTTATCAATATAGTTGCCTTCGAGGGCGATACACTGATTGAAACGATTTTCCAATCTTTCAATACCAGTTTTGTAGTGCGATTTCCGTTTAGCCTCAAAAAAGGCCTCTGTTTCGGCGATTACTTCTTCATCGGTCTTAAATCTCTTTCCGGTGAGCATTCTTTTGAGGTCTGCGAACAGGAAATAGTCGCTGGGGGCCAAATCTGGAGAATACGGTGGGTGGGGAAGCAATTTGTAGCCGATTTCAATCAATTTTGCCATCGTTTTCATCGACATGTGACACGGTGCATTGTCTTAGTGAAACAGCACTTTCTTTTTCTTCAAATGCGGCCGTTTTTCTGCGATTTCGTCCTTCAAACGCTCCAACAACGCAATGTAAAAGTCGCAGTTGATAGTCTGCCCCTTTTGGATATAGTCGATGAAAATTATTCCATGTGTATCCCAAAATACGGATGCCATAACCTTGCCAGCCGACTGTTGCGTTTTTGGTCGTTTGGAACGAGGTTCGTCGCCTGCTTAAACACTCCTCTGAATCATCAACACGTTGTTGTTTTTGGTCGACTGTGAGCAAACGCGGCACCCACTTTGAACTGAGCTTTCGTATGCCCAAATATTCGTGTATGATATATCCAACACGCTCTTTTGATATCTTCAGAGCCTCAGCTATCTCGATCAACTTCACTTTACGGTCATTCGTAATCATTTTGTGGACTTTTTTGATGTTTTCATCTGAAACAATAACAAAAGTTGTTTCACTCATAACGCTATATCTCGAGAACTAATTTTCCGATAGCTGTCAAATTTATACACGTATCTTTTGAAGGTTGGTACTAACTGAAAATAGTATAGATATAATTCAAGTTGTGCCATCTTTTAGAAACGGACTTTTCAGCCCATGTATTACAACCCAACTTTTAACTTTAGCGCATGCACATGGGTCCTGACGCGTTAAATCAAATTCATAAATTTTTAATTATTCTATTATTCTACACTTTGGTTAAACTATTAAATATGTGACTTTGTAGGTAATATTATGGTGCACCAGAATAATGAAAAAGAAAAAAAAAAAAACGCAATTTTTCAACAAAATTATTTGAGTACACAAAATATCTGTTTCTCAAACCGGTCCACCCTGTATATACATTTTTATATTATATATCTGCATTATGAATGCAATCGAGCTACTAAATATCCATATTACTTCAATGTAATATTCAAATATTTTCGAGTCGATAGGCGAAGTTGCTGATAAGTTAAACTAAACCTGAACAAGTCAACATTCAGAAATGTGTTTAAGAGCTATGACACTGTGATCAGTAATTGGACTGACTGAGCAAGTAGTGCAACCCCCAAAAGTCACGAATTTTGTTTTGTCGAACAAAGATCAAGCTCATCTGTTTCTTTGATATGCACACAAAGATTTCATACAGCAAGACTAGATCATTACTACGTTATTTTGTGGAGAGGTTTTGTAGCGGCTGTACATTCGCTATACTCGCATGCGACAAGTTTCGGTATAGTTTACACCTAGACTGCGTAGAAAGAATGAATGAACGAATCTGTCAGCCACTTAAAAAGTAGAATATTTAATAAATATGGCTATATGGGCTACAGAAAAGGTTTTTATGATGGCATGACTTGCCACTTACTTCCATCCTATCAAGAAAATAAGTTAAAATTGTTACGTATGCGGAGAGTGTAGTTTTATTGCCATTATATATTTCCTTTGACAATAACGACTGCCTCGATATTGCCTGGGAAGACAAGTTAATCTCACTTTGTCAGAAGGCAATTACCCGTCCCCCGCACAGAAAGAGCATTGAACAGATAAATCCAAATAATTTATCCCTGCAACTTATTCTATGAGCAAAACCGATCAGATAACGCCGAAAATATCCTAATCTCAATTACCATATAAAAGGAAAGGTACAGGAACGCTAATTCATTCTGGGCAAGATTGCCAAGAATGAAAACTCCGATAATACCAATACGGGATTGGTAATTATATTAAGTATTTTGGAAACATAAAAAAACAACAGAAAGTGGTAGTGTATTGGCCTTCAAATCGGACGATTCGGTGTTATATCCCAACGGAATTCCTTTTTTTCAGCCAGCTTAAATCACATAAGACAGAATAGAATATTAGAGTACAACCACAAGTCCAATGGCATTAATAATTTAGTCTTCCCATTAAATGTTGGACGCAACCCATGGACTGAAATAGCCACTGAGCCGAAACATCTTTCTTTCTGTTTTTGTGCTGATGCTGCCAGGATGACTGTCACCATGATTTGATTTAATAGATTTCATCAGAATATATCGGCTGTTCAAATGTTGGAATACGTAAGTAAGATGCTTAATGGCATTCTTGATAAGGACGTCCTTACGTTGCTTTTGTTTCTTGGTGAATACGTCACAATAAACAAACTCTATTATTGAAATGGAAGTGGTCAGAGTGCATACAGTAACAATCTCATAACTATTTGTGGCATTTGTAAGAGATATACAACTACGCTTGCTGAACGCCAGCACGAGCATGCACTGTAACCTTAGCCTAAAGAAATCGAAATGAATCCAAAAACCCATATTGTTGTACGAAAAATTAAGATAGACAGTGCAAGGTCATTCGGATGATTGAAACTTCATAAGTCTAAGATTCGGGTGAAGCGCTCAATCACCAAAGAAAACGAACCTCGGAAATAACCAGATATCCTTCTTTCTCTCCATCAATAGTGCCTGGCTTATTATCTCTGGGGAGCCAGACAACAAAATGAACTTCAGCATACTTTAACCTTATCGAAGTATCATAGCAGACATGCTGCTGAAATATCAGTCAAGGCGATTCAAAATTAGTGTTGATCAATAGCATCCAAATCAAAGTTTAGCAGTCAAGGTGTGCATCTAAGAATCTACAAGTTTACTTCGTAACGCGAGAGGACAAGTAATTATTGATAGAGCAAAACAAACCATGTCGAGAGGCCGACAGAGAGATTGCATTCCATGATCCTTTCCTTTGAAGCATCAGAAATGCATTTGATGACTTTTAGTCATGATGCATATCATCCGCAATTCCATTGAATTCGTCGGTATCATAACTTTGTTTCCATCTTCACAATACCATCCCGTGAGAATTTCCTTAGCTCACCTAAAGAATTATGTCATCATTAAACTTTGCTTAACCGAAAAGTTTAATAAATCTCATGAAAAGTGGTCCGTTCACGTCAACATTTATAACCAAAACGTCATATCCATCATGGCCGCTTAGAGCATCTTTCAGAATTAACGACGCAAAAGTTACGTCAGTTTCGTCAACGCTATCCTCTATTTGTCCATGGTGTGATAACTTAAAAAACTTTGAATTAATTTCGACTACAATAAATTAATCGCCGTAATTTTTATTAGACGTAAAAAGCGCTAGCGCTGAAGATTAAGTGCCACCGAACGAAACTCCCAACTTCCGGTAGTTAAATCTTTTTTTTTTTTTATATTTACCAACAGACACGTGCTCATTGCAGTTGGCAGTAAACGGTTTGGCTACCTCCCTCCTGCTTTAAATCCTCTAAATCTACTTATGCAGCTGGAGTATCAAGAGTACCTAGATACGACTGAGTTGCATTCGTATCTACTTAAACTTTTCCAATGTCACGTACAGGGCAGACATCTGCACCGATGCTATGTTTCGCTGCGCGGAAATTACAACAGAAACACGCCGAAGAGGAAAAATGGTTTGCCTCACGTGTTAATATGATACACGTACCGGTGATCAAGGATGAAAACCACTTAAAGTAGTTTAATGTCTCGTATAGACATCTAGGACAGGTGGAGTTTCCTGTTTGTGTTTCTTTTTCGTTAGTCAAAGAACCGGAAACAGCTCGGAAACACTGTTGTCGCCTGCAATGAAACATCTTATGATTCAGGGGTCCTACTCTCTCTTGTCTTATCAATTCGGTGCTTTAATGCCGAAGGAGTCGTGCTTACGTATTTCGATTTGTTACCAAGGTAGCAGCGTCAGCACGTACTCCATCAATTACTGTCGCAGTGTCTTCCTGCTTTGTTATATGAAGGCATGATGGAAGTTAGCATCTCTATCGGAACGTGAATCTAACGCTGAATGACATAGTTCCTGCCTTTGCTTTGTCTGTATTTCATGTTAGGTGGCAATAGGTGTCAGGGAGTTTCCTGGTTACGCTGGGTAAGTATTTCATTCACTAATCTCACGACCGCCTCTTATTCTCCTGTTCTGAAGCGTTTGTTTCCTATGCTATGGATTCGCTTCTCAATGTGTTTACGCGCGTATATTTTTGCGCAAGTAAAATTGCTGAGGACCTGCCAAAGAATACTTGATTACTTGGTGGCGGCTGTCAGATTGCTCTCTGGTATTGCAAGCAATGTTATTGGAGGAAGCCACACGGAAGGTGAAATACCTCAAGACTCAGAACAAAATAGACAAAATCATGTTTGTCTCTACATTGTTGGCAGTTCTTCTCTGGTACAAATAATGTTGTGTTTCCAATGAAAAGTTCAACAAATCAAGGATGTCGATGTTGAATAGAAGAAGATATGTTCTTTAAGTAGTGAGCATTGGTGTTCATTCATTGCTCTGGGTGGAAGATGGAGATACGTGAAGATAATGGGTGTACATACCCAGAGATAGCTTTTATGGCTTCCTGCTAGAGGGTGAAGATTAAATTAAGTAGACCACAAAAGTGGGGTATTCTTGTAGTTATCTTTGTCATTGATCGTAGGGGTATTGTAAATGATATTCTTTGGGGTTAATTGTAAATTACGTTCGTTGCCACGTAACGGCAACATGAAAACTTCCCTAAGAAAAGTAAGGGCTCCTGTAGTTGAACAGACCCTGGAGCCTGGTTAATATGACTCTCAGATTCGAACCTTATTGCTTCAATATTCTGGAAAAGAGGGAAGCTCATGAAAGATGTTTTATACATAAGTTGATGTCTGTTGATTAGATATGTGTGCGATTTTATTAAACCTCAATATATGGTTTCCTGGATTTATGTCTTCTTTATGGAAAATTAATGCATGATTTATGATTTCCATGCAACATTTTGTACCTACATATATTTTGTCTCTATTTTGGTTTATTGTAGAATAAAATAATTACTTGAATGATGATGAAGGAGCATTTGGAGAAGGGAAGTGAAGGAATATGAAATAGAAGGAGGAATATTGTTATCAGAATATGTTTTAAGAAAACCTTTAGATACACCCTCTTTAAGTAGTTAATATTCAGTGTAGTTTTAAGGAGCCTGTCCTGATTTTAAGACATTTAAAAGAAATCAATTAATAAATTATGATAAGGGGAACTATTATTTCAATCAAATGATTGACAAGGACATTAGCCTGTTGGAACTGTATGCCTCACCACAATGTAAGAACAACAATAGAACAAAAGTCTTCCATAAATTGCTGGAAAGACCCAATGAGTAAAAGAAGTGTCCTATGTCCAAATAAAGCACCTTTGGTATTGTCATGGCTTTTTACAGACTGCAGGGTGCTACATTCGAAAACGGACATAATCTGATACATTTTGTGAGTGGACGGAGTATCGTCGTGGTCAGTTCGCTCTTCCTGCATCTTTGGATCATTTAACCAAATTGATGATGTAGCAGATGGAAGACATGCAACCACGTTGGTTGAAGTCAAATTGAACCTACATGTTTCAAGTATATTACGGACTGAAAAGGAACGAGAAAGGAACTCTTTCTCTTGCATATAGCCATCAACATTTCCATCTGCGACATGTTTCTCGTAGATGTGTCATCTTACCGTAACTGTTTAGGCGACCTGCAAGGTAAGCGGTACCCCTCATCTGTTTTAAATTAGAGCTTTCATATCTTAAATGAGAGATGGCTCTAAGTCGTTTTAAAGCGCACACTGTAAAAATACATAATAGGGAATCGGGTTTTTGTAGGGACACTTTTTGCTCTGTATCCATGTATTTGTTTTAAGGGATATTTTAATTAACAAATCGAAGTTTCTTTTTTCATATTTCCAAAGTTTTGACATTCAAAAATATGCCCTTAAAAGAATTTTTCAAAATTTCAACTATTTTATGAGTAACAGCCATTTTTGTGACGCTGCGTCTGCATCGGTTTGACCGGAACAAATGAGCTTTAAACGTGTTTTTGTCGAAACTACTTTTTTCGAGTTGATGTGCACGATATCTCAAGTTGTAATGAACTAAATTATTCATCCGGAGTCATACTGTCGTCCTCAGCTCACCTAGTTATTGAAGTGCTGTCAATCTATAATAGATGTCAACAAGACTCGTTATTTGTGTCAAAACATCACTATGAACGGCTTTGAATTTGAAGCAAGTAAGTTTTTTTTATCTATCTTTCAGTAAATTTTATAAAACTGCACCTTAGAGAGAAATTGAGTTAAGCGAACCCTTGTGATTTAGAAATGGCGATAAACTGGCTTTAAAACTAGTAACTTTAAGAACCTCTTCAAAAGCTTGATCTTCCAAATTTTACTTTATATCACAGAATGTTGCACGATAAACATATGACATACTAGATGGGGTGAAAAGTAACCTCTTGGGGAATGAAAAAAAAAAAATTATTTTAAATATTTTTTTATTTTATAGTCCCCTTTTAGTTTAATACACTTCTTCCAGCGATTTTCCAACATCTTGATCCCGTCCGAAAAGTAAATTTCCGGAAGGTCTGCAAAATACTCCTCCGTGGCGTCGATGATTTTCTCGCGTGAGCTGAATTTTTTATTGATGAGCCATTTTTTGAGGTTTGGGAAGAGATAATAGTCCGAGGGAGCCAAATCAGGCGAATACGGTGGATACGATGCTCTTGTGAGCCGGTGCATTGTCTTGAAAAAACTAAAATTTTTTCGCTTCATGTAAAGGCCGTTTTGCTGCGATTTCGGTCTTCCATTGCTCTAATAATGCACAGTAATGCTCGCTGTTGACGGTTTTTCCCTTTTCGAGGTAGTCCACGAAGAGTATGCCATGACAATCCCAGAAAACCGACGCCATAACCTTTCCGACCCATCAAGCTTCTCTTGACCGCTTCAGAGCACTCGTGCCGGCTTTAGTTCATTGCCAGGCACTCATTCTGTTTTCTGGTGTGTAACAGTTACCAACCGACCCCAAAAGTCCGCCCGATTCCCCATTAGCAAGTCTAAACACTCTTTCGAAGAGCTCTCGCTTTCGTGTTTTTGGTCAGGAGTGAGTATGCACGGCACCCAGCGGCAGGATAACTTTTTCATATGCAGAATATTGCCCAAAACATGGCGTGTGCGCTCATAACTAATCTTTGTGGTACCTGCTGGCTCGTGCACCTTCACTTTCCGGTCAGCCAACACCATTTTATGTATTTTTTTTTGACATCGTCCTCTGTAACCGCATCGAAGTACCTGGCGCTGCGGACTTGATCGGTAGTGGAGTTGCGGCCACAACGAAACTCTCGAAACCAATATTGTAATCTGACAGAGCATAAGCCCCATAATGTTTATCCAACTTTTCTTTTGTTTCCTTTGCCGTTTTACCTCTCAGAAAATAATGTTTTATGAGAGAACGAAAATCGTTTTTGTCCATACTCAACATGATGCCAAACACGTCGACAACAATCAGCTGTTATAACAAAACTAAAGACAGTATCGCACTGAAATTTGGCATGTCTGCCTAAATATGAACGGATTTCAAGGCAGCGTAACCTTTTTTGCAGTAGCAGCGCATTCTGGCGGTCAATGAGGTTACTTTTTACTCCACCTAGTAGATTAATATCAAGATCTTTGCAAATAATTATACATAATTCATTTGCGATGAGAGGAAATGAACAATTAGTCACAATCGCGAATTCTATTAACTTTATAAATGCGTTAATGTCATCTGAGAACCTGAAATGAGATAAAAAAGACGGATTTAACTATTATTTAATAGCCTGAAAAGCTTGATGAGACACACTGTGAGTTGTCTGCGCGGAGTTGAAAAGTTGAAGGCTGAAAGGCAACGATGTCTCATGAAAAAAGATGTTATGTAAGTATTGAAGAATACTCTTAATGTATATGTACCCATACATATATGCCCGGTCTTCAAAACCGAGATGTAAAACCTTATACCGACCTAAATTGGCATAAACAATTATGACCAACGTGTTATGCGAAGGTGTAGATCTCAATCAAAAATATTAAATGAAAAAGCCTTTTTTTTAAAGCGAACACAACTTTTTTTTTTTTTTTTTTTTATTCTTTGAATGCTGAACTTAGAATAACTTTCATTTTTTCTTTTTCTACTTATTCTTTACTCTAATTCTTCATTTCCATATTCTTTTCTTTGAAATTTCTTTTTTGTTTACTTTCACTTATACACAACTAATATATCGTTTACATCAACGATAATCTGCTACATCCCTTCTCTATTCATTAGTACCAATTTTCCAATGATGTATCGCAATTGTTGTTTTGCCAAAGCTTTGTAAGAACGTCTGCTTCTTGATCTTTCGTGTTCACATAGTGCAATGATACTTCATTTTCCTCTTTTTTCTGGCGTATGAAATGATGTTTAACATCAATAAGCTTTACACGTTTGTTTTCCATGTCATATGCTATTTTTATACAACTCTGATTGTTCTCAAATACTTCTATTACATTTAAATCAATGTGCAAATCAGTTAACAATTCACGAAGCCAAACACCTTCTTGCACAGCTAACGCCAAAGTCGCATATTATGTTTCAGTTGTAGAACAAGAAACAACTTGTTGCTTCTTTGACGTCCAGCTTACGACATTTCCAAAAACTTTGAATAGAAAACCACTGGTTGATTTCCGATCAGTTTCATCTGAAGCATAATCTGGATCAATGAATCTTACCAGAGGTCTAGCATCAGGATTATTTTTATACAACAGTTCGTAATTCATAGTAGCCTTGAGATATCGCACCAATCTCTTTCCATTGACAGTTCAATGCTCTACACCTGAACAGTCTTGGAAAAGACTCAGCTGAGATATGGTAAAGACCAAATTTGGTCTGCTGCAAAGCATCATATACATGGCCTTTCCAATAAGTTCTCTATACGGTTCGACTATTTTCTTAGCATCATCCCCGACTCTCTTTAGTCTGGTTGATTGATCTATTGGAGAAGTCACTCAATTTCAATCTTTCATATTCATATATAGGGTGATTCTTTGCAAGGTTTGATTTATAATGTAAAATAAATTACATAAATTAGTAATTAAACTTAAAATTTTTATTATCGATTAAAAGAAAAATTTATGGCATTTACTTAATAAAAATGATATTATATAAATATTGGCGAAGACTACGTCTGACGCGGTCTTTTAGAAAGGTCCAATTTTGGGCGACTCGTTCGAGCATAGTGACTGGTATCTCGCGGATAACACGAGTAATGTTGGCTTCTAAAGCGTCAATCGTAGCTGGCTTATTCCTGAAGACTTGAAACTTTACACATACCCAGAGAAAATAGTCCATAGCTCTGATATCGCACGATCTAGGTGTCATTTTACCGTACCGTGAAATTAAGTGCTTACCAAAATGATTTCTCAACAAGTCCATTGTTTCGTGCGCTGTATGGCTCTTAGTGCCATTTTGTTGAAACTAGAGCTCACCGAGATCATGTGCTTGAATTTAAGAAAGCACATAGTCCGTTAACATGGCGCGATAACGGTTACCATTGACGATAACATTCTGATTTGCCTCATTTGTGAAGAAATACGGACGAATGGTTCCACCAGCCCATAAACCACACCATACCGTTGTTTTTAATGGATGTTATGGTAGCTCTTGGTACTCTTCGGGTTGCTCATCAGCGCAAATACGGCAATTTTATTTATTAACGTATCTTTTAAGCCAGAAATGGGCTTCAAAACTGAACAAAACTTTCCATTTTCCAGAGCCCATTCACTGAAAATATGATGTAAAGTCAAGTCGCCTGGCTTCAATTCTTGCACAAGTTGAATTTTGTATGCTTTTAGACTGAGATCTTTACGTAAAATACGCCAGGTTGTCGAATACGCCAAGCCAAGCTGCTAAAAATGATGACGAATCGATTCGCTACGGCCTTCGTACACTTTCAGCTACAACTGCTATAGTCTCTTCACAACGCTGGATGTGGTCTAACCGGTCGAGTATCATCCATTAATATAAACTGGGACTCAAGTTTGCGAATGGTATTGGCAATAGTGGTTTCAGTAGGTCGTATGTTCCTCGAGTCGCACAAAAAACATTTCTAACTGAACGCTGATTTTCGTAATACAGCTCAACAATTTGGAGACGCTGTTGTCGTGTGAGCCTTTAAATGATGACTTGCGAAACGATACTGAACAAAAGAGACGACAGCTTTGTCTTCAACTTGCCAAATTTTTGTGTTGCCGGAGCGCCAATTGCAGTGCATTTTCAGAAGCGGATTTAAATTTAGAATCTGTTGACTTTTCACTATCCTGTAACATTGTCTCATCAAAGTCGTCCTTGTAACCACCTTGTAATACCTGTGTCATCCTCACCAGCATCGCCATCATCTGCGTCTTCAATACCTGCAGCGTCAGCTTCTCTGTCACATCTTTCTTGCTTTACAGGATCCCCTTCTGGAACTGACGTTATTTTTTTTGCAACACAAATCGCCTTTGATTCACCATTGTTCGGGTCCCTCGTCGGAAAATATCTCTCATCGAACATAACGTTTCTCGCAACAACAATTTTTCGTGCATCCGTATCCCACAGCCTGTAACCATTGACTCCGTAACCAACCATCATCATCATCTTACATTTAGAATCAAATTTGTCTCTCTTTTCCTTTGGGATATGTGCAAATGCTTGACATCCGAAAATTTGCAACTTCTTAAGATCTGGTTTAGTTCCAAACCATAACTCTGCCGGTGGTTCCTCTGCATCACACCTTGTTGGACTCCTATTGAAAAGATAATTTGCAGTGAGAACCGCTTCACCACACATTTACTTCTTAACACCAGAATCCATCATCATAGTTCTTGCTCTCTCTACTAAGCTTCGGTTGAAGCGTTCTACAACACCATTTTGTCTTGAGCAACAACCAACAGTCGGTTCCAATTGAATATCATTTTCACTGTAAAAACCCTTCTGTTCATTTGACATATTTTCAGTCTCTTGGTCACACCTCAAGTAAACGATTTTTTTGGAACTTGGCTATTACATGGTTTTCGAATTTCTTAAAACATTGGAAAACATCTGATTTTTGTCGAATTAAAAACACTTGAGCATGTATGCACTTGGTATGATTGGACCACACACGTCCGTATGGATTCTTTCGAGAATCTTTGTATATTTTGGCCTTTGCCCTAAAAGGGGATTGTTTCCCTGCAGCACATGGGTAGCGTGAAACCTTCTCATTTCCATATCCCGAGCCAGTTACCATGTTCTTATTTTTCAGTTGTTCTAGGAACCTGTCGTTCACGTGACCCAGCCTGCGATGCCATACGTCATCTATTTTGCACACGTTGAGTTGATTTTTCGTGGGATATAGATATATACAAGCCATCGACAAAATACCTGTAGCAACAGTTCTTCTATTGAATTTTATTACGGCATCATGACCACGAATGAAATAAATGTCGAGACCTTTCTCTTGAAGTGCCTTGATCGAAAGAAGATTTACCCAAAGCTCTTTTGCATACAACACCTCCTTAACCTCAATAGCAACCTTCGACTATAAGTATATCCCTTCAACAAGCCCCTATGCGTTGCCTTCAATGCACCACCCTGTTCAGCGGTACTTATTATCATGTGATTTGCAAGCTCCTCAACGTCAGTAAAAGCATCCAGATCATTTCTTGCATGCCGTGTGCTTAATGAGTTTAACAGCCAAATATTTTGTTCAGCATTTCCGTTTGTCACCATGAACCCAACCCGACTGCTATCGCTAGGGTTTCTAGAAAACGAATGTTTCTTTCTAGAATTTGACTTTGGACCTCTTTGAGGACAATTAAAACTTTTGTGGCCCCTTCTATTACATTTGAAACATTCTCCTGCAGAACGTGCAGAAAAAGGTGCTTCTCTACCACAATCATTATCGGCAGTCTCTTTGTTAATTTGCTGTCGCATCTTCACATTCAATAAGAGTGACTTCGCATACTCCAAGTTTAAAGTGTCATCCGGCATATTTTCGACTGCCATTATGAGTGGTTGAACATTTTCCGGGAAACATTTAAATAAATAATAAATGATTTCGTTAGCATCTAACTTAGCACCCGCTGCAATTAACTCTCTTGTGCACTCATCGAATCACTTTCCAACTCATAGTTTAACCCACCCAATCGTGTGCGTAGCATGTTCCGCTTTGCCATATTTGTCCCTGAGAAGATGGAGATGAGTGCGTTTCACATTTCCTTCGCTGTCGATTTGCCTTTAATGTACTCCAGATGATTATCATCAACTAAGCATATAATTAGGTTTTTAGCCACAGCGTTTCTTTCTTCCCATTTTTCGGCATTTAGATACCGTTTTTAGATACCGTAATCACACCATCTATACTTGCCGGTTTCGTATATAACAAAACGTCGAGAACATTCTGGGCTTCGAGAAAGTCCTTCCCCGATATTTCCACGAATCAAAATTTCGACCAACATATGGTTTTGTTTTAGCAAAAACTAATTCCATTTCATTTGACATATGAGAGACCTGGGCCCATAACCTGTAGATCTTAATCAAATATATCAAAAAAGAAAAACAGGTTTTTTTTTTGTTTTTTTTTGTAAAGCGAACACAACTTTGTTTTTTTTTTTTATTCTTTGAATGCTGAACTTAGAATAACTTTCATTTATTCTTTTTCTACTTATTCTTTACTCTAATTCTTCATTTCCATATTCTTTTATTTGACATTTCTTTTTTGTTTTCTTTCTCTTATACACGACTAATGTATCGTTTACATGAACGATAATCTGCTACAGAAGATCTTTAGTTTTTTTGCGCCCCAGTATCCTGCAAGTCTCTGAGTTCCGGCAAATCGACTAAGGGCTAGGAAAATGACGATGATTGTATGGTATTGCCTGTTTCCAACAAGCTGGGTCATTAAGGGCAATCAATAAAACAACCAAGAGTGTAGGTCAGTGAGGCAAAAAAAAAAAAAAAAAAAAATAAAAATAAAAAATAACTATCGCTTTTCACAAAACTCCATTATCGGTAATTGAAAGTTGGAGGTACTGATGGAGTCCTCTTACTTCAAAGCAATCTCCAACTCAATGGCTATCACTTAACTTGAACAAAACAGTTTTATGCAAAGCTACTTTACCTAGTACTACCTTTCTATAATATATGGCTCAGAATGTCGAATGATAAGAAGATAAGCACTGGTACTGGAAAGTTTTACGATAAAAATATTTCGACAGATGCTTAAATGGTTTTATTGAAATAGGAGGAAGCTCTTTAAGCTGTTCCATGGTGAAGGTGTATTTATATCTTAGATTTAAAAGTATCGACTCGTTGGCTATACGAAATCAATGGACATAAGTCTCATGGAAACACATTCTACAGAAGTTTAACAGATAATTCTTTTTCACATTTGTATGTATACCCCAATATAAAAGACGAAATTATTTTCTTAAACTGGTCGTGTCCACTCCATTTTATAGATAAGGCAACTGTTTCTGTTTTTTTACTGTTTCCTTCGTCTTGTTCAGTTTCTTAATTCTTTGTTGAGTTAGTAAAAAATTATTTTTAAAGTTGAAAACGGTTTTAGTCAGATTTAAGATATCTTATCAGATGCATGTTCCATGACTTGCTTTGTCGATTGGTTTTACTGCAACACACGTTCTGTTACAACTTTCACAACTGACACAACTGTCATTCGCAAAACAAACTACCAGGGGTTATTTTTCTGTTTAGTCAAATTAATTACAGAATTCTTTCCACGTTTTTGGATATAAAAACAAGGTCGCTTGCAGCTCTGAATAGAAAGCGGGTAATGAATCCTAACAATGTTAATTTGTTACTTCAACTGTGTGGTTTTTTAATGCAACTCAGAAAAGAATTGGGTTTATGCACTTGACGGGACTAATTGTTTTTGAGAATGTAACCACCTTACTTTAGATTTGTGGATTATAATTTCAAAAGCCCTTTTGGTGTAAACGTTTTTACGGAGGACGCACAATTACAATTGTTACATTTGAATATGTTATAAAAAAGATGTTAAATGCAAGTTAGGAACAGTAAACGTATATTGTACATTGAGGATACAATATATTTAGCGCAAAACTTTAAAAAACCACCTTTCTTGTGTTTCTCTTTCACATCGGTTAGAGTTTAAATAAGAATAACTTTCTTTTGCAAAATACGAGTATAAGTTCAGAATTTTCGAGTTCAAGACTTAGATGCTGTTCAAAACTAAAAAAAATATGTACCTTATGTCCATTGGCCTTCTCTTTCTTCCATTGTGTTGCAGTCTTGTTAAGGCAAAAAGGCCTGTAGTAAGTATACGGGACATGTGGGAGGCATAAGCAATAGAGGGATGGTTTCAAGACAACCACCTGAATGCCTATACCCTAGAATGTTCCTAGAACGAAACTATGATCAACCCAGACTTTTGAATTAGGGTGCCGGAATAAACCCAATTCAAAATCCCACTTTAAAATCAAAGTCTTGTGGTATCCTGGTTGACGGCAGCATATCCATTAAGTAAATGACACTGTCATCTCACTGATCTCACTCGTTGTAACTAAATTATAAAATTAAAATATATAGATAGAAGAGTTCTTAAAAAATATAACAAAAGAGGCTGAGATTGGCACCTCATCAGAGGACGAATTGCTGGCCTCATGTCAGGAGACTATGGTATATCCATCAAGTAGCGAGAGTGCTAAGGCTAGCAACAAGACCACTAATATGCGAACAACACAAAAACAACAACAGAATAAACATAAGACTACAGGGAAACCTATGAAGATCAAGTACCAGATGGCCCTCTTCGTTTTAGGCATGATCGCTAAAAATGAAGCGGCGGGAAAAGTTTATGAAAGGGACCAGTCAGACAAGGTGAAATACCAGATAATCGTTGGGGGCCATAACGAGTACCTAAAGAATAACCGAAGGCAAACAGCAAAGCGCAACAGCACAGTGCTGTCCAAAAGCGACCCTTCGCCGGAGAGGACAGGGACGGCTTTCGACTTGGTGATGTATTACCTCATCAATAAATTAGGGGTACCTCTGCCTCGCTTTGACTTCTATCAGCCGGTTAGAGGATATCGGGTAATAAAATGCGAGGACCAATTCTCCAAGGTTTTTCTGAGTGAATGCGTTGTTAAAGTTAGCGACGCTTAGAATGCCTTGAAGCTCTACCTTATCCCTGCAAATGACATCTCAAGGAGACCTAGGGTAAGAATTTGGATGCCCAATAAGAAGATAGATGGGGAAGAGTTCCAATGTCTTGAACTCCACAATCCGGCGGTTCCAATGAAAGGACCTGGTTTTCGCCGAAAAAATGGTTATGCTTAAGGTTATACAGACTAATCAGAGGCACTGTAGGTGTGTCTCCGATGATCTGTGTGTTTTCTTAAGAGAGGAAAATAATGGCATCGGCATTATCCAGGAGCACTGGTTGAAAGACTTGGCCATAGAGGGGCTTCAAGACAAACAATACGACCTGTTTTAAAAATTTCACGGATTGGTAAGTCCAGAACATGCATACTCCCTAAGAAATATATTAAAGCTTTTTTATGTCCCAATCTTAACTCAAACGCCAGAGGAAGTGGAACAACTTACAATTACCATAACTAAGAGGTCAACCTACTGATGGGCTGCGATGCTAACGCAAGGTATATTGTATGGGAAAGTACAGAATGTAATGAAAGAGGTGAATAACTTTTCAATTTTCTTCTAATCACTAATCTACTAATTTATCTGTCTGCAATACACCCGCGACCCCAACTTTTGTCTTTCATAGCACGGAAACTTTGAGATGGTGGGAAAAGGTCCAAAAAAACAATGACAGCTTTAGGATCTGAAATTGAAGAGTTTGCCATCTGGAGTTGAGTCTTAAAGCAGAGGCCACTCATCCATTTAGAAGCCATAAGAGTAACTTTCTTGGAAAAAGTTTAGCCAAGTCCTTAAAATTAAAAAAACCGAAATAAAAACCGTAACAATCGAAGAACTGAAGGCAAATATAAAGACAATGGATGCTGCATACAAAGTCTTATGTCCAGTTAAACGTAAAAACAAACTCTTCCCGTGTGGTAGAATGAAGATCTCTCTTGTCTCTTTAATCTCAGACCAGAGCCATCCGTAGTTACTTGATGGCATCCGCATGATGCCATTAAGAACAGTGATAGCCACGTCTGCAGAGTTCCTAAATGCACAAGTACTCGTAGATTGCATAACCAGATGGAAAACTTTTCAGATTTTGGCCCTATCAACAATGAAAATCTACTGATTGACTGTCAACAACTCTAGAAACTTATTTAGAGTTATCAAATAAACATTAAATAAATGACCATGAATGTTTTTTTTATTTAATTAAAAGATTTTTGGTATTTATTATTCGAATACAATTTAAGGCATATGGCTAGCTCGATTACAGTTTACAAAGTAAGTCATATTGTCAGTCAAATTTTTCAATATCTCGGAGGTCATTTCACCAAATTAATATCTGACCAAATTATTATATGATTTCGTTAAATTGATGGCTTGAATAACTACATGTGTGTCATTCATATTTTGAAAGAAATTTTTGTTGAACAAATTCCAAGTTGTTGAGAACTATGTAACGAAAGGCGACGAATTGACAACTTTGGGTCTTCGGTGATATAAGGTTTTGTCAAGCGTATTATCAGCCAATCGATTATAGGTACAAAAAATAGACGAAGAGTCTGTAAATCTTTCCATGATGATTTTCCAAAATAAATTGAATAAAAATATTGTATAATAAACAGCGTGAACCGTTTCGAAAAATCGGCCACAACGAAAATGTTTAGATTTGATATCTGAACTTCTACCGATTTGTTTAAAAGGTTTGCGCAGCATACGAGGTAAATGAGACCTCAAAACATGGATCGCAATAATATTTATTTCATACAAATGAATCAATAATAGTTGTTTCTAATAAGATACATTATTGATCCAGGGTGGCTAATTACACTGCATACAAATATGAATAGTTTGGCAATCTTGTAATGGATGATTACAGGCTAGGCTCGAACTTTTAACGTCTATGATTCCAAAATATATACATTAGAATGCTGAAGATCATATGTAAAATGGAAAAGATACGAGTATAATGTGGTATATTGGAAAACCAGACTATTTGCAATATATATATGGTCAGTACGCCGGTGAATTTTCTTCTTGAGAAAGACATTAAAGGCGCAAGTTAATGCTCTCGGCAAAAAATACTAAAGGGTACAAAGGCAAGCACTGGAGAAATATCAAGTATCAAAAAAATTTGACGGGCTAAGTGAGCCATTTGTGACTAGAAAAAAAAACTTCAAAAATATCCCTTACTACAACGAAGAATATATACGATAACTATGCAACGCAAGAGTTTTGTGACCCACTCTATTTATGTCAATTGTTTAAATAAAATTGAGGGACGGTCTTCGGCACTTAAGATCCCCTAAATCGCTGTACCTAACGATGTGTTGTAGCAAAACCAAATTAGATATGTATATGATATATTTAAATTTTTCAAGCTGTTTATAATTTTTTGGTGGACTTCGGAAGGATACCAAGCACAAGGACTATTTCGTCTTCACATAGAAATTAAAGAAGCGAACGAAGAAAGGAACGTCATGAACCCAAAAAAGGGTACATTTTGTCACCTTTTCATATCATAGTGTACTATCTAACTACTAGAAATCTGCTCATCGAGAGGTATTATGTCACGGACTGATGTTAAAAATTTATTCAATAGTATGGGCTCATGAAAGAGACAATGATTCAGGTTCGATATCTGATATCCGTGATAATATAAGCGTGCAGATTACAGACTGTGAATGAGATCTATGTTTTTGGACCAAGCCCACTGGAAGACTTATTTAAACAAAGATTTCATCTAGAAAGGAAAGATTGGCCGTTTAAAAATTGAGTATACACCTTCATCAAGGAGTTTCTTGTTTTTGAAGAACGTGCCTAATTCCAGCGTTTTGTTTCGCTTCCAATTACATTTTTATGTAGGTGTTTCAACATCATCTCTAAATATTTTTGCAATGCATCTTACTTGTTGTAGAATCATTTGTTCACCTCTTTTAACAGAAGAAATAAAGGTCGACTTTGCAAACAGTTTGACGTAGGAAAAAAGGACGACCCACTGTCCACTTCCAAAAGAGATGTCGTTCATGGAAACATAACTTAAGCACACCATGAGGTTCATTTATTGAAAGTCCAGCCAAGCTTTCGACTAAAATTACTGCCCCCCACGGCAACGGTTATAAACAAATATTATTTACTGAACTGTAGGGTTAAAAAAGAAATCCAGAAAAAGACGAATATTTATGAATTCAAATAAAGCTCCCTCGTCAGCAACAAGTTTGACTTGTTCACCTTTATCCATTCACAGGATCCCGAAAGACATACAAATGCACAAATAAACACCCATGTATACACATATGCCCTTATGCGAACAACCAATTCGAGCGTAATATAAATAACACAAAATGTGGAACAGACTCCAGCATGGACTCTCCTACCATATTCACTTTCGCACGACGGGCTACAGGAGGGGCAGCAGGAGCCATACTATGGGACTTACAGGAAATAAATATTGTGACAAAATATCGTTTCATCTCCTAGAACAGTCTAGGTAGGGAGACAAGAGGGTGGAATAAATAGCCAAACCTAATTAATTTTAACTCACTCTTGGCGCGTCGTAAATTCGTACTTGGGCAATAGATTGCCGGCCGTCGTTCCATTCATTCGGCTTTATTAAATGGAATGAGGAGAGAGATGATGTCCTTTCAGATCGATATAAGGTTATACTTTTTTGCTCGTTTTTCTTTAGCAAAATATTTTCTAAGCAAGAGTGTAGAGATTTGGTCTGGTATGGATTGGTCGTACCTGGATTTTGGAATGCAATCATTTTACAAAAGGAGTTCCAAGAAGTCAAGGCCATTAAAAGATTATATTGCAGGGAGGGAAGAAATTGCACGAGTAAGCAAAAGATATCAAAAGACGAGGTTACATTTTCAAAAGATTTTGGATATCTGCACTAGACATAGGCAAAGGGAAAAGGCTGAGTAATTGAATATCAGCTAAAAGGATCTCAACAAATTAGTTCCGTCACGCTATCTGTTTATGATATCTTTATTTAGCTTAAGTAGATTGGTCATGACACTGAAGGGGCTACCGGTTAAAAGATTGTTTTCTGATTTATTCATTGACTTGAATTCGACTTTAACTTGTCAGAAAGTTTGCGTGCGATTGAATGTCCTTTCAGGGGAAAAATAAGTGAATCTGAAAAAAAGAAGTTTCTCATGTAACTCAAGTACAAGTTTAAAGAAGAATTCGATTAGAACAGGAAAAGGAATGATTTTGTGAATAATAACTAATCGAAGAACAAATGCAACTCATTAAACTGAGATTAGTTTTGTAAGCGACCGAATTCTGAAGGATTTAGGGGGAATATCCCCTACAAAAATACTTTGAACAAGTGTAACTTTGAATATAACGATGTTTTTTAGAGAGAAAAAACATTTCACGATCGAAATACCTATGTGTACGAATAAAGCAGTCATAATATTCAATGTAAGCAAGGACTGCTAGTTCTTAGAAGCCAGGGCAGTTATACTTGAAGAAGTATTTGGATTACAAATATTACCAGGAAATCCAAATTGCAAAGAGTCGACGAAAAAGATGTTATCTATATGTTATGTTATGAACATTTATTTTTCATATATATATTAAAGAGTTCTACAAAAGCAAAAGTAACAATCAAGAATCCAATCGGAGCAGCTGCCTAAATCCTCTTCTAATATAAGAAAGACTGGAAATGTAGCTCTGGTTAAGAAGAGGCACATGAGAGGGCTATTTTTTTGGTGAGCATATCCTACGTCAGGTTTCTTTTAATAACTTCTGTACACCTCAATCCAACTACGCGTACCGAAGGCAACATATTTCATGTGATACCACAGCTACAAAGATTTGATTGTTGGATGCGGTGTCAATACTCACAATATTATTTGAGATAGCAGCGAAATAAATCAAAACAACGTCAAAATAAATTCAAAATATAAGCTACTCGGTCATTTGCCTTTCCTAATAATTTACTAGAGACTTGTAAGAAAAAGGGTCTATAGAATCATGACCAACTAAAATAAAGAGTTCGTTCTTAATTTTACTGGGTTTGCGTACTGATGATTTATAATATGAACAATACCACTAGCAGTGGTACTGGAGTATTTCAAAACAGTGCTGCGTTATGCTGTAAGAGGACGACTGAGAGGGGAAGTCTTTAGTATCTGACCTACAACTATAAACTAAAATCTTTTACTAATCTGCCCTTAGCCCAAATTTCACAATTTAAGATTGGGAAAAAACTTACAAGCAATGCTTTCTTATGAGGTTAAGATCTAACGCTTACCTAGGCAGGCGATGATACCTTTGATAGGTAGATAGATGATAGAAGAAAATTAATCTCGGAGCCTTAAGAATCATGACGTTGGCAGTTTCCTGGTCAACTAACTTCTAATTAATTAAACATATTGCAGTTGTCTTTTCGAATCCTAAATGTGTGTAGCTTGCAAAGCTTATGTACGAATGTGAATATCATTATATACACAAATCTAAAAATACCTAAAAAAACCCGCTAAAGCCTTTGCCTATCTGATATCTCATAACCTGTCGGGGTTTCTATTTCTATCATAATCAAACGAAGAAAGTCAGAGACACTAGTAAGCTAATTGAAGTTAGTTATCGTGGTGATAAAGTAGAATCAAAGTATAAAATTCCACTGCTTGGCAGAATGAACCATTCAACCAATTTGTTTTCTTTTTTAAATTTCCCTTATCTATATAGAAAATTTTACAATGGTGCTTGTTGCTTGAATGCAGGTGCTTGCATCTCTTTCCAAGAATATATATAATCATATGAATTATGAATTTTGTGCAATTTACTACAATTATATGTTTATATTTAATTTTTAAACTTAAAAAGATGTTTTAATTCTGGGTAAAACAATTTAACATAAGAAAGCTAACTGATCTTGCTTAAGTGTGAATAACAAAATTCAAGAACTTCAGATTGATTTGTTTTTCAATTTTTAGACTAGATAAACATTTTCATTTGCATGAAGAATACATTCTGTTCTCTTAAGATCACTTTTCATAATAATTTCGAAACAATTACGTATAAACAACCAATATTTATATGTACGGTGCATAGTCTCCCAAAGAAAAATTCTGTGTACGTTGACGATAGACAGATATGTTAGGAAGCATAAATTTTCTCTATTATGTGATTGTATAGTTACAGAAGCGTCAAAAAATGGCAAACAAGGACTAAACGATATATGTTCTCTCTTTATATAGCAAGTCCACTATGAAAGCAATCAAAGTAAATTCGAAAAAAAAACTCGGGGTTCTATCGAACACCTTAAGATCATCAGCTTATTAGTGGAACAAGAATTGCAAGCTTTAAAATTTATTAATTTTTCCAACTAAAATCCATCGGAACGCCATGTCAGTCCGCCATATCCATAAGAGATGCAAATGTATTCTGAATACACTTATCCGTTGCATACTGTCTTCCTTCAACCTTACGTCATGAAATTTTATACGAGAAATTACAATTATCATATCGTACCCTATAATATCAACCTCCAATCCATGAATTTGATTACCCGGCCCTGAGATGAAATGATGATGATAGTAAAAGCAGATTAAAAAAAAAAAAAAATCCCATATAATCTCTTCATTAAGTAAATATTTCGTACCTGAGATAAATTGCTTTACTTCTATCTTAAGAAGGGTATATAAAAGATAAACCATTAGTCATTCTATATGTTCTGAAAAGGAAATCGTAGGTGTATGTAGCAAAACGTAAGCTCTTTTGAAGTTTAAATTTTTTCTTTCAAAATTCACTTAGAATATCATGTTTCTATTTTTAGACGAGAAATTCTGTTTTTATATTTTGGTTGAGAATTTGAAATTGGCGAAAAAAGATGTATTCGTTAGCAACCAATTTAGAATTTCGTAATCCTTTTGAAATTATATGAAATATGAAAATATAATTTTTACCAAGGACAGACCCAACGGTTGCAGCCTCCTTCTTCTTAAAATTAACTTGCCTTTTGATATTCTACGTATGAATTCATTTCACGAAGGAAAGACAAAACTGTGTCTGTTGCTAAGCCGTCAGTACCTTCATTTATATTAGATGCAACAATCGTCGAAGCGGTCTTTTTTTTTTTTTAAACAGATTATGAAAGGGGTTAATTATACTTTCCTCTGACTTAAGAGAATTTTCAGAAGAAACTTCGAATTGTAAGCTTTTTCAATATATACGTACCTGTGTATACGAAGTGATATGAAATCAAACAGGTGTTCATAGAAGGTAAGGTAAACAACAAGGTTTGCATGGCTAAGAGCTTAAAATAGATTGTTTTTCTTCTGCATAATTCTGTACAAAATGTGAATACGATCAAAAAAATAATAAAAAGGTAGTATTGGAGGGCCTTCATCAAAAAAAAAAAAAAAAAGCCGAAATTATAAAAAAAAGAGGAACAGGTCAGCGAAGGGTTCTGTGACACCAAACCAGTACTTCTTTGCAAAAAGTTAACAGTTTTCTGATTCAAATAAAAAATATCAGAAGTTCTCTTGCCCTTTTCGATTACATATCATTAGCTCATCGGACACAAAAGAATAAATCGTATTTCTGGCATGCCAACTTCCTTCAAAAATGCTTATTAAGACGAGATAAGGGTCTCTGTGATTGCACATGATCTCAATTTTCTTATAACTAGTGTGTGAACATGGATGTTATGGTCATTTGAAGAACATTTACTTTTTGTGGTTTTGGAAAAGCTGAAGAATATTAACTTTTACTTCGGGTAATTCTCAGTTATTTTTGAAGTCATTTTAAAAAGCAGATGTAGCTCTACATTAATTTTTATATACTGCTATTTATTTTTAAAGCTCCTGTTAAAATTATTCTGGTACTGGCCACTTCGATAAAAGACCTTTAGTGCATCTTAGTTCTGTTGTAGTTTTAGCCAAATTTGTGTGATAATATTGCATCTCATTTCAATGATCACATCTTATAAGCCTCTTGTATCGGATCTAACTTGTACGAGTAACATATGAGATTGGTATATTTGAATACGAATGGATATCTACGGTTGGGAAACCGAACAGCCTTCCCAAATTTTTTGGTGATCAGGCATCCAGCAATAGGCTTTAAAATGTTTGAACATCATATTGATTAACAGATGAAAGTTTTCCACTACCCTCGGGGTTTTCCACACAATTTTCCACAATTTTATGGATAAAGATCATTCTTTTTAAGTTAAAATATTGATGAGGAGCTTATTTAAAAATTCATCAACAGCGTGGCAAGTTTTAGATGACTGGTAATAATTACGACCACCTGCTGACCATAGATGTGCATAGGTAAAACGTTAAGCATGTCTAACGTAGTAGCGGGTGTGGATCGAAGAGCTTGACTCTGACACATCATCATCACATGAGACTTCCTAAGATTTATAATTTGGTTAGTTACTTATATAGTTGGTTATATATGTATATCAAATATAAGAATGGGTCATGCAGTCTTTAGTGCAAATTGCTAAGAACCTAAGATATGTTGCTCGTTTAATAAAAACGGTTGGATTCAGGAAAAGCTTTGTAGAGTCATAGATAGGAATCTATTTTTTGAGGTAAAGGGAACCAATTAATTTCTTTTCAGATGCACCATTTATTGAAACCAATTAAGAAAACAGAAAGAAAGCGACAGAAAGCAAGGGGGTAGTCTATTTAGAGACCTATTTAGAGTACCCTGATGTTTCTCAGCAATACCAGTTCCAGGTACAGATGCATAATAAAACACTTAACATTTCTATCGGCCTCTTTTTCGAATTTCGACTAGAATTTGTACACGTTTTCCTTTTTTTTCCGGATGTCGTTTCCTTTAGAACCCTTGCTCGATATAAATATAAGACAATTTTAGGGATGCAGAAAGCAGTTATGTGTTGGGAGTCGTAAAGTGTACAGAGCATAAGCAAAGTATGACGCAACAGAAATAATTGAACTTACTTTGATAATTGTTTTTTTTTTCATTTTTCAATCCAAAAACAAAAGTTATGTGCGCAGAAGAAATCCTCAGGTATAACAAGGGACAGCTGTCTAAAAAGGAATGTTACCCCTGTATTATGGAATTCATTTAAACTGAAAAGCTTTTTGCATAGTTCTCAGTAATGGCATTCAATATTTTCCAGTTTATTGCAAACAGTGTTTTTTTTTTTTAATTTAAACGTTTGGAAGACAATGCTGAATTCGGAATCAAACTGTCTAGTCAGTAGGTTACTGTAGGATATATGTACATATGTATAATAGTTTTTTTTTTTGCCACCGTGAGATGTTGATGTATGAATACATAAATAGATGGTTTTCCCATCTTTTCTTCCGCAGAGATATTTCTCATATAATATGTGCATATGAACTTGATTTAATGTCTTGTCCATCAACTAAAAATATCACCCAAAAACTGCTAGAAATACAATTTGCTATCTACAGAGATGGGTTATTACTATTATTCTAATTGCAAACATATACAGGGTGACTGACTCGAACTGCAACTTTTTAAAATGCTGTATTTTTTTATTTTTTGATAAATTTTATTGTGCCAAAGCAAAAAATGTTGGAAAATACATCAATTTTCAAATTGTATCAGCAGTTTTCAATATGTCTACCTTTGGCGCGAATAATGGCCTTGAAACTGCCGAAGAAAGCAACGCATGCTGCACGCAAGTGGCTCTGCGGTATTTTGGCCTATTCCCGGCGAAGTGCTTGTTTGAGGTGGTCCAAACTTTGGTATATTTTAGTGCCAACCTTTGCCTTCAAAATAACCTAGACATTGAAATTCAACGGATTTGCATCCGAAAAATTTGCAATCCATTGTGTTGAAGAAATAAAGTGTGGAACATTGTTTTTCAACCAATCTTGGTTGATGCGCGCTTTGTGAGACGGTGCCGAGTCTTATTGAAATGTCCACGGTCTCCGACCGAAATGATTGTTTGTCCAAAGCTTCAATACTACCTCTAATACAGTTTTACAATATACGATCGCAAAAATTTTGACGCCAAAAATACGAGCGGAGAGCGACCATCGGCAGTTATGGCGGCCCAAACCATCACACTCTGTGCTGCCTGCTTTCTGGTGGCCGTCCGAAGGTGTAAATTTTCGAAGGACCTCTCTGGCAAGTAAACTCGGTCATTTTGTTTGTTGACATATTGCTCGATAACAAATGGCGACTCATAGGAAAAAAACAAATTCGGCAGTTCACTACTTTCGTGCAAGCGTAGCAACTCCTTCGCTCTTTCGACTCTAACTTTTTTCTGTTGCGGTGTAAGATCGTGTTCTTTTTGGAACTTCAATGGCTTGAGCCCAAGCTCATGTTCCAGTATGTGCTGCATCCGTCCCAACGATATGTTGAGCTCACAAGCCATTTTTCTTTCACTTCGACGCAGATTTCGCTCAATTCGAGCCTTCACTTTCCGAACCATTTCTGCCTATGCTGCTGTTTTTTTATGACCATCTCCACGGCGTTTTACAACGCTGCCAGTATCACGGTAACGGGCTATGGTTCAAGACAAAAATGATTTATTCACTTTGAGAAATAATAAAATTATTTGTCATGTGTCAAAATTTGAGCTCACAGTAATGAACGGTTTGGAAATCATAGCAGTCTGAAGTTGGTTGCAGTTTGAGTCAGTCAGGGTGTATACAAACTTACTGCATCATCTATTTTTTAAATACAAATGCAGAATAAATAAGATAATAAGATAATTCGATAAGATTGATGGAAAAATACATCGCAATATGCTAAAGCTTTTATTTTAGAACAGTTTCGCTGAGAATCGTCGGAAATATTCACTAAACTTGGATAACTATCTGAACAAGGTTTGATCGCTTCAGTCAGGAGCTAAGAAGCGAATCGAATATTGCGAATTTGATTTGTTTTATTTTCTTAATCAACTAAGAACTATCTATGGGGTATATTAAAAAGTTAATACATCAGATAATTTTTATATCTACGTACAACTGTCTATTCGACATATATTTATACATTTATATATTTGTAGATACATTTGTGTGTCTTTGTCCCTTTTATATTAATATCATTATCTACATTCTCAGAACAAATACTTTTCTGTGTAGAACAAATTAAAAAAAATATACATACCTACTAACAGTCAACTTTAGGTCAGATCTCTATACTACATCATTTTTTTCCCCATGAAATATACAAACTTGCAATTATCTAGATTATTGTTCTAGAGCTTGCTGAGTTTGCTTAAAAGACGAAAAAAGCTAAAGGCAATGGAAGGCTGAGACTTGAGTGAGTTATCTTGTAAGAATGGTTCTCAAATAAGGTCAGCAGCTTTACTTTAAAATGAAATAAATAAAAACCAAAAAAAGTCAGATTGACTGCAGTGGTTTCTAGTTTACCTCTTGATTGAGTTGCTGAAAACTCATCTCGTTCTAAGAAACTTTGACCATAGTTACGATGAAGATAAGACTGGTGATGATGCTATATTATTATTTTACATATGTGCATATATGGTTTACGAGTAGGTATATGCTATATATTCCGACTAATAGTAACCGAAAATTTAGACAGGTAATTAGTGCGATTAGTGATTCCTGACAAATCTATCACATCGGGGAACTGGTAGTTTTACTCATCAATGAGCCACTGCTTGAGCTACTTAACAAGAAAAGATTCTACGTACATTTTTCTCTAATTTGAGATTCTTCAGACACAAAACAAAAAAAAAAAACCGAACTCTTATGGGAGGAAATGCCATCTGGTGATGACAATTTATCATTGACGACTACTTTGCTTGGGACAGATGTTGTGCCTAGTGGAACAACTTGAAGATATTCGCATTTCGAGTCCCTCTTAATGTATATAAGTTTGACACACCACTGTACATATAACTACAATGGCTCTCTCTTTATTAAGGTTGCACATTAATCTTAAATGTAAGAATTTAGAACAATGAAGTTGGATTCTAGGAGAATAACGCTGGTTTCAATATTGGCTACTCTTTATCTTCTGCGACAAATACAATATTATTTGTGCACTTTGTGGTTCAAAAGTGAACTATTAGGTAAGTTAAAGCCGGGAAATTATTAAAAACCAACTCACAAAACTATTGCCCAACAGAACCTGAATGGTATGGTGGAACAAGGGATGGGTGCTGTTAACCGACCTCTAAAGAAGTCCCGTCCGAAAATAGGCACAATCTGTAAGGGCTAAACTCTTCCTTAGTTGACAATTTTGGAAAACCGAAAGACTAGAAAGGGGGTAAAAAATTGAAAAAATATAATTTTTTTCATATTTCCACAGATTAGACATTCAAAAATATGCCCTTAAAAGGTATTTTCAAAATTTCAATTAATTTTTGTGATGCGGCGGTCCGCATTTGCCCTGGAAAAATTAACAATAGACCGTGTTTCTCGAAACTGCTTTTTTCGATATCTCAAGTTCTAATGAACTGATTTATTTAAAATTTGGTGTGAATGTTTTTTTTGAATATTCCTCTATCGCCTTAAGCACGCTCAGATCAAATTTATTCATTTTATTATTTTTAAAAATTCGGAGTTATTATTATAAGCCAAAAAAAAATTTTTTTGCAAACGTTCGTCATTCTGTGAAATTTTTTTTTGTTGACTTTTCCAAGGTTCGAACTATAACGACATCTATACTAATTAAGAATCCGTTCGGCTTTTTTGTTTAAGATGACCAGAAGGGTTGAAGTCCAGCTAATAACTTTGTGAATTTAGAATTTTTTTTTTGGTTAATTTTTTATGTAATCTTAAAATGTCGATTAACAAATAATAAAAAAAATTATAGTGAAAATATTTTTTGTTTCGTTTGTATATTTACTCATTTACTCATTTCATTTTACCTAATTTTTAGTTAAATGAAAAAATTAACGCTCTCGGGCGCCGTTGGGATTCGAACAACGAACCTTCCGATTTGCAAGAAAGTTTACTACCACTTCACTTAAAAAGTCAGGATTTGTATAAAAAAGGAATATTTTACCTTAACTCAAGTTGGAAGAGAGAGCCATAGATTCCAACGGATCACATGTTAATAAAATAAAAATTGATAAACATTTATGAATTGTAAAAACTTTTACATTTATGAATTTTGTAAACTTTAGTAGCTCCAAAATCGGACTTTTAGTGTGATACAAAAGTTACACATAGTTTTAAAAAATGGGTTTTTGTGAAATTCGGATAATTTTCTTAAGAATGATGTTAATGAATCAACTTATAAAAATTTTATTCTATTAAGTGACGTAAATAAAAGATGATTATTTGCTGTTTGGTTTTTCAGTGTTCTATTTTTGACAACTTAGGCGTTATTCGTGACATGTTTTAGAGTCAAACATGCTCGGTTAGTATTGTTATTTCATCATGGAAAGACTTACAGTCGAATAACGCTTAATAGTTATTGAATTTTATTGTCAAAATTTGTGCTGTGTGTAAAATTTAACAAGCAATTCAAGCCAATTGGGACTGTATTACTCGACTATGTAGAAGATTTTACACAAGACTTTTGGTCTAAAACCTTACAACATACAGGTCGTGGAATAATTAAAGCTGAACGACTTGCCACAGCGTCGAATTTTCGGTGAATGAGCCTTAGAAAGACTGGAGGAGGATCCGCTTTTTTATCGAAGAATTGTTTTCAGCGACGAATCTCATTTCTGGTTGAATGGTTATGTTAATAAGCAAAAGTGCCGTATTCGGTCCAATAAGCAACCTGAGGTTTTACAAGAGCTTGTAATGCACCCGGAAAAATGCACTGTTTGGTGCTGTTCGGTAGATTCATTGGCCAGTATGTTTTCGAAGATGATCAAAGTTACTATCGATGGTAAATGGTAAATACCGAGTCAAACCTGGTCGAATCGATGGACCAATTAGGAAATGAGTTCATTGAGCAATTTATCTCTCGCTTGAGACAGGTGAACTCACCAACTAGATCGTGCGACTGCCTTTTATGGGGATATGCCAAGTCACTTATATTTGCCGATAAACCAGCATCAATTGCAGCCTTGGAAGACCACACTGCACGTGGTTTCGAAAAAGTGATTCAAAATTCGACTCTCCCTATGAACCACTTTACACGTAGTCGTGGTCAATATTTACAAATTTTACAAGTATATGTAAAACATTGATTTATCAACTCAAATAAAACTACACTTTTGCAATTTTCCTGTGCTTTTCTTGACAATTGAAAACCAAATGCTATGTCTGATTCTTCAGACGTAAATTCGTATATATCAATTTTGTCCTCTATTAGAGTTGACTCATTATTGTCGCAGCCTACATTGTATCGGTATTAGGCTCTCATCTCAGTCATCATTTTAAATTAACTGATTAACGTCTAACAGCCATAATTAATTAAGCAATTATTTATTTCCAAAAAATATACATATATCCAATTATTTCCAATTAATTAATTCCTTATTACGTCAATCTTAATCTACTTTATTTTATTTGCTTTCTAATAAATTGCAATTTGATATTTTAAGCTACAGTCTTCGTGTGAGTAAAAAAGTGAACAAATTATATTGCCATGTGCAGTGAAAAAATTTGATAAAAAAAAATATGAAAACTTTATTCAAAGGTTCTGAAGCATCTTAATAATAAAAAACTTTAGAAATTTACTACCTTCGAAATTGAAATATGAAAATTCTCTTTGCGAAATCCACTCGGGACTTCAATCAAGCATCAATTACTAACAATACTCAACAAAAGTTTTTTCTTTGAGCCTTTCATTTCCCTAGAAGTGCAATCTATTATTTTATGCTTAAGAATTCAAATTCTTTATTTTTCGATATTTTTCTCAATAGCGCCTTATCTCCATGTTTCCTTCAGCTTGTCCAAGTTCTATTCTTTATTTTCAATTTAGGGATTATTAGGGATTATGTTAGAAGTGTTGCCGGACTCATTTAAAGCAACTTTAAATATACATTTGCAGGACAGAAGTGAAGAAAATTAATTACTACAATGGTTCCCTATAATAATTGTTACACTCTCAATATACAATAGAATTTGGAAAAACAGGTTTTTAAAAATTATTTACTGAAACTGAGTTGTTGGAGATTACTCCTCCAACAAATTAAGATTAAATTACATATACGATTATTTCATCTTATTTGTGCTTTGAAAAAATTTATCACACAACCAGTTTAACCATAAAGATTTTCATTCAAGTGATTGATTCGGAATAATCACAATTTAATAGCTATGAAAAGTCAAGCAGAAAGTTTTTTTCTGCAAGCCATTCAGTGCTCTTGATATTTCAAAATTCTATTTAAACATCAATTTCTATATCTTTTGATAACATCTCAACCTTTACGTTGAAAAAAAATTTTATTCTAAATTTCTTATGTTTTGTATTTGATTTTTAATAGAAGTATTCAGTTGGGAATTTTTCTACAAGTCTTAAAAACGGCAACAGTAATACTACTGTCTACTGTGACTGCACTGTTAAAATTAACTGGTGGATTAAATTTATCAGAAATCCCGGCTTATTTATTTATCGATACAACTAAGGAGTTTGATATGATGGATAACTCTATACTATTAGAAAAAATCTTTCCATATGGACTTTAGGGTGTATATATACGATTCGTTTGGTTCATATTTAAAAAAATCGCAGGCAAATGGTAAAAATCGGCCTTATTTATAGCTCGCCAAAAATTTTGAACGCATTGTTGCTCAAGGTTCAGTTTTAGGTCCTATTTTGTGCCTGATAAATGCGAATTCGATATTTGCACTACCTTTTTAAGGCAAAATCATAGCGTTATTCCCCTTTCATCCTCAAATGGAAGTTATTTGCTTACTTTTTATTCAGGTGTAAACTATGACCTCGACTTGCTAAGACAGTGGTTTGTAAAACACAAGCTTATTATAAAACCAAATTTATTTTATTAAATGGTAAAACTAATATGCTTAGTGATTAGCAGATATTTCACAATACTTTCAACAGTTCAAATTCCAGTTGGAATAATTGTTTTAGTAATGCTGTTTATTTTAATATTTTAATATTACATGAGTTGTTATAACCATGCATCCTAACAAAGCAATAATAACAGTAATGAATATGGATCATTGTGTATCCAAGTAAATTCATATTTTTGTTCTGCAACTTTTTTGTATACCCCTTTCAACAGTTTCAATAGTTATCAATCGTGATTTGGTCCGCACATTCAGTTTTTGTTGTTTGGACAATGGATTGTTATATTTATAAAAAAAAATTAAACGTGATATAAAAATTTTGTACAGCAAAAGTGGAAATAAAGTATTTTAAAAATAAAATAATAAAAAAAATAAATTCTGCCCCCGGAAATCTTTATCATCAACTAAATAACATAATAGCATCAGGGTGATTATGATGCACAAAGTAAAGAAGAGGAGAAAACTATTTCGAATATCGTAGCGATCTTTTGGATTTCATCGATAAGGCAAGGCTTTTACAAGCTTTACCCAACGGCAAACCGCAAGGCACCAAAGAAATTATACCAATTTCATCTAGGTCAACGAAGATAAGGCTGTCAAAAGTTAACATACCGGTTTTCTTTGGCAACTAAGAGACTTATGAATACCCAGTGCAGACCTCCCTTAAAAAGTCATACAGTTGATCCAGCAGCTGATAGATACGCCGACCAAAGTCTTCTTGAAGGTGGCTGCGGAATATTGGAATCCAGTGGTAATATTTGTGGTTCTGTGAAAATTGCGAAAGCACATCATTTGTGGGAGAAGACATAAGAATCCATTGCCAACATTTGCTGAGTTCACTCAATTCTCGGAGAGAAATTTTTTTCCCAGCTTGGAAGCAGTAGAGTACGGGTCACTTCGATCTTATCAAGCCTGTCCATCGAAACGTTCTGCATTCTGCACCCTACAATGCCCAAAAAAACTGTAAAATTTTCTCCAGGAGCCAACACGCTGTTGGGAAATGCAGTAGGTTTTGAAGATGGGTAGGGCTTTGTAAAAACTGTTTATCGTATAGTAATACCTCTGAGTGCTACCCGTGAAGTCAAAAAAGTCACTATTCTCAATAAACACACCAGTCGCTTTTTCATTTTAATACAAATTCAATTGAAAGGCAAATTTTGATGATTGCTGCTGCGGGTTATTTTCAGTCATCTGAACCAACTGTAGACATGGCGATCGTCAACACATTTTTTCAAAAAACCAATTAACATAAGTATCATTAGCAACTTCCTTGCTCAAAGTGTGCTCCTTGACGAGGGCGAATCTATTTCACGAAGCTTTGCTAGATTCAGCTCCGATCCTGAATAAAAAAACATCAGCTGTCCAGCAGTCAGCCTTCGTCAAGGTTTCACTCACAACACAAACCTTGCTAGTCACAGATTGGAAGGACCTGGCTGTTCTGACTTTAGTGGATCCCAATTTCATCAATCAGCCAAGGTGGATTTATTGCTGGACGGTAATGTCTTAGCTCCTATATTACCCAAATGAATAAACAATTTTTTATAAATATGTTGCATCGATACCGAATTCCGCAGATTATAGGAACTAGAAAACATTCCTCATCAAAATTACAAAAACCCCAAAAAAACACTTTAATAAAAACGTACGAAGACAAGTTGATGGTCGGGGAAAGATCGATTAAGGATCTGCATCATAACTTTGTGCCACATCACGCCATTCTTAAGAAGCTTAGCTCTGCTACTTATCTCAGAGCGTTGTTTGATGATAAGGTGCTCCAACACAAAAAAAAAAAAAAAAATCACATCATTCTCAGATGGAGGCTCTATCGTTACGCATTTACCAGTGACATAGACAAAATGTAACTACAGATAAGGGTACCGGGACATGATTCTAGGTATCAACTTTTTCTTTGTCACAAGCAACTAAGCGATATCTTCAAAACTGTTAGCTTCGGTACAGCACCTGCCTCATACTTGACGATTCGCGCACTTTGTGCATTAGCATAGTAGTTTTCAGAGCTGAAGCCAGAGCCTCTAAGATGATCAGAGACGATATGTAGGTCGACGATTTGTTATCTGGGGCTGACACTTTTTATGAGGCGCACGAAAAAAATTGCTGAATTTATGAAAAAGTTAAGTGGAGTTGGCTTTTGTTTACACATATGGACGACCGTCCATACAGAATTTCTCGATAGGGTACCTACCTGTTCAAGATCACGATTCCTCATTTCCATTGCCCACTGAGGTGAACACATCAGGTTTACAGTGGCTTTCTCATAATGTCGAGCGAGTGTTACAATCGCTCAGAAGTTCAGCAAGTCTGTGGCTTTCTCCAAAACTTGCAGGAGTTCAGGAGTCGAGAGCTTTGATTTTATTCTGACGGATCTACCAGGTGTAGCGGGATGAAGTGACCGTTTTTTTTTCGTAAAAAAAACACTAATTTTTAATGGGAATGTAAAAAACAATTTATTCAATGTATTGGCCATTGCTAGCTACACATTTTTTCCATCTTTCAGGCAATTTATGCAATCCACTCCAATAAAACTATTCGTCTTTTGAAGCAAACCAAAAGTCACCCAATTTTCGATTTCCTCGTAGGATTCGAAGTGCTGCTCAGTCTGGTGGTAGCAGCTCCCAGCCAAGTGCTTTGGTTGTATGCTGAACCAGTTTTGCTTTGTGTGCAGGTGCATTGTCATGTCTTCTGGCATGTGGTGGTTTTTCGATCAATGCATGGTTCAAATTGATCATTTGTTGTCGGTAGCGATCTGTATTAAAGGTTTCACCAGTTTTTAGCAGCTCGTTGCACATCATACCTTTTTGGTCCCACCAGACACACAGCTTTGTCTTCTTGCCGAATCGATCTGGTTTTGCAGTCGAAGTTGATGGTTGTCCCGAATTAACCAATGATTTTTTCCGTTTAGTTTACTGAAAATCAATCCATTTTTCATCGCCAGTAACAATTCGATGCAAAACTTGAAGCAAAATTTCACAAGTGGTTTTTAGGTTTTCCATCTGTCTTTCATTCAATTCATGTGGCACCCATGATTTGCAGCTTTTTGGATCTTTCTTATAGCTTTTAAACGGTCAGAAATTGTTTGTTATGCAATATTTAACATATCTGCCATTTGTTTCTGACTCAAAGTGTCATCTTCATCCAATATTGTTTGCAATTCGGCGTCTTCAAACTTTTTTAGTGGTCTTTCACGTTCTTCATTTCGCATATAAAAATTGTTATCTCTGAACCGTTGAAACCATCTTTTGGATGTTGCTTCTGGTAGAGCATGCTTCGACAAGCATTCGATGCGACTCAGCAGCACTTTTCTTCAAGTCATCATTTTCTGGTACAGATTTCGACATTTTTAACACGATGAAAAAATATGATGTTGTTTGCTCAATGACTTGATGTATACTAAATATGTTTGACTGGTGTCATAGCCCGTTCACAATAAATGTTCCCTATCGAGACGTATGTATCTTGACGTTCACTTCATGCTGATACACCTGGTAGAATTTTAAGTCTTGAGGCTACTGGGATTATCCTTTCTATTTGCATTGAATATTGGAGCTAGACCACTGATCACAGATAAATTATAATTGGATTGGGTTTCTAGTGAAAGGCTCGATAAGCACTGGCATGTACTAACCACTTTATATAAAAAAATCAATGCGATTTTGAAGGTACGAAGATGGTTTCAATCTTTCCCAATGAATTCGTCATAGTTATAGGTCGAACCGACCGATTGGGGGTACACAATCGTACTGCTACGGAAGGTTTTGGTACGTGGTTATTGGCTAATAAAATGAAAACGAATGAATATTTTTCAAAACTTTTTGTTTCTACATATTTATCGGGCCACTCAGTGGCTACAAATAGTAGCATAACTTATTCAAAATGGCTCCAATTCACCTTCTAGCAACGGCAAAGATGATCTCTTCATACATTGATTGCAGTAAGCACCTTATCTATTGAAAGATTTTCTACTGCTTGAGTAGTCCAAGCCATGGTCTCCAGACGGCAAATCATCTGTAAAAATGAAGAAGCTGGGTGTTGGCTATGTTGTATTCTCGGAATGAGTTCAGACGTATATCGTGATGACAGAGTATACATTTGACCTTTCTATTTGTTGAATTGTGGAAATTTTCTCGTCTGTAAAAAGAAATCGTCTGTAACTTTCGAATTTCTGTTTCAATGCTTTTATGAGTAAAAAGCCGGTGTGTATGCGCTGAGTCCCAAATCACGTTTTAAAATACGCAACAGACTATCCTTGCTGTAATCCATCTTCCGAGATGGACAAAACGCTTTTCGAGCGAGCTCTATTCTATCACTGCAAACAACTGACATCATAAAAATTTTGCCCGGAATCTTTGCATAAACGTCACGTATTTAATATAAGTCAAGGTGGATTGGATGCGTTCATCAGTTATTGAGAATGAATGTGTTCATTTCATACTACAATAGGTATGCTGGTACTAGGTATGTGTTAATGTGTTCATTATGTAAAGCACAATAAAACGTAGAACCTGACATTACATCGCAAGATGTGTATCCAATATACGTATGAAATAGCACTAAGAAAGCTTAGCTCCACGAGCGCTTAAAGTACACAATTTGTGATGGCAGTTCCAATATTGTCAATTCGGCGTGGAAGACAACATGTGAAAGATTTTGTGAAACGGTTCGTCCTAAGCCCGCAAAAATCCAGTCACTAGAAATGTCCTGTGACTGAAGCTAGCAGACTGAGCTCTTGAACAGCTTCTAGTCGAATTTTAATTTCATCAAAATACTATTTTAAGTGACGGGGTTCATGTTTGGCTCAATATCTTTGTGAACAAGTTAAGTCGAGAAGAGGTTCCTGAGACTTAATTATATACACAAAAGTGAACTGTTTAGTTTTCCCGATGGTGGCATTATCATTATCATTTTGTGAATCAAAAAAATGAGGCTTAAGCTTTGCTCATTAGGCTAGACTAAATCTTATAATCTTATATATGGTATATATAATAATTTATAAATCTTATAAGTCCGTGGAAGTATATGATGACTCTCAAGCCATCTCCATTTGCCCTATATGAGTTAGAGGAAAGATCTCCTGCTGCGGTAGCCTTGTTATTTATTTGTTTATAAGTATGTACTCGTATTCACCTAAAAAAGTTTAAGCACAAAAAATAAACATGATGGGCCACAAATAAAAAATGCGGAATGAATGTTTGTTTAATATGAAAAATTTATAAATCATGCCACACGTCGAATTAAATAAAACGAAGTCGAATAAGCCTAAGCTAATTTTATACAATTTACTTATGAAGCAGACATTCTTATAAAAACACATAGAGTTAATGTAAATTAATTGGAGAAATATTTATCTACAAATTTAAAATCACAAAATCGTGTTATCTCCAGAAAACCGATCAAATTTTTTTTCAACTAAGAATAAGTTCCGTTTTTTTTTAGGTTTATTTATTGGAGACGAAAAAGTCCCTTTGAAAAATGTTTGAGCAGGTTGTTGTTGCCGGACAAATAATACGGTTAAAAAACGAAAATGAATAAATCCACATACGATGGCGGTCCCAGAAATACCCGACCCAACAAATCAAACTCAAAAAGTTTGGAAAACAATTTATTTATTTTTCAACATAATCGCCTTTCGGCTCTATATACTTTTCCCAGCGATGTTCAAAAAGTTCGATACCCTTTTTATAATAAGAACAGTCTTGCTCCTCAAACAAGCCATTAACTGCCGAAATCACTTCTTCATCGTTGGAAAATCTTTGACCACTGAGCCATTTTTTCAAGTTTGAGAACAGAAAATAATCCGAGGGGGTTAAATTTGGCGAATAGGGTGCAAGAGGTAGCAATTCAAATGTTAATTCATTAATTTTGAGAATTGCATAACGGATTTATGAGCTGGTGCATTGTCTTGATGAAACAATACTTTCTTCTTAGTCAAATGCGGCCGTTTTTGTTTGATTTCTTCGCTCAAACGTAGCAATAAGTTCGCATAATACTGGTCGTTGACATTTTTTCCTTTTCAAAGATAGTCAATGAGAATTATCTAACGCGCATCCCAAAAAATCGACGCCAATCGAATCGTACTCGATTCAACACGTACACAAAAAAGGCTTCTATTAAAAACAAATGTATTTTCTACCACCGAAGATGAGTTCGACGGGAGATGGGCAATCTTCAAAGCCATATACGTAGTTGTCAGACCCGTAGGGAAACATATTGCGTGTTTTGTTTACTCAAAGGTTAAAGTGCATTGGAGTAGTGTGCGAATTGATAAGGATGGCTTGGCAAATCCCATGAACACTGTCATAAGGAAGAGATACCTCACTGTTGGAGTAAGGGTTATGGTTAATGTTAACCCTTCTGATGGTGTTTTGAAAGTAAAATATACGCGTTTAATGTTTTGGGTCAATTTGACCCACCCATATAAACTTAGTGCTCTTATAGGTATTTAAATAGATTCTCTAAAGATTTTCTTAGAACGCATTTAATTTTTATTAGTTAAACTCTATAAAATCAAATGTGCGTATGTAAATATATACATAAATTGTTATTGACACTTTATGCACATCAAGGAGCTGTGTTCCTTACAAACAAATGTTTGTCAATTGGTATATTTGTTTGGGTTTTTTGTGTGCTGGCAAAAATAACAAAGCTGCCGCTTTTTATCAGATTCAATGTTGGGATGGGAACATAAGGGCAAGATTGTTACTGCAAGGTGGGAAGTATCTCGAAGACTAAGTTTTTTTACCGATGAGCTATATGGATGTCTCTCTCTCCGAATAAAGTGGGGTGTGATCATATGTTTACCAAGCTCCTCAAGAAAAAGTCTGCACTTGAATAGTTTATTGGAGTTCCAGTAAATGTTGATTTCTGTCCATATAATGTAAACGTTGTATGCAGAAATATCCTTCATATTCGAAAACAATGCTACTGGCATTGGTTAGCCATAAGTTGTTCAAGTGCATCCACTCTAGCCTTGCTTTTACTGTAACGAAGTATTATCTCTGGCTTATTTCGTTTTTCAGCATTTACACTTCGAGAATAATGGAGGGAGCTTAATGCTACTAAGAGCTTATATTTTTATAGTACGTACGACACAATAGTTGTACTTATGTCGTAAAGAAATTATCGTACGTAATAATATGTCCCTTGGGAAGCTAATCCGATAGAAATAAAACAACATGTTCACATAAAAACACGTATGATGGGACAGTGATAAATAAATGTAAATCTTAGAGAAGTTCTTATGTTTGATATGCATTTCAAAACGCATTAGCTTGATTCTTTTGCGGTTCTGTATTTCCAAGATATGCTTCCAATTCTATTGAGTCTATGATTTTCCAATTGTTTTTAAACAATTCCTTTCCTTTCTTGTTCGTCATTTCTATTACGGTATTTATTACACTTAAAGTGAAAAACATATCAAGTGATGATTTTATGTCCGTTACCATGGAAATAGCACGTCTAGTTGGTCCAGGTGAATGGCATATAATTTGATTGTCAGTAATTCTGCTTTTGGAAACTGGTGGAGAATCATACGGCCACAGAACTCTTTTATCGTTCGCTAAATAAGAACGTACGTTGTCTTTTCCTGTCTTTGTGCAATCTTCAAGTAAAACACTTGCCTCACTTTCACTGGAAGATATATCTGAAATTTCTTCATATGAGCAGTCTTCGTTGAAATACGAAGTCAACCTTAGCATATTTGTACTAAATCACTTGGTGGGTCAAAATGACCCAAAAATACAATAAGTGTTGTAAAAACATAAGTGTGATTCTTCAGTGAAATGTAAAAACATTTCATTCTTAGTTTTACGTTAAATCGTTATATTTGATTCAGTTAACAAGTGCAAGGAGAATCAGGTCTGTTCGATCAGATTAACCCATAAATTTCTATGGATTAAAATCAAAATTCGGTCAATTTGACCCAAACATAGCAGAAGGGAAAAAGCCCGTATTGGGTCTCTTGGGAGATTTCTGTAAAATTTGATATTAAGGAATCATGTTTGGCGTGAATTTAATTATCTCTTTTTCTGGAACAAATGTTGAATCTGCATTCAGGACAAAGTTCTACAAAATGGATCACATATTGCTGAAGAATTAAGATATTAGAAAAATTCATATTTAAGAATTTCTTAAAAAAAAAAAAAAAAACAGATTCTAGGCCAATGAATTTGTTTTAGGTAACTCATATTTAGGGTCTGAATTTGACCGTGCAAAGTATCATATTATATAGTTTTTTTTTTTTTTAAGCCACGAAGACAAGATTTAAAGTACTTACAATTTCGCCTATACTCTTAATGTTATTGTGTAAAAAATATCAAATGACTCTTAGATGCCCAGACTTAAAGTATATTGCTAGGGCGACAGTCCAGTGTGGATTAAAGCCTAGATCCTCCATTCACTGTTGTTTGCCTACTATTTTATATTCACAGTAAGAAGGGACCTACAAGTTTTAGACTCCATTGCCCGTTGAAAAGGTAGTGATGTCAGAAACGTAGATTCCTTTTTTTGCTTTTTGGTGTTGACCTAGTTTTGAACCCAGATTCTCTTGCGCAGTAGTCGGGGAACGAGACCCTGCACTTTACCATTACCAGTATAGCATCCGTTGAGTACCAAACTTGAAAACTAATTCAAAAGGTATTTTCGATGCTTTGTACACTCAAATTTAAGACAAAACCAAGTATATTTCTCAGTGACACCGATGGTGACTACGTGACACGAGCTATTGAATTTTGAGCATAAGGATCACTGAACGAAACTTTACCTGCGGAAAAATTGCAGCCAGATTCCGGAAAAGGTTTCCTGTTAGTGAAACTCATCATGGAAATTATACGATTTATAAATTCAATTAAGTACATGGCAATTTCAATACAAAATAGATCAACAAAATAGATAAAACAAAAATAAAGTAATAAAGCACTAACAATATCTTTATGACAAAGAATCCAAGAATCGAAAAATTTACCTGAACTATAGCCAGTTCCAGGTCAGCCAAGATCACCACTTGTTAATCTGTGTTGGACACGCATTAACAATTTGAGAGTGGATTTAGAGATGGGCTTTCTGCGAGCCTTCCAGATGAGGAACGACTTAACCCAATGTTTTAGTCAGAACAACAGAAATATTATACCGCTTATAAACACAAATAAAATGTTGGGCCAATTTCAAATCTTACTTAAAATTGTAGTACACCGGCTACCCGGCACATGCAATGTGTTTTCTGTCGGAAAATAATATCGGTTCTATTGGAGTGTAAGAACGTCGTATTATTGTGTTTGCCTTGTGAAAACACATATCTTATCTGTTGACATGTTTGTTATCTGCTAGTGTTGGGTCACAACGCTGACGATGATACTTTGATTAGCAATATAACAATGGCTAAGCAACTGATCAACAGTTAAAAAGTTCATTTATTTTTCATCTTTAATCCAATGAACTATCTGAATCGACTTAAAGCAAAACAAAACAGTACCGCGAAACGAACAATCAATGTTATTCTAAAAGTAAAATGAAATAAAATAACATATATACATCTTCTTTAGTTTACGACTTACTAAAGAAAATTAGAAGCGTTAATTGGATATAAAATTATTAAAATGAAATGATAAACTCGAGCTTGGATTGGGGTCTATCTCTCTACAAGATGCAAGGTATTTCTTGTCTTTCAATTTTCTATTGAAAGGATCTCCTCTATACTTCGACCTTCCATCCAACCTAATGAAGCAACCGCTGCCTGGTGTAGCTTCTACTCCAGCCGGACGCAGAATAGTACGTACCTAGGACTAGGCCGGTTAAGCTTAGATAAATGCTTAGTCCCTCCATTTATCGTTATAAATAAGCTGTCCAATCTATCCGCTTGACATTTTCTTGTTTAGGAAAATATGATTCAACATCTTATCCAAGCAACTGGACAAATATTTTTATTAGGGTCTTCCCACAAACGCTAACTTGACTGTTTATGAGACGCAAAATCAGTTTTTAAACCTAAGGCTGGATGTGAAATTATTTCGGAGATTCTAGGTGGCATCAGGTCACAAACTGATGTGTCTCCCAGTTCTTGGATCCCATATTGGTTGTTTTGTGGTAGCTGGTCTCGATATAAAAATGGCTTTAAGAATATATATGTATGTTTTGTCGTATTTGGACTGCGAAAGGTAGCTATTGCAGTGAGAAGTTTTTTTTTCAAAAAAAGTTGGACTAGATATCTGACTACGATTGAATCCATTTGAATAACATGGGAGCTGACTTTATTCTATACACTCTATTATTCTCTATTCTCTATGAGTGCCGAGCTGACCATCAACGACTGCACACGCACAAGTGCACTTGAAAAGAAAAAAATAAATACTTTTGCACACGTGAGTGCAGTATTAACATTTACAGTGCGGGCATCCCAACCTTCCTGCCCCTGGTCCTACTGTTGCAGCACTCAGCCACTGCCGTTGCTGTATTACATTGCCATACAGCACGAGCAGTAACTGAGTGCATGTAACAACCAATGGATAGCGTTGTGTGTATGAATTTTTTTGGTATGCTACTTCTTATTGTTGTAAAGGCATGACACACAACAATTTGATCCGGTAAACCAAATCCGAATTTTTCCTACACAGCTGAGCTTAGTATGGCGTTTGCGTTTTTTATGTTTGGCTTTTTTATTCACGGGCTGAAAATCACTTTTCTGCATAAGCCCACTTCCGTATATACAAACCAGCTGTTTTGGCACTTAGTGAAACACAGGTTGATCAGGTACCTATGATCTGAATTGTATAGTATCCCTGTATCCTCATACTGAAATCGTGATTATGGGTGATTTCAGTATACACAATTCTGGGTGGCTTCGACATTCTGGACAGGCCACATCCGAATGACGGAAAACAACTTGACCCAGCTTGTAAATGAGCCCACACGAATACCAGAATTTGATAATCATACCACCAACACCCTGGACTTGTTTTTAACTTATCACCCCGATAAGTACACCGTTGATGTGCTCTCCCGTCTAGGCTCGTCGGGCCATTGTGTTATATCAACTAGTTCCTCCTACTCTCAGCACACAGTTAGAGAAAAGATTCCTAAGAGAACCGTATGTCAATACGAGAAAACCAGTTTGAGCGGTCTTTACACCTTCTTTAGGAATTTTAACAGACACTATTCTCTTTGGAATGAGATCTTTGATCCCTCTACGGATGAAGAGTATATTCTATACTTCGATAACTTAAGGTATTGTGTTATCACCTTTCATTTACATATTTTCAAACCACTGCCTTGCCTATTTTGATTATAACATTTAAGTCTTTGTTCGCACTCGTTCTTGATCCAACCTCCAACGAAGGAACTTGTGCTTTCTTTAAGCTACTTAGATTATACATATAATAATATTATTATATATTATGTATTATTATTATACATATTATAAATATAAATCAATCACACTATCACGTTTGAATTCCATCGCGGATAAAAAATTTTCAACACAACTGAGACGCAAATCGTTTAAAAGGCTTGTAAATAATAAAATTATCTGTCATGTGTCAAAATTTGAGCTCACTGCCCTGAACGGCTTGAAAATTATAGCAGTCTGAAGTTGGTTGCAGTTCGACTCAGGCAGGGTGTATAATAATAAATAAATTGTTAAAAATTAACTCGTTTGTTTTATTGAAATACATAATAAAGCATCAAACCAAAAAAAGGCATAGTACGACTCGAGTTTTAAAAAAGCTGTCAGGGTCCGAGAATTTTATTTTCGGTCCTTCAAGACCAAAATGGCAGAGGAAACCCGAAGAAAATTTAAACGAGCTAGGAATGACTGTAACGTCTTTCAAAGAATACTACAATAATTTTTGGGCGTTCTGTCTCATCCAACGCTCATTTACAATGACATACCAGCTGTCAGCTCTTTGGACAAGGCCAATCTGCTAATTCCACCAACAGTGCTCCATTAAAATCGCCAGTAGCATTTCGCCCCTTTAACTGTAACACCCATCTCGCTATGAATGCTCATCAGTATACCCCCAAGTCCACTTTCGGACGCACTCTAAAATATCGTGATTCATTTCTAAGCCGCACAGCTCGCTTATGGAAAGCCCTGCCTAGCTCTTTATTTCCTAGTCATTATAACCTTCAAAGATTTTAAACCAACGTTTATCGGCACCTCTTTTTCCATCCTCTGTGATTTTCCTTCGTCCGCACTGAGTACAAGTACAAGGGTACTCAAATCCCTTGAGCTCACGTAAATTATGTATAAAAAAAATACACCAAGAAATCCATTTTAGGTGGTAGGTAAGTTTTTAAAGTTGAAGGCCTCCATCCCATTTTTAAGAAATTCCTTCTCGTTTCCAGACCAGCTCTCTATTTGATGTCTCGACCTCCAACCTTCCATTTTCTCAGGATGAAATATTCCACTTGTGAAGGTTGGCCTTGTGTTACATATTTCTTAGGTTGGATATTGTTAGCGGTGGTTCCAAGGCGCGAGCATTCAGGTCTGTCATTCAAAATTCCTGGTTCCATTCGCGGGCTAGAATGAGCTATGTCCCATGAGACTTTTCTAAGTGAGTGAGAACCTTTGGCGTTAGATTGAGTGGGGTAAAAACGCAGTCTAGGGGATGATTCCAATCTCGACAGAAAGCTTCCCGAAAGCTAAAATGCTGACAGAGGAGAAGCAATCGGTATGTGGGGTTCGGCAAAATTACGGAACTTGTTTCTCCTTATTAACGAATATAGGCAACTACACTTCTGTTGTCCAACTGAATATGTGTGTTTTTCAGATAGGATGCTTGCTAGTTTGCAGCCATGTAAACGGCATACATCCATTTTGATTGTTTCTTCGACCATCGATCGGACATCGCTATGCCGTCTAGTTGTGCTCCAATCCGTTGCATCGGTTACTTAGAAGCTTCTTACTTCCTTTTTGTGAATGGCAGTTGATGTGTGTTCTGTTCTGTTCCAAGAGTTTCATGGTTTCCGTAACTTGAATTCTTAATTTGGACTGATTTTGATTGACTCAGAGGTAATCGTCAAGACAGACCAGAATTCGAATACAGCTGCCTCGTAGAATCGCCACAATCCAGCAAGTTAGGGCTTAAAGCAATCTGGGTGCTGATGACGTGCCAAATGAAAGCCATGTTAGATGAAGTAGTTCACCTTTGTATGACACCCTCAGAAATGGACGATGTCTTGAAAGTGCCTCATTTGATAGCTATCACCTGCTCAGTAGAGGCTAAGTATTCCTTTTTCTTGCTAAGTATACAAAGTTCATTTTTAACATTTTGTTTCATAGAACTTGGGGTGGCTTCCAAAGCTCTTACTGCTTTTGAATATCGGACATTTTTGTAAGTCGGTAGCTGATAGAATTGTATCAATAGAGGATGTTTCGTGCCCCAAGACATTTGACTCGTAGATTCATGATCAATTTTTGCTTGCACTCTCAGAAGATACAATATCTTCATCCGCCTTTGGTAACTTCCATGCTTCCATGCTATAAAGCATAGGGTGATTGTGGTTTTATATACAGGGTGACTGACTCGAACTGCAACTTTTTAAAATGCTGTATTTTTTTATTTTTTGATAAATTTTATTGTGCCAAAGCAAAAAATGTTGGAAAATACATCAATTTTCAAATTGTATCAGCAGTTTTCCATATGTCCACCTTTGGCGCGAATAATGGCCTTGAAACGGCCGAAGAAAGCATCGCATGCTGCACGCAAGTGGTTCTGCGGTATTTTAGCCTATTTCCGGCGAAGTGCTTGTTTGAGGTGGTCCAAACTTTGGTATTTTTTAGTGCCAACCTTTGCCTTCAAAATACCCTAGACAGAGAAATCCAACGGATTTGCATCCGAAAAATTTGCAATCCATTGTGTCAAAGAAATGAAGTGTGGAACATTGTTTCTTAACCAATCTTGGTACACCCGCGCTTTGTGAGACGGTGCCGAGTCTTGTTGAAATGTCCACGCCCTCCGACCGAAATGATTGTTTGTCCAAGGCTTCAATACTACCTCTAAGACAGTTTCACGGTATACGATCGTATTAATTTTGACGCCACATTCCAAAAATACGAGCGGAGAGCGACCATCGGCGGTTATGGCGGTCCAAACCATCACCATCTGTGCCGCCTGCTTTCGAAGGACCTCCCTGGAAAGTAAACTCGGTCATTTTGTTTGTTGACATATTGCTCGATAACAAATGGCGACTAATCGGAAAAAAACCAAATTCGGCAATTCACCACTTTCGTGCAAGCGTAGCAACTCCTTCGCTCTTTCGACTCTAGCTATTTTCTGTTGCGGTGTAAGATCGTGTGCTTTTTGGAACTTCAATGGCTTGAGCTTAAGCTCATTTTCCAGTATGTGTTGCATCCGTTCCAACGATATGTTGAGCTCACGAGCGATTTTTCTTTCAATTCGACGCGGATTTCGCTCAATTCGAGCCTTTAATTTCCGAACCATTTCTGCCTATGCTGCTGTTTTTTTAGGACCACCTCCATGGCGTCTTGCAACGCTACCAGTATCATGGTAACGAGCTATGGTTCGAGACAAAAATGATTTATTTACTTTGGCTGCGGTTTTCCAGCCAAATATAAAGCAATCACACTATCACGTTTGAGTTCCATCGCGGATAAGAAATTTTCAACACAACTGAGACGCAAATCATTTAAAAGGCTTGTAAATAATTATCTGTCATGTGTAAAAATTTGAGCTCACAGTAATGAATGGTTTGGAAACTATAGCAGTCTGAAGTTGGTTGCAGTTCGAGTCAGTCAGAGTGTAGAGTCTAATAAGTGCTTTATAACATGCATTTATTACTTAATTGCCTTCTTAGGCCAACAAAATGCCAAAGGGCAAGTGTTACTCATTGATTTCTGATGAGGTGTCATTAGCAGAGTTAATAGTATAGCCAAGGTAGACGAAGTATTTAACTTCTTCAAAATTTTAGCTGTCTATTGTGACCTTCTGTCCGATTAGTTTTGCTCTTATTCATGGCTAAATTCATTTTTGTGGCCTCTATTTCAATAACTGTAAACACAATATCATCATTGTATGCAAATAGTTGCACAAACTTTCGGAAATTTTTTGATCAGTGTTCGCTTGACGAGTTTAAGGAGGTATATCAGAACTGCACGTGGGTTCAGCTCATTTCTATATATGCTGTCATATGCGTTTTTCAATTCAATCTATAGGTAACGTGTTTCGATTTGAATTTATTTGATTTTCTCTAAATCTCTAAAACGTTATAAAATCCCAATTAAATTTTTAAATCAGTATTAAATAACGGTCTGTTGATTGAGATGTACTTTCCAAACAAATACTTAAATAGTAACATTGTCTAACGTATTCAAAGCAAAGTCATAAGATACAACAACACAACACACGCGATTTTGTACCATATATCAAAATTACGAAGCCGAATTTGTTTAATGTAAACATTTTCAAAACAACTCGTATTTATTTGCGTCATAGTTAATGTAAACATCTTGTTCGTTTGTATGGACTGTAATGTGATGGGGATATAGTTAAGAAAATTGTAAATGTTATTAACTGGAAGCCGTCGATATAAAAGCTTTATATAGGGCAGCTCCCAATTATCAAATATTTATCGTATTTCTATAACAGATGTGATTATCTGATATCATTTCGCAATTGGATGACTTAAACGTACATTCCCAATTAGAAATGAAAGAACTCTATTTGCTGATTTAAACATTAACAATAGTCTTGAAAACTTCAATATTATATACCTAGTCTGTTTATCATTTATTACTATCATAGTACAATACTATGTAGTAACAATAAAACATTAAACAGTGTACTCCATATTACAATAGGGAAGATGTAGTCACGTCTCGCATTCTATTAACCTATTTTCATACGTTATTCCGTCAGAAAATAGCATTGTTCCTATTCCATAAGGAATTCCAAATCACATAGAGGCCTGAAATTTAACACCACAGCAAGGCAACATAATGTTATGTTCTAATGGCAGTTTATATTACTTTTCCAACCATACGCCACGAGACAAGACTAATGACTCATTTGTCATCCTAGTGCTGACATAAGTAAAGTCTTCTATAAATGGGATGCCAGACAACATATAGAACATTTCTAGAACTTCAAGAGTCTAAATGACGTTAATTAACAACGTACCAACGATTTTTCAGTCAATTCTCTTGGCTAACTTGAAGAAACCGACAAATTATGTAGATGAACAAAAACAAAACAGTCGCCACCACAGCCGTTGCCGTTACCGTTGTCGCTGCCACCCATGCTATTGCTGCCACTGCTTATCTCATTAAATCAGCTCAGTCACCCGTTAATTTTCGTTTTCAATGAACCAGAACAATTAAATACTCAAATCCGCAAATAGAACCGACAGACACCCTCCTGAGGCGTTGTGTCATGGTTTGACTTTAAAATCAACAATGTTCTGTAGCGCACAAAAAAAACAGAAACAAAAACTAAAGCAAAATAACAACAACCAACAGCCAACACAATGTGCTAATTAGCCCTGAATTAGTGTATCCTTCTCGAATAAACAGGATTTAGCTTTAAAACTCTTCGTGTAGAACCGACGGATTAATTGAGCACAGAAGCTATTTCGACAAATTACCACGAAAATGACGCAATCCACACAAGCATCATACAAACTCTACACCTGTGGGGGGTTGTTAAAGCCTCAAGATACAAGTATAACACCTACTAACCTCATCCCTTTACCCTGCAAGAATAGGTAGAGAAAGAGAAGGAATTTCAGCCTAAGAACGATAAATTAGGCAGCTCACGAAAGAGCTTAAAGTACTGACAGCAAAGTGCTGCAAGAAAGAATTATCCAAGTCCTATCTTGGCCCTTGGGCTGTGCTGTCTTTGCTTCTTGTGCTGTTTACAGATTGCTCTTCGACTCGAATCCATGTTACTGCAACGGTAGCGGGTCAAAGTCTGGTTCAGCCTGTCTGCAGTCCACCATGCCATCGCGCAGCAGTAAATAACGCTGCGTTTTCTGGAAAATAGAATAAATTTAAAATAATTTACTAACTTTTGTGATTTGTCTGTGTATGCTCTAGTGTTGGTGTGTATGTGTTGGTGTTGGTTTTGGTGTTAGGGGTAATCCTTCTTCGTGTTGAAAATAAATTTTGGCACACACAGCTTTTTGCAATCAAGGTTTCTCCTTACCCAGGGTAAATAACAATCTTATGAATGCAGAATAGACAGTGTTTTAGGGTGATTTGTCTTTTTTTCTTTTCTTCTTTTTATTTTCTGTACTATTTGGTTCGATGTTTGTTCTTGTACGTGGACGTTATCCACGATCCTTTTTTCGGATTCTTTTTTCTTTCTTGGACTTCTTTGACTGTTGGGAATGCGGTTGCTATGTTAATAGGATACAAAAGGATACCACCGTCTAACCGAAGCGATTCTTTAATTTCATTTTCATCCTCTTTTTGGCTTGTGTTTTTAAATACTGAACATTGTCGGAACTTTTTTTTTTTTTTAAATGGAAGCATCGTTTTGTAGCTTAAAATGATAAATCAAAGGCCTAATGCCGTTGGAAAAGAAGGGTAAAAAATATTTTGCTTCGCTTTCACTTCTTACTCATAGCAACGACAGAAAATTTACACTTCTAAGATAAAAAATAGAATAGGCACCAGACTTTATAAGCGAGCTAATATGATTTATGTAAGTCGTATCAGAAGAAGTACTCGGTAAGGTAATATATTAACATACGTTCAGTTCCATGATGGTGTATTTTTGAACTGTTTCCCTTTCATCGGTGCTGATGCTGATATGCTTGAATATATGAATGTATGTCTCTTGTCAAACTTGTACTCTCCAGACGTGTAAAAGCGATCAAACCCAGAGTATGTAAGGGTTTTATCGCAAGAGTGAGGCTTAAAACACACCCCCAAATTAAAGCTTGCATGGGCTAGCAAGAGCACTAGAATTGTGGTACATAATAAGGATATGGAAGGACAATTTCTACAGATTGTATAGCAGCGACGATTTTCAAAAAATAGAATGAATTATTTTGTTTAATTTTATTCACCCGATCGGGAAGTTAAGGTTGCCTTGTCTAAACTAAGGTCCAAGTAAAAAACTGGAACTGAAAATTGTTTGCGTAGAAGCATATCCAAACGATCCTGAAGCCTAGAAATATAGATCTGTTTAATTTTGACTACAATAACTACAATAACGTATCTACTGAAGTTAGAGTCTAAAGGTTTATATCAATAGCCTGAGTGGTCCATATAAAGTCCGCAACTGACCAAATTTATACTACGGAAGATCTGGGAGAAAACCTATGAAGTTTGAAATAACACGAATCTATCGACTTAAGGCCTCCGTACGTCTTTAGAAAGTATGACGATGAAGAATGCACGCTGCCCCACCAAGGTCAATAAGAATTACACAGAGACATTCAATGTAAAAAAAAGGATTTAGCGACGCGTAAAATCTTTAACATTGATAATGAAAAAATTCCACAAAATTCTTACGTCAACACATAACACATAATATGTAATGTGCTCTGTATAGTTAGATTAATAGATTAATTGGAAATTCCGTAGGACAGGTAAATGTTTAAGCCCAACTATCTCCATTATTTTATTTTAAAGAACTTCCTACGTAGAGAATTTTAAGATCACTGCTTCTATTGCGTTGTTTTAAAATATAGCTTTGTAGCAGTCATACAAAGTTTTTCATAAGTCAGTGCTCCCAAATTCCAGTGATTGAGGAATAAAGTGTGGCTAGTATTATATCTCTTCATTAAAACGTATGAACATTTTTCTTAGTCATCTGTTAAAAAAAAATAAATAAGGATATGCTGTAACTATTGTTTTTGAATGAAAATGGAAGTTTTCGAAAAATCATCTGCTTTTCACTGTGATAATAAAAATTTCGCACGTCATTTGTCAAAAGAAATTACTACTTACAATATATGGGGATGCTTCAATTCGCTAAAAATGTTTTTAATGTTTTGGTTCCAGTTTATTCCGAAAGCAAAGTTTTTCCCACGCCCACATTGTATATAACAAGCCAGATATCCTCTTTTAAGAAAAAATTCCACAATTACAGGATGAAAGGATTTTTTCTACATTTGAATATTCCATAAATAAATTTTTAGATTTAAGTTAATTCAATTTTTTGTTCCCATAGAAAACAAGGCACAAGAAAACCGAAAGCTCCCAGAAGTAAAACAGAAAAAAAAGTAGAAAACCAAACAGCCATTAAAATTTTGCTTTATTTTCCTAAAACAAAACAAAAGTTGGCCGGAAAAATTAACGAACCATGGAATATGCTCTTTTTGTTCTTTAAAAAAATTAAATCGCTGAAAGGATATGGTCGGCACGCCTCATAGAAAGAAATAAAAATTTAAAATAAAGGAAATTTTTAGTTCAGTTGAATGCAATGAAACCACATTGGTCGGCCATCAATTTACCAAGTCACTACAACTACAAGATACAACACCAGCATCAGCTTGTTAGAAATAAAATAAAAATTAAGGATTATCCAATTGTCTATCAATTTGCTGGCATCCTGCAGTAAACTCTGCCAAAACGAGTGGCACCAAATGGAATGGTATGGACGAGGCAAAAAGAAAGAAGCCCACAAATTGGCTTGCGGTTAAATTGCCGGTTGATCTATCGTTACAGAAAGAAAAATTACAAGACACAGACCCTCAGTCCTAGAGAGATCTAGGGGGCTCCATGGCCTTGTATATGTATATATAAATATGCATGTAATTGCTGTTAGATGACAAAACTTGTTGTTTTGTTTTTAAAGCGATTTTTTGCCTAGTCTTACAAACTGTTTTTGTGAAAACATCGATTTTAGAACGGGACTATTATTAAAGATGCATCGTAGAAGGGCAAGTGCATCTTGTCCTTTAATGAATGACGCAGACTGCATGCATTGAAGCATAATTTGGTGGAAGATAGATGCAGAACACTCACCGGTGTGCAAGAGGAAATCAAATCATCTAAATAACCCTTTTTCGACTTTATACTCTTCTGGGACATATAAATTTTGCAATGCTTCAAATAATTTGCATGCCAAGGTAAATCGATATTTCTGGAGGTGTGGTATTGCAGATAAATGCGGCAAGAGTGCAAAAGTTACAGTGAGTTCTAAATGTGTACATAGTTAGCCTTTTGGGGATAGCATTCCAATGAAGCATCTGCCTTTGTTGGTAAGAAATTATTTTCTAATTGAAGAAAACACTCCAAATGGTTCAATGTAAAAATTATGGAGCAAAATTTAATATTGTTGTCCTCTAAATTGCTGAATATACGGTGTATAAATTTTCGCATGTGATACATAGCATTATGGGTTTGTTACAGGACCATTACGAGTATTTTATACTATAAGGATGTACCATATAAAATGTCACTAAAAAAAAATAATAAAATTAATATAACTCCTATAAATTGAAAATGATAACTAATTTATTATCTGTATTTGACCCATCATCAAGCAGTTTTAATTTATCATTAAATTGATTAGAAACTTTTATTGGACTAGTAATAAGAAGCTCTCGATTAAATATCTATAGCAGAAAGTGCAAAGTTTTTATAGGATAAGATGGTATGTGCTTTTAACGTATAAGAGTTTTAGGGTTCCTTGCAACTACATTAATTTTTTTCTAAGGATTCTTTATCATGCTGTCGACGGCTCAAACTTTCTTCCTTTTTGAATTTAAAATGGGACATAACATGTCCCCGGCAGCGAAAAATATTAACGGTGCATTTAAGGATATGGCGGCAAACAAACACAACAATCAATGTTGGTTTACTAAGTTCCGTTCGGGAGACCTTAGCCTCGAAAACGAACCATATGGGAAACCAAAAACACTGATTAGGCACAATGTTTTAAAATTAACTGTGGGTGTGAGATGAAAAGTGGACTTTGCATGACAACCCTAGGTAGTGGTTAGATGCAAAGAAGAAAAACGAAAACACATTTTTAAACTAGGTCTTCATACAGAAAAGGTTATAGTAACATACTAGATGGGGTGAAAAGTAACCACCTTGGGAATGAATTTTTTATTTTTTTTAAATGTTTTTTTTTTTTTATTTTATTCAATATAGTCCCCTTTTAGTTTGATACACTTATTCTAGCGATTTTACAACTTCTTGATCCCGTCCGAAAAGCAATTTTCCGGAAGGTCTGTAAAATACTCCTTCGTGGCGTTGATGATTTCCTCGTGTGAGCTGAATTTTTTATTGATGAGCCATCTTTTGAGGCTTAAGAAGAGATAATAGTCCGAGGGAGCCAAATCGGGTGAAAATGGTGGATGCGACAGCAATTGGAGCCGTAAGTCATTGATTTTAGCCATGGTTGCGATGCTCTTGTGCGCTGGTACATTGCCTTGTAAAAACAAAATCTTTTTCGTTTCATGTGAGGCCGTTTTTCAGCGATTTCGGCCTTCAATCGCTCCAATAATGCACAGTAATACTCGCTGTTGATAGTTTTTCCTTTTTCGAGGTAGTGCACGAAGAATATGCCACGACAATCCCAGAAAACCGACGCCATAACCTTTCCGACCCATCGAGCCTCCCTCGGGTGCTTCGGAGCACCCATGCCGGCTTCAGTCCATTGCCGGGCACTCATTCTGTTCTCTGGTGTTCAACAGTTACCTATCGACGCCAAAAGTCTGCCCGATTCTGCATCAGCAAATCCAAACACTCTTTCAAAGTGCTCTCGCGTTCGTGCTTTTGGTCTGGAGTGAGTATGCGTGGCACCCAGCGGTAGGATAATTTTTTCATATGCAGAATATTGCCAAAAATATGGCGTGTGCGCTTAGTACTAATCTTTGTGGTATCTGCTAGTTCGCGCATCTTCACTTTCCGGTCAGCCAACACCATTTCATGTATTTTTTTTGACATTGTCCCCTGTAACCGCATCGGAGGGCCTGCCGCTGCTGACTTGATCGGTAGTGAAGTTGCGGCCACCACAAAACTCTCGAAATCAATATTTGACGGTGTAATCTGACGGAACGTTAGCCCTTTAATACTTATCGTACTTTTCCTTTGTTTCCTTCGGCGTTTTGCCTCTCAAAAAATAATGTTTTATGAGAGAACGAAAATTGTTTTTGTCCATACTCAACATGATGCCAAAGACGTCAACAACAATCAGCTGTCAAAACAAAACTAAAGACAGTATCGCACTGAAATTTGGCAAGTCTGCATAAATATGAATGGACTTCTATTCACCATAACCTTTTTTGCAGTAGCAGCGCATTCTGGCGGTAAAAGAGGTTACTTTTCACTCCACCTAGTATATAACGTATAGTGGTGCAAAAACTGTTACAGTCGGGATTTGAAATTCTTCCGCATCCACCATACTCTCCTAATGTTTCTTCAACGGACTATCACCTTTTCCGCAGTCTTGAGTCATTTTGCCTTCAGAAAGTATTCTGAAACCGAGCAGAGGTCATAAAAGTCATAGCGTCAAAGAATCAAGCCTTCTCTGGAAAAGGAATCGTCTACCTTGAATCACGTTGGAAAAAAGTTATAGTCTAACGGTACATATTTTAATTAAACAAAAATTCTAAAAAAAAATAAGCTTTTAGATTACAACCTAAAATCGGACATTCCATTTGGTACAACTCATATAAACGAAAAAAAAAATTAAGAATAGTTGGTTTTTCGTTCGGTTTGTGAATTCCACAGTATTTAGTATCTTTTTCGTATTTAAAAATGATATCGTGTGCATTTATCTTGGTTTGCGAGAACTTCGAGTATAATTGGTTTTTGAAAGAAGAGAGCATTACCGACTCAGATTACCTTTAAATGGCAGATGCTCTATACCGAAAGCTCAGAATAAAATGTAGGCTACTGCAAACTTGGGCAGGGAACAGATGAATTATGAAGCTTATGCAAAGTATCAAAATCTCTTCATAAGATTTCCTAGAGTGCTAAAACTAATTTGCTTACGTATATATCCTTAAAACATCTACCTGTGACATTTTCGCAATAAAACAAAACGATGTAAATGTATGCGTAAAGTGGGGTGCAGATCATCGTTGCTTCGATGTGATCATAGGAGGAGGAATTTTATAGCCTCCGTATGTAATACAATGTCAAAAGCTAAAAAAGTCATCATCGGCAGTTTGGTTACATAGAATCTACGAATAAATCGGAGACTGTGGTTGTGACTAATGTATTCCGCTGCAGCTTGCAAGTCGGTGCAAGACGGTGATGAATAAAAGTAAGTTTCGCTTCTAAAAATCCTAATTTTTCCATGTCTAAGTAGCACATACTCACCTGTAAATTTCTCTTGAATCGGTTTTTTAATGTAATGACTCCTGCAGACATTCCTTATATTTCTATTTCGTTGTCTGTAATTCATCATTTATTCTTCTCATACTCGTAGGTAATTCAAAATTGCTATAATTGTACATTGTATATACCAACTCTATAGAATTAAGCGCCAGTTGTCTGTCACAAAATACACATTAACTCTATGAGCAACATCGTCATCGTAATTTGTTTTTTTTTTTATTAGTGCGATCAAAGGCTTATTTCTATCCTTTAAAATGTTTGCACACAGCGCGACCAAAGGCACGTTAAGAAGGAGAGAGGTACCGATGTACAATTGTCTTAAATGTTTGCAAGTATTGCTTTATATATTAAGACCAGCTCATAAGAGTGAAATATTTCTTACATAGCTTGTGGAAGCCTACACATTTCGCAGAATTTTTGGCGACATCTATTATGTGGTCATTCCAACGTAAGTTGTCATTGGCACACATACCTAGAATGGAAACTTTTTGGGTATTTAAGCTTTGCTTTAAGGGCATTGGACAACAATTTGGAAGCATTAAGTTACACTCTGTTGAGAGTTCCCCAATGCTGTTGATATTGGAATTTAATGAGCTTAACAAACGCTGCTGTTCCCGTTCTATTGTCGAAGTGCAAAAACGTTAGTCCGGAAATATATTGGATTAGAAGTGGAGAGAGATCATTATTGATAATTAAAAAGAGTGTCGGAGACAGAACGGGGCCCTGGGGCACACCATCATTTATTTTGTGAATATCAGACTTGCAATCATCCAAGAGATTTTGAATTGATCATTCCGAAAGAAAATTTCTAATCCATTGAAAAAAAGTATCGTCGATCCCAAAAGCACGCATTTTCGACAAAAGAGCCTGATGCTAAACTCTGTCAAATGCCTAAGAATTATGCAACTACATTGCTTTCGCCACGTTGGTGTGGACTCTGGCTCAACTTTTCGATGAGACATGCTTTTAAATGACTAGTAAGCCTGTTACTACGAAAACTGTTCTGCCGATCACTGAAGAGTTTTCGTGCTTCGAGATATTTCATGAGCTGTAGCTAACAACAGATCCTTAGTATTAAAGTTGTTCATACTTCGGTATGATAACTAATTCAGAAAAGTTGTCAGGGTTTTTGTTTGCAGATTCGAAAATATAATAGTGCATATATTTGGTACTACTACGGCCAACTTGAAACCAGACATTTCCTAGCCCGTTATAAAAATTTTAAAATTTCAAAGCAATATACTTTAAACACTGCCTCCGACTTTAGCTTGAAATTCTTGGGTTATTTCTGGAGCGTATTAAATCATACATATCCTGAACCATTCTTATGTATGTCTCGAGTAAATTTTGAAATAATTTCAAAATCCATGAAGAAGATTTACAGCATATTTTATGGTATCACGATCTTTTTCCACCGTTATTTGTAAACTCTGAATAGCTCTGTTGATCTGTCTTCCAAAGCTGAATTGACTGCCATGGAGTTTAATAATTATGCGCTGTTACTTATTTATAGCTCTTTCATATATCATCATAAAATGCGACATTAGCTTCACCTATTGGTAACCGTTGCAACTTCTAGTGTTCTTTTCGCCTTTAAGCAGTAAAAAAGGGAGCTGCTTCTCCATTAGTACGGCATTTGATCGCATTCTTATAATATAATTTTACAAAGTTTCGGCCTAGTTAAATTCAAGATGTTCTATTGTCACCATGCTTCGGAAGGATCCGATTCAAGTTCTTACTGCCTTGCCAACTTCGGTTTCAATAAAATCCCTCTTTTCATCTTCTTGTGCGGCAGGCAAGGAAATATATTTTCATGCAAATTCTTCGATAAGCAACACGTTAAAATGGTCTTTCCATTTATATATTAGAGATTGCGTCAATAAAAAAAAATAAATTGGTGCAGTGAGTCCTGAGCTTGGAAATCTGGTCGCAAGCCTTTCCAAAAAAATAAGAATAATTCTTAAATATATAGTTCTTTCTTTTTGGTTGATTTCTTGTTTATTGATAATGTGAGACTTATCTTAAGGGGGTATTAAAGTCTAGAGGCATAACTTTCTGGCGGTTTTTTTCATTATAAATTTTTCTATCATTTGTTAATTGATATTTTAAGATTACATAAAAAATTAACCAAAAAAAAAAAAAAAACTAAAAATTCACAACTGGATTTCAACTGGTCATCTGAAACAAAAAAGCTGAACGGATTCTTAATTAGATGCCGTTATAGCTCGAACCTTGGAAAAGTCAACAAATAAAATTTCACAGAATGGCGACCGTTTGGAAAAAAAAATTTTTTTGGCTTATAATAATAATTCCGAATTTTTAAAAATAACTAAATGAATAAATTTGATCTGAGCGTGCTTAAGGCGATTGAGGAGTATTCAAAAAAACATTCACACCAAATTTTAAATAAATCAGTTCATTAGAACTTGAGATATCGAAAAAAGTAGTTTCGAGAAAAACGGTCTATTGTTCATTTGTCCCGGGCAGAACGGAGCACACGCCGCATCACAAAAGTGGCTGTAACTCATAAAATAATTGAAATTTTGAAAGTACCTTTTTTTGAATGTCTAAACTTTGGAAATATGAAAAAAAAAAAAATTCAATTTTTTCTATTTTTTAACCCCTTTCTAGTCTATCGGTTTTTTAAAATTGTCAACTAAGGAAGAGTTTAGCCCTTACAGATTGTGCCTATTTTCGGACGGGACTTCTTTAGATGCTACTTAACAGCACCCATCTCATGTTCCACCATGCCATTCAGGTTCTGTTGGGCAATAATTTTGTGAGTTTTAGTAATTTCCTGGCTTTAACTTAAGTAATAGTTCACTTTTGAACCACTCTTAAGTGCATTCCCAATTCCTTGGGAATGAAAAAAAAAAATTTTTTTATGTTTTTTTATTTTATTCAATACAGTCCCTTTTTAGTTTGATACACCGTCCGAAAAGCAATTTTCCGGAAGGTCTGCAAAATATTCCTCCGTGGCGTCGATTATTTCCTCGCGTGAGCTGAATTTTTTATTGATGAGCCATTTTTTGAGGTTTAGAAAGAGATAATAGTCCGAGTGAGCCAAATCGGGCGAATACAGTGGATGCGACAGCAATTGGAGCCATAAGTCATTGATTTTAGCCATGGTTGCGATGCTCTTGTGCGCCGGTGCATTGTCTTGCAGAAACAAAATTTTTTTTCGCTTCATGTGAGGCCGTTTTGCAGCGATTTCGGCCTTCAATCCCTCCAATAATGCACAGTTATACTCTCTGTTGATGGTTTTTCATTTTTTGACGTAGTTCACGAAGAGTATAATCTTTTTTGTCCATACTCAACATGATGCTAAACAGGTCAACAACAATCAGTTGTGGATCACAGTGTTATCATATCCAAGCTTTAGTTGTATGAGGAAATGTTTTTAAATACATTTGTTTGGTCCACAATTAGATCTATGAAACCCAACAAGCTAACTGAAGCTTATAATCTGTGTCTGCATGAACAAAATTCCTATTATTTTCACCATCCTTCTGCAATAAGAGCCCCAATTTCGAATACTTCAAATGCTAGAGTTTTTAATACAAGTCCAGTAATATAAGTAGCAAGCAAACAAGTTAAGTTCATAACCCTTATATGCAAAATTTATTCAGATCCTCAATTTTTAACCCTCACATATTTGCAACACATTCTGCATTACCATACCATACACATTCGATACCCAAATCAATAATATATGTTATTCTAAAAGCAACAATAAATCTGAATATCAAACAAACACAAAATTAGTTTTCCACTAACAGACAGTTTCCCGGAAGTAATTGACAATTTAAGTGCCAATTTACAAAAACGAAGTTTTACCCATTTACAGGCACATAGGAGCAGTAAGCTATGTATTTTATACTGGAAATAACCCTAAAATCAATATCGAAAATCCAGCACACTTAATTTTGGACCAAACAAGTTTCTGTTATAAAACTTTAGATACCCATGGTCATTACGATCAAAATTGTAATACTAGCTTCATTGATGACTCTAATTTTCCATCACAGGCCTAAGAGAATCTATACATTGATAATAAAAACTGCAATTCAAAAATTCTACCATACATGTAGGATCAAGTTAATAAAACACAGCTTATACATTATTTGGATTTATTAACAGATGATTTGTGTCTTAATTTTAATTTGATTAAATAAATATAGACAAAAAACGGAACTTTAGCAATCAACACCGAATTCCAAGTTCAAATACCCGTCCACCGTCCTTAAAGTTTTGTTGTAAATTGCTTCTCCTCGTCTTTGTTATCTATCGTTCCTTTTTTTTTTTTTCTTCTTTTTAGTATGGTCGTTTATTCAGCTGCATCTTAAGGGTAGGCGAAACGGTGTTGGGAAAATCGATCCCACATACATACATATCAATACATAAAGAACATTTCCTTACAATACTGCACAAATTTAGAAGATTCTCTTGCATTACTTAATATCCACAAGAAACAGTATAAAATCACAAAATCTCTTAAACATTTCTTTTCTTACCATGGCATCCCCTCTTTAACGCTATTTAAAGATATCCTGAATTTATATGACTGAAACTTACACACTACTTGTGCTAAAACATCAACAGGAAATTCGCCAGTTGGGAGATTTTACTCTTCGATGATAGAGCTGGTCAGATTTATTAAAATCAATAACCAAAATATGTCAATTGCCGAAATTTTTGATGTCGCCGTTATTACATGCAAAATCTCTATTCATAGTGTTACAAAGTTGGCCCCTTTTTTAAAGTATTAAACGGACATATCAACAAGAGCTATTTATTTTCGCTTAAGTGTCAACGTAAATTAACTTAAGAGTGTCAAAAATTACAGATTACTTACCCCCAGTTTCACAGTGAAAGTTTAAACTCCACTTTTGGTTAAAGCTTCAGTTCAACAATTACAGTCAAATGTGAAGTTACATGAATATGACAAGCATGACGAAGCAATGGCGTAAAATGCTGCCAATTTTTGTTCATACAATTTAGTTAAAATACAATACGTTCAACTAAACTTACACTTTGAAACCTAATTTATGAACGCACATTGGTATATAAACGAAATTCTATTAACAAAAGAAATACAAAACGAAAGTTTGACAAAATTTATAAACTAGACGATAGAGGAAACAAACTAGCTGTTCGATTCAAAGAGCATTCGTTTTTAAACAATAACAAATAGATACAAAGAAACGAAAACTTAGTAAAAAGAAAATAAAAAGAAAAACGAAGAATATACATAGTATATCGTAGCAAAGATGGTAGACATATAGTATGTAAATAGGTAGTCTTATATTTGAGTAGTTTTTGGTATAAGGTACGCAGTTTGTCAATATATTGCTCCAGCAGTCAGTGCTGATCGATTTTGGCATATCTTAAACATCAAAAAACCAAATATTTATAACGTTACTCCAGTTATCATCCTCACATATAACCCGAGTGCACATACATTAGTACATAGCTGTTTAAAAAAAAAAAAGTCGGTGTGCTTGTTTTATTTCTTCAATGACTAGTAACTGCACATTTCCCGTTTTTGAGGATTTTAGAAGTAAGGCTTAATTTATTTGCCCTCATTTGACTGTATCGTAATAAGAGTTGTGTGTAATATAAATTTTTTATGAGTGCTTTTGTGTGGAAAACGTGCTGCAATCCTCCGGATTTAACACCTCATCAACCCAGTGTCGTGATTTGCGGCCTGTACTTATGGATGGTTACGATGCAACCAAAATTGAACACAAAGTTGGTAATTTGCTCTACGTGTAGGAAAAAATTGAGTCAGATCCGAAATTCTGATACAAAGCCATCATTGCTGGAGGTTGAAGATCAAATTAAATTTGATTAATGAATGCATACAGTATATTGGAGAAGATACATTCGCCAAGAGGAGACTTAGTGACTTAAAATATGTGCAGTCAAAATTGAAAAAGTCTATGTTGAAAATTGCAGAGAAAATTTACTCTGTTACTATTGTTAATAATGAATATAATTCCAGAGAGGAAGAATATTTCATAGGGAAAATAAAACAACATTTTCATAAAACTACAAGCAAAGACACCAAACTTGTTTTGTTGTCTTTACTTTCAAGAGAATGGAGCGTCGACAAAATTATAGAAGAGTTTCCAGGATTTTTTGTTAGATTAAAAATCAATAAAAACATATTCAAAAACGCTAGGTTCTGGCTAACCAAGGGAGATATATTATAGGTTCAAAGAAATTCATAATAATGTTAAATTTGGATTTTCCAAATTCTCGTCGTTAAGACCAAAGAACTGCATTTTGACTGGGGCATCAGGAACTCATTCTGTGTGTTCTGTATCAAACTCATGTTTGAGGGTAGCAATATATCAAGCCTGATAGAAAACGAAGATAAGCATCTCAATGACAGCAGAGCTTGCTCAGCTTTGGTAATTTGTAACCCTCCTGTATAAATTGTTACTTAGGCAAGTGCCTTAATTGCCCAAACTATTCAAATCCAAATTACTTCATTGAAGACGTAATATACTATCAGTGGACCCACACAGACCGATCAAAATTGGAAGTAAGAATTGAAAACTCTGAGGATTTCACTTAGAGCTTTTTAAAACGGCTTGGTGTTTTCATTCGTCATGTTTTTATAACTGATCAACAAAACAGGTACATAAAGGAAGTCAAAACTCTCTTAACGAAAATGGACATACTTGTTTTATTGGACTTTTCCGAAAATTATGGTTTTGTTGTGCAAGATGCAGTTCCGGGGTACCACTGGACTAACGAACATGCGACGATTCACCCTTTCGCAATATATTACCGGAACCAGATCGATAACAACATATTAAAAATGTAAGTTTTGTTGTAAGCAGTGACTGCTTAAAGCATGACACTATCGCAGTGCACTTATTTCAGCACCATCTCTTACAGTTCCTACACAAGAAATGCCAACATTATAGAAAAATTATTTATTTTTCCGATGGATCTACTGCGTAGTAAAAAAACAAAAAGAATTTGAAAGGGAAATAGAGGACGAATCTCTCAATAATATATAAAAAATTAAAAAAAAAAAAAAAATACAAAATACCGTTTTTTGAGTTATTCAAGGATATATGTAAAAAGGATATTCTGGAATATCCTTCGTCCTTCAAAAAAAATTATTCCAGGTCTTTGAAAGTTCACATTTTGTTGAATTCAACAAGGTATATCTTATCAAATTCTGATGAGCAGAGCCAAAGTTATGACTTTTTTAAATATAAAAGAGAGCATACATTTTGATTTTTTGCCAATTTTTGAAGTTCCGTTACACGCAAACTATATCGAATTCTGCAAAATTTGCCTTATGACTCGTACCACTCCATTGAGTATTTCTACCACTTTTCAGCCAAATCGGAGGGATGCCGTTCAGAACCTCGGTCGATCCTTCATGGAATGACCCATTAGTGATTTTGCTTTGGCATCATATACCTTTGGTTGGGTGAAAATGTCTGATTTTGTGTTAAATAATTAATCGTCATTTGCGGTAAGTGTTGATTTTCCAATCCAAAATTATTACGGAGACACGGCTCTAAGTGGAACAACGTGCCGTGATTGGTTCCATCACTTCAAAGACTGTGATTTCGATGTTGACGACCGTCCTCGTGAATAAAGGCCAAAATCCTTCGAAGACGCTAAATTCGAGGCATTGCTCGCTGAGGATCCGTGCTTAACGCAAGAAAACTTTCTCCAGCATTAGAAATCAAGGAAATCCCTATGATTTAAAGCAAAGGGCGTTGAACGTCGTTTTTTCGCCTGTTTTCGGCAACTGCTCAGCGGCATAAGAGAAAGGTCTTTTTTCATCGCATCGTGACGGGTGATAATAAACGGAGCATTACAGCAACTTAAAGTAACAAAAGTCATTGGGACTACTTCTGCGTTGTCGGCTAGGCTGAATACACAATATACACTGCGAAGTTTATGCTGTGTATTTGGTGAGATCAGGTCGGTGTTATTTATTATAAACTGTTGAAGTCCAACCAAACCATCACTGAGGAATGATATAAACTTTAATTGATGCAGTTGAGCAAAGAACTGCGCGAAAAAAGAGTCACAATACGAGCAGATACACGAAAAAGTGATTCGTGTGACAAAAAGTGACAATGCTCGGCCTCACATTACCAAACCCATTAAAACTTACCTAGAAATGCGCTAATGGGAAGTGATTTCCCAAATTTTGCACCGTCTGATTATGTTTTGTTCTGTTCGATGGCACATGGCCTGGCTGATCAGCAATTCCGCTCATATGAAGACATCAAGAAATAGATTGATTCATGGGAAGTCTCAAAAGATAAACACTTTCACTGTAAGGGTATTCGAGCTCTCTCTGAAGGGAAAAACTTGTAGCTAGCGATGGGAAATATTTTGAATGATTCATTTGTAATCATCTTTTCATAATAAAGTTGCATTTACAATACATAAAAATAACTTAGTTGCACACATAATACAAAATCGAAAAGCACCTTTATCAAGTGTTAAATCTAAGAATTAATAATTAAAATTCAGTCATTAACTTTTTATTCATTTTGATATGAAGCTACGGGTAAATATCTTAAATAAGGTTCTTACCATATTTTTATTGAAATATGTTAATAAAGCTAATAAAAAGTAACTATCTTCCATTACTTTTTACATTCCTTAATCAATGAATTAGAGACACGAGTTTGTTAAACCCTACATTAACATCCAAGCCAACATCAAACAAGAAAAAAAAAAATCATCATTCAGACCAATGACCAACGTTACTCTTGGTTTATGATCAGGCAGGAAAAGTTATGAAATATAAATAAAATACATAACTATGTTAAAACTAGGAAGCCAACAGCACGACACTTCTCTACACTTACACCATTATACGTCTTCCATCCAAAACACGAATGAATGCTGAAGAACAAAACCGTTTAATTGGTTTAATTCACTTATGTTTTCCTAGTTTTGCTAAGTATTTTAGTATGCATACATTCAAAGATTTTAATGGGTGAGCGCCATTCTTGCGCTGACCTTGAATAAAGGAACAATAAAAATACAAATACACGTTCACTTCTATATATTTTTTTTTTTTATGATAAACAATAAGACATATTGTATAATTCGGACAATAACTGAGTGTATGTAACAACAAATGGATAGTGTTTTGTGTTAATGAATTTTGTTGGTACACTTTTTCCCATCTACAACAGTTTGATTCGGTAAACAAACTTCTGTAGTTTCACATCACAGCTCTGCTTAGTATGGTTGATGTTTTTTTTGTTTGTGAATTATAACGGTTCAGGAATTCAAAGTGAATGTTGTAGATATACGTGTGCATACATCCACACCTCTAAGATCAATTAGATCTGAAGCTAAATTCCTACGAACTATCGCTATCGCTATGTTGGTCTCACAGCGGTGAGAAGTAGAGTAGAGTAGAAGTAGAGTTTACCGAACTCTACCACAGTACAATCCCTGTTCCAATTCGGAATTTAATTCCATGTGGTAAAATTTGTCCATTACAGAAGCCCCAAACTGGAAAGCATTTCAACCTTTAATGAGTTTGATGTGCTATCTGACATCACACAAATAATTGTATCTCTGCATCCTCATACTGAAATCTTTATTACGGGCGATTTCCATAAACAAAATTCTGTGTGGTTCGACATTCGGGACAGACTTCACCCGAAGGACTTGTCTGGACTTGTTTCTAAATTCTTGCCCTAATAGGAGTATGTGCTTTTCGCCTCTATGTTCGTCAGACCATTGTACATCATACCTCCTGTTGCGGAGTACAAACACGAACCCTGCGATGATATTAATAGCGCACGACTAGCCAATACGCGTATACTCGTAGTTTATTTCTATAAAGAAATTAATACAATTCATGAGGTTCGCGTGGCTCTGAACAGAAAGGAAAAGAAAGTGGAGCAATATGACCTACTACTCGAAGTGTCAACCTCAGTAGGAAACTACAGGGGTTTCTACATTGACTTCTAGAGGGTACATAAGGCCCTTGCAATATATAAGGATATATATATATATATATATATCGTACATTTATGTTTTAATTGAATTTATTGTATAACGCCGTAATATAAGCTTATTATTCATGGCAATACGAGCCAGCCGATAACAGCTTCTTTAGAAATTTTAACTAGTCATTATGTTTCCTTGATAACGACGTGGATGCAGCTCTGATATATTTGGAAAGTAATCTTTATCACTAATTGGATAACTGTAATGGCAGGTTTGTTCACAGTTGGTAATTTGCTCTACGTGTAGGAAAAAATTGAGTCAGATCCGAAATTCTGATACAAAGCCATCATTGCTTTAGGTTGAAGATCAAATTAAATTTGATTAATGAATGCATACAGTATATTGGAGAAGATACATTCGCCAAGAGGAGACTTAGTGACTTAAAATATGTGCAGTCAAAATTGAAAAAGTCTATGTTGAAAATTGCAGAGAAAATTTACTCTGTTACTATTGTTAATAATGAATATAATTCCAGAGAGGAAGAATATTTCATAGGGAAAATAAAACAACATTTTCATAAAACTACAAGCAAAGACACCAAACTTGTTTTGTTGTCTTTACTTTCAAGAGAATGGAGCGTCGACAAAATTATAGAAGAGTTTCCAGGATTTTTTGTTAGATTAAAAATCAATAAAAACATATTCAAAAACGCTAGGTTCTGGCTAACCAAGGGAGATATATTATAGGTTCAAAGAAATTCATAATAATGTTAAATTTGGATTTTCCAAATTCTCGTCGTTAAGACCAAAGAACTGCATTTTGACTGGGGCATCAGGAACTCATTCTGTGTGTTCTGTATCAAACTCATGTTTGAGGGTAGCAATATATCAAGCCTGATAGAAAACGAAGATAAGCATCTCAATGACAGCAGAGCTTGCTCAGCTTTGGTAATTTGTAACCCTCCTGTATAAATTGTTACTTAGGCAAGTGCCTTAATTGCCCAAACTATTCAAATCCAAATTACTTCATTGAAGACGTAATATACTATCAGTGGACCCACACAGACCGATCAAAATTGGAAGTAAGAATTGAAAACTCTGAGGATTTCACTTAGAGCTTTTTAAAACGGCTTGGTGTTTTCATTCGTCATGTTTTTATAACTGATCAACAAAACAGGTACATAAAGGAAGTCAAAACTCTCTTAACGAAAATGGACATACTTGTTTTATTGGACTTTTCCGAAAATTATGGTTTTGTTGTGCAAGATGCAGTTCCGGGGTACCACTGGACTAACGAACATGCGACGATTCACCCTTTCGCAATATATTACCGGAACCAGATCGATAACAACATATTAAAAATGTAAGTTTTGTTGTAAGCAGTGACTGCTTAAAGCATGACACTATCGCAGTGCACTTATTTCAGCACCATCTCTTACAGTTCCTACACAAGAAATGCCAACATTATAGAAAAATTATTTATTTTTCCGATGGATCTACTGCGTAGTAAAAAAACAAAAAGAATTTGAAAGGGAAATAGAGGACGAATCTCTCGATAATATATAAAAAATTAAAAAAAAAAAAAAATACAAAATACCGTTTTTTGAGTTATTCAAGGATATATGTAAAAAGGATATTCTGGAATATCCTTCGTCCTTCAAAAAAAATTATTCCAGGTCTTTGAAAGTTCACATTTTGTTGAATTCAACAAGGTATATCTTATCAAATTCTGATGAGCAGAGCCAAAGTTATGACTTTTTTAAATATAAAAGAGAGCATACATTTTGATTTTTTGCCAATTTTTGAAGTGCCGTTACACGCAAACTATATCGAATTCTGCAAAATTTGCCTTATGACTCGTACCACTCCATTGAGTATTTCTACCACTTTTCAGCCAAATCGGAGGGATGCCGTTCAGAACCTCGGTCGATCCTTCATGGAATGACCCATTAGTGATTTTGCTTTGGCATCATATACCTTTGGTTGGGTGAAAATGTCTGATTTTGTGTTAAATAATTAATCGTCATTTGCGGTAAGTGTTGATTTTCCAATCCAAAATTATTACGGAGACACGGCTCTAAGTGGAACAACGTGCCGTGATTGGTTCCATCACTTCAAAGACTGTGATTTCGATGTTGACGACCGTCCTCGTGAATAAAGGCCAAAATCCTTCGAAGACGCTAAATTCGAGGCATTGCTCGCTGAGGATCCGTGCTTAACGCAAGAAAACTTTCTCCAGCATTAGAAATCAAGGAAATCCCTATGATTTAAAGCAAAGGGCGTTGAACGTCGTTTTTTCGCCTGTTTTCGGCAACTGCTCAGCGGCATAAGAGAAAGGTCTTTTTTCATCGCATCGTGACGGGTGATAATAAACGGAGCATTACAGCAACTTAAAGTAACAAAAGTCATTGGGACTACTTCTGCGTTGTCGGCTAGGCTGAATACACAATATACACTGCGAAGTTTATGCTGTGTATTTGGTGAGATCAGGTCGGTGTTATTTATTATAAACTGTTGAAGTCCAACCAAACCATCACTGAGGAATGATATAAACTTTAATTGATGCAGTTGAGCAAAGAACTGCGCGAAAAAAGAGTCACAATACGAGCAGATACACGAAAAAGTGATTCGTGTGACAAAAAGTGACAATGCTCGGCCTCACATTACCAAACCCATTAAAACTTACCTAGAAATGCGCTAATGGGAAGTGATTTCCCAAATTTTGCACCGTCTGATTATGTTTTGTTCTGTTCGATGGCACATGGCCTGGCTGATCAGCAATTCCGCTCATATGAAGACATCAAGAAATAGATTGATTCATGGGAAGTCTCAAAAGATAAACACTTTCACTGTAAGGGTATTCGAGCTCTCTCTGAAGGGAAAAACTTGTAGCTAGCGATGGGAAATATTTTGAATGATTCATTTGTAATCATCTTTTCATAATAAAGTTGCATTTACAATACATAAAAATAACTTAGTTGCACACATAATACAAAATCGAAAAGCACCTTTATCAAGTGTTAAATCTAAGAATTAATAATTAAAATTCAGTCATTAACTTTTTATTCATTTTGATATGAAGCTACGGGTAAATATCTTAAATAAGGTTCTTACCATATTTTTATTGAAATATGTTAATAAAGCTAATAAAAAGTAACTATCTTCCATTACTTTTTACATTCCTTAATCAATGAATTAGAGACACGAGTTTGTTAAACCCTACATTAACATCCAAGCCAACATCAAACAAGAAAAAAAAAAATCATCATTCAGACCAATGACCAACGTTACTCTTGGTTTATGATCAGGCAGGAAAAGTTATGAAATATAAATAAAATACATAACTATGTTAAAACTAGGAAGCCAACAGCACGACACTTCTCTACACTTACACCATTATACGTCTTCCATCCAAAACACGAATGAATGCTGAAGAACAAAACCGTTTAATTGGTTTAATTCACTTATGTTTTCCTAGTTTTGCTAAGTATTTTAGTATGCATACATTCAAAGATTTTAATGGGTGAGCGCCATTCTTGCGCTGACCTTGAATAAAGGAACAATAAAAATACAAATACACGTTCACTTCTATATATTTTTTTTTTTTATGATAAACAATAAGACATATTGTATAATTCGGACAATAACTGAGTGTATGTAACAACAAATGGATAGTGTTTTGTGTTAATGAATTTTGTTGGTACACTTTTTCCCATCTACAACAGTTTGATTCGGTAAACAAACTTCTGTAGTTTCACATCACAGCTCTGCTTAGTATGGTTGATGTTTTTTTTGTTTGTGAATTATAACGGTTCAGGAATTCAAAGTGAATGTTGTAGATATACGTGTGCATACATCCACACCTCTAAGATCAATTAGATCTGAAGCTAAATTCCTACGAACTATCGCTATCGCTATGTTGGTCTCACAGCGGTGAGAAGTAGAGTAGAGTAGAAGTAGAGTTTACCGAACTCTACCACAGTGCAATCCCTGTTCCAATTCGGAATTTAATTCCATGTGGTAAAATTTGTCCATTACAGAAGCCCCAAACTGGAAAGCATTTCAACCTTTAATGAGTTTGATGTGCTATCTGACATCACACAAATAATTGTATCTCTGCATCCTCATACTGAAATCTTTATTACGGGCGATTTCCATAAACAAAATTCTGTGTGGTTCGACATTCGGGACAGGCTTCACCCGAAGGACTTGTCTGGACTTGTTTCTAAATTCTTGCCCTAATAGGAGTATGTGCTTTTCGCCTCTATGTTCGTCAGACCATTGTACATCATACCTCCTGTTGCGGAGTACAAACACGAACCCTGCGATGATATTAATAGCGCACGACTAGCCAATACGCGTATACTCGTAGTTTATTTCTATAAAGAAATTAATACAATTCATGAGGTTCGCGTGGCTCTGAACAGAAAGGAAAAGAAAGTGGAGCAATATGACCTACTACTCGAAGTGTCAACCTCAGTAGGAAACTACAGGGGTCTCTACATTGACTTCTAGAGGGTACATAAGGCCCTTGCAATATATAAGGATATATTATCGTACATTTATGTTTTAATTGAATTTATTGTATAATGCCGTAATATAAGCTTATTATTCATGGCAATACGAGCCAGCTGATAACAGCTTCTTTAGAAATTTTAACTAGTCATTATGTTTCCTTGATAACGACGTGGATGCAGCTCTGATATATTTGGAAAGTAATCTTTATCACTAATTGGATAACTGTAATGGCAGGTTTGTTCACAGTTGGTTAAATCTCTGGTTAGGTGACCAGCGCTTTTGCTTAACCCGTGATTATTAATCTGTGATAACCAAAAAGTGTTTGTTCACTATTTTTTCACGCTACTAACTTAACCATAAGTTAGTGACAGTTCGTTCCAGTTTTCTAATTTAACTGTCAACTTGTTTGTCTAATTTAACCCACAGTTAACTTTGTTTTTGCTTACCCTTTTCGTTCGATCCTGTAAGGCGTTGAAATTTAATATAATGACTTTTTCTATTCTATTTACATATTATTATTTGTTCCGGTGTGTTCTTTACCTGAATTACGGATTTTATTTAATTTTACAGAACTGTGTCTTTTTTTTTACCGAAAGCCTTTAAATGAACGGTGAGTGTATTTAAATTGTATATGTAAAAAAAAAAAAACTGAAATAGGCATATTTTTACAATAAGAATGTTTCAGCTTAAGCGATCTAAAAGTGAGACAGAAAAATGTTTAAATTCGTGATGGAGAAAAAAAAAAGACACCGATGTACTTACTTCAAAACAAAAAGAAGCGTCTTGGAAACAATATTAGCAAAACAGTTCAATACACAATCTGATGGCAAGGTATTTTGGTTTTTGATTTTCATTAGTTTCATATTAATGAACATATTGTGAACTTTTTTTAAGCCATAGATTCGAGCAGCGAAAGTATTAGGATAAACCTCCAACTTTAAACAAGAAAATAAATCCTGTGTATGATGGGTTGAGCTGAGTACCTGAACCAACAAAGAATTCACAAAAATTTTGGAAAAAAAATTATTTATTTTTCAACATTATCGCCTTTCAGCTCTAAACACTTTTCCCAGCGATGTTCAAAAAGTTCGATATCCTTTTTATAATAAGAACTGTCTTGCTCCTTAAAATAGTTATTAACTGCCTACATCAGTTCTTCATCGTTGGAAAATCTTTGACCACTAAGCCATTTTTTCAAGTTTGGGAACAGAAAATAATCCGAGGGGGCTAAATTTGGGAAAAGGGTGCATGAGGTAGCAATTCAAACTTTAATTCATTAATTTTGGCCACTGCAATAACGGATTTATGAACTGGTGTATTGTCTTGATGAAACAACACTTTCTTCTTAGCCAAATGCGGCCGTTTTTGCTTAATTTCTTTGCAAACGCGACACCCATCTTGCACACAGCTTTTTTATGTCCAAATTTTCAAATAATATGCGACGTACCGCATGTTTTAAAATGCCTACAATGCTGCTAGCTCGCGCAATTTTAGTTGACGACCATCCAGTACCGCTTTGTGGATTTTCTTCACCATTTCTGCAGTCGTTACCTCATTTGGTCGACCACTGCGATGCTCGTCTTGGCAGCTCGTACGGCCTCGTTTAAACTCAGCAACCCAAAATGAAGAAATTATAAAGGAAAAAGATGTTTGAAGAAGATGGTGCACCATCAAAAGATAGGAGTAATTATTGGATCTATAACTTAATTCGTGCGGCTTGCTTAGATATGGCGTAACTTGTATTGTTCCATTTTTATTATTCCATTGGAACATGCGTTGGAAAGCTACAGTCATTGTACGTCATTTCAGTATATATCATTCATTTGAAGCGTAAACAACAATAATTTTTTTTTTCACTCAAATATGTCGAACTTTGTGCCTGAAAAAGTGTTTTTTTGCGGGGAGTTCCTCTTCATTATTGAAAACTGCTTCCGAAAGTCATCGTATTTTGGTCGAAGTTTATGGTGAACATGCGCTAGCTGAGCAAACGTTCCAAGAGTGGTTTGCACGATTTTAAAGTGGTGATTTTGGGTTGGAAGACGATGAACGTCCTGGGCAGCCAAAAAAGTTTGAAAATGAAGAACTGGAAGCATTACTATATGAAGATTGTTGCCAAACACAAGAAGAGCTCGCAGAATCGTCTGGTGTCACTCAAGCAGCCATTTCAAAACGATTAAGAGCAGCTGGATATATTCGAAAGCAAGGAAATTTTGTTCCACATGAACTTAAGCCGAGAGACGTCGAAAGGCGGTTTTGCTTGTCCGAAATGCTGCTGGAACGCCACAAAAGGAAGTCATTTTTGCATCGGATTGTTACTGGTGATGAAAAATGGATCTATTACGATAACCCCAAGCGCAAAAAATCATATGTGAAACCCGGCCAACCAGCCAAATCAACGGCAAAGCCGAATATCCATGGCGTGAAGGTAATGGTCTGTGAGATCTGGTGAGATCAGATGGGTGAGCTGTACTATGAGCTGCTAAAACCGGGTGAAACCATCAATAGACAACGCTACTGAACACAATTAATCCGTTTGAAGAGAGCAGTAGCCGAAAAATGCCCGGAATATGCGACCAGACACGAGGCAATAATTTTCCATCATGACAACACTCGGCCCCACGTTGCTATTCCGGTTAAGTACTATTTGGAAAACAGTGGATGTTAAGTCTTTCCCCACCCGCTTTATAGCCCAGACCTTGTCCCTTCTGACTACCATTTGTTCCGGTCGATGCAGAACGCCTTCACTGAAATACGGTTCACATCAGAGCAGAATATCAAAAATTGGCTTTATTCATTCTTGGCTGCTAAGCCGGCGCAGTTCTTTTGGGATGGGATCCACAAATTGCCAGAAAGATGGGAAAAAGTCATAGCTTCAGATGGGCAATACTTTGAATTATGCCATTGTACATGTTTTTCTTAAAAAAACGTTCAAATTTTGAAAAAAAACCGCACGAATTAAATTACATAACCAATACAATTCTGCAATGTTTCGTAAGAAGCGAACTGATTTGCTGAAGACTCCAAATAATCGCTTAGAACATGAGCAAATAGTGATGAAATCTGTGAAAGAACACAAATTAAAAATGAAAATTTTGGAATCTGAAATGAAATTGAAGGATAAAAATGTGCATGTTTGAAAATTACAAACAAATAATCGTATATTAATAAATTATAAACTATTAGATAAAGTATAGTCTATAAAGAAATTGGTGAAGAAAAATATAAAATATCGAATTTAAAAATAATAAAGTTTATATTTTACTCTCTTTACAAAATATTAATTGCTTTATCCGCTTGAAGGAGTATTGGAAAATAGTACCGCACGAATCTCACTATCTGCTCCGCTTCCGACCACATCGATTGTTTCCGTAGGAGGTTCTCCACGGCATCAGGTGGAATCTCTCCGTTACATTGGTAGCTATATTATGGAGAATTGCCGTTTCAAGTCTTCTAAGACTTTCGGTTTTAATTCTCTTTTGAAGGGACAAACCTGGAAAACGTCTTTTCCAAACTTTTTTTACTTCCTCTTGACAATATTCCGACTTCTTACAATTGACTTACTGTAAAGCTGTTTTACTGGATTATTACAGCCAACCAATGGTGTCGCATATTCGGAATCAGCAAAATCATGAATTTTATCATCGTGCAACAATATTCAAAATTTTCAAAATTTCAAATGCTCTGCATTATTTCCACCAGCGAAAACGAGATTTTACCGGATTTTATCGGAATCTAACTATTTTTATCTGAAGTGTTCGAGAAAACCATGCTACGTAAAGCAGATGCAAGCGCACCTATGCGACAACAACCTCTTAAGTCCCGCCCAATCCGGTTTTCGCGCAAAAAGAAGTTTTAAAATTGCACTTTTGCTTGTTGTCGACGACATCCGAAATGGCCTGGATACTAACTGTCCTACGGTCTTGACGTTGTTGGCCTTCTCGAAAGCATTCGACACGGTACCACCACCACTTTCGTCTCTGTAAGAAGTTGCGGTATGAATTTGGATTACTAATTTTACTTTATGTGAACGAACTTTCACAACTTGTTAAATGTTGTATTGTCCACATGTTCGCTGACGACGTCCAATAATAGTTGTGCTACCCGTGAAATGATGAACGAAGATCTAGAGATCATACAACAGTGGGCCCTCAAACACAATTTATCACTGAGTCACTAGATACTATCACATTTAAACCAATAAAATTAGGGCAGTCATCCATAAAATACGTCACGAAGTCTCGAAATCTGGATATTGTTTTCAACGATATTCTTACCTGGACAGATCATGCTGCAACTACAATCGGATAGATATGTAATGATATATATGTATATATATATATATATATATATATATATATAGCTATATAGTTGCGAATTTTTCTGCCTTGTTGACTATAATACTAGGCGTAAACTAAATGTCATCTACAACAACTTAGCAAGATATGTTTTAAGTAAACGATACTTCGAATACATATCACTTTCGAATACATATTACTTTCTACAAATAATGGGTCTCAGCTTCGGCAACCTTATTAAGTTTAGAACGCTCATCCTCTTGCCTGGTATTATACAAACCAAAAGCCTGAGTATTTGTATAACAGATTAACTTCTGCGAGTTCACAAATAAGAGCCATGATTCTTCGTCCATGCCACTCCCCTATGGAACTCATTACCCATTACACTAAGGAGAACCACAAACAAAAGCACATTCAAAACTTAAAACAGGTGTTAAGGCCAATAACACATAAATAAAAATTTGAAAGGTTTATTATATGTATGTTATATATGTTTTTGTTACTAATTTACTCAAGAAGTAAAAATTAAATCAATTATATGTAGTCACCTTTCTGTTAAATTTGCTTTCGAACCTAAAACTTGTGTAAAGCCTACACAAAATATAAGGGTTTTTAGTTTAGTTTTAAATTCATTTTATTTTCTTTAACACTAACTCTTACATACTTGCAACAAATACTTAAATGCTAGCTTACAATTACTTAACAATCTTATACTTACTGGTCCCACATATGCACTCTAAGCTACTCTAAATTCGTATATCTATGTCTTTCGACTTCATTTACATTTTATTTAAAAAATTTTATTTTGTATACTTAGGGCTAAGACAAAATTCTAACAAAAAACTTAGCCTATGGATGTAATTTTTTATTTTTTATAAAAACTTAATATTTAACTTAAGATAATCCTTAGTCTACCTAATCTTACATACACAATACACACATACACACACATAGACATTACACAATTATATACATATATTGGGATATACCTTTGTATATACCAATATATGTATATATTTCTTGAGTGCTAACCTAAACTTATGCAAGCTGGCCATCGCTATTCACAGAGCAAATAGATTGGTCAGCTCTGGCTCATTAGTGAGGCTGGTCCGTACTTGATGGAAACGACGACGAAACATCTTCTCTTTCATTCAAACACCAGAAATGCTGTTGCTGTCAAATGACATCCCCACCGCCCTACTGAACCTGAGACGATTCACACTTCCGTGTGCGATGTCTCTGTTGTAGTTGAGTCGCCTGTCCCCAGCTGTCCGAAAGACATGGAAGATTAACGGAACCACTGATCTATCCTGGATCAACCCTATCTGATCTAGGTAGGGGAATGCTTCCGGTGGAACAAAGCCGTTAGAGCGCACACTCTCGTGGTAAAGGTAATTGGGGTAGCAAGCCCCAGATATCAGGTTATTCGCCGAAATCATTGCTCCTGCAATGTGCCTTCGAGTCACCTTAATTACGAAGTTGTCCACTCGTATTAGGTTCGCCCTGTTGTAAAGGACCTCATTAGGATAAAATTTCTTGTACTCCGACTCTGGTGTTCTGTACAAGCGAAGAAAAGCCCTAAGGCAAGCCCTCTCAAACACCCGAATCTTTTCCATTAAGCTTGCTCGTACATTGAACCACACGGGATACCCAAATACCAGCATGGGCCTGATAAGGGCCATGTAGCAGATTACCTTTACCCTCGCATCGAGTTGGCTGCTATAAAACAGTCTCTTTGTAAGAGCAAAAGCGCCTTTAGCTCTGGCCAGAGCAGCATCTACAATACGTTTTTGTCAAAATACAGAAACCGATCTAACCAGACCCCAAGGTATCTGACCACATTCCGACAGGCAAGAGGCTGCCTTGCTGTGTTGTCCAATGATCGAAAACTTTCGCCAATTTTTTCTGGTATCCCTGGAGGCTCTTATCTTATCGAAATCACGCTGCAAGAGAGTATTAATGACCTCGATTTTTGGACCTGTTCTGTACGCTATCAAATCGTCTGCGTACGCAATAGTATGGGGAAGTGAACATATCAAGTCGCTTGTATAAATGTTGAACAGGATCGGTGAATTGACCGCGCCTTGCTGAAGACCATTTTTAATTTGAAATATTTCAACAGAAGTCACATAACCATTCTTTACGATGAACTGTCTGTTGGTTAGCATATTATAAAGAATATACAAGAGTAGTTTACTGATCCCCAGCCTAGTCAGCTTATAGAAAAGACCCTCTAACCATACGGTGTCGAAGGCCTTCTCCAAGTCAACAAGGCAGGCACCAGTATATTGGTTTTTGCCTTTATTCCATTGTATATCGGACACCAGTTTAGACGCGGCATGTGAGAAATCATGTCTCGCCTTAAAACCGAATTGATTATCCGGAACTATATGTTTGTCCTCAACTCACCTAGACAGAGCTCTATTGATTACTTTTTCAAAAACCTTACTGATATTCGGAAGGAGACTTATCGACTTATGCGCTGGAAAATGTGCATTATTCATTGCATTATTAAACAGGGTGCGATAAATGTCCACCGCTTCTAGAAGAAGATGTCGAAGCACGATGTTCGAAATACTATCGGTCCCCACTGATTTTTTAGCCCTGATTGTGTCGAAGATCTCATGGAGTTCTTCCTTCGAAATAAACGGGGGTAGGTCACCCTCTCTGGTAATGACATTATTTGCCATGTTTTCGTCGCTGAACCGGGTGAAACCAGAGCCTTCATTTCTCTACTTCATTTCGAATGTAGAAGTCGTGCACCAAGACGCGATCGTCCAGGTCATAATTAGGGCCAATGGTATCATTGGCCTTGTATACTTCCTGGAAAGTCGCCCCTATGGCCTCAACCTTCTCCTGTGAATCCTCGATCACAAAGAAGTCGTCATCATCAGCGGCCTCATTTGGATCAATACCTGCTATTGTCAGTAACCGTTCGTTGTCTGGTGTCCGGGCTATTTTAAGACACTGAAAGTCGTTTTGAATTTTACTTCGAAATAGTTTATTTATTTGCGGAAACATATTAGGGTTGCTGGTGTTTGCAGCCCGAACCTTGTTGTTCCAATACAAACTTACAGAAATTCTGTAATTCTCTTTTATTAAGAGCAGATTTTTAATCGACGACTTCAGTGTCCTGATCTCCGGGTGTTGTCTGTCAGCAAACTTTTTGAGTCTCGAAGGAAGTCTACTTTTCTGTCGGTGCAGTGCGTCAATAGTAGGATTGCGGAACAAGTCTTCGTTAGTCGTAAGTCGATGCCGCTGTATTGTAGTGTCCATAGTTTATTTAATTGTCTCGTCCATTTGTTTAAGGTAATTGTCGATCTCCTCGTTTAACAAATTTCTATTGAACGGTGGGTGGAGCATGTTCGAGGAGAGCGCTCTTGTCAAGGTTGCGGAGAAGCGTGTCCATCGAGCCTTACTGTAGTTGTAAGAATATCTTTGGAGAAACTCCTCCAATTCCGCAATTTCGTTGGGAACTGTAATTTCGGTGCTAAAACCGCAATGGTCACTGTCATACACGAATGTGCGCAGACAGTTTAGCGTTTGAAAATTCGTACCTGTCAGTCGTATACGTTCGTCGTACAGCAGTAGATCCAAATAAGACCCGCCTCTGGGAAACGATGGGTTATCCGTCGTTTTAATACCGAGTCTGTACATGACATCGTGCTGACCCCACCAATCGCATAGTAGGTTCCCTCTAGTATTTGGCAACTGATTTCCCCAATCTATGTGTTTAGCGTTGAAATCTCCGCCGATTATAAAATAATTCTCCCCCGATTCCAGCCTCAGAAGTCGAAAAAGCGTGTCGAGCTCTGTAATGAATAAGGTGGATTGTGAAGCCTCAGGTCAATAAACAGAGGCCAAGTACTCCCGCTCCACTGCGTATAAATGACCACAGCTTCCAACACTCGAAACCTGCGCAACACGCGCAATCGATTGCCACTTTTCATACTCGGTGTGAATGAGAAGTGCTCCGTCGTTGTTTCTTTTAGGAGCTCTTTCACTTTCACGTAGCCCCCCACTGTATTAAAGTAGATGGCATGACGATCGTTCCCCAATCTCTTAATGTTTAAATTGTTACCAATGACCAACTTACACAGGTCTAATTTATATTATTCTTCTTCTGCTGCTGCTTCTGTTGTTGTTGTTGCTGCTGTTGCTGTTGTTGTTTTTTCTGCTGCCGCTGTTGCTTCCGCTGCTGCTGTTTTGTTTGCTGCAGTTGTACAACACAAAATATAAGATGTAAACTTACTGTGTAAATATCCTTTAAATAAACAAATAAATATAAAATAAATAAATACCAATTTTCCTGATTTGTGATGCACGTAAACATATTTCTGGTTTAATTTTTCCACATGATTTTCACATGAGTACAATCAATGAATTGCTTCATCTTTCGCGGAAACTTTGCAGAATTGAAAAAAAGCATTAACTGGCTTCGGTCAATTCTTCTTCTGTTGGCATTTTAATGAAATCCTTCCTTAGTGAATAGAAGGAAGCTCTTTAAATTAAAACCAAAACATTAGTTTTACATGCAACGAAAAAATAGCTGAATGATATGAGCATGAAATCGAAATGCGATCAGAAGTTTCTGAAAAATATTTGGTAAACTATAATTTCTTGCGAAGACAATAGTGAAACACACCTTTCACTTTTATCTTTTAATTTTGACCGTATCAAATTCATAATATTTGCGAGAGGTTGCTTCCGGAATCTTAAATGTCTGCAGAAGTCTATATATCTATACAATAATTGAAACTCATTCTCACTATTGTCACTACTCCACGAATCCCAAATGCAATTTCCATATGAACTGAATTTGTAAATAAAACAGAGATTATTTCACATGAAGATTATATGGTATTATAAAAACAATCACTACATTTTGTGTTATTTTAGTATTTATGTACCATATATACGATCTGAATTTTTGATAGCACAATATATTCACAGAATTTTTTTGATGTCGTAAATTTTGTACGTATTATATCAAAATTAACCCGCGTTTTGAAAACCAAGAATGAACAAACAAAATTCCAAAAAATCATTCGTTAAATGACGTTAACCAAAGAAAATCGGCTGGTTAGCTGTTTCTCCGGTTAATTGACAAAACCATAGACTCTGGGGCTAACATTTTGTTGAACAAACGCGTCTTTCTTAAGCATGTGTAATTTCAATACGACCAAAAACTGACGCTAAAAATACTACATTGTCACAAAAGTAAGAACATTTTTTGATCGTTCGTCAAAAAACTTCAGAAATTCTGTCTCATCCTCCATCCTGACACTCATTTATAATAACATTCTAGTTATCAGTGCTTTGGACAAGGCCAATCTGCTTGCTGCACACTTTGCGGCCAGTTCAACACTCCCAGATTGTTCTTTGTTGATTGCGTCAAGAGTACTTAAAGATCTTAGCAAACACAAAACAGCTGCTGTCAACTCTGAAGAGAATTATCACTGCTAGCCTGGCACTGACATACACACCGGAACCCTGCGAGGAGTAAGAGTGGCCTTTATAGCGAAAATTGGAAAGGAAGACTACTCCCTCGCCAAGAGTTTCCCACCTATAAGTCTGAAAGCATCAAAAGAATGGTCGAAATCCATGTGAGCAAAACGCCCTTTCAAATGTATCCTCTCTCGGCGATGCAACACGCCTACCAACGCGGAAAATTCTGCGAGAGTGCGTTTCAGAAAGTGCTAGGCAGAATTGAAGATGCACTCGACAAGAGAGAATACGCCTTGGAGTATCGACGTTGAATGTGCTTTCAACAACGCAACTTTTGATGGTATGTGTTACTCTGCCAGACAACATGGCGTAGACGAATCAATAGTTTTGTGGATAAAAGCAATGCTGGTGAATAGGACGTTGATTGCGGATGCTGGCCGCGGCAAAAATGTGGTGGCGAGTGTAAACAGGGGGGCTTTCAGTCAATCTTTACGAGAAGAAGGAAGCTGCCTAGTTTGTCTTATGAAGTGCTTAAAGGCATCACCATTAAATTCTCCAAAGAAGTTATGTATTAAGGTGTTATCCTGGATAAAAAACTTCTCTGTACTAAACATGTTACGTCGAAAGCTTTCGGAATTCTGCCAGTACAGAGGAGCTATCAGCAAGACGTTGGGCCTATCACCGAGAAGGGTCCTTCGAATCTACACGGCTATTATAACGTCAATTATATCCTATGCATCGGTTGTCTGCTGGAATAAGCTCTCGCGAATATACGTGATTGCTGCTTTTACCGGACTCGAAGAAGGCGAAGAATTTGCATTTGTAACGATAGAACTTACTGAACCCTCTTATAACTTCCAGGCTGGTTCAAGAATGCAAGAGATTACTGAACGCAGTCGTGAACTAAGTGACCCTCGGTTTCCTCGGTTAAGGCTTCCATTGATAGTTGGGTCTCACAACATAGCTCCCAAGGTTGCAGGCAGACCAAACGAATGCTTTTCTACGTCTCTGGGAAAGGTTGCTTACTGGCGTCGTGACGGGGCATTACACTTGTGCTAAGGACTTAATAATGCTGGGCATAAGTGACACAACATCCTGCGATGCTCTCTGTGAAAGTAACGACGACACCGCGAAACACTATTTTTCATTTCATTTCATTTCATTTAAATTTTATTTAAATTCACTTAAAAAATAATACAAAATTCTTAAGAATAAAAGCATTACAATGCGAAAAGAATAAAGTGACCATTCTTTGAAAGAAAAACGATCATTGAAGAATGGTCTGCTTGAATTTTACAACTTCTATTTCTAACAGCTATTGAAATATTTTGTAGTTCCGAACATTACGTTACTATATTTTAAAAGGATCTATATGCCTGTAGTCAATAGTGAATAACCATTTTTTAACAACTTTTAGAAAAGCACGTTAATTATGAGTTCTCCTAATATAGAGCGGAAACTTATTTAAATATGTAGGGGCGAAAAATAAAAAGAAACGAGAAAAATGTGTTTTGCGTGCAATTAGTACACAAACAAGTGACATATTATTGACGCATAAATTGTATGATCTCGAGTATCTAGTGGCTAAATTCCCACTTTGTTTGAAAAATTCTCTTAAAACCTTAAAAATGTAGAGATGTCCTGAAGGGAAAATACGAAGTACACAGAAAAGAAGCAATGAATGACTTAAACGGTTTTTCCTACTAATTATTCTTACAAGATGTTTTTGCGCAAAATAACTTACATAAGCTCCTCCCCAACTCGAAAGGCCGTATCGCAGTTTTGAATTAACCAGACCATAATAAATCATGGTGAGAACACTTTTTGAACAAATGGGTTGGAGTCGATACACCTTCCTGACAACGCTTTTTAAATGTGCCTTTACAGAAGATATTTGAGGCTTCCAGTTTAATTTAGAATCAATAAGCACTCCCAGGTATTTGAAGCAGTCGACTTCTTCTATCTTAAAGCATCTGGGGGAACAACTAACAGATGAAGAATAGTTTATCTTTCCACATTTATGGCTTGGCAAAAAGAACTTTTTGCACTCAGCAGCATGAAAAAACAGTAATCTTAAAGGACATTACTTTGATTTTATCGCTTAGCACAAGCTTATGCAATGTAAACCACTTCCTTAGAGTTTCCAAATCCTTCTCAATTTTTACGATGCAATCAAAGGTAAAAATACTCCCTTCGTAAGTAAACGCTATATCATCTGCAAAAGCAGAAGATAGACCATTAAATTTTTGTTCGAAAAGTGAGTTTATGTAAATCAAAAACAAAAACCGACCCTTGTGGTACACCGTTATTTAATTTACGAAAATAGCTAAAAATACCATTATTACAAAATTTTTGCTGTCTCTCGAACAAATACGACCGAAACTTATCATGAATTACACCCCTGAAACCGATGTTGGAGAGTATATTTAAAAGTAACTTGTGATCAACCATGTCAAACGCTTTTGTCATGTCAATGAATGGGGACATCATGGGCTTAGACTCGTTGATTCCTTTAAAAAGATTGCAACCGAAGTTCAAAATTGCATCTTCTGTTGACAAGCCAGACTTAAAACCAAACTGTTTATTTGAAAAAAAAATATATATATATTTCTATACATTGAAATTGAAAATACAAAAAAATAGCCTTGCGGTTCCCTTTCTTAAAACGAGGAATAACTTCTACCCATTTCAGCTGACTTGGAAACACACCACTGTTAACACTAAAATTGAACAAGTAACACAACACATCACAACACAACAACAGAGATTCCATCACTTGTGCACGAACTTTTACTTTGCATTAAAATTATTAATTTCAAAATCTCACAAGACGTAAACGGGTCGAAAACGAAACTATTTGTGACAATACTTTGCTGTATGAGACCATTAGAAATGCTACAGGAGCAACTATCCTTAAGCGGTGTGGTAGGTTTTAGTTTATCAGAAATTTTAACAAAGTAATCATTGAAAATGTTGGCAATTGTGAAAGGGTCAGAAATATTTTCATTATTTTCATATAAATTATAGACTCCTTGAGGCTTTCTTTCTTTACCCAAGATCTGATTAACTACCTTCCATTCTTGTTTAACATAACCTCTGGATCTACACAGTCGCGAAGCATAGTAATTGTCACGAGTCAGTGAAACAAGCTTTTTTATTTTATCGCAGAGTTTGGAATAGTACTTGTGAAGGCTGTGATCTAGGATCAACCGTCTTTCTTCAGTTATCGGTTTTAAACGTTTAAGCAGAAGAATTTCGAAGACTTGAAATTATCTGCAGGAGCGATTTTTTGTCGTTTGGACTTTTCCCCGGATTTGGAACCATTATAATTTCTGCGACTTTCCATTGGCTTGGAAAGTATAAAAGTGTCATGGAAGCATTTATAATGTGGAGGAACTTGACAAACGCTTTTCGAAGTACCTTTAGAATTTCACTTGTAATCAAATTGTATCCTGGAGCCTTATTATTTTTTAGGTTTTTATTGTTTGCTGTAGCTCAGACGGTGATACGGATTTTATATTTTAGTTGTCGGATCCTGTTCTGAGATTAAGTTCTTGGGCCAATTAACGTCCTTCGAACGGTTTGAATGTTTCTTCCAAGTGGTAGGCAAACAAATTCGCTTTCTCTTTGTCTCCTTTTGCCCATTCGCTGTCGGCTGTTTTTACCGGTGCCAATCACATAACAGGTTTCTTAGTCGACTTCACGGCTTTCCAGAGCGAATAATTGGAACTCTTGTTCGTAGTCAAGCCTTCGAGGTAATTAGAAGTCTCACGGTTCTTATATTCTTGCAGCATTTGCTTTAGCTTATTTGATAGACGGTTCAAATAGGATTTATGCGGGGGCGCACGTGATTGTTGCCATCTCCTTTTGTTCGAAAGGAAGTGTTGTTCCACGCAGTTCTTAGGGTGATTTCCACGAACTTGTCAAATTCGTCTTTTATTTGCAACGGCGTCCTAAGTGGAACTCTTAAAGCAATATTTTCCTTGCAATTTCTTTTGAAACCATCTCAGTTTGTTTCCTTATTCGTCAATCTGAGCGGTCTTTCGGTTTTTGCTATTATTAGATTACTGGCGAGTGATCTAAGCAGAGTTCATAGGATTCTTCTAAAGTCGTGAGATATTTGTGGACCACTTTTGTAACGAAAAAATCGACCAGGTCAGGTATCTTATTTGTGTCGGTGGGCCAGTAAGTTGAGCCTGCCCTTCGTCAAAATGAATCTTGAACCCCAAAATGTATACTTTACGTTGAAATCACCATCGAGAATAAAGTTTGACCCAAGTTGGTAAAAAAGGCTATCGAGGTCGTCGTCTGCCATCTTATATCTCGGAGGAAAATAACAAGATGCTATATTATAGTCTATATGATTTATTTATTAATGCACCCTTTAATATAAAGTAAGGATCCACCCTTCACATTTTCTGAGGGAAGATGATGCGCGTGATAACCAGAGTAACCTTTTATCTTGGGTTTAACTCCCTTTTTTAAGTGTGTTTCCGAAATCAGGCATATGTCAGTGCGGTCTTTCCATAGAAAAGATTCTAATTCGTCGATTTTTTTCAGAAGGCCATTTGAGTTGCGCGTTAAAATCTTAGTCAACTCTTTCATTTTCATTTTTGTTTGATTCTTTCTGCGCAACGAACTCGAACTTGCTTAATTTTTCACTTGCTTATTTATTTTTATTTGTTCATCTAGTTTTTCTAAGATGACTGCGAGACAGCGGATCTGTAGTGGCGGAATCTATTTTGTTAACTTTTGACGCGACCTCAGCGTATGAACTTGCGCGGACCGGTACAGATTTTTTAATTGCATTTGATTCGGCAACGTTTTATTGAGCAGATTTGTGCTTTTGCGTTACCGCTTTCTTCATTGTGACTCTCTTAGCTGTCTTGAGCTCATCAGTTTAGGGATATTGCACCTTTAGGTCCGGATGAATGAATTTCGTGGGACTTTTTGCCCTCTTTTGTATTTCTTTGGCGATTTCTTTTCGATTTCAAGTGTCTTTAACATTGATCTTTGCTATAACTAAAAGTATTATATGAGACTCTATTTGAATTACACTAGTCTTCAAGATTCGGTTAAAAAAAAATTTAATGGTAATATCTTTAAAATTTTTTTCAGTTTTTTATTCCTCACTATAACCCAGTTCGGTTTCAGAGTCTTTTTGATTCCCCCTCTGCTTTTATTTTGTATTAACTTTGTTTCTTTTAAGTTTCAATGCAAAATTAGATAGCATACAGAAGCTAATGGTTCGTAACGATGGCTGATTTTTTGACATCACGCTTTATCCGAAAGCTACTTATTATTAAAGAATATAATAGCGTCTCAACGTCCTTTTTATTGACTATAAGTTTTATTCGATAGCTCTCATGACTACACCTTAAACTTGATCTATATATATAACTTATATATACCATAAAGATAATGATGATATGATCTATATATAAAGTTGACTTTATTTTTACTTCACTGGATGTTCTGTATCTAAGTTGAAAAATCCTTTTTTATTATTATACTTGCACTTAAGAGTTTGCAGATATCATCATAAGAGCTGCCCATCTGTTTGGCTATACCACATGCAAATAAGATCAAATATGTGCGTATTATTTATATAGCTTTTGAACAGTACAACCAGCCAGAATCTCTTCTGTCTTATAAAGAAAGTAGCATTTGTCGAATTTTCATTATTCATTGTAACAAAACGCCGTGTTCTTCAAACGAATTCTCGGCAGATAGTATTTCTATTCATTACACTTTGTGTTAACTCTTGAAACTGCACTCCTATAAGGAGTTGATATATTTTGTAATTTAATATTGACTTCATGCGCTTCATTTTCATTTTATGCAAAGTGCACTCCACTTATGACATTTCAGAAAAAATGTCTTTTGAAATATCATCTGCCCTTAATATCCCTCCCATACAAATAACTAATAATTCAAATTGCAAACGCAATGCCATTTTCATAATGTGATCCAAACAAACACCCATGCTCATGCTTGAAGCTAGAAAAGTGCATTCAATCGGAATCGCAATAAATGGAAACAGCGCTCTTCTGTTCAGGATACAAAAACTAGCACGGTGCCACGTATCTGGAAAAGGAAACAGCACCACACAGAATCAAACTAAAGACAATGGAAACAGGAGTGACGGCGGAGATGAGTATTTCAGTTTGCTAGCAATTCGAGATGAGACTTGTTTTTCAAGGAAATGAAAAGTGTACACGATAAGCGCACTGTAGTTTACTTGTTTCATCGCATTATAAAGAAATTCTTTTCAGCATGGAGTAAAATGAGTTCATGGAATGTGGCACAATACCTCCTATAACTGATACACGGAATTGTTACAACAACGTGCACTAAATAAGGAGGTGGCAATAAATTAACTTGTGAGTTTTCTAGAGAGTCCTCCAATCGAATCTAAAAATATTATTTTAAAAAGAAGGTTTTTCAATCTGTTTAAAACGTTTAGTCTAAAACGTGAAAGAAAGTGATATAAGGAATTTGTTTAAGCGTCAAATCTATTAGTTGCATTAAAAAAAGGAACGTTTATAAGAAATCTTTAAGCATGAGTCTCCAATGCAAATAACAGTGGCATCCAACTTAAACTTCAGTTGATGTTAAAATAATATAAAAAACAATGAATATATATAAACTGACAATTTCCTTCGCATTTCCGTCTTCACAGTTCGTTAATTACCTGCGTAGGTGATAAAAATTAATAAACTTACTGTGTTAATAAAAACTACAGAAAATTTTTTGGACGACATGAGTGGAAACACGAGGAAAGTAATAACCAAAAAGCACTATCGGAAAGCACTCTTAGCCAGGTTTAAGTTTAAACATTTAAGGAAATCAGAACCCTAAACATGAAATGCTAAATAAAAGAATGGCCAAGTACTTTGAACAAATGAAGAAAAAAATGAGATAATTACGGTTCAAGCTCTAACGGAAAAAGCTGATGTTCTTACCCCTGCATAAAAATCCCTAACTTCAAACCTAACCTAGGATGGAGAAAAGAAGTTAAAACATCGTTTTAGAAACATTTCGTGTAAGATAGTCCGTTGTTCTGAAGCTGCGCATCGATTTGAGGAAAATATGGACAACATTTACAGTGCTGACTAGACCGGACTGATGTAATACATGAGCTGAAAAGTCCGTTTCTAAGAGAGGGCACCACATGAATTAAATCCATACCATTTTCAGTTAGTACCAACCTTCAAAAGATATGTGTATAAATTTGACAGCTGTCGGACAATTAGTTCTCGAGATATGATATAGCGTTGTGAGTGAAGCAACTTTTGATATTGTGAATAAAAATGGATTCAAAGCAATTTCGTATGTTGATTTATCATTGCTTTTTGATGAGAAAAAATGCAGCCGATACAAAGAAATGGCTTGATAAGTGTTACCCGGACTCTGCACCAGCCAAACGAACCATTCGCAAGTGGATTGAAAAATTTAAAAGTGGTCATACAGGCACCGAAGATTATGCACCCAGTGGATATCTAAAAGACGCTGTTTCAGATGAAAACATCAAAAAAGTCCACAAAATGATTACGAATGACCGTAAAGTGAAGTTGATCGAGTTAGCTGAGGCGTGTTGGATATATCATACACGAATATTTGGACATGCGAAAGCTCTGTTCAAAGTGGGTGCCGCGTTTGCTCACAGTCGACCAAAAACAACAACGTGTTGATGATTCAGAGGAGTGTTTAAAGCTGTTCAACCACAATAAAGCCGAATTTTTGCGTCAGTATGTGACAATGGATGAAACTTGGCTCCATCACTTCACACCAGAGTCAAATCGGCGAGCAGGCGACGCACCTCGTCCAAAACGGCCAAAAACTCAAGAGTCGGCTAGCAAGGTTATGGCATCCGTATTTTAGAATACACATGGAATAATTTTCATCGACAATCTCCAGAAGGGGCAGACTATCAACGGCGACATATATATTACATTGCGTTGTTGGAGCGTTTGAAAGACGAAATCGCAGAAAAATGGCTTCATTTGAAGAAAAAGGAAGTGCTGTTTCATCAAGACAATGCACCGTGTCACAAGTCGATGAAAACGATGGCAAAATTGAATGAATTCAGCTACGAATTGCTTCCCCACCCACCGTATTCTCCAGATTTGGCCCCCAGCGACTATTTCCTGTTCGCAGACCTCAAAAGAATGCTCGCCGGAAAGAGATTTAAGACCAATGAAGAATTAATCGCCAAACAGAGTCCTATTTTGAGGCTAAACCGAAATCGTACTACAAAGTTGGTATCGAAAGACTGAAAAATCGTTTCAATCATTGTATTGATAAATAAAGTTAAATTTTGCAAAAATTTTGTGTTTTACTATAAAAAGGCACGGACTTTTTAGCCCATGTGTTATATTCCTGGTGGAACATTCGCCTCAAGAGGTAAAACTGTTACAGTTGGTCACACTTGTCTTCATATGAAATATCACATCATATTATATTTTTCAATCGAAAAATACAAACAACCCAGATATTTCCTAGGAAACAACTTTCCAATTGCATATAACTTTATTAGAAAAGCCTGGATGACCAGTACGATAAGAAAATTCTTCTTCTGGTTGACAACCCTTCTTGTCATAAACTAGATTTCAAACCCCTAAATATCCCAAGTGATCTTTTACCGCCATGCGTTGCTAGTCTTACACAGTCTTTGGACCACGGTAAGAAGCAATAAACTTAATGTCGAAATCTTCTTTAAGGCCCAGTACTGAAAGTGGTAATTACAAACTTATAAATTTATTTATTTTTAATAGAAAAGAAATAATGAGAGTGTAATAAGATTAATTAATTAATTAATTAATTAAAAAAAAAAGATTAGGAAGGGGAGGGGGGGAATAAAGTTTTTTTTTTTATTTTTTTTATGATGATGGAGATATAAATTTGGGAGTACAGGAAATTGGGATATCCAGCGCAGCTTTATGCTCAATCTTCCAGGCAAATACGAATGGTTATTCCATAATTCTGCCAGAAACAATTTAAATCTTGGAAAGATGCATGTCTGCAACTGGTTGGAAAATACGACCAAGAAGCAGGATAAAGTCAAGCAGTCCATTTTACCTAAAACAACAAATAAGTTAGCAAGTAAATTCAATTTGCCTTTACCCACCTCCTCTTACCACAACAAACCCAGCTCCAATTGGAGTTTTAAAAATAAAATTTTTCCTAATTTTAAGCCTCCCACCCATACTTTAACTCCCACTATCCCACTTAGTCCCTACAACACTAACTCCCCCAACTCAAACTTCCTCCATCCTCAGAACTGGAGCTAAGTATCCTAATTTCATCAGTTCTCACATTTAAACCCTATTTCAGAAACCCAATCCGTTGTGTCACCAAATTCATTAACCACTACCTCTTCTATTGACCCCCTTTTGCCACCAATTGTTAAATTAACGCAGCAAACTAGCGATATCACCAAATGTTGCTATGCCCTCTCTAGGCCTAGAGATAAAAAGATATATGAGATTATACGTCTATATCTTATCTGCACGATAAATCTGATTCGGTGTGTTACTAGAGTAAAACAGAAACAAGCGTCGTGGTTTCTATCCAGCAGGAAGGCCTCCCTACTGACGTTGCCAGTCTCAGGAAACTTTATATAAAGTATCAAAGAGTACACTCTAAAAGAGTATCACACCTCCAACGCAGTCTACTTAACCATGATACATTCTTTTGACCCTAAAAAGTCATGCAAAAACCTCCCCCTCACCTTCTATTACCAGAACGTAAGAGGACTGCGTTCTAAAATCCACCCCGTTTTCCGTCAATCTCATGCTCTCCCATATCTACGCTCTGAATGAAACTAATCTTATCCCTAACATAAAAAACCAGAATTTATTCTCTCTTTCTTTTAATGTTTTTCGGGATAATGATCGCACACCCCCCTTAATTGAATCCCCTTGTCGAGGCATCCTACTAGCTATTCATAACAGCCTGGACTCCTATCTTGTTGCAACTTCATCTTCTCCTAAGCTTGACTTTGTGTCGGGTAAAATAACACTTACTCGTAGATGCTTGTATGTTATGTGTTGATACATTCTTCCGCGCAATCTATTGAATCCTACCAACTTGCTATTGCAGCAATTGACAATTTGATCGACTTATCAGACTCGCTTGATGATATCATTATCACTTCCAATTCCATTTCTACTAAGGAACGCCTCTTTTTAGATCGGCTAACAGACTCTAGTCTACGCCAAGTAAGTGGCGTTTCCAACTATATGGAAAGACAATCAGACCTTATCTTCACAACTGATCGCATCAACTCCTCAGCATCGTGTTGTTCCCTATCTCTTTCAACTATTGATAACTTTCATCCTCCACTTCTTCTCTCATTTTTCCACAACTCTCCCCTTCAGTCGCCTCCCCCCGCAGATCTATTTTCTTACAATTTTCACAAAGCTAATTTCCGTAAAATCAATACCTATTTAAGCAAGGCTTCTTTTGAGTTTACAATCTATCTCTGGTTGCTGCCCTCTATATTTTTTACAGAGAAATATTCAAATCCATCTCCCGCCATAAAACTTCTTCTATATCACCTCCTTGGTATAATCGTAGACTTCGCTTCCTACAAAACAAAAGAACCAAGTGCGCAAACCAATCTCATAAATGACCCCAAGTCCTTTTTTCAATTTGTCAATTGCAAAAGAAAGACTGATCCTCCTACCATTGACAACTTTTATGCTACATTTTTCAAACAATCTTTTGCCAACAACTCCTTCGTACCAGATCCCTCCTACTTCAATGGTCTTCCAACTTTCTAAATTGGTCCCTTTGTCACTCAAAATTTCGATCCCGCCGTGTTTCTTAAAAAAATGCTCTTCCAACCTGTCTCTACATCTCTCTTCCTTTTTCGTCTATCCCTTACACAGGGGGAATTTCCCCAGATTTGGAAGAACTCTTTTATAATCCCGATACACACAAAGCGATCTAAGCATGAAGTTACCAATTATCGTCCCATTGCTAAACTCTCTCATATACCCAAACTTTTTGAAAGCATTTTATACGAAGCCTTAAGCTTCAAATGCAAGCCTTTTATTTTACCCCGACAACATGGTTTTCTAAAAGGTAGATTAACTACCACAAATCTAGTTGAATTCGTGTCTTTTGCTCTCTCAGCCTTAGAAAATGGCAAAGAAATCGATGTTATCGCAACTGATTTCACTAAAGCGTTTGATAAGATATCTGATCAATTGATTCTCTTCAAATTGTCTGTTCTCGGTTTTGAGCCTCACTTATTAAAATGGACTTCTTACCTGGTAAACCGACATTATAGTGTTCTGTTTGGATCCGCCCTTTCTGTTTCATTCCTGGCCTCATCTGGAGTCTCACAAGGAAGTCATCTTGGCCCTCTTCTCTTCATTCTTACTATCAACGATGTTGAGAGGGTCATTATACACTACTCCCTCTCCCTTTACGCTGACGTCACAAAATTTTTTAAAACTTAATTTCCTCTCCCCATGACTCTGCCCTTCTTCAAGAAGACCTTGATCGGTTTTCAATCTGGTGCCTCAAAAACTGCATAGAACTTAATATATGTAGTCAAATGTCAATCTATAACCTTCTCACGTAAATTCACCGATATGAATACCCTTTTACTGGCTTTTCACTAGGGCGCGGGCGTGTGGTGTAGTAGTTTTTTTTGTTTTTTTTTTTAAACTCAGGTGTTAGGTTTCTATATTTTTCCAGAGATAGTTGTCAAACTGGAGTGCATCCTCAATCAGGGGCTCCTTAGTACGTGCTAGTTGTTAGTTTGTTACATTTAGCCCAGCCAGCAACCACTCCAACATCAGTGTTATGCCTTCACGTCAGAGTTGACGCCGACGGGATTTACATATAACCACACACAAATTCCATGAAAAGACTTTCAGAGAATTGCCTCGCACGGAATTCGAACCTCCAACCCTCTGCTTGAGAAGTCTATGCATATACCACTACACCACGGCCACCCCCTTTGGACTTTATTTTCTCCATGGTCAACCAATTCCCCTGGTTGAGTCTTTTCAAGACCTTGGCATATTATTTGATTGTGAGCTTAATTTCCGTTCGCATATCGATCAGATGATCCCGAATCGAGGATATTTAACGTCGATTCCTTCTATTTGCTCTCTGTGGTCTGCCGTGGAATGACCCTTTAATCTTACCTCCTTATCAGGACCGCCTCAAACTTCTAAATATGAATTCGTTAGAGGAACGTAGAAATACTGCTGACATTCTTTTCATTCATCGACTTCTCTCAGGTTCCATCGACTGTGCATCCATTTTGAACTTCATTTTCTACAATACCAACCCCCGCAATCTACGTTGTAGTCGTCTCTTCTATCTACCGGACCGCCGCACCTCTTATAGCTACAACGATCCAATATCCTGAATGCTCCGAAATGTTAAATCAAACCTCGCACTTTTTGACTTCCACCTGAGCACTCCTCGTCTTAAACAAGATTTCCTCCATCACTTCCTTGGTCCCTAGTTTGTAAGTTAGATTAAGCTTGTGTTTAGCCAATAAAGGGAGGCCTTAACCACACCAAAATTAAATTAAAATTAAAAAAATTTAAAAATTTACTAGAAGTTGTCAGCGCAATATTTAAAAACTTTTTTGCTGAAAGCACTTGTGTTACTCATGCGCTTGATGTCTAAGGGCAAACGATTCCAAAATTGAATTGAATGTACAAAAAATTGCCGACATGTATTTAAATACTTGCACCTAGGTGCTACCAGCTGTAAAGTTCTTTTATTTCTAGGAAAGCTTACAATTTTGAACAGATATTCTGGGGTTTTCTTTGCTTATTTTTATGCAAAAATAAAATTTAACTAGGCCAATCAAAGAACAGCCGAAGATTTGCTTGCTTTACGAGTATTCAGAAATGTGATCATATCTTTCTACATTAAAAATGTATCTCGCGCAGGCATTTTATGTGACTGTTAATTTTCTGGCAGAATCGTGGTTCATATTTGCGAATATTTCACAGCCATAGAGAATAATCGGGAGAATAAAGAATAAAGTCTTAGTTTAGTATTGGTTGGAAGGTGGTTAGCAGTGGGATTAAGATCTCGGATAAATTAAGATCTGCACAAATTTTTGAAACAATTTTATTGATATGAACGTTCCAATTCATATTGCAACTCAAATACACTCCGAGATTCTTAATGTGGTCAACATATTCTATTGGGAAATGGTTCAGATATGAACGTCTTCCGGCAATTATGACCGTAGCCTTTGTTTTGGTTGGATTTAGCATAAGGTCGTTGTTTAGTAACCATTTTTAAACATTATTTAATTCTTGGTTGAACATTTCCGGCGTTTAATGCTTGTTTGCACTCGGAAGGAGTGTAGATATTTGAACATCGTCAGTATATATATGGTAGCTGCAATAAGAAAAGCATTTGAATGAAAGTGGCTCTAAAACAGAGCCTTGAGGTACACCTGAACGGACAGGAAGACACGATGATTGCTTGTTATTATGAAAAACGTACTGAGATCTGTTGGATAGATATGAAGATATCAGTTTAATCAACGAGTTATCAAACAGAAATTGATATTTAAGTTTTTTTTAGTAAGAATTCATGATTGACGCAGTCAAATGCTTTAGAAAAATCTAAAAACGCTATTAAACCTAATTTGTCATTATCACAACCAGCACGCAAATCTTCGCAGATTTTAGGAGAGCTGAAGTAAAACTAAAATTTGCACGAAATCCTGACTGGTATTTCAATATCATGTTCTTAGCATTTAGATGTGTTTTTATTTGTCGACTTAGTATAATTTCAAAAACTTTACGTAAAATTGCTATATGTCGGTATTCTACCGGGTTCCTGTTTGGCGATTTAGGAAGGGGTAGAACTTTTGCAGTTTTCCAATTATCCGGGTAAACTGAAGTCATTATAGTGGTATTACAAATGTGAGTGATAGGATGCAAGACAGAAGGAAGTATGTTTTATATATTTTGGTACAACGTTATCTGAACCAACTGCATTCGACTTTACACCTAATATAACAGTTCCGACAGTTACTACATCTAAACAAAAAAGAATTTGAGAGCTACGAATATCTAATGGCATTGACTCTGTGCAGGCCGTTATGAAAGTCTTATTAAGCTCTTCCAGATCCATGCTATTGGAAGGTGATATTTTTTTCGGAGTAAGACCCATCTTGCGAATATTTTTCCAAAAGTCAGAACTTGAAGAACATGATTCAAGTTTGTTTTTATTCAAAGATTTACTCTTTCTTAAGAGACGTGTTACAGCATTTCGAGTTGTTTTAAATTCACTGTTAATTTAAAAACATGTGTAACGTCTCCATCTGGCATATAACAAATTTCGAGATTTTATCAATTCGATGACTTCCTGTATGATCCAACGTAATTTAATTTTGGTCTTTTTGAAACTTCGCAAAGGCACATGTTTGGTAAAGAGATATTTGATTTGGTTATTAAAAAAAGAAACTTAGAAGCTTGTGTCATTTGTTATATAAATTGAAGATCAATCAAAGGTCTGACAGTCATTACAAAGGGTCTCTAAATTGTTTCGAAAATATTGGTATGTTTTGAAGTTTGTTTCAGTTTCAACTGCTGGGAATATATGTACTATCAGGAAGATCATATCATGGTTAGAGAAACCAGGTGTAAATATCTGGTCATAATGCAAAATTAAATCTGGGTCAGATACTAAAGCACCATCAAGAAGCGATGGTTTGCGATCTGGTACAAAACGCGTCGGCTTAGGTTAGCAAACTTGAGATGCAGTGAATTTACCATATCCTTGATTGATCTATTTTTGTTTCCTAAAACATAAAGGTTAAGATCGCTACAAATTACTATGTTATTAAGCCACTTATAAGTTTATAATCTGCTTTATCTGGAGCCATGTATATGCAGCCAAGCAGACATTTCTCTTTATTGTTTCTCACCTCTAAAAAAAAATATTCCATTAGATCAGTTGACGTCGACTTATTCAGAATTTTGAATTTTAGCACATTTTTATATAAATTGCAACACCCCCTGCTTCCTTACATTGTCTATCACTACGAAAAATTCTCATACATGCTAAGTTATACAAATTGTCACACATTCCCGGTTCCAACCAGCTTTCTGAAACACGTAAGACATCGACATCATCATCATTAAACACATATCTAAGATCATCAATTTTATTCCTAATACTTTGGACGTTCAAATGACATATAGTATATGAAAACCTCTTTTTTGTTTACACAAAATATCAATTAATGTTTAAGAATCAACAGTGGAATCATCCTGTCCTAGTAGGTTAGGGATTTCTAATAACGACTTGACAACTTTATTTTTAAATAAAAGGCAAATCTTTTGAGATATTTCAAAAACTTTATTATTGGCTTGAAGTACAATCAAAACATTTATGAATGGAACTCTACATCGTTCATATGGCCACCGCGGGCACGTTTGCAGCGGTCGATTCGTTGGACCCAATTTTCAACGACACATTCAACCACACATTTAGGCCGAAACGGCCGCTATTTCGCGTTCAATGTTGGCTCTGAGCTCTTCCTACGTCGTCGGCGTGTTGGCATAAACCAATGACTTAACGTAGACCAACAGAAAATAGTCAAGCGGAGTTAAATCGCACGAACGAGGCGGCCAATCGACTGGCCCATGTCTTGAGATAACACGCTCACCACACTTACTCTTCAATAAATCGATTGTAGAGTGTGCTGTGTGACTTTTGGCACCATCCTGTTGAAACCACATGTCGTCCAAGTCCATATCTTCCAATTCGGACCAAAAATAATCGGTGATTATGGCGCGATAACGCTGACCATTCACAGTAACGTGACGATCGTTATCGTCGACGAAAAAATATGGCCCAATAACGCCGCCGGCATTCAAGCTGCACCAAACAGTTATTTTTTGTGGACGAAGTGGTGATTCATAAAGCACATGTGGGTTTTCACCCGACCAATAACGCATATTTCGCTTATTGACGAACCCATTAAGCCAAAAATGAGCTTCGTCACTGAAGATGATTTTGCGACTCCGAATATCTGTAGAAAATTTTTATAATTTGCAGACGTTGCTCGTTAGTGTACTTTTCCATGATGAAAATGTTGAGTTTACTTAATAAATTGACAGTGTCAGTTTGATGACTAGTGAAAGAGTGCGTTCACAAATTAAATTCAAAGTTGTCAAGTATCTATTGGAAAACCCTATATATTACCCATTTGTTATACATATATAATACAACAAAAGTAACTCAAGTCCAAATTAAAAAGGTGTTCAGGTTTCTTGATGCAGGTAAGAAAGTAAGTAAGTAGTAAAAGTGTAAGGAACTAGTAGGAAAGATTGTGAAGAGAATAGAATAAAGCATAAAAGAAAGAAAGAGTAAATAATAGAAATTAAATTTTAAATAAAAAAGTGGTTCTTTACAAGGCTCAGCAATCTTCATAGTTGTTGAAGGTTGGGTACCTACTGTCTTCGTGCGGCTGTAGCATTTAGTATTTCTTCGTCTTCTATTGTTATGGGTTTCCCGTTTTTAGATTCTCTTACGATGACTGTTCCATGTTTAGTGGAGACAGAAAACAACTGTTTTCTGTGTTTGAGACGAGTTGCCTTGTGTACAAGAGAACGATTTCTTGCAGATAGGCTCTCATTCATATAAATGTTGACATTTGCAACAGGTTCTAAGCCAACGTTATTTAGACAGAGTTGTCGTAATTCCCTTTTGCGATGATTCGCGATCGAATTTAACACTACATTCCTCTCCCGAGGACTTTAAAATTAGAATATGATTAGGGGATCATTAGTATTATCTCTTCGACCCGCGCGAAGAAGAGCTTCTAAGGCCGGCGGCTTGCACTTTATTGAATGACAGAGGTGATAAAAAATTGTTTTTAAATTTTCTTCAGGCAACTGGGGAACACCGAAGAGAATAGCATCAGTTGCTAGCTCCTTTCGCTCCAGTTAATCGCATCTTTTATTTAGCTAACAGGTCATCATGAAGACTTGCTTTGTCACAAGAGTCGGTTTCGATCTTCTCCAGACGCAATTCCAGATCGTTTATCGCCTTGTTTATTTGTGTGGTGTAATTTGCCCAATTTTGCTCAATCCGGGATATTTGATCCATGAGATCTTTTCACATGCTGCTCAGCTCTTTGCAAAATCGACTCATTATACTTTCCGTATGGTTTTGCAGCTGTTTTTCGATTGCTTCCAGAGTGATTTCTTTGGTTGTGATTATGTTGGACTTCGATTCTCTAATCAATCCACTCCTCGACGTTGGGGTAACACTTGATCTAGGCGTAATGGAGATTGTTGCATCTGATGCACTATCCTGTTTTCGTTACAACCGAGTCACTGGGGCGGTGTTTGAGTTAGAACTCATTTTTGATTTTGCACGAACTGTTTTTTAAGAGCAGCACTTTTGCGAAACAAATTGTTATATATAATTAATTCCCACTTTTAATCATATGAAAAAACAAATAACCGTTGTAAAAAACAAATAGCCGGTTGTTGTGAATTATAATGTTAATAAAAACGATGAGACGAAATGTTAATCCGATAGTGGCAGGAAACACGTCTATTCACTCGGACATCAATTTTAATTAAGGTTTATTTTTTGTTTCGAAACAGTAGTACTGTTTAGCTATGAAAAAGGGAGTAAACTGTGTATTTTTAGACTTTAAAAGGGCATTTGAAACGATCGACAGAAATATTTTACTGGAGAAACTTTAACGCTATGGTGTAAAACAAAAAGAATTAAAGTGGTTTTCTTCATAACTTTCAAAAAGAACCCAAATAGCAAAAAAGAAATCGAATCAAATATTTTAGGTACCTTAATATTCATTATATACATAAACGATTTACAAATTGTTTTAAAAGATGCAAGTCTAGGTCTTTTCGCCGATGATGCGGTAATATACGATTATGTAACTAATAAAGGTATCAAGGGGAGTCATAGATTGCTGCAGAAAGATTTGGAACGAGTTAATACATGGCTTAAATAAAACAGATTAAAACTAAAACAAAACGAAGCAGAGGGTGAACAACAACAGTCAATTAATTTAATAATTTAAGAATATTAATTGATGGTGATATCATTGAGTAAATTGACGAGATTAACTGCTTAGGCGTTATAACTGACAATAAACTTAATTTCTCTAAGCATATAGACTGTATTTGTAAAAAGGATAGCTAAAAAAAATTGGTTTCCTAAATAGAATAAGGAATGAAATATCTACTTTATCTGCAAAAAATATTTTTAATGTAATTGCTAAACCTCACTTTGAATATTGTTCATCAATTTTGTTTTTGTGTAATGATAGTTTAATTCAGAGACTGCAATTATTATAAAATAAGGCTATGCGAAGTATTTTTAATTGTAATAGATATATGTCAATAAATTTTTCGTTATGTGCTTTAAGTCGGCTTTCTGTTAAACAAAGACTTGTAATGAATGTTGTCATTTTTGTATATAAATTTAAAAATAATTTAATGCCTAACTATTTATTCAATTATGTACAATATATTAGAAATGCCCAGCCATAGTATCTTCGAAATAATAATAATTTTAAACTTTTAACTAGAAACACTGCAAATTCTTTGATTTATTAAGAATTCAAATTATTTAATGAAATGGACGATGTTGCTAAAAATAATCCAAACATTTTTTCTTTTAGAGAGGAAGCTATCCAATTTGCTAGACAAAAAATCACTCCTTATTAACCAGGTTTTATTAAATGTTAATTGTTCTTCAAATATGTTGGATGCGATAATTAATTATACAAAAAGCTGGTAAATAAAGGTATCCTTCTGTCTATCTTTCTATCTAGTAAGTGCTAAGGAATGTCTGTCAAATATAGAAAAATATATTTTCAAACAGCGGTATAAAATAATTGTTAAATTATTAAAATTTAAGATTATTTTCAAAATAATACAATTTTTTTTTTGAAGGGAAACCATGGGTAGAAGCAATAAACTTTATGTCAAAGGCCCAGTACTGGACATTTTTAACAGAGAATGGAACAAAAAGGTTCCATTTTAATAGCCGTACATATTATCAAACGATATTGGTTATTTGTTACACCTCAAAGCATATCTAATTGCATTACATAAGCCGGAATTTCAAATGAAATTGAAATAAATGACCTTACTCGCAACCAAGACTCGGCATTCAGTGCTAGATACCACTGCACTGGCACGCCTAAATCAATAATCGGTTTCCAACGTTGTTAGGGTGTTAGTAGGTCGAAATTTGTTTTTGAGGAAGTCATTATTGCCTCGAGTAAAGTTAAAACTCAAAGAAATTTCAGATAGAGACAAATTGTCCTAAACTTATCTGAGAGTATATGATGTTCACTCTGCCCTTTCTTTCTACTTGAACGGAACTGTACTTCATTTAGAAGTTCAATATTTGTTTTGAGGAACTGATTATTATTAGTAACGTTTTCCAGATTAATAATGCAGGCTATTTCAATTCAAGAGAAAATTGAAATGATATTGATTTATGGAGAAAGTGGAAGGAACATCGATGGTGCTGTTGCTCTTTACGCTCAACGTTTCCCAGACCAGATACGATTGCGTGCTTCCTTTTATCAGGTCATCAGACAATTCACTGGTGAAGGAAGTGTGCAACCAAAGAAAAGGAATCGGTCAGATAGGGTGGCTGTTGAGGACAATGAAATAGCAGTGTTAGCTGCCGTTGCACACGATCCTCACATTAAGTTGTGAATCAGGAATTTCTCAAACGACTGCCTGTAAGATATTACATCGGCATAAATACCATCCTTATCATATTTCGATGCATCAAGAACTTTCTAGTGAGGATTTTCGCAACCGGGTTTCCTTTTGTCAATGAGTACTTCAGCAAGTTGAATGAGACCCCCTTTTCTTCGCCAAGGTGTTATTTTCTGATGAGTCGACTTTCACCAATCACGGTACGGTCAATCGACATAATATGCATTACTGGGCTACCGAAAACCCTTTTTGGTTGCGACAAGTTGAACGCCAGCAACCTTGGAATGTTAATGTTTGGGCGGAATTTATTGAGGATAAATTAAAAAGTCCATATTTTATTGAAGGCAACTTGAATGGCGAAAAGTATGCAAACTTCTTGCGGGACCTTCTTCTAGTATTACTAGAAGAACTGCCATTGGAGTTGTGACAAACAATGTGACAAACATGTTGAAAGATGGTTGTCCAGTCCATTATTCCCAATTAGCCCGGGGCGTATTAAACAATGTTTACCATCAACGATGGATCGACGAGGGGGTCCGAGGCAATGGCCTGATCTTACGTCACTTCATTTCTTCTTGTGGGACTACTTAAAAAGTGAGGTTTACAGAAAAAAGCCAACAACACGTGAGGACATGAAAAGACGAATAACTGAAGCTTGCCGGAAGATTACGTCAGAAATACTTCTCAGTTCTGTTGGTTCATTTAGAGCGCTGATAGACAAGTGTATTGAAGTGAATAGTCACATTTTCGAGTATTTGTTGAAATAGTCTCGGGAAATAAACGTCGAAATGGGAAGAATTCAATGATTCAACAGTGGGAGGCAAGGGGACCCACTCTAATTTATCACCCCGAAGGAAACAAAATACTGCTACGTCCACGTCATTGTTTCTAGGTTATGCTAAACGCAGTATGTAAAAACAAATGACAAGCCTACGAGCAATACGACTGAGCAATTAAAATCAGGAATTATCATTTGAAAAATCAAAAGTAACCTTCGTTTGACCTTGAAAATGGGTCTCAAGGTCAAATTCGTGGCCACTATCTTATGACCCCTTCAGAACCTTGTGACTTTTGTCTGAAACATTTTTCGCGATATTTCGTACTTTTCGAGTAATTTTGATGTCTTAAGTTTTATGGCGCGCTCTGACGGGAAAAGAACGCATTTTTGAAAAAAGTGTTTCGTGTAAAAGAATTGTAATTTTTCACGCAGATTACGAATCTGTCAAAAAAATAGGGGTTCTCATTAAAAAATCAAAAGTGACCATCGTTTGACCTTGAAAATGGGGCTCAAGGTCAAACTCGTGGTCACCATCTTATGTCCCCTTCAGAATCTTGTGACATTTGTGCGAAACATTTTTCGCGATATCGCGTATTTTTACAGTAATTTGGATGTCTCAAGTTAAAAAACTCACCCGGTATATAAAAGAGAGTGACGTTAGTTATTACGTTTATAACTCAAGGACGCCTGGACTGATTTCGATGATTCACATCAATTCGAATTGGTCTACTGTCAAAAAAAAAAAAAAAAAAAATTCTCATACGTTTTGTATGGGGCATTCATGATGACGTTTATATTTACGTTACGTTGTGACAATTTTTTGCGACAATTGTTTTTGCACCAAATTTGTGTGACAATTGTTTTTTTAGCAATTTTTTTTGATACACATGAAAAACTAATATGATTTCAGCGAAAAGTGATTTCATAGAGGTAAGTTCAGTTTGATGAAGTGCACATTGTGAATGGTTATATTCTTTGTGATTGCGTTCTCATCGACAATCAATCCAAACGTTAATTTCGGATTATGCAATTAATTTTTAGGTGGACTACTTGAAAATCAATTCGAATTCGCTGTTCATTTTATTCTGATTGATTATTTTGGAGTGGAGTTCTATTTTCAAACGGTACGTTGCCAACGAAGATGTTTGCATCTATGTTTATTTTGTGAGGTTATGACATTTGTGCACATGTATGTATCGATAATTCCATAATTGCTTTTGTGACATTCATTTCTCAGTATTGTTCACAATGCCACGAGCCAGAAGATCTAATCTTTCGCAATGAACGCGTAATGCAAGTGGAGTTCGGAATATCACCAATCAATTGAATATGTACGAGAACAGCGCCGTGTTAGTATGGCCCGAGTTCGTGCATCAAAAACGCAAGAAGAAAGACAGGTGGCAAACTCAGTTAATAATGAGAAATCGTTGAGCAAATTAAACAACTCAACAACGTGAAAATCGAAATCAACGCGTAAAAAGTATTGCTTCAACTGTTGAATTGAATCGAGCAGCGTTTCATTACGAATGCACAATTGACTACAGTTCGCATCCTTCCATTCAAATTGGCCAAATGGAGGTTGTGTGCAACCATTGCGGTGCATTGAAGTTCGCTGGAGAAACGCCTGGATTGTGCTGCTTCAGTTGGAGGGTTAAATTACCACCATTGCCCTTGCACCAGAGACATTGCATTTTTTGCTTCGTGATGAAACACCAGAACCACGCCATTTTCTATCGAACACTCAGAAATATCACGGATGCTTTGATCCAAGGACAAATTCACCATCGATTTGGATCACTGCTACCGCTTGAAGACGCACAACATAAATTAATCCAAATCGCATGGATCGCATTCCAAGTGATGACTATAAAGACGTGCACAGAGCGGATGAACGCACGAACGCCAATTTAACGCTCCAACAATATATGAGATTGCAGTTGTGATTGTTGGCGAAAATCTGGAATCACGCGATATTGTTCTCACACATCGGGACTCTGGGCAATTGCACCGAATATCCGAAACACATGGTTCATACGATGCATTGCAATACCCACTGTTGTTTTGTCAATGAGACGATCAATATTATATCAACATCAAGTTGATTCATTTCAATGTGGCACTAATTCCACTGATATCATTTTAAGTAAGGAAACCACCAAGAAGGTCAGCGCAATAATTTTTTACGCGTATCGTTTGATGATTCGCTAAAATGTTGATAACTATTTGCTTCGATTTCGCCGATTGTGTCAGCAATTTTGCGTCGATATGTATGCCAAAATAGAAGCGGAGCGATTTGCACCGTTGACCATTTTACCAGCGCTGTTCGTTGGCAGTCCATGTTAAATGAATGAATATGCGCAAGATGCAATGGCAATTGTACGTCATTACGAACATTCAGACCATTTCACGTGCAATCCAAAGTGGATAGAAATTGTTTAACTGCTGCTTCCTGGCCAAACATCAAGTGAACGGTACGATATCACCGCACGTGATATCAGGCAAAAAATCTGGTAGCTGATGGAATATATTGTTATGATGGGGATACTCGATGTTAAATGTATTCGATTGAATGGCAAAAAAGGGGCTTGCCGCATACGCACATTTTCATTTGGTTAGTCTAAAGAATGCAACCAGACCAAATTGATGACATCATATGCGCCGAGATTCCTGATCCCGAAACCGATCCAGGTCTGCATGGTGTCGCAATTATAAAAAAACATGATTCATGGACCGTGTGGCGCCATTAACCCACATGGTCGACGGCAAGTGTTCTAAGGATTATCCACGAAATTTGACTGATGAGACCATCACTGGCAACGATGGTTATCCACTGTATCGGCGTCGATCATCTGAGGATGGCGATAGAACAATCACAATCAAAGTGAAAGTGAAAGTGAAAGCCACTTGTTTCCAAAATATTCAAGGCTCATTGTAACGTGGAGTATTGCGATTCAGTGAAGTCCATCAAGTACATCTGCAAATATGTCACGAAAGGCAGTGACATGGCGGCTTTTGGTCTTCAAGCTCCTAATCCCAATTATAAAATCACGCTGGTCGATACGTAAGCTGCAATGAAGCGATTTGGCGTATATTCTCATTCCCACCAGCGAAAACTTTGACCAGTTTCTTCTCGATTTGCCAAAGTGATCCGTTTGCACGTATGCAACTATACGCAGAGATGCCGCGTTGTTACACTTAGAATGCTTCATCGAAGAAATTTCAACAAAGAAAGCAAGGCGATATAGTTCCTGGTCATCCGGATGTGTGTTCTACTGAAGCTCTTGGTCGTATTTATACAGTTCGTGGGCCGACATCATTTGAATCACTTTGACCTGTCAATGATGCCAACATTTTGTGCTGCATGTCAGGAGCTCAATTTGCTTGAGACACGACAATCGCTGAAGCAACTGTTTTCGCATCTCCAAGTCAGGTACGCACATTTTAAGCGATCATTATTTTCACATGTTTTCTATCGAATCCACGTGAATTGTGGGACAAGTACAAGGATGACATGTCAGAAAACATTTTGCATCGAGTTCGTGTCCATTTAGAGAATCCCCATCTTGAGATGAATGAAGAGATGCACAACCAGGCTTTGGTTTTGATAGAAGACATGTGTTACCCCAGACAGATCATGAAATAAACGACGATTTCGAACGAAAACTGCTGCGTGAACGTGAATACGAAATAAATGTATTAAGCCAATTGGTTCGGACGAATGTGCCTTTGTTGAATCCCCAACAAAAAGAAGTGTACGATACGGAGATGATGGCATTTGATGATGGAAATTTTGGCATTTTTTTTCCTTGATGCGAGTGGTGGCACTGGCAAGACATTCCTCATATCATTGATTTTGCCTACAGTTCGTGCAAGATCAGACCGCTCACTCGGCATTGAAATTGCCATTAAACATTCAAACGGTTGAAGAGCCAACATTCAACAATGGCCAAAGTTTTAGTAGCAAGCAAAATCATTATCTGGGACGATTGCACAATGTCGCATAAACGTGCGTTAGAAGCTCTGAATCGCACTATAAAAGATCTGCGTAATGACGCAAGACGTTTTGGGGCTGTATTGATTTTACTCTCAGGCGATTTCCGGCAATCAATACCAGTAATACCATGATCGACCACTGCTGATGAGATCAATACTTGCCTCAACTCATCGACATTGAGGCGTTATGTGTAGAAACTTCAGCTGACGAAAAACATGCGAGTTGCATTGCTAAACGATCCATCTGTCGAAGTGTTCTCCAATCAACTGCTAACTATCGGTAATGGTCGTGTTCCAAAATTATGCAACGGAACGCGTTTAGCGGTCACAAAACTCATGAGCAATGTGATTGACGCATGAGAACTAAAAGGAAAGTTCAAAGGTGAAGAGGTTCTCATTCCGAGAAACCAATATGCCATTCGAGTTTAGGCGAATCCAATTTCCAATTCATCTCGCATTCGCCATGACAATCAATAAATCACAAGTCCAATAATTGAGTGTTTGTGGCCTTAATGTGAAAAATGAATGCTTTTCACACGTTCAACTGTATGTCGCATGTTTCCGTGTCGGAAAACCGTCCGCTTTGATCGTTTTCGCACATGACAACAAAACGAAAAACATCCTTTATCACAGAGTGCTTCAATGAGCGGAAATACAATTCAAAATCTACCCGACGGCAACCCATCCAGCAAATACCATATTTAAACACAAAGCATCAATTGCAGTGGACAATAGACCACAGATTTTCTGCAATTTGAAATGACGCAGTGCAGCGTCTGCTTTTTTCTTTCAACATTTTCAATATTTCTTTATTTCAATATTTTAAATTCATTTTACTCATAATTCAAGATACAATAAAAAAAATAAAACAGATAATTAGTTATATACAATAATTCATAAACATCTTTATAATTTCGGTTAAAAAAAAACATTTTTTTTTAACTTTTTGAGGAAAATGGAATTAATTCTAATACTTCTAATATTATAAGTTAACTATTTAAAAGCCTGGTTAAATATTTATTGAAGAATTGAAGATTGTGATGAGTAACTAAGGCAAAAATTTAATTATTAATTGCGAGATTATAGGAATAAGAGCGCCTGTTTCCCAGGTCTCGCAAAAAAAGTCTAAAACTTTATAAGAAAATGAGTATTTTAAGAGGAGAACTTCAAGGCTCCAGAAATGTATGACTATTATATCTGCGACTTTCATTTATTATAAATAAGACAAATAACGTGTGTTTGAGAAATCAGAAGCGCGTATATTTTTTTTATTATATGTATCACCCCAGGAAACTGTGCCTAAAATGCAGTAAACCATAATAAATACACTTAAGGAGGTATCGGAAGCAATTGCATTGCATGCATTGAACAATATATTTTTAGTAAATAATAGTAAAAAATAACGCTTACATAATGAGTGATGATAGTGAAGCATTGCGTACCATGATCAAAGTTTTAAGTAGTCGGTTGAGAAGAGTTTAGGTTTGTTGCATTAACGCAATAGTTCCGAAATCTATTTGGAGTAAAATGCCCATGCAGCTTGTGTCACTCAAATATGGCTGCCAGTAAATCTGAAAAATTATGCGATTTGAATTGATACAAAATCCTTCATTGTGGTAGAAAGAAACGAGTTAGTTATGGTGTTGCAATGTACTCGTATAGGTTACGTATCTGGTAGCGGCACATGCTCGTTACCCGAGCCTCTCCACGATAAACTCTTAATGTTTAAAGTATAGGTAACGGAACATGCGCGTGTCACATGTCATATGAACTGCATTACCTTGAATATTCGCAAATTCTTGGGGATCACATTAAATGCATCTCCTGCATGATCGTGGGAATCATGCAAAGTCGACATTTGAACTTGTAATAGAATAAGTTATTTTAAGATTGTATAAAAATTGTTAAGTTAGTTAATAAGTGCCCGCTGAACAATAAAGTGTATCTGTTCTATTTTTTAAAAAGCCTCTCGGTATTTCCAAACTTATAAGTGGCGCAGTCGGTAAACCTAAAATCGAAAAGTTAAGTTTTTTTCGGTATCAATAAGAAGCTATATTTACAATAAAAAAAAATCGAAAAGTGAAGTTTTCGATATAATCAGGAACCCAGAAAGAGTTTGTGAAAAATAAAGTAAATAAGTTTTACATCGGAGAGCCTAGAGAGGAAAAAAATAAAATAAAAATGGAGTTTTGTTATCTTATTGTCAACTCAAACCACCAAAATTAAGAACAAAGATAAGACTTTAAAATCATGGCCAAACATCCCAGGCATGGAGCAACAGAATATCGACCGTTTGATACAGGCTATCGAAGCCTTAGCACTTCGTAACCCAGTGCAAGGACAGAGTCGCACGATGCGAATACTTAAAGAAATATCTTATATTCAGGAATTCAATGGTGACAGTGAAACATTGACGCAATTTTTAAATGTTGTTAGAAACCACATCGGAGCGGTAAATGAAACTGAAAATTTTGAACTTTGGCAAGCGATCTATAACACAAAAATAACAGGACGTGCAAAAGAACTACTTCTACATAATAAACCAACAACTTAGGATCAAGCCAGGGATCTACTCAAACAACATTTCAGACCTCCGACCAGCTATAAGGATATCGCAAGAAAATAGCATACCTTAAAATTACCGTATCAGTTTATCTAATACTAACAATACTAACAACACAAACCACAGCGACATTAACAATTGACCAATTGACAACAAACAAAGTCTATACCATAATTAACATGGGACAGACTGAAATAATTCAAAACACAAAAACTGTACTACATATTATTAATACAAAAGAAATAAGGCAGACCATTAACATGTTCGTAGAAAATGCAAAGAAACTTAAAATAAATAATGATCCAGCTATAAGACGTGAAATAGAGACACTTTATACTAAAGTAACAGCCATAGAACCAGGAAGAGAAAAAGGACTAGTTAACATTATAGGGAAAGGCCAAAAATGGTTGTTCGGAACAATGCCCGATAACGATAGACAGGAAATAGCAGACCATCTTAATGTATTAGAAACAAATCAAGAGAATATAGTAAATCATCTTAATCAACAGATACAAATCAATGTGCAACTTAATGAAAGCATATCCAATCTCAAATCCGCCATAGAATTAGATAGAATAGAATTAAGTTAATCATATGTAGAATTAACGGAAAATGAACGGAGATTCATCTTACAACAAGTTAAATTAGACCAACTAGTAAAGTTAAGAATGTTAGAAGAGCATTTAAATCAAGCTATTGATAATATAACATTAGTTAAACTTAGTTAGTTAATACATCCTAGACAGAAGAAATAAATGAAACAGGACTTGATTTTTATAAACTAAAAAAACGTAAAAGTAGGATTACTTAAATACAGTACAGATACATTAGTGTTAGCAATAACAATTCCAGATAGATACAAGTTGACTTAAAATTAATCTCAGCAATACCCACAGTAAATATTACAGAAATAGAAGATCACTATTTCGTAGGAATAAACAACACGAAATACAAATTCTCAGATAATGTTCAAAATGTAAAATATCTTAAGCTGTATTATAAACAAAAACTGTAAAACTAAGATAAATAAAAAACTAAGATAAAAAAACTAGATGATAGCACTGTAATATGTAAAAACTTGCAAGATGAAGAGATAATAAATAAATGCGGTGATAGGAAAATTAAGTTAAGTGGAAATTACGTAATAGTTGTTAATAATTGTTCAATTGAGATAATGAATACAACAATCAGTAATTCTAATATTAAATACAAAGAAAGATTCTATTACTTTACCAAAAAATTAAATTTTGATGATATCATACTTAACAATATTGTCAACATAGAATACATCAATTTGCTAAAATTTCATAAAAAGGTTAACTATTGTATATTACAAGTCAAACTGTCATTTTTATTTTAATCATTGTTATATCAGTTATTTTAAAATTAAAGAATAAGAGTAAAAAACTTAAGATATCGTTGAGTCAAGAAAATCCAGTGTCTTGTAAAATTTAATAGAATTTTAATCTAAAATGGGGAGAAGTTACGTATCCGGTAGCGGCACATGCTCGTTACCTGAGCCTCTACATGATAAACTCTTAATGTTTGAAGTATAGGTAACGGAACATGCGCGTGTCACATGTCATATGAACTGCATTACCTTGAAAATTCGCAAATTCTTGGGGATCACATTAAATGCATCTCCTGCATGATCGTGGGAATCATGCAAAGTCGACATTTGAACTTGTAATAGAATAAGTTATTTTAAGATTGTATAAAAATTGTTAAGTTAGTTAATAAGTGCCCGCTGAACAATAAAGTGTATCTTATCTATTTTTTAAAAAGCCTCTCGGTATTTCCAAACTTATAAGTGGCGCAGTCGGTAAACCTAAAATCGAAAAGTTAAGTTTTTTTCGGTATCAATAAGAAGCTATATTTACAATAAAAAAAAATCGAAAAGTGAAGTTTTCGATATAATCAGGAACCCAGAAAGAGTTTGTGAAAAATAAAGTAAATAAGTTTTACATCGGAGAGCCTAGAGAGGAAAAAAATAAAATAAAAATGGAGTTTTGTTATCTTATTGTCAACTCAAACCACCAAAATTAAGAACAAAGATAAGACTTTAAAATCATGGCCAAACATCCCAGGCATGGAGCAACAGAATATCGACCGTTTGATACAGGCTATCGAAGCCTTAGCACTTCGTAACCCAGTGCAAGGACAGAGTCGCACGATGCGAATACTTAAAGAAATATCTTATATTCAGGAATTCAATGGTGACAGTGAAACATTGACGCAATTTTTAAATGTTGTTAGAAACCACATCGGAGCGGTAAATGAAACTGAAAATTTTGAACTTTGGCAAGCGATCTATAACACAAAAATAACAGGACGTGCAAAAGAACTACTTCTACATAATAAACCAACAACTTAGGATCAAGCCAGGGATCTACTCAAACAACATTTCAGACCTCCGACCAGCTATAAGGATATCGCAAGAAAATAGCATACCTTAAAATTACCGTATCAGTTTATCTAATACTAACAATACTAACAACACAAACCACAGCGACATTAACAATTGACCAATTGACAACAAACAAAGTCTATACCATAATTAACATGGGACAGACTGAAATAATTCAAAACACAAAAACTGTACTACATATTATTAATACAAAAGAAATAAGGCAGACCATTAACATGTTCGTAGAAAATGCAAAGAAACTTAAAATAAATAATGATCCAGCTTTAAGACGTGAAATAGAGACACTTTATACTAAAGTAACAGCCATAGAACCAGGAAGAGAAAAAGGACTAGTTAACATAATAGGGAAAGGCCAAAAATGGTTGTTCGGAACAATGCCCGATAACGATAGACAGGAAATAGCAGACCATCTTAATGTATTAGAAACAAATCAAGAGAATATAGTAAATCATCTTAATCAACAGATACAAATCAATGTGCAACTTAATGAAAGCATATCCAATCTCAAATCCGCCATAGAATTAGATAGAATAGAATTAAGTTAATCATATGTAGAATTAACGGAAAATGAACGGAGATTCATCTTACAACAAGTTAAATTAGACCAACTAGTAAAGTTAAGAATGTTAGAAGAGCATTTAAATCAAGTTATTGATAATATAACATTAGTTAAACACGGTTTAATACATCCTAGACAGAAGAAATAAATGAAACAGGACTTGATTTTTATAAACTAAAAAAACGTAAAAGTAGGATTACTTAAATACAGTACAGATACATTAGTGTTAGCAATAACAATTCCAGATAGATACAAGTTGACTTAAAATTAATCTCAGCAATACCCACAGTAAATATTACAGAAATAGAAGATCACTATTTCGTAGGAATAAACAACACGAAATACAAATTCTCAGATAATGTTCAAAATGTAAAATATCTTAAGCTGTATTATAAACAAAAACTGTAAAACTAAGATAAATAAAAAACTAAGATAAAAAAACTAGATGATAGCACTGTAATATGTAAAAACTTGCAAGATGAAGAGATAATAAATAAATGCGGTGATAGGAAAATTAAGTTAAGTGGAAATTACTTAATAGTTGTTAATAATTGTTCAATTGAGATAATGAATACAACAATCAGTAATTCTAATATTAAATACAAAGAAAGATTCTATTACTTTACCAAAAAATTAAATTTTGATGATATCATACTTAACAATATTGTCAACATAGAATACATCAATTTGCTAAAATTTCATAAAAAGGTTAACTATTGTATATTACAAGTCAAACTGTCATTTTTATTTTAATCATTGTTATATCAGTTATTTTAAAATTAAAGAATAAGAGTAAAAAACTTAAGATATCGTTGAGTCAAGAAACTCCAGTGTCTTGTAAAATTTAATAGAATTTTAATCTAAAATGGGGAGAAGTTACGTATCCGGTAGCGGCACATGCTCGTTACCTGAGCCTCTACATGATAAACTCTTAATGTTTGAAGTAAAAGTAAAGAAACATGCGCATGTCACATGTCATATGAACTCCATTACCTTGAATATTTCTCTTCCCATGAATATTCGCAAATTCTTGGGGATCACATTAAATGCATCTCCTGCATGATCGTGGGAATCATGCAAAGTCGACATTTGAACTTGTAATAGAATAAGTTATTTTAAGATTGTATAAAAATTGTTAAGTTAGTTAATAAGTGCCCGCTGAACAATAAAGTGTATCTGTTCTATTTTTTAAAAAGCCTCTCGGTATTTCCAAACTTATAAGTGGCGCAGTCGGTAAACCTAAAATCGAAAAGTTAAGTTTTTTTCGGTATCAATAAGAAGCTATATTTACAATAAAAAAAAATCGAAAAGTGAAGTTTTCGATATAATCAGGAACCCAGAAAGAGTTTGTGAAAAATAAAGTAAATAAGTTTTACATCGGAGAGCCTAGAGAGGAAAAAAATAAAATAAAAATGGAGTTTTGTTATCTTATTGTCAACTCAAACCACCAAAATTAAGAACAAAGATAAGACTTTAAAATCATGGCCAAACATCCCAGGCATGGAGCAACAGAATCTCGACCGTTTGATACAGGCTATCGAAGCCTTAGCACTTCGTAACCCAGTGCAAGGACAGAGTCGCACGATGCGAATACTTAAAGAAATATCTTATATTCAGGAATTCAATGGTGACAGTGAAACATTGACGCAATTTTTAAATCTTGTTAGAAACCACATCGGAGCGGTAAATGAAACTGAAAATTTTGAACTTTGGCAAGCGATCTATAACACAAAAATAACAGGACGTGCAAAAGAACTACTTCTACATAATAAACCAACAACTTAGGATCAAGCCAGGGATCTACTCAAACAACATTTCAGACCTCCGACCAGCTATAAGGATATCGCAAGAAAATAGCATACCTTAAAATTACCGTATCAGTTTATCTAATACTAACAATACTAACAACACAAACCACAGCGACATTAACAATTGACCAATTGACAACAAACAAAGTCTATACCATAATTAACATGGGACAGACTGAAATAATTCAAAACACAAAAACTGTACTACATATTATTAATACAAAAGAAATAAGGCAGACCATTAACATGTTCGTAGAAAATGCAAAGAAACTTAAAATAAATAATGATCCAGCTATAAGACGTGAAATAGAGACACTTTATACTAAAGTAACAGCCATAGAACCAGGAAGAGAAAAAGGACTAGTTAACATTATAGGGAAAGGCCAAAAATGGTTGTTCGGAACAATGCCCGATAACGATAGACAGGAAATAGCAGACCATCTTAATGTATTAGAAACAAATCAAGAGAATATAGTAAATCATCTTAATCAACAGATACAAATCAATGTGCAACTTAATGAAAGCATATCCAATCTCAAATCCGCCATAGAATTAGATAGAATAGAATTAAGTTAATCATATGTAGAATTAACGGAAAATGAACGGAGATTCATCTTACAACAAGTTAAATTAGACCAACTAGTAAAGTTAAGAATGTTAGAAGAGCATTTAAATCAAGTTATTGATAATATAACATTAGTTAAACTTAGTTAGTTAATACATCCTAGACAGAAGAAATAAATGAAACAGGACTTGATTTTTATAAACTAAAAAAACGTAAAAGTAGGATTACTTAAATACAGTACAGATACATTAGTGTTAGCAATAACAATTCCAGATAGATACAAGTTGACTTAAAATTAATCTCAGCAATACCCACAGTAAATATTACAGAAATAGAAGATCACTATTTCGTAGGAATAAACAACACGAAATACAAATTCTCAGATAATGTTCAAAATGTAAAATATCTTAAGCTGTATTACAAACAAAAACTGTAAAACTAAGATAAATAAAAAACTAAGATAAAAAAACTAGATGATAGCACTGTAATATGTAAAAACTTGCAAGATGAAGAGATAATAAATAAATGCGGTGATAGGAAAATTAAGTTAAGTGGAAATTACTTAATAGTTGTTAATAATTGTTCAATTGAGATAATGAATACAACAATCAGTAATTCTAATATTAAATACAAAGAAAGATTCTATTACTTTACCAAAAAATTAAATTTTGATGATATCATACTTAACAATATTGTCAACATAGAATACATCAATTTGCTAAAATTTCATAAAAAGGTTAACTATTGTATATTACAAGTCAAACTGTCATTTTTATTTTAATCATTGTTATATCAGTTATTTTAAAATTAAAGAATAAGAGTAAAAAACTAAAGATATCGTTGAGTCAAGAAACTCCAGTGTCTTGTAAAATTTAATAGAATTTTAATCTAAAATGGGGAGAAGTTACATATCCGGTAGCGGCACATGCTCGTTACCTGAGCCTCTACATGATAAACTCTTAATGTTTGAAGTAAAAGTAAAGAAACATGCGCATGTCACATGTCATATGAACTCCATTACCTTGAATATTTCTCTTCCCATGAATATTCGCAAATTCTTGGGGATCACATTAAATGCATTTCCTGAATAATTGTGGAAATCATGCAAAGTCGACATTTGAACTTGTAATAGAATCAGTTATTTTAAGATTGAATAAAAATTGTTAAGTTAGTTGATAAGTGCCCGCTGAACAGTAAAGTGTATCTGTTCTATTTTTTAAAAAGCCTCTCGGTGTTTCCAAAATTATAAGTTATATAAGGTAATGTATTAAAAAAAGAGATTGGAATTCCCTCCCGATAGTGAAATTGAGTAGCTCTTTGTTATTTAAGTAAGTGAACAGGGTACAGGGCTCATTGGATATATTTTATTTAAGTAATGGAAGAAATTCCTGTTACTAGTCTAGAAACATATTATTATTGTATTTAATTATTCAATTTATTTTTTGTAAACACAAACTTAACGACTCACTTCTCTGTCACTGCTCCCCGAACTTAGACATGAGGTCTGGATACTCGTTTGTTCTGGGTAACCGACTTAGATAGGGAAGCATTATATGATTAACTATATGGCCTCACCTTGTGAACAAATTGACTTTCTCAATAGTAACGTTTAAAGTTTATATGACAGACATATTCCATTAAAAACAAAAAGTAATACCCACCAAAGCAAACCTTGGTCCTCTCGCCATATTTGCTCACTAATGCAACAGCGCGATCAAGTTTATAACTGATGGAAACGATTAACTCTCGACGAATATCACGATATGTACCGCTTACTTAGGAATCAATTTGTAATGGCAATACGTTTTGCAAAAAAAAAAATATTTAAGATTTTAGTTCTCCTTCTACTTTAAGGACAAGTGGTTAAAAGCACACTTTCAGTCAAGTCGAATGCATTTAGGTATATTTCCAATACTAAATTCCTTATGTGGGACCTGGGACCTGGGGAGCTACAAACCATAAAGCCCGGTCTGATTTTCACGAAGATAATAATCGTGTTCTATTTTGTTTTTTAAGTTATGTCAGCGCACTTCGGTGGCTTCTTCATCGCACCTTTGTCAAAAGATAATTTTTGTCTATCACTTGCCATTTGATCAACAAGCTTATCCTTCTTACGGAAGAACGTGTAATGTTAGAAACATGTGAACCATTTGTAAAGGAAAGTACATATATTACAACATTTGTAGAAAAGAGCTATGTTATAGACAGCCACGTAAAGTTTTGACATCACCACCAAAAGCTCAAGGCATTAAAGTGCCTTAAAAATGTTTGCACACAACACGGGCAAAGTAAAATTAGAAAGCAAAAGAGAGAGTATATAGGTACATTGGTGAAAATAACATAGCGATAGAATAAGGTGAGGCAAGTGACATAACGTCGTCAATTTGCTATGCAGTGTTGGCGTCACCATGAGTTCTATCATTAAAGGCCAAGCACCTTTACAGTAGAGATAATTGAAAAAACTTTGAGATTATATTTAATAAGTGTTGTATTTGACCAAAAATACAAGTTTAAGAAATAAATTATATTATGGTTAATTTTTATAAGGTTGTACTCAAGCGAGTACACTGGCCAGATATGTGCACTTCTAAGCATTGTTATGATAATTTTTGAAACATTCTTTTTCAATGCGGAGTGTAGTTTGGCATTTTCCAAAAATCCATCTAAATCTGTTGTGACACAATTTGCATTGTAACCGATTTTTTTTGGGGGGGGGGGGAATGTCCACCTTCACTGTGTACCACATTGGTCGGTGAGTTTGATTTGTTCGGTGCTTTGGTTGATAATGATGAGCGTTAATAAGTCCGTGTACTCACCTGACAAATGAAAGAAGATTGAAGTTTTTATCGGTTCGTAAACAGTACAGCCGCGAAAAATTAACCATCATTGAATTTATCATATTGGCCACCACCATTTTTATCCGGTAATTGTTTACAAATTGATCATGAAGATCAACACCGCCCATGCCCTTATTGTATGAGACCAAAGGTTTCGGCTGTGGAATCGATACTTTTTCTTTTACTGTGGTTGACCATCTCTTAACTTTTCCTAACGGCTCCAAATTATTGTAACTTGTTGCGACTGTAACAGCTGCATTGTCTTTCCATCAGGCAAATAATTTGTTGTTGATCTTACCAAATTTGTAACATATACCATATAGTATACCCACGTTTTGCTTTGTCCCGAACGGTACCAGTTCCTTCTCAACTTCGACAAAAGGTCATGGCTTGTGAAATAATTATCCCAAAAAAAGTTGTGATCACATGGCGTATTTATTACTTCAAGTAAATCGAGTACTACACGAGATCCAAGTGGTAAATATTTGTTCGTTTGACTTACGTACTTGGCACTACAATATACATCAAAATTGTAGCAATAACCATCGTAACTGCAAAGCATCCACTCCTTATAACTTTATAAGTTCGTCTATTGACAGGTTTTCATTAAAAAAGCCCCATTTTTGACGAATCATTTTCATCAACGGCCGAACTTTTGCCATTTTATCGGTTTTGTCAATCGTTGAATTGTTTGCCAAATGATTCCCTTGAATCGATTGCGGGACATGGCGTTTGCTAGTAACGGAGCTTTTGTGTCTTTATTGAGACACCAGTACAAAAATTTTGGGTTAAAAAATGGTATCCGGAGTATAGCAAAATTCCAACAAACTTTCTGAGATCGTCTTTTGTGAATATGAATGAGTTGGTCGAGAGCATATCTCTTGCACTGCTCCATAATCAAATTCATAACATCATTATCAAAAAAGTGTTAAAAAATTTGAAGTTCGTCATTCAAAACCAACTGTTCATTTATTTGTTTTGAATTTTCCACATATTCGAATGTTTTTGTCATATCCGTGGAATGAAAAACGTGGTTTGACCATTTAGGAGCACGATCGTGAGGCTCACCTTTTTCTCTTAGACGAGCAATTGGAATGTCGTTATCACTTTCTAATTCATCGCTTACCTTAACTTCTATTGCTACTGGGATGTCAAGGAATGCTTGAATTGAGCAAATTATCATCGCATAAATCTTCTTCATCCGTTTGAACATCAACATCCGGTGGAATAATTTTCATCATTTGGGATATCATCAATAGCTATAAACAGACTAGGATAACGCTTTCCATAAAAATTCTTACAAGTTATGGTTTGAGAAGCCATTTTTCGATAAGTTCTGTCATAAAACAAAATTAACACAGTTTTGGCCAGTGTACTAAAATGAGTACACCACTTTTGTTTTCAACTTTCCAGTACCTCGAAAATATTTTAATGTGAAACCTATTTAGAATCTTGTTTTTAAATAAAAAAAATAAAATCCAGAATTCTTTATTATTTGGTTGGCCAAAATTATAAACTTTTATGAAGTTTTTTCTTTTAGAAAGACACAAAACAGCATAAAATAAAAACCACTCATCACAAAATTTAACGCAAATACTTGAAAACAGATAGCAAATTCAAGAAAATGAATCAAAATGACAAAACACATAATTACGTTTGCTTTCAAATTCAAAGCCTACTTTTTGAAAAATACCAATTTCAAATTTTCAAAAAACAAAAACTGTATTCAACTGTTGTTGACATGTTGTCGACAGGAAAGGACATCCAATATCAATGGATAAGACGCCATGCTTTTAGTAAGAGATGGTCCTCGTCCACCTGGGCTCTGCTGTAAGTTTACTAAGTGATATCAAATAAGAGATCAGGGCAAAAATCAATCCTGCTAATCGCTGTTGTGACTAAGAAGGCAGCTGAAAAATAAGTCACTTTCACGAACAACACAAAAAATGCTGTAAAATACCCTTATTGTACCAGTCTTATTGCATACTGCGGAAGCATGGACTACATGCTGTTACATGTGCTTTAAAACAATTGTAATTTGTCAACACATTAGAATCTGGATGCACAGGATGGAAAAAACGTAAAATATTCTCCCACTTTATTCTAAATAAGAACGAGTCAAATTCTCTTTTTTAAAGAATACGGTTGAAACTTAAGTCAAAGTTAGTATATTTTTCGAATTTATTTCTTGGCGGAAACACATTACACATATGCAAAGTATACGAAAGTGCCTTTTGTTGCTTCGTGACAGCTCTTTCAGTGAGTATCGGTTCCATCTATGTAAATTGAATTTAAAGAAGTAAAAGATATGGAAAAGAATTCTTTGGACTGCAAACCAACATTGGCTTGGTCAGAGGCAGCAGAATTCGTCAGCTTTGACAGCAAAGATAAGCCGTGAGAGTGAACGCCACTGCTTTGACACAGTGTATCTTCGAATCAAATTCAGAGAGACACCGTGATAAATGAAGTCTTTGCCTTAGGTTTCGCACTCAAGTGTAAAGGGACATCCGCAAACTTAACGCGTGCAACTAGAACCGAGTCGCAAGTCGCGCCTAGCTATAAGATAACGACACCTAAACTAAGTAAGCACGTATATGATCATACCCGGCAAAGCGCGCTCGTTTAACTTCGGTCTGTTCAGATTAGGCATGTATATATATGTATATATACATACAAATTATACACTACGTTGTACGTTGCACGGTGTACGGTGCTGTACGGTGCTGTCCTTTTTAAAATTCAACTGAAATATGCTTCTGGTTGCGGTTCCAGCGGAGTAATATGCCGGTTGCGAAATTAGTTTTCAATAGTGACCATTGTTTCCACTTCTAAGCCGAAATTTTTGGTACACTGCAGCATGATTATCGGTACCTCCAGCTTTGTGTGTTAAGCATGTTGGCGCACTTCTTATAACAGTAGTCAGAAATTACTTGCCTCAACAACATAAAGATGAGCCAGGAAATCCTTTTAGAAAGTGTTTTTTTTATATGTTTACACATGTTTACAGAAACCAAGCCACTTCGAAGCCTTAAGGAGGAATACATTTGGATCGAAGTAGCTGATGCATTTAAAGTTTTCTTGACAAATGTTACTTAAAGACCTTAAGTAAACAAGAAATACATGAGCAGAACAATCGACGTCTAATATCTCAATATTTTAGATTATACGAATATACGAATACGTTCCTGAAAAAATTTATTCCAGTGAAAAACATTACTTACAAGGCTATCTATCCCTACGTGGAAAGTTGTTTTTAGAGTAACAATATATACAAATTGTCATGAATTCTCCATGGTGCTCAGTTAAAAAGCTCAAAATTTAATTACGGACTTCTACGTCACGCATCCGAAATAGACAGCTTAGCTAAGGATCCAACGCATTTTGATGTTTTTTGATGGAATGTCATGCCACACATCAACATAATATTTATCCCATCCCGAAGCATTCAAGATGACATTTGACAGTTGAGAGGATTTGCACTATCCTTTCGGAAAGTCCTCCGTTCATGCCAACAGATATGTAAATGTTCAAACTCACCTGAGTTTGATGGGCCTACATTTGAGGAAGACTACAGCTAAGCTCCTTCATACGAAATTTCTCACAAATAAAAGAATTACAGTTGAGGAGGTCGGATATGATTCCCACGTCCCAAAGCACTAAGCAGCACACTGCATTGACACACAGTTAGCGTACAAGCATATTCCTAGCAGGCAGCTTCATGCATTCCAATTTTTGTTGTTCGCTCCAATTTTTCTAAAGAATCTGATTGAATGGGATGTTGTTGCAGAACAGAGAGCGATGTTTTGGAAACTCTTAGCCGGGAAAAGTCAGATACAAGGATGAACGACGATATACCGGCTATATACTCAAGCATCTGAGGAGCAACTCTCGACGCTAAAGTGCTGCAAATGCGTTCAACATGTTATGAATTTCAATTTCGATTCAAGGAACACGAGGCAAATGCTTTGTTGTGGTACGAATACTGTGTCCTCGGTGTCAAGAGTGAAATATAGCACGATGGAGCTTAATGTCTACCCTCATCATCATCATCAGCTGAAAAAGGAGAAATGCTTTTGGTATCACCGTCATCATTGTTTTCATAGTTCCCTCCATAGTTTGATTGGTTCTATACCAACAAAGCTATTGTATTTGAAGTTTTCCCCCATTTCATAGTCTTAGCTAACCGGGGATAGTTAAGAACTGGAAACAATTTTTGGCTTTAGATATTAAACTTTATTCCATGATCTTTAAACATTGCTATTGGCAGCACCAATGTACGTTTGTATTAACGCATTCTCATCCTTCTTGGGGTACGAACATTTATATGGTAGACGTCTTTATTCACCCCTGTAAGACTTTGAGGCGAAGCTTTTTGTTCGACGGCTTCAGTTCCTGCAGTGTGAATAATTTAATGTTCTTGAATACAAGTGCATGTGGCGCAAGGACAAATGCTTCTTGCGTACATCAAGTGCAAGCATAGGAGTAGATACATTATGCTTAGGCTTGCCATGTTTTTGGGATTTGAAAAGGGAAATCACGTCTACAGATAAGTGCTCAATGTCGAAAATACTTTAAAATTTATACGGAAATATAATGAAATACATTGTATTTTAAAAACCCAATTCATCCAAAAACTGAGATCAAACAATCATGGGCTTAGATAGAGTAGATATAAATACTACTATAATGGAGTATTCTACAGTTACAGTATAGAAGACGTTATTTACCACTATCAATTATTAATTTTTAATTAATTAATAAAAAGTGACTCAATCGAAACTAGAAGCCAAGGTTTGAAATATAATAAGATTCGTATAAGAGCTATAAAGCTGATGATAGCGTTACGTAAGAAGCCTCATGAAGTTTTATTTTCTTCTTCTTTCTTTTTACTGCTTCATATTTCTCCCATGCTCTAAAATTGCTACTGAGCCGCTTATAGGGTGAGCTAAGTTTACAGACTTCAGTACCATTCAATTAGTGTGCTCTATTTTTGATCACTTCGTTAGTGAGGCGGAGAATTTGCCAATACATACTTCTGCATTGGTAATTCAATTATTTTTCTTTCGTCCCCTTTTTCTAACCTCTGCTGCAAATTGTGCACCTAATTACCCTGATTCACAGCAAAACTCAAGTAGTATGATGGTGTAAGCTATACAAAAGGAAAATAAAAACTGGAATTCGCAACATGGAGTGCACAAATGATGGCAAACGATAGGTAGATAACGCAAACATGCAAGAAACTTGATAATAAATAAACTTTAAAAAAAAAGTTTTTTAAAACAAAAAATTTTAAGACAACAAAAATTTAAAAATATAGATATATGACAGAGCGAAACTCTCATTGGCAAGAATATAGAAAATTAATTGCTTGAGAATGACAAAACCGACTGTCGGCACCCAGAAGAGATAATTGATCTGATTGGTTTTTGGAAATTCTATGAAATAAAAATTTAGGGCATTGCTATATTACGTATACAAGTGTAACACTAATTAATTAAATTGATTATGAAAAAGCCTAAACAAAATAATATCTTAAGTTTAATTTATTTCCGGCTAGTTGATATCAAAACCCAATCCATAAGAATAAAGTAGGTACCGAAAAAAAAAATTCGTTTTAAAAATTATGTATTGCCAAAATAGAAACAATTTCGAAAATCTTCAGCGTCAATTGAAAGTCTTCCAAAGCCGCCAATCATAGTAACAAATGTTCTAAACTATCAACACCTATTCTTCATATACTCAGGAAGAAAGCTTTAAGAAAATTTATTATTAATTTTACCGATAAAAATACCTATAAAATAAATATTTATGATTCGAAAACAACAGAATCTTAAAAATCTTATCAGAGTCAAAAACAAATTGGTATTCGTTCAGGGACACGCGAACAAGGTAAATCAAGGTAACAACACCCAGCCAGTTACCGAAAATGTACGGTTCCAAATGAGCAAACAAGAAATAGACGAACAACCTTACAATTAAAAAAAATCGAAGTTTATTATATACCCACAGGCGACAGGGTACATGTAACAAATGTAAGACAAAGCTATTGATAATTATGCACAATTAGTTAAAAAATCTAAAATTGAGAATAAAAGCTGCGAAACTTGATATCGAAAAAATTTTATTTCGCGCAAATCGTCTTCCTGCACACAGAAAAAGCTTCAATCTTCATATACTAGAAATAAATAAAATTGATGTATGTTTGGTCTCTGAATCACACCTTACAGGCCAACTTATTTCAAAACGAAGAATTAGGAAATCTATAGGGTTTTCTAATAACGACTGGAGGATTTTTTTTTTAAATAAAAGGCAAACCATTTGAGATATTTCAAAAACTTTATTATTGGCTTGAAGTACAATCAAAACATTTATGAATTGAACTCGACTTCGTTCATATAGCCACCGTGGGCACGTTTGCAGCGGTCGATTCCTTGGACCCAATTTTCAACGACTCGACCACACATTTCGGCCGAAAGGGCCGTTATTTCGCATTCAATGTTGGCTCTGAGCTCTTCCAACGTCGTCGGCGTGTTGGCATAAGCCAATGATTTAACGAAGCCCCACAGAAAATAGTCAAGCGGCGTGTCTTGAGAAAACACGCTCACCATACTTACTCTTCAATAAATCGATTGTAGCGTGTGCTGTGTGGCTTGTAGCACCATCCTGCTAAAACCACATGTCGTCCAAGTCTATATCTTTCAATTCAGGCCAAAAACAATCGGTGATCATGGCGCGATAACGCTGACCATTCACAGTAACGTGACGATCGTTATCGTCGACGAACAAATATGGCTCAATAACGCCGCCGCCATGCAAACCGCACCAAACAGTTATTTTTTGTGGATGAAGTGGTGATTTATGAAGTACATGTGGGTTTTCACCCGACCAATAACGCATATTTTGCTTATTGACGAACCCATTGAGCCAAAAATGAGCTTCGTCACTGAAGATGATTTTGCGATGAAATTCATAACCTTGGCGCATCTTCTCCAGAACCCAATCGGAGAACGTTTGCAGACGTTGCTTGTTAGTGTACTTTACCATGATGAAAATGTTGAGTTTACTGAATAAATTGACAGCGATCATTTGATGATTAGTGAAAGAGTGCGTTCACAAATTAAATTCAAAGTTGTCAAGTACCTATAAGAAAACCCTACATTAAGCACTACGAAAGAACGTGAGTTATTAACAGCGATCCAAGAAAAGAGATGCGATTTTATTTCCACTGGTAAGCCAACATATTAACCTACAGTAGCCTTCTAGTAGCAAAAATAAGAAAAGTTAGAAAAAGATTTCAATATACGAGATATCCACCCAAAAAATTTCAGCTTAAAAGATTAACCGAATAAATAAGATACCAGATAAAGGATTTAAATAACCAATCTTTTAATCAATTTATGAATAAGTTGACTACTGATATGCAGACTGAATACCTTCTTTGAAAGTTTACCAAACACCTAAAATGTCCAATATAACAACCTCCACCTTTGAGAGCAAGGTTGTGCAAAAAGTAATAATAAAAAGGCCGATAAATTCATTAGTCATGATGGAGGAAATTATACTAATCTTTAAAGATGATATTGCATGCTTTAACTTGAAAAATGTTTCCTATCACTGGAGAATAGCAGACGTAATCATGATCTCCAAATCAGAAAAAGATCATCATGAACCATAATTTTACATTTATTTTTTTTTTCTTTTGCCTACTTTAAGGAAATATTTCAAAAAGTATTCTTAAAGTGACAGAGTCCATTCATAAATTACAGAAATATGATTCATTAATTCATCAACATCAATTTGGTTTCAGAGATAGATTCTAAACACCAATGGTATACAATAAATTGTATAAAATAAAATGGTATGCTCAGCAGTTTTTCCAGACATTGCAAAGGCATTTGACAAAGTTTGACTCATAGGTCCTCTTAAAAAAATAAAAACACTCACTCCGAGATGTGCTATAGACAAGGCAACTGCTATTCTGATTTCAAAGAAATTAAACCAGTAGTTTCACAAGGAATTTGTGAAACTCTTTACCAGCAACATACTTTTACACCTTCAAACTGTAAAACAGCCACGTTTCCTGATGACACAGCTATACTTGCAGCTGCAAAAAATGAAGAGACTCAATTGAACATGTCCAAAGTGCTGTAGATGTAATTTTCAGATGGACCCTAAAAAAAAAACAAATTTACTTGGATAGCTGAAAATCAGTTCAAATAGACTTAAAAAATAAATTGTTTTCCCATTTCCTTATATGGATTTCTGGTATTTAAATTTCCTATTTTAATACATCTTTGGATGAGATATAAAAAGAAAAAAAGAGGAGCTTTTTAAGGAAGATTTTTAAGAAAATTTAACTGACTATTAATAAGTCATCGCTTCTGTCAACACAAAATAAACTTTTATTTTATAAACAGATACTGAAACCAGTATGGACGTACGGTATTCAACTATGGGGGTGTATACGGCGCTTCCAAAACAAAGTCGGTGGAGACATCTTCAAGCCTCCTTGGTACGTAAGAAATTCAGACTTACGCAATAACGCATTTCATGAAGCCCAGACAACATGTCAAACACGAAGCAGTAAGGCTGAGAACAGACCTGAAGACTCAAGCGAGTTGAACTACACAGTTTATGTGAATCTAAATTTTGTATATTATTGAAATTTTTTCAAAGCTATTAATTAAAGGTACTTTTATGTATAAAACTTAAATATAAATTGTTACTTCATTCAATCAAATTAAAACTGGTTGTTAGTTATACTAGTTTTAGTATCCGAAAAAGTTAAAAAAAATTCTTTCTAAACAATATACTATATTGCGATAAATTCACTTACTTTGTAGTGAACACATTTAAATAGAAAGTTGGAAAATAAAGAATCTTCGATTTAACAAGCCTTTATCGGGAATGCTTTTTAATTTTCGACGTGTTTTGGTATATCATTTCGAATATGGTTTCTATCAAACGGCTTAGAAATTCTCGTGGTTGATTTTTATTGTTGCTGGACTTAAAAGGATTAGGAATTCTTAGCTTCCTTTGGTAATCGAGGATTATAAAGCTGCTGATTTAGTAGTTCGTAGTTGTCTGTTGTACAGCTATGGTCAAAACTCTCGATGACATTTGATAGGGATTGCCTAACGATGCTATGTTTCCTTGATTTGTCGAAGGCTTTTGATAGTTCTAACCATAAGGTACTATGTCAAAAATTTATATAATATTTCGGCTTTAGTAAAAGTTCGGTGCGCCTGATTTATATTAATTTCGACAACCGTTATCAAAAAGTCGTTTACAACAACGCCTAGTCAGAATTATGCCTCTTAACTAAGGGGTCTTTATTTCGTCCGATTCTGTTCTGCCCTTTTATCAATAATCTGCCAAAGAGATATTCAACTGTTTATATCCACTTATATGCTGACGATACATAGATCAATTGGTCTTGTTGAGGAGCTAGTCATCAGATCAAGTGAAGACCTGTCCTAAATGTATGACTGGTATATGTATATGCAACCGCCTTCATCTCAACTTAAATAAACAACAACTGATTTTAATATCCAAACAGTACTTGGACTCGGACGGAAAACCACACAGACAACTCAATTTTGTTAAGTTGGTTACTAATCTGGGTTACAAATTAAAGAGATCACTTTGAATTTAATTTCCACAAATATGGAAGTCTTCTTTCGTAACACCGATACACAAAAAGGGATTAAAGATACTCTCGAGAGTATTTTGTATGAAACCTTAATCTTCCAATGCAAATCTTTTATTTCCCCTAGTCAATACGGCTTTCTGAAGGGTAGATCAACAGCCACTAACCTCGTAGAATTCGTGTCCTCTGTTCTCTCGGCCTTAGAAAGTAGTAAAGAAGTTGACGTTGTAACAACTGATTTCAGTAAGGCTTTTGACAAGATATCTCATAAACTAATCCTTTTTAAATTGTCCGTTCTTGGCTTTGAACCCATTTTGCTTAAATGGATATCTTCTTACCTGGATAATCGTTTTTATAGTGTTCGTTTCACGTCTGTCCTACCGGCCACTTTCTTGGCCACTTCAGGTGTTCCTCAGGGTAGTCACCTAGGTCCACTTCTCTTCATCTTAACTATTAACGATCTTGAAAGGGTCATTCAACACTCAGCACTTTCTCTCTATGCTGACGATACCAAATTTTTTTAACCCATTTCCGCACAACATGACTCCAGCCTCCTTCAAATAGATCTAAATAGTTTTTCAACCCGGTGCATCAAGAACTGCTTAGAAGTCAATGTCACCAAATGTCAATCGATTACCTTTTCACGTAAGTGCAACATGTCTACTCCCAGAATTTACGTTCTCCACAGTCAACCTATATCCCTAGTTCAGACTATCCGCGACCTTGGCATATTATGCGACAGGGTGCTTAATTTCCGCTCGCCTATTGATGAGATAATTACTAAAGCAAACTCATCACTTGGCTTTGTTAAAAAATGGTCCAAAGAATTCTGCAACCCGTACGTAACCAGATCACTATACATCACTTACGTTCGTCCTCTTCTCGAGTACGCTAGCCAAGTGTGGTGTCCCTTTCAACGAGTTCATATATCCTGTATTGAGAGCATCCAGCGTCGATTTCTTCGATTTGCTCTTCGAGGTCTACCTTGGAACGATCCTCTTATCTTACCTCCCTACCGAAACCGTCTCAAACTTATTAACCTGAATACCCTTGAGGAACGAAGGGACGCAGCTGACATTCTTTTCATTCACTGGCTTCTCTCAGGCTCCGTCGATTGTATGTCTCTTTGCAACTCCATTTTCTTTAACATTAACCCTCGAAATCTACGTTGCCCCCGTCTCTTTTATCTACCTATCCACCGCACCACATATGGCTCTAACGAACCAATATACCGTATGCTGCGTAAGGTAAACTCCAACCTCTCCGTTTTCAATTTTAATCGCAGCACACTTTTCCTCAAATTCGATCTCCTTCACCATCACTAGCCTTAAGCCCCAGTGATAAGTTCCACATATCACTAATCCGTATTTTATTATTGGTTTTAAGTCATAGTTTTTAAGCTTGTATTAAGCAAAATAAATGGGGCGTTAGCCCCCACCAAAATTAAAATTAAAAAAAATTAAGCTGGGCTACGTGAACTATGGGCATAAAGCTCAGAATTGTGAAAACGTTATTTCTGTCTGTAATTGATTACGCTGCTATTGTCTATTGCAAACTTGATTCTTTCTCGCAACATAAGTTACTTGTAGCTTTTAATGATATGATAAGGTATGCCTAAGGACTTCTCTGATACAACAACATCTCACACTACCATAACTCTGTTCTTTGTTGTTCAATCAAATAATTTCTCGTCCTATGATCTTATGTATTATGAAAAATAAATCTCCTGCTTATCTATTTAATAAGGTACGATTTTGTCGATCTATCATAACACATACCTAATATGATAATCAATAAATATAATTATTTGAACTCCTCGCGCTTCTTCTTTATCTACGTTACAATTCAATAGAATACACTTTACACTTCCTTTAATGGCCAAACAAGCAGTGGGGCTGCATTTTTCAAAAATGCAGCATTGGAACACTTTAAGCAATGTCAATAACAACTTTCCTACTCTTTTATGATATGTTTTTTCTTTTCTACTTTTATTGTTTTTTCCTTTATCTTTGCTCTATCGCCTACTAATATCTTATTATATACGCCTACTTCCCCTTTTGTTTTTCCTCTCATTTCTCTGAATTGTACCTGTTTTTATTTCTGACTTTATTTGTACTTAATTAATTTTTATTATTTAATTCAAAATGTGAATAATTTATTTTATGTTGTAACATGTATGTCCACCCTTTCTTAATTTAATTGTAACTTATGTTATACAAAGACGATTGTATGTTTTATTTATAGCATTGCAATTAAATAAATTGAATTAATTTGAATTGAATTGAAACATAAATTTCATATTATACTTCGAGTATGTAGAAGACTTCTGTGTATTTTTATTTATCCAACATTGAAAAACAGATAAAGTTGGAGCGACAATCCATCCGATTAAGCCGATATTTTCGAACAAATTTAAATGTAAACACCCTCTGGAAATTCATTATTTTTATGTACTTTGGCATTATTTTCAAATTGATAACTTTATCTGTTTCTTGTAAAAATTCGTTGTATCATAAGGCTTTTTCCACATACTTCTACCAACCTACTCCCCATTTAATGAGGCATTAAGTTTGGCGATTTAAATTTTGCAGCAGGAGTTGCCAAATTTGACAGCTCTCCATTTAGCATGACCTTAATCTTAAGGTCGATTTTTTAAAACATATTTGAGGGTTTTGGTTCCTATTTCACGAATAGATTGACCAATATTGTTTTTGAGTGCCCGAATCATCTCTGGATTGTTCGCATAGTATCAATATTTAATGGCAACCCACAAAAAAATTCTTATCAATTTTTAGATGGCTTATGTAGCAGGTAGTCCCATTTTTCTGAAACCATAGCTTGTTCAAGTCCAAATCCTTAATTTCTGGTCATAAAAAAAAATCGGTTATCATGCCTCGGTAGCGCTTTTCATTGACTGTAACGTTGACGTTTTCTCCATTGTCAACTTGAAAGAAACATGGGCCAATTATGCTTGTTTACGTAGCCGTCCAGATGGAAATGCACCTTATCTAAGAAGGTGATTTTTGGACCAAAATTGTCGTCAATTTCGTTATTAATCAGTAAACCAGTCTTGCAAACTTTCTTCATAAACTTGCGTACCTAATATATAGTGCACAAGCTGGATTTGGTGCATATGACAGAAATTTCTTTTCAAAATTCGCACTGTTTCGGCAAAACTGTACCGACTTTAAAAGGAACTTTGCAATATTTTCCAATGTTCTGTAAATTTTTCGAGCGGAAAAGAGGTGTTTGTGCCAAAATAAGATATGATTAAAAAGACAAAAAGACAGATGACCTGCCTTCTATGTGGACAACATTTTTGTCAATCTTCATCCAGGCTGAATGGTTCATAGAACCATATGTTCCTTAGGTCTACCTTGCTCTTCGTGAGCAGTTATATTCTTTATTTGTAGTGACGTCTTTTGCGTCAGAAAAGAGACAAAGGTAGTAACTTAGCGGTTAGCCTGCTGTTTGGCTTTGGTGCATGAAGTGCAAAGCACCCGCTCAGATCTGGCCATGGTACTTGAATTTCAGGTATATAAATGCTTTTTATGTTTAAAGATGCCAGGTCGGAGAAGGTATGCGATTTCCCATATATTCGTCGACAATATATGATCGATCCAACGCCCTTTGTCATTGAAGCATACACCGAGCGAAAAGTTATTCGGTGTCGACAATGTAAGTCTCATTTACGGGTAACTGACCTCAGATCTCACAATAACAACATACGAAAGTATTTAAATTCGGAGGTACTAAAATCTGTTCCATTTTTCTTTCGCACCTCACTTGTGCTAACAATAATATAGTAATATGACGATTTACGGGGCTTAACATACACTATTTGTCCTGTACATTCAGTCATTAATAAAAATTTTAAAAAATGTCAGAGACTGCACGGATCCCTGAGAAAAATGATAATTGTTAATGTGAAATTTGACAAAATTAACCAAGCGATTGGTATTGACTTTGGATATAAAGGGTGATGCGACAGCTAGTGTGGAAGATTTAATTTGTTATGAAATTGTGAAATCAATGTAGGATTTCTTCGATTAACAATGTTCGGTCTATGGCAATTATGAATGGAATACAACTTGTTCATGTGGCCACCACATCGGTGATTCATTGTGAGGTTTGATTTTCAAAAGGCTTCTTTTGACAGATGAAGCGTGACTCCTATCAAACTGCTTTGTCATTTTTGTTCAGTATCGTTTAACAAATCATCATGGGAAGATTCACAACACAACAACGTCTCCAAATTGTTCAGCTGTATTACGAAAATCAGCGTTCTGTAGGAAATGTTTTTCGTGCGATTCGAGGAACTTACGGTGCTCATAATCGAACTACTGTAACCACTATCGCCAATACTATTCGCAAATTTGAATCCCAGTTTACATAAGTGGATGATACTCCACCGGTTAGACCTCACCCAGCACGTTATGAAGAGACTATAGCAGCTGTAGCTGAGAGTGTACGCGAAGACCGTGACGAATCAATTCGTCGTCGTTCTCAGCAGCTTGGCTTAGCGTATTCGACAACTTGGCGTATTTTACGTGAGAATCTCCTCCTTAAATCGAACAAAATTCAAATTGTGCAAGAATTAAAGCCATACGACTTGAATTTGCTTCATATTTTCAGTGAATGGGCTCTAGAAAAACTCAATGAAAATCCGGTGTTTTATCGGGAAATTTTGTTCAGTCCTGAAGCCCATTTCTGGCTCAATAGATACGTTAATATCCGAAGAGTACCAAGAGTTACCATTACATCCATTAAAAACAACGGTATGGTGTGGTTTATGGGCTGGTGGAATCATTGTTCCATATTTCTTCAAAAATGAGGCAAATCAGAATGTTGCCGCCAATGGTAACTTCCTGAAGTTCAAGCACATGGTCTTGGTGAGCTCTGATTTCAACAAGACAGTGCTACGATCCATACACCGCGTAAAACAATGGACTTGTTGAGAAATCATTTTGGTGAGCACTTAATTTAACGTTTTGTTACGGTGAATTGGTCGCCTAGGTCGTGCGATGTCACACCTTTGGACTATTTCCTCTGGAGATATGTAAAGTCTCAGGTCTTTAGCAATAAGCCAGCTACGATTGACGCTTTGGAAGCCAAAATTACTCATATCGAACAAGTCGCCAAAAATTGGACCTTCCGAATGGACCACCTCAGACGTTGTCGTGGAGAACATTTAGATGATATCATTTTCAAAATCCAGGCCATGAGTTGTTCTTTTAAGCGATAATAAAAATTTTAAGATCACTTTTAAATTTATGTGTTTTATTTTATATTCTAAATTAAACCTCATGATGAATCACCCTTTATATTAGATGTCTGTTCAAAAAGTAAGATGACTATTGAAATTTCGTGGAAACGTATACTCGATTATCAATTTTTTTTTTTGCTGTGTTGGTACACATGTTCACAGTTTCAAGTATATAGCATACTTAGTTTAATTTTGACAGGAAGAAAGGTTATACGTGTTTTGGGCGATTTTCAAAAATTTTAAAAAATGTAGCGAATGTAAAAAATGGAATTAAGTACTATTAAACAATTGAATTGTAAAATATTTGTAAAAAATATTTATAAGTGGTACAAGCTCTTCCCAGATAGCCTAAGAAATGCCAATGACAAACCTCGCTCTGGATACACAAGCACATCAACAAAAGATGATAACGTCAAAGCTGTGAAGAAAATTGTTTTGGAAAATCATCCAATTACCATAAGAGATGTGGCTTAGGACGTTGACATATTGGTTGGCTCGAGTCATGCAAATTTTTCGGATGTTTTGGGTTAATTTATGATCAATTTATTTCTTATATATTTATAATTAATTAGAAGAACCGTCGCATGAACGATGCACTTGAATGACGTCAATGATGATCTTGACTTGCTCAAATGGTCATAACTGGTGACGAATTATGGGTATATGTTTATGATATTGAAACTAAAGCCAATCATCGCAATGGTAGCACCCAGGATAGCCTATGTAGACCGAAAAAAGCGAGCTAAGTACGATCAGATGTCAAAGTTTTGGTCACTGTTTTTTCCGATTACCGTGGCGTAGTGCAACAGGAGTTCTTACCTCAAAGTCGCACGGTCAAAAAGGAGTATTACCTTGCAGTTATGCGCTGTTTGCGAGAAGCAATACGAAAAAAAACATCCGCAGTTGTGGAAAAATAATTCATGGTTTTAGCATCCCCTGCGCATTCATCGTTGCTTGTGAGATTTTTTGAATAAAAAAAAATACGACAATCATGCCTTAGCCACCATATTCACCGAATTTGGCCCCATGCAACTTTTCCCTGTTTCAAAACCTGAAGAGATTTATGAAAGACTGAACTTTGCAACTGCGAAATAAAAACAACACCGCTGGAAAAGCTCAAGACTATACCAAAAAGTGCTTATAAGAAGTGTTTCGAGGATTGGAAAAAGCGCTGGCACAAGTGTATTGTATCTGAGGATGATTACTTTGAAGAGGACAACAACTTTATAAAAGTATAAAGTCATTTTACTTTTGGAACACACCTCGTATGTGTAGCAAAGTAGCTCGTGAAAAGATAATAAGAAAATAATTTTTAAAAGTAAGTAAGTAAGTAAAAATTAGTGCATGAAAATTATTAACGCATTGTTCCAAAACGAAATTTTCTGAACTCGTACGACAAATATCTCAAATTCGAACAATTTGTAAAAATCAAAAAACCTTGAATTTATTACTCAAAAAACTAGGTAGTAGACCTATTAAATTTTTTTACAGGAAGTTCACAAAGTGTTGTGAAAGTTTAAAAATGACTTTTACAAGATGCTCTCTGCTGTTGTCAAAAAGTGATAAAATTGGATGAAATTTTTTTTATCTTAAGCAGGTATATCAAGGGATAGGATGGGAAAATATCTGTGTATGATAAGATTTTCGGATACTCTTGTTCTTTAAGTCCGTCCAATTGAATATTCGGCAACCTTAAGTGCAGGCCCAGGCATGGTATAATCTGCAAGGGCCCAGCATGCGGATAAAGTTATTTTAAACAACTATCACTATCCACAAACGTTGCTCTAATGTTTTTGCCAAAAAAACTGCCAAGTTTTACTACTTTTTTAGCACTGAAGCATGATTTGTTAAATATTGCACTTATTCTTGGTCCGATACGGGAGAACTCTAACAACACCATCTCTATTCCTACGTCTTGTTGCTCCTGCTCGTTACAAAAAGTAGACGTCCATTGAAATTGAGCTCTAAATATGTAGAGAGAGTTGGAGCAAGTTTTCCGCTGAATCTGCTTTTAACTTTGCCATTAACTTCACCTTAAGAGTGCTTCTGCCAAAATGTTCATATTGCCATTTTTCTGAACCAATTTCATGCACCGCAGTTTACTTGTAAGGTAAGTCTCAGTATATTAAGTCACCGGTTCGCTTTTCAACATCAGGGCTGCTAATAAGGAAAACCTATAGCAAATTTATAGTTTGATATAATCCTTTCGTTGCAGGTTCCGAATAAGGAATAATATGGAACTGGTATAACGGACTATTTTCGAAATGGGAAAATGCATTCGAGATGTGGGTCAGATAATCAATTCAATATGATTTCATGATAACAATGATGATAATCATGATAATGACAAAACCACCTATCAGAAGATTTTAAATGAAATGTCTAAGTGATAACAGTAATAAATTTGTGTTCTTTGTAGAAAAACAATCATGATATGGTACCCTTCTTCTAGGTTGTTATGTCAGCAATTTCCAAAAAAGCTGTAGAAGTCATATAGAGACTCTAAAAAGGTAATACACACATTCTGGCCCAAGCAAACTACGTTAAACTACGGTGGTCGTGGTGTAGTGGTATATGCATAGACTCCTCAAGTAGAGGGTCCTGGGTTCGAATCCCGCTCGAGGCAATTCTGTGAAAAAGTCTTTTTATAGAATTTGTATGTTGTTATATGAAAATCCCGTCGGCGTCAACTCTGACATGAAGGCATAACACTGATGTTGGAGTGGTTGCTGGCTGGGCTAAATGTAACGAACTAACAATTTGCACGTTCTTAAGACCCACTGGTTGAGGAGGATGTACTAATGTACTAGCTCGTCCCGTCCAGTTTGACAACTAGCTCTGGGAAAAATATCGAAATCTAATACACCTGAGTTTCAAACTGCTACACCACCCGCCCGCGCCCTGGAGAACAAGTCAGTAAAAGGGTATTTATATCCCCTCGGTGCGCGCGCAGTTTTTTTTTTTTTTTTTTTTTTTTTCATGGGAAGGTGAGAAATCTTCATAGACACTATAGGCCCGGAGCCTATAGTAGTGTGAGATTCGTACTCACTAAAAAACACCTCCATTATGCAAACCACGACTGAGTTCAAACTCAACAAGCAGTTCTTCTATCGCATTTTATTTTGTTTTTATAAGATATCCTCCAGGCGATTTTCCATTGAAAATTCCTGTGTACTTTAGGAAAATTTTGCGCTGCTAATCACCTCGCTAGACCGAGAGGCTTAGTCCTTTTCAGACGGCGCAATAAATTTGTCTCGTCGAGGATCTGTTGAACAGAAATATTCGTATGACCTTGTAATCGATCATTATGTTTTCGCGCAAACATTTTAATTAAGTTTTGAACGTTTTCGACTCCTAAGTCTCTGTGGATATCATCGTTTCTAATGTACCACGGCGCATTAAAAATACCTCGAAGAACTTTGTTTTGGAATGTCTGTAATAAATTAATGTTACTATTTTTAGTACAGCCCCAAAGTTGTACACCATATGTCCAGATCGGTTTTAGCACTTGCTGTATAACAGCAGTTTGTTCTCTAAGCTAAGCTTGGAATACTTTCCAATAAGCCAGTAAATATCTCTATATTTAATTTTAAGCTCTTCACGTTTTTTCTTGACGTGTGCTCTCCATTTTAGTTTAGCGTCGAGTGTCATACCGAGATATTTGGCCTCGTTCGCGTAAGGAATTCGTACTGCGTTGATAAACACCGGTGGATTCTCAATTTTCTTGAGAGTGAAGTTGACGTGGACAGACTTGTTTTCATTAAGCGCGATTCGCCAAGTTTTTGTCCAATTGTTAATCCGTGTAAGGGCACGTTGCAACTTGGCAGTTGCTTCTTCGACTGTTTTAGCCGTTGCCAAAATTGCAGTGTCATCAGCAAATGTGGCTAGGACAGTGTCGTCCGTTTGCGGTATATCACGAGTAAAAAGCAAATATAGCAGAGGGCCAAGTACACTTCCTTGCGGCACCCCCGCCTTTATTGTCTTAAAAGTGGAATATTCGTTTCCGTGTCTCACACGGAAGAGTCGGTCTTCCAGATATGAACCTAAAATACAAGACAATTGCTGGGGTAGGGCTTGTCGGAGTTTATATTTTAGGCCTTCATGCCATACCTTATCAAAGGCTTGCGAAACGTCAAGGAATGCGCTTGAACAGACTAACTTACATTCGATTGCTCGTTCAATTACATCAGTTATTCGATGCACTTGGTCAACTGTAGAATGTTGGCTTCTAAAGCCAAATTGATGATTAGGCAAGAGGGAATTTGTGTCGGTAATTGGTTCAAGATGATTAAGAAGGATTCGCTCGAAGACCTTCGATGTAATCGGAAGAAGCGATATTGGTCTATATGACTTGACTTCTGTCAGCGGTTTACCGGGTTTCGGAACCATAATAACTTTGGCTACTTTCCACTGGTTCGGTACGTGCTCTTATCTAATTCTGGCATTTATAAGATAGAGCAGCTTTAGCAAACCTTTTTTCGGCAACGCTTTAAGTATCTCTCCCGTTATTAAGTCATATCCCGGGGCTTTATTGGGCTTAAGCGTGTCTATAACTTGTCGTCACGTCCAGCGTATTCACATTCTCAGGAAGCACCCCCCATCGAATGACTCAAACGTTTCTGCAAGATGGTCGGCGAAAACATTAGCATTTTCCTTGTCTTCTTTCGCCCAGTCATCCTGGTTTCTTCTTATTGGCGCCACGTATATTTGGGGGTTTCGAACACTTTTAACGGCTCTCCATATGGAGTAGTTGGTATCCTTTGTCGCTGTGAGTCTTTCAAGGTAGTTATTAATACCTTGATTATTGAAGTCCTTGATCGATTTTTTCAACAAGTTGCAGAGCCTATTGAAGGACGTTTTATCTTGTGGTGCCCGGGTTTCATGCCACTTTTTCCGAGCTCTTCGTTTATTCCTTATCATTTCTCTGATTTTCGGTGGATATCTTATGCCGACTTTGGAAACTTTGTTCGATTCGCGGGGAGTGTTTTTCCAGGCCGCTTGCTGTATGACTTCAACGAAACGTTCAACTTCTTTTTCAAGTTGATACGGCGTTCTAAGTGCTACTTTCAACTCAGTATTGTCTACAACGTCTATTCGGAAATCTTCCCAGTTAGTTTCGCTGTTAGTTTATCTGGGTGGTCCTTGTTTCTTAACCAAGGATTCGCACAGTGACAGGATAACTGGAGAATGATCGGAGGAAAGATCGAAGCCCTCTTCAACTTTGACGTAACTAGCGTTTACTCCTTTTCCGATAAAGAAGTCTATTATTGTAGATCGGGTGTTTTGGCGACATCCGAGGGCCAATATCTCGGCTTGCCTATTGAGTAAAAATAGCAACGACATTCCATACCAGCCCTGTAAAGAGTTTTGCCTTTTTGAGAGATACATCTTGAGCCCCAAAAGGTGTGCTTCGCTTTAAAGTCGCCACCAATAATGAAGATTGGTCCAAGAGAGTTGAATAGGTCAATAAATTCTTCTTTTTCTATTTTGCAGCGCGATTGGCAATAGATTGAGGATATATTAAAAGAATAATTTTTATTTTTAGCGCGCACCACGGTCATTTGAAATTTGTCAAGTTCAATCATTGCTTCCAAAGTATGTTCAATGCAGTCCCTTACGAATAGGGATGACCCGCCTCTTGCGTTTCCCGATGGATGATGAGCGTGGTAGTCGCGGTAACCTTTTAGTTTCACGCGCGATTCTGTTGCCAGGTGAGTTTCGGAAATTAGACATATGTCAGTTACTTTTTCCTGCATGAAAATATTAAGTTCATCAAGCCTTTTCTGTATCCCGTTGGCATTCCACGCAAGTATATTGAGCTTCTTTGTCATAATTAGTTACAAAAATTGGCTTCGAACTTAAGAAGCCGTTCGACTTTTATCTTATTTATTTTAGTATGTTCTTATAGTCTCTCGAGAATTACTGATAACACATTTGAGGCAGGATCCGGTGATGTACAGTTAGTCATATTAACTCGCGCCGCTATTTGCGCGTAAGTTTTTCCACTTTCCACTTGCACATTGTTATTTTTGACGTTAATGTTATTGGTGATTTTAGCGTTTGTCACCATTACCTTCTTTAAAGGCTTTGGAGTAGGACCGCTGTTGTTATTTCTCATTCTAGCTGTCCCTGCGTTTTTCAAAGGCTTCGTTTTTGATTGATCTCGTAGCCTTTGCAACTCCTTCGCGACTTCGCAGCCTAGATAATTAGATGGATGTTATCGATGGGGACTCTTTCGCGGCATTGCACTCTCGAGTCAGATGTTTGCCAGCGCATTTTACACAGCGGGGTTCCTTCTGGCAGTAGGCCTGAGTATGGCTGAATCCCTGGCAACGTGTACATTGGGGAATCTGCCTACAGTTTTTCCGCGGAGGTTCAATTTTGACAAAAAGTCCCAAAATTGAATTTATTACATAAATTCTTTCTAGGCTTTCGGGTTTGTCGAAAGTTAGCCTAAAGTGGGGAAGGCCGCGTCTTGGGGTCGTCCTCTCGATTTCAACATTGCGCTGTTTTTGCACAAGTATATTAACTGCGTCGATTATCTTAAAATCTTTATTTTTAAGGTCATTTACGATGTTTTCTTTAAGGCAAGAGGGATGCAATCCTCTAGCTACAATGCGTATGGGTCTTTTCGTTTTATTTTCGTAGGTATGCCATTGAATCTTCTCGGCATTTAATTTTTGCGAACGGTAGTTATCTGGATTAAGGACATTAATAGTCTATGTATCATTATTGCGAGATCTTACTTTATAATCGGTTGAGCACAGTGATTTCAAGATTATGTGCAACTTGTTGTAGTCCGAGATCCCAAAAACGTTTATTATCGGCGGCGGTCTTTGTTTGGGATGCTTTGTTGCCTTATCGACCTCAGCAATGTTAAAGCTTGATTATTTGTTTGTTCAATATCAAGCGGGGAAGAAGCTTTGCGCTTCTTACCTGGCTTTTTTTTAAGTATCCAGTCCGTTTCGCGGACTAGCACTTCTTCGTCCGTGTGAAAACTCGAGTTTTCGGGGCGGTCAAGTAGCGAAACAGACTCAGACTCAGATTTAGATTGCGGCTTAATGTCATCTAGTTGCTTTTTTAGTTCGGCACAGAGCAATTCCATATTTTGGAGTCTAGCGCGGCGATCAGAATTTTCGCGTTCGAGATTTTGTAGCTTATTTGGTGTAATGCTTTTGCCCTGAGCTACCGACTGTGTTTGGTCTTTGCTTTCGCATGATTTTCCTAGCGATCCGCGTGTTGGAGATCTCGTGACCCTTGAGCATTTTTTAAAGGGGTCCTGGTTTATATTTGTATTATTTTGAATATTATTTGAACTCATTTAAGTTCCCACGAGTAGCAGAGAAAGGGTAGTCCGTCTGTCCAGAGATCTGCATTAGACAGATAAGGCTGGCTGATCCGGACGTCGCCAAGTATCCGGATGCTCCGTTAGAGATTGAGCTTTTTTTTATACTGGGCCCCCAACCAGTGGATTTTAGTCACCTCTTACGACGGGCATGCCTTACCTCGGGTATATTCTAACCCATACCGCGCACGCGGCATTAAAAAAAAAAAAAAAACTGGTAATGTGCTGGCAAAGAAAAACTTAGCAGCTTCGGTTTCAAGTAGCCGAACTTTGAATCGCACTGCAATGAGTATAAGCTGCATTGATATACTCGACAGTCAACTAAAAGCTGACATTAAATAACAGATAAGTTAAGTACGTGCCGCATTCTGTATTCATACAGTCCATACATAAAGTTCATACAGTATTCTCAATAGTGGGATGGCCTTCCTTAGAAGATCCACTTTGTAACTCAGATATAGTTGTCTGTACACCGGTTATCTGCAGAGTCTGAAAATATTACATGGCACTTCCAAGAAGATTGAATTTTGCATTTTAATAAGGTGGCAAGCCTAATCGTACTACTCGTTTTTCCAATGCAACATAAAACATCTATTCTAGTTACCAGATTGCATGCAAAACCCCTCTTCAACACTGCCTGCAAACGCCAAAAATGTTAACGTTGTCGCTAAGTATAAAAAATATTCTGACTGCGATGCGTATTTACGTGTAACATACATTCAAAATCCGACAAATTAAAGGACGGGCATCAGCAAAATCTGTGTCACACAGCGGTTATGCAGATTTTATTGATTTACTTAAGTTAAGGATATGCAACTCTATTCAAGACGTCAAGGGACGACGAATTTCTAGACTTTTAAGAGAAGGTCTTCATATTTGTATGTATATCTGTACTTATATGTATATACGCCAAGGCTAAAGAAATATACTAACATATTTGCAAAGGAAACAGGACATAATTCAGTAGACACTAGTCTGGCTCTAAGCATGTTGTATGAGTACGAGCATGTAAAGTACAGGTGTATACTAAAGATGGAATCTTATGTTAAGGATCTAAGCGGTGTTATCATTTGTATTCATATCTTTCCCAGTATGAGTGGGTGAGGGAGGATTTAATAGAAACCCACCTGTCGTTTGCTGCAATCCGATGCAAGGAGTAAATGCATTCAATTTCAAGGAGTAAAAGATGTAGGATTTTCTTTATATTTTCCGCAAAAGTGCACGGAATAAAATAGAAAGAAATATACATATATATAGCAACTTGTTATCCTGGGGGAGTTGAGGTAAGCTGCCTGCTCACTATTACTCCAGCTACCGCCAACGAGCAAGGATAAAAGATTCAATTTCCATAGAAGGATTGCATATTTGCACAAAACATTATGCATACTTGAATGTTCGTTAGATGCATATGACTTACCAATACTTGCATGAGAATTGTGTGGCAGTGACAGAGTTTAAGGTGAGTTTTGGCTGAATAAAATTTACTAGTACATAAGCGTCATCAAGAGAGGAAACGCTGCATACTAATAAGTTGAGTCCTTGGTCGATGTTGTCTTCACTTGTCGAACGTTTTAGTCATTTATTTCAGTTGTCAGCGCATACATATGTATTAACATACAAACGTACTTCTCTCCGTCATCGTCGTCATCATCACAATCATTGTCATCAAGGATCGTTAGTGCTATGAGCAATACATGCTCTGCTCTGCAAAAGAAATTCTTTTTAATGGATTATTTGTCAAGATACTTTCGCAAAAATACACTGCACTCAGAAGGCGTAAACAGAACCTTGAGACTTCTAGATTTGTCTTGAGTAAGTATTATTTGCCATTGGGTGGTACAAGTATGATTCGAGTAGAAACAAAAGAAAGGAGATGAAATTTAAAGGACGACGAAAAATGTATGTGGCATTTGTTTATTCAAATTTAAAATGAGACATTCAATAATATACTCGTACGTTGAGTACATTGTCAAAGGAGACTAAAGAATGTAAATTAAATTTATCTTCAGCACATGCTGGTGCAAATGGAAACAGTACTTCAACCTATTTAACAATATTCAGTGTGTAGTAAGTTACAAAGGAACCTAATACGACAATTTGTAAGGTGAACATATAAAAATTAAAACTCGTAAAGAAATGTACAAATGTATAATGTGTTAACGTTTGGCAACGTCAATATGTGCAAGTATTTGAACTTTGAGGTGTGCTTAGAAAATCTTACCAAACTACGTATTTAAGAGTCTTAGAGCAACACCATTACTAGAACCCCAACTCAAAAACAATTAGTTCGAAGGTTCTTATAGAAAAAGGCAGTCGGCAATAAAAAAAGAATTGTTTCGCCTGTCCTAGCTGATCACACAGAGAATATCAGAAAACGTTGGTAGATTTTCGAACAAAGGTTTTAGCTGTAGTCGGTGTCAGTTAAATATGGGAATGGATCAGTAGAGTCCTAATTAAGAAGCGTTGTAGTGTGTGTCGAGCAAAGGGATATACTCGTTAAATGATCGAAAAGGAAATATTTGTAAAAATTATTATTACATAAAATATATGTATGTACATCTACGACTAATCAAAAAATAGCCTAACCTACCAATTGCTCGTTTAGAGAGGACTATACTCATAGTGATCCCAAAGTAGTAGAGTTTGAAATTGCAAAGTGAAGTGACATCGGAAGACAGTACATAACATTCCAAAAAGGCATGTTCTGCATTTACAATTTCAAGGCTTGATCTATAAAACAAATGACATTTTAGTTAAAATAAATGTTAGCATCATTAGCGACGAGCAACGTTATCCATGATATTGGAGATTTACATTTCATTTCCCGCATAATGGCTTTTTGCCAACATAAACCATATAATCGCACGCGTTTTTCACACCTCTACATAAAAAAATGGAGCTGTTAACCAAAATAATACCACAGTGATTAACACATGTTACAGCTCCAGAATTCAAGACACCCTGAAGCTGACATTGAATTTGGTAGCTTCCTTGTTGCAGTGAATGTAGAAGTGCAAATACATCGGACGCCGTAGCACTACTATATGTTTAGACTTTAAAAATCAGATGAAAATGCTCGTAGTATTTGCTTTGGCTAAAATTCAGCTCTACTTGCTCCACTTAAAAATTAACTGTAGAATTTATTTATTTTTATAATGATCGCGCGCTTATGGCGTTTTTAGCACCTTTAAAATGTTTGCACACAGCGCGGATTATGATAGCATATATTGAGCAAATGAACGTTCAGCTTAGAAGATCACGTTTTATATTTGAAAGTATTTGCATGTATTACAATCACGACCAGCTCCAGACTGTAAGTTAGTTAGCTACAATTCAAACTAGCCATCTATTGTAATTGATGGGATAGGAGCTAATATGGATTCCCGATTACAGAAAGATGATATTATATATCGGCCAATATTTCCTAAATGTTTGTTATTAGTAACAGAAATTTGCATGCGAGTAGATGGTTGCAGCAAAGAATGGACATAACAACCATTAAATCTACAATGTTTAGTTTATTTTATACCCAGTTCTAGGACTGTTCATTGTTAGCCTATCTCTGGTTGGCTGATAAAGAAATAGAATAACAAAAAAAAAAATAAATAAATAAAAAAAAAAACGATAATATAAAAGAGGTAGAACTTCTTGTTTAAAGCTGGAACATATATCAGTTTTAAAATCTAGATCTTGGATGTAGTTGCTTAGCTCGATTTTAGTATCGATTATATAGAAGTATCCAGTAGCCAACTATTTTTGATACATTATTACCAATTTAACTTATCTCAATTTTGATTCACATTGCCAAGTTGGATATGGTAGAATTGTTCTAATCCACACGTACCTACTGCTTTCTTGAGTATAGAATTTTCTACAGTGTCCATAACAAATTTATACAGTTTATTTCGATTGGACGTGGGATATGGTATTCTTTGGTATAGCTCCAGCATCAATGTTGAAGTTCGTTGGGCGCTGCACTTCCTTTGTTAGTGGCCTGACATATTTTCACATTTTTCTGAAAGTATGAGTAAGTTTCCCAAAATGCCAGTTTTATCATCCTAAGACTGGATTTCTGCCTATGTTTATATCTTTTAAGAGGCCTTCCACAACTTTCCGAACTTTAGTATAACAGTTTTTCGATGAAGGGGACCATGCATTTGCATCTGCAGCGGCGGCTAATCCTACATACGACTTCCAAGCTAGTTCGAGAACTGAACTCAGTCAGAAGAATAAATTCACAGAGTTTCAGGTCACAACAGGATCACGGTAAATGAAATCGCCAATGAACTTAATAGCCCAGGCTCATAGGAGAGTTTTTTTTAGGATTCAAGCCTACATTTGGTCTGCCTACATACATCTGTAATTGCTGTTACTCTCAAAGTGGTTGGAATACCAATCTCTAAAACTGCAGACTGCTTACACGCATCGTGATGAAGCACTACACTTTTTATAAACACTTAAACGTGCTGATCATAAGTGATACAACGTTCTGCTATGATGAGGCGTGGGTGCTTTTAGTGTATTCACTTTATCACTGCAGCGCTTACTCATCTTTCTTCGAAAAACTGAAAAATTCCATTACAATCAGTTTTATGAACTAGTTCTGTTTTCTCCCGCAGAAAAAATAAAAAATTGTCAGAAAATATTGGTGATTCAGTTTTCTCTTATGCTCTTCCTGTTTGATCGCTTGTCCAGTTGGATTTAATGTTACTGCAACGCTTACTTACAGCTACGAGTCTTATACTTCGTTTATTTATTATAATTTTTCTGGTCTCTCTATGCAATTTGTTGAACTATCTGTTGATCTATCTGTGTTTTAGACCAGTTTGCATCACGGTTGCGAAAGAATCGTTGGTGTATCACGGTCGTTAAATATTGAAAGCTTGATTATTTTATTTTGGCTCTGTTTACATTTGTGCAATATTTACTGCCTTATGATGGAATATAATTTGGAACGTCATTGTACTATAGATGCACATAGAAAGTCAGATAATGTTTTTTCAAAGTACAATTTATGATGTATGGATACACTGAAATAGGTGTAGAAAAATACGAAACCAAAAAGGGCATGAAAGAATGAAAGCCTACGAAGAATCCCATCGATAGGATATTGAAATCCATTTATAAGAACAACATTCAGACATTTGATAAAAACGTTTGACAACTGTATGAAAATTCAGAAGTTCCTACGTTTCTAAGCTGCATTTATAAAGAAGCCATATAAAACGTCCCTTGTCAATAAAGAATCTATTCTTCTGACAAAAGTTACTTGGAAGAAGTTAAGAAAAGGGTTTTACAAACTTGATAACAAATATATTATATTTTCAAAGAACGAATTCCCAGGAGAACGAGCCAAAATCCTCGTTTAAAGATATATTATATACGAGTATACGAGTACACATATACATATCTGGAATAAAAAATGCTTGATCTGTGTTACTAGATATAGCATTTAGGTTACGTATTGTGGCTGAAGATCCGATATTATTCATTCAGCGTTGATCGCAACAGTGCTGAAAGACGCTTCAGTGATTTGGAAGACGGAAGGAGAGGATTAGATTTAGCTTATCTAAGAAAACATCACCACCAACTCCGATATCAATTTTAGATCCATCTGTATAGAAGTGGATAGACTTGTTCTCCATGAAAGCATCTCCCCCCAGAAGGATCTAGAGGTGAAGCTCGCATAAAAGTTCTTGTGAAACCAGAGTTTAGGTATGGTGTAAGCGATGTTCTCTACGATTATGTGGATTTCTAATATGGTACATTAAGAATATTAGCGTTGCAAATAAGTTATTTGTCTACTGTGTACTCTCTTTAAGGCGAATATGGTAATTGCAGTCGCAGCTACTTGTCTGCTGCGAGGAGTGTCAGGTGAAATAGAATGTCTAAAGATGCGGAGGGAGTGTAGAGCGTAGAGCGTAGAGCTCCACTTATGCATAGACATGCTGTTCTTTGGACTCTGCTTAGCTTGTTGTAGTTGGCTGCAATGCCTAAGTTCGTTCACTAGACAACCACACCGTAGGTGAGTATCGCTTTCATGACTGATATGTATAACCAGTGGCTTATTCGAGGTTGAAGACCCCAATCACCTTGATCTCTCCCATTTCCAGGTATATTAGCAGTTCATTTACCACTAAGTTCCAAAGAAGGAGAGAAAGGATACCGCCCTGCAGTGTACCTCTGCTGACATATCTTTTAGCAGAAGTCCCACCCAGTTTGGAGCTGATGATCCTGCTATCTAGTATACGACTGATCAACTCTCAAAGTGAGTCAAAGTGTAGATGTGACAGCGCAGTCGTGATTGCGGATGTGTCGACGTTGTTAAAGGCGCCCCCTATATTTAGGAAAGCAACTATTGTGTAATCTCTATATTGTAGTGATCGTTCAATATGGCTAGTCAGTGAATGCAGAGCCGTTTCCACCGGCTTTCCCTTACAGTAGGCATGTTGAGCCGTTGACAAAACTCTTGGATCAATTTTAGCTCAAAAATGGATATCAATCAGTCGTTCTACAGTTTTCAGAAGGAAAGATCGTATACTTATAGGACTGAGGTCCTTTGGAACAATATAAGAACAGTTTTCGGCTTTGGGAATGAAAACTACATTGACTTATTTCCATGACAGTGGAATGTGGATCAGTTCTACATAGTTCTTCGTGATATACTCTAGCGTTGGCAAAATAATATCTGATGACCTTTTTAGTTCGACCGGTATTAAACCATCCGGGCCCGCACACTTGTATGGTTTGAAACTATGCAGCGCCCAAAGCAGTATGTCTCTTATAATCAGACCATGAATTTTTTTCACGGTTGCAGTAGTCCTGTTGTGGTTACTACTGGCCGCGAATAAGAAGCTACCTGAAAAATGGGTGCCCAGGAGCAGGTTGAGTGATTCGTCACTTCAGGCTTTCTAAGAGCCATCAATTTTTTCAGACAACTAGACATCATAGGATTTGTAGAGAGAATTTTTCTTAGCCGCGTTTTCTTAAAAGTTTCTATGATTTTATCACAGAATGATCTCCAGGATTAATGCTTTGATTTCCTCTGTTTTTTTGTTTTTTATTTTGAGGGATTATTTGTATGAGTCCCAGTCAGTCATTTTTCGTGTGCTTTTCTGCAGGTGTTTCTAAGCGGGCCTCTTGCAGATGCATACAGCATATAACTCTCCTAAGCTTGTCCGAAAAACCATAGGAATCCTCTTTAAAAGTTGATTTAGAATATTTTAAACACTTTTCAGTAAAGAAAAGTGTCAGAACCTGAAGAGGAACACTTTATTAAAATTAAAGCTTCTTGAACTCTTTCAAAGAGTGTCCAATATTAAAGTTTACCAAAATATAACACAGCTTAATTTTTTTTTGCATTCTTCCAGAGCTATGAATATCAGCAACTTCAAAAGATAGCAGCGGATTGCTTAAAACAGCAAAGTGTTAATAGATGGACAAATAACAAAACCCACAATAAATCAACTTACCTTCCGGATTTAAGAACAATCCAATCGTTTATTTCAATTCTCTTTAGATGTTAAAATACCGCAAAGTCCGGTAGGACCTTGAAACAGCGTCAGATTTTATATTATAAGTTTTATCTCATACCGTTTCCATTTTTAGGGTTAATCCCTCTCCCATTAAAGCATTGAACTCTCGTATGGTAATGAGAAATTTGAGGCAAATCTCTCCAGCACTAAATTAACGTAGAATTTAATTTGAATTCAAACCCCAAAGTACTCACCCTCACACCTTCCTTACTCCACACATGCAGATACGACCAGATATACAAAAGTACACAGTAGTAAGCTAATCTTAAAATCTTACCCCTCTGGCAATTCGAAAATCGATTATTTCATCGTTACAAACTTTTCTAGCAATTTTGTTTCCTCGTAAATTTTTAAAACAATATCAAAACGAGGAAGATAGCTCCGTGCTCTATCTAGTGTGGATAATAAGGCAAGCGCTAAATATCATTTTAAAACTTTAACACTGTTCAGTGCATTTAAAATTGAAATTCAACTGACTAAAAACTTAACTCAATATCCTTGTTTACTCGTCATTGGAGTGCATTTTCGAAATTTTGCTCAAATCGATAAAGTTTTTGGAAAAAAAAATTTTTTTTCATTATATCCTTGAATCAGTTCACAGCCCAAACTTATTTCAAGTGCAAGTATTCACTCTCAAAGGATCTCCATGAACTATGATATGTTGATGGTATTTCTGAAGTGCTATCACATCCCAACTGTAAGTATTGCATCTGTACGGCTTGGATTTCTGAGACGAAGGTAGTGTATTTGCCAATATACTCAGGAGTGTCATTCAAACTTGACACACACTAAATACTAGAATCTAACTATCTACAGAAGTCATCAAAGTTTCAGCAAAGAAGGGGGCAACTTCTTGTATGAAAATAAAGAAAGCAGTTCTTCATGACAAACTCCTCTTCCCATAGCTCGGAGAGCCAAGAAAATCAATTTAATCTTCAATCGCGATAACTTTGGCCCTATGTTATTAAAATGTTTTTATCGGAGAGACTCAATACACACTAACACTTGCTCACACCCTCTTATAATCCTTAATCTGAATTCGGAAACTTGTGAAGCAAAGTAAGACGTGAAGAGTTGTGGAAACTTTTGTGTACTCATATTGTTTGCAAACGTCTGACAGCATTCCTTCCATACCATCCCCTCGTCATTTGTCGTATCGGGAATAGAATTGATTCCTTCCTGGACGTAAGAACGATAAGCAACCGATAAGAACGGAGCTCAGGAAAGCAATAAAGATATAAGGAGTGAGATATGCCTGCAAAAAAGGACACGACACAGTAGATACATATCACAACCCACCCACACGCACGTACTCTGGTGGCGACCAACGGCGGCAATGGCAATGGCTACGCCAAAAGGAATTATTGATTCTTTATTATCCTTTATTAGTTATTATACTATTTTTTCTATATGGGTTTTGTGTGCAATTTGTGTTCTACCATAAAAGGACAACGTCGAGTTAATCCTTTTTGATCCAACAAGGCACCAGCCTCTAGCCTCCTTACCCATCATTTGGATAGGTTGCTGAATTTGTTTGTGTACTTTTACGTGTGCCACTCAACAAGTTCTGGTACTCACGCAGCCAGAAAATATTAAGTAATTAAGCAAACACAGGACATGGCAGGGCTTCCTTCTTAAGATGTGTTGGATATTCACCTGGGACCTGACATTAATTTGACCTGATTAGGTAATAAAAACCGAAATCAATATGAAGCAGAATAAGAGACTGTAATAAGAATGGTTTAAGTTAAGTGCCCAGAGACATAGGTAGTGTTGTCAAGGGAAAAAATTACAGAGTAATTTAGTAGTAGAGCTATTTTATTCTACATACATGCAAACCATACTCATATGTATAGTATGTATCCTTAAAACACTTTTGATTCGGCATCATGTGTCTCAGGTGGTGCTGTAATACGTCCCATTTAAAGAAGCTAACTGATATCTCTTTAAATCAAACACTATCAACACCTTTGTGAATTAAGATTGACTTATTTTGGGCAGCAGCCCACCCACCTGATATCTAAGAGTTTTCGTGCTTTACCTGCCTTGTTTTTGAGTTTAGCTGTTGCAGGTAAGTTTAACTAATTTATATGCAGAGATCTTTCATTGCCATAGAAAAGAAATGAAAGAGTAAGAAGTGAAATTAAGTTCAAACATGCTACGAAAACTATAAAATCGAGGCTTTATATGGGAACTCATTTCCTTAATAATAATAATTATGAAATATGCCTTTTAAAATCCAAATTATAAGTTGGAAAGCCCTTCTTTTCTTTCGACAGCTATTTCTAGACATCTGGGCATTAATCGCTGGAATATTTTTGATTGTACGTTTTAGAATACATCTGTCCTAGAGATGCAAAAATGAATACAGCTGTGGTTTTATTGCGAGTTTAAGTGCCGGTTTAGTATCTGGTCCAAACACTTTCTTATTCTTAAAGACCTAGACGAGTAGTCTACTTCATTGACTGGATTTAGATCGTGTGTCAACTATCATAGTTATATATTAAGAAACTGCGAGTTGTAAAGCTTACCGTCTAAAATATTTCAGCCTCTTCATGGTTAATCTATTTGCTCTGCTAGTAGGGGTAGTTTTTTTGTTACCTCGTGATAAATCTGAACAGCTTTCGACGGTTTAGGTATTGTTCGCTAAATTTGTCTAAGTTGACTCTGCTTATATAAGGTTTTCCAATAGGGACTTGACAAATTGAATTTAATTTGTGAACGCACTCTTTCACTAATCATCAAACTGTCACTGTCAATTTATTCAGTAAACACAACATTTTCATCGTGGTAAAGTACACTAACGAGCAACGTCTGCAAATTATAAAAATTTTCTACAGATATTCGGAGTCGGTGAATGCAGCCTTAAGAGCGTTAACTCTTTCGGTCGTAATTATCACCCTAGTAGACAGGCAATAACAAGTTTAGTACAAAAATTTAGGTCTACATATTCGTTGTGTGATGTTGCCGTGTCAGTGAGACAACGGGTTGGTCAAAGTGTCGAAAATATCGCTGCCGTTCAGACGTCCGCAGCAAACGATCCAAATCATTCAATTCCATGGCGTTCTCAAGAATTGGGCATCGCTCAGACCACATTATGGCGTATTTTGAGTAAGGATCTTGGCTTACACCCATACAAGATCAAGCTGACTGAAGAATTGAAGCCGATGGACCATTTGAAGCGACGTACGTTTTCCGATTGGGTTCTGGAGAAGATGTGCTAAGATGATGAATTTCATCGCAAAATCATCTTCAGTGACGAAGCTCATTTTTGGCTCAATGGGTTCGTCAATAAGCCAAATATGCGTTATTGGTCGGGTGAAAACCAACATGTGCTTCATAAATCACCACTTCATACACAAAAATAACTGTTTGGTGCGGTTTGCATGCCGACGGCGTTATTGGGCCATATTTTTTCGTTGACGATAACGATCGTCACGTTACTGTGAATGGTCAGCTTTATAGCGACATGATCACAGATTATTTTTGGCCCGAATTGGAAGATATTGACTTGGACGACATGTGGTTTCACAAGCCACACAGCACACGTTACAATCGATTTATTGAAGAGTAAGTATGAAGCGTGTTATATCAAGACATGGGCCAGTCGATTGAGCGCCTCGTTCGTGTGTTCATTAGTTTATGCCAAAACGCCGACGATGTTGGAAAAGCTCAGAGCCAACATTGAACGCGAAATAGCGGACGTTTCGGCTGAAATGTGTGGCCGAGTCGTTGAAAATTGGGTCCAACGAATCGACCGCTGCAAACGTGCCCGCGGTGGCCATATGAACGAAGTCGAGTTCCATTCATAAATTTTTTGATCGTACTTCAAGCCAATAATAAAGTTTTTGAAATATCTCAAATGGTTTGCCTTTTATTTAAAAAAAAGTTGCCAAGTCGTTATTAGAAAACCCTATAGTACGACTGTAATTTCTCCTAGCTTGCATCACCACGGGGGCAAACCAGTATTCCGGGCCATAATGCCGGTTACTCCAACATCTGGAAATAATTCCTTAGGATGTGAAAGGCGCCTAGATGCTTCAAGAGTATCATAGGACTGAAAATATTTTCTTCTATTGTTTCAACCTTATAAGGGGTTTTTCATTAGATGCATCCCATTTTTTTAATAGGGATTCTCTGAACTCATGCATGCCATCTTTTGGCAGATGTCATATATGTATTCAAGTTTGTCTACTATTAAATTATGAAAAGGCATACACGTTAATCATGTATAGACATAAAATTTAAGTCAATACCACAATCAATAGAGTCCACGCTTTTTCAAAAGTTCGGCATCTCTCGTATTTATGAAAACAAAAGATCATATATAAGAATACATAAGATCGTATTTATCCAAAAGCTTAAGCCAAAAACTCATCATATACGTCAAGTTCGCTGAATTGGTTCTATGGAAGATGAAAAAAATATCCACATTTTCACTGAAAAATCATCCTCAGTGACACATTTTTTTAGTTAATTGGGTAATGTTCAAACAGTGGCTATTGTACTGGACTGTTAGGTTTTCTTGAAGATTTTTATTTTTATTTTTATTTTTTTTTTAGATAATACCTAATGGTTATTTTCTGCATCTTACAACACAATGCGTGCCACAATCGACTCATTGTAGACGAATTTCGTTAGTAGTTTTATCGCCAGAACTGGCCCTATGAATTGATCTTGCTTATGTATGAATTAACACACTTAAATTCTTTTATTTATGTATTTATTAATTCCCTAGCTTATGTATATCAATAATTAAATTAAAAACTCATGCAAGGAGTTCCGTGGAGGACATTTGAATGGTTTATGGTATTAATCATATTTCAATTCAAAATAACAATTTTATTTACGAGTGATGTATCTGCATATACATCGTCTTTTTATTGAAAAAAAAAAAAAAGGCCCATCTAATAAAAAACCTAGCATTCATAAGAATGGTAATTTTGAAATCCATTACTTTTCCAACTGTATTTTTTTTATTTTTTGAATTATAGTTGCTGTGTGTATACATACGAGTGGTATGTACGAGTAGACACATAATAAAGGTGACATGCCAATTATCTAGCTCCGTGCTTACTAAAGTATGCGTTGGTCTGGTATTTAGCAACACTTTGTCCAGCGATGCAAGCGCCTAAATTTTTTTTTCTGGTTGCCAAAATCAAATGCCTTCATCAACTGTCATATGCAGTAGTATGAGTCCTATGAGGGAGTTGCTGACCATATGTATGCTTTCTACTTCCAAGAGCATGGAACCGTTTGCGGTTGTTACATAATTGGCCAATGTACGTATAAAGTGGGCTTCTTGCAACAGCATTATATAGTTCCTGGTCAAAAGAGCGGTGAGCTTGGTTCAATGGGGCTCACACAATATTGCTTAATCTAATGGCCCCTTAATGGCTTCCTTATACAAGGCGTAGCAAAAGTAATGTTATAATGTGAATGTGCCATCATTTTTGCAAATAGCGTCAGGTGTTATTGTGCTTTGACATTTATATTGTAGACTGATAGAGAATTAGTTGACAATAAGCAAAGGAGTGATACAATTTCCGATTAATTGTTTTAACGCAGCGAGAATTTCGTTGTCATTTTCGTCTTCGTCCTACAATATGTGAGCGATAAATAAAGCATCTTGTGCAAACTGAATCCACTTCAGATGTTACAAGAAGTAATCGAATCCGACCGAGTATATCACTGATTTGGCCGAGGATCACAGTTTTATCTTTTGCCACAAAAGTTGTACTAGCGCTGACTGCAACATCTGAAGTTACTCCGTTGTCACTCCCTTCCTCAGCGTGTCTTTTGTCTTCTTCTTTTTCTTCTTCTTGAGTTCTGCCATTCATTTCGGGGTCAGCATCAACGCAATCTTCATTATCCGATGCTTAAGCATTGGTCAAATTCGGAGCGTATCGCTGGGAAGCCAAAAATTGTCTTCACTGTCTGGAGGGTCATCACTTTGGTCATATTCATCTATGCCGAGTAATCTCTGCAAGTACTCCTCTTTTTCAGCGTGTTTAATTTTGTGTTTAACAATAATATCACACATATAATAATATCAAATATACATATAATACAAATATTGTATTTATATTATTTGCGTTCCTTCAAAAACTCAGCTCTCGACAATTCCATTATCTTTCTGCTTTCTGCTTCTGTTTTCCACAAATATAATGCACACTTCACTAAATAGTATTGGAATAAGTCAGAAATAAAAACAGCGGATATAACACTAAATAATACCAAACTATCCAAACTTTCTTAGAAGTGACTGCACCTCTTGCTTCTTCATTTATTACTCGTATTTAAGTCTACAATGAACTTATATATAAGGTGATTCATCATAAGCTTTGATTTATAATGTAAAATAAAATACATAAATTTGAAAGCGAACTTAAAATTTTTATTTTACGGTTAAAAGAACAATTCATGGCATTTACTTTTTCAAAATGATATCATGTAAATGTTTGCCACGACTTTGTCCAAGGTGGTCCATTCGGAAGGTCCAATTTTCAGCGACTCGTTCGAGCATAGCGACTGGTATCCCGGGGATAACACGAGTAATTTTGGCTTCCAAAGCGTCAATCGTAGCTGGCTTATTCCTGAAGACCTGAGACTTTGAATATCCCCAGGGAAAATAGTCCGAAGGTGTGATATCGCACGATCTAGTCGGTCCACCTAGATTCCATCTAGATTCCACTATCCCATAAACCACACCATATCGTTATACTTAATAGATGCAATGGTAGCTCTTGGTACTCTTCGAGTTGCTCATCAGCCCAAATTTTGTTTATTAACGTATCCACTGAACAAATTGAGATTTTATGTTGAGTTTTTCCAGGGCCTATTCACTGAAAATATGACGCAAATTAAAGTCGCCTGGCTTCAATTCTTGCACAAGTTGAATTTTGTACTCTTCTATGCTGTAAAATACGCCAAACCAAGTTGCTGAGAACGACGACAAATCGGTTCGTCACGGTCTTCGCGTACACTCTCACCTACAGCTGCTATAGTCTCTTCACTACGTGCTAGATGTGGTCTAACCGGTTGAGTATCATTCACTTATGTAAACTGGGACTCAAGTTTGTGAGTGGTATTGGTAATAGTGGTTTCAGTAGGTCGCATGAAAAACATTTCTTACAGAACGCTGATTTTAGTAATACAGCTGAACAATTTGGAGACGCTTTTGTAGTGTGAGTCTTTTTATGATAATTTGTCAAACGATACTGAACAAAAAAAAACAAAGCAGTTTTATAAGAGTCATGCGTAATCTGTCAAAAAAAACCTGCTAAAAATAAAACCTTACGATAAATCACCCTATACTAACAGATTTTATGTAGTATACAAATTTTATTTATAAATTTACAATGTTTTTAACAATTTTCTAGATGAAATATAAATTAATAAAAACAATTTAAAAGGCTTAAGAGTGTACCTTTAAAATTAGATTTTTTATCAGAAAATCCACATGCTATGAATATTCGTTGAAAACTAATTATCCTTGTTAGTGGCTCATTTTTTCCGTATTCTGTGTTGTGGAATCTTAGAAATGATATTTGCCGAGTTCGGAATGATCAAGTTGGCATCTTAAATCTGAAGATCTTAAGTTTGTTAATCAACAATGAGTAGTTAACGGAGTCGAATGCTTTACTGAAATCAGTATAAAAAGCATCAACCTGCTTATTGTCTTCCATCTCGTTAATCACGAAGGAAGAGTAAATTGAAAAATTGATGGAGGTCGAGCGACCATGAAACCATGTTGCGCACCCAAAATGTGCTTGCAAAATCCTTTACAGTTTTTAACATTGTTTAAGAATCCAATTTGTGGATGGGAACGAGAAATGATTCTTTCTATTTGTCAAGAAAAACTCCTTCAGTTAAGAAACGGTTGAATGTGAGTAATAGGGGCTTGCAAAACAAAACGGCACAATATTTAAAAATATTTGATGCAATTCCATCCACTCCACAATTTAGGTTTGGCTTTAAATTCTTAAGTGCAAGAGAGACATCAGTCATGTTTCAAGTTAAGGAACCAGTGTCTACTGACTAAGCCACTTTTAGGATTGGAAACGGAAAAGTAGATTGATAGAGATTTGCAAATAGTTCAAGTGTGAATTTTATGTTATCGTAATTTTCTTCCTTGAAGTAGATTAAATTAGGAATTCCCAAAATGATCAGCTGTCATGTGTTTTATTATTTTCTACAGAGAGTATGTAGTTTTTGTATAGAAAAGTCTTTACGCAATTTACTAAATGTGTTATAATCGGATGGATTATTCGAGTTTTTGAATTTCTGAAATGCTTTGTTTTTGAGATTGTTAAGGGTTGATAACGGTTTGTTATACCAGGGCGCTATAGACGAAACGCGCTTCCTTGAAAGTGGAACGAACTTCCCGAAACTTTCTCTTAGAATTGCAACAAAATCACTATACATATGGTAGATGTTAAATTTAAATTGTAAAATTCATTAAAACAATTTACATTGCTAAGCATATTATTCAGATTGCCAAAGTTAGTTTTAGAAAAATTAAAAGACTTTCTTGTTCTAGTAACTTGTGACTTTAGATACCTTTATAAAGATAATTCAATACAAATTTGCTCATGATTAATTGAATCGTTTAAAAGTTATAGTGGTACTTTAACAATATTAGTAATAGTCTCATCAGTACAAACAAAAGTTAGATCTAGAATTTTCGAAAGTGAATTTCTGACTGAATTTATTTGTTTTAAATTAAAAGAGTTTGATTTATCCAAAAATATTTATTCCTAAGAATTAATAACATTTACTAATACAAGAAAATTATTATTATCAGAACTAATCCAGTTTAGATTGGTAAGGTTAAAATCCCCTAAGGGGCATAACAATTCATTATCTTTACAAATATTATTAATGTAATCAATATTCAAAGCATGATTCTCAAAGATTTGTTGTTTACTTCTAGGTGGTATATAAGTAGAAACTAAAAGCAAACGATTATTTGAAATAGGATCTAAAGTGGTAGCAATACAAAGTTGTTCAACGTTAGTTACAATATTATTAATGAAATTTCTATACAGGGAAAATAAGTACGGACTGCAACAATTATATCGCCACCTATACCCTTCGCTGTTTTACACCCATCCATTCTAAACGAACTGTAGAGCTTCGGGTTGAAGATGTCGTTCGACGAAATGATGTATTTATGAATAGATAAGTTGTTTTCGTCTGCATGTCACTTGTATAATTTTTAAGGGGTGAGATGAGGAGGTAGCACATTTCAGTTTGTGGCCGGTGTGGGTTCCAAGCCCTCGTTTTTTGACTCTGGGAAATGAGAGAAGTTTTTAATTTGTGTGCCCAGTGGCCAGATAGAAGGGTTTAAAACTTTTTGGTATGAATAGGCTATAATACCCAACTTGATGTTGACATAACGAAACGATTGAGGATCAGCATCTTTTTTAATAAATTTTTTACAATGAAGGACATATCCCGGAAGGTTTAACTTGATTTTGGATATTGGGGGGGACTAACGCCCCCATTTATTTCGCTTAATGCAAGCTTAAACTAACTTAAAAAACTATGACTTGAAAAGCTTACTTAAAAACTAGGACTAACTTAAGGGTTAGGGAGTAAGGGAGTGGTGGAGGAGATCAAGTTTAAGGCTAGAAGTGCTCAGGTTAAAATTAAAAAGGGGGAGGTTTGAGTTGACCTTAGAGATTGGTTTATTGAAACCATAAGAGGTGCGATAAGTTAAAATATAGAAGAGACGAGGACAGCGTAAATTATAAGGATTAGTGTTGAAGGAAATAGAGTTGTAAAGGGAAGCGCAGTCAACAGAACCGGAGAGAAGTCGATAAATGAAGAGAATGTCAGCTACGTCTCTGCGTTTTTCGAGGGTACTCAGGTTAAGAAGTTTGAGGCGGTCGCGATAGGGAGGTAAGATAAATGGGTCACTCTAGGGTAGTCCACGAAGAGCAAAACAAAGAAAACGACGTTGAATGTTCTAGATTCGGTATATACGAGTTCGTTGAAAGGGGGACCACACTTGGCTGGCATATTCAAGAAGGGGGCGGACAAGCGTAATGTAAAGTGACCTTGTCACATAAGGGTTGCTAAATTTTTTAGACCAACGGTTGATAAAACCGAGCGATGAGTTGGCTTTAAGGATTATCTCATTAATATGCGAAAGGAAGTTTAACTCTCTATCGTATAAAATTCCAAGGTCGCGAAGGGATTGCACCTGGGGTACGGGTTGGCCATGCAGAAAATAAAGTCTAGAGGGAGATCGATAGGACTTACAAGACAAAGTCATAGATTGGCATTTGGAGACGTTAAGCTCTAAGCAATTTTTTAGACACCAGGCGGAAAACCTATCGAGGTCTTCTTGAAGGAGAATAGAGTCTTGGTGTGAACAAATAGTTTTGGAGAACTTAGTGTCATCGGCATAAATGATACGGAGCAGTGTTTGATAATCCTCCCAAGATCGTTTATAGCTAGAATGAAAAGGAGGGGACCAAGATGGCTGCCTTGTGGGACACCAGAAGTGGCTAAAAACGGGGTTGAGAAGGCTGACCTAAGGCGAACGCTATAGTAACGGTTTTCCAGATAAGAAGATATCCATTTTAACAAAATGCGGTCAAAACCGAGGGAAGAAAATTTGAAAAGGATCAGTTGATGTGATATTTTATCGAAGGCCTTAGCGAAATCTGATGCAATAACATCAATTTCATTGCCATTTTCTAGGACTGAAAGCGCAAAGGACATGAATTCAACTAAGTTTATAGTAGTTTATCCACCTTTTAGAAATCCGTGCTAACTGGGTGATATAATTGACTTGCACTGAAAGCTTAGAACATCATATAAAAAACTTTCGAACATTTTAGGTATGTGAGACAGCTTAGCAATGGGACGGTAGTTGGTTACTTCATTCTTTGATCCCTTTTTGTGAACCGGGGTTATGAAAGAGGTCTTCCAAACTTGGGGGAATTCCTCTTGTGTGAGGGACAGATGAAATAGGGAGGAAAGTGGGTGCGAAAGATTGGAGGCACACTTTTTGAGAAATATTGCTGGGAGCCCATCTGGACCGGATAAAAATTCATCATTGAGATTTTGTTACTTTTCTTCGATAAGGTTGAGAGAGAGAGGGGCCAATGGAGAAATTGGGAAGGTACTTGAAATACATGGGAATGGGTATGAACGGGTTGTCTACAAATGACTGCTTAAAAAAGTTTGCAAAATAGTTACCAATAATATGTAGGTCGGTCGATGATATGTTATCGAGCGAGAGAGAGGGTTGATATCCGTCTGATTTTCGTTTATAGAATTGATAAAATGTCTTAGGATCATTGATAAGGTTGGTCTGCGCTGTGTCAAGAAAGCGCTGATAGAGGCAGTTATAGAGCTGGGTGAATTGCAGGTAAGTTCCAAGATAGAGTAGTCGTGCGAATAAAAGATGCCCATAATTTGTTTCTTTTATTACGTAAAGAGCGAAGTCTTCTGTTGTACCATGGAGGGGAATTAGATGATGTTTTATTCCGTGAAAAGGGGACGTAGAGAGAAATAGAATTAAATATTTCGCTGTAGAAAATGAAGACAGCATCAAATAGGGATAGGTTCGTAAAATCAAAAGAACATTTGCTAATATAGGTACCGATAGAGTAAGGGTCGCCACTTATTTGGCACAGGCTTGAGTCAGTTATGCTATCAATAAAAATACATTCCTTGGATGAACTCGCATTTGACGCGGTAAAAAATAAGTGATCATCCGATGGAATCCACTTCAGCAGGGGAAGATTGAAGTCTCCATAGATTAGGATATCGTCGATGGAATCACTTAGGTCAATTAGTTGGTCAATTGCTTTAATAGCAAGGATGTAGGATTCGATAGGTTGAGCTGGAAGAATGTAGCAGCACATAACGTACAGGGACCTATTGGGAAGTGTTATTTACAAAGTCAATTTTAGCAGAATAAGAGATAGCGATGAGAGAAGAGTTGAGGTTATTGAAAATAGCAAGTAGGACACCTCTACATGAGGAATTAACTTAAGGAATGGCAGTATCATTAAACATAGGAAGAGAGTTATCGTCATGACATTAAACGAAGATGGGAATAGATCCTGGCTCTTTATGTCGGGGATCAGATTGGTTTTTGTAAGAGCATAGACGTCGAAAGAGAGACTGTGTGATTTAGACAATACAGCCCGAGTTTTAGAGCGCAAGCCTCTAATGTTATGGTAGTAAAATGTAAGATGTAGTTTGTTGCGTGGAGGAGTAGGGGAGTGTAGATGAGATGCAGGCAAAGAAGGCAAATTAGGAACGAAAAAATTTATCATGGTCAGCTCGGCTGCGCTGAAGGTGAGAAACTCTTTTAGAGTAAACATAGCTGCGGAAAGCAGCGAGGTCATCCGCAACCTTTTGAGGAGGTGTGTCGAAGATTTCGTGGTACCTGTTGTAAAGCTTTCTGAGACTAGTTATATCCGTAGGTAGGCCTTCCTGTTGGGTGGAGACCATGACACTTGTTTTTGTTTTTCCCTCAAAGCAAACTTGTGTGAAGTGAAGGAAATGATGTTTTTATCAGTCACATTGGTGTTTAACCGAGAGAGATGAAGAAATTTAAGCTTGGGTACGGATGAAAGTATTGCGCTGTTTTCTTGAACATCAGCTGTACCAAACAGTTTTGCTGATCGTTGACCTCTTTTCTTTTGCGTAACAGTCTTTAATGGATTATTATCTCATGCAGCTGGTCAGTGATTGTGTGTATTTGTTTATCAGTGATATGTAGTGATGAATTGGGATAAGATGTTGACTTATTCGGAGGTTCAGGGGACGTAGAAATAGCTGATTTACAATATGTACTATTGATGTTAATTTTGGTAGAATTTCCATCGGTGTGGTGGGTTGAGCAACCGAAATTACAGATGTTTGATTGACTTTTGAATAATATGATTCTAATTGAAGGGATTATAGTTTTAAACAAAGAAGATTTAATTTCCGCGACGTTTATTTTTAATTGTGTAATAATAGAGAGTAAAGACCCACTAACACTTGCACAATTATAACATCGCCATTGCAGATATCGATCAGATTGCATTGCTTTTATTGATTCATCAGAAATGGAAATGCACTTTTGTAAAATGTCCATTACAGCTTATAAAATTGCCACGAAATAGTTTAAGGTTGCCAATAGATTTTATTGGCATTTTAAGAAAAAGTCTTGCGAGAAATAAATGAAAACAAGGGTTTATTTAAACTACGTAGAGAGCGATAAGAAAAAAACGTCTACACAAGCGATCTTCATCACTCAAATTCGGCTTTAATGCTCCAAAAATATAGGTATGCTTCAAAAGTGTTCTCGAACATTCTTCAGTTATAAAAGAACAAAAATATCGACCATTCTGCTCTTCTGTTTTATATGTAATTATTTTAATACTCCTAAGGTCACTGTGCATAATTTAATTGTTATATTCAGGAAGGAATACCTTCATAGAATGTGAATGATTGTTCGAATGCATACTAGTAAAATTATTTTTGGTTACAATGGACTTTTACCAAGAATTCCGTAGGCGGATTATTTGAGTACCCAGGTGGCAGATGCTGTGAGTTTTTTTGGGTGGCAACACAACGGTGGCTAGTTTGAATTTACTCGATAGGTTCGGTCTTGTAGGTTCGAAAAAACATTCTTCTACCCGTAACAGCTCGATTCGTACAACGTCATTTGGTTTGATACTCTTCATCCGATGAGGAATAAGGGATCTCATTCAAAAGAGTTATTATATCAGCAGCGGCATCCATGTCGTTATCGAGAAAACATAAAGGTCTGTTAAATTTTTTTAAAGAAGCTGTTAATTCTGATCTAATTGGCTTTCTCATGTCTCTATACGGTTCTTTTAGGAATCTTTACTCTAATTTTGTTGTCAGAAATAAGCTGATATGAAACGATGGGTGGGCTTGGCTTAAGTTGTACTGTATAGGCTTCCAAAACGGAAGGTTCGGAGTCCCGAAAGACTTCTTTTTTTTCAGGAAACTTAATAGTGAGATGAATAGTTGCCTAAAAGATAACAACAAGTCAATTGAAACAAATAATTTATTCACCCCACTAAATGTTGGATGCCACCCATGGAGCGAAAAAACCATTGATAACTAAATAACCAAACATCTTTCTTTCTTTCTCTCCAATTTTTTTAAAAAAAAACTTAAGACGTGCTGTGGCATTTTAAAAGTAGTAATACTTTCTTGAGGGTTAAGTTTTTTAAAAAAGAAATGATAGCACATCGACTTTGTACTTATCAATGCGAAAAGTTAGCAACAAGCCCAGGGGGTAGGCAGTATGGTATTCGCGTGGGATCATTGTTCTCCGTAGCGAAGACCTCAATACACTTTCCTTCGAGTGTTGTCTGTGTTGAGTGTCGTATTGTGTATATTAAAATCGCCCTTAGTAACGATTTCAACATAAGGACACATGGATACAGTTCATTGAATGGAGTCAGACAGCGCACCGAGTTTAAGTAAATAAATCAGGCGTGGGTAATTAGCTTACGGAAATCGAATTTATATCACTTGGAATTAAATTCTGGAATAGAGCAGGAATTGCATGGTGGGGGAGTTTGGTAACCTACTTCTACTACTAAGACCTGTAAGCAAAGATCTCTGTGAAAAATGATATTGCAAATGTAGTAAATTAGATAGCATGAACGCCAGAGTGGCGACACCAAATCCTCTCTCTCCTCTCACCGAACCTTTAAAGCCGTCTTAAAACAGAGTTTCATTTATCCTTGCTCCTGCGCCTTCTACCCAAGTTCCAACTAACGTTGCCCCATCAGTCAAATATTATAATTTTATCAGCTCCCATATACTAAACCCAGCCACCCCTTCCTCATCTTCATCTACCTGATCCATCCCCTCTCACTAGTCAAGATTCTATTTCCGGGTTGCTTAAACAGCCTGTCCCTTCTTCATCCGCTCGTAATTCGCCTGCCCCGATTCATACCCGAAATACCTTGACTGTCAAACTCACTAAAAAATTTTCTGATATGAATGATGACAGTCGTTACGTAGTATCTCGTTTGAGAGACCGCCGCATTTATGAAAATGTTCGGCTCTACCTTGCCTACTTGCACGATAAACCCAACTCCGTTTGCATTGATGGCATAACCAAAACCAACATTATGGCTTCGATTCAACGAGAAGGTCTTCCTATTAAACCAGTGGAATTGATGCAAATTTTCGTTCCCTACCATTTCTACATTTCTTCCGACGAAGTTCATATTGATCTTTCTAAGTTGTCTTCGCATGTCAGCTCTAAACGTCTCTCCCCTTTGAAAAGAACTCATTCAAATTTTAAAAACTATTACAGTTCCTAACAAACTAAATACTGTATCCTCCAGTCCACAATGTCTGCCCATTTACTACCAAAATGTTAGAGGTTTGCGCTCTAAAATCTCCGTCGTATATCTCAATTTTGAAAAATTACCCTATGACCTAATTGTTCTTACTGAAACAAATCTAATTCCGGACATTAAAAACCTTGAGCTCTTTCCTCCAAATTTCAACGTTTTTCGAAAAGATGGATTTGAAAGAGCTGGTAATCCCTATGGCCGAGGTGTTTTACTAGCAATCCGGAACTCCTTTCACGCAACTCCTGTTGATATTCCACACACCGACAATTTTGAGTTAGTATGTGTCAACATTATACTTCCCAAACGCTGTCCTTACGTACTTTGTTGTTACATTCACCCATCCCAACTAATTGAGTCTCATCGACCTGTAGTTCACGCAGTAGATTTTTTAACTGAAAATGCACAACCTGAAGATTGTATTAATTTAGTAGGGAATTTCAATCTCCCTCACATTAAATGGGAGCCTTCCGACGATTCGTCTCATTTCGTCTCTCTTAATTCGTCCTCTGAAATAGAAATATTGATGGTGGACTGCCTAACCAACTCTAGTTTATATCAGATTAGTGGAATACCTAACACAATGAACAGACAACTTGACCTTGTCTTCACATCCGAAAACTGAAACGGCTGAAAACTCAGTGCCGTTTTATATAACACAAAACAGCTTTCAACACTCCTCTGAATCATCAACACGTTGTTGTTTTTGGTCGACTGTGAGCAAGCGCGGCACCCACTTTGAACAGAGCTTTCGCATGTCCAAATATTCGTGTATAATATATCCAAAATGCTCTTTTGATATCTTCAGAGCCTAAAACAGCCTCTTTTGGACGTCGACTGCGTGCATCAACTTCGGTGCTTGTATGACCACTTTTAAATTTTTCAATCCACTTGCGAATGGTTCGTTCGGTTGGTGCAGAGTCCGGGTAACACTTATCAAGCCATTTCTTTGCATCGGCTGCATTTTTTCCCATCAAAAAGCAATGATAAATCAACACACGAAATTGCTTTGAATCCATTTTTTTCACAATAGCAAAAGTTGCTTCACTCACAACGCTATAACTCGAGAACAAATCGTCCGACAGACGACAAATTTATACACGTATCTTTTGAAGGTATGGATTTAATTCAAGTGGTGCCCTCTCTTAGAAACGGCATGGACTTTTCAGCCCATGTATTATAATCATATGAAAATGGCAACATAAGTGTCGATTCGGAAAATTCATTTTTATTTAACAAACTTAAAAACCTCATTAGTAATATTAACTTTGATTTTATTGCTGAGACAACTAACATTGATCTTGCCCTATCAACGTTCTATTCGTTAATTTTCTCCTACTTTGCGGAATAGGTTCCATATACCTTCCGAAAGGACTGCATGTAAGCTCCTTCCTGGTACAACATAGAGTTGCGCTCTCTCCGTAATTACAAAAACAAGTTGTGGCATAAATTCTTAAGAACTCGATGTGATTCCGACCACAGTAATTATCGATTATCGTTTTTGTGAACTTTGTGAGTCTCTTTATCTTGAGTAAATCTACCGATGCAATTTAGCTTAGTTTCTGACCCGAAAAGCTTCTACCAGTTTGTTAATACCAAAAGAAAGTCAGACGGCTACCCATCTACTCTCAAATTTCTTTGCCTGTCATTTTAATAAATCCTTTTCTAAGAAAATAGCTGAACCCGATCCTAGTTACTTTAGTTACATGAGAAACTTTCCTGAGACATCTTTGGTATCTGAAAACATTACAAAACTTATAAATGATTTTTCGTCCGGCCCTGATGGCCTTCCGGCTATTGTAATAAAAGAGTGTGTTAACCATCTCGGTCCTCCTCTAGCTGCACTATTTATCTTGTCTGTCTCAACAGGTACTTTCCCTTTCCTATGGAAGGAATCTTACATAATTCCTATTCGTAAAAAAGGAAGTAAGGGCGAAGTCGATAATTACAGGCCCATAGCAAACTGTAGGAAAACTATCTGTATAAATCAGCACGTATTCATGAAAGGTAAATAAACCACCAAACTAAAAAAAAACCTGGCTTTTCCCCTCATTTTGTGGCATGGACCAAATCTTATTTAGAAGACCGAGAATACAGGGTAATCTTCAGATCTTCAATATCCGACCCCATTAAAGCAACATCTGGTGTCCCTGAGGGTAGTCACCTTGGACCAATCATCTTTATCCTAAAGGTTAACGACATAAATCTTTCTATTTTCGCTGATGACATGAGAATTTCCAAAGTCATTTCATTGCCTTCTGACTCCCATTGGCTGCAAGATGACTTAAATAAGTTTTCGGCATGGTGCAAGCAAAACTTTTTAGAGCTTAATGTCAGCAAATGCCAAGCGATAACCTATTCCCGCAAACGTCTATTCCTTCCACTACCCAAGTACGGGATCTAGGAATAATTTGCGACAGAGAATTGAATTTCGACGCATATATTGACAGTATTATTAATAAAGCTAACTCTGCACTTTGTTTTATCAAACGCTGGTCAAAAGAATTTTCCAACCCATACGTTACAAAGTACATTACTTCTGTAAGGCCTTTTCTCAAATATTGTAGCAAAGTTTGGTCACCCTATAAACTAATCTACATACAAAGAATAGAAGCAGTCGAACGCAGGTTTATCCGTTTCGTACTTCGTGGTCTACCTTGAGCCGATCTATATGAATTACCCCCCTATGAAAATAGGCTAAAACTAATAAGCATGCATACCCTATAAAAAACGTCGTGAGGTCGCTGATGTACTTTAAATCCACCAGTTATTGACTGGAAACATCGACTGCTCGAGAATAACGAAAAATATTGCATTCACTCCCAATCCCCGTAATCTAAGATGTGTCCGACTCTTCCTGATCCGAACTCACCGCACCAACTACGGTCACTTTGAACCAATATCTAGAATGTTGCGTATAACGAACAACTACGCCAAAGTCTTTGACCTAAATAGCAGCAAACACGAAATAAAAAAAGCACTGCTCAATATGCCACTCCCTTAACATCTTCCTCGTCCACCATTTCTTCTCGTCCTATTAGGTTAAGAATATCTTTGTTAGTTTTAAGTCTAGCTTTAAGTTTTTGCTTGTTAGTAAGCTTAATCATAATAATACTTCATCGAAAACAATGACAGATTTCCCAGTTTTGCTCCGAAAGAAAAAAATTCTGTAAAAAAATATTCGTCGTTAGACTTCAGAATTCGACCATTTATATCTCGCGCAAATAGATAAAATTCTGCCTTAGGCATTTGCTGTTTCGCCAAAAAAAGATATTCAATGTATGGTAAGGAGTGTAGAGTAAAGAATAATGATAATATTAGAAAAGGAGTAATCATTGAAATATTAGAAGAAATGTACTTTGTAAATTTTATCTACAAAACAAATTATTTCAAAATACTAGCTTCTATTGTATATCAATTCCCAATGGCGATGTATAGTATATATCTTCAGAGAATAATTGAAAATACTCCACTGCCGAATGGAGAAAACAAAAAACTTTCGTTCGGATGTCAGACAAGCGTAACCTGTATACATGAGAATATGTGATCTATTTGACTGAGGGAGGATTAAATTGTTATGTAAGTACTTAGGTTTTTTTGTGCAGAAAGCGAAACGTTTTATATTTAATCAAATTATTGAAAGTGCGACCGTTAATTTGCTTCGAGTAGAAGGAGACATGGCATATCTATTTAGATTAAATATATACCGAGCCAAGTTTTCGTTTAGAGTCATAATCCGGGCAGCAGAACACAGTAGGGCAATGAAGTAAGATAGAAGGATTTTGACCAGCAAGAGCTTCACCCTTGTGGGGATAAAGTATTGAGTAATCCATAAGGCACCAAGTCCCACATACACCTAACCGATAGCGACGTTTATATGAGTCGACCAACCTTAAAGTCTAATTTAATATCAAACCCAGATTTTTTATAGAGCCGACATATTGACTTGGATTTTCTGATAGTTGAATTAGAGGAAGATCAGATATACCCAAGTTGTTTTTGCACATCACAATAGCCGTAGACTTCAGGGCGATTAGACGTATGTTATTTTTGGATGACCAATCAGAGATTTGTTGAAGATCCTCATTAATTTTAATTTTTGGTTTAATACAAGCTTAAACCAACTTAAAAAATAATAATAATTAAGGGTTAGAAAGCATTGAAACGGTGAAGGGGATCAAGTTTAAGACGTGAAATGCTCTTAAATCAAAAGGGGGAGGTTTGAGTTGACCTTACGGAGCATGCGGGAGATTGGTTCATTGAAACCATAAGACGTGCGATGAGTTGGAATATAGAAGAAACGAGGGCAGCTTAAATTACGAGGGTAAGTGTTGAATCAAATATAATTGTTAAGGAGAGCGCAATCCACAGAACCAGAGAGCAGTCGATGTATGAAGAGATTGTCAACGTCTCTGCGTTTTTCGAGATCATACAGGTTAAGAAGTTTTGAAGTGATCGATAGGAGAGTAAGATAAAGGGGTCATTCCAGGGTAGTCTTTGAAGGGAAAATCATAGAAAACGACGTTGAATGTTCTCGCTGTCGTATTTCAGAAGGGACCGGACAAAAGTAATGTAAAATAACCTTATCACATAAGGTTTGCAAAATTCTTTGGATCATCTGTCCACTGTCTACCGTATAATATTTCAAAATCGCGAAGGCTTTGAACTTAGGTAACAGGTTGGTCATGCAGAAAATAAAGTCGAGGGGGTGAATAATAGGGCTTACGTGACAAAGTCATAGATTGACATTTGAAGACATAAAGTTCCAAACAATTTTTTAAACACCAAATGAAAAACCTATCGAGGTATTCTTGAAGGTTGATCTACCTTTCAGAATTCCATGCTGACTGGGCAATATATAAGTGACTTGCACTGTTAGCTTAGAATTTCATATAAAAAACTTTCAAACATTTTAGATACGTGAGAAAACTTTGCAATAGAATGGTAGTTATTCTTTGATCCTTTTTTATGGACCCCTACGTTTTTCGATTCAGGAGGACGGCTTATATAAACCTGGGTGTCATCTGCAAACATATGAATCGATCAATGCTTGATAAACTTTGGCGACTCTTTCACATACAAGAAAAAAGTACTCCGTACTTAATTGAACACTGTTCACCAATTGCAACTTTTTCTGCCTACCTTCTGGGTAGGAAAGAATCACGCTAGCAGCGAACAGTGAGAAACTAAATTTATTTATATGGTAGGATTGAAACTGATCTGTGTTACTTGGTTTTCTTATTCTTTGAAATCGGGATGACTTTTGCCTTTTTCCACTTTCTGCGTGGCTTCATCAATAGTAGTGCTTCCATGCCACTCTCCTGGCATATTTATTTCAGTCTGATCGAAAGTATCTTAACATAATGAGAGGGAATTGCTTCATATTAAACAAGTTGAGTTGAGTTGGTCGCAGTTGTCATTATCCGGAGTATTTGGCTTTGCCTTTTTTTGGTCCATCTCTCGAATTTGTTGCCATATTCCCTTTCCTGATGAACACATGTCGAATTTTCTGCTGTAGAAGTCCCGCATTGTAGCTTTGATTTTGCATACTACTTTATTGCTTAGTGCGCGATGTCTATTGAAAAATTCACTTATCCTAAATTTTTTCTATGTTCTTGAATGCATCACCGCGCTTTTTTATAAGCAGCAATATACCTGGTGTTAGCCGCTGTTTAATTCATTTGGTAAATGCGACACCAATTTGTTGTCAATGCACCTTATTGTGCGTTATCCTACGTTCAGACTGTTAATTTGAGACCCGGGTCAATCCCAGACAAATTTGTTTAAGCTTATTGCAAGCATAAAGATAAAAAACGCTTACATGGAAGGCCTGAGGTATTCGTAAGAAACATGTAGAATTTCTCAATTTTTTTAAATAATACGAAAATTGACATTGCTCAAGTCACTGACACATGGTTGAAATCTTAAAATCGGATTTCATCATTGGACTATAAATGTTGTAGAGTCGATAGTGAAAATAAGAAAGGTGGTGTGTCGCAATTTTTATAAGGAGATCAATTCAACACGAGCTTTTGCAGACTCGATACGTGGAAAATGTAGGAATTGAAATCACTTTGCGTAATCAAAGAAAACTCAAAATTTATTGTGTGTATTTTCCTGGAAAAATTACGGGTGCTTTAATGACTAAAGAGAAAAACTTGGCTGTGAATTTTTAATGGGAGATAACCTAAACTGCAGGTACAAAGATTGGGGTTGCTTAAGAGTAATGTACTATATAGTCTTGCTGTTGTGCTGCCAGTGTCAATTATGTTCTCGCGTAGTCCTAATTATGTTTCATCTAGTTCTTGTAGAATTCCCTCAGTTATTGATTTATTTGTAACAAATATCGCTCGTTTTATGTCAAAACCAATTTCGATAAATGAGCTCGGTTCTGACCATAATCCGGTCCTTCCTCATATTCGTTGGTCGGATTTAGAAAAAGTGCAGTATTTTCTAGATTTGAATAACGCAAGCTAGACTAACTTTAGAACAGAAGTAAAACGAAAATTGCGAACTATTCCAATGAATCTTGAGAACATTGAAAGCAAACATGATGTTGAAACTTTCAAAGGACATTATTAACATAGTTCGACTGAAAACAACATCCCAAAAGCTGTGGTAAAAACTTACAAGGCTAGGATTTCATATTATTATATTATTGTTATTTCCTGGCGCCTAAGTTATCTTACTCTTGCCTTATTTATACATTTATTTCTTAATTAATTAATTAATTTATTTATTTATTTATGTATTAATTTATTTGTTTATTTATTCACTTATGTATATACGTAAATGTATACATATGTATAATTTTTTTTTGGCAAATTTGTTAAGCCATTATTCTATTTATTTAACAACTGTTAATATGTTTTGTTAATTATTAAAATTTAGGTTTTTAATAGTTTTTCCCCAAGAATATCATACCTTGTACCTTTTTTGTTTTTCTTAACTTTGTACACAATTCTTCAGTAGAAAGATATACTATTGTAAGTTACACCCATGTACTAAAATCTCTGTAACTTGTGCTATAACAAGCTGTAGTTTTTTTTTTGTAAATGATATGCATGAGTTGGTGTTAAAGGAATAAGTTGAATAAAAAAAGGACAATATATATTACCAATTAAGATTGGGGGCAATACGAAATCATGGATTTTCTCCATGGTTTACTCTGTGGGAACCGTTTTTGGGCCACCTGGGCGCCGTTCATCAAAAATCGACGTGCGACCAAAGGTAAACGATTGTATGGGAAGGTTAATAGGTCCTATATACACCATCGAGAATGGGCTTGATTTTCTCGAAGGTTTGGCACTCAAAAACAAGAATCGGATCACAGAGCGATAATTCTGTTTTCCCATGGTCGCAAAAAATGCTAATACGATGTTTTGAAATGGTTTTCAAAAGTAAACTAAGCATCGGATTGTCACCAAATTTTGACAGGCGGGCTAAGAAAGGTTATACTAAATGATGGCAGTCTCATTTTGGCCCAGTAGCGCTACCTATCTTCCAATCCGGGTTTTACGTTGACCAGTTCTGAATTTACGTATACAACGAAAACCTTTGTTTTATTTTTAAGCTGCCCAACTAATCGTAAAACAATGCGAATTTTTTTATAATTTGTGCGCGGTCAAGGGGCTTAAGTACCTTAAAAATGCTTGCACACAACGCGGGCGAAGGAAAATCAGGGAGGATGGAAAGAGAGGTACCGATGAATGCTTGTTTTAAATGCTTGAAGTGTATTATGACTAGGAAATAAAGAGCTAGGCAGGGCATTCCATAAACGAGTTGTACGACTTAGGAACGAACCACAATATTTTAGAGTACGTCCGAAAGTGGACATGAGGGTATACTGATGAGCATTCACAGCGAGACGGATGTGATGGTTAAAAGTTTTTTTTAGGGGCGGAATGCTACTGGCGATTTCTGTAGAGCGCTGGTGGTGGAAGTAGCGATAAAAAGGAGTGAGACACGAGACATTACGTCGGTCAAAGGTTTCCATTTTCTGAGTGATATTAGTATGAGCTATGAGTTTTATTGCACGGTTTTTAATCCTATCTAGCAGGTGCAGAGATGTTTTGGGCGCAGCCGACTAGATGTGATCATTGTACTCCAATTTCCGGCAGATAAATATTTTATATATTGGTGCCAGATCAGAGGGTATTTCTTACATCGCTTGAGGAAATCCAGACATTTTGAAGCATCTTTGATGATACCGAATATGTTTGCATTCCAACATAAATTGTCATTGACACACATACCGAGAACGGAAAGTTTTTCGGTTTCGACGATGCAAATGCTATTCATGGACAATGGTTGTGTGTTCAAATTTCGCTTTAATGACAGCAGACAGTATTGTGTTTTGGAAGAATTAAATTCTACTGTTAGTGATTCGCCAATTATTTATTCTGTTAATATCAGAACTTTCAACAAAAGACCAGATGCCAAAACCTGTCAAATGCCTTAGAAAAATCAAGTGCAACTAATGGACGTCTTGGTTCCACTTTTAAATGCAATAAAATCACAAAAACCATTGAAAGGTAGGCACGTAAGTGCAATGGGTCTGTAGGAGGGGAGAGAAAAAGAATCGCCTTTCTTTAGGGATGGGCTTGACAAATGCTGTTTGTAATATGCTCGGAAAGAGTCCTTAAGAGAAGGATTGATCGAAAAGCTTACGTAGTAGTTTTGCCCTGGATCAGCGAAATTGTGAATGTTAAGATCTTTAAGAACCCTTGCTTGTACAAGAGTGCAAAAGAGGATTTTTCCTGTTGAAGATTCGACGCACTCAAGTGTAGATGGAGACAGAGCACAATCTGAGATTGTTGAGCTGGCCGCAAAGTTTTGCAGCAAGCAAATTGGCCCTGTCTAAAGAACTGACAGCTGAAGTGTCATTGTTAATGAGCGTTGGAACAGAGGATGAGGCAGAATTTCTAATATATTTGACGAATGACTAAAAAATTTTACTACCTTGGGACATTGTAGTGTTTTTTGTCTCAGCTTTTGGTTGTATTGAAATTTCACACGCTTAAGAAAAACCGTCATTCCTGGTTCGTTTTAAATTTTTTTAGGTTTTCTCTGTAGGGTTGGTTTTGAAAGACCGAAAAATCTTTCTTTAACCCTAACAGCCTCTTTATAGCTTGAGTCGTACCATGCCTTTTCTTTTGGTTTGACACTCTTCACCTGATGAGGGGTAAAGTATCTCATTTCAAAGGGATAGTGTCTGTGATCATATCAGCAGCGGAATCCTCGTCGTTAGCGAGGAAACATAACGACTAGTTGAAATTCCTAAAGAAACAGTTATGACCGCTCCAATTTGCTTTCTCGTATTTCCATACGGTTCTGTTAGGAATCTTTTTTCTAACGAGAAATTAACTGATATGACACAATAGTCCGAAAGTTGGCGGCATCACTACCAACATCCGGTATTCGCATGGGCTCATTTACAAGCTGGGTCAAGATGTTTTCCGCAGCGAAGATCTTTACAAACCGTCATTCGGGTGTTGTCAGTCCAGAATGTCAAACCCACTCAGAATTGTGTATATTGAAATCACCCATTATCACGATTTCATTATAAGGATACAGGGATACGATTCTCTGTATGGAGTCAAACAACGCATTGACGAATAGTGATGTGTACCTCTTCGACTGCATTTGTTTTACTACTTGCTTCAATAAAGTCCACTGTTTTAATAATGTTCGACTGTATGGACATGATATTTTCGATATCAGAAGACCAGGTTCCCTTCAGCTCTTCTAGTTTTAAGTCAAAGTAATCGCGAAATTTATTTATTTCCTTCGTCAATGCTTCAAATAATGTTGAATTTAATTTTTTTGGTCGATCATTTAATCCTTTATGGTGAGGACGGTGGAAGCAGTTGATGATGGAGACTTGTGTAGCCAACAACTCCGCAAACATGGAGTGATAACTTCTAAGTGTTGGTGTTGGCTGTATGTCGTGCTATTCGCATAGTGGTTTGGATAAGCGATTATACTAAGGGTATTTAGCAGAAAAAAAAAATAGAAAATCACAAAACTCACAAAATCACAAACAGTTTTACATAAATAAAATAAGTTATATGGTAATTTATGGTAATTTAAGTTTTGTATTGGGTATGTAATTTAATGTGTGCGTTTTTTTTTCAAAATTTAAACGTTTATTTAAGAAAAACATGTACAAAAGTATTATTCAAAGTATTGCCCATCTGAAGCTATGACTTTTTCCCATCTTTACGGTAAATTGTGGATCCCATCCCAAAAGAACTGCGCCGGCTTGGCAGCCAAGAATGAATCAAGCCAATTTTTGATATTCTGCTCTGATGTGAACCGTATTTCAGTAAGGGCGTTCTGCATCGACCAGAACAAATGGAAGTCAGAAGGGGCAAGGCGGGTGGGGTAAGACTTCCCATCCACTGTTTTCCAAATAGTTCTTACCCGGAATAGCTCGGCCCGTTGTCATGATGGAAAATTATTGCCTCATGTCTGGTCGCATATTCCGGGTGTTTTTCTGCTACAGCTCTCTTCAAATGGATTAATTGTGTTCGGTAGCGTTGTCCATTGACGGTTTCACCCGGTTATAGCAGCTCATAATACAGCACACCCATCTGATCCCATCAAATACAGAGCATTACCTTCGCGCCATGGATATTCGGCTTTGCCGTTGATTTGGCTGGTTGGCTGGGTTTCACATATGATTTTTGCGCTTGGGGTTGTCGTAATGGATCCATTTTTCACCACCAGTAACAATCCGGTGCAAAAATGACTTCCTTTTGTGGCGTTTCAGCAGCATTTCGGACATGTAAAACCGCCTTTCGACGTCTCTCGGCTTGAGTTCATGTGGAACCCAATTTCCTTGCTTTTGAATATATCCAGCTGCTTTTAAACGTTTTGAAATGGCTGCTTGAGTGACTCCCAAAGACTCTGCGAGCTCTTCTTGCGTTTGGCAACAATCTTCATGGAGTAATGCTTCCAGTTCTTCATCTTCAAATTTGGCTGCCCAGGACGTTCATCGTCTTCGAAGCCAAAATCACCACTTTTAAATCGTGCAAACCAATTTTGGCACATTCTCTCAGCTAGCGCATGTTCACCATAAACTTCCACCAAAATACGATGACTTTCGGCAGCAGTTTTCTTCATATTAAAGTAATGAAGAAGAACTCCCCGCAAAAACACTTTATCAGGCACAAAGTTCGAAATATTTGAGTGAAAAAAAAAATTATTGTTGTTTACGCTTCAAATGAATGACATATACTGAAATGACGTACAATGACAGTAGCTTTCCAACGCATGTTCCAATGGAATAATAACAATGGAATAATACAAGTTACGCCATCTCTTAGCAAACCGCACGAATTATAAGTATTTATAAGTTAAAGACCCAACATTTAGTTTTATATTTAAGATTTTACCTTATAGCAAACGTTTTTTAGATGGGTTTTGGATTTGGGTTTTGGAAAAATGAATTGATAAGGAAGTTGTTGAAAAATAATAAGTCCGTAAGACCAATCGCTTCTTCTGATTTCAACACAGCCTGAAAAAGTTAAAAAAGTAGTAAAAATCGTTTCAAAATACAAATGCTAAAATATTACAGGAAACAACGGTCAGTATCCAGATATACATTCCCTGCGACCAGCGCTTTTAGAATCATCCGCATTAGCACTGCAGATACTCATCAGTAAAAGAGGAAAACCAAAGGGAAAAAGAAGAAAAAGAGCTTAAGTTAAAGTCTTCGGTATGTGGGAAGTTTCCTTCAAATTGCCTGCAAATAAAAACAATTAAACAAAGAACAAATTAATTATCCTTGAAGGAATTTGGCTTCAGTTTGTTTCAATTCGTTCATTGGTTCGGACTCTGCTTCTGTTCTGTGTTTTTCCCGTTAAGAGTTTCCGTTTTCTTTTTAGAGACAAGAAAATGACAATGACAACGACCACGAAGGACGAAACCAACGTAAACGATCCTTAAATGAAGCACTCGGGTTTAGTTTGTGCTTTCGGGTATTTCATTTTACCTTCTATTCTCTCCGACTTACATCGACTGCTTGAGTGTGTGCGAAGTTGAAGAGCAAACTAAACTGTTTAATATTCTCCGGAATTTTTTGTTTCTATTTTTATATAGGGTATGTTTGACTTCGTTGATTGTCTTAAGGAACGGAATAAGACAACCGAGGTGAGCTCAAATTTGAACAAAGTTACGGAAACATGAAATAAAATCGCAATAGCTTACATCTGAGGACTTCATTTTATAAGTAATAATTAAAATAAATTTTATATTTTATAAAACTTGCGCGGAGATTTCTTCTTCATAAGCCTATTCCTAATACAGCCTCAGCCTCAAACACTTGGCTGAGTGTTTCTTAGAATATAATATAACAAATTCAACAGATACAGAAAAATTGCCCTTTCAGAAGAAGCAGTTTTTCATCACGCATTTCGAAAGTCTGAAGCATTATGCGTACTGAAAGAAGAAATATGATTCAATGAACATTTTATGTTTTTTAAATAAAAACGGAGTTCGGGAGTTGAATCTTCATTCAAATTTGGGGAATGCTATCTATTTACATTAATTTTTTTGATGCTTTTAGTCGTGTACCTTGAGTAGGTTTTACGAGTATATAAATTATTTATCAAAGAAGGTAAGAATTGGATTGCCTATACCGAATGATATCTAGTTATGTGTACATGTGTTAAATGCAAGTACGCATGTTGTTCTGAATCTTTGCTATTGGAAATGAGTTTGAAGTATGCAGTGCATATGTATGTATTAAGCGTTTGGTTTAAGGTGAAGTGCATATATCCTTCCACCTAAAACTTAGCATATCAATCATCTTTGTACTTGCCATGTTAATATTGACAGACCTGACAGTGAAGAGTCTTTTTAGAGCTAAGTTGATATTAAAAGATACCATAGTCCTTAGCAAGAAAGAGAAATGTTATAGAAGTTAAATTTGTACCAAGACGACTTGAATTTCGGCTAACCAACACCGATCAGAGATTACATTACATTACATAACATGGTGTAATACAAACTATTAAAATTTTGTTGACCACATTAAGGATAGAAGCGTCGATATATAGGGTTCTCCAATAAGGACTTGACAACTTTGAATTTAATTTGTGAACGCACTCTTTCACTAATCATCAAACTGTCACTGTCAATTTATTCAGTAAACTTAACATTTTCATTATGGTAAAGTACACTAACGAGCAACGTCTGCAAATTATAAAAATTTTCTACAGATATTCGGAGTCGCAAAATCATCTTCAGTGACGAAGCTCATTTTTGGCTCAATGGGTTCCTCAATAAGCAAAATATGCGTTATTATATTCGTCGACGATAAAGATCGTCAAGTTACTGTGAATGGTCAGCATTATCGCGCCATGATCACCGATTATTTTTAGCCCGAATTGGAAGATATGGACTTGGACGACATGTGGTTTCAACAGAATGGTGCCACAAGCCACACAGCACACGCTACAGTCGATTTATTGAAGAGTAAGTACGGTGAGCGTGTTATCTCAAAACATGGGCTAGTCGATTGGCGACATCGTTCGTGCGATTTAACGCCGCTTGAATATTTTCTGTGGGGCTACGTTAAGTCATTGGTTTATGCAAACACGCCGACGACGTTGGAAGAGCTCAGAGTCAACATTGAACGCGAAATAGCGGCCGTTTCGGCCGAAATGTGTGACCGAGTCGTTGAAAATTGGGTCCAACGAATCGACCGATGCAAACGTGCTCGCGGTGGCCATATGAACGAAGTCGAGTTTCATTCATAAATCTTTTGATTGTAATTCAAGCCAATAATAAAGTTTTTGAAATATCTCAAATGGTTTGCCTTTTATTTTAAAAAATCTTCCTTTCACCAATGCAAACTTTACAGGGTTTAATAATCGTTTGCAACAAAAAAGATAACATGGCCTTAAGTTTAAATAGTATAAGTGTTCACATAATTCTACTTACAAACTATTTCATCATCTACATCATCCATTCTATACTATTTTATCTGTTTTATATCTGTGATTTTGTTTTTTTTTTTTTAAAGCAATTCATCGTAAGTAAGAATTGAAAGTAAATATCCAAGTATGTTACATATGGAAAATTTATTGTTCAGTATATCAGGTTTGACTGAAATTTCAATCCGTAGAATTCAGAATGTTTCGAATTGCTAATTTGTGTTCCAATCCCTACTCGTTTATGTGTCTAATGTAATGGCAGATGCTTCTTGCTGTTATATGCAAAATATCACATGCTTATTGTATGTTAGTTTTTGCAAAAATTATGTATTTGGTAGCTTGGGTTTTGAGTTAAAAAACAAATCGAGTTTATTCAACATTATCCTTTTCAAAGAACCAGCAAAAAGTCTTTTGTAACTAAAAGTAGAAAAGTTGTCCCCACTTAAGGTGACAGAGCTGCTGTTAGTTGTTATAATCAGCTTCGTTGTAAGATGGCACAAAGGTGAATTCGGACATAAGATGCTGACAACACTTCAATATCAGCCCACTGTATTGCACATAAAATTTCTAGGTAACTAGTCATTTTTCGTTTGCTAACTTCGCCTCAGGAGGCTTAGAAGATACATAGATAGGAATTCATTGCTTTTGGAAAATGAAAAAGGAAAGTAGCAGACTTTATGAATGCCATGGCTTTGATATAATTTATTTACCTATCTTTTCAAGTTAAATGGAAAATAATTATATTTTCAAAAAAGCAATTACCTATTTTGCAAACAGCGTGCATCGGTATCTCTCCTTCATTCCTCCCTAACTTATAAAGCATATAAAAAAATAAATATGTTTCGTGACTTCAAAAAGTAGTGGCCGACGAAACATTATATTTCTGATGTAGGTATGGACTTGTAAGACCAAGCTTACAATTGTTTAGGCAGTAACACTTATTAAAGTAAATAATTATATCGTATCCAACTTATGATTAGTTAAGCTTACAAGTTTTTTTTTTTTTTTAATTTTTAAATAGATCAGGAAATTTCGATATTTAAAAGAATTTTTTACAATTTATTTGTTTGCCTGTTTCGTCGGGAACCTTGGCCCTACACAGTCCTTGTTTATACATCCTTTCTGAGTTTGATCAAAAACTTGTAATTGGCGTTATTCGACTTGTCAATTGAAAAACGAATTGAATATTATTTTGAAGATGGTAGGCATTTTGCTTAGGGCTATATAATCTAAGTATTATGCCGATCACATTAGTATCTGGTATTTCCTAGCAATATTTTTATTTTTTTTTTTTAGTCGTCGAAATATATATGTAACGTGTATAATTACATCTACACCCTGACTGACTCGAACTGCAACCAACTTCAGACTGCTATAATTTCCAAACCGTTCATTACTGTGAGCTCAAATTCTGAGCTTATTTACAAACCTTTTAAAAAATTTGCGTCTCAGTTGTGTTGAAAAATTTTTATTCGCGATGAAATTCAAACGTGATAGTGTGATTGCTTTGTATTTGGCTGGAAAACCATAAGTAGCTATCGTTAGAGCCCTCCAGCACCTCAACGTGAATAAATCATTTGTGTCTCGAACCATACCTCGTTACCGTGATACTGGCAGCGTTGCAAAACGCCATGGAGGTGATCATAAAAAAACAGCAACATCGGCAGAAATGGTTCGGAAAGTGAAGGCTGGAATTGAGCGAAATCCGCGTCGAAGTGGAAGAAAAATGGCTCGTGAGCTCAACATATAGTTGGAACGGATGCAACACATACTGAAAAATGAGCTTGGGCTCAAGCCATTGAAGTTCCAAAAAACACACGATCTTATACCGCAACAGAAAGAGTTAGAGTCGGAGGAGCGAAGGAGTTGCTACGCTGGCACGAAAGTGGTGAGTTGCCGAATTTAGTTTTTTCCGATGAGTCGCAATTTGTTATAGAGCAATATGTCAACATACAAGATGACCGAGTTTACTTGCCAGAGAGGTCCTTCGAAAATTTACACCTTCGGACGGACACCAGAAAGCAAGCAGCACCGACGGTGATGGTTTGAGCCGCCATAACCGCCGATGGTCACTCTCCGCTCGTACTTATGGACCGTGGCGTCAAAATTAATGCAATCGTATACCGTGAAACTGTCTTAGAGACAGTATTAAAGCCTTGGGCAAACAATCATTTCGGTCGGAGACCGTAGATATTTCAACAAGACTCGGAACCGTCTCACAAAGCGCGCGTTAACCAAGATTGGTTAAAAAACAATGTTCCACACTTCGTTTCTTCGACACAATGGATTGCAAATTCTCCTGATGCAAATCCGTTGGATTTCTCTGTCTAGGGTATTTTGAAGGAGAAGGTTTGCACTAAAAAATACCAAAGTTTGGACCATCTCAAACAAGCACTTCGCCGGGAATGGGGCAAAATACCGCAGAGCCACTTGCGTGCAGCGTGCGATGTTTTCTTTGGCCGTCTCAAAGCCATTATTCGCGCCAAAGGTGGACATATTGAAAACTACTGATACTGATGTATTTTCCGACATTTTTTGCTCTGACACAATAAAATTTATCAAAAAATATAAAAATTACAGCATTTTAAAAAGTTGCAGTTCGAATCAGTCACCCTGTAATGTTATATATTTATTCCACATATCAGCATTATTGCTCTTACGTCACTTGTCGAGTTGACTAAATTTGCGGACTTAAAACTATTCTACAGGCATTTATATGTTGGAACAACTCGTTAGTGAGGCCAATAGCTTCCTGATATTGCCTGAAAGTTTCCCTACTATCGGTTTCTCAACTTGCAGGCTTACGTGGATGCGCGTAGTTTTTATAAGAACACATTTTGTTAAACACTCTGACATTCGCAACATTTTCATTTTGGTCGTTGACATTTTTCCTTTATATTTTTTAATACCCAACATTGCGATGGGTATATTAAAGCTGAATGAACGACTATCGTCTATAACAAAACCTTCAGTTTAAACATCGCGGTTTTTCTCCATCATTATTCGTAAGCTTTAAATGGCGTCATAGGTTGCTTTATATGGAGGAACCAAAAAGCCCTGCCTCCACTAGGTAGGCATTCGATCGGCTCTTATCATTGTATTTCTTAGTACTGCGTCAATCAAAATGTAAAGCTCTTAATTTCTTTCTCGACTTTTATCGATTATTATCAAGCGGGTCTTGATAACCAATTTTAGGGTGCCACACAATAGAGCCGCAAAAATTCTACTTTCTTTATGTTTCTCTGTAGATGGAGTTAAACCAAAACGAAAATAATATGTATTATATATTTATATACACATGTACACATGTATGTTTGTAGTTTGTTTCTCTGTATATATTTTAGTTAAAGGATAAGTAAAAGTCTATCAATTTTTCTGCCATAAGAATAGCAGGGGGCTTAGGTTAGACTATAACAAACGGGCCACTTCCTTTTGTAGTGAAAGGATTTACTATAGCTTTTTCCTTTTTGTTGCAATGGTTTCCTTAAGGCTTCCTTTTACATTTTTGTTTTCTTTTTTGTACATTTTCTCTTTCTCATTTTGTTTGCAAAGGATATGCTAAGAATAACAAATAAAAGAAGAGAAAGCAAAAGTACTTACCTTTCAAGTGCATGGAAATTTAATGCTGCAATTGAGTGGGATTGAGCAAGGGAATTTGCCGTTCTCATCGGACGGACGCAAGTGCTTAAGGAGACGAAAGTTTTAATTGAGAATTTTTTAAGAAGAAGCTGTTACCGAAAATGAGTCCGACGGCAAGATGAAGGTTATTTGAGGGATGGAAATGAGGTTTTCCTTTTGAAATAGTTAAGTGACATATTCATGGGGTTGCTGCTTTGAATTGGCTTCGTTTCTTTATGTGAATCTTTTGTTTCGAATATTTCTGAAGTTTAGCCTCAAAAAATATGCTATTGATTAGTGTGGTATAGTTCTTATGAATGGAGTGGAAAAAGTCTACGAAGTTTGGTTTTCTTAAGTGCTGCTAATAATAACGAAGAAGACGAACAGCTTCATTTAAAAAGTTAGTTTGTTGAACAAATGAAATTAATATAAGTTTTCACTTAAAGGCAAAATACTAGTAGTTGTTGAGAATCGATAAAACTTTTTTACCGGAAATTATAGAATTTTTCGTTATTATTATTCATAAAAATGTCTTGAAGTAGGTGCAAGGTCAAAAATATGTATCTGTTAAGAATAGTCAGTAAATAATTGATGTTGGTTGACTATGTCAAATATCTTAAAGCAATATCATCAATATTGTACAGCACGCTAGAAGTAAATTACTTTTGCCTTGGGGCTGAGATAGCAGACCTATCTACATATATAAAACATACAATTAGCAAATTTATCTGTAATTGATTTCCATTGGCATATTTGGAAAACTTAAATCAAAAAATGGCAATTAGCTGCAGAAATATCGCAAAATGATTCTACAACCCAACACGAATGCTCCTCAACTTCATTGGTGCAAACACGTGTTTATAATATAATATTGTATAAAACAGCAGCGGATACTTCTGTATCTGTATGGCCCTAATTAAGCTTCTGGAAAAAAAACCACGCCATATCATAACATATGTATACAATAGATCTTGGTTTTTGAAAAATATCGATTTGATTAACGAGAAGATTCTGTCCAAACCTTTGAGTGGAACGATCTCCAAAGTGTGGAAAAGAAAGATATCATACATGTGGTTTTTGATATTTGTAAAAGATTCGTAAAACACCCGAATGGCTCAAAGGTCATACCTTATACCGTTTCAGGAAGCTGAGTCTTATTTTACATACCTTGAGAAAGCAATAGATATATTGAATTCAAGCACCCAAAAAGTACATAAGGGACTAAAATGTAGTAAAAGTTGCTCTAATACAGGAGTTTACATGTATCTACTGCAGATAACAATTTTTTGCTTTGGAGACTGTTAAAGCTGTCGAAGGTTTAATATCAGGATTTATTCTCATTTCTATTTGTATGAGTATATCTCTGGAAAGCTTGTAAAAAAATGAAGTTTTCAGGTATTAGTGTAATACTGTCGGACAATGTAAGAACTTATTCATTTGTGGTCACCAGCAGTAATACCTTAATCTTTAAATTGCTTCCAGACGGTGGCCTCGGTAATACGATTCCAAGTTGTCAATTTCATTTCCATAAATCATAATCCGTATTGAAACTATATCTTACGAAACAGAAGAAGTGAAAATGAAAGCATTTTTTTATAGACCTAGAATAACATACTAAATCCAAACATGATTTGTCTGTTTACACAGTCAATGTTCGTCATCAAATATAGTGAAGCACATAGATGATTTCACATTATCTGCTTTTTTTGTAACCTATTACCTACTTTGTAGGTACCGATGCGTCCAGCTGCAAAAAAAATAGAACTTATAAGCAATATGTACATATGGCGTATGTTTGTAATTATTTAGAAGATAAGATACGGAAAATTTTTAGTTATTTCTACAATTTGTATAAAAGGAAATATTGTTTAGAAATAAATTCAGAATTGAACCAACATTTATACGTGAGACTCTGTTGTTTCTCCCCTCCCCCCAGTGGTAAGAGACACAGAGTAAGTGAATCAGAGAGAAAAGTGATTATCTAGAAAGCACTTCGCGGATTAAGAAATAAAATCTTTTCAACTAACATATTATAAATTGGGTGCTCAACAGTGCACCACTACGAAGTGTGAAGAGCTTCTCAAAAAATTAAAGAAATAGCAGAAGGAGTTCCATATCAACCACAACAAACTAATGGCGGATGGCATCGGAGAAGAGGACTACTTCAAGAAAAGTATCTAAGATACCTAAATGGGAAAGCTTGACGAGATGATCCAAGAATCTAACCAAGGGTTATCCCCTACCATAAAGTTTGCGCCGAGGGAAAAGACAGTCACTTCAAAAGCAACTGTCGTTGCTCCATCAGATGTAACAAAGAGCCTGTATTAAGAAGAAGAGACAGCACGGACTATGCATGACCGCATTTTAGCAGTTCTCAAGCATAGAATCAAAATTCAAAGGAAAAATATTGACGAATTCAGTATTGAAGGCACAAGTAATAGCGACCAGATAAGGTATTTGGAAATTATTTTTGGAGAAATAAGAAACAGTTATGCCAACGAGCTTGCAAAGCTATAAAATTATGATATCTGTGCATGAATATTTCGTAGAGCTTCCAAAATTTAAATAAGGCTTAATGAACCAAGAGCCGCAAAAAGCCTACCGTACTAACCAAGAAAGCTGGTAAAAGGGAATAGGAAAATTTTTACAACGCATTTGAGGACATGGTTTGCAACAACGAGCAAATACCAAACGCAGAAAAAATGCTGCGTCTACGTCTTTGTTTGAAAGAAGAAGCCTCCAGGTTAAACCAGCGTCTGCAAATTTCAACAGATAGTTAAAATCAGCATGGTTCATGCCTAAGCAATTAAATGACAACAAACGCATTCTGTTCACTACTTAATGGGATAGGATTCTTGATCAGCTTGAAGTTAACAGTGACAACGCCGACAGCGTAAGTTCCTCAACGCTATAAAGTCGATGGGTATTAAGATAGAAGAGGCAGATCAATTCATTTTCACCGTAATTGTTTGCAACCTAGACAATAAAAGACTTAAACTGTACGAGCAGACGATAAGGAAGTCCTAAGAAATTCAGAATTAAACTGATATAATGCATTTATTGGATCAACAAAATATTAAAAGCGATAACGGATAAAGAGCAATATTTTAAGAACAGAAAACCTCCAATATACAAGGCTAATTATTTGACGGCTAATACAAAGGCAGCAATCAAACAAGTGGTATGCACCTATTGCAAGATTTTAGGTCGAACAGTTATGGAATGAAGAAATTTCAGGAGCGTTTCTTACGCAAAAGAAAGCAAAGTTTGTTACAACTGCCTTAGCCACAAATGGGGAGAAACTTGTAGAAGAAAAATAAAATGTAAACAATGCAACAAAGATCATTATGAACTTCTACATCTAGAGACTGAGTAGAACAAAATTTCAATGTCCACAAAAGCGGCGTCGGAGACGTTTTTGGAATAATAATTAAAGATGGTGCCAGAACCTTCAACGGTGTACAATACTTGGACAAACAATTAAGTTTGTTTGTATCTGAAGAAGATCTAGCCCTAACAGACGATCAAAACCAAAAGTTTCTGAAAGAAAAGATTAGAAGAACTTGCTAATGACTTGTACGAAACTGTCACCCCAGATGAGGGAAAAGTTAAACATCCAGTCAAGCTGAAAGCAAAAGACAAGATACAATCATTGAAATCTTGGAACGTTTAATTAAAGATCAGCAACAACGGCAGGAATCAGATCGTTCATAACAAAAAATCGAAATTGAAGTTAATGATTTGAAGGAACAATTAAACGAACGTCGCGTTCAAATTGATTAAATGTTAACACAATTGTCTTAACGTGAAAAGGAACTTACACAAACTCTTATGCGTATTGATAACGAATCTGCATACCAGACTACTGCACAAAAAGTCCAGCGTGAGCTTGAGTCTCAATGGTCTGAAATCTAAGAAAATCTAGAAGCTGAAGCTAGGACACATGCTTTAGCCGTGATAATCCGTCGTGACTTAGGAGAGAAACCTGAAGCACTTAAAAATGAATTATTGGACTCAAGAAGAGTCTTGAAGACGAAAAAGTCAGTCATGAGTAGTTCCTTGCTGAAATGCGCAATAAATATTCGCAAGAATTAATTTGCCAGAATGGAATTTGCGCAAAGCAAAGACTGTCCTCGAGAAGATAAAGGGTATTTTTGAAGCTGAACATACAGACTTAGCTACTGAATGGAGAAGTGTCAATAGTTCACGATAGGAGAACGATCGTCGTCACAAGCAGACGAAATCACAAATCTTTGGATTGCAGGTGAAGTGAGCTAAAATCGAACGTACGCGATCTGAACAACAAAAGAAGTGCACGAAACTTCAACAAGAATCAGAGAAAATATCAAGCCAACTAGTTGCAACACGGAAAATCAATTAACCGAAGCCCAACAATTGTTGGAAAAAGATACCCGCCAGAAACATTCGTAAAATTTCAAACTACGACAATTCGAATCAGAGAAGGAAACCTTGCAAAAGTAATTAAAAGAAGACGAAGAAATACGAACGTAAACTTTCTAAATTGAATTTGCAAATGCAAGAAACAAAGAAGAAAGCTGAAGAAGATTCTGATATTGTTAAAGAATAGGAGGAGAACAAGAAGCGACAGAATAAGGAATTAGAAAATAAGAATTGAGAGACATGTCGAAGAATTACAAGTACAAAACGATCGTTTGATAAGAGTAAAAAGAAAATTCAGTCGGATTTGGAGGACACTATAAAGATAGCTTGATGAGGTATACGATAGTGGACGAATAAGCCCAGCCCTCATAAGGCCATTACAACTCAGTAAAGAGTTATTATAGGTAACAAGCTGGTAATTAAGGCAGGGATATCACTTCTTCAAAGCGAATCATCAGAAGTATTAAGATTGATAGTGATCCCATTCGATCAGAGGGACAAAATTATTAAAGTAAAACTTCGTGGTGAATTCTTGATTTACAATTTTGGGCTAAGTTCATATGGCATTCTTTTAATGTCCTTCATGCACTGAGCAAGTGTACTAAAAGCCTGGATAAAAACTTTATCTGCAAGGGAAAATCGCAATGGCAGCCGGCCCAGGATCAAACTTATGAGCTATAGGCTCTGACCAAATGTATTCATGCCGACTGTCAGTATGAAGAAGCAGGGAAATTACTATTTTGGACCGAACTTCACCAGGTTAATAAGTGGATTTTCAAAGTTTTAAAAAAATCCGTATTGCACTTGGAATATGGAAATGGAAGGAACAAACTAATAGAAACACCACCGCAAGACATATTAACTCTTAAAGTAGATTACACAGCTAGACATGAAGGCATCACACTATCAGGTCTTCAACCTTACAAAATAGAGGATACCGTTAATGCTGCTCAGGACTCAATAGCAACAACTATCTACGAGGTACTCGAAGACATAATAACACCACTTTAACTCAACATCAAAAGTAATCAGAAGGATTTTGACGAACTGCGCAAACAGGTAAAGAGCCTAAGTAACAGTGAACTATTGTACAATAGTAGTTAATGATTTAAACTTGCAAAATAATAGTGATCATCTTTCCTTGATAGTATGTTCAATAATTATCTTTGTAATAATAATTGTTTACATATGACACATATGTAAAAAAAAGAAAATTTAGTCCGCAGAATTTTCGTAATCGAACAAAATGAAACGTAAGAAATGATTTCACGCCGTCTGCCATGTTTTGGTACCTAGTACCTATTTTGGTTAATTTTACCAGCACGGACGTCGAACGGTCATAAAACTAATGCATTCCGCTGCAATAGCGGTAGAATTTGTAAGTAACATGTACATACATATTCACGTAGTTGGAGGATAAGATAAGAAAAATTTCTAGGTTTAAGAGGATTGGTATAAAAGGAAATATAATTATAGTCAGAAGATATAGAAAATCATTCTGGATGAGATGTGCAATTTTATTTTATTTTTAAATTTTTTATTTCTTTCTATATGTTGACAAAAATGCTTAAATCTAATTTAACAGCTTTCTATGAATTTAGCTTACTGGATCTTACCGAACGCTCTAAACTTAACGATATTACTACAACTGATGTCTTTTGACCTTAAATTTATTTTAGGACTTAGCTCATATAACCCGCATATTTACATACATATATGATTCTTTAAGAAAATTATTGCCAAAAAACTTAGATGATTTATATTTTTTTGATTTTATTTATAACTTAACCTACCTACCTACCATCTACCTACCATCCTAGCTAACCCTAACCCTAACCCTTTCTTTAAGCCACCTCTATTCGGCGTACTGCTTTTACTTATTTATGTATTTATTTGTTTAATTCATCCCTGTCCGCAATTGCAGGGTTAAAACGGAGGAGCTCCTGAGCACTGGCGACGTACCCGTCGTAGATGAGCGGTGGTATAATACCGGAATACCATCCCTACTTTTAACTTACCCCTTAGCATCAATATGGAGAAATGCTTCAGGTGGGATAAAGCTAGACTGGAGGTGGTACTCTGAAATTTGAGGAATTAACAATAGCATTGGTGGAGATCGACGCCATAATGAATTTAAGACCAATTACCCCGATGTCAACAGATCCCAACGACATCGAAGAATTTACATGAGCACATCTGCTTATTGGGTCATCATTGAAGGCAATCCCAGAACCAGGGATTTAAACCTGGCGTCGAATAAATGCCGTCAAAACCCACTTTTGGAAACGGTAGTCATCGGAATATATCTAATAACTACAATACAAGGTCGTTCGAAGTGGACATCAACCAGCTTAGATATTGATATTGGTAGCCTCGTGATTATACATGAGAACAACTTACCACCGCAAAAATGGCTTATGAAAGATCAAATGGTCGAGTAAGAGTTGCCGATGTAAAAACATCAGGAGGAGAATTTACACGACCTATTTGTTGAATCCACTTTAAATTTAAAACATTAAAAAATAATATACTATATACATCGCAACAATAAAATGGAAAGCTTTTTTGTATTTATAACCCTTAGGGGAAACTCTGATTGTTTACTTTGTCGTTCGCAACAGTTCGCTAAATTCTTTGGTATTTGTTCCAAAGTTTAACATTACATTAGTACATTACTAAGTACATTTCGCTTTTTTTCGCGCTATATTAAAACACACCGGGAAACCGTAAGCGATTATTGGCTCGATTAGGGCCACGTAGCATATGACTTTCACCCTGGAATCAAGTTGATTGCATTGAAACAATTTTCATATCAAAGCTAAAGCGTTCTTGGCCCCAGCCAGACAAGCATCTATATGTTTATTAAAATATAAGTACTTATCAAGTCAGATATGCTGTCATGCTGTCCAATGATTGCCAAATTTCGCCAGTTATTTCTGGTATCCCAAGAGGCTCTTCTTAATGGAGTTCTAAATAAGATTGTTTCTTACTTTGGAAATTAATTTTCAATCTCCAATTATCGCAATATTCTTTAATATGATCGAAGTCACGTTGCAAAAGGGTGTTAATGACTTCAATTTTTGGTCCTGATCTGTACGCCACAAAATCATCTGCATATGCTATAGGGTGATTGAGGCTAGCTTTTAGATCACTTGTGTAAATATTAAACAGTGTCGGAGAAAGAACCGAACCCTGTTGTAAGCCATTTTTTAATGATAAAAACTTTACTCAAATTCACGTTGCTACATTTGATAACGAATTTCTTTCCCATAATCATATCGTAAATCTGGTTAGCTTGTAGAAAAGCTCCTTTAAGCAGGCGGTGTGAAAGGCCTTCTCCAAGTCAACCGGACATGCACCCGTACATGTCTTGCATTTGTTCCACTGTATGTCAAATACTTTGTCAATGTTCGGTAGTATTGTAGACTAATTGAGCGAAAACTAACAGGGTTGGTACTAATTTTATCCCTCTTTGGAATGAGGTGTACCACAGCTATTTTCCTATACGCCAAAATTCGTATAATATGCATTATTTAGCGCATTGTTAAATAGCGTAGTGTTAATATCCACTGCTTCCAAGGGTAGATGTCTCAATACGACATTTGGGATACCGTCTACTCCCGCCGACTTTTTATTCTTCAGTGACTCAAAGATGCACAGGAGCTCATCTTTTCGCACGAACAAGTGACTTGTAGCTTGTTCATCAGCGACAAAGACGTTTGCTGCATTTTCTTCTTTTAACCCGATAAAACAGTAGTTCTCAGTTCTCCAATTATTTCATTGCGCAGATAGAAGTGATTTGCGTAAGTTCTGTTTTCAATATCGTGGTTACGGTAAACTGGATTGTTCGCAGTATGTACGGTTTCGAAATAAGCGCCCAGCAACATTTTCTGGACTTATATCCGCGGTCAGTAATAACTGTCTATTTTCTGTCGTGTGTGTGATTCGAACACATTTTATGTCGTTGTTATCCTTCTGCCTAAATAATTTATTTATCTGCGGAATCATATTCGGGCTACTTTTATTAGTTGTTTTAGGTTTTTTATTACTGACTTCAGTGTTCTTATTTCAGTATCTTTCCTGTTAGTAAATTGTCTGTATAACTGTTTCAGCCTCGATAGAAATATACTTTTGTGTGCGTATAGTGCGTTGATTGTGAGAGTTTGGTACTTATTACATAGTCTGACTGTAGTCAGAGTATTGTATCAGAGGCATAGTTCGCTCTATAGTTTGTTAATGTCGGTCAATCTTGTTTTTTGTCAAATTTCTAGTATTCGGAGGATCGATCCCGCTTAAACGCAAATTAAGCTTCAAAGTTTTGGTGAAGCGTGACCACCGTACTCTACGACAATCGTATGAGAACACATGATCATATTGTTCCAGCAGTGTTTGAACTTTCATGATCCGTACTGTTTGTTGTCCGTAGTTGTCGCTATCGTAATTAAACGCTAGTTAACAGTTCCTAGTCGGTCATTTAATGTTCGTCAGTTTTATCCTATTGTCTACTTATGCTAAGTCCAAAAAGGGAACCGGCTAACGGCAAAGATGGGATATTCAGATCCAGTCGGATATCTTCCGACTGTAGCTGCAGACAACGAAAAAGTTTTTCGAGTTCCATTACAAATTGAATGGAAATGCTTCGGGTGCGTAAGCCGACACCACATAAAACCGTCTTTCACTACAAAAACGAATGCATACGATGCACGCTTCCAACACCTGGAACCTACGCACTACCTTGCTATGATTTTATGGCGCAAGCCTTTCGGTAAAAGTATACCAACTCCACCCCCTCTTCTATAAATATTGTAATCACTGTAGCCAATTTTGTGATTCTGGTTAAGGTTAGTTTCGCTTACCAAAGTAACATCTGATCATTTGCTTGCTAACAAGTAAGAAAGATTAATCCTTCTCTCGATTCTGATCAGTGAATTAGCATTCAATCCAAGGATATTCAGATTAACTTCATTCAGAGTATCAGACTATACATCGGCGCGTCACATAGCATCTATACGAGCTTCTTGTTCATTAAGTTGTTTCTGGAAGTACTCGATCGTTCTATGTAGGAACAGAAGGATCGCTTTAAAATCCAGATCCGTCTCCGGTGCCTTTTCGGCAGCTTTCGAAGTATTTATTAATATAATTGTGGCACCACTCGATCCATCTACCATTTGGGCAAAGGACACATTAGACGTTTTCCTTCTTCTATTAACTATTTTCTAGCTTGAAGTTTTTTTTTTCAGCTCCTGGAATCTAGGGCAACTTCTATAATTGGCGGGATGTCCCGAGTTCCTCCAAAAGAATTGACTCCTAGCCTCTACATTATCATTACTGAGTGGACACTCTCCATTTTTGTGGTCCTTATCACACTTCACGTATCTGAACTGCATGTCGCAGTTGGCTACTGGCTGTTGGCGTGCCTGAACCTCTGGCAACTCATGCATTTAGTACGCGATCTACCCTTTTTAATTTTTCCCAACTAACAACAAGATAGTAAAGAAACTTGATACTTTGTAAACTATCAACTCTACTGCTGGGGGTTAGCTGCACTAAAAAGAATGGTAAATTTTGGTTACCACCCTTGTCGCAGCCCTGGTAAACGGCTTGACTCCCACGAACTTAAGGTCGTCGCTCTCAAACCTCTTAAGTTCTGTTTCGAGCTCTTCTGTATTTATTGAAAGGTCGATGCCTTTCAACAGCACCGTCTGTAATTTTCCACTTTCAGGAGTGTATGTAAAATATTCGGTCTCCGCCTTACCACCTAGGACGGTGCGTATTCTTTTATGTTCCACCATGCTACTACATATTATAATGTGCTTGTTGGCTCTTAATCTTTTTACATAAAAGTACTTACTTACTTATCTACATAGCCTTATGCTATCATTTATTTCTTAATCAAATACGTTAAATTGAGGTATTTTCTCTCTCTTCTCTTGTTGTTGCTTCTGCTGTTGTTGTTGTTGTTTCTGTTGTCGTGGCCGTTGTTGTTGCACTTTGTTGTTGTTGTTGTTGTTGCTGTTGTTGTTGCTGTTGTTGCTCCTGCTGTTTCTCTTTCTGTTCTGTTTGTTTTTGTTATTGCCACTGTCTTCTTCTTCTTCTGTTTTTGCTGCTGATACGGCTAAGTTCAGTGTCATTTTTCCATCTGTCATCGGACTTTTTGCCGATGAATTGGATTTAGGCATAACTTTCCTTCTTCTTTTTTCCATTTTTAATATCTCAGATGATGTTTCTGCTACCGAATGCTGCTGGCTTTCATTTGTGCTCGTCACTCTTTTGGGCCAAAATTGGTTTTGCGGGATCCCCGGCTGATCGGAATCCACTGTTTTATTGTCTCTCATCACCCGTCGTTTCACGATTAGTTTTTTCTGTTAATAAAAGGAAAAAAAAGACTTTTTTAATCCATTTGAACCTGGGGGTTCTCCACTCCTGAATTCGGTAGACACTCCACTGTGCCAAACAATAACTTCCTACTTTTCTACTTTTATTCCCTTTTCGAAACACTTGCAGTTGCACAAGAAAATTATTTTTGCGGAAACTAGGCATCAAAAAGTCTGGGACTTTCTCTGCTCGAGTTTCATGAATTCATGATCAAAAAGTTCCCGTCACGGTTTGGCGCGCCCATTTTTTGTTAAATTGGTAAATCTGTTGTTGACATTGCCTCTAAATCTTAGCCTCATAGCTTGACATTTGCAAAAGTTACGTAGCCAAGAGTACATCTATCTCTGTGTGCGTTGGTGATTTTTTTTATAATTTTAGAAATAGATTTAAATTTGCAACAACGAACTTGTATTAAATTTTACGTAAAAAAACGGATTTAATGGTGCGCGAACGTTGGAAATGTTGGAAAAGTGTTTTGGCAACGATTCTCTGAAGAAAACGGTCGTTTACCAGTGACACGAGCGGTTCAAAAGTGGTCGTCAATCGAAGATGATGAGCCGACAAAATCATTGATGAAGTAAAAGAAATGTTGGTCAATAACCGCAAATTAACCATCATCATCAGATAACGGAGGACTTGAACATTGCATATGGATCCGTCCAAGACATTTTGGTTAATGTTTTGGGTTTCCGTAGTGTAGCAGCAAAGTTGGTTCCAAAAGACCTCAATTTCATGCAAAAGAGATTTTCGAGGCTGAATCCGATCCCACATTCATCAAAAGGATCATTACTAGAGACGAGACGTGGGTTTATGAGTACGACATGCAATTCAGACATCAGGCAAGTGAATGGCATTTTTTTCATGGATTACAACGGTGTAGTGCATCATGAATATTTACAAACAAAGAGTATTATTTGGGCGTTATGAGACTTTTGCATGAAGCAATTCGCCGAAAGAGTCCAGAATTGTGGGCAGAAAACTCGTGGAGATTGCACCATGATAACGCACCGTCGCACAGTGCCATCATTATTCGTATTTTTTTTTTTAGAAAAATGCAACAAATACCATCCAAAAGCCACCGAATTCACCCGGCTCCTTGTGACTTTATTCTGTTCAATCGAGTTAAAAAACCACTACAGGGAACGCGTTTCAGCAGCCGAGAGGAAGTAATGGAATAATCGCAGGAAGCACTGATGGACATACCGAAAACCGAATATAAAATGTGTTTCGAGGATTGGATCAAGCGCTGGCATAAGTGCGTTGCAGCCGATAGGGCTTACTTTAAAGAGGATAATATAGATTTTGGGAAATCAAGGTGGTAAGTATCAAGTGTAGAAATAACATTTTCAAAAAATCATGAAAGACATAATATTTGCTGTGTCGGGTTTTACACGGTCACCATGAAAAAAAGGATTTACTCAAGAGTGCAATGAAAGAAAAGAACTGCATAACTGTCACCATTACAAATAAGAACTTGAGCTGGTAGCGACCTCTAAGAGAATAAGGAAACATCGGCATCTTAAAAAAAAAAAAACAAAAAAAAAAACAGCAAAGTAGATCGATCGCGGCTGTGGGAAGGTGCAACTATAGAACTGAATTCCTACTAGAAAGTCTATAACTAATTTTTTAAAGAATTTGAACGTAATACTCGTGGAAATATTGCCACACCCAGTTTGATCGGCGGCTAGTTGTAGGCGGGGTAAGTAGTAACAGCTAAATTGCTAAGCAGGCTTAGAATTTTTCCTTCTGAATTTACACTTAATTTGCTTCTTATAACTGGGGCTAGTTGTAACGAAATTTCGGGGCACATTGTAACTTGCTCCTTTATGTTTTTATGTGACTATTTATGATTGTCGTTATATACACAATAGATTTTTTAATTGCTTGCACAAAGTCCCACTGCTGGGTAAAGCCCTTACCCTTTTCAAAGCAAAACAAATTTTTTTTTTTTTGTGTTTTGGGATGAGAAACTGTAAGGGAAATTCGGAAAGGGCCACTAAGTCTCAAGACATCTACGAGCTAGCCGTAAAGGAAGTTTGTGAAAAGGGAACAAAAATTCGCAAAAGCTCCTGCAATGTTTGACCTTTGTCATGTGTCGCTGTTAAGACACATAAAAAAGCAGAAAAACGAACAGACTCTTTCTGTTGGATACACCAAACTAAGATTAGTATTCACGTCAGAGAAAGAAGAGAAAACTACCGCGTATCTGCTTAATGTGCTGATATCTACCTCGGATTGCTTCCAGCAGAAGTGAAAAACTAGCTTACCAGTGCGCGGTAGCTATTGGCGTTAAAAGCATCTCTACGTCTTGGCACGAAAATAGTATGGCTGGAGCAAATTGGTTCAAAAATTTATTGAGGGAAATTCAAGACTAATGCTCAGAAAACCAGAAGCTACATCGCTTAGCAGAGCAACTCGTTCAACAAAACTAACGTGAGCGATTTTTTCCAAAAGTATGAAGCAATTTTACTAAAACACAACATTCCTGCTTCTCGCATTTGGAACGTGGACGAAACAGGAATCACAACCGTCCAGAAACCGAAAATAATCGTCGCTGCACGTGGTCAAAAGCAGGTTGGTGCAATGACGTCCTTTTAAAGACTTTTGCTTGCGCTGTTAACGCCACTGGCAATAGTGTTTCTCCAATGTTCGTGTTCCCACGAATTAGGTAAACGGACATATTTGTTCGAAATGGGCCACCTGACTGCATTAGAGTTCCTCGGGCTGAATGACTGAAAATGAATTTTCAAAATTTATTAACCACTTCTTCCAACACGTGATACCTACAGAACAGCATCCCATACTTCTCATACATAGATAATCACAACTTCCGCATCAATACTGAAGTTGTAAAGAAGGCCAAAGAAAATGACATTATCATGTTGTCATTCCCACCATATTGCTCGCGTAAGTTGCAGCCTTTGGATGTGGTGGTATATGGCCTATTCAGAAACTTTGTAAACAGATCACTGACTTCTTGGATATATGATATCCATATATGATATTCCCGCTATAGCGAAAGACAGTTTGCCACTAGTTGTAAGCCTGAATACGTGGTTTAAGGGCAACTGGTATTTGGAATTTTAATTGAAATATCTTTCTAGATTCTGACTTTGCGCCTGTTTTTGTTACTTATTGTCCTAACCCTAATGCAAACACAGTCGCAGAAAAATCTACTTCGATACAAAGAAGACCCCAAATTGCTACAATCTGCTCCGCAATTGAATATGAGCGTTACTGATGTTGTTAACCAGCTGACAGGTGAAAAGTCTAGTGAAATAGTTCCAGGATCCTCATGCATCCAAAATAGTTTAATCGATTTTTCACGATCAAAAATCAGACCACTATCTAAGGCTTCACCTAGGAAAAAATCTAACAAAGGTGGACGCAAGCGAAAATCGGCTATAATGACTGATTCTCCAAAGGGAATATGAAAAAGAAGCAGAAGCAAGAAGATAAAGAAAAATACAAAGGAAAAGGTAAGAGAAAGGGTCAAGGAAAGGCAAAAGAAGAATCAACACAAAAAAAGAAGGAAAAGATTGATAAGTGAAGAAAAGGGTTTTAAATGACGAATGTTTGATTTGCAAGTTGTGGTCAAACGTTGAATGTGTTAAGGGCGATTCAGTATCATACGTTTGTGTGAACTGTGATTCTGATGAAGACTGAATTTTCATATCTTAATGTTGAAAAAGATAATTCTGTAAATTATTTTTAACTAAATAGTTTGTAATAAAAACGCTATACATAATATTTTTCATATTGATTTACAATGAAAGCATAAAAATCATTCAAAAATGTTGTTTTATTTTGTTGTTAATATTTGCCCCGAAAGTTACAACTCGCCCCATGAACGGGGTTAGTTGTAACATGCTACTACTTTCACAAAAAATTTACTTATAAAGGGTTTTTCAATACGGACTTGACAACTTTGAATTTAATTTGTGAACGCACTCTTTCACTAATCATCAAACTGTCACATCATGGTTAAGTACACTAACGAGCAACGTCTGCAAATTATAAAAATTTTCTACAGATATTCGGAGTCGCAAAATCATCTTCAGTGACGAAGCTCATTTTTGGCTCAATGGGTTCGTCAATAAGCAAAATATGCGTTATTGGTCAGGTGAAAACCCACATGTGCTTCATGAATCACCACTTCATCCACAAGAAGTAACTGTTTGGTGCGGTTTGCATGCCGGCGGCGTTATTAGGCCATATTTTTTCGTCGACGATAACGATCGTCACGTTACTGTGAATGGTCAGCGCTATCGCGCTATGATCACTGATTATTCTTGGCCCGTATTGGAAGATATTGACTTGGACGACATGTGGTTTCAACAGGATGGTGCGACAAGCCACACAGCACACGCTACAATCGATTTATTGAAGAGTAAGTATGGTGTCGATTGGCCGCCTCGTTCGTGCGATTTAACGCCGCTTGACTATTTTCTGTGTGGCTACGTTAAGTCATTGGTTTATGCCAACACGCCGACGACGTTGGAAGAGCTAAGAGCCAACATTGAACGCGAAATAGCGGCCGTTTCGGTCGAAATGTGTGGCCGATTCGTTGAAAATTGGGTCCAAAGAATCGACCGCTGCAAACGTGCCCGCGGTGGGTATATGAACGAAGTCGAGTTTCATTCATAAATGTTTTGACTGTACTTCAAGCCAATAATAAAGTTTTTGAAATATCTCAAATGGTTTGCCTTTTATTTAAAAAAAAAAGTTGTCAATTCGTTATTAGAAAACCCTATACAACCATATGTTATCAATTAAAACCAAATATTCTAATCGATACATGAATAGATGTCCCCTCATTTAAAAGTGCTTCATCATGAAAATACTAAATTATTTGTCTTCCAAATCAAAAAAAACTAAAAAAAAAAAATGTGTCAAATAGCCTCCTTCCCTAATAATTAAGATGGATTACTTCTGCAAATTGTTTATTGGGAAATACGACAGAAAGCCAATCAGAAAGAACGAAGATGATGATTAAAGCCCAAGTCTTCTTTCACTACCTCAACGGCTATTCTGGGAAGTGAAGGATTTTAAATTACTTGCTTCAAATGTATCGAATAACTTCATCTCATTAAGATACGATCAAACATATAATTTAATTTTTCCTATTCTGATAAAACTTGTATTGACAAATCTTACATTAGCGCACCAAAGTGATTCAAAGAACGAACTTGATCCCTGCCAATACTTTTAAATAAGTAATTCGATACAATTGAAGGTTTTAGTTTCATTTACCATATATTAATAAACTAAGTATCAATTTCGTTTATGCTACCTCAACTGGCCACTTGCTTTTCATTCAGAAAACAAAGCTTTCCCTCAAACAACTCCTGCAGAAAGAAACTACAAAGCCCCGATTTAATAATCTATGTATGATAGTACGGCAGTGTATGTTCACATCTCTTCACACAATATAAATATATATGTCTACAACTGCCTGACCTTATCTTGGCAAAGATTATACTATGAAATATGGTTAACATTCTTTCAACTATGTATAAAGCCAGTTTTGAACGCATTACATAACTAATCACAAACAAGAATTTTTTAAGTATTTTATGCAAATAGATTCAAGAAAGTTAAGGATAATTCTATAAGGCTGATAAGATTTTCAATTCAAAATTTAAGAGGTACCCATAGCGGATGTCACTTCTCACAAGCTCCCAATATACCAATTACTGTTGTATATCATGCAACCTCCAGAAAACAAAACTCGTATTCATAAAGTCAATATCAATGAATTTCAAATATGTAGAAGGAATCAGTTCGGTCCCAATTTTCAAAAACCATCTACGTGCTATTTGGAAACACAAAAACTATAAGAGTAAAACCAAATCTGCCTCATTGTCAATACAGCAATAAACATACATGCTTAGCCACTCTGATACAAAAGATTCGATATAATTTCTTTGTTGCAATCTCAACCCTCTACAGATACTCATTTGGAAGCCATTCAAAGCACATGAGCTCCCCGCTGATGGCAGCAGAACGATTTTGGACCAGAACCTTTCAAGAGCCACGTAAATACTTTCAGATATGCAGATATGATTTTATATCCAAATAGAAATGGGAATAGAAGAGAGTCCTTACGAAATGGTTTATTTGTAAGGGCACTCTGATTGGAGTTACACCCAACCCCAACTCTAGTCCCAACCAGCGTGATCAAAAGGAGGCAAAATGCAAATCTTCCACCGGCTACTAATAGTACCAACGAGTGAAATAGAAAGAAAGTTACAATTTTGGCGCTACCTGACCACCTAATATAGTAAGCGGACCAAGTGTATTCGCTATGCAGCATTGTTTCGAGTAACTTGTTTACTTCCAATATGACAAAGCCTTCCCGGAAATGGGGTTGGAATAGTAGAATTGTTTTGATTGTCCTATGGTATTTCGAATTTAAGTCGGGCAAAAAGTTTGCTTTTGTAATTCGATTTCGAGAACGAATTGATCCAGGAGCTCGGCGTTTAAATGGGACTTGAAGCTATACAAACAATTGTTGGCTAGGTATGGGCAGAATATCTTACCTCCGATTCATTTGTTTCTGAGGGCTTCGGGTAGTGCTCCTTTTTCTCGGTCTTGCTCTCGAGTGTATGCATTCAGATGCATTGGCAATTTAATACGCAAACATTTACCCAATGAAGATTTGCTGTCCTCGGCAAATATGCTTTCTTGGAATTGGACAGACGGATACGGAATGAGGCCAAAGAGGCCGAGCAGTTGAGTGGGTATCACTACCTACCTAAGTAGCTGGAGGTATTTTTGCATGGGAATCTAAAATTAAATGTTTTGAGGTAAATATTTGCAGCACTTGTAAGTATGCGTTTGGGATTATCTTATAATGCTAGAAAATTTATTACATGTATCCGTATTGAAAGATTTGTTTCATTTCAAAAATACGGATACATACGACTATATGGTATGGGTATAAGTTATGAGCAAACATTTTATTGGGCAGTGTGCTCAAGGCGGTTTTGATTTTGTGCAATACTGCAGTGGTGTATTTATTTAGAGCAAATGAAATTAGATTAAATATTATGAATATGCATGAATACCTGGAGGGAAATATTTGTTTTTGTCTGAGCGAATGAATAAATTTATTGATGCAGATGAATGAAAAATGTATAAAGTCAACGCAATACTATTGTTGACGTTTTGTACACCAGATATTGTGGAAGCCCAATATTTTAGCCGATATTAACTCAAAAAAAAAAAAAAAAACACTTTCAATCTGAAACTATTCCGAAAAGTTTGAAATCTTTGATGGAGATGACCTTATCTTCCTTAGGTATCAAAATTGCATTGCCACCCAGTACATCTGGAATAAATATTTTTAGAAAACTAAAGAAGTGAGAAACTCAAAAACATGAGGTAGAATCTGCTACCTGAATTTGAAGTCCTAAAGTTGTGACACCTGTTTCTCAGTTTAAAATCCATTCAAAGGCAATAAACTTTAATACCTAAGTCAGCATCAAAACCATTTTTTTTATAATACGGCGCGTGCACCAAGGGGATATGAATACTCTTTTACTGGCTTTTTCTCCAGGACGCGGGTGGGTGGTGTAGTACTTTGAAACTCAGGTGTATTAGGTTTCGATATTTTTCCCAGAGGTGGTTGTCAAACTGGACGGGACGAGCTAGTACATCCTCAATCAGTGAGTCTTAAGTACGTGCTAGTTGTTAGTTCGTTACATTTAACCCACCCAGCAACCACTCCAACATCAGTGCTATGCCTTCATGTCAGGTTTGACGCCGACGGGATTTTCATATAACTACATACAAATTCTATGAAAAGACTTTTTCACCAAAAATTACCAAAGGCAAATTTTCTCTTTGACCGCTGGTACGTTCCCTTTGATTTAAGTGACCATTCTTCTTTGCTGTCAATCCTTAGAGATGTGGATGACAGACTAAAATAAACATAGAATAAATATATAAATATAAGTATATGTTGTATACAAAGAAGTGCTTTAGCTGCAAAAACCGGATAACATAATTTTATTTATGCATTGGTTAAGTATACATTCACATTTGAGTTTGATGTGTATTTTCATTCTTCTAGTTGCAGACATCATTGAGTATCCTCAATGTGCAAGAATTGTTAATCAAACCCAACTTATACAGCAATTTGTTCGTTTCTATCCAAATAAAAAATACTTAAGATGATTTTCTTCAAAGAAAAGCTGTTCATTATCTGATTTATTAAAAAACCAAATACGTAGAAAGAGAATAGTTTTGTATGCGCTGCGATGTGGGTACATCAGCTAGTCTGTAATATAATTTGAAGTTGTATTAGGCAAAACATCCGTCGTATTGGATGTGTGTTTCAAGCTTTTTGCAACATTCTAATCGAGAAGTACTAATGTTGACTGTCTTAGCATTGACGCAACCTTTGGTACGCTTTCACACTTTTTGAATGATAGTTAAAGTTGTAAAGCTCAAAAATGTTCGGTTATATCTAAAATAAGATCAGACATTTCATTTTTCCTTCACATTGATGAAAAAGAAAAAAATCTAAATTCAACCGACTTTTCTTCATTCAAATTTCTGAAAGCCAAAATTGTTGCCCATGACAAAGTTCGTAGGACCATCTCCTTTGAATGTTAAATACACAATACAGAGAGGAGAGATTGGAACACAGGTCTAGAGGATTTGTGTTTTTGACCTTTCCAGATATTTGCAGGCAAATCGGATTATAAGTCTTCACACAACTTGTTAGGTCAAGAATTCAATGAGTTTTACCATTTGAAATTCATCTATCACAATTCTTTTTAGACATATTAATCGGATTTTTTACTTTATTAGTTATATTACATAACAAATACACATGCTGTATAAATAAATAGAATAAATAGAATTAGTTTACGAGATAATTGCCTGTTGCCGTTGTACTTTTCAATGTGTTAATGTGACAGCAGTTATTAAATTAATGACGGAGAAGGCCTTTAGCTATGTGAAAACGTTGCCACTTACATACTATCGGTGCACCAAATTCTTTTCGACAAAAAGGAATACACCCTCATTATTGTATTGCAATAATATGAATCAAGCAAAAAGAGATGCATTCAACTATTGACATGTACTTATCAAACTATCATCCATCACTTTTTCGATAGCAACGGATTTACTGCACTTTTTTCGAATTGTTCTTGCTTGAAGTATGAGTACGTCAGTAAAATAACAATACAGTACTTTATTTTCATCCAAATCCTTATAATCAGTCAAAAATCTTATCACTCGAGCACTCTACAGGGAAAGACCAACTCGGTCCAGGCATTCATATTTTTCATAATAGGATCTGAAAAAGTTTTCAAAATCTCCAAGTTGTCAGCTGTATAGTACTTCTTCAGATTCGAGATCCTTAAAAACTTTAAGAAAACCTTCCTTTTCAGTGAAATTTATCTGGTCCCACTGTGTCATCAGAGCCGATGGAAATATTCATAAGAACAATGCTACGCATTCTTTCAGTTTTGAAGCATTTGTAATTCTCCGTCCTCGCATGGAGAATTCCCTTTTTCAAATGTTCATCCGTTCATCTCCCGACCACTGCTCGTCGAAGCATTCGTTCCGGTGACTATTTTTGAGAAGCAACCAGAATGCAGAGATAGAAATAACATATAAATTTAACGAACTCGGACAGGCAGGCAAGGTCAAGAATTCGACTTCAATTTCCTGCATGTCTTCCATAATGAATGGATTTTCAATATCCAGAGAATGGTTGCCGCCCTTCATTTCGTCTTTCTTCAAATGGATATGTGCGCTCAGCAGAACCAGCAGGAGCTAGAACTGGAACAGGATGACCTGGAACAGCATTATGGTGCGAACCCTGAAGTCGGATGAGTTCGACCATTGAAATGAATAATCCCTTTCTTTGGTTCAATGGAGCTGGTGGGTCTTCTCCAAATGGCATAGACAAACACATTTAAAGTTGAAAATGTCAGGACCTTTCAATGGGGTTCCTTTTTCATTGTCGTCATCGTCGTTCTTATTCCATCGTTGCCGTTGCCGTTGTCGTCGTTGTCCGGTTCCTTTTCTTTTTCCTTCCTTCTTCATCATAGATTTTTATTTTTATTTTTTTTACCTCTTCGTTATGAAAAAGGGGGTTAGGGAGAAAAGTTTTCTTCCTTTGTCGAATGGAATTTAATTGAAATTGAAAATTGACGACAACGACATGACAAGGAAGCCGCGGCGGCAGCCGGTAATCGGTACTTAGTAGTCAACGGCGTGTGCGAGACAATCGACTGACTTCGGCAGCCGGATGATATATGACAATTCAAGGGCCCTAATATACAATTTTTTAACAACACTCTTCCCCTTAAGCTCTACCAAGGCTGATGGTAATAATTATATCTGTGCAGAGAAGGGACAATTTTTCGTCCAAGACACGGATTTAATGAGATTAATTCGTAAGAAAACTGTTTGTTTTTTCGGTTATTCTGCTATTTATGAATGTCTGTTCTGGATATACCAAAAGCGCGTTGGCAAAGAAGACTTAGCTGTTGGAGATGGTGGGGGTAACGTGTCAAAGGACATGTATACATGTTATTCACTCACTGAGCATTTTTATGCTACCCTCGTCGAAATGACGAAAAAACGTATTTAGTTCCATTAACAGGGGTGGACAACTCTGGAATCCGTATAACGATGTATTGATGGAGACAGGCTGTTCTGATAGTGACGCCCGCGCAAGACCTAGACCAGATGAACCTGGTGCTCCAAAAGTGATATATAAGTGCCTGAAGGGACTTTTTATTATTGTTCTCTTGTGGATTTTTGTATGCGTCCCTTTCGTTTTAGGTTGCCCCAACACTAGCATTATACGAGTATTGTTTTGTCATTGCAATGATTCAAGGAGGGCCAGTACCTATCATTTCAATTGGCTTGCGGAGATGAGATGATTGATGGCCTAAAAACGAGTCAGATGTGTCTTGTTTAAAAGTTTTGCTGCAATACACGAGAATTGTACTGGGGAGCTGAGAGATTTCCGAAAGATTGAAATTTAAAAATTCAATAGGCGGAGTGATGTTTTTGTGTGTACATATCAAGTGGTCCAAGTGTTTTACATGACATTTCTGAGACAATAAATAAACCTGGGGCAATGTGGCAGGATTTCAGGATTTAAGTGTACTCTTCAAATGACTTGTGTATACATAGTATACTTGTAATTAATTGTTTTGGAGTTGCAAGACTTTTATATTGTTTGTTTCATGATGTGGTATTGGAAATGTTGGTACACAGCAACAACTGACAGGCAGTTAGAACAAATTCAAATTATGTTTTAATCACTTTTAATTTTTAGAATTTTTTTTTAATAAGAGTACATGTCAAATTTTGAAGGCTCAAATTGAGGGTCATAATAAAGATTAATGTTACTAACCTTTATTACTATAGTTTGTCGTTAGGAAGCTGAGCTATGTCAATCAAGTGTTACCTTTTCTACAATACATAGATAACCAATATCAGCATTCTTCGTTTTCGGAAATTCTAAAGTATCTCGCTCTGGATAGGGTATGTCTTAGCCGAAAATTAAGGGTGTCAAGACAAAACTTAGCTTAGAGAAATTCGTTTCTATTGGACCACACAGCAAGGAAAAAGGATAAATAGCAACTGTCACTTTAAAGGTACCTGATGCAAAAAACAACATATCAATATACTCGTAAATGTATTGGGTATATATTTTAATTCGTGCGGTTTTTTTTTCCAAAATTTGAATTTTTCTTTTAGAAAAACATGTACAATAATATTATTCAAAGTATTGCCCATCTGAAGCTTTGACTTTTTCCCATCTTTCTGGCAATTTGTGGATCCCATCCCAAAAGAACTGCGCCGGCTTGAAAGCCAAGAATGAATCAAGCCAATTTTTGATATTCTGCTCTAATGTGAACCGTATTTCAGTGAGGGCGTTCTGCATCGACCAGAACAAATGGTAGTCAGAAGGGGTAAGGTCTGGGCTATAAGGCGGGTGGGGTAAGACTTCTCATCCACTGTTTTCCAAATAGTTCTTAACCGGAATAGCAACGTGAAGCCGAGCGTTGTCATTATGAAAAATTATTGCCTCTTGTCTGGTCGCATATTCCGGGCGTTTTTCGGCTACTGCTCTCTTCAAACGGATTAATTGTGTTCAGTAGCGTTGTCCATTGATGGTTTCACCCGGTTTTAGCAGCTCATAATACAGCACACCCACCTGATTCCACCAAATACAGAGCATTATTCGGCTTTGCCGTTGATTTGGCTGGTTGGCCGGGTTTCACATATGATTTTTTGCGCTTAGGGTTGTCGTAATGAATCCATTTTTCATCACCAGTAACAATCCGATGCAAAAATAACTTCCTTTTGTGAAAACCGTCTTTCGACGTTTCTCGGCTTGAGTTCATGTGGAACCCAATTTCCTTCCTTTTGAATATATCCATATGCTTTTAAACGTTTTGAAATGGCTGCTTGAGTGACACCCAAAGATTCTGCGAGCTCTACTTTTGTTTGGCATAAATTTTCATAGAGTAATGCTTCCAGTTCTTCATCTTCAAACTTTTTTGGCTGCCCAGGACGTTCATCGTCTTCCAAGCCAAAATCACCACTTTAAAATCGTGCAAACCACTTTTGGCACGTTCGCTCAGCTAGCGCATGTTCACCATAAACTTCCACCAAAATACGATGATTTTCGGCTGCAGTTTTCTTCATATTAAAGTAATGAAGAAGAACTCCCCGCAAAAACACTTTTTCTGGCACAAATTCGACATATTTGAGTGAAAAAAAACAATATTGTTGTTTACGCTTCAAATGAATGATATATATTGAAATGACGTACAATGGCAGTAGCTTTCCAACGCATGTTCCAATGGAATAATACAAGTTACGCCATCTCTTAGCAAACCGCACGAAGTTATAGACCCAATATGTGAACTTAAATCACTCATAAGGTTGGTTTCATAATGGAGGAGTTTCCTAGATAGACCTTACGTCATAGTTTAATTCAGCGGTTACTTGATTTGATCTACCTTAGAATATTTGGAGATTAATTCATTTGAGAATACTAAGACATCTTTCAAGGCTCTTACGTTTATACTGGGATTGTAGTAATATTATTCGAAGGAGGTTTACATCACGATAATAGCGAAACGCCTATATGTCGTGAAATGACACTGTTATGTATAATTTTATTGTTAATGAGCCCAGAAAAAAAAGGGCAAGAAATGTAAAATTGTCGTGCACTGAAAAGACCACATTCTGTTTTACTCTATTAGAGTACCTAGACCGATACAAATTGAATATTAAATCTAAGAAGTATGACTTAGGCCAATCGACCGGAAAATATGATTTTTATACTCATAAGGCAATCATTTACTGTCCTGAATGATAAGATTATGTTTGGTTCAGGACGTAGCTTCAGTATGTATGATATAAAGGAAGATTCTTGGGAGCCAATGTTAAGGTACGAATGCAGATATACCATATGGCAAAACACTGAACAAAAAAAAAATATAGTAGAGAAGTAATATGTCAAATGGCAATAATCACAAGAAGCTGCAAGAGCCCTTTTTAGGTCAATCTTCCCAAAAACCGTTCAAGAAGTTTAAAACTACTATTGTCAAGTGCAATATTATCATCAAATAATCAAAGATAAGATAAGATAAGATATAAAAGTTCGATATCCTTTTTATAATAAGAACTGTCTTGCTCCTCAAAATAGCCATTAACTGCCGACATCACTTCTTCATCGTTGGAAATCTTTGACCAGTGAGCCATTTTTTCAAGTTTGGGAACAGAAAATAACCCGAGGGTCTAAATCTGGCGAATAGGGTGCATGAGGTAGCAATTCAAACTTTAATTCGTTATTTTTGGCCATTGCATTAACTGATTTATGAGCTGGTGCATTGTCTTGATGAAACAACACTTCTTAGCCAAATGCGGTCGTTTTTGCTTGATTTCTTCGTTGAATAGTTTTTCCTTTTTCAAGATAGTCAATTAAAATTATCCCACGTGCATCCCGAAAAATCGACGCCATGACCTTGCCTGTAAATAAAACGGTCTTCGCCTTCTTTGGAACCGGTTCTCCCTTTTGAATCCATTATTTTGATTGTTCTTTTGTTCCGATGATGTAAAGTGATGGACCCAAGTTTCATCCATTATTATGAAACGGCGCAAAAATTCTGCTTTGTTACTGTGAAACTTCGCTAAACACTCAATTGAAACATCTTCACGACACTGTTTTTGCTCGAGTGTGAGCAAACGCGGCACCCATCTTGCACACAGCTTTTTCATGTCCAAATTTTCAAATAATATGCAATGTACCGCCCTTTTTGAAATGCCTACAATGTCTGCTAGCTCGCGCACTTTCAGTCGACGATCATCCAGTACCGCTTTGTGGATTTTCTTCACCATTTCTGGAGTCGTCATCTTATTTGGTCGACCACTGCAATGCTCCTCTTGGCAGCTCGTACGGCCTCGTTTAAACTCAGCAACACAAAACTTTACTGTTGTAAATGAAGGAGCAGACTCACCCAGAGTAGAATCCAGTGCAGCTTTTATATTAGTTAGGCTGATGCCTTTCAAATAAAAGTATTGTGTCACATAACGATGACCAATTTTCTCTCGATTTTCACAAGTTCACTATTGATGGCTGCAAAACAAATACTAAACAACATGGCGCTTTCACACTTGAAATATATGCTTTGTAGACACTGTATCCAATACAGTGATATTTTCAAACAACTACCGCCATGTCTTGGTCAGGCCGAGTTCTTCTGGGGCCGCCCTCGTATAATTACTGTAAAGGTTTAAAACCATTTGTCGACAATCCGGATCTCTCAATGTGATTATAGGCTCATATCTAGTATCGCTCAGATATTAACCTAGCCGTATGGTTGGACAAAATCCATTTGTATGTTACATTCATTTTAGGTTATTTATTCCTTTTGGGTATAAAAAGGAAATAACGTATTTTACGAGAGACGAAGTAAGCGAAGCAATAAGAGTCATCCATACGAGATAACAGCTAAAAGTAATTAGATAACTTAATTGCAAATCAGAAAAGTATGTCTCCGGGTTAATTTATTTACCCAACTCCACGCCAGGCACAGAAGCAATGCAAATACGTTAATTTATTATGTAGTGTTATATATTTATGAGGTTAATAAAAGTAAGAGGCATGTCTAGTAAGACTTCGACGAGCTAATTTGGTGTAGTGTGACTTTTTAGCATCAAAACAGGTAAGCAGATAGCAATGATAGTTTTTCCAATTGTTATGCTTCAGCAATTATCAAAGTTAGCAACGTCGTCCAGCTGCCAAAATATTCAATAAGATGCCATATCATCATGCATCGCAAGCATTTTAAGCTTGCCGAAAGTACAAAAAAAAATTCGGCTCAGTTGTAAACACTCAACGTGAAATTCGTCGCACCGTGGAAAAATTTGAGCATGAGTACACTCTTTAAGATCTTAGACCACCAACCAGACAAAGATTGGTGCGAAACGGAGAAAACATAGCCGCCGTAGCGGGAGAAGACCCAGAAATGTCTATTCGACACCAATCAGCTGAATTGAGCATCGCCAGAAAATCAATTCTACTTATTTTGCGGTTGAATTTGAGATGTGGGCCTACATCCATATAAGATTGGGCTAAAGTGATTTGAAGCCCGACGACCATAGACAACGCCGTGAGTTCACTAATTGGTCGCTGGAAATGTTGGCCGAAGATCCGAATTTTGCTCAAAACAAATTTTTTATGATCAGAGCTCGACTACATCGATATATGCGAGTTGTGGTTCAAACAAGACGGTACTTTATGCCATAAAAACTACGCAACTCTCGGATCATCATCAATCGGATGATGATCCGGCAACTCATCAATTGGCCACTGCGATCATGCCATTTGATATCACTCGACTATTTTTTTCTGAGGCTACGTCAAGTCCTTAGTCTACGTTAATAAGTCAACCACTTTGGACCAGCTCGAGGCCAACACTGGACACGCTATTTCCAGAATAACGCCACAAGTATTGGACCGAGTCATCAAAAAATAGGTCCGAACGCTTGAAACACTGTCGGCAAAGCCGATTGGCCATTTGAATGATGTAATATTCCACACATAATGGCATGAATGTAGCTTCAAAATGAAACTATGTAGAATCAATTTTATACATATATTACACCGTTGTTGTCTTATTTAAATTTTTTCCCTATCGTTCTTATCCGGTCGCCCTTTACTTGAAGGGATTTTGCAAAACCTATGCTCAGCTTGAGAGGCAAAATATTTAGACGTACGAGAAGAACTACTCGCATAAGCTTAGAGCATCGACATTTTGGGAAGATATCAATGTTATCATGGCAGTTTTTAAAGTTGAAAAAGAAGCGCTGAAAGTTTTAAGCAGTGAATATACATATGCTGTCAACTAGGAGGAACAGCAGTTAGCAATATAAAGGGTGATTCATCGTAAGGTTTGATTTATAATGTAAAATAAAACACATAAATTTGAAAGTAAACTTTTAATTTATTTTTATTATCGGTTAAAGGAACAATTCATAACATTTATTTTAGAAAATGATATCATGTTAATGGTGTTCACGACTACGTCTCAGGTGGTCCATTCGAAAGGTCTAATTTTGAGCGATTCGTTCGAGTTTAGCGACTGGTATCTCGTATATTACACGAATAATGTTGGCTTTCAAAGCGTTAATTAAAGCTGGCTTATTCCCGAAGACCTGAGACCTTACATACCCCAGAGAAAATAGTCCAAAGGTGTGTTATCGCACAATGTAGACGGCCAATTTACCGTAGCAAAACGTGCAATTAAGCGCTCACCAAAATGATTTCTCAACAAGTCCATTGTTTCACGCGCTGTATGGCTTGTAGCGCCGTCTTGTTAAAACCAGAGCTCACCGAGATCATAAACTTGAATTTCAGGAAGCACATAGTTCGTTAACATTGTCGGTAACATTCTGATTTGCCTCATTTTTGACGAAATATGGACCAATGATTCCGCCAGCCTATAAACCACACCATACCGTTGTTTTTAATGTATGAAATGGTTGCTCATCAGCTCAAGTACGGTAATTTTGTTTATTAACGTATCGATTGAGTCGGAAATGGGCTTAATCACTGAACAAAATTACACGATAGAACACCGAATTTTCATTGAGTTTTTCCTGAGCCCATTTACTGAAAATATGACACAAATTCAAGTCGCCTGGTTTCAATTCTTGCACAAGTTGAATTTTGTACGCTTTTAGGCCGAGATCTTCACGTAAAATACGACAAATTATCGAATACGCCAAGTCAAGCTACAGAGAACGACGACGAATCGATTCGTCATGGTCTTCGCGTACACTCTCAGCTACAGCTGCTATAGTCTCTTCACTACGTGCTGGACGTGGTCTAACCGGTTGAGTATCATCCACTTAAGTAAACTGGGACTCAAATTTGCGAATGGTATTGGCAATTGTGGTTTCAGTAGGTCGTAAGTTCCTCGAATCGCACGAAAACCATTTCACAGAACGCTGATTTTCGTAATACAGCTGAACAATTTGGAAACACTGTTGTGGTGTGAGTCTTTCTATCTTGATGACTTGCCAAACGATGCTGAACAAAAATGACAAAGGAGTTTGATAGGAGTCACGCGTGAATTATCAAAGAAGGCCTATTGAAAATCAAACCTCACGATAGATCTCCCCTTAATTATATTTGGGTCCCGTTTTTAGGCCAACTAAAGTTATAACAGCAAAATTCAAACGAAGAATCACAAGAACTGCTGGGAAATAAGTCCTTCTGATGGTCAAATAGAAACAAATTCCAATTCAACTCTATGACACGAAAACATAAATCATAGCAAAAGTGAATGAAAGAGTCATTGGTATCTTAGATTCGATAACGACACACTTAACTCAAGTTAAAAGGGACCTGTTTCAAATACCTGTGTACACAAATAGGGGCGTATAAGGCAAAGATCGCTAAACGGAGGAAAGTCTAAAGTTGAGATTGAGATTGAAGTCTATAACAGACATCAATCGTATAGTTCTCTATCAGATTGATATACTAAGGAAAAGGAAGAAGTTCCTTGTGTTTTTTCCGTATAATTGCAAGGTAATCTCGTCTCCATATTTATGGTATTTAAGACGTGTTTTACTTCTTCCAAGAGAAGCATTAGAGCTCGAAAATATTGCTGTATTTTTTTGGTAAAGTGCAATACGAAGGATTACAAAAGCCGGACGGAGTTTAATAAAGTACGTTCAGTCAAAAAAAAATGCTTCTTTTTAAAATAAGCTGTGTTTGAATAAATGTGCATTATCTAAAAATTTACCATAATTCTGTTTCGTCAGTAAAATGTTTATACTTTGAAGCATGGTACTCGTGTTAAAATAAAGTTATAACTACATTTCGATCTCAGCGATTTGTTTGCATTTACAGCAGCGTCAACATTAGCATTTTGCTTGGATAATCCAAATGACCTTAAAAACATAATTTAAATGCGGTTGGAGTATAATGCCCAGATCTGATCAGGTGCTCCTAAGAGCTAGGAATGGGAGTGTTCCTCTGGTCTCCATGTGTCACATACAATTGAGTAAGTTATCTAGGAATTTACATATTAATCTAAGAAAATAGCTGAGGAACTTTATACTATTCACACGTTTTTCAATTCTAGAAACTTCTGAATTTAAACAGTGTAAATTTATTTTGTAAACTAATTTTTATGACAAAAGTTCTTTTATTTATGTTAAAAAGATCAGATTTAATAACAAAGAGCGAAGTCATGTCATGTCCAACTAAAATCTGTTTTTGTTTTTGTAAACATAATTTATATTGTAATCGTAGCCATAATTCACATTACTATTGAAAAATAACCAGTTTTTTTTTTCAGAAAATTGCTTCAATTCTACATTTGTATCTGGTAGGTACAATAATTCGCCATGCCATGGGTCAACCAGAAGATATGTATTTATAACTATGCTGCGTGCTAAAAGTTACAAATTGTTGTACTCAGTAAAACGGTTTCTTCGAAATTTTCTAATGATTTTCTCTTTTAAATAAATTGTTGAAATCTACACGAGAACGTCAGAATTCTATTGGCACCGCATCTACGAGTAAATGATGGAGTTGGACGTAAGTCGGATATATACTTTTCAAAACAAACATCTTCCTTATTTTTCATCAACGCAATAATACAGTTTTATCCATTATGCATAAGAAATGATACCTATAAATGTTATCTACAATCATAAGAACCTATTGGAAACAAAACGTACATACCATAATGTATATTATAAATGCATAAATTGAACAAACACCCTCAGAAGTCAATATCTAAACAAATTCAATGGTTTTCGTTAGAAGATGCCACACTCGAAAAAAATTCGACGTAACGACCGATAATATGCCTAGAAATCTCGTTTTCAAATTCTGGAAAAGCTGCAATACATTATTTATTGCATTGTCTTTCTATCCATTTGTTAACTTTAATTTGGAAACATTTAAAATTAAGACTCAGACTAAAAGTTGATCTAAATAAAATGTGTAACATTACTTCCTTACGTTTGGTGGATATTTCCTTCTTCCTATCTTTTTAAAAATTGAACTTGTAACGAGTCTAATCTTGTGCTATGTACTCGTATTAATGATGTTTACCAAACTCGTACATATTGTATTGTATATGAATTGTTTCCCCGTCGCTTGCTTGATTGGTTAAACATGCGGATCGTTTGCAGTCCGCTCTATTTTAGATCAGGCTAAAGGTTTGCTGATGTGCTATACATTTGAATTTGTTTGACTCTCATATACATACCGGGTAAGTTTTTTAATTTGAGACATCCAAATTATTCGAAAAATACGCGATATCGCGAAAAATGTTTCAGACAAAAGTCACAAGGTGACCACGAGTTTGACATTAAGTGCCATTTTCAAGGTCAAACTAAGGTCACTTTTGATTTTTAATGGGAACCCCTATTTTCTTTTTTGACAGATTCATAATCTGCGTGAAAAATTACAATTCTTTTACGTGAGACACTTTTTTCAAAAATGCGTTCTTTTCCCGTCAGAGGGCGCCATAAGACTTAAGACATCAGAATTACTCCTAAAGTACGAAATATCACGTAAAATGTTTCAGACAAAAGTCACAAAGTTCTGAAGGGGACATAAGATAGTGACCACGAGTCTGACCTTGGGACTCATTTCAAGGTCAAACGAAGGTCACTTTTGATTTTTCAAATGATAATTCTTGATTTTCATTGCTTAGTCGTATTCCTCAATGAGGCACACGACTGTCTCAAAGGTCTTATTCATTCAGTGCTAGATACCACTGCACTGGCACGCCTAAATCAATAATCGGTTTCCAACGTTGTTAGGGTGTTAGAAGGTCGAAATTTGTTTTGAGGAAGTCATTATTGCCTCGAGTGAAGTTAAAACTCAAAGAAATTTTACATAGAGACAAGTTGTCCTAAACTTATCTGAGAGTATATGATGTGCACTCTGTCCTTTCTTTCTACTTGAACGGAACTGTACTTTATTTAGAAGTTCTATATTTGTTTTAAGGAACCGATTATTATTAGTAACGTTTTCCAGATTAATAATGCAGGCTATTTTAATTCAAGAGAAAATTGAAATGATATTGATTTATGGAGAAAGTGGAAGGAACATCAATGGTGCTGTTGCTCTTTACGCCCAACGTTTCCCAAACCAGGTACGATCGCGCGTTCCTTTTATCTTGTCATCCAACAATTCACTGGTGAAGGAAGTATGAAATCAAAGAAAAGTAATCGGTCAGATAGGGTGGCTGTTGAGGACAATGAAATAGCAGTGTTAGCTGCCGTTGCACACGATCCTCACATTAAGTTGTGAATCAGGAATTTCTCAAACGACTGCCTGTAAGATATTACATCGGCATAAATACCATCCTTATCATGTTTCAATGCATCAAGAACTTTCTAGTGAGGATTTTCGCAACCGGGTCTCCATTTGTCAATGGGCACTTCAGCAAATTGAACGAGACCCCCTTTTGTTCGCCAAGGTGTTATTTTCTGATGAGTCGACTTTCACCAATCACGGTACGGTCAATCGACATAATATGCATTACTGGGCTACCGAAAACCCTTTTTGGTTGCGACAAGTTGAACGCCAGCAACCTTGGAATGTTAATGTTTGGGCGGGAATTATTGAGGATAAATTAAAAAGTCCATATTTTATTGAAGGCAACTTGAATGGCGAAAAGTATGCAAACTTCTTGCGGGACCATCTTCCTGTATTACTAGAAGAACTGCCATTGGAGTTGCGACAAACAATGTGGTTTCAACATGCTGATTGTCCAGCCGATTATTCCCAAGTAGCCCGGAGCGTATTAAACAATGTTTACTATCAACGATGGATCGGACGAGGGGGTCCGAGGCAATGGCCTGCTAGATCACCTGATCTTACGTCACTTGATTTCTTCTTAAAAAGTGAGGTTTACAGAAAAAAGCCAACAACACGTGAGGACATGAAAATACGAAAAACTGAAGCTTGCCGGAAGATTACGTCAGAAATACTTCTCAGTTCTGTTGGTTCATTTAGAGCGCGGATAGACAAGTGTATTGAAGTGAAAATTTTCGAGAATTTGTTGAAATAGTCTCGGGAAATAAACGTAAATGGGAAGAATTCAATGATTCAACAGTGGGAATCATGGGGACCCACTCTAATTAATCACCCCGAAGGAAACAAAATACTGCTACGTCCACGTCGTTGTTTCTGGGTTATGCTAAGCGCAGTATGTAAAAACAAATGACAAGCCTATAAGCAATATGACTGAGCAACGAAAATCAGGAATTATCATTTGAAAAATCAAAAGTGACCTTCGTTTAACCCTGAAAAGGGGTCTGAAAGTCAAACCCGTGGTCACCATCTTATGTTCCCTTCAGAACCTTGTGACTCTTGTCTGAAACATTTTTCGCGATATCGCGTATTTTTCGAGTAATTTGGATGTCTCTCATCCTGTATATAAAAACATTTTGGCCAGTAAACTGGAAATCAGTTGCCTGGAATGGCTATAATATGTAGAGCGATTGGACACCAATGTTCCGGCCCACAAAGCCTTCGAGTCTAGCCCGGAGGACAACTCAATAGAGGAAGACCTCACCTTAAGTGGGGTGCACAAGTTAATGGGGAGTTCAACCTACTTGTAGTGCGAAACTTGAGGCAGATAGTTAAAGACGGGACTAACTCGAATTGCTCGCTAGTTTAATCCCAAGTTCACCCCAAACTGTAGCGTAACTTATATAAGTAAGTAAAAAAAATTAAAGCGTCCTTTTTCTGTCAGAAAATATTGCTAAGTTTGGGGGCCAGAGCCTGAATATTAAACTTTTTCACTTTTTGATACTACGAATCCTCTTAAATAAATGGTAGAAATTCATTTGATTGATTCGTCGTAGCCCGTTATCTTATCATTGAAAGTTACATGAAGGATGTCACGTCGTTGCTTATAATAGCAATAGAAAATCTTGGGCAACATTAAAAATCAACGAACCTTATACACTTCCATGGTGTACTCTTACTTATACTTCTAATTCTACGGTTACTCGCTCTGTGTACTTATAAAATTTTTAAGACGTTTTAACGTCATTATACACATCGTGTATCATACTTATAATCGGGTTTTTTTGTTTTTCAGTGTCAGACTTTTTAATATGGAATAAATATTAAATCAGTCACATTGAGCTGCTAAGCTTCACTTATTTTCAGCACAATATCCTTCTTTATCATGGAAATATTGATAACACAAGAACGATTTCAAACCGTTGATCGTGCTATTTATCGAATTATTGAAAAATTTCGCAACCAATGCCTGGGGAAGCTGTGTTAAAGAGGACTCCAATTTATCGATTCGTCGTGGTTTGTAGTGACTTGGCCTTTTTCCATTCACTATTTGGAAAATTCTGTATAAGGATCTTGGTCTCAAGGCTTATAAGATCCAATTGGTGCAGAAACTTAAGTCGCATAGCCATTTATTCTGTCGGGTATTCAGTGATCGGGTTCTAAATCAACTGGAAGTTGACCGAATTTTTCGCCGTACAATTAGGTTTAGTGATGAGGCTCATTTATGTTTAAACGGCTACATAAACTTGTCGAATTGCCATATTTTGAGCGAGAAAAATCTTCAATAAGTTCACAAATTGTCACTGCATCCAGGAAAGTGTACCATATGGCATCATCGGTCCTTATTTCTTTAAAAATGAGGCCAAAGCACAAGTTACTGTCAATAGACCTACACCGGTATGATGCTATAATCAACGATTATTTCTTCCAAAAATTTACGTCACATCCATTTCTAAGGACTATGGTTTCAACAGAATGGCGCCCCACTCTATACCAGTAACGAAAACATCGTTTAATTGATAACATAACATTTCAAGAAATGTCAATTGGCCTCCAAGATCGTGCGATTTGACGCCACTGAATTATATTAAGTACGGCTATGTCACGTCACTTGTTTATGCCGATAAGCCAACAAAGTTTGACTCTTTGAAGCAAAATATTGTTTAAGTAATACGTGATATACTCTCTCGAGAAAATGGTCCAAAATTAAACCACTAGAATTCGCTTTGTACGATTCAGCCGTGATGAACATACGTGTGTGATGAAAACCAGTTTAAAATATTAAATGGCAGGAAATCATCGAATTATTTGCTTTGTGTTTTTTTTACCAGCAAAGTTTGAACCTCGTAAAAAACCCCTGACCGTACACTATGAGATCTCTATGGCGTCCAAATAAGATCTCTAATAACTCTGTCGAACTTATTTCCTTCGTCGATGAAGACGCTATACCTATTCAAGTAAGCTTAGTGATGTTTATACACTATTATCCGAAAACTTTATATTGCGTCATTCGTCGAAATTCCTCTAACAAAGCTGCTTTGACTACCATGGAGTTTGATAACATTGGGTTGTGGACTGTAAATAACTCTTTTTTACCTTCTTATCCTCTTACCTCCGATCGATAATTCTTGTTTTAATACAGGGGAAAAAGAAAGCTTTTCTTCCACTGTTTGGGAACTCGATTGCCTCTTATCATGTAATTTCTTTTTAATACCATTTTCGTATCACCGTTCCATCACCATATTTCTTTATTTATATAAAACCGACATTGGAAGCACCATTTTGTTGTTTCATGTAGCTCTACTTCTTAGTTTACGAATTTGATATTTTGGGGCCATTCCATCGGTTTGCGATAGTTTTTCTTTATGAAAAATTCTGTTAATACCAAAAGACGGTATTGCCTTCTAAGTGGTTCTTCCAAAATTATTTTATCTTTAATCCAGTATTTTTGGTATTCACAGCTTAGTGTGTTTGTTATTGCTGCTTTTGATTTACTAAAAGAGTAAATAGTAAAATTAGACCACGTGATTTGCATGAGTTTGTTTTACCTTCTCTATCCAAATTTCTCGCTCCGAAACCATTTCTTGCAGTTAGTCGTGGTATTCGTAGTTTGACTCTCTGACGTTTCCACTTAAGTTTGATACAAATTATTTTTTGCTTTGATATTCCACGTAGTTTTTTTTTCTGAACAACATCATGTATCTTGCTTTCGGAAAACATTTAGCTCTGATTATTCTCTATTCTCCCTGAGATCACTAAACAGTTGTGCAGAAGAATTGTCCAGCGAGGTAATGTAACATATTTATATACATTAAATTGCATAATGCCATGATATTTGTGAATATACATACATATTCCAAATCTTCTTGCATACAGACTTAAGGTTGTTTCATTTGATGTTAATACGCCTCAGGCTCATCTTAGGTGTAAAGTGCCTGCATATGATTTTTCCCTATCAAAGTAAATCACAATTTACCATAAGCAGAGTTAAGAATAACGAAATTTCATAAGCCGATGCCACATGGCGTTTTCGTTATTATATTCAGGGCAGAAAATAATGCAAATCAGAAATAACAAAAACAGTAGTCATACGGCCATACTAAAGCACAGGACCTATTTTGTAAGCTTTTAGTAAGGCCTATACCAACAGAAAAAGGCTTTCAATTCGTTTCGTTCAATTTTTCCATTACCATGACCCATAAGGATCGTTTCTTAATAATGTCTGGATCATACTACGAATACAATATGAACTATCGACATACTTATAGAATCCTAAACCATATAATATAACTACTAAACAGATTCACACTAAATTCGAATAGTCCACATGAAATTCACTTTGCTATGCCGTGAGATTTGTTTTAAAATTTTAAAGTTACCTCAACTTTTTTGATTCGTAATACACGACTCCCACGACAATCTTACCATGCATGACAATGTGTATGCATACCTTCATTATGAGTTCCATTCCCAAGTGTATATCCTGTTCCGTTCCATATCCATAAAAACAAAGACTCTAATAACAACCCAAAAAATCTACGTGACCTATGTATTGAATTCCAATAAAAAGTAAAATTCCCTATGGATATATAGATATGAATACAGAGACGTCCTCCCTCCCTTTGCCAAAATTTTTAGCTTTCATTCGCTTCATTTGAAATTCAAAAACTGAGGCTGGAAAGAAAAAAAATCATTCAAGTGCGATTCCTTCATCATATCAAGTGGCATGTAATCGCTAGGGAACATCCTCAAACTTTTGAACAACATAAGAAGTGAGCAAAGTGACATAAATGGATCGAGATACGTACGGATACTTGTATATAAGAGGATAAGTTATAGTATGTACATGTGTATGTTTGCTCAGCGTTCCTCCTGCTTCTTCGGTTGCTGTTTTTTTTTTTTTCTAGGAAAAACATTTTTTTTTTCGTTGATGAGATGATCCAGGCGATTGCTATTCGTATTCTAATTTTGCAACATTATGAACGTCTTCAATTAATTTCACTGTAATCCACTATAAAGCAATTATAAATCCCATCAACGCCAGAATATTACTTCTTCAGCTATGTACAATGTCGAAGCAGTGTTCCCTAAGGAGGTTTATAAAACAACATCGTACTAGGAATATCATAGTCGGTATCGCTATCGTTGTCATTGCCAGACTTCGAACTCTGTGCTTGTATTTGTGTCTTCTATCTTAAAGAGATGAAATATCGCTGCCAAAATGGATTCAGTTCCTGTAGAGGTAGTAGGCCAGATACACTTTATTAGTTACAAAGTTCGCCTGAATTCTGCAATGACAATGATGCTGATGTTGTTGCTCTATGTATCTATAAAAGTAGTAGTGAGGGTTGTTGGAAAAACCTCATGATAACAACAAATCTACTACATTTGCATATTCCAATTTTTCGTGTCCGGCATTAAAGGTTCTAACGAAAGTACTTTGCCTCTGCGTTTATGTACCTTGGTATACTTGGATAGGGATTACGAGAGGCACTCAAGTATCCGATGGCAGTGATGGTGGAGTTTTTTCGCCCATTTCATTGTCCTTCTACTTGTTGTAATATTCTAAAATATTCTGCTTCCTGGTGAAATTGTGTCTTACAAAAGTCGACTGGGCGCAAAAATCAAGGGAGTTTCTGGTTCAGCACTCATTGTTCAATACGGAGGGATTAGAACTCTTTAAAGTTGAAACAATTTAAGCTGCAGATGACTTTTGGAGCTATTTTTATAGGACAAATATAGAACGGTACGGAAAAGGGTTAAATGCCAGGAGTTTATTTGATTTTGTTTTTCATTCGTATAATGAAGTAATTACGCCGATCCAGTGAGCACAATCAAGATTTTGGTAACACTTGTCGCTTTTTCTGTATCCTCAGGATAGTGGCCATATACAAATAGGGTCTAATAGTAGGGTATTTCACATTATCAACTTTTGAGGTACTAAACTTTAGAGGTACTTAACGCAGTTATACCATATTTCACACAAGGGAAGATCAATGAGATACAATTGATTCCAATATACCTGGGATAATCTGTTGTGTGTCGCTATTGAAATCTTTTTTTTCGGTGAACCTTTAAATTATTGTTATATACATATGTATGTTATATAAAAAGGTTTCACAATTATCAGCAGCGAGTGAAAATAACAGTTTCAGAATTGTTCAAGAGAATACATTAACAAAGTTTACTTTACTGTACAAAGTATCTGGACATTATAAAAGTTTGTAAACAGTGTCGGAAATGCAAGCAATAAAATTGGTTCCGTTGAATAATGGCAGTTGCGAAGTTTATAATATCAAAGAAAGTTTGTTAGAAAAATCCGTGTTAGAAAAATGGGTAAAGGAAACATTTTAACTACATCCGAGAAAGCCAAAACTCAGAAGGTTATTCCAACCGCTACATCGCGAAAAAAATTGGTCGAAGCCCAATTTCTGTTGACAATTATTTAAAGAATCCAGATTCTTATGGAAAAAACTATAAAGGAAAAATTTCTACAGTGACTTCAGCAGCTGAGAGGTGCAAAATCATTCGTTGCGCTTCTAATTCCAGTGACTCAATTTAAAAAATTAATGTAAATGCCAGTAAATCCACTGTTAGACGTGTTATTATTAGTGCTAAGAAACTAAAGCGGTTAAAGTTGGTTAAAAAACCTCCTCTAAATGCTGCGCGTAAGCAGCTTCGACTGCAATTCGCAAAAGACCATATGGCCTGGACTTTCGGACAGAGTCAAATTAAGAATGACTGAAGAATAGTTATTTTCACGGATGAAAAGAATTCTACTTTCATGATTTACGGAAAGAACAACGGTTTTTAAATCGTCATCACAGCCGAGAGGGTGGAGTAATGGTCTGGGGTGCGATCAGTTATTATGGAACATTTGAGTTAAATGTTCAGAGCACAAAAATGACGGGAATAACCTACAAAGGAATATTGGAATCAGCTTTTCCTAAGTTTAGTGAGTTATTTGGACCGTTACCTTGGATTCTGCAACAGGACAATGCACCAATCCATACTGCTTGTGTAGTAAAGACATTTGTTGCAAGCCAAAACGTGGAATTACCGAATTGGCCACCATATTCACCAGACTTGAACATTATAGAAAATGTTTGGGGCTGGCTTACCCGTAAGGTTTACGAAGGAGGAAAGCAGTACAGCGATAAGGAATCACTTCTCAGGGGTATTAAATTAGCTTGGGCAGAAATTTCCCTAAATTACATAAAATCACTGTACAACTCACTTCCAGCGTTTATGAGGTAATTTCACAATAAGGTGGCCATACACACTACTTACTGCTTTATTTAATAATTGGTTTATAATAATTACCAAAAAATTCAATAAATAAAAAACAAAAAGTGTACATTTTTATTATTTACCGTCTTTGCCTTTATTCATGTGAACCGACTTTATTGCTTGTGTTTTAGACTCGTTTTAAAAAAAACCGGATTATAGTCCAATTACCTTTTACTGTCAAGGGATTTTGTGATTGCTCGGTCTTGTAAAATTACATATCTATATTCTTCATTTGTTTTTGCACTTAAATCTCTTGTTTTTTGAGAAAAAAAAAAAAAAAAAAAAAAAAAAAAAAATTGTCTTATTAAAGGGTTGCCTTTATTCAAGTGAACTGGAGTGTATGTGCAGTGGTAAGGCTGGAGTGGTATAGGGTAGAATGGGGGCTCAAGTATAATCAGCTATTAGGTTCCACACATAAGCAAAACAAAGCGACAAACATGAAAGTATTGTATAGTCTGATCTAACAACAAGTCGGGATGCTTTTTCTACTAAGAGAAGAAGGTAGTGAAGTATCTGGCAGTGAAAGTGAGAATATGGTTGATGCTTGCCTTAAGAATTTTCTTATCGAACTTCTTAAACTGTCATACCTTACCCTTATTCTTCATTTATTAAATGTTGAGATACATATGTAACGCGTATAAATTCGATGCATCTGATGTCACATATTTCTCCCAAGTACCTGCATTGCTACTGCGGTGTACTGCATTGTACTTTTAATTGATCCAATTTTTTTTCTTCTTCGATCCTAGGCTGGTACTTAAGCCTCTATTGCTTTTTGTATTGTGCATGACAAAATCAGCTGATTTGCTGAGCCTATTGGTTTCTTAATTTACACACTTCCTCGGACGCCCGTACTTCATATTAGATCGTGTTTTGATACACCCGCCGATATTAAAATCAGCGTAGAATTTTCATTTCCGTTACTGTAGTTTGTCTCTTATATTTTTCATACATTTTCTAAAATTGGGATGCGTAAGTTAAAGCCGGATGAACGACTGTCGTGTATAACAAACCCTAAAGTTCAAGCAGCATTTTTTCTGTTACAAAAAGGCAACTGAGTTTTCACGCCATTTAAGCCACCTCACACTGACATTTTGTGCGTCCAAATGTCTAAATTCTTCACAGTTTGGAACAATGACTCCTTCTAAAAAGATATCTAGAGTTGGGCTGCTGCTTCGGAAACATGGCAATATTTTAAGATTAATTAAAAAAAAAAACTTACCTGAACAATTACAATTATGTCCAACTTCATTCTACTGCTTTTCGGTGACATTTTAATTTTTGTAATCTTTGTGCCTGTCCATAGAACTGAGAGGCTTTAAACAGCTGAGATCAAACTTTCCGCCCTTATTTTCTCTTTGGACTTACTTCGTCATTCAGCGATGAACTAAAAAATTAAAACAGATTTGACTGCTGACCGACATGTCGCTCTGTCGTTTAATAAAATCGCGAATCGCTCAGGGCTAACGTGGTCACCGCCATAAAATTTCATGTGTTTTAGTATTTTTGCGACGCTCAGCCGCTCGTTGCCTACTGCGTGGCCGCAGCCTAAGAAGTTTCACTTCAAAAAAATGATACGAGATACGAGTATCCGTTGCTATATCAATCGTAATACTGACGGAACACTAAAGAGCTATAACAACGAACTTTGCCAAAGCATTTGTCATTTAATAAGCAGAATACAAGAAGGCGTTAGAAATAAGTCGAAGCTACAAGACCCTCTAGCAATCGACGAGGAAAACAAAAACAAATACCGAACAACGGTGGCGAACAAATAAAGTTATGTAAATAATGCAATACTCAAAAATATATTATTGTACACAATTCCGAATCCATTAAAGATCCATTAATCCATTACAGATTAAAGTCTGTAAACAGTTTACTAACAGAAACCTCAAAAATGAAGCAGCTTCACGTGTTTTCGAAGAGCTCTTTGCAGCAACGCAAAATGTTGAAAAAGCGATGGAAAAAATTATCGAAAATGAGGTACTAGTTGATGCAAAAAAATACCCGAAATGCATCTAAGTAAGAGAAGAAGTCCAGGAGAGGATTATCTGAAAATTTTACAGATATTGACGAACCTATTCAACCCCGTTACACTTAAATTGACGAGATATTTTTTAGATTTAGATTTAGAACAACAATTCTTCTGAAGAAGAGGAATATCTCCTGTTATGTTAAGAGTTTTGATTTTTGATACTACACATTCGATATACGATAAGCATATTGTTCAGAAAGCTGACACCTGAAATGTCAATGTAAACGAGGTTTGGGATGCAGGATTAGAAAGTATTTCCTATGTTTTTGATGAACAACGCGTATACCTATCAGAAAGAAAACTTTATAATAGTTCTGGAATATTAACAACATGACTTATAACTTAAGGTATTCATCTCATTACACCGGGTAAAGATGTTTTCCACAGCAAAATTCGTAAAGCGTCATCCTTTCGAACCTTCCCAGTTTTGCGTATGTTGGATAGCCCTAAGTAACGATTTCGGTAAGAAAATTTAAGAAGGTTGACAAGTCAAATTATTGTAATTGTCATGCCCTTGCATCAATAAAGACAGTGCACGAACCAAATTCACAATCCGATATCCACCAGTTGGAGAAGAAGTAGAAGGAGAAGTATCCTATACTGTACTAATTGAAAATGCAAATTTGTGTAGAATTTTAAGAACAAAATAACTAATATTGTCAAAATTAAAAACATACAAAATTAATATAAAACAATCTATTTCTAATTAATCATAAATCTAAACAAATCCCATCTATCATATTTTAAAACCGACCAATTAAACAAATAAAAAATCGCATAATACAAAATAAATTTGAAAATTTTGCAATTTTCAAAACCGCATAATAATTCTCATATGTGCGATGATGCATCTAATTGAGCAGCTCTATCGAATTTCATTGAAACCTCTCCTTCCGAATCGAAGTATTTAGATCGGTAAACATTATCTAACTCATTGAAGCCTAATTCCGATAATTACTAAAAACCTTTGTGAAATGATTTTAATTGTTTTCTAATAAACAATATCTAAAAGGTGCATAATGATTTAATAATCCGAAATCCTGGTCAGTCATATCTCAATATGAATATGGATACCAGCAGCGTTTTGTTTGACCCACATAATGAATCGAAACGAACGCTCCACGATTGTTATTAAGAAGTGAGGGTTAAAATTTAATGACAAAAAATTTTAGAGAAAACTCAACTATAATCTATTGTACTGAGTAACTAAAGAGATTCAAGCCAATTTGGTGAAAATATTCATTCAAGAATGACTGAGGGTTTTCGTCGATAATACGAAACCACTTTGGCCGTAACCAAAACCAGAAGGCGACCTACTTATTGTGTACAAAAGAGGACTCTTAGATCTAACTATGCCTACTAAAAAACATAGTTGAACAAGAAATTGGATATCTTTTAAACCCAAAAATGTTATATGAAATTGTGGTAAAACCTTACAAGTTAATATCACTTCCCTGCAGTTCCAACTAAATACAAAACTTGATCGATGATCAATCAAGATGTTTGCAGTCGTTCTGTCAAGAACACCAAAGAAGACAATTGACAGCCACGTTAAAAATAACAAAATTGATACTGATCTCCTTTTCAATTTTAAAACAAATATTCGTATGAGTATAAAGAACCAATAGTAGAACAAAATAGAGAAAAGCTGCTTCCTAACGAGGGGCAATAATAACACTACGAAAGCTTTTTATGTGCTCGTATAGAAAATTTATGTGCTATTTATGCGATATTTTTAACATCATACTTGAAGAGAATTTCCAGATTAGTATTACGTCAGGAGACTATATATATGTTCGCATTCGCTGATGACATAAGATTAGGAATGGCTGAATTTAAGGCTAAGCGTGTGCAAAGCAAAGAATTTGCTATCCATAAAGAAGGGTAAAAACTTCCACATATCCATAACTTTATAACGGGTGACCAGATAGTTTTTTCAATTGTTATGTTTCAAAAGCGCTCAAAGTTACCAATGATATCTAGCTGTCAAAATTTTCAGTAAGGGTTGCTATTTTATCATGTATTGTTTTACGCTTGCCGAACGTGCGGAAATTATTAAAAAAATATTATTGAAATTCCGGCTCAATTGTAAACGTGAATTTCGTCATGAGATCGGTCATCATTATGGCTTTAGTGTGCAGGCAATACGTCGCAACGTAGAAAAGTGTGAACGTAAGTACACCGTTTTAGGATCTTTAGCCACCATCCAGATAGAGATTGGTGCGAAATGAAGAAAACATAGCCGCGGTAACGGCCAGTATCGGAGAAGACCCAAAACTGTCGATTCGGCGCAGTTCAGCTGAATCGGGCATCACCAGAAAGTCAAGCTGGATTATTTTTCAGTTGGATTTAGGCCTACATCCATATAAGTTTGGGCTGGCGCAAGAGCTGAAGCTGGACGACCATAGATAATGATGTGGGTTCGCTAATTGAGCGCTGGAAATGTTGGCCGGAGGTCTGGATTTTGGCCAACAAGTCATCTTCTCGGATGAGGCTTATTCTTGGCTCAGCGGCTATGTCAACAAGCAAACAATCTATTATTGGAGCTAAATAATTCACATGTGTTCGGCCAAAGATTCAGCGTTCAAAAAGATGGACTGTCCGATGCAATGTTAACTGACTTTCTGTGATAAGAGCTCGACAATATCGATATATCAAAATCGTGGTTCCAACAAAACGGTATTACATGCCACACAAGCGACGCAACAATCGAAAAATTGTGAATGGAAAATTTTGCGACTGGGTCATCTCACGGATAGCGTTCATTAATTGCCCACCGGTCATATGATTTGACACCACTCGATTATTTTCTTTCGAGCTACGTAAGTTCTTTGGTCTATAACAAGCCAACTACTTTGGACGATCTCGAGGCCAACATTTTACATGTTATTGCCGGAATAACGCCGCACATATTGAACCGAGTAATCAAGTAATTGAGCTGACTGCGTGAAGCACTGCCAGCTTAGCCGAGGTGGCCATTTGAAAGATTTTTTTTTTCCAAACGTCCTTATCTGGCCACCCTTTATATAGTGAAGTATTTCGTGTAGATACTTGGGGTTTCTTGTCAATTAAAAGACCGCTATCACTATACTAAGTTCGAGGTTTTTAATTTAATTTTATTTTTTATTTAGAACCGTATGAACCTGATAGCAGTACTAGATCAAGTTTGTACTCAAAGATTTCCATTTCCATTTCATTTACATGAAAGGCATGTATTCTTCAATCTTTTGCTTGTGAACGAGCTGAAATAGCCAACTATCCACTCTGACTGCCATCTTATAGTATTGCCGAAGCATTTGGTAGAGAACGAATTCGAAAATAGCTAGTCACTATGAAAAATCAAATACATGGTAACCAAGTTAATAAGGATTTGCATTTTTAAGTTATGTAACATAAAATTAGAGGGGCCATCGAAGTGTCGTAAGGATGTGTGAGACCTTTAGCCACCTTTACTATAACACAAAGGCTGAAAAGTCAGTGCCGTTTTATAGTAAAACACAAACTTTTTGCAAAATTCAATTATATATTATATATAATATTAATATAGTTGCCTTCGAGTGCGATACACTGATTGAAACGATATTTCAATCTTTCGATACTAGTTTTGTAGTACGATTTCGGTTTAGCCTCAAATAGGCCTCTGTTTCGGCGATTACTTCTTCATCGGTCTTAAATCTCTTTCCGGCAGGCATTCTTTTGAGGTCTGCGAACAGGAAATAGTCGCTGGGGACAAATCTGGAGAATACGGTGGGTGGGGAAGCAATTCGTACCCGATTTCAATCAATTTTGCCATCGTTTTCATCGACTTGTGACACGGTGCATTATCTTGGTGAAACAGCACTTTCTTTTTCTTCAAATGCGGCCGTTTTTCTTCGATTTCGTCCTTCATACGCTCCAACAACGCAATGTAAAAGTCGCTGTTGATAGTCTGCCCATTTTGGAGATAGTTGATGAAAATTATTCCGTGTTGAGTTTTTGGTCGTTTTGGACGAGGTTCGTCGCCTGCTCGCCGCTCAGCTGACTGCCCACTTGACTCTGGTTTGAAGTGATGGAGCCAAGTTTCATTCATTTTCACATACTGACGCAAAAAATTGGCTTTATTGCGGTTGAACAGCTTTAAACACTCCTCTGAATCATTAACACGTTGTTGTTTTTGGTCGACTGTAAGCAAACGCGGCACCCACTTTGAACAGAGCTTTCGCATGTCGAAATATTCGCTCTTTTGATATCTTCAGAGCCTCAGCTATCTCGATCAACTTCACTTTACGTTCATTCGTAATCATTTTGTGGACTCTTTTGATGTTTTCATCTGGACGTCCACTGCGTGCATCATCTTCGGTACTTGTATGACCACTTTTAAATTTTTCAATCCACTTGTGAATGGTTCGTTCGGCTGGTGCAGAGTCCGGGTAACACTTATCAAGCCATTTCTTTGCATCGGCAGCATTTTTTCCCATCAAAAAGCAATGATAAATCAACACACGAAATTGCTTTGAATCCATTTTTTTCACAATAACAAAAGTTGCTTCACTCATAACGCTATATCTCGAGAACTTATCGTCCGACAGCTGTCAAATTTATACACGTATCTTTTGAAGGTTGATACTAATTGAAAATAATATGGATTTAATTCAAGTGGTGGTATTATACACCATGCCTGACTCGAACCGCAACTTTTTAAAATGCTCTAATTTTTTTATTTTTGATAAATTTTATTGTGCCAAAGCAAAAAATGTTGGAAAATATATCAATTTTCAAATTGTGTCAGTAGTTTTTAATATGTCTACCTTTAGCGCGAATAATGGCCTTGAGACGGCCGAAGAAAGCATCTCACGCTGCACGCAAGTGGCCTTGCGTTATTTTGGCTCATTCCCGGCGAAGTGCTTGTTTGAGGTGGTCTAAACTTTGGTATTTTTTAGTGCCAACCTTCGACTTGAAAATACTCCAGACAGAAGAAATTTGCATCCGGAGAATTTGCAATCCATTGTGTCGAAGAAATGGACCAATCTTGGTTGACGCGCTTTGTGAGACGGTGCCAAAGGTTTCAAAACTGCCTCTAAGTTTCACGGTATAAGATCGCATTAATTTTGACGCCAGTCCAAAAATACGAGCGGAGAGCGACCATCGGCGGTTATGGCGGCCCAAGCCATCACTATCTGTGCTGCCTGCTTTTTGGTGGCCGTCCGAAGGTGTAAATTTTCGAAGGACTTCTCTGACAAATAAACTCGGTCATTTTATTTGTTAACATATTGCTCTACAACAAATGGTGACTCACCGGAAAAAAAACCAAATTCGGCAACTCACCACTTGCCAGCGTAGCAACTTTTTTCTATTGCGGTGTAAGATCGTGTGCTTTTTGTAATTTCAATGGCTTGGGCTCAAGCTCATTTTTCAGTATGTGTTGCATCCGTTCCAACGATATGTTGAGCTCACGAGCCATTTTTCTTCCACTTCCACTTGTGGTTTTCCAGCTTAATATAAAGCAATCACACTATCACGTTTGAATTTCATTGCGGATAAAAATTTTTCAACACAACTGAGAAGTAAATCGTTTTAAAGGCTTGTAAATAATAAAATTAGTTGTCATGTGTCAAAATTTGAGCTCACTGCCATGGACGGTTTGGAAATTATAGCAGTCTGAAATTGATTGCAGTTTCAGGCAGGGTAAGTGTAAGGAAACTTTGTTACAAAAGCGGTTAGATAGATAGATAGATATTTATTTCGAAATAACCAACGTGTGTCGCTCCCGTTGTTCCGATTTGAGTTCTGTTTCTTTTTTTAAGTTTGGGTATGTAATTTAATTCGTTTTTTTTTTTTTAAATTTGAGCGTTTATTAAAGAAAAACATGTACAATAGTATTATCCAAGGTATTTCCCATCTGAAGCTATGACTTTTTCTCATCTTTCTGGCAATTTGTGGATCCCATCCCAAAAGAACTGCGCCGGCTTGGCATCCAAGAATGAATCAAGCCAATTTTTGATATTCTGCTCTGATGTGATCCGTATTTCAGTGAGGGCGTTCTGCATCAACCGGAACCAATGGTAGTCAGAAGGGGCAAGGTTTGGGCTATAAAGCGGGTGGGGTAAGACTTTCACATCCACTGTTTTCCAAATAGTTCTTAACCGGAATAGCAACGTGAGGCCGAGCGTTGTCATGATGGAAAATTATTTCCTAGTGTCTGGTCGCGTATTCCCGGCATTTTTCGGCTACTGCTCTCTTCAAACGAATTAATTGTGTTCGGTAGTGTTGTCTATTGATGGTTTCATCCAGTTTTAGCAGCTCATAGTACAGCACACCCATCTGATCCCACCAAATACAGAGCATTACCTTCGCGCCATGGATATTCGGCTTTGCCGTTGATTTGATTGGATGGTCAGGCTTCACATATAATTTTTTGCGTTTGGGGTTGTCGTAATGGATCTATTTTTCATCACCAGTAACAATCCGGTGCAAAAATGACTTCCTTTTGTGGCGTTCCAGCAACATTTCGGACAAGCAAAAAAGCCTTTCGGCGAGCTCTTCTTGTGTTTGGCAATAATCTTCATAGAGTAATGCTGCCAGTTCTTCATTTTTAAACTTTTTTGGCTGCCCAGGACGTTCATCGTCTTCCAAGCCAAAATCACCACTTTTAAATCATGCAAACCACTCTTGGCACGTTTGCTCAGCTAGCGCATGTTCACCATAAACTTCCACCAAAATACGATGACTTTCGGGAGAAGTTTTCAGTAATGAAGAAGAACTTCCCGCAAAAACCCTTTTTCAGGCACAAAGTTCGACATATTTGAGTGAAAAAAATTTGTTGTTGTTTACGCTTCAAATGAATGACATATACTGAAATGACGTACAATGACAGTAGCTTTCCAACGCATGTTCCAATGGAATAATAACAATCGAATAATACATGTTACACCATCTTTTAGCAAACCGCACGAATAGTTATAGACCCAATAGTATTATTCAAAGTATTGCCCATCTGAAGCTATGACTTTATGTAGTCTGTTTACATTGTAAAATGTAATATAATGCTCAAATAAATTCTAAAGAGTCGGAAAATCTTTTGTGATATAGAGGATGAATCACTGTGAGTTTGATAAGAGAATCCCTGGAATTCTGATCTTCATCGAGGAACAAGGGGATGATTTTGAATTTGTTCAGAATAATTTTGATAAGTTCTAGATTGAAGTTTCTGATATCAAAACCAACCACAAGCTTGTTTATGAAATGGGTCAACTGCTCCCATAATTATACGAGGTTAACCACAATGCTTTCACAATAGGATGTGATTTTTTTGTTAAGTTGGTACATCTGTTGTTGACATTCACTCTTAATCATAGCGTCATAGCTTGATATTTGCAAAAGTTACGTAGAGAAGAGTACATCTATCTCTGTGTGTGTTGGCGATTTTTTACAATTTTAGAAATGAATTCAAATTTGCAACAACGAACTTGTATTAAATTTTGCATAAAAAACGGATTTAATGGTGTACGAACGTTATAAATGTTGGAAAAGTGTTTCGGCAACGATTTTCTAAAGAAAACGGTCATTTACCAGTGGCACGAGCGATTTAAAAGTAGTCGTGAGTCAATCGAAGATGATGAACGCAATGGCAGATCATCGACATCGAAAAACCGACGAAAACATTATTGCAGTAAAAGAAATGTTGGTCAATAACCGCAAATTAACAATAAGAGAGATAGCGGGGGTCTTCAACATTGCCTATGGATCCGTCCAATGCATTTTGGTTATTGATTTTGTTTTCCGTCGTGTAGTAGCAAAGTTGGTGCCAAAAGACCTTAATTTCATGCAAAAAAGAGACCGTGTTGACGTCCCAAAAGAGATGATTTGCGAGGCGGTATCCGACCTCACATTCATCAAAAGGATCATTACTAAAGACGACACGCAATCCAAACATCAGACAAGTGAATGGCGTTCACCAAATGAGGCGAGACCAAAAAAACCACATCATTTTCAGTCAAAAAAGAAGGCAATGCTCACGGTTTTCATGGACTAGAACGGTGTAGTGCATCATGAATTTTTGCCAGAAGGCCAGATAGTAAACAAAGAGTGTTATTTGGGCGTTATGAGACGCTCCGAAAATTTTTTGATGAAGGTGGTATGTATATTTGATAATTTTATCTTTTCTTTAGGAAAAGAATAACATAAGTTAATTAATCTAAGACAAATAAAAAGGTCGAGCTAGGATTTGGAGGAAACTACGAAAAAAAAATAATAAATATACATAATATATTTATATGATGTACATAGGTATGGTATATGTTTATACATATGTATATATAAGTGTATGTCAACAAAAAAAAAAAAAAACAAATGATTAAATAAATAAATTAATAAATAAACAGATGTATAAATAGTTAAACAAATAAACCCATATGTAAGAAATATTTGCTAATAAATGTATAAAAAAGTAATTAAATGATTAATAGAAATATGAACTGAACTAGCCATTTAGTTGAACGTAGTTTACTTTTAATTTATTAACATCTGGATTCCCAGTACAATCGCATCGTTCAAGGAGTTTTTCTTCTAGTTTTTTAACTCTTGGACAAATTCAATTAAACGTTCGCTTTGCTATGAACATCTAGGGTAGAATAATGCCAAGGTAAACGTTTCAGGTTTAGCAGGTTGGTTTCAAAACGCGTTAAAAAAAATGTTGGTTTGCAACACCAAAATATTTGGTGGTTGAGTAAAGAAGACTCAATTCCTTCGTAGTTTTCCTTAATTCCGGGTTAGCCTAGTCGGAAAGCAAAGTGGCTCATATTTACCATGCTATGGTTAGCAAATGTAAGTTGAACATTTTAGGGTAGGATTGTTTAAGGGTATTAGGGGTTAGCTAACAATTAGGTTAGATTAGATTATACATAGGTAGGTTTAGTAGTTTAAGGATTAGTATAAGTTAACATAGGTAGTAAGTTTAAGTAGTTTAAGTCAGATGTATACGTTTTGTACAAATACAAAAAAATGCTCATTTACTTTTTTTTTAATATTTAAATTTTTTTAGTGTAACTACATAAATTAAACGTAGAAAGACATAAAATAAAAGCAAAGTTTAAATTAGAGCGCCCGCTGAGGGGGCAAGTAAGTTAGAATAAGTTAATTAGGTTATGTAGAAATGGCTTTTATGTATTTTTTTGTTAGCATGTAAGTATAGAAAATTTAATAAAATTGAAATAAAATGCATTAAAAATAGAATGAAATGAATGTCAAGGTTAATTCAGTATAATTTTCAAGAGTTAGTTTTGACATGTTTGTAATTTTTTAAATGACATTTTACACAATTTTCCTTCACTTAAAATCCATATAACAAAATTTCCTAAAAGATAACTTTGTATGTAGTAATTTTTGTTCCTAATTGATAGTAGTGACTCTGTTGATAAATGTATATAGCATTTTAATGGCAACTCCTGTCCTATTCCCTTATTATCCTATTAATATTCACATTAACAGTTAACTTCAAATCAATATGCACACCTAAGTACTTAAGGCAAGGTCTTCAAAGTATACTTACTCCATTAATTTGGAGGAGGAAAAAATTGCAGTGTCACTAGCAAGGAAAGCGACATCAAAATTTGGCAATTTTGGAAAATCCGACGTGTATACCAAAAGTAGTAAAAATTCGTCCAAGTACATATCCTTGGGAAACATCCGCGGCCAGTTTATTGTGCAGGTCCTTAAATTTGCTCTCACAAAAATAAAATTTCTTAAAGAAAATGGAAATTAACAAAAACAAATATAGAAAATGATCGCTGAAAGAAAAAAAAACCTTGGAAGATGACGTGCATACCTATGAATTTTCATTCTCTTACTCTTTTTTCGCATGTGACTGTTGGCCAACTGTGTAGCACTATACAAAATTTAATACCTAAAAATTTAAAACAAAAATACAATAACTGATGATTCACATTTATTATAAATATGTAATGCACTCATTGCACATATGATCGACCGAATCAAACAAACAAAAAACAGAATAAGCGTCTAACTGACATCCGACACTATTTTTAAACCAAACAAACAATTCCCAGAAATTACTGATCACCTGTGCAATCTATGCACCTTTTTGTATTTAGCGTAATTAATTTATAAGATATAAAAACAATAACGGGTAATTATCTCTAATTCAATTCCAATCTCTGATTCATTCGAAATTGCAGAGCATTTTGCTAATATCTGGTCAAACTATTCTTAAGATAGTAATTTCTCTCGTGAATTATTTGAATCAAAGCGCATTGCTTTGTCAAGAAATCACATAGATAACATCCCCTCTCCAACTGCAAAATTAATAGGGTTGCCAATAAATAGTTTAAAGTTCGAAAGTTGTTTAAGGTTTGTTAAAGGAAAAACCCCAGGTTACGACAGGATTTCGTATCCCATGATACAAAATGCACCAATCGAAGTCAAACGACGAATAGTTAATCTTTTTAACTTAATCATCGAAAAAGGTATCATTCCTCAAAATTGGAAAACGGCTGTAATGATTCCAATCCCTAAGCCAAATAAAAAAGTAACCGACACAAACGGATATAGGTCGATCTCACTTTTCCCTTGCATTAGCAAAATACTAGAGAAAATTGTCTCCAAGAGATGGTTATGGTTCGCCGAAAGGCAAAGTCTCATCAACTCAAGCCAAGACAGAGACGTGGCACCATTGATTCGCTCCTTCATATCGACGAATTTATTTCATCTGCCCTTTCAGCAAAAAATCATGTTTCTTTAATTTCGATTGACTTTGAGAAAGCTTTTGACCGAGTTGGTATTCATGTTATATTAAATACTTTATACAAATGAAAAATCGGTCCCAAAATGTATCATTATATTAAAGTTTTCCTAACACATAGAAAATTTAAATCAAAAGTAAACAATACTCTCTCTGCAACACATGATCTAAATAATGGCATCCCTCAAGGATCGCTACTTTCGATGATCCTTTTTATCTTAGCATTTCATGAACTAAGCGAAATAATTTGTAAATTTAATAATATAGATCACACTCTCTATGCAGATGATTTGTATATTATGACTAAATGCAATAACAATAATCAATTTGTCAATCTTTTTAACCAAATACTTAATAATATAAAAGACTGGTGTAACAAATCGGGAGCAATTATCTCTTCGGAAAAAGGTAAACACCTACACGTATGCCGTAAACTCAATTGCTCCAGATTTGATATTAGTTTAAACAATACTATTATACCAATTGTAAACTATTTAAATATATTAGCTGTTGTTTTTGACGATAAATTTAGATTCCAAAAACATTGTTCAGAATTAAAAAATGCACTAGTATCCAGACTTAATGTCATAAGATATCTTTCCTCAAAAAATAGTTATGCTCACATAAATACTTTAATCCATGTAAAAAAAGCAATCATTTTATCTAAAATCGGGCTGGTTATATATGACAACACTTTACGATCAAATATAAAACAACGTTACCTGTGTTACCATGCTGCTATACGTACTTCTCCTAAAGCGTTCAAAACTACCCCAATCAAAAACTTATTAACAGAAGGTGGCTTCTTAAGCATCGAAGATCTAATCAATGTCTTAATTCCCCGGCTTATCCCAAAAATATTCCAATCATACAACTCTCCAATTGGGACAGATGCAAAAAAAATCATGAAACGTAAAAAGACTCCCAGAATCCCATCAACGTTACATAAAGCTGTAACAATATCCAGGAGCTAAAAAGCACTTCAAGAATTAAAATGTTCTTTTAATCATATCACCTGAAAGTCTATATATACAGACTGCTCTAAAAATGACCAGAGTACTGGTATGGCTATTGTTAACGAAAAGGGTACAACATTACTCGCAGAGAAGCTTCCAACCTTCTTTTCCATCTTTTCGGTAGAAGCCCTGGCAATTCTTAAAGCAACAAAAATTGCTGTTAAGAGCAACAAAAATACTATTATATATACAGACAGCCTCTCTGTTGTTCGTGCTATAAAAAAACATCACTAATAACACATTTTTCATCACTCAAATCAGGGACAATCTAATATCCCAAAGTCCAAAAATAAAAATCATTTGGGTCCCAGCACATATGGGTATACCTGGGAACGAAGCAGCGGACATCGCTGCAAATAATGTTTTAACGGACCCCAACGTCGCCATATCTTCATATCGACCCAACAGAAAGGATTTAGTTAAATAATTAAAAGCACACTGGAATGTAAACAAAAATTGAATTATGGAACAATTACCAGCATCATTACTCTACAGTAAACCCTAACGCAAACCCCCAACTCTACCCAACTAATCCAAAAACAAAAATGTTAAAATGCTTCATCCGCCTTCGTCTTGGTCACACACGCTTGACTCACAAACACCTCTTCAGCAAAGATCCTCCTCCAATCTGCCATTTTTGCAATATTAACACTAGACTTACAATTAAACAGCTCACTTGTGATTGCATCAAAATACAAAATATATGTATTAAATATTTCAAAGAAACTTTCATAAATATTCTCAAAGTTCCTCCAGAACAAAACATAAGTTAAGTTTAAGTTATTACAAAAACTGGGACTAGAAAGCGAAATTTAAAACTTAATTTTATTATTGTCAGTTTGGGATGGTCAGAGACGTCCATCTCATGGGTATTTAACCTATCCTATGGATGTCTATGACCGCCCCCAATTATTTAAGTATATCGTCAAAAGTAAAATTCAAAACACCACAGCAGTAAGCCTACGATGCTCCCGCTGTATTTTTTATGTATTATTCTCTACATTTATGTAAGATTAATAAATTAATTAATAAAAAAAATATATATAAGATATTTGAAAAGGCTGTTTGTCAGTTTTTAAGTAAGCAGCAATAAAGAATGGTCATTTTGATCTAAATCAGAATACCTTGAAAATTAAGCTAAATTCATTCTTAAAAACAGATTAAATACTGGTTATTCACTATCAGTTATGAAGTCCTTGAATCGTTACTTAAATGTGATCTAATCATCAGCATAAGTCAATGTCTTTATTTAGGGTCATTTTAGGAATTACTTGCGAGATAGATTTTTCAAATTGTTAAATTAATTTTGAAATTGTTTTTTTTTTCACTAATTTCTCTTTTCATTTCCTTAAATTTTTTATACGAATATTAGCCCGAATCCTCCTGAGCGTTAATTTTTCGAATTTAAAAAAAAAAATTAAGATACACTTATATTAGAAGAGAGATAGATAAACTGTATCAATAGAATCTTAATAAATGTCCTTATATTCTCAAAACGTCCTGTTGCCATATGGCAACGCCAGGAGCGATAGGGTACAAGTCTATATCAATATATAAAATTTTTGTTTTCCTACCTTTTATAAAAGCTATGAGCTTATAGAGTAAAACGGAAAGTATTCATATTATTTTTATTTATTTTAATGATTAAATGATTGGTTTCACAAGTATTTATAAGTCTGCAGTATGATAAGGCTTAAAGCATTTCAAACAAAGACCCTTATCACACTTTGAGCAAGCAGTTCGGACAATTGAACTACACAGGTCTCCATCACAGCGTCTTTTTTTTCCAAAGGAACGATCAGGTGATTTGTATTTGTTTGGTCAAAGCGAAGAGTACTTCCTAATGTACCAGCTTCAGAACGACGTTTTTGGATTTTTACACTACTGTGCGACTTTGGCGGATCAACGAAATGTTTGCAGTAATAGATTGCAATTTCACGCTTGAACTGTAGCTTGGACGTACCGGGATCGGCATGCCGATGAAGTTGCCATGCATTTTGCGCGCATTGATCGATTAGCCATGTAAAAATGCAGCTCCACCACTTCTTTCCACGATACGCGATACGGTGCGTAGAAAGATTCTGGTCGAATCGATCGACACCACTCATGAACTTATTATATTCGGCCACAATACACGGGCGAAGGACCCCCATTTTTTTCCGAGCTTCTTTGGAATAGTGAGATGCTACATATATTGGTGTGGTCCCGAAAGCAGTGGATAACATGCAGACAACGGAATTATCAATCCATTTTGTAAGGCGAATCCCAGTCTCATTCATTTTGAGGGACTCGTAGTAGCCGCGTGGCCTTGCTTTCAATGCTTTTTTGTGAGGAATTGGACAACTTTTCGGTATTCGATTCTCACGGACTGTACCGGTTCCATTATAGCCGCGATTTCTTAAATAAGCCGAGAAAGGAAAACTCGTGAACAAATTATCAAAGTAGAATGAAAACGGCAATTGTTGAATGTTCTCAGAAAAATCATCTTTCATATTCACTAACGGAGCGGAACATTTGCCGAATCGTTCCTCGTACAATGAGTTTGATCGCGGATTTTTCCCTTGATATACTTCGAAATTTATCATATACCCGGTGGGAGTACATAAAGACCACACCTTATGAACGGCTTACATCCGTGCGTTCTGAAATAAGCGATCATACTTTCGTTGAACAATAAATGCTGTACGTGCTGGAAATGTTCCAACATTTTGGATTTTACGTCATCAAGTATGGGTCGTAATTTTCATAATTTAGCATTTACGTTTTGTGTCGCATGCATTTTTGGCTCAAAGTGCAGACACTGCAATATTTCCTCAAAGCGGTTTCGACGCATGCTGTTATATACCATATCATTACGTAAATCGTTGTTATTACTCCACATGGATCTGTAACTACTTTGCCCTGTGTATCCACTAAGAAGCAAAATCCCAATAAAAAGGCGAAGTTCTGGACAGAAATATCAGTTCTTAGGTGTACTTAGGAGGGAAAAAAATATAACCACGCACCTTTAACGGTAATCTTAGGAATTTTCTTTTCCTGGTAAGTGGCATATACACGACGCAACCGCAATGAAAGTGGCTCATCAGATAGTGAACAAGTCGTTAAATTCAAAGATGAATTATCCAGAACATTCACCAAAACACTATCTTCGAGGACTTCATCCAAATTCTCTACGGGCGAGTCAAAGTCCTCAATACGTTGGCCATTTTCAAACGCTATTTCGCAACCCGATCTCAACTATGCTGGACAAACATTGTCTGGAATACCGCCTCCTTGATCATCAGCATCGTCTTCTCCACTCAAATCCCCGTCATTATCTGGTGGTTGAATATACAAGGCGTGCAGATTGCTGTAAAGACCATTTCCATCATCTGAGCAAATCTCTTCTAAATAATCGAGAACTTCTTGCAGCGCAAGCTTTCTGGAAAACCAGAAATTAATTAGAATACGGTTTCTAGCAAAAAGAACCATTTTTCCGCAGAAAGCATCAATAATGTAAACCTGTACCCTATCTCTCCTGGCGTTGCCATATGGACACGCTTAAACTTATTTTGAAGAAAAAAAATACTTTTTTACGCTGTCACTTATTTTACTCTTTGTGCATCCAAAACACTAAAAATACTGCAATCTACCACTTACACAAATTGCACATTCTAAATTATATTAATATACTTACTTATACGATTTTTTCAACTTTTTTATTTACGTTTGAATTTGCGACGGTCTTACTATGAAAAGCAAGGCACACTACTGAAAATGAAAGTGCGAAAATACGCACTTGTGTTGATTAGTTACCGTTAGAAGGCCGCGAAATGGAATGCATGTTGTTGGTTTCTTATGGCAACGCCAGGAGAATTCGGGTTAATTATGAAGTCCAAAAGCAATAAATTTATAAAAAACCGATGTATCCCCCACATCAAATGTATACTAATATTGCTAATTAAATCGCTGTGTCATTCTACACTTTGAACTTTGAAGCTACGAATTGATCACTTTTTTTTTTTGAAGAAAATTGTGAATTAGCTTTAAGTTTAGAAGTAACAAAAATAATAATAATAATAATAAATCCTTTGTGAATATATGTACATAAGAGTATTTCAATAGTACATACTATTTTAACACTCAAATGTGGTTATCTCTGGGTATTATTTTTTTTTTTAAAATTACAAAAAAAATCTGTGATTATCTGCAAAAGTTAGCAATTGAACACTCCGATTCAATTTCAGTGAAATTCCATGCGTAAGTCAAATGTGTGTAAATACAACTCAATAAAGAGTGTGAGGTTTGAAGTGATAAATACCGAACGATAGCAATCCACCACCCATTTCAGCAAATATTTCAGTGTGAAACAAGCTTAATACAACAACACAACAAAGAGCGTAAACATCTTCAAACGCTAACCATCAAGTGACCACAATTCACCATCACTTTCATCATTCAACCAAATAGATCTAGAAGGGGAGCCTACACCACAAGAGGAAAGGTCAGCAAATTATTATAAACACTAACTAAATGAGGATAGTTTAAGTCACTAAATAATAAATCATTAATAAGGAAAATACACTACTATAAATGAATTATTGTAAAGCGAAGATGAATTCATGTCTTCATTAGAGGAACAAATAGGAATAATTCGATAGCAATCTAGACAAATTACAGAATTAGTCAATAAACTTCATGCGAATAATAACTAGGAACGCACAACCATTGATCTTTTAAGATACATTTCTAAGCTCCCCGAATTTAGTAGAGATTAAAGAGATCTCCGAAACTTCATCAACTTAATAAATAAAATCCACCCGATGCTTGTAAGGTATGACACACTTTTTTCTGACTGTGTTAAAGCCAAACTAAAAGGCAGAGCTAGAGAGATAATCGATATCAATGCCAACATATAAGAATAATTGGTCTGAAATGAAGACTACACTTGGCAAATAATTTTGGTGGTAAGTTTACCGTAGAGGAACTCTTTGAATTCCATAGAATTTAAGACACGTAATGTAGATTTTTATAACGAAGTAAGACGAGTTATACGCAATTTAAATGCAAAAACAAAAAAATAGAAAATCCTAACCATCGAAATCGGAATATAGGAAATAACAAAACATCTGCCCTCATTATTTTTAAGAAAAAATTACCGGAACCAATGAGATCGTTCTTTCATTGTAGAAATCCAATCAAAAAAAGCTCTAAGAATGAACATATAAATTCGACTAGAGTCTGACGACCCCCTTTCAGAAAACTTAAAGAAATCTTACCCATAGTGTTAACCAACTATCATATCAACGAAGTCAGCCTTTTTACACAAATCCTTAATTTCAGCCTAGAACCCATGTAGATGTACGCTTCAATGAGATAGAAGACTTCGAAGCAACCAAAGAGCACAAACTTATACCCTCAAGCATACCATGCACATCCTAATGCACAAAATATTTCTTCGCAATCTCACAACTATCCTAATATTTAAAATAGACAACGCTATTATATTAATAAAAGTTCAGCCCAAAACAGTCAAAATATTATATGCAGATATCAACCCCATGAAAACCCAACCAAACCAAACTACAACCACTAAATATGCCAACGAACAAAATTTTCTTACAGATGCCTCACTAAAACATAGCCTATCATATATTAGGGTTGAAAGCAAAATAAGACCTCTTAAATTTATAATACATAGATAACGAAACAACACATTCAGTTATCTGTGTTCCCCGGGTTAGGTACAACCAATACAAGAACCAAATAAAGACAAAACCCTTAGAAAAAATATAGAAATTATCCATAAGGCGATAATACCCTTGATTAAGGATTTAGAAAATTCGTAAAGAAGTGTCAAGATTTATACATATTCGTATACTTCCATTTTATGATCGGTTCGACGGTCTTATTGGTAATAAAATTCTTGTACCATGAAGGTCTAAAATAGATTTAGAAAATAACATTTTATAACTAGAAAATTGTAATTAAAGAAGGTTATAAAAAAGTACATAGGCATACCATATACATACCGTATACTATCAAATTACAAATCTTAGTTTTACGAACGCCATAAAACATAAAATAAGAACGATTTAAACATTTAAACATTTTCTAATATCCTTATGTCACTCTTAACTTCAGCAAGGGATTTCATTAAATTGAGATTCATGAAAACGACGTTCATAAGACGACTTTTATCGTTGAAAACATATATTATGTTTTCTTTTGTAAGCCTTTGGACTAAAGTCAGCCTCGGTAACCTTCCAACGCATTGAAATAATATGCTCGTATTAACGTTATCTGTCTAGTTTATACGGATGACATTATCATATTTTCTACTTCGTTACAGGAACATCTAGTTGCACTAACAAAAGTTTTCAAAAGAATTTCTTACAAAAGAAACAGATTTTCTTGGCCACGTTGTTACATAATTTTATTTATTTATTTATTTTTTTTATAATCCCGCGCGGTATCGATATTTTTCCCAAAGGTGGTTGTCAAACTGGACGGGACGAGCAAGTGCATCTCCAACCAGTCGGTCTCAGTACTAGTGAGACCAGTGTTATGCCTTCATGTCAGAGTTGACGCCGACGGGATTCTCATACAAATACATGCAAATTCTACGAACCGCGACCATCTGCTTGAGGAGTCTTGGCATATACCACTACACCACCGGCCACCCCCATCTGACCGAATCTCAAAAAATTAGAATGCATAGCAAATGATTAAACAACAAAAATAAGCAAGCAATTCAAACATCTAGGCCTATCCGACTATTATATAAAATTCATCCAGGATTATTCCACAATTCCACTTATGACAGATTTCCCTAAAAAGGATATAACAATAATATGTACGATCCTTTAACACCTTTAACATCCTTTAACACCTGTATATATTAGTATATACTTACTTTGATAAAACCTACGGACGCAAGTCCATATATTTTGGGAGCCGTCCTCTCCCAAGACTACCACTCGTGGTGATACTCTAGACGCACATTAATGAACACGAGGTTAATTATAGTACAATCGAGTTGTTGGCCATAATATGAGCCACCGGATATTATAGTCTATGCCTTTTTAGTTGAGTTGATCCGAAACGGATCATAAGTCGCTAAAATGGGTTCTTTCCACTGAAGAGCCAAACTCGAAGTTAGTCCGTTGGCGTCTCAAAATCCTATTACGAGATAAAAAAAAGTACAAAATCTTAATCGAAAACGAAATTATTTCAGTTGTAAATGTAAAACATCTTAGAATAAAAAAGACAGGCATATACTAGTATATTTTACAGAAATCGTACTGCTATATGCACACATATACCAAAATAGTAGATGAGAACACAGCTATAACCCTTCTAAAAAAAACTTTTAACCCCAATGGCTTAAATAAAATTCTAATAGAAGATGAAAGTTTTTCCAAACGATTAAAAAAGCCTTCATTTAACATTTAAAGAGGAGTGGCAAATTTAAGATTATTAGGCTCTTGAGATTTTTTAAAGATGTAGTGGACGAGAAATAACCATCGAGAATTAGACGCCTTTTTGAACAATTTACACTATACTAAAATATCGCATTACAAATTCTGTCAATAATTGTATCATCTGCAATTTAGAACAGCACGTTAGAAGACGAGATAACATTCTAACATCAGGCTTACCAAATCGAAAATGACTCCCTATCAAAAGCTGTTATTGAACCCGTTCCTAATAAGATAATAACTATTTATACACGGATATAAAAGAAGTATTTGTTGATTAGAAAAAATAACATTTGTGATGCATTTGTGAGAAACAATTTTGAGAAAGACCTTTAAAGGCTACATAATGATTGCTTAGAAAATATATTTCATTCTGAAAAAGCTACTTGCGGTATTTCGGTAAAGAAATAAGAGAGATTTTACAAAGTATGGTATATTAATGTGTAAAAACTGCTAAAATGAAACAATAAGATACAACTGCAATAAATTATTATAAAGATCTATGACAAACCCGCATTAGAATTCAAGATAATGAATTATTTGAACAAAAACTCGGGAACATTTCGACCGATTTGGATAATTCTTTTTTTGTTTTGTTCTACTGGTTTGGTTTAAAAAAAGAGAACATTCTTAAAACCCCAAAGGAAAAGCCGAAAAATCGAAACGATCGGAATTTGCGTTTTGTATGGGAATTCACAAAATTGAAATGAAAATTGTATTTGGACGAACGAGCATTCATTTATATTATAGCCACTTCGGATTAATTTCAATAGATGGCGTTGGCGGCGGAGCTATCGATTCGCTTATTCGCACAGCGCGGTTGTGCTCAAACATTTCAGCGAGAATTTGTGAAATATAGTATATTTAGAATATTTTTTTTCAAAAAAAGGTAGTGGATTTTGAGCAACATACCATATTTGAATAAAGCGAATTTATTTACATTTTGCGAACAATAATTTTGATCAGTTTTCTATTAAGGTAAATTGACTTTGCAGGCTTAGACATAACCACAATTTGATTCGTGTATAAATGATTGTGAAAACAATTTCGTTTTGTTTAACACTCTCAGCTCTGTAGACTAGAAATGTAATACATCATTAAACAACGTTGCTATGCAAATATCTCCAAACTTTTGTAATTAGATTTAGATTATTACATATGTACACAAACTTTTTTTGGCGCCTCTTTCCATAAGAAAAATATCTCTCCACTTAGCCACAGACTATGTCGATCGCTAGAAAAAAAAGGTTGTAAGGCAATAAAGTAGTATTTTGGAAATTGTATTTTTTTTTTCTTTTAATTTTCCTGCTGAACTAAAATAACATACATGCACTGATAACAAGCGAGCGACGGATAGTGAAAGTAGTCGTATTAGTATGCCCCAATTATATTCGAGAGCGACTGAAAATGAACGACAAAGGAATAGATTCAGAATGCAATAAGTTCGTACGCTTTAAGCACAAGCCAGTGAGCACAACACAATGAACATGACGTAATGCCGACGAGATGCTCCTATAAACCTGGAATGAGAGTCATTCCATTACGATTCGGAAATCGATTACAGTGAGGAAAGATCAGTAACGATTGGAGAAATGCCAGTCGCTTGTCCACATTCCAGAGCATTGAAATTAAGCGGTGAAACTTCTGGGTTTTGTAACGCAGATGGTGAAGTGAAATTGCCATTACGCTAATTGGTTTCTGAAACAGGAAGTGATTCTACCCACTTCCTGACCAACATCCAAAAATACAATAGTTGTTTCCAGATGACGTTGTTTGACGCAACGCTTATTTCATGCCCACTTTCAAAGTAATTACAACACAACCCCTCATCATTCGCCGGTGCAAAAGAAAACATTTTGAAATTATTCAACACAGTCAATTTCACATCACTATTGCAGATTCAAGGTAAAATATATCATTAGTAGAAGCACTGTTGCTACCACGAGATACGGACCATCAATTCTTACAAATTTATTTCATGAGCATTTTGGATGCTGAAGTTAATCAGCCTTGTGCTCACAATCCGACAACGAAGCGAGTCACTGTCGGAAAACTGCAAACCTTTCCTCATCAGACCAATGAATTGATCAAATTGTTCTAAATTGCGTTGAATCTGATGCCATCCGACAGCCATAACATCGTCATCAGCTCTGACAAAACTCCGGCGGGTGAGTAGAAAGGAAAATTCAATTCGCCAAAAATTGACTAAGTGCCTGTTGTTATTTTCGGAGAAAATTTGCAATCTAACATAGAGATATCGTATTGTACTTCATCGCTGGAACAATGAATGGAAACAGGTGTCCAAAACGCACAGCACTTACGATGCGCAACGACAGGTACTATTTCAACGCCAAAATGGTTAATCCATTAACATTTAAATGTTACAATTTAAATAACTCATTCTGTGAATTTTTGTTCATTTCTTAAGTCTGATCCGTGAAGGTGAAGAAAATCACATTTTGAAGAGTCATCGTCTTTTCCATCGCGGTTGACATATATGTTATAATTGAGACTGAAAGACTGACATATATTCGTTTGAACCAAAAACAGGGCCGATCTGAAGAGGATGTACCAGTCCCGTCCAGTTTGCCAACCACTTCTGGGAAAAATATCGAAACCTAATACACCTGAGTTTCAAACAACTACACCACCCGCCCGCGCTCTGGAGAAAAAGCCAGTAAAAGGGTATTCATATCCCCTTGGTGCGCGCGCGGTATTACATCCGCGGCCAGTTACATCGGAAGCTGGGTTGGGTGTTGTCCCTTGAATGACTAAATGAATTCGGTGGCTGATGGATGTTATTTGTTGCATTTTTCGTCAAAAAATTACAGATAATGATGGCACTGTGCGACGGTGCGTTATCATGGTGCAAAATCCAAGAGTTTTCTACCCACAATTCTAATCTCCTTCGGCTCTCTTTGTTTACTGTTTGGCCTTCTGGCAAAAATTCATAATGCACTACACCGCTTGGATTGAAAACCGTGAGCATCGCCCTCTTTTTTGACTGAAAACGACGTGGTTTTTTTTTGATCTCCGCTCATTTGGTGAACGCCATTCACTTGCCTGAAATGAAACTATGAAATCCGTTTTTTACGCAAAATTAAATAAACGTTCGTTGTTGCAAATTTTAATCCATTTCTAAAATGGCAAAAATAGGCAACGTAACTTTTGCAAATGTCAAGCTCTGACGCTTAGATTAAGAGGGAATGTCAACAATGGATGTACCAACTTAACAAAGAAAAAAAAAAAAACAGAACTCAAATCGGAACAATGCTCTATACAATTCTAGATGGCTTGAAAGGAAGTCATTTGATAAATGATATAAAATACAAATTACTGCTAACCTTTACCTTGTTTATTTAATAATTACGTATTGTTATGGTGGAAAGAAAGCATTAGTAGAGTGCCTTGTATGTAGAAATAACGCGAAATGGTCATCAAATGATATAAAAAAGTTAAGAGCGCAGGATATATGATAAATTTATCTTTCTTTACCTTAAAAACACCAGTATTGAAGAAGAAGAGAATATCAACCCTGGGGTTGATCATGGGGTTATATGTCCGACATCATTAAACCACTTTGTTCCGGGTCAGCTAATAGATTCGGATTTACTATAGAAAACTCATGAAGGCGAAATAAGGAAAAGAAACAATTCGACCTTTTAAGAAGAGCCCTATCCGAATCCAAAGAATGCCGTTTGATAAGCGGATTGAAAAGAAGATGAAAAATTAAAAAAATCAGCGTTTGATTAGATGCAGATTTGTTACTGAAAGTGGATATAAGTAAAAGTTTTTGACATTGAAGGAAGACCTGTTAAAGGGTAAATTTTCTAATACCGCCTTTGAATAGGCATACTTCCATAGAGAAGGTAGTAATCTATACTCACAAGATATTTCTACAGCCACTACTTATGTCCAAGATTTATGTCGTCAGCATGTATGTACCAATGAAGACCAATATTAGGTTGTAAAAAAAACCCTGATGTTTTGGGTTCCCAGGCCTCTATAATAAAACGCCTAGTTCGAAAAAGGTATGTCGGCAAATAGAAGCAACGAAACAAGAAGCGTAAAAATGCAGGACTACACAAATGGAACAGAGCAAAGGCTACAAAGTCAGAGCCAAGATTTGCAGGCTTTCAACATGAATGAATGAACCTGCGATTTTAGATAGCTCCGACGGTCGGTTTACGTCGCCGCCGCGCGGCGTAACAATGCCCTCAAATTACTTGTGGAAAATGTCCATCGCGGCATGCGCCGCAGTGCTGTTGAAACAACTTGTCATTGATATTCATATCATCCAGTTTATGCCACAAGAAGTTACTGTGGAATAACTTCGATCTGTAGTGCTCGCCGTTAATGGTTGTGGCATGGTTTCGTTTTGAAAGAATCACAGACCGTTGATTTCGTCAGACCTAAATGCACACCAAACAATGCTTCAAAAACAGTTTTTCACACATCCATTCAATTGTTCTCGTCGCTTAAGTAAATTTTTTGGCATAATTTTTGTCAACTTTAAATTTCTCTAAAGCCCAATTAGTGAAGACTCACTAATCACTACTCAAGAACTCACAACAAATTTGACAGTTGATGCGTTAAAAAGGTGGTCGCCATAGCCTAAAAAATTTCGAACGTCCATACTGAAAGACCCTGTAGAATTGCAGTAGCTACATAGGATATGAATGGACGATTTCCGCTAACTTATATGCATAACAATTTAACATTGATGATGACGCTGTCATGATAGCCTACAATTTTATCCACCCGGCTTACATAAAGTAAAGTTAGGATGTTCTAAACTTCAGTCCAACAAAGCGTCTGAGGACCTTGGTCCACCCGCCGAGCTGTTTAAAACACTGTATGATGACTAAGGGGTACACTGCAATGCATCAGAATATGAAGTAGGTCATAATCTTTAAATCTTCATCTACTATTAAGGTTTACGTCAACAACGTCAGCTATAATATCATATTTGTTATACTCTATCAGCATTTAATATCTCATGCCAGCAAAATTCATATAAGTACCAGTATGACTTTGGGCCACGCAAATCGGCCATAAGCCATACTTTCACAATACAGCAGGTCGATGAAAAATCTATGAGATCTAGATCAATATACACTAATTTTTAATCAGTTTTAGAGTCGCCGTGATACAGCATTTATAAAAATGAACTGTGTACAGTCTTTTCTAATATTGATATCCCCTCCATACTCGGTGAATGCTTCATTGAAATACTCGATATTAAAAGAAGATTAATATACACAAGGCAATACGTTTTCACTCTTTTATATCGTTTTTGAAAAATTCAAGTAAACTCAAAAGTCAACTCAATCAACATTACTCGCATTTGTCAATAATATGGGCATATTCTGAAAAATGCACCGTGAATTTACACAGAAAGAGTTTAGTCAAAAACAGAGACTTTCAATATCATGCTTGAGGCACACTTCCCTGGTATCTGATTAGGTATCAGTTCACAACCAGCTCCTATTAACGAAGCTACTAATGAGTTGAATAACACAACACGCTGTAGCTAGTATGTTTCATCGATTGTGGTGAAGGATGAGTGCACTGAACATGCTGTTCCTTTGGTGGTTTCAAATCATCCTGGCACTAATGGCATACACGCAGTTATATTACAAAAAGGTAAAGACTAGCTGGTATCTCTGAAGAGAGTCTTTACTACTAGCCTGGCACTAGCATACATACTGAAACCCTTGCGAGCATTAACGGTAGCACTCGTACACACTCACAAAACTTTCAGAGCTAAAAGCCTGCCACAAACTGCTTTGCGAATGCATCCTTTGTTTGAGATGCATCATGCTTACCGAAGATCGCCGAAGATCTTGGGAGAGTGTACTTAAAAATCTTGTTGGCAGAATTGAAGGCGCACTCGACAAGTAGGAATACGCGCTGGAAATTTCCTTCGACATTGAAGGTCCTAGACAACGCTGAGCAGATGCTTATGGATCATAGCAATGCTGGTAAATAGGACAGTGATCGCGGCCAATGTGTAATGGAGGGTATGAGCAGGGGTTGCTCGGAAGGTGGCATTCTGTTTCCACTGCCATAGTGCATATTGATCGATTCACTGCTCAACGCTATAAATAGATAGACGATTGATGCATTAGAAATAAGCTTTCACTTAATCCTTTCAAAACTGAAGTTGTTGTATAGTATTCACGAGAAGTAGAAAGCTGACTGATCTGTACTTAAAATCGTCACCATCCAATTCTCCCAAGAAGCTACGAATAAGTACTCGTATTTATGTGTCATCCCGGATAACGAACTTTTATGGACCAAATTGTTATGTCGAAAACCTCTCAGGCGCTGTCGGCTTTCTGACAATTCAAGGGAGCTGCCGGCAAGACATGGGGCCTGTCATCGAGAAGGGTTCTTTAAATATACACGGCTATGATAAGACCAATTTTACCGTATGCGTCGGTTGTCTGGTGGAACATTTCTCACGAAAATAGTTTATTGTTTACCACACTACTAAAATAGTCTATTTCAGCTACATTTGGACTTTTCCTAGGATGCCTAACTATATTTTAAACGCATTGGTGAATCTTCCTCAACTTAATATTCATACCCTTGGCTCCACTCTAAAAGCCATTCTAGTTTTTAAAGCAAATGGTCTTTGGTACAAAACGCACTGGAGCTTTGATGACTTTGCACATCGACTGTTTTTTGACTCTGGTCTCATGGAAATGAAGTTTGATGCAATGACATTCAATCTCCTACTGTTAAAATACGGAATCGACTTTGTCTGTGCCCAAGATTGGTTTTGGCCAGAATCTGAGCCAGGAAGGAAATGTAATCCGATTTTCACGAGTGGCTCTGCGACACGGGTGGTGTCTTTCTGGAGGATGATGAGATATATGATGGGCGAAGCATTAACATTTGTAGCAACAGATAAGCTGCGCTTAGAGCCTTTCCGAAGGCTCATTCGCTCATAATGCAAGTCTTTACTGAATTCAGTTGGAAAGCTTATTATAGTATCGTTAATGTGGTGGGTAATGCTACTGTATGCACTTTATCACTGAAGTGCCTATTCTGTTTCTTCGTAAAACTGAAAAATTCCATTAAAAGAAAATAGCAAGGAGAACAATGAACTAATTTTATGCCTAAGTGGTCTATTCCGACAGAAAGGCCATTTATAATGGTCTGGAGATTCGCGTGCTTATATCAAGCGGACAAAGAAGGCAAAACGAAGGCGACTCCGAAAAAGACTGATAAAACAGACGTATCAGACAAAACACGACTGTAGGCAGATATTACCTCGACGAAGTGAAGCATTTCGTATACCTTTCCTCCGGTTTTAATTCTGAGAATGACAACAGTGCTAAGCAGAGAAGCCAATGAACGTTGGTTTTAAATATTTCAATGTTATAATGACTAGGAAATGAAGAGCAAGGCAGGGTATTCCAAAAGCGAGTTATGCGGCTCAAGAACGAATCACGATATTTAAGAGTATGTTCGAAAGTGGGCTTGAGGGTATACTGATGAGCATTCATAGCAAGACGAGTGTTACGGTTAAAAGTTTGAAGGGGCGGAATGCTACTGTCGATTTTTATGAAGCATTAGTGTCCATTGTCTGAGTGATATTATTATCAGCTATAAGTTTTTTCGCACGGTTTTAAATCTTATCTAGCAGGTTCAGAGATGTCTTGGGCGCACCCGATCAGATTTGGGCATTGTACTCCAATATCGGGGGGATAAATGTCTTATATTGTATATTGAGGCCAGATAAAAGGGGATAAATTATTTCTTATATCGCTTGAGAAATCCTAGACATTTCGCAGCATATTTGACGACACCGAATATGTGACAACCAAAGTCTTATCTTATCGTAAGGGTAGGTGATCATACATATTTGAAGCAATAAGTGGTAAGCTGTTTTAGTAAGAACTAATGTCTGAAAACTTTTTTCCCTGATCCAACCTAATTGTCTTTTTTTTTTTAAAATTCTGCGTATAAGTTTGAAAATTGCAGTATTATTGTAAAATCTGACTTTTATATTGGCGGCAATGTTTTGTAGAGTTTCCCGTAGTTTACATTTTTTTTTTACAGAATTTGATGGACCTTTGGACTAAAGAAATGTTGGTATAATTGAGATTAAAATTTTTTTTTTTTTAAATGCTAAATGTATAATTACAATTTTTGTAAATAAATAAATTTATCGAATATCAAGTCAACTACAGATTTTTTAAAGTTTGCAAACAATTAAGTTATTTCTCAGTGTCACAAATAACAGTTTTTGAAACTTAATGTCCTTTAAAATTTATTAATAAATAGATACTAGCGTAATGCTAACACTCGGTACCGTATTACCGAAAAAAATCATATAAGAAGACAGTGGAGTGCAATTGACTAAACTTTAAGTAATATAAGTTATTTTCAATGTTTAGGTATGTGGCAACGTTAATCACAGAATGTATCCGTTACCGTTACAATTTATTACTACCTGAAAAATGAAGAAAAATTTGTTAATTATTATGCAACTGAAAATAAAAAGCTTAAATAACTAAAGAACAAACTATAATTTCCTTTGCATATTTGTATATGGTTTTCTAATAACGACTTAGACGCTTTCGCGTTCAATGTTGGCTCTGAGCTCTTCCAACGTCGTCGGCGTGTTGGTATAAACTAATGACATAACGTAGCCCCACAGAAAATAGTCAAGCGGCGTTAAATCGCAATAATGCCGCCGGCATGCAAACAGCACCAAACAGTTATTTTTTGATGTGAATGAAGTGGTGATTCATGAAGCACATGTGGGTTTTAACCCGACCAATAACGCATATTTTGCTTATTGACGAACCCATTAAGCCAAAAATGAGCTTCGTCACTGAAGATGATTTTGCGATGAAATTCATCATCTTGGCGCATATTCTCCAGAACCCAGTCGGAGAACGTAGCTCCTTAGTGTTCTTTACCATGATAAATTTTACTGAATAAATTGACAGTGACAATTTGATGATTAGTAAAAAAGTGCGTTCACAAATTAAATTCAAAGTTGTCAAGTCTCTATTGGAAAACCCTATATAAGCAGAAAGTGGAGAAACTCTTCAAAAATGTATTCCAAGGTAAAAGATGTACCCTAACACGTTGTAGTTTATTCTGGCAATTAAATCGGTTTCTGGTGAAACAAGCGAAACTTTGTTACTAATATCATCTTTTAATTTTGATTGAACATTGAAAAAGCAACTTATGTACAGCATAAGGATAATGATATTTAGCCCAATGCTAAATATTTCCGGGGAGAAGAACTCAGCGGAAGTTGTGTTCTCCCGAGAGTAAAATTCTCTTACTCCAAGTTCACCGGGAGACTATTCTCCCCTTCGAATTTGAGAGTTTAAATTATTAATGTTCGAATGAGCATTTGATATTTAAATTAAATTCAAAAATTAGTTTTGTTGTTTGTATATTGTCAAAATTTCTCATATTTAAGAGATTTTTGTTATTTTTCATGGTAAAATTAAGCTTTGTGTTTTAAGTTTTAGATATTTTCTACGATTCTGTTGATTGTGAAAAAATTTTGTGAAAAAGGTAAGAAAATGCATGTCCTAAGGACAGCCGAGAGCTATTAGGAGGTGTTTACGGGATAGCACAAATCTTCTGGAGTTACCTGAATCATTGTACATAGGTTCAAATGTATTTTATTTTACTTATATTAACACATTTTTGTTAAATAAATTTCAAAAGTATAAAAAAGTCAACCAAGTGGCCTTCAAACATTTGTTGGAATTGCTCACAATTTCCCGACAGTTTACTAGAAAGCGGGGGTACCAAACGGGTGTTAGAATAGACCAAATTGTCTATTGGTCTGGCCTAATCTCCCTTCAGCAAAGTGCTCGCAGAAGTACTTGATGTATTTGAATGGCTACTATGTTCACAGTGGATAAGTGTCTACAAAACGGTCAAAGAAAATAGGAACGTTACGTTAGTATTCTACACCAAATATTTTATTCCCGGTATTGTTGGATGTATTGAAAGCACACGTGTCCGGATTGTTGTCGATTGTTGCTGTTAAAAAACATTTATTTTATAACAGGAAATGAACCTACAGTTTAAATGTTATGTTGGTAGATTTGTATTCTTTATGTGGTCCTCCCCCAGTGACATTTCTTGTTTTTACATATAATGCTGCCTTTGCTCACACATTTTTTTTTTTTTTTTTATCATTCCAAACCTTAATAAAATTTTGTTAAGCTTGTGTTGTAAATGAGAGTTTTGCATGGTAGTCCCGCTGAATTCAATTCTTTTTCACCTTATAGCCAAAACAGGGCTACCTCTTCTTTACTTTCCTTGTGAAATCCGCATGCAACGTCACGATGTGCTACCATCAAATTTTTGAAGTTGAAGATTAACATATTTGTTGTTTAAGACCTATAAAAGCATTTGACTAAAATTTAAATTTGAAAAAAACTTAATTACTTACATTTTTTCATTAAATTCCCTTCCAAATGTTTGGGAATAAAAGCGCGAGAAATGAAATGACATTCTCCCCTTTTTTGAAATTTGTGATGAGTACTTTTTTCCCAGAGAATTTTTCTCATTTTCAACGGTTATTTAGAATAGGAGAAATGGAAAAAAGAACAAATTCCCCGGGAGTGTTTATTTAGAACTGGGCTAATTACCATTTTTGTATTTACATTTAATTCCTAAAGTTGTTTTCACTTAAATACTTTCTGAAATCAGTTTACATTACATTCAACAAGCAACAATCCCTATTGGCGAAAGTTACTTACCGGTTTAAATAGCTAAGATACTAGAACATCCGCGAAGGCTAATAGGTGAAATTGATGTGAACGTTTAACATCTTATTATTCTCTAAAGCGTATTTTACTATTCGACAAAGATTGGATGGTTGTATGAGATGGGATAAAACTAAATGAATAGCACTACAGGGGCCTTTGTTCCAGTCGTTTTAAAGAAAATTAATGTTTCAAATTACCTTCGTCTAATGCGGAAATTCTTTAAAAAGTTAACATTGAGAAAAATATCATGTGCTCTTTAGGTGTTAACTTAAAATTTAAATAATGCGACTTCGCAATTCAAATTTCCAAATGTATGAGTAGGTACATACAACTTTTCTTTACTTGGAGGATAATTGGTTGTTTTATTTATTTATTTTTTTGATAGGTCTTAAAGACGTGGTGAATAAAAGTTTTTAGAAACATTGCTTACTTAGGAATGTCACTTAAACAACTCTCCTTTCATTTAGGGTAACAATTCTAGGACTCTAAAGCAAAATTGTTCCTCCATATTAACGATTTCTTTAATTTTTTCTACCTACTTATTCAATTGCAAAATGATACAAACGTAAGCGCTCTCTGGTAACAGGAACTGTGTACATTATTGTATAATGTATATGTGTATATATGGTATATATAGTAAGTGATGCTAATTTTCCTAACTCGATAAATTATCGCTGGCTCATTACTTTCCTCTACAAAGTATAAATGCCTACTAATCAACGCATCTTAAGTTTGTGAGACGTATCATTTTATTCAATAGAGAATCAATGTCTATTGTCTATAGATCGGGACATTAAAAGAGCCTAATCCGGGCTTTGCATTTTAAGTTCTCTAAAACCGGTTGGTACTTGACACAATGTCACCTTTCAGAGTTCCTAATCTCAAGCACACACATTAACACTTACCGCATAAAACTTTGTGACGTCCGCAATTGTTTGATCGATTGTCTTTTTGTCCAACTCGAATCAGGTGGCTGGAACTGAAAGTCAATTTTTCTAGATCATTATCGGATAGACAATACTACTTTTCTTTCCGTTGTGCCAAATCAAGGGCAAAACAAACCATTTCGATCGATAATGTGATTTCATTTTGCTCTAAAAGATGAGCAACTCGTAAATTTATTTTTTTTAATTTTTTTTTGAAGCAAGTATTTTGACGTTCTTTGTTCCAGCAATGAATTAAAGAAATTATGTCCGAGTAAGAGTTTCGAAACCAAATTAACATGAAATTCATTACTAAGGTAATTACTAATTAAAGGGTAATGTTTGGTTGAAAGCAGATTTAGAGTTTGGTAGTCATAAAGATATTTTACGGCGAATATAGTGCAAAGGGGTTTTAGCCGTTCATTGCCTATGTAAGATAGAATTGAATGTGTAACTAAAAAACATATATGTATGTACTCTTATATGAGTATTTAAGGTCGATTTTTTGTTGATCAGTTTTCTATTTTTGACTGCTCAAGTGTGATTCGCGACATGCATCAAAACCAAACTTGCTCAGTTAAAAACAGGAAAAACTTACACCCTACCATTGCTTACGAATTATTCATTTTTATTATCAAAATTCGTTTTCTGTGAAAAAATATTTTTGCGCACTTCGACTATTTAACGGTCGTCATAATCGACATACTGAACAAGCAAATTAAGCCATAGTGACCAAATTTGGCACTTATATCAAGCCATTGGACATCAAGCCACCTGCCAGTAGGTGTAGAATGCGTACAGAGAAAAATATTGCTGCTGTATCCGCCAGTGTTAATGAAAACCGTCATTTGTACATTCGTCGCCTTTCGCAACAATTGGGGTCGAGTTCTTACGCAAGGATCTTAGTCTTACACCTTACAAAATAAAGCTCGTGTAAGAACTGAAGTCGAACGATCTGCGAAAGTGTCGAATTTTCGATTAATGGGCCTAAGAAAAGCAGGAAGTAGTAGGAAGTAGATTCGCTTTTTTATTTAAAAATTGACGCAGCTCTTTTCTAGTTGAATGAGTATGTTAGCAAACCAAACTGCAATATTTGGTCTGTTGAGTAACCTCAAGCAATACAGCCAACGCACTCGGAAAAATGCACTGTTTATTATGGTTTATGGTCCGGCGGAATCATTGGACCGTATTTTTTCAAAGATGAGCGTAAAGACAACGTTAACGTCAACGGAGCCCTCTATCGTTCAATTATTTCGACATGTGGTGAAGGGGTTATTATATGCACGCATCCTAACACCAGCAAAAATTAACGAGAAAGAGGAGCTAACATCTTTTAGAAAACTCTAACTCCAAGTTGGAGCAGCAAGCGCCAAGAGATGCATGGCTTAATGGCTGCTTACTCTCTAGTTTGCAAACTATGGATACTGGGGTAACTCTGACTTAAATCCTCATTCCTCTCAGCAAAACAGGTTCTGCTGTTAGGTAATCTTGATTTCATTTCTTCATTTCTTCACTTTAGAGACTGATGCCACTTGAAAAGTATCAACTTCGAGGGATGCTCCCTGCAGCAGAAACTGTCGATTGAATGTCTGTTGGAAACTGTGTCGCTGAAGTGAAAACCGAGGAAGCTAATGCGTCCGTGAGGGACACGGATGTGAAGAACCAATTAACCTGCTATTGGATGAGTTATGTGTACCATTCGTTAGTACGAAAGTTGACGTAAATTCTTTGAACATGTCACAAAAATTTACCGGCTAAATTAAAACTAAAATCCGGGAATGCGATATCCTAAAATGTCACCTAATGCTCATGTCGTTTAGATAAGCCGAAGCTCATCATAAAGAGCTCAGATTAAATTTCAGATACCTCCACCACAACCTATACCAGCAGTGTGTTAAAGAGTCTACAAGCAACTCCTTTAAAACGGCTGCAACTGAGGGTGATAAAGCACGTGAGCTGTCATCAACTAGCAGAATAACATAAGAATAAACAGCTGTGAACAGATCCAAAAGTAGAGTTAATGTACCTCTGCCGAGGAGTCAAGTGGCGAAAAACGCAGGTCGTACTGCGAGATTTCGACCAAAGCGCCACTCTTTTAGCGAGGTTCTCATACGGGGGAAAGACGAAAACTTACCAAGCCGCATACGGAACCCCGAGTATAGCCGGAAACGATGATAGCTGCACTCAAGGTTTTGCAGGAAAACCTGAACCATGCTAAAGGTGTCACCTCTAGCTTTAACAAACAATGCACAAGAGAGAGCATCGCCCTGGGGCTAATTCTAGAATATTGGGCTTAGAAGGGTAAGATATTTGGGCTCAACAATAATGAGCGAAAATACAATTTGGCCAGAAAGACCGAGACCGAGGGCTGCTTCTCTAATCAGTTTCAAAACTAAATATTGGAACTAGGGACATTGTTCATGGAACTGCCTCAGGGGAATGGATTGCAGGAGTTCGTGTGCGTCAGCCTATTTTCCCGTCAGGAATTTCATCTTCTCTTCTTGTACAAAATCTTATGGAGCAGTGTCACGTTTTTGGATGCGATGACAATGCCCACAACAACATCTGGAGCAGCAGCAATGAAATCAAAAGAGGCGAGTTAGTTTTAAATTATATTGTTACAAAAATTTGCTGCTATCTAATAAGAGTAACAAATTCACTTTTATTAATTCTGTAAGAATTGATCTCTCTTTATTTATACTTTTATCAAAGTTTGACATGTGTCAAACTGCAATAGATACATAAAGAAACTCATGAACTGGAGTACTTTTCAAGAAAATCTATTAAATCTATTAAATCTATTAAAGCTAAATCACCACCGTCATCTCGACATCGCATTTGGATCGTAAATGAATCCTTTATCTTATCATATCGCTTATAGTTTTAGACTTTTCAATATCCATGTTTTCACCGGATTTGCAAATGGGATAAGATTTATCATTTAATTTCGTATGCTTACTTGGTTTTGTATTGTATTGGTATTGTACATAAGTAACTTACGCTATGTTTACATTTATAAAATATGTAGGTGGACTAATGACTTTTATTACAATTGCGGATATCCATTTTACCTTCGATGTCGTCTTTTTTGAATTTATTTAAACGTTGTTATCTATACATTTTTTTGTGCAATACAATTACATATTTTTTTCCCCGAGAAAATATTTTGTAGGTTTATAATATAAGCAAAAAGATATTGGGTATGTAATTTAATTGGTGCGGTTTTTTTTTCAAAATTTGAACGTTTATTTAAGAAAAACATGTACAATAGTATTATTCAAAGTATTGCCCATCTCAAGCTATGACTTTTTCTTATCTTTCTAGCAATTTGTGGATCCCATTACAAAAGAACTGCTCCGGCTTGTCAGCCAAGAATGAATCAATCCAATTTTTGATATTCTGCTCTGATGTGAAACGTATTTCAGTGAGGGCGTTCTGCATCGAACGGAACAAACGGTAGTCAGAAGGGGCAAGGTCTTGGCTATAATGCGGCTGGGGTAAGACTACCCATCCACTGTTTTCCAAATAGTTCTTAACCGGAATAGCAACGTGGGGCCGAGCGTTGTCATGATGGGAAATTATTGCCTCATGTCTGGTCGCATATTCGCATATGATTTTTTGCGCTTGGGGTTGTCTTAATGGATCCATTTTTCATCACCAATAACAATCCGATTCAAAAATGACTTCCTTTTGTGGCTTTCCAGCAGCATTTCGGACATGCAAAACCGAATTTCGACGTCTCTTGGCTTGAGTTCATGTGGAACCCAATTTCCTTGCTTTTGAATGTATCCAGCTGCTTTTAAACGTTTTGAAATGGCTGCTTAAGTGACACTCAACGATTCTGCGAGCTCTTCTTGTGTTTGGCAACAATCTTCATAGAGTAATGCTTAGAGTTCTCCATCTTCAAACTTTTTTGGCTGCCCAGGACGTTCATCGTCTTCCAAGCCAAAATCACCACTTTTAAATCGTGGAAACCACTTTTGGCTCATCTAGCGCATGTTCACCACAAACTTCCATCAAAATACGATGACTTTCTGTAGCAGTTTTCTTCATATTAAAGTAATGAAGAAGAACTCCCCGCAAAAACACTTTTTCAGGCAAAAAGTTCCACATATTTGAGTGAAAAAAAAAATTGTTGTTTACGCTTCAAATGAATGACATATACTTAAATGACGTACAATAACAGTAGCTTTCCAACGCATGTTAAAATAGAATAATAACAATGGAATAATACAAGTTACGCCATCTCTTAGCAAACCGCACGAATTAAGTTATAGACATAATAATTTTTTATTTATAGAATTTAAAATTTTTCGTGAGTTGTACGAAGAGGTTTAATTTGCAGGTGATTGTTTAGTTGAAGTTGACGGTATATTTGTGCACCCCTCTCCGCTGGACCACTGCTTTGTGGATGGCAAAAATGAGATTTTGTTAGTGCTATTCTATTTTTCATTGCAATTTTTTTTTAAAGGGGACTTGAATTGAATGGAGGTGTGTGTAACGCAACTTCGTGACTTCACAGTATAAAGTTACTTTTTGCCACTAGTATACCCCGCTGTAACATAATTTGTATCACACAATCAAGCCGCTACTTTGTGGCGTGATGCTGTGGTATGTTATTTGTCTATGCACAATGTACAACGGTAATGTGCTTTGTGTCTATGTACAATGCACAACGAACTGCCGTTATTTTCCCATAGTTGCAATCAGTAAGCCGAGCAGGCAACATCGATCTTCCAAAATATAATTTTTGTAAATAATAAATAATTTTTCTGCGTTCATTTTTATTTTAATTCGTGGGAACAAAATCCACATTTGGTGACCCCAAAGAATAAATTTATAACCATGCCTGATCCAACACCATCGTCAACCAGCGCTCCACCAATACTACCTGCTCGTGCAACTCCAACTGTTGATAATACATCAGTGCATCGTTTCATCGTTCGTCCACCAGCTTTCATCGCCGATCGCCCCGCTCTATGGTTCGCACAACTATCCCCGACAAAAAAACTAAGTTTTTCTTTGAGCCGTCCCATTTGGATGCCTCCGCCGCCGCTGATGCAAGACATCATCCTTCATCCACCCACCGTGACACCATACTTAAGTTTAAGAACAGCGCTTATCGAGCGATTAACCTCATTGCAGGAGACAAGGTTTAACAAGGTTTGGGTGACCGTCTCAATTTTTGCGGCAACTGATCTTAGCAGTAGGATAGGCTGTTAGAAAAGCTAGCCACGCTCGCCGACCAAACAATGGATATTTCCAACCACATAGGGGCTGTTGGCGCTACCAATTACATAGATGTTGTTGCACCTTTGAAGCCCCGGCTGTCCAGACTCAAAGCCATGATTAATGAGTTGGTAGATGCAAACTCAACGCATGAACGTCCACGTGTGCATAGTCGTCCACAACCCCGTTCAAGACCCCGTTCGCAATCCGTTTCGCCTAACAGCGTTTGCTAGTATCATGCCACATGGGGGAAGCTCGCGAAGAATTGTTGCAGCCCATACACCTTTGCGGCAAGCGGAACAAGGAGTCGCTAATGGCGGCATACGACTCTGCACTTCAATCACGCCGTGTCTTTGTATCAGATTGGGTTACCAAGGTCCGCTTTCTCGTAGACACTGGCGTGGATCACTGCGTCTACCCGAAAAAGCTCACAACAGGTTGTCAAACAGAAACCATCTATTGTCTTTCTGGAGCAAATGGATCGCAAATCAAGACAATTGACTTCTCAATTTGAACTTTGGCCTGCGACGAGATTTTACTTAATGGCGGACATCATAAGGAGCTGACTTCCTCACCCATTTTGGTTTACTCCCAGACTTGAAGAACAATTGTCCCTTAGATCCATCGACCTGATTCACATATGCCATTGCAGATGTTTTATCTATCAAAGTGTAAACCCAACATTTCGTCATGGTTGCACATATTAGCCAACTTCCCCAACATCATCATGCCCGACGGGATTTGCAAACCTACCACCACAGACCGACTTGCCATTGCCAAGCAGGAACTCGAAAAGATGGTAAAACTTGGTATTGCCCGTCGCTCAACAAGCCCTTGGTCGTCACCACTTCACTTACCGCCGAAAAAGAATGGTGACTGGCGACCCTGTAGTGACTATCGGTAGCTTAACGCCCGGACAGTGCCAGACCGATTTCCAGTTCGAGTCTTCGAGGACTTACCATCAAATCTCTCTGGGAAGCGTGTGTTTTCTATGATCGATCTGGTACGTGCTTTAAACCAGACCTCTGTGGCGCTGGACGACATTTGTAGAACAGCGATTATTACGCCATTTGGTCTGTTCGAATTCCCATTCATGACTTTTTGACTTCTCAACACAGCAGAGACCTTTCACTGATGTTCATTGATGAAGTCTCGGCTTTGTGTTTCCATCTATAGACGATATTTTGGTAGCATCCTTCAAGTAGCATTCTCTTTAAGCGTCTATCCGAGTTCGGAGTTGTGGTCAACTCTGCGAAATGCTGCTTTGGAAAATTCGAAGTTAATGTCCTCGGACACCTTGTTTCCGCAGAAGGCATCCGCCCTCCGCCAGAAAGAGTAAATTCCATCATCAACTTCCATTGCGAGATTTTTTTAGTATAATTAATTTTTATCGTAAATTTCAGATTCAGAATTTCAGCAACGTGACAAACTCTCTACATGAGTGCCTACAGAGCTCCAACATCAAAAATTCAGACCGAGTCAATTGGACAGCAGAAAGGGGACAAACTTTCACAGCGTGTAAAGAATTGTGAGAACAAAATTTATACATCCCAGCGTTTCGACAGGTTTAAAGAGCTATAAAACTCTTCTACAAAAAATTAAAAGAATCCCTAACTCTAAAGGGATGATATTAGAAGACTGGTTAGATTTATAATCGGGTACTACCATCACATTTAATGCATGGTTCTCAGTGTCGAAGACGACGCTTTCTCAGAGAAATTTTAATCACTGGGGAATATCTCAAAATCTCCACTAACTTCGTAATACATATTTTGTAGTGCAAAAGATCTTTTTTTTTCAAGTAAGACCCCATGAACTACTAGCCTACAAACCACACCATATAGTACATATTTATGATCTTCGTTCCAAACAATTTTGCGTTGAGATACAGTTGGTCAACATCTATCGGTAATGTTCAGCATTCACTGGTCTAATGGCCTTAATTGTTGTGTCATTTGCATCTTTTACATTATAACACATGGACTGAAAAGTCCGTGATGTTTCTAAGAGAGGGCACCACTTGAATTAATAACTGAATACCGTTTTCAGTTAGTACCAACCTTCAAAAGATACGTGTATAAATTTAACAGCTGTCGGACGATTAGTTCTCGAGATATAGCGTTGTGAGTGAAGCAACTTTTGTTATTGTGAAAAAAAAAAAAAAAATGGATTCAAAACAATTTCGTGTGTTGATTTATCATTGCTTTTTGATGGGAAAAAATGCATCCGATGCAAAGAAATGGCTTGATAAGTGTTACCGACAAAATGATTACGAATGACCATAAAGTGAAGTTGATCGAGATAGCTGAGGCTCTGAAGATATCAAAAGAGCGTGTTGGTTATATCATACACGAATATTTGCACATGCGCAAGATCTGTTCAAAGTTCAAAGACCAAAAACAACAACTTGTTGATGATTCAGAGGAGTGTTTAAAGCTGATCAACCGCAATAAAGCCTAATTTTTGCGTCGGTATGTGACAACGGATGAAACTTAGCTCACTTCACACCAGAGTCAAGTCGGCAGTCAGCTGAGTGGCGAGCAGCCGACGAACCTAGTAAAAAACGACCAAAAACTCAACAAGTCGGCTGGCAAGGTTATGGCATCCGTATTTTGGGATACACATGGAATAATTTTCATCGAGTATCTCCAAAAAGGGCAGACTATCAACAGCGACTATTACATTGCGTTGTTGGAGCGTTTGAAGGACGAAATCGCAGAAAAACGGCCGCATTTGAAGAAAAAGAAAGTGCTGTTTTATCAAGACAAACGATGGCAAAATTGAATGAATTCGGCTACGAATTGGTTCCCCACCTACCGTATTCTCCAGATTTGGCCCCTAGCGACTATTTCCTGTTCGCAGACCTCAAAAGAATGCTCACCGGAAAGAGATTTAAGACCGATGAGGAAGTAATCGCCGAAACAGAGACCTATTTTGAGGCTAAACCGAAATCGTACTACAAAACTGGTATCGAAAGATTGAAATATCGTTTCAATCAGTGTATCGCACTCAAAGGCAACTATATTGATAAATAAAGTTGAATTTTGCAAAAATTTTGTGTTTTACTATAAAACGGCGGTTTTCAGCCCATGTGTTATGCAACCTAGAACGAGAAAGCAATAAAGAATAGTGCGAAATTTAACTTCGTAGAACAAAAATGAGTGGTAAGTGACTCCATGACTAAAATTGCATTAGTTTCTACTTGACATTTATCATAAAGATTAACAAAAATAAATTCAGTAAATATCATTCAATGACAACCATGATTTACACTATCCATTGGCTTACTGTTTACACACAACCTAAACTCTAGACCAACCTAAACACTTACATACCATATGCAGGCTCATCAATAGCCAAAACAATGGAAGCGAAATTGAACAAGTATCGTCAATTAACAGCGACCAATGTTGACAAGTTCTTAGGAATTACACTAAAAAGGAAAGTGCTTATGGCCCTAGGCCATCAATATTTTGATTATTTTGGAGACTTTGGATTTACAGAAATGCTTGGATGACAAATTTAATAAAAAGCATGTAAAAGTCCGAATAAAATGTTTTTTTATTTATATTAATACCATAAATGAATACATTACAATCGTGGATGCAATTTTCGAATATCGCTTAGAAATAAAGAAAAAGGTACAACTGGAAAACACGGACGCCATTATTCTGAAAAATTGTAAGCAAGACATCGAAGATGGCACATCTAACGTGCTACGTTTTTCCTGATCACAACAGCGAAATTCCTAAATTGATGAAAAGTCGGCAACCACATACGTTAAGACAAGGCAGTGCATCGCAGTAAAGAAGAGCAAGAGGTCCTCGTAAGAAGAAGAAGGGGTAGCGCAAGATATCAGTAAGAAGTGATATTGTAGAGTAAAGATATAAGGAAACTTTTTCTAGAAAGCACACAAAATTTGCCAACGATGAGTGTGACAGATGCGTGACAGAAACTCGTCTACTTTACCATGCCGCATGGGTGACGAGCTCACTGCTGAATTATTTAAAACAGCTGACGCTACTTTTGTAAGGAACTAACACGAATCTGTAATATCGTTTTGCACGATTCACAAGCAGAGATACTCCCTAAATTGTGTTAAATTGGCAAATTAGTATCCTTAATATCCTATATAACATACGAAGTGAGATCCTAAGACATGATATCAATGATCCGATACTTTCTCATCAGTGTATTCATACTCATTTTGGTAAAAAAAAACCAAGAATGTCATGAGTTATGCTGGGTCAAATAATGTGTTAAGCTGGTTTTCCAGTTTTTTTTTATTTAAGATTCAATTCAATCCAGGACTTCACGGTTAAAAAAATTGCGCCTAAAATAAATTTGTTTTCAAATGACTAGGTTATAAGACTTGTGGAACGATGTATTTGGATGTGAAAATGTCATCACGCTAACTTGTAATTATATCACCTTCATCAAAAAGTTCCCGGTATCGTTATCGTTGGGACATTTTTTCTGAATCCTGGCATCATAGCTTGACAATTGCAAAAGTTGAACATGTCCTAGCTGAGCGAACGTGCCAAAATTGGTTTGCACGATTTAAAAGTGGTGATCTTGGCTTGGAAGACGATGAACGTCCTGGGCAGCCAAAAAAGTTTGAAGGTGAAAAACTGGAAGCATTACTCTATGAAGATTGTTGCCAAACACAAGAAGAGCTCGCAGAATCTTTGGGTGTCATTCAAGCAGCCATTTCGAAACGTTTAAAAGCAGATGAATATATTCAAAAGCAAGGAAATTGGGTTCCACATGAATTCAAGCCGAGAGACGTCGAAAGGCGGTTTTGCATGTCCGAAATGCTGCTGGAACGCCACAAAAGGAAGTCATTTTTGCACCAGATTGTTACTGATGATGAAAAATGGATCCATTACGACAACCCCAAGCGCAAAAAATTATATGTGAAACCCGGCCAACCAGCCAAATCAACAGCAAAGCCGAATATCCATGGCGCGAAGGTAATGCTCTCTATTTGATGGGATCAGATGAGTGTGCTGTATTATGAGCTACCGAACACAATTAATAAGTTTGAAGAGAGCAGTAGCCGAAAAACGCCCGGAATATGCGACCAGACACGAGGCTATACTTTTTCATCATGACAACGCTTATTTGTATTAGTAAGTATTATTATGGCGTTATCAGACGTTTGCGTGAACCAATTCGCCGAAGGAGACCAGAATTGTGGGCAGAGAGCTCTTGGATTTTGCATCATGATAACTCACCGTCGCACAGTGCCATAATTATTCGTAATTTGTTGACGAAAAATGCAACAAATACCATCCAACAGCCACCGAATTCACCTGATTTGGCTCCTCTTGCCGAGAGGAAGTAATGGAAAAATCGCAGGAAGCACTGATGGACATACCGAAAAACGAATATAAAAAATGTTTGGAGGATTGGATCAAGCGCTGGCGTAAGTGTGTTGCAGTCGATGGGGATTACTTTGAAGGGGACAATATAGATTTAGATAAATAAATTTGTATTTTTAATTTTCTGAATTTTTTGATCAAGGTAGTATTATTGTAATAGTAAAATTATGTTACTTTAGGTAACAGTTATTCTGCCAGAGAATTAACAAATTCCACCTCGGTATTCAAATATGCTGTTACTGTCGTATTTTTAGCCAATTTGTTAATTGTAATTCAATTCTCTTAAAAAACTCTGAGTCTGTCTGTTGCTATTCCCATAACGATGAGGAAGCCATTCTAATATACATGCAAAACATACACGCATTTCAGCTGTATAATTAAAAAAAAAAAAAAAAAAACTGGATATGAATCACTTAACATATCAATAGGATATTCGTATCTAAAATCAATTCCGATCCAGAAATTTCTACTCAATAGTTCACGAATACAGAATTGATGCAAAACATGTCGGCTCTCTGAAAAATAGATCAAAATTTCATTAACATTCAAGTGTCGAACCTATCTATGTCTGCAGTCAGTGCAGTAAATTGCCGCAGAGTCAATAACGTCATCTGCATAATTTTTGTTGATCTGATTCCAAACAAAAAAAGAAGAAAAAACCAAACAGCAACACCAATCATTTATGTATTCAATCGAATATTGAAAATAAAATATTTGCATAATTCAACGCAAGTACAAATCGAATAAAATGTAGCAGTAAATACATACAGCACACTACATACATAAGCTGGTAAAGGGAAAGCAATGTACAAGATCGGCCCAAGGGAATAGTTGAATAAATATCCGAAGCACTTCATGCACCCTTGTCACAACCGCATGTCACATTCTGTAGAAGCCTAACAAAACTCCTCTGAGACTAAAATGATGTATATTCCATGATTTCAAAATTTACATAGGATAATGACATCTTCAATTTACAAAAGGACATAAATTGTATTTCTCAAGGATGACATCCTGCTATCGTGTAAAATAGCCTGTGATGTGAGGGCTGGTGCCGTAGAGAGCTGTTTCAAAATAGACTGTTAACAAATGCCCTACGTAACAAATTCCACAATTCAAGATACACCCATAATGCATCCAAGATAATGAAACGATATCTTTGATATACAAACTCCAAGAAGAAAAGGAGTTAAGTGTACCACCAACGCAGATAAATGCGATACGTTAAAAGGAGTCATTTCGGTACTCTTGCAAAAGGGGTGAATCGTTTCATCAACCAGATCCATTGAAAATATGAGCAAATTCCAACAACACAGGCAATATCACACATGTTGGCATAAACCACACTTTCTGCTTTACGCATGTAAATACGAATACACCTACAGACAAGGAAATTTTTATCTAATTCTTTTTCGTGGAATCTTCACCACTCAACTGGCGAAAATTGTGGAGTTGGAGGTCGGGTAATATCAAGGAACGTTAAATAAGTAATTTCAGTTGGTTATCGATTTTTTTTTTTTGCTTTCGCGTCGCGTCGTGAGTAAAGTTCGTGCATGAGAATACCATTAAATCCGCAAATATACCCATAAAAATAAAAACCAAAATAAATGTCGCAAAGGACAATGATTTACATTTGTCAAGGCTTGTGTCGTCAGGCTGTACATACGCCTATGTGCGTATGTGTATGTAAGATTGTAAGACTTGAGGCTTGAGGAATATGGATAATTTCATGAAAAAAAAAAAAAAAAATATCCACTGTGAGAGAGAATAATTTAACGGATGTTAGATATTCGTATGTAATCGCATGTATATTTCAATTTCATCTTATTCATCAAGATTACGTTAATCCCAGATTAAGCAGTTCAGCCATCAGGCCAGTTCTTACTGATACAAATGAAGGAGTAGTACTATGAAGGCAGGACTTCAGACAGCAAAACCATTATGCCGAGGGCAGAATGGTCAACACATATGTAAGGGTTAGAACGGTTTTAATAGCAGCGTTACGTTCACTAATTGTGTCAATAATGGTAGAAAAGATATTGCGACAAGTCGTAGTGTCTTGTGAGCCTTACAGCTAGAAAAAACCAAGTCATCAATTTTCAATAAAAGGGAATATTGAAGTTGACTTAGCGTTTGTCCTTGAAAGTCCTTTTACTAGAAAATGTCTCTGATTTAAAAATAAAAGCTGATTTTTTTTTTTTTTTTTTTCAAAAATGCTAACAGTATGTCTTCAATCATTCAATCAGTTATGATCGAAAGAATAAGAAAGCAATTACCTGAAAGCATACCTGCATGTCTTTAAATTGGAAGAGTGGATGGCCAATACCGAGTGTGAAAAACAAGGAACGCGATGAAAGTTATTTCGATGAGAATCATTTTCGTCACGACTTGGGGTAAGGTAACTATTACCCTCGTCCAACAATTCTAATGTACCTATCTTCACTTCCCGTGTGGTACACGTAGAGTGCTTAGTACTTTGCATAGGTTTCCAAACCAGTCAGAAGTGCTTTCTTTTTCTCTCTATTCATCTTTTCAATCTTCAGTTTCGTCAAATTGCATGAACTCGCTCTAACTCTAAAAACTAGTAAGTGATTTTTTAAGAGTTTGGTTTTTAATTGTCAAAAACGAGGAATAATATTTGCCATTTAGTTCTTAAATATTACTTCATATAAATATTGACCATGACTTCAAAACAAGAGAAAAACTGCTCACTGAACTTATTTCTTAATTTGTTCATCGATTCGGGTGTTTGGTAGCATGTAACGCCACCTTGCTGGAACCACATATCGACCAGGTTTAGCTCGTGTATTTTGGGCAAAAAATTTTGAAATCATTGAACTATAACGGGTGCCATTGACAGTAACTTTGTTCTCACGGTCATCTTTGAAAAACAACGGCTAATGATTCCGCCGAATCGTAAACTACACTAAACAGTGCATTTTTCCGGGTACATTGACAGCTAATGTATTGCTTGGGGTTGCTCATCGGAGCAAATATGGCAGTTTTGCTTAATTGAATTGCTTCCTCAGTAGGCCGATTATGACGACTATAAAATGTAAAAATAAAACTAACTCCGTGCTTCTGCCTTACGAATTCTTTTGCTCTTACGAAAACCAATCTTGTGCCTAACATTAAAAGTATCGAATTATTTACTGAAAAATTTGATCTTCACCGTGCCGATGCAGATGGCCACGGAGTTGCTCTGGCTAATTTTCCCCGCCTTGATCCCAAGCTCTTTAAAAATCTTCTGTGAACCTACATTACAATTGGAATTTGTGGAATCTGTGCGTGAGTTCCTATTTCAAAGCGTTATCTTTACATAAGTTATTGTTATATTCATTCTTCCCACCTCATTCATGGTTACCAGATAGCCGCAAATAAAATTGATGGCATATTAGCATTTTGAGGAGACTTTATCTAGCAAAATCTCTAATGGGTTTAACCCGATTTTTATGGCTATTAATGCCATCTCTGAAAAAGAAATCATTTTTGTCAATGATGTAACTGATTCCGGACTTAAGTGCAGTCACCAATAGCATTGGTAGGCAACTTGACCTTATATTTACCTCAGATATAGACAACTGTGTTTTTAAAAATGAAACCACTTTTCCTCTAAAATAGATAGCTACCAACCACCCCTTTTTCTAGTTTTTTCATGTGACAATGGTCTAAAATTCTAACGAACCCTTTTACAGTTTCAATTTTAGTTTCCACTTTGATTACTTATGACTTACAATTAACGATGTTTTACCACTCATTTTTAATTGTATCTCATAATGTGTACCATGTTTACCAAGGAATAGCGCCTCATATTCAACACGCTTTCAATGCAAAAAGCTAGGCACTCTTCGAAATAAAAGAAAAAAGGTCTGGTACAAATATCTTGAATATCTCTCCATTACGGATTTCTCCAACTATAACTCTGCCTTTATTGCCTTTTCGGAACTTTTTCAATTTTCCTACCTTAAATACTTGCACAACATTACACGCCAATTTCCGATTCCAAACGAAAATCTAATAACTAACCACCGTCCCTAAATTCTTTAATTGATCCCCAAGTAATAATATTTTTGCCGATTTCTTCACTAAGTATTTTACTAGTCCCATTAATGAACCTGAATATCCTTGATATTTGGTGTCATTTGCGATAGAGAGCTCAATATGTGGTCCCATATTGACAGTATCATATATAAAGGCAACTTGGCACCTTTTTTCTATCAAGCGCTGGTCTAAGAAAATTGCCAACCCTTATGTTACTAAATCCCTTTTTAAAACGTGTTTGCCCTCTTTTTGAATGTACTAGTCAAGTTTGTTCATCTTTTACGCCACCCAAATTCTTCGGATTGAAGCCATACAACGCCTCCGATTCGCTTTACTGGGATTATCCTGGATGGATAACTTAAATTTATCACCGTACCTACACAGATCATACAGTACCTCTTTGTACATCGGAAAGTTACCGACATTATCTTTGTCCATTAGATACGAATTCTTGTCGGTAATATCGATAGTCCTTTTTTACTTCTCCTCATCTCTCTTAACCTTCCCACGTAATCTGAGGTCTGTACCACTTTCTCGACTCAATTCTCACCCAACAAATTATGAACACCTAAAACCAATATCTAGGATGTTACGGGAAAGTAAAAACCCTTTTCGATTTCAACCTCAACAAAATTTCTCTAAGCAATTTCCTTTACTTTACCTCTGCTTCTCGACCCAATCAACCAACACATTAGTTTTAAGTACAGCTTTATATTAATTTTTTTAATTTTGAGTCTAGTTTTTAAGTGTGTGCTTTTAACAAGCTACGGTTTTCCCGTTCCTCAAATCAAATCATTAACCTACTATTGGAAGCTGCAGCTGACCTACTGTTATTAAGTTATTGTGGGTGAACCTTGCAGGGATGTAGCCATGTTATGGCTGAGTGCCTTAATTTTAAAATTTAATTTACCTGTACGGGAAAGCGTGATACGAATTTTAGAATTTGTAGACCTTTTTAGTTTCTATTTTTTCCTATTATTGCTTTCGATGTCGCTAGAAGAAGATCTGAGAAAGCATTTTTTGATTTTTAGATTTTCACATTGGAAGACATTTTGATTTCAATTGATAATGAAGTGATACAAAGATACAAATGTCTTGATAGCGAATATTTATTGTGTACGGGCCTTAATTTTTTTTTTGTTTGGTTGTTATGACATCTGTCAAACATATTTACTATACATCAAGTCATTGAGCATCATATTTTTTCATTGTGATGACTTACGGAAAGCATTAATTTTTTGTTTTCATTTGAAGAAAATGCTGCAGAGTCGCATCGATTGCTTGTCGAGGCATATGGTGATCTTGCTCTATCAGAAGCAACATGCAAAAGATGGTTTCAACGGTTCAGAGATAACGATTTTGGTGTGAGAAATGAAGAACGTGGAAGACCACCAAAAAAGTTTGAAGACGTTGAATTGCAAACAATATTGCATGTAGATGACACTTTGAGTCAGAAACAAATGGCAGAAATGTTAAGTGTTGCACAAAAAATAATTTCTGATCGTTTAAAAGTTATGGAAAAGATGCAAAAGTCTGGAAAATGGGTGCTACGTGAATTGAATGAAAAACAGATGGAAAACCGAAAAAGCACTTGCGAAATTTTGCTTGAAAGACACGATAAAAATGAGTTTTGCATTGGATTTATTTTCAGAATCCTAAACGGAAGAAATCATGGGTTAATCCGGGCAACCATCAACTTCGACTGCAAAACCTGATCGATTCGGCAAGAAGACAATGCTGTGTGTCTGGCGGGACCAGAAAGGTGTAGTGTACCACGAGCTCCTAAAACTTAGTGAAACTGTTAATATAGATCGTTACCGACAACAAATGATCAATTTGAACCATGCATTGATCGAAAAACGACCAGAATGAGACAGAAGACACGGCAAGGTAATTTTGCTTCATGAAAATGTACCTACACACAAAGCAAAACTCGTTCAGGATGCAACCAAAGCACTTGGCTGGGAGCTGCTACCCCACCCACCGTATTAACCAGACTTGGCTCTTTCTGACTACCATTTGTTATCATCGATCAGACACGCATTATCTGAGCAGCACTTCGAATCCTACGAGGAAGTCGAAAATTGGGTGGCTTTTTGATTTGCTTCAAAAGACGAACAGTTTTATTGGCGTGAAATCCATAAATTGCGTGAAAGATGAAAAAAATGTATAGCTAGCAATGGCTAATACCTTAAATAAAATGGTTTTTACTTACCCATTAAAAATTAGTGTTTTATTTTCTCTTTATACCGGTACACCTGGTATAATCGCTCTAATAGGGAAAACAAAACATATTTCGTAACAAAATAGAAAAGTTTGGGCTTCCCGGAGTCACATTTGCAAATAGATTTAGGTTAATTGGCGAATTTGAAATTTTACCAAAATATACAATAACAAGACCGGAATGGAACCAAGCCCTTTTACAGAATGTTAGACGGTAGCAACATTCCAAACTGCGATATAAGGCAGATCGATCCATTTAACTTGGGCAACGAAGTTAAGATATTAATATTTAAATTAAACTGTAACAAGACTGCGGCACAACCAGGCAGGATAAGGTGACGAATTATTTAAAGCAGCGGGAGGTGACTTGGAAAGAAACTGTGCAAAGAACCTCCTAACTGCGCCATTAATAAGGGAATAAGTGCGCTCTTCTTATCGTGTATAGGAACTTATTTGCCGTATTGAAAGGAAGTCTGAAACTATTACTTAACGATCTAATTGAACTCTCTTAGTGCAGTTTTAGGTCGAATAAGTCTATAATTTATCAAATATATTCAAACTGCGACAGATCTAAGAGAAGACTTCTTTAAAAACATACGAGTACTCATAAAAATTTTACAAATCTTACATGTCATAACGTATTACACAGTTTTTCAAACACGGATCAGACAGAATGTCGAAATAGGCAGCTGTATTTTGAGGTATCTATGGATAGGTAGTCTATACTCGGCTGCACTATTAACTTTGATAATGTTACCACATCAGAAACCAAACCTAGGATTTGTTAAGTTATGTATAAGATTTCATTTACTTTAATTAATGTAATCCTGATATTATTCCAAGTGTGGGATCAGACACACTGGTATAAATTCATGGACTCTAATTTCCGAATTGTCCGCCTATGTTTATTCTCACGGCTGGAAGAAATAGTCAGTAAATAATAATCTGAAAAACAATACGTGTGCAAACAGATTTTTGTTTATAAAAATAATTAAATTGTCAGTCGCGTGTTGAACAACGTAAAGTGCGGTCTTTCTTTTATCTTATTTGGGTTAACAGGATTAAATCTATCAATCGCTATTTCCATGGCCCTTTCAGATCCTAATCATTCCAGTTCAACGCAAAAGTAAGGGGGTATAAAAATGCCAGCAGATAGGGTGTGAATTTTTCATTGTTTCTATTGTTTACAACAAATCAAAAACAGGATTTATGTACATACGTATGTCAATCTACATACTCGTATGGTGTTGGCCATGTCTGATTTTGTGCCAAATAATTTGCGAAAAATGTTGATTTTCTTCTTTTATTAGAAGAAACGGTGGCTGAAGCGTATCTAGAGCTCCAAAAAGTTTACGGAGATGCTGCTCTAAGTTAAACAACATACCGTGATTGGACGATTATTTTGATATTGACCACCGTCCGCTTGAACGAAAGCCAAAATCCTTCGAAGACACAGCTCGGCCGAATATTCACGCCTTACGTTGCTAAACCCATTAAAACCTACTTCGGAACGCTCAAAAGGGAAGTGTTGCCCCACCGGGCACTTCAGTTCATATGAAGACGTCAAAAAATAGCCTTAAAAGGTAAACACTTTTACCGCTATGGTATTCGAGGTCTGCCAGAAAGATGGGAAAAAGTTGTAGCTAGCAATTGGCATTTGTAACTAATTTTTCCCAATAAAGTTGCATTTTCACCACAAAAAAAAAAAAAAAAAAAAACGCGATAACATAAATAAAACAGAAAACAAGTGGAAACATAAGAATTCCATGCATCTAGAAGAAGAAATAGTATTTGATTTCAAGAGCGGTGAATCAATTTTATTATTTTTATTGCGAATAAATTTCGTATAAGTCATACGGTGATTTTTCCCATAATAACTAACAAATGTGGATTTCGCATTCGGAGAAATATCCAAACATTTCATAGTGATGGTATATCCCGAAAAACTACTAGTCGCGTAGATAAAAACCTGTTCAAGCTAATCAAAAAGAGTTGCTTTATATCGTCAAGAGAAGTATTAAACATGAAATCAGCTTACAAATTTGAGTGGCGAAGAGCGGTTGATAGTGGCTTGTCATCTTACCGGTCAATTAAAAAGCCATTTACTTCTCAAAGAAATCGATTTGCAAGACTGAAGAGTACACATTTAAATTGATATATGATATTGAAAACAGTGCTTTTCTCCGATGAGTCTAAATTTAATTTGAAGAGATGTGACAGATTTCAAACGTTATTGAGGCCAAAGAGCAAACGAATAAATCTTCGTTTCACAAATAGGGCAATTAAGTATGGTGGAGGCAATATTATTTTCTGGGGATGTTTTTCCAGTCAAGAAGTTTGGCCAATCCACAATATTATGGAATAATTAATCCTTTCATGTACTGGAAATTCGTCAAAATGTCATGCTTCCTCATGCTAAGAAGAATATGCCGCTGCAATGTATCCTCTAACATGACAACGATCTTAGTTAGTCCACTTAAATTGTGAAAGATTGAATAACGAAAACAATATTGTTGTTATGAAGTGGCCAGAACAATCGCCTCAAATAGAAAATCCATGGGGAATTGTAGATCAGAAAATTGATCGCATGAAATGCCACAATTTAGACTCCATGCTTCGTCAGACTCGAATTGCCTGGAATAACATCCTTTCGCACATAATTTAAAAGATAGAAAATGTGCCTTAGTAATTCGAAATAAAGGCTACGCTACCAAATATTAGCAATAAAACATTTTTTGTTTTAAGTTTTGTCCACCTATTTTTTAATGAATTAATTTTGTTATATCATATTTTAAATAAATGAATAGTAATAATAATCATGTAAGCAGTTAATTAAAGACTGATATACATATGTATTTTGATTAGAGAAATATAAAAATGAGAAAATTGTCATAGGTTTTTTGAATTTTCTTTAGTTTTTATCAAATTGAAATCATTTCGTGCTTTAATTTTGGCCAACACTGTATATGCGTATAGAACTTAAAATTAACTTTGCAATCGCAAAACTCCTAAAAACAGTTGTTTTGTTTCTAAATAAGATCGAAATAAAATTACATACCAGGTGTACGGTATAAAGTGAGCGTTTTTTGTGAAAATAAAACACTAATTTTTAATGGGAAAGTAAAAAACATTTTATTCAAAGTATTGGACATCACTAGCTACACATTTTCCGCATCTTTTATTCAATTTATGCATTCCACGAAAATAAAACTGATCGTCTTCTGAAGCAAATCAAAAAGTCGCCCAATTTTCGACTTCCTCGTAGGATTCGAAGTGCTGCTCAGGTAATGCGTGTTCCATCGATGGAAACAAGTGGTAGTCAGAAGAAGCCAATTCTAGTGAATACGGCGGGTGAGCTATCAGCTCCCAGCTAAGTGATTTAGTTGTATCCTGAGCCAGTTTTGCTTTGTGTGCAGGTGCATTGTCATGGAGCACAATTACCTTGCCGTGTCTTCTGGCCCATTCTGGTCATTTTTCGATCAATGCATGGTTCAAATTATTCATTTTTTGTCAGTAGCGATTTGTATTACCGGTTTCACCAGGTTTTAGGAGCTCGTGGTACACCACACCTTTCTGGTCCCGCCAGACACACAGCATTATCTTCTTGCCGAATATATTGGTTTTGCAGTCGAAGTTGATGGTTGTCCCGGATTTACCCATGATTTTTTCCGTTTTGGATTCAGAAAATAAATCCAATTTTCATCGCCAGTAACAATTCGATCCAAAATTCAAAATGCAAATTCATGTGGCACCCATTTTGCAGACTTTTGGATCTTTCCCATAGCTTTCAAACGGTCTTTTTTGTGCAACATTTAACATTTCTGCCATTTGTCCATGACTCAAAGTTTCATATTCATCTAAAATTGTTTGCAATTCGGCGTCTTCAAACTTTTTTGGTGGTCTTTTTTGCAGGACTTTTCTTCAAATAAAAACAACAAAATAATGCTTTCCGCATTATCATCATTTCTGGTACAAAATTTGACATTTTTAACACAATAAAAGAATATGATGTTGTAAGAATATGTACCTATTAGACATTTAAAATATTAGACTCGACAATCTCTTTTTTTAAGGATTTGGATAAGACGGGGAGATGAATATTGTTGTGCTTCCAGATTCTACTACTTCTTTTTTCTCAGGCATGTTAGTTGCATGCCTGTAGACCTTTTGTTGTGAATTTACTATGGATTTACTGAGTATTTACACCATTGATCATCTTGGAGTATTTGTTGTTTTGTTTTTTGGAGCGGAATATCTCGGTATTCACTCAACACTTCATTGAATTGGTTTTCCTTCCATATAAATACATGAAAAAAATAAAATACGTTATTTATTTACTTTTTTTTTGTTTTGTTTTTTATATAAAAAAGTGTTCTTTTTTCGTTCTCTTTTTGTGCTTTTTTTTATAGTAAATTAGTTTTTAGCACTTTTTGCCTAGTTTTGCACCGTTTTCTCGTCTTTTCTTCTGACCACTGCACTAACTTGGTTATCACTCCAGATTTACTAGTTTTTTGTTTCAGACCGGAACAGAGCCGGTCAGAGCTATATAGCTCAGTTTTTTCTGTGTTTTCCCTTTTATTTACTCTTTAAAGTTTTCCTGTTTACTAAACGATTATCACTCCCGTTATTTTCACCGTGCAAAATATCTTACGAATGAAAGGAGGGAGAAAGGAAAGAAAATTGAATGGAGGGGAACATGTTGACCGGATAAAGGGTTCTTGTGATTGCTAATGGTTATACTCAGATGGATACAGATACCAATGCTTCTGGTAAAGAATATACACAAATGTAAAGCTACATGCTGTAAGGAAGGTAGTACGCCACTGAGGCATCCATGATGCAGGAGTCGCACGCTCGCAATTACTCGGCTGTAGCTCATCGGAATAGGTTGGTTTTTGCCGCTACCACGTGCACCTCAACTTACTAACCTTTTTATTTCCTGCCGAAATTATCAAAAAAAGAAAACAAAACAAGGATAGATAAGAAGAAAACTGCTTTTAAACGAAGGGAGGAGAGATAGATGACAAAAAAAAGGAAAAAAAAAGGAAAATCACATCTGTACCATCATCACTGTGCAAGTACCTACAAAACCGACACTTATTTAACTCATTATAGCTAAACCTAAACTAAATTAATCTTATGTGTCCTACACCGATCAAAAATACATCTAGTTAAGTTGAGGTATAACCTAGACACTCTGCAAATCCGTGATGTGGTTCAGCCATATACCCAGTGTGGTTAATGTTATGTTATGTTATGTTAAAGAAATACCAGTTTCCACCCCGTGACTCGACATTAAATTACGAACTATACTTCGACCAACCCTAGTACCCATCGAAAGTGATGTGTGTGTGTGTCCAAAAATTCCACACACCAACGCGATTTATAAAATTCAACGATCCCAAACAAACACATAACACTTCTTTGCTTTTTATATTATTTAGTTAGTCATATATATCCTTTCTTATTTTTATTAGATATCCTTTTTTTTTCTTGAATTTGGGGTTTTGAATAATTTTTTTTTTTTTTTTGTTAAATTTTTTTTCGATAATTACTAAACATGCGCCCATCATTCACATTAACAAAGAATAAAAAGGTAAGTTTTTTGCTGTTTACTGGAGGTTCTGCTACTGAAGATAAGAGAAGGGCTCCAAGGAACAGTTGTCCGAGACTTCACGACGTTCTCACATGATATCATACGGTTCAGTCCAGATCGTCAAAATCAGAGACACCGGGCTGAAACCTCAAATTCAAGAACCAATGACCGTTTTAGAGAAAATTCCAGAAGTCGCGTGGAAAAGAAGTTATCCAATCCATGCGAACTCGGCAAGTGTAAGCTTTAACAAGTAAACAACATGGCGCATATAACGAACGTAGCTAGATACGACCAGGAGGGAGGCGCAGAACAGTAGACGAAGACAAAGACTACAGCCAGAGGACAGTCAAAGAATAAAGGACAAGACGCATAACTTACGAAAACAGAGAGAAATGAGGACAACTTAATGTCAAAACTTGACTATGATAGCCAAGTTTGAAAAGAGCATTGCCATTATGAGCGAAAAGATAAGCTATTGTACCATGGGCTTTTAGAAGCCTCATCTTCCTAGGAGAATATTACGAAAACAAACAGACAGTTTAACGATACTAGAGAACGACAAGACAGACTTGAGTTACCTCCATACACCAGGACTTGCACTAACGAAAAAGAAAGACAAAATATCAACTCGACAGGGATACTACTGTAACGACAATGGGTTCAAATTTGACGGTACGTCCAAAACGATGCTTGATCTCCCCTGCAAAGGGGATTTTATGACATACCATCGGTGTGATCGTAAAATGCACTTTGGTTGCACCACAGTCTCGGAAAAACTCTACCGAAAAATGTCTATGGCAAAGAAAGAGGAGTGGAGGTGTGCTACCTGCAGAAGAGAACTGCAAAATGCTGTAGTTGATGCTACATCAAAATCTGTATCGGTGACAACTACCCCAAATCAACCTCACCTAATGTTAATAAACATCAAAATGCACCAAACACCACTAGCAAATCTTTTATCGAAGAAATAAAATTAATGAGAAAGGAAATGTCGGAAATAAAAACCAACTGTGAATTTGTTGCAAATTAACCAGCACATGGCACAAAACAATAATATCCTTCAAAAACTCTCCGATGAAATCAAAAAATTAAAAGAAAACAACCAAGAAAAAGATAAACAAATTATTTAATTGGAAACTAAAAATAATACACTAGAGCAACAGGTACTAAAAAACAATAGAGAAATAAAAAATATTCCACCCACGATTGACGAAAACTTAACCGAAGTTGTTAAAGCAATCGGAAACACAATAAACTGTGAAATAAACACATCCGATATAATTGACATTTACAGAACAAACAAACGAAACCCAAAAAATTCTTCGATAATTGCATCTTTTACTAACTATGCGTGCAAAACAAATATAATTAAAAATGCAAAGTTTGCTCGCAAAATCGAATTAAAGAAGATTGGGGAAAATACCAGCAACTATTAAAACAGACAGACGGAGAGTGACGCACATGTATTCGTTAACAATCAGCTGACTCCTATAAATAAACATTTACTCTGGCTGGCCAAAAACAAAGCCAGAGAGTGTAATTGGAGATTTGTGTGGGAGGCATCGGGCAAAATACTTGCAAAAAGAACTGAAAACGGCGAATCCATAAAGGCTCTGTTACCGATATAAATAGAATCTCCATCTAAATTACACCAACAAAAGAAACGTTGTTAGAAAATCGAAAATAATAAAAAAATGATGGAAAACCAATATAGCGACGCTTACATCGATTTTATTGTAATACATGGTTTTACCGGTATTGATGCAGATCTTATTAGGAATACGAATTTTTTTGTATCTTTAAATATAAGGTCCATAAGGAAGAATTGGAGTGTTTTCGTACCAGAAATAGAAGCTTTTGTTCATTACATTGATATTATTGTTTTAAATGAAATTAATATAGACGAAGAAGAAATAATTATTGTTCTATTAATTATTATTCAGTAATAGAAAGAAACGCAAAGGTGGAGGAATTGCAGTTTATATTTAAAATAATATTAAGTATTCCAGTATTAATAAAGAAACTGATTGCTACGAATATGTACATCTAGAAATGGATGGTAAAAACGGCAAAACATGCCTATTTTTAACATCACACAATTAATTGAAGAACTGGACAACCATATCAAACATGAAAGGGAATTAATCGTTTTGGGTGATGCAAATATTAACTTAAAAAAATTAAATGACCCCAAGATAGTAAGTATTTAGAAATAATGGCATCAAAGGACTTAATGAATGTTATAAGCCAACCAACTCGGCTTAATATAACAGCCAATATTTCGACAATAATTGATCATATTTTTGTTAGCGTCATGAAACAAGATATTATATCGGCCGTTATTGAAACCGATATATCAGATCACTACGCAACATTGTATGCTACAACCAATTTGAACCTAATCAACTAACTGGCAAAGATAAAGTGAAGAAAATTACGTTGAGCGACTATACAATATATTTGTTAACAAAATTAACGATATATACACGCAAACAACAAAAATAGCAAATACCAAAAATAGCAAACAAAAAACATGGATGTACCTGATGTAGCTGGAATATGCAAAAGAAGAGACAAGCTCTATAGGAAATGGAAAAACAACCCACTAAACCGAGGATATGAAACTGAGTATAAAAAATATAGAAATGTTGTGAATAAAAATTTTGTAATAACTAAGACTAACTTCTACAAAAAAAGATTTTCGAACGCCAAAAATGACCCGGGAAAAATATGGAATGTGCTAAATGAACTTATGGGGCGAAAAAAGAGATCAATAGATGAGATAGTTATGAGCCATTTTTTCGATGAATACGAAACTAACGAACTTAGTTAAGAAATTTGCGGAACAATTCTCTAGTCAAGCATCCAAGATAGTGCATGCTTCATCCCATGAAAATATACATCTAGCAAAATCAATCTATGTAGAGGAAGCCAGCAAAGCAGAAGCTTACAGAATGTTGTGCTGTTTAAAAACCGACAAGGGACCAGGAGCAGATAATATTAGACCGATCGATCTCGAATTAAATGCTTTGTAGTATAGGGTTTTCTAATAGGGACTTGACAACTTTGGATTTAATTTATGAACGCACTCTTTCACTAATCATCAAACTGTCACTGTCAATTTATTCAGTAAACTCAACATTGTAAAATCATGGTAAAGTACACTAACGAGCAACGTCTGCAAATTATAAAAATTTTCTACAGATATTCAGAGTCGGTGACTGCAACTTTAAGAACGTTTACTCCAATTTTCGGTCGTAATTCTCGCCCTAGTAGACAGGCAATAACAAGTTTAGTGCAAAAATTTGAGTCTACATATTCGTTGTGTGATGTTGCCGTGTCAGTGAGATAACGGGTTGGTCAAAGTGTCGAAAATATCGCTGCCGTTCAGACGTCCGTAGCAAACGATCCAAATCAGTCAATTCCAACGTGTTCTCAAGAATTGGGCATCGCTCAGACCACATTATGGCGTATTTTGCGTAAGGATCTTGGTCTACACCCATACAAGATGAAGCTGACTCAAGAATCGAAGCCAATGGACCATTTGAAACGACGCACGTTCTTCGATTGGGTTCTGGAGAAGATTCGCCAAGATGATGAATTTCATCGCAAAATCATCACGACGAAGCTCATTTTTGGCTAAATGGGTTCGCCAATAAGCAAAATATGCGTTATTAGCCGGGTGCAAACCCACATGTGCTTCATGAATCACCACTTTATCCACAAAAAATAACTGTTTGGTACGGTTTTTTGTCTGGCTACGTTAAGTCATTGGTTTATGCCAAAACGCCGACGAAGTTGGAAGATCTCAGAGCCAACATTGAACGCGAAATAGCGGCCGTTTCGGCCGAAATGTGTGGCCGAGTCGTTGAAAATTGATTCCAACGAGTCGACAACGTGCCCACGGTGGCCATATGAACGAAGTCGCGTTCCATTCATAAATGTTTTGATTGAACTTCAAGCTAATAATAAAGTTTTTGAAATATCTCAAATGGTTTGCCTTTTATTTAAAAAAAAAGTTGTCAAGTCGTTATAAGAAAACCCTATACAAGAGGGGAGTGAAAAACCAGATAGGGAACCATAGGCCCATCGCAATTCTGCCTGTTGTAGAAGAATGCCTTGAGGAAATAATAGTACAAAGACTAACAAATTTCACAGAAAAACATAAAGTTTTACAGTCAAACCAATATGGCTTCCAAAAAAATAAGAGCAGTGGGTTACTACTGGGAGATCTCGCAAATGTGATTAACGCAGGTCTAAACAAAAACACCATGTTATAGTCATGTTTTTCGACTTCAGCAAGGTCTTTGATACATTAAGCCATGAGAGAATCATCGAAATCCTCTACTGAATTGGCGTAGAGGAAAGAAAAAATATCGGGAAGAAAAATAAGGGTAAAAGTAAGAAACACACTGAGCTAAAAAAAGCAAATTCTGTATGATGTACTACAAGGTTTAAGACTGTTACCAATTCTCTTCATCTTATATACTAACGAGCTTCTTCGTGTGCTTAACAAAAGTACAGTCTTTGCATACGCCGATGACCTAGCAATAATTGTTAAACACAAGTGCATTAATACTGCGATCTCGATAATGCTAGGTGAATTTAATAGCGTCTCAAAATGGTGTCACGATCAAGGACTTGTGATTAATGCTGTAAAAACGAAACTGATGCACATAAGTATGCCACATAAGACCAAAGTTTCCATCAGCATATATCATCAAAACAAAGACTGCCCAGCGACAACGAAAAGTGATGCTATTGATGTGCAGGGTGACTGACTCGAACTGCAACTTTTTAAAATGCTATAATTTTTTTATTTTTTGATAAATTTTATTGTGCCGAAGCAAAAAATGTTGGAAAATACATCAATTTTCAAATTGTATCAGTAGTTTTTAATATGTCCACCTTTGGCGCAAATAATAGCCTTGAGACCGAAGAAAGCATAGCACCCTGCACGCAAGTTGCTCTGCGGTATTTTGTCCCATTCCCGGCGAAGTGCTTGCTTGAGGTGGTTCAAACTTTGGTATTTTTTAGGGCCAACCTTTGCCTTTAAAATATCCCAGACAGAGAAATCCAACGAATTTGCATCCGGAGAATTTGCAATCCATTTTGTCGAAGAAGTTAAGTGTGGAACATTGTTTTTTAACCAATCTCGGTTGACGCGCTCTTTGTGAGACGGTGGCGAGTCTTGTTGAAATGTTCACGATCTCCAACCGAAATGATTGTTTGCCAAAGGCTTCAATACTGCCTCTAAGTTAGTTTCACGGTATACGATCGCATTAATTTTGACGCCACATTCCAAAAATACGAGCGGAGAGTGACCATCGGCGGTTATGGCGGCCCAAAACATCACCATCGGTGCTGACTGCTTTCTGGTAGCCGTCCGAAGGTGTTCATTTTCGAAGGATCTCTCTGGCAAGTAAACTTGGTCATTTTGTTTGTTGACATATTGCTCGATAACAAATGGCGACTCATCGGAAAAACCAAATTCGGCAACTCACCACTTTCGTGCAAGCGTAGCAACTCCTTCTCTCTTTCGACTCTAACTAAGATCGTGTGCTTTTTGGAACTTTAATGGCTTGAGCCCAAGCTCATTTTTCAGTATGTATTGCATCCGCTCCAACAATATGTTGAGCTCACGGGCCATTTTTCTTCCACTTCGACTCAGATTTCGCTCAATTCGAGCCTTCACTTTTCGAACCTTTCTGCCGATGTTGCTGTTTTTCTGCCAGTATCACGGTAACGAGCCATGGCTTGAGATACAAATGATTTATTCAAGTTGAGGTGCTGGAGGGCTCTAACGATAACTACTTGTGGTTTCCCAGCCCAATATAAAGCAATCACACTATTACGTTTGAATTCCATCGCGGATAAAAATTTTTCAACAAAACTGAGACGCAAAAATACTGAGACGTTTAAAAGGCTTGTAAATACAATTATCTGTCATGTGTCAAAATTTGAGCTCACAGTAATGAACGGTTTGGAAATTATAGCAGTCTGAAGTTGGTTGCAGTTCGATTCAGTCATGGTGTAGTTAAGGCTATAAAGTATCTGGGAGTTGTAATTGGTGATCACTTATGGCATGAACAAGTCAATGAGATACGTGTGCGACTTAAAAATGCGGTTTTTGCGATGGTGTACCTCAAAAGATACACAAGCGTAGAGGTGTAGAAGCAGGTATACCTTTCACTTGCTGAATCCCGTTTAAGATACGGAATATTAACGTAGTGTTAAAACTTTATTTCCTTAATCTGTATTGTGTAACTTAAAAAAAATTAATTTGGCTGAGTCGTAATTATTTCTTTTTTTCTCTTTTTTTTTTAATTTTTTAAAACTAAAGTCAACTGAGCTAAAATCAAAATTTGAGTTTTTTAAATATTAAAACTATTGTAAATAGATAAGCAACATGCTTTGTGACGTTTTTAAATAAAATAAAGAAAGAGAATAAATAAATAATATAAAAATTCTTACATCTATAATGGATAGGAAATATTTGGCACATGCGACATACGACGACTTGTATGCCTACATATGCTCAATGACGATACATATGACAAACCGACCGCACAAACTGGATCTAGTCGACATATTGCGAGATAACATTAAGAATCGAGTTGCCACACTTATTTTCGGTTGCTCCATACGGAGTATACAGGACTTTGCGCCGAGTGTAGAAGATCGGAAAGTTATTTGTCCGCCAAAGACGAACGTTACAAAAGACACGTGACAAATATTAACGAATACCCTTTACATAGAAGAGGGACTATACACCAGCAGGATTTCACTGATAATGACGACTTTGTGAGGCGGCTCTACAAAAAAAACTGACGAGTAGCCTCAACAACTACACTAAACCTAATCGTTCAATTAAGACAGTAAGGACGAAAGTTTATAAAATGGAACCGACGAGTATATAACAAATTTGACGAATCTGCAGACCTGTCCTTCCGGATTCCATACGCTGACTTGCTTCAGTTGTGGGTAGAGGAATATTATTTTAAACTGCATTAAGTGTCAGGCAAATCTGCAAATCAGAGTGAATACCGGCGGTCATCCACCGATGCCGACCACAACCCGGGGGAACCTCCACAAATCTAGTCAGCAAACATCTTGCAGAGTGGCCCAACGACACTTATAGCGTAGACACATCCAAAAGTTCCTCAACGGAAGACTCTACACCAACGAATAGTGAAGAATATAGAGAAGCGAGGAAGCGTATTTTTGAAGAAAAAATGACAATGCCAGAAATACGAAAAAATATAAGAAAATACAAAGGCTAAGGGAAAAAATGTTCTTTAAAACAACAACGATTAAAAGGAATCTTAGAAACTGTGATAACATTACGCCACGACAACAGACCGTTCGCCCAAGTAAATATCGCGGGAGAGGATGTCTTTCGATGTATTTCTTTGTTCGCTAGAGTTTCTGAAGGGACATAACATTACCCTAACAGGCATGACGACCGATATACGGACAGCTGATGGGAAAATTTTCGGACGATTTACTTCTCCTTTCTCATAGCATGACAAAACCAGGGACAACAGCTATTTGGAGGTAGATTTTTGGGTAAGTTTCGCAGTCACTCCAAACATAATCTCGGGACTAAACTTGTTATTGCCAACCGAAAACGACTCCCCAATCCTAGCGCTCACCCAAACACAAACCGAACAATTGGAAAGGTTGAAACAACTTTTTCTGTCGTTCGCAATCACCGGGTTTGGCAAGACGAAGCTTCGAGATCATGCGATAGAAGCAAATAAAAATCAGTCTCCCATCAAGCAAAAGCATTATACCATTTCGCTACCGATATAAAAACTCTTATTAGACGGACTAGATCGAATGATCGAGTTAAGGGTAATCGAAGAAAGCAATAATGCTTGGAGTTCGCTGGTAGTATTGGTGACAAAAACGGGAAAGAATCGTCTATGTCTAGACCGAGAAAGGTTAACGCTGTGGCGAAAAAAGTAAGCCTACCTTCTTCCCCACATCGATGGTCTATTAAGCCGCCTCGATTTGAAAGATGCGTTTTGACGGATTCCTCTGGAGGCCAAATCAACGGATAAGGCAGCTTTCAAAGTCCCTGTGTGGCCACTTTATTAATTCACGGTCATGCCCATTGGATTTATAGCGTTACAGAGCTTAAATGCTATGCGGCCGTTTTGTCTATGAAGAAGTTTATGTTGAGGGCTTACCCTTTACTATCATAACGTGCTAGGCGGAGCCTGAAACTTCAAGGCTTCGTCTTTGAGATCGAACATAGAAAGTTTATCCGAAACGTAATGCCCGATACTCTCTCACGTGCCCATGTGGCAAAGCTCAGTACCCAATCCGATATTCTGCAGGTTGATCTCAACTGTCCATATTTTTTGTCAGAGAAATATAGGGAGTTGAAGAAGATCGTAACAAAAAATAAGGACCGACTTCCAGACACATGCATCTTAGACGGATTTGTGTATAAGCGAATTGACATACGAACAAGAAACCCGATTCACGACAGTTTAGTCTGGAAACTCTAGATTCAGAAGGAGTTGCATGAGAGCTTGATAACTGCACCGGTCATTGGATATAGCGGAAATCACAACACTCTGGCTCGTCTGAGGCAGATACTCTCCTGGCCGGACATGGTATCAGATGTACAGAATCTTGTCAGGTTTTGCGAGGTCTTAAAGTGCTGCAAGTCATAAAACACGATGTCTAAACTGCCGATTTTGCAGCAGGTTTCTACTTAGCGACCTTTCCAGATGCTGCATATTGACTTTTTACGAACGAAGAATAGCAATCACAAATTCTTTTGTCCTAGACCATTTTTCGAAATATGTGTTCTTAAAACCAGTAATGAAGGCAACAGCAGTAGCAACGTGAAAAGTCAGATACAGGAGATAGTGGTGAATAAGCAAAGACACTTTCACGTATAGTAAGATGTTTTCAGCATTTTCATCTTCTTCAAGACAAAGTCGGGACTTCGGAGAGTTGACTAGATTTATTCTGTTGAACTGATAACTTAAGCCGCTGTGTCCTATGAAGTAACTTTTTATGTTTTTGATATCGTGCCGACTTTAATTTAAACATCTATTGGCGAAGTTTTTGAAGGGCAGAACGGCTCATTTGGTCTGTCTTAGACCTAAATTATCCCCCCAATATGCCTTGTCATTCCCATCAATGCTCTCATGACTAGGGACTCACCACAGTTTGGTTTTTTTCCTGGAGCTTGGTTTTAGGAGGGTTTTGAAATAATACTTAACTGATTTGGAGTCAATACAAGCTAAGGGCATTTATAGCTGCCTGACTGTCCATGTATGTATAGATGTTTACGCCTTTGACACCAGAGTTGTAAATGTGTATGGCACATACGTACTTGGCGTGGAGTTCTACCCGGAATAGACTAGGACTTTTTCAATAGCTATGATTATATTTAGGTTTAGTTCGTGTATTCCAGCTCCCACTCCCAATTCCATTTTAGAATCATCAGTATACTGTATACCAGCCCTTATGGCTGTTTGATGGGTTATTGCTAACCCATGCGTCTTTACTGGGGATCTTCGTAGAGAAGCATTTATTTATTCTTTTATTTACCACGCAGATCATATCAAGTTCTAGTACTTCGGAAAGTAGGGTCCTTATGTCAGGGACGAGAAAACTTTATGGACTCGTTCTACCGTAGGAAGAATCTTCGCAGCTCTTGGTTGTAGTAAGTTAAAAGGGATCTATATTGTTTCTAAGTCCCGGTGTGTTTGACTAGTATGGATCGTTTTGCCATAGTTCTCTTAACCTTACAGCTATTTTTAAAACAATAGAATGATAGTGATATCATTCGATAATAATGTGTCCTTTCTTGTCGTCACAGTACCAGACAAGTTCGTATAGTGGTGTGGAAGACATTTCTGCAGCAAAGTACGCCGATGAACCTACGAACCAACGCAGTTCCCAGCCGTTGTGGCGCCCTTGTTACAAAACCTGGAATGAGGGAGAACTTAATATCTTTCTCAATAAAGATGGCTGCTATCGGTCTAAAACGATGTTTGGAAAAAATTATCACTCTAATTTTGCTTTTTAAACCAAAAATCTTCCAATGATTTGCCCTTGGCTCTTGGATAAGTCCAATATCGATGTTCTCTTCAACACATTGCTGGCTAAAGGTGTCCGATGCACCTATAGCTTAGTGCAGGTTTGCCTCAGAAGGGATGTCATCTCATGGGTGTATAATCAGGTTGCTCTGTAGGGTTTGTTTGTTTCTCCTCTACGTCCTACGAAAGTCTGTTGAGAGGAATCATGTCTTCTACATCTTGGACCGCTAATATATCCTCTATTTGTCTTTTTACCTGCGCTAATCGTCGTTGAATTAGGTCCCAAACCGTTCTGGTTGGTGATTTTTTTGCTGGTTTTGGCTATGGTGCTGTGCTGTACTGTGGTTTCTGCAGCTGCGGGTGCAGCTTCTTCACTTGGTCCTACAGCGTTTGCGCTAGTGGGATATCCCTACGTGGGATATTGCTCACGCTTTCGCCAACTCACACTGACGTCGTGTTTAGGGTCGTTGATTTAGAGCTCTGTTGGTTGTCTTGTCGGAGCTTCTGAGGATGAGCCAGGTCTGACAAAATCGGTACGAGCGCTTTCATAGCACTTTCATTTATTGCAAGGACTAGGTGGGCGATATCTCTATCATTTGATCTTTGCGAAATTCTCTACTTTATTGTGTTGAGTTCTTTGTTTTGTGTGTTATCCATAATCCTCTCTTATATCTGAACCATGTTTATTTGTGAGAGGTTTACGATCAAGGTCGACTGATACGACTCCAAGTCTGACATAGCTCGTTATATCACACGAGACTTTGTCGACGGTTATGTTCCCGGTACGAATTCGTTTCGCTTCGGATTGAGGAGGGTTGTTGTTCTCGAATCGCATTTGCTTTACCTCGGAACCCTTTTCTGCCACATTTTCTTTTGCATAAATCTGGACATGCTCTTAATTTTACTCCTTCTTTAGCGCACGCTTGAATCTGCGTTGTTCAGCTGGCGTGAAAATGACGCACTTGGAACCAGTCTGAGCCGGTTTGCCAGATGTCTAGGGTATGTCTGTCTCATCGGAATGTAGTTCGTCCGATTGTACACTGTTGCACAAGGTAGTAGATTCTGAGACGGAGTCGCTAAGTAAAGACAAATTCTCCTCTGCTCGATTGGCAGATGTCATGTCGGAAGCGACAGGGTATTCTTAAACATCCCTACTTGATGATGCAATTGCCGAAATCACATTCTCTGTTATTTTTGGGGCAAAATTATCTATTTTGATTCCCGTCTAACTACAGTCTTCCTTTTTCTCAAGAAAAAATTAAACCAGGTTGAAGGTCGGAAGAATTTCTCCGAAGTGCTTAGAGCGGGCAAAGTAGAAAACAATAAATAAATAAAACAACAAAGTAGAATTAAAAAAAAAACGGTTAAAAACTGTTAAAAAGGACAGCACCGCATGGTGTGGTGTAAGCACTCGAGTCTCTAGTAAGCATGGTGGTGTGAGATCCTTGGCCCGATCTTCTTTAATTTTTCTAAAATAAAAAGCCGTACAGCTACACCGTCAGTTAGAGGTGCTCCACCTACAACAGCCACAACATAAAGAAAAAAAGAAAAATAAAACAAAAAGTTTAACAACAAAATAAGTAAAACAATGACAGAGACAGTAATAAAAGATTTGTTCTGAAAGTGAAATGACTTTATATTTTTATACAAACATATTTAACTATTCATCAATATTAATGTTGTTCCCTTCAAAATTATCCCAATTATCCCAATTATATCTCAATTATTGTATATAATGCACTTGTGCAAACGCCTTTTCCAATCCTCGAAGCACTTCTAATAAGCACATTTTGATATAGCCTTAAGCTCTTCCAGCGATGCCGTTTTTATTTCCTCAATTGTTTCAAATATCCGTCGTTTCATAGGTCCATTCAGTTTTGGGAACAGGAAAAAGTCTCATGGGTTAAAATCCGGTGAATATGATGGCTGAGGTATGATTTTCGTATTGTTTTTGGTTAAAAAATCTCTTACAAGTAACGATGGATAAACAGGTGCATTATCGTGAAGCAAAAGCCATGAATTGTTTTTTCGTATTGCTGCTCGCAAACGGCGCATAACTTTAAGGTAATACTTCCAGTAATACTGACAGCATGACCTTGAGGTTAAAACTGCTACTGCACTACACCACAGTGATCGAAAGAAATAATGATCAAACCTTTGGCGTTCGATCGAACTTGGCGTGCTTTTTTCAATCTTAGCTCTCCTGGGTGCTTCTATTTGGACAATTGGGCTTTGGTTTTGATGTCATAACCATATACCTATGATCCGTCACCAGTTATGACACTTTTGAGCAAGTAAAGATCGACTTTAACGTCATTCTTGAGCTCCTGAGCGATGCTCATGTGATGATTCTTGTAATCAAAATTAAGAAGTTTCGGAAGAAACTTCGCTGACACATGTCTCATGTCCAAAACATACGAAAAAAATTGAATGTAAAAAAGTGCTGGATCGCCCAGAGCGAGGTTCGTTATTGGCATCTTTGCGGCCATCTTGGAAGAGCTCAAACCACTTGTAAACATTTTTTTCACTCAGAACAGACTCCCCGTATGCCACTGTCAACATTTCAAGTATATGAGAGCACTTAATTCCCGTTTTTACAAAAAAATTGATGTAAATTCTTTAGTCCAATTTTTATAATAATTAAAAATCGCTGAGCACGCCAAAGTACGTCTAACCTTTGTATCTGTAAAAAACTGTGAAAATATGTTCGGGACATGTGTATCAACACAGCAAAAAATAAGAATCGATAATCGAATGTACGCCGCCCGCGAAATTTCAGAAGTCACCTTTTGAAATTAATTATTTCTACTACTACACATCTCGTGTAGTAGTAAAAACAATTATAGGTTAAGATATAGATTTGCATTTATTTTAATTAATTGTTAAAAATAAGGCTAGGGTGTGAGTTTATGAGTGGGAGTTTTTTTTTTTTTAATTTTACTTTCGGTTGAGTTTTTGTGCTGGAAAAAATAAAAAAGATTTATTTTTAAAAGATTCTTCGAAATTCTGGCACCAAAATGACGAAGAATCTGTAATTACTGGTAGGTCCTAGGTATATGTAACTTTTTTTTTTTTGGCTTGGATTTTTTTAGTTTTTTTTTTTTTTTCAAATAGAATGCGGTGTAGGGTACGTAGGGTTAAGTTAGCTTTGGGCTAAGTTCTAATTCGTCAATTATGTTTCGGTATTGCTCGAATAAGGTAAGCGTAGGTTTAGTTAGCTTTAAGCACGTAAGTCCCGGTCTCGCACAGTAGTGATGGCACAAATGTGATCTTCCTTTTCCTTTCTATCTATCTATCTATCTTCCTCTTCTCCTTCCTTTTAGGTCCGTCCGTTTAGACAATATAAAGTAAATTAGCTTTCTTCTTATCTATCCTTGTTTTCTTTTTCTTTTTTAATAATTTCGGCACAAAACAAAATATACATATACAATATAAAGAAAAGACCCTCAATTCCCACAAGTTTATCGCATTATTAGCATATTTTACCATATATTAGTCAGAAAAATAGGTATATAATTGTGTATATGTTGCTCTAAAATTGAACACCAAAATCTAGCCCATTCCTTCATATTTTTACATTGTGTAGAACCTATTTGTTTTATCAAGAACAAAAAGACAAAAAAAAAAAAATTATTATTGCGCTAATGTTGTCATTGTCGAAAGAAGAAAATATAATGCAAAGACAATTGTTGTCCTTTCAATCTCTGTTCATGTTCATTTTTATTTTATTATTATTACGAAATCTTCTTATGCTCATACATATAGGACAAAAAGATTCTCTGTATATCTTGTACGAGTATATGATAATACAAAAAGAAGTACCTTCTTTTTGATGCTAGATAACTGCTAGAGAATTTAACCAACATATATCCCATCAATCTAATTAATGGGCCCTCGGTCTTATAGTCTGCAGAAATTCAATTTTTCAAAATAAAACAAATCCCCAGACAGTTCGCATTGCTTCCAATCCATTTCATTCGAAACGCACTATAGCATCTTTTTCTTCGCCCAAGTATACAACGTACCGTAACATGCTCAGCTTCAACTTTAAAAGTGAAATTCCCGTCGTCTCGCTTTGCTTCAATTGCATTTCTCCTTACAAATCATCAGTTATAAAGGGTAAGCTTGTTCGAATCCATCTCCTAAGGACCAACTTTCAAAGCACAACTTGAAATCAGTCAATTAAGCTCTGTTTCCTTGCATCTGGCCCCATACATCTACATGACTGCAATGGCATATCAATCCGGCAACTGTTGGAAGATTTTGATTCCTTTGGCATGGAAATCGGATGAATACTTGGAGTACGTCTGGCCAAATAGATTTCAAATGTGGATGCACTGAACCAAACACAAACAGAATGATGGACGAACAACAACATGAAGGACGTGCCAAGTAGTCGTCGAGAACTCAAACAAAAATATTGAGTGAAGCTACTTCTATATCTGGATGATATTGATGAAATTACCATGAAGGCATTCAGTAATGGAACAAATCGTTACATTGCAAATTGGTACAGAACACAGCATTCAGTTGTTTTCACGATATTGCAATACCAAAAAAAGAACACTATCAATTATGGAGATTTTTTACTTGTATTGTCTTAAGATCAAGGACATGATGTTGATTATCCATTTAGTAGATGGACGTTCAAATTCCTGTGGCTATGGGAATAAATGCTTTGGATAGATCTGAACAAATCGATAAAACGAAGTACATAAATCCAAGAGAATACAGCATACAACGAAATATATGCCCAGCAAAACATCTTCAAAATCCTGGTGATACTTTCACGGCACCGACTTGAAGATTTGGGATCTTCACACTAATGGATTGTGCCTAAGCAAATGAGTAAGAGAAATGCCAATGTGTCGAGATGATATCGTGTCGGGAAAATTTTATTTGGGGATGCCTGTCTACACAATGGATTATAGATAATTGGAAATAATCAGCAACGAATTTATGGAGTGAATAAAGCCATTTCGGCGAATTGATGAGGTAGGGTTTGTATGTGCGTTAGACCGGGTACAACTCTGTTGGTCTTATCGGTAAGCACATCTAGGTAAACTTATCGTATCAGGATGAAAGAAGCGTTAAATGGACTGTGGCGTGAATTTTGTCCTACCATCTCTATAATCCCCCATTGTAAATGGTTTTGTAAAACTGTTCAGGGAATAATTTACCTCTAGAGTGGCGTTAAGTTATGTTCTTTGGTTCCGTTGGCAGAGATATCTGATTTAGACAGTAGAGTAACCTTAAGGATACCTAATTTTTTTTGATTCTTCCGATTAAATTTACTTGGATTTGCTAACAATTCCCGCTAAAAAAAAAAGAAAAAAAAGGATGATGTTGATGCAAAAATGCAGAAAAATCAATTTGTATCAACTATAAATTTGTCTGGTTTTTTTATATTTGTGGTATGTGGACGTAACATTTTTTACTTTACCCAGTAAATTGATCTTAAAACTGATTTTTGTGTTATTTTAAGGTGCCAGATAGGCTCAAATCTTAATAGCCCCGACAATGTTTAGATACTCTTTCAAGTGACTGATCTTTAAGTGCTGCGCCTAGTTTAAACTGGAAACAGAAGTAGTAGAAATAATAACATCCATTTAAAGCAATAGACTTTTGTTATTTTCAAAATTTTAACTAATTGAATATTAAGAATTACTCGTTTATGACGATTTCTGTAATACATACTCTGTTGCCAATTCAAATAAACCTATAAAATTCATATACTCGTATCTAGAACGGTGCCATTTAAGAAGGCCAAGTGCAATTAGGCCAAACAAATTCACTAATCCAAAGAGAAATAGGGTCAAATCATCAAAATCTTTATATATGTATCAAAAATATAATTTTAGTGAGGGCTAACGCCCCATTTATTTTGCTTAATACAAACTTCAAAACTATGACTTAAAACTAATAATAAAATACGGATTAGCGATATCTGGAACTTATCACTAGGGCTTAAAGCTAGGGATGGTGAAGGACATCGAATTTTAGAGAAAGTGTGCTCCGATTAAAATCGAAAACGGAGAGGTTGGAGTTTACCTTACGCAGCGTACGGGATATTGGTTCGTTAGAGCCATATGTGGTGTGGTGGACAGGTAGATAAAAGAGACTTTTATTTTAGATTTCGAGGGTTAGTGTTAAAGAAAATGGAGTTGCAAAGAGACATGCAATCGACGGAGCCTGAGGGGAGTAGGTGAATGAAAAGAATGTCTGCTGCGTCCCTTTGTTCCTCAAAGGTATTCAGGTTAATGAGTATAAGACGGTCTCGGTAGGGAGGTAAGATAAGAGGATCGTTACAAGGTAGACCTCGAAAAGCAAATCGAAGAAATCGACGCTGGATGCTCTCAATACGGGATACATGAACTCGTTGAAAGGGACATCACGCTTGGCTAGCGTACTCGAGAAGAGGGCGAGCGTAAGTGATGTATAGTGATCTGGTCACGTACGGGTTGCAGAATTCTTTGGACCATTTTTTAACAAAGTCAAGTGATGAGTTTGCTTTAGTAATTATCTCATCATGTCGCATAATATGCCAAGGTCGCGGATAGTGTGAACTAGGGATATAGGTTGACCGTGGAGAACGTAAATTCTGGGAGTAGACATGTTGCACTTACGTGAAAAGGTAATCGATTGACATTTGGGGACACTGAGTTCCAAGCAGTTCTTGATTCACCAGGTGGAAAAACTATTTAGATCTATTTGAAGGAGGCTGGAGTCATGTTGTGAGGAAATGGGTTTAAAAAATTTGGTATCGTCAGCATAGAGAGAAAGTGCTGAGTGTTGAATGACCCTTTCAAGATCGTTAATAGTTAAGGTGAAGAGAAGTGGACCTAGGTGACTACCCTGAGGAACACCTGAAGTGGCCAAGAAAGGGGCCGATAGGACAGACCTGAAACGAACACTATAAAAGCAAAATGGGTTCAAAGCTCAGGACTTACAATTTGAACAGGATTAGTTTCTGAGATATCTTGTCAAAAGCCTTACTAAAATCAGTTGCTACAACGTCAACTTTACCATACCACTTTCTAAGGCTGAGAGAACAGAGGACACGAATTCTACGAGGTTAGTTGTAGTTGATCTACCCTGCAGAAAGCCGTGTTGACTAGGGGAAATAAAAGATTTGCACTGGAAGCTTAAGGCTTCATACAAATTGCTCTCGAGAAGTTTGGGTATATGAGAAAGTTAAGCTATAGGGCGTTAATTAGTGACTTCACTCTTTAATCCCTTTTTGTATATCGGTTTTATGAAAGAAGACTTCCGTATTTGTGGAAATTCACCTTGAGAGAGCGATAATCGGAAGAGATTTGCAAGGGGGTGGGAAAGTGTTGAGGAACACTTTTTAAGAAATATGGATGGAAGGCCATCTGGGCCGGGTAAGGATTCACCATTAAGTTGCTGTAATTTATTTTCTATTACTGTATGATCAAATCTTTGATAAATATAGGGGCCGGTGGTGAAGTTAAGTAGATATTTAAAATTAGAGGGATCCGGTACGAAGGAATTATCGGCAAAAGATTGCTATAATAATAATAATAATATATATTATATATATAATAATATTATAATAATGTACGAAGGTTAGGTGATAGAATTTGGCCTTAATTAAGACCTGCGGATTATATGCAAAAATCTAAACAACGTTCCAACGTAGAAAACTACGATTCTTGTCGTTGAGAGAATGACTATATATGAATAAATTTGAAAAAGTGCAAGCCATTTTAAAAAAGGATTGAGAAGTTGTATGTGAATTGCTGGAAAAATAAATTATCATCCAACCTCCCGAGGACGCCAATTAATTGTCAATATTAAAAAAAAAATTTGATAAGTATTATTCATAATACACACTATCTGCCAGTGCTATCCGACGTTCAAAAAACCCACGCAAATACTTTCTGGTGTCCATACAGGCCCTAGACAAAGTCGTCCTAGGTAGAGTGCTTTCTGACTTCTGAAAGTTGGTCTTCTATAGGGTTTTCCAATAGGGACTTGACAACTTTGAATTTAATTTGTGAACGCACTCTTTCACTAATCATCAAACTGTTACTGTCAATTTATTCAGTAAACACAACATTTTCATCGTGGTAAAGCACACTAACGAGCACACGGAGTCGGTGACTGCAACTTTAAGAGCATTACCTCCAATTTTCGGTCGTAATTCTCGCCCTAGTAGACAGGCAATAGCAAAATTAGTGCAAAAATTTGAGTCTACATATTCGTTGTGTGATGATGCCGTGTCAGTGAGACAACGGGTTGGTCGAAATGTCGAAAATATCGCTGCCGTTCAGACTTCCGTAGCAAACGATCCAAATCAGTCAATTCCAACGTGTTCTCAAGAATTGGGCATCGCTCAGACCACATTATGGCGTATTTTGCGTAAGGATCTTGGTCTACACCCATACAAGATGAAGCTGACTCAAGAATCGAAGCCAATGGACCATTTGAAACGACGCACGTTCTTCGATTGGGTTCTGGAGAAGATTCGCCAAGATGATGAATTTCATCGCAAAATCATCACGACGAAGCTCATTTTTGGCTAAATGGGTTCGCCAATAAGCAAAATATGCGTTATTAGCCGGGTGCAAACCCACATGTGCTTCATGAATCACCACTTCATCCACAAAAAAATAACTGTTTATTGCGGTTTGCAAGCCAGCGGCGTTCTTGGGTCATATTTTTTCATCGACGATAACGATCGTCACGTTACTGTGAATGGTCAGCGTTATCGCGCCATGATCACCGATTATTATTGGCCCGAATTGGAAGATATGGACATGTGGTTTCAACAGGATGGTGCCACAAGCCACACAGCACACGCTACAATCGATTTATTGAAGAGTAAGTATGGTGAGCGTGTTATCTTAAGACATGGGCCAATCGATTGGCCGCCTCGTTCGTGCGATTTAACGCCACTTGACTATTTGCTGTGGGGCTACGTTAAGTCATTGGCTTATGCCAACACGTCGACGAAGTTGGAAGAGCTCAGAGCCAACATTGAACGCGAAATAGCGGCCGTTTCGGCCGAAATATGTGGCCAAGTCGCTGAAAATTGGGTCCAACAAATCGACCGCTGCAAATGTGCGGTGGCCATATGAACGAAGTCGAGTTCCATTCATAAATGTTTTGATTGTACTTCAAGCCAATAATAAAATTTTTGAAATATCTCAAATGGTTTGCCTTTTATTTAAAAAAAAACTTGTCAAGTCCTTATTAGAAAACCCTATACTTCCAGTCGCCACAATATCGTTTAATTTTATAAAGTATATTAATAACCTCAACTTTTAGACCGGATCTTTACGCGACTATCAGATCACTTGTGTAAATGTTGAATAGGATCGGCGAATCAACCGCATTGTGTCGCAGACCATTTTTCATGTGAAATAGAAGTCACTTCGCCAGTTTTTACAATAAAGCATAATAAAAATAATATACAGAAGCGGTTTACTAATGCTTGGAATATTCAGCTTGAAGACGAGTCACTCTAAGCACACCATATCGAAAGCCTTTTCCAAGTCAATCAGGCAGGCACCAGAGCACTGGTTCTTGCCTTCGTTACATTGGATATCAAAAAACAGTAAAGATGCAGCATTAATGACATCATTCCCCGCCTTGAAACCTAATTTATTATCCAGAATTATATGCTTATCCTCAACCCAATTAGTCAAGATTTTATTGATCAATTTGTCGAAAACCTTGTTGATAATTGGAAGAATATTTATCGGCCATAGATTCGATAAATAGGGATAAAGCAAGTTAACTACCACTTGAGCTACCGCTACCACTAATTGTTGCGTTAAATTTTGCCTTAATCGTAAAATAATTGTATCTCTCCTTTCCTTCAAATATATCTCATCTTTCAAACTCTACAAAATTAAGAATCTAAGCAATTATCACCATATATATATCAACAATTATCACCATATATAATATTCTTGAATATGACCTGTTATCTCACAGTTGATGTTTTATCTTGAATTGTTAAATGCCTTTTAAACTTTTTTTAACCACATACTAATGTGAAGCAGTTCGATTCACTTATACAAAGAATCCAAACGTCCAACATCTAGTTTAATTAGAGCTAGAGGGTTTGTTAGCTCTAGCTCAAAGATCAACAATCCCAGGTAATGCAGAGTCTACCAAAGCATACCAGCATTATTCTAAAGGACGGGTTTCCAATCTCAAAAGAAACAAGATAAATAGAGAACAGATCATGGTCTATTTAATCCTTCGAGAATTTGATCCTGTCACACGTGACAGGATGGACGATTTTGTAAACTGTTAGACCAAAATTCCTGAATGCCCCGAATCGAGAATTTCATTTTAACAAACCAGCCCACATTCCTCTATTAATAGGTGGAGCAGTATATTCTACGGTTATGCGTGTAAGTCTGGAAAAGAAGGATGTGCTGTTACTTCAAAATACCTATCTTGGTGGGTGAATCGCGTCTGGAGACCCAGGAAACGGAAAAATTATCTGTGCCTACAAGTAAATGAAAAGGTGTCATTTTAATGGCTCGTTGATAAGTATTATTTAATATTTGTTGTAAGGATTTAACGTGCTGGTACCACTTCACTGAATCATCGATCGAGCCTTTATTAAGGCTTCATTCCTCCTGTTGTCCCTATAGAAGTAAAATGTATGTTAATCTTACTATCTTTTTACAAAAAAATGTAAAACAGTTCGCGATGAACGCTCCTTCTTTATCTGCCATAATTTTCCAAGGATTCTAAAAGTTTCACCTATAATTTCCAATTTCTGAATAGCTTCCTCACTGGTAAGAGTCTTGGTGGGAAACATACAGCTAAATTTGTCGAATGCAACTTTAACTGATAATATATATCTGTATCCTTTTCTCGTAGACTGCATCGTGCCTAGGTGGTCAATATCGTCTCGAGTGGTCGCTCTCCATTCGGTATACGTTGTAAAAGATGTTTCCAACTTTTCTCTCAGTTAAAATCCAACGTACGCAATTAGATATGTGTTTTGTTACTATTACTTGCAAGCCTGGAATATAAAATATCTTTTCAATTATTTCTTGCGTCTTTTTGTGATAGAAATTATCCTTTATCGTAAACTTCTTTTATTATGGCGTTTATCATAATGGGTATGTAATTTAATACGTTCGGTTTTTTTTTTCAAAATTTGAACGTTTATTTAAGAAAAACATGTACAATAGTATTATTTAAAGTATTGCCCATCTGAACCTATGACTTTTTCCCATCTTTCTGGCAATTTGTGGATCCCATCCCAAAAGAACTGCGCCGGCATGGCAGCCAAGAATGAATCCAGCCAATTTTTGATATTCTGCTCTGATGTGAACCGCATTTCAGTGAGAGCGTTCTGCATTGACCGAAACAAATGGTAGTCAGAAGGGGCAAGGTCTGGGCTATGAGGCGGGTGGGGTAAGATTTCCCATCCACTGTTTTCCAAATAGTTCTTAACCGGAATAGCAACGTGGGGCCGAGCGTTGTCATGATGAAAAAGTATTGCCTTCTGTCTGGTCGCATATTCCAGGCGTTTTTCGGCTACTGCTATCTTCAAACGGATTAATTGTGTTCGATAGCGTTGTCCATTGATGGTTTCACCCGATTTTAGCAGCTCATAATACAGCACACCCATCCGATCCCACCAAATACAGAACATTACCCTCGCGCCATGGATATTCGGCTTTGCCGTTGATTTGGCTGGTTGGCCGGGTTTCACATATGATTTTTTGCACTTGGGGTTGTCGTAATGGATCCATTTTTCATCACCAGTAACAATCCGATGCAAAAATGACTTCCTTTTGTGGCGTTCCAGCAACATTTCGGACAAGCAAAAAAGCCTTTCGGCGAGCTCTTCTTGTGTTTGGCAATAATCTTCATAGAGTAATGCTGCCAGTTCTTCATTTTTAAACTTTTTTGGCTGCCCAGGACGTTCATCGTCTTCCAAGCCAAAATCACCACTTTTAAATCATGCAAACCACTCTTGGCACGTTTGCTCAGCTAGCGCATGTTCACCATAAACTTCCACCAAAATACGATGACTTTCGGGAGCAGTTTTCAGTAATGAAGAAGAACTTCCCGCAAAAACCCTTTTTCAGGCACAAAGTTCGACATATTTGAGTGAAAAAAATTTGTTGTTGTTTACGCTTCAAATGAATGACATATACTGAAATGACGTACAATGACAGTAGCTTTCCAACGCATGTTCCAATGGAATAATAATAATGGAATAATACAAGTTACACCATCTCTTATCAAACCGCTAAGAGTTTTAGATCCAATAATATCTGGACTGACAAAAATTATTTAACATAAACTTTAAATGAGTTTTCTTTTAAAATTTCAATAACTGAATTCAAAAGATCGTATTTGCAAAATAAAGTGTGATTCATTGTGAGGTTTAAGTTTCAATAAGCTTTCTTTGACAGCTCACGCATGACTCCTACCCAACTGCTTTATCATTTGGCAAATTATTATGGAAAGACTCACACCACAACAACGTCCCCAAATTGTTCAGCTGTATTACGAAAATCAGCGTTCTGTGAAAAATATTTTTCGTGCGATTCGAGGAACTTACGGTGCGCATAAAAGACCTACTTAAACCACTATTGCCAATACCATTCGCAAATTTGAGTTCCAGTTTACATAAGTGGATGATACTTGACCCGTTCGTCCACATCCAGCACGTAGTAAAGAGTGTACGCGAAGACCGTGAAAAATCAATTAATCGTCGTTCTCAGCAGCTTGGCTTGGCGTATTCGACAGCTTGGTATATTTTATATGAGGATCTCGGCCTAAAAGTGTACAAGATTCAACTTCTGCAAGAATTGAAGCCAGGCGACTTGAATTTGTGTCATATTTTCAGTGAATGGGCTCTGGAAAAACACAATGAAAAACCCGAAGAGTACCAAGAGCTACCACTACATCCATTAAAAACAACGGTATGGTGTGGTTTATGGGCTGGTGGAATTATTGATCCATATTTCTTCAAAAATGAGGCATTTTTGCCATGTTAACGGACTATGAGCTTCCTGAAATTCAAGCACATGCTCTCGGTGAGCTGTGGTTTCAACAAGACGTCACTACCAGCCTACAGCGCGTGAAGCAATGGACTTGTTGAGAGATCATTTTGGTGAGAATTTAATTTCACGTTTTGCTACGGTAAATTGGGCGCCAATTGCGTTATTAATTAAATCTTTTAATATAAAATTTATATATTTTTGAAAAACGTACGGTGAATTACAGATTTCAAACTGCCCAAAGTGAATCACGAATGCTGTGTAGTTCCTACTAGTCGCTTCTACGAAAAAAAAAACGTTTTATAGATCCAACGTTGTGGAATATTTTGCTGCTTGTAATTGATCTAGCTGTTCACCGATGTTGGGAAGGCAGTACCTTTTTTTAAATATTTTTTTGTTAACACCTCGGAAATTCATACAAATTCTGTTTGACTCATCTTTTTTCTTTACCATTACTTGGCTTGCGTAATCTGAAGAGCATTCTGCCATTGGTTCACTGTTTTTTTTTTATTCATAATATTCTTCTGTTATGAAACCGAAAACCTTCTGGGTGGTCTGTAAAACAATTTTCATTGTCACAATTAAACTATCTGGAACTAGAGGTGAGTAATTTTTAATAAGAGAAAGTAACTTCTTAGCTTCTTCTATTTTCATGTTTTCCAATCCTGTTAAGTTAAATGGATTCCACTTCTGACTCATGGTATCTGTCTTCGTTCTTCATAATTGTGATCTTACCGTCTGTCATTCAAACATCTTCCCATTGCAATAAACTCATTCCGATTACCAGGTCAGATTTTAAACAACTCTTTTTTTGACTGCATGAGTTTCAATTTCCTTGAAAATTTAACCATTAACTTCTATGGAAGTCGTACAGGATGGAACTTTAAGTAAGCACATTAAATCCCAAGCCAGTTATTAGAATACATTTACTTTAATTTAGATATGGTGAAATAAGTAGCAATATTCTCATTTCCAATACTGACCAGACTAAAAGAGATACCATTAACCATAGCCCATTGACAGTTGCCGCTTGAAATTTTTTTGGAATACTTACTAGGTGGGGTGAAAAGTAACCTCCTTGGAATGAAAAAAAAAATAAAATTTTTATTTTATTCAATCATTCATCACTTATTCTAGCGACTTTCTTACTTAATTTTCCGGAAGGTCTGCAAAATACTACTCTGTGGCGTCGATGATTTCCTCTCGTGAACTGGATTTTTTATTGATGACCCATCTTTTGAGGTTTGGGAAGAGATAATATTGCAAGGGAGCCAAATCGGGCAAATACGGTGGATGCGATGGCAATTGGAACCGTAATTCATTGATTTTAGCCTTGGTTGCGATGCTCTTGTGCGCCGGTGCATTGTCTTCCGAAAACAAATTTTTGTTTCGCTTCATGTGAGGCCGTTTTGCAGCGATTTCGGCCTTCAATGTACACCAATACTCGCTGTTGATGGTTTTTCCTTTTTCGGGGTAGTCCACTAAGATTTTGACAAGACAATCCCAGAAAACCGACGCCATAATCTTATCGACCCATCGAACCTCCCTCGGCCGCTTCGGAGCACTCGTGCTGGCTTCAGTCTATTACCGGACACTCATTCTGTTCTCTGGTGTGTAAAAGTGGATTCAAGTTTCATCAACAGTTACCAATCGACGCCAAAAGTCCGCCCGATTCCGCATCAGCAAGTCCAAACACTCTTTCGTCAGGAGTGAGTATACGCGGCACAAAGCGGCAGGATAACTTTTTCATATACAAAATATTATCAAAAATATGGCGTGTGAGCTCAGTACTAATCTTTGTGGTATCTGCTAGCTCGCGCACCTTCATTTTCCGGTCAGCCAACACCATTTCATGTATTTTTTTGGCATTGTCCTCTGTCCACGAAATTCTCGAAACCAATATTTGACGGTGTAATCTGACGGAGAATTATCCCCATAATATTTATCCAACTTTTCTTTTGTTTACTTCGCCGTTTTGCCTCCAAAAAAATAATGTTTTATGAGAGAACGAAAATCGTTTTTGTCCATACTTAACATGATGCCAAATACGTCAACAACAATCAGCTGTCAAAACAAAACTAAATTTGGCATGTCTGCCTAAATATTTTATGAACGGACTTCAAGGCACCATTACCTTTTTTGCAGTAACAGCGCATTCTGGCGGTCAAGGAGGTTAATTACACCTAGTACTATAAAAAGATCTACGTCCTTTGTCTTTTTCATCAGCATTGGTACAGATGTTGTAGCCTTCTCTTTGAATTCAGGTTTCTTATACCCGTATTTGTTGCACTTAAAACAATTTGGCCCTTTGTCCTTTTTAGGACAATTATGATGCTTATGTTCGTTTGATTCACAATTGAAACAATTTTTTTCACCACCAGCGCGCCAGGTCTTGAATAATGGCTTTAGTTTCTGATCATTTTTCTTTTCCACCACGTATTTTGTTTCTTTGGTTTTCTAAATTCTTTCGTACCTTCAGTTCACTTATGTCTTTAACACCGTTTATTGTTATTTATACAATCGATAATATAACTAATTGTAGATTGACATCGGCCTGCGAGGCTATATCCAACTATATCGTACTATACTCACGAAAAGATTATTTCCTCCTCTTTTTTATTCATCGAAGTCAGGCATGCACTTCTGCACTCCTTAATTTATTTGAAATTCTCTTAAAAGATCAAGATAATTCAAAGGTTTGGACTCTAGATCGATGAAAAATGTAGCACCACAATGTAAGGATCTTTTGCAAAATATGTGCTTTTGAAGATAATTCCAGTGAAACACAAATGCGTACGGCTCGAAATCATTTATCTATTTCACGCTCTCTGTCTCGTTACCAGTGAATTTTTTTTAAAACATTTTCCACGTCAGAAAAATCCATTTTTATGGTATAACCAATTTCGTTTTAAGGCGACGAAATACTTTTTGAAGCCATTCCGCTTTGAAATTGCCTGCTTTGTCGGTTTGGCATTCTGCAAAATGATTAATCGATGAAATTGTTGGCCCTTTTTTTTTTTTTTCTTTTTGTTTATCCACGCCCACGTTGAATAATACGACTTGATAGAATACACAGTTTTTACTTGTGCGTAGGTGCTTACACATCTCTATTGAGCTCCCATGTAGTAATAGAAATAGTATTGTACATTTGATTAAATAAATATTTAATTCATATTATTAGGTAGCTTGGAGATTTTATTTTTATAACGCAAAATGTTTAAAAAAAATTAGGAACGTTTTGAAAAATGACATCCACGATTGATCTTTAAGGGGGAAGTTTGTCACAACTTACTTCGTTTTATAGATCTAATGCATTAGGCGATTTTAGAAAATGGAGTAGATGTTTTTGATGAATATGTTCAGTGAAACTTCCTACATTCCACTTACATATTATATGAATCTTATATCCCGTCAGACACTTCTTCTGCACGTCGCAGAAATGGTCACAAGGCCAATAGAAATATAAATGCTCAATACTCCTCGATATACTCGTACATTAAATCGTATCACAACACTGAATATAGTCACAATAAGGAGTAAATTCGAGTATTTAAGAAGGAGCAAAATCTATCTAGAATATCCTGCTATATACAAGTTGATTATAATTGAACATTTTTATTAAATTTCAAAATGGTTTAATTTAATTGAATTTAGTTTCAATTCAAATTCACATAAAGTTCTATTCATAACATTTTATTTTTTACATTAATATTTCTAATTTAATTTCAAAAATAAAATACAACGATTCTTAAATTTTAATTTCAAATTTAAATTTAAATTCCTACGATATAAATTCAATTCATTAGATTTTTTTTTTCTTTTTTTTAATATCAATATTCAATTCATCGTTAATTTATGGTTTAATAAAACAAAGCTCTTACTCATAAGGGATGGTTCATAGTAAGGTTGATTTTCAATAGACTTTTCTAGACAGATCACGCGTGAATCCTATCAAACTGCCTTATTATTTTTGTTCAGTATCATTTGGCAAATCATCAAGGAAAGACTCACACTACAACAGCATCTCCAAATTGTTCAGCGTTCAGTTAGAAATGTTTTTCGTACGATTCGAAGAACCTATGGTGCGCATAATCGACTTACTAAAACCACCATTGCCAATACCAGCCACAAATTTGAGTCCCAGTTTCCATTAGTGAATGATACTCGAACGGTTAGACCAGTGTTTTATCGTGAAACTTTGTTCAGTGATGAAGCTTATTTCTGGCTCAATGAATAAGTTAATAAACAAAATTTCCGTATTTGGGCTGATGAGCAAGAATACCAAGAGCTACCGTTACATCCATTAAAAATAACGGTATGGTGTGGTTTATGGGCTGGTGGAATTATTGGTCCATATTTCTTCAAAAATGAGGCAAATCAGAATTTACCGTCACTACTATCTGCTATGGACTATGTGCTTCTTGAAATTCAAGCAGATGCTTTCTTTGAGCTCTGCTTTTAACAAGACGGCGCTACCACCCATACAGCTCGTGAAACAATGGACTTGTTGAGAAATCATTTTCTTGAGCACTTAATTTCACGTTTTGCTACGGTAAATTGTCTGCCTAGATCGTGCGATAACACACGTTTGGAGTATATTCTCTAGGCAATCGTATAATCCAAAGTCTTCAGGAAGAAGCCAGCTACGATTGACACTTCGGAAGCCAACATTATTCGTGTTATCCGTGAGATACCAGTCGCTATGCTATGCTAATTTGACCCTCTGAATGGACCACCTCAGATGTAGTCGTGGCCAATATTTACACGTAATCACCTTTAAAAAGTAAATGCTATGAATTTTTCTTTTAATTGATAATAAAATGTAAAGTTTATTTCCAAATTTATGTATTTCATTTTACATTTTAAATAAAACCTTCCGATGAATCACCCTTTATATGAAATGTATATATTATCATACGGGTTGATATTTGATGACAGATGTTACCGTGCGACCGTATCGTGTCTTATATGTTGAGGCTGCGACATCGTTACTGATATTCATAGTTAGTTCTGGGTTGGAAGTACTTTTTAAAATCCGTGAATCGGTGATCGTTTGTCTTTTCCGCTGAATTTTCAGCAGCTGCCTCATGTGGTGTTTGATTATGCGGATTAACTGCAATACTTTTTTCTGAAAATATGTGAGCGTTAGTTTTATTTAAATGAAGTGAATTCCGACGAATGGTTTTGCCATCATTGGTACGGATACGGATATATGAGCTTTTGATTGGAATTCTCTAGAAGTCCAGTTATACACACCTTTTTGAATGCATACTCTATCATCTGTATTAGAAAATTTGTATAGGCCTCGTTTTGGTATCGTCTTAATATTTACCGACAAATCTGGATTGCGACATATTTTGTTTAAAGTTCTTAACTACATTTGGTTTAAGTTAATTTTTTGTTAGTGGTAACGTTGAACTTGTGAATCGACTCTATAACCCCTGATTTGGAGACTGCCCCTCGGCGTATTCCTCCAGTTCAATAAGGCCAAATCCACATCAGCTTCATCCAAAGAACATCGCTTTAAAATCTTTTTCGCGTCTTGAACAAATCTCTTAGCGAGACCGTTTGAACGAGGATAGTATGGACTGGAGGTTTGAATTCCCAGGACTTAACAAAGTCTTTGTTACTTGACGAAAATTTGGGTTTCATTGGAATACCAAAAGTTTGAAGCTAGACTTTCAGTAATTGAATGACTTCAGATGATGTTGATTTTCTCAAACGATTGAAATCTGAAACTTGTGAGGCATTTTGTGGCCATCCAGTAAGACCTTATTTAAGTACTCGTCGTTCTTAGTTTCTGCTGCCAAAGAATCTCTCGTGTGATCTTATACCTGTACTAAGCAGTTAATTTGTATTTCACTATCCGAATCAGTCTCTTGCCTCGATGTCAGTTTAGTATAATCGCGACAGGGCTCATCAGCTAGAGCTATTTCCTTTCCTTTTCTATAAGTGATGTTTGGTGCATAAGGCATTATTTCAAATAATAATCTTTGTTATCTATATAGTGCACAGTGCAGTGTTTTTTTAAATATTGCCTCTAGCGGATTGTGGTCGGTTTCCAATAAAAGACGCTCCCCGAAAACATATTCATGAATTTTTTTTACACACGAACTGGATGGATAGTGCTTCATTCTCTATCTGAGGATAGTTTTGTTATGTAGCTGCGAGAGCCTTTGATGCATATGATATCGACTGATCTTTTTGCGTCAGCATTGCACCCAAGCTATGCATACTTTTATCTACTTGCGCTGTGTGATATCCAAGTTTGCATCATAGTAACGTTAAACTGGTTTGGTTAAAAGGCTTTCTTTGAGTGTTTGGAATGGTTTATCTTGTTGGTGAGTCCAGTTCTACACTAAATCTTTTTTAATTAAGTCTATTAGAGGTTGTGTGATTTCAGGCAAATTTTCTATAAATTTGCCAAGGTACGTGATCATTCCTAAAAACATTTGAAGCTCTAGTACATTGGTAGGTTTCTTGATTCTTTGTATCGCCTCTACTTTGTCTTGGTCTACGTGAATACCAATCAACGTCAAAATATTTCCAATGAATCTTATGAACGTGGAACTGAAAATGCAGTTTTCCTTATTTAGTTTTCAAACCGTAACTGATAATTTGGATATGACTTTTTCTGTTAGCAGCTGAAGATCTTTTTTCGAGGATGCATTCATGAGTAGGTACATCGTCTACTAGAACGTTCGGCAATTAGTGCAGTGTGACTTAGAAACATTGTGCATTTAGAAGAAAATAATTTCATAAATAAGAGAATTTTATAAAATAATCCAAAACCAATGAAATTTTCATTTCGCGCCAAAAAAGTGCGACGGTTAACAGAAATAACGATTAACGGATAATCGAGACTCTACTGTACATAAGTAATTTTATTTTTGAATTTAAGTGACACTACATAGCTCTAATTTTCATTGTGCCTTCTAAAGCATTTACAGCATCTTCTTGTGTTCCCCTTTTTTGACGACAATATTTTGCATAAGGTCTGTTTTTTACATAATCTACAACGTGAACAATCATACTTCACTATTCTTGTCATCACGAAGTGCTTTTGTATGTTTCTTCTTAAAAGCTTGTCTACTCCCCTCGCCATCATGAGACTTCTTACCATGACGTATGAGTTATGACGTTAACTTTTTGCTCTTTATTTATTTGTTTCAGTTGCTTTGTTGCAATATCGCTGGCCTTATAGATTTTGATTGCCTGATCTGATGTAAAATTCTTCTCAAGACGGTTCTCCATCAACCTATGACATTTTGTTAAAGGAATATCTTTCAAAAGTAACGCTGATATTTGGATCAAAAACGATCTATGATGTTCACCTTGTTGTTTTATTTGTCGGTTAATTCAAATTTATCATTTGTAACGTTGTAGTCAGTTTTTCCATTTCGACGACATATTCAAGGCACTCAGCTCTAAATAACAAGGTGATTTTATACAACTACTACTGAGACTTTCGATTCTTTTCACACTCGTATCAGCAGGGGGATGAGGCATTTTTTACTTATTAAATTTAGCTTAACAATTAGTTTTTTTTTTCTGACACCATGTCATAAATTAGAGAAGTTAACACATTGTTGAGGTAAGATTGATCTTTATTCCGGTATAAGTATGAAAGAATGTCTTGGATTTACATAGTCACAATTATGATTAATGAGAGTAGATGTTGTGCTTAATAAACAGGGTGATTTTGCCACTTAACAATTTGAAAAGTAAATCTTACGTAGATGTTGCTAGTATCTTGGTAATAATGTACGAAAACAGTTGATACTAAACCCGAATATCATAGGCTGATGTTGGATGAACCACTAACAAATCAGAACCTACTTTTGTCAACAAAATTTTTCGTAAGGAAACCAGAGAAAAAGAAATGAAATTTATATAAGCCATAAATCAGGATATGGATAGTAACACGCATATGTAGAACAATGAAATGAAGAGTAGTGCGAGATTTCTGTCCAGTGTCTTAAAAGATCGACTTTGGAAGTTGCAAAAATAGACGAAGTAAGAGGTAGCTAGAGCATGGTAGAAATGAGGCAATACATCGGAAGAATTAGAAGATGTATCCTCACAAATAGTAAAAAAGGGAAAAGATAAAAAGAAGTTTCGAAATACAAGGAATTTTTAATTGTGGAAAAACGATAAAAAAAAAGTAAATAATCTACAGATGAATGAACTACAAACGGAAAAATTGCAACAACAGCCATTTATGTCGCTTTCTATGAAACTCTACGAGAGACTTCTCCAGAACGATTTTTCTTCTTTGACAGCCCTGTCATAAGCAATGACGCGATAGGTCTCAGACATTGGATAGGAAAATAATGGATTACAGATTAATCGATCTAAGATCGGATTTGGATGAATTAATTTTAGTATGAGAATTCAGGGATACAATTCTTTAAATGCAGTTAGATAATATTTTACTTACGAAGATGGAATTTTAACCTGAAATTAAATACCGAATTGCAACAGAGTTCTCATTCTTGTGGAGTTTGGTAAACTACATTTATCACTACACACGTAAATGGCGATATCACTATGAAAACGGACTAATGGAATTTATTCTTATCCAAACAGTTTCAGATTTGAGTTATCTGAGACCGGTGTGAGCGAAGCTATACCTGTATTTCACAAAGTGTTAAAAAAGTTGGACTGTTATTAATAGACGAGAATGTATGTTACATACTTTTTAGCCCATTTAGATTTGGTGGTTTATGTGGTATAGTGGTATGTTCTTATAACAATGGGAAACAGTGCACTGGTCAAATTCAATTAAATTTTCTTAACATCTAACTTAGTGAATTCAATCAATTTAAAATGCTTAGAGAGTTCGGTTAACACTAAATTACTTTATTTGATAACAGTTGTTTCAACTAACAAGAGCATACTTCTAAGAGAAAGAGAGTGAGCCTTTTATGTGATTTACACAGATGTATCTCACGAATCAAGGATATTCTTTTTTTTTTGCCATGATACTAAACCGCCTGCAGAAGGAGTCATAGTTAATTTCTATAACCTCTAGCCACAAACCATCGCCGAACTGCGTTCGTGAAATTGTTTGCTTTTTAACATGCTCAGCAACAATTCAAACAATTTTACATTTGAAAAATTACTTCCCGCGCAAACATGAAATATATGGAAGCAATTTCATCGGTATAACAAAATATCTTACCTATTTTATCAGGAAATCGATCCATTACCAACCAAATGAAGATAATTGGAAACTATTTGGGTAATACCACTTAGTTCTTAACATCAGAGCTGTATGGTACATTCTATCAGTCCGATTTGATATCATCTGTCGATTCCTACTATTCCAAGTCGAAAAAACTATGAATAGATTAAAATAAAGAATTAAATTTGAACGTTTTTTGTTATATATTTTTTGCATAAGTGTTGATTTTAACAGCTTCACAAAGTTGTACATTTTCAATTGATTTTCCACAATATAAAAAGTCCCACTGTAATTATTTAAAATTGCCCATTGCAAATTTTTCAATTAAAACGTTCACAATTGAGCCTTACTCAACATATGATCATGCCTAATTGCATCTAACTTAGTTAGTTATGAATGCATCTTACATCAAACTATACGACGTTTGAGTACCTATACGCCGAGCGTTTTCTAAATTACTTTCTATTTCAACGGCTCGTTGAACCAATGTATTCCCATTAAAGATTGGCTATAAATTTCGCCCTCTCATCATATAATACCTTGCCGTACTCCTGAGTCTACTACATGACACTACGGAAATTGATTTGATTAGCGTTTCAAGTTACGGTTATGGTATACACACATGTTTCATAGATTTGAAAGTATCTTCGTGTGATTCCAGTCAAATAAAAATTTATTTATTAAATTGGATTATAAGGAGAATCGGTAATAATCAATTTCTGGCACACAGAACATATAAACAATGGTAGATGTATCTGCGTATCTTTAAAAATATCTGGAAGTGTATAATACTGAAATCGGTTCTGAATCGATGCGAACGCTTCGTGTTTCTAAATGTCCTTTCGTATTGACGCTATTCCAAGTTTTTTTGTTCGATCATATTAAAGCTGCAATAACCCATGTCGGAGTTCTCTAAAACGAGCACCATTTATGGCTTAATTCACAAACGGGTAGTTGTAATAAGTTTATTTATGTTCCTATTTAATGACAAAAGACAGAGGGAATGTGTTGCGAATAGGCGAAACATAACAAAACCAACCATCGAGAAAAACACTTTACTTCAAGATATAAAAATTGTCTCAAACACATCCTTGTGTATCGAAAAATACATTTGGTATTACGCGGATGTCTTTAAAACGGAATGGAAATGTCTGTGACCTTCGATGAGAGATGTGAAACCTTTAAAACCATTTTGTGAAAGGAAAACAAATCCTATTACCCCTTTAAATGCCCCATGTAAACGGGGATAATAAATAACTTTTATATCCTTTTTCACAGCGAAGGAAAAAGATACTCAAGATGCACGAAAGATATTCGTACCTACACTACGTCGAAAATGGATCATATGTTAGCAAATTCCTTCCTTATTCTTTTATATGTATAGGCTCAGTATTAAGAAATTTTCAATTCAATTTAAATATGAGATATTGTAATTTTTTGGTGTGCTAGATATTATTTTCGGCATGAGAGAGGCTTTTGATGGAGGAGTACTTTAACCAATTTCAATATACACTATTTTATGTCTCTTTAGGGTTTGAAACTTTTGAAATACATGAAAGAGCTAAACGAAAATGGAAAATTAAATTAAAAAATGTATATTGAAGGGCATTTGGGGTTAAAATATAAGTCACTATCTCACAGCGCTTAAAAATGATTTACAGTTTAAAGTGAATATATTGAAGACCTATCTTAGGACTGAGCGATTTATTAGTTTTCTATCTATAGCTTCTCTATCGTACATTTTTTTTTTTTAGGTAGAAAACAATTGGGAAGCGAACGCCTTAACTAAGTTCTTCTTTAAAGTGATAAGATAAACTGCGTTATTTAAAGCGAGCAAATGGCAACCTGGGTGCATCATGAAATAGTATGCATTGCATTTTACTCTTGCCAATAAGGGAAACTTTCTTACTATAAATTGGGTTAGCAATACGAAATACCCATGAGCGTGATGACGATAGAATTGCTTAGCGTCCTTAACACACCAAAGGCAAATTGTAATAGTCATAGATGTAATTTTGTAAGTAAGCTAAAGCATGGAGGAAAATAAAATATAAATAAAATGATGACTAGTGATCACGCCATACATTGTAGCAGGGTATCACAAACAAATCTGCACTTTGCTTAGTCATCAGTTTCCCACGATTTCTGAGCCGACCATAATACTGTATCTGTACACGCGCATCCATTAAAACCTTACTAACTCAGTGCGTCATGCATTTATTTGTACGACTAATTTGAGTAGGCGTTCGGTTTTTTCTATTTAACAGGATAAAAATCCTTAACTGGCGCCCGAGTAGAGACAGGTTTTTAGAACGATGTCCTTTCTTCTTGATAATAAAGGCAAACATCCTCAACCGGACCAAACTTAATACACTCCTTCGAGTGAACATCATTGTACCCATGAGAACACAATGATTATTTCAAGCCGCTTTGATACTTCTTACGTACCCGTGGGAACACGTCGGAGATCACAAAAAGAATAAAGAATACATGTAAAGCCCATTGTGTTTGTCTGCAATTATAGGTTGTAGGTTGTCTGCAATTATAAATGACATTCACAAGCTTTCATGTCAGAGTTGACGCCGTATATAACTACATACAAATTCTACGAAAAGATTTTTCAGAGAATTGCCTCGCACGGGATTCGAATCCTCTGCTTGAGGAGTGTATGCATATACCACTACACCACGGCCACCCTCATCTCTTTTACTTTTAATATTCACTAGGAGATTCTGGACTATTCAACTGCCGACTGCACCACTTATGTATGTTATGCGGTTTCCCAATAAATTAAAAATTCAAATTATCTAACTTTTTTATTACAATTTTCTTTATTTTATTTGCAGTTAAGTGATAACAAAAATAACCTTTTTCCTTCACAGCTAAATTTCAAGTGACTGCCAATTTCAAGTTCCCGTTTTTACTCTCTCCTACATTCTTCTATGTAGGGAAGCTGGCAAACAGGCGATATCGTTTCATCTCGATAAGTAACAAATTGGTATGCCATGCAAGAAGACAGCGTCATGTTGATCTTTTTACGCATTTGATAAGATAGGGTTTTGATGGAGCGCATCGATTAATGGATTAATCAAGTGCTGCAATTTTTTAACACATTCCGCACATTACATACTTTGTGGTTTGAGTTTGTAAAATTTAAACAATAACATGAGAAAAAAACACTTAACACATGGACTGAAAAGTCAGTGCCGTTTTATAGTAAAACACAAAATTTTTGTAAAATTCAACTTTATTTATCAATATAAATGCCTTCGAAGGCGATACACTGATTGAAACCATTTTTCAATCTTTCGATACCAGTTTTGTGGAGCGATTTTGGTTAAGCCTCAAAATAGGCCTCTGTTTCGGCGATTACTTCTTCATCGGTCTTAAATCTCTTTCCGGCGAGCATTCTTTTGAGGTCTGCGAACAGGAAATAGTCGCTGAGGGCCAAATCTGGAGAATACGGTGGGTGGGGAAGCAATTCGTAGCCGAATTCATTCAATTTTGCCATCGTTTTTATAGACCTGTGACACGGTGCATTGCCTCGATGAAACAGCATTTTCTTTTTCTTCAAATGCGGCCGTTTTTCTGCGATTTCGTCCTTCAAACGCTTCAACAACCTAATGTAATTGCCGCTGTTGATAGTCTGCCCCTTTTGGAGATAGTCGGTGAAAATTATTCCATGTGTATCCCAAAATACGGATGCCATAACCTTGCCGGCCGACTGTTGAGTTTTTGATCGTTTTGGAAGAGGTTCGTCGCCTGCTCGCCACTCAGCTGACTGCCGACTTGACTCTGGTGTGAAGTGATGGAGCCAAGTTTCATCAGTCGGTCACATACCGACGCAAAAATTCGGCTTTATTGCGGTTGATCAGCTTTAAACACTCCTCCTCATCTTCACTTGTGAATGCTGCATTTTTTCCCATCAAAAAGTAATGATAAATCAACAAACGAAATTGCCTTGAATCCATTTTTTTCATAATAACAAAAGTTGCTTCACTCAGAACGCTATATCTAGAGAACTAATCGTCCGACAGCTGTCAAACTTATACACGTATCGTTTGAAGGTTGGTACTATTTAATTTTAATTAAAATATGAATTTAATTCAAGTGGTGGCCTCTCTTAGAAATGGGCTTATCACCTATGTTAAGCGTACCTTTTGTATACTCTTCACATGAGTGCATTGCAACACTTAAAGGCAAGTCGCCAAGAGCAAAATGTTCAATCAACTGGAAAGGTTTGACATGGAAATGGATAGCGGGAAATCCTGACGCAGCTGATTGAGACAAAATTCTCCAAAACGAGCAGGACAATATAGATAACAGTAACCATCAGTATAAAATAAAGAATAAAGGACATCACTCAGAAGATCAACTAGGTGATTGAGAGATCTAACAACGAAATAGGATCTACGAGCATAGCGAAATTTGAACAGGATATTCTTAACCATTTCTGGACCACGTCATCCGTATAAGGAGGACGTCAAAATGATTTACCATTCCAGTAGATACTCATTAACCAAAAGGAAAGTTATGGTATGATTAACACTCGTAAATTTTCTCGAACTAAAAACAGTATACCATATTTCCCTTAAAATCAGAAAAAAGCGGTTAATCGATATGAAAAAAAAACAGTATATTTCGCAGTATAGATTTTATATTTTTTTTATTTGTTTTATTTACTAAAAACTAAAAAAAGAAACCAAATTAACCATTGGGCAATTCATTTCCATCATCAGAATCTTCTTCGTTTTTCATTTCAATATCTTCTGTTTTTATTTCGTACTTGTCCTTTGCAACTCCGGATAAATACCTCAATTTAAAGAAATCACCGCATGAATTTTTCAATTTACATTTGATGATCAGAATGAATACGAGTATTTCTACCCAGTTATTCACAATCAAATTATGGTCATCCTTCCATTGTTTGATTTTGTCACTCATACAATAGTTCTTAGTGTATCTTTTTTCTTAAATTCATTTATTTATTTTCATCTTAAACTAAATAACAAAGGCTTAAGTGACTAATTATATGAGAAATAAATAATAATGTACATTCTGTAACTTAAAGCTAGTTTTGAATGGCATCCAAAATAATTAAAACAAAGTTCTGATGTGGGGAGATAATCAGAAATAAATAAAGGTAACAGTTTTAAAATGAAAAACAAATTCAAAAGCAAATAGAAAGCAAAGATATTAACATAACAATTCAAACAATTAAATACATTATAAAGGTAATGCGAATAATAATTTGTGCTGCGAATTATGATGCGCTTGTTAATAGAGATTCAATTCTGTTGTAATCTATTTAGTTTCTGTTGCAATGAGTGAAAATTTGGGATAGAGCGAATATGCATTGGTAGTTTATTAAATTGTTTGGGGCCAGTTACAGTGTAAAAACGCAAATGATGAGTTTTGTATGACAAAGGAACGTTGACAAGATACATGTTGTTTACACGAAAACTATAGAACAGAGAGCTTCAACTTGAAATGTTTCCGCTTTGTTTAAAAAATTCTTTAAATACTTACTTTAAAAACGTAAAGGTGTCTCGCTGGCCAAACACCGAGGTCCTTAAATAAAGGCTAGCTGTGAGAAAAACGATTTTTATTAGAAATTATACAAACTAAGTGCTTTTGAGCAGTCAACAATGGTCCAAAATAATTTTTTAATTTGCCGCTCCAGCTTGTGATGCCATATTGTAGCTTGGAATGAACATTCGCTACACTGATTGAACAATATTTCTTAATAAAATACATATTACGAGTCATCATTAGCATGACAGATTTGATTGACTGAATATTCTCTTTCCAGTTTAACTTGTTATTGATAGACAAATCAAGATACTTATAATATTGCACAGACTCAATATGAAAACAAACAATAATGGATGGGGTTATGTTATCTTTTTCACAGCGATGAATAGGGAGGTAGAATTTTTTGAAATCGTGTACGTGAAAGTGTATGCGGAGATTGAAAATTGTTAAATCATTTTGTGATGTCTTAAGTAACATCAACTTTGTTTTTTCACTAATGACAAGCTTAGGTTCGACAAACCAGAGCTTTAGGGTTTTTAAATCCTCTGAGATTTGTACATATATGAGATTTGAATTGCGTTTGAAAACGGTAAGTAAAGACAATATCGTCAGCAAAAGCTGTAGGAAATCCATTGAATTTGACGCATTTTCATTCGCATTGTATAAATTGTATTCGCTCAGCTTGCTCATGTCATTACCGCTTCGACATCACTCCATTTTAGTGTTTCTTTCAAATTTGCAAACCCAAAAAGTTTCAGCGTCTCAAATTGTTGTGTCCATATATAGAAATAGAAGACTTCGGTGGCTGCGAATTTTGACAAAATTATTATTATTTATTAAATTCCTTCCGTATAGCAGCGATTTCATCCGCATTATATCCATCGTCAATAAGTTTTTGCTTTTCTGACATTGCAGTTGGAGGTAAAAAATCATATTTTGATGCATTTTAAGTAATTTTTCTAGCTCATTTAAGCAATGTGCAACTTCAATAGTTGTGACATCATCACCTTCAATTTAAGGGACGCCTATTAAAAAAGATGAAAACTATTAAATTAAAATGGACGTTCATCCCAAATCGAGTTTTAGTACCTGTTCTTACACAAACCTCAACCAAAATTTTGAAGATTTTTACTAAAAAATTCCTTTAATTTCTTTTCTCCTTTTCCAAGTTCAATAAAATACATCTGAAGAGCATCATATTGTTCCAAAATTGCTTAATATTGCATATCCGAGCAGTTTGTTATATACCACTTCCTACTCAGAACAAAAATTTTTCAATGCTGTCACGCTTACAGTATTCAGGTAAAAATGGGAATACCAATATTTTAACAATAGCCCACTCTACGTCGAAAGGTATTTCTTCAGATGCAAATTTCAATGCATAGTGTGTTATGTCTACACATCCGACGCCAATCAAATGCGAAAGCCACTTTTAACCGGTTAAAAACATTATTCTTTCCGTCACGTGTTTCTCCACTAAAATTAACTTTTACATTAACGCCGCAAAAGCAGACGATTTTCTTCTTCAGCTTGTATTTACAGGCGGCAGACTCTCAAAATTCTAACTCAGACACCGACTGCGGGAATTAAATATTGGACAAGCACTGCGAAGAGTTTAATATTTCCATAGTTCGAAGCATCTGTGTAGATTGACACATAATAAGAGTTTTTAATTCTTGTTCAAGCAATTGTTGGGCGTGCGGCGCAAAAAACTTAGATGTAATTGCTTGACATTGTTTTTGCAAACACGAACATTTTTTTATTTTGAAACACAGTTTAAATATTTTTGTTGCATAGTCCGACGACTTGAAACTCTAATTAGAATTTATAACGTCATATACCCAGAGCCCTTCCAGAACCGAAGTAAAATCATTTCAGGGTACTTACGTTATCCAGATCAGCAAAAGATGGACATTGGGGATGTCCATACCATTAGTCTTACCATACATTCGACGCGTCGCCTTGCAAGCCTAAACAGTAGACACCAATTTTCAGCGGTCGTTGATTTTGCGTTATTGGTATTGGTATTAATTGCTGACCGTATTGCTGTGCCTGTATACACGCATCCCTTAATATCGAGCTGACTCAGCGTCTCGGGCATTGGGAATGCATTTATCGAATAGAATCCATTCGAATCTAAGAGAAAACCTTGTGGCAAGAGAAATTACTTTAAGTTAGATAAAGTTCTCTTTGAAGCCTAGCAATCGGTATTAACTAAGCTTATTTAAAGTATTGAACTTCGTGTTTCTTTGGTGCGTACAAGTTGGGCCGACTACTGTAAGTCGGCGATCGGTTTTTTTTTCATTTAATAGGATTAAAAAGCCTTAACTTGATTACTACACAAGGGCGGGAAAAAAGTCACAACAACAATAAAATTATCACACATAAACGTTTTGTTGATCTTTATGGTATCGATCACTGTTGAAAAAATATTGTACAAATTTCTTTAAAACTATAACAGCCCTGGTGTGGCTCATGAAACGTCAAATGAAACAAACCTAACCAAACTGTCACATTGAGCGAGGTTACGCCTTTTGAATCGTTTCCGAAATTTCGGTCTTTCTTTGATCTGAGCCGACGGTGCCACCACGAGTCTGCCAAAAATTGTAAGTACCTATGAAATATATGTAAACCCCATGAATTACTATGTATATATATTGAATTATAGCGAACAAACGTCATCAAACGAATAAAGGGGTACGTTCATTCATCAGTCTAGGAGGGCCAGAACAGCGCAGCCGCACACAATCACCTTTGCAGAGTATCTATGGAAGCACAAAGCCTACTTTGATCTAACGATAAATAGACATTCTAGAAGTGGCTTTGCATACACTTGAAATAAACGTGGAGCTGATATCAGCAGTTAACGTAATCATACACTATATTCACGGGCAGAAAACTTATCCACAATATGCGCACAAGATGGCTGACCCATCATACTATAGGGTTTTCTAATAACGACTTGACAACTTTTTTTTTTTAAATAAAAGGCAAACCATTTGAGATATTTCAAAAACTTTATTATTGGCTTGAAGTACAATCAAAACATTTATGACTTCGTTCATATGGCCACCGCGGGCACGTTTGCAGCGGTCGATTCGTTGGACCCAATTTTCAACGACTCGGCCACACATTTCGGCCGAAATGGCCGGTATTTCGCGTTCAATGTTGGCTCTGAGCTCTTCCAACGTCGTCGGCATTGTTGGCATAAGTCAATGACTTAACGTAGCCCCACAGAAAATAGCCAAGCGGCGTTAAATCGCACGAAAGAAGTGGCCAATCGACTGGACCATGTATTGAGATAACACGCTCTCCATACTTACTCTTCAATAAATCGATTGTAGCGTGTGCTGTGTGGCTTTTGGCACAATCCTGTTGAAACCACATGACGTTTAAGCCCACATCTTCCAATTCGGGCCAAAAATAATCGGTGATCATGGTGCGATAACGCTGACCATTCACAGTAACGTGACGATCATGACCCAAAGTGCGTTCACAAATTAAATTCAAAGTTGTCAAGTCATTATTGGAAAACCCTATATAATATGCAACAATTTAGAAAACTATCTACATATAAACAATTATTTAATTACTTTAAGACAACATACGAATGTGTTATGTGCAGCCACGGTCTGTGCTTTGTCTTATCAAGTCGGCTCACAGTGAGAAACGGGGAAACCAAGGAATCGGAATGAAAAGTTTTTTGAGGGACATTCATACACGAAGCTTAGTCTTAAAAGTACAGGGAAGAGATATAGTTCTTGGAAACTGCTTTTGGTTTGCTTCAGAGGCCGATGCTTAAAGCAACAAGGCATCTATTTCCGATAGTTCACCGGCGGAGATTATTAGTACTATATACCCTATCCACAAAAAACTGATGATGATTTATTTATGAAGCGCATTTGTGCTTTTTGGTGATTGAATCTCCTATGCTCCTGGTCATGTGACACTTTAAGTGGAGCCATAGCTCACAGCCTTTTGACTGCACAGGACATCAGCTAAAATTCTGCAATTTTATTTTGAAACGTAATTACTACTACAATATAATAGCGTTTTTGTTTGGGCTGGCAAAAGGCGTTTTTTTTTTTTAATCCGATTTTGGTTCCAAAGAACACTAAAATCTTCTTCGGCCTTTTATTTTTTAAATATACCACCTTGATCAATAATAACCAATAATGGCGCTCCCATTGTTCCGATTTCAGTTCTGTTTTTTTTTTTTTTTTTTTTTTTTTTTTAAGTTGGTGCATCTGTTGCTGACATTTCCTCTAAATCTCAGCGTCATAGCAAAAGTTACGTAGCCAAGAGTACATCTATCTCTGTGTGCGCTGGCAATTTTTTTGTAATTTTAGAAATGGATTTAAATTTGCAACAACGAACTTGTATTAAATTTTGTTTAAAAAAAGGATTTAATGGTGCGCGAGCGTTGGAAATGTTGGAAAAGTGTTTCGTCAATCGAAGATGATGAACGCAGTGGTAGACCATCGACATCGAAAATCGACGAAAATATTGATGAAGTAAATGAAATGTTTGTCAATAACCGCGAATTAACCATCAGAGGGACTTAAACATTGCCTATGGACCCGTCCAAGACATTTTGGTTAATGATTTGGGTTTCCGTCGTGTAGCAGCAAAGTTGGTGCTAAAAGACCTCAATTTCAGGCAAAAAAGAGACGTCGTGTTGACGTCGCAAAAGAGATGATTTGCGAGGCTGAATCCGATTCCACATTCATCAAAAGGATCATTACTGGAGACGATACGTGGGTTTATGAGTATGCCACGCAATCCAGACATCAGACAAGTGAATAGCGTTTACCAAATGAGCCTAGACCAAAAAAATCACGTCGTTTTCAGTCAAAAAAGAAGGCAATGAATCATGAATTTTTGTCAGAAGGCCAGACATTAAGCAAAGAGTATTATTTGGGCGTTATGAGACGTTTGCGTGAAGCAATTCGCCGAAGGAGACCAGAATTGTGGGCAGAAGGCTCGTGGATTTTGCACCGTGATAACGCTATATAGTTCGCGGTACATTAAATAGAAATAGCTGAATACTTTTTATACTTGGTATGATAGGTACACTATTCGTTTTCATATTGATTAATATGGCGACATGGTGAAAATCTATCAACTAGCCAATTATGGACATTACGGAACGTCTCTTAAGCTAGCAACAGTCACTACATTGAAAGATTTAAACAAATAAGCCTGATAACGTTGTTGAAATCCAGAAGAAGACATCGGCATTAAGAAGAACATTTGCACGTTATGAGTTTGATATAAGAAGTCTCACAAATGTACATCCTCTCGTCAACCTATTTCACTTCGTTATAAGATAAAGAGATATTGGGTTGGTCAATAAGTTCTGCGGTTTTTTTAGGGTTACAGTTAAACACACATTTTTGCTATAAAAGCTCATATTTTATCAATCAGATATCATTCATCATGGTTTATTAAATTCTTCCAACGTTCTACATCTACGAGACACTCTTTTGTTAAAGTCAATAGATTTATGGGTAAAAAAGTTTTCCAGGTAGGTTTTGATCTCATCTTCAGAATTGAACTGCCTTCAGTCAAAATTATTTTGGAGAGAGCGAAACAGATGATAGTCAGATGGCGAAAAGTCTTGAGAGTACGATATGTGCTGCATAACTTCTCAGCCAAATGAATTCAGCTTTTGTTTTGTCACTATGTCACACAGAACTATGTGTGGTCTGGCGTCGTCATGATGGAAAACAACGCCCTTCCTTTTCGACAATTCAAGCCGTTTTTCTTCGACTGCCTGCTACAAAGTATCGTGCTGAGAGAAATATTTAAGAGCATTTACTGTCTGATTGCGTGGAAATACCTCAAAGTAAAGGTCAACATGGCCTTTTTGCTATGCAAATCTTGTTTACCGTTCGGAACCGGCAATAAACACTAGGCCCTGCTAAGGAGTGTAAAAATTCACAAAATGAGAAACACAAATGAGTGCGAAAAGCTAGGCCTTGGCCAACACCGGGCTGTCGCGCCACTTCATTTACTTACAATTTATTTATCGCGCTTCTACGAAACCATCATTAAAGGAATATGGTAAGTATTTCCTGATATGAAAGCACAGCAATCCAGCTGTGTATAGTCTCCACACAAATGGTTTTATTCGTCTTACCATAAGAGAGAGGGGTGCAGGTCAACTTTTGACTGCCAATGTCAGAAATAGTTTTTTTTTTTCTATTGTTAGAGTGTGATCTATGTATCTAACTTAGAACCTCGTAGAAGTCGATAAATATAATAAATATAATATAAATGCCCAATGCTATAGCCCGACAGAAATAAGAGCATTCATGGAAAATAGCACACAAAAAACCCCAACAGATTAAATTACTCCAAATTCAACAAAAGTTGAGATTCGCCACATTTATTTCAGGAAATGCTCCACAGTTCCCGTATTCTATTTAACTGATGTAATGCCATGATAAGTACGAACGTAACTGTTGTTGACTGCATTGAACTGAGAGAAATTCTAGGAATTAGAAAATTAGAAATTTAACCAGAGTAAAAACAGAAAATTAAAACTATTAACAATGGTATCTTGGTGTTTCTGTTAAGGACATGCACAAAGTTTTCAGCGAAGAAAAACAATATTGCTTTAAACATATTTCTACTTAATCAATTTTAGGGTTCAGCTTACTTCCTACTCGCTATAAGAATTATAAAATTATTTGAGGTAAATATATTATAAATGTTGTATACTTATTTTGCTTTTGATATTCTCAGATCTTGACAGCTAATTGCAGATGCCGTAAAATATGACATATTAAAAAAATAACTAAAAATACTTCAAAGCATATTTTTTGGGAATGTATTGACTTTATATTCGGAAATAAAAGATGAAAAATAAGCTTTTGTGTTGTATTGGTTTTGTGTTTATACAACGTTATAACTTATTATATTGTACATATGTTTGTATTTATTACAGGTTAATTAAGACTTGTGTACTTATATTTATTTTTAGGTGAATTGGTCTCTAGGTAACTACAGGCTGATTAATCGAGCTTTGATTTACAATGTAAAATCAAACACATAAATTTGAAAGTGACCTTAAAATTTGTATTATTGATTAATAGAACAAATCATCGCATTTACTTTTTAAACATGATATCATGTAAATGTTTGCCACGACAATGTCTTAAGTATTCGGAAGGTCCAAATTTGGGCGACTCGTTCGAGCATAGCTACTGGTTTCTCGCGGATAACTCAAGTAATGTTGGTTTCCAAAGTGTCAATCGTAGATAGCTTGTTCCTGGAGACTTGAGACTTTACATATTCCCAAAAAAAGAAAATCTAAAGTTGTGATATCGCACGATCTGGACGGCCAATTTACCGTAGCAAAACGTGAAAATAAGTGCTCACCAAAATGATTTCTCAACAAGTTCACTGTTTCACGCGCTGTATGGCTCGTAGCACCGTCTTGTTGAAACCAGAGCTCAATGAGACCATGTGCTTTAATTTCAGGAAGCACATAGTCCGTTAACACGACGCGATAACGGTTACCATTGACATTCTGATTTGCCTCATTTTTGAAGAGCTCTTGGTGCTCTTCGAGTTGCTCATCAGCCCAAATACGACTGATTGTTTATTGCTTATTGTTTATCAACGTATCCACTGAGCCAGAAATGGGCTTTATCACTGAACAAAATTTCACGATAAGACACCGGATCTTCAGTGAGTTTTTCCAGAGCCCTTTCGCCCAGTCGCCCGGGTAATCTGCGCACCGTAAGTTCCTCGAATCGCACGAAAAACATTTCTCACAGAACGCTGATTTTCGTAATACAGCTAAACAATTTGGAGACGATGTTGTGGTGTGAGTCTTTTCCTGATGACTTGCCAAACGATATTGAACAAAAATGATAAACCAGTTTGATAAGAGTCACACGTGATCTATCAAAAAAGCCTATTTAAAATCAAACCGCACCATGAATCAACCTATAGAAGGGTATACGTCTTAAATGATGTTCGCTGGTTTGAAACTTAATGTAGTATATGGTTAACCCAATCTCTCTGCGAAATGCAACTAATACTGCACCACAATGCCGCGAATTAAGCAAATGAGTATACCACCTTGATAAAAAAAAAAAAAAACGGAATAACCACCATATGACGCTCCCATTGTTCCGACTTGGGTTCTGTTTATTTTTGTTAAATCTTGGCGTCATAGCCTGACATTTGCAAAAGTTACGTCGCCAAGAGTACATCTATTTACGTGTGTTTTGGCGATTTTTACAATTTTAGAAATGGATTTAAATTTGTGACAACGAACTTGTATTAAATTTTGCGTAAAAAACGGATTTAGTGGTGCGCGAACGTTGGAAATATTGTAAAAGTGTTCCGGCAACGATTCTCTGAAGAAAATGGTCGGCACGAGCGGTTCAAAAGTGGTCGTGAGTCAATCGAAGATGATGAACGCAGTGGCAGACCATCGACATCGAAAAACGACGTAAACATTGATGAAGTAAAAGAAATGTTTGTCAATAATCGCGAATTAATCATCAGAGAAATAGCGGAGGACTTAAACATTGCCTATTGACCCGTCCAAGACATTTTAATTAATGATTTGCATTTCCGTCGTGTAGCAGCAAAGTTGGTGCTAAAAGAGCTCTATTTTATGCAAAAAAGAGACGTCGTGTTGACGTCGCAAAAGAGATGATTTGCGAGGCTAAATCCGATTCCACATTCATCAAAAGGTTCATTACTGGAGATGATACGTGGGTTTTTGAGTACGACACGCAATCCAGACATGGCAAGTTAATGGCGTTCACCAAATGAGCCTAGACCAAAAAAAAAAACACGTCGTTTTTAGTCAAAAAGAAGGCAATGCTCACGGTTTCCATAGATTGCAACGGTGTAGTGCATCATGAAGGCCAGACAGACAGTAAACAAAGAGTATTATTTGGGCGTTATGAGACGTTTGCGTGAAGCAATTCGCTGAAAGAGATCAGCATTGTGTCCAGAAAACTCGTGGATTTAACACCATGATAACGCACCGTCGCACTTTAAATATTTGTATTTTTTTTAAGAAAAATGCAACAAATGTAGCAAGCCATAGGAGAGAAACTGATAAGAATGTAAGAAATATAAAGTGGCAACACTAACTAGTGATTGTAAAGTGGCCACACTAGGAAAAGAGTCTGCCGGTAGGTAGGAGATTAGTCGTAAGTCAAACACTGTACAATACAGATGCCTATTAATCAACCAAATAAAGAGCGTAAATTATTATTATTTTTTTTAAAGGATTGTGTTTGCTTTATTCGCGATAAGACTAACGGCTAAACTAGTACCATCCAACAGCCACCGAATTCACCTGATTTGGCTTCCTATAACTTCCTTCTGTTCAATTGAGTTAAAAACCACTACGGGGAACGCATTTCAGCAGCCGAGAGGAAGTAATGGAAAAATCGCAGGAAGCACTGATGGATGATGAATATAAGAAATGTTTCAAGGATTGGATTAAGCGCTGGCATAAATGTGTTGCAGTCGATGGGGATTACTTTGAAGGGGACAATATAGATTTCGATTAATAAACTTGTAAATTCCGAAATTTTTTTGATCAACGTGGTAATGGCGTTGTAGGAGAAAGAATTTCTTAGAAAAAATTAGTATTGATATCTTTGCTCAGATAAATAAGGTAATTTGAATTATTTGAAGCTCAGGTTGAAAATGACTTTTGGAGTTAACGAAGAATCGCTGAATCGCTGAAAGATGATAATAAAATTATATTTCTGAAGTTTTTTATCAAACTTTTTAGAACGGGATAAAATGTTTTTCTCGTTGTTACTAATCTTGAATTTGTGCCGAGTATGAGTATATAAAAACGTGATCCTGAAGTGTTATAAGTATAAGCGAGTATCGGAAACTAAAAACTTGTAATATTTATTGCAGTTGTCTCTACAACAGTCACTTAAATGAAATCATGTTAGAATACGTAATAGCAAATCGCTCGCAGTAAATAACAATGGCTTTAAATCGTAAAACGAGGGTAGGGCTATAATTAACAAGAAACTATTTTATACAACATTAGTTATATAAGTGTATGTTTGTTCACATGCCCCTTGACATGCCCCTTCACATGCCCCTTGACCAAATATCAAAATATTGGTGATATAAACCAATATGTTAAATAGGACAATATAACTGCTAACATAACATTAACAAAGAAACCAGTCCCAAGTGGATTTAATTTTATATGCAGATAAAAAACCTTCAAGTATATTAGTGATATCTACCCTTATAAAAGTCAATAAGTTTTTCATGGAATTCGTTATACCTATGTTATTGCTACTCGTAAAAGCCCCTGTGGATACTGGAAAATTACGATTTTTTTTCTTCTTCCCCCTGTAACATGCCTTAAGCTTTCCACAGTTAGCAAAATCAAGGTGTATCTTACGTGTTCTATAGGATACGACTGTCAGACAGCCGATATTTGGCAAGCATCTATCTTCAACAGTCATACATTCAGTGGAGCAAATGTTAATATTAAATAATATTTTGTATCAGTTTAGTGTAATAAAGTTGATATCTTGTTTGAGTCTTCAGATATCCAATTTCTAAGCATTTTGTTCTTGTCCATTCCTATTTTGAGTTCACTTTTCTGAAAATGCGTAATAAACATAACGTTTTTTCTTATGAACGTAACAATAATAAAAAAAAAGTTATCAACAAGTTTGCATTGATTTTATGATACTTAGAATAACCGGCAACAGGTTTCTTTTTGTTTGAAGTTTCAAAGGCTATGTACAATATAAAAAATGACTTTTTGTGGTTTTAGATAACTTTTGTTTTACGTGTTTAATACACACAGTTACAAAAAGTACTCAAAGTGACTTCCTTGGTTTTATGTGCATACAAGAGCCCGTTTTTGGATTTCACTGCGAATGTTTATTGATGCTAACTGCTGCGTCTCTTTTGATGACGCTTCGACAATACGTTCTTCCTATTAACTTAAATTTTCTTTTTCTGCTGAATAAACAAGTTATTTCAATCTTCCCCATACAAAAAAATCAAATACTATAAGGTCAAGAGAGCTTGTTTCTTATTACATCTGCCTACATATTGACGCTGAATTTGTGTTGAAATGATTTATGTCTCCTTGTATGTAGATTGTCTGCAACTCATGTATGAAGATTATGAAAATTTGTGATCCCATCTCTTGTAAATTGAGATTCGTCCCTCCAAAGAATTCTGCTCATACACTCGCTCCAGTTACCAGTTATAAAACTTAAGTCGCTTCTCCAAATCAGCGGGAAGCAGTTCTTGCACAAGTGTATGGTAATATAGATAAAGAGTTTCTCCATACAGTACATTAGAAATTTTATGTCTGGAAAAATTGATTGTAAAACTAAGCGTCTGACGCTGATTGATGGATCAGTTCTAATAGATTCTAGTATGAGGGCTGTTTAATGAATACCCAGATTAGAAATGACATCGCAACTTTTTTAGAGTTTGACTATTTATTTTTTAATATAATCGACTTTCCCAATCCACTTTTCCACAGCGGTGTTGCAACTTTTTTTAACCCCTTCGTATAGTACGACTCCTCCGCCGCGATGACTTCCTCGTTCGACCCATACTTCCTTCCCGTGAGCGATCTTTTAAGGTTTAGGAACAAAAAGAAGTCGCAGGGAACCAAATCCGAAGAATACGGTGGATGAGTGAGCAATTCGTACTATAGTGCAATTCGAAGAGAACTTTTTTCATGGCCCAATAAATCGACATCATGAATTTTGTCCACGGTTTTCTCTGTGGTAACCGACGTGCGACCACGACGAAACTCTGCGAACCAATGGCAAGACGTTGTACGAAAAGGTGAATGGGTCCCATATACACCAATGGGCTTGATTTTCTCGTAGCTTTTGCCACTCAAACATAAAAATCGGCTCACGGAGCGATACTTTTCTTTTTCCATGATCGCAAAAAACCGTAACACGATGTTTTGAAGGCGGGCTAAAAGCGGTTATACTAAATGATGATACATCTTCCAATTCAGGTACTCATCAAACAGCCCTCGTATTGTTTTATCAGCTGGAACTCTTTTTACTTGTAGAGCTTCCGAGTTAGGTCGTGTTTTTAAAAGTGATCACGTTTCTCGAAGCTTTTGATACGTAATTTTAAATAATCCTTTAATATGAATTCGTGCGTAGGTAAGAATAAAGGTGATTATATTTTTGTTCAACTAACTTCCATTGCACAGTCCATAAACGTAAATAATGTATGCGTGTTCTTGGTTTGTAAATTTAGTCATTTCAAGTAGCATTTCTAAGCATACTGTAATCTTGTCGTAAAAAATTAAACTGATGAATTGAATTTTTTTCTAAGGAAAATTATGGTTTAAGGTAAGGAAATTATGGTTTTGTAAGGTAATCAAATAAACGAGCAAGTTTTTAAACTTTCTAATAGCTATGCAATTAAAAAAAAAATTATTGAAGCATTATTAATTCTTGGAAAACCACGTAGGTAAAAAATCATATTTCCTTTTTTTACCCGCTGTAGGTTTTTCCATCATAAAACCTATGAGCTTTTCTGCAAACTTGTTAATGATTTTTTTTTATTAGTACTGTATTGTTACATTCATAAGAAGAAATAGTAAAACGTTTTGTATATTACAAATTTTCTGGAGAAAATTCACCTCAAAATCAAAAATTAACATCGGCAAGAAATATGGGAACAGATTTTGAAATTGGATATGTGGAGACTCAATAAGATATCAATTTTACTGAAACACAGACTGTATTTGTTCTAAAAATAAATTCGTAAATGAAGTTCTTATTATTAGTAATAACAGAGCAATTTCCGTTAACATGGATTAGGGTACACCAAAGTAAGACTTTTCTTAAATCCTCGACAAACGATGTCAAAATTGAAGATCAAATCTTACTGTAGAACGTTTTTTTTTTCTTAGAATATAACTAGAGATTATTATAAACTAAGCTTGACGAATTAGGAGACACGCTGTCCAGATATCATATCTGGATTTGAGCTAGCTGGAAAGCCGAAAGTCGGCTGTTCTTGTTTTTTTTTACACATTCAGTGAAAAAGAGAACGTTTCCAAAATTGGCGAAAGATAGGCATTTAAACTATGGTATAAGAAGCATCAGTTGAAGACCTCTTAGTGTTCGTTTGGATGTGTAAAATTTAAATTAAATGTGGTGTAGGTTGAGATTAAGCCCATCGAAACAACTCATCTACTTTTTACTTAAAAAAAAAAATAATAATCATAATCAACTGCAACAATTATTAGCTGAGGCCCAACTGACCAAAATCATATTCTTAAATCGTTTAAGTTAATTCAGCTTGCGAATTACAAATCGTATACAGTATTACGTTATAGTAACCTGAGGCTACCTACGAACGCATATGCTTCCACCTGAAACATATGTATTGGTAAAACCCTATTGCTATGTATTATAAATGAATGGCCACAAACACTCTATTTATAAATGAGTGCATACAAACTTAGCAAGATGCTGCTGCATTCCGGCGTGGACCTGGGACTCGACCAATTAGTCTCTCCAGTTAGCGGATTCTCTGGCTAACTACCTTCTGTTCCGCGCTACCTGAGGCGATGTTTTCTTTTACTTCCTTGCCCCTCCCTGGTTGGAAAGCTCGAACCGAAGCTTTCGTGATCAAAAATTACTCGAAAAATTTTGCATTCAAAACGGCCTTCGTAACCTTCGCTTACGTTCATTAATTTCTATCATAGAGAAGGACTGGGATTATATACTGTGTGCTTAGTGTTTCTTTTTTTTGATTTTAACGGGATGTCGTTATCAGCTATAGCAGTCTATTGTCCGATTCGCTAATGTTGCGTAACATTCTTTATTGAAAGCATATGTGTCCTTAGTTTTGCGCTCATTCACGATTAAACTCATTTTTACTGCTTCTGCTAGCGAAAGCATCAGTGACAGTTTGCTGAGTTCCGAAAATAATGTCAACATGCGTACATCTGATGTTTTAAAGTTACATTGCAGAGCATTATCTTTTCTTAATTCATTTCTGACATCAATTGTCTAGAAAATATTGTTTCCGACCTAATGGAGCAGCGTGCATTTCCCATTGTCAATTTGCACAATCTAAAAATTTAGAGGGGATGCCAAACGTAGACTTGGTTCCATATTGGCTATTGTTTATAGATGCTGTCATACATTTCCTTAGAATTGATAATGTGGTAGTGCGTATCGATTTAGGCATGTTGGAATTTTTCAAATATCTACTGTTATATGTACTGTTATATGTACCATTTTTCATTTACTGCCGTCGTCGAAAATCTATATTTGCCATTGAATATGGCGGCAACTTTAGATATTCACTACACACAGAAAAGTAAATTTTAATGGGAAACTGTAATACTTTCTAGCCTCTCCAGCTTTTATATGTCGCACTTATCCCCCTTAACGTATCCTAATAATAATTCAACCGTTCCCACGTGGGAGTAATATTCGTGGGTATCAGTTAATGCAGATTATCTAATGATCGAAACTCAAAACGAACAGGTTCTTTCTGTTTCGTTAAATTAGAAACGAACGGAGTTGCTGTTAGTTTTTTTTTACAAACGAAAATTTTTGAAAAGACAAGCTAGCCACTTTGCAGCCATCTTCAAATGTGTAAGAATCTCCCGTACCGGGGTACCAGTATGAAGTGAAAATAAAACACAAATTTTTAAAGGAAAAGTAAAGAACATTTTATTCAAAGTATTGGTCATTGCTAGCGACACAATTTTCCCATCTTTCAAGCAATTTATGGATTCCACGCCAATAAAACTGTTCGTCTTTTCAAGCAAAAAAAAAAGTCACCCAATTTTCAATTTCCTCGTAGGATTCGAAGTGCTGCTCAACTAATGCGTGTTCCATCGATGAAACTAAATTGTAGTCAGAAGGAGCCGAGTCTGGTGAATGCGGCGGGTGGGATAGCAGCTCCCAGCTTAGTGCTTTGGTTGTTTCCTGAACAGGTTTTGCTTTGTGTGCAGGTGCATTGTCATGGAGAAAAATTACCTTGCCGTGTCTTCTGGCCCATTCTGGTCGTTTTTCGATCAATGCATGGTTCAAATTGATCATTTGTTGTCGGTAACGATCTGTATTAACAGTTTCACTAAGTTTTAGGATCTCGTGGTACACTACGCCTTTCTGGTCCCGCCAGACACACAGCATTGTCTTCTTGCCGAATCTATCAGGTTTTGCAGTCGAAGTTGATGGTTGTCCCGGATTAACCCATGATTTTTTCCGTTTAGGATTCTGAAAATAAATCCGATGCAAAACTGATTTTTATCGTGTCTTTGAAGCAAAATTTCACAAGTGGTTTTTCGGTTTTCCATCTGTCCTTCATTCAATTAATGCGGCACCCATTTTCCAGACATTTGGATCTTTCCCATAGCTTTTAAGCGGTTAGAAATTGTTTTTTTTTGTGCAACATTTAACCTTTCTGCCATTTGTTTCTGACTCAAAGTGTCATCTTCATGCAATATTGTTTGCAATTCAGCGTCTCCAAACTTTTTTGGTGGTCTTCCACGTTCTTTATTTCTCACATCAAAATCGTTATCTCTAAACCGTTGAAACCATCTTTTGCATGTTGCTTCTGATAGAGCAAGATCACCATATGACTCGACAAGCATTCGATGCGATTCTGCAGCATTTTCTTCAAATGAAAACAAAAAATTAATGCTTTCCGCAACTCATCATTTTCTGGTACAGAATTCGACATTTTTAACACGATGAAAAAAATATGATGTTGATTGCTCAATGACTTAATGTTTGGCAGGTGTCATAGCCACCAAATAAAAAAAAATAAATAAATTAAGGCTCGTTCATAATAAACGTTCCCTATCGAGACATTTGTATTTTGACGCTCACTTCATACCGGTACATCTGCTAAGTCGCTAATGTAATCTATTTTTATCAACCAAAGTAAATAATTTTGTAAAGTAGAGTCGTGTTCGTTCATGATTTGCACCGCAGTGGTTCTCTATACTGTTGTATTGTATTCATTAGAAAACTATGCGCGAACATCTAAGAAGGCTTCACATATTCTGTTTGTATCGGTTTGTATCTGAATACTAAAGGGTTTTCCAAAAACACTTGACAACTTTGAATTTAATTTGTGAACGCACTCTTTCACTAATCATCAAACTGTCAATTTATTCAGTAAACTGAACATTTTCATCATGGTAAAGTACACTAACGAGCAACGTCTGCAAATTATAAAAATTTTCTACAGATATTCGGAGTCGGTGACTGCAACTTTAAGAGCGTTAACTCCAATGTTCGGTCGTAATTCTCTCCCTAGTAGACAGGCAATAACAAGTTTAGTGCAAAAATTTGAGTCTACATATTCGTTGCGTGATGATGCCGTGTCAGTAAGACAACGGGTTGGTCTAAGTGTCGAAAATATCGCTGCCGTTCAGACGTCTGTAGCAAACGATCTAAATCAGTCAATTCCATGGCGTTCTCAAGTATTGGGCATCGCTCAGACCACATTATGGCGTATTTTGCGTAAGGATCTTGGTTTACACCCATACAAGATCAAGCTGACTCAAGAATTGAAGCCGATGGACCATTTGAAGCGACGTACGTTCTCCGATTAGGTTTTGGAGAAGATGCGCCAAGATGATGAATTTCATCGCAAAATCATCTTCAGTGACGAAGCTCATTTTTGACTCAATGGGTTCATTAATAAGCAAAATATGCGTTATTGGACGGGTGAAAACCCACATGTGCTTCATGAATCACCACTTCATCCACAAAAAATAACTGTTTGGTGCGGTTTGCATGGCGGCGGCGTTATTGGGCCATACTTTTTTGTCGACGATAACGATCGTCACGTTACTGTGAATGGTCAGCGTTATCCCGCCATGATCACCGATTATTTTTGGCCTGAATTGGACGATATGGACTTGGACGACATGTGGTTTCAACAGGATGGTGCCACAAGCCACACAGCACACGCTACAATACATTTATTGAAGAGTAAGTATGGTGAGCGTGTTATCTCAAGACATGGGCCAGTCGATTGGCCGCCTCGTTCGTACGATTTAACGCCGCTTGACTATTTTCTGTGGGGCTACGTTAAGTCATTGGTGTATGCCAACACGCCGACGTCGTTGGAAGAGCTCAGAGTCAACATTGAATGCGAAAGCGGCCGTTTCGGCCGAAATGTGTGGCCGAGTCGTTGAAAATTGGGTCCAGCGAATCGACCGCTGCAAACGTGCCCGAGGTGGCCATATGAACGAAGTCGAGTTCCATTCATAAATGTTTTGATTGTACTTCAAGCCAATAATAAAATTTTTGAAATATCTCAAATGGTTTGCCTTTTATTTAAAAAAAAAAAAGTTGTCAAGTCGTTATTGGAAAACCCTATATATGCATTCCAATCAGTTTTGGAAGCAGCAAGTTAATTAGCATTCGATCAATGTTCCCTCTTTGAAAATGGATTTTCCTTAGAAAAAAGTTTTTAGCAACAAAAATGAACATTCAAGTTTTAAAGCTTCTCAACAAGTCGTTCAGATTAATTTATGTAAACTGAATTATTTAGTGATAAAACAAATATTACAATAGATAATTCTTGAATCATTTGTTATTGAATCTTTTATGAAAAAACTCAAACAGAATGTATTTGTAATACTGTTATTGTTAGATGGGATGTTGTACTCACAAAATAGAACCGCAACATATGAATGTCTATGAAAACCAGACTGTTGGGTATAGCTTCAATCCTTTGTTAAAGCCCATCTATACAGTTAACTGAAAATGTAGTTTATCTGAGTATATATACGAGTATATTAAACAAAATTATTTTGTACACTTTTTACAGTGTTTACATTGTTTACAGGAGGTATTCATCGAAGGGTTATTTTACTTAAAAAAGAAAAAAACTAAAGTGCATGCAATGTGTGCAAGTTATATATTGTATGTTTAACAAACATGTTGTACACAAAAGACATCATGAATTCAATAACTAAAATTTAACTGACGGATCAATAAATTGCTTATGTATGTTTAATCTTTCATAATTCGAAAATTCTCTCCTTAAATCATCGCACTCATCCGCAATCACCACTCGACAGAACTGGGAAAGTTATTCATGTTTGCAATGTATCTGTAAGTTGGAACTTATTTTTAACTGACATCCCCAGATTATGTCGGACGTCTGTTTCTGATATGATGTTTATTAAAAAAATGATTAGAAGTATCAAAAAAGTTTCGTGGGAACTATGTCCAGCTGTTTACGTTTCCAGTGAAACATTTGGATACGTGTGGATGGTGACAGATAAATGCAGCCCTTTCGAAGAGAAGAAAAGAATCTGAAATGATTTCGTTAATACTATATTTGTCTGCTATGATATTTTGTGAAACTTCGATATGGTACTTGGATATAAGGCTATCAATCAGTAATTCCAGATAAATTAATTTTTCATTGGACTTGTGACATTGTCAAAATATAACACATATAACATATAACACGAAACGAGATGGATAACTACCCGTCAAGTTTTCGTGAGATATTTGGTTGTCATTATAAGATAGAAGAAGCTTGGAATGTGTACAGTGAAAAGTTTGTTCTTAGCCTTAATAATAAAAAAAATTGTTGTATTAAAAATCTATAAGCTTTGCATGTCGGTACATTGAGCTTATTGCGAGCAAAACATACTATAGGTATTACAGAAGACACTTATATATTATCATTTCAGACAGTATTGTATTTTTGTCAGTGTCTGCATCTAACTTCAACTGCAACTGTCAGAAGAAAAATAAAGTTCGAAGAATCTGTACAGAACCTAAATTTCACCCTCCCCAAGTGTTTTGAAATGGCATGTCCAAACTAATAAAGAATCAACTTTTGGGCGTCAAATTTACTTTCGAGCATGGCATGAAAAATTAGTGATTTCTACAGGATGACGAATGTTTCACATCCTCGTAAGAAAAAAAAGTTATTTTGATTAAATTCCCAGAACCGGATCAGGATAAACATATCGTTCTCCCCTGCAAGGAAAAATCGATCATTTTTAGAAACAATTAAATGGACAAGCGGGTCACATTGCTGTCATCTATTCGACCCTGCTTCTCAAGTCTAGCACGGTGACATAATATCTCCTAAATTGAATGAGTTTAATCTGAAGTGTCTTGCGTTAAACGTTAACTCACTAATCAGGATCAAGAGAACAACCAACCTACATAATTTGTTGTTTCGCGAACACTGCTCTGTGCTTTTAGGAAGCGTAAAAGAACTAAACCAGTATCACAAAATTGGCTACAACGCCTATCATGTACGTAGCTGTATAAAGAAGGAACTGTCCTCACTCCTAACAAGAAGGTGGATTTATGCAGACTGAACGACCTAATCCGCTTCAATCGGAACAAAATTATTACTGTCCGGTTGGAGATATTAACGCTAGGTATGCGGCATGAGAAAATAACGCAAGAGTTACACCATCGATGGGGTCAATATATGGTTGAGTACACACTTGACTTGTACGCGTCGAATATTCCATTCTTACAATCAGCTGCTAATATACATACAACAGACTAGAACTGACTAATATGGATCAAAATACATGGAACTGTTTGCGAAAATTCTAGAACGATGGTGATCATTCCGGACTCGCCGCCACACATACGAATCCCAAATGCAGCTACAGCAGTGTGACCGTGGAGCACTTTTTCCACTCTTTTCCTGAATCTTAAACAATAATTCACATTTAAATGGAATTGTTCCATAGACTAACAGAAACTTGACAAATCGACCATAATTATGGAGCAAATTATTCCTCAGTCAACGCATTATACGCATACAAATGTAGATTGCTCTTCAGGCTTAAACAGAGCACATAGGAGTACTTGCACTGAAAAGCTGGTCAAAATTCAATTTACTAAAAAGTAAAATCAAGAAGTAAAAGTTTGCTATAGCGGAATCTAAATATACATGGATCAACGCGCTGCAGCTTTTTTTTTTTTGTTCTTCATCGTGTGTTGTGATAAACTGAGTTCAAAGTTAACGGTTTGAATTTTTTAAGTTGTGATATCAATCTTAATTTTTTTTTAATGGAGAGTTCTACTGTGGGTATGCATTGACATTTTAAATGGAAATTTTAAATTCTTTGAAATCGTGTGTAGTTGTTTTTGTTTCAATACGGGTTCAAACGCAATACAGCAAAAAGATGTATTTCTTTCAGCTTTTTTAAGTTTTAATAATTTTAGTATAGTATACTGTGTTATTCTGTGATTGTTTGCACTTAATAAGTTAAATTGAATACTTTTGTCATTGCAATGCAAAAGGATTTGGCTGCTACTAGCTGCTACCTGATATTTTATAAACATTTTAGTTTTTGGATTTTGTGTGAAAAAAAACACTCATACAACATACAGTGGTTTTAATGATTAGTTATTGCAATGTTATTATGCTGTTTTAATTGTTTATTGTTTTCGGAAATATGCCTTTTTACTGTGTTCGTATCGTGAATGTTAAAAGTAAGCATTTTTAAGTTCAATTCTTAATACATAGCATTTTTTTAGCATCATCTGGTTCGAGAGTTGTGACTAAAAAATATTTTTTTAATATTATGGAAGAAAGTGGAGAGGTCGATATGAACCAAAAAAAGAATAGTTTTCAAAAGAAAACCTTCGAACTTATAAACCAAATGTATCTAAAATTGTTTTCGATTTGCAGCAAAGATGGTTAGCCTCTAGCAGAAGAAAGGATTTGTTTGTAGAGACAAACAAAGAGTGGCTTGAAGGGACTTTCACACTTCCAATTATGAGTGTCAGATCAGCAGGCCGACCTGCAAAGCCATTTGAAGAATCGAGTGAAAGGACTAAAAGAAGAAGAACTGAAAATATCCGAGAAACAGTTCAAACTGAGGAACTAGCTTTTGCAACTCAGATGAAGTTAAGAGAAACCGCGAAAAAGTATTTACAGAAATCTTAAAATCTCCTGGAATAGCGCAAAGGTACAAAGAAACATATTCTAACAGCCTTACGGATAAAAAAGAAAAATTTTCTATACAAAAGGCTCTTTCTATGTTCATTACAGACGGAATATCGCGAAAGCAATATGAAATTGTGGCCGCAACGAATAAAGATTTTTTTCCGTGTTACAATATGCTTCCAAAAGCTAAAACGGATTGCTATTCAATAGAAGAATCATATACTGTGACGGAAACATTGGCTGAAATAAATCTGCAGGATTTGTTGGATCACACTGCAACTCGACTACTAATATATACGTAGGAAGTGTAAGCAGTCTTAATGAAAATGAATGTGCATCTCTTGAGCTAATTACAAAATGAGGTTGTGACGGATCCCAGCAAACGCAATACAAACAGAGATTTGAAACAGCTCTGAGTTAGATGCGTTTATATATCAAAGTTCGCTTGTTCCGTTGCGTTTAGTTAGAGGTTCAAAACCATCTGGCAAAACCCAACTCCATCTTCTACTCGATTTTACCGGCCAATAATAATTAACTTCATTAAAGAAAGCCCGGACATAACTAAAAGCGAAATCAACCATATCCAGTCAAAAATTGATTCACTTAATGAAACTGCAATAAGTTCGACCATTAAAGTGAAGTATACATTGCTCTTTACCATGGTCGATGGAAAAATATGCAATGCAGTAACTGAAACTACATCAACACAGAAATGCGATGTTTGCGGGTCAATGTAAAAAGACTTAAACAAATTAACTACACCGATAAACGAAATCAATTTGGTTTATCAGTACTACATGCAAGAATCAGACTTTTTGAGAGTCTTCTGCATGTAGCTTACAAATTTCCAGTAAAAAATATGGCAGATTAGATCCCAAGACGAGAAAGAAGTATGTAAAATAAGAAAAATTAAAATTCAAAGGGAATTTAGAAACAAGCTTGGTCTCATTGTGGATCTACCACGAGCAGGTTTCGGCAATACAAATGACTTGAATACAAGTCGAAGATTTTTTAATAACCCTAAAATTGCCGCTGAAGTCACAGGGATTGATTTTAACTTGATTTTTCGATTTAAAATCATTTTAGAAGCAATTTCAAGTTGCTACAAAATTGACTCCGAAAAGTTTGGTGTCCATGCAATGGATACAGCCAGACTTTTCGCCGATTTATATCCATGGCATCCTATGACTCCGACCATGCATAAGATCTTGATGCACGGATCTATAATTATAGAAAATGCCCTTCTTCCAATTGGTCAGCTATCGGAAGAAGCAGCAGCAGCCAGGAAAAAACACTTTAGGTGTTTGTGCTAGAAAGTTCTCAAGGAGAGATTGTAACCAAGACGTCCTAAATCGATTGTTGCTCAGCTCTGATCCTCTAATCACTTCTCTTAGAAAGACGTATCCGAAAATAAGGATGCCATTTTCAAAATAGACGTTAGAAATGCTTCTTTCAGAGGCTCCAGAATGATAAAAATTTAGAGATTAGTTTTTGAACAATAAAAAAAAATCAAATAGAAAAAAAGCGGTATTTTTCAAAAATATATGCCAAAATTAATACAAATCAATTAAAAACTGTATTTTATTGAATAAATATTAATTTAAAGTTGAAAAAATAACAAAGGTAACGAATAATAATTTTGGCCAGGTTTTTCATGCAAATACTCCTACGTGCAGCGGTCAGGTGACGGCCTTTTTGGCGGAGGATCCAGAAGTGAGTCACGTGGTGCACATCTACAACAGGGCCTACGTGAAATCATTACTATCGGTACGGTCTTCAAAATTGACGATGTGAGAACTACGATTTCATCGTATTCAGTGAAAAAAGCGAGCTTCTTCGCGTTTGTTCGTACGAAAGGATGAACTCCTCTGCATCTGTGAGTTTTTGGAAAATAAAACAGTGGTTAAGGTTTAATTTAAAATGTAAAATAAAATACATAAATTTGAAAGTTAACTTAAAATTTTTATTATCGGTTAAAAGAACTGTTCATGATATTTGCTTTAAAATTGATACCATGTAAATGTTGGCCACGACCACGTCTGAGGTGGTCCATTCGGAAGGTCCAATCTTGGGCGACTCATTTGAGCTTAGCGACTGGTTTCTCACGGATAACACGAGTAATGTTGGCTGCCAAAGCGTCAATCGTATCTAGCTTATTACTGAAGACCTGAGACTTTACATATCCCCAAAGAAAATACTCCAAAGGTGTGATATCGCACGATCTAGGCTGCCAATTTACCTTAGCAAAACGTGGAATTAAGTGCTCACCAAAATGATTTCTCAACAAGTCCATTTTTTCACGCGCTGTATGGCTCCTATCGCCGTCTTATTAAAACCAGAGCTTACCGAAAACATGTGCTTGAATTTCAGGAGGCACATAGTCCGTTAACATAGCCCGATAACGGTTACCATTGATGATAACGTTCTGATTTGTCTCATTTTTGAAGAAATATGGACCAATAATTCCACCAGCTTATAAACCACACCATTCGGGTTGCTCATCAGCCCAAATACGGCAATTCTGTTTATTAACGTATCCATTAAGCCAGAAATGGGCTTCATCACTGAACAAAATTTCAAACACCGGACTTTCATTGAGTTTTTCCAGAATCATTCACTGAAAATATGATTCAAATTCAAGTCGCCTGGCTTTAATTCTTGCACAAGTTGAATTTTGTTAGTTTTTAGACGAAGATGCTTGCGTAAAATATTCCAAGTAGTCGAGTAACACAATCTCAATTACTGCAAACGGCGATGAAAGGACAAATCACGATCTTCATGAATACTGGTGGATACAGCAGCAATTTTTTTACTCTAAACGCACTTTATGTGCGTTTGGTCACTATATTTTAAATTGCTTGCTTAGGTCGATTATGATAACCATAAAACGGTCAAAGTGCGCGAAAAGCATTTTTCACAGAGCACGAATTTTAATAATAAAATAGAAAAATTCGTTAGCGTTGTGTGGGTGTAAGCTTTTCCATGATGAAATTGCAATCCTCACTGAACATGTCTGACTTTGACATATGTCCTGAGTAGAACACGGAAAAACCAAACAGCAAAAAAATAGCCTTTATATCATAATTTCGGAAAATTAGTTTTAGTCCCGCGATGACGAACATGGATGGGATCGATGCCGAAAAACAGTATACCGAACTCTGGTGGCTTCGAGAAATACTCTCTCTCCTTCACCAGTATAGTTAGGGGGTTTTGTGAAGAGACCGGATTTGTTAACAAAAGAGACGCCTACTAGAGTTAGCTATTTCTCTCTGGCATACGAAAAGCTAGAAGTGCTCACCACCCCACCAATTGTAGACCAGTTAAACTAAGTAGGTTAAGTAGAAAAGGGACATACGTATTGTAGTTACACTGATATAATGTCTAATTTGAGCATTAGGCGAATGTTTACAAAGAAAATACTTCGCGCTTTCACAACACAATTACAGGAAAGTTAACTTGGTATTTTTGCAGAAACCGAAGCTCCGTCATATCCATGACCAGAAACAACAGATTATCGGAGAAACTGAGTTGCGAGTTGCTTCAAAAACCACTTTTTTTTTCTGAACGGAAAATGTCTATGAGAGTACAGCCTATGTCAAAAATATTGTTAGTGTATAAATTATATACAGAGTAAGCTTGTTTGAGAAAGCGCAGTGCAGATAAGATTGACCGTGATGCCCAAGAAATTAGTTTTATCATAGCCGTGTAAATCAGAGGACCCACTTAAGTGATAAATTCTATGATTTTCTGGAAGTTCTCTTAAAAGCCGATAACGTTTTAAAAGTCTTTGACGTTAAATGTTCTCTCCAATAAAGTAGACGTTATAACTGTTAAAAGCTTACATTTACAACATTGGTGAAGAGAGTTGCTTACCGCCACACAACCAATGTTCTGTTTACTATAACCTGTTCAAAAAAAGTTTGCAGTTTAGGCCTTATGGGAGAACTTTTTTTAACACGGGTGCCCATCGCTCAGTTTTGTGTTCAAAATTCCACAAATTACCACTGAAGTGCCTTACACTAAAATTTTTGTCGTTTGTATGCGCCGAAGTCGTAGACAGAATGATCAATGGCATATGAATCCGCCATAGATATCTTCTGGATTTTCTAGCAGGGCCAGATTTACCAGTATTAATTTAAACAAAGCAGTGTTGTTTCTTCGCTTCTGATTTCACAAGCTCTTTTTTTTTTTTGTTTTTTTTTTTCTGTTTTAGAAAGCTGTCGCGAGCTTTAACTAAAGGAAAAGAGCGGTAGGTGTTGCAATATGTAAATGTTTTGTACATTTATGTGGTTAAATGTATGTCTTGTCGAAAAAAGCTCGTCCGGAATAGGTTGAATAAAATAACGAATATTCTCGTTTACAAAAATTGTAAAGTTAGGGGAAAGTTAAAATACATATACTACCTTTATCAAGCTCAGCAAATTAATAACACAAGTTTATTCATCTAAATCTATATTGCCCTTATAAGGTAATCCCCATCGACTGCAAAACACTTGTTCCCGCGATTGATCCAATCCTCGAAACATTTTTTATATTCGGTTTTCGGTATGTCCATCAGTGATTCCTGCGATTTTTCCATTACTTCCTCCTGGCTGCTGAAACGCGTTCATCATAGTGTTTTTTTAACTCGATTGAACAGAAAGAAGTCACAGCGAGCCAAATCAGGTGAATTCGGTGGCTGTTGGATGGTATTTGTTGCATTTTTCGTCAAAAAATTACGAATAATGATGGCACTGTGCGACAGTGCGTTATCATGGTGCAAAATCCACGAGTTTTCTACCCACAATTCTGGTCTCTTTCGGAGAATTGCCTTACGCAAACGCCTCATAACGCCCAAATAATACTATTTGTTTACTGTCTGGTCTTCTGACAAAAATTCATGATGCACTACACCGTTGTAATCCATGAAAACTGTGAACATTGCCTTCCTTTTTGACTGAAAACGACGTGGTTTTTTTGGTCTCGGCTGATTTGGTGAACGCCATTCACTTGCCTGATGTCTTGATTGCGTGTCGTACTCATAAACCCACGCTCGTCTCCAGTAATGATCCTTTTGACGAATGTGGAATCGGATTCAGCCTCGCAAATCATCTCTTTTGCGACGTCAACAGGGTCTCTTTTTTGCATGAATTTGAGGTCTTTTGGCATCAACTTTGCTGCTACGCGACGGAAATTCAAATCATTAACCAAAATGTTTTGGACGGATCCATAGGCAATGTTCAAGTCCTCCGCTATCTCTCTGATGGTTAATTTGCGGTTATTGACCAACGTTTATTTTACTTCATCAATGTCTTCGTCGGTTTTCGATGTCGATAGTCTCCCACTGCGTTCATCATCTTCGATTGACTCACGACCGCTTTCGAACCGCTCGTGGCACTGGTTAACGACCGTTTTCTTTAGAGAATCGTTGCCGAAATAGTTTTCCAAAACTTCGAACGTTCGCGCACCATTAAATCCATTTACTACGCAAAATTTATTACAAGTTCGTTGTTGCAAATTTTAATTCATTTCTAAAATTGTAAAAAATCGCCGACACACACAGAGATAGATGTACTCTTGGCTACGTAACTTTTGCAAGTATTGAGCTATGCTGCTAAGATTTAGAAGGAATGTCAACAACAGATGTACCAACTTAACAAAAAAAAGAAGACAAAACTCAAATCGGAACAATGGGAGCGCCACACGGTGGTAATTTTTTTGATCAAGGTGGTAAATAATTTGCTTACAATTTTTAGTAAATTCCCTGGCGCTGGATCTAACTTCTTTCCCAGTTAAACGGCATACAAAAAAGATCGAAATGGCGTTTTGTGCATCCAGATTCCACGTTCTTTTCGTTTTGGAAAAGGAGTTCGATTCTGCGCTATTCATTTACAAAGTTTCACAGAATTTAGAGACTTATTTACTATCAGCGTATGTTAAAATGTATTTTATAGAAATCATTACATATACATATATACTCGTAATACACGACTATTTTTTTATAAGATATATAGGGTTTTCCATTAGGGACTTGACAACTGTGAATTTAATTTGTGAATGCACTCTTTCACCAATCATCAAAATGTCACTGTCAATTTATTCAGTAAACTCAGCATTTTCATCATGGTAAAGTACACTAACGAGCAACGTCTGCAAATTATAAAAAAATGATGACAGTGGGCCATATTTTTGCGTCGACGATAACGATCGTCACGTTACTGTGAATGGTCAGCGTAATCGCGCCATGATCACCGATTATTTTTGGCCCCAATTGGAAGATATGGATTTGGACGACATGTAATTTCAACAGGATGGTGCCACAAGCCACACAGCACACGTTACAATCGATTTATTGATTATTTAAGAAAAACATGTACAATAGTATTACTCAAAGTATTGCCGATCTGAAGCTATGACCTTTTCACATCTTTCTGGCAATTTGTGGATCCCATCCCAAAAGAACTGCGCCGGCTTAGCAGCCAAGAATGAATCGAGCCAATTTTTGATATTCTGCTCTGATGCGAACCGTATTTCAGTGAGGGCGTTCTGCATCGAACGGAACAAATGGTAGTCAGAAGGGGCAGGGTCTGGGCTATAAGGCGGGTGGGGTAAGACTTCCCATCCACTGTTTTCCAAATAGTTCTTAACCGGAATAGCAACGTGGGGCCGAGCGTTGTCATGATGGAGAATTATTGCCTCGTGTCTGGTCGCATATTCCGGGCGTTTTTATGCTACTGCTCTCTTCAAACGGATTAATTGTGTTCGGTAGCGTTGTAAATTTATGGTTTCACCCGGTTTTAGCAGCTCATAATACAGCACACCCATCTGATCCTACCAAATACAGAGCATTACCTTCCGCGCCATGGAAAGGCTTTGCCTTTGATTTGGCTGGTTGGTCGGGTTTCACATGTGATTTTTTGCGTTTGAGATGGTCGTAATGGATCCATTTTTCACCACCAGTAACAATCCGATGCAAAAATGACTTCCTTTTGTGGCGTTCCAGCAGTATTTCGGACATGCAAAACCGCCTTTCGACGTCTCTCTGCTTAAGTTCATGTGGAACCCAATTTCATTGCTTTTGAATATATCCAGCTGCTTTTAAACGTTTTAAAATGGCTGCTTGAGTGACACCCAAAAATTCTGCGAGCTCTTTTTGTGTTTGGCAACAATCTTCATAGAGTAATGCTTCCAGTTCCTCATCTTCAAACTTTTTTGGCTGCCCAGGACGTTCATCGTCTGCCAAGCCAAAATCACCACTTTTAAACCGTGCAAACCACTTTTGGCGCATTCGCTCATGTTCACAGCAAACTTTCACCAAAATACGATGACTTTCGGCAGCAATTTTCTTCATATTAAAGTAATGAAGAAGAACTCCCCGCAAAAACACTTTTTTAGGCACAAAGTTCGACATATTTGAGTGAAAAAAATTAATTGTTGTTTACGCTTCAAATGAATGACATATACTGAAATGACGTACAATGGCAGTAGTTTTCCAACGCATGTTGCAATAGAATAATACAAGTTACGCCATCTCTTAGCAAACCGCACGAAGTTATAGACCCAATATATCGAATACTTGCCAACGTATCGCCTTAATCAAGATCAGTTGTAAATGTTTTTTTGGGTGTGATTATAGCGAGAAGATTATACGCACGGCCAGGTTCTGGCGGTGAGTGCGCACCGTATGCCTATACTTACACTAAGCACAAGACGGGCAGAAAGCTCAAGTCGATATGAGTGGTAGCGAGACTTTTCTCATTCCAAATGAAGTGTTTTTCTTCGTTTTACTTTGCTTTTTTTCCAACAAAAAACTGAGCAATATAAAAATCTTTGAAAAAGTAATCAGTTACGAGTTGTTTGTTGTTGGCAAAGACCACAAAGACAAACTTGTGGCACGGCTCAAATGGTAGGATACATAGAATTAGGGCTGCACCTTTGCATGAGAGAGTGGACTGTGAAAAATGATTTCGCCGAAACAGTAACATCTCAAAATGGATCATTCCCTCAACATCCCACCATACAGACCTTGAGCGGGTGAAGCTCATCTCTGGTGTGGTGTTCAAACTGCCTTTCGGACTAAATCATTGGTGGCAACGTTTTATTAAATGTAAAAAATCGATTATGCATCTCTGGTAACGATCCGTTTAAAAACGATCCTTTGTTGAAGATTATATTGCGATAAGTAGTATGGTACCCCATTTCTCATACTTGTTAAGCGTCGATAGATGGTCCTATGGCTCTGTTACAGTAACCATCGGATTTCTTTGACGGTGAGCTTCGGAAGCTCATTGTCCAGCTCCTCTGGACTACCCGAACGTGGTTAATATTTTAGGTTAAAATATCAATTTCTAAATTTGAAACCGACGCCGATACTTGAACTTCCTGAAGTTACCCTCTCTATACACATTTTGGATTTATCTAAAGCCTTCAATTCCATTCTGGTTTTTCCGGAAAAAAAAAACAATAAAATATGCCAAATATTCTCTTCTGATACATCAGAATTGATTTTATTATGAAAATGGGTGATCTGTAAAAGTAAAATTTCGTAAAATTCGTGAATTTTTCAGTCACCATTATCGCCCTAGAGAGTCAGAAATTCGTGCAATGGTGAAGAGTTTAAAAGAAACTAATTTGGTGTCGGGCTAAACACAAAATCAACATGCTCGGTCAGCACATGTACGCCAAAACATCACTACTGTGTAAGTGTTCAAAACCAGCCATGCACTTCAATTCGTCGTTGAAGTCAACAATTGGGCTACACTTATTGCACTTTACGGCGAATTTTAAAAATTGATCTTCATTTGCACGCCTATAAAATTCAAATTACACAACAATTGAAGCCTTTGGACTATCTACAACGTTGTCGATTTGTTAAGGATCGCCAGGATAATTTGTCATCGAATTTGATCTTTTCCAATGAAAGTGACTGTATGGTGCGGATTGTGGATTGGCGGCATCATTGGCTCGTACTTTTTCGAAAATGAGACTGGATAGACAGATGCAGTGAATGCAGAACGTTGTCGCAACATGTTACCCGGTTACTTTTTTCCAAAATTAAATGAATTGGGTGTTGAAGATTTCTGGTTTCACCCGGATGGTGCTACCGCTCATACAAGCCAACAATCAATCATTACGGTTAGAGAAGTTCATTGGCCCTCAAGGTCACGCCATTTGGCACCTTTGGACTTCTTCGTGTGAAGTTATTTGAAGAGTAAGGTTTACGTCAATAACCCAGCGACAATTCAGGATCTCAAATAAAACATCGAAACTGAAATTGCGGTCGTTGACCTTGTTATTCTTCAAAAAGTCATCGATAATTTTGACCTTTGGATGGTCGCTGGCAACAGAAGCTGTGGTGGTAATATGAAAGGTGTTTATTGATCAATAAAATTCTATAATAATGTGGCAATAAATGTGTGTTTAATTTAATGAAAACTTCTACACTACTTGTGGGCTCATCTTTTTGATAGGTGATTCGCTTATGAAGCGTTATTTAGATGAGTTACACATGTAAGTAAATGCTTAATTGTATATATACATGCGTTCCTAATTTCCCATGAAAAATAATTTAAGAAGGAAAACTTGACAACGAGAACAAGGACCAAAAACTGTTAGCGTAACATACTCGTACAAAGGATATTTGTCTGAATCTAATGACATGTTAGATAAATGTACATAAATGCGGAGAACGTATGAACAAAGATGTGAAAAAGTTCACAATGTACTTCACAATTTTACTCATTTGTAAAGTCGGCATACCGCTTCTTGATGAGAAGTCCAAAAGAATGAAAATGATCTGAAAAATAAGTTGCAGCCATCGTTTTATCGACGAGTGAACTTGTAAACAAGTAAAAAGTAGATAAGTACGACAAGTACATCGATTAATTGAAGGGTTGAGCACACAAGTTGAACTCCCCTAGAACTATCAACGTCAGCAATTGCGCCAGAACATGTGGCTCAAGTTTGAAAGAAGTGCAGCTGTTTCCCTGGTACAATAACATAAAGCTTTTTCAGAAATTTGTAAATTAATATTCACTGGCTTTCTCGCCCACCGGACCGCTTTGTAAACTTTTTTTGAGGGGGTACCTCAAGTTGTTGACATTAACAAACTCGAATGGCTTAGACCCTACATAAAAATATTCACAGTAAAGTTACGACTGACATTATGCTCTCATATATTGGGTCATATAAAAAGTCTCCGCGGTTTTTTGGTATATTTTTGAAAAAGAATTTTCTTTATTCAAAATCAAATTCATTCAAGTACATATTGGTCGTTATTATCTATGATCTTTTGTCATTTTCCGAATAATTCCATCGGTGTAGAACTTCTGTCGTTTACCAGAGAAAAACTTGGTCAAGTTTTGCAAAGAACGAAACAAATGGTAATCAGAGATTGCAAGGTCCGGGCTATACGGTGGATGCATCAAAACTTCCCAACTAAGCTCCGTTAATTTGTTCCGGGTCATCAAAGATTTGTGTGGTCAAGCATTGTCATGATGGAAGACAACTCCCTCTCTGTTGGCGTGGTCGATCTTTCTTAATAGCTTCATTCAAATGGTCGCGTTGTGCACAGTAGAGGATCAAATTGACCGTTTCGCTACGTTCTTACAGCTCATAATAGACAATTCCCTTCCAATCCCACCAAACACAAAACATAACCTTGTTTGCCGTCAATCCAGGTTTTGAAGTCGTTTATGATCGGTCACTGGCCTTTGACCATGATTGCTTGCATTGGATATCGTATTTAATCTATTTTTCATCGCCCGTAATGAATCGCTTCAAAAAATGGTTCCATTTCGTTACGTTTCACCAGCGTTTCACTGATGGTTATTCGGTCAATTAAATTAGACATAGAGCTTCTTTGAGTTGACTGCTCATTTTAGATGATTCCAAACTGTTTAGTGTATGTGTGTGTGATGTTTAGTGCTTCCGCTATTTTTAGACAGCTTTCGTGCAGGTCTTGCTCCATCAGTTACAAAATTTTATCGACTTTTACAGTGACAGGCCTACCAGTGCAAGGTGCATCTTTTACATTGAAATTTCCGGAACGAAATCGAACAAACCACTCCAGGGTATTGGCTGCAATATCCTGCAATATTCAACTAAAAAACCGCACTGTTAATCCCTAATGCATAAAAATATATATTTAGATACGAATTGTATTAATTCTGTCTAATTTTAAACTTGGACATCCTTGGCTAAGCACTAGTGTGCATCTTAGTGCCTATTTTCTAATCAGATACCTTAAGCTTTGCTCTCCAAAAGACTGCCTGACAAGTCTTCTTCTTTATCTAACCAATTATATGATATAATGCATAGCAGACATTCAATTCACTATCGTAGGTCTCTTCTTTTAAATGTCCATTACTTTCCAAATTTGTATGGGATAAAAATTCAACATAACAAAATATTTTAAAAAAAATTAAAACACCGAAAAAATGTTTTATTTAACAGATTTGAGTTCTGCTAGCAGCTTAAAAATTTATTATCCTGGGTAGAATCATAGTTGGTATAAATGTGTTAAAGTCACCTCAATCAAACAATACCCATGCCAAGTAAGAGTCAGGAAAAAGGAGTATCTTTGGTGGAACATTTACAAAATATATCCTACACGATTACATCTCTGAAAACAGACTCAGGCTAAACAAATTTGCACCTGGACGAAACGTTATTAAAGCAAGGACATGTCTTCCACGGCTCAGCACCTAAAAAGGGACATTGAAAATACCTGGTAAAAAACTTTTCTACCAAATTGATCACATTGCGATCGACGCAAAACCAATATCTAGCCTCCTGGACTAAATATTTTTGACAAGCCTTTGTAAAGCCAATAAAATTGACATCAAACATTAATAAACGCAAAAGAATGCTAGACCCTTTTCTGATAAGAAATCCTAAAACCTATCGGGAAGTCATATGTTTTACAATCAAGCATAGAAAACTAGTGGCGATATTGTCAGCAAGCCAATAGAGACGCCTAGCATCTAATGTGCTAGGCGCCACCTGATCATCACAACAAAACAACTGATTTGAGGAGTTCTGGTACATGTGTGTAATGCAATAAAAGGTAAACAAGGCGGCGGTTGCTTGTGAAGTCTATGGGCAAAAGAGTCTCTCAAAAAGCAAAATAACGAAACAGAAAAACTCTCGATTGAGGCCATAGAGCGGGACTTCTGTAGAAACGGTGGTAGGAAATTCTACTAAAAAGCGAAAATGGCAAAAACGTTTAACAGACCTATGCATCTACCTACCAACTAGGTAGGTACTAGGTACTCTAGTATTTCAACTAAAGGCTAAAAAGGGCTAGACTAGCATTAAGGCTTTCTAAGGAATGATTTAAAGCAAGGGAGATTGATTTGTTCAAGGACATTCACAAACTCATATGGTTGGATGAAAATACGCCACATGAACGGAATCTCAGTATCGTTTGTCCATTTATCAAAAAGGTTTTGTCTACCGAACTAAAAAAATGATGAAAAAATTCCGAAATGTCAGCACCAAGTTATTTGGTTACTAGAAAAAAATGTAAGCAAAGTGACGCGCTGTAGTTTGATTTCTTAAATGTCAAACTTGAAAGGATTATCCGAAATTTACGGCCAAATCCAGATATATAATCCTTTGAAGGACCGTTCAAATTCTGGCATACAATGACGACATGAAATTATAGTACATATATGCTTTTGACAAATAACACTCAACACATTACAGGAAACTATAACAACGACACAGCCGTAGAAATCGAGCGAAGAATGACTCCTGCCAATCGCTTCTTCTTTGTAGAAAGAAGGCAAATAAGAACGTTGAGATCACTTATCACTTTATTCCTACTGTATTCTACGGAATCCTTCTGTAATTGCTTTGGCAAAAGAGTTATTTGAGTGATATTCGGCGTAGCCTAATTTTATTTATATATGGAGAAGATGATATAACAACAAACTTTATTGATTATACAGTGCAGGAATTTATCGGTTTCGATGTTAAGCGAATGACACCATCAACTCGGTTTAAAGTAGCTTTGAAGCAGTACTTAGGTGGAACAGCAATGGTAAGAGCTGTTGGTTAAGGTGCAGGCATAGTTCGGACTGTATATAACACATACCTCAAAACTTCGTATCGAAATCCCGAATTCGTTATCATTTATTTAGATGATTGCCATTGCATTCATCACTGAATCTGTTTCCGCTCAAATATAGAAAAAACCATAGGTTTGGGTCAAAAAAATTAAGCACTGCATTGGTTGAAAAGTTTACAAGACTCTAGAAAATTACTAAAGATGTTAGTAATGGTGCCTGCAAGGAAAACTTTCATTATAAAAATCATTGATTTTTAAAAATACAAATAAACCAAACTGATATTGTCAAAGAAATGTTTCTTTCAACCTTTTGAACAAACAACCAATAAGAAAAAATTAATTAAAATCAATATCTGCTGTCTACTTGTAATGTCAAGTTGCCTCAGTTTTCAAAATAACTTTTTGCTTGTTTTTGGCATACACATCAACTATCTACGCATACTTATACTTATACTGTCTGTCTGCTGTTTGAGTAGTTTGACACCCGAAATAAGTCTTAAAAAAGTTTAAATTTTGCAAACATGAGAACCAAATAAAATCCGTCAAGGGAAACAACCCAAGTTACAATTTTATCTTAAAAGTTTTATCCCATGAAACAACTTTTCTATGACTTAATTCCCTGAAGTCCATTTACATGCTAGAAATTCCTTTTCATTTTTACCTGCAGGGTCTCCTAAAAGCAATAATACGTGTTCAAAACTTGCCAAATCTTGGAATTTAGATCTTCTAAACTCATATTTCTAGTTCTTCAACTTGCCATTCACATGAAGATACCTTATCCATGACACCCAGGCACACAATGGTAAGAGCACTCGTACTCATATATCCGTACGTACTCGTATTATAAAACAATCAATCCCACCTAACAAGGTGAGAGATAGGTAAGACTACGAGTACTGTGCTCGTGGAAATCTCTACAACTTTCAAACGAATTAACCTACATTAGTTAGGAACCTACTTCAAAAACTTGACACTCGTATCCATTCAAAGAGCTAGGCATTCGCACCACATATGTAGGTTCCAATTTCCAGCCTTAAAACCGTCGTTCGCGCACATCCACTAACCAGTTCTCCCAGTGTCGTATTTAACACGGCTTTCATCTAGGAGGCATAGTACTTTGTAACTAATCCCTTGTTCTTAAGCGGGCAGCATACCAAATGAATCCAATTTCAAATTGGAACCAAATTAAGGTATTACACTCGCCTATGTTTGCGGAATAGAGAACCAATTGCTGGAGAAGGCAGACTCCCAACTGCCAGTACCAGTAAAAACCTTGGTATTCCGGTCGGTGCGGGACAGTAGCAAAGATACTTATTTAGGTGCACGCTCTATGCTTTAGGTAAATAGGTTTGAGTTAACAAATCGTTGGTACGCTCATAGAAATTATATATAACGCTCCGGGGCAAAATCTGACAATTTCAACGACAATAGCGACGATATTGCCCCCTAAATGCAAAGAGCAAAATACGGCGTTCCATATCAGGTGCCGTGGTGAATATAGAATTACAGTTCTCGTGCTTTTAAGTTTCCTCTGGGGCTATGTTAGATTGCGTAATGTACGAATAGGTAGGGTATGAGTACACACATGAAGGACACATATACGAGTTCGACGATATAGGCGAGTATCTATGTACGTAGGAGCATATTACGGTACTGGTTGTACTTTAAGGATAATGTATGCACATCTGATGAGGATAACGGTGATGATTCTGATGATGATGAAGTCGTCCTCTGTTGTTTGGCATGTCCTTTTGATTTTGAGAGTTGGAGGCTACATTCAAATGAGGTTTTTTCTCTGTTTTTTTTTTTTTTTTTTTTTTTTTTTTTAACTTGTACCATAGTGATAAAAGAGCATGGAGAGGGTGTAGCTAGAGTAAAAGAGGTAAAAGGGATACTCTTTGGAATTTTGAGAAGGGTTTGTCATCATTCAGTCAAATTAGGATTTCATCGTGATTGCGACGGAAACGAAGTCATTTATAATTCAAAAATTTGTCTGTTTCGGTCAGTAGGACTGGCATATATCATATTTTTCAATGGATCTTTAGGAGTGTGTTGCTGGAAAACTATGGCAAAAAGGAAGAAGCAGAGCTGAAGAATCTTAATGTGACGAACAAGTTTTGAATTTTTATTACAAAATCAAAAGGAGATTTTTGGCATTTTCAAAGCTTTGCTTGTACATATTGAGTGGTATTAGGAGATTGGCTAAGGATTTTGTTTGCTTTAAGTGTAAAAAAAATATGGCAATCGCATATGCTAAAAATTTCATATACTAAGTGGGTTGATGGGCCGTTATGTCTCTGTATATACTTTTTTTTTTGGTATTGTGGTCAGTTATTACAACAAATTTTGTATTAGCTCCTCCTGTTGCAATCGACAAACGCTTCCGTGTTTTTTTTTTCCAATTTTATAGGGCTTATTATCTGATGCGTTTAACTCTTATCCACCATTGCTTTCGAAGCAATAATTTGAGACCCTGGATATCGGTATTTAGCAAAAGCGCGTAATTTAACGTTTAAAGTTTTATACTGGTATTCTAATTGGTATTCTACTGGGTGTTGTGCAATTAGGGTATGCACTAAGTGTCGTGAACCTCGCGATGATCAGTACTGTAGCTATGATTACATATCAGTCGTAGTTTTTTTCTGACCCGAATAAGGAATGCGCCAAGAGTAAGTTAGACAGATTCCTTATTCGAACATAAGCTACTAATTGTAAACGAAGTTTATTAACGATTTTTGAAGGTTGTGTGCAAGACTCTCCATTCGTCCACATAAGAATTTTACTGTTGCAACCAATAGCCTCGGATAAAGATGTATTTACTGTTCGCGACTTTGAATATCAAAAAAAATTACAACTATCTACATATGAAATGACTTTAACCAGGAGACAAATTTTCGCACACATGATCGTAATACTCGTCACTGAGAAATACACATTCGGTGTCACCGCACATATTATCGAGCTTCTAGTATCATAATTTAAAATTTTCTCATCCGATCGAAAGCAATTTACGTATGAAATCTGCCAAGCTCACATGTGAATAGATTTGGGATATGAGGAAGAAACACACGAACAGGATGAAAACAAAAGGGATTTCAAAATATTGGCTAGTTACTTACTTGGCTAGTTTGTTTTAAAACTGTTACAGAAATCTATTTTTAATGACTACTAATACTTAACAGAAATAAGTTATAATAGACTTTTGCTATCATAATTGGAAGTTTTCTTTCAATACATCAGCCATCTTATATACAATAGTAACTTGCAACAGGTAAGAAGTAGGAACCCTAGATTGATATAAAACAGAAATTACTGGTGGAATAGGATGATCAAAAGAGCATGTAACCTGACATATCTGGGTATTAGAGTAACTGCTATAGGTAACAAAATCGGAATTCATTTCGGTCCTAGGAGATTGTAATAATTCGTATCCATATTTAATTCGACAATATCAGGGCGATATGAATTCATGTCCCTTAGAAGAAATAGGCAATGCTTCCAGAAAATGTTTCTACAAGCTCATCGACAAAACATTCAAGCGTCTTCATAAGTATGACGTTTAAATCATTTTACTATAAGTGACAAACGGTTAAGTTATGTAGAGTCTGTGGAAACCAAAGCTCTGTAGCTTCACCCTTTTCGTCATCAAATATATATACACACATATTTGTTGTGTTCATATATATATATGTCTTTTCACTGTACCAAGTCTAGTAAATTGACTCCTTTGCGTAAACCGACCATTTCTCTTCCCAATCTATTAATTAGACCTAGACTTTTCTATCCCTACTCACAACAAAACTTGTTTTTTTCAAGCGTCCTCTATTTTTTTAAAGAACTTAATACTTAGTCCTTTAAATTAACCCAATCGGACTATATATCAAGATAGCTAAGCGCGGCTTTAACATATTCGAGGACTCTTACCCCTCAACGAATAAATATAGGAGAATCAATACTCCTACAATGTCGCGAAGTGAACATTTTTTTAGACAATATGTCTTCCAGTGTAAATCAGTTGCCCTCAAAAAAAGTTGCAATACCCCCTATAAAAATATTACACAAAACAAGTGAATTTGTGCACCAATTGCTAAATGAATTTAAAATAAACGATTACTCCATACGGAAAATCTCACTTGGAGTTAAATTATTTTGTAAATCAATCGGCTCATTCCATACCGGGTGCAATAGACTTAAATTGGAAAAGTGTCAATTCTTCTCGCATGATCTTAAGGATGAAAAATCATTCAAAGTGGATCCCTTCGGTTTAGATAAGATTCCCGTAATTTCCCTTAAAACTGAACTAATTTCTCTTGGTTTAAAATGTAAAGATGTCAAAATGATCAAGAAAAACAACCAAAAATTTGTGGATTATTTTTATGTCGTTTATTTTGAAAATGGATCTATTCGTGTACAAGACCTTAAAAAAAAAAAACAAACGTTAAGGCTATTTTTCGCACACAAGTTAGATGGGAGTTTCAGAACGAAATATTTACAAATCCGTATAAAACTTTCAGCAAAATCCACAGTTTCTTGTGTTTCTACTCACTCGCAGTCAAATTCACTTGCCAAAAACTTCAACCACATCAGCATGAATGACTTTCTATCGCTACCGAAGATACTTCATCAGCAAACACCATCACAGCATCCACAAGTTCCACAACGTAAAGTGAGCCATATGTCCATCCCACAAGGCTCTTCATCTTCAGAAAACTCCCTGTTCTCCCAAGAGGAACTTTCATCTCTTACAATGGAAATGATCTCTAAACTTAGAGAATGTAAATCTAAATTCAAGCAATTTAATATAATCGCACAGCTTGCATGTAAATATTTATTTTCCAATGTCAAGTAATACACTAAATAAGATTAAGATTTTGTGTTGGAATGCAAGAGGTGTTCGTAAAAAATGCATTGAATTTTTCAACTTTGTCTCTAATCGTAATGTTGATATATGTTTGTTAAGTGAAACTAGGCTCAGTAACAAAGTAAAGTTTTCTTGTCGCAAGTACAAGTACAAGTGTTATAGACTTGATCGTACTAACAATACCGATGGCGGAGTTGCCATATTGGTAAAAATAGGTATTGATCACTCCATACTTCCCAGGGTAAATACAACAGTCATTGAGAATAAAGGCATTGAAATAACATTTGAAAATAACTTCAAATTAAAAGTTTTCTCCGCTTACTTTCCCGTGCTTATATACCCTCTGCAGAAAGGTTTACTTCTTCTACTCTTGACTTTTTTCTCTCTAACATTCCTAACATCCTAAGTCCACCTGTCGTCATTAACGCTTTAGATTCTGACCATTTCCCAGTCACATGTGATATTCTCTCTAGTCCCAAAACTCTTAATGTGCATACCTAGACTTTAGTAAAGCAAATTGGGATGTATTTCGGTATCGCCTCTCTAATGCTTTTAACAACTGTCCTATTAACTTGAAATCGTCAAACGATTGCAGAAATACCGACGACTCAATCAATTTCTTGGAGGCCAAAATCAAAGATAACATTTTAGTTGCAGTTAAAATGAAGTCCCTGTGCCAAAGATCTGTCATTCTTCCACGATCTATACTAACTTTAAAAAGAACTAGAAACTTTTAAAGAAGGAACTGGCAGAAGTATCGATTGGTTAATGATTTCAGAGAAATGAATTACACGAATAATTGGTTCGAAATTACAGAGTTTAGAAACAACAGTTCGAATAGAAAATTTAGTTCACTCGATGCCAACTGCAAACCCTTCTGGAATATTAATAAAATAATCAGGAAAAAACATAACCCAATTTCCAGCCTAGTGGAAAATGGTTTCTTGAATATTGATGGTGCGGGAAAATGTGAGTTTCTTGCCGAAGTCCTCGTAAAAAATCACTTAGTAAGTCGAAATATTATTTCTCGAAAGTAATCGGTGGTTGATAGTGAGATCTCATCATTTAACGGACTAAGTCCAACATTCCCTTCCGACGAGTTTATTAGCGTAGATGATATTGAGTTTCTCATTTCCAAATTGAAGCTCAAGAAATCTCCTGGCTTCGATGGCATAAATAACTTAACTATTAAAAATCTCCCCTTTTGCGCAATCCATTTTTAAATTAAGTCATTTCACACAATTCTAACAGCTATAGACCTATTAGATTGCTCAACGGATGCAGCGAAATATAAGAAAAACTTATAAAACTCAAATTGGACGTTTTTCTGAAAAATACTAACATTATACCTGAAATGCAATTTGGTTTCCGTGAAAAAAAAGCTTTGGAGGAAAAAAATCTACTGGTCTTGTATAACTAGACTTAGAAAAAGCTTTTGACTCTGTTTGGCAAGACGGTCTAATCTACAAACCCATAAAATTTGGTTGTCCTGTGTACCTCACAAAAATCATACAAAACTTTTTAGGCGATCGAACTTTTTCAGTTCCAATAGCCGGTTCAGTCTCTTCCCCTAAAGTTGTGCCATCTGGTGTTCCTCAAGGATCGGTTCTGGTAGCAATTCTATTTATATCTGACTTTCCTGTCATTCCCAACTCTCAGGTAGCTTTGTATGCTGATGACTTAGCTTTGTATGCGTCACATACAAATGGATTATTACAAATTATTTGCAAAATGGCCTCAATATAATATATGAATATTTTAAACATTGGAAAGTAAAAATCAATGCGGATAAATGTCAATCAATCTTTTTTACAAGAAAAAGATCACCTTGCCATTTTCCTCATAATACCTTAAAAGTTATTAACCTCGATATACCATGGGCTAGTTCTATCAAGTACCTCGGTGTTTACTTGGATCAGAAACTAACTTTTTGTAAAAATATCAAAAATACTTTAAATAAGCTAAACATGGCCAAGAAAATGCTGTATCCAATGATCAATTGGAAATCGATGCTAAATCATAAAAACAAAATGATAATGTATAGGGTTTTCTAATAACGACTTGACAACATTTTTTTTTAAATAAAAGGCAAACCATTTGAGATATTTCGAAAACTTTATTATTGGCTTGAAGTACAATCAAAACATTTATGAATGGAACTCGACTTCGTTCCACCGCGGGCACATTGGCAGCGTTCGATTCGTTGGACCCAATTTTCAACGACTCGGCCACATATTTCAGCCGAAACGGTCGCTATTTCGCGTTCAATGTTGGCTCTGAGCTCTTTCAACGTCGTCGGCATGTTGGCATAAACCAATGACTTAACGTAGACCCACAGAAAATAGTCAAGCGGCGTTAAATCGCACGAAAGAGGCGGCCAATCGACTGGCCCATTTCTTGAGATAACACGCTCACCATACATACTCTTCAATAAATCGATTGTAACTTGTGCTGTGTGGCTTATGGCACTATCCTGTTGAAACCACATGTCGTCCAAGTCCATATCTTAAAATTCAGGCCAAAAATAATCGGTGATCATGGCGCGATAACGCTGACCATTCACAGTAACGTGACGATCGTTATCGTCGACGAAAAAATATGGACCAATAACGCCGCCGGCATGCAAACCGCACCAAACTGTTATTTTTTGTTGATGAAGTGGTGATTTATGTAGTACATGTGGGTTTTCACCCGACCAAAAACGCATATTTTGCTTATTGACGAACCCATTGAGTCAAAAATGATCTTCGTCACTGAAGATGATTTTGCGATGAAATTCATCACCTTGGCGCATCTTCTTCAGAACCCAATCGGAAAACGTTTGCAGACGTTGCTTGTTGGTGTACTTTACCATGATGAAAATGTTGAGTTTACTGAATAAATTGACAGTGACAATTTGATGATTAGTGAAAGAGTGCGTTTACAAACTAAATTCAAAGTTGTCAAGTCCCTATTGGAAAACCCTATATAAGGTAATCTTTCAAGCTTTGATTACTTATGGATTTTCTGTACCCCATACTGTGCCAAAACACACATAAAAAAAACTGCAAATAGCACAGAATAAAATTTTGAAATTGATGTTGAATTTACCCTGGGACTTTTCAACATTGATATTATAGGAAAAAGCTGGCGTTATTAAACTTGACAGAAGAATCGAAATTCTCAATGAGAAGTTTTTCACTAAATGTCTACTCATCGAAAATACACTAGTTACCGAGCTTACATAACTTTAACTTGTTTATTTATTAGTTATCAACTCATCGGAGATTAATTAATTTTGTTTGTCTATTTTTTAATCTACTCATTTACCCACTTTTCAAATTTGTATTCATTTATTAAATTATTATTTTGCTGTTGGGTATATAACTTATATCTTATAACTTCGTGCGTTTTTTTTTTCAAAATTTGAATGTTTATTTAAGAAAAACATGTGCAATAGTATTATTCAAAGTATTGCCCATCTTTCTGGAAATTTGTGGATCCCATCCCAAAAGAACTGCGCCGGCTTGGCAGCCAAGAATGAATCAAGTAAATTTTTGATATTCTGCTCTGATGTATTTCAGTGAGAGCGTTTTGCATCGACCGGAACAAATGGTAGTTAGAAGGGGCAAGATCTGGGCTATAAGGCGGGTGGGGTAAGACTTCCCATCCACTGTTTTTCAAATAGTTCTTAACCGGAAAAGCAACGAGGGGCCGAGCGTTGTCATGATGGAAAATTATTGCCTTGTGTCTGGTCGCATATTCCGGGCGTTTTCCGGCTACTGCTCTCTTCAAACGAATTAATTGTGTTCGGTAGCGTTGTTAATTGATGGTTTCACCCAGTTTTACCAGCTCATAATACAGCACACCCATCCGATCCCACCAAATACAGAGCATTGCCTTCGCGCCATGGATATTCGGCTTTGCCGTTGATTTGGCTGGTTGGCCGGGTTTCACATATGATTTTTTGCGCTTGGGGTTGTCGTCATGGATTCATTTTTCATCACCAGTAACAATCCGATGCAAAAATGACTTCCTTTTGTGGCGTTCCAGCAGCATTTCGGACATGCAAGACCGCCTTTCGAGTCTCTCGGCTTGAGTTCATGTGGAACCCAATTTCCTTGCTTTTGAATATATCCAGCAGCTTTTAAACATTTTGAAATGGCTGCTTGAGTGACAACCAAAGATTCTGCGAGCTCTTCTTGTGTTTGGCAACAATCTTCATCTTCAAATCATCTTTTGGGCTGCCCAGGACGTTCATCGTCTTCCAAGCCAAAATCACCAGTTTTAAATCGTGCAAACCACTTTTGGCACGTTCGCTCAGCTGGCGCATGTTCATCATAAACCTCCGCCAAAATATGATGACTTTCGGCAGCAGTTTTCTTCATATTAAAGTAGTGAAGAAGCACTCCCCGCAAAAACACTTTTTGAGGCACAAAGTTCGACATATTTGAGTGAAAAAAAATTATTGTTGTTTACGCTTCAAATGAATGACATATACTGAAATGACGTACAATGACAGTAGCTTTCCAACGCATGTTCCAATGGAATAATAACAATGGAATAATACAAGTTGCGCCATCTCTTAGCAAACCTCACAAAGTTATAGGCCTTTATATATAGGCCTTTATATATTTATTTATTTATATAGTTTTATTTTTTTCAAATTTTAATTATTTCATATTTATTTACTATTTATTATTTGTTATTTATTATTTATTATTTATTATTTATTATTTATTATTTATTATTTATTATTTATTATTTATTATTTATTATTTATTATTTATTATTTATTATTTATTATTTATTATTTATTATTTATTATTTATTATTTATTATTTATTATTTATTATTTATTATTTATTATTTATTATTTATTATTTATTATTTATTATTTATTATTTATTATTTATTATTTATTATTTATTATTTATTATTTATTATTTATTATTTATTATTTATTATTTATTATTTATTATTTATTATTTATTATTTATTATTTATTATTTATTATTTATTATTTATTATTTATTATTTATTATTTATTATTTATTATTTATTATTTATTATTTATTATTTATTATTTATTATTTATTATTTATTATTTATTATTTATTATTTATTATTTATTATTTATTATTTATTATTTATTATTTATTATTTATTATTTATTATTTATTATTTATTATTTATTATTTATTATTTATTATTTATTATTTATTATTTATTATTTATTATTTATTATTTATTATTTATTATTTATTATTTATTATTTATTATTTATTATTTATTATTTATTATTTATTATTTATTATTTATTATTTATTATTTATTATTTATTATTTATTATTTATTATTTATTATTTATTATTTATTATTTATTATTTATTATTTATTATTTATTATTTATTATTTATTATTTATTATTTATTATTTATTATTTATTATTTATTATTTATTATTTATTATTTATTATTTATTATTTATTATTTATTATTTATTATTTATTATTTATTATTTATTATTTATTATTTATTATTTATTATTTATTATTTATTATTATTTATTAATTTACTTATTTTTCCTGTGATAATATTGTTTCCGATATTTAAAAATTTCATATATTTTGGTCCATTACAAGGAGGTTTTTTCCTATAGTTTTACCTCCGAACATATTTGTTATTGGATTAAGCATTTAAAAACCAACTGTATCTTTCAGTAGTAAGATTTTAATAATCATATCTCTGTGCAGGCTGTGCTTTAGAGAAAATGAATGTAAATGCTTAACTTCTAAAATAGTGGAGCACGTTTTAAGTTTTTCGGAAAATTGCACAGAGAAAGAAAAAAATATTTTCGGGGTCAGTGGTTGTTTCGCTCCATGGGTGGCATTCAACATTTAATGAGGAGACTAAATTGTTGGTGTATATTTACTTGTTGCATTTAAGGCACCAATACATCTCACGAGACTTACGTTGCTTGAAAAGAAGAATGTTTTTAAATCATTAGTTCAGAAAATTCAGAAAATTAAAAATACAATTTCATTTAAATCCATTTCTAAAATTGTAAAAAAAATCGCCAACACACACAGAGATAGATGTTCTCTTGGCTACGTAACTTTTGCTATGACGCTAAGATTTAGAGGAAATGTCAACAATAGATGTATCAACTTAACAAAAACTAGCAGAACTCAAATGGGAACAATTTTTTTTTTTTTTTTTTTGATCTAGGTGGTATTTTATTTCAAAGGTAGAAACTGTGCACAAGGACTCGATTTTCCAGGTCGTGGTTCAGGCCAATGATGTCATTCACCTTGTATATATCCTGGAAAGTCGCTCTTGTAGCCTTTACCTTCTCTTGCGAATTCTCGATCACAAAGAAATTGTCATCATCAACGGACTCATTTGGATCCATGCCTGCTGCTAAAAGTATGTGTTCGTTATTCTCCGTTCGGGTGATTTTAAGACACAAAAGGTCGTTGTGTTATTTTCGCCGAAACGTTTCTTATTTGCGAGAACTTGCAGTATTTCTGTAATTTTTTTTTTAATATTTGGAGATTTTTTATCGACGACTTCAATGTCATGATCTTCGGGTTATGTCTGGCATTAAACTGTCTGTACTTTTATGTCGATGCAGTGCGTCGATAGTTGCGTTGCGAAATAATTCTGCATTGTCAGTCTCATGATATCTGTAAGTTTTTTCGTTTGACAGGTTTCTGTTGGACGGTGAGTAGAGCGAATTCGAGAAGAGTGTTCTCGTCAGTGTTTTGGTGAAGTGTGTCCATAGAACTCTACTATAGTTGTAAGAATGTTTTATCCAATTCCGCAGTTTCGTTCGGAAGGGTTATTTCGGTACTGGGGCAGCAATGGTCACTTTCATACACCAAAGTGTGTAGAGAGTTTGAAGTATGTTGGGTAGCGCTTGTCAGATTTATTCGTGTGTCTAATAACAGAATATCCAAATAGAAATGAAATGACGGACTATTACATTATGCTGATGTGTATTACATTATGCTGATTCCACCAAGTAAATAGTAGGTTCCCTCTAGTATTTGGTGTATTATTTTCCCAATCTCTATGTCTGGTATTGAAATCTTAGCCGATAATAAAATAGTTCTCCTCCAATTCCAGCCTTAGGAATCGGAAGAGTGTCTCGAGCTCTAAGATGGATTAAGTAGACTTAGGTACATAAATAGACACCATGTTGACTGCTCTCCACTACGGAGGGAGATATATGCGACGCATGTTTCAAACTACTCTTTTAAAACGCAGTCCTTTTCTTACAAAGATCGGAACATCTCCTCCTTAAAAAGAGTTGGGTCGGTTTCTTGGTACTTTTTTATATCTTATGTGACCCATTTTGTGTCTTTTTGTATGATTAGTTTTGCTAACTTAAAGCATATCAGAGGCTTGGTTTTAAAGCAACTTAAATAGTGCGACTATCCGTTCGAACCATATAATTTAAATAGCGTTTACTGTAAGAACCTGGGGAGTAACGGCTGGTTTGTGTATCTACACGAGTAGACGTTAAACTTCCACCTTCTGCTGCCAAGCCAGATTTACTTATTTTATATACATTATAATTTTTGACAATCCCGATAATTTGCGATGTGCTGCGTGTTTCTACATAAGGCACAAGAGAGTTGGCTTATTTTTACGCTTCGTCCTTATCTAAAGCGCATTCTTCGGACTTGTGCTTCTTTTCGCACTTCACGTATCGATGCAAGCAAAGCTTGATTCCTATTACAAATAGCATCTTTCAAATTTATGGATGTATGGTTGGAATAAGGTTGAACATAATTAGGAGTACCTACTTTAATTGTTTCTAACTAAACTTTGCTGTAAAATTAATGTGTCAAGTTATTGAAAATCAAAGTAATTTCTTTTTGCAAACTTTAATTTTTTACTACAATATATCATATTTTTTTCGAAAAAAATATGTTAATATCCTCCATGTTGGTAGCTATGGAACGTGTACCTATTATCCAAAAGCAAAAAAAAAAACAGGTCATTTCATCTCAAGTCAGTAGCTTCCAAGGTATGACCCAATTTGCTCAAATTATAAAATTCGAAAATGAGGTATACTTTTACAACAACCCTACAAAATTAACTAAAACCTTTTCAACAAAAATCTTCAGTACAGACCTTATGGAAGAGCTTCTCTTTGAACACCTTTACCTATCGCTCAGTTTTCATTTCAAAATACAACAAATTGCCACAGGTTTACATTGTAATTGTTGTTGTAACTCCTTTAACAATCTGATACAATCCTAATCCGACCAGTCTGCGCTGAAATCGGAAACAGGATGATCAATTGCATATTTATGTATTCATTTCTGGCATCCTCAGGATATTCTAACGAGACCAGAGTTACCATTATTAATTTTAACAAAGCGATATTTCGTGATTGAAAGCGCGTTTTATGTGTGGCAGATGTGTTCAATGTTTAATAGTTTTAGAATAGATAAATTGGATTGACTAAATAAATTTGATGTACTTTTCAGATACAAATGGAAGTAGATGCTTAAAACTTAACAAACATATGCGTGTAGGTTAATTGTATTCCTAGCTTCTTGGCCTAAGGCTAATAAAAGTAATTTTATTATAAGATCATCTGATACCTAAAAGGCTCGATTTTACATATAATATAATATGTACATAATACATATACAATAATTTTATAACACAGTCATCTAATGAAAGAAAGCGTTTTTATTTTCATTCATTTATAAATAAAAATTGTAAAGGAATGAATTCTGAGTATAGCCATCGCCTGGCATAGGAGTTTTTAAATTAAAATAAACACAGGATAAAGCAGGATACAAAGTGCTACAATTGCCGCTATGCCATTGCGGGCTTAATTTTATAAGTTGATATGGGCTCAAGGTAAAAGATTCCTAGCAAGCCAAAACAAAACTTTCAAAATGAAAAACGTAAATCTACAATTAATAGAAGCACTTCAGAAAGTGGATTGTGAAAAACGGCTTAATTGTATTAGATATGTTGAATTGAATGTTAATTTGTAATTGAGTTGAGATGCAGATATTTCCATTAAAACAGCAAAGAGGAGATTAAATGATGACAACGACAGCATCTATGAATTTCTTTTCGGATTAGTATGCTTTTATTATATAATTACGTAATGATTGCCAATGTTTGGTACAATAAATAAAAATAAATAAACAATGTAGTAATATCATCAGAACAGGTAGATGGCAACCCTATGGTAATTTGCATATTTGCATATCATCCCTATATCCCTATAAGAGCGGAATGCTTATACATTTCAACCAGAGCTAGAAGTAAATACTCCTAACTTCCCTGTACTGCATATTTTTGTTAAATAGGATATAGTTAACAGATGCTTTGCATTTTTTCCGTAAAACCGAAATTATTGCGCAATATGAGTTTGAGTTTTTTAACTTGAGACATCCAAATTACTCGAAAAATACGCGATATCGCGAAAAATGTTTCAGACAAAGTCACAAGGCTCTGAAGAGGACATTATATGGTGACCACGAGTTTGACCTTGAGACCCATTTTAAAGGTTAAACGAAGGTCACTTTTGATTTTTCAAATGATAATTCCTAATTTTCATTGCTCAGTCGTATTGCTCGTAGGCTTGTCATTTGTTTGTACATACTGCGTTTAGCATAACCCAGAAACAACGACGTGGACCCAACAGTATTTTGTTTCCTTCGGGGTGATTAATTAGAGTGGGTCTCCTTGCCTCCCACTATTGAATCATTGAATTCTTCCCATTTCGACGTTTATTTCCCGAGACTATTTCAATAAATGCTCGAAAATGTGACCATTCACTTCTATACACTTTTCTATCCGCGCTCTAAATGAACCAACAGAGCTGAGAAGTATTTCTGGCGGCAGGCTTTTTTCTGTAAACCTCACTTTTTAAGTAGCCCCACAAGAAGAAATCAAGTGAGGGAAGATCAGGTGATCTAGCAGGCCATTGCCTCGGACCCCCTCGTCCGATCCATCGTTGATGGTAAACATTGTTTAATACGCCCCGGGCTACTTGGGAATAATGGGCTTGACAACCATCATGTTGAAACCACATTGTTTGTCGCAACTCCAATGGCAATTCTTCTAGTAATACTGGAAGATGGTCCCGCAAGAAGTTTGCATACTTTTCGCCATTCAAGTTGCCTTCAATAAAATATGGACTATAAAATTTATCCCCAATAATTCCCGCCCAAACATTAACATTCCAAGGATGCTGGCGTTCAAATTGTCGCAACCAAAAAGGGTTTTCGGTAGCCCAGTAATGCATATTATGTCGATTGACCGTACCGAGATTGGTGAAAGTCGACTCATCAGAAAATAACACCTTGGCGAAGAAAAGGGGGTCTCGTTCAATTTGCTGAAGTGCCCATTGACAAAAGGAAACCCGGTTGCGAAAATCCTCACCAGAAAGTTCTTGATGCATTGAAACTTGATAAGGATGGTATTTATGCCGATGTAATATCTTACAAACAGTCGTTTGAGAAATTCCTGTTTGACGACTTATTTGGCGAGTGCCACCCTATCTAACCGACTCCTTTTCCTTGGTTGCACACTTCCTTCACCAGTGAATTGTTGGATGACCCAATAAAAGCAAGCGCGCGATCGTATTTAGTCTGGGAAACGTTGGGCGTAAAAAGCAACAGCACCATCGATGTTCCTTTCACTTTCTCCATAAATCAATATCATTTCAATTTTCTCTTGAATTGAAATAGCCTGCATTATTAATCTGGAAAACGTTACTAATAATAATCAGTTCCTCAAAACAAATATCGAACTTCTAAATGAAGTACAGTTCCGTTCAAGTAGAAAATAAAGGGCAGAGTGCACACCATAAAATATACTCTCAGATAAGTTTAGGACAATTTGTCTCTATCTGAAATTTCTTTGAGTTTTAACTTCACTCGAGGCAATAATGACTCGAGGCAATAATGACTCGAGGCAATAATGACTCGAGGCAATAATGACTTCCTCAAAACAAATTTCGACCTTCTAAAACCCTAACAACGTAGGAAACAGATTAATGATTCAGGTGTGCCAGTGCAGTGGTATCTAACACTGAATGAATAAGACCTTTGAGACAAAGTATTGTGCCCCATTGAGGAGTACGACTGAGCAATGCAAATCAGGAATTATCATTTGAAAAATCAAAAGTGACCTTCGTTTGACCTTGAAAACGAGTCTCGAGGTCAAACTCGTGGTCCCCATCTTATGTCCCCTTCAGAACCTTGTGACTTTTGTCTGAAACACTTTTCGCGATATCGCGTATTTTTCGAGTAATTCGGATGTCTCAAGTTAAAAAATTCACCCTGTAGATCCAATAAAAAATTTTTTTTTTGAAATTTCAACTTCAAAAAAATAGATAATCCGTTCTAGCAATCTTTAGAAAATAGAGAGTAGACGGATGGTCTATGAATTATAGAGAAACTTATGACGGACAACGAGTTGGCTCTTGTTCCCTGTGTGGTTTTGTCTTCATTAATGGGTAGTGTCCAGCCCTAATAGAACAAAGGTATTCCGCTCAAACCTTGACCCTCACTGCAAGTGGCACACTTTCCCTACCTCTATCTTTTTGATAGACAATTAAGTTTCTTCTTCCTTTATTGCAAGAACAAAAAGTTTCCATACTTTGAGTTGCATCCTTCCGAAGTAAAAAAAAATATGTTCTGTCATTTTGATTGATTATCGGGATTTTTTTTTTTTTTGGAAAGTGGTTCTTTGAACGCAATATTTGATTAAAGCGGCACTTTCATTTAGGTAAAAGGAAATTTCCAGACCACGAAAATTTCCCGAGGGTATGGGTAGAGGAAGTGAAATCCCTATGCGGATGCGAGAGTGATCTATGAAATACAGAGTTTTTCACAATAACATGAGTAAAATGTCAATGAGGACAGACATAATGTGCAACAAGCTAATAAGATCCTATTGGCTTCCTACAAGGCTTAATTCGAATATCTACCTGGAATTTTTGCGAAAAAAAATAACCAGAACTATTGTGTACCAGAAGAATTGCGCCCCCGCATACTATGGCCATGCAATTAGAAAGTAGTTAGATCGCGTGTGTGGATGGATTAAATCTGTTGCCTCCAAGGTCTTCGGACTTGAATTTCAGCTGCGAAATTCCGAGAAGAATTGGAAAGAATTGATATTGTTAGAATCTTCCAAAGACGAGCTCTGGCGTGCATACAAGGCAATGGTTTGCATTTTGAACAATTGGTATGTTACAAGATTTGATGAAAAAAATAAAAATACCAATTTGCAATCAATATTAACATTTTTTTTTTAAAGTTTTAATAACTTTTAATTTAATGTTTTACTTATTTGAATAAGTTGAGTCGTATCTTAGAAATTACTGACTTGAGATGAAATATCCTGAAATATACCTTTTGTTTACAAATATTGGGTATGACTATTCAAAATTTTAGATTTTAAACAGGTAAGAGTGTATTCCAACTGCTCCCGAAAACAATCTTTTTTCAGGCAACTAAAATCAAATAGGATGAGTGGTTACCCAGAATACAACAACAAAGAAAATTATATCAATAATTAAGTCTCCCCATTGAATGATGAATGCCACCCATGAAGCGAAACAACCACTGAGCCCAAACATCTTTCTTTCTCTTTTTGTCCCATTTTCCGAAAAACTTAACACATGGCATCATAAGTGTGGTTATACCCACTTGAGTATTAAGTTCTTTAAAAAAAAATAAACTTTAAATACATAAACTTTGGGGTAACATTTCCTTTGAACATTACAGATTTTCGTGGATGGTCGCATTTCCAACCCCCGTTACCACCCATACGATTTTTTTCTCAAAGTCTTCGACTCACAATTCGAAACAAAATATGTACACGTAAGAACATGCTCGTATATTCATATAAAGATTAAAAAAAATTTGAGTATTATGAATTAGAATAGTATTTATTAAATTCACATAGATACACAAAAAAAAAAAAGAAATGAAATTAATATTGGAAGTGGGAGCGGTCCTCCAACTGCTGGTGTTAAGACAACGAAGGATCTGTTAAAATCGGTAAGTCCTACATTTAAGTATTTTGATTTTGCTCAAATTTAAAAAAGCTTTGAATTACTTAAAAAAAAATTACGATTCTTTGTAAATTATTTCCATTTTTCTATTAAAAAACTTCTTATCAATAAATCTTTGAATCATTATGAATATGGCTTAAAGTTTTAGCGCGATTGGATAGGCGAACCGACAGACGTTCGATAGGGCCAGCTTCAATAACATAGTATGTGATGCACAAACGGTACGGCAATTATTATACCGATTGGTCGCATTGAGGTACGATAACGATGGGTTAATTAAGTTTAAGTTTTCGATGTAAAGGATTAGGTTAGAGTAGGGTTAGCTAGGTCTAATCGCATTCGCCCCTGTCTTGCACAGTGGTGATGTCATTTAAGCGTATTTCTTTCTTTCCTATTTAATCTTTCTCTCTTCCACTCATTGGAATTCACACGTATAAGGAACGTAGAGTTCTTTATATCTATCATTAGTTTTTTTTTCTTCTTTTTGATATTTTTAGTACGATATAAAAGGTTAAGTTGGCTTGGCCTGTATGGGATGGTGGCAAGGACCAATTTATTTCGACGAACTAGAGCCAAACAACGGCGATCATGCCACAATTGTCTACTCCTGCATAATGAATTTCCTTCTGGCCGACTAAACTGCCTACAGCTCCAGCAGCTCCAACCAAGTGTTATAATCTGTATCTAACGTTTCATATTCTCTATTTTAATTAAGATCATTCAAATGTATATCTAACACATGGGCTGAAAAGTCAGTGCCGTTTTATAGTATTGTAAAACTATAAATTTTGCAAAATTCAACTTTATTTATCAATATAGTTGCCTTCGAGTACGATACACTGATTGAAACGATTTTTCAATCCAGTTTTGTAGTACGATTTCGGTTTAGCCTCAAAATAGGCTCCTGTTTCGGCGTTTACTTCTTCATCGGTCTTAAATCGCTTTCCCGTGAGCATTCTTTTGAATGAATTTTGCTGGGGGCCAAATCTGTAGAATGCGGTGGGTGGGGAAGCAATTCGTAGCCGAATTCATTCAATTTTGCCATCGTTTTCTTCGACTTGTGACACGGTGCATTGTCTTGATGAAACAGCACTTTCTTTTTCTCCAAATGCGGCCGTTTTTCTGCGATTTCGTTCTTCAAACGCTCCAACAACGCAATGTAATAGTCGCTGTTGATAGTCTGCGCCTTTTGGAGATAGTCGATGAAAATCATTCCATGTGTATAACAAAATACGGATGCCATAATCTTGCCAGCCGACTGTTGAGTTTTTGGTCGTTTTGGATGAGGTTCGTCGCCTGCTCGCCACTCAGCTGACTGCCGACTTGACTCTGGTGTGAAGTGATGGAGCCAAGTTTCATCCATTGTCACATACCGACGCAGAAATTTGGCCTTATTGCAGTTGAACAGCTTTAAACACTCTTCTGAATCATCAACACTTTGTTGTTTTTGGTCGACTGTGAGCAAACGCGGCACCCACTTTGAACAGAGCTTACGCATGTCCAAATATTCGTGTATGATATATCCAACACGCTCTTTTGATATCTTCAGAGCCTTAGCTATCTCGATCAACTTCACTTACGGTCATTCGTAATCATTTTGTGGACTTTTTTGATGTTTTCATCTGAAACAGCTTCTTTTGGACGTCCACTGCGTGCATCATCTTCGGTGCTTGTATGACCACTTTTAAATTTTTCAATCCACTTGCGAATGGTTCGTTCGGCTCGTGCAGAGTCCGGGTAACACTTATCAAGCCATTTCTTTGCATAGGCTGCATTTTTTCCCATCAAAAAGCAATTATAAATCAACACACAAAATTGCTTTGAATCCATTTTTTTTTTTCACAATAACAAAAGTTGCTTCACTCACAACGCTATATCTCGAGAACTAATCGTCCGACAGCTGTCAAATTTATACACGTATCTTTTCAAGGTTGGTATTAATGAAAATGGTATAGATTTAATTCAAGTGGTGCCCTTTACTTTTCAGCCAATGTATAATAATAAATTCATAATTCAATTTAGGCTATAAATTAGTTTATAACTGTTATATTTTCACTATATGCTTTGCTGTTATATTCTGAGTTTGTACTCTTAGCAATCACTGGGAGTAAATTATAAAAATTTTCTACAGATATTCGGAGTCGCAAAATCATCTTCAGTGACGAAGCTCATTTTTGGCTCAATGGGTTCATCAAAAAGCAAAATATGCGTTATTGGTCGGGTGAAAACCCACATGTGCTTCATGAATCGAAGTGGTGATTCACAAAAAATAACTGTTTGGGGCAGTTTGCATGCCGGCGGGGTTATTGGGCCATACTTTTTCGTCAACCATAACGATCGTCACGTTACTGTGAATGGTCAGCGTTATCGCGCCATGATCAACGATTATTTTTAGCCCGAATTGGAAGATATGGACCTGGACGACATGTGGTTTCAACATGATAGTGCCACATGCCACACAGCACACGCCACAATCGATTTATTGAAGAGTAAGTATGGTGAGCGTGTTATCTCAAGACATGGGCCATGGGCCGCCTCGTTCGTGCGACTTAACGCCGCTTGACTATTTTCTGTGGGGCTACGTTAAGTCATTGGCTTATGCCAACACGCCGACGACGTTGGAAGAGCTTAGAGCCAACATTGAACGCGAAATAGCGGCCGTTTCGGCCGAAATGTGTGGCCGAGTCATTGAAAATTGGATCCAACGAATCGACCGCTGCAAACGTGCCCGCGGTGGCCATATGAACGAAGTCGAGTTTCATTCATAAATGTTTTGATCGTACTTCAAGCCAATAATAAAGTTTTTTGAAATATCTCAAATGGTTTGCCTTTTATTAAAAAAAAATTTGTCAAGTTGTTATTAGAAAACCCTCTACATTCTCATATGAGCTTCTCTCTAGCAAAACATTTCGATTTGTTTTTAAGTATGCTTCGACTTAACAAATTTGCATGCTCTCGGTCACCACATCCATTAAAATTTACACTACACCAAAATTATTAAGTATTCAACTTTAACTTTATTAATTTGCATGATTTTTTTATTGAACATATTATATTAATTTTCAACCACCGGCGTTGGTACTTTCACTCTTTTTGTCGTAGGCGTCAATTAACTCCTCTCAAATAAATTGTTAGCTCCATATTTTACGGTGAAAGAAATGTATCATATTATTTTTTTATTTTTATTACGTTAGTGAAGAAAATAAAAATAAAGCTTAAGTAAACTTTTCGAGGTAAATGCAGACGCTTTCAAAGTCCACCAAGTTCTACTTTCAGTAGTTCACTAAGTAATGTTCCTGTTCGTAGTTTAATGTTAATATCTTAAAATGAAAAACTATTTTAAACGTCGTGGTGGTAGTGTTAAATGAAAAATTTATAAATAGAGCTAATGAGCCAGGAGCCTTTTCTTAAAAGCACTCGCCCACAACATATACAAAAAAGAACCTTAGGTTCTTCATCAGTGAAAAATAGTTTTGCACGAAGATATTTCGTTTAATTAGGGAACAAGTAGTAGTCACTTGGTACTAGATCCGTCTAAAGGGTTAATTTCTTCTTGCCTTGTACTCTGTTACAGTAGTCAAGATTTATCCAGCAGACTTTTGGGAAGCAGGCACTTCTCATGCACTAAGGCCTAATGCCTTTTGTGATAATAATGAAACAACGTTTCGACATTTTTCGGAAAAGCTATACCATATACGTACAATAAGGAAAAAGAAGATTTTAAATAAAATTGGACGACATAACCATAACATAACATATTTTGAACCTATGTGCATGGAAGTACACGTTTTATGTTAATTTATGATTTTTTTTAGATATTGAATTATTAAATGCTCTTGGTTGAAGTAGACGGTAATGTGAACATTTAAAATAGTATCATATGCACTGCCAGTAGTAAGGCAGGAACCCTTTTTCTTTGAAGTTTTGAGGATTATATCTGGACACAGCGAAAGTTTATAGTCAAAAACCAATTTTGGCGAGTCCAGATTATATAATTCTTTATTACTAGAAGCCTGTCGAACATTCTATTGGATGAATCCCTTTTACATTCGCACAGAAGTTAAAGTACCGAAAGTTCTTCATTATATTAGCTGATATATCTCCTCTTCTTGTGAAAAGTTATTCTTTATCGCTGGCAAACACGTTGCTAGGCCTTTTTCACCACCGGACTTATTCATAGTAGATGGAAAACAAACAAACATTTGTCTAGCCCGTACCTAAAAAGGAAAATCTTACTCCTTTGGCGCCCAATTATATCCTTATGAGTCTCGAAACAAAAAAATTTCTTAATGAAAGGCAGTGCAGCACACTAATGATTTAATGGCGTGTCTCTCATTTCATTCTAAGCATAATGGAATTTATTAAAAAGAAGAAAAAATGACTTAAGCCGATTATTCGTCGAAGAAACACGACTTATGTACGTTCAATTATTCGTTCTACAATTCTTGGCATTCTATCTATCAGATTTTGAAATTGAGTAATTCATCCGCGGTAAGAATAAATTGTTCCAGCAGTCCAATACATAGTATATTCCACAACGCAGAATCTAATAATGGGCGTTGATCCTGCTCCCTTCTATTCAGCTCACCCTACAATAGCTTTGTAAGATTTCTACATTTTCTCTCTGTTTCAGGTAGTCTTGACAAAATCTTAAAGTGTGTTTAAGGTTGTTATCCTGGTGAAATATGAATACTTCGCCAATTATTATTAGTAGAGATTACAGCGTTTTATTCCAATATTGTTTTAAATGCCTTCTTAACCATTTTTCCAATCACTTCAACCAAATCTCCCACCTCACTTCAAACATCCCAAGGTCGTAATAGAACCGCATCTATGTATGACGCTAGCAACCACACAGTCAGCTAGCATTTTTTACTCAGCGCTGAGTCGAATGAATAGGGAGTATTGTGCCAAATACATCGAACTTGAATTCATCCTGCAGTAGGGAATTTCGAAAATCACCAGTTAGTCCAGCATGTCTTAATCTTCGTTTGACTGTTGGTTATTCCGTGTTTGTTTTTAACTGGACGTGTACTTCGAGTGCTGTTTTCCATTTGCTTGCGATATATAATGTGTTAGCCGACGCTCGAGTTAAGTTGTAGCTCTAGACTACCTGTCTGAGCGTGTCATTGAATGGTACATTGACAGCAGCATATGGATACCTTCAAGTGCGAATCAACTTCCCGCTGAGATGTACCTTATTTACGAAGGGTTACCAAACAGTTCTCAATATACTAAAAAAGATTTCTGCTTTTTCATAAAAGCGTGGGTTTACACCCTTTTATTATCTGAATATGTTATGTTAGGTTAGAAGAATCTTTTTTATCAGTGAAGTAAATATTAGCTTAAGGAACATGTTATTCAAATTCTCTGCTACGATTTGGAATCTGATAAATGCTGATGTACCTAAAGCTCCGTTCTTTTTTTGACGAATTATTTTTCATTGACGATTTCTTGTCTGCTATTTCTCATGTTATCGTATTACATTCCCTTGCTGACGACAGTAGTCGCTGCTTTTCGTATTATTTCTCAATCATATCCGAGTGGAACCTGATAAGTTTTTTTAATGTCGGTATGTGTGATAATGATAAACTACCTTGGAGTGGTCATGTATACAATGTCACCAAAAATGCTGCGAAAAGTCCAGGGTTCCTCAGAAAACTTATAGTAGCCTGATATGGCCTCAATACAAAAAGCATTTGCCTGCCCAAAATGCGAGTACAATGCTCAAATCTGATTAGGTGTTCTTAAACTAGAAAGAAAGGGAAAACTCAAAAAATTCCAAACCCTCAACTTTAACATTTAAATGCTCATATTTTTAACCTGAAGCCCACATTCGGCCATAATCTGAAGTATTATTATGTCTACTTAGATCGTATAACTCGCTTATGGCATGTCCTACCAAGCTCTCTATTTCCTAACAATAAGCTTTACACATTGAAAACGTCCGGTCATCGGTTTTTATCTTACTATCCTATGTCATGGTAAAAATGATGATGAAAAGTGGAAACTGTTAAATAGGACCAAACCTGAAAAAAAGGAGAAGATCCGAAATTAATTCATTTTATCAAAGCTCCATTTCTACTTGCTGTTCCAAGTATCCCAAGTATCCCAAGTGTCCCAAGATTCAATATAAAGACAATCTATTTAAAAATGAGAGTTTAATAGGGCGGTGTACAAAGACTCTATTTTTAAGGAACAGTTTCCAAATAGATGTAATAAAAGTTATTCAAAAAACAAGTGGCATAGGTACCTAAAAAGAATTATGCAAATAACCGAAACCGCTGATAGTCAGACCATAAACGCAATCACAATAAGACATACAATGGTCTTACAAACTAGTGATGCTTAAATATGTTCATAACAAGTTCAGATTCAAGCTTATACAAAATATTATTGTATTATTTAGGAACATGTTAATAGTTATACCATATACATTGTTATAATCTCACTAACGTACATGTGTGTATATATCCAGATAAAATTTTGTAATTTTGTAAGTGTAAGTACATATATGGTACAAACAAATAGGAAAACAATTAAAGAGTTAAGTGTTATTCTTCATCTACCAGGTGTACCGGTATGAAGTGAAAATAAAACGCTAATTTTTAATGGGAAACTAAAAAACATTTTATTCAAAGTATTGGTCCTTGCTAGCTACACATTTTTCCCATCTTTTAGGCAATTTATGGATTCCACGCTAATAAAACCGTTCATCTTTTAAAGCAAACCAAAAAGTCACCCAATTTTCAAGTTTCTCTTGGGATTCGAAGAGCTGCTCAGCTAATGCGTGTCCCATCGATGAAATCAAATGGTAGTCGGAAGGAGGCAAGTCTAGTGAATACGGCAGGTGAGCTAGCAGCTCCCAGCTAAGTGCTTTAGTTGTTTCCTGAACCAGTTTTGCTTTGTGTGCAGGTGCATTTTCAATGGCCCATTCTGGTGGTTTATCGATCAATGCATTGTTCAAATTGATCATTTGTTGTCGGTAGCGACCTGTATTAACGGTTTCATGAGCTCGTGGTTTTAGGAGCTCGTGGTACACCACACCTTTCTGGTCCCACCAGTCACACAGCATTGTCTTCTTGCCGAATCGATCTGGTGGTTGATGGTTGTCCCTGATTAACCCATGATTTTTTCCTTTTAGAATTCTGAACATAAATCCATTTTTCATCGCCAGTAACAATTCGATACAAAACTGATTTTTTATCGTGTCTTTGAAGAAAAATTTCACAAGTGGTTTTTCGGTTTTCCATCTGTCTTTCATTCAATTCATGTGGCACCCATTTTCCAGACTTTTAGATCTTTTCCAAAGCTTTTAAACGGTCAGAAATTGTCTGTTGTGCAACATTTAACATTTCTGATATTTGTTTTTAACTCAAAGTGTCGTCTTCATCCAATATTGTTTGCGATTCGGCGTCTTCAAACTTTTTTGGTGGTGTTCCACGTTCTTCATTTCTCACATAAAAACCGTTATCTTTGAACCGTTGAAACCATCTTTTGCTTGTTGCTTCTGATACGGAATGATCACCATATACATCGACAAGCATTCGATGCGACTCTGCAGCACTTTTCTTGAAATGAAAACAAATAATTATTGCTTTTCGCAAGTCATTACTTTCTGGTACGAAATTCGACATATTTAACAAAATAAAAAAATATGATGTTGTTTGCTCAATGAGTTGTTGTATACTCAATATGTTTGACAGGTGTCATAGCAACCAAACAAAAAAAAAAAAAAAATGCCCGTTCACTATAAATGTTCCCTATCAAGACATCAACAAATGAACTGGTAGAGAGAGTTCATTTCTTAACATACTGGTGCCACAAGTCTTTCGGACATACCGTGGTAAGCAGTTCAACTGGCGCAGATGTTAGCATGAGTAATGAAGGTGAATGATTTGTCGAGATTTTTCAGACGTGGTAGATCTTATCTTATCGGAAAGGTAACAAGGCTGATTGGTTTGAATTATATTGGAAAGCAATATAAGGGATTGAAAGCGCATAAGATAATTAGGTAATATGTGAAAAAGCAACTTCCAGTAATGATAAATTCTGTAAATGTAATGCACAACACTGTTGAAAGTGACATTAAGTTTTCTTTTACTGTTTAGCTTCAAAGTTACAGATTATTTCGCCTCTAGTATTGTACATAAAGTCAGACGATTTTTGGCTTGCATTCTTAATTTAAGGTAAGATAATATAGTATTTGTAGCTAAGTTCGAAAAACCAAATGTTGTCGGCAGTTTGTTACAGATGTTAGCGTAGTTAACTATGCTGAATGCTTTCGAGAAATCCAAAGTATAGGGTTTTCTAATAACGACTTGACATTTTTTTTTTTAAATAAAAGGCAAACCATTTGAGATATTTCAAAAACTTTATTATTGGCTAGAAGTAAAATCAAAACATTTATGAATGGAACTCGACTTCGTTCATATGGCCACCGCGGGCACGTTTGCAGCGGTAGATTCGTTGGACCCAATTTTCAACGACTCGGCCACACTTTTCGGCCGAAACGGCCGCGATTTCGAGTTCAATGTTGGCTCTGTGCTCTTCCAACGTTGTCGGCGTATTGCCATAAACCAACGACTTAACGTAGCCCCACAGAAAATAGTCAAGCGGCGTTAAATCGCACGAAAGAGGCGGACAATCGACTGGCACATGTCTTGAGATAACACGCTCACCATACTTACTCTTCAATAAATCGATTGTAGCGTGTGATGTATGGCTTGTGACACCATCCTGTTGAAACCACATGTCGTCCAAGTCCATATCTTCCAATTCGGGCGAAAAATAATCGGTGATCATGGCGCGATAACGCTGACCATTCACAGTAACGTGACGATCGTTATCGTCGACGGCGATGCAAACCGCACCAAACAGTGGTGATTTATGAAGCACATGTGGGTTTTCACCCGACCAATAACGCATATATTGCTTATTGACGAACCCATTGAGCCAAAAATGAGCTTCGTCACTGAAGATGATCTTGCAATGGAATTCGTCCCTTTGGCGCATCTTCTCCAGAACCCAATCGGAGAACGTCTTCAAATGGTCCATCGGCTTCAATTCGGGATTCAGCTTGATCTTGTATGGGTGTAAACCAAGATCCTTACGCAAAATACGCCATAATGTGGTCTGAGCGATGCCCAATTCTTGAGAGCGCCGTGGAATTCACTGATTTGGATCGTTTTCTACGGACGTCTGATCAGCAGCGATATTTTCGACATTTCGACCAACCCGTTGTCTCACTGACACGGCAACATCACACAACGAATATGTAGGCTCAAATTTTTGCACTAAACTTGTTATTGCCTGTCTACTAGGGATATAATTACGAACAAAAATTGAAGTTAACGCTTTTAAAGTTTCAATCACCGAGTCCGAATATCTGTAGAAAACTTTTGTAATTTGCACACGTTTGTCGTTAGAGTAATTTACCATAATGAAAATGTTGAGTTTACTGAATAAATTGACAGTGACAGTTTGATTAGTGAAAGAGTGCGTTCACAAGTTAAATTCAAAGTTGTCAAGTCCCTATTGGAAAACTCTATACTAGTTGCTTAGTCATCATCCACCGCCTCTCTGACATTGTCCACAACCTTAATTATGGACGTTGTACAGCTATGGTCTTTTCTAAATCCAGATTGCATTAGAGAGAGCAAGTTGTTGAAATGAATGAAGGAGTTTATTTGCTTTTAAAGTAGCCTCTCAAATATCTTACAGAAATAAGCAGTATGGATATCGGCCTCCATTCCTTACTGTTAGAACTTTTATGTTTAGGAATTATTTTGGCACATTTCTATTGAGAAGGCTAAATGCCTGTTGTTATTATAAGGTTAAAGACATGTGCTAGAGATGGGGGAGTAATTAAGATGATTATTTTCAGAAATTTGAGATATATTTCATTAAAGCATACGCATTTGATTTGACCAACAACAAACAAGCAACCATTTCAGCATCGAAAGTTCAAAAGCACTGTCCAAAAAGTTAAAATCAAGCGAATTTATAGGAACGACATTAATGTCAGGAAAAAGGAGGGTAACAAAGCTTGTATTCAGGGAATTAAAGTCCAAGTCGAAATTAATACTCGGATATTTAATGTTTCCACGTTGATGACCTGTTGCTAGTTGATCAATTTTGTTCCTGAAAAAAATAAATTAAATAAAGTAACTGTTAGTATGTAATTGACTCAAGTCAACTATGAAATATGGTTTCTACGTCATTTAATTTCTGTTTTACTATTGTAGATACCTTTTTATGAAATGAAATTAAATATTTTCTTTCAATACTAAATTTTTGTAAATGAACTACGCTTGCCCATGATTTCTTAAAGTGCGTCCAGGCCGAACGAACGATTTTTTTTTTTTTTTTTGTTCTGTCTGAATCCCAATTAAACATTTATGAATTGTTTATGAAATACCATACTTCTCTGAAGTAATGTTTATGACATATTATTCTAGTAGTAGAGGCTATTGGATATATTATCTTGTTTAATTTTGCCAACGAATTTTGTTTCTTGTTTTCAAAAAAATTATTAAATTGTATGTATTTCAATAATTAAGCGGAAGTTTATTCTTGCTATGGTAATATGCCATGGGGACTAAAAAAAGTTCTGAGCACACTCGAGCCGAATTTCATTTGCAGGAGAATCAGATTACCTTGGGCACATTTTCCATTTGATAAAGGACGTTTGTCTCTCTTCCCATTTTTTCGATTAGCAATGCCTTGTATGTATTTGGTTCGCGATTATTCGCTTTTACCAATGAAATTAAGCAAGTAAGCGCAAGTTTTTGCATCGCATGCTGGTTTTTGAGGGATTGAGAGCATCGGTTTTCTTAGTACATTGAAAACTGTTGTCATAATTCCAAACGTATTTTCTGACACATTTCGTGATTACCCTTTAATTGAATCTTTACGATAAATACCTTTAATAAATGAATTCGGAATATGAGTATTCAGGGGAAAGTGCAGCATAGCTGGCTATAATGTCTGGTTTTTTTCGTCTTGGTAATGCCTCATCACTTGACAAATTCTTTGTTCTGTCGTCCAAAACACATTGTTTTTGAAAATGCCGCAATTAAACTTCGACCAATATAAATGGCATCTGATGAGTATACTACGGCTAAATGCCGTAGATTTATTTAAGTAACCACTACCGTTTTTAGAAGGTGAAGTTATCACTATTTGATGATAATAACAATCATGTTTGGTGCTAATAATTCTATCTCTTTTGGGTACATCTTATTCTAGTGCAAAAATGAATAAAAATGAAACATTTTACAAAATTTGCATAAATGTTTCATTGGCGTCCACACCGACGTAAACATTTCAGAAACTTGTATAATTTTTTTATGAAATGTTTCTGAAACAAATGCGAAGCATTTCATAGACATTTTCTTTTCTTATATTTCTTTCTATTACTGTTTCACATCTGCTTTCTCAATCTTAAGTAAATCTAAACCAATCTGTGTGAAAAAGTATAATAATCATACATAGAAAGCTAAAGAAAGTCAATAGTCTGGAATATGAGGGTTACTGATACTTAATTTCAATTTTAAAACCTTAATTTCTTTTTACTGTTTTGTAAATTTTTCTATTGCACAGTATAAATATGCGCTCAAAACCAACGCTTTTATACCACAGCAAGTGATTATTATGAGATCAACGTTCTCTGCCATAACAACACCTTTAAGAACCAACAACCATGTAGTTGCAACATTATCAACTTTATAAATCAGCACTCCAACCCTAACAAAGCCCAAGCAGACCACCGCGTCTTACAACTAATACATATATTGGAAAATCAGCTTTTTGGACTACAACAGAAACTAATTTTAGTGCTTAAGGACGAAATAAGAAAAACAACCGTCGAGCTTTCCAACAAAATCGAACTGATTTAACAAAAGAGGACTTTGAAACAAGTCGAAAGCTTGGAGACCAATTCAATGACTTAAGCTCACACTGACGCTAACAAAATCAAAAACGAACTGCTAACCCTTAACACTATATCTCTATGCTTCCTAATGAAAACCGTAAAACACTTTTTAACAACACTTGTTACACGTAAAGCTGCAAACCACCATCAATAAGAAACATTTTTGGTTTAAACATCAGAGTAATCTTTAAAATGTAAAATTCAGAAGTATTTTTTTCCTAGCTGTAGTTAAATACCTATTGCACAATGAACCGTTGTTTTTTTTTTTTTTTTTTTTTTTTTTGTTTTTATGCACACACTTCGCCACAGCATCAGTTGAAAGTCATCGATCATAAGCTTGCATTGTAAATCTGTTGTTTTGTGTGAAAAATCCCACTGCTAAATAATTAAGTTTTTATTTTTATTTATTTATTTTTTTAATATTGTGTAGAGTCTTTTTTGCTATGGAAGCAGTAGCAAAAAAAAAAGAATTGCTGACCATTACTGCCCCTCTAGATTTTATCGTCCCTTATATGTGTCTAGTTTAATGAAATTTCGAAAATTGCTTATCATAAAATGAATTCTTTTGCTTGAAGGATCGTCTGGCTTCTGTATTTTAACTAAAAGGCAGTTATATGATGTTATGAATGAGTATGAAGAGAATGATTTTGAAGCTAAATTGGATCACCTTCTGAGCTATTTGCTCAATAAAGCGTCTTGCACGGAGGAAAAACTTAAAGATTTTAAGCTTAAAATTGGACGTTTAAGGTATTAGACTAAACTCAACTTTATTTTTATTGGTAGTTTCAACTCACAATCTTTTTAATTACATTAAGGCATTAATTTAAGTTAAGATGGTTAAGTTCACAACATACAAATGTTAGATTTTTAAGAAATTTGGCTTCAGGGAGTTTTTGAGTTACCAATTTCCAATGGACGTGGCCGGCCGTCGAAAGCTTTCATAGAACTTAGTGTAAAGAGCAAGAGAATAAGAACGCAGAGCTTACGTAATTTTAATAAAACAGAGGATCTTGCGTTTACTACTCAAAGGAAGCTACGTGAAACAGGAGAATCGCAAGCTTCAAAAGTACTAAAAGAAATCATCGACTCTCCAGTAAGAGGTATAAAAAAGCATTGTCCGATAGTTTCCAACATAAGAAACTATGTACTCTTAAAGCTCTTTCTATTTTCGTTGAAGCAAATCTATCTCGAAAGCAGTATGAGATAGTGAGAATTAGTAAAAAAACATTTTCCTTGCTACAGTATTTTTCAAAAAGCCAAAAAAATAATGCTACCCTATCCCTGAGTCATATACTGTAACAGAAACTTTAGCTGAGATAATATTACAGGACTAATTAAACCATACAGATGAACGCTTATTGTTGTATTTAGATGACGTACTACAAACTTTAAATGAAAACGAGTGCAATTCCTTAGAACTTATTTCAAAATGGGGATGTGATGGTTCACAACAAACGCAATTCAAGCAAAATTTTGAAGACATCTTCTAATGCTCATTTGTGCCCTTACGCTTGTTTTGCAATTCAACCAACAAAATTATTTGGCAAAATCCAATGCCATCCACGCCACGCTATTGTCGTCCAATAAAAATAAGTTTTTTAAAAGAAACTCTGGATATTAAGCAAAATGAAATAGCCTATATTGAATCCAAAATAAATACATTGAACAAAACTTTCATAGAAGGCGATAGAATAGTGGAAGTAAAACACACGTTAGTTTTTACAATGGTCGATGGTAAAGTTTGCAACGCAGCAACTAACATTAAATCTACAATGAAATGTTATATTTGTGGTGCAACTTTTAAAGATTTTAATGATTTTTCCAGAACAAAAGAAGTTGATAAAGATGCGATAAAATTTGGTTTGTCAATTTTGCATGCCATGATACGGTTTTTTGAAAGCATTCTTCATCTTGCTTACAAGATTCTGTTAACAAAATGGCAGCTAAGAACGCTTTCAGAAAAAATTATTCTAAACGAAAGAAAAACTGGGTTCAACGGAAAGTTTATAACAAGGCTAGGACTTATTGTTGACGTACCAAAACCTGGTTTCGGGAACACAAATGACGGCAATACAAGGCGCAGGTTTTTCAACGATCCGGAAGTAGTTGCTGAAATAACTGGTGTTGATGTGAAACTTATTCTTAGATTAAAAGTCATATTAGAAGTACTTTCTAGTGGATTTGAAATCGATGTCCCAAAATTTGAAGGATTTGCTTATGATACGGCCAAGTTGTATGTTGAGCTCTATCCGTGGCATCCCATGACTCCAACGATGCACAAAAATCTTCTGCATGAATCAGAAGTTATTCGAAATGCTCTCCTACCGATTGGACAGCTATCCGAGGAAGCAGCAGAAACACGGGACAAACATTTCAGGTTATACCGGTTAAATTTTGCGACAAAGTTTTCTAGGTAAGAGTGCAACATAGATGTTCTTAACAGGTGTAAAAATTATAATTAGCAGTCGAAAATAAGTAGTAATTCTGTTTTTTATACTATTTGCAGGTTACTTTTAAGCTCGGATCCTTTAATAATAAGTTTAAGAATCTTGCCTGTTAAAAAAACTAAACAATTTACAAAAGAAGCTCTAGAAATGCTGATTTCCGGGATTCCGAATTTAGTATCTTTACAAAATTTTGACGAGAGAGTATCCAATGAAAGTGGAAATGAAAAAACAGATGAGGAATATATTGATGAAGAAGAATCCTAGACAGAGTCCATTGAATAACTTAAAGTGCCGCATATTTCATTCCATACTAATTTTTGGCATTAATTTAATTAAAAAGATCTAAATATATAAAAGATATTTTATTTATGCCTTAATTTGACTTAAATAAGCTCAATAACACTTCTAAAGTTGTTTCAGGCAAGTATCACTTTTTTAGGACAAGAAAATATTTTTGAGCGGTTTTTGAATGCAAATACCCCTATGTCCGCTGTTGTGGTGAGTCTTTCCATGATAACTTGCCAAACGATACTAAAAAAAAACAATAAAGCAGTTTTTCAGCCTACTGAAAATTAAATCTCAGGATGGATCAACCTATATTATAATTTTTATTGTTATTATATTATTATTTATTATATTTCCTTACTTTTTCTCTCAGAATGATTGAAATTTTCACCATTTCCCTTTACTTAACATTTCTCCCTTTTCTCACTCTTTTCTTCAAATATTTCAATCCTTTTTTTGTATTGTTATGTTTTGCAATTGCATCTTTTAATTTGTGGTATCAATTTTGGTATCTTTCACTATGGATAGAAATTCGTCATATGTTTCCTATTAAAGTACAAATTGTGTGAGTGGATGTTCCACCCTTAATATGTTAAATGTTTTATGTAGACAGAAAGAAGGACTGAAAATATGCCATCTTAATGCACGCAGACTCAATATAAATAAATTAGATTATTTGAGCTACTTATTAGAGATTTCTGGCTTTGATGTAGTGTAAGCGAGCGAAACTTGGTTCAAACCTAATATTGAGGATTGTACAGTCGAATGAATGCTCCTTGGGAAAAATTTGCTTCAGATAAAATTCCCTCGGATGAGTATTTGCTCAGATGGTGCCACGACAAGAATGATCTTTTATTTCTGTTAAATCTATAATGTGAGCATAGCATACAATGTAATATATACATATTGTGTTACGTTTTAGTACAAAGAGTAATTTAAAAAGATGACGAACATTGGTTTTTTGGTGCTAGTTCGAAATTTACTATTGGAATCCAATTTTTTTAGTTTGTTACTTTGAGAGTAAAATAGACAATTTTAAATGTGAATTACAATGGTATCATGTTTGTGACATTGATAAATATGGTGCGTTTGTGTGATCCAACATTCTGCCCCTTTGAAAGCACGGAAGTAGGGCAAGCTTGTGGATTGGTCTCTTCATAATACCTCTTGGTGTTCGAATTGCTGCTACTCTCACGTTTCCATCTTTGCCAGGAATTGTCCTTTGGATTCTTCCCAGCAACCATCTTTATGGGAGTGTATTGTCGTCATGAATGATGACTATTAATTCTTTCAGATTGAGTGTTGAAGAAAACCACTTCGTTCGTTGCTGTAATTCTTGGAGGTAAACATTGGTCCAACGCTTCCAAGCATTTTTACGTTTTGGATGCGACGCCAGTATTAAAAGGATGATGTATTTGGATCATCGTCTGCCGGTTCAGGAATCGCCTTATGTGTTAAACCGATGAGTAGATGACCTGAAGTTAGCGCGTCGTAGTCGTTCGCCAGGGGTATTATGTGCCTGGGGCTCATAACTGCTTCAATCTTGCAAAGTGCAGTGGCGAATTCTTCAAACGAAAGTTCCGTGTTGTTAAATGTTCGAAGCAGATGTCTTTTGGCCCCTTTCGCTGCGACTTCCCAAAATCCTACGAAATGAGGTGCCCTAAAAGGAATAAAATGAAAAATAACTTGTTCATGACTACAAAAATCTACAAGAGTATCTCTAGAGGTTTTGTGAAATAACATGTTACGTTACTCTGTCAGCTTCGAGTTACCTCCAACAAAGTTTGTTGCCTTATCGCAAAATAAGAGCTGATTCATCGTGAGGTTTGATTTTCAATAATAATATCCAACTGCTTCATTATTTTTATTCAATATCGCTTGGCAAGTTATCACGACAAAACTCACACCACAACTGCGTCTCCAAATTGTTCAGCCTTCTGTGGGAAATGTTTTTCGTGCGATTCGAGGAACTTACTGTTGCCAATACCATTCGCAAATTTGAGTCCCAGTTTACATTAGTGGATGATACTCGGCCGACTAGACCACATCCAGCACGTAGCGAAGAGACTATAGCAGCTGTAGCTGAAAGTGTACGCGAAGACCGTGACGAATCGATTCGTCGTCATTCTCAGCAGCTTGGCTTGGCGTATTCGACAACTTAGCGTATTTTACGTAAAAATCTCAACCTAAAAGCGTACAAAATTTAACATTGTGCAAAAATATAAGTTAGACGACTTGAATTTGCGTCATATTTTCAGTGAATGGGCTTTGGAAAAACTCAATGAAAATCCGGTGTTTTATCGTGAAATTTTGTTCAGTGATGAAATCCATTTCTGGCTCAATAGATACATTAATAAACAAAATTACCGTATTTGGGCTGATGAGCAACCCGAAGAGTACCAAGAGCTACCATTACATCCATTAAAAATAACGGTATGGTGTGGTTTTTGGGCTGGTGGAATCATTGGTCCATATTTCTTCAAAACTGAGGGATATCAGAATGTTACAGTCAATGGTAACCGTTGTGGCACGTTAACGGACTAGGTGTTTCCTGAAATTGAAGCACATGGTCTCGGTAAGCTCTAGTTTTAACAAGACGGCACTACGAGCCATACAGCGCGTGAAACAATGGACTTTTGGTGAGAACTTAATTTCACGTTTTGCTATGGTAAATTGGCCGCCTAGATCGTGCGAATTCACACCTCTGAATTAAGCCAGCTACAATTGACGCTTTGGAAGCCAACATTACTCGTGTTATCCGCGATATACCAGTCGCTATGCTCGAACGAGTCGCCCAAAATATGACCTTCCGAATGGACCACCTCAGGCATAGTCGTGGCCAACATTTACATAATATTATTTTTAAAAAATAAATGCCATGAATTTTTTTTTTAATCAATAATAAAAATTTTAAGTTCACTTTTAAAGTTATGTACTTTATTTTACATTATAAATCAAACTTTACGATGAACCACCCTTTACGTTTTAACGCTGCGATGTAAGCTTATGTTGTTAGATCCGACTCCATTTCTAGATGAACGGCCTCAGATGTAAAACAGACGAAAACAAATATGTGAGTTTTAAAGGGACCCTTTCTGCGTATCCTATAGTATGTTAATATAGGTCCGCAGAAATCGACAACACATCTTAAAAGAGGTCGAGCAGCGATGACTATTTCCTTCGGAAGGTTGTACATTATTTGCTGTAGAAATTAAGGCCTATGTTGAATACAATATACTCAACCTTGAACGTTTCTATGAGCGAGATCTCCAGTCTGTTTTCCTAAGAAGTGCGACGAGAAATTTTGGTGCGACGTGGAAGTTCTTTCTATGCAGATGACGAACAAGACGTGTAGCCAAACTAGAGTCTTTCGTTAGTAATACAAGGCGCTTGCGTTGTCCTCCAACTTGAAGCATTGGAAATCCTTTTGAAGTGCCTACAAACGAGCTGAGGAAGCGCGATTTTTGGACATAGAAGTCCCAATGTGGTGAAAAGAGATGACGCTACTGATAATATCTTTCGTTTTGTAAATGAAGTGTATGTTTGGGAAGGGTTATATGAAAAGTAAAAATTGTCACCGAATGAATTTCATATAATTCCTAACTCATTGATATCTATATTTTTTCCAATATGATCAGATGAAATTGAAGAGCCGTTACTATGCCAATTGGACAACTCCTTTCCTGCAGATAAAAAAATGGAAACAACTTCCTGTTTTTTTTTTGCGTTTTAGCGTTTCGAAATCATCCGCTCCAGATATAAGGTTCTCAATGTAGAAATCTCTACGAAGTGGTTCTGAGCCAAGCTTGTACCGCGACTCAAATTTATTTCTTAAATGTTTATGACATCGAATTGCCCTAAATGGTGCAGATGAAGTTCCATAAGTGGCCATATTTAAAGTATGTATTTTTATGGAAGAATGCTATTTCAGAATTCAAAAAAATATACTCAAATTTACGATGGTCCGGATGAACCAAAATTTATCGGCAAATTTTTACAATGTCAGCGAATTAATGCAGACAAAAACGAAGTTAAGTTATGGATAATTCAACCTGAATAATGGATCCTACCATAAGGATCTCGTTGGGTGAAATGTTTGATGTGGTACGACACGAAGCATCAAACACTACACGCAATTTGGTTGGCAAACTACTCAATCGTGACACGCATTGGTGAGTTAAGTAATAATGAGGTTGAGTTATACGAGTATCTGGTTCGTCAGTCCAGTTTTCTGTGACTGCTTCAAGTTCCCAAAATCGTTCCACAAAATTGTTGAGACAATTGTCAGTGGAACTAATACAGTACGTTCTAATTTGATTGCTGCTTAAGGACTTATACTTCCCTGAGACAATATTTTGAAATGACGGTAAAGCAGGTGCAAGTTTCATTTGGCCTATCAGCAATAAGTCAAAAAATGTTCCCGATCCCATGAGCCCGCAAGTTCAATGTTGCTGAGAACGTTCCAATTGTCGATGTTCATTGACGGATCAGGTTGGTAACCGGTAACAGAAGGTACTACTAGAAAATCCAAAGATAACTCAAATGGTGAATATCTGGATCTTAATGTTGTTTTTGTAGTGCTGCCAATCTTGGTTTCTGTCAAACCGATTACTTGAATAGCTATGTTTTTTTCTATGGGTTCGCAGGCCTAAGGTCCTAGCAAAATGTTCTTTAACCATTTAACATCCTGATGCATCTTATAAAAGAACAATGGCTGTAGCTAATATTACTATATTACAACCACTGAATTCACTACAACTGACGGTTGAGAAGAAGACGACGATGGCTCCTGTGAGATTGAAATGCTTGCAGCTTGGTTTTACCGATAAAGCATCGTATGATGTAATTGCTTGCTAATTTTACATTTAAAATTTGACAAACATATAGAAACATTCGTAGACAATTTATGCATAGACCCAGCTTTTTTATATTTATTAAATGGTTTGAAATAGATAACTGAGCAATAGTTCTAAAGCTTGTAATATTGAGCGAACTATCTTTGAAAAATGCGTATTGAAGCACTTTAGGTTTGTTAAATGATTATTTGATTGTGTCAAACCGCATTGTTTTACTTTCACGACAGCGTCGACTTAAAACTTTAGCACACTGATCCCATTTTAAGAGTTTATCGTACTGAAGTTATTCATCCCATTTGGCTTGCGATTCAGGATCTGCCTTTGCCATTGCTTTATAAATTACAATGACGTTACATATTTCAGATTTTGATCCTATAGATTGCAGCGAATTAAATATTGAAGAGACATTGTCAACAAAATTTCGTAAATGCACATCAGAAATTTTTGAAGCTTAGGCAACTCAAGCAATTGTGAAATATATTTCAGGAATATAAGACAGTCGTTACCGTAACGATACTTTAACCTCCCCAATGCCTTATCGTAATTTTTTTAAGTAACTTGGAATGGTTTAACCGTCAGTAAACCTTAGTCAGTTAAACAATTTAGCAAATTGTTTTATACTCCGAGTACTTCCCACTGAAAAGTGGCAGTTTTGTAGAAGGTAAATGGTTAACTGACTGAGGCATAGATGTTGTATATATGGTAGAGTTTTAATCCGGAATAGGAGATGTTTTCAAACTATCGAGAGACGAAATATATTAATACAATTGATGTTTGACCAGGTTGATTAGAGATTTTAAAAAAGTATGCATAAATGTCCTTTTTTCCGAATCCGATTTTGTTCTTTGTAGAATTTATTTCAACCGATCTCCTTCTTTCGAGTTAAATGCTTTTTTCACCGAAAATGTTTGTAAGAGAAAGTGGATTAAATCAGCCGTTGGCGAAATTTGATTCAAAGTACCAAATTACTTGTACAACTAGAACAGCAACTACATTTGCAGCAGCGACAGAAGTAAGAGCGAACATTTCAAAGCTAAGCTTAGCAATACACACAGACCCTATGTGGCTGATGTGTAAACGACGAACAAAAGCGAAGGCCAATGTAGGTAAACCCAACTGCAATCCAATACAAGTGAAACTTGCTTTTATACAATTTTTGGAACCTAAGATAAGCAGCTATCGAAGTAATGAGCGACGAACAATGGTACTTCAATTGAAGCTTTTCGAAACCGTTTTCGAATGAATGTGGATGTTTAAAATGACGAGTGCAAGGTGTGAGCTATACGAAATACGAATGAAGAGAACACATGGTTGTAGGTACGACTGTTTGCGAGCTAAAGCTTTTTCGAATGAGTTGAAAAGAGTGCGTGAAAATAATTTGTCATCGATGTGAATTCTTAGCTGATCGTGTAAATTTTATTTTAATTTTTTTTTTCAATCGAAACCGATTTAAAATATGTATATAGTTCATACTGTTTCACAAATATAAAAAGATACAATTTCAACTACTTTGCGTGCGAAATAACTGCCTTTATATCGAAAGTGCGTGTATAGAGCGCCAGTTGGTAATTACAACTGATTTTCCTTTTGTTTTATGGAAAATTTGTCCTGTTGAGAGATTTTGAGTGCATGTTCGAATAAAGAAATTTGCCGAATACCTGGTAAGTAAGGTTTTTATATCTATTTCCTTTTCCTCCTACCCGAATGATTCGGAACAACGAGATTTTGATGTCTTCTTTCAGACTTGTGGTATTTCTTTCTTCTCCGGTTGGTAATGGAGACTCCCACAATATTTCTGGTGTCGGTCCTTAAATAATTTGGAATACTGGATCCTGTCTACACAATTGGATTAATGGGAACGGATACCGTCACTATTAAGGACGTTACCGTTACCGATTCACTTTTGGAAGTTTTCCTTTTTTGAATTTGGTAGAATTTGCCTGAACTTTTTTGGTATAAAGATACTGTTTCTTCAATGTTTCACCGAGTTAATTTTCGAAAAGTCCTGTCGCAGTCGCCAAAATGTACAGTCGAGTAATTTTTCGACTGCTTCTTGGGAAAAATTTTCTTCGGATTATGTCGCAAGAACATTCCCTCATTTGTGTTTCTTTGGCGAAGTTCAATATTTGAAAATAAAATCCAAAAAAAATTAATGTCCTTACGAATCATAGTAAGAAACGACTAAACGTGTATGAAAATTAAAAAGCTTTGTTGCTCAAATGGTGCCACTACAAGAGTGATCTTTTATTTCTATGTGAACTATTTAAAACATACTGTTGTAAGCTTATGATTTCTTTTTAATTTAATAATAACACACACACTCTTTGATTGGTCGTAAGTTTTTTTCTTTTATTTAGGGCGTTTAAATAAATTAGATACGAACTTAACTTTAAACATATAATATGACAAGGTCTGCTCGTTACGACTTCTGCTGCACATCTGGCATCTACACACATATATGGATGCCACAACTTGGTCTTACATTTCTAGCTTCCCATACACCTTCATACTGGACTTGGCTAAGTTGAGAACCCTCTACATCTATCACCACGTACCGATCGTTTAGTAAAACCTTTTCTATTTTATAGGGACCTTTATATTTCAGAATAATCTTTTTGCAAATTCCGGGCTTACAAAAATTCTATTACTACACCTTCTCTGTTCATTATATGACTGACATCATTTCATCTTATCTGCTGTTCTAGTCCTCATTTTAACTTAATCGCGATTATCTTTACATTCATTTGCTTTTCTTAATTCTTCTTTTACTAGATCAATCACTTTTCTTCCTTGAGTTGACCTGCACTAGTCAACTTCGCAATCATGGGAGCTAAACTTCGGTTCACTCTTTCGATCTGTCCATTCGCTTGAGGCGATCCTTTAGCATCTTAATATGACGAACATCATTACATTTCATGAACTCTTCAAAATCCTTTGCCGTAAAAGCACCATCGCCTTTTAGTCTACTGTAAACACTGAAGTATGACTTCATACTTCTTCCTACCATTTTTCAGCGACACTGGACCAAAATGGTCAATATGAACAGTATCAAAGGGTACATCTCCCTTCGGTATACTGTGAAGTAAACCCTGCTGCTCATTGCATTTAGAGGAGAAAACGATGCACTTCAAATAATTTTCTATGTACGTTTTAATCTTACTTTTCATCTGCGGAAAACAATTTGCTTTCATCAACGAATGATAAACCTTATCAATCCCAATGTGACCTATTTCATCATGATACATTCGTAACAAATTGATTTCCATGCTTTCTGGGACGTAAAATATCTCATACCAACGACGTTTTCTAATTCCATTAATATTCTCATCTCTATACTGATTAATCAAAAAGTTCTGCTCTAATGTATTTTCTTCTAGGATCAAAATATTTGAAGCATCTACATGCTGCATCTTTGTACCGTTACGATGTTCTAGGACATAATCATTATTCTGCAATTCCAATGCCCATCTAGCTATCCTTGGATTTATATCCTCCTTATTCAGAGTGAACGTTAATGAATTACAATCCGTCACCACCTTGAACTTTATACCAAACATGTAAACCCTGAACTTTCTTAGTGCATATATAATAGCAAGAGCCTCTTATTCGAAATTGTTTCTTGTTCAGTCGTACGTTTCGAAAAATAAAAGACTGAGTGGAATCTAATATCTGCCTTCTTTTGAAGCAAGATTGTACCATAGCCCAATGAACTTGCATCACAATGAAGTTCAATTTCATCCTTTGGGCTATAAATAGCTAATATTGGCGCTTCGATCAGCTTTTGTTTCAGCTTCTCAAAACACGTTAGTTGTTTTTCCCCAAACACAAATTCACTTTCTTTTCTTATCAAATTATACAAAGGCTGAGCTATAAGAGAAAAATCTTTTATGAACTTCCCTAAATACGAACATAACCCTAGAAAGTTATGTACAGTTTTTACATTCTGTGGTACTGGAAAATTAATAACAGATCCTATTCCCTTTTTATCTGGTAGAATTCCATCTTTCAATACTGTATATCCCAAATATTTAATCTGCGACTTCATAAAACTACACTTACTTAATTTCAGTTCCAATTTATTGTATTACCAACTAACCTTTGAAATACTTTCTTCAGAATATCCAGATGCTCCTCCACATTGTTAGTCGCTATCATAAGATCATCGATGTATATAGAAACCTCACCCGACCTTATCATATCATCAAATACCTCACTAACAAGTCGCTGAAAAGTCGATGGTGCGTTTCTCAAACCAAAAGGCATCCTTAGGAGTTCATATTGCTCCAAAGGGGTCACGAACGATGTATATTTTATCGACTCTGCAGCCATTAGAACATGATGGAATGCACACCTTAGATCTAACAAACTAAATATGTTTTTATTAAACAATCTATCTAACAATTCCTCAATCAAAGGCAATGGGTATTTCTTCACTAATACAACCGGAGAAGTATACTATGATATACTAGGTCGAATAATACCTCGCTCCATTCACTCATCTAATATTAACTGTACTTGTTGCCGTTCAAAGTTTGACAACCTTCAAGGAGAATAATAAAATAGTTTCTCGCTATTCAAGTTCAATTTCATCTGACATTGGATCTGGGGAAAATCGGGACGCTTACAATTTACAAAATGATTTTCAAAAATAATAGAAAATCTTTCTTTTGACTCGAAATCAATGCTATCATTTTCTATGTACATTTTCTTTTCATCAATATTTATGTTCATTAACTCTTTACACTCATTTTCATACAATGATTTTGACTTTTTATCTTTAAGTTTTATTCTCTGTAATTCTAAATAAGCCTTTTTTATAAAGCCTCGTCCTAAGAGTAGAGAATAAACCATTGTTCCTTCTGGAACGACCAGTATCTCACATTTAATCATTTTATTTTCAAAAATAATTAGACAATTAACAACTCCTTTAATAATCAAAATACTTTTATTAATACCAACATAGTATGAACATAAATTGTACTTTAAAACGCAAATTTGTTGGACAAACTTTTCATCAACAATACTGGGGGCACTTCCGGTTCAATTAGAGTTCCTAAATTAGTTTTATAATTATTAACATTAACATTACTTCCAAAACAAACATACATATTTCTTACATAATTACCATCTTCTTCACAGAGATCAATCTGGTGGACCATAATTTCTCTCTTCTTTAAGCAGTTTGCGGCGTAGTGTCCCATTTCTCCGCATACATGACAAGCACGCACTTGTCTCTTCGGATTACGGCATTCGGCGATGCAGTTATAGCACCGAAACACCTTATACGTAGACGGTGTTTCTGCAGTAATTTTCTGTGTCACCGTAGGCTTTGGTAATGTTATTTTGCTGAATGCATCCAATAGTTCGCCAATGTCCTTGAACCGATGTGTTCTGGCTTGCGCTCTTAGGTGGTAGTCCGGTATCCCTTCTTTTTATTATTAACCATTAGCTCGTCTCCCCAAATGCTACTCTAATTAGCCAGTATTGTTTTATGGTGCAAATAATTCGGGATATTTTCACCAACCATCCACACTCGTTCTTCGAATTTTCGCCTTAATGTTAGCTTGCTCGTTCTATCTGCGAAAAGGCATTTCATCTCTGACAATAAAAGTTCTGTTGTCATTGTCATCAATTCTCTTCGAGAATGAAATCACTCCAACGCTTTACCACTCAAGTTAATGGAAATGAGCGCTTTTTTACTATTCTCGCTCAATGTATATACTGCCAGGATATTGCTACATATTTCCCACAATTAAAAGCTATCCTCGCCACTTCCTGAAAAATCGTGCAACAAGTGTTTCTTTCTATCCTTATTTACTTCCTTCGTTTCATTTTCTGCACCTCTTCCCCTCTCTCTTCGTAACATTTCATTTTCGCGTTTTCTGTAAATCTATTTCCCGTTTTTTTATGTCCAGTACACTTCGCATTAACTCCCACTCCTTAGTTTCAAATTTGCTTTTCTTTTTCTTTTCATCTGCACTCTTCTTCTTTTCACCCTTTTCTACTGTATTGTCACTACCCTCTTCATCATTGTGCGTTGCATCATCCTCCTTATCGTCATCGCCGTCGTTGACGATGTCGATGTTTTCTTCATCGTCGCCGTCAGCATCTGGTGTTTCTGCGTACTTTCATCTTAAGCTACTTCCATTATACGCAAAACAAGTTCGATTTTGTTTCCCGTCGTCTTCCTTCCCAGCTGTCGCAACCACTTTTTCAACTGTGCAGCTGTATAGTTTTTAAATTTTTCAATTTCATTTCTGTTGGACATTACGTATTTTATATATTTTTTCGTTCTTTATCTCACTTCTGATATTGTAAACTTATTATTATTATTTTTTTTTTTTTATTTAATAATAACACATACTCTTTAATTTGTCATAAGTTTTTTTCCTTTAATTTAGGGCGTTTAAATAAATTAGATACAAACTTAACTGAACACATATCCTATGACATCGTCTGCTCGTTACGACGTCTGCTGCACAACTAATTCAATTCTTTTACCTCTCTTTCGTACATGATACCAATCTGCTGTACGTCCCTACACACATCCATGGATGTCACACCGTGTTACATTTTAGTACAAAGAGTAATTTAACCTTCATGTCATCCTAAAAAAAATTACGTTCTCTACCCTCGTGTGTAGATTTCTACACATATGGGATTTTAATGTATTTTCTAAATTCTTTTTTAAATTAAACCGAAAAATTTATTTCTAAAATAACAAGAGAAGGTAGGTAGGTTCAAATTATTTTTTCTTGAATGCATTTTACACATACATTTCGATTATGTTGATTTTTACATGCAGCTTTGGTGGATTTGTTGAAGTTGATGCAGAAACATCCTCTAAGGGTGACGATGGTGAACTTTCTTCCAAAACAGTTGCAAGCAATAAAGCAGACGATGCTGATCTTAGCTTCGCACTTCTAGCTTCCATAAGTGGTTTTGCAAGGGATATTCCAAGTTCACGTAGAAAATTCCTTCTTACTGTTGTTTTTTGTGTTGCTTGCCAATTCGGATTCACTTCATCAATCATGTCAATCATGTTTGCAAAACAGCCATTGGCCATCTGTTAGATTTTCTTTTACAGCTATAACAAGTGAGCATTTTGTCAACCGTATCCACACCGCCTATATGAACAAACCTTTTGTTTTATTGTGATAGGCTATAATCGCTTTTTTTCAGTCGATTTGATTTAAATTGAGTTATGCCAAGTACTTTGCAACACGGTACACTTATTTTTCCATCCAATGTACAAAACAAGCTCTGTGTTTTCGGTAAATGCAAAAGTAGATTCATACAACAGTCTATTTTTGCATTCAAGAAACTTTGGTGGGATGCTTCTTTTATTTTTTCTCAACGTACCAACCATTGTAATGCCTCATATGAGGAATAGAAGTTATCCATTGTTATGTTGTGACCTTTCAAGCCATCAACGAGATCCAAAACTACTTGTTCGCCTTGTCTTTTTTCACTCGAACTGGCTCCAATCGCCTTTCCCAAATATGGCTGGATTTTCCAAACATAGCAGGTATAAGAACAAACCAGCAACCAGAATTTTAGTCCGTATTTTACTGGTTTTGAGGGCATATATTGACGAAATTGACATCTTCCACGAAAACCAAGTAATTGCTGGTCAACTGTCACATATTCATGTGTATTGTATTAGTCCCTCAATAAATTGGACTATTTATCAAATATTTCCCGAATCGATGCAAATTTATCTGTAGATCGTTGCTGTCTTCTGCTACTGACATCATCAAAACGAATAACTCGATTCAAATACTCAAATGTTTTCTTCGACATAATTGCCCTAAACACCGGACGACCGTTAATATCATCAAACAATTCAATTGTAGTTTCGTTCTTCGATCTAAAAGTAAAAAAGTCAAGAATCAGTCGAAATAAGAAAGAAAGCAACTACGACTTACCTATAAACACCAGCTAAAATCAAAACACCAATATATGCTTGCAACATATTCGAATCGATTTGTTTGAAATCCTTACCATATGTTGCTTGTGCATACGCATTTGAATGCTTCAAAATGGTATTTTCAATTTGTGGTGGAAAGAAAAGCAAAAAAGCATCCTTGATACCATCAACACGAGCTTTGACATATCGTGTTGTTCCAGGATGAAGAGAAATTATATTTTCAATCCGCAATCTACCACTTTGATGCTGAAATGTCTGTAGTTGCCAAACAATACCATCTTTCGAAACAATTAGTGGATCCACATTTTTAACTTCAGCAATTGATTCGTTGGTTTCATTTGAGTCACTCGCTTGCTCTCCGTCAGAATTGCTATCGTCTGAATATAAGTTATCGTCATCTTCAATATTCTCTTCTGGCACAAATTCGTCATCACTGTCTCCAGCAACATCACTGATGTCGCCATTGCCTTCATTCAAAAATGCTTCCGTTTCTTCCTCTGTCAGATGTCTTGCTTTTGACATTGTTATCTTTAATTATTTTTATAAATTTCACTAAATATACCAACGATATTCACTTGCTAAAACTTTTGAGAAATTAAGAAAACAAAAGATTTTTGCGTGGTTTTCTACACAAGGATGAGATGTAGGTTGAAAAGATGGCGAACATTGGTTTTTTGACGCTAGTTTTAAATTTACTATTGGATTTAAATTTGTTTAGTTCGTTACTTTTAGAGTACAATAGATACCTAAGTTTAAATATTCCTAACTTTAAATTGAACAGGAATGATATAATACGAAAGGTGGCAGTGTCTCGATTTACTGCAAATCTGGCACTCGCTCAGACACAATTAGGATATCTGACTCTTTGACAAGTGTAGAATATGAGAGGTGGGGTGAAAAGTAACCTTTTGGGAATGAAATTTTTTTTTTAATGTTTTTTTATTTTATTTTATGCAATATAGTCAACTTTTAGTTTGATACGCTTATTCCGGCAATTGGAGCCGTAAGTCATTGATTTTAGCAGTGGTTCGATGTTCTTGTGCAACGGTGCATTGCCTTGCAAAAACAAACTTTTTTTTCGCTTTATTCGAGGCCGTTTTGCAGCGATTTCGGCCTTCAATCGCTCCAATAATGCGCAGTAATACTCGCTGTTGATGGTTATTCCTTTTTCAAGGTAGTCTACGAAGAGTATGACATGACAATCCCAGAAAACCGACGCCATAACCTTTCCGACCCATCGTGCCCGCTTCAGTCTATCGTCGGACACTCATTCTGTTCTCTGGTGTGTAAAAGTGGATCCAAGTTTCATCAACAGTTACCAATCGACGCCAAAAGTCGCCCGATTCCGCATCAGCAAGTCCAAACACTCTTTCGAAGTGCTCTCGCATTCATGTTTTTGGTCAGGAGTGAGTATACGCGGCACCCGGCGGCAGGATAACTTTTTCATATGCAGAATATGGCCCAAAATATGGCGTGTGCGCTCAGTACTAATCTTTGTGGTATCTGCTAGCCTGCTAACCTTCACTTTCCGGTCAGTCAACACCATTTCATGTATTTTTTTGACATTTTCCTCTGAAACCGCATCGGAGGGCCTGCCGCTGCGGACTTGATCGGTAGTGGAGTTGCGGCAACCACGAAATTCTCGAAACCAATATTTGACGGTGTAATCTGACGGAACATTAGCCCCATAATATTTATCCAACTTTTCTTTTGTTTCCTTCGCCGTTTTGCCTCTCAAAAAATAGTGTTTTATAAGAGAACGAAAATCGTTTTTGTCCATACTCAACATGATGCCAAACACGTCAACAACAATCAGCTGTCAAAACAAAACTAAATACAGTATTGCACTGAAATTTGACATGTTTGCCTACATATAAACGGACTTCAAGGGACCATAAACTTTTTTGGTATTGTTGTTGAATTTCATGTAAATACTGCCCTAATAGGAGCTGCTCCCTTGTGCCTTTTTTTCAAACGCTGTAAGAATTTTCTGCATTATATAGAAATATCAATGTATTCTGATGCTGATCAACTGAAAAATGATTCGCGTGCTTGTCAAATTCAAGACCTTACTTTCTCCTTAGGACTAAAAACAATAAATCGTCAATATCCTACTCACTTATCTGCAGATTATGTACATTGTACTGTTGATGTTCATTTGGCTTGCCTACCTATTCTATTTCTCTCATTTAAAGTCTTCGGTTCAATTAACATTGATGCATTACAAAATGCTGCTTTTGCTCTACTCTGGCAGCCTTATAGACTAAGTTCTGACTCGAATAAAAAATTGAATCACTTCCAAAATTGTGTCTCCTACTTATTTTACTAATACGTGCACATTAAAAGTGTCAACATCTCTAATAAAAGCTGTCCCTGTCTTAATGCCGAGATGTTACATTTGATAAAGCGACGAAAGCGACAATAAATGGAAACGTAATTCAACACCTTCTAATTGGGAAACATATAAAGTAATGCGAAACAATGTGAATCGTCTAACTTACACTGTCAAAAGAAACTTTTTTACTCCTAAATTGAATACATCGCTACTGATCAAAAAACTTTGAAACAACTTGCGTAAGTTTGGAGTTAGTGCAAATATAAAGAAGCAGTACTAAGTGCTGACCACTTTTTGGATACTGATAAGATGACTAGTTCATTTGATTTCTCCTCTAATCCTAATTTATCAATTCTTAGAGAGTTTGATAAGAGTTTTTTTAGGAATTCATGATTGCTCAAAAGATTTCGACAAACTATACCATGACATACTCTGTTGGAAGTTGAACATTGAAACGTTTTTTCGGTTTTAGTGAGGGGAGTACACAGCTGATAAAAAGCTTCTTGTCAGGTAGAATGCAAAAGGTCCTTAATGCCGAATTATTTTCTCAGCTGAAGCCATTAAGGGGTTCACCTAGTGTGAAAATTTCGATACTAAAATTTCAAATTAATATCTCAAATAATTTTTGAGTTAAAACCTTCTAAAGAATAGCCACTCAACCGTCAGAAAGTTAAGTTTGCTACTTTCTCTACTAGAGTTATTGTTCGAGCTCTGTCGTCGTCGTACACCATTATAATACGATTCCGGTTTCTATTGTTGTCCTTCGGGTGTACATACGTCACATGTTTTCATAGCCAGACATATTGAGTTTTACTCTGATCGTTATACTGAGCACTTTGTAAGTTATTTTAGTACAAATGAGTAATCAAACCAAAAATGTATTCACGTTATTCCAGGATAGATCAGTTTTAAGAAAACACAAATTTATGGGAAATCAACATACAATCGCAAATACCAGTATGTCCGTTGGAAAACTATAACAACATATAAATAACAATATTGTGATTGATCCAACTCATGGATATTGCACTATTCATTCAGTTTTTTTAGGTTTTTTATGCAATTAGCAATTTAGTGATGTGTAAAACTTATATACAAACGTGACTTTTAATCAAAGATGAAACAAAGCTACGAGTAGCAGAGCATCGCCAACAGGCTGCATCGAATGAGAGTCGATCAACCCGAAGAAGTTCTTCAACAGCCCAGCAGGCGCTTTTTGAAGAAGAGGAAGCCGGACTATATGGACCTAGAAAATCAGATTCGCTCTAAGAATGTCTTTTATCTATTAATAAGAATAAAATCAATAGTTTTATCCTTAAACGCGTTTTTCTCGAAACAACATTTTTAAATATTGCTGCAGTTGTAACTCGAAGACAAATTATTCGATCGCTTTTTTTTTTGCTTAACATATTTTGTATTGTATATGTTTCTCTAAACAATGACCTTTAGTTGTTCGATTGTTGAAAAATGTAATTTTGATGGGCCAAAAATCATAAAATGTTTTTTTTTTTTTTATTTTAACTACAGTGAAGGACGCAATCACTGAAGCAGTGGAAGACCTTTTTTAGTAACTTGGGAGATACCGAATAACTTGCTGAAAATTTAATTTTTTCCTTTAAAAATTGCAATGTACATATATTCATTATTTATACAATATATAAATATATTTTCTAAATTTTAAACAATTTGATGTAGTACCTTCCGTAGTACCTTTAGAAGTTCCCAAAAATCACCTTTTGTTTTGCATGTTCATAAATGAATTGCCGACGAAATGTGAATATGGTATGCTTCAATCAAATCTGCTGATGACGTCCAATTCTTTACACGAAAATGATGAGTTGCCTTCAATGCCACAGTAAGATACATTTATAATATTCTAAGATCATGTGTCTGAACTATCTAAGATTTTATTGGGACACATGCCCCAACAGTATACTTAGGCCAGAAATTGCATAAATTAATTTCATCTCTACCATACCTGTTTTACAAAATACAGTTTGGTCAGTCTTCAGGAACTTTAGAACTCATAAACTGAAAAGTTTATCTAACGCTGCTAGGTTTTTCTTATGTACCCGTTTAAATACTTTTTGTATTTTCTCATTTAATCTTACTACCGAAAGTAATTTAATAAATTGTTAAATCAATACATTATTTCATATAAAATGTTATTTTGAGCTTAAGGTCCTTTTTTAATATTTTAAACTGCAATATCTTAAGCTAACTTCTATGTACAATAAAAGACTATGTCTTAATGTATTATATTGGGCAAAATAAATAAATATTAAAATTTATTAATCAGGTTTTCGCTCCGTGTTGACGCACCATTACTCGTATGCTTGCTTTCTAACCACAAAATTTCATAAATATCTAATTTTTTCATGTAAACCTACCCTTCAAAATTGGATTTCACTGCCCATTTTTCTCCGAACAAAAATACTGGATTCAACTACATAATACAATACTCTTAAGCGTAAATGTCGAAAGTTATTTCATTCAGGGCGGAACAAATGATATCCTGTGGTTAACATCGTTCAACTAAAATTACCACGGGGACTTTGCCTAATCATCTTTTGCTACGCTGACTTTCGAGTTTTTGTCAGTGTTCATTTATTTCTTTATTTGTTGATTTATTTATTAATCTAAAAGCATTTTTTATAAGCTAACCGATAAAAATTGTAGAGCAAATATAATAAATCAAAAAAGGTTTTTTCTCGCTTCTATGTATTGATCTAACAGGTATCATATATAAATAGGCCGCTAGTTAGAAGGGACGACATATGATGTGGTAAAGTAAGAAATCTTTAACTAGTCCTGCACCAAGAATAGTACAATTCGGTTTTAATGAATAACCATACAAAAAAAATTAATTAATACTCCAAGCATAATTAGATAAATACGTACATTTATTATAGTTAATGATATTTAAAAATAAAAAGACTGAAACATTATTTGGAACAAGATTAATTAAGATCTATTATTTAAATAGCTTTTTGACTGAGTCATTAAAACATCAAAACATAATTTTGTTTTATCCCTAAAATACGCAAGTTGCAAAATAGGCTAACTAGTATTCAAATTGTATTTTCTATACAAAATGTTAACAATATGTTTTTGTGCAATGAACATCGAATCTAAGACCTTATAAGTCTTTAAAATTTATTTCCGGATGAAAAAAAAAAAAAAAAAAAAAATAGTACGAAAGCACAGCATCATGGATTTACAACTCTCACCTTGGATTGTCTTCTGTGCAATGAAAGAGTGACTTATACGGGTCAGAGTTCGAAACATACTTGTTGAGAGTAATATGGTTTCAGGAAATAAATTATGTATCTGAGGCTAGAAGGTCAAAACAATTACAAATGCAAGTTTCAAACTAGAAACCAATTTTTTAATTCTTTTTTTCAACAAGCCACCAAAATTGTTCGTGCTGCCGAACAACATCCGTCATGTTGCGAGTCCCTACTGGCTTACTGAGCCAAAACCCTCTACACTACCATGTGCGAAATTTCTGTCACAGCTAATCGCCTGTCGACGTAGAAGATTCGACCTGAGCATATTGTAAAGAATATACAGCAGTGGTTGACCAATGGCCAGCCTGTTCAACTTGGAGAAGATGCCCTCTAACCATTTTGATGGCATCGAAGGCTTCTTCCTGGTCAATCAGGCAGGCACCATTGCACCGGTCCTTGCCTTTGTTCCATTGGATATCAAAAATCAGTTTAGACGTGGCAGGAATGACATCATCCCACCTTGAAACCGAATGATTGTGCACTTCGTGCCATTTTCCTGGTCGCACGTCTTCATTGACCGATCAATTTAGCCGACCCTTAGATATTGGAACAACACGGTCGAGCAGGCACTGGAAGCCCTCATACCTTTCGACAGGCCGAAAATATCGCTGTTGTAAATGTCGTCCATCAACATCGACCAGACGACGCACGTGCCTACCAGGCCTCTGAGGTTTATTTTAGTGAATGACTTGAAGATGCTTCCTTACGAAGGGCAGACAGTTCGTCAGATGATGGGTGTTGAAATAAATTACGTCTTACATATGCTCAGTCTCTCCTGAATCTGAACAACGAAGTGGAAGATTTTAAGTCTTAAGTGACGAAGCCCATTTTTACCTATGTGAATAGGTGAACAAACAAAATTTGAAATTCTGGAGGACTGAAAATCCGCAAGTAATGCACTAAGAGCCATTTCATCCACTCAAAGTGTGGTGTTTACGCTAAAGGAGTCATTGGACCACTGTTTTTTTCATAAAACGATGCGGGCAAAACGCTCCCTGTGGATGGTGAGCGCTACAGAACCATGATCAGTAAATTTTTCATTCCTTAATTAAATGAATTCGGACTAAAAAACATGACATTCTAGCGGGACGCTCCAACGGAGCATATTGAACAAGCTATAACCGACATTCTTAAGCAAAATTATACATTGTGACCCACATTACTCGTATGGTTAAAAATATAAATAAACTTTTATGTCGAATAGTTTTTACTATCTAGAAAACAGCTTTGCAGCAAAATTAAAAAAAAAAATAATACAAAAAAAATGTTTAAAAATTAAATTCTTGTACACATTAGCCCCGAAATATAATCTCCCATCATTTTCTCATTATATTGATCCTGATAACGACGTTCAAAATCCATCAAATCTTGTTCTTCCGAATACGAGTAGGCACCCATATTGTCTTTAAATTAGTCTAGGTGAGCAGACAACATATATATGTATATATGTATGTATACATATAGTATGTATGCTATTCTGCAACCCTCGAGTTTAAAAAAGTTTTCAAGCATATTAGAAATCAGTTCTTTGTAGTTTTCAGCTCTTATGTTTTCGGGAAAACCATGGATCACTATCTTAAAAGATTTCCCATGCTCGCCTTTTATAAGAATTGAGTAACTGTACTAACTTCTAATTTGACTTCAAATGACTTAGGAAACAATTTCAGTTTCAGAATTTTGACGAAGAGCTTTTATGAATTACTTTATAAGGCTCGACAATTAGGTCACATTAAGCATTATGTTTTGCTATTTCGAACTCGGTTCACTTAAGCATGAATACTTGGCATATCCGCCTTGCGTTTCCAACAGAAAGAAAACTTTGGTTCCGCTATTAATGGGCAGGTGTACATATGCTAATTTAAACCCTCAAACACTATTTTCACTAATGAAAACTTATTACCATTGTGAAGAAAGACAGCTTTTAAACCTTTTGTGTAACTGTCTATAAAAAGATGTCAGTCAGAATAAAGGCAAGGAATTCACATTTCTTTAAACAAATCATTGCTATAGCAAAGTCAGTCTTCAAATCTTTCTTTGATCATTTATTCTAAGATTTGTTTCATTCATGTCATGGGCAGGTTCAGACTTCTAACTAAGTTATTGAATTGGTTGTGATTAATAAGTTGTTGTTCGGAACTTACTGCTTTGATCACGAAGTCATCGCTCTCATAGCTGGTACTAGTAGTTTAGGATTGAGATAATACGATATCTTTTAACTCTTCAGGAAATTTTAGAAGTTACCGTTACACGAAATACGTTTAATCACGTGGTTCATAAGTAAATATGCGAATACACCACATGACTAAAATGTCCAATCTTCTACCACCGCTTCTTCCCGATTTTACTTAATACAACACGTTTCTCTTTATATACTCATATAACTGTAAAAGGTTATTATTATTGAAATAAAAATTAAAAAAATATTTATATATATATCAGACAAAAACATTGGGGAATCGAACTACAAATATAAAGACTGCCGTGAAAGAAACGGGAGAAGATATAACTAACTCATGCAAGAGCAGTACTTGATTTGATATTTCAGCAGTGGAGACAAAATCCTGCCATGTAGATTACCAAATAGGGCAAAAAGTCAGAATCAACTACGTCGATTGAATTTTCGTAAATGAACTAGAGAACAACTAACGAAAACAGGCATCAGTTGGGAATATAAACAAGAAAATAGGCTAGCTCTTAATGCAAGATTTATAAAAATGGCTAAAGAATGCCGTCATTTTAGGAGCGCAAAAAGTCTTTGTGAAAAATGTAAGAGTAGTGCAAAAACTCTACTCGGTGTTTCAAAAGGTTTGACATATATATCATATAATATATACAAAAGGACGTCGTGGTGGAACAATGAAGCGGACATTACGTTGAAAAACAAAAGGTAATCGTGAGAGTTAAATATGACCGCTACTAAAAGGAGCCGTAAAATCAGTAGGAAGAGCACTTGCAATAAAAGTAGAGGTATTGTATCAGGAATAAACAAAAACAGGCGACAAGCAGTAGAAGAATTGCAGACTTACCATTTTGATTTTGAAGGTGGCAACACAACGAGGAAAAAGCTCATAAGAGATTAAATTTCCGAAATATATGTTATTATATGGAGCATCGAAATTCGCGATACTTAAAGAAAAATTCTTAGCCAGTAACATTTCCTCGACTGTCGCACACGACAGATTTTACGGAAGCTCTAAAAAGAATAACCAAAAAATAATAATAAAATAAAAGAAAAATAAAAAAAAAACAAAATAGACAAATGCAATGAAACTTCATGAAAGGCAGGTGGACTTATGATGCAATTCGAAGTTCACGGATAATAACGGAGAAACATTTTAACGCTTCGAAAAATCTATATTTTTTTTCGAGACACGATTGTTTGATGACGTCAAAATAAAAATTAAATATACGTACGAGTACACAGCAGGGATACTAAGAATTCTTCTTCTCATGTTCTCACGGCAGAAAATAACAGATAACAAATCATTTGTACTTAGACCGAATATATGTAGTCCTAATCGAGGTCAACATTTTAAATGTTAAGGTTCAGTCCTTACCCTCCAAATCAATTGGGATGACAACGAGGTACAAATCAGTAGCAAACGAGATGCATGGTAAAAATATAGGGTTTTCCAGTAGGGACTTGACAACTTTGAATTTAATTTGTGAACGCACTCTTTCACTAATCATCAAACTGTCACTGTCAATTTATTCAGTAAACTCCTCCTATCGGGTTCTGGAGAAGATGCGCCAAGATGATGAATTTCATCGCAAAATCATCTTCAGTGGCGAAGCTCATTTTTGGCTAAATGGGTTCGTCAATAAGCAAAATATGCGTTATTAGTCGGGTGAAAACCCACATGTGCTTCATAAATCACCACTTCATCCATAAAATATAACTGTTTTGTGCGGTTTGCATGACGGAGGCGTTATTGGGCCATATTTTTTCGTCGACGATAAGGATCGTCACGTTACTGTGAATGGTCAGCGTTATCGCGTCATGATCACCGATTATTTGACCAGAATTGGAAGATATGGACTTGGACGACATGTTTTTTCAACAAGATGGTGCCACAAGCCACACAGCACACGCTACAATCGATTTATTGAAGAGTAAGTATGGTGAGCGAGTTATCTCAAGACATGGGCCAGTCGATTGGCCGCCTCGTTCGTACGATTTAACGCCGCTTGACTATTTTCTGTGGGGCTACGTTAAGTCATTGGTGTATGCCAACACGCCGACGTCGTTGGAAGAGCTCAGAGTCAACATTGAATGCGAAAGCGGCCGTTTCGGCCGAAATGTGTGGCAGAGTCGTTGAAAATTGGGTCCAAGGAATCGACCGCTGCAAACGTGCCCGCGGTGGCCATATGAACGAAGTCGAGTTCCATTCATAAATGTTTTGATTGTACTTCAAGCCAATAATAAAGTTTTTAAAATATCTCAAATGGTTTGCCTTTTATTTAAAAAAAAAGTTGTCAAGTCGTTATTAGAAAACCCCATATATGACATATTTAAGCACTTAATAAAACAAGAAGAAATATATCTTTATTTTGAGTAATATGAAAATCATTTCAACCTGTAATTTTTTTAAAAGCTATGGCTATCTGTAATCAATGATAGTAAACTAATCGATGCACTTGATATCCAGAAATATAATTAAAATAGAAATATAGTATAAATATAATTGGTCGTTATGTTTCCTCGATAACGACGAGGATGCCGCTGATGATATAATTAAAACCCCATTCTCTTTGGAATGGGATCCTTTATCCCATATCGGATGAAGGGTATTAAACCAAAAGAAAAGGCATAGTATGGCTAGTATGATTAGAGAAATGATTTTTTGTTCCTACAAGACCAACCCCACTCAGGAAAGTAGAAAAAAACTTCAAGTGAGCCAGGAATGAGTGCAACGCCTTTCTTAAGCATGTGAATTTCCAATACTTAGGCAAAAAATACTATAATGTCCCAATAATAGTAAAAACATTAGAAATTCTTCCTCATCATCCATTCCAACGCTCATTTATAATAACATTCCAACTGTCAGCTCTTTGCACAAGTCCAATCTGGTATATAATAATAATAATTATTATAATAATGGCACACTTGCTGTCATAAAAACCACACAATATCAAAATGATTGAAAAATTGTCAATTACTACGATAATAATTTTTATAATGAAATGAAATTTTTGTTGAGTACTCCGCAGTAGCTTATAAGTATTTCTATCTAATTTCCATCTGTTTATTGAATGTTTGAAAAAACATATAAACAAAGAAAGAAAACCAGTTAATTTTCTTATTTTTTTAAAAAATTTTAATACAGTCATTGGTTAACAAAATCAAACGATACATTTCTTATGTATGTGTATATAAGATGTTTAGATATGCCACTTTTACCAAAAAATTATCAATACCGAGTTGCTCCTCCTTTGGCGGTTATAACCGCTTTTATTCTAGAAGGGATCAAGTTTACTAGAAGTTCAGTAATATCCCTTGAAATTTCAGTATTCCATATGTGCTCCAGAACTTTATTTAACTTTTTTTAACTCTCTGGATTATGTTCAGCCACCTTACGTTTCATTACATGCCACAAGTGTTCGATTGGGTTTAAATGGGGCGAATTAGCTGGCCAGTCTAGTCTGGTAATTCCGAGGTCATCAAACGTTGTCTTGAGATGAAAATTATTGAAAGACTCTAGTTACTTGTATGTTTATTATTTATAAAGTAGACATCTAGAGGTTGATTTATAACACTTTACTTATGGATTTGGCGTGGTGGCAAGGTGCAGAATCATCTTGAAAAATGCACTTGTCAGTATACGAATGATGCTGTTCAATTAGTGGTACCAAAAACTCTCTTACTACTTCTCTATACTTTTGAGCGTTCATAGTTCCATTAACAAAGGGCAAAAGGCCCAAAACGTAAAAAGGAAAACATCCCCAAACCATCTGGCTTTGAGAAAACTTCACTGTTTTGACTAAGCACTCGTCCTTAAACCTTTCTTCTGCTGACTGTCGTACGTATGGCTAATTGTCGGCACACAACAAATTAAATTTACTTTCATCGGACCATATCACACTTCGCCAATCATCCTGCGTCCAATCTTCATTTTTGTGGTTAGGAGAGGTTTTTTCGCTGATCGTCTTCCATATAAACCTATCTCCCGTAGCCGTCGGTGTATGGTTTCGGCGCTTAGATCAACTTGATGAAATTCACTCAGCTTTGCTCTTATACGGACAGCACTTTTAAAGCGATCTTTCATACTAATTCGTTGTAATACATTGTCCGTCTTCTGGGTTGTTTTACGTTATCGTCCCGAGCGTTTTTTCCTTTCCAGTGGATCCAAATTTTCTTTTTTCTTCATCAGTCGTACGATAGTTGAATGACAGCATCCTATTTTAACCGCAATCTCACGATAGCCAAGCCCTTCTTCGACCAAAGTCAATATTTGAACTTTTTCGTCTCGAGTCAGTTGATGATATTTACCAGACAGTTCACTTTTTTTTACTTGTCACCGTCACAACTCAATTCCAACTGATTTTTTTTGCACTGACTATGAGGCCGAACTCCGCTATGGGGAATACAATTCATTAGTATCGAAAAAACCCTTACGATCTGATGTAATTAGGCATTTTTTGAGAACTCATTAGGTGGTGCGGTTTTTATGACCGCAAGTGTATATCTCCCCTTCTTCTGAAGATGTGTTCCTTCAGAACCGCTGATAAGCCGTCAACTAATGATATACGAAAGACTCATGAAACACGAAAACTTTTCAATGACTGCTAGTATGGTTTTCAAAGTAACAGGTCCACTGGGGATTTGATGGCATGTCTCACCGAAAAGTGGAACCAAAGCGTAAATTAATCTGGGGAAAGTAAGATAGTTGTACTTGACAGAGTTAGGCATCAGGCTATTTTGTTGAGAGCTCGTGCTATTGGGATCGATGATTCTCATCTTCAATGGATTAGAAATTACCTTTTGAAACGTTTAATTCAAGTTGTCTTGGATGGTTTTGAGTCTGATATTCACAAAATAAATGCTGGTGTGCCACAGGGCTCCGTTCTGTCTCCGACATTTTTTAATTTTCATTAACGATCTTTTATCTGCTACTTTTAATCGATTATATTCTTTTGCAGATGACAGTACTCTCTGCTTTTCATATTCCTTCCCAGACTCACGTCCCTCCTCGTCGGGTGCAGAATGGGAATGGCAACATATGTTAAGCTCATCAAATTCCGATATTAACAGCATAACCAATTGGGGAACTTAATGCTTCCAAAACTCACTGCTGTCTGCAGTCATTAAAGTGAACTCTAAATACCCAGTCATATAAATGGCACTTACATGACCGAAACCGATAAAAATTTCCATTCACGGTATGTGTATCAGTGACAACTTACGTTGGAATGACCACATACTCAATGTTGTCAAGATTGCTGCGTAATGTCTAGCTATGTAAGAAATATTTCACCCCCTCTGATCTGGCCTCAATACATAAGGAATTCATACACCTAAAATTGGAGTACAATGCCCACATCTCGTCAGGTGCACATCACTGCACCTGCTACATAGGATTAAAATCCATGCGATAAAACTCATAGGTGATACTAATATCAGTCAGTCAATCAACACATGTGAAGACCAACGTAATGCCTCTTATCTCACTTTGCCTTATCGATATTTGCATCACCATTGCTCCATTAAAATCGCCAGTAGCATTCTGCACCGTCAAACCTTCAACCGTAACACCCGTGTCGCTATAAATGCTAATCAATATTACCTCAAGCCCACTTTCGGACGTACTCTGAAATATCGTAATTCTTTTTTAAGCCGTCTTACTCGCTTATGGAATGCTCTGCCGAGCTGTCTATTTCATATTCAGTTTAATTTGCAAACATTTAAGAACAATGTACATCAGTATTTTTCTTTTCTTCCTCTCTGATTCTTCTTCGCTCGCGCTGTGTACAAATATTTTAATAATAAAATAAAAATAATCAAAGCAATACCCATGCAATTGTATTGCATGATTGATTGTAGAAGCATGAACTAGTTAATAAAGAAAAGCAAAACAAGGCATTAAGGGACAACATTCACAACACTGCACATTCGAATGCTGTAACTGTGTTCTACTTGACCCCAGTATTTAATCCAAGCAAAATTGCCTAGAAAATCAGCTGAGATACGTAATCGTATTTAATCCAATATTTCACAGAATTATATTGACTTTATTGCTGCGTGGACACAAGTTCTACTAACAAATCATAGTATAGTAAGTACAATCCAACGAATGCCATCGTGTGTTGTTTTGTAAGTATATATATACCATATGTATATATCTGGATTGAATTAAGTCGCATGAATGGTATTTAAGCAAGAAAAACACCCGTTTGCCGAAGATCACAAAATCATCAATGTTTTTTCAAGTACTTACATGGCAGACGATGTTGTCCCAATTTAACATGATGATGGTGTCCATGCAACTACTGAAGTAGTTGAACTATTTCCGCGTGGTAGTGGGAAGTTAAATAGTGAAGTAGGCAACTGATGGAGCAGTATTCAGGTGAATCTGCAATTCATCTATAAATAATTTAGTACTGCTCATCGAAATTTGTTTGTGTGTTTTTCCTCGATGCTCTCGAACACATCCTGATGCATAACAACTAGGTTAAGGATACACAACCGTCCTAATTGTAGACTGAAATCATGCATGTCCACCATGGTCAACACAAGATCTCATTACAACAGCTATATCTGTATTGGATTGCAAGTGCAATGCAAATTTTTAGGGTAGATGGAATTTCGATACGCCGAAATTAATTGAAACTCTATAAGTACAACAAAAAAAATAAATAAATAAATAAATAAATAAATAAATAAATAAAACTACACGCACAAACGAGCAATAAAAAAACGAGAAATTGCAAATCGAAATCGGTTTGCCCAGGTTAATGAACTGTTCTGTTTGTTTTGGTGAAGCAGTTGCTTGTGATTTCCCCAGGGAACCCACAATTCTGAACAATTTCCAACAATTCCATTTCATTGTAATGGGATATGAGGTGAATTGTTGAGTAATCAATGACGCCACGTGATGAGGCAGAGTAAATTCGAGCTGAGTTGAACCGATGAAGCATACTCCTACACGTGCGAATATATACATAATATATGAAAAACTTTCAGCCCTGGGGAAAAAAACTAGCAAGTTGAGCTGAGCGGGAAAACTAAATTAATGGGTCTAAAGGAAAGCGTTATTGTTGTGAATATTTTGCGAAAAATCTAAAAACTTATGAGTATCCCGGAGGAATGGTAAATCCGTTTTTTTTTCTTTGCAGCAGGAAGAGAATCTGGGTAATGATAGCTTCGCCGTGCTTGTATGTAAATTTGATCCAATAAAGGTGGATTTAAATTAACTTTCTTATTTATTGATATGAATTGTCGCCTGCTGTCAATTTGTTTTATTTTAAGGTCGGATATATGAACTTAGATAAATGAAAAAAGTAAATTGTATTGTATAACGGATTTTAATTAATTTTAATTGGATTCGATTTGTATTACTTTATTACCTTTGCTTTTCATAACTCCAAAATATTTCTTAATACATTTGGACAATACCAGAAGGCTCTTTTGTCTTCCTTATTTTTTTTAGTTTCAGAGCTTGACTTTTAAGAGGGGTAAGCTCCTACTTGCTCAGGAAGTAGTACCTTAGAATCATGTTTCAGATGAAACCTCAAGAGATCATCAGTCGTAAAACATTAATCATCAGAAAGGTTCACATACTGCAGCCAGAAAGAAGCGTTCTGGGCTCAAATTAAAGGCAAGTGAAAAACATGTGAGGGAAAGACAATAATGGCTTAAGCAAAAAAAATTCTTCTATGTAAGAGGGGTAATAATCACATTTATATCAATATTGTAAGGGAGGGGCTCTTGACCACAACATCTCGTCTTCGTTTCTTCATACTCTTATTAGGAATTGGCATGTACCAGATGAGAAATTCTTATCGGACCATATGCACATAAAGTTCAATATAGGATGCAATATCCGACAGAGCCAAAAATAGATACATGAAGAAACTCACGAGCTACAGTAATTTTCGTGAAAATCTCGCTATCAATAAAAAATTAGTAAGAGATAAGAGAGCTTTCTGGACAAAGAATTGTGCGAACCTGGAAAAACCTCCAGAAATGTCGAGTTTCCAAAAAGTTCTCTCAAGGGATTCTTCAAATAATTTAGCTCTGTTACAAAAAAAAGATAGTGCTTCCACAGCTAGTCGAGAGGAAGCTCTAAAAATACTACTTAAGGCTTATTTCTTTCTCGACCCTCTTAAACAACACACAATATGTCAACTCTGAAGCCACAAGCTTATGGCTTCAACAACAGAATTAACAGCCTGTCTGAAAATATTTTTATCCTATGCGAAGTTTAATACGCCATGAACTCAGCCCATTAAAACCATATAAGGCACCTGGATCAGACGAATTTTTCCCATCACTGATTCCTCCCACATAAACATTTATATTTATGTATAAAAGTAGTTGTATCCCCATACCAGATAAACCCAACTACCTACCATAAATCTTATCGACCCATAAGTCCTAAAACATTTTTCTGAAAACCATGGAAAGACTTATCGATTTATGGTACACATCAACGACCTTCTTAACAGAAATTCACAGGAAAAAAATATCAACGGAAAGTGCTGTATTAAATTTGATAACACAGATTAAAGAGACCTACTGACAAAACGAGTTTTCAATATGTCCATTCCTAGATATTGAAGGTGTCTTTAATAATACCGGGTATGAATCCATTTCGGAGGCTATGTGCACTAACTGTTGGGTTATAGCGATGCTCGTAAGCCGGAAAAACTCCACATATTTCAATGTGACTTTAGTCTGTCTCTGTCCCAGTCGTCAGAGATTGTGCACAAGGAGGTGTTCTTTCTATGCTCTTGTGCTTACTATGTGGTCACCCATTAGATATATACAAATATAATATTACGCGTCATTTCCTAGTCATTAGTAGTATGGTGAAGCAAATCAAAAGAGTAATCTGTCATACAAAAGCTGCAGTGGCTACAAAAACTTGCATGCCTCGGCATCGCTGGCTGAACGCACACATATCGCGTTCTATAGAAGCCTTCATTGGTTTAAAGCCACTCCATCTCTTTATAAAAAAGATGGCAATTCGTAGGATAGATTAATCACTCAAATCACATGGACCAAATGAATTTACTCTCCGAAATATCCGAGCTTAAAATCATCTGCGTGGTAGACGATCGCCTACATAAGACTGTGCTTCAACAGAATGTTTTGTGCTGGGAAGTATGAAAAGTAAAACACTCCTCAAGCTTTAAATATGTCAAGTGGTATGCGGACGGTTCAAAGCTAGACACAGGAGTTCGTGCTGGTATATTTGATCCAAACACCTGAATATCGCAACCAATGGGAAAAAAACCATTAAAACATTTGGCTTTTATCTCATTGACTCCAAATTAAACTTGCACTGCTTCAATGCACTACAAAATATTTCCCATAAAAACAAAGTAAAATTTTGTTGAGTTGCCTAGTCATAAAAGTATTGTCGGAAATGAAATGAAGCTGACGAACTGATTAGAAGTGATTTGGGCCTGAGCCCTTCCGTGATATACCGAATCCTGCAATTAACTCAGAAATAAAGAGTTATATATAAAAACAATATATGTATGTTAAATCCCATTGAGTAAAGATCCCACGGCTTTACCAGGCTAAAGGAGCCAGTAAATTCTTTCACAAAAAATCAAGAGGATGCCTACAATGTAGAAGGAATAATATAAGAAGGCCGGTTGGATTTCTAACCGGATCCTACCACTTTCCATATCACCTACACAAAGTAGCTCTTATTCAGGAAACTGAATACCGTCTTTGCGTGGAAGACGACGAAACTGCGGATCACATGTTATGTAAATGCATGACTCATAGTACTATACCTTAACTCTTATGATGCCATACAGAGTACATGAGTACTTTTTTATCTTTGAAGCGCCATAACTTTTTTAAATTTTCATATATTTTTCTGAAATTTTGAGACATCTTCAAAGAAAAATATCAAATGGTCAAATTTAGTCTTATACTGCTTGTTTTGTTTCTGTTTCTAAAACACACCCATCTTTCACTCACATAGAGTACCCGGGTACTCACTTATGCAATTTTCAAAAACACTTTATTATTTATAAAAAAAAAAAATGAATACCCATAAATACCCATATAGATAAATAACAGTTCTTGCACAAAGATCATCGCATGTTAGAAAATGACATTTTGTGCAGCTTTTTCTTGTTTTCCGTCTACGTTTCTCGTCTGCTAAATTGCACATCTGACAGTATCCTGTACACTTCCTTCGCTCAGTGCTATCACAGTGCAAAGTGGGTGTTTGCGGCGTTGGGGAGAATTCAGTTTGTTACCCAATACGGCCTCCATACTAAAGTACAACAGCGTCACCAATGGTTCTTGGCATCTTTGGCGAATCAAGGGAATACATAACTTCCTTTCCAGTTTTTTCAAAAAGAATTTTCTCTGATCTGTTCTTCGAGCAATTTTCAGATTATTCTCAAAATGAATAACGTAACTATGTTACCCAACATGCTACATCCAAAATATTATAAAAAAAAAAATGCTAGCAGCCAACGATTTGTTCTTCTCTTAGTTGGGTATTGTGAAAGTATTTGATACAATACATTTGGTGGACCCCAGATTTTGTGGAGTTATAACAGCAAATTATTTCCGGTTTTAGTGTTGCAGTGTTGTCGATTTATGAAGAGGTATGCATAAATTTTACGGAATATGTATCTGTGTGAAAAAATTACCTGTATATACAATGCCTTGTAGTGAGTAAGCTGTTATTAGAGTCTGCTATCCAAAATACCTTTATCCCGTATTTGGCGGGTTTGGACGGTATGTCCTGTGTAAATTTCGTTCTACCCCGGTGTGGAAAAAGCTGTTCGTCTACGGTCAGATTTTCATTTGGTTTGTAGTGGGCACGGAGCTGCCTTGTCACTTGCTTGCCGATCCGCACGTATGTTTGCATTGTCATATCGCTGAATGCTTTGAAATCTGACTAGCTCTATAGAGTGGCAGATAGTTCAATTTCTACAATCCATTGACATGCTCCATATTTGAGTGATGAACAAAGCATAAAGCTTCTTCAGTGACATAGGCTTGCACGTTAATTTTTTAACGTGCATTGATGCACTGGTTTGCCTTGGATTGTTTCCCCGATTATAATTAATTACACTTCATCTGTGCAAATCAAGTTTAGTATCTCAAGTGGCGTTAACATTTTGGTATTCCGACATATTCCTCCTGAAAAGCAAAACAATAACATAAATGTTCTACCAGATTCGCGGATGATATTGTGTGATCTTGTTTGCGATAATGGATGCGGTGGCGTCTTCCAAATAGTTTGATCTCGAGATAATATTGTCCCGATGTCCCAAACGAAGCTGAAGTATAACTGTCACTCTCAGAATCGCTTTCACCAGATTCATTGTGGGTTTAGATTAAGTTTCGCATTGTGTTCATTTCTGCAAGGTCTTCTACGTCAGAATCTTGATCAGTGTCATCCACGAACTCTTCCTCGTCTAAGTAAGCCCTTAAAAGTTTTAGTTATTTCCTCCTCAGTTAATCTAAAATAATTGAAAATTGTAATTAGAAGCCAAACTTATTCACACTTACGCAATTTATAATAAATTTAATATTATTGTCTCGATTATGGTGCAACTAGCCGAACTAAGCGAATATATCCTCTGGAATTGCAAGGTATTCCCTCTATAAATCTGACCTTAACACGCTCACTTCTATGGCTAAAATAAAAAGACGCATACACATGCAGCCTGAGTTTTGCACATTTACTACACGGAAAAAACCGTTGTCCAACATAACTGTAAAGTGCAACGAACGAGAACAATACTGCGAACTCAACTATGTAGCCGGTTACTCTGTGTGGGAGATACAAGGTGGAAATTTGTATGGTACCATAAGGGTTAATGGGACGACACTTCCTCAGAGAAATTTTAATCACTAGCGAAATTAACAAAACCTCTACCAATTTCATCAAAAGAGTTGAACCTCTTTTGACTTCGTTATACTGATTTTGTGGTGCAAACGATCTTTTAGGTCGCAGTGACCTAACAATCCTTTTCAAAAAAAAAAACTTAATAATATTTTTCCAAGAACAAAATTATTGTAACTGACTTCGTAGCAGGAATAAAAGGTTATCCAAACTCGTTGTGTTCTTGTCATTATTTCAATATCCTTGCTTATACGAAAAATTACATGACAACACATCGCCTTATTCAAGTCCTTGTCTGACATTAAAGATTTCGGTTTTGTCATACCCTACCTTTAATTAAATTAATGTAACTTTGTATTCTAAATGATTTAACTACTAATGATTTCTACTGTAAATAAAGGTAGAAAACACTACTTTACAGCAACACATGCGAAGCTTTTGAAGGAATATTTTAGTCAACAAAATCAATAACGAATGTCCTATGGTCCTATTCACGTATAGGGTTTTCCAATAGGGACTTGACAACTTTGAATTTAATTTGTGAACGCACTCTTTCACTAATCATCAAACTTTCACTGTCAATTTATTCCGTAAACTCAAAATTTTCATCATGGTAAAGTACACTAACGAGCAACGTCTGCAAATTATAAAAATTTTCTACAGATATTCGGAGTCGGTGAATGCAACTTTAAGAGCGTTAACTCCAATTTTCGGTCGTAATTCTCGCCCAAGTAAACAGGCAATAACAAGTTTAGTGCAAAAATTTGACTCTACATATTCGTTGTGTGATGTTGCCGTGTCAGTGAGACTACGGGTTGGTGGAAGTGTTGAAAATATCGCTGCCGTTCAGACGTCCGTAGCAAACGATCCAAATCAGTCAATTCCACGGCGTTCTCAAGAATTGGGCATCGCTCAGACCACATTATGGCGTATTTTGCGTAAGGATCTTGGTTTACACCCATACAAGATCAAGCTGACTTAAGAATTGAAGCTGATGGACCATTTGAAGCGACGTACGTTCTCCGATCGGGTTCTGGAGAAGATGCACCAAGATGATAAATTTCATCGCAAAATCATCTTCAGTGACGAAGCTCATTTTTGGCTCAATGGGTTTGTCAATAAGCAAAATATGCGTTATTGGTTGGGTGAAAACCCACATGTGCTTCATGAATCACCACTTCATCCACAAAAAATAACTGTTTGGTGCGGTTTGCATGCCGGTGGAGTTATTGGGCCATATTTTTTCGTCGACGATAACTATCGTGACGTTACTGTGAATGGTCAGCGTTGTCGCGCCATGATCACCGATTATTTTTGGAACGAATTGGAAGATATGGACTTTGACGATATGTGGTTTCAACAGGATGGTGCCGAAAGCCACACAGCACACGCTACAATCAATTTATTGAAGAATAAGTATGGTGATCGTGTTATCTCAAAACATGTGCCAGTCGATTGGCCGCCTCGTTCGTGCGATTTAACGCCGCTTGACTATTTTCTGTGGGGCTACGTTAAGTCGTTGGTTTATGCCAACACGCCGACGACGTTGAAAGAGCTCAGAGCCGAATTGTGTGGTCGAGTCGTTGAAAATTGTGTCTAACGAATCGATCGCTGCAAACGTGCCCACAGTGGCCATATGAACGAAGTCGAGTTCCATTCATAAATGTTTTGATTGTACTTCAAGCCAGTAATAAAGTTTTTAAAATATCTCAAATGGTTTGCCTTTTATTTAAAAAAAAAAGTTGTCAAGTCGTTATTAGAAAACCCTATAAATGGGATTCAGTTCATTACTGTTTAATAGCTATCTTAACTTAGGGAAGTGGTTATAATGGGATTTACCACTAAAAAGATAAAAAATGTATTTAAATAGCTTCAACTAAGTAAAACTAAAAAAAAAAAAAAAAACATTTAAACACGACGAACTCTGTGTTAATAGAACTTTGACGCAAAAGAAACGAAACCCTGTTAATGTTCAGTCGAAAATTTCATATTTGAGGAGTCCTTCTGTCAATTTTATTAACTCAACTCTAAGACCAACTAAGATCAAATTTCTACCTATTAAACGTTTCATATATCGGCTTGAAAATATGTTGTTACAACCAAATAATATAGAAAGAGCAGAGTTTCAACACTTCAACACAAATCCAAACTTCTTAAAGTCTTGACTTTTATATTTTTGATAACCCGCGGAAATTTTTTATTTCAAACAGAGTGTTGTATGAGCTTTTCAAAAAAAATGAGGTGTTAAATGAGATGGCTTGTAAAAACATGAAGTGTGATACCATATTTCTTTTTTTGAAAAAAAAAAAAAACGCTTAACACTACAGATGCAAAACTTCGGTGTGGATCTACATACATCCAGTTTCTCCACTGACTTTGTTGTTCGTTGTTCAACTTGTTACTTAACCCCTATGTATGGACAGAAACATTTATGATTTCCTTTCGACTTCAAATGAAAGGAGAATGATAAATGGCAAACGTTTTCCAAAGGACGGTGACGTAAAGATTTGTAAGTTTAACCTGCGGTTGCCTCGTGCAGAATAGCCATTTTTGTTGAAAAATTGCATGATTTGAATTTTGCATAGGTGAAACCTTATTTTCTTTTTCAACGTGCACTGTTGATTTTTTTATTCCAGAACAGATCGCGATCTTCCTCATCAATTTACGCAGATTGTGCATAGTTTCGCGACGAACTTAAGCCACATATTCTGGCATCGCTGCTAACGTTAATGGTTACGATAGTACGAAACGGGCGACGCGCGCGAATCAACGAATCATCGTACATTCACCCCCGAACAACGACTCATTGGGACTGGCGAATCCGCAAACTTGAAGAGCCTTTAGCTTAATAATTGAACGCAGACTTCTGCCGCTGGAGTTGACGAACTTCAGCATTGCGAACTTAATAAAGTTTCGTTTGCAATTATTAGGAACAATTTCTGTGGATAATTTGCTGACTTGACGAACTTTCTCGACAATAATTAGAATGATAGCAAACTCAATAACATACGTACAAAAAAAGACAAAGTAACAAAATAGCAGATGAATTCCAAATTTTATTTCTCTTTATTTTACATTTTTAGGAAAAAGTCACATATGAGTCTTTGCCCAAGGAAATAAGAATAAGACGAAAGCTATCATGCATACAAATATTACATTTGGCACGAATAAGATAACATACATTTCAATAAACAACGCTCTTAATCAGTATCAGGAAAAGTTTTCCTCAAGCAATAATCAATAAAGGTATACGTATCTATTACATAACAAAAACAGGTGCAGAACTTAAGACATTTTCTTTCAATCATTTCATTTTCATCAAAAATAGAAACCCTCCAAATGGCGAGGACGTAAAGGGTGATTCATCGTAAGGTTTGATTTGTAATTTAAAATGTAATACATAGATTTGAAAGTGAACTCAAATTTTTTATTATCCGTTTAAAGAACAATTTATGGCATTTACTTTTGAAAATGTTGTTATGTAAATGTTGGCCACGACTTCGGCTGAGATAGTCTATTCGGAAGGTCCAAAGCGTCAATCGTAGCTGGCTTATTCCAGAAGACCTGAGACTTTACATATTCCCAGAGAAAACAGTCTAAAGGTGTGATATCGCACGATCTAGGCGGCCAATTTATCGTAAAAAAACGTGAAATTAAGTGCTCACCAAAATGATTTCTCAACAAGTCCATTGTTTTACGCGTTGTATGGCTCATAGCGCTCTCTTGTTGAAACCAGAGCTCACCGAGACCATGTGCTTGAATTTTAGGAAGCACATAGTCTGTTAACATTCTGATTTGCCTCATTTTTGCCTCATTTAAAAACCGTTGTTTTTAATGGATGTAGTAGTAGCTATTGGTACTCTTCGAGTTGCTTATCAGCCTAAATACGGCAATTCATCACTAAACAAAACTTGGCGATAAAACACCGGATTTTCATTGAGTTTTCCCAGAGCCCATTCACTGAAAATATGACGCAAATTCAAGTTGCCTGGCTTCAATTCTTGCACAATTTGAATTTTGTACGCTTTTAGACCGAGATCTTTACCTTTAAAAACGTTAAGTTGTCGAATACGCCAAGCCAAGCTGCTGAGAACGACGTCGAATCGATTCGTCACGGTCTTCGCGTACACTCTCAGCTACAGCTGCTATAGTCTCTTCACTACGTGCTGGATGTGGTCTAACCAGTCGAGTATCATTCACTAATGTAAACTGGGACTCGAATTTGCGAATGGTATTGTCAATAGTGGTTTCAGTAGGTCGATTTCTCATAGAACGCTGATTTTCGTAATACAGCTGAACAATTTGGAGACGCTGTTGTGATGTAAGTCTTTCCATGATGACTTGTCAAATGATACTGAACAAAAATGACAATACAGTTTGGTAGGAGTCACGCGTGACCTGTCAAGGAAAGCCTTTTGAAAATCAAACCTCACGATGAATCACCCCTTATAACGATACGAAGACATAGCAAATATGTAAGTCGCTAAAAATTAGTATAATACCATATGTGCTCTAGTCTCGACAATTTTGAAAAAATAAAAAAATTAAACGTTGCCACTCTTATGAAAGTGAGAAATGAAAATCATCAAAAATTTAAAATCCATTTAAATCTCATTGAGAAAAAAACTACAAGTGTAACACTTTAACAAGAGAAAATATTTGGTCCCATCAAATATAAGCATATTATACATTGAATAAACCGAGGCTATAAGTAAACTCTTCACAAAAAAATAGAATCATAATGGATGGTTTCAATGCATGTTGTACACCTACAATGTCCACCACCCAGTTAGTGTCTCACAATACTTCAAACTTATAAATGTCGTTTTTGTATCTCATTGTATTGATTATTATTTACTTTGACAAAGTCGCCCCATGGTGGTCTACCTAACTAATATCATCATGACGCACCCTCCTTATAGGATCATCCTCTAAATGAAACCGAGTGCTCGTTTTCGTGTATATAAATCAGAGTTCATTTTCTAAATGACAATAAAACTTTATGTTGTTTCTTTGTCATTAGTGAATCGATTATGTGACAGCAATAGTCCACTCAGATAGGAAATGTAAATATCTATCGTAGATTGTCATTAAGGGAAGGCTGTTTAACTAACAGGTTAAATCACTTAAGCCCTTGATAATAGAGAAGAATGAGAGGTTAAGAAGTAACAAGTTGAACTTACTTATGACGTTGACGTCACATAATTATTCTAGTCGATATGTTTTCAAAAATAAAAATTCTAATTGCTATTTACTCGTATATTCAGTCAATGTTGGACCTTAACTCAAAAGCCATTTCAAATATATTCGAAATATGTATCCTCAGCTATGCTCTACAAAGAAGTTAAGACTTTCTCTCACTCATGTAAAGGAGTCAAAGATATGCAGATCCTGCAGTTACTTAAGTTCAATTTTTTTAAGTTAATTCACTTAAGCTACTTTAGACTGTAGATTAGCCCTTTGGTCAAAAATTGCGTTAAAGTTTGAAGAAACCAGCTAAGACAAGTTTCTAGTTAGTAGCAATTGTTAAAAATCAGTGAGCTCTGTTTAAATGATAGAAATATCAGACTGCAATTGATGTTTTACGAACCATATACTATTGATTCTGTGATTGAACAGTTAAAAGGGAACATTCATACTTAAATATGTGCTTGAAATTACAAAAAAGGTTTCCTTGCGATTATTTTCCTTGCAGACGTTATTTACCCTAACTAAAGAACAATTTTTGTTTAATCATTTTCCAAATTATCCTTGAAGAATGAGGGGAAATCCTGTATATATATGATTCTCGGTAACAAGAAGCCGTACCCAATAGAACAGCTAACGAATAAAAAATCTTCGTCATCGGAATATTTAAGCCGGTTTCGCGATAGACACATTGCGATGACATTTGTAAGCCACATTTAAAATTTATTCTTTTATAGCTTTATGTTGGTAGGCCGTTCTCAAGTGGTAGTGTATTGGCTTTCGAATCGGACGATTCGGGATTCAATACTAGCCGTGCCGGAAGGACATTTTTTTTTTCAGGCGATTAAAATCTCGTGAGATGAATGGTTGAATAAAATACAACAACAAATCAATTTACACTAATAATTAAGTCTCCCCATTAAAAGCTGTATGCCACCCATGTAGCTAAATAACCACTGAACCCAAACATCTTTTTTTTCTCTCTCTCTCTACATATTAAGGGTAATAATACCCTCTTGAGTGTTTAGTTCTTTTTAAAAATAAAAATAAAAATTTAGCTTAAGAGACCTAGAAGTCCAGTGGTGACAACTCGAAGTAGTCATAAGTCACATGGCATGTACTGGTTCGCAACCAAACATGAATCTCAAATTTCGATAAAAAAATATCGACTTTCCAAAACCATACGCCTAAGTCGGCATTGGAAAATACAACAAGAATTGGTTTGATTTGAAAAGAAAGAGCATGCGTAGAATGTGAATACGATCCTTATCACTATTGTAGCCCAACCGATATGGTCTCTGTGTGACAACTTTACCTTCTTTTAAACAATATACTCGTACATGTGATGATAACTCTTCTGACAAAAAAAAAACCGTTTTTGTGACTGATTTTGAGGAAGACCCCCGTATTTTATGAACAGTGACTTACGAATATGAGCCTGCGATATCCAAACACTTAATTTGGTGTTATGATCCTTATAAGATCTTATCTCATTTTATTGACATGCAGGAAAGACTGCAGATTGCTTACTGGCGTCATGACGAAGCACTACAATTTTGCTAAGCACGTACATATATATATTGGGTATAAATGATACAATATCCTGCGACGTTTGCTGTGAAAGTGATTACGACACAAAGGGACACTACCGCTGTGAATGTCAGCTTGAGAGCCTGATTCTATTTAAAGAAACTTATAAAGAGCACAATAGACAAATTCTATATCTGAGTGGTCTGTTCGGACAAAAAAAAAAAAAAAGGTTGAAAAAGGTGTCCCGATACATACACTACATCTAACAGGCGGATTAATAATTTTGTGTTGGATTTCCGACATGTAATTCTTCTTACAAAGGAATGATCTGAATGAACCGCGAAGGACAGCTTTCTTTGCAGAACCTGATCACGTTTTAATGAAAAGAATGCGTGTATTTTGTGTCAACGTTTAGCATAACGCGACCATTAACTTGTTGGAGTCAAGGTTCATATATTACGTGTCTGCAGTTAAAAAGACAGAAATGTTGACCTTAAGATGTTCAAAACCCTTTGCTTTTCGAATTTAACTCCTGCTTTTACTATGCACCACTTAATTAATAATGGCACAGCGTGCAAGGTACTTACAATACGAACGTGAACTACCGTCAAAGATATGTTTAGCTATCTTCCAACGTCATCAGACAAACCAGTTTTATATCCAAGAGTGTCCCGCTGTAACACTACTATTACACAAGAGGCATCATACCGAGCTGCTTTTTCGGCAGTTCTAATTCAAGCCGAAGGCACGAAAAGAAACAACCAAAAGCATATCGATACTCATAACCTAGTAGGCAATTATGTAGCTACAACAGTAATTTATCTGAATTCGATATCATTACGAACCTCATTTGCAATAGCTATGGCTCTTGTTAAGCATAATCTTTACCAAAAAAAAAAAAAGCCATTGTACTCGTATCAAAGCTGATGTATGTTATAAACTGGTATTTACTGCTTCTTTATTGATCTTAAAACTTTAAAGACTTTACTTTTGATATCAGAAATGATTAAGACAAGTTGACCCGCTGTTCATTGCTTCAGATAATTGTTTGAATCACAAATCAGTTCGCCAATCGTATATTCACATATAGGTACATACAATTACTTGTATGTGCTGAAAAAAGTTGACAAGACGTTAAACACAGCATACTGCAATAGAAATTTTGCTAATAAAGTACTAGAAGGGTGCAATATGCATGAAACAGTGGTCAAAAGCGAAACAAAATACGCATATGCTGCTAATAAGATGAAATGATTTGAATGATATTATATCTCTTGCCCCAAAGCCGAAACAAAAGGACAAATTGTTAAAATATGGCCAAAAGAGCTCTATTGTTTTGTGGAGAATAGCTGAAAACAATTTTCCAATAAAATATTTGATCTTATACAGGTTTTAATAAGAAACTCTTGTATCCTTCAGGTGCATTGCATTTTCCAACAACCAAGGTAACATCAAGTGAACGATGTGTCCGGAAAGAAAATTCTTACAACGCTTCCGGGCTTAATTTTCGAACTACTTTTTCAAAACTTTGTTTGGTTTCCATTAGCAACTACTCAAAACAATTACTCTGTTGAAGCATAAATATCTTTCTCAATTCAAGTATCTTCATATCGGTTTCAAATAAACGCTCCTTGAAACCAGAGTCTTTATCAATAATTTCTATTAGTTGCCCGAATCCAAACAATCTTTCAACACAACATCTCAAACAACATTTTCTTCTGTTTCCATTTTTTAAACCGAACATTTTCAAAATCCTCTGAAACTTACTCAACATGTGAATAATTTTAAATTCTACATACCGATTGACTGAAGGTCACGTCTTTGGCTTTGGGGATGATTCTGTCGTGTCATAATTGCCCTGATGTTTGTTTTAGAATGTTTCGTATTTATATATGCTACATATACATATGTATTTGCGCATCCTTGTATTAGGATAATGTCGATTAATCGCATTTGTATTCTGGAACTCACATCATTATTACAGACCATGTCTCGCACACATCATTATGGGAACTGAACTTTGCACTGGAACCACAATTCATTCAGAGCTCAGGTGGGACGTATCTTGTTTTTCGGTACCGAGTGACGCTGGTTTTGGAAGCATAGAAGTTATGTATGTGCTGATATTCAAATAATACTTACCGAAGCTCTATGGCATTGTGGTGGATGCGATGTTATGCCCATACTTTGGGGTTGTGGGCCTACATACATACTCATATTGTGCTCTTATCCTCAGAAACGGGAAAGAAGATTCAAAGGAGTCACTTGAGGCTCTGTATTACTTTGAAAAGGTATTCGGGGAATTTCCACAATCCTGCAAACGAAATACGTAAAAGAAAAAGAAGAATCCGTTCATGCACATCTAATTTCTGTTTCGTAGTACTCCTTTTTGGAAAATGTGGGGATAATGCTTCGTTAACGAAGAATATGCCTACGAAAAGTTTTAAGTAACTAAGATGTTTATTTCCCAATTGAATTGGGGAGCTCTTGTTGGAAGTCTAAGGGCTTTTGAGAATTGCATTAAATAACACTTAGAAATATGGTAACAGGAATTAATCTTAGCTAATGTCAGCCAAATCAGAAGGCATTAGCGTAACTAGTCTTTGGCACGCTATCAAAAGTCAATGCAAATCTAACATATTACACAACCCAAGAGTTAATAATATAAAACCTAGACCATTGATTATAATAAGAAAACTTTAAAAACTTGAAAACATTGACGTACGAGAACTGGAGCTGACTCTCTCCGACTATAGAGTAAGAAGATTGTTGAAGCATACAACAGTACTGTCGTATTTTCAACATGATCTTACTCTACTGCTGGCCGCAGACGTTTCCTCGCGCCAACTCACTGTGGTATATGTGACACAAAACAACATTAAATGTACCACCTTCGAGTTCAGTTTTTTTTTTTTTTTGTTAAGTTGGTACATGTGTTTTTGACATTCCCTCTAAATCTTAGCGTCATAGCTTAACATTTGCAAGAGTTACGTAGAAAAGAATACATCTATCTCTGTGTGTGTTGGCGATTTTTTACAATTTTAGAAATGGATTTGAATTTGCAACAACGAACTTGTATTAAATTTTGCGTAAAAAACGGATTTAATGGTGCGCGAACGTTGGAAATGTTGAAAAAGTATTTCGGCGGCGATTCTTTAAGGCAAATGGTCGTTTACTAGTGGCACGAGCTGTTCAAAAGTGGTTGTGAGTCAATCGAAGATGATGAATCATCGACATCGAAAACCGACGAAAACATTGATGAAGTAAAAGAAATGTTGGTCAATAGCCACAAATTAACCATCAGATAGATAGCAGAGGACTTGAGCATTGCCTATGGATCCGTCCAATACATTTTGGTTAATGATTTGGGTTTCCGTAGTGTAGCAGCAAAGTTGGTGCCAAAAGACCTCAATGACCGTGTTGACGTCACAAAAGAGATGATTTGCGAGGCTGAGTCCGATCCCACATTCATCAAAAGGATCATTACTGGAGACGAGACCTGGGCTTATGAGTACGACACGCAGTCCAGACAACAGGCAAGTGAATAATCAAAAAATAAGGCAGTGGTCACGGTTTTCATGGATTACAACGATGTAGTGCATCATAAATTTTTGCCAGAAGGCCAGACAGTAAACAAAGGGTATTATTTGGCGTTATGAGACGTTTACGTGAAGCAATTCGCCGAAAGAGACCAGAATAGTGGGCAGAAAACTCGTGGATTTTGCACCATGATAACGCACCGTCGCACATTAAAATCATTATTCGTAATTTTTTGACAAAAATGCAACAGTTACCATCCAACAGTCATCGAATTCACCTGATTTGGCTCCCTGTGACTTCTTTCTGTTTAATCGAGTTAAAAAACCACTACGGGGAACGCGTTTCAGCAGTCGAGAGAAAGAAATGGAAAAATCGCAGGAAGCCCTGATGGATGATGAATATAGGAAATGTTTCGAGGATTGGATCAATCGCTGGCATAAGTGTGTTGCAGTCGATGGGGATTACTTCAAAGAGGACAATATAGATTTAGATTAATAAACTTGTATTTTTAATTTTCTGAATTTTCGGGAACATTTTGATCAAGGTGGTATACTAGAGAAGAAATCAAATGAAATTAAACCCTGACTTCAGACTGCTATATTTTCCAAACCGTTCATTACTGTGAGCTCAAATTTTGACACATGACAGATAATTTTATTATTTTCCAGTCTTTTAAACGATTTGCGTCTCAGTTGTGTTGAACAATCTTTATCCGCGATGGAATTCAAAGGTGATAGTGTGATTGCTTTATATTTGGCTAGAAAACCGCAAGTAGCTATCGTTAGAACCCTCCAGCACCTCAATGTGAATAAATCATTTGTGTCTCGAACCATAACTCTTTGCCGTGATACTGGCAGCGTTGCAAAACGCCATGGTCATAAAAAAACAGCAACATCGGCAGAAATGGTTCGGAAAGTGAAGGCTCGAATTGAGCGAAATCCGCATCGAAGTGGAAGATAAATGGCTCGTGAGCTCAACATATCGTTGGAACGGATTCAACACATACTGAAAAATGAGCCGTCATTTTTTATAGAGCAATATGTCAACAAACAAAATAACCGAGTTTACTCGCCAGAGAGGTCCTTCGAAAATTTACATCTTAGGACGGCCACCAGAAAGCAGGCAGCACCGACACTGATGGTTTGGACAACCATAACCGCCGATGCTCGCTCTACGCTCGTATTTTTGGACCGTGGCGTTAAAGTTAATGCGATCGTCTTAGAGGCAGTATTAAAGACCGTGGACATTTCAAGAAGACACTGCACTGTCTCACAAAATGCGCGTCAACCGAGATTTTTTAAAAAACAATGTTCCACACTTTATTTCTACGACAAAATGGATTGCAAATTCTCCAGATGCAAATCCGTTGGATTTCTCTGTCTGGGGTATTTTGCAAGCGAAGGTTGGCACTAAAAAATAGCAAAGTTTGGACTACCCCAAACAAGCACTTCGTCGGGAATGGGCCAAAATACTGCAGAGCCACTTACGTGCAGCGTGCGATGCTTTCTTCGGCCGTCTCAAGGTCATTATTCGCGGCAAAGGTGGACATATTAAAAACTACTGACACAATTTGAAAATTGATGTATTTTGCAACATTTTTTGCTTTGGCACAATAAAATTTATCAAAAAATAAAAAAATTTTAGCATTTTAAAAAGTTGCAGTTCGAGTCAGTCATCCTGTATTAATCAAAACATTAAAAAATTGGACACCGCTGCATTCTACTATTGTAGATGGCATATTTTTCATTTTCGGGTAAGAAAAAATTTGTGGATGAGAAAAAAATAAATTTTTCACACCAATAAACAGGCATCTTATCTTTTATAATTTTATGTAGACAATTCCTATTCCTGGCATCAAAGTTGTGTTTAAGGGACATTCCTCGTAAACACTTTTAGTACTGTGGAACATGGTCATATGCTTGTAAGCCATGGATTTATCTGATAACATCATTAAATTCTACTTGTATGTTATCTTACGATAGGACAGTGGAACAGAGAGTCAGCAAAAATTACAACTACTACCTCAGCATACATAATAAGGGACATAATTAAAATTTGACTAGTTTTTGTCTGGTCTAGTTTGAGTAAAAGTAGTATAAGTAATATGGTCATATCCTGACAGTTTACAATTAACGATAAAACCGAAATCAGTAACAGTATTAAGAATTTTAAGTTTATTGGCAGAGAGTAGGACATCTGGTAAGGTGCTAAGAGATAATTTTTAATAGGAGTAACTGATACTTCTTTGAATTTCAGAGTTATCTATTGGTTTCAGACCAAGACATAATACTTAATTGGCTTTGAGGCATACAGCTTGACATCATCGACATAAACGTGGACAGAGAAGTGCTTAGGAATATCAGGAAGGTCATTCACGAGTATAAAATTATCTGAGCAAGAATTGACCCTTGAGGCAAACCTAGATATACTGGAAAAAGTGCTATAATAACTTTCTGAAAACTATCAGACAAAATTTTATTAGCCTCACTGCACTGTCACCATGGTCAAACAGATTTTCTAACCTTCAATATTGTTTACTTTAAAAAATCGAAGCGTCACATAACCTCTATCGTAATCCTGCATTACTTCCTATAAAATGTTTATGTTTAGCTCTGGTTAGATCAGAAACCTGATTCTTCTCTTTCATAAAGCAACTCATTAACTGATAAATGTTGGATCAGCTGTTTTGCTATTACTTTCACAAATACTTTTGATAGACAGGATAATATGATTATAGGTCTAAAATTATTTTTTTTTTGGCAACAAAAAGTTAAGTTACGATTAAGTTGGACACTATATGTGTTGGGAGGATCAACCTTTAAATAGCATATCTACCCCATCTTCCAGCGTTTGATTTTATAGCTGCAACAGAATTAATCACGTGATTTTCGGTCACAATTTGTGTTTCAAAGCCATTTGCAGATTGGTTTACACTTTTAGATAGATTAAAACAAAAATCTTGCGATATGCTTCCAAGGAAGAATCTATTAAGGAGGTCAAGACCAATTTGAGATTCAGCATTATTCAGAATTTCTGTTGAAAACCAAGGGAAACTTTTCTTTTGAATGTTTACCATTTTAGTAAAAACAAATTGGTTGTATAATTGGATAATTGTTTCTAGAAGATGATGAAGTTTCACATAAGGTAGCAGATTAAAGAGCATCAATATTTACGAATCGAAAATCCTTGTACAAAAATGTCAGGGGGACGGCATGGTGGGTGAAGTAAATATTGTAGCTGCAGAAAAGAAGGTCGTGGTAGGAAATATAGTCGATAATAGATACTATACTAAGGTCTAATAGACTAGGGATGCAAATTTTATCGAAGCGTGTGGTTGCAGTCTTAAAGAAGATGCAAAATCATTAATTTGAAATGTTCGAGAATCATTTCAAATCAAGTTTGCATTAAAATCTCCACAGAAAACAACGTGCAACAGAGTAGAAAATTTTTATAGGGTAGTAAACATTTTAAAAATTCGTCGTGAATTTCGGCAATCAAAAACTCTGATTATATAGATCAACGGAGTAATATAATAAGTATATATAAAAAAAAACTTACGCATGTATATGTAATCCAATCGTTCCTAGAAACTTTGGAATTAGGTATATTATTACTTGTATCAGAGATATCGCTTTTAAACCATATTTCACGGACACAAAGAACATCCACGCTAGAGTCCGCCAACATATACATCAACACCTCCATTTGCGTCATGCGTAGAACTGCGACGCAAAACGAAACGACTCAGATCCAAACACGATTTCCTATATGATTACATATTTGCTCTGTTCTCTGTTCTTTAATTGGTTTCAGCATAAAAATATTTGATGAAAACTTTTATTTTTAATAGAAACAAGTGCTTTTCTTCATTCATATAAAATAACAAAAAAAAAAAAAATAAATTAAATTGATTTATATACATCTACGCATACAAAAGAAATAATAAGTATTTTACATTTGAGATCGTCCTATTGTGCTAATATTCTTCTAAGTTTGTTGAGTCTAAATTGAGTGTAACACTTTCAGCCACCTGATTTTGCTATCCTTCCTTTTTGTTCAAAAAATTGTCCAATGTTTGTTGAATTTTAACAGATTTTTTTGTAACAACTGATAGCGTCAGTAACAGCTGTTGCCACTTTTGAACTACGGTTTTCGTCAGGATCATTATCAGCAAAAATATCCATTGCTTGTGAAATCAATTGCATCGCTTTAGAAATTGTTGCAGTTGTTAGTTTTTTTTTTTCGCTATGACTGTTTCACACTAATGACAAGCAAACTTTCGTTGTCAAGCTCTTCCTCGTTTGATAGCAATAGCTCATTAATGTCTTCCTCTCTCATTTCATCAAATTCAGCTTCCACAGCTAAGACAGTAAGCAAACGTTTGGAATTACATTACAATCATTAAAGTCATCCTCATCTGTAGGAACACAGTCTGACCATAATTTCAGCCAAGATCCGTTCATACAGAATGTTTTATCTTCTTTCCAAGAAAGATTTATATTTTTGATTGCCATCATTATGTTGTAGTCCTTCTAAAACTTTTTCATGTAAGGCTTCTTATTTCCGTCTGTTGCTTAGATAGTAACTTTTAAGATTCTATATTACACCTTGATCCATGGGTTGTATAAGTGACGTAGTGTTGGGAGGCATGAAAACTACTTTTATATTTTTGGAAAAGTCATCTGAAAAACCTGGATGTCCTGGTTTTGTCTATTAATTGTCTATTATTGTCTATTAATAACACCACTCTAAGTTTTGGGGAGAACACTAAAGTTTTAATTCAGAAACAGCGCAGTTTTCTATCCAACCCTAAAATAGTCATCTTGGATTTTCGGATTGGTAAATTAGAAAAGGCTTAAATTTAAAGTCTTCTGCTGCATTTCCCCCCAAAAGAAGAGTGAAGCGATCTTTGCTGGGCTTAAATCCAGGGCACGACTTTTCGGTTTTCGAAAGATATGTCCTTGATGGAAGGCGTTTCCAAAAAAGCCCTGTTTCATTTACATTATAGTAAAAACTTGTTTAGCTGAATACCCGCCGCCATCAATATTGGCTTTCAGTTATAGCTTAAACTTTTCTGATGCTGTTGTATTAGCACTAGCTGATTCACTCCTTAAGGCCACATTGTACAAGTTCGCTCGTGTTCTGAATCGTTCAAACCAGCCGTTGCTAGCTTCGAATTCTCCTAAATTCTCACCACTTGATGATGGGGTATTTTGTTTTAGGTAGGGCTTTAGTTTTTATTATCATTTTACTCAGCGGCATCCTTCGGCTTACTTGGTTTTCTATCCATGTACAAAGAAGGGACTCCATTTTTACCATGAAAGAACTTCTTACTTTTGTAACTTGTTTCGATTGTGATGGTTTGGCAGTTTTCGCAAACTCAGTTTTTACTGTAGTAGGTGCCAAACCAAGAATTCTTCCCATATCTACAGCTTTTTCTACCGATTTATAACGCTTTAATATATCCAATTTTAGCTCTGAACAAATGTTCTTTCTCTTTTTGCTCATTTTGATCGTTTTTTTTTTTTTTTCAATTATCAATATTTAGATCTTTACCTCACCACTTCTTTTTAAAAACTAATTTCGTACCAGAGAACTGCAAAAATCATTTTTTTTCTTAATTTACTAGCACACATTTTAGTGCGATACCGTCTTCAGTTTTGTTTTGACAGCTGATTGTTGTTGACGTGTTTGGCATCATGTTGAGTATGGGCAAAAACGATTTTGTTCTCTCTTAAAACATTATTTTTTGAAAGGCAAAACCGTGAAGCAAACAAAACAAAAGTTGGATAAATATTATGGGGCTAATGGTCCGTCAGATTACACTGTCAAATATTGGTTTCAAGAGTTTCGTAGTGGCCGCAACTCCATTACTGATCAAGTCCGCAGCGGCAGGCTCTCCGATGTGGTTACAGAGGACAATGTCAAAAAAATACATGAAATGGTGTTGGCTGACCGGAAAATAAGGGTGCGCGAACTAGCAGATACTACAAAAATTAGTACTGAGCGCACACGCCATATTTTTGGCTATATTCTGCATATAAAAAAGTTATCCAGCCGCTGGGTGCCGCGCGTACTTACTCCTGACCAAAAAACACGAACGCAAGAGCACTTCGAAAGAGAGTTTGGACTTGCTGATGCGGAATCGGGCGGACTTTTGGCGTCGATTGGTAACTGTTAATGAAACTTGGATCCACTATTACACATCAGAGAACAGAATGAGCGCCCGGCGATGGACTGAAGCCGGCACGGGTGCTCCGAAGCGGCCAAGAGAGGCTCGATGGGTCGGAAAGGTTATGCCGTCGGTTTTCTGGGATTGTCATGGCATACTCTTCGTGGACTACCTCGAAAAAGAAAAAAGCATCAACAGCGAGTATTACTGTGCATTATTGGAGCGATTGAAGGTCGAAATCGCTGCAAAATGGCCTCACATGAAGCGACTTTTTGCAAGACAATGCACCGGCGCACAGAGCATTGCAATCACGGCTAAAGTCAATGACTCACGGCTCCAATTCCTGTCGCATCCACCGTATTCGCCCGATTTGGCTCTCTCGGACTATTATCTCTTCTCAAACCTCAAAAGATGGCTCATCAATAAGAGACTCTTTAAAGGTAATAGAAATGATCGTGGTGGCGACCCGACTCAACAAAGAAACCACAAAAGTTTTGGAAAAAAAATTATTTATTTTTCAACATAATTGCCTTTCAGCTCTAAACACTTTTTCCAGCGATGTTCACATAGTTCGATACCCTTTTTATAATAAGAACTGTCTTGCTCTTCAAAATAGCCATTAACTGCCGGCATTACTTCTTCATCGTTGGAAAATCTTCGACCACTGAGCCATTTTTTCAAGTTTGGGAACAGAAAATAACCCGAGGGGCAAAATTTGGCGAATAGGCTGGATGAGGTAGTAATTCAAACTTTAGTTCATTAATTTTGGCCATTGCAATAACGGATTTGTGAGCTGGTGCATTGTCTTGATGAAGCAACACTATTTCTGCTTGATTTCTTCGCCCAAATGTTGCAATAAGTTCGCCCGTTGATAGTCCGTTGATTCAAGATATTCAATGAAAATTATCCTACGCGCATCTGAGAAAATCGACGCCATGAGATTGCCCGCAGATGAAACGGTCTTCGCCTTCTTTGGAGCCAGTTCTCCCTTTTGAATCCATTGTTCTGATTATTCTTTTCTCTCGGGTGTAAAGTGATGGACAAATGTTTCATCCATTGTTATGAAACGGTGCAAAAATTCTGCTTTGTTTCTGTGAAACTTCGCTTCACACTCAATTGAAACATCTTCACGGCATTGTTTTCGCTCGAGTGTGAGCAAACGCGGCACCCATCTGGTATACAGCTTTCTCATGTCCAAATTTTGAAATAATAAGCGATGTACCGCACAATGCCTACAATCTCTGCTAGCTCGGGTACTTCAATCGACGATCATCCAGTACAGCTTTGTAGATATTTTTCACCATTTCTGGAGTCGTCACCTCATTTGGTCGACCACTGCGATGCTCATCTTGGCAGCTCGTACGGCCTAGTTTAAACTCAGCAACCCAAAATTTTACTGTTGTAAACGAAGGAGCAGTCTCCCTAAGAGTAGAATCCAGTTATGCTCTTATATTGGTTGGGCTGAGCCCTTTTAATTAAAAGTATTATAACGATGACCAATTTTCTCCATTTTCACAAATTCACTGACAACGTTCACTATTGATGGCTGCGAAACAAATACTAAAGCGATGAAGTGATAATCTAGAGAAACTAGTTTCGATCCTAGAGAAATTGGCATCCGGAATGAAAATCATGCAAATAGATGACTGCAGCCGAAATTGAATAAAAGATACTCGTCTTTGAAGATATTAATATATGGTATAAACCCCCTAATAAAATAACATATAAGATGGAAGAAAAACTGGTGACTATTGATGAATTTCACAATTCACCATATCGAGGGCCGTTCGATGAACAACCGAATTAGAAATGACAACGCAATTTTTTTAGGTTTTCACAAATAATTTTTTAATGTAATCCCCTTTCAACTCGACACACTTTTCCAAGTGGTGCTGCAACTTTTTTAACCTTTTTTGTTGGCCCTCAAAAAACTCCTCTGCGACGGCGATAACTTCCTCGTTCGACCCGTACTTCTTTCCGGCCAGCGATCCAATTTGGCTGTGGCGACTGCGGAGGTGTGAGCCGGCGCATTATCATGGAGGAAGAGAAATTTTTTTCTTCCCCAAATGTGGTCGTTTTTTTTTTTTTTTAAATCGGCATTGAATCGGTCCAATAAGTCGACGTAGTATGTTCCTGTGACTGTTTTTCCGTTCTCCAAATAGTCAACGTGAATAATACCTAGTGCGCCCCAAAAACACGGTAGTCATCACCTTTTCGGCCGAAGGCACGGTCTTCGTCTTCTTTGAAGCACGTTCACCAAGTAAAGCCCATTGCTTCTATTTTTCTTTGGTCTCAGGTGTATACCAATGAACTCATGTCTCTTCCTCCGGATTTCGATAAAATAGGGCTAAGCACCCAAGCACAACGCGGCACCCATCGCGCGAAAAGCTTTGTCATGCCCGAAATCCCGTGCAGGATATGGCTAACGCGTTCAGTTGAGATGCCTACTATCTCAGCCAACTCGGGAATATTCAGTCGGCGGTCTGCCAATATGAGATCATGGATTTTGTCCACAATTTCCTCTGTGGGAACAGTTTTTGGGTCACCTGGGTGCGGTTCATCACAAACCGACGTGCGGCCACGGCGAAACTCTTCGAACCAATGGTAAACGGTTGTACGGGAAGGTGAATGTGTACCATACACACCATCGGGGTGTCAAAACAAAACTAAGCTTCGGATTGTCACCAAATTTTGGCAGGCCGGCTGAAAAAGGTCATTCTAAATAATGGTACACTCAGTAGCGCTATCTATCTTTTATTCCGGGTACTTTTCAAACAGCCCTCGTATAGGCATAATAAAATCAGTTACAAAATTAAAGCAAGCACAAGAGACATATTAAAATACAATAGTACACCAAGTACCAGTTGCGAAACAATCCAAATTGACAAAGCTGGATATCTTAGAAACGGTTGTAGAAATATATTAACTATACAATGTGACCAAACCAAATACCTTGTCGCACACCCTATCGAGAGTAAAAAAGCAATAACAATAGCTAAAACTTTAGTACAAGAATTTATTTTAAGAAAATTACGCAAATGACTTAGACTTAAGCCTGCAATCGAGAAAATTCGTAAAAATTATAAACAATGTTAGGAATGAAAAAAAAAAATTACGATAAATATACAACCATTTCAGATATTAACATAGGAGATAAAACTAGATCTCCTATTAATAAGATAAGAAAGTAGAAAGAAATCACAAAGGCCAAACGGCAGACCATATCGAATAATTGAAACTGATAATGTAAACTCTAACATAAAGTTAAAACTAGAACATATACATAAGTATAGTGTGAATGCAGAAAAGCAATACCCATTATGGTCAAAAAACATTAGCCACAAATCAAGGACCCAATGAAGTAACATGTACCATATATTTTTATAGATATGCTGACGGACTATAAAAAGATAAAAATTATTTACCCAAAGCTAAAAGTTCTCTTATCTGCATACACCCTCGATACACAATAAGCAACTATGGATGTTATCTGTTTAATACAATTTGGACTTCTATTCAGATTAAGTAAATCTTCGTGTATGTGAAGGGTGATTTCAAAGGACATTTGCACCCTCATTTATATACATTCAACCTAACAGTCTTGAGCTCGCTACAAGGTAATGGCTTATGGAGTAGGAGACAAATAATATATGACTATATCCCCAGGTGGCTCTCTCAACCTACAACAAACCCACATCATCGTGTTATCATAAATAAAAACAATGTGAAATTTGAATCTTATAAAGGAGTCGTCACCCCCACGTTTGTCCATGTAATTCACATTACATCCCATTAGAGTCAGGCTAAACCTCTTAGCTGGTCCCAGATCACAGGAAACATACGAAATACATATCCGTATCTAATGCCAAATGAAACGAGACCATAAATAAATTTACAGAAAAAAATGATATCTGCGAAACAGCAATACACGATTATACGACTACAAGTTGGAGAATACGAATACAAATACCTATCTATGGCATGATAATATAGTATTACTCCTCATATTTGACCGAATGATTAGTGCCAAAGCCAGAAATGGACGATTAAGGTGGGTTCGCATCTTAACATATCACTATCCCATAGATATTCTTCTTTAATAGTCTTCCAAATGCGTATCCTTTCATTTCATTCTTCTACGTATTCGACTCTTGACTTGATACTTGGGGATACGTTATTCTCCCAGAAGAGCCAGCAGCCACTAGGATCTACCAGGTGGCCGACCCTTTTCTCTAACTACTATTCACGGTCATACATACATATGTACATAATATGTACATATACATATGTGCGCTCGTAGCTGTGTAAAAATATGTCCTGTTCGTATGTTAAAAGGCTCAAGTGTGTACTTTAATATTTAATCCATTCCTCGTTGGTTTTATTTGTTGCTTTCATAAAAGTTCCATAGTCACTGCCTATGAATACACATACAGTTGGTCTAAGCACACAAATGAGATATAACACAATAACACACATTCATATTATATTTCTGTGCTTATGGAGATGCTTCCAACTTGCTCCTTCTTTTATTGTTGTTTTCTTATTTTTTCTGCTTTTCTGAGTGTGTAGTTTTTTTTATGAATTTGCCTTGACTCGTTTTAGCCTATCTACTCATATTCAACTGGGCTTTGTGTTGTTTCTGTTTTGGTTTTCTGCTGTTATTCATATTTATTTCCATCGTTTGTTTTGCAACCACCCATTTTTCAAATGCCACCCCACTTTGAAGTTGGCTTTTGAGTAGCCTCATAAAAACAACTCATCCTGGATCATTACCGATACAAGCATAGCATTGGAACTGTGTTTGTTGGCGGGGAGGGTAGGAGGAGGGTAAGCGGCAAGTGAGTTTGTTTCGCGAGGGAAAAGAAAATTGTGTGCGCGAACAAATAAATAGGTGCCAGACAATCAGAAAGATAGAAGACAATTCCCACTTTTAGGCATACTTTTCTCGCATTCCGGAAAGTTTCCTCTTTAATAACATTATGGACACGCGTTGGTGTGATTTCTTCTGCTCTGGAGATTCGACTTTGTTAACTAGTTTTTGTGTTTGCATCTGAGTTAACTGGTATCAGTTTTTTGGTTTGTTAAACTTTAGTTTTGCTCACTTATTATTTAGTTTTACACTTTCTTTTAATCGAAAATCTAGACGTCCAAAGAAATTGAGCTGGTGATTGGAGCAGCACAAGAGGTACTTATGACAGCACTGGCGAAGGGTATGTGATGCGAAGCGAGCGAACAAAACATGAGACGCACACATCCTGCTTTCATGAGGAACCAAGAAACGGAGTGCCATAATATCTCAACAGAATAGCGATGGGCTCAAAATTGAGAAAGATAAAGTAAGCCATCGAGTGACTTAAAAACCTAGCATAGCAATTGGACATATAGTAGTTCCAAAGCTATTCTTTTCTTTTTATCCAAAGTCTTTGGATTGATTTTAAGCAATCAAATAAAAGAATTCATTAACTTCTTAATTCTATACGGTCACGTTTCCGGTATGGACATAGCTGTACATCAGCTACTGTGATAATATTGCTTGACTTTTCTAATGCATTTGACTGTGTTAATCCCAATATTCTCTGTGATAAGCTGACAACATATTTCAACTTTTCTGATAATTCTATCAAAATTATTTATTCATATTGTACATAACAACTCGCTGGCAAGCAATTCCAGGTAATATTAAACTGTCTCCGTTTCTTTCTGTTAACAGTGGTGTTCCCCAGGGATCTGTTTTTGGTCCATTACTGTTTTCTCTGTCCCTAAATGCCTTACTTTATGTTTTATCTCATCGATCGATCGACTTCACGTTTATGCTGACGATGTCCAACTGAACATTAGATTTCCTGTTGGCATGGTTTAAGACGCAATTACCAGTTTAAATGATGACCTATGTTCAATATTTGAGTAATCCACATGGAATGATTTTAAATTGAACTCTGTCAAAACAAACGCCATTCCTTTATCTAAACACCAACTACATTTCTCTGATTTTACTTCTGTTATTGTAAACCATCTCAAGTTGATTATGTCACCAATGATAAAAATCATTATTTTTAATAATGAATTAACGTGATTCTAATACAAAAAATATTATAAATAAATTCTATGCATGACTACGAGGTTTAACTATCACAAAAACAATTTTGCCGACACACGTTAAGCTTTAATTGATGAAGGTATTGATAGTTTCCATTATTTCATATATTGGGTCCATAACTTCGTGCGATTTGCTAAGAGATGGCGTAACTTCTATTATTACATTGGAACATGCGTTGGAAAGCTACTGTCATTGTACGTCATTTCAGTATATGTTATTCATTTGAAGCGTAAACAACAATAATTTTTTTTTTCACTCAAATATATCGAACTTTGTGCCTGAAAAAGTGTTTTTGCGGGGAGTTCTTCTTCATTACTTTAATATGAAGAAAACTGCTGCCGAAAGTCATCGTATTTTGGTGGAAGTTTATGGTAAACATGTGCTAGCTGAGCGAACATGCCTAAAGTGGTTTGCGAGATTTAAAAGTGGTGATTTTGGCTTGGAAGACGATGAACGTCCTGGGCAGCCAAAAAGTTTGAAGATGAAGAACTGGAAGCATTACTCTATGAAGATTGTTGCCAAACACAAGATGAGCTCGCAGAATCGTTGGGTGTCACTCAAGCAGCCATTTCAAAACGTTTAAAAGCAGCTGGATATATTCAAAAACAACTAAATTGGGTTTCACATGAACTCAAGCCGAGAGACGTCGAAAGGCGGTTTTGCATGTCAGAAATGCTGCTGGAACGCCACCAAAGGAAGTCATTTTTGCATCGGATTGTTACTGGTGATGAAAAATGGATCCATTAGGTTGTCGTTATGGAAATCATATGTGAAACCCGGCCAACCCGCCAAAAAAACGGCAAAGCCGAATATCCATGGCGCGAAGGTAATGCTCTGTATTTGGTTGGATCAGATGGGTGTGCTGTATTATGAGCTGTTAAAACCGGGTGAAACTATCAATGGACAACGCTACCGAACACAATTAATCCGTTTGAAGAGAGCAGTAGCCGAGAAACGCACGGAATATGCGACCAGACACGACGCAATACTTTTTCATCATGACAACGCTCGGCCCCACGTTGCTATTCCGGTTAAGAACTATTTGAAAAACAGTGGATGGGAAATCTTACCCCACCCGCCTCGTAGCCCAGACCTTGCCCCTTCTGACTACCATTTGTTTCGGTCAATGCAGAACGCCCTCACTGAAATGCGGTTCACATCAGAGCAGAATATCAAAAATTGGCTGGATTCATTCTTGGCTGCCATGCCGGCGCAGTTCTTTTGGGATGATATCCACAAGTTGCCAGAAAGATGGGAAAAAGTCATAGCTTCAGATGGGAAATACTTTGAATAATACCATTGTACATGTTTTTCGTAAATAAACGTTCAAATTTTGAAAAAAAAAAAACTGAACAAATTAAATTACATACCCAATAGTTTTAAATTGTTTGCCGATCCCGACTTCAACACGCTTCAAAAACTAAAGATAGATTTTAATTCCATTGCTCGGTTTGTATTCAATCTTGATAGCTTTGATCCCATCTCATCTGAAGCTCGTCAAGTTCTTGTTGTTCTTTATTTTTCAAAGTTATTCAAAAGAAGGAACCAATTAACTTTTGTTCATGCAATCGCCACATGAATTTGCAACCATCAATATACACCTGCTTAACAACACGCAGGCAGCTTTTTATTTATGCTGTCAAATTCTACCCAAACTGTCTCCCCAATCACATTAAGTCAAGAATCGAACACAGCAAAATTCAAGCAGTACGCCTTGAGCACCTATCTAGTTCGAACTGATTGGGCTTTTATTGTAATTACTTGGTTGCTCGATTTTGTTCTCTTTTACAAATGTATTTTTTTCCTCCATTTTTTTTTTTTTCGTTGTTTTAATTTAAGCGCATCTTTGCCATAAACGAAAAGTTGCGGCAACTTATAGTAATACCACCTTGATCAAAAAGTTTCCAGTGGCGTCACCGTGTGTCGCTCTCATTACTCGGATTTAAGTTCTGTTTTTTTGTTGAGTAACGTAGCCAAGAGTGCATCTATCTATGTGTGTGTTGATTTTTTACAATTTTAGAAATGGATTTAAGTTTGCAACAATGAATTTGTTTTAAATTTTGCGTAAAAAACGGATTTAATGATGTGCGAACGTTATAAATGTTGGAAAAGTGTTTCGGAAACGATTCTCTAAAGAAAACGGTCATTTACCAGCGGCACGAGCGGTTCAAAAGTGGTCGTGAGTCAATCGAAGATGATGAACATAGTGGCAGACCATCGACATCGAAAACCGATAAAATCATTGATGAACTCAAAGAAATGTTGGTCAATAACCGCAAATTAACCATCAGAGTGATAGCGGAGGACTTGAACATTGCCTAGGGATCCGTCCAAGAAATTTTAGATAATGATTTGGGTTTCCGTCGTGTAGCAGCAAAGTTGATGCCAAAAGACCTCAATTACATGCAAAAAAGACACCGTTTTGACGTCGTAAAAGAGACGATTTGCGAGGCTGAATCCGATCCTACATTCATCAAAAGGATCATTACTGGAGACGAGACGTGGGTTTATGAGTACGACACGCAATCCAGACATCAGGCAAGTGAATGGCGTTCACCAAAAAAACCACGTCGTTTACAGTCAAAAAAGAAGGCAGTGCTTACAGTTTTCATGGATTACAACGGTGTAGTGCATCATGAATTTTTGCCAGAAGTCTAGACAGTAAACGAAGAGTATTATTTGGGCGTTATGAGACGTTTGCGTGAAGTAATTCGCCGAAAGAGACTAGAATTCTAGGCAGAAATCTCGTGGATTTTGCACCATGATAAAGCACCGTCGCAGAGTACCATCATTATTCGTAATTTTTTGACGAAAAATGCGACAAATACCATTCAATAGCCACGGATTTAACTTGTGAGTTCGAGTTAATAACCCACCACGGGGAACACGTTTCATCAGCCGAGAGGAAGTAATAGAAAAATCGCAGGAAGCACTGATGGATATACCAAAAACCGAATATAAAAAATGTTTCGAGGATTGGATCAAGCGCTGGCATAAGTGTATTGCAGTCGATGGGGATTACTTTAAAGGGGATAATATAGATTTAAATGAATAAACTTGTATTTTTAACTTTTTGATCAAGGTGAGTCAGTGAGTCAAAAATCTTGTCATTTATCCACAATTCATATTCTATGTACATACGAGTATATGTACATATATGTGGTATAACACACGACAGCCATACATAAAATTGATCTCACTTTTGATTTTGGAAATGTGATAATATAATAGTAATGATGTTTATTTACTCGTATGTTTTGAGAACAAAGCTTAAATTCGTAGCGTCAGCTTCATATCTGCGAACCCTTTCCTCAGCGAAGAAGGACGACGCTATAAAAAATACCAAATAACAAACTTAACTTTATATGTTAACATTAATGATAGAATAAGAAAGGAGAAGCGCCATGCACAGTCTGCTCAACACTATATCGTGTCAGCACGTCACGTCGTGATTAAAAGACGACAACCCAAACAGTTAACATTCCCATCGAGTACCTTACAAGCATCAAAGCGTCCCCATACTCCAAGGCACCAACCACGGTCTATAAGTTACCGAGTTTCAAAGAGGATACTAAGAACACTACAGCGCCGGAAAAATATTTTATGAAGGTATGACGTAGCAAGATACCAAATATTTTACTGAACACGTTTCTCTTAACATCTTTCAACATTTCGCACTATCAGAAATAAATGAAGGTGACCAATGCCTCAATAATACCACCACTATTTTCTTTGCTTTCTTGTGCGAAGCGGGCGAAACAATTTGCTGATCTGGAAACCTACTTTGCATGTAGGGCCATCCCTGAAAAATTCATTCGGTTGTGCAGGATGTTGGTGTTTAAAGCATGCTGCCATATATATATATATATATATATATATATATATACTGCATATTGGATAGGGCAATACGCTATCATGCAAATCCTTTAATATTTTGCTTGAAAGAATTATGTGCAACTCATAACCCAACACCAGAGATATAATATTTTAAAAGCCAATATAACATGTCTGTTACATACAACATAGCTCATCTGCATTTTTTACTTGTGAATAATGAAGCAGAATGGACTCTGCAATCATTAATAACACAACAAAATATGTCATGCTAAAATAAAGTTCTTGCTTTGAGCAAGATTTATACGGAAACCAAAAAAATTAACTGGCTGTACAGGATCTGTTATGACTTGAGCGCTTATGACTTATAACATAGCTAGACCATGTAGAGCGCACCTTCATCAACTCGAAGATTCTTCGAATCCACACGCAGTAAAGATGGCGTCGCATGAAGTTTGACAGCTTTGGCAGCTTTGGATCGAAGTCTCTTGAAACATGTCTGCAATTTGGCATCAAAAATTGAGAAGTAAACATTATGAAATCAATTACCACTGATAATACTTTCCTCACGCTATCGCTACACGATATCAGATATCATCAAAGCGCACTAGGAAATGGAACCGAGCTTACAAGTTAGTACTATACTAGCACTTGAAGTATGTTTTATGTATATAATAATTTTATGTATATATATATAATAGCTCAGTCTAGTTTCATCAAATCCAGCAGTTAAAAGCAAATTTGAATTGATTAGCTCCTTCCTCAAATTGTACATAAATTTTATTTAGAATATTTAATATTTTTGTTTCTTTTTTTTTTTTTTAAAAGAATTTAGCACTCAAGAGGACGCGACTGCATTTTAAAATGCCTAAGCACGTGTTAAGTTTTTTTTGAAAAATGGAACAGAAAGAGAAAGAAAGACATTTTTGCTCAGTGGCTATCCAACATTTAATGGAGAGACTAAATTTTTAGTGTTACGCGATTTTAGTTGCACGGTAAAAGACTATCTTTAGGGGGCGGTTGCGGTAGAATGTTAAAAAGTGGATTGAAAGCCAATCCAATTAAACTTGAACCACGGCTACTCATAGTTTTAGGTTATATGATATATCCGTATATTTTGGTGAACAATAATTGCTTTGTATTTACGATCCTAAGTTTTCAGAACTAGATATTGTACTCTCCATGGAAACTCAAGTTGGGCCTTTAATTATCAACATTGCTGGAGCAACAGAAATGGAAACTTGAGCTATTTATAAAAATATGAATGCGAAAGAACATAATTGCTCATAGATTAACAGAAGCAACATTTTTATATTGTATATAAGCCAACATATCTGCGTAGAAGGCTTACGTACATAGTGGGTAAGGTACCACGACATAACGGCAAGCGACATTTGGCTCTATGTTATGTTAACAAAGCGGTGTAAGATCAAATTTTTTTGAGACATAAGACCAAATCCTGTCGAAGAGCGAAGGGAGTTACCCACACCCAACTTGAAATACGCCAGCCGCGTGACAGTTGAGGGATATAGTTACAAAGATTTCACACTATAGGCGACTCTTCGACTGATACGCTGGACGGCCTTCGACCTCACATGCAGGTGATTAAGGCGCCGTTACGTGCTTAAGGCGTGTAGTATACTAGTCATTAAATTGTTGTTTTGTAGACAATACGTTAACGATAGCATTGAAGTGTTAACCTATATTATGTTAGAAAAATAACCATTGGCTTTAATGCCCATTCTAAATGGCAATAACAACCGTGAGCCATATTTCTTATATGTACTCCGCTTTCCGGGAAAGTCTAGCCGCTCACTCGACTTTTTCTTCACTCCACAGTAGTATAATTTCAACTGAGCCTACAGTCATCAAATCACCGGGAATATAAATTTATAAATAAATTAATTAATTTCAATATTACGAAACTCCTTTACTTATATCTTATTGGTTCGCTCATAAGAACAACGAGTGCAATCGAAGGATATAATAGCCATCTTAGCGGAAAGTTTTCGAAACATGGGAATTTTAATGTCTTGTTGGACGAAGATCGAATGAAATCGAGAGAGTATCTTATGTCGCTAGAAGGAACTTTCGACATTTTTGAACGAAATTCCTAAATTGAGACAATTTAATGCAAATTGACAAAAAAATCATTTCAATTAACAACTTTCTCAACCAGATGACGAACGGAAATAACAACCTACTTACTGAAGAATCTGTTTAATTAGAGCAATGCCATAAGTACGAAAAAGTTAAAGACCAGGATAATTCGAACAACTAACAAAATTTCGCCAGCGAATCGCCGATTCGTACCATTCTACTGTAGCCATGCAATCATTTTAAATTATGTTTAAATTGTTATAAACAGCTGTCGGAGAGTTATACGAAAAATAATAATCCCATTCTCTGTTCAGTTTGTCGCCAAATTGTGAAAAACTGTACGCAGATTCTGTGAGCAATTTGCAAACAGATTATTAAATAAAACTATTGAAAGCAACAAGTTAATTTGTTTTTATTCATTTTAAATTTCCCAGAGTGTTAAATGGAGGGTATATATTAATCAGGTAAGCAAAATCAGATATATGTACAGTGGAAAGTGAAATAAAGTGAAATTGGCCATATGTCGCGGCACTAGTGGATAATCATAGATACAGCTTGTCCATACTAGTCCTTCAAGGCGATTAAAAAACTCTTTGATGCTAACAGATTGCTTATAGAAAATGTATAACAAAAACAATATGAAATCTCTTTCATAATAGAAATTATAAAAACTTATTTTTTAAAAACATTGAATAGGATGCTTTATAAATAACTAAATCAGGATATCTCATAAATAAATTATATATATATTAGTAGTAGTTTGAACAGTACTAGTAGTATTACTTTGTTCTTTAAAAAAATCAAATTATGATAATACAAGAGTTTTTTTTTTTTTAATGATATTATGGAATATAATATTGGTCTATAGCTTAATTGTGCGTTTTGCTAAGAGATGGCGTAACTTGTATTATTCCATTGTTATTATTCCATTAAAACATGTGTTGGAAAGCTACTGTCATTGTACGTCATTTCATTATATGTCATTCATTTAAAGCCTAAACAACAATAATTTTTTTTTTTTCACTCAAATATGTCGAACTTTGTGTCTAAAAAAGTGTTTTTGTGGGGAGTTCTTCTTCATTACTTTAATATGAAGAAAACTGCTGTCGAAAGTCATCGTATTTTGGTGGAAGTTTATGGTGAACATGCGCTAGCTGAGCGAATGTGCCAAAAGTGGTTTGCATGATTTAAAAGTGGTGATTTTAACTTGGAAGACGATGAACTTCCTATGCAGCCAAAAAAGTTTGAAGATGAAGAACTGGAAGCATTACTCTATGAAGATTTTTGCCAAACACAAGAAGAGCTCGCAGAATGGGTGTCACTCAAGCAACCATTTCAAAACGTTTAAAAGCAGCTGGATATATTCAAAAGCAAGAAAATTGGGTTCCACATGGACTCAAGCCTAGAGACGTCGAAAGGCGGTTTTGCATGTCCGAAATGTTGCTGGAACGCCACAAAGTGAAGTCATTTTTGCCTCGGATTGTTACTGGTGATGAAAAATGGATCCGTTACGAAAACCACAAGCGCAAAAAATCATATGTGAAACCCGGCCAACCAGCCAAATCAACGGCAAAGCCGAATATCCATGGCGCGAAGGTAATGCTCTGTATTTGTTGGGATCAGATGGGTATGCTGTATTATAAACTCTTAAAACTGGGCGAAACCATCAATGGAAAACGCTACCGAACACAATTAATCCGTTTGAAGACAATGGATGGGAAATCTTACCCCACCCGCCTTATAGCCCAGACCTTTCCCCTTCTGACTACCATCTGTTCCGGTCGATGCGGAACGCCCTCACTGAAATACAGTTCACATCAGAGCAGAATATCAAAAATTGGCTTGATTCATTCTTGGCTGCCAAGCCGGCGCAGTTCCTTTGGGATGGGATCCACAAATTTCCAGAAAGATGGGAAAAAGTCATGGCTTCAAATGGGCAATACTTTGAATAATACTTTTGTACATGTTTTTCTTAAATAAACGTTCAAATTTTGAAAAAAAAAAAACCGCACGAATTAAAATATATACCCATTATATGAATTAAAAAAAGAACCTGCAATCTATAGTTCAGAAGGAACTAGAGGCAAAAGCAGGGAGCCATGTAAAAATTTAATAACAAACATAAATAAAAAGATAGAAAGAAACTAAAGTTGACAACAAAAAATATAGAAAAAGTTGAGTATGTACGTGATAGAAATAAAAAACACAGCAAGAAACTAATAGTAATATAAGGAGATAATTATTCGGATGATAACACAAAGCAGGTTGGAAATGTCATCATAGCTTTTATTCACGAGCCAAAGTTTTATCATCTTTAGGAATACGGATTTAATTCTAAAAAATTTAAAGTTATTTGGTAATTTATTATAGAGATTGGAAGCCAAAACCGTAAAGAAGTTGAAGAAAATATGCAGATTATGATGTGGTACAGTAACTAGATTCAAATTGTTGGTTTTGATCTAGAAAAAAATATCTTTAAGACCTTATAACAGTGTAAATGTTTTAAGGGAAAAATTTTAAGGCTTCCGAAAAGTAATAGACTAGTAAAACGACGATTTTTTTACAGATAGGACTAATAATGTGTTTTTCAGAAATTAGAAGTGGGTGCATTTTGTTGAAATGCACATAACAGATGCACTTAAGAAGATCTCGAGGACAGAATGATTTTAAAAAGTATAACTGCATTGTGGCAGCTATAAGGTACTTTTTAAGCGCACTCGTGTTATCGGGCAAATCATCCTCCAGTCAAGTGTAACACCAAGATATTTATACGATTTAACATTTTCTATAACGAAGCAGTTCTCAGAACATGTAAGGGACTCAAAATATGTTTGTGTGGTTGTTCCTGACTTACAAATATTTACAAGTATTACCAAAGTCCAACTCCTTTCCACATAGATTAAAAAAACATCATTTTCGTTTTATCACTAATCACAAAATTATGCTGTTTTAACCAATGACCCAGAATTTTCAGGTCATTATTCATGTCAGCAATCAAGTTTAAAGGAGAGTTACATTGAAAAGCACATGCCATATCATCAGCAAACGCATTAATCTTATTACGAAAGTTCTGAGGAAAGAGTGAGTTAATAAAAAAAAAATAAGAACAGTATCGGTCCTAGCACAGAGCCTTGAAGAACTCCTATGGAGATGTTCTCAAAAGAACTCATTTGTCCAATAATTTTTACCCTCTGTTTCCTGTTTGATAAATATGACCTGAACCAATTATGTATATTACCCCTAAAACCACAATTGTATAATTTTACTAAAACAATATTATGATCGACAGTATCAAAAGCTTTCGTAATGTCAATGGCAGTCAGATTTCTGCAGTTAAAACTATCATAAATATTTGTGAAAAAATTTAACAGAATTTGATCATTCTATTCTTTATAGCTTTTTCAAAAATCTTCATAAACAGTGGAAGTAAAGAAATAGACCTATAATTATTGATAGCAGATTTTTCATCTTTCTTATATAAAAGTAGAGTGCCCAAATACTAGTATGAAAAACTTTAAACAACACCAATGCTAAACATATTGTATTTTTTCTTTCCATTGCAGAAAAATATACTCCAAAATTATAAATAAATTCGGGTTATATGACGTTTCAACACGCAAGGTTTTAGAAATATTAACAGCGATCTGAGTTCCTTCTTCCTCTCCCTGCTAAAATAATTTCAGGAAACAAGCTTGCGATGAGTGAGCCAGAGGCCAGACATCTTGGCCTTAACCTTCGATATCAAACTTTTGGAAAATAAAAAGATCAACAATAATTCTGACAGCGAACTAGAGCCTTTTTGATACCCAAGGTAATTGTGAAACTGACTATAACTTACCAGCTCGGTCCATTAAATTAAGTCAGTCTTTCCTGAATACCCATCACTTCCGCCCGGAATACACTTCAAAACTCTATGGATACAAAAGAGTTGTTAAGGCTTGTGGAGGAAACAATAGCAGCGGGCAATCCATTTAAACTGAATTCAGATTCATATGAATGTGAAATATTTTCATAAAATCAAGAGAAATAAGTTTTATTCCCCAAAAAACACATGACATTTATCTCGGTTTTTATTTAATTCAATTCATGCAAAACACGTTGTGGATTTTTTAAAACATTTTTACATCCCTTTCGGAGTAAATATCCATGAAAAGTATTATTTTAAACCAAAATTCATAAAGCACCCCAAGACCATGATTAATGCAAAGTGCTTGTGAAAATGCCAAAAACTTTTTTCATACAAATTTGATACGTACGAGTACCTATACTTTACGTTATACAAGTGATTCTTATTCAATTATCAATGGCATAACTTACTCCTTCGGATTGCTGCTAAATGTTCACCTATAATGTGGGGTATTCCTCTAGAAATAAACTTTGAGTTTCGGAGTTTATATTCATATGTATGCCGATACAAAGTTGCTATATGTCTTTACAAAGCTAATGTTATCAAAAAGATATGAACAGTGTCGTTCGAACAATAGCAGTCTCAAAAGAAAAGTTTTTTTATTTCTTAATTTTTATTTATTTATTTATTTATTTATTAATTTTTTTTTTTTTTTTCATGGGAAGGTGAGAAATCTCCATAGACACTATAGGCCCGGAGCCTATAGTAGTGTGAGATTCTTACTCACTAAAAAACACCTCCTTTATGCAAACCACGACTGGGTTCACACTCAAAAAGCAGTTCTTCTATCGCATTTTATTTTGTTTTTATAAGATATCCTGCAGGCGATTTTCCATTGAAAATTGCTGTGTACCTTAGAAAAATTACACGCTGCTAATCGCCCTCGATAAATATTGATAATTAAAGTTGAATTTTGCAAAACTGAGTTCACTCAACGACTGTGAACTGACTGAGTTCACACTCAACAAGCAGTTCTTCTATCGCATTTTATTTTGTTTTTATAATTTTCCTTTCCAGATTGAAAATTCCTGTGTACTTTAGAAAAATTACGCGCTGCTAATCATCGCTCATCGCTCTAGATCGAGAGGCTTAGTCCTTTTCAGACGGCGCAATATATTTGTCTCGTCGAGGATCTGTTGAACAGAAATATTCGTATGACCTTGTAATCGATTATCATGTTCTCGCGCAAACATTTTAATTACGTTCTGAACGTTTTCGACTCCTAAGTCTCTGTGGATATCATCGTTTCTAATATACCACGGCGCATTAACAATACCTCGAAGAACTTTGTTTTGGAATGTCTGTAATACAGTAATGTTACTATTTTTAGTACAACCCCAAAGTTGTACACCATATGTCCAGATCGGTTTTAGCACTTGCTTGTATAACAGCAGTTTGTTCTCCAAGCTAAGCTTGGAATACTTTCCAATAAGCCAGTAAATATCTCTATATTTGATTTCAAGCTCTTCACGTTTTTTCTTGACTTGTGCTCTCCATTTTAGTTTAGCGTCGAGTGTCATACCGAGATATTTGGCCTCGTTCGCGTAAGGAATTCGTACTGCGTTGATAAACACCGGTGGATTCTCAATTTTCTTGAGAGTGAAGTTGACGTGGACAGACTTGCTTTCATTAAGCGCGATTCGTCTAGTCTTTGTCCAATTGTTAATCCGTGTAAGGGCACGTTGCAACTTGGCAGTTGCTTCTTCGACTGTTTTAGCCGTTGCCAAAATGGCAGTGTCATCAGCAAATGTGGCTAGAGCAGTGTCGTCCGTTTGCGGTATATCGCGGATAAAAAGCAAATATAGCAGAGGGCCAAGTACACTTCCTTGCGGCACCCCCGCCTTTATTGACTTAAAAGTGGAATATTCGTTTCCGTGTCTCAAACGGAATAGTCGGTCTTCTAGATATGAACCTAAAAAACAAGACAGTTGCTGGGGTAGGGCTTGTCGGAGTTTATATCTTAGGCCTTCATGCCATACCTTATCAAAGGCTTGCGAAACGTCAAGGAATGCGCTTGAACAGACTAACTTACACTCGATTGCTCGTTCAATTACATCGGTTATTCGATGCACTTGGTCAACTGTAGAGTGTTGGCTTCTAAAGCCAAATTGATGATCAGGCAAGAGGTAATTTGTGTCGGTAATTGGTTTAAGACGATTAAGAAGGATTCGCTCAAAGACCTTCGATGTAATCGGGAGAAGCGATATTGGTCTATATGACTTGACTTCAGTCAGCGGTTTACCAGGTTTCGGAACCATAATAACTTCGGCTACTTTCCATTGGTGCGGTACGTGCTCTAATCTAATGCTGGCATTTATAAGATAGAGCAGCTTTAGCAAACCTTTTTTCGGCAACGCTTTAAGTATCTCTCCCGTTATTAAGTCATATCCCGGGGCTTTATTGGGCTTAAGCGTGTCTATAACTTGTCTAAGTTCCCTAAGTGTAGCCTTTTCTACTGCAAAGTTTGTCGTCACGTTTAGCGTATTGAGATTCTCTGGAAGCCCTTTCCCGTCGAATGGTTTAAATGTTTCTGCAAGATGGTCGGCGAAAACATTAGCTTTTTCCTTATCTTCTTTCGCCCAGTCATCTTGGTTTCTTCTTATTGGCGCCACGTGTATTTGGGGCTTTCGAACACTTTTAACGGCTCTCCATATGGAGTAGTTGGTATCCTTTGTCGCTGTGAGTCTTTCAAGGTAGTTATTAATACCTTGATTATTGAAGTCCTTTATCGATTTTTTCAACAAATTGCAGAGCCTATTGAAGGACGTTTTATCTTGTGGTGCCCGGGTTTCATAACACTTTTTCCGCGCTCTTCGTTTCTTCCTTATCATTTCTCTGATTTCCGGTGGATATCTGGGTAGTCTTTGTTTATTAACCAAGGATTCGCACAGTGAGAGGATAACTGGAGAATGATCGGAGGAAAGATCGGAGCCCTCTTCAACTTTGACGTAACTAGCGTTTACTCCTTTTCCGATAAATAAGTCTATTAAATCGGGTGTTTTGGTGATATCCGAGGGCCAATATGTCGGCTTGCTTGTTGTATAAAAATAGCAACCACATTCCATACCAGCCCTGTAAAGAGTTTTGCCTTTTAGAGAGATACGTCTTAAGCCCCAAAAGGTATGCTTCGCGTTAAAGTCGCCACCAATAATGAAGATTGGTCCAAAAGAGTTGAATAGGTCAATAAATTCTTGTTTTTCTATTTTGCAGCGCGATTGGCAATAGATTGAGGATATATTAAAAGAGTAATTTTTATTTTTTGCGCGCACCACGCTCATTTGAAATTTGTCAAGTTCAATTATTGCTTCCAAAGTATGTTCAATGCAGTCTCTTATGAATAGGGATAATACACCTCTTGCGTTTCCCGATGGATGATGAGCGTGGTAGTAGCGGTAACCTTTTACTTCCACGCGCGATTCTGTTGCCAGGTGAGTTTCAGAAATTAAACATATGTCAATTTTTCCTGCATGAAAATATTTAGTTCATCAAGCCTTTTCTGTAGCCCGTTGGCATTCCACGCAAGTATATTGAGCTTCTTTGCCATAATTAGTTACAGAAATTGGCTTCGAACTTAAGAAACCGTTCAACTATTATCTTATTTATTTTAGTTCTTCTAGTTTTTCGAGAATTACTGATAACACATTTGAGGCAGAATCCAGTGATGTACAGTTAGTCATATTAACTCGTGCCGCTATTTGCGCGTAAGTTTTTCCACTTTCCACATGCCCATTGTGGACTACGCGACTTCGCAGCCTCGATAATTAGCTGGATGTTTTCCCTTGCAGTTAATGCATATCGCTGGGGACTCTTTCGCGGCATTGCACCATCGAGTCAGATGTTTGCCAGCGCATTTTACACAGCGAGGTTCCTTCTGGCAGTAGACCTGAGTATGGCTGAATCCCTGGCAACGTGTAAATTGGGGAATCAGCCTAGAGTTTTTCCGCGGAGGTTCAATTTTGACAAGTCCCAAAATTGAATTTATGGCATATATTCTTTCTGGGCTTTCGGTTTTGTCGAAAGTTAGCCTAAAGAGCGGAAGACCGCGTCTTGGGGTCGTCCTCTCGATTTCAACATTGTGCTGTTTTTGCGCAAGTATATTAACTGCGTCGACTATCTTAAAATCTTTATTTTTAAGGTCATTTACGATACAATCCTCTAGCTACAACGCGTATGGGTCTTTCCGTTTATTTTCGTAGGTATGCCATTGAATCTTCTCGGCATTTAATTTTTGCGAAAGCGAATGTCGTAAATGTAACGTTATGTAGCAATTAAAGGCCAAGTGAACATCTGACGATTCTAACCGATTATAATATAATATACAGTATTGTGCAAAACAACAGCAACAAATTAGCTCTCACATTAATGTGGAAATATCTTTTTCCGAATAATCTTTCAAAAAAAAAAAAATAATAATAAATAAATAAAATGTCGATTTATGTAATGACGAAATTGTCCCGTCACGTAAAGTTTTCGTATTTTTGACGTATTTAAGATTGCTTCCTCCATATGTTAAGTTCACCAATAATTCAATTTGGTTATCTTGCTCGGCCGGTTGACCATCGGAATAATTTAAAAAAGTGATTTAATTTGTGCTGAGATAGTTTTAAGTGAAGATACAACAGAATCTATAAACTACCATAAATACGAAAAAAAAAAATCATTCGTACCACTTGTGAAAATTGCCATAATAAATTTTGTGTTTGTGCTGCCAATATATAGTATTGTAAAGGGCATGCTTATCAACTTTAATATAGTTTAATCGTTCTGTAAAACAAGGCGAAGAATGGATTCTGAAATTGTTTTGTTTCTCGTGTTTTGTTACACTTATCCAATGATTAAACGGGGGAAAAAAATCGGTGATGTTTGCTATTAAAATGATTTGCTATAAACAAGTGAATCATTATGATGACTGTTATCTTTGTTTAACTAAAGTCAAAGGGTTTTCAAAAAAGTTTAAAAACAAAATAGAATACCCTTAAGTAGTTTCTATGCCCATGCCAATACCTCATAGTGAAGATTTGCTGTTCCCACGCCAAGAACACAAGAACCATGTGTAAAGTCAAGTGATGTGGATGACCGTGAAGAAAATTATTCGCTAGATAAGGAAATATCCGTATATGTACATGCTAGAAGTTTATTGAAAAAAACCCATATTGTTCAGCAACAGAGTTGAACAATTTGTCCCGTAAATTAAATTTATCCATCTGTTAGTACCAGAAACTAATATACAAACATTTAGCTACCTTTTACACGGAACGAAGCCATATACATAGCACCGGCAATACTTGTGGATTATTGAGACATATTATTTATAAGCGTAATATAAATTGACTTAAAAACAAAAATATTATGTTTCCCTGTAAAAGAAAAAGAATAAAAATAGTTCTGTATGATGTGACGCATGCATCTTTTATTTAGTTGAAATAGTGTCTAATGAATTGAAACAAAAAATTTCTTTAAATGCTTCAATTTCAAGGACTGTAGTTAATATTTTCTAATTTAAACACTTCCGCTTTTGGATCCATAGAGTGTTTCTTAGCATGAATTTCATCCCCAATACACTGCAAAATGTGAAAATTAGAAATGCCTGTGATGGGTTGCACTTCATTCCATGGCGATATTTCATCAATCTTGCATTTGATTTCATCCTCTGAAATGTAGACTACTTTGGTGTTTGGCACCAAAGATGAAGCAGCAGAAGCTAAATCTAAGGCAGACTGCACAATTAAACCGTTGCCTTGAGACATAGACTTTTGTTTTATTAAACGTTTAATATTTCCACCTATTTCATCGATGATACCCTTTCCATTCGAAGTCGCAAAATACTTCCACATGAATGAAGAGAGTTAAGTTTTTGAATTCGGAAGATGGACCATCACTCCATATAACATTGGTTATATCTTCACTTCTCCTGTCAGACATAATAGAGTCTAATATATAGGGTTTTCCAATAGAGACTTGACAACTTTGAATTTAATTTTTGAACGCACTCTTTCACTAATCATCAAATTGTCACTGTCAATTTATTCAGTAAACTCAACATTTTCATCATAATAAAGTACACTAACGAGCAACATCTGCAAATTATAAAAAATTTCTACAGATATTCGGAGTCGCAAAATCATCTTCAGTGACGAAGCTCATTTTTGACTCAATAAGTTCGTCAATAAGCAAAATATGCGTTATTGGTCGGATAAAAACCCACATGTGCTTCATGAGTCACCACTTCATCCACAAAAAATAACTGTTTGGTACGGTTTGCATGCCGGCGGCGTTATTGGGCCATATTTTTTCGTCGACGATAACTATCGTCACGTTACTGTGAATTGTATGCGTTATCGCGCCATGATCACTGATTATTTTTGGCCCGAATTGGAACATATGGACTTGACCGACATGTGGTTTTAACAGGATGGTGCCACAAGCCACACAGCACACGCTACAATCGATTTATTGAAGAGTAAGTATGGTGAGCGTGTTATCTCAAAACATGGGCCAGTCGATTGGCCACCTCGTCTCGTGCGATTTAACGCCGCTTAACTATTTTCTGTGGGGCTACGTTAACTCATTGATTTATGCCAACACGCCGACTACGTTGGAAGAGCTCAGAGTCAACATTTAACGCGAAATAGCGGCCGTTTAGACCGAAATGTGTAACCGAGTCGTTGAAAATTGGGTCCAACGAATCGAACGCTGCAAACGTGCCCGCGGTGGCCATATGAACAAAGTCGAGTTCCATTCATAAATGTTTTGATTGTACTTCAAGCTAATAATAAAGTTTTGAAATATCTCAAATGGTTTGCCTTTTATTTAAAAAAAAATTGTCAAGACGTTGTTAGAAAACCCTATATAATTAACAAATACAAATATTGCATTTTTTTTTGTGTGTCCGAACATATGGCATAAGATTGCATATGTCACAACTTTAAGACATTGCAAAATCGATTTCCAAAATTTGAGTTGATGATGCTACTTTAACTTCATCATTTTGTATTCTTTTAATATTAACATGTTTTAAGAAACTACCAAAATTTTCATCAGTTTTTTGTAATAATTCTCCAATTAATAATATTAATAATGTTAATAAGGGATGTTTAGTCCTTTGAGCTTCATTATAAAATTTTCGTGGATAACAGCATTCATTTGGGGTATCTTTTAGAAGTAAGGTATTTTTTGGACGTAAGCTACAAAATTTGGAAAAACCAATTCTTATATCTACAAACTCTTCTTCGAAAATGAAGAAAGCCACCTTGAGAAACATTGTCTAATAATGTTTTTGAAGGATTCTTTTTTGACCAGTTTCCCAAACAGCTATACTGTTTGGGACTTTGACTACACATTTTTTTTTCTTTTTCAGACAAGTAGGAAGACTTCTTAAGCATTTAAGAACGGCTTTGCTATATGTTTGCCGACACCTATAGGGATAATAATTCGTAGTTATGGAGACGTCGGCGTTTTGGAAAGTAGTTGGTAACGATTCCGTTTTTTGTGTTCTTTGCCTTTCCCTCTCCCTGCGTTTTTTTTATATAATACCACGCGCGCACCAAGGGGATATGAATACCCTTTTAATGGATTTTTCTCCAGGGCGCGGGCGGGTGGTGTAGTAATACACTCAGGTGTATTAGGTTTCGATATTTTTCCCAGAGGTGCTTGTCAAACTGGACGGGACGAGCTAGTACATCCTCAACCAATGGGTCTTAAGTACGTTCGTTACATTTAGCCCAGCCAGCAACCACTCCAACATCAGTGTTATGCCTTCATGTCAGAGTTGACGCCGACGGGATTTTCATATAACTACATAAAAATTCCACGAAAAGACTTTCAGAGAATTGCCTCGCACAGGATTCGAACTCACGACCCTCTGCTTGAGGAGTCTATGCATATACCACTACACTACGGCCACCCCGTGGATCACTTTTTCGCTTCCTTGATTCTTCTAAATCTATTCTAGACATACCTTCCTTTAGTGATTTTCTTTAATTTTTTGCTCTCTCGTTTTCTTTTTTTCTATATTCTGGATCCGTCAGTTTCTTCTTATTCCTATATTTCATTGCTCTAACAGTATTTGTACTCCTTTTCGTATTCTCCATCGTAGATTAAAAAGGCTAAATCAAAAATTCGACCATAAGATCTTTCAACCTAGTACAAATGAAAATATACCTAAAAACGTGACTCACACGACAAAACAATTAATAGCAAATTGAAAGCAAGAAAAAACTGCATAAGATTCAAATATAGACAATCTACTACGAAAAAACAATAAGTTGTTTACCTAAGAAAAATTAAGATACTATACGACTCACAATGGAAAACAATGTCTTTTTAGCGTGAAGTACGCGACAAAGATCATTCAATCTGAAAATACCGTTTTCTTATAAAATGAGAGAAATGAGAAAAATAAATGCAGTATTAACTGTTCCAGTTAATGTATGTTAAGTGATTTAAAAAAAATCAGTTATTAACGATTCCAATCAGAAAAAAAGAGTATTAATTTCGGGATATACATGATTTTTAAGTAAGACCACTCAATGGTGAAGTGATAGGGTAATACATCTCGTTAAATTTGGGTATTTCGTTTATTTTATTTTTTTTTTTTTTAAAACGTAAAAGAAAATAAGAATTTAAATATGCAGAGATTGATTCGGCATCTTAAAATATTATGTATAATATTTTTGAAATTTAACTAATTTTTACCGATTTGTGTGGAATCCCCTATTAACGGATTGATAATTGAATTACGGATCACATACAGAACAAGTGAGTGGCGTCTCTTTATTGGTGGATCTAAAACGAGTTTAAAATCAGTTCTCCTAAATAATGGTGGCGAACATCTATCTATACCTGTAGCATATTCAATAAAAAGGAATAAACGATACTATGCAATTTATATTAATCTTAATAAAGTATAGAGACTCAAGTTGGAAAGTTTGTGTGGACTTAAAAGTGATAGCCTTGTTACTAGGATTACAAGGTGTCTTTACGAATTTTTTATTGCTTTTTATGTATGTGGGATACTCGAGCTACAGAGAAATACTACTTGGTCAAAAATGAGATCGGAATTTATTGCTGTACAAATGGTTGTCAAATATTCATCTCTGATTAAGCCACAAAATGTTCTTCTTCCACCTTTACACATAAAGCTGGGTTAAATGAAGAATTTCGTAAAAGCTATGGACTACACTGGTGAAGGCTTTTTACATTTAGCTTGGATATCATTGAAAGCTGTAATAAATGGGCTTTTAGGAAATCATCGAGTCGACAACTCTGAAATGTTAGTCGCAAAGTTTTTAAAAGGATTTAGGTTGCAGAATATCCTTGAAAATACATTTCTTGCATTCACATTTTGAATCTTTTCAACGAACAGGGAGAACGCTTTCACCAGCACAAAAAAAAAGATCCAAGAAAGTGATCGAGGTCGATGGAGCCATGTTAGGGGATTACTGTTTGTCTTTAATACAAGAAGATTCAACAAATCACAAATGTAAAAGCTGAATCATAGAATACATGTATTCTTTTCAGCGTCCTTTCAGCGACAAATCAAAGTTCAATCTTGTCAATTCGGATGGTATGTCAACAGTAAGACGTCAGAAAGGAGAGAGACCTAATCCTCAGAACTGCAAAGTTACATCAAAGCGTGAAGGTGGTAGTGTGATATTGTAGACATGCTTCTAGCCCTTTCACCAGATTGATGGGACAATTAATCGTTTAAAATATAGCAATATTATGGAGATGTAAATGATGTCTCATGCTGAATGGAATATGCCACTTCGATTAGTGTTTTAGCACAATAACGACCCGAAGCATGCTTCGAAGGAGGTACAGGATTGGTTAAAAGAAAATAGAGTGCGAGTTCTTGATAGGACAGCACAACCACCAGATTTGAATCTCATTGAAAATCTGAAGGGTTGCAGGAGAACATTTTATAATTAAATCAGAACTGTTTCAAGCATTAAAAACTGAATTGTAAAAAATACCGGAGACCACAATTTCAAATTTAATTTCTTCGATGCCACGCAGATGTTATTAAAAATAAGGGCTCTTATACAGAATATTAAATTTGTTGCTTTAGTTTTGCATATACTTGATTTTGTTATGATTTTTTATTTACGAGTTGTTATTCTTTTGGAAAATACCATATACTACAATGTTTCTGTTTCATCACTACATTCATTTACATTTTGATTTTTTAAGAAAGTTCATTAGACAAAACATTGCACAATACTGTATATAAAAATGTCAGAAAAACGATAAGGAAGAGTACAATGTATTTGTGGTTATCTAAGTAACGATTTTGACTTAAGGGATAGGATAAGATCTAGCACAAAATCTCGTAACAAGTACTATAGGGTGATTCATCGTGCAGTTTGATTTATAATATAAAATGAAACACATAAATTTGAAAGCGAACTAAAAATTTTTATTACCAAATAAAGAAACAATTCATGGCATTTACTCTCTAAATTACATTATGTAAATGTTGGTCACGTCTACGTCTCAGGTGGTTAATTCCGAAGGTCTAATTTTGAGTGACTCGTTCAAGCAAAGCGACTGGTATCTCGTAGATAACACGAGTAATGTTGGCTTTCAAAGCGTCAATCATTACTGGCTTATTCTCGAAGACCTGAGACTTTACATATCCCTAGAGAAAATAGTCCAAAGGTGTGATATTGCACGATCTATGTGGCAAATTTACCGTAGCAAAACGTGAAATTAAGTCTATTGTTTCACGCGCTGTATGGCTTGTAGTGCCGTCTTGTTGAAATCAGAGCTCACCGAGACCATGTGCTTGAATTCCAGGAAGCACACAGTCTGTTAACATGGCGCTATAACGGTTACCATTGACGGCAACATTCTGATTTGCCTCATTTTTGAAGAAATATTGACCAATGATTCCACCAAATCTTCGGGTTGCTCATCAGCCTTAATACGGCAATTCTGTTTATTAACGTATCCACTGAGCCAGAAATGGGCGTCATCACTAAACAAAATTTCACGATAAAACACCAAATTTTCATTGAGTTTTTCCAGAGCCCATTCACTGAAAATATGATTCAAGTTCAAGTCGTCTGGCTTAAATTCTTGCACAAGTTGAATTTTGTACGCTTTAAGGCCGAGACCCTCACGTAAAATACGCTAAGTTGTCGAATACGCCTAGCGAAGCTACTAAGAACGACGACGAATCGATTCGTCACGGTCTTCGATTACAACCTCAGCTACAGCTGCTATAGTCTCTTCACTACGTACTGGATGTGGTCTAGTTGGCCGAGTATCATCTACTAATGTAAACTGGCACTCAAATTTGTGAATTGTATTAGCAATAGTGGTTTCAGTAGGTCGATTATATGCACCGTAATTTTCTCGAATCACACGAAAAACATTTCTCACAGAAATTTTTTTTTTTTTTTTTCGCAATACAGCTGAACAATTTGAAGACGCTGTTGTGGTGTGAGTCTTTCCATGATAACTTTCCAAGCAATACTGAACAAAAAGTGCGTATTTTGGCTTTCGTTAAGGTTGTTTTGGAATTTATATTGACTGGTAAAAGGAAGAAATAAAAATAAAAGAAGTAAGAGGAAACGAAACCACTGCACAAGGCAGGAACGTACGCGTTTATACATATATTACTAAACCTACTCTAACGTAATCTCTATAACCGACCTTATTTAATAAATTCAAAAAAGCTAAATGTAAAGCTAACATAACCCTATCAACTCTACGCTAAAATAAAATATTTCGGTATCACATAGCGATGCCAGCTCGTTACGCCCCGATATAAGCCTGATATTATTGCCTCAAGATAGCTAAACCCACATTTCCGCACCTAAATGTAACAAATTGATACCACTCTGACCGAATTTGTGAACAGTATTTCCCGTTACGTCATCACGTCATTACGTCATTAATTTAAAATGCAAGTCTGTATCTTAGACTATGCAAATTGAATAAATACTATCCTAGTTCACAAATATCTACTTTTTTATTTTAATATGAATATATGTATGTACGCGCATAACACATGGGCTGTGTTGCCGTTTTATAGTGCAATAAAACACAAATTTTTTGCAAAATTCTACTTTATTTATCAATATAGTTAGTTGCCTTCGAGAGCGATACACTGATTGAAACGATTTTTCAATCTTTCGATATCAGTTTTGTAGTACGGTTTAGCCTCAAAATAGGCCTCTGTTTCGGCGATTACTACTTTCCGGCGAGCATTCTTTTGAGGTCTGCGAACACAGGATAGTCGCTGGGGGATAAATCTGGAGAATACAGTGGGTGAAGAAGCAATTCGTAGCCGAATTCATTCAATTTTACCATCGTTTTCATCGACTTGTTACACGGTGCATTGTCTTGATGAAACAGCACTTTCTTTTTCTTCAAATACGGCCGTTTTTCTGCGATTTCGTACTTCAAACGCTCCAACAACGCAATGTAATAGTCGCTGTTGATAGTCCTCACCTTTTGGAGATAGTCTATGAAAATTATTCAATGTGTATCCCAAAATACGGATGCCATAACCTTGCCAACCGACTGTTGAGTTTTTGGTCGTTTTGGACGAGGGTCGTCACCTGCTCGCCACTCAGCTGACTGCCGACTTGACTCTGGTGTGAAGTGATGGAGCCAAGTTTCATCCATTGTCACATACCGACGCAAAAATTTGGCTTTATTGCGGTTGAACAGCCTTAAAGGCTCCTCTGAATCATCAACACGTTGTTGTTTTTGGTCGACTGTGAGCAAACGCGGCACCCACTTTAAGCAGAGCTTTCGCACATCCAAATATTCGTGTATGATATATCCAACACGCTCTTTTGATATCATAAGAGCCTTAGCTATCTCGATCAACTTCACTTTACGGTCATTCGTAATCATTTTGTGGACTTTTTTGATGTTTTCATCTGAAACAGCTTCTTTTGGACGTCCACTGCGTGCATCGTCTTCGGTGCTTGTATGACCACTTTTAAATTTTTCAATCCATTTGACGGTAACACTTATCAAGCCATTTCTTTGCATCGGCTGCATTTTTTCCCATCAAAAAGCAGTGAGAAATCAACACACAAAATTGCTTTGAATCCATTTTTTTTCACAATAGCAAAAGTTGCTTCACTCACAACGCTATATCTCGAGAACTAATCGTCCGACAGCTGTTAAATTTATACACGTATCTTTTGAAGGTTGGTACTAACTGAAAACGGTATTCAGTTATTAATTCAAGTAGTGCCCTCTCTTAGAAACGGACTTTTCAGCGCATGTATTATGCATATGGGTCATTCCACAAAAGACCGACCGATGTTCTATACGACCCACCTCCGATTTGGCTCATTACTGGTAGAATTACTTACGAAAATTATAAGGCAAAAAAGTTTTACAGAATTTCATATAATTTTATGAAATACATGAATGATAGAGCTTGTAATTAAGGCGAAGAATTATCCAAATATCGTTGTGGTGGAAAAAAGTCAAAAAAATTAACGAAAGAAGTTTTCTCTGTCAAACAAGGATACGTAGAACGAAATCCGGGAATAAACAAGAGTTCACAGAATGTTAACATAAAATAATAGTGCGGATTAAATCTACAACTCAGAAGATTGCAAACACTGTTAAAAAGAGGTTCAAGGGCTCAGAGAATAAATATTACTCTAATTGCAGCAATTTGTAACCAAGGAATTATACATGCGCTCTAAGAGGATTTTTTCATCCCTTAGTGATGGCTAACACTAAAATCCATAAGACACAAGAAGTTCAGGACACGTTATCTAACATACTAAGCATTTCAGATTGAAATCAAAAATCTTTTTCAAAATTAAGTGACCTCAGCAGGGACCATAACTTTGTTACAGTTACTGAAGATAGTTTGCAACAAATTACACAAACTGAATTTATGTAATAGATATGATTTTACTCATTCCTAAGGTAACAAATGGACTAGAACTTTTTTTAAAAACCTTATTTTGTTTTATGAGGTTTCTAAGTTTTTATGCAATTATAAAGTTCGGATAAATTTATGTTTTAGTTTAAATGATTCGCTTTTGATTTTTGGGTATATATTTTAATTCGTGCGGTTTTTTCTCCAAAATTTGAACGTTTATTTAAGAAAAACATGTACAATAGTATTACTCGAAGTATTGCCCATCTGAAGCTATGACTTTTTCCCATTTTTCTAGCAATTTGTGGATCCCATCCCAAAAGAACTGCGCCGGCTTGGCAGCCAAGAATGAATCAAGCTAATTTTTGATATTCTGCCCTGATGTGAACCGTATTTCAGTGAGGGCGTTCTGCATCGACCGGAACAAATGGTAGTCAGAAGGGGCAAGGCTTGTGCTATAAGGCGGGTGGGGTAAGACTTCCCATCCACTGTTTTCTAAATAGTTCTTAAACGGAATAGCAACGTGAGGCCGAGCGTTGTCATGATGGAAAATTATTGCATCGTGTCTGGTCGCATATTCCGGGCGTTTTTCGGCTACTGCTCTCTTCAAACGGATTAATTGTGTTCGGTAGTGTTGTCCATTGAAGGTTTCATCCGGTTTTAGCAGCTCATAATACACCACACCCATCTGATTGCACCAAATACAGAGCATTACCTTCGCGTCATGGATATTCGGCTTTGCCGTTTATTTGGCTGGTTGGCCGGGTTTCACATATGATTTTTTGCACTTGGGGTTGTCGTAATAGATTAAGTTTTCACCACCAGTAACAATTTGCTGCAAAAATGACTTCCTTTTGTGGCGTTTCAGCAGCATTTCGGACATGAAAAAACAGCCTTTCGACGTCTCTTGGCTTGAGTTCATGTGGAACCTAATTTTCTTGCTTTTAAATATCTTCAAACTTTTTGGCTGCCCAGGACGTTCATCGTCTTCCAAGCCAAAATCACCACTTTTAAACTGTGCAAACCACTTTTGGAACGTTCGCTCAGATAGCGCATGTTCAACATAAACTTCCACCAAAATACGATGACTTTCGGCAGCATTTTTCTTCATATTAAAGTAATGAAGAAGAACTCCCCGCAAAGGTTCGACATATTTGAGTGAAAAAAAAAAAAATTGTTGTTTACTCTTCAAATGAATGTCATATACTGAAATGACGTACAATGACAGTAGCTTTCCAACGCATGTTCCAATGGAATAATAACAATGGATCAATCTTCGAGTGATTTCGATAATGGATGGCTTTAATTGTTCGGTATTTCAAAAAAAAATTGTTCTTGGGCAATATTTAAAGCTTTCAACGTGTTTAGTGCGCTCTGACATTAATTTATTACTAGTGAGCTAAAGTCAATGTATTGGTAAAATGAAATACGGAAGTTTCCGTGTTTAATTTAAAATCTTAAAGTTGATTTCTGCTTTTATTTTTTATTTAAGAAAAGATTCGATTGCAAAGAAGTACAACACTTATCACTTCTTCACTCTCTTTTATTCAATACACACAAATGCAGCCAAATGATCTTAGACTGTTTCAAATGTGATGTGACAGTGAAGCTACGTAAAAATGTGTCATGCAATGGTATTTGTGAAAGATTCTTCTAATTTACGTGTGTAAAACATACTATCCGAATGTGATCTAATTTGATCAGAGAAAAACCGTCAAATATAAACATTTCAAAAAACCAGAATTCCAACAGAGCTGAATTTTGGTAGAAACCTTGGGTACCCATGTTTGTGAAAATATCTATTTACGGTCAAAGGCCAAAATATTCGGTTTTTTGGATTTTTCTTGAAAACGGTAAGTTTTATCAAAAATAAAGCCCACACAAAAATTGTAGATTATAAAATTATCTACAAAAATAGTCCTCATACTTTTATTCCGAATCAACATTTGTAAGATATCGCCATTCTAAAAGTTGAAGGAATTACATTCTACATGATATCCACACATTTCTACACCACCTGTGAGGTAGTGCAATTGGCGCGTTTTTTTTAACGTGGTTTCCCCGGTAGGCTTACTTCACGATCTATTATGACGAAGTTTTATGGGTAAATACTATATTTACTGCATGATGATTATTGATTGAATTAAACTGTAGTTCTGATTTCTGTTAATATATTAATCTGATTCAAACTCTTCAAATTCGACTTTTACAGTCATGTTAAAGTTCTTTTTCTTCCTCTTCTTCTTACTGCATGTTCATAAATTGTTCAACTCAAGTTGAATCACCTTGACTTAAAATGTTTTGGTAATTGTCGACAAAACAAATAAATGTTAATTTTCCCGACTTTTCTGTAATAATATTTCTACTACCATACTTCACTTTCAATCATATTTTTATAATTCTGTTATCTAAAGCTATACTTTTATTAATATTCTTTAGTTCATCCAATGTAAACTGGCAATCATCATTAATTTCTTTAAACTTATAAACTTCCTATTCTACCCCCAGTATTAGGTCTCAGGAAAAATTTGCAACAATTGTCATGATACTTAGCCTCAGCAGCAACTAAATCATACTTAAAATTAATACGTGCAGTAACAGCTTTTGATACGTCATCAGAACGATTTTTAGCTACTTTCAAAACGGACTCTTTGAATGAAAGTGTAGTAACTTTATAAATTTTTCTTCGACGATGCTGCCCTCTATTTTTCTCAGCCTCTTCATCCGCTTCATCGCCCAAAAATAAGCAATACTATATTTTTTTAAAATAAAAGTCTGATTTACTTACTCGCGCTCTAGTACGAGGTGGACTTACTTTTGATGGACCAACTTGTTCATCCTTATGTTGTCTTTTGATAGCAACAATTGAACTTTTCGGGGTGTATGATTTTCTGCAATCCACTTAGATTGTTAAGGACTTTTCAACAAACAAATAATCAACAAACTCATCATCTCTTTCGGTACTTGCATCGATCAAGTTTTCATTCCACATCTAACTGCAACAGTTTCGCCTTCAGTCAAAAGGTTATTGCAAATGAAGCACGATTGTGAAACTTTTTTAAAATAATAGACGCCAGCAATAAACACGTGTATTCACTCGAAAAGAACATTTAACACTTAAAGTATTTCATTTAATCCACTTAAAAAAAGCAGGTATATGAGCGTTGCCACGCGGACAATAGAGTCGACAGATTTTGTTCAAGGCCATTGTATATTTTATACATATAAGAGACAAAAATAGACATTTTTACTTATTTTATTTTTAATGCCTGGCTATTTTTATTTTTCTACATAGTCTCCTTGTAACTCTACACACTTCTCCCAGCGATGCTCCCATCTCTCCAACACGTCCAAATAGTACTTGGCGTTTTTCTCTGCAAAATAATTTTCCCGAAAGTGATTGCCTCCTCATTTGACGAAAATCTCTGTCTTCCGAGCGCAGATTTTAGATGAGGAAACAAAAAGAAATCACTTGGGGCTAGATTTGGTGAATAAGAAGGATGGTCAAGCAGTTCAAACCGTAATTCATGGATTTTCGCCATGGCATCCGCTGAGGTGTGAGACGGCGCGTAGTCTTGGTGAAACAGGATTTTGTTTTTCTGCAAAAATGGTCGTTTTCCGCAATTTTTGACTTCACCTTGGCAACTAATGATGTGTAGTATGCTCATGTAATGGTTTTTCCTTTTCGAAGATAATCGATTAAGACAACTTCTTTACTATCCCAAGAAAACAGTCGCCAACACTTTCCCAGCCAACAAAATCAGTTTTTGCTTTTTTTAGAGCCGGCTCGCCCTTTGCAGTACACTGTTTTGACTGATGTCTTGTTTTGGGTGTAAACTCGTAATGGTGTATCCAAGTTTCATCTACAATAATTAATCGGCGCCAAAACTCGGATGTTTACGGCAACATTTAAATTAAGCTGCCCAAAATTTCACTTCGGTAAATGATGGTGCAGAGTTCCCATATACAGAGTCCAACTCATTTTTAATTTGCGTAGGCGTATTGACTTTTAAAAATAAAAATCGATACTCAATTTTTTCCATTTTCACAAAAAACACTCACATCGGCTCACTCAAATGACTGTCAACTAAAAACTGCACGTCCAAAATGACTGTAACTTCGGTAAGTAACTGTCAAAAGATTCAAAACTAGCATTCACTAGCTTTTATTGACGAGTTCCGCTAAACTTTTCAGACAACATCATGTAAAATGTAAATCCTTCAACTTTTAGAACGACAATATTTTAGGATGATTCTTAGGAAAATAAAGTATAAGGACCTTTTTTGTAAATAATTTTATAATTTACAATTTTTGTCTTGAGTATATTTTTAATAAAACCTACCGTTTTTGAGAAAAATCCAAAAAACCGAACATTTTGACCTTTGAACTTGAATAACTTTTTTAGCACACATGGGATCTATGGGGACTTTTGGCACGTTACTAGGTGGAGTGAAAAGTAGCCTCCTTGATGTGCCAAATTTCAGTGTGATACTGTCTTTAGTTTTGTTTTGACAGCTGATTGTTGTTGACGTGTTTGGCATCATGTTGAGTATGGAAAAAACGATTTTCGTTCTTTCATAAAACATTATTTTTTGAGAGGCAAAACGGCGATGGAAACAAAAGAAAAGTTAAATAAATATTATGGGGCTAATGCTTCGTCAGACTGCACCGTCAAATATTGGTTTCGAGAGTTTCGTGGTGGCGGCAACTCCACTACCGATCAAGTCTTCAGCGGCATGCCCTCCGATGCGGTTACAGAGGACAATGTCAAAAAATACATGAAATGGTGTTGGCTGACTGGAAAGTGAAGGTGCGTGAGCTAGCAGATACCACAAAGACTAGTACTGAGCTCACACGCCATATTTTGGGCAATATTCTGCATATGAAAAAGTTATCCTGCCGCTGGGTGCCATGCATACTCACTCCTGACCAAAAATACGAACACGAGAGCACTTCGAAAGAGTGTTTGGACTTGCTGATGCGGAATCGGGCGGGCTTTTGGCGTCGATTGGTAACTGTTGAACATCAGAGAACAGAATGACTGCCCGGCAATGGACTGAAGCCGGCACGAGTGCTCCGAAGCGGCCGAGGGAGGCTCGATGGGTCGGAAAGGTTATGGCGTCGGTTTTCTGGGATTGTCATGGCATACTCTTCGTGGACTACCTCGAAAAAGGAAAAACTATCAACAGCGCGTATTGCTGTGCATTATTGGAGCGATTGAAGGCTGAAATCGCTGCAAAACGGTCGCACATGAAGTGAAAAAAAGTTTTGTTTTTACAAGACAATGCACCGGCGCACAAGAGCATCACAACCATGGCTAAAATCAATAACTTACGGCTCCAATTGCTATCGCATCCACCGTTTTCACCCGATTTGGCTCACTCGGACTATTATCTCTGCCCAAGCCTCTAAAGATGGCTCATCAATTAAAAATTCTGTTTTTTTTTTTTCATTCCCAAGGAGGTTACTTTTCACCCCACCTAGTATTTTTTCTTGTGTACCCAAAGTATCTACCAAAATTTAGCTCTATCAGAGTTTTTGTTACTTGATCACTAGTTTTATGACGGGACTAATAAGTATAAGATAAGAAATGTAGAGAGTATCCTGTTTGAATGCTGAATAAAGTGAGTGATATGATAAACGTTGTGATAGATCAAAATACAAAAAATTTGAGTCAAAATGAGTGACGAAAGAAATAATCAAACAAATAAAAAAAAGTAAATATAATTAAGCCAAAGCTTTCTTATTCCGGTCAAAAGAGAAACCCCAGCTATAATTAAAGCAAAGATAACATGATAACAAAAAAATAAAGATTGATGTTAGGGAAAAAATAGTTCCATCCTCATTGGCCATAAAAGTTAATGGTGTAACTAATAAAAGAGACGGAGTAGTTGCGATAACGTGTGATGACAAGGATTCAAGGAAAGTAAATCATAAAATAAAACTCGGAATAGATTATGATGTGACAAGAAAACCTTCCTTTTATGTTATTTGGAGAAGGGAAAAGTGAGAAAATGAAGTATTAGAAACTGTTATCAAAAATCAAAATGACATAGTTAACCGACTGAAGTGTTTAAAAGAATAATACACCGGTATATAGCTACGAGTATACCTAAGGCAATTATTTAATTAGAAAACTAGGAGCGACATAACATAAATTACTTCAAAGAGGTAAAATAAATATTGGGTGGAACAAATATTTTGACTATGACTACGTGCCGGTAAAAATGATTTAGGCTTTAAGTGTAGGGGTATGTATGTATTTTATGAGGCGAAAGCCTATAGAAACGACATTGTCTGTACTAAGTATGGCGATAAACATGAAACAAGAAACAATAAACTGTGATAATGAAACTTTGAAGTGCAATAATTGTGTGATGGCAAATAAAAAAGTTTGGGTTAAAATTGTTTATTAAAAAACTTGAAAAACAATGAAACATAACTGCATATGAGCTACCAACAGATCTGCAAATTATGAAACTTAATATCGAATTTTTTGAATTTGATGAATTTCAAACCATAACAGTTAAAAAACATTTGGATGTGATGCCACTTTCTGAAAATAAAGATTTGTTTGACAGTGATAATAGTGGTAACGATCTATAATGTATTTAGAGTCTAAATTATGTATAATGGTAAAAAAGATTCAGTCCAATGTCATAATGACATACACAAATTATTTGAATTTTTGGTGAATGGTTTCTAGTGTGACAATTTGTTACTACCATATATTTTGTGACATATTTAAAGTTGTAATAGAAGAAATCCATGAATTAAGAAACAATCTGACAGGACTGGGGAGTTTTAATATTTAATGGTACCTGACTAATGATACTTATATTAAACGACAATTAAAATCGAACTACCGCGGAATGTGTAATTGATAACAAAAATGACGTACAACAAAAACTAATTCAAGGAAACCTTAATAAAAAATAAATAGTGAAATACAATGCATAAATAATTAGATAAATGTGAATATAATGGGTGATTTTTGTTTGAATAGTATATGTGAAATAGTGTCAATGTTTTTCAGGAAAATATGTCTTTAAGTTAAAAGTAATAAATGGATCAATATATTCCACAAAATATTAAAAAATAAGAAAATATTATAAAACATGACAGGCAAATATATACAAATACGGAAGAGATTTAATAACACATAGGATAGCTAGAAATAGGTATAAAACAGATATAAAAATTCAATTCATAAAAATTCATAAAAGATAAAATCGAAAATTATAAAAAAACGAAAAAAACTATGTGGAGAAATCTTGAAAACTACTCGGCTAGCTAAGAGTGGCTGTTGGAAAAATCAACTCACTTATTGTGATGCCATAAGGATCTGTGATCCTTCTACTCTTTGAACCAATTCGAACTTAAAATGAAGCGTAGGAAACTGTTAACCCTTATATTTCTAGTTCATAAGTGGAGTTTTCTTCTTTGGGAGAGAGCTAAGCATGTACAGAGTAGTTGAAGGATTGTCACTTTTACCTCGCCCATGCAGCTTCTGCAAAAATTATTATTAAAGACGACAAGCCTTCTTGTACGCTTGCCCTTAGGGGAGTTTCCAATAATGACACCTATGATGGCACTAATACACCATATTTCCCATTTAGAAATACTAAAATCCTAAAGCAATTCAGATCAAGCTTTGGCCAGATTTGTTTGGTTGCTATACATATTTATCCGACCGCCCACCTAAGGTTAGTTCTTTTTTTAGCGGTCAGCTCTAATATTAGTTTGCACGTAGCGATTTGTGTACCGATACTTACTTTTTCCGGTGGGATAGTTGCAATTTTGGCGAATTAGTCGAACTGTTGAACTGCTCTGCCATCTCCCTAAGAGGTGATCTGCGATCGTAGCTGGTTCTAGAACTAAGTGAGAGTCCAGGGACTTCATAGCGACCTGACGATCCGAAAAAAATGCGGATATTCTCTGCAGATATCACAATTTTCTTTAGCCAGGATTTGGGAGATAGAAGGAGAGGCTTAGACTTAGCTTATCTGAGAAAACACAGCTAACAATTCCGATATCAGCTTAGATCCATTTGTGTAAAAGTAGATTGACTTGCCCTCCATGAAAGCATCTTAATCTCAGAAGGATTTATAGGGGAAGCTTACATGAAAGTCTTTGTCAAACCAATGTTGGGGACTAGTGTAATCGATGTTCTCTGGGAGAATTCCTAGCATATTAAAACATAAGCGTGGGCAAATAAATAATTTGTCCACTATGTAGTCGCTTTAAGGTGAATAGCTGCGGTCGCAGCTACTTGCCTTCTAAAGATATCGAGGGGTGTCAAGTGAAACAGAATATCCAATGCCGCGGAGGAAGTCAATGCGATTGACTGCATTGTCTAAAGTCCTCCAACAGACAACCACCACGTAGGTAAGTATAGCCAGTGGATTATGTGAGGTTGAAGGTCCCATTTATTCTCAATGGCTTTCTTGCAAAAGAATAAAGCTACTACAGCTTTATTGACTCTTTTTTGAATGTTAAGTTTCCTGAAAACTGGAAAAGTCAAAGAAACATACATTTTGCTGTATCGGAGAAGACTAGACTGGTACCGTTGATTGAGGTAGGGTCTAAAAATATAATTTAACTGTTAGCATGAAGAAAAATCTAAAAACACTCGTTCGGAATTTAGTCTATTAAAAAAGCAAAAGAAAAGGGAAATAATTATGCACACCACTTTCTCAACATCGAATAATTTATTTTCTTATTCTTTATCCCTACCTAAACGGCAGTCTCTCTCTATTCAACATGAGTAAATTAATTTTGTTTTTTTTTTTTTTATTTTTTCTGCAAATGTTGCCACAATTCGGCCATCCTGACCATTAATCGTCCCGATTATACCAGTTTCAGTGTTTATCCATGGTTTAATATTCGCTACTTCCCATATTCCTCGTACATAATCGTCTTCTTAGTACTTTCTATCTACTCTCATTCGATTTTTAAGGTTCTTATTATATTCCTGTATTTTGACTATCTTTTATTTCGCTTTCTTTCTCATTTGTTTTAAATCTCGCTCATTTGTCATTTCTTCATATCTTAGACTTTTTTCTAGGGTTTCTCTTAAGAAATCTATGGTTATTCCCTTTTGTTCAACTCAAAATAATAATTCACTTGGAGTAGTACCGGTACTTCTATGGATTGTATTATTCAATGTAAACTCAATCTTTGGCAAAATTCCATCTAGTGTTAACACAGTACCAGCATTCGTCAGTTTAGCAATAATTGACGCTAAGCTCCTATTAACTCGTTCTACCTGCACATTAGCTTGGGGTGACCCCGTTGCTATCTTAATGTGTTTCACGTTATTTTCATCAAGAAAGTCCGAAAATCTCTTTGAAGTGTAAGCACTACCTCTATCAGATATTATCACCCCTGGTCTACTATAGAAATTAAAATAACTTCGTAAACAATTAATCACTTCAATAGTTCCTGTCGTTTGCACTGCATACAGTCTAACATGTTTGGTAAATGCGTCTATAACTAGGAAAACGTACTTCTACTTCCCTTTCTTTAATTTTATAGGTCCAAAGTGATGGATGTGTATTGTCTCAAAAGGCAAATTTCCTTCTGGAACAATATGGAGGAGTCCTTCATGTTTCCCCATATTTCAAGGAAAAAACAATACACTTTAAGCAATTAGCGATATGCTCTTTAACCTTTTCTCACATTTTGGGGAACCAGTACGTCCTCCGTATCGTCTTTATCACAGCCCATATGACCCATTTCATCATGGTATAACAGCACGATATTAACTTCCATCGAGGCACATAAAACAAAATTGTATCATTAACTTTCCTATAAACTAAGCCATTCCTCATTTCATAAAAACTACTCTCCTCATTTTCCAACTTTTTCCTTATTGCATTAATTTCGTCATCTTTATTCTAGCTAATTGATAAATTCTGCTCGAATGTATTCTCTTCGAGAATTAAGATACTTGACATGCGACTAAGAGCGTCTACGTGTGTCATCTTTGTACAACTACGATATTCCAAAGTGTACTCATAATTTTGTAACTTCAACGCCCACCTGGCTATCTTTGGATTTATCTCTCTTTTGTTCAAAGTCAGAGTTAATGAATTTTAATCACTAACGATTTTGAATTTAATACCGTGTAAATAAATTCTAAATCTTTGCGTTGCATATATAATCGCTAATGTTTCCAATTCGAATTTCTCGAAACATTGTAGTTCTTTTTCACTAAATTGGAAATCTACATCTTTTTCTTTAGAGATTGTATAATGGCTGTGCTATAAGTGATTTTCGATGAATTCCCTAAAATAAGAGCACAAACCCAAGAAGTTATGTATTGATTTTGAGTCCCGTGGAACTGAGAAATTAATTACTGATTCAATGTTCTTTGGATCCGGTTTAATACCCTCATTTGTAACAGTATAACCTAGATACCATATCTCAGATTCTAAAAATCGACACTTGTCTAATCTCAACTCTAGTTTGTTTCTCACAAGCCTATTAAGGTCTTCCCTCATTACTTCCATATGTTCTTCTACCGTCTCACTTGCTATCTTTATATCGTCAATATAGATATTTATCTATCCCGTTCTCATCAAATCGTCAAATACTGTATTCACAAATCTTTGGAATTCTGACGGCGCATTCTTCAAACCGAAAGGCACTTTTGTATACTCATATTGGCCCATGGTCGTAACAAACGAAGTATATTCGATTGATTTTTCGATCATTCGGATATGGTTAAATGCACTTTTCAAGTCGAGTAAGGAAAATACCTTTTTATTCGCCAACCTATCAAGCAAATCATCTATAAGTGATAACGGGTAATTATCTTTTAATGTTACTTTATTCTACACAAAGCCTAATGTCGCCCGTCTTCTTTTTAACTAATACTATAATGTCCTTTTACGATAATCGCCGTGGGGAACAGTGGAAGGGCCTTTCATCAGTCAAGATCAATCTCATTGTACACTTATTTTCTGGTTTATCAGGACGTTCACAATGTATTTTATCTTCATAATTAATATGATTATTATTTATAAACTCATTATCTTTCGATTGCAAAATATCACCTATTTCAATTTTTATTATATTTATACATTCATTTGTAAATTCATTTTCTAATCTTTCTTATTTATTTTAATTTTTATATTAGACTTCTTCAAAAAATCTCGGCCCAAGATCATGGGATATTACATTGTGTGGTCTGATACCACCAACAAATTTGTCTCTATTTCTTTAACTTCAAAAATTATAGTACAATTGATATTTCCTTTAGTGGATAATGGGCTTTTATTGATACCAAAATGATTAACATTTTTATTTAAACAAATTCTTTCATTAAAAACGGAGGGTAAATACATTTCCCGTATCATACTAACAGGACTGCCGGTGTCAATGTTCCTAAATAAATATTATATAAACAACTCTCATTTTTAGATATAAGTTTATACTTTCTTACATAATCGTCTTCATCCTTGCCAATTTGATGAATGCGCTGTACTTGCGACGTCTTTCTGTCTGGGTAAGTGGCTGCGAAATGACCCTACTTGCCGCATACATAGCATGCCCCTGGTTCCCGGTTCGGCTTTCGGCAAACATTAGCCATGTGTCCCAGGGAATTAAAATTGTAGCACCTGGTCCTCGTATTGGATGTGCTGCTCTCACCTGTCCGCCTCTGCCACGATGTACTTTGGATCTGGGTGTTCCTCTTTTGCTTCACCTTTTCAAGTGCACGTAATAACTGTGTGCGACTAGTATAGCAACTAATTAGAGCCTGAAGTCTGATGTGTTCATCTGGGATGCCCTCTGTAATATATTCCATCAATTTTTCTTCGTCCAAGTCGTCCTCTCGTCTGCCAAACAATTCGGTCATTTGCCGTTTCAACTCATCGATGCTTTCACTTATAAAATTGGATTTCGTGTGTAACCACTGTCTAGCTTTGCCTTCTATTTTGGAAATCATCAACGTTCGCAGTGTGCAATCATCCAGGTTGTACACTTTACCCAAGTTTGTCAGTTGTTTTAGCCAAATATCCAACTTCGGACCGCTACCATACATCGGAAGCAAATCTTTTACAGTACTAAAAGGTACTTTAGAATCTTGGCTGTCAACTCTGACCTCTGTTGTTTGCCATCTTTATGCATAGTTTCCACTCATTTGTCTGTCTTCAGTTACATTTAACTCACTCATTCGTCCCAACATTTTATTTCCTCGTTCCATGAGTTCTTTTTCTCTCTTTAGTATTTTCACCTCTCGTTTTAACAGCTCTAGCTCTCGTTTTCTTTGTCTTTCATTTTCACCCTCATTATTGCCGCCATCAACTTCTTCAGTTATTTCTGCATCTGCCTCTGCATTGTTTTTGTTTTCGTCATCGTCGTCATCGTCGTCGTCCTCTTCATTTTCTTTTTCAAACTGTGGAAAACTGCCACGCTCAACAGTCGCAACAACAGTTCTTTCTTGTTCCTTTCTTTTGCAACCAAATTTTGAGCTGGACTGCTGACAATTGCTGGATTTCGTGGTCCATTGTCGTTAAGGTAAAATCAAAAGACACACGAGAAAAATGACAAGAAAAGGAAAAGAAAGGCAAAAAAACTTATGTGATAGCCAAGGAATATATATTTTCAAGGGACGCTCGCTAGCTATATATGTAAGTATGACTTTAGGGAAACACTCGTTCGGTTAATTTTCCGTTTTAGGAACGCTCGTCAGGAATGTTATATATATATAACTTATATATATAACTTATGCGTGAAAAAAAAGTAACATATATATATATATATATATATATATATATATATACTGTTACTTTTTTTCACGCATAAGTTATCTTGCCGGGAGGGTCGCAAATACACTCGTCCGGAATTAAATCTATTTAAAAAGCAAAAGAAAAGAGAAATAATTACAGTGGAATGTTTATCATTTCTACGCAGCTCCTCACGATATTCTCTAGCGTAAGCAGGATAATACCTGAGAAGTTTTTAGCTCGGAAGGTATTATACCGTCTGAATCAGCAGACTTGTATAGTTTGAAGGTATGAAGCATCCAAAGCAGCTTGTCTCTTGTAATTAGAATTTTAGTCGCGGTTATGATTGCTAATGGCCGCGAATCTCTCCAGGTTGTCCAAGAGCCATAGGTTTTTTTTTCAAATAACAAGGCATCATAGGAATTGTGAAAGGACTTTTTACTGTCCTTATGTCCTGATGTCCGACAACAGTCGGCTGAGGATTGGCCAACTAAGAACTGCCAAACCTGATTCCAGTGGTGGTGTGAGCATATAGTAACGCGCGCCGAAGGATGCAAGGTTTGGGGTCAAATGAACCATGAATGAGCTCTTTCAGCCGACTTGGCACGGGCCCGTTATATCGTATTAAGCCTTACCCAGGTAGGGCGGCGCTGCCTGTGCCGACCTTTTATTACCAACGCTAGGCTTACGGTAGCAAAATATAAGGGTTGTGACCCCAGCAACCTAAGCGAATGGAAGAAAGCTGTCTTTGAGAGAGCGAAGGCCATCCTGACCAACAAATCGCAAATAAGAGAGATGCTGCTACAAAAGCGGAAAGGGAAACCGATCAGGCGCCCTCTATCTCCTACGCGGTAAAATTAGAAGAGGGGGCTAGTGTGCTTGGAAAGAAGGCAAGTTTTAGCAGCAAGAGAGGCAGTCAAGAAGAGAGGGCTAGTTTGCTTGGAAAGAAGGCAAGTTTTAGCAGCAAGAGAGGCAGTCAAGACTGGTATTTCATCCACATTGCAAGCATCGTAAGCAAACCGACCCGAAATACGAGCTTTTCGTTGCCGTGAATAACAAGCTAGAGCCTTGCTGTCGCCTGGCAATCGACCAGCGTAAAAATGTCGGGGAGAAGTTCCAAGACGCCCTGTGGAAGAAATTATCCACCACAGAAAACGGGGAACTTCAATTCAATGGCGCTGGATGGGAAGGCGGACGCAAGGTTGTAGCTTGAGGAAACAAGTCTTCCCCAAACGTTTCGTTTTGAAGGTATGCGATGCTTGGGAATGCATCAAGCTAATATGCATGACGGTGGCAGAGTTGGCGAAGTACACTATGCCGACGGCATGGGTATGCATTCCGTGTTCTTACACGTACCCTGAGACTCCTTAAGATGGTGGCTAGACGGCAGTACGGGAAGCATTTTCTGCTATTTCTTAACAGCGACTGCTCATCATTCTTTGAAAAATCGAAAGATATGTTTACGTATGGTATGGCAAGAGAGTTGGTTAGGACATTCTATCAAGGGACAGGATGATATGATATCTGATGGAGTACTTCACCAGGCAGGACGTCGCCGTACTCGTTCAAGAGCCCTGGATCAATAAGGAAGATTGATTGGGTCAATTATATATAAGTGTTATATACATACTTGGATACCCAATCAAACACCTGCGATAATATCGTCAGTTTAAATAGGGCGGCAGAAAATATCAATAAGGCACTAACAATGACATTCGAGAAAGCCTGCACGGCTAGCAGAACACCTCAGATGGTTCAACCAAAATGGTGAAATAGCGAGATAGGTTAAAAAAAGGAATGAGGTTAGGAAAATCTGTAATAGGGCTAGCTTTTCAAAAACGACAGTGTATGGAATGAGAACTACGAATGTAAGAAACACTTCAAGTACCTAGTTAGAAAGTCAAAAAGGTTTTCATGGCAGAAGTACTGCGAATCTATCACTATGCCAGACAAGGCTTCTGGGTAACGCAAAATGCTTTTAAAGGAAACGAGCGTTCCTAGTTACAATACATTAGCAAAAATTACGGAACCTGGGCTGAAAGTAGCCAAGAGATTCTGGCAACGCTGGTGGAAGCCCACTTTTCGGGATTCACAGTATCAAACGACCTAGCATGCCACGGTACACTCAGAACATTGATCTCTATCTCCAAAGAGGAAATAGGTGTTCTTATTAATAGAAAAAAAAATAACTGTGGGCTATTCAGTCCTTTAAGCCGTACAAATCCCCCGGTCCGGATGGTATTCTACCGACTGTGAGTGAGATTTCACTTCGGTGAGTTTGCGATGGCGGCCTTCCTCGATAGTGAAGGAGCCTTCAATATCGTGGAGTGTACCGTCATTAAAAATGTTCTAGTAGAGACTAACATTGAACAGGGCTTTACAAACTAGGTTTGCAACATCCTTGCAAGTAGTAAAATAAATTGTTTCATTAGGCAAAGCTTTTTTAGAATGTCCGTAACCAGGGAAACCCCTCAGGAATAAGTCATATCGCCACTTCTGTGGATATTAGTTATCAATGACATACTCAAAAAGCTTATTATAATAGGTATACGAGTAAGTGCCTCGGCGTACACATAATAGTGCAGGGAAAATACTTAAATACCTTAAGCGATATTATGGAGGTTGCCCTGAAGACGATTAGCACTTGAACAAAAAGCTGTCGTCTCAATGCCAACCACTCCAAAACGGAACTGGTTCTTTTCACCAGTAAATACAAGATATCTCAATTTAAACTCCCAAAACTCAATGGCGTGGAACGGTTAATTTCGGACAGCGCGAAGTACCTGGTCGTGATTTTAGACAATAAACTGAACTGGAATCTTAATGTAGCGGAAAGAATAAAAAAAAAAATACTCTTATGATGTTCTTTTAACATGCAAAATAACAGTAGGAAAAATTTGGACCTTAAAACCTGCTATGGTGTACTGGCTGTATACATACGTCGCACTAGTATAGTGGAAAGCAACAAACAAGAAAACAGTTTACAGAAAATAAGCGGCGGTTCAAAGAACGATTTCCATAGTCATTACAGGTGCTTTTCGTTCCACCCCTACGGCAACATTGAACACCTTTCTGCACCTAACACCGCTTGGTTTACAGATCAAAAAACTTGCTGGCAACAGTGCGAAACGACTCAATTATCTGGCTTACTTCAAGAGCAGTAGTTTCGGATATGGCACGGTCCTTGCGGAGCTAATGTCAATCAATCGAATTTTAACGGATGAAATTCCTTCCTTGCAATTTGAAGGAACAGGTTCTGGTATACTCTCAGAAGACCCAGAACTAAGAGTGTCTATAGGACTACCGGACGCAAGCAGTGTCTTACAATCAGAGGTTCTGGCTGTCCTCATGGCGGCCAAGTTAATACAGATGAGGTCGGTATCCGAAAGAGATATCACTATATATGTACATCGATAGCCAATGGAATAAATCAACATCAACTCGGAACTGGGTAAGACTGTGCTGGGTGCCAGGAAATGAACAAGCGGATAGAAGGGGCGGCTACTCAAAAGTAGTGTGGTTGCCAACATCAAACCAGCCCTCTGTACAGTATGGGACACTAACGAGGAAAAAATCACAAAGACTGCCAACCTAAGGTGGTCAAGTCTTGGAGGACACCGGGGATCCAAGGCTCTCTGGCCGCTTTTTGACAGCAAAAGATCTAGAAAGCCAATAAAATTAACAGGGATAAACTAAGGACAACAGGAATTCTGACAGGACTGTCTCCTGCGGAAAGAAGCAAAGAGACTCAAGTTATCAGTTACAGATATTTATGGATTCTGCGTTGATCTGCAAGCAGTTGAGGACATAATACTCATTCATATGTTGTGTGAATGCGAGACAATATCGCGTAGTCGAAGGAAATTTTTAGGGAAATACTTTTCAGCCTTTCCAAAGAGATTGGGTATTTTATCAGGGAGATTGTTTAGGTTTCTTACCATTTGAAGATAATTTCAACTGGTTCACAAAGGGATCGCGATGAGTCCGTTTTGGTGTCTGGTGTCTGTGCATATCCATCATACCCCTGTTTAACCTTACCCACCTTACGAATAAAATTGTTCGAGTTTGTAAGGGTGTGTAGGGTAGAATACGGGTAAAAAAATGGGGTTTCAAATAAAATATGTCTTTTCGCCTTGATACCAAATAACAGAAAAGAGAGTGATTTTGTTATTCCGGAAATTATTTCCATTTTTAAGTTTGAAAGTGTCATTTTTAAAATATGGTACATTTAAAATTAGTTGTTACATTTGAATTTATTTTCAATAAAGATTACAATTAATATTTATAGGTAAATGTTGGTTAATTGTATATCAGAATATGGATTTTCGTCCGCAAGTGTCCTCGATCGTTCTTATATCTTATTGTAACTAACTGCAATTGGGAGTATGTTGTACACGTACTTCTTTTGACATAAGAATGTTGTATTGTGTGAGTGTGCTGGCTTTCTGCATGTAAATGAGACAAGAATGACCAAATTATAATATTCATTATTGAATGTAGATGGTGACATGGATAGCGACATAACAATAAGGCCAACAATAAGGAGATGAAATGTGTGTAACTTGTCTTTATTTTTTTAATGCGTAGTTTGTGTTGATCAAGATCATTGACCGAAATTGGGCATAGATGTGTTCCCATCTTGGATGGTACACACGCTGGGGTATTTCTCTCGCAGGGTGTTATCAGCGATCTAAAGGTAAGATTTACAACCCGCTGACACGAATCACTACTAATTTTTCCCAATGGTAGTAGATATGTACCTAAATAAGTATTAGCCATTGATGAAGCCCTAGTAAATGTACAGCTGACTCGGTAATAAAAGTTGATATACATAAATCCAGGATCGACTAATGCCCTAAGACGAAAATAGTTCCCGTTTGAAGACCCGTCTCTAAAAACTGTTGTTGTAAGAAGAACATTTCGTTCATGGACCTCAGGAGAGAGTACGTTATGTTAGTTATGTATTGTACATATAGTTGTATTTGCATAATCCCTTGTAGGTTTGGAACAATTATTATGAACATGCAGCGAAGAATAATGTGTCTGCTAGCAATAATAGCAGCGCACAGTACTTTGACATTGGATAGTCATATGGCTGTACACCATACAGTTCCAACAAACACCGATTCAGCCAACTGTCTTGGATCGTTCGCTGATCTCCATGTCAATAAACTTTTGATAAATCCGAAGGAAGTGTTGACCTTTATCACATAACTGGCATGCAAACTGCTTCTTCCCGACTGGAACAGCGCGCTCTTTTCTCCAGCATCAGTTTTCAGTGAAGAACCACTGTCTTTTATGCCACTCGTTCCCGCTACTGCTCCCAAGATTCAATGCACTTCCAGGAACTCTGTAAACTAGGTTAGTGTTGGCAATTCCTTTGGACTACCAAACTTCTCCTCTCGCATATGTATAGTAAAATTAGGTAATTTTTGTAAAAGTATGTAAATTAATATGTCATTCCAAGAACTAACAGGCAATTCCTAATTTTTCAGGACAATTGCTGATGTTCAAAAAAAAAATTGGAAGTGAGCATTTACCTACACTCGCTTGTCATCGTATCTTGTGACAAGTGTCACAACACAAGTTATCCAAATCAAACCAAGTTCTTCTTTAACGTTCTTTATTAAGATGCGTTCTGTTCTGTGGTCAAGATAAGAGAGAGATACAGTCTAATGCTTTAAACTACAGGGGTACAAAAAAGAAATTGGTATCATTAAAAAGTAATTCACATTAGTTGGTATTAAGGTACAAGGTAATCCGAAATACTTCGAAAAATTTAACACTTCATTCAATTAAGTAGCACATTTTAGATTTATGTTTAATATACATAACATCTTCCGCCACTAAATAAAGTTAGGATACAATTCAGTACATAAACCATTTATAATAAAATATTTCAAATACATAATGAAGAATTCATTAAAACTATTGATAATAACTGATATATAGGTGTAGGATATTAGCTATTCCAGTATAATTGATTTTTTTTTTTCAAATTTAAGGATTTACTTAATTCTTTTTCCCTAAGACCCTCTACAATCCATATTTTTTTGCAATTTTCTCTTAATTCTTAAATGTTGTTATTCTTATTTTATAAATTTTTATAGGGTCAATACCTGATATGAAAATCTTATCGTTTAAATTCCTTTTGCGAATTTGATTTTCATGCACTTTGTTAACTTTAATCAAATAGGTTAACTTTCTTATTATTTTAGAAACTTTTTCTGGAATCCATTTAATCATATTCATATAGTGGTTTCTATAAAGGACTTCCTCCCCTTCTTTACAATTCTCATTGTCTTTAAGGTTTGAACTAGAATTTACATTTCTGTAAACATTTTTTTTTTTTCAAAATTTGTATTTCTATTTTGTTTCAAGGAATGTAACAGAATTCTTGGCTTAAAATTAAATACCATTTCTGAAGAAGATTTGTTGGTTAATGTTGAGGGAGTGTTACGGTAATTACAAAGAAATTCATTTATTCTATCTATTAACGACATTGTATTATTGTATTAAGGACTTGCACCCCCCCAGTTCTGCTAAACCATTAGATTACGGGTGGTATAGTGGCGATTTCGTTAGATTAATAACTTTGCCTTTACAAAACTTAGCAAGCACATACGAATTGAAAGGTGGTCCATTATCTGTAACAATACAACTTGGGTATCCAAAAACTAGAAACAATTTAGACAACTCATTTATTAATGACTTAACAGTTCTTATGTTCATTAACTTGACCTCACAATATTTAGAGAAAGCATCCATAATGATCAAAAAAGTTTTCCCACCAAAAAAGAAGAACTTTAAATGAATCCGATCAAATGGAAACTCCGATGGTGCCCATTTAGTTTTAACCTTTTCACGCGGAAAGTTTTGCATTTTTTCGCAAATATCACAATTTTTCGCGAATGAACAAATTGATTAATCAATGGATATCCTTACTACTCTTGCATGATTCTTATGCAGCAACTTGAGAACATCTTTTTGGAGCGAGGTCAGAATAGCCACATGGGCTGAAAAGTTTGCCATTTCTAAGAGAGGGCACCACTTGAATTAAATCCATACCACTTTCAGTTAGTACCAACCTTTAAAAGACACGTGTCGGACGCTTAGTTCTCGGGATATAGTGTTGTGAGTGAAGTAACTTTTGTTATTGTGAAAAAAAAAAATGGATTCAAAGCAATTTCGTGTATTGAATTATCATTGTTTTTTGATGGGAAACAATACAGCCGATGCAAAGAAATGGCTTGATAAGTGTTACCCGGACTCTGCAAAAGCCGAACGAATCATTCGCAAGTGAATTGAAAAACTTAGAAGTGGACATACAAGCACCAAAGATGATGCCCGCAGTGGACGTCCAAAAGAGGCTGTTTCAGATGAAAACATCAAAAAAGTCCACAAAATGATTACGAATGACCGTAAAGTGAAGTTGATCGAAATAGCTGAGGCTCTGAAGACATCACAAGAACGTGTTGGATATATCATACACGAATATTTGGACATGCGAAAGCTCTGTTCAAAGTGTGTGCCGCGTTTGCTCATAGTCGACCAAAAACAACAACGTGTTGATGATTCAGAGGAGTGGTTAAAGCTGATCAACCGCAATAAAGCCGAATTTTTGCGTCGGTATGTGACAGTGGATGAAACTTGGCCCCACCACTTCACACCAGATTCAAGTCGGCAGTCAGCTGAGTGACGAGCAGGCGACAAACCTCGTCCAAAACGACCAAAAACTCAACAGTCGGCTGGCAAGGTTATGGCATCCGTATTTTGTGATACACATGGAATAATTTTCATCGACTATCTCCAAAAGGGGCAGACTATCAACAGCGACTATTACATTGCGTTGCTGAAGCGTTTGAAGGACGAAATCACAGAAAAACGGCTGCATTTGAAGAAAAAGAAAGTGCTGTTTCATCAAGACAATGCACCGCGTCACAAGTCGATGAAAACGATTGCAAAATTGAATGAATTCGGCTACGAATTGCTTTCCCAGCCACCGTATTCTCCAGATTTGGCCCCCAGCGACCTCAAAAGAATGCTCGCCGGAAAACGATTTAAGACCGATGAAGAAGTATATATATATATTTTCAAAATTTGATTACTTAAAAGAAGAGTTTTACTCTTCTCAAAAGCTTTTTCGAAATCAACTGTCCACAGAAACTTTGTATCTTTCCTCCATAAGTTATATAGGGTTTTCCAATAGGGACTTGACAACTTTGAATTTAATTTGTGAACGCATTCTTTCACTAATCATCAAACTGTCACTGTCAATTTATTCAGTAAACATTTTCATCATGGTAAAGTACACTAACGAGCAACGTCTGCAAATTATAAAAATTTTCTACAGATATTCAGAGTCAGTGGCTGCAACTTTAAGAGCGTTAACTCCAATTTTCGGTCGTAATTCTTGTTCTAGTAGACAGGCAATAACAAGTTTAGTGCAAAAATTTGAGTCTACATATTCGTTATGTGATGTTGCCGTGTCAGTGAGACAATGGGTTGGTCGAAGTGTCGAAAATATCGCTGCCGTTCAGACGTCCGTAGCAAACGATGCAAATCAGTCAATTCCAGCGTTCTCAAGAATTGGGCATCGCTCAGACCACATTATGGCGTATTTTGCGTAAGGATCTTGGTTTAAACCCATACAAAATCAAGCTGATTCAAGAATTGAAGCCGATGAACCATTTCAAGCGACGTACGTTCTCCGATTGGGTTCTGGAGAAGATGCGCCAAGATGATAAATTTCATCGCAAAATCACCTTCAGTGACGAAGCTCGTTCTTGGCTCAATGGGTTCGTCAATAAGCAAAATATGCGTTATTGGTCGAATGAAAACCCACATGTGCTTCATAAATCACCACTTCATCCACAAAAAATAACTGTTTGGTACGGTTTGCATGCCGGCGGCGCTATTGGGCCATATTTTTTCGTCGACGATAACGATCGTCACGTTACTGTGAATGGTCATCGTTATCGCGCCATGATCACCGATTATTTTTGGCCCGAATTGGACTATTGGACTATTGGACTATTATACTATTAGAATATTGTACTATTGACTATTTTCTGTGGGGCTACGTTAAGTCATTGGTTTATGCTAACACGCCGACGACGTTGGAAGAGCTCAGAGCCAACATTGAACGCGAAATAGCGGCCGTTTCGGCCGAAATGTGTGGGCGAGTCGTTGAAAATTGGGTCCAATGAATCGACAGCTGCAAACGTGCCCGCGGTGGCCATATGAACGAAGTCGAGTTTAATTCATAAATGTTTTGATTGTACTTCAAGCCAATAATAAAGTTTTTGAAATATCTCAAATGGTTTGCCTTTTATTAAAAAACCCTATATAATGATTAATACTTAGCTGTGGTCACTGCTGCTGTCGAAATCCAAGTGGACGAGAAGCTCAACTTCGAGCAAAAGACGACAAAATACACGCAACTTATGTATTTATTGTTGCACAAATCGTAAGTTTCTGCTGCATAATCATACGATTTATCGTGTATAAATTGTTGCTAGGATGCAACTGCATACCGATAACTTTATGTGCAGTGACTCACAGCAACTTTAACAAAAAAATAGTTATTTGTTCTGAATAAATTATACAACAAACAAAAATAATATTTGGACAAGTACTAGTATTATCAAATAACTACCAAGTTCACATAACCTAGAACCTGTGACTGAACATAGGCTACAATTTGTTTTTTTCTAATTTACATTTTTTGAGTTTATCTATACCATATATTCCTTTTCACTTATGATAGATGTTGTGGTTCCCGTGCCAATCTCCATACAAAGCAGCTGTCCACTGTCCACTGTCCGCAGCTGCCATTACTGTGACCACTTCGGCATTATTAAAGATACTCACGCTGTTGACGCCTTTGACCTTCGCTGTATATCGGCACTTGCTAGCTATGTGCCCCTTTTTATTACAGGCAAAATACAGTCACTCTTTTGCTGGACATTGGAACTCCTTGTGTCCACTGCTCCCACAACGACAGCAACTACTTTTCCTGTAACTATTCGCACTACTGCAGCTTCTTCTTTGCGATGAATTTGAATCCACCGTCGCTGATGTGTTGTGTTGTGATGTGTTATCATGATGTACATTTGGAATTTTTTGCCGATAAGCTTTGTTTTTTTTTTTTTTTGATATTGCGCGTATATCGCATTGTGAGAAACTGATTAAATGGCACGTGACGCGTTATGCAAAGCCTCCACATTCAATGCCTGTTGACACACTTTTTCGAAGGTTAATGAGTCATCACGTAGAAGCATTTCGTGGATCTGATTACTCTTAACTCCGACAGTAAATCTGTCCGCCAAAGCTTCGTCGAGGATGAGAGATTTGTACTTTGCTAGACGATCGTCTTTGATATCCTCTAAGAAATCTCCAAAACGACATGTTTGGGCTGCAGATTTGAGGCGCACAATAAATTCGTTTAACGATTCACCGTCTTCTTGATATATTTTATTAATTCTATATCGTTCTGCCCTTTTTTTCTCCTTTGGAGCAAAATGGTATCGAATAATTTTAGTTACTCTTCAAAAGATTTTTGACTAGGCATTTTTGGAATTGTTAATGACGTGAGGATTTCATAAATTTCCGCTGCGACTGCGGTAATAAATAATGGCGTTTTTGCCTGATCTTGAATGTCATTTACAATAAAAAATTGCTTTATTCAGTTATCATATGCATTAAAATTGCTGCCCAGAACAAAGCAAAAGGTTCAATATTACCTACTAGTCGTGCCATTTCGTAATGTATTTAAATTGAATTTGATACACTTTTCCACACGTGATTCAATAATCCTCGTCGCCAAGATTTTTTTTCTTTTTTTGTCCAAATTAAACCAGGTTCTTCTTTAAAGTTCTTTATTAAAATGCGTTATGCTCTGTGGTCAAGATAAAAGAGAGATACAGTCTAATGCTTAAAACTAAAGAGGTACAAAAAGTAATTCACATTAGTTGGTAATAAGGTACAGGGTAATACGAAATACTTCGAATAATTTAACACTTCATTCAATTATGTAGCATATTTTAGATTTATGTTTTATATACAGAACAACAAGCAGTTCCCATGCTTTATTATATTGTAATTCCGAAAATACAGTCCTTAAAACTGCAACAAACGAGTAGCTTCACCTATAGGTGACAAGATTTTAGAAAATAAAGTTTTAGAATTTTACCCAGCTTCTTATTTATGTGAACTAGAGATAAAAAGACAACATGGAACGTGTAGATTTACATTCCATAATCTTCTCTTTAGAGAAGATATCATTGTCGATACCATCGAAAAATTCACCTCGGTAAGTTCAATATGTTTCCTGCAACCTATCAAAAACTTCATCAAAATCTTTCTTTTTCAGACCTTCTACTACTTCTCCTCTTCGAATCTTCGTTTGATGATCAAGTGCGTTCATAAATTTCCCTTCCAAAACAAGAAGACGACCTGACAGATAGCTAGCGGTATTTTTTGCAGAACACCCTTCTGATTTGTACTAATTATGGTTGGAAATACATTTCTATAGAATAAGATCATAACAACTTTTAAGACAAAATAAGACAGTTATCATAACAAAAAACTGAAGTACAAACTTTGTTAATTAGGAAAAATTTTGTTCAGTAGCACTTGTTTTGTAGCAAGAGATTCAATTTGCCACAATTCCAAAGAAAATCTAATCTTTTTCTAAATTTGAATTCCAAACTGCACCCCACTCAGTGGAAGAAGGAAAATTACCAAAGTCAACAAACAATAAATTTTGTCAAGTGCTTTTTATTTGCATTTGTAAAGAACAATCCAAAAGCAATACACCATTTCTTATAAAATGAGAATAGTCCATTCCATATAAACTTCTTTTCAGCAATTCCCCAAAATGTTGCACAATATTAATCAAATATCAATTTCCTAGATGTTCTTTGACCGAGCGATTATAAGCGATTCGATAAGCTCCTTTAAATTGGAAAAACTTGAAACTAATAGGAAGGTATATTGCTGATGGAATCTATTGGCAAGCTGTGAGATACAAGTTACCAGCACAATCGCATTCTTGGAAATAAGCGAAATGAATGTACATAATTGGAATCATTGTAGCTGAAAGTACGGCACTTCCTTTTGTATTAATCAAGGACGACAAATTTGATGAACAGAATCGATGGGTTGGTATTTCTTACATATATTTGTATTTTATCTTTTATTATAGGGAATCCATTAGATACCAGAGACCTTATAAATAAAAGGTTTAAGGTTTGGGAGAAGTGGTTAAGAAAATGTTGAAAATGTATTTGTACATACGATAACGACTATACTTTGTCTTATGCACTGATTGATTTTGAACCAAACAATTCCAAGATTAAAAGACCTTTGGAAGAAGCTGTATTTTCCCTTTGTGTAACTTTTAATATATCGATGGAAATAAAAATAAACGAACTTTAATCTCTAAGTTTCATAAATTGTGCTTAATCAAATTACCTGCAGGCCTGCAGAGGATCTTAAAATAAAATTACTATTCTAGAACTAAAACGCAAAATGCTCCGAATGTAATGTTAACTGGATAGCGAAGAGTAGAAATACGGTCACCTAGGCCCTGATTATAACGATGGAATCAATACCTATAAGTAGATAACCAAATTAACCCTATAAATAACTGCCGCTAATACACATACGAGTATGTGCTCACAAAAACTACAGTTAAAATAATTAAACACCAAACAATACAAACATAAAAAAAAACAATTCCTTTTTCCTGGATTTGTTTTAGGAAAAAAGTACCTATTTCATGACAGCGAGTATCTGGATACGCAGTAAGGTGTGAGGCTGTGGCAACTACAAGAAGACATTACTTTTTAGTGTCTAAATTTGAGTTGACCGTTGTTTCGACATTTGTGTTCAGTATACAATTGCAAAAAATCATGAAAAGATGTACGCTTTTGCACCATTTTTAAATTGAAATAATACCAGAAGAACTCTTAAAAGTGGTCAACAATTAAACTGTTTTAATGTAGTAAATTGTTCTTTTGAGCATCATATGATACATACAGTGTAGTACTCGTTTTCAATGGCAGGTGGCATTGCTAAGCAAAGTTGGCACTACCATCGATTACTATATCACCTTGATGAAAATAACCACCATGGCGCTCCAATTGTTTCGATTTGAGTTCTGTTTTTTTGTTAAGTTGGTACATCTGTTGTTGACATTCCCTCTAAGTCTTAGCATCATAGCTTGACATTTGCAAAATATACGTAGCCAGGAGTACATCTATCTCTGTGTGTGTTGGCGATTTTTTACAAATTTAGAAATGGATTTGAATTTGCAACAACGAACTTGTATTAAATTTTGCGTAAAAAACGCATTTAATGGTGCGCGAACGTTGGAATAGTTGGAAAAGTGTTTCGGCAATGATTCTCTAAACAAAACGGTCATTTACCAGTGGCATGAGCTGTTCAAAAGTGGTCGTGAGTCAATCGAAGATGATGAACACAGTGGCAAACTATCGACATCGAAAAACGACGAAAACATTGTTGAAATAAAAGAAATGTTGGTCAATAACCGCAAATTAATCATCAGAGAGATAGCGGAGGACTTGAACATTGCATATGGATCCGTCCAATAGATTTTGGTTAATGATTTGGGTTTCCGTAGTGTAGCAGCAAGGTTAGTGCCAAAAGATCTCAATTTCATGCAAAGAAGAGACCGTGTTGACGTTGCAAAAAAGATGATTTGCGAGGCTAAATCCGATCCCACATTTATCAAAAGGAGACGAGACGTGGGCTTATGTGTACGACACGCAATCCAGACATCAGGGAAGTGAATGGCGTTCACCAAATTAACGGAGACCAAAGAAAACACGTCGTTTTGAGTTAAAAAAGTACGCAATGCTCACGGTTTTCGTGGATTACAACGGTGTAGTGCATCATGAATTTTTGCCAGAAGGTAAAAAAAGAGTATTATTTGAGCGTTATGAGACGTTTGCTTGAAGCAATTTGCCGAAAGACACCAGAATTGTGGGCAGAAAACTCGTGGATTTTGCACCATTATAACGCACCGTCGCACAGTGCCATCATTATTCGTAATTTTTTTAGAAAAATGCAACAAATACCATCCAACAACCACCGAATTCACCTGATTTGGCTCTCTGTGACTTCTTTCTGTTCAATCGCGTTAAAAACCACTACAGGGAACACGTTTCAGCAGCCGAGAGGAAGTAATGGAAAAATCATAGTAAGCACTGATGGACACACCGAAAACCGAATATAAAAAAATATTAAGAGGATTGGATCAAGCGCTGTCATAAGTGTGTTGCAGTCGATGAGGATTACTTTGAAATCTATAAATCTATAATTTAGAGGAATAAACTTGTATTTTTAATTTTCTGAGTAAATTCCAAATTTTTTTTGATCAATGTGGTATACCATTATGTATAAAAAGTAAAACGCGCATGAAAAAGAAACTTTCAAATGGTGTTGTTTCAAGTTTCTATCAAAAGGGTGTATCCTCATCGTAAAATTAATATAACGTATAAAATAAGAAGAGTTCAACATCAAGAACTGATGAATCGAAAGGTAACTGCAAGATTAACAAGGTAAGTAAGTCAGTGAGAACTAAAGGAAACGCTTGAAAGGATATTGTGTGTAGTTCAGTTCAGCCAAATAAAAGTTCTATAAAATGTGATATAGTACTCGAAAAAGTGGGAATAGAAGATTAAATTAACTAACAAGCTGTGCTGATTTTCGTTACTTCAACGAAAGGTTCCCTAGTGACAGTTACCCACTGCATCGAATCATAAACATATGTACTGGACCAGATCGATCATTCACGCTATTTGTTCACCTTGGCAATCACTTTCATGAAGTTTCAGGAAAACAATAATTGAGCCAAAACAGCCTTTAAAAAAAATTTGTGACACACACACGGGGGCGGCCTTAGTGTAGTGGTATATGCATAGACTCCTAAAACAGAGGGTCTCGGGTTCGAATCCTGTGCGAGGCAATTCTCTGAAAAGTCTTCATGAAATTTGTATGTAGTTATATGAAAATTCTGTCGACATCAACTCTGACATGAAGGCATAACACTGATGTTGGGCTGGTTGCTGGCTGGGATAAATGTAACGAACTAACAACTAGCACGTACTTAAGACCCACTGGTTGAGGATGCACTGGCTCATCCCGTCCAGTTTGACAACCACCTCTGGAAAAATATTGAAACCTAATACACCTGAGTTTCAAACTACTGCATCACCCGCCCACGCCCTGGAGAAAAGCCAGTAAAAGGGTATTCTTATCCCTTTGGTGCGCGCTCGGTATTATAAAAAAAAAATTGGTCCTCATCGGTCTATAAAGCCAGGAATGCATGTACCATAAATTATATGGCAAAAACTCTTAACGATAGAATAATATGAGTTAAGTAAGTAACAAAATACGTTACAACCTTTAACCTTCCATCCAATGGAGATTACTGGACTTAAACTACACTTTAAAATATATTATAGCCATGCCTTCGTATTGGATATTTTATTTCAATGCATGCAAATTAAGAATGACCAGATAATGGACGAATAAAACAATAACGAATAACTCACTAAGAGTTATGAGTTGTCAAGGTACACATATCTTTAATAAGCCTGGGATACGCTAGACCCCAGTTTGAGGTATACGTTAATAAATTAGCGGCTAGTGAAATTTGGTTAAGTGAGAAGTATACCATATAATACAATATGTTATACATAAATAACAAAAGTTAACTATTTTAATGATTCTCGACATCACGTCGAGCCAAACTGAAGCGTTTTAGGCTCTGCCTTAAGGTAGTGATAGGGGATTTGAAGAGTCTTTTGATAATAACAATACTGATGACGACGGATACTGCATTGAAATACAAACTTATAAAAAGTCATACCAAAGTGGCGAGAAAGACAGTGGCAATGATGAGTGTGAGACTCCTGCACGCAAAAGTCTGTCGGCCTTATATGGCAAAAATGGATACAAATGGAGTTACCATTAAAACGAGGATAACCTAGAACTTGATAGTAAACTTACAATACATCTTCCTGGTGTAAAAAGTGCAGACGAAAACATAAAAACCCCGTTAGAAGCTTTCCAACGAACAAATTTCGCATTAATATGGTGTCGAAAGCAGATAAATACGGAATCAAGTACGTTATGATGAATGCTGGGTGCTCTTGGTATATGATCGACGCAATGCCATACGTAGGAAACGTGCAGTGCGAAGGAACAATGTCAAGACACTATTGACTTACATCGGTTCCGCTGCTTAACTCAAGGCCAAAAGATTATAATTTAAAAATGTAGAAGACGATGCAAAAAAATAAAGAATTCCTTTATTTTTTAAGTGGCCAAAATGTTGGACAGTCGAAATTTACCTTAAATGACAAGAAGAAGCTTGTTTTGTATGCACCAATAAAGAATAAGATTGTGTTATTGATATCGTCAAGAAACAGAAACACAAAAACTTAAAACGATTTTGGGTTACAATGACACAAAAGGTAGGGCAGATACATTTGACAAGTTATGTAAATGCATACATTTTCTAACAAAACATCAATAAAAAGTTGAAGTGAAAGCAGTTTTGCAGGACTTATCATTAGGCTTGATATAAACTCATTTAAAAGGGCTTGCTGAAATTGACAACATTTAGAAGAGGACTAAAAAAAATAATATTTTACTGCAATGTAGGGCAACTAAACTTGGACAATAAAACCCGTTGCGGCTTCTGTCCACAAGAAAAAAACCGATAAACGAAATATGTGTGTACGCACGACGTGTATTTATTGCAGCGTTAGCCTTAATTTTCTGAATGTGCTGAAAGCAAAGACTTAAAGTTATTGCGACTTTAAAGTTAGCGCTAAGATCAGTTTATCAAACGTAACTTTTTCCCGGAGTTAGTTTAACTTGTATATAGTGTGGGCAATTTCTTTTTTTAAAAGAGTAAACCTTCCGATTAATTATGGAATATTATTCCATTCAAATGACTGCCTCTGCTGGCTTGGCAGCCATTAATACAATAAATAAACCAAATTTCATAAATATTTCGACTAATATTGTTCTTGAGTATCTGTGGATTATTCGCATAGCATCGATCTTTAATGGTAGCTCCATGGCGGCCAAGCAACGTCATCACAACCACTGATTACACGAACATGCATGCAACAATTTTGGATGGCTTATATGACACGTAACCCTACGTTGCTGCAACCATAGCTCACCCAAGCCCAAATTATCAATTGCTGGCTGGTCATAAAAAATGAGTTATCTGGCCTCGGTAGCACTCTCCATTGCCTGTAACGTTTCTTCCACGTCGTCTTGAAAGAAAAATAAGCCAATAATGCCGCCACTCCAAAAACTCCACCAAACAGTCACAGGCTCAGGATGCATTGACTTTCCTTTGACTATGTGGATTTTTCGCTTGTTTACGTAGCCTGTAGATGACTTTTTGAGCAAAATTGTCGTTAATTTTGAGCTGCTCTAAAGCCAAAACAGAGAAAAAATAACGAAACGGTTGGTTATTTTGGTTCAATTCCTGACTCAATTGGATCATGTAAGTGAATAATCCGAGATCTTTATGCGAAATTATCCTCAAGCGACTCATGTTCAGTTACTGAGAACTTTGGTGTGTTGAGTTTCTCGGGTTTAGGCGCACACTTTCGGGAAGAGCTGCAACTTTTCTGGTTTAGCGCACAAGTTGGACGCGGGAATATGTTCAGTTATCAATCAGCAAATCAATCTCACGAAGTTTTTTCACAAAACTGGAGTACACCAACTGCATTAAATCGATCAAAATTTCTTTCTAAAATGAGGCAACACAGCATCCACTTTACAGTATTTCCCAACGTTGAACAAGCGTAAATCGATCCATTTCGTACCGCGAAAATACAGTACTGAATTTCCGTCACATTTTTTGAGCACATAAGAGCCGTCAGTGTCAAAATTACATATGATTCAAAAAGAAACCAACAGATGGTCCAACCTTACGTCTAAACCCTTGGAGTTTTTGATTTTTAGAAATATGAAGAATTGAATTATATTTTTTAATTGAGTTATGTTTTTAGTTAGATATTAATACACAATTCGACTTCTTTGTATTTACTGATAAAATAAAGTCCAACAAATATGGTGTAGATAAAAAAATAAAATTTGAGACACTGAAAGCTTTTCGAAATAAGTTCTCAAGCACTGGAGTATGTCAGAACCCGGTGTGAGGTGCATGTCATCAAAGATATCTGTGAGAACAAAGAGTTGAGATTGAAAATATACGGTTTAGATTATAAAGGCTTCTTATAAAGTATGCTTTTAACATCAAATTTGAAACAACGCGTGTTTTGCAGGTCCTTCACAAATAGCTGGAATTTTACAAATTGAATATCAATCCAACAAACTTAATATTATTGCCTTAATATCTGTTGGCGGTTGTCTTAAGAACTTCTTAAGAAGGTCTACTTAGGAATCGTAGGACATATCATAACCCTACGAATCCATTTAACTTTTAATAGGTTGCTAAGAAATAGTCTATCGGTCAGCAAAACTGTAGCTCGTGTTGTATTCGATAAGATAATCACATACTACAGTATTCCAAAACATTTAGTTACGGAACGAAAAACACACTTCTTTTCTGATCTATTAAGAGCATTCAGAAATTTTTTCTTAAACAAAGACATTAAAAACATTTCGGTATCATCTTTAGTTAAATGGAATCATTAACGGGCCAGGCATGTAGAGTATTTGCGAAACATAGCTGACGAAAATATAAAATCATGGAATCAATGTTTTTTTTCTACAGGAGAAGCGAACTCTGATAAAATTATACTTCTAGCACGTTCTTTTAAGAGGAATTGTTGAGTTTTTATTATATGCAGTCTAATGCGACCGGAAACTGGACATTTACAAAACAAAAGCTCTACGGAGTCGTAATAATTCTCACAACAGCAAGAGGAGCAGAAGGTGGTGCCACTTATGCGAAGTAAATTGTTAAGTAAAAGCATTTGGATGCTAAAGATCAATCTACAGCCTTTCAGCTGAATCACAGCGGAAATTCCTCTAAAATTTAAGATAAGCCGGAAGGCATATGTTTAGTCCACGCGGAAACTAGAAATATTCCAATATCGTTAGACTCATAATAGACTCAATAGACTTAGCATGCAGCTAAGGACGTGCTTAGGTCCTAAGAAGCGGCTTCTGCGACTTATCCGGGAAGCGTCATTAGCGACTTCGTTTTCAGAATTTACAAGTTTTAGTGAATTTAGGATATTTAACTTCATCAGAAATAATTAGCAAAACTCCATCTAGCTTAAGACTGATGTGGGGTTTCAGAAAGGCCTTAAGCAGAGCTTGTTCGTTTATTCTTTGTGGAACCTATAGTTTATTATCATCTATTGTATAGTACTAGGTGGGGGAAAAAGAAACCTTGGGAATGAAAAAAAAATTTTTTTAAATGCTTTTTTCTTTTATTTAATATAGTCCCCTTTTGGTTTGATACACTTATTCTAGCGATTTTCCAACTTCTTGATCCCGTCCGAAAAGTAATTTTCCGGAAAGTCTGCAAAATACTCCTCCGTGGCGTCGATGATTTCCTCGCGTGAGCTGAATTTTTTATTGATGAGCCATCTTTTGAGGTTTGGGAAGAGATAATAGTCCGAGAGAGTCAAATCGGCCGAATACGGTGGATTCGACAGCAATTAGAGCCGTAAGTCATTAATTTTAGCCGTGATTGCGATGCTCTTGTGCGCCGCTTCATGTGAGGCCATTTTGCGGCGATTTCGGCCTTCAATCGCTCCAATAATGCACAGTAATACTCGTTGTTGATAGTTTTTCCTTTTTCGAGGTAGTACACGAAGAGTATGCCATGGCAATCTCAGAAAACCGATGCCATAACCTTTCCAACCCATCTACTAAAGACAGTATCGCACTGAAATTTGGCATGTCTGCCTAAATATGAACGGACTTCAAGGCACCATAACCTTTTTTGCAGTAACAGCGAATTCTGACGGTCAAGGAAGTTACTTTTCACCCCACCTAGTATATTGTGTTTGTTTTGAAAAACGGATATACCAAGTATGAAGTGAGCGTTAAGATGCAAATGTGTCGATAGGAAACATTTATTGTGAACCGGCCTTATTTTTTTTTCTTGTTTGGTTGCTTTGACACCTGTCAAACATATTTAGTATACATCAAGTCAGTGAGCAAACAACATCATATTTTTTCATCGTGTTAAAAATGTCGAATTTTGTACCAGAAAATGATGGCTGGCTTGCATTAACATTTTGTTATCATTTGAAGAAAAGTAAGGCAGGGTCGCATCGAATGCTTGCCGAGGCATGCTCTATTAGAAGCAACATGCAAAAGATGGTTTCAACGGTTTAGAAATAACGATTTTGATGTGAGAAATGAAGAACCTGGAAGACCACCAAAAAAATTTAAACACGGCGAATTGCAAAAAAATATTTGATGAAGATGACACTTTGAGTCAGAAACAAATGGCAGAATGTAGGACAACAAACAACTTTTGACCGTTTAAAAGCTATGGGAAAGATCCAGAAGTCTGGAAAACGGGTGCTATGAAAGACAGGTGGAAAACCGAAAAACCACTTATGAAATTTTGCTTCAAAGACACGATAAAGAATCAGTTTTGCATTGAATTGTTACTGGCGTTGAAAAATGTATTTATTTTCAGAATCAGAAACGGAAAAAATCATGATTTAATCCCGGACAACCATCAACTTCGATTGCAAAACCAGATTGATTCGGCAAGAAGACAATGCTTTGTGTCTGATGGGACCAGAAAGGTGTGGTGCACCACGAGCTCCTAAAACTTAGTGAAACCGTTAATACATACATTGATCGAAAAACGACCAGAATGGGCCGAAAGTCACGGCAAGGTAGTTTTGCTGCATGACAATGCACCTGCATACAAAGCAAAACTGGTTCAGGATACATCCAAAGCACTTGGCTGGGAGCTGCCACCCAACCAGACTTGGCTCCTTCCGACTAGGAAGTCGAAAATTTGATAACTTTTTGGTTTATTTTATTAGCGTAGAATCCATAAATTGCCTGAAAGATGGGAAAAATGTATAGCTACTATAGCAATGGCCAATACTTTGAATGAAATGTTTTTTTACTTTGCCATTAAAAATTAGTGTTTTAATATATTTTCACTTCATACCGGTACACCTGGTATACGCCTTTAAGCGCCAGATGATTCAGACAGGTCGATTTCCTCGTTTTTATGAATGAAAAATATTCAGTTTAAATTTTATTGGCCAGAGGGTTATTGATATTAACTGGTAATATCTCCGCTATAAAATAACCAAAATAAGGAGTATTTCATTATCAAATAAACTTAAAACGCCTGCCATACCTGTACTTAATATCATTTTAGTTCATAAAATAATCTCCGACGGGCTTAATCTAGTTTTTTTATTCAGATCCATCACATCATCCTAAATGTGGTAAAAATAGGTCAAACCGCATTTAGTAACGCTGGATAGAATCATCGATGAAGTTTAATACACGTTAAGCAAGCTCGATTCCCTGCGCTTTTATTCGATACATTCACCTTATAATAAAATAATAGATACTTAACAGACTCAATTTGGAAATATTTGAACGAACACTTATCTAACTTGGAACAACCTTCAACAACATAAATATTACAATCGTTCTACCAACAGCGAAATATCTCATCACAAGCAACTACAGTTGGGCACAATTGGGCACCAACTAAATGTTAAATTGAGCTGCTAGAAGAATCAGGTAAAAACAACAGGATGTATAATGAGTCTTCAAACTGTTTTTTTTTTTTTTTTTTTTCCAGGTATTAACGATAAAACGCCAATGTTGCTTGGCTGATTTGATATTTTCAACAGTAGTTCGCCACCATCGTACATTGTGGAAAGATAAACCCTACATATTTCAAAGTGGTGCAAGGAAATAAGTTCCCACCTAATGGGAAATAAAATAACTTTCGTGAAGTGGACTTAGTTACCATGTTAGGTTGAAAATAAATTATTTCCTTTTTAATGTGAGGTAAATTCTCACTGTCGACTAAGAGCAAAGTACATTTAAAAAGTCAAGTAACTACTTTGCAATTTTTATTAACTTTTAACTAAGCGAGAGTAATATATATTTCAAATTTAATTAAAAAAATTCGATTTAGGGATATATATATTAAAATACATACAATATGTATATGTTTGTAATGCAATCAATAACAAACTGAAATGAAAAATCGTCAATAACTTAAAAAATTCAAGTTTTAATTTTTTTTTTAACATGCACTTAGCAAAACAAATGAGACTATGATTCCAATTAACAAAATATAAAAACAATCTATAAGAAAACTTTCGTGAAGTTCTAAACGAAAGTTGTTCAATGAGGACACAATTTTCATAGATCTTGATGTGCATTATTAAGACAAATAGTACACGACGCTGTGTTTTTGACAACTAAACTGCTATCAGTTTCTTCATTTTCTGGCTGGAAATCTTGTTCATTCAATTTTAATTCCATGTCAATCCTTGTATTAGAAATAATCATTATTATCTGAGAAAGATATTCTGAAAGATTTATTGTGTTGGTATCGACTTTTGCCATTCGTTCATGGATAAATGCATCCCACTTAACGAAAAATCGTTTCGGGTGCTCGAACATAAATTATATTTCTCTATCCATAGCTGACATAAAGTCCCGCGAAGAGTTACATTCCTCATCGACTAAACAATGTACGAATTTAACGAAATTCCAATTCTTACAAAATTTTCTGCCTAAACGACTGTTGTAGCCTTCCAAAGTACTATTTGTTCGCATTCGCTCATTGTAAACAGAAAAAGATTGTGTTGTTTCCTTTATGAAAGAAAATAAAATTTAAAAATTTATCTACACACATAGGCCCATAGAAATAACAAAATTTAGAGTCGACTTTAGTGTTAAAGTCGACTTAAACTCTAAACTCGTGGAAATAACAAGCAATTTTCGTAAAAGTCGACTTTATCTTAGAAAAAAGTTAAGATTCGACCCACCGCTATCTAAGTCCAATCTAAAGTGACAGTTCAAGAAAACTTATTTGAAAAAAAAAAAAAAAAATGTAAGGTGAACGTATTTTTCGTGATTTTAATAGCAAATTAGAAAAAGAAAAGTGTATAAAAACAAATTTAATCCATTTGAACAATACACAGATTCGGGATTCAAAAGAAATTATAGGTAAGAATGTACTAATCAATTAAACAGAAGTTACAAAACAAAATAGTCAAAAATTACATTTTTTCTTTTACAGATTTAATAAACACTGCTATGTTTATTTTCGACTTGATTAAGAGTGACATCAAACTAAAATGCACCCAAGGTTGTCCCGTTCCAACTCACATCATTGTACTAATAACTTTACGCCATCTAGCCAAAGGCAGTTATCAATTAGATACGGGTGAGTAATCGAATTACATTAAGCACTGTAATAAAAAAGGTCGTAAGTGCATTAGACGCTAAACTTCCCCAATTCGTCCATTTCCTTGAAACGCCAGAAGAAATAAGGCAGACCAAGAGGAAATTTTTTGATAAATTTGGATTTTCTCAATGCTTGGGTGCCGTAGACTGCACGCATATTAAGATAAAGGACCCATGAGATAAGGTTGGATCCCGATATCGATGCAGGAAGGAATTCTACTCACTTAATGTTCAGATTATTGTTGATGCGGATAGTAATATCCTAGATATCGTTGCACGCTGGAGAGGAAGTGCTCACTATTCAAGGATATTCAACGCATCTTCAATTAAAATGAGATTGCAACAGCTAAACCTCATGGGGGGAGTCATACTTGGAGATGGTGGCTATAAGCAAACAAATATTGTAATGACTTCTTTCCGAATAGGATTGCAGCTTAACCCTGCAGACCAACGTTATCAGCGCCATCACATAGCAAGGGGTGTCGTTGAACAAACTTTCGGTCAGCTGAAAAACTGCTTTCGATGCTGCTTTAATGGGTTTCATTACGAATTGGAGGTGGCAAAAAATGCGATTGCCGCCCTTGCAATATTATGGAACATACATAACATAGTTCACTTAAAAACGTATTACCTTATTCATTCAATTAATATATCGTTTAAAAACAAATAAAACAAAACATAATAAAAGGCGAAATTAAGACTTAGTGAGCAAGTAAAGAAATTGAAATAAAGAACGTAACGCTCATGTTGTAAAACCGAATTCAGTTCTTCTTTCTTTATTTTTAAATAAATGAGCATTAGTTTCTTTTCTTCAATTTCTTTTCTTACGTTGAACAGTTCATTTTTGTGTTGTATTTCCAACTGAATTTGTTCAATCCTCTTTTGAAGCATTTGCTCACTAAGGCTTAATTTTTGCCGGTTATTTTTTGGTGTCTATAAAGTTATTTGAGCTGAAGTGCTCGGTTTGGGATTTACATTTTCTTTTTGAAGTTTTTCCTTGATAAAATGTGCATCGCTGTGGAATTCGGCTACATCATCTGTAAAATCATTATTTCCACCACCAGTTGCGCTTTGCTCTCTTCGGAAGGTAGAAATATGTGAGCGGGCATTATTTTTCATCCGTCCCAACTGCGCTTTTATCTTCTGTAACGAAAAATTCATTCCGTACGTCTAAGCTCCTCGCAGATTTTCTTCCACGCCTCCAACTTCTTAACAATCATTGATTGGTTGTTAATCTTGCAGTCCACTATATTGATATATTGCTTGACAGTGTCCTTCAAAATCTCCTTTTCCTCCAGTATCCAGTTCCGATATCTTTCTCGTCTCTAGAAAATCAAGAAAAAACAATAAATTACTTTCTAATTTCTGTTCCTTGTTCTTTGAATGTACACTCAAACTGAATAAACTTACTTTTTCCATTATTATTTATTGAGTCCTTTTTTTAATTTTTTAAAATTAATTCAAATAAAAAAGGTATCCGGAAAAATTAAATTCAAAAGTCAATTGTCATTTTTATTCCCGAACTGTCATTCACAATTGTAGGTGTAGGTCACAATATATAAATTTAAATTTAGGTTTAGAGTCAACTAACTAAAGAAGACTTTAGAGTCGACTTTATCTTTTGTTATTTCTAAGGACCATAGTTTTCAAAGCTGAGTTTACTTGCAACATCCAATGTCTTTTAGAATATGCCATAAGCAATGACAAACTAGTCGAGCCAATTGTGTTGGCTTCAATTTTAATTAACCACAATGCTTTGTGTATTGTATGTTAGCAATATTTAACAAAGGCGATTTCAATAACTTTTTAAAAATGTTTATAATGTTTGTATTTTTCTTATCGTCTTTAAAAAATCTGGAATTTTAGAAGGTTTTCTTAATAACAGCATTCGGAAAGACATTCCTAAGAGCGATTTATAAGCCCCGCTCAAAGTCGGTTGTAAATGAAGTTGCTTGAAACTCAAATAGGTTTTGGTCAATAAATGTGAATAAATGATTTTGCATATTCGTTGACTTATTTGTGGCCAAGAATGGATAAAATTATTGAAAACAATATATAAAACAAAACTGAATTTCGAAAGGAGTTTTTTGTCAAACAGAATAAAAATTAAAAAATTCAGTTTACAAGACTCTGAAAATAATCAAAATAAAATCGCTGCGATTTTCAGAGTTTTGTAAACTAATTTTCGAAAAAGAGTGTTTTCAGTCTGTTTTGAACCTGAGAGTTACTAGTGTTACTTACTTGTTCTGCATAAGCGATATGAATTATTATTAATTGCTTGTAACTACATGATTCGGGCACAATATTAAATGTACCATCAACAAAATATCGCCTTGAAAAAGTATCGGACATTTCTTCTATAAAATGTGCCATATTTGTGCTCATAAATATGGTGTATGCAAAACTTTTTTTTAAAATTTTAAATTGATTAAACTGCGTTTTATCGCTTGATTTCGCAACCCAATTGCTTTGCATAAAAATTTCATTTTCGTAGCATTTTAAAATATTTTACACTTTCAAAATTAATATTCACTGATTAATCGTTCAAATTTGCGCGATGCTTGTCAAAAGTCTCTCGGGCTGTTAGCCTCCGCTTCAAAGGTCTATTCACACAATCTGATTTCATTTCATTTAAAATTTAAATTTTTTTACTGGCTCTCACGTGAATGATGACCTTCTTTTATTAATTTTTTTTTTCATTTCATTTCATTCATTAATTATTATGCTTCCCTTGCAACGCTAATCAAAATAGCACCTGCATTGAGAAATAATATTCCTGGTGTACTATACTATTTTACAGGGTGACTGACTCGAACTGCAACTTTTATAAATGCTATAATTTTTTTATTTTTTGATAAATTTTATTGTGCTAAAGCAAAAAAATTTTGGAAAATATATCAATTTTCAAATTGTAACAGAAGTTTTCAATATGTCCACCTTTGGCGCGAATATTGACCTAGAGACGGCCGAAGAAAGCATCGCACGCTGCACGCAAGTGGCTCTGCAGTATTTTGGCCCATTCCCGGCGAAGTGCTTGTTTGGGGTAGTCCAAACTTTGTTTTTCAGTGCCAACCTTCGCTTGCAAAAAACCTCAGACAGAGAAATCCAACGGATTTGCATCCGGAGAATTTGCAATTCATTTTGTCGAAGAAATAAAGTATGGAACATTGTTTTTTAACCAATCTTGGTTGACCCGCGCTTTGTGAAACGGTGCCGAGATTTGTTGAAATGTTCACGGTCTCCGATCGAAATAATTGCTTGCCCAAGGCTTCAATACTGTCTCTAAGGCAGTTTCACGGTATACGATCGCATTAATTTTGAAGCTACGGTCCAAAAATACGAGCGGAGAGCGACCTTCGGCGGTTATCGCTGCCCAAACCATCACTGTCGGTGCTGCCTGCTTTCTGGTGGCCGTCCAAAGGTGTAAATTTTCAGACCTCTCTGGCAAGTAAACTCGGTCATTTTGTTTGCTGACATATTGCTCTATAACAAATGGCGACTCATCGGAAAAAACCAAATTCGGCAACTCACCACTTTCGTGCCAGCGTAGTAACTCGTCTTTCGCTCTTTCGATTCTAACTTTTTTCTGTTGCGGTGTAAGATCGTGTGTTTTTTTGAAACTTCAATGGCTTGAGTCCAAGCTCATTTTTCAGTAGGTGTTGCATCCGTTCCAACGATATGTTGAGCTCACGAGCCATTTTTCTTCCACTTCAACGCGGATTTCGCTCAATTTCAGCCTTCACTTTCCGAACCATTTCTGCCGATGCTCCTGTTTTTTTTATGACCACCTCAATGGCGTTTTGCAACGCTGCCAGTATCACGGTAACGAGCTATGGTTCGAGACACAAATGATTTATTCACGTTGAGGTGCTGGAGGGCTCAAACGATAGCTATTTTTGGTTTTCCAGCCAAATAAAAAGCAATCACACTATTACGTTTGAATTCCATCGCGTAAAAAAATTTTTCAACAAAACTGAGACGCAAATCGTTTAAAAGGCTTGTAGATAATTAAATTATCTGTCATGTGTTAGTAATGAACGGTTTGGAAATTATAGCAGTCTGAAGTTGGTTGCAGTTCGAGCCAGACAGGGTGTATATATATTTGTTTTTTTTTTGTGATCATATATTAACACATTATTTTTCCTGAAGCCCGTGATATTCAATTCGATTTTCCATATTTTAAGGTACAACTTCACTTCACATCGTGTTCACTAATATTGAATCATATTGACTGCACTTATCCAAGATAAGCTTAAGATTTTGTTAAAAGAGTGTGATAACTGACTGCACTTTTCAATTTTTTATCCAATTCTAAATGTTGGAATTTAGTTCCTTCTTCTTATTTTTGAATGTGTACAAGTTCCCATAAGAAAGTGGATTTAGCTCCCACCTTACACGCGAACTAAGTCCACTTCAAGATAATAGTTTTATTTCCCACTAGGTGGACTTAGTTCTCGAGGACTTATTTCCCTCCACTCTTCTAAGTGCTCATCACCATCTCTCACACCATTCCAAAAACAAATTTTTTCACACTTGGCAAAATTTAAATGCACAAATGGTACAACAATCTCAACATAGAAACTACATATGTGTAAATTGTATCAAATCTAAACTTCATTCTAATCCCTCCTAAATACATTCTTCCACCTAACTCCTACTCAAATTGAAATTTGAAAGTAGGATTATTTTATTACTCGTAGACATAACCTTATAAACATGAAAAATTTTATTTTATTTTTTTTTTTTTCATAGCATATAAAACCCAACCTTTACTATCTGTAAAGGTTTCTTTAGTGATATTAATTCGGAAAATTGTCACTTTCGGTAGGTTACCTCAAATTAATGATGTTTCAACCGCTGACTAATTTACAAAAAGTTGCTTACGTGCCCTTTGTTCATAACCTTTTAATTGGGTGTATGTCGGCCAATGTAACCTCCGATCTGTATCCCTCGTTCGTTTCAATTTTGACCGATCCGGTTACGGTTTTAAAGAATATGTGACCGACATAATGGAAACTCTACTGCATGAAACAAATCATGCGCAGGAAAAAAATTAAAGTCTCTTAAAATGGTTTTGTTTAAAGATTCTTAACCAACTTTTATTAAATTAAAAATTGTTATTCGTTTAAAAAGTAAAAAACCAAACCATAAAAAGCTGCGTAGGCATAAAGCTCTAATTTATTGGTTAAACTGTTGTTTATGTTATACATTATTCAAATTTGATTGCAGGTGACTTGCTGCAGGGTCAAACACAGTTTTTAAAAGTGATTTGTTTGTTTTGCGCACAAGTATATTCTCAAAAACGGGTAAATCAAAATAAAACATATAATGGCAGGCGGAAGTCATCTTGAGAGCCATACGTTTGCTGAGAATAAATGGATCATGCGAAAATATATTTTCTTTTACCACTTTTTTGACCGCAAAGGGTGTTGGCTTGATTCCAGCACACAGTGATAGTATGTTTGCACGCTTATTGTCAAAATAGGAATCCAGTCCCAATTTCACTCTATCAAGTGTAGTCATTTTTTCAATCATGCTTTCACAAGCTTTTTTTTCTAGTTCTTTCTCTGCTGACATTCTTAAGTCTGACTGTGCCCAAATATACTAATTCATTTTTGTATGGTTGGACTTGCAATTTGGGACTCTGATATCAACTATCGGAAGTGTTTAACCACTGTAGATGTAAGCCTGGTCACTAAGTTTAAAGTGTCTCCTAATTCAGATGCATTTTCGGAGAAGGTATTAGTCTTCTCTTAATCCGGAAGCTCCACTAAGATCTTTGTTCTTGTAACCCCACTTGTGGGTATTATTTGTCATCCACTGCATAAAGCTCTTCTTTGTAATAAGTTGACTTATATTTTCCAAAAATTGTCATATTTTAAAAAGTTTGTCGCATCCATCTTTTCCAAATGGATTCAAATCGGTGTTTTCACTAAAGCGTTAGAACCTTTTTATTGTTTTCCACCTGCTGCATGTCATCGTATCAAAAAGATTTTACTGGCCAAACATGTAAATCACCATGTCAACGAATTGATACATTTCTGGGTTAGTATTAAAGAGCTTTTACTCCTTCGTAAAAGGGACGAAAAAGAATCCCCAGTGTTTTGAGCCCAATCACCGATTCTGGCTATTCAGTAGCACCCGCAAATTTAATTTTGTTTTCATCGTGCAGATCCACTTGTTCTTTTCTCAAATAGAATATATTTTTAGGCTTATTACAAGCTCAGATTCAATGTCAGTTTCACTCATCATAGGGCAGTCGCTGTTGTTAAGAGCGGTCTCGAAGTCCACATCAAAGTCTGCTTCCTCATCATCATCACTTTTAAATCTATTTCAGTTGATATTTGAAATTTGTCTATAAAAGTTGAAATTATCCATCTCTGAAGAAAATTTAAATGAAATAAATAAAAATCTAAGAAAATAATTTTCGAAAACGCAACAACTAACGGTAAACTACTATCATTTTTGCACTCAAAAATGATTTATAATATTTTAAAGAATGTACAATATTTTTTCTCAAAATAATTTTTTTGCTAACTTAACTTACAGTAATTAGCACTTAAAATTGCAAACTATATTTTACTTCCTTTTTAAGGTACCCTCGTGTTGGAATCACCTATATAAATTAATATCATTAGCTATAATTATCAGGCAGAGAGAAAAAATACGTTTTTTACATAAAAGGATACACACTAATGAAAAACACTAATTTCAGGTCATTTCGAAAAGGTTTTCTTGGAAAAATATGCGCATCATAAAATGTAAACCCATATTTGGCTTCGTATGTGGTAGAGGGTTAATAAATCTAGTCTCCGAATCGCCCATCTTTGCTTCAGTACTTCATAGCTTACGTATATTTTATGTTAAAATTAAGATAAAATTGTTAGTATTAATTGTGCTTGTAAAGCATTAATTAGTACATCAGAGGTAGACTATTTAAAAGCACCAGTGTCTGAATTTATTCAAGTCAGGTGCATAAGTGCAAAAGTTTAGTAGGTGTTTCATGTCTTTGATCTTTCAGTTCAGTCAAAATAATAAAGATATGTGTCCGTAAGAGCACTTAAGAGCACATCTTGTTTCTTTGTAATTCAAACACAATGCGCAAAGAGCAGCTCTTGAAAGATAAATATTGTAGATTAACCACATAATCATCGAAGAAACTAATAAAAAATATAATAAATAATAAAAAAAATCTATAAACCAAAAAGGGACAGGTTGTAGGCCAACTGATATATAACTGGCAAACGCTGTAGTTCTTCGATAGTAAAACTTACAAAATTAATATGTATGACGGACCTTTTTTCGCAAATCATTGAGTCAACTAAAAGCAATGAACTGTACCTTATTGCGCACATATATAAATGAATATTGTTATATCAATCTTTTCCCATTTGACTTACCCCAATATCGAAACATGTCATACTATTACGAAACAACGACGACGATAAGAAGGAACGATAACGATACGATTGACGATATGTCAATGTAAATAAAATATTGTATAAAAACACATACTATGTATATAGTATTGCACAATTAGACACTCAGCTGAGCGCGTAATCCCACGTATACAACACATCAAATGTAAGTACAACTTTATCCTTACCTTAATTCTCCCAACCTCCCCCAATGCATTGACAACGAGTCCCGTACGTGTACTCAACAAAACGTGTATCCTTGAAATATTCATATTTGTACTCACACAATGCTTTGCTTCCACAAAGGCATTGTGACGACATGTATTCGTATTTTTTTGCAAATGAGATTTTTCCTCTTTTGGTCATTCGAGGGAGCGGAATAAATTCGCCTGATTTGTCTACATAAGATCACTTGAGTGATGTGCCTCTGGGTTTCGGTATACCCAGATGCACCACTGTTATAAAAGTACTATCGTACACATATTGACCCACCTTCCTCTTCCATTCATTGTTGAAAAGGTAATTGTTCGAAAGTTCGATTCCACATATGTATGTTGATACTGCCTTAACCTTATACTCGTAGATACTCCCGTAGCCTTTGCAATTTTATTTTTTTATTTTTTTCTTGGGATAGCCAGCCCTGTATCCGTATTCAAATCTCTAACAAAGTCGGATTGTAGTCGTTCTTGGTAGTCGAACGTCAGTGTATTGCAATTGTACTCGTATCAGTATGCTCCATTAGGTATGCGCTGGAAAACAGGCACTTTCCGACATACCGAACAGTTAAAAACAAAAATCCACAATATCCATCGAGAAAATTTGAATAGCGGCTGCGGAAAAAATTGTCTAACAGTTCTGCTTCTGCCATCTGTTTTTCGGGGGAGGAATAGTTGAAGAAGGACTTTGTAAAGTTAGCGACAACGATTGTAAACCCGAAAACCTATCAGAGATAAATATGGTTCTATATTCTCGCAGCGGATTTTCCATCCCTTTACTGTGGAGATTTTGTTGCGCGCAGTTGTATGAAATATGTAAGCTCTGTGCGATAACTTTTGTGAGCCAATGGATTTGAGTTCCTTGTTGTTTTGAATGTGAGTTTTAAACAGAAAAGTTTTTGTAAGCATAAATGATTGTTTTTATTGTCTCAGCATTAATCAATGAAGGCAGGTAGGCACAATGACTTGATGGAAAACGGCAGCATTGCACTTTAAAAGCGGTTGGTTCCGGATATAGCAAATATTTTGTTTTTAGGCCTATTTTTTATATCGTAGCGTAGTAAATTCAACGAAGGTCACATATAACATATATCGACGTACGTATATGGGGAAAATAAGTATTACAACAAAAAGGTGATCAGATATGCCGGCTTAAATTTGGCAGGGACTTCAATAATCGATTTGAATGGCGTAGACTGCTTTAATGGCGAAGCTAATTTGCAATGCAATGAGTTTTCGTGCGTTCATAGGTGGAATCGCAAGCGATTGAGTGTTTATGGCGATTCTTAGGCATCTTTCCTTTGTTTTATTCGTGTTTTGATACTTTACCCGAATATCATGCGCACTAAAACGAGGCGCTTCTTCTGACTGGAATACAATTACCATATGTACTGCGTAAAATGTATTTGGAAACCTAAAAAAAGTAGAGATTTCAAGTGAATCCAATGAATGAAGAAATTTTAAAATCTGTTTATAAACAATATATTCACAGTTATAGAAGCGCAGTAGCTATAATATTATAAAAATCCATTTTCATTCCACTTGCTCCCAAATTATCTAACTATTATTTCATTGTTGTAACCAGAATGACAAAGAGATCACAAACATTGGTTTTCAAACACAAGTTCAATAGATTCGTCCATATTGTACAAGCTATTAGTCAAACTCATTCAAAGGTTTTTGATTGAAGCTTTTCATCGCGAGCAGGCCCTCCGAATCGCTTACAGTCGCTTAATTGACTTTTTGATAAATCGCTGCGCCACAAGCACTCTCTTATGTGCGCATGTAATTGATAGCTTGTAGAGAATTGTATAGAGTCGTGGGAAGGTCTCCTAAGGGCATGAATGATGCCCGGATTATAAACATGCTATGAGTATGTCCAGTGGATGTACAAAAATCCATGTCCATCAACTTACATCAAGCCATGGATGCTCACTTTTATGTCAAGCTATGAGAGCGGATGAAAATCAGGACATGAACTTGACATTTCGTGAATACGTGAGTTGTTTTCTGTTGAATGTGATGGTAAACGTCTCGTGGAGACGTGCTGTTAGGAAAGAATCACGTTATTTTAGACCATGTACGAAAGTGGGCTTAAGGTAAGGCTGAAGAGCATTCATAGCGAGATGAGTGTTACGGTGAAGGTTGAAAGGGACAAAGGACAAAATGCGACTGGCAATTTTATTGAAGCACCGGTGGTAGAAATAGCGATGGAAGAAGGTAAAGGAGAAAGCAATACGCCGGTGTTATTTGACTGAGCAATATTGGCATCATCTGTGACTTTTGTTTTGAATCCGATCAAGTGGAGGGAGATTTTAGGACTACCTGACTAGATCAATTCGTAGTCAGTGTACTTAAATTTTGAATGAATAACTGCCTTTTATGTTAAAAGACATATCGACATAGTAAAAGCTTTATTGGTATTCAGTATAAGTACTATTTATGGATAAGGCCTCAGTGTTTATAATACGATATTTCGTTCTAATAAAAACAAACATTTAATCACAACTTTTTGCTAGCTAATAATAGCGCCGCTCTAAATAGCGAAATTTAATAAATTTATCAAACATTGCTGTGCCCGTTCGCCAGCCAAAAGGCGGAGACTTGAATTTAGGAATAAATATGACAAGTAGGAGACATTATCGTTCACCAGTAGATATATTGGATTAGAACTTGTAAACAATAGATCGTTACTTAAAATTTAAAAGAGCGTCTGAGTCAAATGAATCCTGGTAACATCAATACTTATTTTGTGGATATTCGATTTGAAAAAGTCCAAAACAAATTTGATTCTTTTAAAAAGAGCACGCAAAGTTGCTTTCGCCAGTTTGATGTGGACTTCGGTTCTACTTTTGCGTGAGACATACCATCAAACCAGTGGACCCGCTGCTACGAAAACCATACTGCCGGTTTTTGAAAATTTTTCATATTACGAACGAGTACATTTTATTAACTAATCTTGCAATGGGTCATAGGAGGAGAGAAAAGAGGGAGATTTTCCCTCTTTACGAATGAACAATTGTAGTTTAACATCTACTCGGAAAGAGTCCTAAGGGAAGAGGATTATTGTAAAGCTTACTCAGTGGTTTTGCTAGCAACTACGTATGCACAAGAAGGAGAGAACATACCATCGATACCATCTGATTTGTGTATATTTTTGACGTTATGCAGATACTACACAAGTTTTTTCATGGATACATTCTAAGCAAGGTAGAAAATACTATTTTCACAATTTTCCTGATCTCGGAATTATAATTTAACATATTTTGTCCATATTATCGTACTATCGGATTCCGTTAAAATATTGACTGTCTAATATTTTCCTACCTCGTTCTTAGTAATCCAATAAGCGATGATGGAAAGCTCTGAGTCGAATAACTTAGCCCTTAGAGCGACTATGGGATCTTAACTATTTACGTGTTAAAAAAAAAAAAAAATAAATAAATAAAGCAGTGGACTTGCGCACCAAACAATATGTTACTTACCTTTTTTCATTAATCGGTAAATTACTTTACACCTCCAATTGCACACAATAAGTTGGTTAAGAGTCCTATTGACACAAGCAAGCCAAATTAAGCGAAATATTTCCATTCACTTAAAATGTCCCCTTCATTTAAGCAGCCGCATCCAGAATCTGACATTTTTATCACCTATATTAGTACACAATTCTCAGCAGTAAGAGAATTAGTTTTTCATATCATAGATCCAAATGAAACACCGAATACGGGTGGCCGTGGTGTGGTGTTATACGCATAGACTCGTCAAGCAGAGGGTCGCGGGTTCGAATCAAATGCAAGACAATTCTCTGAAAAAGTCTTTTCATGGAATTTATATGTAGTTATATGTAAATCCCGTCGGCGTCAATTCTGGCATGAAGGCATAACACTGATGGTGGAGTGGTTGCTGGCTGGGATAAATGTAACGAATTAACAACAAGCACGTACTAAGATCCACTGGTTGAGGATGCACTGGCTCCAGTTTGACAACCACCTCTGGAAAAATATCGAAACCAAACATACCTGAGTTTCAAACTGGAGAAAAGCCAGTAAAAGGGTATTCATATCCCCTTGGTGCGCTCGCGGTATTAAGAAAAAAAATCCGAGGCTTGAAAATCTAGAAAAGGGAGGAATCCTAGGAAAACTAATGAGGTACGTTTTAAAAAGAAGATAAAGTAGAAATTTGTCAAATCCTTAATACAACCAAGACCAAAATCATGTTACAAAATATTTCTGCTAAAAAACATTTCCGTGATGAGGATCTGCTACGAGCACTGTATTTTTAAAAGAATGTCAGAATTATGTGCGGCAATTCTCTGTATAGTACAATTGAATGAGTTTTAATAGAACATTTCCCCTAACTTTAAATAAATTGCAGCTGACTTTCTGTTGTCCTTTTAGTTCATTATGTTTTTCTTAGTAATCTGCCAGACTTATGCAGCATTAGTGACTTATACTTTCTCTGGAAAGGAGAAAGGCAGAAGAACATTTTTACCGGTATTATTCTGCCTACGCTCGTATTTTTGGTGCTGATTTGGGGAGTGCCAATTAGTTGTTCGTCATTGAAATTCCTTCTCGTTTTTCTCCGCAAGACGGAAGCAATACAGCAAAGATGTGGAAGTAATACCTAAGTAAAAAAAAGTGTATCTGAGTGCTCCAACGAATAGTAGCAACCCCAACAAAAATCTTAGTGTAACAGTAAGTTTTTTATCCAATTTGCTTTGTCGAATTGTGAATATTTTACAGTGTGACCTTTCGGTGGCCTTCTTCTTGAATACAAAGATTTTTTAGCATATAAAGACTAGCAGCATCCAGCCCAATCTGATTTTCACGTAACAATTTAATAAAACCGTCTTGAATTGCTTTGGGCAGAAGATGGAAAGAAAAAATAGTCTATTTAGCGGGTAAAAATGTTTGAGTTTGTAGGTGCTTTTGGCGACTGTTGAAATAGACATTAAAAGCACAGCTAAGAATTTCGAAGCCCAAATTCAAAATCAATTCTGTGGGTCTGAAACTAAAAAATTGTAATGCACACTGTCCAATCCTGGACAATGTGTTTTGGGTTTAACGTAAAGACCTCACGGACTTGATTTCACGGAATGCCCGTACATCCATGGGAGCAAGGATACGCCTTGCCATCGATATTATCGGTATTAATAGTATAATACCAAAGCAGGACGTGTGTTTAAGGCACAAGTTTCACCCTCTGTACGAGTCGAGGCCGATCTGAATACCTCTTGCTGAGTTTAGTGCCACAGCACTCAGTACTTATTGCAACTCTACATCGAATCTAAACCAATTTCCCGCGATTTGGTTTTAAATCATAGCCACCATGATGCTCTCACAAGAGGGTCTACCTCGACAAGTCAATCCCTAAACGAGTTTCGGTTTACCGGTGGTACTGCTTGTGGCTGTTTAAATCGTAGCAACCTTTGGTGGAGTAATCTGGAAACCATTACGATAAGACCAGTACTTTGCTCTGCTCACGCTTTTTATCAGACAACGTCATTGATAGGCGAAATCTTGATAATAAGGCGGGGGCCCTAGGAAACGGACAATAAAAAAAAAATGTAGTTTGTCAGCCGAGTTACGAAATGTTCAGGCGACTTATTTTTCATGCCTTTATTTTGGATATGATGCGCTGTGTACAAATATGTTAAGGGTACGCAAAATCCCTCAAATACGAGCTAATTATAAAAAAAAAATGTTCGCTTCCTGAAGTGTCACACGGAAGTTTTACAGGACATTTATCACAACTCAAAAATATCTTCTCCTATTTCTGTTAAAAACATCGCAAAAGATTGTAAGATATTTGAATGCGCACTTGGTTAAGTAGTATTCTCGCTTCTAACTTTCGATAATATAGAAATTATAAACGCAGATTTAACTTCGCCAGCAAATGGAAAAATTTTAGACTCGTATCTCCCCAGCTCAGTTTAAATGCATTTGAATATAAATTTATACAAATGATCCGAAAACGGATCTCTGCGTGGATTTCACCATTCCCAATGACCTGATTTTTAGAATATTTTGCAAGCAGAAATTATGCACGCCCGGGCAAGAAATAGCTTGACTCTCATTATTTTTAACTGCCAGTGCATATGTTGCCATTAACATCGGTTGTAGCAAAACCTTCCACTTCGTACCTATCTATGACTATATTAACACCATACCTATGTCTTTCAATTCTCAATCAAGAGATGGCCGTCTTCATTTTCATATGTACAAATATAAAAATATTCCGTCTAGTTTTCTTACGATTTCTTCTAAAGCTAACTATAATGAAGAAAAAGAATATGGAACCATTACTCACCTATGATGTGGTAGGTTCTTGTACAAATTCGTTAAACGACATAATTGTTTCAAACGTAAACATTCACACATCCATATATGGTGGATTCATATCATCAGAACCATAATAGGACCCACATATTACATGGTATCACAATGAGTTAAATCTTTGATCAAATTTTATTCTTGTATGGGCGACTAAGTCTGTCCTTACTTATCCATACAAGAGAGTGTGGCATAAAGTGTTGAATAGTTTCGTACGATCTGCATCTGAAATGCTTTAAACTTGCAGATCGCATTGGTCAACATAGAAATTGATTACTATAATAAAAGTCCCTTAAACAAAAACTTAGATCTTATATCTGATTCTTTTCCCTGTCCAAAAGCAATGTATGTCAATAAGATCATTTAGGTGAAGAAAGTTCTAACTATGAGGTAGTAGTTTTTTTTTATGAAATTGAATTAATGAAAACTATGTAAATGTTGAAAATAAGTCGCGCAAACTAGTGAAAGAGAATTATTGTACATTTAAGCTTCTTACCGCTCAAATGACCTTAGGAAAAAATATAGCAACTTCTAATAAAAGGGTACCAACTTACCATAAACAACCCTCGTCATAATTAGTAGTTTTTTCTTTAAAATATTTCTTTTTTTCATCTCAGTAATTTTCAAAACCTTTCGCGAACTTCTTTCAGACCGCAAAGTTTTTTTTTTTTTTTTTATTTTCTTGAAAAAGAACCACCAGGACAATTTTTGGATGAAAAATTAATTGTGTTACATTTACTTCCAGTCCTCAAACCATATAAATCCCAACAAAGTATTCTACAATTTCATAAGGAATACTGAAAGTCCTCTGAAGTCAAGAAATCGCTTATTACTTGAATTCTGTGAAAGGCCCATTTGCTTGGGCCTGAGCTCGGTTTTTGGTCTCTGCTTTGGAGTGTACTCTACTTTCGAACGTTGGTGATATCAATGTTCAAAATTATTACTCTTGCTTGATATGAGACACAGAACGATGGAACGGCTGAAAAGGTACTTCTGAAAAAGAATGCTTCAAGTTTCACAGAAATCATTAGTAAAACGAACAGGAGAACAACGGCGATGAACATAATTTTATTTTATTTTTTTTTTGTTTATAAAAGCTGCTTCGAGTCCTAGGTACTGATTTGCATGGAAAATCTGTGGTGCAGGGTAATATGATACCACGATGATTTAAATTTCAAATCTGCGCATAGATACAGATATTGCAAACAATCCGACGATGTGGTCTGAAATCCGAAATCTGTACGACTAGTTAGAAGACTACAGAGGCTTTGGGTTCCTTTATCCTACGTAAACGGATGTATGTTTTTTATTTTGTTGCTAACTCGTATTCATTCAGAGTTTGCATTGAGAACAACCAGGCGAATAACATTGCCATTTGCTTTGTCAGTAAACGGTGAATAAACGAATCGTTCTGCAGCTCCAGCTTCAGCTCCAGACCAAACCAACAGAACAGAACAGACCATGCAAATAGATCAGTGCATGGTGTTGGTTGGAGTGAGAATGCAGTTTGGTAGAAAATTTGCAAAGAGTGGAATCCTTTATGGCCGAGAACATTTCAAATCATAAGAGGACGACTATGATGATGGCAAGTACAGCATAAATACAGTTTCGGGGTACTTGCAGAACAAGTGTGTAATTTAAATTAGAATGCTAAACAGACACGATGCAGACAGATGAAGTGCTATACCATATATTGAATGTAATACCCGACCACAATACCTCCTCAGAGACCTGGAGGACTAGAGAAAAGTCTCCTTGCTTAGTTGTCTTTCATGGCCGTTTCCTGGAATATATTTTTATTTTATTTCTTTTTCTTGTTAACGTGATATATAATGTGATTTTCAAAGAAGAGCTTTAGAGAGAAAAGGATACTCTATTACTCGGCATACTTATACAGTGCCTAGAATAAATTCCAGAAAAATGGTAAAGAGGAATTGGAGACTTGTTTGGCTTACAATTGTCCGCAGTGGGTAGGTATTTTAATGCAATTCCATCGTACTTTGGCTAGGTAATCCAGGACAGCTTTTGAAAATAGAATTAAAATTTACATTCCGAGTTTAATTTTTTTTTCTAATCCTTGTATCGTAGTTAGTCATGTGTGTGAACCAAACGAGTACCGAATGAGAGCAGACTGCATATGTAGGCAGAAAAAAAAAAAAGTTTATTCCGCACTCGGTGAAAATGTAATTCTGTATTTGCATTTGCGGTCATCCATGCAAGTTAAAATTTTTAAGTGGTATTCCGTGTATACCTCATTTCGGAGTTCCTTTATTTGCTTTTAGTGAAACAAATGTGTGAACAAAAGTTTCGTAACGAGAATTTGGTTTTGAATTGTGATTAAAGTTGCTGGTTTGACCAGCTTTTTTAGGTAGTAAACTCAAGTTTGAGAAAATTTTATATTTCTCAAAACAAGTCCGTATAGCTTTATGTAAGCAGTGCTCTTAAAGACAGACGTTTCCTTCACTTAAGACTATTAATATTATATTTTTATGTTAGCTCATTATTTACTCATCATATTGTATGTTATCCCAATGGAGAGAATCAATTGACATCTAAAATCAATGAAGGTCATATTTGTCAGCAACAGTGGAATAGTCCATGACTAGTCGGTTTCAGCCTCATTAATATATGCACATTATTGGCGAATATATATATATACAGTATCAGTTTCATAGCGGATAATTCAGCATTCAAGTTGAACGTTCAACAATCGCTGGCATAGAAGATGCACCTAAATAAATTTAGAAACAAGACAAAGGATCATAATATACGTAAAAATTAATGTGGTCAAGTGAATAAGGGTTATTAAGAAGTTTCACAAAACTCACGATGTTAGACTTCTGGGGTAAAAGACGGATATAATATTACCAGAGAAATGAGAAGGAGAAGAAGATAAATCTTGAGATGTCACTGCCCAGGATTGATTAGACGCGCTGCAAGCAAATATATTACAAAGATATTACAAAAGGAATTACAAAGTGTATATGCGTGTAAAAACTTTTATGCGCAGCAAGCACAACTATCCCCCTAATATTGATTTGATTCGTGATCCTTAAAATCAGGATGTTGAAAAAAAGAACATCCGTTTCCATTGAAGGGTTTGAAATACATTTACGGAACTTACTGTTGATGATTCAACAAAATGTTTTGGGATTTTACTAAGTTTTTTGGTGCCAATCATAAAAAGCAATTTAACGAAACAAGTCATAGGATTTCGACATGTATCGTAAACGTTGAAAATTTGACAATACTAATATGGTACATATACATATATGATATGTATGTATATGCCTTACACCTAAAAATAAAACAGCAATGCTACCACAGAAGTATTCTCTGTGATCCTCAATAAAGTCTTTACGCAGAGCCTTAAACATCTCAAGCAAGTATAAAAAAGGAAACATGAACATCTCATAAGCACCTCTCCCATTTTCTAGAAAGTTAGAGGCATTGTGCCAAGAACAATGCCAATAGACGTCACATATGTCAGAAATACCATTGTTTATTTCATATCAGAAGAGCGTGACGAATTGGGCGTTATGCCCTCAAAATACCAATTGATTCGCTCTATAGGCCTGCCTATAGATAAAAGCTCCGATACACCTGCGTGAAGAAATTCGAAATGAGCCTCTCGAAAAATCAATTGGGTGACCAGATGGCTTTTTGGCATGATTATAGGATGTTTTATTGTAAATGGAACGTCTACTGCATTGGACAGACTTTCTCCAACTTGAAACAGGCCAACCTTATCAAGAAACGGTGATAAAAATGAAAGTTTAGATCTTTTAGAAACACATTTGTCAGATTTTAGAGCTTCAATCTCTTCCATAAACTCCTTTTGAGTCCACAAAAAACAAGTTTGCTTAGCAGAATAGTAACAACAGATACTTTTTTCCTTTCTGGTATATCCTCTGATTCAATCTTTTCAGCAGTAATCGGCCAGAAACCAATCGAGAGCGAATCAGGACCTTTCCAACAAAGTTCCAACTGCAATTATTTTCTGGGCTCGGCCTCTTTCGACGCACAGTCTGCTGGATTTTTCTCTGAGCGAATTTAGTTCCAAGCAGAACGGGGGAGAATATTAAGAATCTCTGACGTAGGGTTCGCGATGGAGGCATTTAATCGACGGGGAAAGAGGAAAGTCATGCTAACCATTTTTCGAACCACAAAGCTAATGTTTGGACAGGTCTTACATCCACAGAAGAACGAATGAGTTGAACCAGATGACTTAAAACCAGAGGTCCACAAAGTTCCAGACGAGGTATGATTAAGCAGCAACAAGTTGAATTTCTATGGCTCCACTTTCAGACAAACTATTTGCGCAAACAACTGCTAAACTATTTGCGAATACGCCATCTCAACCGCTTCGAATCTAACACACATCTTCTTACAATGCCGGTCTTTTCGAAATAAATTAAAGCGACAAAAATTCCTTTTCTTAGAGGTAGATGTCGCGCTGAGGACTCCAAACTTACCCGAAAACTTTTGTCTTATTGTTAGCACCGTTAAGCTGAAGGCTGATACCATTTCTATTCTTATGGGACCCATAAAAAAAAATCCGTAATTTATTTGTGATCACAGCATAATGTGGCAAATAGAAAGTTTTTCCATGGGTAGGTTCAATCTCGCTGTATGAAATAAGTTCCATGTTCCCTAACTAACTTCCCTAAGCCTTCATAACATGACAGTATTCCAAGCGAAGATTTTCATGGCGACAACCGAGAAAAATCTGCTGAGAGAGGATTCCCACATTTCATATCCCTATATCGAAACGTCAACCCAACAATATATTTATTATCATATGCACGAGAAAAGATTTTACAAAAGCTTACATCTGCAATGCCCTTCTATGATCAAATAAGTGCTGTGAAGAAGTTCTTCCACTTCCCAAAACGACTTCAGAGGAACATCGAACATCGGTTCCATTCCTAAACGCAACAATACCACATTGATCAATTAAAAATACAAGTTTATTCGTCCAAATCTATATTGTCCCCTTTAGAGTAATCCACATCGACTGCAACGCTTGATCCAATCCTCGAAACATTTTTTATATTCGGTTTTCGATATGTCCATCAGTGCTTTCTACGATTTTTCCATTATTTCCTCTCGGCTGCTGAAAAGTGTTCCCCGTAGTGGTTTTTTAACTCGATTGAATAGAAAGAAGTTGCAGAGAGCCAAATCAGGTGAATTCGGTGGCTGTTGGATAGTATTTGTTGCATTTTTCGCTAAAAAATTACAAATAATGATGTCACTGTGCAACGGTGCGTTATCATGATGCAAAATCCACAAGTTTCCTGCCCACAATTCTGGTCTCTTTCGGCGAATTGCTTCACGCAAACGTCTCATAACGTCCAAATAATACTATTTGTTTACTGTTTGGCCTTCTGGCAAAAATTCATGATGCACTACACCGTTGCAATCTATGGAAACCGTGAACATTGCCTTCTTTTTTGACTCAAAACGACGTTTTTTTCTTGGTCTAGGCTCATTTGGTGAACGCCATTAACTTGCCCGATGTCTGGATTGCGTGTCGTACTCATAAGCCCACATATTGTGTCCAGTAATGATCCTTTTGATGAATGTGGGATCGGATTCAGCCTCGCAAATCATCTCTTTTGCGACGTCAACACGACGTCTCTTTTTTGCATAAAATAGAGCTCTTTTAGCACCAACTTTGCTGCTACACGACGGAAACGCAAATCATTAATTAAAATGTATTGGACGGATCCATAGGCAATGTTCAAGTCCCCCGCTATCTTTCTGATGGTTAATTTGTGGCTATTGACCAACATTTCTTTTACTTCATCAGTGTTTTCGTCGGTTTTCGATGTCGATGGTCTGCCATCGTAGTAAACGACCGTTTTCCGTAGAGAATCGTTGCCGAAACACTTTTCCAACATTTCCAACGTTCGGGCACCATTAAATCCGTTTTTTACGCAAAATTTAATACAAGTACGTTGTTGCAAATTTAAGTCCATTTCTAAAATTGTAAAAAATCGCCATCACACACAGAGATAGATGTACTCTTGGCTACGTAACTTTTGCAAATGTCAAGCTAAGATTTAAAGAGAATGTCAGCAACAGATGTTCCAACTTAACAAAATAAATTTTTTGTTCAAGGTGGTAAAATATCTTCAACTGCGATGTCTCCGCTTATTACTCACCCAAAATAGTATTGTGCGCAGTCAAATACCCTCTTCATCTGTACGACGACTGTCAAGCAAATACTCCAGCTTTCTTCAGATCCTATTAAAACATCAATAAGACGTGGGGTGTTAAATCTTAGATCGGCAAATTTTAAATCATCCAGCATCAAAGCAAAGGGCAGTAGAGAGGTTTTTAAAGTTATTTTATTCAAAATGAAAACCTTGTGTAATGCCAGCTTGTAGAGAGGAGATATCAGAAACAGGAAGACCAGCATGACGAAGACAAAGGCTTAACTTTTTCAACTAACCTTCTGTAGCAAGGTTACAGCAAGGATGGAAGTCTGTAACCCGGTGTCGAGCAGCATACGACAACGCTGTATCCTACCAAAAGAGTCTACAATTTTGATCACAACTGTAGACAAAATGCTGTAGAATTTAATTTTGTATATGATTGCTAATGATCGATAAAGTGGCATCTCTAGACGTCGAAGATTTCATGTTCCAAATATACTATGACATGATGACGAATATGGCAATGAAAACAGCATGTTTTTGAACGACATCTCACGACGAATGGTTACTATCTAAACAGTTATAGCAAAATCATTACTTCCTAGCTTAACTGCGACGAGACATAGTGGGCAAGGCAAGGACACGGTGATGCAAAATATGGTCACTTTTGCACATGGGTCACACCAGATTTGAAACAGCAAGGTTTTTTATGTTATTCACAGGACTACCCGAACACGTAAAATGTCTATTTCTAGCTATCCACGATTTCGACACCGTTCAACAATTTTTCTGCATCTTCGCGCAAAACCAAATCTAAATAACGTATATTTTGAGCACCAGGAAGATTTTTCTTTCAGTCAATGCTCCCAAGGAACGTATCCCGAAACTCTGATAGTTCGCGATAATCTACTTCAGCGGATACTTTTAACGGGGAACTGGTGAAAGAAGTTTTAAGAAGATTATCCAACAAGGTGACTTGTTGCTTAAGAATTCCTTTAGAATTTTCGTCGTTACCATCAACACGCGGTGCAATGGTAAGTGTATTTCTACGAACCGCCTTAAGAAATGCATATTTTGCATAATGTCAGGATTAAGATAGATAATCTTCCTCGAAATATTGAAGAAGTTTATTTTGGTTTTCAAAAAATCCTTCCACGTCTCCTTCAACCGTGCTAACCGCATCTCTAAGCCATCTAAATCTTTTTCATAGGCCTACAAATGTCCCGGTGATTGCTTTAAGACATTCATAATTAACCAGGGATTCTAGCCGTAATCAAAAATAAAAAAAAAGTCGTCGCTTCCAACAACGCCTATATTTAAACTGCAGAAAAATCCCTAACAGAACACCGAAGCAGCCTAGCAGACAGCAAACAGGAAATTCCCTACATTACCTTTTACCAAATACTTAATCGTATCCAATGTCTCCAAATCCAAAAATCTAGCAACCACCATTTAATTTCAAATTAGTTTTAAGTTACAACAAAAATCAAACAACGTTACAAAGTTCCTTAATTCTAATCGCCAACGATCAAGACAAAACTGAATACAATTGTGTGGACTGTTAGATAATGTTTCGCGGTTGGTGGTTGCTAGTTAGAAGAGATCGATAATGCAATGCACCCGATCACGAAGCTTAATTCTCAGAGGTAATTCCCTTGTCCATATGATTGAGCAAATACAAAAAAATTTAATTGATAAAGAAACTATACGTAGAGTATTGTATGACATTGTTTTTTGGCAAAAGATAGAATATAGTAAATTACAAAGAATAATAAGTATAGGTAATTTTTTAAACAAATTAAGATTCAGTTCCAGGTAATATACAATTTTAAGTTTGAATAACTAAGTTAAGATTGATATTATATGTAAACTATGGGTTGCATTTCCGAACAAGGAGAGGATGACGAGAAGAAAACATGTTATTTTCAATAATAGACTTCTGTGTCTCGGAGGTGATGCATTGCCGAAAGAGGGAAGCTTTTCTTGAGTTATACGAGTATTAAGAACGTTGCGTAAAGTTAACGATAGATACTACAGAACACACACGACAGCAGTATTGACATTATATCGAGAATTGTAAGAGATAACCGCACAAACCATAAGTAGGCCACAAGCAATAGAAAAAGTTCAATGTCGAAGCTCCGGAAAGCGAGTTAGTATAACATAGAACAAAAAAAAAAAAAAAAGATATTGGGGAAGATCGAAATTCTCAATACCATAAATAAAAAAAAAAAAAAAAAAAAAAAAAAAAAAAAAAAAAAAACAATTTAGTGAAGGAAGGGTTTCCGGATAACATACTAAGACAAAGTATTGGAGAAAATCGAAAGTCTTGGGTTTTTAATCAGTGGTGGGTGAACTCGACAAAGCAACATTTGTCAGCCAATGAAGCTTTGTGAAACTATATTGCGATTTAAAGTATATGGATATCAAGGAGATGAAAATGGTAATGCTAGGAAAATCGTCCTTATCGATTTAGAAAAACACGGCTCTAATTGGATATTTAGATGTTTATTAATTGGATAAAGCCCCTAGAAGAATACGGGTAATGGATTAGTCATTCTTGGACCAAATATCTGCACTATCGTTTTTCTTAGCCAGCAACCACAACTTTTGACATCCATTTAGAAAAAGCCATCAAGTGCAAGTGCGAAAAATTTGAATACTTAGGCTGTGTCGTGAACCACCAACGAAACTGTGATGTCTATGTCGACATAAAATCAGTATGGGATAGCTTAAGTGGCTCAAAAACTCAACTTCAACTTAAAGATTTGTTTACCATGATAGTTGTTCATCTATGAAGATGAAAATGAAATCTTTACGAATGAGCGAAAGAGGTTCAAATTCCAGCCAAATCCGAAAAAATTAGTAATTAAAAAACAACGAAAAATAATAAGATCACATGGGATTAAAACCTCGGTCGACGAATGGAACCTCAGAATTGTTTTTCTAATCCAAGATAAGTTAGAGCCACTAAACGACGCTAAGATACAGCAGAATAAATTTCGTCAACATAGCAGCTTATAAAAGTCTTTCTGTCATATTATGTGAATGCCTACGAAACACCGTCTACAGTCTAACCGGCCCCACAATTTTGAGGTAATAAGAGACTTTATCTGCTTCAGCTCCGCCATCGACTTCGACAACAATCCTAGTATGGAAATCTTACGAATAATCACTCCTGATTTTTGTTTTAAAAGGCAATCGAATTTTAAGGCCTCCTCTAAAGCAAGATTTCAAAGAAAAGACTCATTATTTTAGACCTGTTTTACAGGGTAGAAGCTCGGATGCTAACGACAGCGTATAAAATGGCTTCAAAACACTTTAAGCGAAGCTTTTTCAAATAAACCGAATAAGATGCCTAAGTCAACTTAAACCAGCATAGATACTAGCATCCAGGTCTGGAAATTTTTCGATTCCAACCCCTACGTAAGTTATGAAGGAAGTTAAAGATGTTATAAAGTATATATAGGGTTTTCCAATAGGGACTTGAAAAATTTAAATTTAATTTGTGAACGCAGTCTTTCACTAATCAGTAAACTGTCACTGTCAATTTATTCAGTAAACTCAACATTTTCATCATGGTAAAGTACATTAACAAGCAACATCTGCAAATTATAAAAAAATTTCCACAGATGTTTGGAGTCGGTGACTGCAACTTTAAGAGCATTAACTCCAATTTTCGGTCGTAATTCTCGCCCTAGTAGACAGGCAATAACAAGTTTAGTGCAAAAATTTGAGTATACATATTCGTTGTGTGATGTTACCGTGTCAGTGAGACAACGGGTTGGTCGAAGTGTCGAAAGTATCGCTGCCGTTCAGACGTCCTTAGCAAACGATTTAAATCAGTCAATTCCACGGCATTCTCACGAATTGGGCATCGCTCAGACCACATTATGGCGTATTTTGCGTAAGGATCGTGGTTCATACAAGATCAAGCTGACTCAAGAATTAAAGCCGATGGACAATTTGAAGCGACGTACGTTCTCCGATTGAGTTCTGGAGAAGATGCGCCAAGATGGTGAATTTCATCCCAAAATCATCTTCAGTTACGAAGCTCATTTTTGGCTCAATAGGTTCGTCAATATGCAAAGTATGCGTTATTGGTCGGGTGAAAGCCCACATGTGCTTCATGATTCACCACTTCATCCACAAAAAATAACTGTTTGGTGCGGTTTGCATGCCGGCGGCGTTATTGGACCATATTTTTTCGTCCACGATAACTATCGTCACGTTACTGTGTATGGTCAGCGTTATCGCGCCATGATCACCGATTATTTTTGGCCCGAATTGGAAGATATGGACTTGGACGACATGTGATTTCAACAGGATGGTGCCACAAGCTACACAGCACACGCTACAATCGATTTATTGAAGAATAAGTATGGTGAGCGTTATCTGAACGTGTTATCTCAAGACATGAAATGGTTTGCCTTTTACTTAAAAAAAAAGTTGTCAAGTCGTTATTAGAAAACCCTATATTTATACGGTTAAAAAGGAAAAGAAGAAAATGCACTTACAGATTTTTAGTAATTAATGTATTATTTATATTTCGAAAACGGTAAAGTATCTCAATTAATACACTACAATAGGCAGGCGATCCTAATAATTCAAATATCACAAATTTAATTCAAAATTAAATAGACTCCTATTATATAATTTTGTAACCAAAATTATATAAGCACGGAGTCTCTGAGCTTAAAATTATTCACGTTTTTGAAAGCATTTTCATTCTAATTGGAAGCATAGATTAAACATAAAATAAAATTAATAAAAATGACTAGAACTGGGTAAGGAATCTCATAACTTGTTTTTCTGAATTGCCTTTTAAGTGAATTCACAAGAGAATTATCCCGACGGTTGATGCCAAACACATCTATCTTTTAATAGTTATAATTCAGAAACATATTGAAATTGTAACAAGTTAATAGTTAAACGGTTAAACTAATATTAATGCACGTGTTAGCAGTGAATTTCTGGGTTAAGTTAAATTTCCGCTTATCCAAATTGCCTACGGAAAATTCTTTCAAGTCTTATGTTTCAAAAAACCAAGTCGAATCTGCCGCTATAGCACATAATAAGTAACTCTCTGGACTGAAAAGAAATGGTCGTCCTTTGCAAGCTTTACACCCCTTTTTAAACAGTGGAGCTAACTTGTATGTACCCTTAGTGGATTTTTGCCCTCCTGGGTATTTAAAATTTAACGTACCGCACTGTTTTGTTCAGAAACAGCGACATTTTCTCACTCACTGAACAATTCTTTGTTTGTTTTGTTGTTCCATTTTTGCAATAGTGGACGAGGATGTGTCTCAAGCTTACGCACAGAGTCTGGTTCACCAGATTTTGGCAATAAAATCACCGAATATAAAATGTTGGGACTGAACAGCCACGACATGCTTAAAATCCAAAATAGAGCCTGCTTATTTTGCATGCTTTTCTGATATCGTCCAAGCTAAGGTATTTGAAATTAGAACCTTTGCGAAATGGCCATAACACTCGACGAAATAAGCCAACTTGTGAAAATTCCAAAAATAAATCAACACTCAAGAAATAGAATTCCACCTCTATCGAGTCGAAACTGGAGACCCTAAGAATTTTAAACACATTTCCTACGAAATTAGATTTGGTGTGAGTATATAGTATATTCGTACATATGGTATCTATCACCATTTGTAGTGACAAATAACATTTTTGAATATACGTTCGTTTAAATTTGGATCGCCACTAGCTGTTTTTTGCTCTAGTCCGTAAACTTCATAAACCGTGGGTGGCCGTAGCCCAAGTGGTAGTCTATTGGCTTCTTAATAGATGGTTCGGGGTTTAATACCAGCCGTGCCCGAACGTCATTTTTTTTAGGCAACCAAAATCTCGTAAGATATATGGAGGCCGAAAATACAACAACAAGTCAATTTACACTAACATTAATGGATGCTACCGATTAGGCGAAATAATCATCTTTCTCACTCTCTATCCAACTTTCCAACATTCTCCGGCATTTTAAAAGTAGTAATACCTTATTAAGTGTAAAAATCTTTTTTTTTAACCAAAAAGAAAAAAAAACCTCCCGCTTAACGACGTGGTGCTAGTTTTTTTTTCAGTGCAATTAGGATCCTACTTACATCGCAATTCGAACATGATGCAGTAATGGCTTTAATTACTTTAACTGTTCACCAAGAAAGACTATTACTCGTAAGTCCGCTTACTTCGAACGGAAGAAAGTGAGTCGACGTGGATGGCGAAAATGTTAGCAGCAGAAAGGGGCTAGGAAATTTGAAACCGCGTATAGGCATTATATGAACCCTAAGATGAACAGACTTTCAAGTTCGATATAAAATTTATTATTGGGTCGCCACGGGAATCGTGGTATTGCCAGTTTGGTTAGTAAACTTTTTTGTCGAACGATTTTTTTCGATATATTCTACGTTTTATTAAACCTTCGAAATTTAATAAAAATTGATTAGTTGGACATGAGCCACTTCTGCTTTCTTAAACGTTGACTAGAATATTTTTATTCTCCATTATTCTATCCGAAAAACTGTCAATTACCGAAATCGGTAATCGCATGTACATTGATCGCGAAATTTCAAAAGTTACCCTACTTTTTGAATACACCTCGTACTATCAGTCAATTTTATTTCTTTTGCACATCTCCATATGGTTAAAAATTTTGTCCTACTTTTGTCTATTTCAAAGGTATTCTGTCTGAGTAGTGATACTTCGATATTAGACTCGATAACTAAATTCTGCCATAAAGCAGCTGTTTTGGGCCCATTTTATGTTGACTCTAAACAATGTCGAGCTTTAAGGGCATTTTAACCAATTTCGTGATCTCACCTATATTTAGATTCCGCAAACTTGATCAATTAAGGATTCTTTTTTCAGTAAAAAATAAGTATTGCTATGAAAATTTCCTGCCTTAAATATTTTAACCAGACTCATCTTTATATGTCTGATACACACTTCGTTAGTCTATAGTCTTCATTAGCTGTTCATCTACACGTCGGCTAGTAAGGAATATTTCGCGCGTAGATTAAATTTTTTATTTTTCTTCTAAAAAACTACCTATAAGTATTTGTTTTTTCCTCTATTCAGCAACCTTTTCAATCTAATGCTTGGTATGGGAATACATGCAATATCGAAATATTAAAACTTTTTAAACCCTTTGTTCATAAACAGTCTTAGTTCTCCCTCGCTTTTAATATCCACTAACGATGATATTTACTTTGAAAACTCATTGATATTTATAGGTCATATATGTTTAAGAACACCCAGCCTCATCACATAGTTCATTGATTAAGCACCCTTTCACAAAACTATCTCCAGAAATAGTCTCAGCTGTGACTAAGATAAATTTTCCTCCTTTCAACCCCTCAAAAACAAATACTGCGCCAACATACCCTAAATCATTCAAAGTAATTCCAATTTTGTAAACGACAAATTTCCAAACTCAATTCTTCAAGTACTTCAAATAAACTTTACCAAAGAAATCTATTCATTTCTCTGGTCTCTTTGACAGAAACTAATTTTTAATAAAATCACCTCCCGAAAAACAATTTCCCCTTCTTTTGGTGTAAGCCTTTTCTAATGGGTCAGCCAAAAACTAGGTCTCTACAAGCTATCCCTTTTTAAATTTCTCCCAATTTCTATTTCTGTTTGTTTTTCAATTTCTCTCTTTCTTTCAACGTGCATTTAATTCAGGAAAACCTATGTTTATCGCAGCCCCGAATTAATGAAATTGCTGTTTGCATGTCATCCGCTTAAAGAGAAGTTCCCATTCTACCGCAAAAATCTACAAAATAAAAATACGAGGAGTTTCTCAAAAGATGTACCCATGTACCCGTTTTCATACCCATACTCGTATTCGAATACCATGCTATTCAATTCCAATATCAAATACTGAATTATATTGATTTTTATTTGAATATGCAGATTACGTTCAGGCTCAGTGTGGCGAAGGCATAAGATAAGTATGTTAAGTGTGGGTGAAGAATACCTCATCACTGCATAAATACATATGCGTTAGTCTTTCTTTGTAAATTATTTTGTCCGCTAAGCAGTGACCATGAATTCACACCTTCAATTCAAATTCGCTTACTACCCGGTATGTGAAAGTTATAATTTATTCATTGCGAACAAAAATAATCTAACATGTCACACTCCGATGAAAAAATGTATTTAGGTACGGGCCACTACCACCACCATCACCGCGGGTACAACTTATGGGCACGAGTACCCGAGTAAGGACGTAACCTTTGGCATAAATATACAAAGGATAAACTGCAAACTGCAAATACGAACATTTACCCCAAAATTAGTACCATGTTGCCGAAGACTCTGTCGGCAAACTGGGTCTAGGTTTTGCTAATACTCGTCCTTAAGTAGTCTGGTTCATTCGTGGTTCATACAGAGAGAGAGAGAGAGAGAGAGAGAGAGATTTCTCTTCACTTTTGCGCAGAAAATTAATCTCTATATTCAGCAGGTTGGTATCGAACTTGAGAGTGCAGGGTGTGGATATATTCTCATTTTTCGGAGTTCTATCCGGATACCAACCCTTCAAATATATGTTCGACTAGGCTCGGATAAAGAGAATTTTGTATGAATTGCACTATACGTGTAGACAAATGAATAGCCGTTGAGGAAGATCGGGCACAGTCACTGACGGATTGTTGGCAAATGCGTAGATAATATTATTATCAGAAATACATTTTAACATATGTACGTACGTAAGCATGCTGTGGATGGTTGCTGCTGCCCTAAGCAGGGTAGGTTAAATTTGGAAATTCATTTCTTAATTAAATTTAATTTCCTGTAGTCTTTAATATGACAAAGATACATTCTCCGTATACGAATCGATAAATGTATGATGTACGTTATATGATATAAGTGATAGATGTTCTTTCACAGTCATATGTCTAGCAGCTCACAAGGCAGTACACAACAAGAGTTAATGAATCGCTGATTTCTTGAATTTAACTAAATAACTGGTGGTTGTAAATGCATTGACAATCATGATTGATTTAATTCCACCTTAATTTTTGAACGGTTAATCTACTTACTAGATGGGGTGAAAAGTAACCACCTTGGAAATGAAAAAAAAAAAAAAACATTTTTTTAAATGTTTTTTTATCTTATTCAATATAGTCCCCTTTAAGTTTGATACACAGTTATTCTAGCGATTTTCCAACTTCTTAATCCCGTCCAAAAAGTAATTTTCCGGAAGGTCTGCAAAATACTCCTCCGTGGCGTCGACGATTTCCTCGCGTAAGCTGAATTTTTTATTGATGAGCCATCTTTTGAGTTTTGGGAAGAGATAATAGTCCAAGGGAGACAAATCGGGCGAATACGGTACATGCGACAGCAATGGGAGCCGTAAGTCATTGATTTTAGCCGTGGTTGCGATGCTCTTGTGGGCCAATGCGTTGTCATGCAAAAACATTAAAACAAATTTTTTTCGCTTCATGTGAGGCCGTTTTGCAGCGATTTCGGCCTTAAATCGCTCCAATAATGAACAATAATACTCGCTGTTGATGGTTTTTTCTTTTTCGAGGTAGTCCACTAAGAGTATGCCATAACAATCCCAGAAAAGCGACGATGTAACCTTTCCGACCCATCCAGCCTCCCTCAGCCGCTTTGGAGCACTCGTGCCGGCTTCAGTCCATTGCCGAACACTCATTCTTTTCTCTGGTGTTCAACAGTTACCAATTGACGCCAAAAGGCCGCCCGATTCCGCATCAGCAAGTCCAAACAGTTTTTCGAAGTGCTCTAGCGTTTGTGTTTTTGGTCAGGAGTGAGTATGCACGGCACCCAGCAGCAGGATACCTTTTTCATATGCAAAATATTGCCCAAAATATGGTAGGTGAGCTTAGTACTAATCTTTGTGGTATCTGCTAGCTCGCGCACCTTCACTTTCCGGTCAGCCAACATCATTTCATGTGTTTTTTTGACATTGTCCTCTGTAACCGCATCGGAGGGCCTGCCGCTGCGGACTTGATCGGTAGTGGAGTTGCGGCCACCACGAAACTCTCGAAACCAATATTTGACGGTGTAATCTGACGGAGCATTAGCCCCATAATATTTATCCAACTTTTCTTTTGTTTCCTTCGCCGTTTTGCGACGAAGTTGACTGTCTTAAAACTTGAATTGGGCCAGTAGCGCAACAATAAAGATCCTAGCATGGTGCTTACATTACCTTCAAGTTCTTGTCCTTTGTAACGACATGAGTAAATTCTTACTAATGCTGGCTAAAATAGAAGGGCATGCTCAACTAGTAGCATAACACCGGCCCACGCCGTCATATGCTCACAACCTCGGTTAATAACTGATTCACTGTTGACGACTCTGGAAAACGATTAAAGGACACCGATCTTCGGTTTTACATATGGAATGTTCGAACCCTTAATAGATCTTTTGCAGCCGAATAACTATCGGAGATCCTTGACTGCTTGAAAGAAGAAATAACCGCCATGCAAAAAGAGACATGGAATTGACCGGACAAACGCAGTATGGACACCTGTAATATCTGCGGAAGAGAACGTTACATACAACTCGCATGACAAGGACAGCAGCCGCAGCTTCTATTCGGATGCAGATTTGCCGTAAGAGGAAGACTTAGTGTGCAAATATGGAGCTTAAGGCATGGAAGCGAAAGGCTGATAGCGATTTGATATTGTAACTATAGCCAACACATCGTTTCCACACCTTGATATACACAAGGGGACCTGGCTGTCCCCTAATGAATAACCTTTCAATCAATTTGATCATATTGGAATCAACGGAAGGCACTCGTCCAGTGTTTTGGCTTTCCGAACGTTCAGACTCGAATCAATACCTTGTCGTAGCCAAGGAATGGATGCGGATATACTTAATAGCCCAAATGAAGTTCAACGTCGAATACCTACAATAGGAGAGACTTCCAGGACTTTCCGATCGAGTTACTGCATCGAACGCAGTACGTTCCAAAAAAGAAACTTCTGTTGTGATGATAAATGCATGAAGGCGAATTTGGAAAAACAACGGATGTACAGAGCGTACAACAAGAATGGGTCACGAGCTCTAAGTAAGGATATAAGTAAGAAAGGAAGGAAGAAGGTAAGGACCACAGACCCCTTCAAATTAAGTTTGGAAGTCTTATCAAAAAATAAAACAAATATCCAAAAGCAGCAAAGCCCGAACAGAAATCTGCAAAGATGATGAAGGAATATCAATCCTTCTTGTGCTTAAAGAAAGAGCCACAAACCGTATTGAGATTCTGAAAGGATTAATTGTGAAAACTGTTAAACGGTGACTGTTCATGAACAAAATGTAAAAATAATATATGTACATATATTTTAGTTTATATAATTATTGTTTTTCAATAAATAAAAAAAAAATTAAAATTGTAATCTATTAAACGATTAAACGTAACGCAAAGTTCTATTTTTGCCATTGTATGACACTTACTGTAAACGTTAAATATGGAAGTAATTTCGGGAAAAAGAATAAAGTTTCTCTTTGCTGTGACTGTTCAACAAGAAAGGACGTGTTTCATTTAAAACCGCATTTCTCCGACCCCTCTATTTTACCCTACACATATAAATCAAAAAGTTAAAACCCTACACACCCCAACATTTGGTCCTTTTCGAGCCGAATAAAGACTACACAAAACATTAAACATTTAAAAGAAAAAAGAACAAGATTGATAAGAAAGTGTAAAGTGCAAGTGCCAGGACAAGTGCAAGTGCAAAATATGTATATGTATGGATATATCTATAACAAATAAAGTACACACATAGATTCCCTCGCGGTCGGTGTCTTGCCCCTTATCTTGCCTCTTGTCTTGTTCCCTTTAAAGACTTAAAGCCTTAAAGACTTTCGGTGGTTGTGAATTAATCAGGATTCCCGCGCCGTGTAAAAATTCATAAATTTATCAACTTTAACCTCAACTGTTACCAGCTTTTCAAAGCTGACCAAAGGTCGTAAGTTGCTGTAATAAATAAAATATGTAATTAAGTATGTTAATAAACTGTATCTAATAATAACTTAATAAATATTATACTTGATACATACACACATATTGGGTTATAATTAATTTGTAAATAAAAACAATTTAAAAATTTCGAAATTGTCAGCGGGTGCAGATCAGAAAGGTGTTCTGGAGCAGATTATTAGTGACCACTCCAACTTCAAAAAAAGAACTGGAGCACTATGTCGTACAGCTAGCTATCTTTCAGGTCGTCTTTTTATTCTAGAAGGGAACTTCAAGGACGCGTTTTGTCTTCAAGCGAAAATTCGAGGAGGAGAAGTAGAAGAAACTCTGGAAGAAGATTTTGATGAAATATTTGATAGGTTACAAGAAACATACTGCATTTACCGTGGTGAATTGGTCGATACTATCGATAATACCAAATCAGCATCTAAAGAGAATATTGTGGAAGGTGAATCCACAGGTGTTTCGTGTAATGAGCTTTCATTGCCGCAAATTCAAATACCACATTTTGAGGGCTCGTACACGAAGTGGCGGGCTTTCCACAATTTTTCTTGTCCTTAGTCCACAGCAATCAACGGCTAGGGAAAATTCAAAAGTTACACTATTTGAAATCGTCTCTTACAGGTGAAGCTGCTCGTTTGTTGCAGCATTTAGGTTTGTATGCTGGCAATTATGACAAAGCATGGGAACTGCTTGTCGCCATATACGACCACAACTCATACCACCACGCTCATTTTCAGTTGACAAAGGAGACTGCGAATAACATCAACTCTCTACTGGACACGTCCCAGGAATGTTTCCATGCTCTAGACAATTTAGGATTGCCGGTTAGTTCTTGGGATGACATACTAATTTATATTCTGGTGCAAAAATTACCTGCTTTTACTCAGCGTTTGTGAGAGGAGAAGTTGGGTAGTTTGAAGAAGTTGCCAACACTGAGACAATTTACAGAGTTCCTGGAGACACGTTTTCGAACCTTGGAAGCAGTAGCTGGAACGAGTGACATAAAGGTCAGCGGTTCTTCAGCACACAAGGCTGTTGCGCTCGAGAAGAAAACGGTGTTGCACGTCGGGAAGAAGCAATTTGCATTCCAGGTATGTGGTAGAGGTCAGCACTGCCTTCGAACCTGTCAGAAGTTTATTGGTATGGAGATCTGTGAACGATCTAAGGCAGTGGACAGAATCGGGGTTTGCTGGAACTGTCTTGCATACAGTCACTGGACTAGTCAATGTCAAAGCAGTGTGCGCTGCTATTACTGCAAGCAGAAACATCACTCTCTGTTGAATGTCAACTGTGGAGGGTCGAATATTGCAAAGGTTAGTACTAACACTACAATAGGTACACAAACTTTCCACATAAAATCAAGGATTAACTAACCTGTCTCTCTTGGGGTAGATCAACCAAGTGTGCTTCTTTCTAAAGCCGTTGTGAAGGTAGTGTCTTCAAAGGGCAACTATTATCATCTTAGGGCGTTAGTCGATCCTGGATTGGAAGCAACGTTTATTACTGAATCCGCTGTCTAGTTATTAGGACTTCATCAGCGACGAACGTTCATTGAGGTATCTGGATTGGGAAGGGTTAGCAGTGGTTCATGTCAACGATATGTAATCCTTACCTTTAATTCACTGGTAACGCCGTTTGAGACGAACACCCAAGCATACGTCTTCAAGTCGCTGACCGGTCTTTTGCCTTCCAAGCCCTTAGGTCTGCAAAACTGGGAACATATAAGTCTGCGACTGTTGATCTTCTCCTGGGAAGCGACGTTTATTCCAAGTTCATTTGATCAGCGATTATCCGTAGCACAGATGAAAGATTCCGAGCTAGGTTGGCTTCTACTTGGGAACGTCATTTCGCAAACTCAGGAACCCATTCACAGTTTTCTACAGGTTTGTGACATCGACACTCAATTGCGAATATTCTGGGAATTAGAAGAATGCTCGGACTTGTGAGCAGCACTATCGTACGACAACAAACAGATTGAATGATGGACGATATGAGGTATCGTTGCCATTTAAGGACAGATGTAAACCTGGGTTTGGTGCCTCAAGGTTAGGTGCCTTACGTAGGTTTCATCAGCTGGAGAAACGATTTCTGCAACACCCCGCACTACACAAGGAGTATTCTAAGTATCTAAACGAATATTAGGAGCTTGTTCAGATGAGTGAAGTTGAGGAACAACGAAAGGAGAACACGACCAACATTTTCCATGTCACGCAACAACTCGATGAAGACAATGAGGTCATCAATCTTATGCTTAAGCAATATTCGTTAATAAGGCTTCGCCACATTCTAGCCTATTGCATTCGTTTTGTGTTTAACTGCCGGGCAAAAACTGAAACAAGGTACAAAGGTTCATTGAAGGTCAACGAAATTGACAAGGCTATGAAACTGTTGATAAAAACCTCACAAAAACAAATCTTTCCTGAAATGAATGTTGCAAAAAAGGTATATCCCAAACGTACCTTGAATTTGAATCCTTTTATAGATGCTGACGACATTCTACGTGTTAGAGGGAGACTCCAGAACTCAAACTTGGACGACGAACAGAGACATCCATCTATTTTGGCACCAGATCATCATCTCACACACCTTATAATAAGAGAGGCACACAAAAACACAATCCATGGTGGTGTTTCTCTAATGATGGCGTACATCCGCACAGCGTTCTGGATTTTTTCTTTAAGGAGAAAGGTGAAGAAGATGGTGCATGAGTGTATCATTTGTTTCCGTCACAAAGCGAAGTCAATGCAACAACTCATGGGAAACTTACCTGGACCAAGAATTCGCATGACAAGGCCTTTCTCCAAATCGGGTGTAGACTTTGCAGGATTCTTTGACATAAAAACCTAGAAAGGACGAGGAGCAAAAATGTTAAAAGGTATTTTTTAATATTCATTTTCCTAGCAGTTAAGGCAGTTCATTTGGAGGTCATGTCAGACCTTACGACACAGGCGTTTTTTGCGGCTTTCAAACGATTTATAGCTTGCCGAGATATGTGCGCAGAACTGTACAGTGATCTTGGCACTAATTTTGCTGGGGCGGAAACGGAGTTAGGGATGCTGCAAAAGGCGAAGGTTGATTGGGAGTCGGTTAATAAACAACTGACACAGCTGCACACAAAGTGGACTTTTATTCCCCCTGCATCACCCGATTTCGGAGGGCTTTGGGAGGCAGAGGTGAAATCGGTAAAGCATCACCTTAGAAGAGCGGTCGTGGCAGAAGCTCTGCCATTTGAAGAACTGTCAACATTGCTTATTTAAGTTGAAGCCTGCCTCAATTCCAGACCTTTGTGCCCAATGTCGGACGACATTGAAGACTTGGAAACGCTGACACCAGCACATTTTTTAGCCGGCGAAAGACTCATCGCAATTCCTCAAGGAGACACTGCCTTGGAAAGGGTAAGTTACCTTGAGCGATGGAAGCGGATCACATCAATGACCTCAGTGACAGCGCCCAAAGTGGTCGAAATGGGAGCCGGACCCAAAATGCGGAGACTTAGTTCTCATTACTGATGAGAGACTACCACCGTTGCAATGGCGACTCGGACGAATCATCGCTACACATTCCGAAACCGACGGATTAATTCGGGTGATCACTTTGAAAACAAAAACCAGAGAACTTACACGATCAATTGGAAAAATCTGCTGTCTACCAAGCAACAATAAAGAAATAAAAAATGATCAAACAACACAAAACTAGGATTTCTAACACTAAAATAACGATATACATATTTTTCTTTTATTCTTCCTTTAACACATGGAAAAGTCAGTGCCGTTTTATTGTAAAACACAAAACTTTTGTAAAATTCAACTTTATTTATCAATATAGTTGCCTTCGAGGGCGATACACTGATTGAAACGATTTTCCAATCTTTTGATACCAGTTTTGTAGTACGATTTCAGTTCAGCCTCAAAATAGGCAATTACTTCTTCATCGGTCTTAAATCTCTTTCCGGCGAGCATTTTTTTAAGGTCTGCGAGCAGGACATAGTCGCTGGGGGCCAAATCTGGAGAAAACGGTGGGTGGGGAAGCAATTCGTAGCCGAATTCATTCAATTTTGCCAACGGTTTCATCGACTTGTGACACGGTGCATTGTTTTGATGAAACAGCACTTTTTCTTCAAATGCGGCCGCTTTTCTGCGATTCCTTCCTTCAAACGCTCCAACAACGCAATGTAATAGTCGCTGTTGATAGTCTGCCCCTTTTGGAGATACTCGATGAAAATTATTCCATGTGTATCCCAAAATACGGATGCCATAATCTTAGCAGCCGTCTTGTTGAGTTTTTGGTCGTTTTGGACAAGATTCGTCGCCTGCTCGCCATTCAATAAACTGCCGACTTGATTCTGGTGTGAAGTGATGGAGCCAAATTTCATCCACTGTCACATACCGACGCAAAAATTCGGCTTTATTGCGGTTGAACAGCTTTAAACACTCCTCTGAATCATCAATACGTTGTTGTTTTTGGTCGACTGTGAGCAAACGCGGCACCCACTTTAAGCAGAGCTTTCGCACGTCCAAATATTCGTGTATGATATATCAAACACGCTCTTTAGATATCTTCAGAGCCTCAGCTATCTCGATCAACTTCACTTTACGGTCATTCGTAATCATTTTGTGGACTTTTTTGATGTTTGCATCTGAAACAGCCTCTTTTGGACGTCCACTGCGTGCATCACCTTCGGTGCTTGTATGACCACTTTTAAATTTTTCAATCCACTTGCGAATGGTTCGTTCGGCTGGTGCAGAGTCCAGGTAACACTTATCAAGCCAACTCTGCTGCATTTTTTCCCATCAAAAGGCAATGATAAATCAACACACGAAATTGCTTTGAATCCATTTTTTTTTTTCACAATAACAAAAGTTGCTTCACTCACAACGCTATATCTCGAGAACTAATCGTCCGACAGCTATCAAATTTATACACGTATCTTTTGAAGGTTGGTACTAACTGCACCAGTGGTTTGCTAAGAGATGGCGTAACTTGTATTATTACATTGGGACATGCGTTGGAAGGCTACTGTCATTGTACGTCACTTCAGTATATGTCATTCATTTGAAGCGGAAACAACAATCATTTTTTTTCACTCAAATATGTCGAACTTTGTGCCAGAAAAAGTGTTTTTGCGGGGAGTTCTTCTTCATTACTTTAATATGAAGAAAACTGCTGCCGAAAATCATCGTATTTTGGTGGAAGTTTATGGTGAACATGCGCTAGCTGAACATGCCAAAAGTGGTTTGCACGATTTAAAAGTGGTAATTTTGGCTTGAAACACGATGAACGTCCTGGGCAGCCAAAAAAGTTTGAAGATGAAGAACTTGAAGCATTACTCTATGAAGATTGTTGTCAAACACAAAAAGAGCTCGCAAAATCTTTGGGTGTCACTCAAGTAGCCATTTTAAAACGTTTTAAAGCAACTGGATATATTCAAAAGCAAGGAAATCGAGTTCCACATGAATTCAAGCCGAGAAACGTCGAAAGGCGGTTTTGCATGTCCGAAATGCTGCTGAAACGCCACAAAAGGAAATTAGTTTTGCATCGGGCTGTTACTGGTGATGAAAAATGGATCCATTGCGACAAACCCAAGCGCAAAAAAACATATGTGAAACCCGGCCAATTTGCCAAATTTACGGCAAAGCCGAATATCAATTTCGCGAAGGTAATACTCTGTATTTGGTGGGATCAGATGGGTTTGCTGTATTATGAGCTGCTAAAACTGGGTGAAACCACCAATGGACAACGCTACCGAACACAATTAATCCGTTTAAAGAGAGCAGTAGCCGAAAAACGCCCGGAATATGCGACCAGACACGAGACAATAATTTTCCATCATGACAACGCTCGGCCCCACTATTTGGAAAACAGTGGATGAGAAGTCTTACCCCACACGCCTTATAGCTTTTGAGATGGGATCCACAAATTGCCAGAAAGATGGGAAAAAGTCATAGCTTCAGATGAGCAATACTTTTAATAATACTATTGTACATGTTTTTCGTATATAAACGTTCAAATTTTGAAAAAAAAAAACCGCACGAAAATAATTATATAACCAATATCTTAAACTAATCTTAACATAAAATTACATAAATAAAGTAAATAATAATAATTAATATGTAAATAATAAAAAAAATGAATATGTCAAAAAAAAACAACAAAAAAAAAAACACTTACTGAAGATGAATTGCAACAAAAATTCAATAAGAAGGCGGATTCATAGCTTAAAACGGCTAAATTGGCCATCATCAAAACACTAACCGTTCGCGAAAATTTCAACGCACAGCATCTCACTGCACAACCAAAAATTGCGTACGCGAAGAACCGTTATCGTACGAAATAACGCCACAAATTGTACGGAGTTGTTATACATACAATGAACTTTATTTATTTATTTTTTTTTTCATTTTCCCATTTCTTTTTTTCTTTTGTTCTTTTTTTTTTTTTGTTTGCACTGCACTCGAATATCACTTTCGCCAAACAATAACAGACAATCGATGCATATAAATAAATACACACGCACGCATATACGATTGTGTATTCGCCCCGATGTACACAATTCAAAACAAATAGCATGTTTGGAGGAAACAGTGGAGCAGACAAAAAAAATTATTAATAAATAAATAAAAACACTTACCTTTAACAAAACACAAAAAAAGGAAATTAAACAAAACAATAACCGAACAACACGACACGAATTGACCTAGTTTTGGTAAATGATCAAAATAAACTATTGCACTAGGCGAATTACGCACATTTTATCTCCCTTTGTTGCTCGTTTGTTATATCGTCGCCCTTGTTACCTGGATGTAATGTTTGAAATTATTAATTTACAGGAATTTGTCTCATTTACATGTAGATAGTCAACACACTCGCACTCACACAACACACAACTTTTATATCAAAAGTGGTACAACTTCCTCCACCTCCATTTGGGTACAGTAAGGTACAAGAGCGATATATTTTGGTTTATATAATTATTGTTTTTCAATATTAAAATTGTAATCTATATTAAAACTAAGCTAAACTAATTGAAACTTAATCTAATGTAAACGATTAAACGTAACATAAAGTTCTATTTTTGCTATTGTATGACACTTACTGTAGACGTTAAATATGGAAGTAATTTCCGGAAAAAGAATAAAGATTCTCTTTGCTGTGACTGTTCAACAAGAAAGGACGTGTTTCATTTAAAACCGCATTTTTCCGACCCCTCTTTTTTATCCCACACATATAAATCAAAAAGTTAAAACCCTACACACCCTAACAGTGACTGCAAACAACATCCCGCTATTCAACCTGGACGAAGACAGATAACATTTTTATACACCCGACTAAGGTTAAATCGGAACAGCCATTTCCAAGGTTAAGTCCAAAAAAGTTTCTGAACTCGATGGCTTAACTGCCGAGTTATTTAAAGCAGCAGGTGATGATTGAAAATCTAGCTCGACCAACAGAATCTCAACATTGTTTGCGTGATCTTAAACTGCGCCAATTACAGGTTTACTCAACATTTCATATAAAATCCTGTCTGCTTAACAGCCTTTGTAAAAAGTCTGACTGGCCCCTAGCTGTGTAGTTTTAGACTAGAAACATCAACAACCCATCAAATTATCACATTACGGCAGGTCTTAAAAAATACCAGGAGTTAGAAATTGATACACACCACCTCATCATTGGTTTCAAAGCCGCATACAAAAGAAGCTATAGAAATGAACTATACCAATGCCCAGTTTTGGCATCCCTGGCAAGCTCATGCAGGATGACGATGGAGAATGCACTTTGCTCCGCCAAGGTCGGTAATAACAAAATCAAGACTTCAATGCCAGAAAAGGACTTAAATAAGGCGACGCGCTGTCAAGTGATTTTTTCATCATCAGAGGCATCATCTATTCAGTTCTCCCATGTGCAAACCGCATTAAAATAATGGGAATAACACAACGAGCTATCAATGAAACGTTTGCGACTATTGAAGCAATGGTGGACTTTTCAGTCAACCAAAAAAAAGCAAAGTATATGACATTGATCATCCCAGCTCTGGTTTACGAGGCAAACCTTGGATGCAGATGATAAAAGTCCCGCTTCGAGAGAAAAGTTGTTCATCTTAGGTGGGACGCAACTGGCAAAAGACCACGTTAGCTGGAGAGGTATTTTAACTAAGGCCCTGATCCACCGCAGAGTTTTCCGGTAATCACAATTAAATCCGAATTTCAATTTGTTGAAATCCAACGACGATCTATAATGAAAGAAGCACTAATAGTAGGATCCCTGAAAAAAAAAAACCAACTTACGTATATGTACATCCACAATAAGTCACCTCACCATTACAGCCATAGAACGGCTCATTTGAGATTGTTTCAATGCCATACCGCATTTTTCATAATTTTCATAAACTTGTTAACTAGAGTTGAGTAGTGCAGAGGCACTACAAAATTAATAAAAATAATGCAAATATATGTTACATATATTATTTGTTTTTGACATATTTTATTTATGAGGATAGAGAACACTTTGCTTACTCCCTGCAAATTTGCAAATTGGTGCTGAGTGGAGGGATGAAAGGCTTTTAAGTAAAAGTCAGTCGCTGTTCCGCGTTTCACAATAAACGCTTATTTAAACCTAAGCACAAAGCACAACATAAAAAAATGGTGGTTCAATTGGGATTGGGATTACTTACATACACTTGCGGTCATAAAAACCTCACCACCTAATAAGTTCTCAAAACATGCCTAATTACATCAGTGATGTGTAAGGGTTTTTCCCATACTAATGAAGGGTATTCCCCATAGCGGATTTCGGCCTCGTATTCAGTGCAAAAAAAAATCAGTTTGAATTGAGTTGTGACGGTGACAAGTAAAAAAAAGTGAAATGTCTGGTAAATATCATCAACTGGCTCGTGACGAAAAAGATCAAATATTGACTTTAGTCGAAGAAGGGCTTGGCTATCGTGAGATTGCGGTTAAAATAGGATGCTTTCATTGAATTATCGGACGACTGATGAAGAAAAAAGAAAATTTGGATCCACTGGAAAGGAAAAAAGGCTCGGGACGAAAACGTAAAACAACCCAGAAGACGGACAATGTATTACAACGAATTAGCATGAAAGATCGCTTTAAAAGTGCTGTCCGTATAAGAGCAGAGCTGAGTGAATTTCATCAAGTTGATCTAAGCGCCGAAACCATACGCCGACGGCTACGGGAGATAGGTTTATATGGAAGACGACCAGCGAAAAAACCTCTCCTAACCACAAAAATGAAAAAAGCTCGCTTGACGTGGGCAAAAAAGTACGAAGATTGGACGCAGGATGATTGGCGATGTGTGATATGGTCTGATGAAAGTAAATTTAATTTGTTGTGTGCCGACAATTTGCCTTACGTACGACAGTCAGCAGGTGAAAGGTTCAAGGACGAGTGCATAGTCAAAACAGTGAAGTTTCCTCAAAACCAGATGGTTTGGGGATGTTTTTCTTTTTACGTTTTAGGTCCTTTGCACTTTGTTAATGGAACTAAGAATGCTTAAAAGTTTGGAGAAGTAGTAAGGGAGTATTTGGTACCAGCAATTGAACAGCATCATTGGTATACTAACAAGTGCATTTTTCAAGATGATTCTGCACCTTGCCACCGCGCCAAATCCGTAAGTAAAGTGTTATAAATCAACTTGTAGATGTCTACTTTATAAGTAATAAACAGACAAGTAACTAGAGTCTTTCAATAATTTTCAGCTCAAGACAACGTTTAATAACCTCGGAATTACCAGACTAGACTGGCCAGCTAATTCGCCCGTTTAAACCCAATCGAACACTTGTGGCATGTAATGAAACGTAAGTTGGCTGAACATAAACCAGAAAGTAAAAAAAAGCTAAATGAAGTTCTGGAACATGTATGGAATACTAAAATTTCCAGTGATATTACTAAACTTCTAGTAAACTCGATGCCTTCTAGAATAAAAGCGGTCATAACCGCCAGAGGAGGTGCAACTTGATATTGAAATTTTTTTGGTAAAAGTGGCATATCTAAACACCTTATACACACATACATAAGAAATGTATCGTTTTATTTTTTTAACCAATGACTGTATTAAAATATTTAAAAAAATAAGAAAATTAACTGGTTTTTCTTTCTTTGTTAATATCTTTTTTCAAACATTCAATAAACAGATGGAGATTAGATAGAAATACTTATAAACTACTGCGGAGTACTCAACAAAAATTTCATTTCATTATAAAAATTATTATCGTCGTTGTTAACAATTTTTCAATCATTTTGATATGGTGTGGTTTTTATGACCGCAAGTGTAAGTACGCATATGGTAAGATTTTTTCTAGTCTTCTTTATAGCCTTTTTCTACATACCTATATGTATTGTATTCTCCTAGACCAATTTCTCGCGTTGGTCCTTCTGTTCTCGATCTATCATATTTGTAATGAATGTTCCTCATTTGGTAATTCAACCGATCTGTTTAAATAAATAAAGGTCAAACGCTTCTTCGTAGGGTATCTCGTTCTAGAGATAGCTATGCCTTATATTTATGTCTAATCCAAATTTCAACTTTTCTTGAGCTTGCATAATATCACAATAATATTAGTAATAGAAATTATGTACTCGTAGATGAAATTGTAAACAGCTTTATAAAAAATGTAAAAAAGGGCACCGCCTTTGCGTCGAAACATCTTATACCGGGTGAGTTTTTTAACTTGAGACATCCAAATTACTCGAAAAATACGCGATATCGCGAAAAATATTTTAGACAAAAGTCACAAGGTTCTGAAGGGGACAGAAGATGGTGACCACGAGTTTGACCTCGAGCCCTTTTTTCAAGGTCAAACGAAATCAAGCTTCATAACGAAGCTAAAGTTATCGCAATAATGAGTGGAACAAACCACGAAACACTATTGAAAAAACAGAAATAAGAAACGAATTATCATTTCTGAGGTCGATTAAAGATAATTGTGATTCAGTAATTCGGATTACACATCCCTTCCTGTTTATCTAGTCAAAAATTTACAGAGAATTCTTTACTAATAGTCTGCGGATCAGGAAATCTGGTAGCCCTCATTTTACCATGAACATCTACATTAACAACTTGCACTTGAACACTACTTTTACTTTAATTAACTTGAACAAGAACTTGACTAAAGCATTCATATCTGAAAATGAAATACCTTTTAAATGCATGTAATTTTACCAAGAATTTAATATATTATAACTAAGAATGGAAATTTTATAGCTATAGACTAACTAGTTTACTTAGAAGTTTAAGAATAATTTATAAAAAAGTGCTTAAAGGAAGAATGCAATTTTGTATACCTAAAAATAATATTTACTCAAATGAGTAATTCGACTTTAAGCAGCACCACAGTACATCAGTGTTCAGTGTTATTTCATAGACATTAACCCTTGTGTTGCCTCCTAAAAAAACTCACAGCATCTACCACACGGATACCGCGCCTACGAAATTCTTAGTAAAAGTCCATTGTAATTTGTAATTTTTCATATAGTATTTGTATACAAGTAATACTGTGATACTGTAATACCATGTTTTTTGTCCGACAATCACATTGTAAAATGTGATATATCATATATTATTATTATAACAGTACATTCAATTTGAAATAACTGTATATTGTTATTATTTATATATTAACCTTTTTTTATGACATACCATACCAAACTCATGCTTTTTATATCAGGGTATCCAGTTACCCGAGTGGCTCATATGTGATTTTCTTTTTTCAAATGCAAAATTTTTCCAGTTAAAAATTTTTTTAAAAATATGTTGAATGTAAATTTCGATAGATAATCGGTTAAATCATGGGAATTTGAGAAGGTTTTGGCCAATCTTTTTTGGGAAAAAAAAACTATTTAACGAAACGTATGTCGATGAGTACCCGGGTGGTAACACTAGGGTTTAGTAAAACATGCATATTATAAACTATTCACTTATATTTATTATGTTTTCTCGTTCAAGACAAGACTACACATTTAGTGATTACATAAGTGATGTGTGAGCGAGTTAAGCTTATATTTATATTGTATCACAACTCTCCAGAAAAGAAAAAAATCATTTATATTTATTTTAATAAATTCAAAAAATTAATAATTCATTACTATCTAGTATTAATAATTATTGATAATATTAATAAGCTATATTAAGGTGGTTTAATAATTATTAATAGCTAGTGTTCACAATAATAAGAACCATTTTTATCCAAACAGCTACATGATAATTAGTCATCTGAACGGATGCAGTAAATTTCTCGAAAAGAATTATAAAATAAAATTTTTTAGGGACAAAGAATATTTTGCCAGGGATAGTGGATAGAAAACTCCACAGCAGGTCTTAACAAATTTTCAGAATTTGCAAGGACGTAAAACAGCAACTAAAAATTAAAAGTCGGTATGTTTCTTCTTGCTTAATATTGGAAAAGTATTTGTTTGTATTTAGCACAAAGGGCTTATTTACAGGATTATCAAATTTAATTGATCAATATCGCCACATTTTAAGTCAACCTTAAAGGAGCTTTCGCTTTTCCTGAAATAATGCCAGGGTGCTTCCCCAAGGTTCAGTACTTGCCCCAATTTTTTTTAACAATTTTCTAGCTGATATACCTAGCATTCCAAATTGTGATATATGTATAGTAGAACCTTCTGCGAATGATTCTGCAATACACTCCTCTTCTCATAAATTAGGTTCAACCATAGAAAAAAATTACAAACTAGGCTTAAACAATTTTCAAATATTACAAACATTGTACAGTTAACATTGTAAAATTTCCAATGTCAAAAAGCTGTCAAAATATTCAAAAAAGTTTTACGCTTGCTGAACGTGCGAAAATTATTAAAAAATATTATCCAAATTCCGATTCAGTTGTAAATACGAAATGTGAATTTTGTCGTTAGGTCGGTCGTCAACATTGCTTCAGTGTACAGGCAATTCATTGCACCGCGGAAAAGTTTGAGCGTAAGTACACTCTCTTGGATCTTAAGCCACCAACTAGACAAAGATTGATGGAAAATGAAGAAAACATCCGCCGTAGCAGCCAGTATCGAAAAAGAACGAGAAATGTTGATTCGGGGCCGATCAGCTAAAATGGGCATCGCCAGAGAGTCAACCTGAATTATATTGCAGTTGGATTTAGGCCTACAGACAGAACAAAATTATGTTGATGCAAGAATTGAGACCGAACTACCATAGATCCGGTGATCCAGATTTTGGCTAAAAAGTTATCTTCTTGGACAAGGCCCATTTTTGGCCCAGTGGCTATGTCAACAAGCAAAAGTGCAGTTATTGGAGCGGACACAATCCACAAGTATTCGGTCAAGCATCAATGTATCCATAAAGATTAACTGTTTGGTGCTGTTTATTGCATAGCGGTTTTATCCGAACTTATTTCTTTCGAAAGGAGAAAGGAGACACCGCAACTGTCAATGGTCTAAAGTATGGAGCGATGTTAACCAACTTTCTGTAATCAGAGCTCAACAACATCAATATATCTGAGCTGTGGTTCCAACAAGATGGTGCTAAATGCCATACAAGCGACGCAATGCTCGAAGTTGTGAAGGAGAAACATATCTCTGTGCAAGCTGTGTCAGATAACGAAGGTAAATGTTGAACTGTGAAACAGAAAGAAAAAAATAAATAATTCATTTATTCATACTAAAATATTCATTCATTCAAGAGCTGTAATAAACGGAAAGTAATTAAATTCATATACAATACAAATTATTTTCGGTGAAAATTTTTAGTTGGATTCTAAGCGATATTTTGGTCTCAATCTATTTGTTTTAAGAGTATTCTTATCAAGGAAATTTTGGTAATCGTTATTTTTAAATTATCCTTCTCAGTTTCACTTTCATGGTAATTGTTATTAGGTTAACAAGAACTTGAGAAACTAACTTTTCTAATTTGCTATATATAGGGTTTTCTAATAACGACTTGACAAAACGTTTGTTTTTAAATAAAAGGCAAACCATTTGAGATTATTCAAAAACTTTATTATTGGCTTGAAGTACAATCAAAACATTTATGAATGGAACTTTACTTCGTTCATATGGCCACCGCGGGCACGTTTGCAGCGGTCGATTCGTTGGACCCAATTTTCAACGACTTGGCCACACATTTCGGCCGAAACGTCGGCTATTTCGCTTTCAATGTTGGCTATGAGCTCTCCCAACGTCGTCGGCGTGTTGGCATAAGCCAATGACTTAACGTAGCCCTACAGAAAATAGTCAAGCGGCGTTAAATCGCACGAATTAGGCGAAAAATAATCGGTGATCATGGCGCGATAACGTTGACCATCGTTATCGTCGACGAAAAAATATGACTCAATAACGCCGCCGGCATGCAAACCGCATCAAACAGTTAATTTTTGTGGATGAAATGGTGACTCATAAAGCACATGTGGGTTTTCACCCGACCAATAACGCATATTTTGCTTATTGACGAACCCATTGAGCCAAAAATGAGCTTCATCACTAAAGATGATTTTGCGATAACATTCATCATCTTGGCGCATCTTCTCCAAAGCCCAATCGGAGAAAGTAGCTCGTTGGTGTACTTTACCATGATGAAAATGTTGAGCTTACTGAATAAATTGACAGTGACAGTTTGATGATTAGTGAAAGAGTGCGTTCACAAATTAAATTCAAAGTTGTCAAGTCCCTATTGGAAAACCCTATATTAGCTTGAATACGTCTTCCATCCTTGATAACCATTTTTTTCCTTTAATTGGTCTTGTTTAATTGATTATTGTTCTTGATTTGTAAGAAAATAATAATTCGGATGGTGATCTCTTTGTTGAGACTTCAGACGTATTTCTATAATTAAATAATGCTGAGCCAATAAATCTTTGAAAATTTCTTACAGTACTGGTTTCCTCAACACAAAAAGTATTCCTATGGTTTGTAAGCTTTATCTGGAGAGACCGTATGATTCAGGATGATAAAGTGGGCTTTTTAAATCAGTAATATTAATTGCTTCGCTAAGTTTTAAGAAGATCTTTGACCCAAAAATACTACAAAAATACTTAAGGACAATAATCAATTCTTCTGGCAATCCATAAGTCGAAAACAGCTGTATTTCAAATATTGATCAATCATTGTGAAAAAATTTAATCCAAATGGTTAAAATGTTTTGGCAAATCTATGCTTATTGTCAGAATTGTTTCGTTGAGTTAAATCTCATACCATATTGTACTTTCTAATGTACTATTCCTCTATAGCTTAATCTATTCTTGGTTGCCAAATATGACCCCGATTAAGAATTTTAAAACGAACTATGTATATGAGGGTGCCCGGAATTTTAAAAATTCAAGGACTTTTCTTCTTAATGTACAGGAGACAAGGTATCACTATTCTTGCACCCTAAGACAATGCTCCATTTGTTTAAAATAACGAAATCATATGTCTTAAATATGATCCTATTTCCAGTCATCCATTACGTACTTAACTTCGCCTGTTAAAATTTTACCATTTTAACTCTCACTATCTATATCTGAACACTGAATTTACAATTCAGATAAACAGCCCTGAACATTTAAGTTACAAATGATATCAGATTATTCGCCTGTAGATTCTTTAGACAGTAATCGTGAAAGTGCATCAGCACGTCCAAGTTTTGTGCCCTTCTTACATTTTATTTCATAAGTAACACATTTGCTGAAAAGTCAGTGCAGTTTTATAGTAAAACACAAAATTTTTGCAAAATTCTACTTTATTTATCAATATAGTTACCTTCGAGGGCGATACACTGATTGAAACGATTTTTCAATCTTTCTATACCAGTTTTGTAGTACGATTTCGGTTTAGCCTTAAAATAGGCCTCTGATTCGGCGATTACTTCTTCATCGGTCTTAAATCTCTTTCCGGCGAGGATTTTTTTGAGGTCTGCGAACAGGAAATAATCGCTGGGGCCCAAATCTTGTGAACACGGTGGGTGGGGAAGCAATTCGTAGCCGAATTCATTCAATTTTGCCATCGTTTTCATCGACTTGTGACACGGTGCATTGTCTTGATGAAACAGCACTTTATTTTTCTTCAAATGCGGCCGTTTTTCTGCGATTTCGTCCTTCAAAAGCTCCAACAGGGCAATGTTATAGTCGCTGTTGATAGTCTGCCCCTTTTGGAGATACTCGATAAAAATTATTCCATGTGTATTCGTGTATGATATATCAAACATCTTTTGATATCTTCAGAGCCTCAGCTGTCTCGATCAACTTCACTTTACGGTCATTCGTAATCATTTTGTGGACTTTTTTGATGTTTTCATCTGAAACAAAAGTTGCTTCACTCACAACGCTATCTTTCGAGAACTAATCGTCCGACAGCTGTCAAACTTATACACGTATCTTTTGAAGGTTGATACTAACTGAAAATGGTATGGACTTAATTCAAGTGGTGCCCTCTCTTAGAAACGGCACATTAAATTGCCTTAGCAAAATTGCCCACCTTTGCAAACGTGCAACTGCAACTGCTGGCGTTTGTTTATTTTGTCCGGAAAATCGAAAATTTTCTGTTTACGATCGCTGAGTATAATAAATTTGTTGCCGTATAAGTACCGATGAAATTTTCGTACCGCTAATACTTCGTGGTGAACCCGAGAATATTTTTGTTCTGCTTCACTTAGAGTCAACGAAACGAAAAGTATACGAGTATGTAGATCGTTTTTCACCACAAAAAACATTTGCAGGAGCAGCTCCTACACTGTATGCGCTAGCATCGAAACGACTATTAGCTTTTTTACATGAAAACGAACCGGAAGCTGGTACCTCAGTCATAAATCCTTACTACTTTAGAATGCTCATTGACATTCATCTGAACAAGTAAAGTGGTTTTAATTCTGATGACAAGCGTGGCATGAATTCTTCATATCTTAAACTAGTTACATCATACGGAACAGGTGCATATCTGTTGACCATTGCGATGGCCTAATTCTGTTTTTACCTTACCTGAAAATACTTACGTTTTGTGCTCATTTTAATCCGATACGAGTCCAGTCTCCTCATAACTTCTTCAAGCTTATTTTCATAATCTCTTAAGGTTTTTCCACTTATAAGGATATCGTCTAATTATCTAAACACTTTTCGAATTCTATGTAAATTTTGATCGAGTCTAGTCTAACAAATTGGGTATTAGTGGTAAGATATTGATGAGATTTTTTGAAAACTTTTACCTTCTGGTATTCATCTGATAGTCGAATACGCAAAAGCAAGTAAAGTTACTTAGAGCTGCAAATATCTCTTCTATTTTTGTTAAGCGGTAATGCTCTGGTGTACATCAACTTAATGAAATTTCGACCTAATAAAAATGAAATTTAAATCTATCTCTACTATCTCTATTTGCTTTTTGATGGAACAATAACTATTGTAGTAAATCGATTATAAAATAACGATTTTCAGTAAATGACATAACCTTATTGAAATTTTTCTACACCTAAGCATGATTATTTTATTGACCGCAGGATGCTCTTTTGGTTGTATGTTCCTACACAATTTTTTGCATAATGTCCATTGCGTCCACAGTTTTATCTAACATTTTACGCTCAAATTATGGCTATTGATTTTGTTCCCGCTATGATGTGCTAAAGGTGAATGGTTTCTATTATCCATTTGCTTGCTGTTTTTCTACTTACTGCTCTCTTTTGGCATTCGGCTATGTCCGCTGGGATCAAGATTATTATCTCTTTGATTTTCAATGTGAGTAACTGAATATGGATCTAGTAACTCCATATTATTTTTTGTCAGCTCCAAAGACTTTGTAACTCGACATGCGTTCTCAAAATTCAAAATTCGTACTCGTTTCTCTTTGACAACAACAGCGGTTTGGGCACCTGGAATCTTTTGTGGAACCAATACATTGGTGGTTGGCTTGAAATGAGTTTTAAAAATTTTTATGAATTCTTTATATCCTTTTGAGGACCTTCAGATCCCATTAGTTTGATCAGATTTAATCCCTGCAGCGTATCTTCCGCAATTTTGTTGATTGATAATAATTGGCACAGCCTTTCTATATAGCTGTCAAAGTCATCACTTGGTGAAAAAAATTAATTGTTTCGAAATACTGTGAAATCTTGCGCTCTTGCACATTTTTATAAATCGGAAATTATTTTTAAATCAGCAAATTGGTCTGCAAACTATTGTCGACATTAATTAAATATACACCGATGTGTCACAGATTTTGAATAGAAAATGCGTATTATAAACTGTCTGATTATCTTTATTATGATTTCTCGTTCAAGGCTTAAACCTCACCAACTCGCTTAATAAGTGAAGAATAAGACTATATCACAATAAGTGATTACATAGTTGATGAATGAGTTAGATAAACTTATTTATATTTATGTTACATTAGGCTCAGGGCCAATGCAAATCTACAGCAATATTACTAATACGAATAGATATACAGAAGGCTTAATTACAACTTTATTAATTATTAATTACAACTTCCTTCATAACTCTGAAAAACGGTTCGAAGTAGTCTATCTTATCGTTGTTAAGTTTTTCTGTAATAGTACTATGTCTGATATAATATATTTTTACCCAGTGGGGTCCCCCACTGTATGAGTTATTCACTTCGGATTTTCCCAACCTACCAAATTGCTAAACAGTAATTTATGCTAGCGACACTTCAATATTTCGATCCATTGAGTTCACTCTTAACGCTGAGAGGAATCTCAAAGAAGATACAGACCATTCTGTGGCCAAATTCAGGGGAATGGAACATATGTTAGTTGGGAAACTATGTTGAATATTTGAATATCTATGACATATAGACACAAAACCAGCATCTTATGATAATAAAACGTTGTCTATTACTATAAAGTTATTGTATTAATGTATCTACAGAAATTCGGTTTCCTCAGTTAACAACGAAATAAACATATCTAAATTCTACGTCAGGATTGGAGTGACTGTGCAAAATGCGACATAAAAAAGCTCAAGTGTCGCAGAATAAGATTTACGAGATAATACTTGACTTAACTTACCATCATTTTCCGCTAAATATCCACGGAAGAGCGAATGTTCAGTTGGTTTCAATAGTATTGCCTAGCTTTAATCTTCATTTTTTCGACAATTCTCTTATTTACGATTATATTCGATTAATAACCTGATATTTTGTGTTCTACCATATTTTTAATTAAGTATGTACAGGGTGATCAGATAAGAACAATAGGCAAAAAGTTAAATAAAACAATCCCGGTGTGAGATATAAAATTGATTCTGGCTTTATTTTGAAGCTACGTTCATGTCATTATGTTTGAAATAGCACGTCATTCAAATGGCCGCCTCAACTTCGCTGGAACTGCTTCAGGCGGTCGGTCCATTTTTTGATGTCGAACCTTCGAACTCGTCCAAAGTGGTTTGGTTATTAGCGTAGGCTAAGGACTTGACATAACCACATAGAAAAAATTTGATGAACACTCGCCGTGCGATGAAATAGCCGTCAAATTTCCCTTCACAACTTCGAGCCTTGCATCGCTTGTATGGCCTGTAGCGCCGTCTTGTTGGAACCGCAGCTCGGATATATCGATGTTGTCGAGTGCTGATCATAGAAAATCGGTTGACATTGCTTTATACCTGAGACCTTTGACGGTAATAAGACCATTAACGCAAAATAAATCGGTTTGATTCTCTGGCGATGCCCAATTCAGCTGATCGGCGCCGAATCTATATTTCTTGGTCTTCTTCGATACTGGCCACTACTTCGGCTATATTTTCTTCATTTCGCATCAATATATTTATATTTGGTGGCCTAAGATCCAGAAGAGTGTACTCACGCTCAAACTTTTCCACGGTGTGGCGAATTGCCTGCACACTGAAGTCATGATGACGACCGACCTCACAACGAAATACACGTTACGTGTTTACAACGGAGCCGCAATTTAATTTTAATATTTTTTAATAATTTCTGCACGTTCGGCAAGCGTAAAACGATGCATGACGAAATGGTAACTATGATCCGTGCCAGAATCGACCAGGTTGGGGGCTCAGTATAAAAATAGGTCAATCTCTAACGGAGCATCCGGATACTTGGCGACTTCCGGATCAGCCAGACTTATCTGTCTAATGCGGATCTCTGGACAGACGGACTACCATTTCTCCGCTACTCGTGGGAACTAAAATGAGTTCAAATAATATTCAAAATAATACAAATATAAACCAGGACCCCTTTAAAAAATGCTCAAGAGTCACGAGATCTCCAACACGCGGATCGCTAGGAAAATCATGCGAAAGCAAAGACCCAGGTAGCTCAGGGCAAAAGCATTACACGAAATAAGCTACAAAATCTCGAACGCGAAAATTCTGATCTCCGCGCCAGACTCCAAAATATGAAATTGCTCTGTGCCGAACTAAAAAGGCAACTAGATGGCATTAAGCCGCAATCTAAATCTGAGTCTGTTTCGCTACTTAACCGCCCCGAAAACTCGAGTTTTCACACGGACGAAGAAGAGCTAGTCCGCGAAACGGACTAGGTAAGAAGCGCAAAGCTACTTCCCCGCCTGATATTGAACAAACAAAGAAGCAAGCCAGCTTTAACACTGCTGAGGTCGATAAGGCAACAAAGCAACCCAAACAAAGACCGCCACCGCCAATAAACGTTTGTGGAATCTCGGACTACAACAAGTTGCACATAATCCTGAAATCACTGTGCTCAACCGATTATAAAGTAAGATCTCGCAATAATGATACATGGACTATTAATGTCCTTAATCCAGACAACTTCCATTCGCTTTCGCAAAAATTAAATGCCGAGAAGATTCAATGGCATACCTACGAAAATAAAACGGAAAGACCCGTACGCGTTGTAGCTAGAGGATTGCATCCCCCTTGCCCTTAAGAAAACATCGTAAATGACCTTAAAAATAAAGATTTTAAGATAATCGACGCAGTTAATATACTTGCGCAAAAACAGCGCAATGTTGAAAGCGAGAGGACGACCCCAAGACGCGGTCTTCCCCTCTTTAGGCTAACTTTCGACAAAACCGAAAGCCTAGAAAGAATTTATGCCATAAATTCAATTTTGGGACTTGTTGTCAATATGACTAACTGTACATCACCGGATCCTGCCTCAAATGTGTTATCAGTAATTCTCGAGAAACTACAAGAACTAAAATAAATAAGATAATAGTTGAACGGCTTCTTAAGTTCGAAGCCAATTTTTGTAACTAATTATGGCAAAGAAGCTCAATATACTTGCGTGGAATGCCAACGGGCTACAGAAAAGGCTTGATGAACTAAATATTTTCATGCAGGAAAAAGTAATTGACATATGTTTCATTTCTGAAACTCACCTGGCAACAGAATCGCGCGTGGAACTAAAAGGTTACTGCGACTACCACACTCATCCGCCATCGGGAAACGCAAGAGGCGTATCATCCCTATTCATAAGAGACTGCATTGAACATACTTTGGAAGCAATAATTGAACTTGACAAATTTCAAATGAGCGTGGTGCGCGCTAAAAATAAAAATTACTCTTTCAATATATCCTCAATCTATTGCCAATCGCGCTGCAAAATAGGAAAACAAGAATTTATCGACCTATTCAACTCTCTTGGACCAATCTTCATTATTGGTGGCGACTTTAACGTGAAGCATACCTTTTGGGGCTCAAGATGTATCTCTCAAAAAGGCAAAACTCTTTACAGGGCTGGTATGGAATGTCGTTGCTATTTTTACTCAACAGGCAAGCCGACATATTGGCCCTCGGATGTCGCCAAAACACCCTATCTAATAGACTTCTTTATCAGAAAAGGAGTAAACACTAGTTACGTCAAAGATGAAGAGGGCTTCGATCTTTCCTCCGATCATTCTCCAGTTTTCCTCTCACTGTGCGAATCCTTGGTTAAGAAACAAAGACCACCCAGATTAACTAACAGCAAAACTCACTGGGAAGATTTCCGAATAGACGTTGTAGACAATACTGAGTTGAAAGTAGCACTTAGAACGCCTCCCAGCGAATCGAACAAAGTTCCCAAAGTCGGCATAAGATATCCACCGGAAATCAGAGAAATGATAAGGAAGAAATGAAGAGCGCGGAAAAAGTGGCATGAAACCCGGGCACCACAAGATAAAACGTCCTTCAATAGGCTCTGCAAATTGTTGAAAAAATCGATCAAGGACTTCAATAATCAATTAATAACTACCTTGAAAGACTCACAGCGATAAAGGATACCAACTACTCCATATGTTCGAAAGCCCCAAATACACGTGGCACCAATAAAAAGAAACCAGGATGACTGGGCGAAAGAAGATAAGGAAAAAGCTAATGTTTTCGCCGACCATCTTGCAGAAACATTTAAACCATTCGACGGGAAAGTGCTTCCAGAGAATCTCAATACGCTAAACGTGACGACAAACTTTCCAGTAGAAAAGGCTACACTTAGGGAACTTAGACAAGTTATAGACACGCTTAAGCCCAATAAAGCCCCGGGATATGACTTAATAACGGGAGAGATACTTAAAGCGTTGCCGAAAAAAGGTTTGCTAAAGCTGCTCTATCTTATAAATGCCAGCATTAGATTAGAGCACGTACCGTACCAATGGAAAGTAGACGAAGTTATTATTGTTCCGAAACCTGGTAAACTGCTGACTGAAGTCAAGTCATATAGACCAATATCGCTTCTCCCGATTACATCGAAGGTCTTTGAGCGAATCTTTCTTAATCGTCTTAAACCAATTACCGACACAAATCCCCTCTTGCCTGATCATCAATTTGGCTTTAGAAGCCAACACTCTACAGTTGACCAAGTGCATCGAATAACCGATGTAATTGAACGAGCAATCGAGTGTAAGTTAGTCTGCTCAAGCGCATTCCTTGACGTTTCGCAAGCCTTTGATAAGGTATGGCATGAAGGCCTAAAATATAAACTCCGACAAGCCCTACCCCAGCAATTGTCTTGTATTTTAGGTTCATATCTAGAAGACCGACTCTTCCGTGTGAGACACGGAAACGAATATTCCACTTTTAAGTCAATAAAGGCGGGGGTACCGCAAGGAAGTGTACTTGGCCCTCCGCTATTTTTGCTTTTTACCCGCGACATACCGCAAACGGACGACACTGTTCTAGCCACATTTGCTGATGACACTGCCATTTTGGCAACGGCTAAAACAGTCGAAGAAGCAACTGCTAAGTTGCAACGTGCCCTTACACGGATTTACAATTGGACAAAGACTTGGCGAATCGCGCTTAATGAAAGCAAGTCTGTCCACGTCAACTTCACTCTAAAGAAAATTGAGAATCCACTGGTGTTTATCAACGCACTACGAATTCCTTACGAGAACGAGGCCAAATATCTCGGTATGACACTCGACGCTAAACTAAAATGGAGAGCACAAGTCAAGAAAAAACGTGAAGAGCTTGAAATGAAATATAAAGATATTTACTGGATTATTGGAAAGTATTCCAAGCTTAACTTAGAGAACAAACTGCTGTTATACAAGCAAGTGCTAAAACCGATCTGGACATATGGTGTACAACTTTGGGGTTGTACTAAAAATAGTAACATTAATGTATAACAGACATTCCAAAACAAAGTTCTTCGAGGTATTGTTAATGCGCCGTGGTACATTAGAAACGATGATATCCACAGAGACTTAGGAGTAGAAAACGTTCAGAACGTAATTAAATTGTTTGCGCGAAAACATAATAATCGATTACAAGGTCATATGAATATTTCTGTTCAACAGATCCTCGACGAGACAAATTTATTGCGCCGTCTGAAAAGGACTAAGCCTCTCGATCTAGCGCGGTGATGAGCAGCGCGTAATTTTTCTAAAGTACACAGGAATTTTCAATGGAAAATCGCCTGCAGGAAATCTTATAAAAACAAAATAAAATGCGATAGAAAAACTGCTTGTTGAGTGTGAACTCAGTCAGTTCACAGTCGTTGAGTGAACTCAGTTTTGCAAAATTCAACTTTAATTATCAATATTTATCGAGGGCGATTAGCAGCGTGTAATTTTTCTAAGGTACACAGCAATTTTAAATGGAAAATCGCCTGCAGGATATCTTATAAAAACAAAATAAAATGCGATAGAAGAACTGCTTGTTGAGTGTGAACCCAGTCGTGGTTTGCATAAAGGAGGTGTTTTTTAGTGAGTAAGAATGTCACACTACTATAGGCTCCGGGCCTATAGTGTCTATGAAGATTTCTCACCTTCCCATGAAAAAAAAAAAACAAAATGTTATGGTTATATTATTATTAACCTCCTGATAGGGAAGTACTTGCATTCACTCTGAAAATCGAAAATGAAAATTTGGTTGCATCTTAACGTTTTACGGTGTTTGAAGACATAGTGTGTGTGAGTCTGTATGACCTAACACATGAGCTGAAAAGTCTGTGTGTGTTTTATAGTAAAACACAAAATTTTTTTACAAAATTCAACTTTATTTATCAATATAATTGCCTTCGAGGGCGATACACTGATTGAAACGATTTTTCAATCTTTCGATACCAGTTTTGTATTGGGTATGTAATTTAACTCGACGACTTTTTCCCATCTTTCTGGCAATTTGTGGAACCCATCCCAAAGGAACTGCGCCGGCCATCCCAAGAATGAATCAAGCCAATTTTTGATATTCTGCTCTTATGTGAACCGTATTTCAGTGAGGGCGTTCTGCATCGACCGAAAAATGGTAGTCAGAAGGGGCAAGGTCTGGGCTATAAGGCGGGTGGGGTAAGACCTCCCATCCACTGTTTTCCAAACAGTTCTTAACCGGAATAGCAACGTGGGGCCGAGCGTTGTCATGATGGAAAATTATTACTTCGTGTCTGGTCGCATATTCCGGGCGTTTTTATGCTACTGCTCTCTTCAAACGGATTAATTGTGTTCGGTAGCGTTGTCCATTGATGGTTTCACCCGGTTTTAGCAGCTCATAATACAACACACCCATCTGATCCTACCAAATACAGAGCATTACCTTCCGCGCCATGTAAAGGCTTTGCCTTTGATTTGGCTGGTTGGTCGGGTTTCACATATGATTTTTTGGGTTTGGGGTTGTCGTAATGGATCCATTTTTCACCACCAGTAACAATTCGATGCAAAAATGACTTCCTTTTGTGGTGTTCCAGCAGTATTTCGGACATGCAAAACCGCCTTTCGACGTCTCTCTGCTTGAGTTCATGTATAACCCAATTTCCTTGCTTTTGAATATATCCAGCTGCTTTTAAACGTATTGAAATGGCTGCTTGAGTGACACCGAAACATTCTGCGAGCTCTTCTTGTATTTGGCAACAATCTTCATAGAGTAATGCTTCCAGTTCTTCATCTTCAAACTTTTTGGCTGCCCAGGACGTTCATCGTCTTCCAAGCCAAAATCACCACTTTTAAACTGTGCAAACCACTTTTGGAACGTTCGCTCAGATAGCGCACGTTCAACATAAACTTCCACCAAAATACGATGACTTTCGACAGCAGTTTTCTTCATATTAAAGTAATGAAGAAGAACTCCCCGCTAAAACACTTTTTCAGGCACAAAGTTCGACATATTTGAGTGAAAAAAAAATTATTGTTTTTTACGTTTCAAATGAATATCAAATACTGAAATGACGTACAATGACAGTAACTTTCCAACGCATGTTCCAATGGAATAATACAAGTTACGCCATATCTTAGCAAACCGCATGAATTAAGTTATAGACCCAATAGTACGATTTTGGTTTAGCCTCAAAATTGACCTCTCTTTCCGGCGAGCATTTTTATTCTGTAAACTGAAAATAGTCGCTGGGGCCTGGAGAATTCATTCAATTTTGATATCGTTTTCATCGACTTGTGACACGGTGCATTGTCTTTATGAAACAGCAATTTCTTTTTCTTCAAATGCGGCCGTTTTTCTACGATTTCGTCCTTCAAATGCTCCATCAACGCAATGTAAAAGTCGCTGTTGATGATCTGCCCCTTTTGGAGACATTCGATGAAAATTATTCCATGTGTATCCCAAAATACGGATGCCATAACCTTGCCAGCCGACTGTTGACTTTTTGGTCGTTTTGGACGAGGTTCTTCGCCTGCTCGCCACTCAACTGACTGCCGACTTGACTCTGGTGTGAAGTGGTGGAGCCAGGTTTCATCCACTGTCACATACCGACGAAAAAATTCGGCTTTATTGCGGTTGAACAGCTTTAAACACTCCTCTGAATCATCAACACGTTGTTGTTTTTGGTCGACTGTGAGCAAACGCGGCACACACTTTGAACAGAGCTTTCGCATGTCCAAATATTCATGTATGATATATCAAACACACTCTTTTGATATCTTCTGAGCCTTAGCTATCTCGATCAACTGCACTTTACGGTCATTCGTAATCATTTTGTGGACTTTTTTGATGTTTTTATAGGAAACAGCTTCTTTTAGACGTCCACTGCGTGCATCATCTTCGGTGCTTGTATGACCACTTTTAAATTTTTCAATCCACTTGCGAATGGTTCGTTGGGCTGATGCAGAGTCCGGGTAACACTTATCAAGCCATTTCTTTGCATCGGCTGCATTTTTTCCCATCAAAAAGCAATGATAAATCAACACACGAAATTGCTTTTAGTCCATTTTTTTTCACAATAACAAAAGTTGCTTTACTCACAACGCTATAAATCGAGAACCAATCGTCCGAAATCTGTCAAATTTGTACATGTATCTTTTGAAGATTGGTACTAACTGAAACTTACTTAGAAACGGTACGGAATTTTCAGCCCATGTATTATGTGTGGCCCACAATAACTCACGAACGAATTGTGCTATTGGCTTGATCTTTCGTCAATTGTTCTTCATGCCAAATTTCAGCCTTTAGATTTACTATAAACTAAAACACTCTGATGACTTTCTTAAGTTCTTTAAAAACAACCTGCAGAAAATACAATTACTTTTGTCTTCATAGTAAAGGTCTATACATTGTTCGAAATTTAGAACCGCGAACGCGGTGCAGCCCTAATACGATGTATTCCATACCTAATCTTTACTTCTTAACGAAATTAATATATTTTTTGAATGTTGGGTTGTTCAATAGGTTCTGCTGTTTAGGGTTACAGTTAAACACACATTTTTGTAAAAAAAAACCTTATATTTCATCCATATTGTCCATCATGGTACTCAAAGTATCGAGCTAAGAGCAATATTTAACGACATTTACTGTCTGATTGCGTGGAAGCAACTCGAAGTAAAGAACACTTCACAAGTTCTACCAAATTCTCAATATAAGTTTTCCGGATGCAAATCTAGTTTAACGACTAATTGCGGTGTTTCAATGGGAGCGCAACATGACCTCTTACGTCGAATGTTATTTTAAACCACCAACTTTTCTTCTCCCGTAATCACCTCAAGTGAGTTACATCTTAACAAAAACTCATAGATCATTATGCGATCCATAATGTTTATTTCACTGAGTTCGTGAAGAACCCAAATTTAAAACCTTTTCGACACTCCAAGCCAAGATTTGATTGTCGTTTTATGGTGGGTGGACGTCCACAATGGACAGCAACAGCAAGTTATGTATTTCCAGCGAAAACGTGTAAACCAACTCTGACAAGTGTCAGCGCTTATAGCCCAATCTCTATATCCGCTGCGTATCTTCCGTGCCATTTCTGTCCCTTTGATTTTTTTTTGTAAAAGAAAAAACAAAAATATGCCAAAAATGCACTTTTTTATCCTTCATTTTGAAAAAAAAAAAAAATATTAAGCACTTAAAAAACGTCCGATCAAAAAAAAAAAATAAAAATAAAAATAAAAAATAAAAATGCCCCTACCAATGTAAATTATAACCCTCTCTATTGGAATAAACAACAAAAATTTCATAAAGGTATACACAGAGACTTTCTGAAACGATAAAAACTACTTCCAAAAAAATACACCTCAGAATTTATTGAACAACCCAATAGAAAAGAGCTGCATGCTTCCTAAAAGGAGACTCATCAATGAAATATCAGACTAACGGTTCTTTTATTTATTTAGCAAAACTAAATCTTACATTTTTTTAATCAAAGAAAACTGAAAAAGGTTACTAGATAGAAACAGAGGACTAATGTTCTAAAACAAACTGAAGTCTTAACACCTATTATATGATAAAAGAAATATATTTAGCTTAGATCATTAATTGAAGCTTTTGGCTAAAGTCCTGTAGATTTTTACAAATTTACTTTAAATATGTATTCAACTCTTTCATCAGGGGCGGAAATGGGAGATAATCCTGCCACACTTTTTTGTTCTTTAACTTTTTCTGGTAGGGTAACCGTAGGGAAATACTACAAGTTCTCTTTATCAGAGAGTTCTTGGCATGGCCCAGCGGTTGCATCAATTTCGGCAAGTCTATTAGTCAATTTAATACTCGTTAAATATACAAAAAAAAAACGTTTGATACTCCAACATTTACAACAATTACAAAAACATTTCATTCACAAAAAAAAAAAAATAAATAAATAAATCCGCAGCATATACAGTAAACACAGAAAAAGTGTAGATACGCTCAAAGAAAAATAGAACAAGTCTTAGGATATATCATATCTCAATTTTGTAGAAGAAACACTTAGCTATTATTGTGTGGGATACTCTTTTATCATCTTTAAGGCATAAAATGTGTCAGCTTTTTCTCTGTGAGATAAGCTTTAACTGACTCTTTAATGTAATGACGTCTTATCGCAACCTAATTTCTAAATGATCAAAAAAAGTATTCTATGTGGTTTAGATCGAGTATTTGTGATGGTGTTACATGCAAGTGAGAAACTTTACGTATCAACAATATTTTCACAATGTGAGCATCTCCATTTACTGGCTTACGTTACGGTAATTTCTATATAGATAACTTGTTATAAAAGAAGTAGTTTAGTAGATGTAATTTATGCATACATAGGCATTGTGATTTGAGAGGCCGTCAAATTTGACGTCCCTCCAGCTTTAATCAAAAGCAATTTCTGAACTTTATCGGTAGTGAACCCATTTGCTACCCGCTTCTTACCTAATAACAATTCAAGACATCTTGGAATTAATATGGTTTCAAGTCGATCTAATGTGTTGGTTCTAGACCAATTATCATTAGCTGGTATATCCGAACACAACATAATCTTCTTCACGTACACTGTCAAGTTATATCTACCCTTTCTTCGATAATTTGGTGCTGGGCTCCTACCATGGTACAATTTTTATTACGCCTCTAATGTAAATGATAAAGTTAATTTTCTGCAAGCGTCTATATAAGACTTCTTCAACTGACTTCTTGAAAACTGTCACAATACTACCAATTTTGAATATTAAAGGCCCATGGTTCATGCATGAAGTCCACCAAGCTATTGAAATATAAAAGAAATTTTATTTTTAATGTAGACTAAGGTCAAATACATAATTAGAGTATTATGTCGTGCGCGTGATTACATCATCTCCATAACTAGAAGAGCACAGAAAAGGTACTTTGCATCAAAGTTAAAGTCTGAACTAAGCTCTAAAAGGCTATGGAACAACCTGTGTTCAATTGGCGTTGGATGTTGATATTGTTGTTGATTATCGTAATAATGTGCTTATTTTTAACACTAAAACCGAACCATGTTTCTCTCCTTAAATAGCAAATATTGAACGCAACCTTAAATAGAATGATATACGAGAAAGCCTTAAGCATATAATTAACTTTTGCTTACCTGCTTCTCTGTTCCTGGTTATTGGAAGTTGCCACCATCGTTACCATTCTGTAAAATTCCAAGCCCTCTTTTTCAACTGATTTTTGACCTACATGCAAGCATATTACCATGTTTATCAAAAGTCTTCCAAATTACTCTGGCTAACCAAATCGTAAACTTCATCAAAAAACTCAGGCTGTTATCCCCAGTACAGTTTGGCTTTCGAGTTAATCAACTAGGTGGGGTGACCGCCAGCATGCGCTACTACTGCAAATAAGTTTATAGTGCCTTGAAGTCTGTTCATATTTAGACAGACATGACAAATTTCAGTGCGATACTGTCTTTAGTTTTGTTTTGACAGCTGATTGTTGTTGATGTGTTTGGCATCATGTTGATTATGGACAAAAACGATTTTGGTTCTCTTATAAAACACTATTTTTTTAGAGGCAAAACGACGAAGGAAACAAAAGAAAAGTTGGATAAATATTATGGGGCTAATGCTCCGTCAGATTACACTGTCAAATATTGGTTTTGAGAGTTTCGTGGTGGCCGCAACTCCACTACCGATCAAGTCCGCAGCGGCAGGCCCTCCGATGCGGTTACAGAGGACAATGTCAAAAAAATACATGAAATAGTTTTGGCTGACCGGAAGGTGAAGGTGCGCGAACTATCAGATAACACAAAGATTAGTTCTTAGTGCACACGCCATGTTTTAGGCAATATTCTGCATATGAAAAAGTTATCCTGCCGCTGGGTTCCGCGCATACTTACTCCTGACCAAAAACACGAAAGGGAGAGCACTTCGAAAGAGTGTTTGGACTTGCTGATGCGGAATCGGGCGGACTTTTGCCGTCGATTGGTAACTGTTGAGCAAGTGGAGGTAACAGAATGAGTGCCCGGCAATGGACTGAAGCCGGCACGAGTGCTCCGTGCCTCCGAGGGAGGCTCGATAAGTCGAAAAGATTATAGCATCGGTTTTCTGGGATTGTCATGGCATACTCTTCGTGGACTACCTCGAAAATGGAAAAACCATCAACAACGAGTATTACTGTGCATTATTGAAGCATTATTGAAGGCTGAAATCACTGCAAAACGGCCTCACATGAAGCGAAAAAAAAATGTTGTTTTTGCAAGACAATGCACCTGCGCACAAGAGTATCGCAACCATAGCTAAAATCAGTTACTTACGGCTCCAATTGCTGTCGCATCCACCGTATTTGCCCGATTTGGCTCCCTCGGACTATTATCGTTTCCCAAACCTCAAAAGATGGCTCATCAATAAAAAATTCAGCTCACGCGAGGAAATCATCAACGCAACGGAGGAGTATTTTGCAGACCTTCCGAAAAATTACTTTTCGGACGGGATCAAGAAAATGGAAAATTGTTGGAATAAGTGTGTCAAACTAAAAGGAGACTTTATTGAATAAAATAAAAAAACATTTAAACAATTTTTTTTTTCATTCCCAAGGAGGATACTTTTCACCCCACCTAGTGGCTGTTCTACAGCATTAGGTTTAATTTTGATAAGAATTTCTTAGCGGGACGATATTTGCTTGATTTCTCAAAGGCTTTTGATAGTGTTGATCATAAGGTGACATGTCAACAACTTGGACATATTTCAGCTTCAGCGCCTGATTTTTAATTATTTCGACAACCCTTATTCAAGGGTCTTTTGCAACAGCGTCTTGTCGGAGATCGGCCTCTTAGCTGCAGAAGTACCTCAGTGGTCTTTATCGAGTTCGATTCTATTTTGTCTTTTTGTCAATGATCTACGGCAAGTCTCTTCAAATGTTTGTATTCACTTATATGCTAACGAAGCTTAGATTTATATTTTGAGACCTAATGGACTTGTTGAGGACCTAGTCGTCAGAAAATTATAACTGATTTCAATATCCAAAAAACACTTTGACATGGACGGACTACCATCAACGACAAACCTCTCAATTTTGTTGGGGTAGCTACTAATTTAGGTTTCATATTAAATAGATCACTTTTCGCTGTTAACCACATAAATTATGTTTTCTTGAACGAATCTATGCAGGACTGCATAAGCTCTGGCACCCGTCTATAATTACGCCTATAAGCAAAAAGCTTAAACTTATTTACTTTACTTTTAAATAGGTGTATTATTTTGACAGCGGTATCATTGCTTAATTTTCAGAGCCCAAAAGAAGCAGCTACTAGCGTAAACTATTAACATTAGGATAATGTTGGCACTAATACCGATGCTAATAAAACACACCTATTGACTACGCTGATGTTTTCTATTGCATGCTTAATTTCCTCTCCCAATATAAGTAACTTGTCGCTGTTAATGATATGATAAAGTAAGTGTACAGCCTTTCCCGATTCAACTACATCTCACACTACCATAATTCTTTTCTTGTTTGTTTTCTCGACGTAAGGTGTTGTGCGTTCATGCACAAAATTATTAAAAATAAATCTCTTGCTTATCTATTTTCCCAATCTACCAGAACACTTAATCTCATAATTTAAACTCCTTGAGCCTCTTCTTTATCTGCGTTTCCAGGCTTTGAAATAAACTTCCTTTAACGACTTAGCAAACAATTGGAGCTACATTGTTCAAAAATACAACTTTTTTCAACGTTTTATTTTTTTCTATTTTTCTTTTTATATTCCTTTATCTTTATTCAATCTTTCTATCAACATTTTTTCTGACATCTTCTTTTGTTTTTTCTCTCATTTTTCTGAATTGTATTTTTATTTTAGGTTTTATTTGCATTTAATTAATGTTTATTATTTAATTCAAATTGTAAATAATTTATATATGTCTGCTCACTCTTTCTTAATTCATTTGTAATTTATATATTATAAAAGACAAGTGTATGTCTTATTTTATTTATACAATTTCCATCAAATAAAACAAATTGAATTAAATTTAAACTCACAAAAATTGTAAAAAAATTTCAAAAATATTTAATTCCATACTAGATTTTGAATAGATTAAGTGTGTATCGAATATCGAATGGCAATTCCACTCCGTATGAATATTAACAGCTTGAATACCATATACCCAAGTGTAATCTAGAAAGTTCAGTTGCCATTCTTTGTTTTACTCTAAAGTCCTAATGCAATCCATTATGAGGTATTTATGTCAAAAATTTCTAGAGTCAGATGTCAAAAGTCTTTACGTGACCTATCCTAGCCGATGCGTAACAGTAAGCAAGTCGTTTTGTGTCTAATTTAAATGTCATGACTATGCTCCGAGTGTGTCATGAAGCTTTTATGAGGAACGGTACAGTTGGGTCTGTTCATTTTGGAAATCGAATAAAGTTGAAATGAGTTCTAACCTGTCAATGACAAATTCAGGTTAATTGTCATGTGACTGATGTTCTCTAGTGTAGATAATCGTATAAGTAAGTAGCAAATTTAGTAACTTCTCATAGATTGGACAACAAGTTAACCTATTACGAAGCAGGATATGTATACTTATGTGTGTAGAATCACACTAAGAATTCCCAAATTTATGCTTACGTTGATAACTTGCCTGATAAATTCAAAATTTTCATTAGGAGCTGTTGATAAAGGTATAAGTACATCATCGCTTAAAGCTAAAGCGTGGATTGCTGCCTTTATAAAATTGACAAACTGACTTATCGAAATGTTGATTGCAAACACTTTTGTGGACACAACAAAATAAGGAATTGATTTAATTGGCATCTTGCGACCCAAGGCTTTGCACCTCATCCTATAAACGCTCAAAGTCATACAATCGAATATATTTAAATATTAATTAGCTTAATACCCACAGCTAGTTATCCAATTGGTGTCAGATTAAATTCAATTACTTCAAGGTACATATGTATTCCCGCATGAATGGCTTATTAGACATTCATACACTTGGGAAAAAGTAGGTATGTTTAAATACGTGACGCCTAGTTAGGTTAACATTAAATTGTTAATTTCTAATAATTTAGAAGAAAAATATTATTGAAGATGAGTCAAGTTTAAACAATAAAAATGTCGACCCATCCGTGTTCTGTATGAGGGGAATCTACACCAAGGTTCTAATGATTCAGAATAAAACAGTAAGTATTGGGCCTATACAGGGTGAGTTTTTTTAACTTGAGACATCCAAATTACTCGAAAAATAAGCGATATCGGAAAAAATGTTTCAGACAATAATCACAAGGTCCTGAAGGGGACATAAGATGGTGACCACGAGTTTGACCTAGAGCCCCATTTTCAGGGTCAAACGAAAATTTTGATTTTTCAAATGATAATTCCTGATTTTCATTGCTCAGTCGTATTGCTCGTAGGCTCGCGTTTAGCATAACCCAGAAACAACGACATGGACGTAGCAGTATTTTGTTTCCTTCGGGGTGATTAATTAGATTAGGTCCCATTGCCACCCACTGTTGAATCAATGAATTCTTCCCATTTCGACGTTTATTTCCCGATACTATTTAAACAAATGCTCGAAAATGTGACCATTCACTTCAATACACTTGTCTATCCGCGATCTAAATGAACCAACAGAACTGAGAAGTATTTCTGGCGTAATCTTCCGGCAAGCTTCAGTTATTCGTCTTTTCATGTCCTCACGTGTTGTTGGCTTTTTTCTGTAAATCTCACTTTTTAAGTAGCCCCACAAGAAGAAAGTGACGTAAGATCAGGTGATCTAGCAGGCCATTGCCTCGGACGCCTTCGTCCGATCCATCGTTGATGGTAAACATTGTTTAATACTCCCCGGGCTACTTGGGAATAATGGGCTGGACAACCATCATGTTAAAAACACGGTAGCCCAGTAATGCATATTATGTCGATTGACCGTACCGTGATTGGTGAAAGTCGACTCATCAGAGAATAAAAACTTTGCGAAGAAAAGGGGGTCTCGTCCAATTTGCTGAAGTGCCCATTGACAAAAGGAAACCCGGTTGCGAAAATCCTCACTAGAAAGTTCTTGATGCATTGAAACATGATAAGGATGGCATTTATGCCGATAGACATATGACTTATTTGGCAAGTGTTAATGTGAGGATTGTGTGCAACGGCAGCTAACACTGCATCATTGTCCTCAACAGCCAACCTATCTGATCGATTCCTTTTCTTTGGTTGCACACTTCCTTCACCAGTGAGTTGTTGAATGACCTGATAAAAAGAAGAGCGCGATCGTATCTGGTCTGGGAAACGTTGAGCGTAAAGAGCAACAGCACAATCCATGTGCTGTTTTGTTTCAATTTTCTCTTGAATTGAAATAGCATGCATTATTAATATGGAAAACGTTACTAATAATAATCAGTTCCTCAAAACAAATATCGAACTTCTAAATGAAGTACTGTTCCGTTCAAGTAGAAAAAAATATCAGATTCCATATCATACACTATCAGATAAGTTTAGGACAATTTGTCTCTATTTGAAATTTCTTTGAGTTTTATCTTCACTCGAGGCAATAATGACTTCCTTAAAACAAATCTCGACCTTCTAATTTAGGGTATTAACGTTGGAAACCGATTAATGATTTAGGCGTGCCAGTGCAGTGGTATCTAGCACTAATTGAATAAGACCTTTGAGACAAAGTAGTGTGCCCCATTGAGGAATACTTGGAAATGGGTCTCAAGGTCAAACTCGTGGTCACCATCTTATGTCCCCTTTAGAACCTTGTGACTTTTGTCTGAAACATTTTTCGCGATATCTCGGATTTTTCGAGTAATTTGGATGTCTCAAGTTAAAAAACTCACCCGGTATACTTTAGACTTATTTTTTGTGGATGATTAAGTCACTCATAGATACATATGTATAGATAAATCAAATGTGTAGACCTCCAGGATATTCGATGTTCCTATAATTGCGTATTGTAAGTAAAGGACTGCTCATACTAAAATATATAACATACCATACTAATAGATATTAAACCAGTACGAACCTATCCGAAAGAAGACAGCAAATGATTTACGGTAATAGGCTTTTACGTTTTACCAGAAAATTACAAACTATTATGTTGTGCGTTTATTTCCATTTAATATATTGGGTATGTAATTTAATTCGTGTGTTTTTTTTTTCAAAATTTTAACGTTTGTTTAAGAAAAACATGTACAATAGTATTATTCAAAGTATTGCCCATCTGAAGCTATGACTTTTTCCCATCTTTCTGGCAATTTGTGGATCCCATCCTAAAAGAACTGCGCCGGCTTGGCAGCCAAGAATGAATCAAGCCAATTTTTGATATTCTGCTCTGATGTGAACCGTATTTCAGTGAGGGCGTTCTGCATCGACCGGAACAAATGGTAGTCAGAATGGGCAAGGTCTGGGCTATGAGGCGGGTGGAGTAAGACTTAACATCCACTGTTTTCCAAATAGTTTTTAACCGGAATAGCAACATGGGGCCGAGCGTTGTCATGATGGAAAATTATTGCCTCGTGTCTGCGCGCATATTCCGGGCGTTTTTCGGCAACTGCTCTCTTCAAACGGATTATTTGTGTTCTGTAGCGTTGTCCATTGATGGTTTCACCCGGTTTTAGCAGCTCATAATACAGCACACCCATCTGATCCAACCAAATACAGAGCATTACGTTTGCGACATGGATATTCGGCTTTGCCGTTGATTTGACTGGTTGGCAGGGTTTCACATATGATTTTTCGAGCTTGGGGTTGTCGTAATGGATCCATTTTTCATCACCAGTAACAATCCGATGCAAAAACGACTTCCTTTTGTGGCGTTCCAGCAGCATTTCGGACATGCAAAACCGCCTTTCGATGTCTCTCGGCTTGAGTTCATGTGAAACCCAATTTCCTTGCTTTTGAATATATTCAACTGCTTTTAAACGTTTTTAAATGGCTGCTTGAGTGGCATCCAAAGATTCTGCGAGCTCCTCTTGTGTTTGGCAACAATCTTCATAGAGTAATGTTTCCAGTTTTTCATCTTCAAACTTTTTTAGTTGCCCAGGACGTTCATCGTCTTCTAAGCCAAAATCAACACTTTTAAATCGTGCAAACCACTTTTGGCACGTTCGCTCAGCTAGCGCATGTTCACCATAAACTTCCAAAAAAATACGATGACTTTCGACAGCAGTTTTCTTCAAATTAAAGTAATGAAAAAGAACTCCCCGCAAAAACACTTTTTCAGGCACAAAGTTCGACATATTTGAGTGAAAAAAAAAAATGATTGTTGCTTACGCTTCAAATGAATGACATATACTGAAATGATGAAATAATAACAATGGAATAATACAAGTTATGCTATCAAACCCAATAACTATCCATGTCTCCATGTCCTGTGTCATTTTTAAAAATGTAAAGTCATTGGTTCAGTGTGGATTATAATGACAACACTAGATTGTAAAAAAAAGTGGACTCAACAGCGCGTTAGATTTAAAAGAAAGGGGGCATCTTCTAATATCTCTTCCATAGTTTGTCATTAGTAGGAAAAAAACCGGCGACAGAAAGAAGTCGAAACTGGAAAAATGGTAGATACATATATACGAGAAATGCATTTTTATAAATTTTTGGTAAAAAGTAGCTAAAAAGGTATCACGCCGCATACATAACTCAATAAGGAATCTTCGAATTCCTTCATTTTTTCACAGCATTTCAAAACTTTTGTGCCAACTTTTTCGATCAACGTTTTGTATCCTCCTTCTTCCTCCTTTCTTTGTTAAATTTGTTTTTCGAAACGTCTTTCTTTATGAAAGGCTTTATTTTCGTTGCTCTAAAAACCTACGAAGCTCATTTGGTATATATCAAAAGGGTGCGCGGTATCATATGATACAGGTTTTAGCCAAGCCTAGGTCTAGAGAATCAGAAAGTATAGTCTACACTAGGTCAACGGTCTCGCAAATCTGAAATCATAGGTTTACACTAGATAACCGAAATAAGGCATCATTGGGCACGGTTAAAGAACCGCATGTGAACTTGATACCAATCCTACTAGTTTTTTGCATTCGGGACGAAAGTATCAGTGATCTTAGTGCCTTTCGAAAAACTTCAGCATTATATGGCTACATCACGATGGTGTTCACAAGCAGGGTATCGTCTTACCATTCAGGAAGTCCTATTTTCAAAACAGAAAGCCAATGAAAGCAATGACAGCTAGTGAGCTTTTGAATATTCATATGGCAAGTCTTAGCAAAGGTAATTTTGAAGCAATAATCTCACCACTTTCATCGCTTTCCGCTTTTATGGCGGTTAATAATAAGCGACTCTTAACTCTTCAACATCACTCCTGAAATAATTGTAATAGTCACAAAAATCTGAGCTATTACAGATATTTAAGGGTTGACGGCGGTTTCATTTTTCCTGACCCCTTAGTCACAAACGATGTCAGCATAGGAGTCAAGCAAATTAATTACATAACTACTATTTCTTGGACCAAAAAGGCAATTGAGCCATTTGGCTGTACTATAATAGTTACCCGCCCGAAAAGAATAAAGCAATTTTATCACTGTTTTTTTTTTTTATATACGATACTATGTATATTTGTTTGCCACAACTGCTGTCCTGAACGTACATAGTATGGAAATTTTTAAAACATTATCGTTAATCAGCACGTTTAACAATGTTAAAACGAGTACATACAGGAATTACACAATAATTATTTATTTTATTTGCGGACATTAATAATCAGCATTATCAGCATAAATCTGCATACGCTCACATAATTAAAATGTTGGTCTGGCAATTTATTTATTTCAGGAAAAAAAAAAAATAAATTGTTTGCGCAGCCATAGGTGTACCAAATCATAGTCTTTTAGTGGGAAGGTCTATATTCCATCGTCTTCGAGCTTGCTTATTTACTTAGACGGCGTTACAGACCTAGGTGGTAGACCTTTACCAATAAACCTATCCAGTTAGCGCAGTTTATAGAAAACTGAATCCGGATTTTCACTCAAGTTCTCCCTTTTTTACATTTTCCCTCCAACACAAGCATAACATGCACTTCCTTCTGACCATGTCGATGTTTTTGTACGATTCCTCCAAAATTCGTCAACATAACTGAGATAAAAGATATTGGATTATACCACATGAAATGTCCGATTTTATATTAAAAAATTTAAATCAAAATAGGATCCGTTGGCATCTATGACATTTTTCCAACGTGATACAAGTTCAAATTTTCCTTTTTCGTAGAAGTGCTGACCTTTTGAGGCAATGAAATCTTCAAAGACTTTTATAAACTTTGCTCGGTTCCGGAAGACCTTTTGTTAGCAAAATGAATTCAGATGGCGGAAAAGATAGTAATCCGTTGGAGAAATATCAGGAAAGTACGGTGGATACAGAAGAATTTCAAATTCCAACTGCAATATTTTTTGCACAGTATTTTATGATACAGTATCCAATTTTTATCACAGGTGACTATCTGGTGCAAAAACAGTTTACATAGTTTGGTTTCTTAACGTAAGCGATGCGCAGATCCAGGCGCCGTTGTTTTTGGGATTCGTTCAGTTCATGAAATACCCATTTATCGAGTTTCTTTACCTTTTCTATGAGAGAAAGGTGTCGACTTATTGTCATTGGGGATACTTCCACGCTTTGTGTAATCTTCGGCACCGATTTCGTTGGGTTCGCATCCACTGTTGCTCTTCAAACATCGTTGTCAACCAACGTTGACCAATTTTCAAACCAAAGTCGTATAGTGCGTTCGTTTACCGCTACATTCTCATTCCAAACTCTCGAAACCAATATTTGATGGTGTAATCTGACGGAGCATTAGCCCCATAATATTTATCCAACTTTTCTTTTGTTTCCTTCGCCGTTTTGCCTCTCAAAAAATAATGTTTTATGAGAGAACGAAAATCGTTTTTGTTCATACTCAACATGATGCCAAACACGTCAAAAACAATCAGCTATCAAAACAAAACTAAAGATAGTATCGCACTGAAATTTGGCATGTCTATCTAAATATGAACGGATCATAAGCTTTTTTGCAGTAGCAGCGCATTCTCTAGGTCAGACCCAAGCTCTGACGTCCTGAATGTACAATTTTTATTTTTGCTCGCAGATGCTTTTGAACTTTCTTATTTGCAATCTGGTATATACATTTCACATTATTGGAGCCAGTTCTTCTCAAGAGTCGTAGAAAGGCAGGAGTCCTGGCTGACTCGCATTCCAAATTATACCAGAGTTGCTTCCCTGATGGATTGGAACTCATTTATATTTATTCCATTTATTTCAGAGTTTAGAATCGCTTTGTATCTTTCCATAAGTTTGTTAATCCAATGCAGTTTTGGTAGCACGCAATTCTGTGAAGCGGGTGTTTGCTGCAGGTTCAGCTCTACTTTGACGGATATTGGAAAATGATCTGAGTGGGTTAATTCCTGAACGACGAAATCTGTTGCATGCTTTAGCCAATTTCCCTGCAAGAAGCAATAATCAATGGTGGAGCACGCGGTGCATTTAAAAAAAAAAAAAGATTTCCCCTTTCATCACTATTGGTTCGCACATTTCAATTACAATAGTTTCTTTCTTGCAATAGTTCCGGTTCCTCATTAAGCATTTGATAAGATCCTGGCATTAAAGTTACTAATGACAATAAGATCAGCCTTATCCAGTTCTAACAAAAAATTATACAAACTGGTGTAGTCATGCATCCATTTGTTACAATGGACATAAACATTTTAACTTTTTCTATTTCCATTTTCTTCAAATTTCTATCCAATATTCACAAAGCGGCACCCAATAATTTTTTCCAATCCCTTTTATATGGCATATAAGTATCCACCGCTGGCCCTACAATGTATGAATGTTCTTGTTGCCCTTTCCCTTATATGATACCGAGAACTGCACAAAAGTTAGAATGGCAAATAGATGCTGACATATTTCGTATGATATTGAATTTAAAAGTTCCAGATTTACAAAGGTAAGAATTTGTTCCGTAAAACATTTGTTATTTTATTCTCCTTGGAATACTTCCTGCCAGTTACCAGAATTTTAATTGTTTTTACGTACCTCCTCCAAACGTCATCCGGATCCGGTTTATTTGTTCTAACAACTTTCTTAATGTTCTTCTTGAAATAAATTTCATTTCAAATCAAATCAGAAAATTCGTTTGAAAATTCAATTTACTATTTGTTCAGCAGAAAGCAGTTTGGTTCCTTTTACTTTGACGATCATCCTCACTTAGTATACATACATATATATATATATATATATATATATATTTTGTATTTACCGACCTCTAACACTTTTAATTCCTCTGTTTTTCTTGTTATATTTAAATCCTCTCAAGACGAGAAACAGGAAATAAATTCATTCCCCCGAAACTTGTCTTTTCATCAAAACAAGTACTTTGTCTTTAATCAAGGAATTCCCTACTTAAGCTCAAGAGTTAGGAAACGTTTTACCTTCTACGGTATTAGAGGCGATTTGCCATTTATGCGCTTATCTGCGTTATTTGGCGTACCACTTCCTTTGGTAAGAGGTTGAAAGCTTTTCATTATTTCTTCAAAATTTTATCAAAATTCGGTTCCGTGCACTTGAGTATCTAGGTAACGAGATATTAACACTTACAAGTTAATTCAATAATTGCCCACGCAATACACGAATGGATAGATTTTTAAGAGGATAGAGTGAAAATGTTTTGACTGTATTGTCCTCACAGGCGGAGTTAGAACAAAACTAGGATGAAATGTGGATTAAAGATTAACGTTTTATCATGCGAAACCCCAAACCCAAATGGCTCATTGTTAATGACCTTTTGAAATATCCACTAGATGGGATCTAATATGCCTTACCCAAGAAAGCAAACAAACTGCTAAAAATAATTTTTAATTGAAAGGGCCCTAAAGGACGTAACTCACTTGCTACGTTTGAAGTTCTGCTATGGTTTCAGGAAGCGTTCGAAAACGTATAGTACGATGAAAATTTTCCAAAAAATGCAAAACTATTGTTTGTTAATTAATATGGTCTATTATCAAAGTATTATTAAGGCTACTAGATTTAAGGATGTTCAGGCATTTTTAAAGCTGTAACATACAAAGAAAAACGTTTAGCTGAAATGTAACGCCGACTGCGGTTAAACAGGATGTGATTCAATGAAAGGCTGTTTACAAATACTCACAGAAGATTGCACGAAACTGGAACAACTACTTACAATCGAGCGGAACCACATGCGGAAGCTTTGAGAGATGCAGAATTAAAGGAACTAATACTGAATATGATAGCAACAGAGCCATCAATTAGTACACGCTCGACGTCTTTACGCCTAAATATGTCCCACCGACGAATTATATAGAGAGAATGAACATCCTTATCAAGCAAAATAACTTCAAGAATTATTACTAGCAGATCTGCTAGTACATAAAGGAGAATAAAAATTTACATAGAGCAAGTACATCATTTCAACTTCGATTTATCGTAAAGGTGTGGTTAGGTGTAATTTGTAATACAGCCTTTTATATTTCCACAAATACCAAAAAGTGAAGCTTATTCCTAATTTTTGCAAAATTAATTGCCGGGACTGCAAGTCCTGATGCACAAATAAGAGCTCTTTTGTATCAACATGATGGTGCTCCAAGTCACCATGGCAGAATATGGTAGTTAAGGACTATGGATTTGGATGAAAAATTCCCAAATCTATGGGTTGAAAAGAATGGTAAGATTATTTATTTGTTTATAATAATTTATTATAACGGTAAATGAAAGCGCACTTATTTCTGATCAATCATATTGTGTGTTTAATATAAGCCACAGAACAGAACAGAACAGAAGCAAGTTGCTGGCTGTTGGAGGGACAAGCCTCCGGAATGGGAAATATGCGCAGAATCGTTAAGAAAAAAAACCTATTTTGGAAAAATTACCATGTTGAACTAGTGTTGTGATATTTTTACAAGGCCATATGCCCTTTGAAAAACCGTCGGCCTCTTTCTGAACTACCAAATGTTTACTTTATAAACTCATGTATTTCCCATGACATAAAAAGAGCACAAAATCAACCTTTCGTTCGTCGTATCGTATCTTACAGTGTCAATTGACCACTACAGGTGGGTAAAAATATAAGTTCATGTTTAAAAATAAAATAAAAAGAACAAAAATCTATTATTTCTTCGATATGTTATGGTTTTATAAGAAAGAACAAACATTCTCATTAGATAGTTATGGAATACGATTTCATTCATGTGGGTCCCTCAGCTGGAATCACATTCTCTTAACCCAATTTCCCAAAACATTGTTGACTATTTCTAGGTCGGACGAAGATTTGAATCGTTTCTGGATCATCCTCATAACTTCTCTCTTTAAGAGAACTCCACTAAAAACAGTATCTGTTGGTAATAACTTTGTGGAACTACAAAATAAAACTAAAATTGGAAAAAATACCTTGAAAGAGTTTAGAAAGGGAGTAGATATTTAAATAAAGGAAACAAAACAAACAAAATCTAGTGAAATTATGAGAGCCATCAAGAAACTGTGACCTCTTACTTAAAGTGCTCTCTCTTGCACTTAAAGTGCAATTTTGGTAACAACGCCCAGCGTCGGCGATTTGTATTAGACTTCGTGAGAGCAGTATCTTAAGATGAATTATACGTAGCGTATACAGTTAAATACCTCGAAGTTCTACTAATAACCTTTAGGCTTTCGAAACATGATCTGGAAACATGAAACATAAAACTTGGAAACACAATAAGTATTGGTGTTTTTAGCCCTAGCAAAGTGTAAAGTAAAAAAGAATTAGCAAAACACCTCGAAAACTTCCAGACAATTTATATAGAACTTTCGTCTATCCGAAAAAGACAACTTTCGAGTTCCGGGCCGTGATAGGAATCACATTTTCTAGTAAGTGAAATTAGTTACTAGGATGCTGGTCAGGATATCTCTTCGCCAACAGAGCCAATGGATGCAAATAGAATTTAAGTCTTATATGATCAAAACTGAGCTGAAACTGGATATTAATTGCAAACTTCCAGAGGTACACATCGACGAAATCCTCGAATAAGAACATGAAGAAAAACTTCTGCGATAAACTACTATGTCCGTGACTTTTTGAAATAACCGTATTGTAACTTGAAAACGAAAAGTGCTCTCGTCAACTACCATCTGTCAACTAAATGAATCTTGGTGAAAATTAAAAAAGGCAAAGTTTGTGTATAAATTTCGTAATCAGCACGAGTTTTTGCACTATTACGAAACTATGGACAAAAAATGATAACGAATAATGCTTTGTGGGCCCGCAAGTTCATAGCAATAGTTTTTTTTTTTTTTTTTTTTTTTGAATAGACGCCGCAGAGTTCACAAGAATTTACTTTAGAAGTGAAACACAATCAACGCGAATATTTTGCCAGCTTTTTGGACTAGTTCAACGACAATTTTAAGTGAACATGACAGTATCTGGCCTTCTATCAAGGCAATGTACAATTCCGTTTCGCCATGGCAAAATTTCGTAGACTGCTCTACGAATTGCTTCTTTTTTTACCAATTTTTTCGAACTTAGCTTAGAGCGACTATTTGCAAACCCTAGAGTTTAACGATAAGAGACTCGATTCCAACAATGAAATCATAACACAAATACCTAATTTAAGGTCCTCGATAGTGCTCGACCTCTCAAGATATCTGAAAAACGTTTGGTTTGAGTTGGAGCAACTTTAGTAATAATAAAACCTTAGAGTAATCTTAGTCCCAATTCCAATTCAAAGGAATTAGGAAGTGCAGAATAGTATAGAAAATAAGAATTTTAACTATATGCATGCCTTAGCTGCGGCAGATAACAAGTTACTGTTATTGTGGGTGGCCGTGGCTTAAGTTCTTGTGTAGTCACTTTCAAATCGGACGATTCGAATTTTCATCCCTGAACGTAATTCATTTAAATGGTTTCTGTCCAATTTTCCAAAAAACTTAACACGTGCTCTAGCATTTTAAGAGTAGTCATACCTTCTTGTCAGTCAGGGGTGGACTTAGGACTTGGGCTACAACTAACAAGCGTATAAAGCTAGCACGATCTTTGGCCAGCTGTCTCCAGTTTCACATGTTGAGTTGGTTGAGGTCCCCTTCCACCAGCGTGCGCCACCTGAGTCGCGGTCTTCCTCTACTGCGCCGACCCTCGGGAGTGGATTCTAGGATCTTCAGGCCGCTTCCCTTCGCTCTACATGACCCACCCATTTCAGTTGTTGGACATTCACTCTTCTGGCTAGAACTATGTCGCTGTACAGCCCGTACAGTTCGTCGTTGTATCTCCTTCTCTATTCATTGTCTATGCAGATGGGCCCGAAAAGACAACCAAGAGTAATCCCATCCGCTTTTGAGAGATTCCTTGCCTCTGCACCATAGAGAAGGACTGGGATGATTAGGGTCTTATAAACGGTGACTTTAGTTGTTCGAAAGAGGACTTTGCTATTCAGTTGCTTTCTTAACACAAGGAAACAGCGATTGGCAAGAGTTATTCTTCGTTTAATCTCAGCGCTAGTGTCTTTGTCTGAGTTCATAGCAGAGCCTAGGTAGATAAAGTCCTTAACCACCTCAAAGTTATATATGTCTATAGAGGGATTCTTTCCGAGACGTCGGTGTTGGGTGTCCTTTCTTGATGACAGCATATACTTTGTCTTGCCCTCATTGACCGCCAAGCCCATCTTCGTCCCCTCCGTCTCAATACTCGCGAAAGCGCCAGTGACATCCCGCTGTGTTTTGCCGATTATGTCTGTGTCGTCGGCAAAGGCGAGTAGATGGACGGACTTTTGAGAGATAGTGCCTCTGGTGTTAGCGTTTGAGTTTCGCGCTATTCTTTCAAGAACGATATTGAAGAAGTCACATGATAGCGCATCATCTTGTCTAAATACTTTTTTCTCTATTGTCATTCTGCACAAATGGACGAGTTAAGCAGGGATGCCAAAACTAAATATTGCTCTGTATAGCTCGTCTCTTAAAATGCTGTCAAAGGCTGCGTTAAAATCGATGAAAAGGTGGTGGATTTAGACTTCCTGGGTTTTCTCCAAGATCTGCCACAGTATGAATATTTGATCGATGGTGGACTTTCCTGGCCTGAAGCTACACTCATAGGAACCGATCAGGCTGTTGACGAAAGGCTTCAGGCGTTCACACAACGCAGCAGATAAGATCTTATAAGTGATGTTAAGAAGATCGAGCAAACTATGCTGAGGTTCCATTCATCGACCATATTTTACAGATGAGTTGATGCAAGTTTCTAACTAAGACATCGCCTGCCGCTTTGAATAGCTCGAGGGTTAGGCCATCTGCTTTAGCGGCTTTGTTGGACTTAAGCATAGATATGGCTGTCTTCACTTCGTCCAGGTCGGGTAAACGGAATTGTTGGTCTTCATCGTCCAGGTTGAATGATTCATTCTGCCTGACAGCGGAATTTAATATGTTATCGCCGTTAAACAGTCTGCAGGAGAAGTTCTTCTATATCCTCAGCATCGACTGCGACGGGTGGCCGTGGTGTAGTGGTATATGCATAGACTCCTTAAGCAGAGGGTTGCGGGTTCGAACCCCGTGTAAGGCAATTCTCTGAAAAATTATTTTCATAGAATTTGTATGACTTGAAGGCATAACACTGATTTTGAAGAAGTTGCTGGCTGGGATAAATGTAGCGAACTAACAACTAGCACGTACTTAAGACCCACTGGTTGAGGATACACTGGCTCCAGTTTGACAACCACCTCTGGGAAAAATATCGAAACCTAACACCTGCCTGCCAGAAAAAGGGTATTCATAGCTCCTTAGTGCGCGCGCGGGACTATAAACAAAAAACGATTTTCCTGCTCGTCCTTGCAGGCTTCGGTTCAGGCTCTGTAGCCTTGTCAGGTTCATTTTACTTTTTGGTAAAACCTACGAACCTCATTCCTGCTGTATTATCTATCTATTTCCTCAATCGTGCGCTTCTTGTGCTATTTCTTTTTTCTCCTGAGAAGCCAGTGTTCGTCTCTTTTCTAAGCTCTGGTCCTTCTGTGTAGCGCCGCTTTGTATACCTCTTGTTTCGCTGCATGTGCTTGCCGGCACTCGTCGTCAAACCAGGGGTTTCGTTGTGGTGATCGAGTGAAACCAAGTACATCAGAGGTGGCGTCTCTGATGGCTTTTTTTCAATGTTGCCACTGGTCTTCAATTCTTAATGGCTGCACAGAATCTCTTGGGAGATTGAGAGGGACTTGATTGAAGAAGGATCTGGTGATCTCTTGCGATTTTAGCTGTCCGACGTCAAGCTTCCTCACAGTATTTACCTGTCTTGGCGGTGTTCGGGATATCCGGAGCCATAAGTTGGCTACAACAAGGTAGTGGTCCGAGTCAATGTCGGCCCCTCGGAACGTTCGGACATCCCTTATACATTAGAAAATTTTGTCGATCGCAATATGATTGACGGTTGATTGATTGGGGTTATCCATGTCACTTTATGAATATCGATATGTGGGAACCGCGTACCAGCTATGAAACTATTTCCCCTCGCCGCGAAGTGGATCAGGCCAAACGCGTTAATGTAGGTGGTGTCTGACAGTAATACCAAAGATGCCCTCTCTTCCTAATTTTGCATTAGAATCACCTAAGAAAATTTTAATGTCATAGTTAGGGCACTTCTTGTATGTCTTGTCTAAGAGCTCGTAGAATCTCTTTTGGTGTTGTCATATTTCTCCTCTGTGGGGACATGCGTGCATACTAGGCTAATGTTGGCGAATTTAACCTTGATGCGGATTATCGTGAGGCGCTCGTTCACATAATTGAAACCTAAGAATTCATGCCTAAGTCTGCCGCCAATGACGAGTTCACATTCAAATAAGCGCTATTTTTGTTGCCGATAGCAGTCGCCATAATAAATACCGCAGTTTTTCATCATCTTTTTGCCCAATCCATCCCATCGCACTTCTTATATGGCGGTTAGGTCTGCTTTATGCAGTTCAGCCGCTGTTCGGTTGCACGCGGTCTGCTAAGGGACCTAACATTTTACGTACAGATCCGAAATTCATTGTCCTTGTTTCGTTTGCATGGTTCGTCAACAGTAAAATTATCCGGATCCCAGGATTGTTATTGCTTAGCAACTATATATATTTACTCAGTCGGACAGTTACCCAGGCGTACAACCCCCAACCTGAAGGGTCAGGCCCTTTGTTGGACCCCTTGAATGAAAGGGGGCGGATGTTCCAGAGCTGCCGTTGGCCCATAAAGGCTTAATCCCTCACCATCTCTGTTACAGGACCATGAACAGTCCTGAAAAATTCTCACTTACCTCAGAATTCAATGTAAAGTATCTGCCAAATTGACTGTTGACGTCACGGTTGATTCAGTCGACTGAATTCATCCGCCATACGTGCTATTAATGACTTCTGAGACTCGTTCATTCAGTCCTTCCGACAGAACATTATAGTGTTGCTATTTTCTTCGTGTTCAACACTCGCGCTTATATAATAAGTTCAGCAAGTCACGCCCGGATAGGCAGACCAGTACCCAGTGGCTACCACGGGGAGGTAAAATAAGCACAACTGATATGTTTGAAAAAGTTACAATAGTTGGGCACCGCCAAGTTCATACCAATCAGCGAATATTATATTCATACACAGCAGACCACGATAGTCATCTCTAAGCCAAACTCAAAAAAAAAGGTTAGAAACGAACTCCCAACAACTTAAGGAAGACTTCTTAACACAATTTTAAGGAGGCAATATAGAAGGAATTAGCAAATATTCTCCCTCCTTAATTAAGGTAGTGGTCCGGTGTGATGGGTTCAAAAAATAAATTTTTTTTACATTTTTCAGAAGAAAAACATCTCAAAAATATACCCTAAGATTTCAGACCGAAATTTTTAATATTTTTAAAGTTAAAGCCAACAAAAGAGAGCGCGTCGTAGTTTGAATGAAAATGTGTTGACGCGCCAGCGGCCTTCCGTCTTTTATTACTCTAGGTACTTAGGTATATGTATTATAGATGTAACGATTCTTTTATCATTATGTAGATTAACAGACCAAGATTCTTGCATCTTGACTATTAGTGGTAGTCCTGATGATACACCAGAACACCAAAAAAGATGAAAGAAAATCTTGCAGCTCCAGACAGACTCACTTGGAATAATTAAAATAAGGTCTTCAACAACTGCTTGATAATCTCTGCAAAATCAGTCTTTATTTCAACACTATTTATGGTATACACTTGCGGTCATAAAAATCGCACCACCTAATGAGTTCTAAAAAAATGCCAAATTACATCAAATTGTAAGGGTTTTTCCCATACTAATGAAGGGTATTCGGCCTCGTAATCAGTGCAAAAAAAAAAATCAGTTTGTATTGAGTTGTGACGGTGACAAGTAAAAATAAATTAAATGACTGGTAAATATCATTAACTGACTCGGGACGAAAAAGTTCAAATATTGACTTTAGTCGAAGAAGGGCTTGGCTATCGTAAGATTACGGTTAAAATAGGATGCTGTCATTCAACTATCGTACGACTGATAAAGAAAAAAGAAAATTTGGATCCACTGGAAAGGAAAAAACGCTCGGGACGAAAACGTAAAACAACCCAGAAGACGGACAATGTATTACAACGAATAAACATGAAAGATCGCTTTAAAAATGCTGTCCGTATAAGAGCAGAGCTGAGTGAATTTCATCAAGTTGATCTAAGCGCCGAAACCATACGCCGACGGGAGATAGGTTTATATGGAAGACGACCAGCAAAAAACCTCTTCTAACCACAAAAATGAAAAAAGCTCGCTTGGCAAAAAAGTACGAAGATTGGACGCAGGATAATTGGCGATGTGTGATATGGTCTGATGAAAGTAAATTTAATTTGTTGTGTGTCGACAATTTGCCACACGTACGACGGTCAGCAGATGAAAGGTTCAAGGACGAGTGCAAAGTCAAAACAGTGAAGGTTCCTCAAAGCCAAATGGTTTGGGAATGTTTTTCTTTTTACGTTTTGGGCCTTTGCACTTTGTTAATGGAACTATGAACGCTCAAAAGTATGGAGAAGTAGTAAGGGAGTTTTTGGTACTAGCAATTGAACAGCATCATTCCTATACTAACAAGTGCATTTTTCAAGATGATTCTGCACCTTCTGGAATTACCAAACTAGACTGGCCAGCTAATCCGCCCGATTTAAACCCAATCAAACACTTGTGGCATGTAATGAAACGTAAGGTGGCTGAACATAAGCCAGAGAGTAAAAAAGAGCTAAATGAAGTTCTGGAACACGTATGGAATACTGAAATTTCAAGGAATATTACTAAACTTCTAGTAAACTCGATGCCTTCTAGAATAAAAGCGGTTATAACCGCCAAAGGAGAAGCAGCTCGATATTGATAATTTTTTGGTAAAAGTGGCATATCTAAACATCTTATACACACATACATAAAATTTTTTGTTAAAAAATGAATGTATTAAAATATTTTAAAAAAATAAGAAAATAAACCGGTTTTTCTTTCTTTGTTAATATCTTTTTTCAAACATTTAATAAACAGATGGAAATTAGATAGAAATAATTATAAACTACTGCGGAGTACTCAACAAAAATTTCATTTCATTATAAAAAAATATTATCGTAGTTATTAACAATTTTTCAATCATTTTGATATGGTGCGGTTTTTATGACCGCAAGTGTATAAAATTATAGCTTAGCCTAGCATAAAAATTTAAGTTACATAACAAAAGAAAACTTATTCTAATACAAAAATTATTCGTACCTACATTGCTTACGCAGCAAAATTCAGAGGTAGAATTTAATTTTATTTTGAGAAAACAAAACAAAGAGATATCTCTCGTGTGTATCAGGTGTATGGTGCCTTGTGCGATGTGCATATAGGGTGTATCATGTGTTTTTTTTTTTATTTTATTTTATTTTTTTTTTTTTTTTTGTTTTAAATTGCGGGTGTGCATTTATAAAATTAGTTCTTAAGACTAAACATCCTGCCCCTCGCTGACGATCCCACGATTGTCAGAGATTGATAGGTATCTTGGTTAGGGTGTTGGGATGGTGTTATTTTGCAGATAGTTGTACTGTGATTCCAAAGTACATATAGGACAACTGCGGCCGCCAAGAAGAGTCGCCCAGAGCTTATGATTGTATGCCGGATGTTATGATGATGAAGCAGGTTAGGCAAAACTGTCTGCTGAATCTTAATTTGTTCATGAAGAGCTTGCAGTTCCATGATCCTCGTGCTGACATTTACCATATGTCATAAGCTTGCAGCGTAAACAAATTTTGTCTCAAAATATAGGTCGGTTGGAGTTTCAAAATCCCGGTTCCACTGATTGTTAAAAGCGATGGTTGATTGTTACATACCACATTCAACAAAGTTTCGTTGATTACAGCATAAATCCATTCGTTTGTGTTTGAAATACTTGTCTATACAGCAAATATTTCAATAACCTTTAATGTACATGCTGATAAAGAAGGTATATGGTATTATTTAGCAGATTAATTTAACACAAGCTGATATTCGATCCCCGGCGGTAAACTGGATGGGTTTTAGTGCATTGGTATCTCTCCTTCCCTATAATATTGTATAATGCGAGGTCAACGTTGGATAATGGGTAATACTCATCTTGATGAGCGTTTACTACAAAATAGGTAGATGATAGTTCTATGGCGATGAAAATATGGTTTGCAATAGCTGGAAACGGAATGTTTTAAGATATAACGAATTCTTCTTGTTCTATTAGTGGTAGATTAATTTTAAATATGACATGGTTGCTACTGATTTGTCCTTCTGTTGTCATAAGTTTGTATAGTTCGAGTTTGTTGTTCAATTTAATAGGTAGATGAAGTCCTGATGGTAGATAGTTTTAATTTTGATGACTTATTCCCTCAATTGTTGCGGTGAAATCAGTAAATACCAGCTGTACTGGTATGAAGTGAGAGTGAGGACACCAATGTCTCGATAGGGAACATTTATTGTGAACGGCCTTGATTTTTTTTTTTGCTTGTTTGCTATGTCACATGTCAAACATATTTAGTATACATACAAGTCATTGAGCAAACAACATCATATTTTTTCATCGTGTTAAAAATGTCGAATTTTTTACCGGAAAATGATGACTTGCCGAGAGCATTAATTTTTTGTTTTCATTTGAAGAAAAGTGCTGCAGAGTCGCATGGAATGCTTGTCGAAGCATATGGTGATCATGTTCTATCAGAAGCAACATGAAAAAAATGGTTTCAACGATGCAAAGATAACGATTTTGATGTGAGAAATGAAGAACGTGGAATACCACCAAAAAAGTTTGAAGACTCCAAATTGAAAACAATATTGGATAAAGATGACACTTTGAGTCAAATACAAATGGCAGAAATGTTAAATGTTGCGCAACAAACGATTTCCGGCCGTTTAAAAGCTATTAAAAAGTTAAAAAAAAAATGGAAAATGGGTGCCACATTAATTGAATGAAAGACAGATGGAAAACTAGAAAACCACTTGTGAAATTTTGCTTCAAAGACACGATAAAAAATAAATTTTGCATCGAACTGTTACTGGCGACGAAAAATGGATTTATTTTCAGAATCCTAAACGGAAAAAATCATGGGTTAATCCGGGACAACCATCAACTTTGACTGCAAAACCAAATCGATTTGGCAAGAAGACAATGCTGTGTGTCTGGTGAGACTAGAAAAGTGTGGTGTTCCACGAGCTCCTAAAACCTGGTGAAACCGTTAATACAGATCGTTACCGACAACAAGTGATCAATTTGAACCATGAGTTGATAGAAAAACGACCAGAAAAGGCCAGAAGACACGGCAAGATAATTTTGCTCCATGACAATGCACCTGCACACAAAGCAAAACTGGTTCAGGATACAACCAAAGCACTTGGCTGGGAGCTGCTACCCCACCCGCCGTATTTACCAAATTTTGCTCCTTCCTACTACCATTTGTTTTCATCGATGTGATACGCATTAGCTGAGCAGCACTTCAAATCCTACGAGGAAGTCGAAGTTTGGTTGACTTTTGGGTTTGCTTCAAAAGACGAACAGTTTTATTGGCGTGGAATTCATAAATTGCCTGAAAAATGTACAGCTAGCAATGGCAAATACTTTGAATAAAATGTTTCTTATTTTCCCATTAAAAATTGTTTTATTTTCACAAAAAAAAAAAAAAAAAACGTTCACTTTATAACCGGTACACCTGGTAATTGGTTTTCCAATAATGTTTTCCAGTGCCGCAAAAATAAACGTTTTTGTCTGATTGAATATTTGATTTACTTGTGTTAAAATTTCGTTATAGATTTGTTCTATAGCTGCCTGTTTTTTTGCTATTATGTTCGTAGTGGAGTCTAGTATTGAAGTATGATTCTTGAGCAACTCGAGTAAATGATCTTCATTAGTGAATATCTTCTCGATTTTATTAGATATCTCTTCAGCATATCCAGAGTAAAGTACTCCAAAGAGAGCGTTTGAAATGTTGCCAACAGCGTCCACCGCTCCACTTTTCACCTTTCGTAGGTTAGGCCGAGGTTGAGTTCCAAGTACTTCGTTTTGGTCTGAGTGTTGTTGACGGATGTATTGGATTTCGTTGCATACATTTTACATTGTTATTGTCCTGCTTTCTGGAACTTGAAACTCTTTTCGGTATGGATGAGGTATGGAGCCCTCGAAGTGATAAAATGAAAATCTATATCTCGAGCTATTCCTGGTTAAAATTTGTCCTTGAGCTTGGGTAGAATATATTGTTGTTTGTAACTAAGTTAATTGATTCCCTGCGCCGACAAAGTTAGTTGCATTATCACAATAAAGACTTTTAAAATGTACTCTGCGGCTAATAAACCTCCTTAGCTTACCGATGAATGCATCTGTAGATAAGTCGCTTACAACTTCAATTCGTACGGCCTTCGTGCTAAAGCAGCAGAATATTGACAGGTGGCTTTTTTGTGGACCGCTCAAGGGAAGGTAATGAATCCAGATGGGGCCACAAAAGTCTACTCCACAATTGATGAAAGGAAGTGCTGGTTGAACTCTGTGGTAGAGCCCTACCTGGACTACCTCTTCAGGTAGGTGGTCCATCATCTGACCATACATCTTAGGCCTTGCCTTGATACAATCTGTGCAGTTTGTCCTGTTATGGTTAATAGACCTTGAGAGCCTAAATGCATATTTTCTGCATGTATATATGTCACAAGTATTTTGACAAATGGGTGGGCATAAGCCAATAATATTGGATGTTTGGCGTCATATGGTAGCGAGGATGTTTCCAATTGTCTTCCTTCTCACAAGAGCTCGTTTTGATCCAAAAAAATTGAAAGACCAATTAATTTGCTCCTTGCATCCGGCTCCTTGTACTTCTTTATAAGAAGTATATCTGCATTGAATTCTTGTTCTTGAATATACTTTAGAATGAGTTGAGTAGCGTTGTATCATTTTGCTACTGTCATCGATCAGATTGTTTTGTCAGGTTTTAAATGTGACCGTCTCAACTCATGTATTTTAGGAGGAAACTGGCCATTCTTTATTAATCCAATGAAGCGAAGACAATACGCTGTTATCCTCTTAAGCTTGGTAAAAGAATTTGAATGTTTAATTTGTTCAAACACTCTTTTGGGACCTTCTGCATTTATTAACAATGATACCTTTTTTCTTTCTTTTAGAAGCGGGCTCTGACTCGCATATGGTAGTGGCCATATTGTTTCCATACCACTTAGAAATCTTGGACCGTAGAACCATAAGCTGTGCTCTTGTAACTTTTCTGGTGTAATTCCTCTCGATAACACATTTGCTGGATTCTCGTCTGCTGGAGAGTTGTTAAATATGCTTGAAAATGCTTGAATAGATTTGGGAAATCAAGTACAATTTGAGAGTATGTCCAGAAATGAGTTGTTCCTTCTTCAATACGTAAGTCGGATTTTACTCGGTTGGAAAGCTCGGTTAATAAGCGTATCCCTAAAGATTTTTTCGCGATTGGTGCTACTCTCGATCTTGCATATACTGCGGCACCATAAGTCTTCTCGGATGCTTTAGAAAATGTATGAGGTTGCACTAACGTAAGAACCCTTTTAGCAAAAATATGTCTTGGAATTTTAATCCGATCTAATGATTGCAAATGTTCTCGATATGTACACCATCTGGTACACATTTATATTGGAAGGGCGACATCCTAATCGTATTTATGTTTCCATAATTCTTGAAGAAACGGTTTAGCAAGGATTACAACTGGTGCAATAATACCAAGAGGATCAAACAGTTTTGCTCTTTCGGATGCAATTGTTCTTTTGTGACGTGTTTTCTTGGTTCGCAGTTGACCTTAATGTAAAATATGTCTGATTTTGGTAGCCGTATTAAATCTAGAGTTTTGAAGAATTCTTTATTATTTCCTTTGTCAAAATAGATTTCCTGATCCCCTAATGGAAAATCTTTTAGCAATTGTTTGTGGTTTGCGCTCCATTTCCATAATGAGAATCCAGCTTTTTGAAGTAACGCTGTCAATTGCGTCTGAATGGCCTTTGCTATGGTTAAATTGCTTGCACCTGCCATCGCGTCATATATATAGAAGTCCCTCTGAAGTGCGGCTGAACCCAATGGAAAGGTAACCTTGTAATCTTGATCTAGATTTTGTAGACATGGAGCTGATGTTGTTCCGTAGGTCACTGTATTGAGTTGATAACAATTGACTGGTTGCTTTGATTTTGCTCTCCTACTGTCTTCAGATGCAAAATTATCTGCCGATACATTTTTTAAATATCGGCCTTAATGATATACTTTGACAGCCTAAAACGCATCAAAATTGCAAATAGATCTTCCTGGATAGTTGGACCTGAATACATTATGTCATTTGAAAAAATGTTTGTGAAAGTCTTCGTTGATGCATCAAAAACTGCTCTTAGCTTTTTACTGCTACTGTCTGCTTTAATAACCTCATGATGTGGAAAGAAGTAATGCGGATTTTGAATGGAATTGTAGTCGATTTCTGGCATGTGATCAAGGTTAATGTATTGGTTCATAAAATTAGTATATTGCTGTTTGAGGTTAATATCCGTTGTGAATCTCCGTTCTAATGCATAGAACCGGTTCTGTGCTATGTCAATGGACGCACCCAGCTTTGTCGGCTCCATTGAGAAAGGTAACCTTACAACAATCCTTCTCGCTGCATCCCTTTTGGTTGTTTTATCAAAAAGTTCTTCGCAGCGTTGCTCTGCTAATGTAGTTTTAGATGTATCTTCTGGTAGTTTTTCAATTTCCCAAAACTTCTCTATCGCTTTCTGAAGGGACTCATCCTATGTAAATATACCGCAAGTTGAAACTAAAGTTGATGCCTTGCTGATACTGCCCGTGACAATCCACCTAAGAAGGGTGTTTTGGAATAGTGGAAGGCTTTTCCAAGTTGGATTTGTCCAACACATAGAAGTTGATGGTAGTGTTCTGCTCCGAATATCTGCTGAGATTCATTTTATTAAATTGTTGATCTGCCAACTTGATGTTCTTTGGTATTGGCCAAGTAGAAACATCGAATGTTTGTGAAGGTTGTGGGGATACTATTTGAGGTAATATAATAGCTTTTATCCTTGTTAAAAAGTTTGTTACGTTGGATAAGAGTTCGAAATTCGATCTGAGATGTGTTTGCCGTTTTAATTGCCCGATACCATGAATGACCATTGGGGTCTTTGTCAGTGGCATCTTCAGTTTAGGCATCATTCTCTCTGTTACCTGCGATCTAGAGTCCAGGATAGCATGACACTGTATAATGGCTCCACTGTTATTCATCAGCTTTACTGACACAGTGCTTAAAACATAACCTTCCTTTGTATTACTGACACCTGTCGTAAGTGAAGCGTTGGCTTGAGAGTGGATGCTAGATGGCAAGCGTGTTGCATGTGCCCTAGCAATACAAGAGGACATCATAATTTGCTGACTTGTTGTCGAGTTGCTTATTTAATGCATTAGTCCTCTTAGCAGTTGATGTGTTTGACGTAACCTTACTGGCAGGCAATGAACCCTGAGCAGTGTGCTGCAAATGTAATAATGTATTGTGCTTTTCCGAACATACGATTAATCTGCACCCTCGAGTTGAATATTTTGACGATGTGTTTCCATCCCTTAAACAATTAATGCAGCCGTTCTATTGCTTTACAAATGCTAACCCCTATGATGGTGTCATTTGCAAAAATTAATTGATGATTCTCCTTGCAGGATTTGCATGAATATGAATTGTTTGTAGTTGATGTTGTAGCGAGAGACTTTTAATAGGGCAATTAGTGGGCCTGGATTTTCCCCCTAGTGACTCCAATCATTGTCTCCAAAAATTCAAGAAATTCCTTTAACATTTGAAATTCTCTAGGCTGTTTAAAAGATTGCTCCCACAATGTGTGGTATTTCTGTCTTTTTACTATGATGTGCAGGAGTGTTGGATCCCATGATGAGGTGTCGATTCCAAGGCCACCTAATGCTAACGGACATTCTTGAGTAATGTCATGACGTTATTCAGTCATTGATGTTTGTTGAGTAAGAAGTTTGTTAAGGACAGCGTTAACTAAAAGAGGTTTGTTTTCATATCTTTCTTTAATATGTAGGTTTCCAGGCTGCCTCATAATTTCCTTCAGTGGGAGCCATGTGGCAAATCAATCTCTCTGTTTCACCAGGTAAGCTTGTCTTTAGAAAATACATCTTTTGACATTGAGCGATCGGCTTGTTGTATATGAGCTCCGTAAAAAGGTCAGAGAATTGTTGCCATTTCACATAATTCCCATCAAACGTTGGCACTGTAATGTGTGGTGGTTGAAGTCCAATAGAAGGGCTTCTTAAGTTGCTACCAATAGTTGCCTGTTGTTGTATAGGGTGATTTATCGTCAGGTTTAATTTTCAATAGGCTTTTTTTGACAAATCACGCGTGACTCCTATCAAACCGCTTTGTCATCTTTGTTCAGTATCATTTGGCAAGCTATCATGAAAAGACTTATATCACAACAGTGTCTCCAAATTGTTCAACTGTATTATGAGAATCAGCGTTTTGTGAGAAATTTTTTTCGTGTGATTCGAGGAACTTACGGTGTGCATAATCGACCTACTGAAATCACTACTGCCAATACCATTGGCAAATTTGAGTCCCAGTTTACTTTAGAGGATGATACTCGACCGAGTAGGTCATATCCAGCACGTAGTGAAGAGACCATAGCAGCTGTAACTGAGAGTGTACGCAAATACCGTAAAGAATCGATTCGTCGTCGTTCTCAGCAGCTTGGCTTGGCGTATTCCACAACTTGGCGTATTTTACGTGAGGATTTCGGCCTAAAAGCGTACAAAATTCAACTTGTGCAAGAATTGAAGCCAGACGACTTGAATTTGTGTCATATTTTCAGTGAATGGGCTCTGGAAAAACTCAATGAAATCCGATGTTTTATCGTGAAATTTTGTTCAATGATGAAGCCCATTTCTGGCTCAATGGATACGTCGATAAACAAAATTGCTGTATTTGGGCTGATGAGCGTCCCGAAGTGTACCAAGAGCTACCATTACATTCATTAAAAACAACGGTATGGTTTGGTTTATGAGCTGGTAGTTGGTCCATATTTCTTCAAAAATGAAGCAAATCAGAATGTTACCGTCGATGGTAACCGTTATCGCGACATGTTAACGTGCTATGTGCTTTTTGAAATTCAATCACATGGTCTCGGTGAGCTCTAGTCTTAACAAGACGGCGCTACGAGCCATACAGTGCGTGAAACAATGGACTTGTTGAGAATTTTGGTGAGCACTTAATTTCACGTTTTGATACGGTAAATTGACCGCCTAGATCGTGCGATATCACACCTTTGAATTATTTTGTCTGGGGATATGTAAAGTCATTAGGTCTTCAGGAATAAGTCAGCTACGATTGACGCTTTGGAAGCTAACATTACTCGTGTTATCCCCGAGATACTAGTCGCTATGCTCGAACGAGTCGCCCGAAATTGGACCTTCCGAATGGACCACCTCATACGTAGCCCGTTCTAACATTTACATAATATCATTTCTAAAACATAAATGCCATGAATTGTTTTTTAACTAGAAATAAAAATTTTGATTTTGCTTTCAAATTTATGTGTTTTATTTTACATTATAAATCAAACCGTATGATGAATCACCCTATATATCATTAGATATTTCATCCATTTGGATAAGCTTTAATTCCGTTTTATCTTCCAAGGCAAAATATTTGTATCCATCGAGTGCCGGATTTGTAGACTGCTCGTACATCTGATTGTGCAGCCGTTGGAGTTCATCCCAATACCGCTCTACAGATCTTATCTTGATTTTGAAATATTTTTGTGATTTTTTATGTCATAAAACGCCTGTTGCAGTGCTAACTAACTGTAATAGCTAATAAGACGGCAGCAATCGGTAAATGGATTGCTGCCGTCTTATTAGCTATTACAGTTAGTTTTGTATTATCATTTGGTTGATAGAAAATAATCACGTCGGGGTTACCGAATGTAACGATTCTTTTATCGTTATGTAGATTAACAGACCAATCTACATTCTTGTTCTAATTCTTGTATCTTAACTGTTAGTGGTATGCTGATGGTACACCAGAACACCCAAAAAGATGAAGGAAAATCTTGCAGCTCCAGACAGACTCACTTGGAATAATTAAAATAAAGTCTTCAAGAACTGCTTAATAATCTCTGAAAAATCAGTCTTTATTTCAACACCATTTATGGTAAATAAAATTCTGGCTTAGCCTAGCATAAAAATTGATATTACAAAACAAAAGAAAACTTATTTTAATACAATAATACGACACGAGAATAGAGGTGGAAGATAAAGATCATTTCAAGGGAATCAATATACTGCAGAAGCTGATGTTAATTTTATGAGCACAAGTGCAGAAAATCTGAAAGATAACAGTGTCTTTGAAGTTAGCCATAACATTCAAGTAAGTTCTAATCATTTTCGTTTTGGTGCTTGGTGTGTAAGAACAGTCATTAATATGTTTACTTTGCAACAGTGATATCAAATTTTTGAATCATTCACCTAGAGGATTGGTATTTAAATTGTGTGTGAAGTGTTCGTGCCGAGAATATCTGATTGATTCATGTCCAATGATAAAAAATGCGTATATAGTTAACCGACGATTTATTTATGTCATGAGGTTGCTTGGTGTCGATCGCGCTGGAATTAATCTTTTTTGCTCGTTGATAGATTTAAATATCTTCCAAAAGTCTCTTTATTATCAATTGGTAGAATAAATAAGTATCGGTGTCAAAGCTGTTATTGACGTTGTGTTTCAAAAATCATTAAGGGAAGAAAACGCAAAAAATATGAAAGGTCTCACGGTCTCACTTCTCAGGAGATGGTTCGTGGGCTAAAAGAGGTTATTCCTCTCTCTTAGACATTGTGTTATTGATGGGAAAATTTTCAAACAAAATTGTTGATAACATAGTTAAGTCAAGCATATATAAATGATGCCAATATTTTGCAACGAAAGACCCCATCGAAGCCGATGGAGTGCACAGCAAATCAAAAATGGAGGACAACAAAATTTCGGAAATGTTCAAGCGATCTGTGCAGCGTAATGGTGTTAAATATGTGAGGTACACAGATGGGGTAATGGTGACCCAGAAGTATAGAGTTTTCCAATAGGGACTTGACAACTTTGAATTTAAATTGTGAACGTACTCTTTCACTAATCATCAAACTGTCACTGTCAATTTATTCAGTAAACTCAACATTTTCATCAAGGTAAAGTACACTAACGAGCAACGTCTGCAAACGTTCTCCGAATAGGTTCTGGAGAAGATGCGCCAAGATAATGAATTTCATCGCAAAATCATCTTCAGTGACAAAGCTCATTTTTGGCTCAATTGGTTCGTCAGTAAGCAAAGTATGCGTTATTGGTCGGGTGAAAACCCAAATGTGCTTCATGAATCACCGCTTCATCCACAAAAAATAACTGTTTGGTGCGGTTTGCATGCCGGCGGTGTTATTGGGCCATATTTTTTCGTCGACGATAACGATCGTCACGTTATTGTGAATGGTCAGTGTTATGGCGCCATGATCACTGATTATTTTTGGCCCGAATTGGAAGATATGGACTTGGACGATATGTGATTTCAACAGGATAGTGCCACGAGCTACACAGCACACGCTACAATCGATTTATTGAAGAGTACGTACGGTGAGGGTGTTATCTCAAGACATGAGCCAGTCGATTGGCCGCCTTGTTCGTGCGATTTAACTCCGCTTGACTATTTTCTGTAAGGCTACGTTAAGTCATTGGTTAATGCCAACACGCCGACGACGTTGGAAGAGCTCAGAGCCAACATTGAACGCGTGATAGCGGCCGTAGCCGAGTCGTTGAAAATTGGGTCCAACGAATTGACCGCTGAAAACGTGCCCGCGGTGGCCATATGAACGAAGTCGAGTTCCATTCATAAACGTTATGATTGTACTTCAAGCCAATAATAAAGTCTCAAATGGTTTGCCTTTTATTTAAAAAAAAAGTTGTCAAGTCGTTTTTAGAAAATAGTATAGAAAAGCAAGAATGCGTATTATACGTAATGAAACGAATGTACCGAGAACTTCAAGGTGTAAAAAAAAACTATTCAGGAGTACACAAAAGCTTAAAAACACTAGAGGCAGCTGAGAAAAAAAAAGAAGGCCGCAAAAGAGATAAGCGCACTGAAATGTGCTGCGAAAAAGCGTAGCACGAAGAGAACTCGTCGACCAGCCTGAACCACCGAAACCTTAACCGTTGCAATTAACTATTAAGCATATGTTGAAAATGAGTACTTACTACGGTTAAGCAATCACGAGAAGGTATCAATCCATCGAAGAAATGAAGACAGCCGTGTGGCTGTTCTACCACATGACATCGACAGACGAAAATCCCCAGCACTTTCATACACAATGAAAGCGGAAAATCAAGAGAGCACTTATGAACACCAAGTAACGTTTGACGAACACGTTATAAATCTTATAAAACCAGTGTATGAGACTTTAGTATCTGACGACTTATTGAGAAGATGTTTGGGGGGAAACACCCAAAATAATAACGAAAGTTTTAATCACTGTATATGGAATTTTGCCCGAAGCATACTTTTACCACTTTGCTATCTATACGTCTGACTGCATCTTTAATGACGGTTCCTACCTGTACTCAAAGTTATGGAGGTAATAGGCGTCACAATAGGTCAAACACCCAGGAACTACGCTGACACTGTTGGAAAGGCACGATTTTTAAGGTAAGAGAAAACTACAGAAGTCAACTGTAAAGAGTAACTAACTGTAACCTTACGCAGGACTCTCAAAACCACTGAAAATGATAATTTTGAGAAAACAGAAGATTTGCTCTATGCACCAGGCATAGCTGATAAATGTAAGTATTGTCAAAACTTTAAACGCTTTTTTCTCGAAACCATGTTTTTAAAATTTTGGGGAAGTACTGACTCAAAACTATTCAACCGATTTGGTTAAAAATTTTATCTCTTATTTAAGATATACATATTTCAATTTTTTAGTAATAAAATAATTTTTTTAAACAATTTATCACCCAAAAAATGAGGCTTTGAAAACCTTTTTTTAACAAGTCCGTCATTTTTTTAATATGCATATTATTAGTTAATTTATTATTTATTAGTTACTTCATTTTTTTATTTCAGGTAACTACGGAAGGATGTGTGCTTCCCCAAAACAGCTCACCTTTTTCTTGAGGACTCCATTTTGATATAAAAAATTATAAATCAATAAAACATGTAAAAATTACATAACGATAGCATTCTATTTTCTTGTTGAAAAAAAAAAAAAAAAATCTCGAAAAAACGTCGAAATGTCGGCCATCACAACGGACTACGACCTTAAAGCCTCTTATATTTCTCCTGAATTTCATATTTTGCCTCGAAACTAATGAGGTGGCAGATTACTTACATAAGAATTGCTATCTTACTTCTCATATACTGAAACTTGATATTTTTCTAGTTTTTCTAGTAACATTCAGCTTTTTATAAGTTCTATTATTTCTTCATGCATAAACACTTTAAGCTTCTTCGATATAAGTATATCTACCGCACATTAATTCTATCTTTCATTTGTTAATAAGGAATGACGAGAGAAACAGACAAAATAAACTGTTCACCAGGGTTTTGTACAATTGTGCAACAACAAGTACTATTTCTCGTCAGATAGTTTTGTCAAACGCTAGATAAAAATATTTTGCAACCCTAAGGCCACGAAATTCTTCCATAAATAAAATAACCCTAATTGTGGTAATAGTCGCTATATTGAGAAGTCAATATCCAATTATTCAAAATTGATTTTAACTTAACAAAAATAAGAGTATACTACTTCAGTCAAAAATGATTTCCATATAAAATAAATTTTGTCAATTGAAAACAGAATCGATATATACGCAAACATTAATGTCAAATCAAAATTATGCAACCTTTCAACCTTTCCCATATATTGTATATCGAAATTCGTCTACTGAAGCAATGATTCTTGATACACCTAGTTTTAATACAAATCTGTAATATATTTATATATATTCAGCATTAACCAAATAATTTCGTTTTTCCAGCTACATTAGACCAAATTCGCGGAGCTACTGTAAACCCACGAACTTAATTGAATTTTCTAAATAACAACATGGTCGTACCACCGCCACATTCTCATAAATGTAACAAAATACTATATGTGCGAGTATTTATTTACTCCCAGCGTAAATCCGAGTAAACAATTTTAACACCCACGATACCCACAGCTAATCTCATATTTTATTTCCATTTTTCCGTATATTTTTGTTCCCCCTTCATAGATTGTGTAACAATTTCATATTCCAATAATTAAGCCCTCGTCTATGAAAGAGTATCTAGTGTAAACAATAATTAAGGACATAACAAACATAATCCGATCAATTTGCACTGCAGCCCCTTCTTAAACAGGTACAGTAACGATTGGTTCCCTTCCTACATCTTTCCCAAGGGTCCCTCGACCTATTGCATTACATTTTTTATGTTCTAATTAGCCGGTGCAGTATAAATACGAGTACAAAATTTAGCTCGGCAAATTACATCGACCGTGCGCGGTATATTCAAACGTGCAAATGTTTTGCCCTAAACAAAACTGGCACACGAACCACACGGATGTGCTTGTCATTAGGGAAGTTGCAAGCCAGAGAGTTTGTAAATGCTCCCTTACATGTACGAATAGAGTGGGTGTGCTAAACTCTAAAGCAATTTGTCGGAAACGAAAAGGTCAAACAATATTGGTGAAATCATGGAATCGCTTAATTAAACATAATTCCATTTGCATATTTGCTTTGCATTCGTACGCTGTTGTAAACTAGAACATTGGTAATTTTATAAAATTTAGTTGGTCTACCCGAGCAAAGTAGTAGTAGTGCACTGAAAATAATTTTGCACGAAACATTGAAGAATGATTGATATCTTGTGAACTTTCACGACAATAATAAATCAAATCATTAAGTATCCTTGACAGTGTAGCTTCATCAACAACAGTCTGCGTATAGGGCAAAAGCCAGTAAACCCGTTGCGCTTCGTTTAAAAACTAATTGATATGCAACAAAACCATGCCCCTGACAAATGACGTCGAATTCTAGAAATTGGTCAGGAAAGAAAAAAAAATATTGGGCAAGCACATGAGAAAATATTCGAGGGATATAAAGTACATATATTTAAATATTGTATGTAACGGTTGCAAACAGAGCGTCCTATAGTTCAAGACGGCTGGGAAGACATAACCTCCGCTTCTAAGGAGGTTATGGTTATGTTTAGTAGGTAAGAAGTAAGATGTCGTAAACAGAACAAAATTAAATGGCAAAGGTCTATATAAATTGGTAACTTTTAAATAAATTAACCGTTTTCATACGGTTATCTTCGATATGTATGTATATGAACCATTGGGTACATTTGTTCGACATCCTATAATTGGCCAAATTTGATATAAAGGTATATATGGCTACGGTGAAAGAAACGGAAGAGGTGAAAAGTAAATTTCCTGGCAACAACGACTCTGTATAGGAAATTATTTATTCTCAAAAAATATAAAAAGAAAATGAATCTGGAAATCAACCCATGCACTAACAAACAACGAAATCGATTTTATCATCGTCAATAAAAAATATATTATTAACAATGTCTCTGTCATAAATAAGTTTGACTCCAACAGAGAGTAAGAGTAAGAGGCACATTTAGAATTAACCACAAAACCAAACAATACTACAAGCGAACATCCAAAAAAGATATTCCTATAGTAAGTCATTGGAAGCAATTTTGTACGCATAAACATAACATATTTTCGATGCAAATTTTAATACTAACTCACTAAAGTATCTCTTTAAAGCTACTATACTACCAGTAAAGTATCTTAAAGGCAACGATTGCGCAATGAAACGGTCAGAAATATGTCGAATTTTGCAGATGTGATGACCAGGGCGAGACAACAAAAATGGAACTAAGCCGGGCATATATCAAGATTGAACGATAATCGATGGGCTCTTAGAGCTGCATAATGGAGCGATGGAAATGCTATAAGAAAAACCGCCAGACAAATAAAGCGGTGGAGGAACGACAATTTTTAATTAGAAAAAACGTGGAAAAGAACAGCTAAAACAAGGAAACATGGAAAACATTGGGAGTGGCTTACGTCCTATCATAAAACTATGCAGTTATTTAACCATATTCAATTATTTTAGTTTTTATTTTTATATAATATATTTATTACTTAATATGATAACTATAGAATTCATGTAACATAACAAACAATTTCATAAGGATTTATAATAATAATATGGCAAATTCATCCCAGTTACTCGTACGTACTACATTGGTTCGACTTATTTAAAATATGTAAGGTGAGCTAAATAAGTTTACGGAAATAATTGTTAAAAAACAAAGAATACAAAGGTAATTGCTTTAAATCTGGCAGAAGGAGTAATTGCTACAATTGTAAGTCATATAAGGCAGTGTGATGTGCAGAATTTAATTAAAATTTAAAATTTAATTAATAACTCCTACTCAGAGTAAGACGACTACCATTCACTGAGGACTCGAAACTCAATTTAAAGGTTGGCAATATTGTGAATATTGGAATCGTGCACGTACAATAACTACTTCTGCTTTAATGATACTTTAAGATGCCTAGAATACCGCTCGTTACTTTAACTTTATTTTTGTGATTTATTTTATTTATGGTAGGTCATCACAATTGCAGTTACCAGCAATGACCCTTCTATATTTTCAATACCGACCTATGTATTTATTAAGGTGATGGCGGCTTTGTGATGTTGGAATTTTCTGATCAACCCGTTCTTACATGTTAATTGGCATCAACATTGCAAGTGTGATTCAAAGTACCTCTCTAAAGATATTGAAAAAATTAATAGGCTTACAACAAACACGTTAATCATTATGGAGATTAGAACCGGAATCTCGTCGGCCACAAAACTCAAATGGGAAAGAAGCCAGCTCTGGATTATCTCAGAACCAACAAGAATAATTAATCAAGTTTCTGCTTCTGTTTCGATAAAAAGGTTCTGACTTGAGAGAACGTTATTCGCTGGTATTCATGCTGTGCTTTGAAAACGTGCAGCGTTCGTTGTGTTGCATAAAAATATATATCTGCGCACACTGATATCGCACTTAGATCACACTAGGCTAAAGGGAATCAGAAAAATATTGTGTGAACATTTTAGAATTCATCTAATTTTACGCTTTTTCTTACAAATCGCAGCACTTCAAACATGAGATGAACTAGATAAGGAATGTGTTTTATATATCCCGAAACCTACAATATTTGATGCAATTTATAAAAATATACGTGTAAATGTATATATTTTTTTAAAATAAAAGATATTTTGTTACACAATCTGTTTGTAACAAATGATGAAAATGCGGTCATTTTTGCAGTTTATTTAAGGGGGTGTCTTCAATTAGAATGTTAAAAAATAGTGTTTTTTGTGATTTTTTTTAGAAGGAAAAGAAAGGAATAATATTATTGAAGTTTGGAGTATATATGTAAAATATATCTAAGGGTTACGAAAACAAAACAAATTTAAGGTAAAAAAAGTATTTTTATATATTTTTAACCCTTTTTCATGGTTGTCTTATAGCTGTAGTCTTCAATTGGCGGGAAAGATTCATCTCGTAATTCTTGACTAAAATAAAAAACTTATAATGCATTAAATTACTACAATATATATTTTTCTTCTGGGTTAACTAAAAAGAGGCAGAAAAATATTTGTTTTTTTGTTTTTTTTTTAATAAAATTTAAAGTACTATAAAAATTATTTAAATACACTTTTTAACGATCTTTTTTAGTTTACTTAGAAGGGAATTTAATACTGAAGAAAAAAATGTTGATCCCATCAAATAAGAAGTTTAGATTTTAAGCTATCATGTCCGCCAATTTAGAAAAATCGTGAAAATAAAAACTTGAGAAAACGCGTTTCAAAGTTATCAATAGGAAAAAGTATCAATTTTAAGATACTTACGCTGAAAATCTGCTAATCAGCTATTCCAGCTCCATATAACAGTCTTACTGTTTCTTCAAAAGTCTAATTTTAATGGATTATAACTATTGTATAGGGTAATTCATCGTGAGGTTTGATTTATAATATAAAATAAAACACATAAATATGAAAGTGAACTTTTATTATCGGTTAAAAGAACAATTCATGGCATTTACTTCTTGAAAATGATATCATGTAAATGTTGGCCACGACTACTTGTGAGGTGGTCCGTTCGGAAGGTCCAATTTTAGGCCACTCGTTCAAGCATAGCGACTGGTATCTCGCGGATAACACGAGTAATGCTGGCTTCCAAAGCGTCAATCAAGTGTATCTGGCTTATTTCTGAAGACCTGAGACTTTACATATCCCCAGAAAAAATAATTTAAAGGTGTGATACGGCATAATCTAGGCGGCCAATTTACCGTATCAAAACGTGAAATTACCTGCTCACCAAAATTCTCAACAAGTCCATTGTTTCACGCGCTCTATGGCTCGTAGCGCCGCTCACCGAGATCATGTGCTTGTGTTTCAGGAAGCACTTAGTCTGTTAACATGGCGCGATAACTGTTACCATTGACGGTAACATTCTGATTTTCCTCATTTTTGAAGAAATATGGACCAATGATTCCACCAGCCCATAAACCACACCATATTGTTGTTTGTAATGGGTGAAATGGTAGCTCATCAGCATCATTTGCATCAGCCCTAATACGGTAATTTTGTTTATTGTCGTATACATTGAGCCATAAATGGGCTTCATCACAGAACAAAATTTCAAGATAAAACACCGGATTTTCATTGAGTTTTTCCAGAGCGAATATACGACGCAAATTCAAGTCGCCTGGCTTTAATTCTTGCACAAGCTAAGTTTTGTACACTCTTAGGCCGAGATCCTCACGTAAAATACGCCAAGTTGTCGAATACGCCAAGATAAGCTGCTGAAAACGACGACGAATCGATTCGTCGCGTATACTCTCAGTTACAGCTGCTATAGTTTCTTCACTACGTGCTGGATGTAGTCCAAACGGTCGAGTATCATACACTAATGTAAACTGGTAAACTATTGGTTTTGGCAATAGTGGTTTCAGTAGGTCGATAATGCGCACCGTAAGTTCCTCGAATCGTACGAGAAACATTTCTCACAGAACGCTGATTTTCGTAATACAGGTGAACAATTTGGAGACGCTGTTGTGTAAGTCTTTCCATGATGACTTACCGAACGATACTAAACAAAAATGACAAAGCAGTTTGATAGGAGTCACGCGTGATCACGATAAATCATCTTACAATAATGCTCTTCAAGCTTTTCCAGGAACGGAATTCTGAGTAAAAAGTCCGATTGTCGAGCTCTTCCACACCTGTTCGGCTCTCGTCTAATTTCGGCTTTATAATCTTTGAAATATTTTGAACTGGCATCTGTCACTTTGTATTTACTATCTTTTTCCGCATTAAAAAAAATAATAATAATTGACATTTTAAATCAGGACACCCCCTTAACTGATTTTGGTATACAGCTTGTATATTCCTCAAAATATTTGTTACATAGATTTAAATCTTTCTCTAAGCTCTTAGTGTTATTTAAAAATCCCGAATCTTTCTGTCTGCTTTTTACTCTGTTAAAAGATAATTTTTCTTATTAAATTATCAATTGTGTAAAAAAGAATAAATGACCAATGGCACGGTAGGCGAATATGTTTGTGGCCATTTTGGGACTACAATTTTTATTTAGTACTTCAAGTTCCTGGAAGAACTGTGGTACTAACCGAAAATAAGAAAACCCGCATATAATTAAGATCAACTGTTCACTAACTTTTGCCCTATAGTATTGTATGTAGGCTCTCTGTCTGGAGACGCACATGGACGGTCTGCAAAACAAAACCCTATGTACTAAGTTTATAAGAGCCTTCACATAAGTAGTCGGCTCCTACCTGTCTATAGTCTAGTCACATCCGCCAGATAGGCTTGGAACTATTTTTTTTTTTTATTTTTTTTTTTTTTTAAATGAAAAAACTTGGCACTCTTAAAATGTCGAAGCAAGTTTTGAGTTTAGACAATTGTATAGAGAGAGAGAGGGAGAGAGAGAGAGAGAGAAAGATGTTTAGGAACAGTGGTTATTTCGCTCCATGGCTGGCATCCAATATTTAATGGGAAGACTCATCTAACGTGATTTCAGTTGCCTGAAAAAAGAATATTTTTAGGGCACGGCTGGTATTGGACCCCGAACCCTTCGATTGGAAAGCCAATACACTACAATGCACTCATTTCATTCATTTTTATATCAGTAAATTCATTAATTCTTACATGCTTGACAAAAAAAAAAAATGCTTAAAAGTTGGCTTAATTAACTTAAAATTTATTTATTTTAACTAACTGGCCCCATGCGGGCACACTAAGTTAAACCTAACACTTAAACTATGTCTTTCGACGTTTTTTTTTTTTATATTTATAACAAAAATTAATAAACCACCTAAAATTAAAATATCTATTTTTTTCTAAACATAGCTCATGGGCTGAAAAGTCCGTTTTATAATAAAACACAAAATTTTTGCAAAATTCAACTTTATTTATCAATATAGTTGCCTTCGAGGGCGTATCGAAAAACGATACGTTTTTGTTTTTGGTCGACTGTGAGCAAACTAGCCAAAGGCACTAAGTCATATTTTAAAGATTTAGGTTCACTAAGTCAATAAGTCACATTAGACACCTTTAATGAATTATTTAAAGTTCAACTTTGCAGAAAGTCAGAAAAAACATATTTTATACTGGAAGAACGCACTAAGTTGACTTAGTGTGCTTTACCGGTAATGCAAGAAAAATTAAACTACTATTTGTTTACAAGAAGAACACATTAACAACATTAATGACTTTTTGTCTGTTATCAAAAATGACTAAGGCAGGGGTCCGTTGTTTAAATGTATGAAAAAAGCGGTCGAATTTCACAAATTGTAAGTTTCATTTAATGAGTCAAGATGCCTTGAATTTGTTATAAATCATAATTAAATCCTTTAAAAATTAATAAGAATTCTCGTTTGTGAGAATTCTCCAATTAGCTAAAAAGAATATACAAAATATTTTGGGTAAGTTGTTTTGTTTTATTTTTGTTAGTAAATAATTATATAAATAATTATAATTAATTATAATTATAATTATGATAATACCTATCATTGCGAAAGTTGCACTGGATCGTGAATACCCCTATAGTTTCGTTCATAACTTTTTTTTTTTTTTAATTAAAACAGTTGAAAAAAAATGTACTTCGGAAGAGAAAAGCCACGAAATGATTCTTGATGAAGCTCTGGAGCAAGATATAGACCTTTAAAGCTTAAGCAAGCATAAGAATATTGGTTTTCAATAGTCCTAAGTAACGAAATAGTGGGTCTTGATGAATCCATGAGATCATTAAGAGTTGAAATGGATCAGACGTCGGATTTTTCAAACGATGATAGCATCAGAGATCCAAACTATAATTGTGAAGATTAGATTTTATCAAGTACCAACGAGGAAGAACAAGCATTATAAAATAAAACAAATCCAGAAATAACAACAGACACTCCTGCCAAAAGGAGTAGATGGAAAGAAGCGTCACAAAAAACCTGGAAAAGAAATTTCAACAGGGAGATAAAATCCAAATGTTTTCCCTATAAAGACAAGAAAGGTAATTTAAAACCCAAAAAAGTTTTAAAAGAAATTCCGACCCATAAATGCGGATTTCATTGCGCCAATATTAACGAGAATTTCCGATTGCAATTATGCAAAACATATTGGGGTTTGAATTTTGTTGGCCAAAAAACTTCATTCTTTAGAATATTGAACGCCTTGAACCAAAATACTGGCGACCAAGAAACGAAAGTGCAATTCTGCGGCAGATTGCCAGAAAGTATCTTTTTATTTACAATGACATAAAAACAAGAGTGTGTCAATTATTTTTCTTGAGTACACTAAATAACATATCTACAATTGATGTGTAATAAGCGCATTTTTAGGAAGGGACGAGTAGGAAGGGGCACTTTTCCGCGGAAGATATAAGAGGTAAAAAAACGCCAACCAACAAGACAAACCCCGAGATAATTCAAAATGTAAAAAAACATATCGAGAGTCTTCCGTCGATGGATAGTCACTATTGTCGAAAAAATGGTCAGAGAAAATATCTAGATAGTAAGCGTTCAATTAGAAAGATGTACGAGTTGTATAAAATACAGTATCCTGAAAACTCGGTTCATATTCATATTTTGTAATCATTATAATTTATCGTTTTTTGTGCCAACAAAAGATTAATGCATTTTATGTAATAAATATAAAATTTTACTCTCATACGATGCAAAGCTCGATATGAGAGTCATTTACATCGAAAAAAAGATGCATTTGAAGAAAAACAAACTGACAAAGAAGGATCAACTTTGGATAAAAGCTTTAAATCTAAAATATTTAAACCATTAACCGATGTTTCCTTAACATACTATAAGAGAAAGCTTATACTGCACAACTTTAAAATATATGAATCGGGTTTACCAAATAATACTTTTTGTTTTGCTTAATCAGAGATAAATGGCAAAGGTGGGAGCTGTGAACTGGGTTCTTGTATTCTGAAGTACATCGCGCTATTACCTGAACATGTAAAAGAGTTTTCGTTATTTTCTGATACTTGTGCTGGCCAAAACGGGAACGCAAATATTGTGGCACTTCATTTAAATTTAGCGCAAACATCTAATTTACACGTTGTTAAGCAAACATTTTTAGAATGTGGTCATTCTTACATGGAAGTTGATTCAATGCACAGTACCATAGAAAAACAAAAAAAGTGTATGTCAATTTATTGCATTTATGACTGGATGAATATATTCCGTGTTGCAAGAGTTCGTGTACCCAAAAAACTTCCTTATGAAGCTCTGGAAATAAAGTTTAAAAATTTTTATAATAAGTTTTATATAAGCTACTATCCGAAAATTTAATTAAAAATAAAACAGTGGACACCGAAGGCCAAAAAAATAACTGGCTTAATATTAAATGTTTTCGATACGAAAAAAATAAACAGGGAATACTTCAATTTAAATACGAATATACAGGGTGAGTTTTTTAACTTGAGACATCCAAATTACTCGAAAAATCCGAGATATCGCGAAAAATGTTTCAGGAAAAAGTCACACGGCTCTGAAGGGGACATAAGATGGTGACCACGAGTTTGACCTTGAGCCCCATTTTCAAGGTCAAACGAAGGTCACTTTTGATTTTTCAAATGATAATTCCTGATTTTCATTGCTCAGTCGTATTCCTTAATGGGGCACACGACTTTGTCTCAAAGGTCTTATTCATTCAGTGCTAGATACCAATGCACTGGCACGCCTAAATCATTAATCGGTTTCCAACGTTGTTAGGGTGCTAGAAGGTCGAAATTTGTTTTGAGGAAGTTATTATTGCCTCGTGTGAAGTTAAAACTCAAAGAAATTTCAGATAGAGACAATAGAGAGGATTTTCGCTACCGGGTACCCTTTTGTCAATGGGCACTTCAGCAAATTGAACGAGACACCCTTTTCTTCGCCAAGGTGTTATTCTCTGATGAGCCGACTTTCTCCAATCACGGTACGGTCAAACCCGACAAGTTGAACGCCAGCACCCTTGGAATGTTAATGTTTGGACGGGAATTATTGGGAATAAATTAATGGGTCCATATTTTATTAAAGGCAACTTGAATGGCAAAAAGTATGCAAACTTCTTGCGGGACCATCTTCCAGTATTACTTGAAGAACTGCCATTGGAGTTGCGACAAACAATGTGGTTTCAACATGATGGTTGTCCAGCCCATTATTATTATTATTATTAGCACGGGGCGTATTATACAATGTTTACCATCAACGATGGATCGGACGAGGGGGTCCGAGGCAATGGCCTGCTAGATCACCTGATCTTACGTCACTTGATTTCTTCTTGTGGGGCTGCTTAAAAAGCCAACAACACGTGAGGACATGAAAAGACGAATAACTGAAGCTTACTGGAAGATCACGGCAGAAATACTTCTCAGTTCTGTTGGTTCATTGGTCACATTTTCGAGCAATTGTTAAAATAGTCTCAAGAATTCAATGATTCAACAGTGAGAGGCAAGGGAACCCACTCTAATTAATCACCCCGAAGGAAACAAAACGCTGCTATGTCCACGTCGTTGTTTCTGGGTTATGCTAAACGCACTATGTAAAAACAAATGACAAGCCTACGAGCAATACGACTGAGCAATGAAAATCAGGAATTATCATTTGAAAAATCAAAAGTGACCTTCGCTTCACCTTGAAAATGGGGTTGAAGGTAAACTCGTGGTCACCATCTTATGTCCCCTTCAGAACCTTGTGACTTTTTTCTGAAACATTTTTCGTGATATCACGTATTTTTCAAGTAATTTGGATGTCTCCAGTTATAAAACTCACCCGGTAGAAACAATTTTCGCAGCTTGAAAGTTGTAAAGTTTTTGAAGAGGGAGAAACCCTGTTCCTAATTACCTCCTGATAATAGTATGACCAAAACTTTATACCGAAACTCTTAAAAAAAGCACAGCCAAGAAAAAAACCCTTATGGGAATGTGTAAAAAAGGAGTAATTCTGGAAATTTTTCACTTTTGATTTTCATCATTACCATCACAATCTAACGCAAAATATTACCTACCCGAACCAGATGTTTTAGATGAGAGTGATATTGAATAATATCTATATTTGGTATGCAATTATTTTTAAACATATTTGCTTATATACCTCAAATAAAGCTTTTGTGTTTACTTTAGGGCCATAACCATGTTATTTCCATTTATTTGTGATTCAAAAAAGTATTATATACGAACAAATACTATGCAAATCATTGCAGGAAAAACGCACTAAGTTAACTCATTTTTTACTTTTGCTTAAATAATTATCATATTGGTTTGTCAAAAAAGAAAGAAAAATATTCGAAATAAATGTCATAATGTCAATTTTATATTTAATGGGATTCATTGACAAATAAAAGTTTATATTAAATTTTCACAAGAAAACGAATTTTAAATATTGATTTACTCAAAAGTATGTTTTTTGACTTAGTGCTTTTGCCTTTATATGTTTATGGTTTATATGTTCTTTATTATTTTTTTTTTATATGTTTTTGCACTTCAATTCAATCAGAAAGTATTCCAACTTCGTCCTAGAACACCCTATCTGATCTATACTCTTGCCTGACTCATTTTCAGTATATCCATTGTTCCCTTGAAGAGACACCTCTATCAAACGAGGATAAGAATAAGTGTACTTTTTGTTTAGATCTGAGGCCTCAGATTAAGGCGGCAATAACCCTTTTTAATGTCAGCTCGGGCCAAAGTAAAACTACATTCTGAAGTAATGTTCCCTAAATTCAGAAGTGAAAAAAAAAAAAACTAATGAATCTCTGTGTGAGAGTGGGAAAATCGAAGTCCAAGCCGCAGTGCTAAACTTCAGCAAAAAAATAGAATTTTTTTAGTGTTATTATTTGCCTAGTAAAAAAAAAAATAACCTGATCTGAGTTTCTACACATTATCTTACATAGATATAATAATACCTTACTGAATATCTTTCTACTGGAACTAGCAATTTATAGTTCTATTCGTACGAAATAGGAGGAGGAAAAATTTATACTAAAACCTCAATATTGAAAATAATGGATATATTGGGTCTATAACTTCGTGCTATAATATCTATAATATTCGTGCGGTTTGCTAAGAGATGGCGTAACTTGTATTATTCCATTGTTATTACTCCATTGGAACATGCGTTAGAAAGGTACTGTCATTGTACGTCATTTCAGTATTTGTCATTCATTGCGTAAACAACAATAACTTTTTTTTCACTCAAATATGTCGAACTTTGTGCCTGAAAAAGTGTTTTTGCGGGGAGTTCTTCTTCATTACTTTAATATGAAGAAAACTGCTGCCGAAAGTCATTGTATTTTGGTGGAAGTTTATGTTGAACATGCGCTAGCTGAGCGAACGTGCCAAAAGTGGTTTACACGATTTAAAAGAAGTGATTTTGACTTGGAAGATGAAGAACTGGAAGCATTACTCTACGAAGATTGTTGCCAAACACAAGAAGAGCTCGCAGAATCTTTGGGTGTCAGTCAAGCAGCCATTTCAAAACGTTTAAAAGCAGCTGGATATATTCAAAAGCAAGGAAATTGGGTTCCACATGAACTCAAGCCGAGAGACGTCGAAAGCCGGTTTTGCATGTCCAAAATGTTGCTGAAACGCCAAAAAAGGAAGTCATTTTTGCATCGCATTGTTACTGGTGATGAAAAATGGATCCATTACGACAACCCCAAGCGCAAAAAATCACATCTGAAACCCAGCCAACCAGCCAAATCAACGGCAAAGCCGAATATCCGCAAAGGTAATGCTCTGTATTTAGTGGGATTAGATGGGTGTGCTGTATTATGAGCTACTAAACCGTGTGAAACCATCAATGGACAACGCTATCGATGGTCAATACTTTGAATAATACTATTGTACATGGTTTTCTTTAATAAACGTTCAAATTTCGAAAAAAAAACCACACGAATTAAAATATATACCCAATAAATAAATAAATTTATTATAAAAATAATGATTATAATATTGTATAAATCATTTTAATAATAAACAAAATAATTAAATTATTAAATAAACAAATTAGTTATAATCTTACCTAATAGATAAATAAATAATAGAATCATAAATAAAGAATAAATCAAAAAATAAATAAATAAATGCGAGGTTAATATGACAGTAAAGTCAGTAGTGTCAGAAATTTTGGGTACATCTGATTTAAACAGGTTATACAACACAGCACCAAAAACAGAACCTTCTGTAATAAAGAACTAGCATGTTTCACATCAGAACTACTGGTATACACTTTGAAGAACTAATTTACTATATAAAAACTTTCGAAAATCGCCGGCGGAATGCATACATGCTCCACAGAAGTTACAGAAGCCTTCAAAATACCACCAATGAAAGTCAGGAATTATAATTTGAAAATTTAAAAGTGACCTTCGTTTGACCTTGAAAATAGGTCTCAAGGTCAAACTCGTTGTCACCATCTTCAGAACCTTGTGACTTTTGTCTGAAACATTTTTCGCGATATGTCGTACTTTTCGAGTAATTTTGATGTCTTAAGTTTTATGGCGCCCCCTGACGGGAAAAGAACTCATTTTTGAAAAATGTGTTTCATGTAAAAGAATTTTAATTTTTCACGCGGATTACGAATCTGTCAAAAAAAAAAATAGGGGTTCCCATTAAAAAATCAAAAATCACCATCTTAAGTCCCCTTCAGAACCTTGTGACTTTTGTCTGAAACATTTTTCGCGATATCGCGTATATTTCGAGTAATTTGGATGTCTCAATTTAAAAATCTCACCCTGTATATAGAATAAAGATATACGTTTCAGCTGATGGAATTTGATTTAATTGTTTGAAGATTCACACCAATTAGTTTCTTCTTCTTAACATTTTGATGTGCAGAAAGATAACGTCATTCCGAAGATAGTCAATGCATTTAAGCTTTCTAAAATCTGGAAACAATGAAAAAAATTTTGGTAGCTCAGCGAACTTTATAACTGACAGGTAAACAGCCTTAAGGTCTTCAAATTTCAATGAAGACTACACAACGTATACTCGTATCTAGATCCCACGGCGATAAATCGAGCAATGCAATCGGATTTTCCTGAAGGCCCACAATGACGAATGATAATTCTGATTGAAATAATCCTCTTAAGGTTATGGAGCTAGAAATGATTTAACAAATCATAAACCGGTAAGTTTTCTGTTCAAATTCCGATTTGGTTAACAAATTACAGTCGCCAGAGGGTGACATTCGAAATCGTCTGAATCACATCGTAATTATTCTAAGTATACAAAGAAAGTGATTTAGTGTTAACTAATTCTCCCTCCGGAGCATCGAATGAAATAGATCAAGATTTCCTTACATGGAAACGGTAACGTTTAATGTATTGTAGGAATCTAATAAGAAATAACAAGAAATAACTATTATCGAGGCTTACCGATAACATAATAAAATCTGAAACATGTTGATTATTAAATTATTTTGGTTAATTTGTTGCAATACATATACTCGTATATGTATGTCATCAAAATTACTTCCTTTTGGATCAATCTTTTAACAGGTTTTTGTTCATTTTATTTTAGAACATTCGCGGCAAGCGCATTCGATTAAAACTCGATTCGATTAGATAATTGAATTCAATTGACTGAGTGTTTAATTTGCTAATGACAATTGCATTGGGATCTGCCATTAACCCCTTAAACTCCCACCCAACCAATAGGGATGAGCGGTTGAGGGCCACGACAGCGACTCTGATGATGATGATGACGATGTCTATAATGTTGATGGCTTTTCCGGAACTATTTATTGTTTGGATTTGGTTTTAGATACGCTCTGAGTATTTGTATTCTCGTTTTTGTGCCAAAGTTGATTGTGTGGCTCCTAAATGGATGTAGGATGTGTTCCGAATGGATGAATAACTGCCTGTTTATCTGCTCAGGGAAAAAATACTTTTCTCTGATTGATGAAGTCAAATTTGCAGATGCGAATGGTTTTAGTCAGTTGTATTGATGAGAAATCATTTCCAATCGATGTCTCATTCAATTGGTATTTGATGGAGTTCCAGAGATGTATACTGTACACAACCCTCTGCAAACTGCACTCACTGTGAACACTGAGCAGTTGAAAAAGGATTTAGGCAAGCGAGGTTTACTGAATTGATTTCTATTTCAATGGCAATAGCTTCAAAAACTAAATATTTTGCTCTCAGTTATCTGTAAATTGATATCCTTTTATTTCGGGTAGGTAAAATGCACTTCTGTAGATTTGGTTTCGGATTTGCAGTTTCGGTGAAGTACTCATATGATATGCGGATAGTTAATGGAAAATCTAATCCAATGTGGAATTAAGTTGAAATCCATTATGCGACTCTGTTGGTGTGTAACGAGAATTAGAAGACCTCAGAATATCATACTGCAAATACTTCAATGCGCCTCAAATGTGGGTTCATATTATTAAAATACAAGTGTAGTCTAGTATATTTATTTGCAGCAGAAGGACTTATTTTAATTATGAGCCGATTGTATATAATTTTTGAGAGCATAAGAGATATTTAATGGTAAGATATACAATTTTAATAAAATAAAATGATGAAAAAAATTTAACATGCAGATGCATATATATTATGATTGCTCTGTGCAAAGGCATTGCAGAACATCCATTCTATTCGGATCTACTTTGATCCGTAAAGTTAAGCTAATTCATAATGATACATGGACACCGAAAGTGGAAGGTAAATGAGCAATAAAAAACAATTTTTTCCATAAAATGGAGTAAAAATAATTTAATTGGTAAAAAAAACTCCTATGTGCAACCCATATCAAAAAACAGGAAATAAAACGCACATAGACACCTGTTCACTGTATGGAAATCTCTTCATTTTTCATGTCCAGAAGAAATCCTTTAGTAAAAAGCGTTATAAATAAGACAGCATAGTTCCTAAATGACAAAACAAAGTTAAAAAAAAGTAATCTGACTGAAGAAGAGAAAAAACTATAATAAAAAATAAATAAATATAAATATTTTGGCGCGACAGTCCCTGTGGGCCAAGGGCTAGCTTCTCGCACTCATTTGTGTTTCTCACTTTGCGAATTTTTACACTCCTGAGCAGGTCCCACTAGTCCACTAAACGAAGGAAAAATAGGGGAAATACGATGGCGGTCCCAGAAGTACCCAACCCAACAAAGAAAACACAAAAATTTTGGAAAAAAATTTATTTATTTTTCAACATAATCGCCTTTCAGCTCTATACACTTTTAGTATCGATGATCAAAAAGTTCGATACCCTTTTTATTAAAAGAACTGTCTTGCTCCTCAAAATAGCCACTAACTGCCGACATCACTTCTTCATCGTTGGAAAATCTTTGAACACCGAGTCATTTTTTCAAGTTTGGGAACAGAAAATAATCCGAGAGGGCTAAATCTGGCGAATAGGGTGCATGAGGTAGCAATTCAAACTTTAATTCATTAACTTTGGACATTGCAATAACGGATTTGTGAACTGGTGCATTGTCTTGATGAAACAATACTTTCTTCTTATGCAAATGCTGCCGTTTTTACTTGATTTCTTTGCTCAAACGTTGCATTAAGTTCGCATAATACTGGCCGTTGATAGTTTTTCCTTTTTCAAGATAGTCAATGAAAATTATCCCACGCGCATCCCAAAAAATCGACGCCATGACCTTGCTGCAGATGAAACGATCTTCGCCTTCTTTAAAGTCGGTTCTCCCTTTTGAATCCATTGTTTTGATTGTTTTTTTTTTGCCTCGGGTGTAAAGGGATTGACCCATGTTTCATCCATTGTTATGAAACGACGCAAAAATTCTGCTTTGTTGCTGTAAAACTTCGCTAAACACTCGATTGAAACATCTTCACGACACTGTTTTTGCTCGAGTGTGAGCAAACGTGACACCTCATTTCTCATGTCAAAATTTTCAAATAATATGCGAAATGCCTACAATGTCTGCTAGCTCGCACACTTTCAGTCGACGATCATCCAGTACCGCTTTGTGGATTTTCTTCACCATTTCTGGAGTCGTCACCTCCTTTGGTCGACCACTGCGATGCTCGTCTTGGCAGCTCATACGGCCTCGTTTAAACTCAGCAACCCAAAATTTTACTGTTGTAAACGAAGGAGCAGACTAACACAGATTAGAATTCAGTTCAGCTTTTATATTGGTTGGGCTGATCCCTTTTAAATAAAAGTATTTTATCACATAACGATGACCAATTTTCTCCATTTTCACAAATTCACTGACAACGTTCACTAATGATGGCTGCCAAAGAAATACTAAACAACGTGGTGCTTTCAAATTTGAAACATATGCTTTATAGACAGTGATACAGTGTTTTTTTTTTTTAAACAACTACTGCCATGTCTTGATCAGGAAGGGTACTTCTGGGACCACCCTTGTAAATAACTCGTAAATGGTGGCTCATAGCAAAAAAAAAAAAAAAACTTCAAATTCTCTACAAAAAAAGGTTTTCCATACTTTTTCGCTGGAATCAATTTTTAATGAGATATGGAGGGAAGAAGATAGACAATGGAAAATAAACTAACACTTCTTTAGGTAGGCACGTATATTCCTAAAAATAAAATTCCTAATTATCTTCTAAATCTAAAATATCATCATCATCATCGCAGACGATGTCTTCGATGGGGGCTCCTTTAGCGCATGAGTCGGAGCTTACACCGCAGCCACTAAAGCAGGCAATTCCTGCTTTCCGGCAGCCGGATCGGCAAAATATGGTGTTGAGAATGGAGTCAGGTACTACTGGCTCGTTTGTAGTCACTGGACTTAAGATGCCCTCGTCTCCTCTGGGCCATACCCATTGAGTAAGTGGATGGGAGTTGCCGAGCCATTGTTCTATATGTAAAAATGTAATAAGATAAACGTCAATATTTAGCTCAAATAGAATGGCCAGACCTGATTTAGGCTTCATGGATACTTAAAAAAAGCTGAGGTGCGGTATGTATTGAGGTTCTGTTCTTGGGTAGGCGCTTTATAAACCGCCAGAAACAACTTCTCTGTTCTTTTATAAACCTTTTTATTGAGTCACTACTGACTTATTCTCTTACTCCTTAAACCTATTCCAATACGACCAAAACTGAGGCAAAAAATACTACAATGTCCCAATGATAGTAAAAAATGTTGGTCGTTCATGAAAAACATTAGAAATCCTGCCTAATTCTCCATCCCAACGCTCATTTACAAATACATTCCAGCTGTCAGCTCTTTGGACAAGGCCAATCTGCTTGCTGCACATTTTGCGACCAGTTCAACACTCCCAGATTGTGCTTTGTCTCCGCCTGCACTTGAGTGCGTCTAATCTTCAATTGGACAAATCCACTTTCGCACTAGTGTAGTAGCAAGTGTTCTTAAAGATCATACCATTCACCAAACAGCTGGTCCAGATGGTATATCTCCCCTTCTTCTGAAGATGTGTTCTTCCTCGCTGGCAAAACTACTGCGTAAGCTTTTTAATCTATCCTACTCTTTAAGACTCTTCCGAGCTGATAGAAAACAACATTTGTCCGGCCGGTCCCTAAAAGAGGTGAATATTTTCCCCTCTCTTCCTACAGACCCATCGCACTTACGTCCCTTGTTTCCAAGGTCATGGAAACGCTAATAAACCGTAAGCCCATGAAATATCTCAAAACACGAAAACTTTTCAATAACCGGCATTAAGGTTTTCGTAGCAATAGGTCCACTGGTGATTTAAAGGCATGTCTCACCGAAAAGTGGAACCAAAGCGTACGTCAATCTGGCGAAAGCAAGACAGTTGATATTTCTAAAGCATTTCACAGAGTTTGGCAACAGTATCTTTTGTCAAAATTGCGTGCTTTTGGGATTGATGTCTCTCTTCTTTAATGGATTAGAAGTTACCTTTGGGATCGTTCAAATCAATCTTTCTTGGATGGTTTCAAGTCCGATATTCACAAAATAAATGCTGGTGTGCCCTAAGTCTCCGTTCTGTCTCCGACACTCTTTTTAATTTTCATTAATGATCTCTTATCCTCTACTGCTAATCCAATATATTCGTTTTTCGATGACAGTACTCTCTGCTTTTCATATTTATTTTCAGACTCACGTACCTGACCATTGGCTGTAGAACGGGAACCGCAGGACATTAACGGCATAACCCATTAGGGAACTATCAACACAGTGGTATTTAATGCTTCCAAAACTCAATGCTGAAATTGGTAGAAAAATGTCCATTCTCGGGATGTATGGTATGTCAGTGACAACCTACGTTGGAATGACCACATATTCGATGTCGCCAAGAATGCTACGAAATATAAGAAGTATTTCACCCACTCTGATCTGGCCACAATATATAAGGCACACATCTGCCCAAAATCGGAGTACAATGCCTACATATTGTCAGGTGCTTCTTAAATATATAAGCGTTTGCTAGATAGAACTCAAACCTGCACGATAAAACTCATAGGTGATACTAATATTAGTGAGTCAATTGACACCCTTAAGCATCGACGTAGTGTCTCCTGTCTCACCTTGTTTTATAGCTATTTCCACCACCAGTGCTCCATAGAAATCCCCAGTAGCATTCCGCTTCTTCAAACCTTCAACCTTAATACCCGTCTCGCTATGAATGCTCATCAATATACTCTTAAGCCCACTTTAGGAAGTACTCTGAATAATCGTGATTCGTTCCTAAGCCGCACAACTCGCTTATAGAATGCTCTGGCGAGCTTTCTATTTCCTATTCCTTATAACTTGCAAACATTTAAGATCAACGTACATCGGTATTTCTCTTTTCTACCTCTCTGATTTTCCTTCGCCCGCGCTGTATACAAAGATTTAAAGGGTACTCAAAACCCTTGAGGGCGCGCTTATTATAAAAAAAATAAAGTATTTATGCATACTTCTGTTCGGTATGTCATTATTAAAAAGTGAAAATAAAAGTGCCCCTAACGCAGAATCTTGTGGAACACCAGCGTGTATAATTTTTTGATAGAGTAACCAGAATCTTTAGTAAGTAACTGCACTTTATTTTCTAGCAACAGAGCGAAAAACTGCGAAAAAAATTTTTCAATATAATCTAAAACGTATCTAATATCTCTGGTAACTTTTGAGACAGCGAACTTACAACTATGTTTTTTGGCAAAAACCGGATTACCATTTCGACAGCTTATTATTATCTTCTTAGTTTGTTTGGATGTATGTGGATTAAAAGCCTTAGACAGAGAACACAAAATACTGATAAGTCTGAAATTAGCAGAACATTTTTAGTTGAACTTTTTTGGTACTGATACAAAATTAGCTACTTTAAATTTATCAGGAAATTGCGAACTGCAAATGCGAAAATTAAAAATGTGAGGTATGCAGTAAGCATCTTATATGATGAAGTGTTAGCTTTAAGATTTTTGGAGAAATAGCATTAGTTTATGTGGTATTCGATTTTACTGAGTTGATTGCCTTGAATACGTCAAATTTACTGGCTCACTGCAAACAAAATGAATCCAATTTTAAAACATTTAGATCCAGACAGAAAATCGATAGCGCTGAGGTAGCTGATGCAAAAACTTTACTCATTTCGTTTGGAAGTATTGAGCCTTTGGATTTGTTTTTATCGGCTTCTATTGTAGTTCAAATTTTTCCAAGGTTGTTATGAAATTATTTGAATATCAAGTTTTTTCTTTTTTTTTTTTTAAATTGGATCTTTTGGCATTTCGTGCAAATTCATTTTCGTAAATTCATTACGTAAACTGCGATATTTAAATCTATTATCTGGTGTAGGTTTATATAAACTGTCCTATTAAATATGTCATAGTTGTTTTATATTAAACTTCATCACTTTGAAAATGACATATTTTGGAATATTTGGATCCAAAGCATTACCGTTTGTATTGGTGCCTACCAGAAGAGACTTCAGCCACTGGTAGTTCTGCAAAAGTGCGCAATTCGAAAAGTAAAGTTTATCATTTAGCTCATTTTATGCTTTTGTTCAGAACATTGAAAATTCTTCTACTGAAACATTTGTACTACGTAGCAATTCAATTAATATTGTCGTCTTGACTACATTTCAAATTACAGTATTCAAAAACTTTTACTTTTACTTTTACTTAATACGCTTACTTTGAATATTCGTGTCATTAGATGTTTGCTGTTTTCTTAAATAAGTTAAAATATGGCTTCTCACTTTTGATCACAAAGAAATTAAAGTTTTGCTGCCCTATGTTGTTTGGTCTTTACATCTTTATTTCGTTTAAGATATTACATTTGTACCTTAACCGCATATTTCACATTATACAGGTATTTAACTTTATAAGTTTTCCTCCGAAATACAATATTATTTAGTGTATTTTCTAAGTATAATAAATAGTAATAAGAAAGTTGTTAGGAGGAAATACACGAAGTTTCTCCAATTACTATTATCTTCATAGAGATAATAACTATATTATACAGGTTGACTAGAGTATAATAAGAATTAATTATAGTTTAAATAGAGAAATACATTAATTATTAGTGCACAAAAATAAATAAATAATAAATAATTAATAAATGAATAAGTAAATAAATAAATTTACAAACAAATAGGTAAAATTAAATATTTTTTTTCATTTTTTTTTAAACAAGATAAATAAATAAAAAAAAAAATAAACAGTAAAATTGAACACATAACAATTAGCAACTAAAAATAGGAATTCATTAATGTGAATTTAGTTCGGGTTCAATTGGCGATTGTCAGCAAAATTTTAGCGGCTAAAGAAGTTTTCGTTAAGTTTTTTTTAATTCTGGAACATATAAATTCAACGCTTGCTTTCCTGTGGATATGTGTAGTGGAATGATGCCAAGGTAAGTTGAAAATCATTTTTAATATTTTGTTTTGACATATTTGAAGTTTCTTAAGGTGATACTTAGCGCAATTACCCCATACCTGACACCTATATAATAGGATTGCTTAAAAGATGATTTTCTGAATTATCATTTTGTTATGAGAAGAGAGTAGTGATTTCCTGTTTATAAATGGGTAAAGTATTTTAATTGTAAAGCCTACTTTTTTTTTTGCTTATTTTATGTGTTCGTTGAAAGTAAGTTTGGTATCGACATAAACGCCCAAATATTTTACTGAGGATTCCCATGGAATGCGTACTCCATTAAGTTGCAGCTGGGAACTAGGCAAAAAGCAAGTCTTTCTTTTTCTTGTGAAAAAAATAGCTTGCATTTTAGTTCAGTTAATTTTTATTTTGCACTTTGAATAATATTTTTCTAAAATTTCCATCATATTTTTCAAGTTATTCTCAATGTCTAGAGCAAATTCATGGGATGAAAATATGGCGGCGTCGTCAGCAAAAATAGCAGCACCACAGCAGCATTAAATAATTTCAGACTAGATTGGCTGCTATTCACGACCACTTTAAAACAGCGACGGGATAAAAAGCTATAAACTATTTTACAGATATATATAGGAAAGTTAAGTTGAATCATTTTAAATATGATACCATTGCGCCAGACTGTGTCGAAACTTTTTCCACATCGAGTAAGACCATTCAGTAGACTTACCAATTAAACGATTTTGCTTAACATGATTATATACTCTGAGTACTTGGTGCGCAGTATTATGATATTGTCTGAACCCGAATTGCTCATTGTCGGTTATGTGTTTAACTATTCTTTCTTTGAGTACTTTTTCAAAAATCTTGCTAAGACTACTAAGCAAACTTATAGGCCTGTAGCTTTCTATGTTTTCAATGGGCTTTCCAGCTTTTATTATAGGAACGATTTTAGCTTCCTTGCATGCTTGAGGGAAGTATTCTATTTTTATGGAATATTCTAAGTTAACAAGATTTCTAGAAATGAAGTGATTCTTTAAAAAGTATAATGCGAGAGCATTAGCCTTTTCAGTATCAGAAAAATATGTCTTATCGGAGTCATTTAAAAACGGTATTTGTCTTTCTTTATTCTTTACAATTCTTTACTATATTCCACAAAGGCCTACTACTTTAGTCAAGTGTACCTAGTTTGTTGTTTTATTCTTTGTTACGATGTTTCGAAATATTTAAGGCAATTATTTTATTCAAACAAGAGACTTGAAATCTAGAAAGGTTCTGACAGTATCTTTTCTATTCTCGTCTACACTTGTTTCTCAACTTGACCAGTTCTATTATGTGCGAGGGAAGCTTGATGTTACTATATAATCACTTTTTATATTTTTGGGTATAGCATTTTTAGCAGCATCTAATTTATTTTAGATGTGAATTCACTTATAATAAAGTCAACATTTTCAGTGTTTAAAATGCGTTCCAAATCTTCTGTACAGCTACGTAGCGTAGAACTAAGTTCTGTTCGGAAGCGCGACCAATTGGAATTTTTAAAGTTTTGAACATATTGCACTGTTTTTTCCCCTGATCATCAAAGCTTGCAAAAGACGAGAAAGACGAGAATATGATCAGAGCTTAGGTTATATATCACAGTAGTGTAATTAAACTAGGTACATTACTAACAAAAAAGTCTAGGAGAGTTGGACGACCACGAGAGCTACATGGGAAAAACGTTGGACTTGGATGAAACAAAATTGAGATTAGTAAATATGTACAAAGATTCGAGAGGATGTTTCCCCAAGAGTTTGCTTTTAAGCATCCCCAATCTCTGTGTCTACAATTAAAGTCTCCTCCAATAAACCACCATGGTGAATAGTTCTTGCAAATCTTTTTTCAGAGCAATTCTTTTTACATTTGATACACGGCCACCGGGGAAGTAGACGCAGAAAATTTTAAATTAAAATTTTCCTTGTTTTTATCTCAATTCCTTCGTTTTCAACAAAAAAGTTTCTGACCACAAGTAAAAGCGAACGCTGAATTGTTCTACAAATAAAAAAACAGGCCACCACCTGGCCTGCCCGTACGATTGTTGCGATAACATTTAAAGCTAGGTGTGTATAAATTTATATCACCTTGAAGCCAGGTTTCTGTTAAAAAAATAAACAATTTCTAGAATTTTGCTGCGTATTCCTTTGCATTCCAAGTTACAATTTTAAGGTCCCTACTTAACATTTGGGTATAGAAACTTAGTAGCGAAATGTGCGATTACATTGAACTGTTCAATCTTATTTTTACAAACTGTTGCCGTTGTTGTTGTTGCTAGAAGTGTTGCTAGTCATGTTACTGGAGGTACTAGTGTCCAAATTGTTGTGCGAAATTTTCATCCAAACATTAATTGATGGAGAGCGAGAGTCTGCACTGTTGTTGTTTTGTCTATTGCGCGAAGGTAATGCGGAAAATTCTATGTAAGAATCAAGCGAAACTACTTTCTATGGTAAGGATTGTGCAGGAACATCTGAATTAGGAGCTTTTCGTTGAGAGCCAGATCTCGGATTTGCAGATTTGGCTCTTAGTTCCAAGTATTGAGCTCTATTTTCACATGTAGGATCGAATGATTTGTGGGCGCCGTTACAATTAGCACATTTTACTTTGTCACCATTGTTACACTCAGCAGTCTTATGATTTGTTGTTTGATTTGAGATAAAATAAGTTTTTTCTTATTGGTTATCACTGTATTGTTATACCCTTATCAATCTACAGGGTGACTGATTCGAACTGCAACTTTTTAAAATGCTATAATTTTTTTTATTTTTTGGTAAATGTTATTGTTCCTAAGCAAAAAATGTTGGAAAATACATCAATTTACAAATTGTATCGATAGTTTCTAATATTTTCACCTTTGGCGCGAATAATGACCTTGAGACTCTGCGGTATTTGAGCCCATTCCCGGCGAAGTGCTTGTTTGAGGTGGTACAAATTTTGTTATTTTTTAGTGCCAACCTTCGCCTTCAAAATACTCCAAACAGATAAATCCAACGGATTTGCATCCGGAGAATTTGCAATCCATTGTGTTGAAGAAAATGAAGTGTGGAACATTGTTTTTTAACCAATCTTGGTTGACGCGCGCTTTGTGAGACGGTACCGAGTCTTGTTGAAATGTCCACGGCCCCGACTGAAATGATTGTTTGTCCAAGGCTTCAATACTGTCTCTAAGACAGTTTCATGGTATACAATCACATTAATTTTGACGCTACGGTCCAAAAATACGAGCGGAGAGCGACCTTCGGCGGTTATGGCGGCCCAAACCATCACTGTCGGTGCTGCTTGTTTTCTGGTGGCCGTCCGAAGGTTTAAATTTTTGAATGACCTCTCTGGCAAGTAAACTCGGTCATTTTGTTTGTTGACATATTGCTCAATAACAAATGGCGACTCATCGGAAAAAACCAAATTCGGCAACTCACAACTTTCGTGCAAGCGTAGCAACTCCTTCGCTCTTTCGACTCTAACTTTTTTCTGTTGCGGTGTAAGATCGTGTGTTTTTTGGAACTTCAATGGCTTGCGCCCAAGCTCATTTTTCAGTAGGTGTTGCATCCGTTCCAACGATATGTTGAGCTCACGAGCCATTTTTCTTCCACTTCGACGCGGATTTCACCTAACCGTCCGATTGTTAAGCCAATACACTACCACTTGAGCCAAGGCCACCCACAAGAGAATCTTACTTGTTCTGGATTCGTTGAGTTTCAGTCAAAGATGTCTTGAGGTATCGCAGATTAGAAGGTTTTTCCACTCTTTAATTAGCTTTTATTTGTATCGTTCTGGATCAGAAAGGTCTGATCCAAGATAGATTAGCGGTGCCGTTAATCTTCCACGTCGCTCGAACAGCTGTGGGCAAGCGACTCAACTACGACAGAGACGTCGTACACGGCAGTACGGAACGTCTCCGGTTCAGTAGATCGGTAGGGAGACGCGACATGAGGGATGTTGCTTAGCAGCACTAACAATTTTGGTGGCTTCTTGAAGGAGAGGACTCTACGTCGTCGAATTCTTCTAGTGCAGGATAGCTCCAATAAGGAGCAAAGTTGGTCAGCCTAATTGTTTAGCCTTGGCCGGCTTACATAGCTTAAGGTAGAATTAAGATATTAGTTAAGAACGAAAAATTAAAAAAACAAAAAAAAAATAGAAACAAAAAAAAAATATAAAAACAGAAGTGGGTAACCTTCTACAAAAAAAGGAATAATACCTAGAATAAGATAATTTAAGTAGGCTAAGCTGATGTTTATTTCAGGTAGTTTTAATTTTACGCTTTAAGTTTTATAATATAATAAAAAAAATGTTAGTTTACTAAGTTTTAAAATTAAAAAAAATATATTTTCTTAGTTTTAATTATATTTAATGCAAAAAATTAATATTGTACTGCACGTCGAAAGCAAAATATATTTGTTGGGTTTAACAAAGTGTGTCCGCATGGGGCCAGTAAGTTAGAATAAGATAGTTTTTTTTAAGGTAATTTAAGCTTTTTTTTTGTCTAGCATGTAAGAATTAATAAATTAATTAAATAACTTTTAACTTTAATCACCGAAATCAAGCAGTGTTGGGCGCGGTAAGTACCCACAGATAACACGAATAATTTTGGCTTAAAAAACGTCAATCGTAGCTAGCTTATTCCTGAAGACCTGAGATTTTAAATATCCTCAGAGAAAATAGTCCAAAGGTGTGATATCGCACGATCTAGGCGGCCAATTTACCGTAGCAAAACGGGAAATTAGGAAGCCATACGCGCTCTATGGCTCGTATCGCCGTCTTATTGAAACCAGAGCTCACCGAGACCATGTTAACATGGCGCGATAACGGTTACTATTGACGGTAACATTCTGATTTACCTCATTTTTAAAGAAATATGGACCAATGATTCCACCAGCCCATAAACCACACCATACCGTTGTTTTTAACCCATATCAGCCCAATGTTCGATAAGTCGAACATTTGAATTTCATTTTCTTTTTGTTAATTATTTTGGTAGTTTTTCAGAGTTATGACGTCATGTTTTTACATTATTTGATAGCAGGGAATATTTTTTATATAAGTATATATAAATATATTGTTTCCACGCCCACCCCTCCTAATGACAAGACCCCAAAAAAGACTCATTCTTAATAACATTTTTAAAATGACAAAAAATAATTAAAACAACTAAAAGTTAACAACTAAATAAAAAGGCATATTATGTTTTTACTGTTTTATTTGAGTCAATACAATGGGCGTTCGGTTTATCGAACGCTGGGCGCAATTCAATTCAATTTTTTTCTTGCTTGAATAAAATCACAGCTTGAAATAGCGCTTTACCGTTTGTTTGGTAACCTAGCGATATTTCTTTCAACCGAATGTAACTGTCCGAGCTTAGTATGCCATGATCTGCAATTAAGTCAACCATATTAGTCAGAAGTGAAGCAGTGTAAAGTGATTTGAAAATGGAAAAAAAAGTATTGCAAAACTTCGACGTCGAGCTCTTACGAAATCTAAATTGATGACTATTATTGAAGACTGAAGTGACGATGAGACGGAGGTCTCCGCTGTTACAACTATACCACCAGACAGATTTGACGAAAACACCGATGAAGAAGATTTTGATGATATTGTTTACCTAGGCATGAAGTGAGTAAATTCAAAATTATAATCATAAAACAAAGAGTTTTTACCATCTTAACTTTATCTCGGATGATACTTTTAAAAGTCTGAAAATATAGTTCGTTAGCTTCAATATCATCTGCGGTAAAATGTCCTTCGAAAAGGCAGCGAATCGATACAAAACCGAAACCAAACAAATAGATATGCTGCGGAGAAGAACTCCGATTTTTGCGTTGACAACGTGACATTAAAGTTGTTTCTTGGTACTTTAATTCTATCCGGATATCATACTTTACCAACAAGACTATTGGTCGAACAACCCAACTTAGGTGTGCCTATTGTGAAATTGTGCATGCCCAGAAATAAGTTTTATGAAATTAAGAAGTTCATCCATTTTAGTAATGACTACAACCTTTATACGAAAGATAAAATCGCTAAGGTAACAATTGTTAATTATTTACTCAACTTGAATTCTTAACTCTGTTCTATTAAATAAGGTTCATCCATTGTCCCAAACTATAAACAAAAAAATTCATAAAATTTGGTATTGGTATCGATCGATGAATAAATGGTTCCATGTTTTGGCCATCATTCCTGCAAAATGTTCATGCGTGGCAAACCCATTTGGATTTGTATACCATATAGTATGCGGGAACAGCGGATAAGTATGATAAGCAGCTTGGTTTAGGAGCTGATGTAGTTTTACCCTTGCCGGACAATGTTTTACGTCCTACTACCTAATGTGCTTTTCATCTGAAAAACGATTATGTGCAACAGGGACCGTACGAGCAAACCGTATTGGAGGTGTACAACTTAAAACTGGAAAGCAACTGGAAAGCAACTGGAAAGAGGTCACCATGATTTCCATTTTGATAGCAGTAATAAGGTTTTGATTTGTCGTTGGCAGGATAATAGCAATGTTACAATTGCCACAAACTTTGACCAGATCCTGAAATTGGAACCTGTTGAAAGAGGGAAGAAACAATAAAGAAGCAAAGTAGGGGATATCGTTGAACCTGGTCCTTACGTCAACTACAACCAACCCTAGCTACTAAAAAAATACAATAAAGGGATGGGCAGAGTGGATCTTCGCGACAATGCCGCGCAGATATATTACATTGAAATCAGATCTAAAAAGTGGTATTGGCCAATATGGATCTCAGTTTTGAATTTACCCTACTATGTGAATTTTATCGAGATCCTCGAAAAACAAAAATCCTTGGGACGATATGGGTTAATTGATATAATTTAAGCTCTTGGTACTCTTCGAGTTGCTTATCAGCCCAAATATAGCAATTTTGTTTTTGAGCGTATCCATTGAGCCAGAGATGGGCTTCATCACTGAACAAAATTTCACGATAAGACACCGGATTTCCATTGAGTTTTCCCACAGCCCATCCACTGAAAATATGACGCAAGTTCAAGTCGCCTGGCTTCAATTCTTGCACAAGTTGAATTTTGCACGCTTTTAAGCTGAGATCTTGACGTAAAATACGCCAAACTAAGCTGTTGAGAACGACGACGAATCGATTAGTCGCGGTTTTCGCGTACACTTTCACTACGTGCTGGATGTGGTCTAACCGGTCGAGTATCATCCACTAATGTAAATTGGGACTTAAATTACCGAATGGTATTGGCAATAGTGGTTTCAGTAGGTCGATTATGCGCACCGTAAGTTCCTCGAATTCCACGAAAAACATTTCTAACAGAACGATCATTTTCGTAATACAGCTGAATAATTTGAAGACGCTGTTGTGGTGTGTGACAATTCTTGAAACTGTATCCCTTTAGCCAAACCAACACAACTCTCATACTGGTTTTCAGAGGAACTACAACAAAATACTTGCAATTATATTCAGTCAAATATCTGACACACCATGTGAGTCAGTATTTCCACTGATAGAAGTGCAGCTGATACTAAATTCTTTTTAATGCCTTTGAAATATCAAATGCAACCTTCCTTACATGTAACTGGCGAAAGCGATTGGAACGATTAAGTGCCAATTTTCAGTGAACCATGCCATAAAATTACCGGTGGATATGTTGTTATGGAACTGCACTGTCAATTATAGTTCGAGATATTTCATGAGCTGACGATTTATCACAGTCTACATGACCTTTTAAATAAGGGACGTAAGTGCAACGGTTCTGTTGGAGAGAGAAGATTCGCGTTCTTAAGGGATGGGCTGGACAAATTATAACAAGCACTGTTTTCCATTTACTCGGAAAAAGTCCTTAAGAAAAGGACATACGAAAAAGCTTACTAAGTGGTTTTGCCTACATTAAATTCTAAGTACTCTGGCTACTACTAAACATGAGTGTGGACCTGGATTCGTCCCATTAGATCCGAGGTACTCAAGTGAAGGTGGTGAAAATCTGGAAGTTGAGCTGACTGAAAAAGTGCAGCAAACAGATGGCCTTGTGCAAAGAGTTGGCAGCTGGAATGTCATTATAAATGCACAGTCGCATGGAGGAAGAGACGTAATTTTTTAATATTTTTGACAAACGACAAATGTCTTTGGGGTATTCTAGTATTTTTTGCCTCAGATTTTGGTCTTACCATGCTTAAGAATGCCATTTCTGACAAGTTTGCTCTTTTTTCGATTTCCATCTTTAGGGCTGGTTTTGTGAAATTGAAAAGAGAGTTCTCTTTACAACTCGTCGTTTTTTTTATGGTTGTTAATACATTTCGTCCGATGAGAGATAAAGAATGTAATTCGATAAAGAAGACGGTGTGTGATTATATCTGCAGCGGCATCCAAGTCGTTATCGAGAAAACATATCACTACTTGAATCACCAATTGAAGCTCTTAAAAAAGCTGTTAAGACAACTGCGATTGGCTTTCTAGTATTGCTATATATTTCTGTTAGGAATCAGCCTCTATTTACAGACAAGGACGTACGCATATTCCCGATTTCCCAAGTCGCAAACGAGTACATATTACGGTATAGTATACTGAAATAAAGAATTAGAAAGATTGGGCAAAACTGAGTTTTTTAATTAAAAAAAACGAAAAAGAAAAGATAAAGTTTATAATAGCTAACCAATGCAAATTATTAAATCTTTTATCGATCGGTTAAACAACTACCATAAGTCGTTAATTCTTGGTTTAAGGGTGCAGGTGATTGATTCAGCATCAAATAACTCAAAATACAATATTCTTCCATCTATGTAAATATATATAATGATTTAGGGTTTACTTGCTAAACATACCAATATGCATGATGTAAAACTTTCAATCTTTTCGTCAAAAATAATGATTTTGATTTTATTGTAGAAAACAAGTAGTATGCCTTTCTTAGTAAGTTTTAAACACTTCTTTGTAAAAAAAAGTGTTACTTGGCTCTTGTTAAAGTTTCGTTTAACGTGCATTTGATGTCACATTGACCCAATACTCTTTCAACTTTACTCACCCGATCAAACTAATAATTTTAGTTAGCTTTACTTCTAGCCACGATCGGTTGCTATCCATTCCTTTGTGGTCTGCGAAGTTTTGTGTAGAGATTTAAAAGCTTTAGTTTTTTTTGAAAAATGGATGAAAAACTGTGAATAGTTTTTAAAAGTTTTTGAGATGCCAATGTTTTGTAAAGTATCAACTGCTCAAATTGAAATTCAGTTTTCGCGTTTCTGTAAAAGTTTTGTTTGTTACATTTTTCAAAATGTCTGACTTGAACAGGCTGCTTCGTCCAAAATTATTCGAAAACCGCTATTGTATTGATTGTGCAAAGCATATAAGCCAACGAAAGTTTCCTCCTTTGTTGAGAGTGCGGAGGCCCAAATTGCGGCAGAATAAATAAGATGGAACTTACCACTCAGAATAGCAGAATTCCCATTGCGTATCCAGTTCTGGCGATGTTTGGCAGCATCAGAGAAAGCGCTGCTCGCATCTGTGACGCCTTTTTACTAGAATACTCAACATGTACTTTAAATTTCAGGATTTTTTTTTTATAATCCCGCGCGCGCATCAAGGGGATATGAATACCCTTTTATTTGTTTTCTCCAGGGCGCGGGCGGGTGGTGTTGTAGTTTCAAACTGAGGTGTATTGGGTTTCGATATTTTTCCCAGAGGTGGTTGTCAAACTGGACGGGACGAGCAAGTGCATCCTGAACCAGTGGTTCTCAGTACGTGCTAGTTGTTAGTTCGTTACATTTAGCCCAGCCAGCAACCACTCCAACATCGGTGTTATGCCTTCATGTCAGAGTTGAAGCCGACGGAATTCTCATATAACTACATGCAAATTCTATGCAAAGACTTTTTCAGAAAATTGCCTCGCACGGGATTCGAACCCGAGACCCTCTGCTTGAAGAGTGTATGCATATACCACTACACCACAGCCAACCCTTATATAGTTCCCAACCCGAAAAGTTAATAATTCTACAGTCTTTCTGCTGGTTATTAGGACAGCTTTATTTTTGTGGTCAGCTATTTCAAGGCCGGCCGAGCCAAGCCAATTTTTGAACCTGGCGACTGCTTCATCCACGGTGGACTCTATCTCGTGGATATGCTTGCCACAGTCAAGCGATGTCGTCGGCGAAACCAGTAAACTTGATATAAAAGTAGCCCTAGAACTGACCCCTGCGGAGCTCCTGCGGTGATATTTTAGTACTTAACGACATCGTCCGTCTGGTATCTTAGCTTCCTGTCAGTAAAGTAGAACCTGACTATCTTTAATAGATACTCGGGTGCATTCATCCTGGCCAGTGATCTGCCAATGCATGTTTACTACGTCTACTGTTAATACTGTAAAGATTTCTTTGTGCTCTCTCTCCATCTACTCCCATGTATTGCTTCGGCTGCTGTATCTACTACGGTCTTCATGGTAGTGATTTTCTGAAGCCAAACTGGGAGTCCGACAAAGCTCCTCTATTCTCTGCCGCTGTAAGCAGTCTGTTGCATAATATGCGTTCTAGAAATTTTTCCAGTGTATCTAGCAGGCATATTCATCGATACGACGAAGATTCTCCGGGTGGTTTATTTCCCTAAAGTAGCAACAACAGATTCTGGAGTTTCCATGGCTTAGGGAAGGTCCCCTCCTTCAGGCACCTTTGCATTGTTGCTATGAAAAGGTCCGGTCTCTTATGGACGGCTGCTTTGACAGCCATATTTGAAATGCCGTCGGGTCCAGTCGCTTTATTGTCACGTATTTTCCTACATGCTTCGCATAGCTCATCCGTTTTGACTTTCGGTATATGTTCCGGGTTTGTTGCGCGTTGGTCTATGTTGTTGCGTAGTTGGTCTGTGGGGGAATAGATGCTCAACTATTCTCTTCAGCATAGTCGGACAGGATATGTGTGGGCAATTACTACTTTTCAGTTTCTTTGTCACTATCCTATACGCCACTCCTCAAGGATCAAGATCTGTTTTATTACATACTAGTTTCAAGTATCCTGCCTTGCTCTCCTCAATGACCTTTTCGAGATCGCTTCGCACCAGTCTTAACATAGATAAAGGTTCTTGGAACTCTGAGTTGAAGTCACCGCCAATAACCACTCGTAACCAGCTGTTACGAAGTAATTTGCAGATTTTTTTGCAGAGCGTGGTATCCACAGATCCATAACTCTGCTTTTTTTGGGGTTGTCATCTAGCCAGCTATAAACATCCAAGGATTTTTACGGTTCGCTGATAAGGGAAATATCGACCTTCTTTTCCTGCGTCATTTGGTCCAGCAGATCCTGTCCGGTCGCACAATGGCTAAGATCTATCTATATTCCCTTCGTAATTGTTTGTTACTTAGGGCTTTCAGAAATACCGGACATCTGGTACTACCAGGTAAGACATCTGACCAGTGTTCTTCGAGTCGGTCGTTTTGCACCAAAAACATTTTGGGCCCTTTGTACAGTTCTTGGCTATTTGACCTTCTTCTCCATATCTTCTACACTGTCGGTCTTTCTCATTCTTGCACTAACGCGCCTTGTGGTCAATGAAGAACTTGAAAAGTAAAATGAGACTTTCATCGGACTTTTACACCGTATACAAAAATTGCGGAGGTGCACTCCTGTTACTCAGTTTTGTGTCATTTTTGAATAACTAACATACCTCAAAGTCATATGAATTATGGTAAAACAACTATACCGCATCCTGTCCGATTTTGCGCTCAGTCTGCTTGCCTTCACTTGTTATTAATATAAAGGATTCGAGGGCCTGAGTTTTGTTTTAAATGGCTTTGTCATATTCATACATTTTACCGATATCCATTTATAGCCTTTATAAATAACCATTCCTTTCGCTTTAACGAACTACAGTGATTCAGATTGAAAGAGCTAAAGCGTAACAAAACAAAAATAGTGCAGCTTTCAGGAATTCTTCTTAAATTAAATGAACCTGAAATTTTTTTCACTTGACATACCATAAAATATAAATCCGATATCATGCCGTCAGAGAGTATCTTTAATTCAATTGTTAAGAAAACTTTCTCACAAATATCTTAATTGACCAAAGTACTCTATTTATAATAGATTCGAGTATGTATCGTTGCGTCTAAAATTATTCATAAGAGTATACTGTGGAAATTCTATACTTTATATATAATTCGCGTTTTTTCTCCGAAGACAAACTGCGTTTTACAAGACGTCGCTTATTTTCATTTTCCGCGTGTTTTTTCTTTGATTGGCGCCACAGAATATATCGATTGAAACCAAAAATGATTTACTACGCAAACACTGTAGTATGAATTTCCTGAATGCAACTGAAGATTTATTCAAACCTGCGCGGGCTTAGAAAGGTCAACTTCGATATCCATAAGGCATAAAGCTTATTCAATAAATGGAGTAAACGGAAACTTTTTCAGTTCAATCAGCAGGAACCTCATTTTGGGTTATGTCGACAAATTCAGAGCACAAGCCTATTCGTTATTATTCGACAAACAGAAAATTGAAATTAAATAATAGAGAACCGTTTTCAAATTAATCATACATTTGCTACTGAGAGCATTGACCTTTCGGACTTCATTCCAACTAAATCACTTAATGCTATCTTTTAGTACAAGTACGAGTAAAATGTTCATGAAATTATTGGAAGTCTTAATGTGCTACAAATCAGATATCACAACCTTACGATCAATGCGATGCAATGTTCAGATCAAAACTAGATAAAAACAAACGTTGAAAATGATGACTGATATAAAAATCAGGAGCAGCACTAATGCATACATATTTGCATGCTGCTTTTTCAACAGAGGAAGACTTAAGCTAGAAGTCTCGAATTTCAGCCATGTAAAATGACATTGGCAGGAAGGGCTTTTCTAACAAACATATGAGCTCAACCATTTTTGCGGGTGGCCGTGACTCAAGTTCATGAGTTTTCATATCGGAAGGTTCGGTGTTTGAATCCCAACCGGTCCCGAAAGACATTCATTTGTTTCAGTCACTAAAAATCATATGAAATGAATAGTTGCTGAAAACACAAGTCAAAATACACTAATGATTTACTCGTACCTACTTGAGTGTTAAGTTCACTAAAAAAAAAGTCACTGCACCAGTGATAGAGAATGTAAAACCAGGCTTAATACGAAGAACACACAATGCCACTTTCGAAAGTTTCGCTTTTGCCTTTGCGGTGCGACGCATCCGCCAGGAACTCAAAGGTTAAGCAAGATACACTTGCAATATTAGTAAACATTCCAAAGTCAGATTTACTCAAACAATTACCCGTGAATAAACTAAGACAACTCGGTAAATTGAATTATGACGACATTAAACCCAAAAAGATCGGTACCAAGTTTTCCAAATGAATCACCACAACGAAAACCTTGATTTATTTGTCCATACAAAGGATGTGAATGGCTTCACCGCGCTACATAGTTACCTACTGTCACACATTGCATTTTAATAATAATGGCGGCAGATCGTCTTACCAAAAGCTTTCCATAAAAAGGATAATATTGAGATTGATCTTTATTCAGCGTTAATCTTGTCATGTAACATAGATATTAGATAAAAGTATCCTATCTTTCATCCATGAAGAAAAATATTTGGAAGGAGTGAGGTAAGAAAGAAGAATTTTGGGTTTATTTCATCCAAATCATTCGCATCGGATTTAACTTATAAGAGTTGAGTAACCTAGAAACCGTGCTGTCATTATTGTTTGGCTAATCATTATGAACATTCTTACTCCAGGAGAACTCTTTCGTATTGTTCGAACTTATTTTCAAAATACCATAAGTCTTTAGTTCACGAAAAGCATGTAAGATTACGTGATTGTTTTGGCCCTCGTAATCGTCCAACTTAGCTCGCCATTCGTCATATTAAAATTTGTATGAATTTCTTTGCGCATTCACTCTATTCGTATGGCGCAAAGCCAAAAATACGTTAACTTTATGTGCACACAGAACAAACTGTAGTCGCTGTGAGAGAAAATGTGGAACAGGACTTAGAATATTTAACTAATTTTGGTCTTTACCTATTGAGTATGCGGAAAATTTTGCAAAAAGATCTCGTATTAGATACAGCTAGTGAAGGAACTATAGCCATAAGACCCTGGATTGTGCTTCGGAGCAGCTTGAAGTCGACTTTTTATATTACCGAGAATCGTGTTTAACGAAATTCGTTTTTGACTCAATGGGATTATGAAAAGCGAACTTTCCATTTCTGGAATGAGGGTTATCCAGAATTTTACCCAATTATACTCGCAAAACTACTCACAGCTTGATGTGAGCTGGTAGCATCGCCGATCTTTATTTTACTTTTATTTCAAAAATTAAATGGCTAACATTACCACACAATGATCAGTTATTATTTCATAAGAAATATGAACGGCTTTCAACCGGGAGGTATGTAGTTCCAGCAGGATGAAGCTATGTGCCTTACTGGTTATTAAACCATTGATTTACTGAGGACTCAATTCAAAGATAACATAATAGTGATTTGGCTCCCATAATCGTGTAACTTGACGCGACTCAATTTAATCTTGTGGAGCTATGTAAAGTCTACAAGAAAAGCAATAAAAAAATATTAGTAAATCAGGGCATCTAATGCTCGAAAGAATGGCTCACACATAGTTTGGGTTATCGAAAGAAGTCATTTTTGTGCCAGAAGTGGTGCCCAAAGCATACATATTGCCATCAACCATTCTTGGTATTGAATTAATTATTTAAAAAAAACAATCGGACATCCGTCTCAAAACCCTCAAATCATATTGACAGTTCTTCCGCCAGGCGCAGTAACAACTAATGCTCGAGTACTCATGCATCAGATGCATTATAGATTCGAAGCGCTTGAATTGTATGCCAATGCTAATAGAGATTTTGTTCTCCGTGATTAACGTACTCATACAGAAGTTTAACCAAAGGTTAAAAGAACGTTTCAAGGTCAAGATCAAGAAGGAAACCGTGTGGAAGTTGTAGTCGTAGTCGGCCCTAAGAATATGTAAAAACTTTTCCTCCAGAATGTATGACGGCAACGTAATCCAACATCCCGTCATCAGGCAGAAGAGACCATTCAACCTATACGATGATAGTCAAAACTTTCCTCCTGCCTTAAAAGTAAGAATGGCAATATCTTAGCTGAAATCCAACAAAGATACTGAACCTGAAGGATTACAGGTCGCAGTATTCAAAGCTAGTGGAAATAACTTTGTGTAGAGGATACACTAACTCATTTCTCAGATCTGGTTAGTAGAGTGTATGCTACTAACCACAAAAAGAAGACTCCCTCAGTTGCGCCAATTATTGAAACATTAGTTCCTCAATATCGCATACAAGATCTTATCTGTTACATTGTATTGACGTCTGAGACTTTTCGTCTCCCACCCACCACCTTATAATCGATTTTAAGGCAGCATATGACAACATTTATAAACAAAGCTATAGAGAGGCATGTGTGGTTCTTGCATCCCTGCCAAACTTGTTCGTCTATGCGGAATGACGACGGAGAAAGCTCACTGCCCGTCAGGGTCGATAACAACTTAACCGACTCCTTTGATATCAAAAAAGGTTTTCAATAATGTGACGCACTGTCATGTGACTTCTTCGACACCATACTGGAAAGTTTTGTCCAGAACTCACAAACGACCACTGTATATAACATTTAAATCGCTAAATGCAATGAAACATCCTACGACTGTGTGGAAATGCCTTAAACTGGTAATATGCCAAGTAGTAGCTTTCGAAATATTTCTATGTGATATCATGGTGTTAAGTATTTTCCACCTCTTAAGTGAATATCTTGCATGTGGCTTATTTGGCAAATTTCAGTTAATGACATTATAAAAAAATACCCAAACCTCCATCCACTTAATATTGGTCGTAAACCACCTTTATCATTCACATCATGCGATTAATCAATTGAAAGTCCTCCAACTCTATTGTAATTTTAACAGCACTATATATAAATAAACATTGTTGTCAAGCATACCCCAACAAAGCACAATTAATAACCTAACCTTAAACAACTTGCCCGCGACAGCTTAACGACCAGAGTATGTATAAGCATTTACCAATCCGGCTATTCAACCAGTTCACAATCCGACAATCTCCTAATTAAACACTACTACCTATCTACTACTTACACCCTGTGAATTCATAAATTTATTGCGTAAAAACCTACACAAGGTTTGAGCACCAATCTAACCCCGTTGCGTTGCGTCCTTGTGCCATCGATATCGCTTCATAATTTTCAACGAGAATATTGAAACCTATTATTGCGTGATAACGCACAAAATGGCAACCGCACATTTTACAGGCCCGGAATGCCAACACCATTTGTCTTTCGTCACCACTTTACCATTGAAGTGGCCTCTTTGGCCGGGTTTGGGTCTCGTAGTCGTAGTTCTCATAGTGTTTGCAGTATACATGAATGGACATTATTCGTGGTAGAGCGTTACTTTTTTGGGGTTCATCGATTCATGTGGCCGATTTCAGCGATTTCACCGATTCCACCTGAAATTGTTTTGATAAAGGATATCCGGATTACATTGCTAATCCCGGTCGGTAATCGCTGATGTGCGGTGTCTACACAGGAATTGTTATAGTTAATCCGTTGGATTACGTGGTGACGATAGTGGTTACAGATATTCCAACCTTCATGCGTACATATAACCATAAATACTTTTATGGAAGCCCACAGAGACAGAATATAGCTTTCCAAAAAGAACAGAGGCAGAGGAGGATATAAGGGCTCACAACCACTTTCGTGCCCATAAATAGCCTTCGCGTGACTCCTACAGATTGGACGTAAGCGATAGCGAATTTGTATTTCGTTTTGCTTGGGAAAATTTCTTCCCGTTTCTTCTCTCGTCATTCGTACACTTGAATTTCCTGCAAAATGGACATTTAAGCATAAATTTTCAAGCGTCCGTGTTTTTTGGCTTTTCCATTCCATCACACTTTTAAACATACTCATACTGTAGTTGGGGTGTTTCGTGGCCGGTTTGGTGGGCGCTTTGTTTTGGCACATTCTGCTGTGGCATGTCCTAGCATTGGTATGGTGCGCGATATCCTGGTAAGCGGCTTTCGGCTGCGGTCTCTCACTGCTGCCAGTGGTGTTGTCTTGTAACGCCCCAAAGAGGATTAATCTGTTTCGTTAGCTTGAAAGGAAATCCAAAGCAGGAAAAAAAACAAGAACAACAAGAAAAAGAAGAAAAAGACAAAACGGAAGTAATATAAAATTGGATACTGTTTTACGGGCTTAGCTGGCGTGCCTTGACCATATATCAGGATAATTGCGAATGTAGCAATCTGTGTTTTTCAGCTTTTCTTTTTCTTCTTTGGCAGTTTATCTTTTGGCCTGATCGACTATTTGGCACACTTTTCGCTTAGTCTTACTCTGCTCCTCCCTTTGCACACCTAAATGCAGTATTTATTGAAAGGAAACCAGTGAAGTGGATGAGGTCCATACACAAAATATAGGTGCAGGTTTGCGGCACGTAAATAAGGAGTTTGGTGAGCTTGTCTCAAGGAGCCTACACTCACTCTTGATTTGAGCTTAATAAATAATTCGTCCGACCTAGCAGATTTATGAAGCGACATTTTAACGAATGGTGTGTTGTATGAGAGTAATCTCGTTGGTACACAGTTTCTTCTTATTTAACATGCGTTCGCCATATGATGGTGTGGAAACAAGGCATACGGATGTTGTGTTCCTAGTAGACATGGATGATGCCCCATAAAACTTTTCTTAGACAAGCAAAGTCTATTTTGTTTATTTTGTGAGAAGAAGCTTCTGTTGTAGATGAGATTGCACTTGCTTGAATTTTAGACTGGAGTAATCACTAGGGTTTTGTAAGAAATGAAATGTGGTTGGAAGACGAATCTTTGAATTACATAGCCAGCCACAAAGCAAAATAACGCAAAACAAATATCTACGAAGAAACCTACAACTGCAAGTGAGAAGGTGGTTCTTTTGGTCACCTAAAACAAATTACTGTAACTACAGCTCTGTGGATTTTGAAAACAATGTAGATGCCTCAACTTATACAAGTCAACATATAAAGGATCCAAACGTGGGAAACAACAAATACGTAGGTACTATGACCACACTTCATCTCGTATATGTTGCGTTCATTTCTGATAATATATATATTCGTAAGATACACAGAATATCATCATATATCTAAAATATATTAATGCGCCCAAAAAAGCATACACCAAACATCATATTCCAATTTCAGTTGATTGTAATATTGTATATTGTACAAACATTAAGAATAGAGAATTTTTACAAAAAAAAAAAAAATAAATAAATAAAATAAAACAAATTTGATACATACGCCAATGTTGGATTTATTAAAGAAAAAAAGCAGATAGTTAAGAAGAAAGACAAATTAAAGTTAAAGAGAGAAAAGTAAGAGGACTACATTACATTCGCGGAATCAGATACTCTCCTGATGTGCAGGGGTGGTAAACTCCACAGAGCGGACGAAAAATATAAAAAAATATACTATTTAATGGCTTGTACTATATAGGGGATGTGAAAGTTTCTGGGGTTTTGTTAAACAAATACGCTGGAGACTTCTAATAAACGCAAGTAAATTCGGGCATTTAGATATTGTTTCAGGATGTATATTTAGAATGAACTAAAATATGATCGAATCTTTAATCTGCACACCACCAAGAGATTTCTGTACCTTTGAAAAGCATGCTTGCAACTCGGGCAAAGGAAGGAAAAAAAAGAGATGAAAGAAAGGGAGGTACCGACGTGCGTTGGTCTTAAATGTTTGAAGGATATAGTGAATTGGAAATAAAGATATCGGCAGGGTATTCCATAGCCGAGTTGCATGGCTTAGGAAAGAATCACGATGTTTCAGAGTGTGTCCGAATGTGGCATTGAGGGTAAGCTAATGAGCATTCATAGCGAGACGGGTGTTAGGTTGAAAGTCTGAAGGGGTGAATGCTACTGGGGCATTGGTGGTGAAAATAGAACAAGGAAAGGCAAAAGACTTTACGTTGATGTATAAGGGTGAACATATTTATATCTACTGAGCTGATGCATACATATATTGCATAGGGCTATTGAATAGCACCTCTAATTTTTTTTGAAGAAGAGTGTCAAGGCTATTGACGACTTCCTTCTATCGTAGTTACTATTTATGGGTACAATACCATTACATTACGATTTTCAGCCGAGTTTTAATAGCAGTAATTCGAGCTATACCGCAGCACTTTAGTCAGCTTCCATAGATATTTTCTATGACAAGGTTGGTGTTATTGTATCCGAATATACTTTTGCTGTTGAAAAAACGGATACAGGACCAAGCCTAGAGTCAGGAAACCATAAGTATGATACAACAATGTTAATGCCCAGCTTGCAATTAAGATAGCGAGAACTTCCGGCTTCACTGGGACAATAGATCAATTACCATCGACATATTTCTGGACAAATCTAAAGTAAATCTTTATTTAATTTAAAGGTGAACTCATAAAATAGGTGCATAGCTAACCAAAGTTAGCGCCGAATGAGGTAAATTTTCACGTGCTTGCATAATTACCTACTTAGGTGGACCTGGGTCACAACTAATAAACCTCTCTAGTTAGTCCGGTTTTTAGCTAACTGCCTCCAGTTGCGCACCTTAAGCCAGTCAAGGCCCCGTTCTACTTGTGTGCGCCACCTAAAGTGAAGTTTTCTTCTACTGCGTTGTCCCTTCGGGTAAGATTCGACGACTTTGCAGATCGGAGTATTAATGCACATTCGCTTTTTATTTCCTACCCATCTCAGGCGACTGATTCGCAGTTTTCTGACAAGGCCGATATCGCTGTAAAGCTCGTAGAGTTCGTCGATGTGTTGTTGGTAGAATACCTAGCAGATCAAAGGTAGACAAAGTCCCTTACTACCTCTTAATTACAGCTATCTAGTGTGTCATTGTGTCCAATTCGTCGATTTTGTGTTGTTTTTGTTGACAGCATATACTTGATTTTGCCCTCATTTACCCATTTTGACGGCTTCCGTTTCAATACTATCAAGCGTACTGGTGACAGCCGCGGAGTTCCTCCAATTATGTCGATATCATCAATATATGCTGAAGGCACTTTTAAAAGATTGTGCCTTTAGTATTCACTTGTTAGTTCCGCACAATTCTTTCAAGTATGATGTTAAAAAAGTCACTTAAGAGCGCGCCTTTGACATCAAAAGCATCGGCTTAGTCGGTACCGATCTTGACGGAGCAGCGAGCGTTCTCCATCGTTATTCGTGTTTAGCGGGGATGCCAAAACTAGACATGGCTCTATATAGCTCGTTTCTTTAAATGCTGTCATATGCGGCCTTAAAATGATGATGGATATGGATTTAGATTTATGGACTCTTGAGTATGAAAATTTGTTCGAATTTGAACTTTCCTGGCTTGAAACGTCATAGTGACCAATTAGGTTATTGGAGAGGGGGTTGAGGGGGTCTCCTTTCCCAAGATTACACTCTTCTGACTAGATTTTTAAAATGCTCCCACAAAGTAATTTCCAGCGTCATTAAATACCTCAGCCGGTAAGGCGTCAGATCTAGTTGATTTTTTTTTTTTTTTTTTTTTTTAATATTTCTATACCAACTTCGTTCTGTTCAGGAAAACGGAAGTTTTGGCTTTAATCGTGTAAGTTGGATGGTCTATTCTATGTTTGCCATATTCGCTACACATCAGTTGGGGCGTCTCTGATGGCACGTTGGCACCTTTGCAAAACGTGGTTTCATGTAAGCTTTGCTTACCAACTGCCAACCAAAGATGTCTTCCTTTCCTATCCTGGCGTTTAACTCGCTTAGTACGATTTTAAGGTCATACTTTGGACATTGCTCATATGTATAGTATTGTCGACGAGATCGTAGAAACATTTTTTGTAAAGATATAAGCGCATATTAGGCTTATGTTAAGGAATTTATTCTGGATGCGGATTGGCATAAGACGCTCGATCACATGTCGGAGACTAACGATTTGTTACATAAGTCTGTGGAATACTCGTATAGCTAATCTACATCAGTAAAAGCGCCTTTTATTTTTCCTATAGCAATCACCGCAGTATACGAGTGTATGCTGTTAAAAAAAAAATTGTACCGTCATGTTTTTATTTTTTTTTTTTTCGTAAAAAAAAAACTTAACACTCAATTAGGTATTAATACACTTAAAGTGCCGAAGCAGGTTTTAAGTTTTTAGGAAAATGGGACAGCGAGAGAAAGAAAGATTTTTTTCTTAGTTATTTCGCGAAGGAATATGCGAAATGTCGTTTCATCCCATATACAGTGCTTAAGAATAGGAGTACAAAAGCGTCTTCTGGTACTTCTAAATGAACTCAAAAGCATATCACTCTCCCATTTACTGCTGACGATAAAATGCAATAACCAGCAGCTTATCTCCTTGCCTCATTATGTCGCCGAATTGTGGCATAGTTTATTGAGTTGCAAACAGTTAATTTTAATCACTCTAATGCAACATTGGATAAAGTCCGTAGCGAATCAAAATCATGTGCACAGTATAATAAAATCAATAAACTGGTGATAGAAAACATTTCTCCTGGTGAAAACCTCAACTCCCTCCTCTGCCTTTTTAATGTTCAGGGTTTTAAAATTATCAGTACAAACCAGAGTATATTATCATCCTTCAACCAACTCAAATGCGCTACTTCCTTACATGCACAAGACAACGTTTTACTAGACGTTAAAAGATCCAAAAGACTCTGTGTGATCAATTCGCGTTATTTAAATTCGTCGCCAGAAGTATTAAAGAATTGGATGATTGCGAAAAAACAACTCAATTGAACATTACGTCATTAACAGATGAATCTGCAGCAACAAAAATTGGCTTGAACAATTTAATAGAGCGAACACGAAAATAGTCACCAACAATAGTCGTGAATTCCCAAATAAACAGTAATGCTATTTGGGTAGTTTTAGGAAAAATTATGCGTTTATAGTATACATATACGAGAAAGTATGTTTCAGATGCTTCAAAATTTATATCACTTGTAAACTTGAGTGGGCATTTGTAAGTAAATCTAACGCTACTGTCTTCAATGTCGTAGAGATGAATTCGTTCAAATAGAATGAACGAATTAAACAAGAAAGCGCCAGTTAAGTTTTAAAAAAATATTAATGCAAACTCTTGAGAATAATTATATTCCTAAAACTAAGACCCAATCGAATTCTTCCTCTCTGAATTCCAACCACGACTTAAATTAGGATTTCAAAACTGGGATGTTTCCACATATTTTTCCTTAATTCGTTGAATGCTTTTCTATTAACACAATGAACATAGAAAATATAAATGCTTGCATTTTACACTTCCAAATCACAGGGTTGTAAAAGAATGAAATCATTGAAAGACATCCAAAAAATGCAATTCAAAGATTGCACTGATTAACTTGAGACTAAAAAAAATGCAATCATCATTCATTTGACAACAAAAAGATTACAATCATTTTCTTTTTATTCATCTCACGGCAGTCCTTTGAATGCAATCTTTTGGGAATTCATGCATTCTTTGCATTCTTTGCAGTCATTCATTCTTTTGCATTCTTAAAGAATAGATTACTTCAAAAACTGTTTCACAATTGTAATTTGCGATTTAATTGAAATCAAGGCAAACAAGGAAATTTGTAAATATTTGATTAGAGAGGTGTTATAAGTAAGTCCAACTTCAATTTCCATTTCTTTATTTGATTGGAATTATAAGGGTAAGTTCACAAGTTATAATACCTACGAGTATTATATATACAATTTCTTACGATTGAAAATTAATAATTTAAAGAGAAAAAAAAAACAGTAGCAATTAATAATGAGTTTAAAATAATTGGATGAGAAACCAGATTGGAGAGACAAGAAAGGAAAAGCTATTAGTATAAAGATAGAATGAAGATAAAAGGCGATAAGGAGAAACGTAGAAGGGTGAAAAAGCAGTTGTTCCTATTGATTAAGGTGTTCTAGTGCTGTATTTTTAAACAATGTGGCTCCCACTGTTTGCTTGGCCGTTAAAGGTAGCATGTTCATATCATTTCCTTGTCTGATAAATCAGTAAGGAGAAGAACTTAAATGAAAAAAAGTGTTGCGGAAACAATGGAGGGGTATAGGCTTCTAATTGGGAAATCCGCAGTCAAAAGGGTCAATGACTGGGCGAATCAGACGTCGAAGCAGACGTCAACTGAAAAATTCCCTGTTATGAGAACAAGTGAATGCAATAAAAATAGAAAAACAAGTTAGATATAATAGTTAGATATATAGTTAGTATAAGGCGTTATCATTTATTGTTAATGGCTTGAGTGTCGACTCTTCCATCAAGGTACTTTTCGACAAAATAACGCGAAAATTAAAAAATTTTATTTTTTTGCTGGTGAACTTGCAAAAAAACATAAATTTTCGACTAAAAAACCTTTGCTCAGTTGTAAAACTCCACCTGAACAAGTAATTTAATTAAAAAACCACTATTGGTATACGAGCGCTGCTTGATGAGTACCCGCTTTGGAAGGTAGGTGGCGCTACTGAACCAAAATAAGTATACAATCATTTAGTATAACCTCTTTTAGACCACTCGTCAAAATTTGGTGACAATCCGACGCTTAGTATTGTTTTGACACCCATTTCAAAACATCGTGTTAGTGTTTTTTGCGACCATGGAGAAAGAGTAGTAAAACCCATTGTTTCGATTGTTCTTTGGTCTCTGGCGTTTACCAATGAATCCATGTCTCATCGGCGGTCACGAAACGAGGCAAAAATCCTTCCGTACTTCGATTAAACAGGGCCAAGTAAGTCTTTGAAGTGGTCTTACGATTGTGCTTGTTCTCAGGTAGGATATGGCTAACGCGTTCAGTTGAGATACCTAATATCTCAGCTAATTCGCGAATTTTCACTCGGGTCCGCCAATACGAGATCATGGATTTTGTCCACAGTTTCATTTGTGGTAACCATTTTTGAGCCATCTGCGCGCGATTCATCAAAACCCGACGTGCGACCACGGCGAAACTCTGCTAACCAATGGTAAACGGTTGTATAAGAAGGTGAATGGGTGCCATATACACCATCGTGAATGGGCTTGATTTCCTCACAGGTTTTGCCACTCAACAACAAGAATCGGATCACGAAGCGATACTGCTCTTTTTATATGATCGCAAATAACACTAACACGATGTTTTGAAATGTGTGTCAAAACAAAACCAAGTGTCGGATTGTCCCAAATTCTGACAGGCGGAAAGAGGTCATTGTAAATGATGATATACTCATTTTGACCCAGTAGTACTCATTAAACAGCCCTTGAATACCAAAATAAATTTTAATGCAAAAAATCTTAGAAAAGAATCGTATCGTATCGTATAACAAATGTATATTCTACACCCTGACCGACCTGAACTGCAACCAACTTCAGACTGCTACAATTTCCAAACCGTTCATGACAGTGAGCTCAAATTTTGAAACATGACAGATAATTTTATTATTTACAAGCCTTTTAAACGATTTCTCAGTTGTGTTGAAAAAATTTTATCCGCGATGGAATTCAATCGTGATAGCGTGGTTGCTTTATATTTGTGTGGAAAACCGCAAATAGATATCGTTAGAGCCCTCCAGCACCTCAACGCGAATAAATCATTTATATCTCGAACCATAGCTCGTTACCGTGATAGCTGCTGTGAAGGCAGCGTTGCAAAACGCCATGGAGGTGGTCATAGAAAAACAGCAACATCGGCAGAAATGGTTCGGAATGTGAAGGCTCGAAATAAGCGAAAACCGCGTCGAAGTGGAAGAAAAATGGCTCGTGAGCTCAACATATACTGAAAAATGAGCTTGGCCTCAAGCCATTGAAGTTCCAAAAAGCACACGACCTTACACCGCAACAGAAAAAAGTTAGAGTCGAAAGAGCGAATGAGTTGCTACGCTTCCACGAAAGTGGTGAGTTGCCGAATTTGATTTTCTCCAATGAGTCGCCATTTGTTATCGCGCAATATGTCAACAAACAAAATGACCAAGGTAACTTGCCAGAGAGGTCCTTCGAAAATTTACACCTTCGGGCGGCCACCAGATGGCAGGCAGCATCTATGGCAATGCTTTGGGCCGCCATAACCGCCGATGGTCGCTCTCGGCTCGTATTTTTGGACCGTGGTTTCAAAATTAATGCGACCGTATACCGTGAAACTGTCTTAGAGGCAGTATTGAAGCCTTGAGCAAACAATCATTTCATGGAGACCGTGAACATTTTAACAAGACTCGTCACCATCTCACAAAGCGCGCGTCAACCAAGATTGGTTAAAAAACAATGTTCCGCACTTCATTTCTTCGACACAATGGATTGCAAAATCTCCGGATGCAAATCCGTTGGATTTCTTTGTCTGGCGTATTTTGAAGGCGAAGGTTGGCACTAAGAAATACCAAAGTTTGGACCACCTCAAACAAGCACTTCGCCGGGAATGGGCCAAAATACCGCAAAGCCACTTGCGTGCAGTGTGTGATGCTTTCTTCGGCCGTCTCAAGGCCATTATTCGCTCCAAAAGTGGACATATTGAAAACTACTGATGCAATTTGAAAATTGATGTATTTTCCAACATTTTTTGCTTTGACACAATAAAATTTATCAAAAAATAAAAAAATTGTAGCATTTTAAAAAGTTGCAGTTCGAGTCAGGCAGGGTGTAATATCATATATCACCCACAATATTACTCTTATATTTATTAATATACATACCTTTTTTTACAATTTAAGTGTAAATTTCACTATTTAACTGAACTGTTATCTAAACACAGTAACTCAAGCAATTCAATACTTTTAACAACTCAAAATTTACGCCAAAAACTTAAATCGCTTGAACAACAAGTCAAAAAAATTTTATAAATACATACAATAAGAGCACTAAGTACTGTATAGTTAACATGCATTTATCATTGAGAAAATTATAAATGAATTCAACAGATTACTTGGACTGAACAAAAATCACTTTAAAGTGACACTCGACTACTTAGTTGCTTAATTTAGTTTTTTTTTTTTTTTTTCAACTTATTAATACGCCTGGACTACAAGCTTTTTTACAGAGAGTATATCTCTCCATGTATTGCAGATTTTGGCTTGGGTTCTATCAAGGCAACCTAGATTATCAATAGAGAATTCTTCCCGCTCTCTTTGAATGAATAAACATTGATTTGGGCTGTATTTGCGGCCAATTCAGGTGTTGTCATAACAGCGAGATGTTTTTTATTTAATAAAAATATATTTTGGGAGCATTTCGATTCATTTAAGTTTTTCTCCTTACTCCTTTATCAGGCAAGGAAATGATATGATTTTACTTATAGCACCTCTCTAATCAAATACATTTGTGGTCCTAAAAAGGACCGTTAAGCTTTGAGATTTCAAGAGGCCTTTATAGTAAATTTCGAAATTTTACCCGTGCCTTTGGATGTACATTCTAGCTCGTTTGATGATTTTAGACTGCAAAATGATGTTTTGTAAAATGCCGCTTAGGCTCTCTGGCATTGTGTTTATTCTCTCTTGGAGCTCTTCCCGACTTGAAATCTCAATCACATAAAAAAATTATTTGCGTTGGGTCAGGAGATCTAGGTGGCCAAGGAAAAGGACTAAATCTACAATGGCAAAAAGCTTCATCATTCTTTACATCTGAACAAGAGGAAAATTTTCCAGGAGTTCTGGCACCTGGTCTCTTAAAAATTCTAAATAAAATGTCGAATTGAATTGAATGGCCCGATTAAAGTTCTACCCAATATGCCGGCCCAGACATTTACGCTAAACCAGTTAAGAAAAACATCTGCATTTCAAGATGTTGTTCGTGTTAAGTGCCCAATAGTGGCAATTTCGGTGGTTGTTAATGCCCATTCTCATAATTTGGGCTTCGTCAGTCCATACATTTTTTTGAATAAATTGCTCATTCTCATCTTGTTGATGCAGCAGCCATTGGCAAAATTCAATCCTTTTTTGGAAGTCTCCTGGCAAAAGTTCCTGTACGGGCGTATAATGAAAGGGGTAAGCGCGGTTGGCTTGAAGAACTTATGCTAGTAGATAGCTGCATTCTTACAGCATTTAAAATTCTTTCTTCCTCTTCTGCGGTTGTTTTGTAAGGCAATCTTTCTCTTCTTAACCCATAAGCTGAGCCTACGGTTGAAAGGCGGTGAAAAGAAGAGATAAAAATTGGGCTAGAAGGGATCCTCCGTCTAGAATATCGTCCTTGGTACTCTAATCTAGCTAAGCCTGCATCCCCATAACAGAAACCGTAAACGAAAATTATATCAGCGAATCCGCGAATCGAAAACATTTTTTCTTAAACATATGTAAACACTTTACTCGTTCACTCTTAATCGGTAAATAAAGTAACATCGGCAATTTCAAAAGTTGTCACCGAATTAAACAAAAACATTCCACAAAATAGCGGAAAATTTACCGTTGGCTTAATTTTCCAACTTTGTTTTACTTGTTAACTGACAGCTTTTAGTCAATTTTTTTTTATTTGAAAACACTAAAACATGGGCTGAAAAGTCCGTGCCGAGGGCACAACTTGAATTGAATCCATACCATTCATTCAGTTAGTGCCAAAAGATACATGTATAAATTGGACAGCTGTCGGACGAATAGTTCTTGAGATATAGCTTTGTGAGTGAAGCAACTCTTGTTATTGTGAAAAAAGATAGATTCAAAGCAATTTCGTGTGTTGATTTATCACTGCTTTTTGATGGAAAAAAAAACAGCCGATTCAAAGAAATGGCTTGATAAGTGTTACTCGGATTCTGCACCAGCCGAACGAACCATTCGCAAGTAGATATAAAAATTTAAAAGTGGTCATGCAGGCACCGAAGGTGATGCACGCAGTGGACGTCCAAAAGAGGCTGATTCAGATGAAAACATCAAAAAAATCCACAAAATTATTACGAATGACCATAAAGTGAAGATGATCGAGATAGCTGAAGCTCTGCAGATATCAAAAAAACGTGTTGGATATATCATACACGAATATTTGGACATGCGAAAGCTCTGTTCAAAGTGTGTGCCACGTTTGCTCACAGTCGACCAAAAACAACAACGTCTTGATGATTCAGAGGAGTGTTTAAAGCTGTTCAACCGCAAAAAAGCCGAATTTTTGCGTCAGCATGTGACAATGGATGAAACTTGGCTCCATCACTTCACACCAGAGTCAAGTCGGCAGTCAGCTGAGTGGCGAGCAGGCGACAAACTTCGTCCAAAACGACCAAATACTCAACAGTCAGCTTGCAAGGTTATGGCATCCGTATTTTGGGATACACATGGAATAATTTTCATCGACTATCTCCAAAAGGGGCAGACTATCAACATTGCATTGTTGGAGCGTTTGAAGGACGAAATCGTAGAAAAACGGCCGCATTTGAAGAAAAAGAAAGTGCTGTTTCATCAAGACAATGCATCGTGTCACAAGTCGATGAAAACGATGGCAAAATTGAATGAATTCGGCTACGAATTGCTTCCCCACCCACCGTATTCTCCAGATTTGGGCCCCAGCGACTATTTCCTGTTCGCAGGCCTCAGAAGAATGCTCGCCGGAAAGAGATTTAAGACCCATGAAGAAGTAATTGCTGAAACAGTTTACTATTTTGAGGCTAAACTGAAATCGTACTACAAAACTGGTATCACCAGATTGAAAAATTGTTTCAATCACTGTATCGCCCTTGAAGGCAACTATATTGATAAATAAAGTTTAATTTTGCAAAAATTTTGTGTTTTACTATAAAACTGCACTGACTTTTCAGCCCATGTGTTATTTATTTTGTAACTCATTTGCCTGAATAAAATAGTGGTTTGCGATAACTTTCGTTTGTAGGTAGAAAAGTCATACATAAGAATCGTAGATAATGAAGAGAAGACAAAAGTTTTGATAAAAAAAGTTAACCTAAATGTTGAAAATTTCGAGATAAATCCATTTTTCTGATGAAATTGTTCCAACGATTTTTCAAAATGTTAGCTTTAAAAAGCCATAAATTTGGCTGGTGTTCATCGATCTCGACGAAATTTAGTATTTTATGCACACTGAAATTTTCTTTCAAAAACGTGCACAACGGTTGTTTAAGCTGAATCAGTTAGAAAGCTACCGCTTTTTAAGAAGTTTTACCTCGAAATCAGAGGTTCCTCACTTTAACGGCCTATAACTTTGAGGTGGTTGTAAATAAACCTCCACCTGCAATACAATGTTTTGTTCGCCATAACTTCAGAAATCTTCAGCTATCAAAACGAAAACCTAAATTGGGACACCCTGTATTTACAAATTTTCTTTTTTGACTTAATTTCTAAACAAATAATGTTTGTTGAACAGAATATGATGTAATTTTAAAGAATGCAAATGAATGCAAAATGCAATCCATATAACCTGAAACCCGCTTCCAATCCAAAAACCCTCCATCTAACGAAACCCTCACCCAAACGTTCTAATATCTCTTTTACAAAGTATGTTCCAAAGTAAAAAAGCCTTTTTTAAAATACGTATTTATAGTGAAAGATAGATCGTTCACTGATACCTATACTGTACGAATAGAAGCAGAGTTATTCATCATTCAGCGATATTTGTCAAGGAGGCCAAAAAGCACAAAAACTTCATTTAAAACATTGTAACTGATCATGAAACGTTGTGTTTTTAATATGATCCAGAAACCAAGCACCAAAGTGCCGAATGGACAGCGCCAGACGAGACAAAAAAAAAATGCATTTGCAGATGAAAGAAAAGCTTTTTGTAGACGTAGAATCCGTCCAAAAGGATTGTGCCGACATTTTTAAGGACATCCTGACTGACGACCTAAAACACATATTCTACATGCCTTATTTTTAAAAATAAGAAAACGACGCGTTTAAGTTCGCTAGGTAATTTCTCGACCCAGAAATCGTAACAAATATGAGAATGTATGAATTTATCTAACATCCTCTTTCTGCATTGATGGTATGAACAAACCAAGTGTCCCTGTCGCAATACACCAAAAAGATGTAAGCAAAAGAGCCAAAGCGAATTTTCCTTCAATTTTATCAGATTTTCTATATCTTTCTATCCAATGTCGTAAATGATTTCTCCGCATTTGCCTCCCATGTGAACTCAAAACGCATCTTTCACCTTCAACGAGCGTGCTCCAATTTCAAAAACTATTATTGCTCCTAACACTTCTTAACTCCCTGTTTAACGGCTCCTAAGCTCATTTCTCTCCATTACCAAAATGTAAAATAACGAAATTTTCACTTCAGATTTTGAAGTTCTTCGTAACGACAGTCTCGTGGCATTTTGTTAGTAATTTATAATAATCAAGACCCTAAACCTGAGAATACCTCCAATTCGGAACTTTTAGAATATGTTTGTATAAAAATTAAAGTCTCCAAGCGCAATCTCTTGGTAATATCCTTCTACATTGGCCCTTCCCAACATGTTCACTGTTACAAGTTTGCTACAGACACTACTGACGCCATATTAGATATTGTAGACCCCCATATTAGAGTTGTAGAATTTCAACTGTCAACCCCTTAAATGAGTTCGTTTTGATGATGAGACTCAATTTCTTGCTAACCCCACTTCAGATAAAGAAATATTTTTTATCAATTGAATCATTGACTCTGCTTTTTTCAAATAAATGAAATTACCAACAGCTTAAGCAGGCAACTTGATTTTGTTTTTATCAAAACTCGATAATTACCATTCATCTATATCCCTTACATTTGCGTACAGTAAAGAAAATAAAAATAGAATATTATAGTCCCAGTATTCTTACATTTTCAGTTTTCATAGGTCTGATTTCGCAAAATTGAACTAACTGTTTTCTAATACTAAATTCGACAGCAGTGCGACTGAAATTTTCTATACACTTATTTTTAAACTCTTTAAAGAAAACCGTTCCTTTAGTCCCTATAGAAATATCCTACATTTATCTCTAGACCTAAAGGCTTTTTCCACTTTATAAATACCAAACTAAAACCCGATAGTTACCAACCTAATGCCCGTCATTGTTTTGAAAAAAAAGGGACAACCATTTTGGGCAAACCTATCTCTCCACTCTCTTTCAGCTCTCTATGTCACAAAATATGTTTTCTTCATTTTGGAGGAGATCCTATATTACATAGTTCTCCTGGATAAAAAAGGTTCCGAAAATAAAAGCTCTCTTGTATGAATATCCACACTATTTGACAGCATTGTTAACAACCTGACATTCTTTCATGGCATGCCTATCTTTTCCCTTTATCAGCAAGGCTTTCCAAGAGAAAGATCAACAACTATATATTATAACAGAATTCATTTCTACTGCTCTCTGTTCATTAGAAGACAGAAGAGAAATCGATGTAATTGCTACCGATTTAAGCATAACCTCCGATAAAAATTCACACGAGGTAAACTTTCTCAAGTTTAAATCTCGCGGCTTCCAACCTGGATTCATCTTGATCATCAAAATCAAATATTATTTGACGAATCGTTAATTAAATATTCTTTTTAGATCTTCTGTTGCAGATCTCATCATAGCTACATCTGATGAACCTCAAGGAAGTCAACTCGGTTCCCTAATATTTATATTGGCAATCAATGATGTATGTTAGATTTCATTATCAGAGAATCCCGCATTTTCATCTCTGGAGATGATATTAAAATCTATAAGCACATATCAATATCCTCTGACTCTCAAAAAAACTCTTTAAAAAGTCGCGCCTAGATGACAGTAGTGAATAATTTCTGAACGCTACCTTCGGTAAACGATACATATGCTATCTTTGACATTTGTGTACATTTTAACCATAAATAATTAAACGTTAGAACAACGTATTAAAGTTACTCTAACATATTACTCCATGATTTCACATTGGATGGATTCATCAACAAACAAAATTTTCGCATCAGCGATAAAGAAAATCCACAAAAATGTACTGTTTGTTGTAGTTTTTAGAATAGTGGAATCATTCCTTCATTTTTCTCCGAAGATACAAATGAAAGAGCTGTTATTATCAATTGAGAGTGCTATAGACAAATGATTGAAGATTTTTTGTGACCTCAAATTTAAGAAATGAACTGAAATTGATGAACTAATGCGATAATGTGTGAGCTAGTCCTTAAAAATGTTGATGTTCGCATGAGAGCTTGTAGACGTGCTTATGGTGAATACATAAATGATCTTATTTTATACACATAATTTATAAGAAATATATTTTTATAAAACCAGAAAAAATCCAAGTATTTACGTACTAGATTTAAAAAAAAAAAAAAAAACACATCTAGGCGCGAATTTTGAAAGACCATTTATTGCTACAATAACAAAGCTAATTCTTAACTGGAATACGTTAAACGATGATCCAAGGGATTCTCTGAGCTAACACCAAGTTTTGTCCCCTTACCACGAAAGTAACTCTAGGCGAATTGAAGCTATGCAACGCAGATTGATTCGATTTCCATTTCGGGGTCTACCTTGAACAGTTATGTAAAACATGCCTCGTACACGTCGTGAAGTTGCTGATGTGCTCTTTCTTTATCAACTACCTACTATTTATATTGACTGCCCTGCCGTGCTTCAAATGATATCCATCAATACCAATCAATCAATACGCAACCTTAGGTCCCTCCTCCACATCAACTTTCACTTAACCGATTGCGGCTGTAACGAACCTTTAACCAGAATGCTACGAACAGTGCGTTCGACTTCAACGTCAGTAAAACAAGCTCCATGAACCCTCGTCATTCCCGTAGTTTGTAAGTCTTATTAAGATTACTTTTGAATTTTGTTTTTATATGATTGTTGCAAGCATCAATAAGCTGTCCGGAGTTGACCCGGGGCTCAATTAATCAATCAATCAATGAATCAAGTCACAAACCCTGTATGAATAATATACGCCTGCGGGACGTTTGTTCTTTGTTTTTTTTCTTTTGCTTTCCTTCTCAGGGCTATTGTCACACCAAAATGTTATATTCTCATTATTCTCAGTTGTCAATTGTCAATTTTTCTTTTCTTTTTGTTATGACTATGTAATACGTCTCAGAGACGTATCATTATCTTTTGTGTATGTTTTGCTCTGTATGTACAATAGTGTTTTGTTTTATTTATGTTACAAACATTGGCGTTTTACAAGCTCTAGCAACTAAATAAGATAAAGTCAATGACCAATTTAGATAACACAAGAATTGCCGAACTTTTGTAAAACATTTTGGATGACTTTGATTCATGAGAATTAAATAGTAAGACCCTTTTCTGAACAATTAAGGAAACTCTATATAAAACCTTGTTCATCTAAGTACCCTACTTTATGGTACTGAAGCATGGACCCTATCTAAAGCGGGTGAAGATATCCTCAGTCTTTTTGAGAGCTTGCATTGACGGGTTTTGGAGAAGAAAATTCAAGGACGAACGCAGTGACTTCAATATCTGTCACTAGTACACATATAGCAAATGGCCTCCGAGCCGCAAACTTTTCGAATCTAACCCGGAGGTACAATACAGTACAAAATGACCACACCTTAGGTGGTGCGCATAGAAGGAGATCTCACAGGATTTGGAGTGCACAACTGGAGGCCCAGCTAAAGACCGGACTAAATGGAGAGACTTGTTAGTTGAGGCCAGGTTCATCATGAACTAAAGCACCACCTAAGTAAGTAAGCCTGTCTCAAATATTCGAGGGATTCTTAATATGGTATGTGGCACATGCAATACACCCATATGTGGCGAGCACAGAAATTTAGTGTCACTTATGTACTATATAGTTTATAATTGTTTTGAAACCAAATTTTTGATTTATGTGTATAACACAAAATAAATACTATCAACCAAATGGACTATGCAAAAAAAGAAAAAATTAAAATTTAATGAAAAATGTTATTGTTTGTAGAGAAGACTGTTTTTTTTTTTGTTATTTTTATAACAATTTCATATTGTAATACAAAATTAAATTAAAAAAACAATATTTTTCTGTCTTTATATGTATATTGGGTGATTCATCGTGAGATTTAATTTATAATGTAAAATAAAACACATAAATTTGAAAGTGAACTCAAAATTTTTATTATCGGTTAAAAAAACAATTCATAGCATTTACTTCTTAAAAATTATATCATGAAAATTTTGGCCACGACTACGTCTGAGGTAGTCCATTCCGAAGGTCCAATTTTGGGCGATTCGTTCGAGCATAGCGACTGGTATCCCGCGGGTAACACGAGTAATGTTGGCTCCCAAAGCGTCAATCGTAGCTGGCTTATTCCTGAAGACCCAAAGTGTGATATCGCAGGATCTAGGCGGCCAATTTACCGTAGCAAAACGTGAAATTAAGTGCTTACCAATAGGATTTCTCAACAAATCCAATGTTTCAAGTGCTGTATGGCTCGTAGCACCGTCTTTTTGAAACCAGAGCTCACCAAGACCATGTGCTTGAATTTCAGGAAGCACATAGTCCGTTAACATGGCGCAATAACAGTTATCATTGACGGTAACTTTCTGACTTGCCTCATTTTTGAAGAAATATGGACAAATGATTCCACCAGTCACTAAACCACACCATACTGTTATTTTTAATAGATGTAATGGTAGCTCTTGGTACTCTTCGGGTTGCCCATCAGCCCAAATACGGCAATTTTGTTTATTAATGTATCCATTGAGCGAGAAATGGGCTTTAGCACTTAACAAAACTTCACGATAAAACACCGGATTTTCATTGAGTTTTTCCAGAGCTCATTTACTGAAAATATGACGCAAATTCAAGTCGTCTGTCAATTCTTACACAAGTTGAATTTTGTTCGCTTTTAGGCCGAGATCCTTACGTAAAATACGCCAAGTTGTCGAATACGCCAAGCCCAGCTGCTGAGAACGAAGACGAATCGATTCGTCACGGTCTTCGCGTACACTCTCAGCTACAGCTGAAACAGTCTTTTCAATACGTAGTGGATGTCGTCTAACCGGTAGAGTATCATATACTAATGTAAACAGGGACAAATTCTCGAATGGTATTGGCAATAGTGGTTTCAGTAAGTAGATTATGTGCACCGTAAGTTCCTCGAATCGCACGAAAAACATTTCTCACAGAACGCTGATTTTCGTCAAGCGTGATCTGTCGAAAAAGGCCTATTGAAAATCAAACCTCACAATGAATCACCCTATACTAAACATTTTTTTTTTTAATAAATGAGTAATGTAATTTAAGTTTTAATTTATGAATTTAAAGTAACTCTTATATATGTATATCAATATGTTTATCGTTTTCTAATAACGACTTGACAATTTTTTTTTTAAATAAAAGGCAAACCATTTGAGATATTTCAAAAACTTTATTATTGGCTTATAATAAAATCAAAACATTTATGAATGGAACTCGACTTCATTCATATGGCCACCGGGGGCACGTTTGCAGCGGTCGATTCGTTGGACCTAATTTTCAACGACTCGGCCACACACTTCGACCGAAACGGCCGCTATTTCGCGTTCAATGTTGGTTAAATCGCACGAACGAGGCGACCAATCAACTGGCTCATGTCTTGAGATAACACGCTCACCATACTTACTCTTCAATAAATCGATTGTAGCGTGTGCTGTGTGGCTTGTGGCACCATCCTGTTGAAACCACATGTGGTGCAAGTCCATATCTTCCGATTCGGGCCAAAAATAATCGGTGATCATGGCGCGGTAACGATGGCCATTCACAGTAACGTGACGAACGTTACCGTCGACGAAGCTTGCAAGCATGCAAACCGCACCAAACAGTTATTTTTTGTGGATGAAGTAGTGATTCATGAAGCAATATCGCATATTTTGCTTATTGACGAACCCACTGAGCCAAAAATGAGCTTTTTCACTGAAGGTGATTTTGCGATGAAATTCATCATCTTGGCCTCCAGAACCCAATCGGAGAACGTAGCTCGTTAGTGTACCTTACCATGATGAAATTACTGAATAAATTATTGAATTTACTGAATAAATTGACAGTGACAGTTTGATGATTAGTGAAAGAGTGCGTTCACCAATTAAATTCAAAGTTGTCAAGCCCCTATTGGAAAACCCTATATATATCTTTTTAAACAAGTGGATTTTTAGAAAACAAAAGTAATGTGTATACACTGAAATGCTTGTCCTACCCATGGTGTAATTTTTGAAGAAGCATTTCTTTCTATTTTTTTTACTAAGTATAAAAGGTAACTAACTATTCTCCAAACTAGGATACATATGCATAGTAATTATTTAAAGGGTCCCCCCGCGGTGGGGGGGGGGGTGTAAAGTTAATTCGTACAAAAAAGGTATATTTTTTGTGAATTTTCTCTGACAACACAGTTAAAATCTCTTCATTAAAACCAATAGTATATTAAAGTATCACATTCGAAGAATATTGTGTAAAGTTTTCACTGTGAAATATCAAAAAAATACGGAAATGGCAGTAATTATTCGGACGTGTCTCGGAAAAAAGTAGAATTGCGGTGCCCCTCATAGCTTAGTGCTGGATCATCTGAAATCAAAAATCAAAGTTCATTCGTTAGATAATAATTTTCTACAGGTAACGCTGGTAGGGTTTTCCGAAATTTCAATGTTTCACTTTTTTGGAACACTTTTTTTATTATAAAATTATTATTATAAACAAATTTTAAAAACTCTCCAGCGTTACCTCGTCCATTATGTACAGAAATAGAGTTCAAAATTTCAAAAGGATCGGTGCAGTAGTTTTGAAGTTATGAGGGACATCGACTTTGGAAACGTTAGTTGTAGGGAACGCTTTAAAGTTTCCAACACTAAAAAATCTGTTATAAAACGTTCATAAACGAATTTATAAAAATACTCGAAACTTCGTCAATTTTGCTTCAATCGACTTGAAATTTTGACACAATATTCTTAAGATATTATGCATTCAAATAAAACAACGCAAACTAATAATAAAGGTTAATACCTTACCCCTCCCAATCTAAATATATAATAGATAATCAACCAAAAATAGATTACCGAACCGAGAATAAAGAATTAAAAAAGTATAACGTATGTTCAAATTACGTCGACCTATACCCATTAGAGGATATAATTTATAGAACATCTCCAAGACGTATCATTATCTTTCCGTATATATAAACAACGTTTTCTAAGCAGGGTTAATGAAAGCACAGAACAGGATGAATAATGATTTAGTGCCTGAGGTATCTTGACTTATTAGTTTGGCTCCTGAAGATCTGTCTCCAATAATCGCCCTTTGTCAACTAAGAAGAGATGACTTTTAAGAAGCTGAACATCTCGTTCGCTGAAATAAAACAAGTTGTGGAGTCTCCACCAAAGACTGTCATGATTATCTTTACGTAAGATTTATAGATATAAAGTCGGTAAAGGGATGTCGCTTAATATTACTACTATATATCGTCCGAGGTATTAATCATAACTGAAGAGTGTTGTTAGGTAAAATAAAATATTGTAAATATTTTAGGAGTTGCTGTTTTGGAAACATCATCAGTTATATATATGACAATTTCTTGTATTAATAAAGTCACTACTCTGGTTCATCTGTTACATAGTTTGATTGGTATATATAACATGGCCCAGCCGCATGTGGAAAAAAGGTTATAAAGTGGTATTAAAAAATTATAAGAAAAGAAAAATAAAAATTTTAATACATCGTAAATTAAAGTCAAAATGGATTTTCAAAAACCAGGGTAATTAATTTCAAATGATAATTTAAAGGAGAATTGGACGAAATTAAAGCAACGATATGAAATCTATGTGGCGGCTACCAAGTTGAGCTGGAGAAGAGGAGATTGATCTATACGATGTAATTGCAAAGAGTAAGGTGACTTTATATTTCTATAAAAAAAAATATATATATATATTAATGTTGTCCCCTTCAAAGCAATGCCCTCAGATCCAATACAGTGGTGCCAACGCTTTTTCCAATCCTTGAAGCACTTCTCATAAGCACTTTTTGGTATACCCTTAAGATTTTCCAGTGATGCCGTTTTTATTTCCCCAATCTTTGCAAATCTCCGTTCTTTCATAGGTCTCTTCAGTTTTGGGAACAGGAAAATTTGGCCAAATACGATGAATATGGTGGTTTAGGCATGATAGGCAGCCGCATTATCGTGATGCAAAAGCCATGAATATTGATTGTACAACCTTAAGGTAAAAACTCCTCATGCACTACTCCACAGTAATCGAAAGAAAAAACAGTGAACAAACTTTGAAATTTGATCGAAATTGACGAGCTTTTTTCGGTCTTGGTTGCTCTGGGTGATTCCTTGGGACTATTGGATTTTGGTTTCGACGTCATAACTATACTCGTATGCCTATGATTCGTCACAAGTTAAGACCTTTTTGAGCAAGTCAGAATCATCATTGACGTCATTCAAGAGCTCCTGAGCGATGCTCATGCAACGATTCTTCTGATCAAAGACGAAGTTTCGGAACTAACTTCGCTGACAAAAATTGCATGACACGAGCCGACCGATATGCCAACATACTCAGCAACTTCTCTTATGGTAATTTGAGGTTCGTCATTGGCATCTCCTCGGCCATCTTGGAAGGGCTTGTACCACTTGAAAACATTTTTTTTTACTTAGAGCAGACTCACTGTTTGCCACTGTCAACATTTTAAGTATTTTAGAGTACTTAATTCCATTTTTTACACAAGATTTGATGCAAATTTTTTTCTTCGTTTTTTATAATAATTGAAAATCGCTTTTGTGCCTGAAAAAGTGTTTTTGCGGGGAGTTCTTATTCATTACTTTAATATGAAGAAAACTGCTACCGAAAGTCATCGTATTTTGGTGAAAGTTTATGGTGAACATGCGCTAGCTAAGCGAACGTGCCAAAAGTGGTTTGCACGATTTAAAGGTGTTGATTTTGGCTTGGAAGACGATGAACGTCCTGGGCAGCCAAAAAAGCTTGAAGATGAGGATTGTTGTCAAACACAAGAAGAGCTCGCAGAATCTTTGGGTGTCACTCAAGCAGCCATTTCAAAACGTTTACAAGCAGCTGGATATATTCAAAAGCAAGGAAATTGGGTTCCACATGAACTCAAGCCAAGAGACGTCGGAAGGCGGTTTTGCATGTCCGATATGCTGCTGGAACGCCACAAAAGGAAGTCATTTTTGCATCGGATTGTTACTGGTGATGAAAAATGGATCTATTACGACAACTTCAAGCGCAAAACATCATATGTGAAACCCGGCCAACCAGCCAAATCAACGGCAAAGCCGAATATCCATGGCGCGAAGGTAATGCTCTGTATTTGGTGGAATCAGATGGGTGTGCTCTATTATGAGCTGCTAAAACTGGGTGAAACCATCAATGGAGTACGCTACCGAACACAATTAATCCGCTTGAAGAGAGCGGTGGCCGAAAAACGCCCGGAATATGCGACCAGACACGAGGCAATAATTTTCCATCATAACAACGCTCGGCCCCACGTTGCTATTCCGGTTAAGAACTATTTGGAAAACAGTGGATGGGAAGTCTTATAGCCCAGACCTTGCCCCTTCTGACTACCATTTGTTCCTCACTGAAATACGGTTCACATCAGAGCAGAATATCAAAAATTGACGTGATTCATTCTTGGCTGCCAAGCCGGCGCAGTTCTCTTGGGATGGGATCCACAAATTGCCAGAAAGATGGGAAAAAGTCATAGCTTCAGATGGGCAATACTTTGAATAATACTATTGTACATGTTTTTCTTAAATAAAGGTCCAAATTTTGAAAAAAAAACCACACAAATTAAAATATATACCCAATAATTCATCTTCATACAGATACATCAAAATATGGCCAGGATGCTTATTTCAAAATAATAAGCCAACATGTATCTAAAATTTTGTTTGCCGTAGAAGGAAATTATGCACAGGTGGAAAATGAATTGCTGGGTCTTGTGTATGCATATGTACATATGTACGAGTATATTTATGGGTACAAAACAACAGTCCATGTCGACTATAAGCCTTTAGTAGTTATCATGAAGAAAGGTTTAAGCAAATTTCATCATATAAAAACCAAACTTCTGAAATATGACCAAAATAAATACACTAAAACTCATGGCATGGGAAGGAAAATTAGTAAGTTATATTTTAAAAGAGGTAAAAAAGTAGTATTAAGGAATGGAGAAACGTGGGAACCTACAAAAGGTGGAAGAAAAAGTTCTTCTCGTTCTATCATTATCAGGAATGAAAACAATAAACTAAGTCGGCAAAATACCAAAGACTTGATGTGTACTTTCCGTCAGGGTATTATTCACGATCGCACATATCCCGATTTATATCAGCCACGATAATCGATACTTCCGAATCGGTTAGAGATGGTTTCAAATCCTAGTATAAATAAAAACGATAACTCAAAAGGTTTTGGTTAAAGTTGATAGTTGCTTAGCAATGTAAAAATGGAAATGTTGTAAAGTAAAATTAAATACTGTAACTATTTTAGAGCATCTGAAGCTTGATTAACATATACAGGGTGTCCCCTAATTCGTCAAGGATAAATTTGGAAAAAAATTCTCCAATGTTGACATTATTTATCGAAGATTTAGGAAAAGCCTTACTTAAGTGTATCCTGACACTTATTAACAAAAATTTCTCTGTTAATACTAATGGCAAAAATTTCGTTTCAAACTTTTTTTTTAGAAGAAATGCCAGCCTTTATAACTGCGTTCAAACAAAGTTGATATTGTGTTTGAGTCTTCAGATATCCAATGTCGAAGCTTGCTCCATTTTTCTTTCCCATGCTAATTTTTGACTTTGAGGTAAATTTTCTCCAGAAAATGCCTAACTAACATAACGTGTTACTTATGAACGTAAAAATTATATAAAAAACAAAAATCTTTTGCTTTAAGATCCAAAGGCAATGAATAAAAAATGATTTAGTGTGGTTTTAGATAATTTTTATTTTACGAATATGTGTGTACTAAAAGAGTTGTAATAGGTGCCGAAAATGTTCTTCTTAGTTTTGTATGCATGCTACAGCCCGTTTTTGGATTTTACTGCGAATGAATATTTATGCTTACTGCTGCCTCATTTAAAATTGTGATTTGGGTCTTTCATTCTACTCCATACAAAAAAAAAATCCAATACTGTAAGGTTAGGACATCCTGCAGGGCGGTGATCTATCCAATTCTTAACCTTACGATTATGTATAGTGGTCTGAAGAATCATCCTGTTGGAAATATGATGAAGTTTGATTAATAAGTACAATGTCCTCCAATAATTCTGGTAAATGATTTCGCATAAACTCTTGATTCTTTGTAGGTGGTAATTTGAAGAGGACGATTAATTTGTTGCCAATATTGACGCTGAATTTGTGTTGAAATGATTTATGTCTCCTTGTTTGTGGATTGTACGCAACCCCTGTATGAAGATTATGAAATTTTGTGATCCCATCTCTTTTTCGTTTAAATAAATCTGCTAATAAACTCGTTGTCATCCAAGCTCCGCTCCAGCAACCAGTTAGAAAACTGAAGTTTCTTTTCCAAATCATCGAGAAGCAGTTCTTGCACATGTGTATATTGGTATAGATAAAGATAAAGATTTTCTCTATGCAGTACATTAGAAATTTTGTGTTTGGAAACATTGGATTCCAATGCTAAGTATCAGATGCTGATTGATAGATCAGTTGTAATAGCTTTCAGTAATTTTTAATCGGCCTATTTGTTGAAATAGTTGAAATATTTCTTTTTAGTTGTTGAACTCCCACGTGAAGTCGTGTATTTGAAACTCGTAGCATTCGATAAGTATTTCCAAATACTCTTTCACTAGGAAGTCATCGATTAGGATAAAGTACATGACATCTTTGTCGTGCTCTGGTTGAACTTCCGTTGCACAGCCAATATGCGTAAAAAACGTCAGCGAATTCTTGGTTTGTAAATGCAGAAATTTTAAATAGCGTTTCTATGTAACTATAACCTTGGCGTAAAAAATTAAACTGATGAATCTTTTTTTTTTCTATTCTTTTATACCATTTTTGTCCGGTAAATTTTCCAAATAGGCCTTCATACCCCAAACCTAACTCTTTCTGAGAATTTTTAAGCAACAGGGTACGGAAATGAAGTATTCAAATATACAAGCACGCTTTAAATAATAGCTATGTATTTTTAAAAATCATTGGAAAACCATTCTTATTGTCAACTGTTGTTAGAAATGCAGGTAAAAAATCAAAAATTCCTTTTTTTACCTGTTGCAAGTTTTCCCAAGTATATATCATAAAATCTGTGAGTTTTTCTGCAAACTTGTTGATGATTGTTGATGAGGCTTAGAAATTGGATATCTGAAGACCCAAACAAGATATTAACCTTATTTGAATGCAGTTAGAGAGGCAAGTATTTCTTCTATGAACCAACCTTTAGTTTTAATAGAGAAACTTTCGTTGACATGGGTCAGAGTACACTAAAGTAAGCCTTTTTTAAATCCGCTATAAATTTTGTCAACATTAGAGATAGATCCTTAACGTAGAACGATTTTCTTCTTAGAATATACCCAATATATACAATATACCTGCAAAAACCTATTATAGGCACGGTAGTATGCTAATATCATTAGCGAATTCTGCATTTGATTTCTTAAAAACCAGTATAACCATTTCGATTTACCAACATTGATGAAACATTTGTAACATTATGCAAAGGTTAAAAATGTGATTCATGTGACAGATTATTTGCAAACAAATAAGCTTGGTATACAGTTTACACCTATCAAGTTATATTTTATTAAAGGCTTACCAGAAATGGTGAACTATTATTTTCAAGACACTTTACCTTTCGAACAAAACAAAAAAAAACAAAAAAAAAACAAATATGGTTGACATCACAATTTTTCCTAAAAGCATAACAATTAGAAAGCCTATACTTAATCTTACTAAATATCTTTTAGTCTTTTATAGTATCTTTATAAATATATCATGTTAGAAGAAATAAGTAATCAGGACGTCCACAGCTCATTCCGCTTATACTTACTCTGCGCCGGAGAATCTGTGAGTATCTGCTGAATGTTGTCACGTATGGATTCTGAACCAGGGGGGTACTTTTATGCCGAGAGCATTGAAAAGAAGCGAACTAAATTAAAATTTGCTTTTTGGAATAAAGTGAGTATAATCTTTAGGAAAATCTCTTCGGGCCATACTTTTCAGAGGTATGTACTCCTGTGTTACAAAATTTTCCACTTTAAGTTAACTGGAACTAGTCCTTCAATCAAAATTTGTACATGTTATACCTTAAGATCTAACAGTGTTTGATTATAACTTTCATTTAATTATAATTTTCACTGATAACGCTTCAAATATACATATTGTAATATACAATAAGTCTAAATTCTTGAGCTTATTACAAAAATATCGGACTTGTAAGATGATATTATGATTGTGAAAATCTGGTACAATCAACGAATCGTTACTAAAAATTGTAAATGCATGTAAATGTAGCTGTGTTTGTGATACTATGATACTTTGAATTGGAAATGCCACGGAAAACAGGAAAAAACCTATGGACTGAAGTGGTTTTACCCCCAAAGCTTCAGTTTTGACTTTAGATACCTTATCTTCCTTCTCAATTATATAATCAGATGAAGAAAATATTTATCAATATTTATTTTGTTAAAGAAGCACACTTTGAAGGAATCGCTCTAAGATCTAATCTAATCTAATCTAATCTAAGATAATTTTTCTGTTTTCTTTTGACTATTCAGTTCAGTTTGGATTGCTGTCAATCCAAAACTTACTATTGTTCTTAAGACACTGATCTTTAATGATTAAGTGAGAACTCTCTTAAAGGATATAATAAGATAGTGAGCTAAATATGCATAGATTTGCTTAAAACAGCATTGACCCTTTTCTTATTTCAGAAATCGTGGGGCAAAATACCGTACCTCAAAAGAACATATGAATCAATTTTAAGTTTACGGATTATGATGGGGAAACATTTTGCCTTCATACAATATCTACACATTTCATCGATCTAGAGAAAGCACTGAATGAAGTAAAAGTCTTTAAAAATGTGGGAAACCTATTATAAGAATGTGAATCGATATGTACAATGACGTCTTAATTGCAGACAAATACGTAATTTGTATATAAGTATCGGGTTTTCCAATAACGACTTGACAAGTTTTTTTTTTTTTAAATAAAAGGCAAACCATTTGAGATATTTCAAAATCTTCATTATTGGCTTGAAGTACAATCAAAACATTTATGAATGAAACTCGACTTCGTTCATATGGCGACCGCGGGCACGTTTGCAGCGGTAGATTCATTGGAACCAATTTTCAACGACTTGGCCAAACATTTCGGCCAAACGGCCGCTATTTCGCGTTCAATGTTGGCTCTGAGCTCTTTCAACGTCGTCGGCATGTTGGCATAAACCAATGACTTAACGTAGCCTCACAGAAAATAGCCAAGTGGCGTTAAATCGCAGGAACGAGGCGGCCAATCGACTGGCCCATGTCTTAAGATAACACGCTCACCATACTAAATCTTCAATAAATCGATTGTAGCGTGTGCTGTGTGGCTTGTGGCATCATCCTGTTGTAACCACATGTCGTCCAAGTCCATATCTTCCAATTCGGGCCAAAAATAATAGCTGATCATGGCGCAATAACGCTGACCATTCACAGTAGCGTGACGATCGTTATCGTCGACGAAAAAATATGGCCCAATAACGCCGCCGGCATGCAAACCGCACCAAACAGTTATTTTTTGTGGATGAAGTGGTGATTCACGAAGCACATGTGAAGCCCGACCAATAACGCATATTTTTCTTATTGACAAACTCATTGAGCGAAAAATGAGCTTCTTCACTGAAGATGATTTTGCGATGAAATTCTTCATCTTGGCGCATCTTCTCCAGAACCCAATCGGAGAACGTACGTCGCTTCAAATGGTCCATCGGCTTCAATTCTTGAATCAGCTTGATCTTGTATGGGTGTAAACCAAAAATACGCAAAATACGCCATAATGTGATCTGAGCGATGCCCAATTATTGAGAACGCCGTGGAATTGACTGATTTGGATCGTTTGCTACGGACGTCTGAACGGCAGCGATATTTTCGACACTTCGACCAACTCGTTCTCTCACTGACGCGGTAGTTGCTCAATTTTGCTCAAATTTTTGCACTAAATTTGTTATTGCCTGTCTACTAGGGCGAGAATTACGACCGAAAATTGGAGTTAACGCTTTTAAAGTTGCAGTCACCGACTCCGAATATCTGTAGAAAATTTTAATAATTTGCAGACGTTGCTCGTTAGTGTACTTTACTTTGATGAAAATGATGAGTTTGTTGAATAAATTGATAGTGACAGTTTACTGATTAGTGAAAGAGTGCGTTCACAAATTAAATTCAAAGTTGTCAAGTCCCTATTGGAAAACCCTTTATAAAGCAGATAATTAGGGTTATGTTACACCATTCAGAAGTTCCTTCAATTACTTGCAAAATTTTCTACTAAAGGAGCATATCGATGAGTCCGAAACAACATTCGTTTATATTCAAAACAATTGATAGCATCACCACTGTGAATGGTAACATATAGTAAACATCATAAATACGATTTATGATGGACGAATAAATTCGGACGGTTTGCGATTTCTGTAATAACGGATGCTCTACGGAAAATTTTCAAATATAAAACGAAATAAAAAACTTGATACAATTCGTACTTTTACATATATTTTTATCATCAGAGTTCCGCTTTCTCATTTGTTAAGCAATATGTGGTCTAAATGACGACCTTTGCTTTCAAGGCATTTTTGTAAAAATGCATTAGAGCAGAGCTAAGGTGCTGTGGAAATCACTCCACGGCGGACATTTTTCTGTAGCATCCAAATAAATCGTGAATTTTTATTGTAAGCTTTCGACAAGAGCCAACTGCATAGGTATGTTAAGTTTCTCTTAAAAGTTAGTCATTTTCGTTTAGACTCCAGAATCCAGTTCGAATATCTAATGAACGTGTTGCCATTTGAGAAGTTGTAGGGTTTAAGGTATTAAGGTATAATAGCAATATTCAGTTTCAACATGAAAACAACAAACAGCTTGAAGTATAAAGGCAAAACTGATGCAACAAAAATGCGCTATACATCGAGGAATTTGAAAAATGAAAGAAGGCACTGATCTAAACTATGAACGTGTAAGTCTCTCTAACAGGTCAGTAAATAAGTGAGCGGAAAATAGTTTTACTATTAAGGTTAGGTAAAAAAAAGTTGAAAACCAAGAGTTAGTCATAAGGATACTGGCCTTAGAAACAGAAGAAGCTGTATTTAGGTCTGATCAAAACATAGTTTCCGAATAGTCCTCAATACCATACAGCTTAAATCTTCAGTCTCTCATTTTAAATAAGTTCCCATTATTTCCGATTCGTGAACTATAATAATATCCTTCTACACATTTAGAAGAAGAAATCTTTGCAATCATTGACATCAGGAATTGTGAGGACAACTGCAAAGTTCTTGAAAGCGGCCAAAACAACATCCACAGACCTTCCTAGCGCCCACTGGTAAAGAGAGTAACCTTATTGTTATCAAATGTTCACTTTAGAGGTAATCTTCATACCGAGTAACACGGTTTTATGTCCATAAGTATCAACCAACTGATATACTTATTGAGAGCATTCTTTCGAAATTAACAATTGATAGACAAACTTGCTTGGCGCGAACAAATTAGTCCGTATTCTTTTCGTCGAAGAGAATACGAATATAACTACCCTACAATTTTGTAATCTAAAATTCGTTCGTTTCTAAGAGAGGGCACCACTTGAATTAAATCCATACCATACCATTCAGTTAGTACCAACCTTCAAAAGATACGTGTATAAATTTGACAGCTGTCGGATGTTGATTTATCATTGGTTTTTTATGGGAAATGCAGCCGATGCAAAGAAATGGCTTGATAAGTCTTACTCGGACTCTGCACCAGTCGAACGAACCATTCGCAAGTGGATTGAAAAATTTAAAAGTGGTCATACAAGCACCGGAGATGATGCACGCAGTGGACGTCCAAAAGAGGATGTTTTAGATGAAAACATCAAAAAAGTCCACAAAATGATAACGAATGACCATAAAGTGAAGTTGATCGAGATAGCTGAGGCTCTGAAGATATCAAAAGAGCGTGTTGGATATATCATACACGAATATTTGTACATGCGAAAACTCTGTTCAAAGTGGTTGCCACGTTTGCTCACAGTCGACCAAAACAACAACGTGTGGATGATTCAGAGGAGTGTTTAAAGCTATTCAACCGCAATAAAGCCGAATTTAAGACCGATGAAGAAGTAATCGCCGAAACAGAGGCCAATTTTGAGGCTAAACCGAAATCCTACCACAAAACTAATATCGAAAGATTGAAAAATCGTTGAATTTTTCAAAAATTCCCATGTATTAAATTCGTCCTATATTACAAGTTCTTGCATATGGTCAACACCTTTACTAAGAATAAAGAATTGATACGCACTTCAAAAAAAAAAAGCTATTTAGCTTTAGACAGAAACTAAGAAATCTCTTAGTATTGAAAAAGGAAACTATTTATTGTATATAATAGAAAGTATGAGAGCCGTAACAGACGGTAGAAAAAGTACTATAATTCAGTTTCTTACACACTGTCATTAAAGAAATCGCAAATAAGAGAATAAGAGCAAATATTCTTAAACAAACCAATAGGAACGACAATCAAAGTGGTTCGATTAGCTTTGTGAGAAGTGATGAGAGTTAAGCCAGTCGAAAAGTGAATAATTGAAGCATTTAAGCCAAAGCGAAAGGAATGTTAACTGCCTTTAGCTGCACGTAGAAGTGATAACAATGTCCTTATAACCATAAAGCGATATGTGCACGTACAAAACTAATTATTGAGGTTTTTTTTTTTTTTTTTGGTTCGCAATTTAATTAAAAATATATTGGAATGCATAGCCTAATTTATATTTATAACCTGTGTCCAATTTTTTTATCAGCTTCAGCCTAACATTTTCAAATATTGAGTGCTATTGTATGCTTTATTATTCTAATGAGGCCTTTTGGTTGCTAAATTCGCTGAAAATTTCATGTCGTTTGTTACGGAATTTGCCCTATGGTTGAATGAAATAATTGGTGATACATTAAAACAACTTTATTAGTACAACAGCATGTAAATTAAACTGTGTCTCGTATTAATTTGCATTGCGTGAGAAAATTGTAAATTGTAAATGTATATGCTTTGTGCCTAACATATAGTAGAATCCAAGAAATGCTATTGGTATAGAAGCACTTCTATTCAAAGATTCAATAAGATTTCGTTTTTTATAGATAATTAATATTAAATTCGAAAAAAACAAATAATCATCAAGTGTCTTTATTGAACCAAAGAAAAAGTGACCATGAAATAGGGAAAAATCCTAGATAAAAAATTAACAGTGTTTTGGGCTTGGTTTTGTCTTTGGATATTTGTCCTTGACTTTGTTCTTGTTCCATAATCATTTTAGTATGTATTATAGAATGAATCTATACCCCCAACGTTTGCTTACTAAGCTTCCAATTCCATTTTCCGTTACGGTCTGCTCTATATGTTCAACTACCCAAACCCCCTTCAAATATCCAAGCTTTATTAACTTGTATATCTTAAATCCCGCTTCTTACTCACTTTCTTCCTTGATACTCTGCCTCTATTTTCGATCAACTTTCGCCTCCTAAATTTAAATTGACCCAACAAAATATAGATATTGCGAAATGCCCCATTAACTCCACCGTAAAGTTCTGTCCTTTAACTCTATCAACTATTGATAACTTTCACCCTCCTCTTCTTCTCTAATTTTTTCATAACTCTTCACTCCCGTCTACTTTTCCCATCCTCTATCTTCTTACAACTTCCATAAAGAAAATTTTCGTTAAATTAATATGACATATACCTCAGCAAATCTTTTAGTTTTACCCACCTATCTTCAACTGATGCTCTCCTCATTTTTGCAGTGACATATTTTATTCTATTTCTCTTGATTTCGACTTTTCACACCAGAAAATATCATCCACTTTCCCATCCTGTTATAATAGAAAACTTCGCTCATTACAAAACAAAACAAAACAAATGACACTACACGGACCAATCTTATCAATGATCTTAAGTTTTTTGTCAATTCAAAAATAAAATCTGATAGTTACCCCCACACTTTTATTCGATAATATACGGGTATCATCCACCGACGAAAATATTATTTCCAACATTTCCAGACAACTTCTTCCTAACGGACCCCATATATTTTAGATATATTCCCAATTTCTCCTTTGGCCCCTCTCTCTTTTTTCCGCTCTTTATCCTACTCTTATCAAAAAAAAGTTGCAAAAACTCAATAGTGAATTTTACCCGAGCCGGATGGGCTCTAAAAAATATTCCTTAAAAAGTGTGCCCCCAATCTTTCTCTTCCACTTTCCTCACTATTTTAAATGTTCCTTATACAATTTTAACCTCCCCATGTTTTAAAATCAAAATTGTTTAAATTCAAAAATCCCGATTCACAAAAAAGGATCAAGAAGATCAGCCTTCTCAACCTCGTTTTAAGTCACTTCTGGTGACCCACAAGGCAGCCAACTAAGTACTATTCTTTGCATTTTTAATATAAACGATCTTGAGAGGATTATTAAACACTGCCCCCTATCTATTTACGCCGACGACTCCAAATTCTTCTTCAAGATTACCTTATGAGTTTTCTCTTGGTATCTCAATAATTGCTTAGAGCTTAATTTCTCCAAATGGCAATCTATGACTTTATCACATAAGTCTAATCGATCTACTCTCCGACTTTATTTTTTGCACGGCCAATCTTTGTACGAATATGTACGAGTACATATACCCCAAGTTAACTTTTTTTTGAAAAGAGATGTATGCCAATAACGCAAAAACAATTCCTGAACTAGAAGGCGAGATTCGACGCGCCATTGATGAAATTGACCCTACACTATGATTAAATGTCATTGAAAATTCCGCTAAAAGAACCAAAGTGACCATCAGTTACGAGGTGGCCATTTATCGGATATTATGTTCCACGCATAACCTTCATGTCTACACTCTTTATGAAAATACAAACATCAGAAATTTTCGAATAAACACTGCGTTTCTTTTTATATTTCAAAATAGGCGGTCTTAATGACCAATTTTGCATTAATTACGTGCACGCAAATTTTTGCTATAATTATTCCAACTGGATCTCTGGATTGATTACGGAATGTTTAACTATATCACGATAGTTAAGGGACCCGGTATGTAAATGTTTATAGATTTCTACTCTTTGAGTAGTTCCCGTTAGTAAGGGCATGGTTTAGGTTCAGTTTCAGGTTAATAGCATCATCTATCTTGGCGACAAAATGGATTATCGAAAAAAACTCATTTGATAGCAGAGAATTTATGGTGCTGGTATACATTGGTTCCAATTATTTGTAGGTTAAAGTGTTTGACAATTTACTGTCACAGACAAAAAGTAGGTTCACATCGCTCTATAGCTGATACCATCGACGGTAACGGTGTATTCTTCCTCATTTCAAAAGAAATAAGGTTCAGTGATACCGCCATGTCACAAACCGCACCAAGCAGTCAATTCTTGTTTATGTATTATGGCTTGTCCGAACACTACTCGTTCCAATAACGGCAATTTTGGTTGTTGACATAGCTCTTGAGCCAAAAATGGGCCTCGTCCGATAAAATGATTTTTTGGCCAAAATTCGGATCTCCGGCCAACATTTCCAGTGCACAATTAGTGAACTAACGGCGTTGTGTATGGTCGTCCGGCTTCAATTCTTTCGTCAGCACAATCTAATACGGATGTAGGCCCAAGTCCAACCGCAAAATAAGCCAGATTAAATTCTGCTGATCGGCGCCGATTAACATTTCTGCGTCTTCTTCGGTACTGACCGCCACGGAGGCTAAATTTTCTTCATTTCGCATCAATTTTTGTCTGATTGGTGGCTTAAGATCCAAAAGTGTGTACTCAGGCTCAAATTTTCCCACGGTGCTACGATTTACCTGCACACTCAAGTCATGATGACGACCGACCTCGCGATGAAATGCACTTTGCGTATTTACAACTGAGTCTCAATTTCGATAATGTAATGTACGTAAATGATGTATGATGAAATGACAAACCTTACTGAATATTTTGATAGTTGGTAAGTTCAACAGCTGCTGAAACATAAGAATTGGGAAAACTTTCATTGCTATCCGGTCATCCTTTACATGAAACACCTGGATAGATACGAGAGTAGTTTTCCTTATGAAAAAATATTGTTTGTATAGGAAACTTTAAGATATGGCAACAAGCAATTTTTAAAGATAGAGTGCCAATTGAACCTTGAAAATAAGTTGGAAACATCTTTACCCCCTATTACAACTTCTGAACAACGTGCTTCGGGCACTACCCGCTCAGGATTAATTTTTAATGTTGTCTTCATTTGCCCCTGTAGGATTATGTACACAAATCAGGCTCAAATTTCTGAATTTGTCCTTATTGCGTATTATTTTTAGGCTTTTGCTTACATCCCCAAGGCTTAAGGTTATTTTCTGAGTATCCCTCCCAAATAGCAATTCCATATCCATATACGCATTGTCTTCGTCCTTTGTAGCAGTTGCCGTGGTAGATATCGTAGTTTATCTGCTTTTTTCCCTTCCCAATTAATTGTATTAAGGTAATATCTGCTTTATTGTAGTCTGGGGCCTCTGCGAATTAATAATATTTTGGCCACGCGCAACTTTCAATTTTGAGGGATAGGTCTTTAATAAGACCCGCAGACTAAGGGTCCGTCGAAACAGTGCAGTACCAGTAACCTAGTTGAGGATATGATAGCCGCCATTGCCCAGCGACCCTGTCTTCTCTTCTACAGTGTTCTGACGCAACTACAGAGCTCCTTATAGACTTGGCCTTTGAATACCTTGAAATAGCTTTAAAGTTCTGAACGACCCCGTCGATTCGTATTTAGGACTTCTCGGCTCCCGTTTCGATAAAGAGAAAGTGGCCTGATATCAACGGTCTTCCTACCCTTTCTCATCTGCAACCGCCAATGACGTCCCGCAGGATTTGATTGCCATACATTCAGTCTACCTAGGATTTCAGGCTTTACTACGAGGAGGTGAGAGTATATGTTGTTGGACAGGAGCTTAAGTTTCGATGCGTATGCCTTCATAAAATACTTAACCCCTATTGAAAACAAGTAAGAGTAATCCCTTCCATAAAAAAAGCAAAAAATCTGTCACAAGATATACTCGTATTATTGAGATTTAAGCAGAGCAGGAATATCCAAACAAATGTCAGTAGATTACTCGTATGTATGTGTTTTGCTAATACCCCGTCTCTAGATAGCCTCTTCCTCGCCGTATACAACATGAAATACAATCAAACTAACTGACACACTCTTGCACATTCGTAAACCAATTTCGAAAGGTAAATTTTAGAATAGAATAACGTACTTTGGTGTACGTTAGATGTGAACGAAAAATGATAGAAGAGCCTGTGGCAATTCAGTGGTCTGCTCAACTAGTTCACCATATTGTAGTGGAAAAACGCAGCCGAGTGTGCAATGAAATTCACTTGTAAAGAGGAAGCAAACAAACGTTGAAACCAAAACAAAGCAAACAAAAACGAAGCAAACGAAATAAAACCAAACACGTGAGGAAAAAGTGCGTGGAAAAAGTTTGAGAACACCACTCTTTGAACAGGAAAAAGCGACAAGTGCACCAACGACAACATCAGTTCCTGCAGAGCAACAGAACAACTCCGGGTATATGCCACTTCATGCAGGAAGAAGAACTACTACGTTACAGAAGGCCTAACAAAGGCCTAGTTCGAGGCGTCGTTTATAAAGGACTCAGGATATGCTTGGAAAATGATGACACACTTTTCTTATCCTCCTTCTGTTGTGTAGTCGATTTGTTTTTTGTTACGTATTTTATTGTGCCGCGATTTTTTGTTTTTCGTGTTCTGGTGATGCTTTTTATGTCAAAGCGCCGGTTAGAAACACGAACACAAAGTCGGTATACAATCGTTAGTCTTAGCCGTAAAAGTCATTCTGTCTGCCTTGAAGTTACTACATATAAATGTATGTGAATATGCTGCAACATTTCTAGGTAGTTTGTACAACCTGTTAATGGACTCCTGTATGACTTCTGTAGACGGTACAAGTACAAATATAAGTACGGATACAAGTACCAGAGCAAGTAGTTTCAGTGCCACTACAACTACTAATAGTAGCTGTTCCATGAATTGAAATTTACTATCGCCTCAATATTACCCGTACTCGCTGCATGTTGTCCTTTCCAGTATGAATTGGACTTGGAGGAGGACGAGGACGAGAACGATGAAGATGACGATGACGATGGCGTGTTGTTTAACGATTGGGTATGAAATTGAGGAAATGATTGCGTTGATGGTGCAAGGCGAACCTGAATGGAGCACTAGAACAATAGGACGAATGCAATTAAGCCGAGGTTTTTGCTATATTGGCGAGAAGAATGAGAGGCGTTCCTCTTGCAGTAGTCCTTCAGCAGTTAAGTTGATGTTGCATTGTTTTAAAATGTTAGCTAGGGTTTATTAATTTTTATGTACCATCATTTGCTGACAAAGTATCTGCATGAATGTATAGAAGAAAGCAATTGAATGACTCTTTCATACTGTAGGAGGTTTTTGTTGCAATACACATTATATTGTAGATGACGGTACAGAAGCTAAAGTGGGTAAAGCTTGTTTAGGTCGCTGCACTAAAGGCACTTTTAAAACCAATAAAACTGTAATGATGTGAAAAGTTATTGTCCCATCACAGCTGATGGCAATACATCGGCATTCAAAGGACTTATTGAATGTGGCTTCAGAAATTTATTTATTCTGGATTTTACAGAATAAATAGGTACAGATACATATGAACTGTCTCTTAGAATGACTTTGGACTTCAATATTTCTATAACTAAATCTGTTGATCTTGTTTTGCAAAGCGCAGGACATGACGATACCATGTTAAATATGGACATTCTATTAGTGTGGCAATTATGCCAGAGTCTTACCTCCAACTGTGTTTACGCATTCCATAATGCAATAACAGGACTTTCTATGCATTAGTCACATCAAAAATGCAAGTATCATCTTTAACTTTTTAAATTAAATTTAGACTTTCAATTTGGACTGTGTTTATCATCTACCATATTTTCAGACTAGTGTTGTGAATACAAATTTATTGGGATAATCTTCAACTTATATCCCAAAAGTCACTGGTCTGGTGATTTTATCTTAATTTGAATGCTATAAAAAAAAAAACACGATCCAACCTATTTTTAAGTTGAAGCTGTATAATAATTTTGAGCAAAACTTGGAAGACAAAATCCAGGGTGCTGCTAGAAAAGTATATTCCAATTATCCTGCCTATGTAAGTTAACATGAAGTAGTTATCAACAAACACACATTCGCAATTGCTTACATGCAAACATCACGTAGTACGTTCCCGATAACGATACGATACGATCAGAATACCAAGCAAGCCAATTTGAAATTCCTTCAACCAACTTATCGACAACAAACAAACAAACCCGAAAGTAATATCATCCCACGACCTTCTTATCTACATATACTAGGTGGACTGAAAAGTAACCTCCTTGACGACCAGAATGCGCTGCTACTGCAAAAAGGGTTATAGCCCCTTGAAGTCCGTTCATATCTAGACAGACATGCCAAATTTCAGTGCGATACTGTCTTTAGTTTTGTTTTGACAGCTGATTGTTGTTGACGTGTTTGGCATCATGTTGAGTATGGACAAAAACGATATTCGTTCTCTCATAAAACATTATGAGAGATTACACCGTCAAATATTGGTTTTAAGAGTTTCGTGGTGGCCGAAACTCCACTACCGAGCGGCAGGCCCTCCGATGCGGTTATAGATGACAATGTCAAAAAAATACATAAAATGGTGTTGGCTGACCGGAAAGTGAAGGTACGCGAGCTAGCAGATACCACAAAGATAAGTACTGAGCGCACACGCCATATTTTGGGCAATATTCTGCATATGAAAAAGTTATCCTGCCGCTAGGTGCCGCGCATACTCACTCCTGACCAAAAACACCAACGCGAGAACACTTCGAAAGAGTGTTTGGACTTGCTGATGCGGAATCGAGCGGACTTTTGGCGTCCATTGGTAACTGTTGAACACCAGAGAAGAATGGATTGAAGCCGGCATGAATGCTCCGAAGAGGCCGAGGGAGACTCGATGGGTCGGAAAGATTATGGCGTCGGTTTTCTGGGATTGTCATTGCCTACTCTTCGTGGACGACCTCGAGAGAGGAAAAACCATCAACAACGAGTATTACTGTGCATTATTGGAGCAATCGAAGGCCGAAATCGCTGCAAAATGTCCTCACATTTTGTTTTTACAATACAATGCACCGGCGCACAAGAGCATCGCAACCACGGCTAAAATCAGTGACTTACGGCTCCAATTGATGTTGCATCCACCGTTTTCGCCCGATTTGGCTTCCTTGGATTATGATCTCTTTCCAAACCTCAAGAGATGGCTCATCAATAAAAAAGTCAGCTCACGCGAGGAAATCATCGACGCCACGGAGGAGTATTTTGCAGACCTTCTGGAAAATTACTTTTCGGACGGGAGTAAGAAGTTGGAAAATCGTTAGAATAACTATATCAAACTAAAAGAAGACTATATTGGATAAAATAATAAAACCCGAAAAAAAGTTTTTTTTTTTTCATTCCCAAAGAGGTTACTTTTCACCCCACCTAGTAATATCCGGTGCATAAAAGACCAGCACACCAGTCTTCGACATGACTAGTTGCAGACCGTGTTTTATACTGTATTGGAATTAAAGATTTGAACAAAGTTTTTTTAAAGTTTTTTAATAATCCACTTATTTGTTAATTTGTATATATTTGAAACTGTTAGAAACTGAAACTGCTTTTTTGCATTTAACAAGAGCTAAATTGGGTCTTATCCTATAGTCCATCCACTTTGGTCGCAAGCCGTTGGAGAAAACATTACTATATTGTAGTTTACGCTTTCATCATTACATACTCGTAAATCGAGTAGATCTGCATAAATCACTTCTTGCAAGTGCGTGAAAGATATAGCCTTTAGGTATATATTTTTCTTTTTAAGAAAATAAGAAATATAAGCTTGGGTGTAAGGAACATAAACGTATTACATGTGAATATTTAAGTTTCTTCGCAGAAATCAAGATCCTCCAGATTTTCTTCGGCTACTCCCACGTCGTCATCACTTCCAAAATCCGCTGATTCGACTTTATATGGTCTCATGGTATTAAGGGAAAATACACCTTTGAATGGTAACCGAGCAAGCTGCAAACCTCCAATGTCTGAAATTAAACACCTGTCATTCGACAATACCTTTTTAATCTGATACAGATCGCGATATTTCGCTAAAACCATTATTTTTGGCCTAATTCATACCATATGTCGTGGATTCTTATGACGACTATCATAGTTATTCTTATTGCACCTTTAAGTGCATTCTATGTATGCTTTTAACCGCCCTTTCTTTAACATCTTCCAAGCTCACTTGTTCTTTTCAAAATTTTTCGGCAAGAAACTCCTTAACTCAGAAAAGTCTCTCTTTTGATTCACAGGGAATAAAAGAATACTTGGCTCAAAAGCAGTGCTCCTATTGATGGTACTTTTCAATGCAAATTCAATTTTCGCTGAGTGCTTGTCCCAATCACTAATCGTATTCGGTTCGCATTCCTTGGCAAGCAAAGTTACTAGAACTCGGTTCAGGCGTTCCACCTTTCCATTTGATTGGGATGAGCATGTTTCGACCTTTATGTCCCTAATATTTTTTTGTTCCATAAAGTCACAAAATTCTTTTAACATGAAACAAGTTCTACGGTCCGATATGATGGAGAATAATATTCGAAAAAAGATGTTAAACTTTGATCCTTGAAGCGCAGGAGACTGTTAACGTCTGTATTTTTTAGATCGCTTAAGTGTTTATAGAATAAGGCTCCCAGGTGGAGTTTTCTTCTCTGGGAGAGAGCTGGACATGTACAGAGAAGGTGGAGGATTGTCTCCTCTTTCTCCTCGTCCATGCAACTTCTACAGAAGTCGTTTGTAAAAGCGCCAAAAGCAGTGTCCAGTGATGACACCTATAATGGCGCTGAGATGTTTCCTATTTAGAAGAATCAGACTCTTAGAGCTATTCAGCTTTGGCCAGATCTGTTAAGTTGCTAGACATGTTACCCCACCGGTCCATCTAAGGTCTGTTCTTTAATTACCATCCAGCTTAAATAATAATTTGCACGTAGGGATTGGTATACCTATACTACCCTTTTCCAGTCTAATAGATATAGTGGTTCCAATTTTGGTGAGTTCTTCGATCCTACAATTTCCTGGAATGTTCTTGTGGCCCGACACCCAACAAAGGTGAAGGTTGAACTGCTCTGCCATCTCTGCCAGAGATGCTCGGAATTCAAGGCGATTTTAGAATTTAGTGAGACCGAGTCCAGGGACTCTATAGCGTCCTGACTTTTCGAAAAAAAGGCGATATCCTTTGCAGATATCCCCGTTTTTTTTTTCAGCCAGGACAGAGCTTCCTTAATCGCCAAAATTTCCACCTGGAACACATCACAGTGATTTGGAAGACGGAAGGAGAGGCTTAGATTTAGCTTATCTGAGAAAACACCGCCACCAAACCAAGCTATTGGTTTAAGATCCATCTGTATAGAAATGGATAAACTTGTCCTCCATGAAAGCATCCTCCTCCCAGAAGGATTCAGAGGAAAAGGTCGCATGAAAGTCTTTGTCAAACCGAAGTTTAGGTATGATGTAATTAATATTGTTTTAGTGGATTCCTAATGAATTATTTTTCCACTGTGTAGTCGCTTTAAGGCGAATAGCTACTTGCCTGCTGAAGATGGCGATGGGTGTCAAGTGAAACAGAATGCCTAGCTCCGCGGAGGTAGTGGAGCGTAGAGCTGCGCTTATGCATAGACATGCTCTTCTTTGAATTCGGCTAAGTATTCTGCAGTTGACTGCGTAAGTAAATATCGGTCTTATGACCGAGATATACAGTCACTGGGTTATTCGAGGTTGGAGGCCCCATTTATTTCCAATGGCTTTCTTGACGCTTTCTTGAATGTTAGGTTTCCAGTTTAGTTTCCCGTCAAAAATGAGACCCAGATATTTTGCTGTATCGGAAAACACTGAACTGGTACCGTTTATTGAGGTAGGGTCTATAGTTGAACTTTATATTTCCTGGAAAAGAGGACAAGATCAGTTTTATGGAGGTTGACTCCCAATCCACAGCGATCTGCCCAACGGGTTAATCTGTTAAGATTTAGCTGAAGCAGTTCTTTGATGGTATTAAGATGCTTACCTGAGGCGGCTATAGCAACGTCGTCCGCATAGACAATCACCCTGTTGTTCCCATCCGCTTCCAAGTATATCAGCAGTTTATTTACCAATAAATTCCAAAGAAGGGGAGAAAGGACACCGCGTTGCGGCGTTTCTCTACTAACTCATCTTTTAGCAGTCCCATCCAGTTTGGAGTTGATTATCCTGCTATTTAGCATAAGACTGATCAACTCCCCAAGTGAGTGGTCTACTTGCAGATGTGATAACGCAGTCGTGATTGCGGATGTGTTGACGTTATTAAAGGAGCCCTCTATGTCTAGGAAAGCAACCATTGTGTACAGAGAGTAGAGATTGTAGAGATCATCCCATGTGGCAAGTCAATGAATTTTTGACGGGATAAAGTTTAACAAACTTGGTAAGCCCGTCGACCCCGAGCAAAACGTTCTTTTTGCATTCGAATTCGGCAAAGGACCAAGGTAATCTATGTGCAAAGTACAATACAAAAAAAAAAAAAAGATTGCCTTTCATTTCACACAAATTACGAATACTTTCGTTCTTTTCTAAGTCAGAAACAAATGAAAGTATCTTAGGGTCCTGTTTTTGTGCAGCCGCTAGAACCAACTCGAATGATTCATCATAAGCGTGCAATATATTGAATGATTGATTCAACGCATCGACATGAGTAATTTCTTCACTTTTCCTATGTTCGACCACATAACCGAAAGTCTATAGCTCCAAGGCCCATCGAGATATTCGTGGATTCTGATTGGACTGCTCCCAATCCGATTGTGCTGGCATTACAATGAAGTTCGGTTGCACCGTGTGGGCTATATATGGCCAAAACCGGAGATGCAACGATCTTTTTTTTTTAATACATCGAAAGCTTCTCTCTCAACGAACCCAAATACAAAAGCTGTATTAATTTTATTAGATCGTAAGCAAGCAAAATTCTATACGAATTTTCTGGAAAAGAAGCAAAGTCCAATATCTTTTATGGTATTTAAGTTACTCTCATTTGGCCTTATTCCGTTTTCTGTAACTTTATATCCCAAGTACACAATTTCTGATTGCAAGAACTTACACCTGTCGAATCTTAAAAGCAATTCATTCTCAACGACCGTTTTAATAACTGACTTCAAAACGTCCAAAATTTTTTCAAGAGATGATGTTGCGATGAAGATGTCATCCAAATAACTTAATATACACATTTTCTTTCGAGATCAAATCCCCGAACACATACTTTATAAATCTCTCGAAGACAGACGGGACATTTTTTAAGCCAAACCGCATCCGCGTATATTCATATTGCCCCATAGGGGTAATAAAAGATGTGTATTTCATCGAATCATGAGACAACTTAACGTTGTTTTTTAAGATCCAACGTACTGAAATACTTTTTGTTTCTAAGATGTTCAAGACGATCCTCGATTAAGGGTAGTGGATAACTGTGACGTACAGTGATTTCGTTTAACTCAAACAAAGTCCGAGTTCTTTATTCTTCTTTTAAACCAAACTTATGGAAACTACAAAATAATGTAAAATATTATTTTGATGGGCTGCCTTATGTGCATATGGAAGCCTTTGGGTTGTACAATGAAAAGGGATATCTTTAAATAATCTACTGAAAAATCTATTTGTGATAACCTAGATTCAGAACTGAGAAAAACCGGACTAATTATATCCCTGAGCCTTTTCTTAATTTCATCACATATGTTTTCATTAATATCAAATTGAAACTCACCACCTTCTACTACATCAATGTTGAGAATTTGTTGAAACCCGTCAATATCGGTGTTGAACACGAAAGTGGAGTATGATATCTTATGGTATTGCACATAATCTGTGGATCTTGACTGCTGCTTACGAGATTTGCTTTACGACGAGCCAAGCCTGTTTTTCCTATGAAGTCTCTTCCTAGAATGATAGCATAAGTCATTAAAAAGTCTTAAACTACAAAAACATGCAAATTGGTTACTGGACTTTTAAATTCTACAAGCGTATTAATGGCTTCAATAACTTCTAATAAGCTGCTGTTAACTCCAAAGTAGATCTGGTTTGTCTTCTCATGAGTTGATAGTAAAGCCAGCGGGAGAAATCTCTCCTGTATAAAACAAATTGGACTCTTAGAGTCCAAAAGGGTTACTAGGGTAATGGACAATTCCATATATTCATTTTTCTATCTGTAACAGACTTTGCACTCGAAATCGTTATCACTTGGTATCACCTCACTTGTCGCTTGGATTTTTTCACAAACACTTGCATGGCGCTGCAACGTCATGAACGGAATTTTGATTTCGCACTTCATTGCGATGTGTCCACACTGGCCACATTTGAAGCAGATAATATCAATTTTCTAGGGTTGAATTTTCACGTCAAATTTTCATTCGATCCGGCTCTATCTCCTCCAATTCTAGCTCACGTAATTGTTGTCTGAGCCTTTTATTTCCTCCTTCTTCTTACACAGAAGAACTTAGAACTCAGCTCGTCCTCCTCTTCGATGCTCGATTCATCAGTAGACTCACGATCACGTGGTGATATAGAATCATTTGTACGAAGGACTTTGCTGGTCGAAGAAGTCTCTTCGATCAACTTTAAAAACTCTTCAGCCGTGAAATCTTATACAGCTTCTTGAAGACGAACTTTTAACTCGGCCTTAGTGCCAGTAGCTTCCCATCTTAATGTTCTGAGGATACTTTTAAGTTTAGACACTGTTGCAGTCTCTACAAACTGAAGAGTGGCAGTCATTATAAATAAAAAAAAAAAAAATTGTACTTTATACGAGTACTTTAAACTTTTGTAATCACACGTGGATTTCTAGTATAAAAAATGATTTGTTACAGTATATCCAACAATCGAATTTCCAACTATTCTCAAGCTTAGTACAGTTGATCTGCACACCAGATCCTACTTCTGAAAGTTGAAGAAGTATTTGAAGAGGAAAAAAACAAGAATTTTGAGTGTAATAATCTGTTTAATGAGTGATGCTTCCCCGTTGACAGATCTTTTATACACTTATTATGTACAAAATAAATAGAACAACTGGGAATACTGATTCTGTAGCTAGGAATTGGCCGAAAACCCAGATTTGCCGATTCGGTTAATTTTATTTTAATTTTATCACCGACAACACTCCATCCCATTTTGCATAAAATCCTGAGTCACAAAGTCTATACGGTTCAATCGATGCAAGAACTTTACCACACCAAGATTGCTCAAGAGTTCATGGATTTAACAGAAACGTCAAATGGCACATTCATGGCTTTGTTTATAAGCAGAATTGCCGGGTTATACAATGGATTAAGAAAATCCAAAAATAATTGTCGAAACGCTCTCTATTTACTGTTTGTTATTGTTCCTTGAGGTTTATGGGCGGGGGCATCATGGGACCTTATTATTCGAGCAAAAGAATCATAATCAACGAATTTTTATGGGCGAAGCCTTAAAGTGTGGGTGTGGAAGTCATTTCCACCAGCACAGTGACACGTGCCAAATATTGCTCATCAGCCAAATAATTTGCCGAAATGGTGATTAAAATAGCCCGCAAGGATTATGCAATTCAATACCGTACGAGTTATTTTTTTTAGGCCATACTTTTCAGTCAATTAAAGCACTGAAAGCACATTTTGTGAAATAGAGCCGAAAATATGTAAAACTGTGATGAGCTTTTTCACTTAAACAACCTAGGTGTGCAACAGAGGTCGTGGAATCCATTTGGCTTATATTGTTTTTCATTGTTAACCCTATTCTTATATAAGTCTTGCATACATATTGATATCTTAACGCGGTCTTAAAAAGATTTCTGGAAGCTCTGTCCAATAAAAGCTATGGAATTTAAAAAAAATTGCCTTGTCAACTGTCTAAAACCATCTCATACAATATATTTTCATAGTGTGCGATTAATGTAAGTTTCCATGATCGATAGTTGTTGCAAATTGTCTTGTCGACTTTGACTTTTTACAGTGGTAAAAAACCACTGTTAAAACATCATTTTATTTAACAAAGTTGCGAGCCACTTAAATCCAAGGTTTCCAAGCTCATTTTCCAATTTTTAAACATTTCATTTCGAATATTTTTCCTTAGAAAAGAGCCCCGATAAAAAAGCGACTGACTGCGCTTATACGAATGCGCACTTTAAACTTTTAGTAGTGACTTCTTAAGCTAGATGAAATCTTTTTCAAACCTAATTGCAATAAAAAGGAAATGTCTGAAGAAACAACGATTGATCAGATATACCAGCGTTTTTTTGTGAAAATAAAACACTAATTTTTATTGGGAAAGTAAAAAACATTTTATTCAAAGTATTGGCTATTGCTAGCTACACATTTTTCCCATCTTTCAGTCAATTTATGGATTCCACGCCAATAAAACTGTTCGTCTTTTGAATTAAACCAAAAAGTCATTTAATTTTCGACTTACTCGTAGCATTCGAAGTGCTGTTCAGCTAATGCGTGTCCCATCGATGAAAACAAATGGTAGTCGGAAGGAGCCAAGTCTAGTGAATACGGCGGGTGGGGTAGCAGCTCCCAGCCAAGTACTTTGGTTGTACCCTGAACCAGTTTTGCTTTGTGTGCAGTTGCATTGTCAAGAAGCAAAATTACCTTGCCGTGTCTTTCGGCCCATTCTAGTCGTTTTTCGACCAATACATGCTTCAAATTGATCATTCGTTGTCGGTAGCATCTGTATTAACGGTTTCACCAGGTTTTAGGAGCTCGTGGTACACCACACCTTTCTGGTCCCACCAGACACACAGCATTGTCTTCTTTCCGAATCGATCTGGTTTTCCGGTCGAAGTTGATGGCTGTCCCGGATTAACCCATGATTTTTTTCGTTTAGGATTCTAAAAATAAATCCATTTTTCATCGCTAGTAACTATTCGATGTAAAACTGTTTTTTTCTCGTGTCTTTGAAGCAAAATTTCACAAGTGGTTTTTCGGTTTCCTATCTGTCTTTCATTCAATTCATGTGGCACCCATTTTCCAGACTTTTGGATCTTTCCATAGCTTTAAACAGTCAGAAATTGTTTTTAGTGCAACATTTAACATATCTGTTATTTTTTTCTGACTCAAAATGTCATCTTCATCCAATATTGTTTGCAATTCGGCGTCTTCAAACTTTTTTGGTGGTCTTCCACGTTCTTCATTTCTCACATCAAAATCGGTAACTCTGAACCATTGAAACCATCTTTTGCATGTTACTTCTGATGGAACATGATCAGCATATGCCTCAACAAGCTTTCTATGCGACTCTGCAGCACTTTTCTTCAAATGAAAACAAAAAAATTATTGTTTTCCGCTAAGTCATCATTTTCTGGTACAAAAATCAACATTTTTAACACAATGAAAAAATATGATGTTGTTTGCTCAATGATTTGATGTACAATAAATATGTTTGACAGGTGACATAGCAACCAAACAAAAAAAAAAAAAAATGAAGGACCGTTCACAATAAATGTTCCCTATCGAGACATTTGTACCTTGGCGCTCACTTTATACCGGTACACCTAGTATATGCAAGTAGAAAGGACTCGTTTTTTCCACCATAAATATTGTTAAAGATTGGGTTGACCAAAATGTAGTTCATGCAGGATTTTGGTGCATTAGAGTACCACAGACACTCAAGATATATCTACAGCACAAATGGCAAAAAATATATTCCATAATTAACATCGAAAGCGCTCCAAAAGCGCTGAGATATGACCCGACTTGAATACACCAGCTCATTTATTGACAAAACATCAGTGATATCCAACTCAGAAAATTCACTTCTGTTTTCCTTTCAAAAATATTGACTCTATCAGCTTACGTGCTCATCACACAGAAAATTGTAATTAAAAAATTCTTCAGATTAATTCATAATAACAACTGCCATCCATATTACAAGTAAATCCCTGATGGCCAGATGCATTTTATTATTAAAGGAGAAGAAGGTAATGGTAGGATATGGGGACATTGTATATGTTAACTCGTTTCATTTTAGCTTACAAGCACTCTCAGCGCACGAGAAATAGTAGACAGAAAAGTTTATTAATCGATATCCTGTGAACGTTTGTACACGATATACGTATGGTTTGCGGTATATCCTTCCAGTATTTCGGACAAGGAGAATAACAAATGTGAAATTACTTCACAGAGTAGGTCAGCAACCTGCCGCTCATTAAATTCAACAAAATACTCGAATATGTAAGCATGGATACATATGGGCATTGGGTGTATGAAGAAAGTATCTACATATATGTATATTCCGGTTCTTGTGCTGGTCCTTGATGCTCGTACTTATGCTGCTACTGAGACGAGTCATTTTACTTTATTTTATTTACCCAACAGTTTGTACGTGACTACGTGGCTACGTGTCTGACTCATATATGTTATAGGTATGGGTATATGTTGCTAGACAGGATGCAAGTTCCATAGCAGGACATTTCTATATTTACTTACCCTAGGCCAGCTTCAACTTCAACCCCATCGCGCCTGGCCTATTCAATTGCAGCAGGTGAACCGAAAAATTACGTGAGATTCACACCGAGGTATAATTTATGAGAGATGCTCGTACTCGTGCTCGTATGTCATTTACTCGTATTTCCTCTTTTCTCGTTTGCCTCTTTTTGTTTTCTTTTTTTTCACATTTTTTTTTTTTACTACTCGTCCTTACCAGTTTATGCATTGCAATACATAGTCCTCGCCCCGAGTATCTGAGGAAATGTTGAAGATTTTCCTACTCACGTTCGCTTAATTTGTGTGGACGTTGCAAAAAATTTAAACTTTTTTTCCTTTTTATTTTACTGTTTTTGCTGGTCATATTTTTTGCCATTTGCCTTGTGCCTTTGGCCTCTTTGGACGAGGCTTTTTCTTATTACCACCCTGAATGCACGTCCTTTGTTTTGTTGTATTCGCAGTGAACTCGACTTTGTTTGAGTGGCCTATGTATGGGCCAATCAAGGATACAGGGCACTTGGCTACAGCTTCATGGTAGCAATATTCAAGCAACAGGTTGGTGTAAGTGCTTCTGGCGGGTAAGGAGCAGAAATCGTTATTATTGCTTTTTGTATCACTATCGGGCGATAATGATGGATTCAATGGGAATCACTATAGTTCGTGATCGGACTACAGACCAACTAAAGTTTTCTTGGAAATAACATACATGTCTGTGTCTGTATGTCTGAAAATCATGTCTCTCAGGTGAAAAGTATTTCGCAAAATTTTTTTCTTATTTAATATGAGATTTTTCAAAAAATGTCGAATCTAGATTACTCGTATATGTAGGATGCGTTATTTATTTTTTTAATTTGTTATGAAAAACTTTGAAATACAATGAGTAGGTAACCACTTAAGTGTATTAGAAGATTCCTTGAGATTAATACTTCATGGACAGAACTTTACCACTTGATGTGTTGTTTGCTCAAATTGGGGTTTTTACTTAGGGCTAAAAAAGTTAACACTTTATTATTTACTAAATTGGGAGAGTAACATAAAAAAACGAGTATAAATACGATTATATGTATGTTTTTGCGGGATATTGAAAAAGAAAAAAAAAATTAAATACATCGTTTTCATGGACATTAACTGACCAAAGAAACTTCCAAACTCATATTTGTTATGACTTCAGCTAACTCTTATATGAAGTGCTCGAAATAAGTCACAGGGAACCGGACAAAAAGCACTGGAAAGCTCCACCAAATGGGAACTACTACCATATATTCTGAGCAAGAGAAGTATTTTTATACTGAAGTTATTGATAGTTTAGCTCTTTATGATCCAACTTAAGACTTCACGGTGCCGAAGTAAAATTTTTACAAAGCCTACCGAGTACAGGGTTGCTTTCATCCAAATTATTTAATAGATTAAAAGGAATAACCCTTATTATTGGAGATTGTGTCATAGGTGCAAGCGATCATTTTTTGTTTTAAATTGAATCACGCTTACGGGACGAATACGTTCGAATCAATGCAATAAGTAAGATTGCAAGACAACGTAAAAGCCACGCAAGACTTGCGATAAGATGCGAGGTCCAAAGAAATATGAAAACAACGATATTTTATATATGTGATACATTTTAAATATAATACATTGAGGTGTGAAAAATGCTGAATTTCTTTTTCTGAACATAGAAAAAGTTAAATGAAAACAAGGCAAAGAACATACAATATTAAGCGCATTATTAGCATGTTATGTTTGATAGTATACAATGAACGGCAAAAAAACTTCAATTTAATCGTAATTTAAATCCAGGACCTGGGATTTTACTTCTTTCAAAAATGTAAACAAAATTTTTAAGACACGTATTCCTACAAGCAGCATATTGAACATATTTATAAGATATATTACAATTGGTGTAAAGGTTTAAAAAAAAAAGTGCGAAAAGCGGAGGTATCCACGATAAGGTTTATAGAATTTCAAATAATACAATTGTTCAACTGGCGGAATTTTCAGAACCCAAAATAGCTTCATAGAATGGGCTAAGCGTTTAGCATTATAACCTTTCCTTATGGCACATTTGTACAAGACAAACAAGGGCTAAATTTTTAAGCGCCAATTACCTCCAAAAAGCTAAATTCATGCTGTAATTTCGAGTGGAATAATCCAAAAAGTCTATTTTCAATGTACGAGTATTTTACCTACAAATTTTTTTGAGAATATAAAACGTGCGAATGGATGACCTTGGATATTTTTTTTTTCTTATAGGCGAGATGTGATCGAACCAATTCATAGTATTTATTATCTCGATTTTAAAACAATTGGAAACATTGGAAGATAAACTTTTATGATATCTATAATATCTATAATATACCATATAATACATGGGCTGACAAGTGCGTGCCGTTTCTTAGAGGGGGCACCATTTGAATTAAATCCATACTAGACCATTCAGTAAGTACCAACCTTCAAAAGATACGTGTATAAATTTGACAGCTGTCGGACGATTAGTTCTCGAGATATAGCGTTGTGAGTGAAGCAACTTTTGTTATTGTGAAAAAAAATGGATTCAAAGCAATTTCGTGTGTTGACTTATCATTGCTTTTTGATGGGAAAAAATACAGCCGATGCAAAGAAATGTCTTGATAAGTGTTACCCGGACTCTGCACTACCCGAACGAACCATTCGCAAATGGATTGAAAAATTTAAAAGTGGTCATACAAGCACCGAAGATGATGCACACAGTGGACGTCCAAAAGAGGCTGTTTCAGATGAAAACATCAAAAAAGTAAACAGTACGAATGACCGTAAAGTGAAGTTGATCGAGATAGCTGAGGCTCTGAAGATATCAAAAGAGCGTGTTGGATATATCATACACGAATATTTGGACATGCGAAAGCTCTGTTCAAAGTGGGTGCCGCGTTTGCTCACAGTCGACCAAAAACAAAAACGTGTTGATGATTCAGAGGAGTGTTTAAAGCTGTTCAACAATGGATGAAACTTGGCTTAATCACTTCACACCAGAGTCAAGTCGGCAGTCAGCTGAGTGGCGAGCAGGCGACGAACCTCGTCCAAAACGACCAAAAACTCAACAGTCGGCTGGCAAGGTTATGGCATCCGTATTTTGGGATAAACATGGAATAATTTTCATCGACTATCTGCAAAAAGGGCAAATGGCTCGGGAGCTCAACATATCGTTGGAACGGATGCAACACATACTAAAAAATGAGCTTGGGCTTAAGCCATTGAAGTTCCAGAAATCACACGATCTTACACCGCAAGTAAAAGTCAAAAGAGCGAAGGAGTTGTTACGCTTGGACGAAAGTTGTTGCCGAATTTGGTTTTTTCGATGAGTCGCAATTTGTTATCGAGCAATATGTCAACAAACAAAATGACCAAGTTTACTTGCCAGAGAGGTCCTTCGAGAATTTACACCTTCGGACGGCCACCAGAAAGCAGGCAGCACCGATGGTGATAGTTTGGGCCGTCATAACCGACGATGGTCGCTCTCCGCTCGTATTTTTGGATCGTGGCGGCAAAATTAATGCGATCGTATACCATGAAACTGTCTTAGAAGCAGTATTGAAGTCTTGGGCAAACAATCATTTCGGTCGGAGACCGTGGACATTTCAAAAAGACTCGGCGCCGTCTCATAAAGATCGCGTCAACCAAGATTAGTTAAAAAACAATGCTCCACACTTCATTTCTTCGACACAATGGATTGCAAATTCTCCGGATGCAAATTTGTTGGATTCCTCTGTCTGGGGTATTTTGAAGCGAAGGTTGGCACTAAAAAATACCAAAGTTTGGACCACCTCAAACAAGCACTTCGCCGGCCGTCTCAAAGCCATTATTCGCGCCAAAGGTAGACATATTGAAAATTACTGATACAGTTTGAAAATTGATTTATTTTCCAATATTTTTTGTTTTAACACAATAAAATTAATCAAAAAATGAAAAAAATTATAGCATTTTGAAAAGTTGCAGTTCGAGTCAGTCAGGGTGTATATATAAGGGGTGATTCATCATGAGGTTTGATTTTCAATAGACTTTTCTTGACAGATCACGAGTGAATTCTATCAAACTGCCTTAATATTTTTGTTAAGTATTATTTGTCAAGTCATCATGAAAAGACTCACACCATAACAGAGTCTCCAAATTGTTTAGCTGTATTACGAAATTAGAAATGTTTTTCGTACGATTCGAGGAACTGCATAAACGACTTACTAATACCACCCACAAATTTGAGTCCCAGTTTCCATTAGTGGATGATACTCGACCGGTTAGACCACATTCAGCACGTAGTGATGAGTCTATAGCAGCTGTAACTGAGAGTGTACGATAAAACCGTGACGAATCGATACGTCATCGTTCTCAGCAGCTTGGCTTGGCATATTCGACAACTTGGCTTTTTTTACGTGAGGACCTCAGCCTAAAAGCGTATAAAATTTAACTTGTGCAAGAATTGAAGCCAGGCGACTTGAATTTGCGTCATATTTTCAGTAAATGGGCTCTGCAAAAAACTCAATGAAAATCCGGTGTTTTATCGTGAAATTTTGTTCAGTGATGAAGCTCATCTCTGACTCAATGGATACGTTAATAAACAAAATTGCCATATTTGGGCTTATAAGCAACCCGAAGAGTACCAAGAGCTACCACTACATCTATTAAAAATAACAGTATGGTGTGGTTTAGTGACTGGTGGAATCATTGGTCTATATTTCTTCAAAAATGAGGCAAGTCAGAATGTTACCGTCAATGGTAACAGTTATCGCGCCATGTTAACGAACTATGTGCTTTCTGAAATTCAAGCACATAGTCTCGGTGAGCTCTGGTTTCAACAATACGGAGTCATGAGCCATACAGCGCGTGAAACAATGGACTTGTTGAGAAATCATTTTGGTGAGTACTTAATTTCACGTTTTGCTAAATTGACGCTTAGATCGTGCGATATCACACCTTTGGACTATTTTCTCTGGAGATATGTAAAGTCTCAGGTCTTAAGGAATAAGCCAGCTACGATTGTCGCTTTGGAAGCCAACATTACTCGCATTATCCGTAAGATACCAGTCGCTATACTCGAACTAGTCGCCCAAAATTGGACCTTTCGAATGGACCGCCTCAGACGTAGTCGTAGCCATTATTTACATAGTATCATTTTTAAAAAGTAGATGCCATGAATTGTTCTTTTAATCGATAATAAAAGTTTTAAGTTCACTTTCAAATTTATGTATTTTATGTATCAGACCTCACGATGAATCCCTTTATGTATTATATGTATACTTCAAAAAGGAAAAGGAGAAAGATGTCAGACGAAAATGTGGATCAAATCAGTGCTGACTTCAGATGGCGAGGATTTCGATGACAGTTCAGATTATGGTGAGCAAGGTGACATTGATATTGAATATACGGATAGCTCTAGGGCAGAAACTCGAGAAAGTAGTGTGGGTGAACAGAATGAAACTAACTTTGATATTTGTAGTGGAAACTGTTGCGCCCTTAATTCCAGGTTCATTATCTCATTCTAATAATTTAAAAAACGAAGAACACAATTTGTTTAGAGATCGTCCATACGTGCCTGAATTAATATTCTCTAAGCAGCAAAAGCTACTAGTGGATGTTCCTGATACAGAATTAGAGTTTTTCAACCTAATACTGACTTCAGAATTTTTGGATTTTATGGTGGAAAGAATGAATGCCTATGCTGCTAGACGACGACCCAGGACAGCAGTATTTCGCAGAGAGTGGAAGGATGTCACACAGAATGAACTCAAAATTTTTGTGGGAGTATTGTACCATATGGGAAACATTCGAATAAATTATGTGAGAAGCTTTTGGAGAACTGATTTCTTATTCAAACCAGACATATTTTCAATGCAAATCAGTCGAATCAGATCTTTATTTCTTATGAGAACTAGGAATTTCAGTGGTCTTGGCCCAAATGATAACTTAGTAAAAATACGACCAATACTATAATCGACTATTTCAATATTTTTTTTCCAGAAAAGGAACTTTCTATCGACGAGTTAATGGTTCACTGGAGAGGTTGACTTTGCTTTAGACAGTATATTAAGAATAGGCGACATAAGTATGGAGTAAAGTTCTATATCTGGAGCAGCTCAACTGATCTCGCTCAAAAACTAATGGTTTATGAGGCAAGCAAATCAAAGGAGTGCGGGGGGAAGGAGCACAGTTCTAATGTAGTACTTAGGGATATGTCATTCTGTTTACATGAATAACTTTTACAATTCCGTATCTTTGTGCACAGACCTCTACTTCTCCAACGCTTATTCCGCTGGTACTTTAGATCAAATAGAATTGAAAACCCAATAGTAGTGATTAAAAAAAAATTAAAAGAGGTGAAGTTATAAGTAGATTTACAAAAGAAGGGATCAGCGTATCTTAATGGTTAGACAAAAGGGAAGTTATCACAATCTCAAGGTTATTTGACGCCACAATAGTAGAAATTACCGAAAAAAGAGGAATTAGAACAAAACCAAAAGTTATTGCTAAACACAATAAGTTTATGAAAGGGATAGTTAGTAAAGATCAAATGCTATCACACTACGCATCAACCAGGAAAACGTTAAGATGGTACAGAAAGATCGGGAATTACATACTGCAATTAATGATGAATAACGCATTTTTTCTCTACAGTACATTTTTTCCAGGAAAAAATTATCTTTGCACGACTCCAGACTGGAAGTTATAAAAAAAATCCAACAATATAAAGAGGTTCCAGCTATTGTTCCCCCAAAGAAAAAAAAAAGAAAAACTACTTCTTCCAGAATTAGTTGAACACGACAAAAAAAACCAAAATGATGAGACGTTGTTCTTTTTGTTCTAAAGAAAAAAAAAAGACAATCCAACATTTATTATTGCCCTGATTGCCAAGGCCACGCGTTTTGTTTGACTCCGTGCTTTAGAAATTACCACGAGGATTAAAAAAATTTTAAGACATTCAAGAGTTATGAGGCGCCAGAAAATTTGGAGAACCCTGAGGAACATTTAATGTAATCTAATTATGTTCTTTTCATCTATATTATAAAATAATTTTTTTTTTCATATAATAAAAAAAAAAAAATCTTTTATACATAAAATTCTAATATAACATAACTATATGTTTAACTGTTTATACCAAATATAAATTTTTTTAAACATATTTCGTTGTAATTTAAGAGTAGAACCAAGACACACTGCATGTGTCACTCCTTCTAGGGGACTATATGGTATGTGGTTCCAATGGATAAGGAAATTTTCAAGGCTTAAGTCTCGTCGGGTCTGAACGTGTTAAGCTAGAAAATTCAAAAGTCAAGATGTGCATAGAAGAATCAAGGATGGATTAGCAAGTAGAATAAGCTTTTGTGGCAAAACGAATTATTGCTCATAATGGCGCACGAGATAGGAAACATAGAAAATACTTTAGATAAAAGGGAGCGTCATAAGAAAACAATGGTCCTCGTAAACAGGAAAGGCGAAATGGTCAAACAACAATTTTAAAGACGGAGAGTGGCAGTCGGTTTCTAGATCTTGTTCATGTCAAGTGGTTTCTTGATTCACTTCATCTTCATCTTCATCATTCCATCTTCACAGATGGTCTTCTATATAGTACTAGACATTAACCTTTACTTCTTTTACTTTAAGTCTGATGTGCATTGGGTAAAGGTTTTTGTATGGTTGCTGACACAAAGGCCTGTGAAATGCGAATGGGGGGCGAGTTCACTGCTGTAGCTGATCGTGGAGTGAAAGGATTATTAAAGCAGACTTTCCAAGTGATTTTTTTCAAAAAAAAATTTCAATTCCGGAAAGACACGCCAGCAGCAATTGTGTCATTAGAACAAAGTAGAAGCAAAAAGTCTTAACGAGGCATGCAGTCCCAGAAAAGAAAACATTTCTTCTATGAGATGTGTATTCCATTTAACTCAAGCACGAGTAATGACCGATGACATACATCTTACACACCTACTTTGTTATTTCAAGATTACCATTGCAGTTACCAGTTACTGTCTTAAAACATATAACATGTTCGTGATTTTTTAACCAGTTGGAAGACTAATGTCAAACCAGATATGATTCGCCGATGAACTTGCTAGGCAAGGTTAAGAAGAGAGTTTTTTAGGACTCGAACCTGCGTTAGGTCTGTCTGCTTCCTCGGTTAGGCTTTCCGTTGACAGTTGTGTTTCATATGAGCACAACAGCAGATAGCATGACTCTCCAGGTTGCAGGCAGACCAAACGATTGCTTCCTGACGTCTCTAAGAGGTCAGCGGTCTTCCTATAGTCCCCCAGTAGGAAAGACTGCAGACTGCTTAGTGGCGTCATGACGGGGCACTATACTTTTGCGTAGGTAGCACTTAAATGTACTGGCCATAAACGGTGCAATATCCTGTGACGCTTGCTGCGAAAGCGATTAGGACACCACCAAATACTACCTCTGTGAATATTTGGCTTACGCTCACATCGGGTACTCGTCGTTAAAGGATGTACTAGTCTTTCATCAAAAGACTGATATAACATTTCTTACTCTGGGTCTGATGTGAATATTCATGTGCCCAAAGAAAGAAAGCAAACATTGCATGTCAAGGCTCTTTGTTCATTACATAGATGACTTCAAAGCCTTCAGCCTCCATATACTCGTAATTACTAAGAAAATAGAAGTAGGTGATAACGAAGTTATTTATTTTCGTAAAAGAAATTTAATCTTTCTAATACTACCGACGGATATTTCTGTTTGAAAAACTAAAACTATAGTAGAAATGCCTTAAAGCTCCTTCTGACCACCGGGTACAGATGCATTAGCTGTTTCGGGCAGTTTCAATACATTTTTTATGTAATAAAAATAAAAACTCTAAAGATTAAATTCTTTTTGCTCTTATAATTAAAGTGGTTTTCCTGTAAGTTCAATAGTTTTAGATGTGCGTTCTGGTTAATATGAACGACTTTCTTTTTGTTAGCTCGGAACCTAGGAAGAGAAATAAATGGGTATATGGAAGAAACAGAAACGAACGATTTTGATGAATCCCTATTGCAGGGCACTTTTGCGCAAAAACGCGTCGATGCATACTATAAAATCAAGCGAACACAAAGGAACAAAATGTTTACTATCCAATCTATCTTCATTTGAGATACTCCAATTAAAAAAAAAAAAAAGTCACACGGTATATGCGATCAGTAGAAATCGGGTTTTGTTTTCCAATATAATTATCTGCAAAGTTTGGCTTCTACGAATCTGACAGTTCTGTTAAAATTTAATTGATTTGACGGTTTTTACAATTCCTGTCCAGAGAAAAATCTCGTGTACAAATTCATAGGAATCGGCAGGGTGCGGAAATGAATAACTCTCTCAAATATGTTCTCTTTCACAAATTTTTCCTCGCGGAATCCGGTTTTTATAAGAATTAAATCTTCATTAGTTTGGCTTGTTATTATTTTGTTACAATTTATTATCTGCAATGAACTCACTTCTTGTATAGGGTTTTCCAATAGGGACTTGACAACTTTAAATTTAATTTGTGAACGCACTCTTTCACTAATCATCAAACTGTCACAGTTAATTTATTCAGTAAACTCAACATTTTCATCAAGGTAACGATGAACGAGCACTAACGAGCAACGTCTGTAAATTATAAAAATTTTCTACAAATATTCGGAGTCGGTGACTGCAACTTTAACTCCAATTTTTGGTCGTAATTTTCGCCCTAGTAGACAGGCAATAACAAGTTTAGTGCAAAAATTTGAGTCTACATATTCGTTTTGGGATGTTGCCGTGTCAGTGAGACAACGGGTTAGTCGAAGTTTCGAAAATATCGCTACCGTTCAAACGTCCGTAGCAAACGATCCAAATCAGTCAATTCTACGGCGTTCTCAAGAATTGGACATCGCTCAGACCACATTATGGTGTATTTTGCGTAAGGATCTTGGTTTACACCCACTTACAAGATCAAGCTGACTCAAGAATTTGAAGCGACGTACGTTCTCCGATTGGGTTCTGGAGAAGATGCGCAAGATGATGAATTTTATCGCAAAATCATCTTCAGTGACGAAGCTCATTTTTGGCTCAATGTATTCGTCAATAAGCAAAATATGCGTTATTGGTCTGGTGAAAACCCACATGTGCTTCATGAATCACCACTTCATCCACAAAAAATAACTGCTTGGTGGTCAGCGTTATCGCGCCATGATCACCGATTATTTTTGGCCCGAATTGGAAGATATGGGCTTGCACGACATGTGGTTTTAACAGGATGGTACCACGAGCCACACAGCACACCCTACATTCGATTTATTGAAGAGTAAGTATGGTGAGCGTGTTATCTCAAGACATGGGCCAGTCGATTGGCCGCCTCGTTCGTGCGATTTAACGCCGGTTGAATATTTTCTGTGGGGCTACGTTAAGTCATTGGTTTATGCCAACATACCGACGACGTTGAAAGAGCTCAGAGCCAACATTGAACGCGAAATAGCGGCCGTTTCGGCCGAAATGTGTGGCCGAGTTGTTGAAAATTGAGTCAAACGAATCGACCGCTGCAAACGTGCCCGCGTTGGCCATATGAACGAAGTGGAGTTCCATTCATAAATGTTTTGATTGTACTTGAAGCCAATAATAAAGGTTTTGAAATATCTCAAATGGTTTGCCTTTTATTTAAGAAAAAAGTTGTCAAGTCGTTATTATAAAACCCCATATTTTCTTTGTGCTGGCACGCATTAGGACGCGTGCAACTTCATTGATGATATCGCGACAATGGGTGGTTCGTAGCTCCCTTACGATGGAAATTCAACTCCTACATTCATATGTATGTTTAGTACACATCGAATACCTGCCAGGCATTGATCTGAACTAAGATGAAATATTTAAATCCGTATTTAAATACTGCTCACATAGTTAGATGAATTATACAATAGTCCTTCGCATATGTTAAAGCTCTTTCAGCTCTTAGGAAAATAACTCAACAGCCACACAGTGTTGTTATACACTTTCGTTCAAGACACGGCACTATATGATTCTAAATGAAGACCTCTGTTTTATGAAAAGGGAAGTCATTATTTAAGTGGGATAGCTTCCTTTATCCTTGTCACGCATACACACACTCCTCCTGTCTGCTATTAAGAGAGACTTAACAAATATTTAATTACATGTTTATCGACCGTATGCCTTTACTTAGGCGTGGATTCGTATCCATGGTATGTTAATCAACATTTGCTCGCAATTTGCGTGCTAATACGAGTACTGTTCGTAGTTTCCTGAGGCACTATTTTTCTTACGAGTATGCGGTGCTGGAAATGGATTCTTTCAAAAGCCAGCATCAAGTCATTAAGTGATCTGTTGCGGGTGCGGATTCCGCTTTTGAGCAATTACCAACGCCAACATAACCCTATCCATATCTACGTATATAGTATACGCACCCATTTTAATTGTGACTTTGGGAGGAAGCAGTCTGAAAATAAAGAGAATGAAGTATGGGATCCGGCGAACGATGTCAAAAACAATTTCCTCGCGAACATGGTGAACTGTTTCCCTTTGTTTCGAGAATGAAAATTAAGTTATGCCAGCATGCAGTAAATTCAGGTCTTGGAGCGAGGAATAAGTCACTAGAAGCCATCAAAGGAGCAAAGGGCATCTCTTTTCTCTTGGAAGACCTAAGGAACATGGCTTTTGCGGGAGTCGTTGGAAAAGCGTTTTTACGAAAAGCATCTAAGAGCAAATATACGAGTATGTATGTACGTACGGATACCATAACTCGAACCCGCACATGAATACTTGTAAAAGTTCTCGACGATGATTTAGAATGTATCCGTACTTGCTGTGGAAATTTGGTTCTTTCTTTTGAAAATATCTCTCCATTTTTTGCATGAGCATGTATGGTGGATTTAGAAACTCTTGCTGTTGCCATGGTATATATACCGTATATCTAATGTGTTACTTACTGGTACTTTGTGAGTTAACATTTTGACTGGATTGTACATTAAGCTCAGAAATTCATGCGTGCTGAAATGAAGGATATTGCTATCGCTTGCGGACTCAAAGTGTGGTTTTGCATTGATGGAGTGCACTTTGATGCTAGAAAATGTACTTCGTCATCGTTTGGACAATAATTTGATTTAGGGTTCTTGTTAAACATAAAACTAATTGACTTGTACTTTACATATGAGTTTTTGATCGGAATTGTAATGAAAGTGTCAGATTCATTGTTTGGGAGTAGGTAAATTACGTAGATAATGGACTAGCAAGACTTGTAGTACCTACATTTTACATTCTTGTAACTTGACATTTCAGGATTTTGTAATTATCATTGGCATTGAGTGTGTTGAATTAGGTTCGATAGACAAACACAGTGTTTCCAAGTGCATCAACAATTACATTCGTACAATGCAGCAGCATCACTATGTGCTTAGTGACAAGGTGTTTTTAATGTATCAACTTTTGGTACGATGTAGTTGCATATATTGATGTTGTGAACCTACTTTCCCTCTTTCTGTTCTTTAAGGTAAAGGTTGAGTGCACCCCTCAGTTCCATTACGAAGGACTGTAGACTTTTCTGAGCTATAGACTGCTGATTGGAATGCCTTTGAATATAAGTTGTGCTCCAAAAAAAAAAACTATAAGCTGTCTATCGACATAGATTCACGGAGAAAATGCATTCAATGTAAAACACTGCCTTGCGTTTCGGTGGCTATGTAGAACTAAAGGAAAGGTAAAGAAAAGATAGAGAAAAGATATATTACACTGAATACTATTTTTTTATTGTTAAGCTGGTAGATTGACTACATTTTTTGCTTGTCCGTTTTCAGCATAAATATAAACATCAGAGGAACACTCGAAAATTGTGCCCTTGCACTAACGGCATGTCAGTTTGAATAAGTGGTATTCGTTAAAGAAGTACGTCTTCACTTAAATAAGTTTCATTCAGAATTGCTGCTTCAATTAGATTGTTCATCAATTTTCTAACTACTAATCGTGTGCCAATGTATAACTTTGGCTGATTGATATTTCGGAGTAATTAATTTGGCACTCTAATTTACAAATTCAGAATATGTGAAGGTAATCCGGGAACATCGATAGAAGTATTCACTACTCCTACTTCACATTGGTTCATCAAGCAGTCAATGGATAAATATGTCACTGTATCTCCTGCGATTCTGTTTAAAATTATGTTGTTTATATTGTGTACTTTGACATTTTCAGCCGCTAGAACTGCTCTTCTTCTCAACTTTGCATGATTTCGATAATTTGTTTCGATGCTTTGGAAAACCTACTAATTCTTCTTTTGAATTCTCGATACTGCATAAATTACCGGGTGACCAGATAGCATTGACAGTTTTTCCAATTGTTATGTTTCATCAGTTATCAAAGTTACCAATGATATACAATACAGCTGTCGAAATATTCACTTATGTTTGCCATTTCATCATGCATCGTTTTACGTTTGTCGAACGTGCGGTAATTATTTAAAAATATTATTGAAATTTCGGCTCAGCTCAGCTCTGGCTTAGCTTAGAAATACGCAACGTGAATTTCGTCGTGAGGTCGGTCATTATCCTGGCTTCAGTTTGCAGGCAGTTCGTCGCACTGTAGAAAAGTTTGAGTGTGAGTACACCCTTTTCAAACGTATGCCGCCAACTAAATAGTGATTGCTGCGAAATTAAGAAAACATACAATAGCTCCTGTAGCGGCCAGTATCTAAAAAGACCCAGAAATGTCAATTTGCCGCCTATAAACTGAAGTCAACACGGCTTATTTTGCGACTGGATTTAGGTCTGCATCCGTATAAGGTTGTGCTGACGCAAGAATTACAGCCAAATGACCATGGACAACGCCGTGAGTTTCCTAAATTCCTACTGCTTATATCTGGTCACCATTTAAATGAGAAAAGAAGTTTTCCTGTAAGGGTGCCGTTACTGACCCCAAATACTTGTCTTAAAAATATGTCAGCTAGCTGTTAGCGGTTTGAAATTGAACTCTCATATTTGTTAAATGCATTTTTTTAACTGTGATCCAAAAAGTTGAATATTTCAAGCGAGCATACTATTCATCTGCTCGTGTTGTGCGAGGTATAACTGGAAGTGTTTGCCTGAAGTCACCGGATAGTAACACTAATGCTCCACCAAGTGGAACCTGATTATTTCGCAAGTCTTTCAACGTATGTACAATGCATCTTGTGAGCCATTGTGACTTTACACTTCTGCTCTTCCTCCGGTCATCAACGTGGCAGCAATGCCTGAAGAAGCAAGAGCTAACGCAATATTGTTATTTAGCCGGAATCGAGGAACTTAAGAAGGTTTTCCAGTTCTACCTGGAGCATCTAAAAAATAAACTCCACCAGATTAGTTGTATGATGGTATCAAATGCTATCCTTTGTTCAGAAAGGAGTTTCGGTGTATTTTCTTGGAACAACAGCTGTAAGTCATTTCTATTTTATGGTTGCTCCCTGACCATTTTTCTGCCGAATGTTGCATTGAAGTTAATTGTTATATTTAACAAATCATAATTTTTAATTGTGCAACAAATTACAAATTAGACTACAACATTTAATAACGAATCAATTCCTTCAAAATTAAAGGAGAAGAGAAAAGATTTTAATTTATTCACAAAAACTGATTCACCTCTCTCAGACCGACAGGTAAACTATTAAATAAAAGTGGCACAGTGATCTTGTAGAAGAGTGAAAAATGTGATTTCTATGGTCTGTAAATTTACTAAATTCTGGCTTTTGATACGTAGTTTGAGGGACTCATACCATCTTGAGGAATAGTGACTGGAGCAATCAAAAAATGCTTTGAAAACTTTATAAAAATATAGGTGTTTTAGAGGAAGAGCTTTAAATCTCTTGAATAATTCAAAACTATGGGTTCTACAATTAACTTTGCAAATAATACGTATCGCATGTTTTTGCTTAGTAAGCAGTGAATCAATTTTATTGAAATGAGTACCACCAATCAATTCAACATATTATAGACTATTTTTTAAAATATATTGACTACAGTAAAAGTTAAGGTGATAGCTTTGCCTCAAAACGTAAATCAAATATTTGGACAATATTTGAGAGGTGTGTTCTTTCCAACTTAACCTGCTATCCAAAATTATTCCCAAATATAAGTAAAAATAGTTTTTTTTTCAGAATAGGATAAAGTGGTATCGTCATTAAACGCTGTAATTTGACCTTTGAAAAAGCTGAACGAAAAGTGAATTTACAAAATTTAAAAATAGGATAGGTCCCAAAACTGAACCTTTTGGAACACCTAAGTTTTATGTTTTTCCTAACTTAAAAAATCACGAATTTTAACTTTTTGTTTACAATCTCTTAGATAAGACGCAAACCAATCATAAACAGCCCCTCGAAAACCTATCTTAAACAGTTTTTGTAGCAATAAAGTGTGGTCCACCATGTCAAAAGTCTTGGTTATATCTATAAATAGAGTCGCAGCAGTCTAAGACTCATTCAAACTTTGATAAAGCTCACTATAGTACACAATTTCAAAGCTGCTTATTCAGTCGAAGAAGGAAATTAATTTTGTCCAGAAAAGATAACATTCTGTTTTCACACCTTTTTCAAAAACTTTAGCGAAGGCTGATAAAAGTGAAATTGGACGGTAATTGTTAAGACGCGTAGTTTCACCTTTTTGTGCATTGTCAGCTTAAGTGCATCTGGAAATACTCCTTTTTGTATACTTAGATTAAAGATATGCATTAATACGTCAGAAGGGTTCTACGAAATATTCTTTAAAATTTTACTGGAAATCATATCACTTGATGTTGAATTAGACGTTTTAAGAGACATTATACATAATATAGGGTTTTCTAATAACGACTTGACTACTTTTATTTTAAATAAAAGGCAAACCATCTGAGATATTTCAAAAACTTTTAATTGGCTTGAAGTACAATCAAAACATTTATGAATAAAACTCGACTTCGTGGGAACGTTTGCAGCGATCGATTAGTTGGACCCAATTTTCAACTAGTCAGCCACACATTTCGACCTAAACGGCCTCTATTTCGCATTCAATGTTGGCTCTGAGCTCTTCCAACGTCGTCGGCGTGTTGGCATAAGCCAATGACTTAACGTAGCCCCACAGAAAATAGTCAAGCGGCGGTAAATCTTACGAACGAGGCGGGCAATCAACTGGCCCATGTCTTGAGATAACACGCTCACCATACTTACTCTTCAACAAATCGATTGAAGCGTGTGCTGTCCGGCTTGTGGCACCATCCTGTTGATGGTCCATGTCCATATCTTCCAATTCGGGCCAAAAATAATCGGTGATCATGGCGCGATAACGCTGACCATTCACATTAATGTGACGATCTTTATCGTCGACGAAAAAATATGGCCCAATAACGCTGCCGGCATGCAAACCGCACCAAACAGTTATTTTTTGTGGATGAAGTGGTGATTCATGAAGCACATGAGGGTTTTCACTCGACCAATAACTCATATTTTGCTTATTGACGGACCCATTGAGCCAAAAATGAGCTTCGTCACTGAAGATGATTTTGCGATGAAATTCATCATCTTGGCGCATCTTCTCCAGAACCCAATTGGAGAGCGTACTTCGCTTCAAATGGTCCATTGGCTTCAATTCTTCAGTCATCTTGATCTTGTATGTGTGTAAACCAAGATCCTAACGCAAAATACGCCATAATGTGGTCTGAGCGATGCCCAATTCTTGAGAACGCCGTGGAATTGACTGGTTTGGATCGTTTGCTACGGACGTCTGAACGGCAGCGATATTTTCGACACTTCGACCAACCCGTTGTCTCACTGACACAGCAACATCACACAACGAATATGTACACTCAAACTTTTGCACTAAACTTGTTATTGCCTACTAGGGCGAGAATAACGACCGAAAATTGGAGTTAACGCTCTTAAAGTTGCAATCACCGACTCCGAATATTTGTAGAAAATTTTTATAATTTGCAGACGTTGCTCTTTACTATGATGAAAGTGTTCAGTTTACTGAATAAATTGACAGGGACAGTTTGATGATTAGCGAAAGAGTGCGTTTACAAATTAAATTCAAAGTTGTCAAGTTGGAAAACCCTATATCATAAATTTCTAATAACGAAAAAGGTTTAAGGAAAAAGCTGTCGACGTTAAGGGAATAATAAATAATACTATCTGAATGTTGAGACTTATATTAGAAAAATTATTATTAAACAGATTGACCAGTACAAAAGGGTCTGCAAAGCTTATTTTAACACGTTTTTAGCCTAATATTGTTGGAATGCTTTTTAATTTTAACATGGAGCTTGTTCTTTAAATTAATTTTTTTTAAATAGAAATATGTTCATCCACTTTTTAATGGTATTAACTTTTTATTATTATTATTAAAACATTGACTGCTGTCTGAGATGTGATGTTGAAATTTTTGCAATAAGATATCAAACGCAATAGATGGATTATTTTCTCTGTATACTTCTTATTAAAATTCATAGGTCAGAGCAGTATTAAGTGCAGAAAAATCTGTGTTTTTAAATGAATTTGCGCAAGAGGGCTTGTTCCTTTCAACACAACACTTTAACTGAATTGTGGTTAAGCTATGATCAGTTATCTTAAGATCATATACTTCTGTTTTACAGTTGACAACATTATTTCTATGGAATTTAATAAATATATGATCTAAGCAAGAGAATAAAATATTTATATTATAATCCCCTAAGTGAATTTCGTTTTTACAACTTAAGGAGTCCAAAGACTCCAAAAATTCCATCAAAAAGGCGTTGACAGTCAATAAATGCAACCTGTATACTCCAACAAAACTGTATTGAATCCCAGAAAATTTAAATTTAAACAAATTATATCTGCGCTTTTAAGAACAGGTTTTAATACCTGACATTCAATGTCACTCCTATTAAAGATCGCCACTCCACCAGCTGAATAAGAATTATTTCAATTTGGCACGAATAAATAGTTGGGAGTATGAAAATTAGAGACTTCGTTTTCATAAATCCAAATTTCAGAGACAAATATGAAATTAGGCAAGAGATGCAAGATACGCAAGAAAAACATCGAAATTTGTACGTAAACTACGAATGTTTTGATGAATTACTGATAAGTCTGAATAAGAATCTATGTAAGAATGATTTATACTGTCATTTATAGAAATGCGGGATTTGCTGTTGTTAGCAAATAGTTTAAATTTCTTTTCTCTCGTAGTTAGCATTACTTGCTTTTTCTGCAAGAGAGAGGTGTATAGTAGTTGCATTACTACGGTCATTGCTCTTATTTTTTTTTGTACTTTATAAAGCAAGATTCAAATGTCATTATTTCCTAAATATGCTCCCACATCGTCCGTTAATAGTTTAATGACCTTTCTCCCACATGTAATTGACATGTCCCAATAATCGTCGTTTTCCCCCAAATAAGTGCCTCGCATGCACTTCGATACGTATTATGTACTCTTTTATTCACTGTCCGTAAATGTATAAATGATGTTGGGCCACGAACGGTAACCAGAAGCAACGTATATTCTTCCTAAAAAATTTCATGAAAATATTCTAGGTTGTTCAACCTTTGTTTCAAAAAAAAATTTTTTTTTTTTGTATTTCAAAATTCTTCCGTATTGCGTTCCAAGTGTAATAAGTCGGAATGTCTGCATACATCAAAGTTCTTGCAAAATCATCTATTTGACATAATAGAAAAAAGCTGTTAATGTTATGTTCGGTTGATTTGTTGCTGTGTCCTATAAGTTCCATTGTTCCGTGAAATACACTCTCTGTTTGTTTTTAAGATGGACAGCAAGATGAACGACAGTTGGTCCCTATCGTGGATTGGAAATCCTAACATACGTCACGCTGATTCATAGCTTCTGATATATCTCCCGATTTGATAATGAGAGATTTCATCTGAATTACTTCTCGTTAAAATTCTAAGCACGACCATATCGTTGCCTTTGTTGACGTATTTACAAATGGATTTTATGGATTTCACAGAATTGGAATACTCAATGCTGATATGTGCTTTAAAAGTTTTTTTTTTAATAAAAGTGGTGAATATGGAGCAACCAAACGATTACCAACTTTAAAATAATGTCCTTTCACTTTTAAAATAATTGCTTTTCTATTTCTTCGTCGAAATAATGGTAACAATCATTGCCAGTAATTATGTCTTTTGTATATGTACGCAAGAACAAAAAAAAAAAAAAAACTTTTTTTTTATGATTTTTTTCTGATAAGGTAAGGAGTGATTCATGGTGAGGTTTGATTTTTAATAGGCTGTTTTTGACAAACAGATTTGTCAGTTTTGTTCAGTATCGTTTGGCAAGACTCACACCTCAACATCGTCTCCACATTGTTCAGCTATATTATAAAAATCAGCGTACTGTGAGAAATGTTTTTCGTGCGATTCGAGGTACTTACAGTGCGCATAATCGACCTACTGAAACTACTATTGCCAATGCCATTCGCAAATTTGATTCCCAGTTTACATTAGTGGATGATACTCGACCGGAGCTGAGAGTGTACGCGAAAACCTAATGAGTGGCATATTCGACAACTTGGCTTTTTTTACGTGAGAATCGCAACCAAAAAGGGTACAAAATTCAACTTGTGCATGAACTTAAGCCAGGCGAGTTGAATTTGCGTCATATTTTCAGTGAATAGGCTCTGAAAAAGCTCAATGAAAATATGGTGCTTTATCGTGAAATTTTGTTCAGCGATGAAGCCCATTTCTCGCTCAATGGATACGTTAATAAACAAAATTGCTGTATTTGGGCTGATGAGCAACCCGAAGAGTACCAAGAGTTACCATTACATCCATTAAAATAACAGTATAGTGTGCTTTATGGGCTGGTGGAATCATTGGTCCATATTCCTGAAATTCAAGCACATAGTCTCGGCGAGCTCTGGTTTCAACAAGACGGCGCTACGAGCCATACACCGTGTGAAACGATGGACTTGTTAAGAAATCATTTTTGTGAGCACTTAATTTCACATTTTTCTACGGTAAATTTGCCACCTAGATCATGCGATATCACACCTTTGGACTATTTTCTCTGGGGATATGTAAAGTCTCAGATCTTCAGCTACAATTGTCGCTTTTAAAGCCAACATTACTCGTGTTATCCGCGAGAAACCAGTTGCTATGCTCGAACGAATCGTCCAAAATTGGATTTTCCAAATGGACCACCTCAGACGTAGTAATGCCAATATTTACATAATATCATTTTTGAAAAGTAAATGCCATGAATTTTTCTTTTAACCAATAATAAAATTTTTATGTTTCTGTTCAAATTTATGTTTTTTTATTTACATTATTAATTAAACTTCGATTGAATCACCCTTTATTTTATTTTACAAAAAGTACAGGTACGTTTAGTGGCAACATCTAAGTTTATAAGATTTGTAAAGATTTGTAAAAATATCTATCTGGTGTGCTCTTGAAGATGATCTCCTGAAGGTCCTCCAAGAAAAGTTGATCGATATCTCCGGATTAGTTCATTTGAAATCAAAAAACCTTAAAAATTCTCAGTGGATAGATATAACTAGGTATTGATTGAAGGAATAATCGAAATTTTGATTTTTGACAAATGGCGACTGCAACGTACAATTGTACGTTAAAATTAAATTTCCAAAATCTTATTCCTTTGAATAAGATCAGATCAGAATATATCTGAGAATTTCAGGTCGATCAGTTTAGTCGTTTTTTTAGAAATCTTGATCACCGACTTCAAAAACATAGTTTTGAGAAAAACGTATTTAAAGTTTCGGAAAAAGTTAACACACAGAACATTTTTCTTTTACTTACATGAAGTCATCTATTCCTGAACCATAAGATGACCTCTCGTAGCATCAGCAGCTTTTAGTGTCTAGAGTTGATGTTGTCTACGAGACATTCTTTCCGCTCGCGTACTCCCATGCCCTCTAAATTATATAAATATTATGACGCGCTCTGCATCCTCTTTGTCAATTAACAGTCGGAGACGTCCTTACAAACATATCTCGTTTATCTCAAAAAGTATTTACCGAATCGATTTAAAATTTGTAGCGAATATAGTCATGTATCTGTACAAATTAAATTATTTTTAGTTTATTTAGTTCAGAAAAAACTTTTTATTTTTTCAACTTTACCGTTTCACGGTCACTTTACAACTAAACTAATAACATATGTACAAAGGCGCTTAATCAGCAAAATCATATTCGTTGATTCAGGTGAGATCTGAGGAATGTGTCTGCATGTGTAAGGTGTTGGGCTACGAGTACTTGCAATTTCCCATGGGAACTTGATTATGAGATGTTGGTGTGATCATCTAATTTAGCGTGTGGCGCGTTAAATCCTCTGCCCTTAAGATCGGATGTCCTCGTTCGATGACTTTGACCTTCCAATGGTGGTATGCGTAGGGCTTCTTTCAGCGGGAATTGGGGGTATATGCTCTGCTTCATGCTTATTGCATTTATTTAATTTTCTTCGTATTTTATTAGCAAAAGTGGTTACCAAAATGAGTTAGATTAGAGTTAGATGAGTTAGAGTTGTTTCTGGTTTCTAGCAATTCCATTTTTGATGTGCCCTTAGCGTAAGTTGTTTTAACATTTCTAATGAAAGGACTTCTTCTGTCTTAGTTATAAAGGCAGCAGGCATCTGTTGGAGGAAGATTACTTCGTTATTTCTTATTTCCTTTCCCTCGATCTGAATGGTTGCATTGATGTGGTGGATAACGTATGTGCCACTTAGTTCCAATGTTTCGTTATTAATGGAAATTGGTTTAGAATGAGTATTCCTGATGATATCTCTTCTACAGTAGATATGTGCTGATTCTTGACACTTGATTAGGTTTGGAATACAGATAGGCGAGCTTAAGTCTACAATATTATTTCTAACATATGGTTAATTTATTATAGTTCTTACAACTATTCAGTGTTCCGTGTATTTTGTTTTGAAAATCTAAAACCGATTCATATTGAATTTTACTTATTTTATCATTTTGTTTAACAGTTTTAATTATTAAGGCAAATCTAATATACCATATAAACTATATTTTTATTGTTAGCTGCTATCCTTATAAAGTATTCTATATTTTCGTTTTTATTTATAATTTCGGTTACATTTATTTCATTATTTAATAATATTAATGAATTTATGTATTACGTTGACTTTATCCCAATGAAATGCATATGCAATGTTAACTATTTCTTCTTTGATTAATTCTAGTTTATATTTTATTCTTAATACTAAGTTGTTTTCAATATTTTCATTTTCTTTAAACATTTTTAATATATAATTAGTTGCACTGGTTATCTCATTTATTTTTTCTAAAGTTACTCTATTTTTAATTAACTGATTACACTGGTCAACAAAAAAATATTTATTTTTTACTCGGAGATAAAATTAAGTGATTCATAATCGTTGGAGTTTATAGAATCAGGAAAACTATATAAAATAGCCAGGTCACATCGGGATTTTGTGAGAAAACGCTTTTTTGAATTTAAGAATTTATCCAAAAATATAGGGTTTTCCAACAGGGACTTGACAACTTTGAACGAATTTGTGAACGCACTCTTTCACTAATCATCAAACTGTCACTGTCAATTTATTCAGTAAACTCAACATTTTCATCATGGTAAAGTACACTAACGAGCAACGTCTGCAAATTATAAATTTTTTTTACAGATATTCGGAGTCGCAAAATTATCTTCAGTGACGAAGCTCATATTTGGCTCAATGGGTTCGTCGATAAGCAAAATATGCGTTATTGGTCGGGTGAAAACCCACATGTGCTTCATGAATCACCACTTCATCCACAAAAAATAACTGTTTGGTGCGGTTTGCTTGCCGGCGGCGTTATTGGGCCATATTTTTTCATCGACGATAACGATCGTCACGTTACTGTGAATGGTCAGCGTTATCGCGCCATGATCACCGATAATGTTTTGCCCGAATTGGAAGATATGGACTTGGACGACATGTGGCTTCAACACGATGGTACCACAAGCCACATAGCACACGCTACAATCGATTTATTGAAGAGTAAGTATGATGAGCGTGTTATCTCAACGATTGGCCACCTCGTTCGTGCGATTTAACGCCGCTTGACTTTTTTTTGTGGGGCTACGTTAAATCATTGGTTTATGCCAACACGCCGACGACGTTGGAAGAGCTTAGAGCCAATATTGAACGCGAAATAGCGGCCGTGGTGGCCATATGAACGAAGTCGAGTTCAATTCATAAATGTTTTGATTGTACTTCAAGTCAATAAAAAAGTTTTTGAAATATCTCAAATGGTTTGCCTTTTATTTCAAATAAAGTTGTCAAGTCGTTATTAGAAAGCCCTATATTACCGAAAAATATTATTTCTTGTAAAATTTTGTTGTTTTTTTGGAAGCATCTGCATTCTGTTTATAAGAACACCTCGGAGTCACTCTTATAAGCGACTAGCAGTAATCTGCCAACATTGATTGCTCCAATTTTCCTTGGTACCGTTGCGCTATTGCAGCAATGTCTTGGTGGAATCACTCGCCGTGCTCATCGCTTACATCACCCATATTTTCAGGAAAGAAATTGAGATAAGAATGCAAAAAATGAAGTTTTAGCGACATGTTGCATCCCAAATGATAAGCATCCAGCATTTTCTTTGTATCATCTGCCTAACCTGGAGTCTTATTGTTACCAGAGTAGGAATAAAAGCTGGATTTTTTATCAGCTTTCTAATGTCTAGACCAACAAAAATACGTTCTTTAATTTGTGCTTTGCTTAGTGATGGGAACTTTTGTTTCAAAGTTTTTTATAAGACCCAATTTGATATGTAATGGTGGCAGAATAACACGCTGTGGTTCGATCAATGAAGGATTCCTTATATTTTTTTCTCCACAAATTGAGTTTGTTCTTATAGGCCAATCTACTCTCACAAAGTTCTCCGATCGTGCTCTACTATCCCATTACATAAAAAACAACAAAATTTGGTGTAACCTAGTTGTAGTCCAAGAAGTAGAGCAACAACATTTAAATCCGAACATATCGACCAGTTATATTTTTTATGTTTAATTTTTTTCCAATGTAAATTTCATAACATCGTAGGTTTCTTTTAAATTCACACCATGCGCTATAGGTATTGAAGGAAACTTATTACCATTATGAAGCAATACAGCTTTTAAACTAGCCTTTGATGCGTCGATGAATAGTCGCCATTCTTCGGTTTTGTGCTCATAACACAGTGACAGCATTAAGGCATTAATATCAATATAATACACTAAGTTATCGGCTTTCGAAAAATAAGCAACAAATTCACTTTGTCGCATACGTTACTCTGTAATTTTTACCTCAGGCTTGAGCAGATTCCACTGCTTTAAACTTGAGCTCAGTATTTCAGACTTTTATTTTGAAAAATCCTGACTGATGAGATGTGGTGCTTCAGAAGATGTAGGGAGCTCAAATTCGGGACCATCAATGATTTATTCTGAACAATATGACGAACTTATTTCTGTGTCCGAAAGGCATCCGGAAGGTGGCTTTGGAACTGGCAGAATTTCTGTATGAGGTGCTGGTATTGTTACAGAAGAGACATCTGCATATTTTATGGAATGATTTGATCTTCGAGACAATCCCTTCACATTGGTGCAACAAAAGTAACAATCTGTGTGACTCTGGGGCTCTCTCGATCCGTTAAACCAACAAGTTAGATGTCGATGAGGCAGCAAATGTGTGGTGCCCAGAGTTTATCCTGATGGTTTAAATTTAAAATAAGAAAAGTAACACTTTTCAATAAATGGTGTTATTTTCTTTTTTCGGAAACTTGGTGTATTAACACAAGATCGAGGCATTTTATCACTTTAATGCACTTCTAATATTCTTCTTACTCAAATTAGTTTATTTTTTTAAATTACTAACAGAAAAACCGATTTAAACGATGTGCGATTCTATTAGGACTGACCTCGTTCGATAAAGATGTAAAAGTGTGTGCCGTTAGGTTGCTGTACGTGACCTGAGCACTATTTACTTTAAACCTGCTTAGATAATTTTTTATGCGTAGGGTTTCATAGGATGTAACAACATAAGTTGTTCATATGATGTGCCTGTATGTCAATGACATGAACTATTTTGAGCGATCCGTTCCGTACCCTAGCATTTCCAGTACTAATCTTGATGAGTTCAGAGTTGGTATAGTCCAAAATTTAGATGTTTGTGATGCACAAAGGCTCGAGTAACCAGTAGAAGTGAGTTAACTTTTTATCAAACTTTTGTGAACGGTTTTTCCTGACTTAGTTATAACTGTGGAATTTTTATCTTCTACTAAAATACTATTTCTTTTTTGTATTTGGCTGAGAGTTTATTACCTATTCTCTTAATAATTTTAACATAAATAATATCTCCTATTGAATAATGTTTTAGGGGTGTCTTTTTCTTATTATGATAGTCTACATCGGCAGTCTGTTTTTTTCTTCAATTTTTTTAATGGTATTTTGTCTTTCTTTTTAAAGTTGTTCTGGGTTTTTGAAAAAATTTCTAGCGAAAAATGTGTCTTTTGGCTTCTTCCCTGTGGTTGAATGAGTGGAATTGTTATATTCAAAAACTGATTTGTTTAAGAGTTCCGAAAATGTGCTAAGTGTTATTTTCTGATTTCAAGCAACGCATTAACGTATTAAACAAAATTGGAATTGAGGGATTTTTCATTGAATACGATGATGGTTTTGGGAACTCCAAAGGATAGTATTAGTTCCCTTAGTTTTATATCTTCTGCAGATCTAGATTTAGGAATCCTAGCTAAGGCGTACTTCGAGAATTTATCTATGGCGGTAAGAATGATGCGTTTATTTGTAAAAAAGATAGCTAGGTGAAGATTATGACCTGGATATTGGGGTGTTCGTGTTGTCTGAAGTATAGGTTTATTGGGATACCTACGTATTTGTGTTCCTTGCACATTTTGCAAAGTTTGACTATATTTTCAATTCTGGGTCGCATATATGGAAAGTTGTAATTTTTCCAATAACTGAGTTTTGTTTTCTCGAGCGTTCCTATGAGCACAATTATGTTCTTTAATGCTTTCAGCTTCTTACTGCGAATCATGTGTTAAATCTAAAACTGTTTTTTTCGCGAATCGAGAGACCTTATATTGTCGAAAGTGCTGGGGGTAAATTTCTTGAACTAGTCCTAGAATTCTTTCTCCGATTTTTAAGCCATGAGATTAAGTAAAAAAAGTGAAATATCATCAACTAACTCGGGACGAAAAAGTTCAAATATTGACTTTATTCGAAGAAGGGCTTGGCTATCGTGAGATTGCGGTTAAAATAGGACGCTGTCATTCAACTATCGTACGACTGATGAAAAAAAAAGAAAATTTGGATCCACTGGAAAGGAAAAAAGGCTCGGGACGAAAACGTAAAACAACCCAGAAGACGGACAATGTATTACAACGAATTAGCATGAAAGATCGCTTTAAAAGTGCTGTCCGTATAAGAGCAGGGCTGAGTGAGTTTTTTCAAGTTGATCTAAGCAAGAAGACGACCAGCGAAAAAACCTCTCCTAGCCACAAAAATGAAAAAAGCTCGTTTGACGTGGGCAAAAAAATACGAAGATTGGACGCAGGATGATTTGCGATATGTGATATGGTCCGACGAAAGTAAATTTAATTTGTTGTGTGCCGACAACTTGCCATACGTACAACGGTCAGCAGGTGAAAGGTTCAAGGATGAGTGCATAGTCAATACAGTGAAGTTTCCTCAAAGCCAGATGGTTTGGGGATGTTTTTCTTTTTACGTCTTGGGCCCTTTGCACTTTGTTAATGGAACTATGAACGCTCAAAAGTATGGAGAAGTAGTAAGGGAGTTTTTGGTACCAAAGATTGAACAGCATCATTCGTATACTAACACGTGCATTTTTCAAGATGATTCTGCACCTTGCCACCACGCCAAATCCGCAAGTAAAGTGTTATAAATCAACTTCTAGATGTCTACTTTATAAATAATAAAATAACTAGAATCTTTCAATAATTTTCAGTTCAAGACAACGTTTGATGACCTCGGAATTACCAGACTACACTGGCCAGCTAATTCGCCCGATTTAAACCCAATCGAACATTTGTGCCATGTAATGAAACGTAAGGTGGCTAAACATATACCAGAGAGTAAAAAAAAGCTAAATGAAGCTCTGGAGCATGTATGGAATACTGAAATTTCAAGGGATATTACTGAACTTCTAGTAAACTCGATGCCTTCTAGAATAAAAGCGGTTATAACCGCCAAAGGAGGAGCAACTCGATATTGATAATTTTTTGGTAAAAGTTGGCATATCTAAATATCTTATACACACATACATAAAAAAATGTATCGTTTGATTTTGTTAACCAATGAATGTATTAAAATATTTTAAAAAAAATAAGAAAATTAACTGGTTTTTCTTTCTTTGCTAATATCTTTTTTCAAACATTTAATAAACGGATGGAAATTAGATAGAAATACTTATAAACTATTGCGAAGTACTCAAAATTCATTATAAAAATTATTATTGTAGTTATTAACAATTTTTTAATCATTTTGATATGGTGCGGTTTTTATGACCGCAAGTGTATATTCGATTTCAGTAATAATATGACAATGGTAAGTGGGAACAGTTATTTGAAATTGATATGAGGGGGAAACACCAATATTTAAGATAATCGGACTTTTGAAAACGTTAAGGGGTTCTCCAGCCATATGTATTTAGTTTTGTCCTGAACTCTCATCACTATGTTGTGTGAATGTAAGCGAATTTATTTGACAATTTCTTGGGGGCCTTGATAATGCATCTGCAACTACATTGGATTTTGATGGCTTATAACTTAATTCGTAGTTATATTCTCCGAGAATAGCCTTCTAACGCTTTATTTTATTGTTCGTATTTTTGTTGCTTGGAGCATGCATCAAAGGTTGATAATCGATAAAAATTTTAAGTTTGATGGGACCATATAGGTAATTACGTAAAGAATTCAGAGCCCACACTTTGGCCAGCATATTTTTTTTCATTGGCGGCGTAATGTTCTTCAGTTTTGCTGAGGGTACGCGATATGAAAGTTATCGGTTTATCTCCCTGTGCCAGAACTGTACCTAATGCATAGTCTGATGCATCTGTTGTGAGGTGATATTCTATTGTAAAGTCTGTGTATGTGAGAACAACATTTTCTGAAATTAATGAAATTTTAATCTTGTTAAACGCTTCTAATGCGTTGTTGGTCAGGTGTATGATTTTTTTGATTGAAGCTGCTTTGAACGTACGTTCAATATCCCCCGTTCAAAGGGATGTTAGGGGTTGTGCAAGCTTTGCATACTCCTTGATGAATCTTCTATAAAACCCGACAGACCAAGGAAAGAACGTAAATATTTCAAGTTATGCGGAATCGGAAATCTAGCAATTGCTTCAACTTAGCCAGGGTTTGTCTTAATTCCATTGGCAGAAATTATGAAACCAAGAAATTCGACTTCCGATTTTAAAAATTCACATTTGTCTAACTATACTTTGAGGTTTGCCCTTTGTAATGTATCGAAAGTTTTTGTAAGGTTTCGGAAGTGATTTTCGATGTCATCGCTTAAGACAAATAACATATGTCGTCTATATAGACATAGCATATATTACCGATGTGCTCACGCAAAATGTCATCCAACGTTTGGAGCATTTTTAAGTCCAAATGAGAGTCTTACAAATTCGTATTTCCCATTATCGACGGAAAAGGCTGTTTTTTCAATGTCATCCTCGTGAAAAGGCATTTTATGGAATCCGCTTTTAAGATCCAATACAGAAAACTACTTGTTTTTTCCTAGTTGAAATAAAACTTTATTTTTCTCGGGAATAGGGTAAGGATCAGGAATGGTTACGGAATTGAGTTTCCTATAATCTATTATCGTTCGATATTTTTTTCTACCTGAAGAGTCTTTTTTGGTACAATCCAAACGGGTGCATTTTAAGGGGACCGTGAAGGTCTGATTATACCATCATTTAGCAATTGACTGATTTGATTGTATATTTCAGTTTTGAGTTGCATCGGATATGGGTAATATTTAGAATGGGTCTTTCGTGGTTGTACGAATTCTTCCTTTGACAATAGTTGTAAACGTAAGTTTTTCATCAGGTTCGGCAAACAAGTTAGGATATGAGTCTGTCAGTGATTTAAGGTTTTTTTTCTCACCTTGGGACATGTGTTCTGTGAGATTAACTGCCCTAGATGTTATTTGTTTTAAGCGAATCTTAAGCCATTCTCTAGAAGCATGCAGTTTTCGTTAGTAAAACAGCGGATAGCTCTTTTAGGCTATTGTTGCCTAAGACGGCATCTTGATCGGCATGATGATCTTAAATTTTGCATGAGGAAAAATTAAGTATTTGTTATTGAGTTTGCATAGAAGTTCTTATTGTTAGGAATAGGGTCTTTTACAAGACTCGATTGTAAATAATTTTTGTTTGAGCCTGTATCTACTAAAAATTTTAGAATTCTATTGGCCTTCGCCTTGCACTTGAAATAAGGCAAAGACGAGCTTGTTAACCTAAAAAATGAACGTCGTCAAAATCAATTGGAGTGGCTTCTTGGTTTTGCTTGGCCTCGGAGTTTTCGTTCTCGGTAGGAAAGTTGTCACTTAATGTCTGGTTCGACATTTGTTCGATCATAGCGTTGTATTCCTCCAAAGTCACAGCATTATTCGTCAGATCGGGTGCGGAAGTATCTATGTGATAATTCCTCTGCATTTTGTTTGGTGGAACATTTTGCTGCGGAAGGTCCGTTTTTCGTTTAGGAGCCGGTGGGCAATTCTTTCCTTGAGGACTATTGCCGTAGTTGACATTGGTTTTCCTTATTGTGGTGGCGTTCATGGGTTCTCCTCTTGGAGGTGGATTTATTTCCGAAGTAAATTCAGTTCTACCATTTGTTGCAGATTTTGTAATGGGAAGTTGGGAAACTGAGCGTGGGAAGTTTTGACAAGAGCTCGATTGGTGATTGGGTTATTAGGCTGGGCAATTTCGAATTGTGCATATAGAGTATGCATTCTTTGAACCTGTGGCAAATATACTAAATGAGGATGAAACTGTTCTTGCGGGTTGTTTACGAGGAGGTAATGGTAGTGTAGGATTTGATCGTCTGGTTGCGCTACTATAATGGATTGCGTGTTGTACCCTATAGTACTGATTTTAGAGTTTTTGGCATAAATGTAAGACCTGCAGTAAATCTGCGGGTTTCCTTATAACTAACAAGCGTGGAAATTCACTTTTTCAACCTCTTATAAAGGTATTTAATGCCTTTCCTCTATATGTTTCCGTCAACAAGTATATGGCATCTGGTGACACGTCTACGCTAGAGATTTTGTTCAGTATCAGCATGAGATGAGAGTACACTGCCTGGTAATATTGTTCTACCGTGTTATTACCTTGGACTAACGTTGTCATCTAATGTTTTCAAGTCATGTTTGTCTGCGTTATGTACTATTAGGCACTTTGAAATGCATTGCCAATTCACTGGAGTGTTGTATAATTCCAACAGTGCATCTGCCCAACCGACTATTTTGTTTCGGATGATGTTGACTATTCCGAAATATTTAGGAGTTCCTTTATTTGGTTCATAAATGTTGAGGATTCTCTCAACTCTTTTCTTCCATGAGCTGAATTCACCAGAGACTCTTGAGAATTCACGAAGGCTACTTACCACGTTGGGTATTTTGTCTAACTCTCCTAAATTCCCATAGAATTGGGGGTCAATTCCCTGTTCTGCTTCTTTATAAAACTTTGCATTGGGATTTATTATCGACTGCACAATGTTTCTACACCCGTTTTGGCACACTCTAGCTACGATACTTGTTATTAGTTTTTCAAATTCTGGGGAAACATTTACCGAAGAAGATTGTGACGTATTGGGTTGGCTAGGATTAGCATTAGGATTTACGGGATGATTTCCCGAGGTAGATTAAGAATTTTTGGGAATTTAGGCAAAATTTTTTAGGAAGTCGTATTTTTAGTTTATAAATTAAGTCACGAGTTCTTAATTCTACTAAAGATTTCTTTAAACAAAAATAATAATTATTAACTAGGAATATGGTATATAGAGAATCAATTGATTTGTTCACTTTTCTTAATATCTATTGTACTTCAAAATTTTAATCAATTTCTTAATACCTACTCTAAAATTGTAATTGATTAGTAAGGTCACTTTTTCTTAGACATTTTTCTTTTAAATTTACTACTTAGCTAGATAATTATTTACAATGATTACGTTACATCTTTTCCTTTTTTAAAAAAAAAATTTATTCTTATCTTAAAGTAATCTTACGCTAAAGTTAGCACGGCGAACATACCACTCTAGTGGAGTCGGTATTGTCCTTTTCACGTTACCTACTTGGGTACCTCGTCCACACTCCCTCGTAGTCTTGGAATCCGCGATATCCAAATGATGTCGGTGCTTTGTGGGTGGAGGCCCGAATACGGTTCGAACAAACACTTTTCTTTTTATCGACGGATCGCGAGCTACTTGAAATCTTTTTGCCTCCGCACGTACACGAACAATTTCTCGAGCTACTTGAGGTCACTTATTATTCGCGTATTTAATGTATTCACTGCATTGGGCCAATCAAAAGTTCCTAAGAAAAACTTTTTGTTTTTTCAACTTTACCATTTCACGCTCACTTTAAAACTAAACTAACAATTTCTATAAACTTAAATGTAACTACGCGTCTCTGAACCCAGACGCATATGCATGGTGTTTGGCTACGAGTACTTGCAATTTCCGTGGGAACTTGATCATGAAGTGTTGGTGTGAACATCTCATTCAGCGTGTGGCGCGTTAACTTATATTATAAATACATTTTTTTTTTAATTTTTAAATTTTAACTACGAAAAACCCCTTAAAAACTCCCGATGATACCGTTTAGAGCATTTTCTATCGATCATACTTGAATTTGTTTTGATTGCTCCACACTGTCAGGCAATGTGGTGTTCTTTCCTATGTTGCTTTTATCACCATCACTACTTATAGCGTCTCCCAAATGAGATCTTCTGATCTCAGATGAATAGTAGTCGTTCTCATTCTATTTTAACGTACATATCGACGATATGGTTATCTTCATTTTCATGTACCACAATCCGAAATGAATTCTTAAATTGAACTAATTTTTTTTTACCTATGTATTTACCTGTGACTGTGTTTATCATTTTTTCATTTTGATGTTGAAATGATAACCATCTTGACCGTCTGGAAACACAATTGGATATTGCAATGGATAGTAGCATTTTAAAGTGACTGCAACTTTTTGTAGTTGCTTATTTCTGCGCGACAAAACAATAACGCAAAGTTGAAATTCTTTTCCCATCACGACGATTGCCACCTCATCAATTGTTAGCCTGTTATATCGTCTGACATGTTCACTTGCTGGTGTTTGATGAGCACAAATGTCTATCTGACGGAATTAAGTTTTTATTGTCAAGTTACATTTTTTCCAATCACTCCACAATAGGTTTGCCTTCTGATTAGAAAAGAGATTTGGAAGCGTTCATTTAATTGAATATTTTTTATTTCCAATGAAAAGTAAATAAAGGGGTTAGCGCCAAAAGAATTCATCTGCAAACAAGAATTGTAATTTCTTGTAATTTTTTTTAAAAAAATGTTTTAAGTCATCAGTAATTCCATTTAACAAACTTTTCAGTTTTTTTTTTTTTTTTTTTTTTTGCTGCTCAAGTTTAGGTAGCTTTTACATAGCATTATCCCGGGGATTGCCCTTTCAATTTGAATGTTGTGCACAGTATGTATGCACAAACTTTGTCCATTTGAACAATTTTGCATGGGGTATTGTTTTAATTGAATTAAATATATCATTCGATATCAAATCAGCTCACATTTCATTTTCACTTTTCAGATAATTAAACCACTTATAACTGCACATCAATGTAAACAAAGTTAACAAATTAACTCTTTTTCGACTCGTAAAATATGTACTATGGCCAGCGAAAACACAGACAAAGATCGAATGTAACGTTATGTCAAAATTTCAAATCAATCCACTGACTACTTTTCGAGTTTTGCCAGAACAAACATAATTATGCTGAATTTTTCAAATACAAAAATAAATATATTGAACAAAGCTTAACGTTGCTAAATATTCGGTAAATCGTTTTACATTTCAGAATTTTTTAATTTTTTTTTTAAATTCCACAAATAAATTAATTAATTTGAAAACTTTGGAAATGAATATTTTAATTAATCATTGAGTGACATGTTGCGTAAATATGAAATAACTTGACTACAACGTCACCTATCGGATCCTAGCACTATCCTTTAACCATAATCAAAACAAATATGTTGAGGGAACATAACCTCAATCGGTCAAGTCGTTCAGAAGTTAAAAGATCACAAATATACGCTGAATGAATTTTTGAATTAAACGTGCAACCCAGGCATGAAACTGTTCCCACAGTTGCAAAAGCTTCATGCAAGCAACTCGTATCGCCTTTTCCACAGACACTGCAGATTCCAATGTGATACCTGAGATCGCAGAAAACATCCGCTGCTGACAATGCAACATCAGCCTACCTGGGAGCACTTCAAATTAGGTATTAATTGAATGTTAAGTCAGTTCTAAGCAGAGATGTACAAGATACCCTATAAAAAGTATCTGAAATACAAAATACCAGATATTATAAAAATAAGTATTTAAAATACAAGATACAGTACACTTTTGGAAATCGTATCTGAAATATAAGATACAAAATATATATCTTCTAAATACTTTTCTAAAGATAAAATACTATAAAACGCAGTTTCACTGAAAAGTTTATTTTATTAATTTAAATATTATTTAAGGTTTTAAGTGAGACTTAAGTAGCGCCAATTCCTCAAACATTTCATCTTTCATTTTTCTTCGATGAGGCCTCATTATCATACCCCAAACGAAAAGAGTCGCTTTACAGGGGCAGAAGTCGGCAAACAGGTGTTATATTTATTTAAGCTCTTTAAGCTGGTATCTTTATTACGATATTTAGGTATTGAAGTGCTTTCAAGTTAGCGGTATACCAGTAGACCCTGTGTTTTCGCTACTTGCAAGAAAGTTCTCTAAAAACATGTAATAAGATTCGTCTTTTGACTTTTTTTCATATCACCTCCATTGCTATCTAAAGCCTCCGATTTTTGGTTTTCAGATCGATTAATTTTACGCGTTTCAGTCAATATAAGCCTTTTTACATATTCTTTCCGAACTTTTGGCACTCATTTCATTTTTAAGAACGGATGTGATACTGATGCTAATATTGCATCATTTGCTGCAGGCTCAAATTGCAAAAACTTTTTAAAACGTCTATTTAAGTTTTCTTCAATGACATCTAGCAGAGTGCTGCAATATTTAAGATTTTTCATCCTTTGACATGTTGAATTCTTATGAGTTCTGGTAACAAACAACCGTAATAGGTATCTTTATCCCCTTGGCTTCGAGCAGTCTACATATCCACTTAAAAATTGCATTTTATTTTCCTAAAACGGAGTTAATTTCAATATTTTCATAGTTTCATTAAAACGTTCCTATACTGCTAAAAGGTCTTTTATGGAATTATAATAAGAGTTCCGTCGGGTTGCGCATAAATAAAAAGTTGGTGACTTCCTTTTATCTCCAAATATGTTTCACATGCATTTGGTAATTGAGAATATAAATTCCAGAGTGATTGTCACTTAGCTAAGGCCGCGTCATGTACTTTTTTATAAAAAGTGTTTTTAAATCTTGCTCGTCTAAAATCGGAGCTGGGAATCAAACGCAAAGTGTGTGTTGCGCATCGCGTTCGGGCAGAAGACAATCTGTTTCCAAATCTGATGAAACATCTGGGAAAGCCTGTAATAGTAATTTTATTTTTTTTCAATTTATTTATTTCATTTTCATTTATTTATTTCATGACAAAATATAAATAATTTTTTACAAATATAAATGATCCAAAATAAAACAATTTTGATGGGGTAAAGTAGTAGGATATTTCAAATTTAAACGCAATGTAGATAAATAGTCAATTTATAACAGTGGAAGGAGAATCGAATCTATTTCATAACGGTTGAAAGTGAAAAGCCATTTTTTTAATTTTTTTAAAAAATACAGTTTTTGTCCTCCCACACCTAAGGTTTTCTGGCAAAAAATTAAATAATCTGGGAGCTGTAACATAGTAGAATCGACAAAAGTGTGCTTTATAAATATGTGGAATAGTTATAAAGTTCCTCATGTTAACACGTAAATTATAATTTTCCTGAAACCTAACATCATAGAAACCTGAATTTTCGTAAAATATCTTTAGCACTTTATAACAATATAAATGTCTGAACGGAAGAATTTCTAGGCTTTTGAATAATCCAAAATTAGGCGTTCTCCGATTTGCCTTAGAGATAATTCTTAAGAAATGCTTTTGTTTAATTAAAAAATGTTCTATTTTATTAAAATATGCAATACCCCAGCAAGAAGTACCATACTGCAACTTAGATTTGAATAAGCCATTATAAACCATTTCTAGAACTTGAATATTGCAATAGAAGCTTAGATGATACATTTGCCTGACTAATCTATTAAAATACTGTTTTAGGTAAAGCGCGTGATCGTTCCAATTGAGCTTGTTATCCAAAATGATACCTAAATACTGGAAACTATCGACACTTTTAATACGAAAAAAATCTTCACTACAGTTCACATTTGCATTTAAGGTAACATGACCTCGAGCAATTGAATCAACTAAGCAAAAACGTAGGCAACTCGTAGCGTGATAAAGAAGGGGCAGATCTTCAATTATTAAACCTTTGAGATTAAATATCATAAACTTTGTTTTACTGCTGATTACCAGTTTATGTTTATGTCGTAGTAAATCCAAGTTGTTATTAACGTCCAGATACAAATTTACGTAGTTATCGCTTGAATAAGAAAGTGCAGTATCATCAGCAAATGCTGTGATTCTGCCTTTAAAAGGTTGGATGAACAGCGTGTTAACATACATAAGGAACAATAAAGGACCCAAAACTGAGCCTTGCGGGACTCCAATATTCATGTATCTTATAGAACTAAAAGTATTATTAATTTTTAGTATTTGATTCCGGTTTTCAAGGTAGGAAGTAAACCAATCATAAATAAAGCATCTGAATCAATCATTAAAAAGTTTATTTAAAAGAATGGTATGGTTTACTGTATTAAAAGCCTTGGTTATGTCAATGAATAGGCAAGATGGAATTTGAGAAGTATTCAAGCTGTTTTATATTTCCCCAATCAGTTTTAATAACGCACTTTCGGTAGACCTACCTCTTCTGTAGCAAACTGACAGTGTCTAAGAAAGAAATCATTCTTGTTTTCATTCCTATTTCAAAAACTTTAAAGAAAACCGATAACAGCGAAATGGGGCGATAATTGCTTAATGACATAGTACTGCCTTTTTTGTGAAGGTATATTACGAGTGCAGTTTTTTAGGGCATCGGGGACAACACCATTATGCACACAAGAATTAAAGATATAGCACAGAATATCTGAGATCTGAAAAGAATTTTTTTTTTAACAAAAAGCTTGATATATTATCCAATCCTGTTGAATTTGATGTTTTATGAATTTCAAGTGGAGTAAATTCGTTAAAATAGAAGCTTTCGGGTTGAAAAGTGGCTTCCAGTATGCTATCACTATTATGTAAAGTTGGATTATCAGTATTTGATACACTTAGAAATGAGCCTACTTTGGAGAAGAAGTCGTTAAATAAGTTAGCTGCTTCCAAAGGGTCAAACATCGTAGAGTTGTTATTGTTAAGTATTGTCTCTATAACTTAATTCGCGGTTTGATAAGAGATGGCGTAGCTTGTATTATTCCGTTGTTATTAATCCATTGGAACATACATTGGAAAGCTACTGTCATTGTACGTCATTTCAGTATATGTCATTCATTTGAAGCGTAAAAAACAATAATTTTTTTTTTCACTCAAATATGTCGAACTTTGTGCCTGGAAAAGTGTTTTTGCGGGTAGTTCTTTTTCATTACTTTAATTTGAAGAAAACTGCCGCCGAAAGTCATCGTATTTTGGTGGAAGCTTATGGTGAACACGTGCTAGCTAAGCGAACGTGTTAAAAGTGGTTTGCACGATTTAAAAGTGGTGATTTTGGCTTGGAAGACGATGAACGTCCTGGGCAGCCAGAAAAGTTTGAAGATAAAGAACTGGAAGCATCACTCTATGAAGATTGTTGCCAAACACAAGAAGAGCTCGCCGAATCTTTGAGTGTTACTCAAGCAGCCATTTCAAAACGTTTAAAAGCAGCTGGATATATTCAAAAGAAGGAAATTGGGTTCCACATGAACTCAAGCCGAGAGACGTCGAAAGGCGGTTTTGCATGTCCGAAATGCTGCTGGAACGCCACAAAAGGAAGTCATTTTTGCATCGGTTTGTTACTGGTGATGAAAAATGGATCCATTACGACAACCCCAAGCGCAAAAAATCATATGTGAAACCCGGCCAACCAGCCAAATCAACGGCAAAGCCGAATATCCATGGCGTTAATGTAATGCTCTGTATTTGGTTTGATCAGATGGATGTGCTGTATTATGAGCTGTTAAAACCGGGTGAAACTATCAATGGACAACGCTACCGAACACAAATATATGACCGCCCGGAATATGTGACCAGACACGAGGCAATAATTTTCCATCATGACAACGCTCGGCCCCTCGTTGCTATTCCGGTTAAAAACTATTTGTAAAACAGTGGATGGGAAGTCTTACCCCATCCACCTTATAGCCCAGAGCTTACCCCTTCTGACTACCATTTGTTCCGGTCGATGTAGAACGCCCTCACTGAAATACGGTTCACATCAGAGCAGAATATCAAAAATTGGCTTGATTCATTCTTGGCTGCCAAGCCGGCGCAGTTCTTTCGGGATGGGCTCCACAAATTACCAGAAAGATGAGAAAAAGTCATAGCTTCAAATGGGCAATACTTTGAATTATACTATTGTACATGTTTTTCTTGAATAAACGTTCAAATTTTGGAAAAAAAACTGCACGAATTAAAATATATACCCAATACAATATTATTGCAAGGTGTGTTTTTGTTTAAAGTATCGTTAAGGTATTTCTATCTTTAGCTCATAAGAAATTTTATCATAAATTTTTTTAATCTAGCATTGTTAGGGTGTTTTTGAACGGTGTTTTTTAATTTTCTTTAGTAATGGAAAGGACATCCATTGTTTCAGAGGTTTTAATTTTTTATCAGCTCTAATTTTCTTTTGGCAACAGATCGTCACATAATATTGTAACTTAGAAATATATCAAATGCTAACGACGGATTAGAAGTTATAAAGACTTCATCCCAGAATTCATAATTTAGTTGGTTTTTTAAAGCAGTAAAATCTATTTTAGTTTAGTAGGTTTATTTAAACGAGTAACTTTACTACCAAATTGAACGGAAGTTAAACAATGATCTGTAATTCTTAGATCGTAGACCATAGTTTTATAGTTCACTTGATTATTTCCATTTTGTCTTATAAAAATATGGTCTACACAAGAATTAAGACGAGTAGGTTGATTAAGAGTCGATATAGAACCAAACGAAGATAGGGCAGACAAAAAGCAATCTGAATCAGAAGAATCACAGAGGATATTAATGTTAAAATCACCTAGCAATACAACATTCATAGATTTCTGACGTTCTAAAAACACTGTAAATTCTTCCAAGAAGCATTTAACTGAAAACTTATGAAGTCTGTAGACTTCATCTTCATTACCTATGTCGAGTGGTGTCTTTCTGAATCGGATTTTTCACATATTCCAAAAGCTTTAACCATATGTGAACTAGTATCTGTAACAGTATTTATAATTTTAAATAGTTTTAGTTTATGGTCTGAATGTATATCAGATACCATTTCAGCAACTTTTTCATGTGTGAGCCCCGTCAAATCAAGCAATGGCAGCACATTTCCTCTCAAAGGTCTCGCTTTCAAATTAATGGACCGTAATCGATAAATTGCTTCTTTTAGAGGAGGACCAAATATCAGCTGTACTACACACACAAATTCTACAGTATTTAACTCACCCTTAACTTTTTCCTTAAATTAATTGTACTCGTCAGCAATTTTATTTTTGACTGAACGATGACATAAAAGTTAGTTGTTATGCTCCTTCAATGAAAGCTTCAAATGATTTATACTCCACGATGGATATGAGCGACATTTATTCAATAATAAATTGTACTTGTAATTGTAAATTGTCTAAATTCACAGATCTTGAACCATGTGAAACGGTTCTGAGCCGGTACTGTTCTCATTATGTTTTCTTTTTTTCAGGTTTGTATTATTAAGTTGTTCATATTCTTGCAATAGATTTCCTCTACAATAAAAACTTGTAGTTTGTCTTTCATTTAATTGTATACAAATGGCTACCTTTAAATGCTTCAGAAAATTTGTAGTAGAGGTTATGCTACCCTTTATTATTTTTGAACAGACATTGAATTCTGCAGACACATTCATGTCACTTTCACCGAATTGTTTAATATTTTTGAAACAATGCTTTAAAATAAGTGGTATATTCAAATTAATATTATTCTCTTCATACCTAAAAACACAACAAACATAATTTTTAGATTTTGAAAATTTGAAAAGAAGGTAATAACATTGATTTGTAATGTAAAATAAAGCACATAAATTTGAAAGAGAACTTAAAAAGTTTATTATCAGTTCATAGCATTTACTTTTTGAAAATGATGTCATGTAAATGTAGTCCACGACTACGTCTGAAGTTTTGGGCGACTCGTTCGAGCATAGTGACTGGTATCTCGCGGATAACACGACTAATGTTGTCTTCCAAAGCGTCAATCGTAGCTGGCATATTCCTGAAGACCTGAGACTTTACATATTCCCAGAGAAATTAGTTCAAGAGTGTGATATCGCACGATCTAGGCGGCCAATTTACAGTAGCAAAACGTGAAATTAAGTGCTCACCAAAATAATTTCTCAACAAGTCCATTGTTTCCGTCTTATTGAAACTGGAGCTCACCGAGACCATGCTCTTCAATTTCAGGAAGCACATAGTCCGTTAACATGGCGCGATAACGGTTACCATTGGTGGTAATATTCTGATTTACCTAATTTTTCAAGAAATATGGACCAATGATTCCACCAGCCGTAAACCACACCATACCGTTGTTTTTAATGGATGTAATGTTAGCTCTTGGTACTATTCGGGTTACTCATCAGCCCAAATACAACGATTTTGTTTACTAACGTATACATTGAGCCAGAAATGGGTTTCATCACTGAACAAAATTTGACGATAAAACACCGGATTTTCATTGAGTTTTTTCAGAGCCCATTCACTGAAAATATGATTGAAATTCAAGTCACCTGGCTTCAATTCTTGCACTAGTTGAATTTTGTACGCTTTTAGGCCGAGATCCTGACATAAATTACGCCAAACAAAGCTGTTGAGAACGACGACGAATCGATTAGTCGCGATTTTCGCGTACACTCTCACTACGTGCTGGATGTGGTCTTATCGGTCGAGTATCATCCACTAATGTAAACTGGGACTAAAATTTGCGAATGGTATTGGCAAAAGTGATTTCAGTAGGTCGATTATGAGCACTGTAAGTTCCTCGAATCGCAAGAAAAACATTTTTCACAGTACGCTGATTTTCGTAATACGCTGTTGTGGTGTGAGTCCTTTCATGATGACTTGCTAAGCGGTACTGAAAAAAAATGACAAATCAGTCTGATAGGACTCATGCGTGATCTGTCAAAAAAAGCCTATTGAAAATGGGCTGATGAATCACCCCTTATCGAGATATGGTATACTTGCATGGCCATGTTTACGTTTCAATACTAACACATGGGCTGAAAATTCCATGCCGTGCCATGCCGTTTCTAAGAGAGGGCACCACTTAAATTAAATCCATACCATTTTCAGTTAGTACCAACCTTTAAAAGATACGTGTATAAATTTGACAGCTGTCGAATGATTAGTTCTCGAGATATAGCGTTGTGAGTGAAGCAGCTTTTGTTATTGTGAAAAAAAAAAAAATGAATTCAAAGCAATTTTGTGTGTTGATTTATCATCAAATCAAAAATGCAGCCCATGCAAAGAAAGAACCATTCGCAAGTGGATTGGAAAATGGTCATACAAGCACCGAAGATGATACACGCAGTGGACGTCCAAAAGAGGCTGTTTCAGATAAAAACATCGAAAAAGTCCACAAAATGATTACGAATGACCGTAAAGTGAAGTTGATCGAGATAGCTGAGGCTCTGAAGATATCAAAATAGCGTGTTGGATATATCATACACGAATATTTGGACATGCGAAAGCTCTGTTTAATGTGGGTGCTGCGTTTGCTCACAGTCGACCAAAAACAACAACGTGTTGATGATTCAGAGGAGTGTTTAAAGCTGAGTGGCGAGCAGGCGACGAACCTCGTCCGAAACGACCAAAAACTCAACAGTCGGCTGGCAAGGTTATGGCATCCGTATTTTGGGATACACATGGAATAATTCTCATCGACTATCTCCAAAAGCTAGAGACTATCAACAGCGACTAATATATTACATTGGGTTGTTGGAGCGTTTGAAGGACGTAATCGCAGAAAAACGGCCGCATTTGAAGAAAAAGAAAGTGCTGTTTCATCAAGACAATGCAACGTGTCACAAGTCGGTGAAAACGATGACAAAATTGAATGAATTCGGCTACGAATTGCTTCCCCACCCACCGTATTCTCCAGATTTGGCCCCCAGCGACTATTTCCTGTTCGCAGACCTCAAAAGAATACTCGCCGGAAAGAAATTTAAGACCGATGAAGAAGTAATCGCCGAAATAGAGACCTATTTTGAGGCTAAACCGAAATCGTACTACAAAACTGGTATCGAAAGATTGAAAAATCGTTTCAATCAGTGTATCGCCCTGGAAGGCAAAAATTTTGTGTTTTACTATAAAATGGCACTAACTTTTCAGCCTATGTGTTACAGTAACTCGTAAACTTAATCGTAGATTCGTTGAGATTTGGTAAATGCGAGTTGACATGATCACTGCAACACAAAACAATAAAAAAAGACGCGGGCGCAGCGAGCGAATGAGGCGGCACTGAGTGTGACGGCAGCTGGCAAAAACAACTAAACCACAGATTATTAAGCCTTGCAATGGGTTGATTTAATTTAATTTTAAAGGTGTGTTCAGTGATGAAAAAAATGCATGTATTTTCCAAAACTAAGATATCAAAAGAATGTATCTAAATACAAGGTTCAAAATGAATTTTTAAAAAAGTATTTCAGATACAAGATGAAAATACGTATTTTGTATGTTGTATCTGTGTTTCAGATACTTGTATCTTAAGTAAGCCACATCTCTGGTTCTAAGTTATGGTAGATCGGTAAGAGTGAACATCAAATAAAAATATATTTTTCATACACCCAACGTGGGATCTAGGTGAAAAGTATAAACGCCGCCTATTCGCTTTAAAAGTACAAACCGACCTCAAGTAGTTCGTGTACAGTTCTCATTTAAGTTGAGCTTAACTGCTTTCCGCGAAAAAAACAAATTCTAGTGAAAGTGCAGTGTGAGTAACCTGGACCCTACACAAAAAGGCAAAAATCAAATAATATTTCTGCCAATAGTGCGAAAAAAGGAGCCCAATGACTTCCGTAGAAGAGGAAAGAGAAATTAGCGCCTTCGCCAGCGTTGCAATAGGATGTTTCACGGAATTATCATTCTTATATAAGATAGAATAGCTGTTATTTAGAATAAAAAAGTAAAAATAAATACATAAAAGTAATTAAATTAAGTAAATATACTTACAAAACTAAAAAAAATTACTAGAAGAAATATACATACAAAATTAATTGAATTTAGAAATTTAGAAGTAACAATATATTATATCTTCCTATAAAGTAGCTTATTTATAAATATATTTTCCTTTATAACAGAAAATTATTTTGTTCATAAGTAAAACCGTTAAATTGTTACTTAAAAAAAATTATTTATATTGTAATTTGTAATTAAATAAACCTTATTTGATACTCCCTTCCATAGAGTTATTGATCAAACCTACGATCCTAAATTTTGCTGGTCTTAAAAAAATTCTGGACGTGGTTCGTAGTTAAATGAAGTTCTCTGGAATTCCGGGTGAATTTAATTTCTAGCACACAAGTATCGACAGGATTTACTTATGATCTTATCACCTTAAAGGAACGCCGAAATTTTTTGACATCCTTAATATAAAAAGGGACAATAATGTAGGAAACGCGAACCCGATTCTCGAATCATATAACACAGCATTGAATCGTCACTGCATATAGAAGTCTGACACTTCACTATGCAGATAGGCTAGATCTGGGTACGCTGCAATACCAGATGACCACTCTAGTGCAAGGTAATGGCACAATAAAGTCATATTACCAATCAGTGTATAACCATATCTCACTGATGTTAAACAAAGTCTTGAGCATGAATTTACCAACAGCGTTACATCATCTAACAGCTTCATACAGAGAAAAGGCCTTCGGTACCTTTATAAGAGTTCTCAAAGGTGACTTACCGAGGCTACTCGGTATAAAGAAACCATCAGATCTGCCTACTATCCATATCCTCTGCCTTAAGCTCGAAAATCAGCGGTTTGGAGCTAAGTATGCGCACCATAGTACCGGTCTAAACAGAAAATTACCAACAACTCCATCAATTCTTCTTTGCAAGACCCAACCATTTTATCTTCAGGCTGTATTATTACCGCAAATGTTTCAACCATTTTCCCACCAACCTCGACATAACCAGTTTTTATTACCCCAAAGAACTATTTATCTACCAAATTATTCCACTTTTTATCCCCAAAAGTATCAACCTAATCATCGACAAAACAGTACCGAATACTTCAACACCAAAACCTCCTCTAAGACGTCCTCAAACCTGTTACAACCACTAAGACGAATAATGATAATTACGGCAACAGGCCACAAGCAAAAAATTTTCCACCTGCCCATAAACGTGCAATGCCCTAGGAGAATCACAACAGTATGTCCTACCAAAAAAGATGCAAGGAAACTTCCACGTAGAAGCTTCGAAGGGCTACCTTATAACGGTAGTTCTCAAAATGAAATTGACAAATATGATGACATGATTCTCGCTACGAAAAATCAAAAAAGTGATGTTCAACCATTACTGGAATTTGTTCAACAATAGAACGGAATTTGTACCTCCTTACCGTACTTTACTTGCAGGACGAAAGATAACCAAATTGTTAAATTATAATAGACACTGGTTCCAATAAAAATCATGTACAACCCAACCTGGTCCTTAATCTCATTCCCAACTAAAAAAAACTTTTTCGCCAACTTTATTTGTGGAAACATCGAAATTACCCATCATACCCTAATCAATCTCTTTGGCCTAGATACAAAAATTAAATTTTTCCATCTTTAAAATCCTTCCACGCTATTCTCGAAAACGATAGTATCAAGGAATTGTCTGCCATAATATTCGCAAAAGAAAATTACATGCTCGTGAATAAAAACGTCAAAGTCCAAACGAGAATCTGACTTTCATTAAAAGTGTGAAGGAAGGAATTTGCACAACTATAATACTAACGATCCTGTCTATTCAAAGCAATATCCTTATCCCATGTCATTAAAAGCGGGAATAGACGAACAAAAAAAAAAAACAACTGCTAGATGATGGAATCATCCGACCTTCACGTTCACCGTACAATTCCCCTATATGGATTGTACCGAAGAAAGCAAAGAAAAAAAGAAAAAATACCGCGTGGTTATTGATTACAGCAAGCTGAATTCCAATCATTATCCAATTTATGAAACGAATGAAGTCCTAGCTTAATTAGGAAAATAAATAATAATTATATTTTTCGGTGCTCGACCTTAAAATCGATTTCCACCACATTCCTCTCCGCGAGGGTGACATCGAAAAAACATCATTCTCTGTCAATAGTGGGAAGTATGAGTTTGTAAGACTACCTTTGGGATTGAAAAACGCTCGAGCTATTTTCCAGCGAGTTTTAGATGATATGTTGCGAGAATATATGGGCAACATTTGCTACGTATATATCGACGAAATTATTGTTTTTAGTAAAAATATTGAAACTCACTTCAAAAATTTAGACAAAGTCCTCAAAATACTTGAGCAAGCTAAGTGTCCACTCAGACACATTTGATTTTTTGAAAACAGAAGTAGAATTTTTGTTTTTTATAGTATCTTCGAGCCGTATAAGATCTAATTATATTAGAGTAGAAGCCATAACAAGACTTCCATACTCAAAAACTCTTAAAGATCTGCCATCATTCTGACAAAACCCTGTACATCTCTTTTAAGAGGGAGGATGGACGAGTATCCAAAACAACATCAAGTAAAAAACTTATTCTTTTGAATGAAGCAGCTAAAGAAATATTTGATAAAATCAAACACTCTTTTGTTTCTGGGGACGTTGTTTGAACCAACCCAGATTTCAGCAAGGTATTCTAACTAACAACTGAAGCGTCTGATTACGCAATTGGAGCTGTATTATCGCAAGATAATACGTCGATAACATTTATTTCCTGAATTCTCAATAAAACTGAAAAACACTTCGCCGCTAATGAGAATAAAATGCTGGCTATCGTACGGGCATAGAAATCACTACGGAATTACCTCTACGGTAAAAAAAAAAAAAAAATTTTTACAGATCACCAGCCTTTGACCTATGTTCTTAGCAGCAAGAACACGAACAACAAGATGAAATGTTGAAAGGCTATACTCGAAGAGTATAATTAATAAATAAAATATAAGCCTGGAAGAGCCAATATAGTCAAATAAATTCCTTCGGGCCAAGACCTCATCTTAATTGTAGACGTACCGATCAATGTATATATTTAAAAATCTAATTATCCTTACCGTAGATGATATTCATTTCTTATTCATATTATAGGCACATCTCAATTATGACTTGAACTATAAAAAATTAATAGGTATCCTTAAGAAGTATCTCAACCCATCTTGGGGAAACATATTTCCTAGTCTATGTTATCTTCTATGTTGCCAATTTCTTTTATGTTTCCTCTTTCTCCCACCTATTTTCCAGCTAGTTCTCGTGGTAGTCCTTCTGTCCTTGACTTATTTTTTATCAATGTGCCTTGTTTAATTAGTTAACCATTATTCTTAAATGAACTTAACTCTGACCACAACCCAGTAGTTTGTCAGCTTCTATGGTCAGGTGAAAAAAAGACACAATACATACAAGATTTTAAAAATGCTAACTGGACACGCTTCCGCTCTGAAATAAAACATAGTTTGCGCAATATTCCAACGAATATTGATATTGTTTTGTGCAAGGAAGATATTGATTCTATTGTAAAAAATTTTTCTGATAATGTGCTGAGCTCTGTTGAAAAATCTGTGACAAAAATTCAAAAAAAAACAAAAAAAATCACTTTAACAAACTACCCTCCCATATCTTGGAGTTAATTAAATAACGGAATATTAGCAGAAGATATTGGCAAAGATATCGCCAACCCGCGTTTCGATACCAAATGCGTTATCTTAAAAAATAGGTTTCCCATGAAATTTTGCAGCACCGAAACGCTGAATGGAATTACTATACAAACTCAATTGCTTGGACAAAAATGCAAAACCGTTCTGGAATATTGTGAAGTTTATAAAAACTAAAAACAGATGGTTACCGTTTCTTAAAAAATGCATCCAGTATCTATTTTACGGACATTGAAAAGGCAAATGCACTTGCCTCCAGTTTTGCAAATAATCATCTTGTATCTCAACATCTAGGTGATGCATATACAAATATGTTAATTTGGTGAAAAACACTGTTTATGCTTTCACTTCAGCGAATGCTAATTGCGTATCAAATGTGTTTGCAAACGAGAAGGACATAGAAATTATTGTTAACAGCCTACGCATTAAAAAAGTAGGAGGCACTGATTATATACGTAATTGATACCTCAAACAACTGCCTAAAATAGGCATCAAATTTATTACCTTTATAATTAATTACAATACTTTCCTGATGCCTGGAAAAAAGCTAAAGTTGTGCTAATACTAAAAGCTGGTAAGCCACCAGAACTTTCAGAAAGCTATAGGCCTATAAGTTTATTAAGCAACTTAAGTAAAATATATTAGAAGGTTATAAAGGAAAATATTTTAAAATTCATCCGGGAATATGATATTTATCCCAACGAACAATTTGGCTTTAGACAGTTTCATAATACTTCCCACCAGTTATTAAAAATCTGTTTTTCTGTTAAAAGTAATCGTTCTCAAGGTAAATATACTGGGATAATACTACTAGACATCGAAAAAGTTTTTGATTCAGTTTGGCATGACGGCCTTATTTACAAAATGATCAGTTTTAGATTCCCTCCATCTCTATGTAAAATTGTGCTGTCTTTCTTGTCTAATCGTTATTTTAATGTGCATATAAATGGTAGCGTTTTCAGCCTAGTAAATTTTAATGCAGGGATACCACAAGGCTCAGTTCTTGGACCTGTCATTTATAATATATATACGTCTGATTTTCCTGATATACCAAAGTGTGATGTAGCTATTTTCGCAGATGACACTGCAATATATTCATCAAATGAATTTAAAAGATGGAATGGATGTACTGGCAAAATATTATATTAGATGGAAAATTAAGCTTAATGAAGGAAAAACTGAAGCGATCTTTTTCACCCGAAAAAGAAAAGCTTGTTTTCTTCCCAGCAACCAATTTCAGCTAAATGGGAGCAGTATAAATTGAGCGCCTACGGTAAGGTATTTGGGTATTCATTTGGAAACTAAACTCACGTTTAAAGACCACATTAACAAAACATTAAAGAAAATAGGAATTGCAATTAAGATGTTATATCCTTTTATTTGTTACTTACAATTGAAAATAAAATTATTCTCCACAAAATGATTTTTCAGGCAATTCTCTTGTACGGTTGCCAAGTATGGGGAGACGCTGCTGCCTATCATATCAAAAAGTTGCAAGTTTCACAAAATAAGACATTAAAAACGATGCTTAACTTACCATGGAGGCATTTAACTTTAGACTTGCATGAAAGGGCGAATGTTGAATTGATTTCGCATAGGATTCAAAAACTAAAACACACATTCCCAACCAGATGTAGTTTTGCTGACAATTCTCTCGTTAACCAGTCAATTTCATATTCTAACTTCATATTAAAATATAAAAAAAAAAAAAACATATTTCAATAGAAAGATAATTACCATTATCAAATTATTGTATTGTAAAATGAGCGGTTACAAGCTTCCTTTCTAAATTTATATATACGAAATAAAAAATATTTATCTATCTATTTATCTATCTCAACCCATCGGTCACCAATGCCATAAAAACCGAAGAACAAATTTTAGGTCTTTTTCAAGACATATATCCCACACACTTCAAGCAATATAGAATGCCTTTCACTAGAAATATGGTCACTGACATTACCGACGAAATTCGGCAATAAAAAGAAATAATAACAAAAGTTGTATCACTTTTATGTTGGAAAATATGTTTAATATAACTGTCTTTAAAGCACCTCCTTATACAAGCTGTGCAAAAAGGGAAGTCGAAAAATTTCATTCGACACTTTTCAAATTAATCGGGTTGCCTTAAAATAGATAACACCCATTCTACTTTCTCTGAATTACTCGATACATGTTTTTACGTCTATAACCGATTCCTATATTAAACTACAAAAAAAATAAAAAAACCCATTGATATATCTTTTTATTAGACAACTATTAAACAATCCCGAATAACTTTAACGCGCTCAGGACGAACACAGGAAAATATGAAAAGAATACAGACCAAACAAAAAAGAAAAACCCTTTAAGAACTTATTCTGGAGGAGAAACTATTTATTTTAGAATAAATAAAAGGACAGGAAATAAATTAAAACCAAGATACAAAAAAGAAATAGTATCAGAAAATCAAAATTTAACAGTTACACATTAAAACATAATCAGGTAGGATTATTTACAAAAGTCAAATAAAAAATTAATTGTTTCCAATATGCAACGCAAAAGCTCAAACCTTGAACTATAGCAATTCGCAACTGATTAAAATAAGTACATATCGTGCAAAATTACAAAATGGATTATTTAAAATCATCCATCTGATCTTATGTAGAAGCTTACGAGGAAGCAATGGGAAAACTTGAAGCTTTGATAGGATCGTCCGTTAGAATCTCATCCTTTCCTTCAAAATTTCACGTTCAAGAACACATTTAACCAGAATAAAAGATAAAAACAGATCCGTCATATCATTAGATTTTATAGGTAGTGCATGAAAATGGATCGCGGGTAACCCAGACCTCCCAATTATAATAAACAAATAGTTATCAATAAGATATTGGGTCTATACCTTAATTCGTGCGGTTTGCTAAGAGATGGCGTAACTTGTATTATTCTATTGTTATTATTCCATCGGAACATGCGTTAGAAAGCTACTGTCATTGTACGTCATTTCAGTATATGTCATTCATTTGAAGCGTAAAACAACAATAATGTTTTTTCACTCAAATATGTCGAACTTTGTGCCTGAAAAAGTGTTTTAGCGGGGAGCTCTTCTTCATTACTGAAAACTGCTCCCGAAAGTCATCGTATTTTGGTGGAAGTTTATGGTGAACATGCGCTAGCTGAGCGAACGTGCCAAAAGTGGTTTGCACGATTTAAAAGTGGTGATTTTGGCTTGGAAGACGATGAACGTCCTGGGCAGCCAAAAAAGTTTGAAAATGAAGAGCTGGAAGCAGTACTCTATGAAAATTGTTGCCAAACACGAGAAGAGCTCGCAGAATCTTTGGGTGTCACTCAAGCAGCCATTTCAAAACGTTTAAAAGCATCTGGATATATTCAAAAGCAAGGAAATGGGGTTTCACATGAACTCAAGCCAAGAGACGTCGAAAGGCGGTTTTGCATGTCCGAAATGCTGCTGGAACGCCACAAAAGGAAGTCATTTTTGCATCGGATTGTTACTGGTGATGAAAAATGGGTCCATTACGACAACCCCAAGTGCAAAAAATCATATGTGAAACCCGGCCAACCAGATGGGTGTGCTGTATTATGAGCTGCTAAAGCCGGGTGAAACCATCAATGGACAACGCTACCGAACACAATTAATCCGTTTGAAGAGAGCAGTAGCCGAAAAACGCCCGGAATATGCGACCAGACACGAGGCAATAATTTTCCATCATGACAACGCTCGGCCCCTCGTTGCTATTCCGGTTAAGAACTATTTGGAAAACAGTGGATGGGAAGTCTTACCCCACCCGTCTTATAGCCCAGACCTTGCCCCTTCTGACTACCATTTGTTCCGGTCGATGCAGAACGCCCTCACTGAAATACGGTTCACGTCAGAGCAGAATATGGAAAATTGGCTTGATTCATTCTTGGCTGCCAAGCCGGCGCAGTTCTATTGGGATGGGATCCACAAATGGCCAAAAAAAAAACTGCACGAATTAAAATATATACTTTTGCATTGGGCAAAAGTTAATTTTTTCAATTTATTTATATAGGGTGATTCATCGTGAGGTTTGATTTTCAATAGGCTTTTTTTGACAGATCACGTATGAACCTAATCAAACTGCTTTATCATTTTTATTTAGTATCGTTTGGGAAGGCATCATAGAAGGACTTACGTCTTCAAATTGTTCAGCTGTATTACAAAATCAGCGTTTTATGAGAAATGCCAATACCATTCCCAAATTTGAGTAAGAGTTTACATTTGTGGATGATACTCGACAGATTAGACCACATCCAGAGACTATAGCAGCTGTAACTGAGAGTGTACGCGAAGTCGTCGTTCTCAGCAGCTTGGCTTGGCGTATTCGACAACTTGGCGTATTTTACGTGAGGATATTGGCCTAAAAGCATACAAAATTCAACTTGTGCAAGAATTAAAGCAAGCCGACTTGAATTTGCGTCATATTTTCAGTGAATGGGCTCTGGAAAAACTTAATGAAAATCTGGTGTTTTATTGTGAAATTTTGTTTTTTTTTTTGCCTCAATGGATACGTTAATAAACAAAATTTCCGTATTTAAGCTGATGAGCAGCCCAAATAGTACCAATACCTGCCATTACATCCATTAAAAACAACAGTGTGGTGTGGTTTATGAGCTAGTGGTATCATTGCTCCATATTTCTTCAAAAATGAGGCAAATCAGAATGAAATTCAAGCAAAAGTCTCAGTGAGCTCTGGTTTCAACAATATGGCGATACAAGCCATACAGCGCGTGAAACAATGGACTTGTTGAGAAATCATTTTGGTGAGCACTTAATTTCACGTTTTGCTACGGTAAATTGGCCGCCTAGATAGTGCAATATCACACCTTTGGACTATTTTCTCTGGGGATATGTAAAGTCTCAGGTCTTCAGGAATATGCTAGCTACGATTGACTTCTTGGAAGCCGACATTGCTTGTATTATCCGCGAGATACCAGTCGCTATGCTTGAACGAGTCGGCTAAAATTGGACCTTCCGAATGGACCATGTCAGACGTAGTTATGGCCAACATTTACATGATATGATTTTTAAAAAGTAAACGCCATTAATTATTCTTTTAATCGATGATAAAAATTTTAAGTTCGCTTTCAAATTTATGTATTTTATTTTACATTATAAACCAAACTAAACGATGAAACATCCTATACTTGCAAATGTAGAAACAAATATTATTGAAACATTGTTAAAAGCCGAAAATATACCATATATAAATATAAACGAAGCTTTAGAGTTTGCTGAAATTGAAATTGCCTCAAATAATAAAAATCTTTTATACATATATTCTTAGTTTCCAAAAGCAAATCCAGAAAGCTTTAACTTATCAATATTAAAACCTGTTAAAATTTAGAAAGTAATAAATAGAGTAATAATAATAATTTAATATTACGAGTATAACAAATTGTCAATTTGTAATGAAAATAGTCTTATTAGATATTACAAACTCGTCGTGTATCCCAAAGATAATTCGAAGAAAAAATTCATGTTGTACCATCGTCACAAATGAGCATATCCCGGAAAATTGCTTCTAAATGGGCAGGTCCTTGTAAATAAAGAGATAGTTGTGCTTCGATGTACTTTTTTCATAAAGCATTTCAACACCACTATCAAGACAAAGGGAAAAAAACAATCGTGGATAGAGAAGTTACCAAACACCAATCCCTACCAGCAATACTGCAACCACCACTAGAAAGAACTAAAGAACTATACATTAATAGTACCGAACGAATTAGTTTACTTTAAACTAACCACAAATTTTACCTGTCAACAAATATCATTCTTTTAATCACCATTTTAGTCATCTTTACATTAGCATGCAGGAAACCCAATAACAAGGACCTACCTACAAACGGAGATACGGTGTTAACCATTAATAAACCGCCATCAACCACAATTGGTTTTGACGATATTCCTCGCCCAGTAACGCCAATAAGATCCCACGGGGATGTTCGAATTAAAGGACGGAGGAGTTAACGGCACAGAAATTTAACATTAAATCCAGACGTGAAATTATTACCACAGTTGCAAAAGCTCAAACATGTAAGCAACTTGTATCGTTTTTCCCATAGATACTGCCAATTCCAATGTGACACCTTAGATCGAAGAAAACATCCGCTGCTGTATGTAACATAAGCTGAAATAATTGAATTGAATTGAAATAATTGAATGTTAAGTCAGTTCTAAATGAAATCGGTAAGAGTGAATATCAAACAAAAATATATTTTTTTATAAACTTATATAAATAGAAGTTTCATTTTTATAAAGGTATAACTGTGAAAATTTTGAACACCGTTCTATGATGAAATAATGATCAGAATTTGTGAAAAGGCCTTCAACGAAAACTCCAAAAGCTACCTACTTAGTGAATCTAGAAGGCCACTGGACTCACTGTGGTATAGTATATAAGTAATTTTACCCTTCTCGATGTTTTATTCTTGAAATATGAATAAATGTGCAACCTCAAGTCCCTCAAATAATCAGGTCCTGGTAAATACACCTATACATAGGACGTTATTCAGATCATAAGAGCTGGAATAAAATTGGATGACTAAAATCGCCAGAGAATACCAGAACTTTAAGCTCTGCAATTTGACACTACATCCTTTTATAAGTCTACAAGGACGATCAGGAAAACATCGAATTAGAAATCCATTCGGTGCTAAGAATTTGGAAGTACCACTTGTGTTACATGGCAGAGACTCCCACATTCCACTGTCAGTCAGAATTTAAAGGAAGACCTATAAAAAAATGATCTATTCCACTAAAGCTCATTCAGACCAGCAATATGCAAACCCAAATGCTACAAGCTGCAGACGTCGTTGATTGGTTGATTGATAGTCGACGTCATTTTAAATAACGAGGAAATAATCTTGTGAAGAGCATGCAAAATCCTTTTTATAAAAGTGTACATGCTTCACAATTATCACAGTATTTTCTTTTTCTGTCGTAACTAGTACTAGTACTCCTTGTCTAGTATTTATCTTTTTAGAAAGGGCTCCAGTCATACTAGATAGGGTAAAAACTAACCTCCTTGGGAATGAAAAAAAATATTTTTTTTTAAGTGTTTTTTTTTATTTTATTCAATTTTAGTTGATACATTTATTCTAGCGATCTTCCAACTTCTTTATCCCGTCCGAAAAGTAATTTTCCAGAGGGTCTGTAAAATACTCCTCCGTGGCGCCGATGATTTCCTCGAGTGAGCTGGATTTTTTATTGATGAGCCATCTTTTGAGGTTTGGGAAGAAATAATAGTCCGAGGGAGCCAAATCGGGTGAATACGGTGGATGCGACAGCAATTGGAGCCGTAAGTCATTGATTTTAGCCATCGTTGCGATGCTCTTGTGCGCCGGTGCATTGTCTTGCAAAAGCAAAATTTTTTTTCGCCTCATGTAAGGCCGTTTTGCAACGATTTCGGCCTTCAATCGCTCCAATAATGCACAGTAATACTCGCTGTTGATGGTTTTTCCTTTTTCGAGGTAGTCCACTTACAGTCCCAGAAAACCGACTCCATAACCTTTCCGACCCATCGAGCCCCCTCGGCCTCTTCGGAGCACTTGTGCCGGCTTCAATCAATTGACGGGCACTCATTCTTGTCTCTGGTGTTCAACAGTTACCAATTGACGATTCCGTATCAGCAAGATTTTGGTCAGGAGTGAGTATGCGCGGCACCCAGCGGCAGGATATATGCATATGCAGAATATTGCTCAAAATATGGCGTGTGCATTCAGTACTAATCTTTGTAGTATCTGCTAGTTCGCGCACCCTTATTTTCCGGTCAGCCAATACCATTTCATGTATTTTTTTGACATTGTCTTCTGAAACCGCATCGGAGGGCCTGACGCTGCGGACTTGATCGGTAGTAGAGTTACAGTGCCTGTAACGCTGAATACTTGCAGCCTGAGGCGAATGTAAGCCGGAATTAACAGAGGTACCATTCGGTGTTGTCTTCATTATTTTCACAGCAACACACTTAAAAGCTTAGCAAAATAGTAGCCTCCATTCCCGATGCCAGTAAACATCCTGCAGTCTTTCTAACTGAAGGAAAGCCGGAAAACCGCTGACCTCTTAGAGATGTTGGAACCATTCGTAGGCAGTTCTAATGTAGATTCCGATCTTAAAGAACTCTCAGTAATTTTGTGATCCCTTCCTGACCTGGGACCCAAACAAGATTTTGTGAATTCAGCCTAATGACTGCATTCAGTAAAGACTTACATACATTCTCAAATTCAGCAAGGTTTTAAGAGTAAGTTGGCTGTCGCTGCAGGTACAAATGCTATTCTTCGCATAATCAATATCGCAATATCAAAAATTGTTGCCATCAGGACTGCATATATCTCCGTTTCGTAGACAAACAAAAGTTTACTTAAGAAGGAGTGAAATATAACGTCGTCGTCCAGCAGAAAACACTAGTACTGCATCATAAATCAGATTTGGAATGATCGATAAAGACCCGATCACATTTCTTTTTTGGCTCAGATTCTAGACGAAAACATTCTTTGACACAGGGAATGTCAATTTCGTATTTTTTCATCAACAGGAGGTGGCATGTCACAGAAAATCTTAGTTTCAAATTTCAAGTTTGGATAGTGAGAATGAATTTGGCACAAAAAGACAAGTTCTCATTTTCCTGATCGCTCGTCATAAGTCGTGTGAAGGCCTTAAACATCAGATACGTTAATTCAACACCCATGGTTCCTGTATCCTGTGTAAATATGATACAATATAATAAATAAATGTACCCCAGCACTTCATCTCTTTTCTGAACCCATTCGTGAATAAAATGAAAATTAACCCTTCTAAGGTTTACCAAGCAAGCAAGTAAGCACCAAGGGGATATGAATACCCTTTTACTGGCTTTTTCTCCAGGTCGCGGGCGGGTGGTGTAGTAGTTTGAAACTCAGGTGTATTAGGTTTCGATATTTTTCTCAGAGGTGGTTGTCAAATTGGACGGGACTAGCTAGCACATCCTCAACCAGTGGGTCACAAGTACGCGCTAGTTGTTAGTGTTATACCTTCATGTCAGAGTTGACGCCGACGGGATTTTCATACATTTTCATACAAATTCTATGAAAAAACTTTTTCACAGAATTGCCTCGCACGGGATTCGAACCCGAGACCCTCTGCTTGAGAAGTCTATGCATATACCACTACACCACGGCCACCTCCAAGAGGGGTGGCTGCAGATAGAGGAGTGAGCCATACCTAGATTTAATGGTCCTTGTTCTCCCGATTCATTCTCTCCTTGTATGAACAAATTTACCGCGTTTCAGTATTGACATCAGGGTTTTGGTTATGAAGATGCACCAGTACATTACTCGTTTCTCGCCCCGAAATTCAAGAGAAGGCTCGAGTCAGTTTTGGTAGAACGAAAATCACAAATGGCTTAGTTTCCAGACTCAAGACTTTTCTGCGTGAAGCACTACACTCCAAGAGTTTCGCTTTCCATATCACTCGAATTTATACGTTCTACGCTTTAGCTAGCTTCCACAGTTGACTAACACAATGTTTGCACTCTGAATACCTCTTTCGGCCAGAACTGCAAACGAGAATATTGTGGAGAAGGAAGGTTTTCACTATTGCAGGTAAAACCTGAAGTAATATCATTTTTAGTCACCTGAATACTTTTGACCATTTTTGAAGTCGTACCTGTGTTGTTTTCAGAATTTAAGGATATTTCCGCCGCGATAAGACAGTCAAAGAAAGGAAGGTAGCTCCATGAACAGTATTTCATTACATTTTTTGGAATTTAAGAAAAGAAAGTCCTAGAAATGCGAAAACTACAAGGGTCTAAACGCTTTAGATATGACTAAAGAATGTCAAATCAACACGCACAGCATATATAAAGACGACCTAAAGAGACCTATTTCTAGTTTGGGCATGCCTTCCAAACTCATACGTTTGTGCATAATATCGTTCCATTTGAATGAAAGGAAATAAAAAACTTATTTAGACATCGTTCTTAAAAGTAAAGCGTGCTTTTCGCAAGACAAGACTAGACGCACTATTTATCAAAGGTTAGTACAGCTTCCCACATATTCAAATGACGACTAAGTAAAGGACACCTAAGAATGGCTAAGGTATGCGAAACTGGAACTAATTGTAGTGGTATATTGGTTTTGTACCACCACCGTATCGGACTGTAAGCTTTTATCAAAAGAAAAGGAATATAATAATGCGATAATAATAAATAATAAATAGTCTTACTGATTTGTTTTACGAAATATTTAAAAGCTTCCTCCTCTTTCTACTCGGTATGCATTGTTTTTTACAGTGACCTGGTTTCGATCTTAAATAAAAATTTACAACACGCTATTATACATACTAGATAACCATTAACTTGGTAGTAACTAGTCTCCGCTCTTTAAGTTTTCTTCTTTTTTATAAAATTACTTCAACGCGAGTACTTAATATTGTATAAGGATTAAATGTTTAAAAATCTCAAACTGGATGTATAGCAACAAACCTTAAAATAAGCGCAACACACACAAGCCAACCTGGTTTGAAAACTATACGAAATTCTCATAGCTCTTAGTCGTCAACATACTCGTACGAAAAAGATTTAGTTAAACAATTTTAAACTACTAAAAGCAAAGCCAAACAAATTAACAATTCACAAAGGCGTCCAATTTTCAATTTTTTTTTTTTTTTTTTTTTTTTTTTTTTTTTTTTTTTTTTTTTTTTTTTTTTTTTTTTTTTTGTTAAAATCTTGATTGCATTTTTAAGTCTCTTTGACAAAGCCCTGTGCAGATGCTTGGAAATTTCATATTAAAAAAATTATTTTTCGACCTCAAAAACTGAAATATTTGCGCATTCTTACAGCTTTCCGGTGCACTGATTCATGCACCTACACTGCCATGCCTTAATCAACATGCAAGTCTGCTTCCAAAAAAGAGACATAAAAAACCACAACAGCGCAAAGGTGAAAATATTTTACTCTTCACATGCTAACCATGAGTGCGGAAAAATTATGAATATCCTCCACTGCAACAACAACAACGACAACAAAAAATAGTGAGAAACGATTTATACTCGGTAAAAAAAAAGAATCAACTCCCAGTAGATTGCATCTGAACATGACGATGCGAGTCCCATTACCGCTGCACTAGCCTCCGACACCACTAAAGTGTACACTTTACATTGAGAATAAATGTTATAAAAAAGAAGCAAATATGCGGGACCTCAAGCTCCTACCTTGGTTGGTAGAAATTCTGAAAATTTAGGAGGCACACCGCACCGGGAACAACCAACTCTTCTTCTTCCTGTGTTCCAGTATCCCAGTGTTTCGGAATGCCTAGGTGCTACAGAAGACCGACCGATCGACCCGTGCATGCTGCAGTAAGAATTTCATACCCCAATGATATACCACACCATTCCACCAGACCACCACCAGAAAATGGTCCAGATCCCCTCTCACAGAGAGCATAAAATGTGCCAGTGGCCAGGATGCCACCGCACAAAAAGTTACGTTATAATATTTTATGAAAAGGGACCCAAAGTACGTGCCACCAAAAAATATAATGCCGTATAACCGCTTCCGTTTCTTCTTCCATTCTCTGGTACTTTTCCTCCATTGCCAGTTATCCGTATATCCTTTCGGTGCGCTTTTGCTTCATCCTACCCTAGGTTGGTCTTGGTATTGCTTTTGGTTTTGGTCATGACTGCCATTGGTGATACTGAAGAGACCATGGCTGCAAGACTGGTGTGGTGGAATGGCAATAATGAGATTTGTTTGTGTGAGAATATCTTTATATTCTTTGATTAGAGAGCACTGCTGCAAGTCAAGTTAACTAATCTGGGGCGCGCACAAAGTTCGAAGAGAAAGTGAATTTAAATGTATGCTTTTTTGCATGCTAGAATTTATTTTTATTTTACAGTTTCTTTCTCATATTTGCATTTGTATACTATCTACTGTCTGCATCATCCCTTCAACCGTTAGCCAGCCACAGCCATTGGTTTGTAATGTAGTTTAATCCTAATTTAAAGTTTGCGGATTAAACAGAATTATTTAAAGATAAACGAACGCCCGGAGGAGAATGGTTTATGGTGGATAGAGGATGAAATGTTACGCAGTGAAAGTGTTTGCATGGCTCTTAATCTTAGCGACATAGATACTTACAAACAACGACGGAGGAGGATGAGAAAATATCATAAAAAAAGTTTCATTCTGATACACAAAAAAAAAAAAGATAGAAAACCTCGGGATATGTTCTGAGAAATTTTGAAATCCTTTTAAACGTTCCCGCATCTTTTCATTTCGTAACACAAACCTTGCAGCTTTGTGTTGAGTTTGTGAAAACATTTAGCATCGCAACGACTTGAGGACTTACTGTGGACAAATTGCTTTAAAAAGTAGCGAAAAGAACTGCCTCTATTATACGGCAATTCTTTGGCACTCTATAGTAACACTAAAAGATACTTCGTTGCTGTAAAGTCGGGTTGAAAGAATGACTAATTGAATAAGTAAGGGTATAAGTACTTCAATTACAAATGTCTATTCAAAAGAGGTTTCTTTTTGCAAATCACAGACTTTCGTTGCTTTGTAAATGTTTTCAATTTAACTTAAATATCTTTTTTTTATTCCTTACGTTTATGAGATTTATTTATCTTCTTGATAATGTAGGGCAACCAAAAGGCCTTTGTAACTAATCCGGAATCAAGCGAGTTCTCATTGGAGGATAACTTTAGTGTATTAATATCAAACAGAATTCTATATCTACCTATTGTTTTATTTATTGAATGCCATATGCAGTTCTGAAGCTAAATATGTCATACCACCCATGATGTATACATATGACAATTTCAGTTTCGACACTGGGATTGTGGTTTCTGAAACTAGTTGATAAACGAATAGTATGTTATTTCCAAGGGTATTTGCCTTTCATCAACATCACCAAATTGAATTGTTTGCTTGTCCTCCATGAACGTTGTGGGGCAGAATGCAAAATTACACTTTCATTCTTCCCACTGGTTCTACTCTATTAAGTGAAATATTCAAAGGATAGGTCCTGGATCTAATCTAACAGAAATTGGAGATAATACGATTTATTTTGGCTTAGTGGTATAACATACGGTCTGTATATCTAACTGGTATTTGTGTTTTTAATCAATGTTACACTCTGATAACTTTTTGATTTTGGCCAACTCTAGTACAAAACCACTAGATATGAATTTTCTTCAAAAAGACCATGAGAAAACAATGATATTTGGTCAAAACCATTCTTTTTAGATATTAATAGTTTTCGCTTTTAATGAAAAATAATGACTCAAATGATTAGCTTCGAAATGCTTAGGCTTTTTTTGATGCCTTCAAGTTAACTTGCACCAATCATATATATCCAGTTATATAGGGTGATTCATCGTAAGGTTTGATTTATAACGTAAAATACAATACATAAATTTAGAATTAAACTTAAAATTTTTATTATAAGTTAAAAGAACAATTCATGGCATTTACTTTTTAAAAATGTTATTATGTAAACGTTGGTCACGACTACGTATGAGGTAGTCCATTCGGAAGGTCTAATTTTGTACTACACGTTCGAGCATAGCGACTGGTATCTCGCGGATAACACGAGTAATGTTGGCTTCCAAAGCGTCAATCAAGTGTAGCTGGCTTATTCCTGAAGACCTGAGACTTAACATATCCCCCGACAAATAATCCAAAAGTCTAGGCTGCCAATTTACCGTATCAAAACGTGAAATTAAGAGCTCACCAAAATGATTTCTCAACCAGTCCATTGTTTCACGTGCTGTATGGCTCGTAGCGCCGTCTTGTTGATTTTAGGAAGTACTTAGTCCGTTTACATGGCGCCGTAATGGTTACCATTGACGGTAACATTCTGATTTGCCTCATTTTTGAAGAAATATGGACCAATGATTCCACCAGCCTATAAACTACACCATACCTTTATTTTTAATAGATGTAATGTAAACTCTTCGTACTCTTCGGGTTGCTCATCAGCCCAAATACTGCAATTTTGTTTATTAACTTATCCATTGAGCCAGAAATGGGCTTCATGAATGAACAAAATATCACGATAAAACACCGGATTTTCATTGAGTTTTTCCAGAGCCTATTCACTGAAAATATGACGCAAATTCAAGTCGTCTGGCTTCAATTCTTGCACAAGTTGAATTGTGTACACTTTTAAGCCGAGATCCTCACGTAAAATACGTCACGGTATTGGCGTACACTTTCAGCTACAGCTGCTATAGTCTCTTCACTACCTGCTGGATGTGGTCTAACCGGCCGAATATCATCCACTAATGTAATATAAACTGGGACTCAAATTTGCGAATGGTAATGGAAATAGTGGTTTCAGTAAGTCGTTTATGCACACCGTAAGTTCCTCGAATCTAACGAAAAACACTTATCACAGAACGCTAATTTTCGTAATACAGCTGAACAATTTGGAGACGTTGTTGTGGTGTAAGTCTTTCCGTGATGACTTGCCAAGCAATACTGAACAAAAATGACAAAGCAGTTTGATAGAAATCACGCGTTATCTGTCAAGAAAGCCTATTGAAAATCAAATCTTACGATGAATCACCCCTTACTACAATAATATATTGACCAGCTGCCACCAATTCTAAACACAATCTACACTGCCAGTCTGGCATTGAAACGTCAACTACATGCACGCCAAGAACTTCAGAACAATTGGTTTGAATTGATTTAAGTTGAGAAGCAGTATAAGGTGCAACATGTCGATGGGAAGATCCTGGTTTACTCCGCTTCAAAATCCAAGTAGCAGAATTTAAAGAGCACCCAACAAAAAGGAATGCATGCTGAAAATTTCCATCAACAGTGAGGTTTTGTGGAAAAGTGCAACGCTGTTGAATGGGGCTAAGATTGCTGATGCTGGGAACGGCCAATATGGAATGGCGATCCTAAACAAGCTTGCCTGCAAGCCGTCGTGTTGCATCTTCTGCTAAGGTGCATGTTTGTCAACTCATTGCTTAACGCTCTCAATTGATCTAATTTCTGTAGTCAGACATATACAGATGATGTAGCTCATATTTATTGTTCACAACGCAATAACTTTAGGCGTGGACGACGATCCTATCGGAACTGAAGACGCTCAAGATCAACATATTCATTGCTTAAAAATATCATCATCCGTTTCTCTAACCGAATTAACTATTTGAGTGTCTTCCTGAATAACAAACTTATTTTGACTTAACATATCATGGTTTCTACCAGCTATCTATTAATGTAAAAAAAACATGCCTCAGAAGACGCACATTTAGGTCTACACGGCTATGAATATCACGAAAACACGCCACTGTATCTTTAACCAGACACAAGTAAAGATCTGCGTCGTCCGCATAGAGGCTTTCCCGAGCACGCCTGAGTCTGCTTTATTCGCACTAATGAACCTCACACCTCTTGATTTTTTGTTTTTTGCTTAAAAGAGCTTAACACGTAAGTGGGTATAAATACACTTAAAAAATGGGATGGGAGGAAAAAGAAAAATGTTTGGGTTAAATGGGTATTTCGCGCTATAGGTGGCATCCAACATTTAATGAGGAGACTAAATTATTAGCGTAAGTTGAGTTTTCTAATGAATTTTCATAAATGTCAAACTTTTGAAATATCCCGTTAAAAACTGACACATTTCTTCCATCAATAATTTTTTTCAAAATAAATAAAATTTGTTCACCAACTGATAGATGTATGGTCATCATACATCTTGGATATATCGGTGTTATGGCTTTTTTTATTATGATGAACTCTTAGTGGAATTGATGGTTTTTTTTTGTGACAATCGCTAACATGCGTGCAAAAAGCACTGCTATAGACTGCACCCTCAAAGCCATCCGTAAAGTGGTAGTCGGTACAACACGCAACGAAGCATTTTGATACGTTCCGACTGTCTTTAGCCACTGGTCTTATAGACATGCCGCCTGATGCAATTCCACTATAACTTTATTAGCTTAAAAAATACGAAATGGACATTCTCTATACCCAGTAATGGTTTCGGTCAGAATATGAGCATGGAAAGGAATGTACTCAGGTTCTAAAAAATAGATCTGAAGTCGATTTAGGATGGGGAGCTGTTGTCTTTCCGGAAGACAACTACGTTAGTTTCCACGCCTCGTTAGGAACACAAACACAAGGAAGATAGTGGAGATGCATCAGGGCTTAATCCCTGAAGTGTTTACTTATAGGGCTTATAGGGCTTTCAAACTTGACAACTTTGAATTTAATTTGTGAACGCACTCTTTCACTAATCATCAAACTGTCACTGTCGATTTATTCAGTAAACTCAATATTTTTATCATGGTAAAGTACACTAACGAGCAACGTCTGCAAATTTTAAAAATTTTCTACTGAACTCATAGGTTCGACAATAAGCAAAATATGCGTTATTACTCGGTTAAAAACCCACATGTGCTTCATGAATCACCACTTCATCCACAAAAAATAACTGTTTGGTGCGGTTTGCATTCCGGCGGCGTTATTGGGCCATATTTTTTCGTCGACGATAACGATCGTCACATTACTGTGAATGGTCAGCATTACCGCGCCATGATCACCGATTATTTTTGGTCCGAATTATAAGATATGGGCTTGGACAACATGTGGTTTCAACAGGATGGTGCCTCAAGCTACACAGCACACGCTACAATCTTTTTATTGAAGGGTAAGTATGGTGAGCGTGTTATCTCAAGACATGGGCCAGTCGATTGGCCGCCTTGTTCGTGCGATTTAACGCCGCTTGACTATTTTCTGTGGGATTACGTTAAGTCATTGGTTTATGCCAACACGCCGAAGATGTTGGAAGAGCTCAGAGCCAACATTGAACACGGAATAGCGGCCATTTCAGCCGAAATGTGTGGCCGAGTCGTTGAAAATTGGGTCCAAAGAACGAACGAAGTCGAGTTCCATTCATAAATGTTTTGATTGTACCTTAAGCCAATAAGAAAGTTTTTGAAATATCTCAAATGGTTTGCCTTTTATTTAAAAAAAAAATTGTCAAGTCAGTTCCACTAAAAGAATTATACAAGGAATACGATAGATTAGTTCTTAGCCTAAGCGCTTTAATCTGATAGAAAAATAACAAAAAAGCCTAAGATCATCCTTACATGATGTTATTTTTTTTATTTTCAACTGACTTAGCGAGAGTCGCTGCTCCAAACTTATTCATTTGAAGAAAGCTTAAAAGGAAATGTAATGGTCACCTTCGCAGATATGATATATTTGAGCTGATAGATTTATAAACAAATAATGAGTGATAATTTGCTTGAAAACGAACTGCATTCAAAATTATTAAATAATCCTTGGAAGACCAACTCCCAAGTAGAGTAGAGCAACACCGTAATATGTAATCAGTTAAAGTTTCATAGAATATACCTGCCATTCTCATAAGTAAAAAATTTACCTCAAAAGTTGTTTCTTCTTTATCAACATGAGTATATGTATATGTATAAGCACCTACATGAGCTCAGGAACCAAATTAGAGCGCATCCCTTCCCACCAAAAGTTTCTTCATTATATGATATTTCACTCATTTTTGTTTTTCTTCTAGTTGCAGTTTCTTTGATGTTTTCCTCAGGAAATATGGTATTTCCCCCATATTCATATCAAAGAAAAAAAATCTCAAGTCCCGAACTTTATCTATGCAATATATCAAAAAAAACTTTTTCCAGGGGTGGTTGTATACGAGTTTGCATGTAAGTCTTTTTAGTATACAAATAAACATTCAATGTTTTCCTTTTTTATTTCTTTTTGTTATTTTAAAAGTTTATGGTTATGCTTTCGGTTTTTCTTTTTCTTATGCTTTAAATAAACACTTGAAATTTGATGGACATTTGCTATCCTGGTTTTCCACCATCAATCTGACCTGTCAAGGCACTTTTATAACTTATGTATCTGGATGTGAAAATGTGGTTGATGGGGTGGTTGCGATGGATATTTTGCTATAGTAATTCTTGGGGAAAAAAAAAAGTTTCAGGTGGATTTTTGCAAGTCAAGTTAATTTAGATAATACAAAGTAAGTTCAAAAGTTTACTTTGGTTTAGAGGCTTATAAATTCTGTCAAAATTTAAGCACAAAGTAGATAAGTACGGTGAGACATTCCAGACATTCACATCCATCAAATTGTATTCTAGGAATAACATTTTCCAACGCTTTAATTATGTAAAAACCAAAAGTTTGCCAGAAATTTATATCTAAATAAATAGCTTCCTAAGCAATTCAATTGATTAGTGGCAGCCGAAGTTCGGTGATAATCTTACTTCACTCAATCATTGGTTGTAAGTTAAAAATATCTAAATGTTTGTTCAAAAGAACATGTTAAAGCTGCAAGGCTTAAAAAGGGATCACCAAAGACGAAGAGGAAAATTTCTTTAAACACACTCGGGGCTGAGAATCTGGAAAGACTATATCGGCAGACTGTTAAAGAGTGATGATGCACAACATCCCATCGTCAGACAGATATATTCATTCAATCTTTATGATGAGAGGCAATATTTCCGAGCTATTTAACGCAGCACATGGTGACGAGATACGGATTAACTCTTTAAAATCTAAGTTTTCACATTACAGTAGATTTAGAACCATGTTTAGTTTTGGCATCTCATTCAACTGTGTAGGATGAAGATGGAAAATGCACGATTCTCTGTTAAGTTAGGTATTGACAAAACCGAGATCCTCCATATCAGAAAAAGACGTTGTTGAAAGGATTATGCTAAACTCGCAAACCAACTCTAGAGGCAATATCTTTCAAAAGTCTGCATACGCAGTTGCCATACGTGTACTCGTAATGGGAAAAACAAAACGCGCTGTCTGTGGAAAGTGCGACTATTGAAGCAGAAGCGGCGAAGATTGTTTTAGCAGTCTATGAAGGAAAAACAAAGTAAATGCTATCAATAAGAAGGGCAGACAACATTGTTTATCACGTTTCTTAAGTTCTGCTCAGTCTCCATTTTAAAGGTTGCCGACTTTCATCCCTTATTGTAAGGATGTCATTCACCTGAAGCACATTGACAGTTTTCCGCCATTTACTTCTCTGTTGTAGTGTATAAAGGTATTTATTTATAATGAACCCAAAATTGTTGCATGAGCCACTGAACATGCTGCCAACAACTTCAAAAATTATAATTTTTCTCCCCAGATCTGGTGCAAGAATAGAAGATAGTGAAGCACCTATTAGTGATTGAATGTCGTACTGATCTTCAGGGATGGGTGATATCCCATCCAAATGAGAGGCCCTTGAAGGTATTGTTTTCCATACTATCCAATTGTCCGGGCAAGCATTCATCACTTGAGTTTAAGATTGTTGGTTATGAAAAATAATATACAATGCCCGAAGATCATTTCGCGCACATTTGAAATTACTACCTTTGTCGCTGTAAGTGACTTGACATAATCCTCGTCGACCATTAAACCATCGCAGTGCTCCCAAGAACTCTGAGGTTGTAAGGTCTCCTACAAGTTCTAAGTAAATTGGCTTTGTGCTTAAATAAATGAATACTGCTACATACGAATAAGCCTTAATTGCAATAGTTCCACGACGTCTGGAATGAACCAAAACGGACCACAAAAATATGTATGTCCCCATATTGGTGAATGGGCACTGCACTGCCTTATAACCTGATTAGTAAACAATTTGCCGTGCACAGGCCAAAATCGCTCGCGAATCAATCCTTAATCAAAATTAATCACCCTATCAGAAGATGGAAAAAATTTTGCAAATGGCATCGTACGTCAATCATATTTGACATATTTGTGAGCTACAGAGTTGCAGTATTCAAACAGATAAGCAATGGAGCTCTACACTCCGCAAGAGCCGCGGAGCGACGGACTCTGTTGTGTCGACGTTTTTGACCAATAATCGGTCGGTGGTGTTGCGTCAACTGGGCAAACACTCTGGCGCTTAGCTACTTGAGTCGAACAGAGTGGAACCACAGGAGACCATGCAGGGCGTTGCCGCCACCGGACTGGTCGTTCGGCCGAGAATATCGCTGTTGTGACTGCCGATGTCGCTGAGAACGAAGAAACATCAACCAGACGACGGGCTACGCAATTGGATCCTACAGCGAATTTTAATAAAAGACTTACACATGTTCCCGTACAAAATGCGAACAGTGCATTAGTTAATGCCTTCTGACTGTCAGTCGCGTGTGAATTACTGCAAAGCCATCCTCAATCTCAACACCAAAGAGGACGTTTTGTGTCGAAAATCATCCTGAGCGACGAGGCGCATATCCACTTAAGTGGTTAAGTCAATAAGCAAAATCTTCGTCACTGAAACACTGAAATTACATCCACTCTAAGGCACTGCGTGGGTGGTTTTTTTTTGAAGGACGCCATCAATAATACGGTCACTGTTACTGGCGAACGCTACAGAGCCATAATAAACGAGTTACTACTGCCGGAATTATATGAACGGGGCTTGATGAACATGTGGTTTCAACAAAACGGTGTAACCGCACACATAGTACGAGCCACAATGGATAATGTGAAGAAAACGTTTCCTGGTCGCATAGTCCCCGTTTTGTGCAATTTGGCATGGCCAGCAAGACTGCCCGATTTAACCATCCCAGACTTCTTCTTTGGGGCTACTTGAAGTCGCGGGCTTATGCCAACAAGCCTTAGATATTAGAGAATATTCGACAAGAATGCGACAGTTATCACCGGAAATCTTGCGGAAAGTCATGGAAAATGCGATAAAACGGCAAAAATGTGTATCAACACTGACGGCAGCCACTTGGCGGATATTATCTTTTTCACTTAACAAAAACAATTGTAAAGGTCCAAATAAGGACTTTCATCTTTTTTTATTTAGTAAAAAAGTAATTCAAAAACAAAATTGAATGAATAATTTTGCCCCACTCTAGCATCATCAGTCTTTATGGTAAAAGTAAAATAAGCATTTTTACGCTCAAGTTGTTTGTCATCAATGCTTTCTGTGATACCCGCTTTAGTCTGTCATTGAATAAAAGATAAAGAAATTGGGGGCCATTGATCTACATTTTCGAATTTAATTTCTCAATTGGGTTTGGACCTCTTGAAACAATGGGCGCTGGATTTGAATTTTGAAGCAATAGTTTTCCAGTGAAACTATTCGAAGGATAGCCGTGGAAGTACTATGCTCGAATATGTCCAATAGAATTCCTCCTTGAATTTATCTTTAAAAATGATTTTAATTTTCTTCACAAGTCTTGTCATCATTGGTGCAGCACGAATTTCCAAGCGTGGTAAACTGAGATTCTTCCCACGTGCTCCTTTTGACTTTGCACACAGCAACCGCACAAAGACCTTACCATCACTTCGTACCATTAGCTCCCTTAAAACTATGTAAAAATGCGTGGATTCCAGCGTTTTCTAAATTCCTTCACGCCTTTCAGAGCTTATGTATTCAATGTCCAATAATTCGATAAGTGGACCACTCATAAGATAAATATTGAGTTAGAGCTTTATACCAATCCAAATTGAAACTGTTGGAAAAAAATGTTTGCCTTCATAATTAAAGGATTAATTAGGCCCGACCTATCATACATTCTGGCAATGTCTGATTGCACAGTTTTTTTGGTTACCTTCATCAATTCTAGTCATCCGATTTCTGCTCCCAAACTAAGCGCTTTTGTCACCCAAACTAGTGCTTTTATAACGTCATTGTGTTTTACTTGAGAAAACTTCTCCCTGTCTTCAGTTGAAATGTGTTCTTAGACAATTCCGTTGTTTAAACAATATATCGAAGCTCGAATCCAGGGCTTGCCAAAATAAGTTGTAGCTCTCGCTTAATACAGTGCTGGTGTAGTGCTGGCGTAGATCTGGAGTAGGACCAATTTGCATTAAGACTAATCCCCCTATCACCTTTGGCACTAATGTCAAACAACAACTCTCAATTTAGTTGCAGAGCTATTAGATTTCACAACCGAATGGTGGGAAATAAAGTAATGGGGTTCATAGAAATTAGCATGCTCTAGAAGTTCCATGTGCAACGGTTGTTTGTACTCTTTAAAAAGGAGAATTTATTGTTCAGCAAGGGAACGATCTTTGTAAATTATCTTCTCTAAACCTTTAAATCGACGTAGAGCAAAGTTTTACGAATTTCTTAAGCAGTGAAGACGTTGCTTAAATGGTAGTCTTACTTCGATTCTTCCATTAATAAGCCGCCGCCGGACTGTTTGCACGAAAATGTCTTCGCAAATTTTTTTCATTTTCACTTAACGGGTATTCAACTGAATCGGAATTTTCCACCTCCCAAAATGGTCGTCTATAATTTTCTCCGTGATTATGAATCGCACATTTCTTGATTTATTTTCAAGCTTTTCCGCTACAACCCATCCTAAAATAATGTTTTGTAAACTTGTTAAGGCCTAACTTACTATAATTTTTCATTTGTCGGGAGAAAACCAAAAAATGTTCGGCTCCGACGAGCATATCAATATGCCCCGGCTTATAAAAAAGTGGATCTGTAAGTTTTATATTTCCCGGGAGATACCAATTTGTTGTTTCAATGGAGGTTGCCGGTCATGAATTCGATATTTTCTTTATAAAGAATGCATCTACTATATACATATAGTACATAGTATCTGTGAAGTTATTAATACGAGATTTAAGACTGACGCTTTGACGTGTTTGCGAATAATTAAAATTGTCTCCTAACTCAAGGACTTAATAGTGTGTTTACCCTTTTAAATAAAATACGTTGGCAAAGCGCTCTGTAAGTATATATATTAACATGGGAAGCAAAATGTAACAAAATACGGCAAGGTAAAAAACAAGTGAATTACAGTTGTTCAAAAAGTTGTCGATTGCGGTAGACAAAATTAAAAGCAACAAGGTCGTCTCTTAGACATGTTGAAAATCTCATGGAACTTGATACATATAGTAAGTTCTCAGTCTTGCAAAGTCGGTAGGAAGACCTTCCTGTTTAGGAGACCATGACGCTTGTTTTAGTTTTTCCCTCATAGCTAACTGGGTTGGATTTGTCATACAGATACGCTAGAAGGAGACGTATCTTCTCGTATGAGTACGTCTTTTTTTTTTCTCTGAGCCTAGAAAGTGCATAACGACATTCTGTTGTGTCAAAAGGTTGTTGAGTTATTTTCTCTGTGAGTGGCAGAAGGGGGTCAAAAATGGGGTTAGTGGAAGAAGATTTGGAGGGCGAAGGAGCGATAATTAAAGGGAATTAAAATTCAATTAGACACTTTTTCGGATGATTTGGGAATTATAATACAAGGTGTCTCAAAAGAAAGTTCACATTTTAAAAAAATATTTAAAAAAAAAGTTAGAAGTTTATTGAAAAAATGTTTATTATATATTAAAATACAGTGTTTGGAAATTTATTTTTTAAAAATGGCGGCTCGGCAGGTATTCTCCGTGATGGCTGCCATTTCGTGACGGATTAATTGTTCCAGGGAAGTCGGTTTGTTGGCGTATACTTTGAATTTGACATAGCCCCACAGGAAAAAGTCCATATGTGTCAAATCGAGACTACGTGAAAGCCAACTTATGTCACCGCTCCTAGAGATCAATTTGCCAGGGAAAATTTCACGAACTCTTAGCAGAGATCTGTTGGACGTGTGTGAAGTTGCATCATCCTGCTGGAACCATGTTCTTTGGTTATAGCCAGGAAAGTTTTGCAACTCAGGCACAAAGAAGTTGTCTAACATCTCCACATAACGCTCTGAATTCACCGTGAATTCACACCCTTTCATCTTCAATAAAGTAAGGGCCGATAATTCCTCTCGCCGACATTGCGGCCCATACGGTCACTTTAGGCGAATGAAGGGGTATCTAATGTTTTTGTTTTGGATTGCTTGCACTCCAGTAGCGGTAATTTTGCTTGTTAACGTGTCCATTAAGATGAAAATGGGCTTTATCTGAAAACAAGATGTTGGTAAACGTCGGAAAACTCTCAATCATCTGGTTTGATTCTGCACCAACAGAGTTTTGTAGGAATGAAGTTTTAAATCTTTATGCAAAATGCACAATAATGACGATCTGTGCACGTTTAAGGCCACAGCACGCCTTCAAATTGAAAGGTTCGGATCGTCCCGAATAGACTGGGTGACACTGTCTACGTTTTCGAGGGTTCTTGAAGATCTTTGACGCCCGGATCTTAGTTTTTCCAGTGTTGAGTCGGTCTTTTCAAACTTCTTCACCCATTTGGCAATGATTTGAGTGTTTGACGCATCATTCAAGTGACGAATATGTCGAATATTGCAGAATTACTGTTTTTATAAAACTCCCGAGAAACGCTCCATAGCGACTAAATTCCCAAGAGCCAGGCTACCGATTGACACACCCCCCGCACCCCTTGAAATAGTTGCGTTCATGCAATAACCAAAACAAATGTGAACTATCTTTTGAGACACCTTGTATGTGAACTAATAAAATTGGGATATTTAGCTTCGGTTTTGAGATCGAAATTTGATGGAAGCATCTTCTTCTCAGATGGATCTAGAGGCGAAGCTAACATGAAAATCTTTGTCAAGCCAAAACTCACTACAACTGGTGTTTCTTATGGAAAAAAAAATTATTAACAAAACCCCAAAACTTCCATTTCGTACAGTTCAAATGAACTTTAAATGTTTTCGACTCTAACCGTTCCGGTCCTGCCCTCTGCAAAATCATTGGGTAATCATTAACAATCAGCTGAATACTTCCTGATAAAGAGAAAAGAAGGATTGAAATTTATATTCGCAAAAATGCTTTATACATTCAATTTTTACCTAAGATGTAACATGCGTGCTATAGAATGCATTCACAAAGCAGTTTTTCGCATATGAAGCTCAACTATTCTTTAGGTCTGAAGCTTAGCAAGGAAGTATTCATCTTTACAGGTTGACGGTATAAACGACACAAACTGTGAAAGGTTATATTGCTCAGCTCACTAACATTACCAGTGATAACAGCTGATTGGGAATCGGTTATGATTTGTTTACCCAAAAGTGAATTTTGAGTATGAAACTGACACCGTGTGCATAACATGCCTACAAGGTCATTACTTTTCTTAATTCAATTTTTTACTGCACCAGAAATTCTGACGCTAACAGAAATCTATGGCGACTCCCATCTTCCCGAAATCATAATATTTGTTGAGTTTGATTTATGTTTTGATGGTGGCGGTAATGTCGACTCAAGAGGGAAATAAGTTGATACAATGGTTGCTATGTAGATATTATAGGAAATCTTATATTCGATGCGGAAAGCCTCTAAGGTAAAATAATTCAGTGCAGCAGCCGCATTGGAATGTTGTTAGGTATATACCTGGTGTGCCGGTATGAAGTTTTTTTGTGAAAATAAAACACCAATTTTTAATGAGAAAGTAAGCATTACTAGCTACACATTTTTCTTATCTTTTAGGCAATTTATAGATTCCACGCCAATAAAACTGTTAGTCTTTTGAAGCAAACCAAAAAGTCACCCAAATTTCGACTTCCTCATAGGATTCGGAGTGCTGCTCAGCTAATGCGTGTCCGATCGATGGAAACAAATGGTAGTTGGAAGGAGCCAGGTCTGGTGAATACGGCAGGTGTGGTAGCAGCTCCCAGCCAAGTACTTTGGTTGTATCCTGAACCAGTTTTGCTTTTTGTGCAGGTGCATTGTCATGGAGCAAAATTACCTTGTCGTGTCTTCTGGTCTATTCTGGTCGTTTTTCGATCAATGCATGGTTCAAATCGATCATTTGTTGTCGGTAGCGATTTGTATTAACGGTTTCACCAGATTTAAGGAGCTCGTGGTACACCACACAAAATCGTTATCTCTGAACCGTTGAAACCATCTTTTGCATGTTGCTTCTGATAGAGCATGATCACCATACCATATGCCTCGACAAGCATTCGATGCGAGACTGCAGCACTTTTCTTCAAATGAAAACAAAAAATTAATGCTTCCCACAAGTCATCATTTTCTGGTACAAAATTCAACATTTTTAACACGATGAAAAAATATGATGTTGTTTGCTCAATGATTTGATGTATAGTAAATATATTTGACAGATGTCATAGCAACCAAACAAAAAAAAAAAAAAATGAAGGCCCGTTCACAATAAATGTTCCCTATCGAGACATTTGTATCTTGACGCTCTTCTACCGGTACACCTTCTACGATAGAAAACACCGATTAAATCATCTCTTATTAACATTCAGTTGTTAAAGTTTCCAAAGTATTCGTTCAAAAATATGAGCCTCGAGCTAGAACAGGAAAAATGACCCTTTTGACATCTATAAATTTGGGAAATTTGCCATAGAACGTTACACAGTGAAGGAAAAAATGCAAATCGTGGAAATTTATTACGAAAATTCAGTTCTGTCGGAGCTTTGAACGAATCCGCATTGATACGGAAAATTTGCTGTTTCTCTAAGTGTTTCCCGTCAAAATAAGTAAACGTGCGAGATCGCCCAATTCTAAGGGCAGATTAATGTCCTCAGATAAAAAACCTAAATCGGTGCCCAAAATGGTTTTGTGCAGGAAAGACTCCAACTACTGGTGTCCACTGCAATGCTTGCCAGATAGCGATGTTGATAGTGATGTTATTGTGCTAACAGCTAAGACCACAAAACTATCTATCCCTGCGATAAAACTGCTGCAAAAATCTAGTGACTTCGTTCATACTCTTATGAAAACTTTAAAGATATGTGATTATTCCATCAAAAAGATGTCGACCGGTATCAAAATTGTATGTGAAAGTATGGTTTCATATCGTTCTTTACTCGATAGACTTAAATCCGAAAATTGCCAATATTTCACACACGAATTGAAAAGTGAGAAAGCTTTCAAAGTTCTGCTATTTGGTTTATAATAGCATTTAATACCAATGAATTAAAAAATGAACTAATACGACTTGGACTTAAATGCAAAGAAATCAAAACGATAACTAAAACATACGATCAATACACTGACATCATTTATCTAGTTTTCCTGGAATGTGGTTCAATCAAACCTAGTGAACTAAAAAAGAGTATTCGCGCCATTTTTCATACCCAAATCAATTGGAACTATCATAGAAAACAAAGAATAGACCAACACAATGCCGCAACTGTCAAATGTTTGGACACGGCGAACGTAACTACCACATCAAAACATACTGCTGCACTTGCGCCGGTAATCACAAAACTTCTGATTGTAAGAACTCGTTTATATATTGTACAAATGTGCGAACTGCAAACAAAATCATAAGTCCACAGACAGTGCACGCGCTAGCAGAGTTAACTGCAACAAAAGTCAATTGCTTGGATTCAAGAAAAAGCAACAACAATATTCCACCGATGATAATGCTTGATTTCCGCCCTCTGCCAACGCATACTACCAAGCGCATAGCGATAGAAACCAACTACAACTTCTAGAAAGCTTGGGTGCATGTTCCAGCAGCAGCTCCATCTACACGCCAGTGTAATTTGAACAGATTCAACAGCAACATCATCAATCACAATGAGGAACTCTTTTCAATAAACGAATTGAATTCGCTCGTACTAGAGATGATTATACAGCTAAGTACATGTAAAACTAAATTAGACCAATTTATAGTTGTCACTCAATTAACATCTAAGTTCTTGTATAATGCTACGTAATTCAGGAAACAAAATTAACATTATAACCTAGAATGCCAGAGCTATATGTAACAAACATTTTGAATTTGTAAATTTCATTAACACAAACGAAATTGATATTGCTTTAGTTACCAAACGATCGGATATCAATCCCAACTTTTATATGTTATCGTATGGATAGGGATAATGGAAGAGGGGAAGGTGTTGGAGATTAATTCGACATGAGATCAATTCGACATGAGCTTCTACCTTGCATTCAAGCAAACTGCATTGAAAACAAAGGGATTGAAGTAAAATTGAGTAACAATAAAACGATCAAGATTTTTTGTGTCTGTTTTCCAGGAAAAATAGTATGAAACTTTGCTAGAAAATTTTTCAATATGAACTGCAAATTCTTGATAGGAGGTGATTTAAACTGATGACACAGGGATTTTTGCTGTGTAAGAGCAAATTCCTGGGGGAATGTTCTGTCGTACCTCTCTATTATGTCACCAATATATATTATGTAATGTTTCCCACTAGTCCTACATTTATACCAACCAGTTCTCGTAGTAGTCCCTCTGTAATAGATTTATTTGTAACAAATGTTTCTGGTCTTATCTCACAACCTGTTGTCATCAATGATCTTAGTTCCGATCATAATCCAGTTCTCTGTAAGCTTTGTTGGTCGGGTGTAGAAAAAGTGCAATATTTTGCAGATATTAAAAATGCGAATTGGGTAAAAGTTCGAATAGAACTAAAAGAAAAACTTCTAACTGTGCCAACAAACATAGAAGCTTTAACAAACAAACGAGACATTGACAATATCCTTCAACAATTTACAGATCACATTAAAACTTCAGCAAGTTCTAGTATCCCCCAAATCTTATCAGAATTAGAACTTCCCACAGGAGAAATTGGCAGAACTATCGCCTACCAATTTCAAAAACTCTCATAGCATATTTAAATAGATAAATAAGTACGAATATAAAAGCACATCAAAACTCAGAATAGAACAATAAGTTGAAGACCCTCGATAAAGCTGGAAAGCCATTTTGGAATTTTGTCAAAGTAATTAGAAATAAAAACAAGCAAATACCTTTTCTTAAATGCAACACCAATGTTCTTTGTTGCTGACAACGGAAAGACCAATGTTATTTTCCCAAAAGTTTTCAGAATATCACACGGTATCTCACCATATAGACAACGCAAACACTACTGCGTTTGTAAAGGGCATTAAGTACTTTTAATGAAATAATACTCCTCCAAATGAATTTGTTACTGAGATGGACATTAAATATATTATAAACCAATTGCAGGTAAGAAAAACGAGTGGAATTGACACAATCAAAAATTTTTACCTAAAAGAAATGCCTAAAATTGGAATAAAATTTCTTACATTTTTCATGAACGCCTGTCTTAAGTTGCAATACCTTATAGAAGCATGAAAACTAGCAAAGGTAGTCCCAATTCCAAAAGCCGGTAAGCCCCCTAATGATCCTGTTAGCTATAGACCAATTAGTTTGCTTAGCAATCTGAGTAAAATATTCGAAAAAATACTTAAAGATAAAATTGTCAAACATATCGAAGAACAAAAAATATACCCTGATGAGCAGTTTGGTTTTAGGCATAATCATGGTACCTCGCATCAGACTCTCAGAATATGCAATCTGATAAAGAGTAATCGTGCAATAGGTAAATCAACTGGGATGATTTTGTTTGTTTGAAGCTTTTGACTCCGTTTGGCATGCTGGGCTTATCTACAAAATGATTAAAAATAATTTTCCTCAATTTCTTTGTAGAATCGTTCAAAGATTTGTGTCAAATCGTCGCTTTAAAGTATTTGTTAATAGTAATATGTAGTCAGTTTTTGTGCAGGTATACCCCAAGGCTCAGTGCTTGGTCTTATCCTTTATGTTGGCAACGCCATAATTATTATTATTCATATTTTGACATTTACATTATTTTTCACACTTTATTCTCTCTCTTCTTACTTTTTAATTTGAACTCTTGTACCAACCAGACGCATAATAAAACACGTGAAATTAAACATATTATATTTATATATATTGATATTTTATTTCTATTAAAACAATTTTGTATGATCACAAAGAAAACACAACACTTTATAATTTGTTTACTTTGGATATTCCAAAACTTTCGCATTCTGAAATTGCTATTTATGCTGATGATATCGCTATACTTTCTTCGCATGAGTTTAGTCTCAACATTGAGATAAACTTAAAAAATGCGATTGCAATATAGCTTTGCAATATCCAAACAAAAAATAAAACTGAACGTGGAAAAAACCCAAGCTATTATTGTACGGCTGTATGGTGTGGGGTAATTGCGCTAAGTGCTACATTAGAAAGCTTCAATTATCTCAGAATAAAGTTTTAAAGATGATGCTTAATCTTCCCTGGTATTACACCACAACAGATTTACATGATAGAGCTAATGTTGAATTTATCTCTTCTAGAATATGCAAGCTAAGTGACTCGTTCAAGCTAAGATGTTATATTTGCGAAAATCCTCTTGTAAATCAACTCAATTAATTGTTACACAATTCTTTTTGTGTTTATTTAATTTCGATATATGTTTATTACGACTTTCCATTCATTTACATGTTTGTATTTTGCTTATTAAATATATTTAACTGATTGTTACATTTATTCGCTTATGAATTATGTGATTATATATTATATCTGTATAAATTTATGTCTGTGCATAACGTAATTTATAATTTATTTATTTATCCATTGTATACTATTTATTTATTGACATATAATGTCCTATTTATTTTGTTTATTTGCTATTTTGTTTATTTATTTATTTATATATTTTTCATTCACTTAAGTTAACACGACACACTTGACCCTGAACGCAGTGGAAGGTAATAGACTGTACGAGAATTGCTGGCTCAGCCTCCCCGTCCGCGTTTTTTTGAGGGATTCGTTAACTGGCGCCCGAGCAGGGAGCGCTCTGTATACGACATCCCCTTTTTCTCTGTGACACTCTCAGATCCTCTAACCAGGATATAGAGTCGATACGTTCCATTGAACGAAAAGCCCAATCCCCATGAGAACACTGCGCTTATACATCGACCATTCACGAGCATCCAATCGTACCCATGCGAACACGAATGGAAGTCAAAAGGGAATTAAGAGGATTCGTGTAAAACAAATCGTGCCTTAGCAGGTCGCGTGCATTTTAATGTTCGCGTCCAAAAAGGATAACGATCCTTCCGAAAGAGCGGTATCCAAAAGAGACGAATTTATATATTTAACTTTTCGTTTTTCTTTTTTTTTTTTCCTCTCTCTCTCTCAAAGATAATACGGTGGTATTTTTTTTACGTAAAGCATATAATAATCTAATACGATGTGTGGTGCTGTGAACTTCCTAATAATTGCTGCCACGCTATCAGTTATTCAACTATCATAATATTATGCAAGGTATTAACAACAATCTGGAACTTCTCAACAGAAAAGAGGACCACAGTTGAATTTTATCTCAACAAAACGAACGACAGATTTCACCTCACTTAGAGGTGAAAAACATCGAATCACAAGATCTATCAATTGGATTGGATCGGCCTGGAAATGGATTGCGGGGAATCCTGATGCTGCTGACTGGAATAAGGTACTTTCCAATGAAGAAGACATTGTCGCCAACAATAACCAACTTAGACTTAGACTTAGGGGAGATTACGAAGAAGCTTAATTGGATGATAGACCAATTTAATAATAAGATTAAATCAACCTTGGCTGGAAGATATGAACAAGATATTCTAAATGAAGCTATTTTAATAAATGACGAGGTTAACGAAATAGTACGTGCCTGCAAAATGGCGAAAAGGTGTACAGTAAATACGAACCTCCTGGATTAGAAGAAATTAGTAGAATCATCGGTGAAATAGAAACTTTACCTTATAACAACGCAATTGAAGTCATAGAAAATGGATCGCTATCCATTTACACGAATGGTTCAATTCTCCTTTATGTCCTCTCTATGCCAAAAGTAAGAAGCGACGAATTTAACTTACTTTCAATGAAAGCTTCAATAACTGATAATAATCAGATGATCTGTAATACTAAATCATGACAAAAACTTGAAGAGGACAGCTGTATTACAAGGCTTTTAAAAGGAGGGCAGACAGCATGTACGTTCCGCACTAACACACTGGAGATAATCGAACTAATCAAGGAAGGCACAATTTTCCATACGAACTTCATTAGGCAATTGATCTCAGAAAACAACTCAAGGATCCTTAATGGTACTTACGTTATCCAATTGAGTGACGAAATAATCAAGTTAAAAAAATAGAACATTTACAAGCTCTTCTTCCTCGCACACTCAACTACTCCCATCGGTCTTAACGAACATCACGAAGCGGGTACAAAAGATCGATCTGGAACATGTACACAGAATCAGTGTTAAAAACATTGCTCAGTTGAAGGACCTGAAAAATCAAGCTACATACCTCTCTTTAACAAATGTGGGGATCATAGTTATAGTAGCAGTCGTAGCCTGGATTATCTGGCGAAAAATAATCTCGGCCCTAACTTACCATATGTAAATCTGCATAACATCGATCCCACAATCAATTCAGAAAATCAAACAGCAGCCGAATCACATTCGTCCCGAATCTGGTCGTCTGCATCTGACGTCACACATGATCTACCAGTGGAAGGTAATAGACTGTACGAGAATTGCTGACACAGTTTGTTCAGGTGCATACTTGTTCCCACGTATTGCATCGCACTGGGATCACGTTGCGCCGCTTCGGCTACACGCGCCGACATGAAAATGATGAGTCTGCATACTGGGCGATGGGAACGGCGGCTTCCCATATGAAGCCAAGTAGCTCTAAGTTTAGGCTAAGTTTTGACTTGTAAGAATTCGGTCGAATAAAGGAATATTAAGAAAATAATAAAATTGTTTGGATATAGTAAGTCGGACCGTTGACCGTCCGCGTTTTTCTATGAACCCCCTATTTATTTTGTTTGTTTTTACATTTTATATAGGGTTTTCTAAAAACGACTTGACAACATTTTTTTTTAAATAAAAGGCAAACCATTTGAGATATTTCAAAAACTTTATTATTGCCTTGAACTACAATCAAAGCATTTATGAATGGAACTCGACTTCGTTCATAAGGCCACCGCGGGCACGTTTGCAGCGGTCGATTCGTTGGGCCACTCATTTCGGCCGAAACAGCCGCTATTTCGAGTTCAATGTTGGCTCTGAGCTCTTGCAACGTCGTCGACGTGTTGGCATAAGCCAATGACTAAACGTAGCCCCACAGAAAATAGTCAAGCGGCGTTAAATCGCACGAAAGAGGCGGGCAATTGACTGGCTCATGTCTTGAGATAACACGCTCACCATACTTACTCTTCAATAAATCGATTGTAGCGTGTGCTGTGTAACTTGAGGCACCATCCTGTTGAAACCACATGTCATCCAAGTCCATATCTTTCAATTCGGGCCAAAAATAATCGGTGATCATGGCGCGATAACGCTGACCATTCACAGTAACGTGCCGATCGTTATCGTCGACGAAAAAATATGGCCCAATAAAGCCGCCGTCATGTAAACCGCACCAAACAGTTATTTTTTGTGGATGAAGTGGTGTTTCATGAAGCACATGTGGGTTTTCACCCGACCATTAACGCATATTTTGCTTATTGACGAACCCATTGAACCAAAAATGAGCTTCGTGACTGAAGATGATTTTGCGACTCCTAATATCTGTAGAATTTTTTTATAATTTGCAGACGTTGCTCGTTAGTGTACGATACCATGATCAAAATGTTGAGTTTACTGAATAAATTGACAGTAACATTTTGATGATTAGTGAAGGAGTGCGTTCACAAATTAAATTCAAAGTTGTCAAGTCCCTATTGGAAAACCCAAATTCGTGCCAATTTTCGAAATAAACATGTACCTTCCGAAACATGTGAGCACAACATAACCAAGAGATTCTAAAAGACATTCTTAGTACAAGTTGTGGAGATGCCGAAACATTTTCGCCTCGGGCATTCAATGTAAAATATTGCCGCAAGTCTTAAAAATGACCCAAACAACTCCATTCGTCACCGTTCTCAGGATCTTGATTTCTCCACATGCACATGGCAAAGAATTTTGATGAAAGATTTGGCTCTCCATGCGAATAATGTCCATATAATGTACGCCTGAATCCTTCAAGTTCTTAGTTCAGAAGATGCAATGCACATAGTACGAGCGAGTAACTGTTTGGTGTGGTTTATGGACCGGAGAGGTCATAGCACCATACTTTTTCGAAAATCAGCCCGAAAGAGTCATTATTGTGGTGTGTCTACTTCATAAAGCAATAAAAAAACACACTTAACATACATTGGGTTGTTTCAGGATCTAACATATAGCATATCTCAACTTGGACGGCTTATCTCAGAACTTGTTTTTTCCAATTATAGGGATCATCTTTAGCACAAAAGTCTTTCCCCATTGAAAGACTTTTTGCATAGGGCACTTCATGTTGAAGATCTTGTTTTCTATATCGCAGCCTTCTGCTTGAATACAAACATTTTTTTTTTTTTTTTTGGCTATCCTATGCAGGTGATATCTGCACTTTCAATTGCGGGAACCATTTCGGATCTGCGGTACTCCAAGATGTAACCAATGAGTCAGTTCTTCGAGTTGTAATGATACATCTCCAGATGCCGAAGGAATACGTCCTTGTATTAAGAAAATTAACATCTCTTTACGTATCCAATTCAAAACTGGTTAGTGAAAGTAGAAAAAACTCTTATTATCAACGTATTTTAATGGACTTGGCTATAGCAACAAAAATTTTCATCAGGGAACTGAGCTTGTAGACCGCATTTGAGAAATATGACAACAGAAACTAACAAGGCAAAATCTCTCTTCAGGCAGGGCTTGACTTGAGGACTTGATAGCTATAGATAGAGTAGATACATTTTCCCCTGTATCTATTTTTATGCTCTTAAACTAGAAATTACGTTGGAAAATCCAATGAAAAATTTCTTATATAGCATACAGGCACCTATGAATGCAAGTTTATTGTATCGCGGTGTTTTACACTTTTAGATATATATTTTATACGCTGAGTGTACTTATGTTCAAGTAGATGAACATTGTTTATAAATACCTCCCGATTAACTCTGAGATACATCTAGATAAATCTTACTTACCATCTTTTTGTACGGTGTCGGTGTCCTAATGTCATTTTTACAAAACAAAAGTGAGCATTTTTTGCCAGACAACCATCAATAAGTCACCTAATTTGATCAGCAAAAGCATTGTAAAATTAAATTTTAAAGAACACATTTCATAATCTTTCTATCCCTTCATTAACTACTGCATTTTAACTAAGAGCTGCAACGTAAAATATCCTTTTCAAATCCAATCCAAAGAAGACAGCGTTCATACCTCTACGATCGGAGATTCAAAAATCCCCAGGGTTATTCCAGGTTATTATCCCTAAGAAATAAATTCCAGAGCACGATTTTAGCTAACAAGAGGTAGAGTTAAGGACATTACAAATACAATAATTTAATGAGTAGAAATAAAACATAAAGTTGTCCCCGCCTTACAACAAGCTAGGGATGTCGACTACATCGTATTTGTGTCTGCAAGTGTAAATCGAAAGCAAAACCAGGAGAGAGATAAAAATAAGAGGAAAAAATATCTCGACTTCTGCCTTCGGTGAAAATATTGTATCTTAAGAGTACGGAATGGGTCAGTATCCAGAGTCAAGTAGCAGTACAACAATACTGACATACAACTTGACTACACTAACCAACAGATATTTATTATTTCTTAACAAGCTGACCCCGATGTTTGAACAAGAGTGCATATATGTACCATTACGTGTTGGAATAGGAATATGCATGACGGTAGCTCAAACGTAAAAATCGAGATACAGGCAACCAGAACTAACTTTGTCGACTTGATAGGACGATGAATAAAAAAGCATACACGATTATGTACGGACAAATGAAAGCGCTGGACTAAGGTTGAAAGCATCAAAAGGATATTTCTAATCAAATCTAATTGAATATATGTGTTCGTAGAAGTACTTAGGCAAAGGTCGTTGTCGTTTACTTGAAATAGGCTTAAAATTTATGACGGGATTACGTTAATTTAAACTTTTAAAGGATTTACTGCACTTCCGAGGGAATATCAAGAGTTCTGAGAGTCCTCTTTCATGGAATAATTTAACGTCTCGACCAATTTGTCAAGGATTACGCAGTGGTTTCTCTGCTACACATTTGGATTCATTCATTTGCGATTTGAATTTTTTTGAAGTGGAATTCTTTATTCCTCAACGGCTAATTGAATGGGATTGACTGTAGCTAGCCTGGGTTAACGATGAGGAGGGAAAATGAAAAGAAAGAACTAACTAACACCAATTATTTATGTTTACGGGAGTAAAGCCAAGACGGCGCTAGATGGTTCCACAAATACACAGCATGTACCGACGAATCGATATGAAAAATTCTGATAACCATTTCTTGTTCACCCTTCGAACTATTTGTTTTTGTTTTTGTTTTTTTTTTTTTTGCGTTTAGCTACGAAAGAAGGATAATTATGGTTCTACTCGTATATTATGGCGTCTGAGTTGTAAAAAATGGCAGCAGCAACTACAACGTCAAATGTGCGTGCGTGAACTGTTTTCTTTCTCCCCATAGGAGCTGGCGGTATTAGTATGTGGTGGTTCTGTGCATTTTTCTAACAAATGATGTTATTCGTGAAATAGGTATCCCTGTTGGAATCGTTCTTGAAAGTTATTTATTATTTTCCCTTCGTTACGACTTGCTGCAGATTTTTTTTTTTTCTAATTATATTCAGGGACAAAATTGGAAACGTTTGAATGAAGAAATTCCCCTTTTTTGTCAATAGCAAACTATCATGCCCCTATCTAGGCAACACAATTTTTACTGGTTTCGCTGTTTTCAGATTCAGATATTTTTTTACAAGAATTCTTGCCATTTTTTATGAGGTAAAAAAGTTTTGAAAAATTACACTAGTTTACCTAGATACCTAGAATAGGAAAGAATTGAAAAAAAAAAGTTCTAGAAAGCTCTTATGCGCGTTTTATTTGGTACACTACGTTTGAAGTTTTCATTGTCTCTCATCGAAAAACAAGAAAAGCTGAAGGTTCTTTTTTCCTAAACAAATTGAAGTTGAAAGTTTGTGGTGCAGTTTTAAAGAATGCAAAGTTAATTGGAAAAGAAAGTGAAAACAAAATTAAGCGATTGTTGAAACACTTCAGATAGAAAGTTTGCGGAAGGAATTTACCGGCTTTTTGTTTTTCTTCAGTTTGGATTTAACGGTAAATAAATCACAAATCGCAGGTGTACTATTTTACAGCAATAACTTTATAATTAGAAATAGAAAATGAATGAAAACTTTGTTTATACTTAAATAGAGAGATCATAATTTTTTTATACAATATTAGGTACCATTAATTGAAAATCCATGGTTTAACTAGTTTGTCAAGCTCCAATGATTTACTTTGTTTTGATTGCCGTAAAGAATTAAGTCTGCTCTGGTCTTGTAAACACTTTGTATTCAAGAAAATTCAAATATTTTCAAAATAAACACTCTTCGGATACCTCTTCCAAGAAACGCGTATGCACAAGAGATAACGAATGGTTTTATTTCAGAAATAAATAAATAAACAAGCCATTATTTTCATTATTTCATTTTGAAACTTAGCAATAATTCATTGAAGAGATTGGTTTAAAAACATTTTTTTTCGGTAGGTTGCATAAATTCGTTGGAACCTCATTGAATGTTGCCGGAATAGCTACTGCATATCTTCTTTTTTCTTTGACCATATTCGTTCCAATATCTAGGAACTTGTAACTTATTTTGCTGTCGTCTGCTCGTGTTTATTGCTTGTTTTGTTGGCATCTTATAGGAACTGTCATTTTTGAATATTGACAGTATCTGGATTTTGTACAGTTGCACTTTCGACTTGATTTGAGTATTAACTTCTGGATGCTTGCGTGAAGGGAGTTGAACCTTTGGAGCTGTGGCGTGCTTCCCCATGCCAGAATACCAAACCTTAAGGGAGAGGGGTGTAAGGTTTTAAATTTTTTAAATTGAATGCAGAACATCTTAAAAATATTGTGTCAAAATTTAAAGTCGAGTGGAGCAAAATTGACAAAGTTACGAGTATTTTTATAAATTCATTTATGAACGTTTTACGAGTATACCGGATGTTTTAGTGTTCAAAACTTTAAAGCGTTTTCCTCATAACTTCAAAACTACTACACCGATCCTTTTGAAATTTTGAACACTATTTCTGTACATAATTTACGAGGTAACTATTATCTAACGAATGAACTTTGATTTTTTGATTTCAGATGATCCAACACCAAGTTATGAGGGGCACCACAATTTTTCTTTTTTCCGAGACACGTCCCAACAATTTCTGTCATTGCCGTATTTTTTAATATTTCTTCGTGGAAATTTTATACAATATTCTTCGAATATCATACTTTAACGTTCCATTGGTTTTAATGAAGAGATTTTAACTGTGTCGTCACAAAAAATTCACAAAAACATGCCTTTTTTTGTACGAATTAACCCCCCTCCAGAGAGAGCAAAGGCTAAAAAAAGCATTGTTGTAGGACATCTGGTGGTCATCGATAGCTCAGATGGAAAAGAGCAAATGCAGACTTTTTGAGTTTTTTAATAAGTAACCCTACATTACAGCTCCATTTGAAGTTGTATTCGACTATAACTCCCAGGTATTTGTACGTAGACACGTTATCCAGGATAGTTGAACAGTCGTCATCAGCTCGAAGAAGATATTGGCTATTAACTTTATGCAGACAGTCATAGTTGTTCATTTTAATTGTTATTTTAACTGTAGTTTTGTTGGCATTTATGTCCGTTGTCATTACACCATGTTGTGATAACATCGAACTCCTTCTGCAAGATTTTTTCAACTGCTTCTTCGTTTTTGCGGTTAATGATAATCGCCGTATCGTCAGCATATGCGTAGACTGTAATATTGCTTGAAGCTGTAAGCAATTCGTTCATATATGTGATGAAAATTAACGGTTCTAATTTTGAACCCTGTTGATCACCAAATGATGCGGCTTCTTCTTCGCTTAGATACTGTCCTATTTTAACTATATTTTTACAATTTGTCAGATAACAATCAAACCATTCTAGAAGTTGTCCTCTTTCATCAACCTTTTCCATTTGTCTCAATATGTTTTTATGACATAACGTATCAAAAGTCGATAAATGTTTATCAACAGAGAATTGTTGTACAAACTTATTCGCGATGTAGCAAAGCTTTTAACCAGAATAATATCCAAGTTTGTTAGCAAGTGAGTAAAATCGCATTATCTCCCACTTAAATGATTGCTTCATAGCCATTGAGAAGTGAACCAACGACAAATTTGTGCTCTATTTGACTGCCTGACTTCTATTTGGAGTGGATTAATGCAACTGTTGATAAGTATAAACGGAATATTCCGTTTATTGCCCGGCCATTACAGGTAACAATTACCTTAGGAGTGAGCATATGCATACAAATAATTACAAACAGGTAGCAATTGGTGGGCCGGGGATAACCGTTAACATTGTTTGGATTGTTTCGGATTGATGAGATGTCTTAAGTTTTCGATATAAAATATAAACAAACGCATAGGGAAAATTTATATTAAGTCGAAGCTATTAGTATTCTGAACCTACTTACTTAGGTGGAGCTATAGTCCGAGGGAAAAGTGGACCTCAACTTACAAACCTACGATATTTAGCTAACTGCTTCCGGTTGAACCTCAATTTTCCACTTGTGCGCGTCATCTAAGATGAGGTCTTCGTCTACTGCGTTGTCCCATTGGGTTAAATACGAAGTCTCTGCGGGCGGAAGCATTGGTGTCCATTCGGTCTACGTGTCGTAGCAATCTTAGGGGACTGATGCGTAGTTTTCTGACTAGGTAGTTGCCGTTGTACAGCCCCCTCTTAAGGCCGTCAACGCAAACGGGACCGAATATTTTTCGAATGATTTTTCTCTCAAAAAGATATCATTATCCCCTTTCAATAGGGTCCATGCTTATGCGCCATGAAGTAGGACTGGGATGATCAAAGTCTTATCTAGAGTTCAAGTATGTTGTTAAAAAAGTAACAAGAGAACGCGTAAACTTATCTAAAACCTTTTTTGACATCAAAAACCTTGGTTAAGTCGTTACCGACCTTGATAGAGCAGCGACCGATTACAATCGTTATTCTGTACAGGAGGACGAGTTTGGCGAAAATTCTAAAACTAGACATGGCTCTATATAGCTGTTCTCTTTAAATGCTGTTACATCCGGCCTTTAAATCGAAGAAAAGATGGTGGATATCGATTTGAACTTCCTGAGTATTTTCCATGATCCGCCGGAGTGTGAAGATTCGGTCGATTGTGGATATTCACTGATAGAGACCGATCAGGTTGTTGGCGACGGGTTTCCAACGCTCACACAATATAGAATATAAGATCTTGTATCCGATGCTGAGGAGACCTGAGACGTCTTTAGTTGGCTTAGTTAAGGGTCTCTTTTTGTGGATCAATCATAGGTGCTTGGATTCATTCATCAGGCATACACTCTTCAGGTGAAATCTGATAAATGACTTGGTACATGCTCTCCACAAAGACTGCTTCGAACATTCGGACGTTCAGAACACTGGAGGTATGCCTTATGTCTATCGCAAAATGTGATCATTTTGATTCAACATTTGAGGAACCGGAGACCGCCGTGTCCCCTTATGTATGTTGGGATGAGTAAACTGTGTGCATGCTATAGTAATATTTTGTCACGTTGCAAAGTCAATAATAAGCTGCCAGACTTGTAGTCTATGCCTACCAACAATTTCCAAAAGATCCATCCTAGCGTTAAAATCGCCTAGTACTTCGGAGATTGCACATATGTCTTGTCGAGGATCATCTTGATCTGATGGTATCGTCCTTGTCTTCCATAGGGTCATGGCCGCATATTAGGCTTATGTTAGCAAATATAATCTTGATACGAATTATTATAAGACGCTCCCTCATGTGTCGGAAGCTCAAGAATTATTGCCTATGACTTCCGCATATGGCGAATCCTCATCCGAATAAGCGTGGTTTCTTTCCCTACATCAACAACCATATTATATCACCTTGATCAAAAAGTTCATCATCATCAATAAATCATCATGTCCATCAGTGCTTCCTTCGCTTTTTCTACTACTTCCTCTCAGCTGTTGAAACGCGTTCCCCGTAGTGGTTTTTTTTAACTCGATTGAACAGAAAGAAGTCACAGGGAGCCAAATCAGGTGAATTTTGTGGCTGTTTGATTGTATATTTTGCATTTTCCTTCAAAAAATTATGAATAATGATGGCACTGTGCGACGGTGCGTTATCATAGTGCAAAATCCACGAGTTTTCTCTACATAATTCTAGTCTCTTTTGGCGAATTGCTTCACGCAAACGCCCAATAACGCACAAATTATAATCTTTGTTTACTGTCTGGCCTTCTGGCAAAAATTCATGATGCACAACACCGTTGGTCTCGGCTCATTTGGTAAACGTTTTTCAATTGCCTGATGTCTAGATTGCTTGTCATACTCATCGATTCACACCTCGTCCCTAGTAATGGTCCTTTTGATGAATGTGGGATCGGATTCAGCCTCGCAAATCATCTCTTTTGCGACGTCAACAAGGTCTCTTTTTTGCATAAAATTGAGGTTTTTTGGCACAAACTTTGCTGCTACACGACGGAAACCCAAATCATTAAAAAAATGTCTTTTACGGATCATAGGCAATGTTCAAGTCCTCCGATATCTCTGTGATGGTTACCAACATTTCTTTTATTTCATCAATGTCTTCATCGGTTTTCGATCTCGATGGTTTTCCACTGCGTTCATCATCTTCGATTGACTAACGACCACTTTTGAACCACTCGTGCCACTGGTAAGCGACAGTTTTGTTTAAAGAATTGTTGCCGAAACACTTTTCCAACATTTTCAACGTTCGCGAACCATTAAATCCGTTTTCTACGCGAAATTTAATACAAATTTGTTGTTGCAAATTTGAATCCATTTCTAAAATTATAAAAAATCGCCAACACACACAGAAATAGATGTGTTCTTGGCTACGTAATTTTTGCAAATGTCAAGCTTTGACGCTAAGATTTGGGGAGAATATCAACAACAGATGTACCAACTTAACCAAAAAAACTTAAATCGGAACATTGGGAGCGCCACACGGTGGTATATCACAGTTTTTCATTCTCAATATGTCCAGCCCATCTCACTACACTCTCTTTATGACGATAATATCGGAGTGATAGCAGTTAAGTCCTCTGCTAATTATTTGACTTGACGTGCCTTGTTAAGGGCCCGAGCATTCTACATGCAAATCCGAATGTCGTTTTCCTTTAAACGTTTGCGACGGTCATCAACAGTGAATCCATTTTCATCTGAGACCATAAGATGGTTTGTCAGCATGTTAATCACTTCTGTATAGCGTTGTGAGCTCTATGACGGCGTAGCAAAGTATACTGGCCGGACAATTACTAATTTAGCCTGCATGAATAAAGGTTTACCGATCAATCGCCATGTAGGCCGCCATTATTCTGACCTCTTAATTCCTTTATGCTTGGTTGATAGTTTTTATTATGAAATTTATTATTATATATGTATACGAGCAGAAGTGCCAACGGGTTTGAATTTGATAATTCTGTCGATGAACATGAAAATCGGAAAAACATTACCTTTTAAGACTAAAGTGATAGTGACAGCGAAGTAGGTCATAGGAAGAGGAGACGAATACCAAATATAAGTTACAGGATGAAGAAGATAAATACGATACTGCTAATGAGAATACCAAATGGAAAAATGTTATAGACGTTGATGACATTCCAGCACGGATACAATTCAAAGGCCCCCGGTGCACAGGTTCCGACACACATTAAAAAGCCGTTAGAGTTTCTCAAACTATTTTTAACAGACGAATTTTGATAAATGATAATATAGTAAGGATAAACAACAACAATTGTGCTAAGCACAAAATAAAAGCCTTTAAACCTATATCAAAGGAATCAATTTGGAAAATATGGAAGGATGGTGAACGTAAAGAATTCTTGGCATATCTTGGACTAATTTTCAATATGGAAACCATTCCCTTAGCCAACATAATAGAATATTGGTCAACCAGAAACAATACCTGGTATTGATACCATTTTTTTTTTCCAAATACATTTTCGAGAACCACATTTTTGCAAATAACATAACATATTTTGGATGCCCCACTAAAAAGAAAACCTTGCCTGTTATCAGTACAATAGAATTCGTATTCAAAAAGTCAACAATTTTCTAGATTATATTGACTCAAAATTCCTACAGTATTTTGTACAAATATTTCTGTTGATGAATCTGAAAATAGGTTTTACTACCTACAATTCCAAAAAACCAACAAAGTGGGGTATAAGAATATATGTACTGGCTGACTCAAACACAGAGTACCTTTCTACAATCGTCCCGTATTATGTCAGCATAACATCAAACAATCTTCATAGATCAGGTTTCCCCGTAACTTTTCGAATTCCTTTGCATTTATTTAAGAAACTTCTTGATAACTTTGGCTGTGCAAAAGGATACCATATGTATACAGACCTTTTAATACCAGTACACCTTTGGCAAATGAATTATTAAAAATGGAATGCAACCTAATTGCTACATTATCAACATATATAAAAGGCGTACAGTCTATAATGAAAAAGCCTAAATTTTCAAAAGCAAACAAAGTAGCTTGCAGAAAAAACAATTCTTTACTCCTTTCGTGAAAGGACAGGAGGATTTTAACGCCTTTTAGTACTTGGGATGTAGCTGAAATTACGTGTATCAGAAGAATATTACGATGTGCAGAGAAAGTAACAATTAGGAGGCCTCAAATAGTATTGATTTATGAGCTTCGAAAAGTACCATAAACCAAAATATACAATTTAAATCATCTTGTTATTCTATTACCTATTATCTTCACTAAAATATAAATATTTTCTAAACTTCTATAAAAATGTTGAGTACACAGTTTCTCTTCATTTGAAAAATAGCTTGGACGTAAAGAAAGTAAAGGTTAAGTGTAGTGGATGTACATCGCAGTGCCAAGGATAGTTTCTACAAGTTTCATGACAAATTATGGGCAGCTCCATAAGATGCGCAAGTATCATACCTGTGAAAGAAAGGCATACCTAGAAGGCTTACTGGATGCGATCTAGAAAATGGCGGAAAAAGGTTCTACCCTTCTTAATAAAGTACGGGTATGTAGTGGTTTAAACCAAACAAGTCCACAGGTATTGACAGCTTAGCCCTCGAACTATTTAGAAAAACACATGGGAAAGAACATTTAACAACTCAACTGAGAATATTGAAAAAGTTGTCCAATACGAGTACCTATATTCATCCGCTTTTGAAAAAGGGAAGTATCTTAATTGTGCCACCAACAAAGCTATCAGAATGTTGAACATCGGTTGCAATACCTTTCCATATTAGGTTAATGTCGCTTTACAAGCGCAGCTATAGCATTAATAAGTATCATCAAATATTCGCTATAAGTTAAATTTTGGTGAAATCAAAGTAAGCTATATAAGGGAGTGCAGAACGAATTTTAAATAAAGAATTTCCCACACGAATACTCGTATCTATCGACAGTGTGTGTACTCGACAGAATAAAAAAAAAAAAATGGGGCACATCCAGTGTTTTGTTGTGTATATCAACCAGTGTTTATAAGGGCTGGGAAGGCAATTGACTAATTAAAAGCTTTATTGTACAAATCCTGATTTTTTTGCAAGAAAATATGAATTCTATAAAGAATGAAAGAGGATACACTTAGTTGTTTCGGAAGTCAAAGACTTAAAAGAATTTTCAGAGCCTGCTATAGTTGTATACGCAAAAGCCACAACCTGAAAGCCCCCATCGTTAAGGATTCGGCGTATTTTGCTTTTGCAAATCACTGTAACGTAAGTCAGTGAGAAAATTTTTTCTCTTTGGAGGATGCATTTGCGAATTGATTGTTTTGTTAATGAGAACTACACCCAACATTAATAGAGTACTCTGCTTCTTATCTACAATTTCCTTTATCTTAAAGTTAACGCATAACTTAGCTTTCAGTTTTTTTTATTAAAATCCACAAAGATTATTATAACGAACTCCATGTTGTATAGGAACTAATTTTTACAGAGTACCCATAATTAACATATTCCAAGAAAATTAAAATAATCACCGATTGCTTTGGGATTCAACTAGTAGATATCTAGTTTACCAGCCTAAATACAAATATATTGTACTAATGCTTATTGACTTAAAAAACCTTTGATGCTCTAAATCATGAATATATTTTAAGCTAACAAAAAAATTTTGGAGTACGGGAATTTCTGATAAGATTTGAAAGATACTTCAAAGAAAGGATTTATACGAGCAAAATCAAAATCGTTGAGTATAAAACCGAAGAAGAAAAAACTAAATGAGGAGTTTAACGGAGATCAAACTTATGAAATCAAAAATCATTTACATCATACATAGTACTAGGTGGGGTGTGTATGTCAAGTAACCTCCTTGACCACCAGAATGCGCTGCTACTGCCTTGAATTCCGTTCATATTTATCCAGACATGCCAAATTTCAGTGCGATACTGTTTTAAGATTTGTTTTGACAGCTTATTGTTGTTGACGTGTTTGGCATCATTTTTTGAATGGACAAAAACGATTTTCGTTCTCTCATAAAACATTATTTTTTGAGAAGCAAAACGGCGAAGAAAACAAAAGAAAAGTTGAATAAATATTATGGGGCTCCGTCAGATTACAGATTACACCGTCAAATATTGGTTTCGCGAGTTCAGTGGTGGCCGAAACTCCACTACCGATCAAGTCTGCAGCGTCAGGCCTCCGATGCGGTTTCAGAGGACAATGCCAAAAAAATACATGAAATGATGTTGGCTGACCGGCAAGGGAAGGTACGCGAGCTAGCAGATACCCCAAAGATTAGTACTGAGCGCAAACGCCATGAGGCAAACGGCCTCACAGAAAGCAAAAAAAAAAAATATACTAACGAGCAGTTACCCATTACTATTTGTAAAAGGCTGACAGCTGCTAAACTTTAATTGAAAGCGTATCGACGTACAAGTCTTGTATCTAGTTACAGTCTTACTTATATGGAACTATCACATAGCGGAGCTTACAAAGAAGCTAGGGCAGAGTGAGTACGAATTCAAATGATAGCTTTATCATTACTATTATGTTTTATACTCGTATGAAGCACTTGCATGAGGAAATGAAGCTCACAGTGTAGGAAATATTCATTCAGATTTAATACCATATATCGCAACTGTTTTAATTAGAACTTATGTCCAACTTCCAAAGCAGCACAAAGTCCCTACCTAACATATTGTTAACACAAGAATTAGACGTTAAGCTCGATTTGCTCTTCCGAGATACTGAAACGGATACGCTCGGAGAAAAAACAACAAAGCAATTTTAGGAAGTTTTAATGGGCTTTTGTCAAAATCAAAAATAATGAAAAAAAAAACCAAAAAAAAAAATTACTTACTGTAGGGTTTTCCAATAGGGACTTGACAACTTTGAATTTAATTTGTGAACGCACTCTTTCACTAATCATCAAGCTGTCACTGTCAGTTTATTCAAACTCAACATTTTTATCATGGTAAAGTATACTAACGAGCAACGTCTGCGAATTATAAAAATTTTTTACAGATATTCGGAGTCGGTGATTGCAACTTTAAGAGCGTTAACTCCAATTTTCGGTCGTAATTCTCGCCCTAGTAGGCAATAACAAGTTTGGTGCAAAAATTTGAGTGTACATATTCGTTGTGTGATGTTGCTGTGTCAGTGAGACAACGGGTTGGTCGAAGTGTCGAAAATATCGCTGCCGTTCAGACGTCCGTAGCAAACGATGCAAATCAGTCAATTCCAGCGTTCTCAAGAATTGGGCATCGCTCAGACCACATTATGGCGTAGTTTGCGTAAGGATCTTGGCTTACACCCATACAAGATCAAGCAGACTCAAGAATTGAAGCCGACGGACCATTTGAAGCGACGTACATTCTCCGATTGGGTTCTGGAGAAGATGCGCCAAGACGATGAATTTGATCGCAAAATCATCTTCAGTGACGAAGCTCATTTTTGGCTCAATGGGTACGTCAATAAGCAAAATATGCGTTAGTGGTCGGGAGAAAACCCAGATGTGCTTCATGAATCACCACTTCATCCACAAAAACACCTGTTTAGTGCGGTTTGCATGCCAGCGGCGTTATTGGGCCTTATTTTTTCGTCGACGATAACGATCGTCACGTTACTGTGAATGTTCAGCGTTATCGCGCCATGATCACCGATTATTTTTGGCCCGAATTGGAAGATATGGACTTGGATGACATGTGGTTTCAACAGGATGGTGCCACAAGCCACACAGCACACGCTACAATCCATTTATTGAAGAGTAAATATGGTGAGCGTGTTATCTCAAGACATGGGCCAGTTAATTGGCCGCTTCGTTCGCGCGATTTAACGCCGCTTGACTATTATCTGTGTGGCTACGTTAAGTCATTGGTTTATGCCAACACGCCGACGACGTGGGAAGAGCTCAGAGCCAACATTGAACGCGAAATAGCGGCCTTTTATAAAAAAAAAGTTGTCAAGTCGTTATTATAAAACCCTATATAAGGAGACATTATAAATTAATTTATGAAAATTCTTGAATTAATTTATAACACGTGCATGCGCGTATGTATGTATATTCAAAAGTTGAAAATGAAATGAAGTCTTCCGAAATTTAAGAAGAGCTGTCACTTTAGCAATCTCGATTAACTCAAACCGATTAGCAAATGATTAGGAGTTAAAGCTCCGCTATTCTCATAATCGATTGGCATGTAAGTTATGGGTCACAATAATCTCTATTTCCGTCATCGTGCTCAATAAAAGTTAATCGCTAGTATTGCGAGTTGGTGTTATTTCGCTGAATGTTTGTTTTATAGATCGCACAATGCGTTCCCAACATCCGCCCATGTGGAGTGCTGTTGGTAGTATCAAGTTATATTTTAGTTAAATTAACGTTTCATTTCAAACACTTTGGTTTTCGTAGTTTTGCTTTAGCATGGCCTACTATAACTCCTTACATCCGCCCCGAAAATTCGTCACATTATCAGAATATACTTCTTTGGCCACTTCTCTTTTTGAGACGAACCACTTGAAGCCTCATGTGCATAAATCGTTGAAAAGATTATGTAAAAGTTTGATGAGGATTGCTTTCACAGTATGGCATCTATTCTCTAGATGTCATCTGACTTTGAAGTATAATAGGCCGAAATAGTCCAGGGACTGAAATAGTGTAGGGGAATGCCCTCTTAAGAGGTTAAAAACGCGCAGATGGTAGCTGAGTAATAAGTGGAGGCTGTGGCCTGGCTCTTTTATTTTTAAATTAGTTTTAATATCACAGTTTAGTTGTATAGATGATAGAATATATGTTACAATAGGTGACACCAAGCTAAAATGTGTCATTTTGTTGTGAACGTAACAGTCTTTAACTTCTTCATTAAATTGATTGGGTTTTGATTCAAAAAAGTTGAGCCCTAATACCATTTTCCACCAGAGCTAGAGTTGCATTTTTAAAGGGTTATTCAATTGTTGTGTTTCAGCAGCTGTAAAAGTTGCCAATGAAATCCAGCTGTCAAAATATTCAGCAAGATTTGCCATTTCATCATACATCATTTTACGCTTGCTGTACGTGCGGAAATTTTTAAAAAATACTTATAAAATTCCGGCTCAGTTGTAAATACGCAGCGTGAATTTCGTCGTGAGGTCAGTCGTCATCATTGCTTCAGTTTGCAGGCAATTTGTTGCATCGTAGAAAAGTTTGAGCGTGAGTACACTTTTCTTTATCTTAGAGATTGATGCGAAATAAGGAAGACGCAGAAATATCAATTCAGTGCCTATCAGCTGAATTGGGCATCGCCAGAGAGTCAACCCGACTTATTTTGCGGTTTAGGCCAACATCCTTATAAGATTATAATGACGTCAGAATTGAAGCTGGAGGACCATAAACAACGCCGTGAGTTCGCTAATTGGGCGCTGGAAATGTTGAAGGGAGATCCGGATTTTGGCAAAAAAGTCATATTTTCGGACAAGGCCCCTTTTTGGCTCAACGACTATGTCGACAAGCAAAATTGCCATTATTGAAGCGAACACAATCCACGAGTGTTCGGCCAAGCATTAGTGCATCCACAAAAATTGACTGTTAGGTGCGGTTTATGGCATATTGACATTATCAGACCCTGATTCTTTTGAAATAAGGAAGAAGAGTAAAGAAGGTAAAGAGCGATCTGAACCGGCTTTCTGTTATCAAACCTAGACAACATCGAAATTGTAAAGGAGAAAATTGACGACTGGGTACTTTCACGGCGAGCGTTCATCAGTTGGTCGCCGCAATCACGCTATTTGTCACCACTCAATTATTTTCTCTAGGGCTACGTCAAGTCCTTAATCTACGCTAACAAATCAACCACTTTAGACGAGCCCGAGGATAACATTCGACACGCTGTTGTCGAAAAAATACTACGTCATCAAAAATTGGGCCGACAGCGAAGCTGAGGCAGCTATTTGAATGTTGTTACTCAAAATCGCATTGAGTGTTGTCCATAAAAAATTAAATTATTTTGTTTCTTGTTTGAGATAAAGTTCCTTACCTGTGAATAAATATCACCTCTTTTCACAGACGTATACACCCTGCCTGACTTGAACTGCAACCAACTTCAGACTGCTATAATTTCCAAACCGTTCATTACAGAGAGCTCAAATTTTGACACATGACAGATAATTTTTATTATTTACAAGCCTTTTAAACGATTTGCGTCTCAATTGTGTTGAAAAAATTTTTCCGCGATTGAATTCAAACGTGATAGTGTGATTGCTTTATATTTGGCTAGAAAACCACAAGTAGCTATCATAAGAGCCCTCCAGCACCTCAACGTGAATAAATCATTTGTGTCTCGAACCACAGCTCGTTACCGTAATACTGGCATCGTTGCAAAACGCCATGGAGATGGTCATAAAAAAACAGCAACATCGGCAGAAATGGTTCGGAAAGTGAAGGCTCGATTTGATGCAACACATACTGAAAAATGAGCTTGGGCCCAAGCCATTGAAGTTCCAAAAAGCACACGATCTTATACAGCAACAGAGAAAAGTTAGAGTCGAAAGAGCGAAGGAGTTGCTACGCTCACACGAAAGTGGTGAGTTGCCGAATTTGGTTTTTTCCGATGAGTCGCCATTTGTTATCGAGCAATATGTCACCAAGCAAAATGATCGAGTTTACTTGCCAGAGAGGTCCTTCGAAAATTTATACCTTCGAACGGCCACCAGAAAATAGGCAGCACCGATGGTGATGTTTTATTCCGCCATAACCGTCGATGGTCGCTCTCCGCTCGTATTTTTGGAACGTGGAACGACAAAAGTAATGCGATCGTATACCGTGAAACTGTCTTACAGGCAGTATTGAAGCCTTGGGCAAATAATTATTTCGGTCGGAGACTCAACAAGACTCGGCACCCTCTCACAAAGCGCGCGTCAACCAAAATTGGTTAAAAAACAATGTTCCACACTTCATTTCTTCGACATTTTGGATTGCAAATTCTCAGGATGCAAATCCGTTGGATTTCTCTGTCTGGAGTATATTGAAGGCGAAGGTTGGCCCTAAAAAATACCAAAGTTTGGACCACCTCAAACAAGCACTTCGCCGGGAATGGGCCAAAATATCGCAGAACCACTTGAGTGCAGCGTGCGATGCTTTCTTCGGCCGTCTCTAGGCCATTATTTGCGCCAAAGTTGGACATATTGGAAACTACTGACACAATTTAAAAACTGATGTATTTCCCAACGTTTTTTGCTTTGATACAATAAAATTTATCAAAAAATAAAAAAATTATAGCATTTTAAAAAGTTGCAGTTCGAACCAGGCAGGGTGTAGATTCCTCCTCTGTGTTTGCACTGTCTATGTACAATAGTAAATCGTAAACATAGTGGCTTTCATTAATCGCCTTCGATGTTCTTTTTAATTTTTCCACATTTTGGTTCTTAATGGATTGGTCACAAAAGAGTGAAGATGCTGACCCGAATATTATAACTTGACGTGAGCACTTTTATTTTCCATCACACACCTCTCCTGTGGCCAAGTTGTTTTGTTGACCCACTCAGTAACCCGATTATTGTCGACAGATTTGGATACGATTGAGTTTTGTTCATTATTGGAGTTAAAAAGCAGTCCAGAATGAAATATTTCTTTTTGGTATACGAGTAATCTTGATTACGTCTTTCCTGACATTGGCATTCTTCTTCTAACCTTTTTAGTTACAGCTCAACCTTTTTAGCGCTGTATGATTTGGCTGCCATTAAAGATTTGCCCCTCGATGACTTATTAAGACCTTGACCATTTGAAGGGGGAAACAGAAACACATATTTTATGCGGTGACACAGGAGCAATCGAAGTAGTGCCGCCCCTCGGGGGTTACATAACAGTTACAGTTACGGGGTGTCCGTGGTGTAGTGGTATATGCATACACTCCTCAAGCAGAGGGTAGCGGATTCGAATCCCGTGCGAGGCTATTCTCTGAAAAAGTCTTTTCGTAGAATTCGCATGTAGTTATATGAGAATCTCGTCGGCGTCAACTCTGACATGAAGGCATAACACTGATGTTGGAGTGGTTGCTGGCTGGGCTAAATGTAACGAACTAACAATTAGCACGTACTGAGACCCACTTGTTGAAGATGCACTTGCTCGTCCCATCCAGTTTGACAACCATATCTGGGAAAAATATCGAAACCTAATACACCTGAGTTTCAAACTACTACATCACCCGCCCGCGCCCTGGATAAAAGCCAGTAAAAGGGTATTCATAACCCCTTGGTGCACGCGCGGGTTTATAAAAAAAAAAAAAAACATTATTGAGGCACAAGGAGTGCGATGCCAATCTTCTACTTCACCCTCGTGTGAGACGCCAATTACCACAGGTATCACATTCTTCTATGGAATATCGGCTTTCATAGAAGGAACATTTTTTACAATTTAAAGCGCTATATAGGTGACGGACCTACGACTGCAACTAAGAGAATTTTTTATTACACTGACTTACTTTGTGTCAAATCGGTATGATTGTGGCAATGGATGTGAGAGATAATGGCTATGCTAAATATGATGGCGATGACGAATATGATTCCAATGATAAATATGACGACGAATAGGAATAAGACGATTATGAAGGTAATGAAGATGATAAAAATGATGAAGATTATGGAGATGATAAAGATGATGAAGATGATGAAGATGATAAAAATGATGAAGATGATGGAGATGATGAAGATGATAAAGGTAATGGAGATTAGTGGGAATAAAGATGATAAGGATCTTAAGTTGAGTTGTTGGCTGGTGTAGATTAATACTAATGGGATGTAGATGATGCTACAGTTGATATGGATGGTGATGATTGGCGAATAGATTTACAGAAATGCGTGCCCAAGATGGCTTGAAACTTAAGTCGTTTGTCATATTTTCGGTGGCACCAGTTTCGTTAGGTCGTCGCTGCCAAGTTCGCTTACAAAGATACTAAACATTTTGTAAACAAGCCCTTAAGACTTTCCACATGTATATTACAGCTGTCTAAAATCCTTTTGACAAATGGTTTGATAAAATTGGTCGTCCCATATTGAAAGTAAAATTCTCTCGACTTGAGAGGGAGAGAAATGACGACCCAGTCTTACAATCGTTTTGTCGGTCAATAAATATAAAATCTGAATGTTAAGCGATATGGAGTGCTTTTTAGATAAAAGATTGCATTTACGCAGACCTATTTTTCACTAAAGTGGCGTAACTATGTTATTCGTGGTGAACTTATCTAGAAACCCGGTGCTTATTTATCTATAATTCCAAGACTGCACTTACTAAATTCATATGTAGCTTTGTAGATCTGAAAGTTATTGTTATTTTCTATCTGGCACGTAAACTTGCTAATTTAATATAAGCTGTTTGGTTTGATCCATTATAAGTATAACTGCTTTAAATTTGCGCCTGTTTTGAATCGAAACGCTCTATTTCCATTTGGTTCACCTTCTCTGATAACATTATTTTCCACGAGCTTTCCGAATAATTAAGAAAAATATTTCTTCCTTTGTATTTGTCACTATTTAAAAAGTTCAAACAGAATATGGTTCGTACCTACCAACTTTGGTATCAATTGCATATAGGATGTTTTCCTTATTTGTTAAGTTAGTCCTTGTTTAAATCGGAAGGTGCTATTTATCCTTTCTATTGGGTGATTTTGCTACTTTGAAAACCGATTAAATATTTTCTGACGAAATATTATAGATAGTCCTTTTTTTTCAAGGCGGTTGTTCAAACTTTAAAGCCAGTGCATGATGTGTCTTCGTATATCAAATCTAATAGTATGAGATACGGTATCCTTCCTGATTCAATTTGATCAAAAACCATGAACTAACACTTAGGTGCGCAACTAAGTTCTCTCTTGTCAATAGTTGGCTTCAGCAGTAATTGACATTTCCAAAACATCATGAACCAAGCTTATACATATGGTAAGCAATCCAATCCAATTTGGTTCTGCTACAATGTCTAAACAGCGAAAACGAAGGAACTTGGGTTCCTTATGATGTGAAGCCAAGGGACAACTGTTCCAGCGGCAAAAAAGGAAGGGTTTTCTTAATCGCATCGTGACAGGTGATGAAAAATGGATTCATTACATGTCATGTTTATACTTCATTGACTCGGTCGAATATTCACGCTGCGAAGGTTATGCTGTGTATAAAGTGGGACCAGGTCAGTGTTATTTATTATAAACTGTTAAAACCTAACGAAACCATCACTGGGGAACGGTATCGACTTCAAGTGATGCGATTGAGCCGAATACTGCTGTGTTATTCTACAGCATGACAACGCTTGTCTTGTTAAAACCACCTGGAAACGCTCAAATGGGAAGTCCTACCCCATCCACCATATTCCCCAGATATTGCTCCGTCCGATCATTACTTGTTCCGTTCAATGGCACATGGTCTGGCTGATCAGCAGTTCCGCTCATATAAGGACACCAAAAAATGGTTTGATTCGTGGATAGCCTCAAAAGATAAACACTTCTACCATAACGGTATTCGAGCTCTGCCAAAAAGATTGAAAGAAGTTATATATAGCGATCGGCAATGCTTTGAATGATTCATTTGTAACCACTTTTTTCACAATAAAGTTGCATTTTCATCAAAAAATAGCGATAACTTAGTAGCGTACCTAATATCTTTTGTATTACAATTACTGTCAGAAAATTTTATTCACCATTTTCATGCTAAGAGCTGTTGATTACTTCAGTTTTATTGCGAGGTTTAATGGTGCTCTCCTGAACTCAATTTTATATTCGGCTTCTATTGATGATTGCACCTTGAAGACTTAATTTGCCCATCGAATTTACAGGTTTTTCAAATACCTAAGATGAATTTTTTTGAGTTGCTCTATCACGTTTGGGTATCCTGACTACATAATCGCTGCCTATCGCTGTATGGGAAATATCGAAAAGAATTCGATCCTGTCGTTTTGACTTCCAAGTCCAGGAATTCCGAGCTTGTATAATATCTTACCGACAATAGGGTTCACCATATTTCCCATGGAAGTATAGGGTTTTCTAATAGGGACTTGACAACTTTGAATTTAATTTGTGAACGCACTCTTTCACTAATCATCAAACTGTCACTGTTAATTTATTCAGCAAACTCAACATTTTCATCATGGTAAAGTACACTAACGAGATACGTACTCCGATTGGGTTCTGGAGAAGATGCGCCAAGATGATGAATTTCATCGCAAAATCATCTTCAGTGACGAAGCTCATTTTTGGCTGAATGGGTTCGTCAATAAGCAAATTATGCATTATTGGTCGGGTGAAAACCTACATGTGCTTCATGAATCACCACTTCATCCACAAAAAATAACTGTTTGGTGCAGTTTGCATGCCGGCGGCGTTATTGGGCCATATTTTTTCGTCGATGATAACGATCGTCACGTTACTGTGAATGGTCAGCGTTATCGCGCATGATCACCGATTATTTTGGCCCGAATTGGAAGATATGGACTTGGACGACATGTGGTTTCAACAGGATGGTGCCACAAGCCACACAGCACACGCTACAATCGATTTATTGAAGAGTAAGTATGGTGAGCGTGTTATCTCAAGACATGGGCCAGTCGATTAGACGCCTCGTTCGTGCGATTTAACGCCGCTTGCCTATTTTCTGTGGGGCTACGTTAAGTCATTGGTTTATGCCAACACGCCTACGACGTTGGAAGAGCTCAGAGCCAACATTGAAAGCGAAATAGCGGCCGTTGCGGCCGAAATGTTTGGCCTAGTCGTTGAAAACGTGCCCGCGGTGGCCATATGAACGAAGTCGAGTTCCATTCATAAATGTTTTTATTGTACTTCAAGCCAATAATAAAGTTTTTGAAATATCTTGAATGGTTTGCCTTTTATTTAAAAAAAAAAGTTGTCAAGTCCTACCCTATATATACTCACAATACTCTATGACGAATGAGACCATCAAATTTGACCTTTAGACCAATAAGGTTGAATTCCTTCATGTTGAAGACATTTTTATGGACATTACGGATGTTTTTAACAACGCAACTTTTGGCAGCATGCATACCTTGGGCATACAATGCGATGTAGAAAGATCACCATTTTATAGATAAGCCTGCGACCAATATGTGATGGCCGAGGTAGGAAGGGCTTGCCCGTAGGGCGGCCCTGACCCCGCTGCTGTTTTTTAAATCATGCCTAGCGACGCCCTGGTCTGCAGAAGAGTCAGCTTTGGTGCGCAAGAAATAGGGTTTTAAACCAAATTCCAAATATATTGACAAGAATCGGTAGATGAGGCGAAGTATCTATCTGCAGCGACAGCCAACCAATATAGAAGAAAATTCGCTGGCAGCCTTTTTTTCTTCACAGTTTCCTACCGATAGTGATAATCGAATACGGTGATTATTTAAAACCTACCCTGAATCTAATTATAAATATGTTGTGACTTAAAATGTCACTGTATGGGACTGAAGTAAGCTGTTTTTTCTTCTTTTCAAATTACATTAAAATCGTGTTCTTAGTGGGCAAACGATAATCCGTAGCTTTTAAATATTTATCTCTAACCTCCAGTCAAAGTTTTACTTGAAATAAATTTCGTCATGTGGTAGGACAGCATACCCATGTCATCTTACGATTTAAATTTTCTTAAATAATAAGATACGAAACGAAGCTTGCGCTAATACTTTATAGGAAGTTTATAAAATTTAGAAAACTTATTAGCTCATAACACAGTAACTTCACAATTCATCATCCCAAGTTTTTATTTGTAAAAAATCGACTGCAAATTTGGCAACCTTTTATGTTTAATCGATTTAAAAAGGACGAATTATTATTGGTAAGCCTCTTATGCCCCATTATATTAATTTTTGCATAAAAAATATTGTATATCATGCCTCTTTTCAACACATTTTCCATTATCTTTGCTTTCTACAGATAAACCAATCGCAATCTGACCAACAGAGTCTTTCTTTTGAAAAGAATTCCTTCTGAATTGAACCAGCTAATGTGTGCCTTTTTTAAACAAAAAAAAAAGTTGGAAAAAATTTACTTCGCATGAAGTCTTCTTATTACGCGAAAGGAAAACAGGAATTTATTATAATTAGGACGATGAGAGCACTCATCGAGTTGCCTTCGTTTCTAGAATTCACAAGAAGGTACATCGTTCTCGTCTTTTCTATAATAAGTTTAGCGTATGTTGTCTACTAGTACTGTTTCTATTTCAGTCCTCCTTCAAAGAAGTCAGAATAAAGAAAGTTTTATCTCAAGCCAAAAAAAGGGATAAACACGAAAAAACTTTCCACCTAAAAGAAAACTTCCTTTCCTTGGAAAAGGCCGGGAAAGGGATCAAAAAGGATTTTTATTTTTTTCCGTCCATCTCTCTTTCATAACCGAAGCAAAAACTTCCGACTATGGTATATCATTTCTAGGGGTATGAGCCTACAAAAAGGCGAGGAAATTTGTTTTTTTCTCATCAAAAAAAAAAAAAAAAAAATCGTCCTTTTCGTCATTTGCGAAACCTTGGAGGTTTTATTTTGATTATGACATTTCGTCCTTCGGCTTCTTTAAGATACTCCAGTACTTGTAAAGGTGAGGTGAGGGTTTTAATTTCAGGATTCCAAGGAGTGCCGAAACAGGCGGCAAAGCTAATTTTGTTAATTAATTTGCGGTACCAAAAAAAAAAAAAAAAATCGATGCTTAGTACGACAGAGAAACGTACCTATAGGCGACCACAATCTGAAGTACTTTTCAACAGAAATTTTCGCTATGTAGGCCGTTGTCAGACATCAAAAACAGCCGGCACATACGAGTATCGTAAAGTTAGAATATGCCGATGTTAAAGTAGGCGGTCATGTATGAGTACAAATTGCCTTCGGATGTTCGAGGAGTAGTAGCGTACAAGGTGCAAGGATAAATTTGTTACACCAAAGCAATGACCTACATTTGAATTCATTTTATTGCAACTGCCGTCGATAAGACTGGTTAAGCTTGGATTCATAGGGTGGAAGCAGAAACGTCTGCGTTGTCGATTCATCGGAATTGGTAAGCCTTCTAGTTTTTTTTTTTTTTTTCGGAGTGAAACGAACTTAAGTTGTTCAGCCTTGCGTGGCGTGGCAACTAAAGTTCTACGAATATAAGCTCTGCTCTACAGTTGGAGTGGACTGTACTCATGTATGCAGGTAACATTGATTACTGTGCAGGTGGTACTACAAGGATTTATTCATATGTGCGGCTATCACATCAAAAACTGGCTATTGCGAATCATGGAAAAAATGATTGTTTGCAATTTTGCATACCTGATGGTCAAGGAGATAGCGTCGATGTACAGATGTACAGCGGCTAATTGGAACGTTGAATGATATTTGAGAACAGGACGATTCGAATGGGGATTGTAGAAATAAATAATAATCGTGGAAATATTGCATGGGCTTACGAATTTTGAGTGGCATGAATAAAGCTGGAACAAAGCGATTGAAATTGATTGATTTTGTTGTTTTGATGGTTGTGTATGGGGAGCACTTAAGCTCTTAAAGTAACGCTTTTTGGTTTACAGTAGAAAATAAATCGTAATCATTAATTGTTGGCTTTGTGCTTACAGGCATTTAATAAAAATTGCTATTGCGTAAAATATCGAATTTGGGTAATTTGTTGGAGTAATGACACAGATTATTAGAACGATCAGTCGAATGTTGACATCCTTATCATAAAAACGTCGAGTTAATTTAAGTTACGGTGGACAAAAGTATTGCACCATATGCCAGCTTATTCTTAGTTAAAATAGCATGGACACTGAATGAAATAACTATCCTATAAAACATCCAGTCAAAAAAAAAAAAGACTTTAAATAACGAAGGCCGTAGGCGATCACATCTCATCATCATTAGCACAGAAAATATTTTACTGAATATTCTATAAGCTCATAACATTAAGTTGGTTTGTTAGAGATTATCAGTTATGCATTCGGCCAGGCAATTAGACAAAAAAACACAACACAATTTTGGTTTATTTGTTTTATTTTAGCGTGCTTAAGGGGTTATTAGTACCATTAAGATGTTTGCACACAGCACGAGTGACGGACACTTAGGTGGGGAAAAAATATAGGTACCGATGTACGTTGGATTTAAATTTTTAAATACTATAATGACTAGGAAATAAATATCTCGGCAGGGCATTCCATGATGAGCATTCGTAGCGAGACGGTTGTCAAGTCTTAAGGTTTGAAGGAACTGAATATTACTGGCAATTTCATTGGAATGTGAAATGTGAAAATAATGATAGAACAAGGTGTCAATTGAATGTGTTATAATTATAATGACCTTGAACCCTATCTATTAGGTGCAGATATATTTTAGAAACACTTGAACAGATGTGGACATTGTACTCCAAATTTGGGCGGATGAATTCCTTATATATTGAGGCCAGATCAGAAGAGGTGAAGTATTTCTTACATCGTTGGAGTAAGCATAGACATTTTGCAGCAGCCAACATGGGTTGTTATTGACACGCATACCGAGAATGGATAGTTTTTCAATTTCGACGATACAAGTACCATTCATGTATAATGGTTGGGTGTCTAAATTTTGTTTTAACGACAGCAGACAGCATTGTGTTTTACAAGCATTAAATTCTATTCTGCTAGTGCTATCAATCAATTCTCTGCCATCACAATTTTATGAGCTTGACATTCACTGCCGTTCACGAACGAATATGAACAGGACAGAGTACTGTCTTCAACAAAGTAATATAATTTATTGGATTAGAATTTAACTATTTAAGAAAATTTAAAAAAATGTAATCGTTTTTTTTGTGTATTTGTGAATATTAGACTTAAAACCCTACCAAACAACTTGAATTTAACGCTCCGAAAGCTAATTGCAAGTCAATAAAAAAAAGCCTGATGGCAAACTTTATCAAGTGACTGAGAAACACCAAGTGCAAATATCTTGCTTTGGTTCCACTTTTCGGTGAGACATGCTATTACTTCACCAGTGAACCTATTTCTACGATAACCGTATTGCCGGTCATTGAAAAATTTTCGTGTGTCGATATATTCCATGAGCTGACGGTTTATCAGCGTTTCCATGTGCTAGCAGAGAGAAGAAGACTCGCCTTTTTAAGGGTCGAGCTGGACAAATTCTGTTTTCCATATGCTCGGAAAGAGTTCTGAAGAATAGCATTGATGAAAAATTTTACGCAGTGGCTTTGCTAGCGTGGATGAACACCTCTTCCGTAGAAGATGCAAATATTTTAAGGACACTAACAACTCCCGCGCGTTAATAATAGAAACATAAAAACAACAGAGACACACCATCTAGACCAATAGATGTGTGAATGTTAATATCTTTATGTACTCTTGTTACTATACGCGGGGGAAAATGGATTCGTCCCATTGAAGATTCAACGAACTCATATGTAGGCGGGTACAAAGATCAATCTGAAAGCGTTGAGCTGGTCGCAGAGTGAGCAGCAAGCAGATTTGCTATATCCAAATAGCTAAAAGCTGGAATGTCATTGTAAATTAATGTTAGGACCGACGAGCTTAGAGGGGATATCGGCACATCGGCCTGGAGAAGTTAAAAATGAACCGCCCTTCGTCTGTTGTTTGTGCAGAAAACAAACTCAGAATTTTGTATGTTGAAATTGATTTCTGTATGTGGATATGTGGATACAATTCTTTGAATTCAGTCAGGCAGCGCATCAAACTCGTTTAAAGTCGAATTGCAGTATAGTTTAGGGCTTCTGTAAATAAAGCAGTAGTGGATAATTAGCTTACGCAGATGGAATTTTAACCACATGGAATTGAATTGCGGATTGGAACAGGTGCTAGATTGTGGTGGCGATTGGTAAGCTATATCGCTACACACGTAAATGGCGAGATAAGAAAAGAATATCGGCACTAGTTCGTAATGTGGTACCTTCCGATCAAAGTGATCTGAAATTTGGATGCCCGCGGCTCACTTGGTAGTATATTATCTTCCCAATCTGATTGTTTGGGGTTCAATACCAGCGGTGTCCGAAAGACATTTATCATTTATTTGTAATCATTTAGTAATGATTTTAGTTTTTCACTAAGTGCCAAAAGGGCTGGCCTCTATTTGCAGACGTGACCGTAGGCAGAGAAGTGAGTACTTCTTAGCACGCGTATACTTGCCAAGTCCACTCTAAATTCCCAAGTCATTACAAAAAACATTTCATTTGATTTAACTTAACTTTCTGCAGTTCTGCACGCGAACGCAAACTACATTTGTCAATTATTTTACAGATATTCATGCACAGATATCAATGTACAATGTTTCATATGGTAAACATGGATTGTACATGATTCTAATGAGATATGCGGAAATATAAAGGAAACTGATTTTAATAAAAGGAAAGATGATGGGTGACGTAACTAATAACCAATAGACAGAAAGCCGCGAATTTCTAGACACCTGCTCTTAATATTTCTGTTATCCGAGGAATTCGGCCAACTGGTTGTGCTCCAAAAAAAAATCCAATAGGAATAAATAGAAGTCCCAATTGCAGAAGCAGACAGCCCTAATGTCTTTTTAACTTCAAGAAGATCCGGGTACAACTCACCGACTAGATCTAGAGTCATCCGTGAAAATGTTTTAAAAATTTCTTGCTTGAATCAAAATCTAGGCGAAGTCACTATTTGAAGGCCGTTGTGCGAAAATTTTAAATTTTAGTTGCCCTTTAAATTAAATGTTGGTATTATTGTAATAGAAAACATGTCAACTCTAATGATGCTTTTCCGCGAATAATATCGTTATATCCTAAGTCACACATAGCGCTTCTGATATCTATGCTCAAGGCAAGGCGGACGATGTCATTGTGCTTTCTGTCGAGTCACACCTAGTGCCAACTATCTCTAAGGTGCAATACACTTTGGGGAATTGGTTCAATAGAAATTAGCTATTTGTTTATTTCAGCGGCCCTTGTAACGTAGTTATTCTCAAAACGCATTGTTTTATTCCAGTCAAAACCACTTTAGTCAAAAACGTCCTTACAAAATTGCCAAAACTGATGGAAAAGCTTATGGATAAAAAGTTCTATGCACTAGCTGCATATAATTATTCAAAAAAATGTTTTTTTTTTTTAATCAACTGTAGATTTACTAGTGGGATAAAATTAACTTCCTAACTAATTAACTTGTGATGGCGCAATGGGGTATGGGGTTGAACTATAACGCACTTCCAGCCACTGCCGCATATCCGCTGGGAGATCAGAAGGTTTATATAAAAGTACTTCACAATGCATACATAACTTCTTCCTACTAACTGTAGTTACTTTGCATTACCTTTCGTTCATTTATCGTGCACAGTGTGCTTATGAGGTGCATGTTTTGTGTATCAGGCGTATTTTAGTTAGCTGTTACTTTGGTTTGACTGTCACTTCTCAGTTCATACTTGACAGTTATGGAGTACCATCGAAAAAACTTATGGGGAATCTAATGCTGCGACTACATGTTGAAGTTTGGAAAATATCATTTTAAAAAAAAAAAATTAAAAATACATTATGAACGACAATGCACATTTCGCAATTATTGGGGCGCTGAAAATTCTCTAATGATAAAACATTACAACGGCAAAGTAAACCTTTTGAGCCATATATCTTTAAGATGCTATAGGCAAATCTGTGACTATCACTGACACTACCGTGGCATATTGGATATCTTTCATGTCCTAAAATTGAACCAATTAAGCTAGCAAGGTAGGTAGGTAGGTAAAAGAGGCTGTTGGAAAGACCAACCCACTTATACCTGTTAGCCCATTGTAATGGCACGTGAATCTGTAATCCACTTACTCATGGAACCAATTTCAACTTATGATGAAGCGTAGAAGACTGTTAACGTCTATATTCTTTAGATCGTTTAAGTCATTGTAGAAGACAGCTCCTAAGTGAGGTTTTCTTTTCTGGGAGAGGGCTGGGCATTTACAGAGTAGGTGGCGGATTGTCTCCTCTTACTCCTCGTCCATGTAGCTTATTCAAACAATATTTGCAAAGTGATAACACATACGGTGGCGCTGAGCGGTTTCCTATTTAGAAGGTCGCTACACATGTTGGTCCAACAGTTCACCTAAGGTCTGTTCTTTTTCATATCTATGCTATCCTTTTCCGCTAGAATGGTTCCAATTTTGTTGAGTTCGTCGGCCTACAATTTCCTGAAATGCCTCTGTGGCCCCACATCCAACAATGATGAAGGTTAAACTGCTCGGTAAAAGATGATCGGTATTCATCCGAATTATCCGAAAAGATGCGGATATCCTTTGCAGATATCACGTTTTTCTTCAGCTAGAACACAGCTTCTTTAATCGCCAAAATTGCTATTATTATATCAAGAGCTACCTGAGAGCTCAATCGAAGTGTAACTGGCCAAACTTGAATGGCATACAATTACTCTGTATTGAAGGTATAGGAGTCCATGTCTCTATTAATTCAACTAGTTCCTGTGGCAACTATACTACCACAGAAGATCGTGTTGGATTGATGATTCTTATTTTGTTCCCTTAGACTCAGGAATCTCGAGAAAATGGCACAACAATTTTGCTCTTCCATAGGCATTACCTCTAAGAGATTCGCGATATTAACTGTACATTACCGACTTAGATCTTAACGCTGTGCTCCTAGAGATTTGTTAATGTATCATTCTGACATACAATAGCACTTTTATTTATTGAAAACAACTGATAGTTACCTGTGGTTTTCAGATGAATCACAAAATATTTTGATCGCTATGCTGTCTTCAATTCACTAGTTTCCATCTAAGGCTTATCAGATATACATAAATACGAGTACCACCCGATTGTCGGAAAGTTTTGCTAAGCATTCTAGTGCAATTAAGTAATAATAATAATCTAGAGTAATGTTTTTCTTACCGCCTTTGTAATTTTCCCAGTTCCAAAAGATATACATATACACATCTAAAAAGGGGAGTAAATTGTTAATAAAAGATTCCAGAAATCTAGAGAAGTACACTGGTAAAATACGAGGAAGTCGTAGCTTAAGTAGTAGTGTATTGGCTTCCAAATCGGACGATTTGGCATTCAACTCCAACCGCAAACGAAAGACATTTCTTTTTTTTTCAGGCAACTTAAATCGTGCGAGATGACTTATTGTCTAGAGTACAACACAAGTCTAACTGCACTAATAGTTTAGACAGTGCGCCCAAAACTGTTTCTTCTCTCTCAATCCAACTTTTCAAAGCACTTAACGCGTGCTCCGGCATTTCCAGAGAAGGGAGCAGCGATAACAGATACCAGCAGAATAAGAGATCCTGCGATCTGTTCGTATTAACCACAATCGAACTAGTGAAAAATAAGAGGTGCGAAGCTCAGTGATGTTCTTAAGAAAGACATTACAGGCAGACTCAAAAATCGTACCTGGATCTTAGTTTAACTCTCCTTCATGGATACATTACTTTAAATCATCAAGATTTTGGCGACCCTTCACTCTTGATACAACTTACAACTATAAAGACGTAAATCCAAAAGACCAAAAGAGTTTTATAATTGTGCTCTTTTTATGATCAATAAGGACTGTCTTCCTCTTCGAAGAATACTAGAGGTTTGATCAGATTCAGGTTGAGATCAATTACTTTGAAACTCCAAAAAAAGCGCTTGTTTGACTTTGACCCTAATAATAGCCAAAAGCTACAGTTTTCTTTCCTATTATGTAAAGGGTTGGGCTGCCCATGGAACATGATGACTCTGGAGCATCTGCAACCCAGATCCGCCGTTGATACCTTGTCGGCCATGAACGGGTATTACTCCCTTAACCAAGCTCCTTTGGATACAGACGAACTCCTTGAAAATTGGAAGACATAAACAACACCTGGTGGTGGTTTTTCTAACTCGATTGCAGTAAATATGTTGCAATTAGTTCAGGTTAACGTTTCATAAAAGCATCGGCTGCCCTTCTCTGTCTAAAGTAACAGAAAATCTTGGACACTAGTAAAAAGAAGCCATTTTGCATATTTACAGGTTCGCCCGAATTTGACCGGCTGATAATACAAGTTGCTAGTTTCGACATATCTTGACCATGATTACACCGGCAAACACAAAATTTAAGTCTGGGTTCTGCTTATCTAATTAAAAATAATAATCTGAATTCCAATTACTATACGTGACTAAAAACCTAATTAAAAGAAATAAATAAATATATTCTATTTCTAATAAATATAAAAAAATTTAGAAAAAAAAGTTTTAAAATTAATATTCTTCGTACTACTCTTGTGATTGTATGGACTCTCTCGTAACAGCCCTCAATTATGGTCATTCATTCATTCTCTTACTATATTGACTCTAAAAGCAAAGTTAAAAACCTATCAAATTTTGATGAAAACGTTCACCTTTTTCTCTTGAATAGGCACTCATTCTGTCTGGTAATGGTCGCTACTGACCTTTATTTTCTTTATTTGTGGCCCGACGAAAATACCAGCTTTTACTTTAGTATCCGATAGTTTAATAAGTATTTTAAGATATTTAAAAGCTTCAGAATCTTGACGAAGAGCTTTCAAAAATTGTTTTCATAAGGCCTAGTTTTGTATGCAATGGGTTCATAAGAACTTGTTTAGGCTTGACAATAGAGTCACATTTAACATTTTATATTCTATGACGAACTTGGTGCACTTAATCCGTAAGTCTGCTGGAAATACGATTTGTTTGCTCTACTTTCCTATAAGCAAAAGTTGCAATTATCACTGGCCTTGTGTACTGCGTATACTTTAAACTCTCAAGCACCATTTTTACAATTTCACTGCTTTTCATTACAGTAGCAAAATCCGTCTTCTTTACTTAAAAACAAGAAAATGCATCATAGTGATTTCTTTGATTATTTATTCACAAATATAAGCGGTGATTCCTCGTGAGGTTTGTTTTTCAACAGGCTTTTTTTGACATATCACGCATGACTCCTATCAAACTGCTATGTCATTTTTGTTCAACATTGCTTAGCAAGTTATCATGAAAAAACTCACATCACAATAGCGTCTCCAAATTGTTCAGCTGTATTACAAAAATCAGCGTTCTGTGAGAAATGTTTTACTTACTTACTTTCGCACTTACAGTGCGTATAATCGACCTACTGAAACCACTATTGCCATTACCATTCGCAGCTTACATTACTTTAGTGGATGATATTCGGCCAGTTAGACCACATCCAGCACGTAGTTCAGTAGCTGAGAGTGAACGCGAAGACCGTGACGAATCGATTCGTCGTCGTTCTCAGCAGTTTGGCTTGACGTATTCGACTGCTTGGCTCATTTTACGTGACGATCTCAGCCTAAAAGCGTACAAAATTTAACTTGTGCAAGAAATAAAGTCAGGCGACTTGAATTTGCGTCATAATGCGCTGCTATTGCAAAAGAGGTTACGGTTATGTTGAAGTCCGTTCATATTTAGGCAGACATGCCAAATGCGATACTGCCTTTAGTTTTGTTTTGACAGCTGATTGTTGTTGACGTGTTTGGCATCATGTTGAGTATGGACAAAAACGATTTTCGTTCTCTCATAAAACATTATTTTTTGAGAGGCAAAACGGCGAGGGAAACAAAAGAAAAGTTGGATAAATATTATGGGGCTAATGCTCCGTCAGATTACACTGTCAAATATTGGTTTCGAGAGTATCGTGGTGGCCACAAACCCACTACCGATCAAGTCCGCAGCGGCAGGCCCCCCGATGCGTTTACAGAGGACAATGTCAAAAAAATACATGAAATGGTGTTGTCTAAACGGAAAGTGAAGGTACACAAGCTAGCAGATATCACAAAGATTAGTACTGAGCGCACACGCCATATTTTTTTCAATATTCTGCATATGAAAAAGTTATCCTTCCACTGGGTGCCGCGCATACTCACTCCTGACCAAAACACAAACGCGAGGGCACTTCGAAAGAGTGTTTGGACTTGCTTAGGCGGAATCGGGCGGACTTTTGGCGTCGATTGGTAACTGTTGCATACAAGAGAACACAATGAGTGTCCGGCAAGGCACTGAAGCCGGGACGATTGCTCTGAAGCGGCCGAGGTAGGCTCGATGGGTCGGAAAGGTTATGGCGTCGGTTTTCTGGGATTGTCATGGGATACTCTTCGTACACTACCTCGAAAATGGAAAAACCATCAACAGGGAGTAAAACTGTGTATTATTGAAGCGATTGAAGGCCGAAATCGCTGCAAAACGGCCTCACATTAAGCGATGGGCTCTGGAAAATCTCAATGGAAGTCCGGTGTTTTATCGTGAAATTTTATTCAGTGATGAAGCCCATTTCTGGTTCAATGGATACTTAATTTCAAGTTTTGATATAGTAAATTGACCGCCTAGATCATACGATATCGCACCTTTGGACTATTTCCTCTGGAGATATGTAAAGTCTCAGGTCTTTAGAAATAAGCCAGCTACGGTTGAAGCTTGGAAAGCTACTGTCATTATACGTCATTGCAGTATATGTCATTCATTTGAAGCGTAAACAACAATAATTTTTTTTCACTCAAATATGTCAAACTTTGTGCCTGAAAAAGTGTTTTTGCGGGGAGTTCTTCTTCATTACTTCTTAATATGAAGAAAACTGCTGCCGAAAGTCATCGTATTTTGGTGGAAGTTTATGGTGAACATGCGCTAGCTGAGCAAACGTGCCAAAAGTGGTTTGCACGATTTAGAAATGGTAATTTTGGCTTGGAAGACGATGAACGTCCTGGGCAGCCAAAAAAGTCTGAAGATGAAGAACTGGAAGCATTACTCTATGAAGATTGTTGCCAAACACAAGATAAGCTCGCAGAATCTTTGGGTGTCACTCAAGCAGCCATTTCAAAACGTTTCAAAGCAGCTGGATGTATTCAAAAGCCGAGAGACGTCGAAAGGCGGTTTTGCATGTCCGAAATGCTGCTGGAACGCCACAAAAGGAAGTCATTTTTGCATCGGATTGTTACTGGTAAAGAAAAATGGATCCATTACGACAACCCCAAGCGCAAAAAGTCATATGTGAAACCCTGCCAACCAGCCAAATCAACGGCAAAGACGAATATCCATGGCGCGAAGATAATGCTCTGTATTTGGTGGGATCAGATGGGTGTGCTGTATTATGATCTGCTAAAACCGGGTGAAACCATCAATGAACAACGCTACCGAACACAATTAATCCATTTGAAGAGAGCAGTAGCCGAAAAACGCCCGGAATATGCGACCAGACACGAGGCAATAATTTTCCATCATGACAACACTCGGCCCCTCGTTGCTATTCCGGTTAAGAACTATTTGGAAAACAGTGGTTGGGAGGTCTTACCCCACCCGCCTTATAGCCCAGACCTTGCCCCTCACGCCCCCACTGAAATACGGTTCACATCAGAGCAGAATATCAGAAATTGGCTTGATTCATTCTTGGCTGCCAAGCCGGCGCAGTTCCTTTGGGATGGGATCCACAGATTGCCAGAAAGATGTGAAAAAGTTATAGCTTCAGATGGGCAATACTTTGAATAATACTATTGTACATGTTTTTCTTAAATAAACGTTCAAATTTTGAAAAAAAAACCGCACGATATATACCCAATGGTAATGGTAGAAACTTCGTTAATTACTTTGTTTTCAGAAAAATTCTAGCTTTTGTAACTGCGATTGAATAAAGCTTATATCCTGTTTGAGTCTTAAGATATCCAATTTCTTAGCCTATTCCATTTTCCTTGCTCATTCTACTTTTTGACTTTGACGTCAATTTTCTCCAGAAATTGCGTATCAAACATTTTACTAATTTTTTTCTTACGAACGTAAAAATAATAATAAAAAAAAATCATCAACAATTATACAGAAAAACCCATATATTTCAAGATACTTGGGAAAACCTGCTTCAGGTAAAACTAAAAAAAGAAAAAAGTTCTGTTTCTTGCTTAAAGCTCCAAATGCTCTGAATAAAATATGATTTGTGTGCCTTTAGATAATTTTTATTTTATGTGCGTACTAATGTAGTTACAACAGATATTCAAAGTATGCCTCTTGGTTTTGTATGCATGCAATGCCAGTTTTTGGATTTCACTATGAAAATATATTGATGAAAACTCCTTCACTTTTTGACGCTTCGGGAATACGTTGAATAAACAAGCTCTTTCATTCTTCCCCATACAAAAAAATCCAATGCTGTAAGCTCAGGAGATTTTTCAGGCTAGTGAACTGGTTCATTTCTTGCTATCTAACTCGGATAACTCGTGTTATCTGCTATGCTCGAACTGACCACTTCAGACGTAGTCGTGGCCAATATGTACATAATATTAATTTTCAAAAAATGCCGTGAATTGTTCTTTTAGTTAATAATAATTAACTAAATTTACTTTCACTTTCAAATTTATGAGTTTTATTTTACATTATAAATCAAACCTTACGATGAATCACCCTACAGTTTGGGATTAAGAAAATACGAAAGCGCTTCAAGGGGCACTTCCATATTAACTAATGAACCACGTGATTAAAATATCAAATCTTCTCCCACAGCTCCTTCCCACTTTTATATATTGCAACTTTCTTCTCTTTATAACATAAAAACAAAAAAAAAACGTTAACATTGGTTAATCATTGTAAAAGATACAAAGTAAAGTTTTTCAAGAATAATCAATGGATTAGTTTTTTTTTTGTATAAGCAATTAGAAAATAATTACTAAAAATAGAAAAACTCAAAAAAAAATTCTTCGATTTGTTTATCTGTGTTATAGAGGCTCTCTTCCTGCTGATGACGTCGAAAAACTGATCGCTAAGGAAGAGTGCTGGTTCAATTTTGTCTTTTTGACCTCGGTTATATTTAATAGTCACACTGTTCTTGGGCAATAAGAGATAATCTCAAATAATTTTTAACTAAATTTTAACTAAATCATTGACATGACACTCTACATTCAAACCGTTAAATTTTAAAATAGCCTCGAAAAATGGATTTCGCTCAACAACACGCATTAATAAATTTTTAATAGACACACTATCTTCTATTTGCACAGCTTGAAGCCATTTATCTAATGCATCTGCCAACTGCCACCAATTGTTATTTCCTTTCATTTTCCTTCTTTGCCATTTTTCTTATTCAAATAGCTTCCACTTAATCCAATCAATCCATTTTGGCATTCTTATTCTTGCATTTTGCAAAGCAACTAGATTACAAAAGTCCACGAGAAACATCACTCCTGCTGAGTTACCACCCATTTCAAATGACCTTCAACGCAACTCTCTACAAGATACGGTATGTATCTTAAGTACACAAAGCAAAACATTAAACCGAGAAACTGAGAGAAAGGAGATGTGAGAAGCGAAAAAAAAATGCTAAATTAACAATTTTCCGCCAATCACTATTTTACACTAGTTAAATCTAACAATGACCGGTAGCTTGAAATTTTTTCACATAATTCATGTAGTGTATCTATCGATGATAGTTTTTTGGGAAAGTCCTCATCGTGCGATAATTTCTCATACCGGTTTTATTTGATATTTCTGGTTAAAAGGGGATTTTCAAAACAATCTGCGTAAAATGCTATCAGTAAGAGAAACTTACCAAGAACCCATGGAAGGTTTCAGAACTAGGTATTACCTATATGATAGAAAAGAAAATCATACCACTTGCATATTCTCTTTTTTCAATTTTGCCTTGTCTCCCCTCTTTTTGGTTTCTAATTTGCATAGATAAGCAGAAACTAACCGCTGATATAAATTTTTCCATCTATAACTCTCTTAGGGGTCGTCCTTACCTTTCCTTTACTTATGAGTACCTTTATCCATAGCCATTGTTGTTACTGTCATTTTCTTTGCACTAGTGTTTTCTTCACCCCGTTCGCACATTGTTTGTCTTGTTCTGTTTATATACATAACAACATTGTTTACTTGTGCGCCATTCTAAAGTGCTTAAGTTCAATTTATGATAACCACCATCCCCATCGCGCCTGGTTGAAAGGTTTACGAGATACCTGCCCTCTGGCTTCCCAAAGACGGTAAAAAAGAAAAACACTTCGAAAAATAAACTTCCGTGAAATTTCATTCAAAGTTGTTTCATGTTAGATCCTCTTAAACTACGGATACCTTAGATGACCGAGAAAGTTTAACACTTTTGTACTCTTACTACCGCAGGAACTACAGGCACAGATACATCATCTAACACCCAACGCCCAACACTCATAAGCCAGCAACTAACCTCGAAGACCCATTTATCCATTGAACCTGATGGCAGCCTTGATACTCGTCTTCGTTACGTTCTGGCCTACCGCCACTACGAATTATCTCTACTACTGCATTGGGAGAATAAATATGAAAATATTTTAAAATTACAACCCCTCCAGGTGCCACTTGGATAGGATATCTTATCCTAGTCAAGTTTCCTTTGAAACAGATAGTGCTTAGTTTGGAATGTGAAGGCAGGGTTGCCATACTGGAAGCATCGAAACACGAAACGTGATAATTGATGCCACAAAAAGTGACACTTTAAATGATTGAAGAAGATTTTCTATCAACGCAAAATTCATACATACATGTTCTCTGATATTCAAAGACTTTTCTTTTTGAAGAGCCAAATGTCTGACTGAAGTCTGGTTTCAATTGCCGACCTTGAATATGGAACTAAAGTTATGCCGCAAACGGATTTATTGGTGAAGAACATTAATATTTCAGACATGCGAACCAAGGTCACGAATATGATTAAAAATTTATTCATTTAGATTTATGGGATGACTTTTCTCTTCCTTAGTGCTACGTCAGGACTATTTATTCGTTTGTGACATTTGTTTTGGGTAGCATCTTGCGTATCTACGGTTTATCTTGTGGCACTTGAATTGGAGTTATTGGAGCTTTGATTCTACTTCGAAGTCTGTGTAAGTTTGTTTGATAATGTAGATACAGAATCGTCGTCCTAGAGGGTGATTCATCTTAAAGTTTGATTTATAATGTAAAATAAAATACATAAATTTGAAAGTAAACTTAAAATTTTTACTATCAATTAAAAGAACAATTTATGGCATTTATCTTTTATAAATTATATTATGTCGAAAGGTCCAATTTTGGGCGACTCGTTCGAGCATAGCGACTGGTATCTCACGGATAACACGACGCTTCCAAAGCGTCAATCGTAGCTGGCTTATTCCTGAAGACCTGAGACTTAACATATCTCTGGAGAAAATAGTCCGAAGGTGTGATATCGCCGAGATCCTCACGTAAAATACGCCAAGTTGTCGAATACGCCAAGTTGTCGAATACGCCAAGCCAAGCGAATCTACTGCACTACGTGCTGGATGTGATCTAACCGGCCGAGTATTATCCACTAATGAAAACTGGGACTCAAATTTGCCAATGGTAATGGCAATAGTGGTTTCAGTAGATCGATTATGCGCACTGTAAGTGCGAAAATAAGTAAGATAAACATTTCTCACAGAACGCTGATTTTCGTAATACAGCTGAGCAATTTGGAGACGCTATTGTAGTGTGAGTCTGTCCATGATGAACAAAAATGATAAAGCCTACTAGAATTTTGACCGAGTATTAATTAGCCTTTGTTGGCGGATTGCAATCGAAACAATGTCCGTAAGCTTACAGCTTTATAACAAATATAACATACGGGAAGGCAATGAAATTCGCATTGCGACCTTAAAGGCAGTACACCTTACGAGGGCTGTTTGATTAGGTGGCGCTACTAGGCTACTATCATTTAGTATAACCTCTTTTAGCCCGCCTGTCAAAATTTGGTGACAATCCAACGCTTAGTTTTGTTTTGACACCCATTTCAAAACATCGTGTTAATGGTTTTTCCGACAATGGAAAAAGAGCAGTATCGGTCCGTGATCCGATCCTTGTTTTTGAGTGGCAAAACTTGCGAGGAAATCAAGTCCATTCTCGATGGTGTGTATGAAACCCATTTACCATTACCATTACAACCGTTTACCATTGGTTTGCAGAGTTTCGCTGGGGCCACACGTCGGTTTTTGATGAATAGCGCCAGGAAACCTTATGCTAAATCCATGATCTCGTATTGGCGAACCGCCAATCCTGCACGAAATTTTGGGCATGAGAAAGCGCAATCGTCAGACCACTTGAAAAACGTGTTTGGCAATATTTAATCGAAATCCGGAGGAGTTTCTCCATCGTTTCGTGACCGTCGATGAGACATAAATTCAATGGTATACACCAGAGACCAAAGAACCATTTCGTTTTATCTGGTGAATGTGCTCCAAAGAACGCGAGGCCTGTTCCTTCGGCCGGAAAAGTTACGGCCACGGTTTTTTAGGGACGCGCGAGGTGTTATCCACGTTGACTATTTGGAGAAGGGAAAAACAATCACAGGAGTATACTACGTCAATTACAGTTGACCACAGTTGGCGAAGAAAAAAGTACTCTTCCACCACGATAACGATTTGGCTACCTGCGACTTCATTTTGTTCCCAAACCTTTAAAGATCGCTCGCCGGAAAGAACTTCGGGTCGAACGAAGAAGTGCTCTCCACCACGGAGTAGTATTTTTCAAACCAAGAAAAGTCTTACTATACGGAGGGGTTAAAAAAGTTGCAGCACGGCTGGGAAAAGTGTATCGAGTTGAAAGAGGAGTATATTGAAAAATAAATTGTCAAAACCTAAAAATTTTGCGTTGTCGTTTCTAATCCGGCTCCCATATTTTGGTTCAATTAATCGTAAATGAATTCTCAGCGCAGCGTTGTAAATATCTGATATGTGCATGTTAAGCAAAGTAATCTTATATTTAATTTCACATCCAATTGCCACTCAAAGAAGTTTCAGCTACACTTAAGTGGTTGAGGTATTAAAGCTGGGAGGTGGTCCATTAATGCCTATCTTATACACTTACTTGTACGCCTTTGAATATTCTATGTAGTGTTTCTTTAAATTTTTCTTTTGCTGAGTCCGTCTCTTGGTCGATCGCTATAGAGCTTTTCTATTGTAAATAATCGAATTCCACCTTGGATTAGAGAAGTAACTATCGGTAAAAATAATTCATCGATTGATTTCTCTCCTAATGTCGTGGTCATAGTAAAGTGTGGGAGATCAGTAAATTGTGCCAATTTCAACTTCAATTTTTTAAGAAATGGTAGTGGCATATTGTTGCAATTCGAAAGCAACACGTAATTAGATTCCTCATAATTCACAACAACTTCTCTCTTAATACTTTTTATTACTTTGCTGGCAGCTCTCAATTACCGTTGGTTTGTGGGTTTCTTGTAATTTTTTCGAAAGCGAGTTTGAACAGCCAGATGACATTGTATCGCCTTGTCTTAACCTTCTTTTAATATCAAAAGAGTAGGTGCGGTTTCTCTTGGTTTGAAGGAAGAAAAATATCTAACCCATAGTCGTTCAACACAAATAAGTGAAAGGAAATCAAAGGAAATAAAATCAAAAGGAATAACTCTGTAAAGTTTATCTAATCTACACTATCACAGCTGATGATAGGTATTGATTAAGTGAAAATTTGGTCGGTAAGATATTATGACAATTTGTGATCGTATCGCAAAATGCTTTATAGATTCAGATAAGATTCATATTCACGAGACTAAAGTCTGTAAAGTTGGCGTCAGCAAAGTTAGGAAGATATTTCATTTTGTACATCGGACAAATTATACTGAGACTTGGGATTAAATTATTAGTATATCTCAAATCTCAAAATACCGTCCTTCGGGTGTTGTCTGTCCAGAATGTCGAAGCCACCACAGTCCCAAAGTACTCATGTATCTTCAAATCCGCATTTAACTTCTTGCTGTTTCTTTCTATAACAAGCATCGCGGTAGATTTTAGGTTTTTTTTTTTTTTTTTTACGCGCCCAAAGAGCTCTATGGTTCTCGCTAGTTGGTCTACTTCAAATAGTATCTTTAGTATCCTAACATTTTAAGTACAGAGCTGATCGTTGTCCTTGCTGATAATTTAAGATGCGAGATTCACGGGTAAAGTAAACAACTATACAGGCTATTCGCCACCAGGACGAAAAAGTGAAACATCATCTATGTATACATTAACAAAATGTCCACTTTATATTTTTGAATGGCTAATGAAAGAAGAAAAAGATGATGATGATGCACAAGGGCTTCGTATGCTCTTGTTGTTTTATTCCAAAACATAAAAGTAAGTGCTTTAATTCAGGCTTACACTCACTAATAACGCACTAACTTGACTAAGAATCGTGATAAAAAGGACATATATAATTTAAAAGTAGTGGCGCTTTATAGATGTAGAACGGAAAAGTTAGGACGAAGTCTAATAGCAGTAAGTGGGTGAAAAGGTTTGAAAATCATATGATTATTACTGATCACGTTATAAATGAGGTCTTGGTAAACATTTTGAATACCAAAAGTAAGACAAATTTAAATTTACAGAGTGATGAAAATTTACATCAGTAAAAGTGCCTACGATTTGAATTTTAAGGGTACTTGTTGAATAAAAACAAAACAAAAGTTCTACAAATATGTAACAATTCAGTTTAAGAAGAAAGCTTAAAAAGTTGTGCGTTGAAATTTAGTCGGAGATTCCAATACCTTGTGAAACCTGTTACCTACCGTACTCAACTTAATTATGTTAGGTGAAAAATAATTGAAATCTAATGAGACTGTACACGTAAAAGGCTACCGGTGGGCAAAACCAAAAGTCTATATTGCATCACGCATACCAGGGCCATAATAGAAACGGACATTTATTTCGTATAGAGGAGGAATGTTTACGGGGTATTCATCTCAGAAATCGGCGGTTTTCGGGGTGAAAAACATAAGGCTTTGTAGAAATAAACAAGTAATAAGAAGTTAAAATATCGGCGCAATGATGTGTAAAAGTATCGACCTAGAAAACGTATCATGGCCCCAAAAGGTATGCGTTTAAGAAACAAGTGGTGAAATCTTGGAGGCAGAACCCATTACTTGAACTTCCAAACAAAAGCTTGGAAAATCTACATATTATAACGGAACAGAAAAAATAAACACGAGATCACCATCATGGCCAACAAAGATTCACAACCGATAGTATATCACGAAGTCCGAAGACAGGAAAAAAAAAATATGTTAGCCCGCTTTTGAGCTTTAAACGGAATACCAAATGAGTGAATGATTTTCATCGGAATAGAACAAAAAAAAAAGCACTTCGAAAAATTGAACTACAAATACGAAGAGTGCCCTGGAAAAAACGGTACGGAACGAGAAACTTAGCTCGGAAAAATGTTGTAAATTTAAGCAAATCACTCGCTTTTACTAAACTATGTAAACAACCTTTTAACTTTTCAAGAGTGATATTTAATGACAGACACCAAACCCAGATTTATTATAATCTATTCTGGAATAACCATAGAAGCCTAGTAAAAGATTCTAATTGAAGATGAGCCAACCACGGAAGCAGGCATGGATCGAAACCAACTCTTACCTCAAAGTTCATGAGAACCGCTTCAAAATGCAGAAACTGTGTTCGGTGTTTCAAAACAAAAAATAAACCTGGTGGAACATTGAGAAAAAGTGGCGGTAATGAAAGCACGTCCAATAATCGGGAATTAGAAGTGGTACTCTCATAACCTATAAGCTGGTCGTAAGCAGAATAAGAAATGCAACGAAGAAGCATGGACAAGCAAGTTAGTATTTTTAAGATTGCAGCACAACCAAGAAAAAAAGCATGGTGATTACAACACCAATCGTTATACGCGTGGTCTGATATGGAGTCAGTCAGTCAATAAGTCAATTTGTTCGCGGTCTCTCTTTGTTCTGCTCTCTATTCTCGAACACTTCTTTTTTGCGCCTAAAGCTATGATTATCCATTAACCGTCATTTCTGTTAACCTTCACACTGCACCAATTTTATTGGTTTGGCCTTATTTTATAAAATTCTCTTATAAAATTATTTTCTTCTATATGTGCAGTCTTTCTAAGTCACACTGCACGAAGTACCAGGCGTTCTAGTATAAAAATATAGCAGAGTTTTGGACAGTTGACAACGCAACATTCATAAACTCTATGGCAGTTAAAATGGCTTTGCGGATATATGACCGTATTTAAATTTAACGGATAATGATGGAGAAACATCGAGAAGCTTCGAAGTGCATTTCGTTTTCATTGCCTTGACTTTAAGACCTATTCAATAACCAGACATACCTTTAATAATAATAAAAGAGATTCATTTAACTCCGTTTAGCCGTTTCAGAGGTTATCCCAGACAAACTGACGGAGATTCCAAAAATATTTCATTGCTATTTGGGACTTTATTAATGACATAACCCACCACGAATCTTGTAGCATGATTTGGCAGTTTATACATACTATATGCGAGTTTATAGTAGTTTCTTGTCAAGGATCAGAAATAAATACTATGCGACGTTAGAGATGGATCTCTTTTAATATTGTGAAATTAATAAATATGAGCAGTTTATTGGATCTCTTGACTAGTTTAGACTGGTCATCTTTCTTACTCTATAAACTTTGGTAAAGTGAGCACATTCGATGCATTGTAAGAAAATTTATAATTTCTTGATTCAAGCCGATGATATTTAATATGATCAAAACTAAGTTGATTCCTAAAGCCAACTTGACGTATATATCTTCTAAGCGGCCTTTAAGTGAGAGTTTTAATATTATTGTATCAAAACAAAACGTATTTTCTTTATGAAATCAGATCTGATTTTTGTTTCAATCTATAGAAGAAGGGTTGCCATTTGTATTAAAGAATAAGATCAGCCAAATGGTATTCACAATATCTAAACATAACATACAGGCTGCTTTGATAACATTGTTCAATACCATCGATTATAGTACAGTACGGAGTGCTTTAATTGTTAAATTTATTTTCCACATAGCTACCAGAAGAAAGTTGTATGTACCTTTTTAAGTCGTCGCACGATCTCGGCGTCTTATAATGATCATCATTTCGAAAAATATTTCTCGCAAAAGAACAATGATTTCACCAATTGTGTGGCATATAACTCCGTCTTGTTAGAAATAAACATCACCCACGTCCACCTCCCTTCACGGCGAAAGTCACACCCGCTTCATTTTCGAAGAAGTGCAGTCCAATGATGCCTTCTGCCCAAATCCGTATCACACAGTTACACGACAGTTCTCGACAGTCATTTTTGGGAATTTTACTTTATTTTTTTTTTTTTACTTTTCATACTTTGAGTATGAAAAAACTCGTATGCCTCATAACCTAAAATGAGTTCTCGATAAAATTCTTTATCAATTTTATGCCTTTCTAACACAAAATTGACAAAGTTATGACGCTGTTAATATGTGGGTAGGAGTATCGGTGTTTAGGAGAAAACCGAATAATCCCTTGGTATGTGGTTTTGCTGCCATAACTCATGTATCTGTTTGGTTGTCGGCGAGTATTTATTTTGTTTGATGACTCGCTAAAACCACCCAGTAGAGTTTGAAATAAGAATTAGTTCCTTGAACCTTTTGCCAGATAACTCTACAAGGTTCTTGAAGAGGTGTTTATCCTAGGCGCGATGCCTGATCCTCGTTAATTCAGGGAACTTACAAATAAAGTGGGTAAGAGATTATCTCTCATTAATATCTTTGCAGTTACGAAAACTTTGCTGTGTGATCCCCCAACAGAGGAGTTTGAACTGTTTCTCTTAGTGAATCGTCAAGGACTGGCTTCCGCCTAACCAGTTCATCATTATCTTTAATGTTACTGTGTCCTGAAATCCAGAAGATGGTAACGATTTCCATTGACTGATTTGTTCTGAGGAGGTGGTAGCTTAATAAATAACTTAAACTACAGCGGTAAAGACAACAGCGCTTGGTCTCTTTGATATCGAATTACTCAGAAAAATGAAAGCCTTTCTAATCGGAAAAATCTATCTTTGGAAGACATCCACATTAGGAATTCCTCCGAGAAAATGCCCCTTCCGGCACCACAGTTGTTTAATCACCATTCCATCCTTCTGTCCCTCTGTAGTTGGAAGTCTTACTGAGATTTTTCTGTCGAAGTAGAGAGAAGATATGGTCTAGATGATGCTGCTTATGGTTTGTAGGATTAAGTTTTCAACTTCCACAATTTTCCACGTTGGATTAAACACTTAGGGCTGTAGAAAAAATATTATCAGTTGTTCTTTCGCGCCGAGTACTATTGTAGTTATTCACATCATTAACTTGCCCCATTAGTTCGAATTATTGAACCAATTTAACGACTGCTGGACGAGAAGGTTCTCCGACTCTTTATTATCAAGGAGCATTTATTAAACCTTGCGGCTTTGGTCATGGCAAGTCTAAGAAAAAAAGCTGTCTAAATTTTCATCTTTCATTGTCTGAATTCAAAACTAAAACCTTTTTGATTATCTGGTAACACTTGTCTTATGTTGCATATTATATTGAATGAACCAATTTGATGATGATGATGACGAAAACAACTTGTCCAGCAGTAACTTCAAATTGTACTGGTATATAAATTTTACCTGTAGGTCCCTTGTCTATTGTACTTTTACAGAGAAATGGCCGTCCCGGTGGTCTTACTATAAACTCCGGGAGTATATCAATTCAGAGGTATTCTTTGACGGCTCCTTTTGTTAGTCATTAGCTTTTATATGCGATGGAATTTACTATTGAATATACTCGTATGTATTGTAGTTCCAATGAAAATTTCATGTTAACATTGCTACGAACAGACCAACACCAACAAATGATCAATTATTTATTATTTCAACAAGGCAATACAGCGACACAATGTAACAGGAATACATATCCAACCAATTAGTAACTATAATATCAACCAAACCCAACTGCAGTATGTAGATCATACGCTAAAAGCCCTAAATCTACTCAACATCCATACATGACAAGGAGAGGGGATATAGACCATTTATAACTGCTGTATTATATCATAGATTGGATGCAGCATCATGCTGATGGCGTGAAAACCTCTCATTTAACGTGCTTGTAGGGAATAACATTATTCATGATTAATTACGATGCTGCTAGGCAGTATGGTCAAGTCCTTTATCTCCGCACCCGCCTTACCATAATCCTTAAGGAAGGAGATGAACTTCTGTTTGCTATACTCATACCTTAATGGCAAACATATTTGGGATTATCGAGGACTTTGGATTTGAACTCGCCAATGTCTGGCAGTGTTGGTGGTGTCTTCGAGGTAGCATATATGCTATAAACATATAGATACACATATGGTATTTCGAGGTCGAAAGTGTGAAGACGTTGATTCTTGCTCATGTTTCAGCAAGGATTACAAGAATGCACGATGTTATAATTTATGCAGAGCACAACTTTGTAAAAACAATTAATTTGGGTGCGATGAGGTGAGAATGGGTTGCTCATTTCATACATATGTAGACTAATTGCGGTGTCCTTTTCAATAGTTAACCTCCTGAAACAGTTTAGTTCTCTACCCAGAGGTATGGTATGTTGTTCCTCTTTAAAGGTTATATTAGAGTAGATAATAAACATGTTGGCAGCCGTAAGAAATGGGGACTGTGTTATTCAGGATAATGGAAGATAAATGTTAACCCTTTCACTTGGAATTCGATAAAATGATTGCTGTAACAACACATTGTTCAGACTGTCAAAGTGTGCATAAGGACATGCATAATCTTTGATCTCGTGACATTTTTGTTAAAACTTTTCGAATCGCTCAAGTTGTTGAAAGGACTCACAAATACTTGTGTTGCAATAAGAGAATGAAAACTTTGTCCTTTGCTACTAGGAAAATGGAAACTTAGCTCCACATGTTTGTTGAAGTTGTTCTTAGAAAAAAAAAAAAAAAAAAAAAAAAAAAAAAAAAAAAAAAAAAAAAAAAAAAAAAAAAACCATAACAAAGACTTCAGTTACTGCTTAAAATATTGAAGTACTAGTGACAATATTTTACCTAAGGCTTCTATATCAATTGTTTTGTAAAATGTTTTTTTTTTTATTATAATTTATTTAATTATAAATTTATTTATGTGGTGTTCCCGATCAAAAATATATCTCATTAATAAGGCGTTAACTCGAATAGCTAGTTGCACATTATTTGACTTATATGTGTCATATAAGTTTGATTAATAGTCCATCCGATCCGGCAAGATTAGTCTGAACGTTTAGCTTATATCACGACGAATGTTGGTGTTTGAAATAGTCTCATAATTTGGTTGGATTTTCACTTTTTTGTGTAAATTATTTTTAAAATCAGCAATTTCGTTAAGAAATACCTATTTTCTGTTTGTTATCGACGCATTCAGAATTGTAAAAGATCTTTGACTGCCAATGTTTAGCAAAATAGCATTTCCATTGACTGGATACAACGAAAACCAAACTGTTACTTTTCGTATGCTCATGATTTCAGTCTGAAATATAGTTCAGTGGTCCGAAAACCTAGTCGCTAAATGCCTTTCGGATAAGTACAAAAATATTCCGATCCATTTATTGGTACTATATACTGAGTTTGATCAACCTCTGCAGACTTCTTCACATAAAAAAATATTCACTCACATAGAAAATGCTACGATATGAGTCCCTTTAGTTTTGCTAGAGAGTAACGTGTTGTGTTTAACATCGAAGTTGTAGTGAATGACCAGGAAGTCGGTTACGTTCAGCTGCGACAGTTGTCATACCCTAAACGTCCTTTCGAATTAAATGTTCCAAAAATGACAACCGGGTATCAGACGTGGGAAAGATATGTGGTATGTAATGTACTTACTATTCATAGGCAAACGGCTCAGTGCGTCTGTAAGGTTATAGGTTGCGCAACCATGCGTCATTGGTGTAACCAATAATTTAACAGTAAAGGGGGTCAACCTCAGAAAATCGCTGACTAACAACCAAGCCGAACATTACACCTTATTAAACCTTTCTGGGATATTCAGTTTGTCTCTTTGCCTACGGCGAATCGTCAAACTGCTATGCAGTACAACCGAAAGGTACGACGGTAAGTTATTTGAGGTTATAATCCTATTTTTTCGTATTGCCTTTTTGCATATAACTAAGGCCACCCAGGAATGTTCACGTGTTGACGGATATCTGGTTTCCAACTCAATTTATTATCTTAAATTGAGACTAGTTGAATAACGAAGAGAATTGACTGATCTGTAGATAATTACAATATTTTGTAGTCACGTCAGCCAACATTTTCAAACATTTTCGAAAAGAATGAAGATAATTTAATGTATCTAATGGCATATGGATGCACCTGAGCGTAGCAGATTTTTTGTCTGAAGACCAGTTTGATCTATGTCCATGATGGGAGCGGTACGATTGAACGCAAACATAAATAAATCCAAAATGAATGAATCAAAATTTCGCATTTTCAAAAATGTACAGTCCATTAATGATGTAAATGATGCAGCGAATCAACTTAATGAAGCCATGGTAAGAAACATTTATAACAAATAAACACACCGGCAATTGGAACACACACAAGTCTGTTTTAACCAACTTCAATAAACAGTTGAGAAAGTCCAAGAGAGTTTCCTGGTGAAGGAATTGCGAGAAACTAGAAAGGCTGATAAAAATCTCGAGTCTCTACTCTACTTTCACAGCTAGTAGAGGAGTAGTTAAGGTTCATTTCTCAGACTCTACCCTTTCAAACAACGCACAATAAGTCGATTCAGAGGCCACAAGCTTATCCTTTAACAACAGAATCAACAGCCCATCTGGAAATATGTTCAGCATAGAAAAAGTTTAATGGGCCCTAAATTATATAAGGCAGCCGGATCAGACGAAATCTTCGCATCACTCATTCAAAGAAGTCTGTTCCAGATTCTTTCCTCTCTTAACCCCATACTCGTACTTAAGGATACCTTTATCCCACAAGGCTGGATAGAGGTAAACGTAGTCTTGTCCCTATATCAAATAAACCTAATTAACTACCTAAATCATGAAAAGACTTACATATTTACACATCAGGGACTTCTGCACCTTCACCCTGCATATGTACAGAAAAGAAAGATTCACGGAAGGAGCCGACTGATTAAAGGAGATTGCAATAGATGCATTCTTAGATACTGAAAGTGCCTTAGATAATATTGAATATGAATCCATTTCGGAAGGCAGGGTATGACCAACTTCACTGACCGTTGGGTTATACTAATGCTCATAAGCCGGAAAATCTCTACATCTTCTGGTTAGACTAAGATCTCTGTTTCAGATGACTTAGTCATAATAGAGGAAGTAAAACACCCTAAAGACGTTTACTATAAGATGCAGACTACTCTAAAGATACTATAGTAAACGACTGGTGTGTAGGAGAAAATTTTTCAATCAACCCAAATAAAGCTATACGCATTCCCTTCACTCGTAAAAGAAATATAAACCTTGGCCGGATCTCACTTAACGGTACAGTATTTTTATACTCTTAAGAAGTAAATTATCTTGGAATGGTTCTTAGTGAAAATATTAATTTGGGTTTACATATGGTATTAATAATAAAATTACCAAAGCGACTAAAGCCATATGCGTTTCATGTATCGTAAGATCTGGGTATTTACTCCAAAATTCACCTACGAGTATTGTATATATGCAATAATGTTATGACCCATCATCACCTACTCATCAGTAGTATGGTGAAATCTTCCACAGAAAATCTACAGCTTTTACAAAGACTTGCATCCGTCGGCATCGCCGGCGGAATACATACATGCTCCACAGAAGTTACAGAAGCCTTCAATGGTTTAACGCCACTCCATATCTTTATAAAAAATGGATGGATTTAAAAAAATGATAAATTCAAAATACCACCTTGATCAAAAAAAAAAAAAAAACTCGTGGCGCTCCCATTGTTCCGATTTGAGTTCTGCTTTTTTTTTTTGTTGATTGGTGCATCTGTTGTTGATATTCCCTCTAAATTTTAGCGTCATAGCTTGACATTTGCAAAATTTACGTAGCCAAAAGTACATCTATCTATGTGTGTGTTGGCGATTTTTTACAATTTTAGAAATGGATTTAAATTTGCAACAACGAACTTGTATTAAATTTTGCGTAAAAAAAACGGATGTAATGGTGCGCGAACGTTGGAAAATGTTGGAGAAGTGTTTCGGCAACGATTCTCTAAGCAAAACGGTCGTTTACCAGTGGCACGAGCGGTTCAAAAGTGGTCATAAGTCAATCGAAGATGATAAACGCAGTGGAAAACCATCGACATCGAAAACCGATGAAATAAAAGAAATGTTGGTCAGTAACCGCAAATTAACTATCAGAGATATAGCGGAGGACTAGAACATTGCCTATGGATCCGTCCATGACATTTTGTTTAATGATTTGGGTTGTTGGTGCCAAAAGACCTCAATTTCATGCAAAAAAGAGACCGTGTTGACGTCGCAAAAGAGATCACTTGCCAGCCTGAATCCGATCCCACATTCATCAAAAGGATCATTACTGTAGACGAGACGTGGGTTTATGAGTACGACACGCAATCCAGACATCAGGCAAGTAAATGACGTTCACTAAATGAGCCGAGACCAAAGAAAACCAATTCGTTTTCAGTCAAAAAAGAAGGCAATGCTCACGGTTTTCATAGATTACAACGGTGTAAAAGTAAACAAAGAGTATTGTTTGGGTGTTATTGGGCGTTGGCGTTAAGCAATTTGCCGAAAGAGACTAGAATTATGGGCAGAAAACTCGTGGATTTTGCACCATGATAACGCACCGTCGCACCGAATTCACCTGATTTGCCTCTTTATGACTTGTTTCTGTTCAATCGATTTAAAAAACCAATACGGGGAACACGTTTCAGCAGCCGAGAGAAAGTAATGGAAAAATCGTAGGAAGCACTGATGCGCACACCGAAAATCGAATATAAAAAATGTTTCGAGGAATGGATCAAGCGCTGGCATAAGTGTGTTGCAATCGATTACTTTGAAGGGGACAATATTGATTTAGGTGAATAAACTTTTTGATCATCGTTAGCGTAAAATTTGGGAAAATATATACGAGTAGTTACATTTTCATATTGATCGTTTTTTTCTAGAACCCAAAATCCTTTTGTACGTGAGCTTGGTAGCATTCGTACGTGAATGGTGCTCGATCACAGATGAGAGAATGTCAAATTACGATACTTGAAGCTCGATAACGTTGCAGGGAATACCAGTGTGTACGTACGTATTTTTTCCCTGCTCTGGGCCTTATATAAGGCTCCGCTGCCTCATTATAACATCTATGGTACTTCAGGAGTAAAACATCTTCTACACTGATTTTCTCTTCAAAATATAATGGCAACTCGGTGTTTTCACCCCTTTCGCCACAGAATGTGTTAAGTTTTTTGGAAAATGGAATAGAAAGAGAAAGGAAGACGTGCTTATTTCGCTCCATGGGTGACAAACAACATTTAATCGGGAGACTAAATTGTTAGTGGAAGCTGGCTTGCTGTTATTTTTAGTCAACTACTCATCTTACTTGATTTTAGTTCACTGAAAAAATGAATGTCTTTCAGGCGCGGTTGGGATTCGAACACTGAACTTTTCGATTTGGAAGGCAGAACCACTTGAGCCATGGCCACACAGATCTGATATGAAGGAGACAATTGTTAACCTAAGCTGAAATTATGTTAGCCAAGAATGTTTTATTTTTTGTTTTTTTTTCTGTCTTATTTATATCAATCACTTTTTCTTTGTTTATTGCTTCACTGATTGTCGTTCCTTGTCCCTGGAACTAAACCTCTATAGTCCAAAACCTTCCTTCAGAGAAATCACTTTGTTTTCACCGAACTGATCTGTAAGCCAATTGTTAAATTCAAATTCAAATTCAGCGAACAAACGAAATATATGTATATAGTTTGTGGTTAATGCGTACACCATTCTCAGTTCGACTACAATCACACAAGTAAAGTTTTCGGGGCATCAAATATGTTATACATGTAACTCTAACAATGGATGAAAATTCTGTGTCGAATGCTTGCATCAGCATTCTCCACTTAAATTTGTCTGTCTATATGAACTCTAATTGTGATTAAGTACATACTGAGGATAACTTGCACTGTTAAATTCCCATATCAGATTTCTAATTTATACATTAATTTGGCAGTAAAATACTCCCTCTCATGTTGCTGAGTAATGTATATAAATCTTCAACCATTTTCTCGTATCTATCAATGTCAGATGGGCGAAATCTGTTCATTCTTTCCACATCCCTGCTTAGCAGACAATTGCTGATGTAAAGTATCATAGCTCGAACGACAAATTGAAGATCTCTTTAGTGATTTACCTAAACTCAATTGACGACATGAATGAAACACCTCAAATCGTTTTACTTAAATCGTACACCGCATGCAAGCAAATAAAAGTCCACACTACACATTCCCCCTTTAAACGCATTCATTTTATACATACAATTCATGGCAGCTATACTCGTACATATACCAATTGTAAATTCCTGGGAAATTCTTCCAACACCAAGCGTCTGTTCATTAATTTTGTAAACACAACCACCCATGACACACCTAATCACATCTAAACTAATGACACAAGGAACCAACTCAGCATTGTGTCAACTGAAACACTTTACCCAGCAAAGTTTCTAGCTCTGTAGCCTATAGGTTAGGTACTTCGGTTCTTCCTTTTTCTGCTAAAAACTGCACCCTACATCTTGCACCTTTCACTTTGTAGACAATACCCTTTCGCATAACATTCCCTTTGTTCTTTAGTTGTTCCTGTTTCCTGCCAGATTATTTTATCACTTTACTGCGGCGACATGTATTACAGGGTGGCAATGTTTCTAAAATGTAACACTCTTTGAACTGTTCTGTTCTATACAGGAGAAGGTAGGATCCTTGAATCTACAATACTTTCCAACTTAAATATACGTAACAAAACAAAATAGGATTACACCGAAATGTGACAGGATTAAGATTCCATGTAGTGTTGGGAATTGTTAAAAAGTAGACTGAAGCTGGAATAACGATGGAACTGATGTCCTTAAGGGTTTTGTCAACAAAAGGACATGCAGCATCCAGCATGAGTGCCATGATGACATATTTTAAGTTAATCTAAACATTCAACGATTAGGCGAAACACAGTACAGAGCATAATTTAAAGCAATTTAATTAAATAACCGAAAGATCCTACTCGTAGGACTTCTTTATAAGGACAACTGTTATAGAGGTGACTATAAGAAATGCTGCACTTTAACACACGACCAATTATCTGTTAACGTACTGTAAGTTTTCAAAATGAAATCTTTATGGAGTATTCGTAGTTATTTCGGTGCATATTCAGATATGTAATTTGAGTCATAGTATTATGTATGCATGTATATTTCTTTTAGGTTAGTCGTAAAATCATACTTTATTTATTCTATTCAAGTTTAATGAGTCCATTTGCTTGCCACTTTTTTAAGGATCAAAAGGTGGACGAAACAAAAACTATGACAAAATTTTGTCGGGCGGTTTCTTTAAAAGCGATAACACTGTCACTCGATTGAGATTGAATTCATTTTATTATTTTTTTATCATTTATTAACAAGTAATTTAAATTAATACATGGGCCGTTTCTAAGAGAGGGCACCACTTGAAAATCCATACCATTTTCGGTTAGTACCAACCTTCAAAAGACACGTGTCTAAATTTGACAGCTGTCGGACGGTTAGTTCTCGAGATATAACGTTGTGAGTGAAGCAACTTTTGTTATTGTGAAAGAAAATGGATTCAAAGCAATTTCGTGTGTTGATTTATCATTGCTTTTTGATAGGCACAAATGCAGCCGATGCAAAGAAATGGCTTGATAAGTGTTATCCGGACTCTGCACCAGCCGAACGAACCATTCGCAAGTGAATTAAAAAACTTAGAAGTGGACATACAAGCACCGAAGATGATGCCCGCAGTGGACGTCCAAAAGAGGCTGTTTCAGATGAAAACATCAAAAAAGTCCACAAAATGATTACGAATGACCGTAAAGTGAAGTTGATCGAGATAGCTAAGGCTCTGAAGATATCAAAAGAGCGTGTTGGATATATCAAAAACAACAACGTGTTGATGATTCAGAGGAGTGTTTAAAGCTGTATGTGACAATGGATGAAACTTGGCTCCATCACTTCACACCAGGCAGTCAGCTGAGTGGCGAGCAGGCGAAGAACCTCGTCCAAAACGACCAAAAACTCAACAGTTGGCTGGCACATCTCCACTGGACTATCTCCAAAAGAGGCAGACTATCAACAGCGACTATAACATTGCGTTGTTGGAGCGTTTGAAGGGCGAAATCGCAGAAAAACGGACGCATTTGAAGAATAATAAAGTGCTGTTTCATCAAGGCAATGCAACGTGTCACAAGTCGATGAAAACGTTGGCAAAATTGAATGAATTCGGCTACGAATTGCTTTCCCACCCACCGTATTCCCCAGATTTGACCCCCATCGACTATTTCCTGTTCGCAGACCTCAAAAGAATGCTCGCCGGAAAGAGATTTAAGACTGATGAAGAAGTAATCGCCGAAACAGAGGCCTATTTTGAGGCTAAACCGAAATCGTACTACAAAACTGGTATCGAAAGATTGAAAAATTGTTTCAATTTTGTGTTTTACTATAAAACGGCACTGACTTTTCAGCCCATGTGTTACAAGACAATATAAATTTGAAAAACCTAGCTGCGTACACAATATTGGTTCAATATAGTTTAAAATTACCGAGCTAAGTTTACATAAGATAGTTTACTTTTTTGTAATGGTGTTAATGGAGGCTGTTTGCTTCTTAAAAATTCATATATCGGCTGGTCCAAATACAAGTATGTTATTTTGATATTGACAGCTCCTTGTCGCTCGATATCTTGACTGCAAATCATTATCATACCTCCGCAGAATGAAATGAATCGCTTTACTCCTTTTTGTGCAATGTTGCCCAAACTGTGCGTTTATTGAAAATAATTTTTTTCTGAATTGAAGAACTGTTGGTCGCGCCTGTTGTACAAAAGTTTGTACAAAAAGTTCATCAGACTGGCTTACATGCGCACAATACTCACTGTCCCCGTCGTCGTTCGGTACATACCGGCAATAATGTGGATGCTGTGATCGACTCATTCAAGGAACATCGACTAGATGTTTGGACAAAATGTTCGCATCTGGGGATCAGAAAACCCGTACATGATTGTCGAGAAACCAATGCATCTGCAAAGAATAAAGATTTGGTACGGATTTTGGAGTGGCTCATTTTATTTTGTAAATGCTACTGGAAACACCAATTCAGTCAGCGATAAGCGCTACCGAGCGATGATTACCTACGATTGAAGACATGGACTTAGAACATCGATCTTTTTCTTGCTAAGTCTGGCAATAGTGTTATCAGTCGCCTTGGCGATGTCCTACTTTTTTTTTAAGGGTGCCCATTCGTAAGATATAGCCAGAAATAGTAAACAAGGTCTTTTAAAATTGGATAAACCGGATCCGCTACTGCAAAGCCAGTCGCTCTTTCTAATAAAGCTGTAGTGTAAGGAGGATAATTGATTTTTGTTCATTTTATTCTGTTTTTATGATATTTTGTCTGGCATCATAATTTTTTTCTGTCTTGTATCGGATAATAGTTCAGAGTTGTGGTTGGGGTTGAATTTTTTCTAGTTTTGGTCGCTTGTATGATGGCAAACGCTTCTGCTGTAAAAATTGATAATATTTCACACAGACTTCAAATATTCATGATTTAACCGTCTTCATGTGTGACTGCGAACGACGTAAAGGGTGATTCATCGTAAGGTTTGATTAATAATGTAAAATAAAACACATAAATTTGAAAGTGAACTTAACATTTTTGTTTTTTGTTAAAGGAACAATTTATGGCATTTATTTTTTAAAAATAATATTATGTAAATGTTGGCCATGACTACGTCTGAGGAAGGTCCATTTGGAAGGTTTAATCTTGTAGGACTCGTTCGAGCATAGCGACTAGTATGACGCTTCCAAAGCGTCAAGCGTAGTTGGCTTATTCCTGAAGACCTAAGACTTTACATATCTCCAGCGAAAATAGTCCAAAGGTGTGATATCGCACGATCTAGGTGGCCAATTTACCGTAGCAAAATGTGAAATTAAGTGCTCACAAAAATGATGTCTCAACAAGTCCATTGTTTCACGCGCTGTATGGCTCGTAGCGCCGTTTTGTTGAAACCAGAGCTCATCGAGACCATGTGCTTGAATTTCAGGAAACATATAGTCCGTTAACATGGCGAGATAACGGTTACCATTTACGGTAGCATTCCGATTTGGCTCATTTTTGAACAAATATGGACCAATGATTGCACCAGCTCGTAAACCACACCATACCGTTGTTTTTCATAGATGTAATAGTAGCTCTTTTTACTCTTCGGGTTGCTCATCAGCCCAAAAACAACAATTTTGTTCATTAGCGTATACATTGAGCCAGAAATGAGTTTCATCACTGAACAAAATTGCAGAATTGCCAAGTTGTCGAATACGCCAAACCATGCTGCTGAGACTTTACGTACACTTTCAGCTATAGCTGTTATAGTCTCTTCACTACGTGCTGTATGTGGTCTAACCGGTCGAATATTATCCACTAATGTAAACTGGACTCAAATTTGCGAATGGTATTAGCAATAGTGGTTTCAGTAGGTCGATTATGCGCACCGTAAATTCCTCGAATTGCACGAAAAAGATTTCTCACAGAACGCTGATTTTCGTAATACAGCTGAACAATTCGGAGAGTCTTTCCATGAAGACTTACCAAACGACACTGAACAAAAATGACAAAACAGTTTGATAGGAGTCACGCGTGATCTGTCAAAAAAGCCTATTGAAAATCAAACGTCACGATGAATCACCCCTTATTATTTTGTGATTTGATTCGGCTGTGAAAATAAATTGCCAACCCTTTTCCTTGAATTCTGATGAAATAGTAAGAAATTATAAATGATTCTGATTTTATAAGCCAAGGGGGATACGAAATAGCAGTGCTATGCGTTTTTTTGATTGGAGGTTCCATTTGATGAACATTGTCCAAAATTGTTCTTTTTTGGATTTAGGATCAATTGTTTGGTGGATGTCCTTATCAATTTCTATTTATTTGATGCGTAGTGTGGTAGGGGAAGCGTTTATGCTTCTTATTGCGGAACGGTGATAAGCTGGTTTTATTATTCTTAGAACTGATTTAGAAAAATATATATAGATCCCATAGCCGATTTTACTGAAAAAATACTTACTGAAAGAATTGAAACAGTTTAGCACGGGTGCATTCCAATTGAGATAGAAGTAAGAAAACTATGGACCTATTTGGCGATTAATAGGGAAACTGCTGAATATCCTATAACTTGGATTGGGCCAGCAGCGCAACAATCAAGTTCGTACCGAAGTGCTTGCCTTACCCCCAGGTGTGACCTCCGGTAACCACAAGAGTAAGCCCCTACTCATGTAGGCTTAATTGGCAAGGGCATGCCCGTTCAGTAACATATTGCTGACCAACACAGTTATAGGCCTCACAACCCTTTTTGGAAGAGATTAAAATATTATATGAGCCAACTAATGGCATCGGATAAAAAGTACTCAATAGTTTCAACGACAACGACCTTCAGATCTGCACATGAAACCGTGCAGCCGAACATTTAGCAGAGGTCTTGACTAAATATATATGTATATATATTGATATATACTATTTTGATTACTATATACAAAACCACAGAATGTTTCTATAAGCTGCTCGACATGCCATATGGGCAATGTCCACGGTAGGAAAGGAGGACATCTTTGATAAGTATTGGCGACAAGACACCACATCCGGAAACGAACTTAGGCTTATTGACTTTGCGGCGGTATGAAATATTACTACAGCAAGCACACGGTTTCCTCACCTCAATATTCACAAGGGAACATATCGATTTCCAGGTCATCAAACGCTTAATAAAATTAATCATTTTGCGATAGGCGTCCAAGACTTCCTAACAGCCAATATTGACTCAGGTCACCACCTTATTGCAGCCAAGGTGCGAATGCAGATTTGCCAAGTAACGTAGAAAAGTTGCAGCCCTAAGAAATCGCCAAAATTGTCGCCGATTACATATCCCGAAATGTCTCAGCAACTTCTATGATACTAGCATCAAGTACCAAAGACCAGTGGTCACGCGGCCGACCTGCCCATCATCAAGTAATTCCTGGTTTTATAAAGAATACCGACAAGCACTTGCAGCTAAATAAGAAGTCTACAAAGCGGTGCTGCAACGAGTTACGAGAGTTGCTTGTGAGCTCTACGAGAAGAAGAGACGGGAAAAACATCGGCTTCTCCAGAAGAAGAAAAAAACACGAGAAGCGTGCTATCGAAAATATTGAGAAGTTGTACTCCAATGACGTACGGAAATTTTTCCGTAGATACCCGTAAAAGCGCCGTGCAGAAGCCTGTAGAGATGAAGAAGGAAAGCTTGTAGTAGATTCACAGTCGGTCCTGAGAATATGGAAAAAATTGTTTTGCAGACTGTATAACGGCGAAGAAGCTCAATATCTTACTGTTATTCAGGCAGAATAAACCATTAAATTTAGACGATGATACCCAAAACTTCCGTCACCGTGACCAGAATGGAGTAAAAACTGCATTATTTATCTAAAATCTAACAAATCATTTGGACCTGACAACTTACCGGCAGAGGTAAAAAAGCAGGATATGGCTTTATGGAGAGCATTTCTCAAATCTGATTAAAAGCATATCTGCCTGATGAGTGGAATATTAGCACCGATAAAAAAAGAAACCCGCTCGACTGCAGCAACTTTAAAGGTATAAGTCAGCTCAACATAAGATACAATAAAAGAACTTATCTTCCATACTGAGTGAACGCCTAAAACCCTTCCCTAACAACCTAGTCTTTAAAAAGGCTTTTAATTATTAGCTAAGCTGATGATATCGACTTAATTGGAAAAACTCAGAGTGTTATCATTGGTGTGTTCGCTAGTATTGAAACGTAATCTAGCAAAATAAACTAAGCCTTAAATAAGAGAAAAGCAAGTATATGCTGTCAGCAAAAAGGGACACACAACATCGACGAATTGGAAAGAACGTCACAATCGACAGCTATACTATCAAAGTAGTAAAGGACTTTGTCTACTTTGGTTCTGCTGTGAATGCTGCCGACATCACATACTGAAATACTTAAAGCGAAGAATCACTCTTGCCAATCACTGTTTCTTTTTACTTAATAGGCAATTGACCTTAATCAATCCAGTCCTAGTTTACGGCGTAGAAACATGGACCCTATCAAAGGCGGATGAAGATGTTCTCAGTCGTTTTGAATGAATAATATTTCGAAAAATATTCAATCCCGTTTTGCGTTGATGGGCTTTAGAAGAGAAACCTCAACGACGAACTATTCGAGTTGCATAGCGACATCGACAAAAAGTGTAGCTGTGCAGGATTATCCTAGGTCTCTATTAAATTGAAAGGGAAAGATTTCATTGAATAATAATATTGGAATCGTCAGTCCACTGAACTGAACGTATGCTTGTCATTTGAACTCTGTGAAAATAAGTTCAAATCCTTGTCTGTAGTAGCTGTCTGCTAATACCAATCGGAGAACTCCTTGTCGAAATGGAAGGATAAACTTATACGGCAGCAATTAATTTCTACGATTGATTCTAGGCTTTTTGTGATTGTCCCATGTGCATAATTATTGTTTATCAGCCTTATTACAATCCATCTACTTAAACAAGTGTCACCAAATAAACGCCCAAACCCTTTTTAGACGGGAATTACACATTCCAATATGTAAAAGTGGTGTACAATCAAACTCTGGTTAAACCATAACGATTGTTCATTTGCGTTAAATCAAAGTTAAATTAATTCCAGTCTATCAAACGAAACCACTTTATAACAATGAAAAAAAGTTATTCGTGTTTTATTTTGGTAGCGCGTTTCTCTAGTCACCCTAATCCACTTTCTCAGCGGTGCTGCAACTGTTTTAATCCTTCCGTATAGTACGACTTTAGTTGGCCTGCAAAATACTCCTCCGCGGCGGCATGACATCCTCGTTCCACCCGTAATTTTTTGCGGCGAGCGGTCTTTTAAGGTTTGGGAACAAAAAGAAATTCGACCAATTTGGCTGTGGTGACTGCGGAGGCGTGAGCCGGTGCGTTATCGTGGTGGCAGAACACTTTCTTCTTCGCCAAATGTGATCATTTTTTCTTCAAATTGGCCTTTCAACGCTAAGTAAATCGACGTAGTATGTTCCTGTGATTGATTTTCCTTTCTCCAATTTGTCAACGTGTATCACACCTCGCGCGTCTTAAAAAACGGTGACCGTCACTTTTCCGGCATTAGGCACAGACTTCGCCTTCAATGGAGCACGTTCACCGGGTAAAACCTATTATTTTGACTGTTGTTTGGTCTCTGTTGTGTACCAATGAATCCATGTCTCATCACGGTCACAAAATGACGCAGAAACTCTTCCAGGCTTAGCTTAAACAGGGCCAAGCACGTCTTTGAAGTGGTATCACTATTGCTTTTGTTCTCTGGTGTGAGCACACGCGATACCCATCGCGCTTTCTCATGCTCAAAATCTCGTTGTTTGAAATAGCTGTCAAAACAGAACTAGTCGGATTGTAGTCAAATTTTGAAAGGAGGGCTAAAAGAGGTTATACTAAATGATGGTATACTCATTTTGGCTCAGTAGCGCCACCTATTTTTCAATCCGGGTATTCATCAAACAATCCTCATAGGTTGATTCCATACCATATTTAGTGATTGAATATCAAATAGTAAGAAGTAGAACTGTTTTGAATTTGATTTTATATGACAAGCTGCGTCATGAAACGACCCAGAACCAGACTGACACCATATTACATTATTGTACCTACTATGGTATATTCGGGGTACGTTCAGCAAGGCAAAACTGCCTTATGTATGAATACATCTTTTGATAAATTGCACAAAACCAATTTATTAAAAGCACTTAAAATTTAATATTGAACCCCCATATGAGGAAACGTTCAATACACTGAAATAAAGCTAATTAATTCATAATATTCAATTGGCACAAAGAGGACATTGTGCATCGCTGGGTTTATGCAATATCTGAGTACCTCTCACTGATAGAATTGGACAGAATTCCAATAATTCACAGAAGTGGTTTAATTTTAGTAATTTTGCATGTCCTTATAGGAAGTCTCCTTTGAAGCTGTTATTCATATTGACATAAGCCTGGAAATGTCCTCGTCAACAGACGTAATTAATTTAGGAGTTCCCTGCAGTTACCCAGGAATGCTCGTAGATACGTAATACTTAGAATGCATTCACAAAATTAAAGTTGAACCAGAATTTTATATCCTTAACATACAGCCTATGTGCGAGTACTAGTATTCACCTAAGGCTATCGTATCCTCCTATGTGTCCTATTTACATTTAAATATTACAATCACTAAACGAAACACAACCTTACCCACATTAATAAGCTTAAACAGGTTAACTAAAGGCACAAAGTCCTATTACATTATCGTAGACGGGGTACCTAAGACTACATATACTGTAGAACGTAGACGATCTACTTTTCATGGTTCTAAGTAGCATGGCCAACAGAACAAAGTTATCTTATATACATAGGTATATCGTTTTCCAGAGCTCTGATACTAATTCTTAATTAATCGTTTTTCCGCGCCTTATTTAACACAGCACCATACATACGGATACTAACATACGTAAGAAGGTACGTTAGGACGTTCTTTTATTTTTATATGTTTTTGTTCATCCTTATGCAAGCTGTTTCGGCAAGACTATATTTTTAAGTTAAATTGGAAGTCACGCAAAGGCAAAACAGGGTTGCTTCCGTTTACATGGCATGAAACCACGTGGTGTATTCATAGTTTCATCGTGAAACACAGAAAAAAAAATTCGAAAAACCTGATATACGAATACAAGGTTGTTTCCAGATTTATTTTATTTTAACGATAAAAATCAAACAGAAGTTTTTGTGAACTTTTTTTTGTGCTGTTACTAGGACGAGGAACAACAAAAACACGAAAGTTATAAGAAAACTTTTCAAGGAAACTTTTCACTAAGAAAATATTTAATTATTTTATAGATATACTATCACGCGGAACATTTATTCATACGAATACATATGTACGATTTTATGGAATAAAACTAATTCCAAATTGGTTATTTATTTAATTTATAAAATATCACGCTGACTTTTAAGCGTTAAAAAACAATTTCAAGTGAAAAATCAAGCTTCTAAAGTACTTCTTTGGAAAAACTCTTAGACAAATTTAGTTCTGTCAATCTTCCTCCGGAAATTGCTATCTTCTCATATGTGCACTTGTGTTTGAGAGAAATCTAAGTGTTTATAAATACTTCACCCATTTATCTATCGGAAATTTTCTTTATTGAATTGACTTTTCCTTGACAATAGTCGTAATGGTTTGCATATATATATATACAGGGTTTTCTAATAACGACTTGACAACTTTTTTTTTTTAAATAAAAGGCATTTGAGATATTTCAAAAACTTTATTATTGGCTTGAAGTACAATCAAAACATCTATGAATGGAACTCGACTTTGTTCATATGACCACCGCGGGCACGTTTGCAGCGGTCGATTTGTTGGACCCAACGACGACTCGGCCACATATTTCGGTCGAAACGGCCGCTATTTCGCGTTCAATTTTGGCTCTGAGCTCTTCTAACGTCGTCGGCGTGTTGGCATAAACCAATGACTTAACGTAGCCCCAATCGACTAGCCCATGTCTTGAGATAACACGCTCACCATACTTACTCTTCAATAAATCGATTGTAGCTTGTGCTGTGTGGCCATCCTGTTGAAACTGCATGTCGTCCAAGTCCATATCTTCCAATTCGGGCCGAAAATAATCGGTGATAATGGCGCGATAATGCTGACCATTTACAGTAGCGTGACGATCGTTATCGTCGACGAAAAAATATGGCCCAATAACACCGCCGGCATGCAGACCACACTAAACAGTGGATGAAGTGGTGATTCATGAAGCACATGTGGGTTTTCACCCGACCAATAACGCATATTCTGCTTATTGACGAACCCATTGGGCCAAAAATAAGCCTCGTCACTGAAGATGATTTTGCGATCAAATTCATTATCTTGGCGCATCTTCTCTAGAACCCAATCGGAAAACATAGCTCGTATTGTACTTTACCACGATGAAAATGTTGAGTTTACTGAATAAATTGACAGTGACAGTTTGATGATTAGTGAAAGAGTGCGTTCACAAATTAAATTCAAAGCTGTCAAGTCCCTATTGGAAAACCTTATACAGGGTGAGTTTTTTAACTTGAAACATTGTGACAAAAGTCACAAGGCTCTGAAGGGGACATAAGATGGTGACCACGAGTTTGACCTTGAGACCCATTTTCAAGGTCAAACGAAGATCACTTTTGATTTTTCAAATGATAATTCCTGATTTTCATTGCTCAGTCGTATTGCTCGTAGGCTTGCCATTTGTTTTTACATACTGCGTTTAGCATAATCCAGAAACATAACCCAGTATTTTGTTTCCTTCGGGGTGATTAATTAGAGTGGGTCCCCTTGCCTCCCACTGTTGAATCATTGAATTCTTCCCATTTCGACGTTTATTTCCCGAGACTATTTCAACAAATGCTCGAAAATGTGACTACTCACTTCAATACACTTGTCTATCCGCGCTCTAAGTGAACCAGCAGAACTGAGAAGTATTTCTGGTGTAATCTTCCGGCAAGCTTCAGTTATTCGTCTTTTCATGTCCTCACGCGTTGTTGGCTTTTTTCTGTAAACCTCACTTTTTAAGTAGCCCCACAAGAAGAAATCAAGTAACGTAAGGCCATTGCCTCGGACGTCCTCGTCTGATCCATCGTTGATGGTAAACATTGTTTAATACTCCCCGGGCTACTTGGGTATAATGGGCTAGACAACCATCATGTTGAAACCACATTGTTTGTCGCAACTCCAATAGCAGTTCTTTTAGAAATACTAGAAGATGGTCCCGCAAGAAGTTTGCATACTTTTCGCCATTCAAGTTGCCTTCAATAAAATATGGACCTATTAATTTATCCCCAATAATTCCCGCCCAAACATTAACATTCCAAGGGTGTTGGCGTTCAACTTTTCGCAACCAAAAAGGGTTTTCGGTAGCCCAGTAATGCATATTATGTCGATTGACCGTACCGTGATTTGTGAAAGTCGACTCATCAGAGAATAATACCTTGGCGAAGAAAAGGGGGTCTCGTTCAATTTGCTGAAGTGCTCATTGACAAAAATGGGTCCCAAGGTTAAACTCGTGGTCACCATCTTATGTCCTCTATGACTCTATGTGACTTCTGTCTGAAACATTTTTCGCGATATCGCGTATTTTTCGAGTAATTTGGATGTCTCAAGTTAAAAAACTCACCCGGTATATATATATATATTATTTTTTTTTTAATGTATTCTTTATTCCCATTTTATAACATGATTCTTATATGTACATACATATTTATTCAAAGCTTAGCTTAAAAAAATAAAAAAACAAAAAATATGTTAGAGGCATTTTTATTTTTTGAAAGAGAAAATAGAGCCAATGCCACTTCAAAGTTAATAATTCATTGTTGGGTGAGCACATTTAATAAAAATATTAAAAACAAATTGAATATTAAATAAAGGAAAAATTAAAGAAAGTAATCCAGAAAAATTAATCATTAATCAAAAATATAAAAACAATTGAACAGTAATTAAAGGCTTACTCTTTAATTACTCTCATTAATAGCAAAATTCATGACGAAAAATAAAAAAAAGAAAAACAGAGGTAACTATACAATATAGCGCAACAAAACCTCAATATTATTTTGTTCGAAACCGAGAAGCCAACATTTTATCTTTTTCAAAAAAGAAGATAGGGCTGTTATGATTCGGATGTCAGCAGGGAGTTTGTTAAATAACTTGCATGATACAATGGAGTAAGAATTTCTAAAGCTTGTAGTACGAAAGGCAGGGATTGGAACAAATGATTGGGAATTGCTTCGTTAGATATATTCGTTAGATTATGCAGGTATCCACCTCTCATAAAGAAAATTTTAAGTGCCTTGTAATAGAGAGGATGTCGCACTGGGAGAATCCTCGAACGCCTAAATAACTCCATGGAATGAGCTTGACGAGAAGAGTTACAGAGTTTCCTTGTTGCACATGTCTGCAGCACAATTAGCTGCTGAAGTTTACTAAAGTAAGCGCCCTCCAACAACTTATTCCATACTATAATTTAGAATGGAAAATCCCGTAGTATTATTGGAGCAAAACATTCTTAGACGATAAAAGCAACGAATGGTGGAAAGAAGATAACGCTTCACACTTAAAATATGCTCAAACCAACTCAAATTTCTGTCAGTTGTTACACCCAGATATTTAAAAAAATAAACATTTTCAATTTTAAAGCAATTAGTGTTACAAGCGACGCTCGTATCAAAAGAATCCCGTATCACACGCATAACTGATTAGCTTATATCTTCCGCAATTTGATGTATAGAATGTAACAATAACATCCGGGGTCATTTCCATGCTTAGGCTATAAAACATAAGTTTAGTTTTGTTACTAACTTCTCAAGCAGAGGGTCGCGGGTTCGAACCCCGTGCAAGGCAATACTCTGAAAAAGTCTTTTCAGTTATACGGGACGTCTTTTCAGACGGGATTCTAGTTATATGGGAATCCCGTCGGCGTCAACTTTGACATTAAGGCATAACACTGATGTTAGAGTGGTTGCTGGCTGGGCTAAATGTAACGAACTAACAAATAGCACGTTCTAAGACTCACTGGTTAAGTATGCACTGGCTCCAGATTGACAACCACCTCTGGAAAAATATCGAAACCTAACACCTGAATTTCAAAACTACTACACCACGGCGGAATTATAAAAAAAAAAAAAAAGATTGATATCAGTTCAAGGGGCTAACTGCTCTTTATGCTATAGCTAAGTCGTCTGCAAATACTGTAACTTTTCCAGCAAAGGGTTGTTCAAAAATAGAATTGATGTAAATCAAAAACAGAACTGGACCTTGGTGAACGCCGAGTTTAATAGTTTCAAGATAACTAAGTTCCTATTTTGACCAATTGTTTTCTGTCCTTCAGATGATAAACGAACCAATCATAGATACAACCACGGAAACCCACATTGTATAGTTTGTGCAAAAGAATATTGTGATCAACCATATCTAAGGCCTTGGTTATATCTACAAAAAATCCACTGCAAAATGTTTTATCGTTTAAACCTTTGTGTATAATGGAGCAAAATTCTAAGAGGGCATCCTCAGAGGCCTGATCTGAATCCAAAAAGTTTTTATGTTCCATATATTTCAAAATCCTTCTCTTAACCATTTTTTTCAAATATTTTTGAAATAGAAGGTAACAGCGAGATCGGCTATAATTATTTTTTATCATCGTTCCCATTTGAGTTGTTGAAAGAGTTTATGGTTTTTAATAACTCAAGACTCGAAATCGATTCAAAATAAAAACTGTTTCTCTGCAGAACCATCTCTAGGTTCACCATAGCAAATATTAGAAAAATCAGGCGAAGATGACAATTGCCAGATTGAGGCAAAGGACTCATTAAATCCGTTTGCCAAAAGTGGTAGGCATGATTTAAAAGTGGTGATTTTGGCTTGGAAGACAATAAACGTCCTGGGCAGCCAAAAAAGTTTGAAGATGAAGAACTGGAAGCATTACTCTATGAAAATTGTTGCCAAACACAACAAGAGCTCGCAGAATCTTTGGGTGTCACTCAAGCAGCCATTTCAAAACGTTTAAAAGCAGCTGAATGTATTTAAAAACAAGGAAATTGGGTTCCACAAGAACTCAGGCCGAGAGACGTCGAAAGGCGGTTTTGCATGTCCGAAATGCTGCTGGAATGCCACAAAAAGAAGTCATTTTTGCATCGGATTGTTACTGTTGATGAAAAATGGATCCATTACGACAACCCCAAGCGCAAAAAATCATATGCGAAACCCGGCCAACCAGCCAAATCAACGGCAAAGCGAATGGAGCGAAAGTAATACTCTGTATTTGGTGGGATCAGATGGGTGTGCTGTATTATGAGCTGCTAAAACCGGGTGAAACCATCAATAGACAACGCTACCGAACACAATTAATCCGTTTGAAGATAATAATAATTTTCCATCACGAAAACGCTCGGCCCCACGTGGCTATTCCGGTTAAGAACTATTTGAACAGTGGATGGAAAGTCTTACCCTACACGCTTTATAGACCAGACCTTGCCCCTTCTGACTACCATTTGTTCCGGTCGATGCAGAACGCCCTCACTGAAATACGGTTCACATCAGAGCAGAATATCAAAAATTGGCTTGATTCATTCTTGGCTGCCAAGCCGGCGCAGTTCTTTTGGGATGGGATCCACAAATTGCCAGAAAGATGGGAAAAAGTCATAGCTTCAGATGGGCAATACTTTGAATAATACTATTGTACATGTTTTTCTTAAATAAACGTTCAAATTTTGAAAAAAAAAACCGCACGAATTAAATTACATACCCAATATTTATGATCTTCTTTGTCTCGACATTTCTCATTATGTTTGTTACTAAAGAAAGACGCTTCATTTGTTTGTTTATTCTAAGTGATTACAAAAATGAACTTATCCTTTTTTGATTTGTACAGAAGTGTTGTAAGTGGTAATTACGACAGTGATAGTGACGATGATGTCGTATTTAGTGATAATGAAGTAAATAGAGAAGATTATTACGACAGTGATAGTGCAGGTGCAAAATATATCGATCAGGAAACAGGAGAAAATACCATTATATCGCCAAACATACACCCTGCTTGGCTCGAACTGCAACTTTTTAAAACGGTGCCGAGCGAAATGATTATTTGCCCAAGGCTCTTGTACTGCCTCTAAAACAGTTTTACGGTATACGATCGCAATAATTTTGCCGGCACTATCCAAAAATACGAGCGGAGAGCGACCATTAGCGGTTATGACGGCCCAAACCATCACCATCGACGCTGCCTGTTTTCTGGTGGCCGTCCGAAGGTGTAAGTTTTCGAGGGACCTCTCTGGCAGGTAAACTCGGTCATTTGTTTGTTTGTTTGTTTGTTGACACATTGCTAGAAAACAAATGACGACTCATCGAAAAAAACCAACTCACCACTTTCGTGCAAGCGTAGCAACTCCTTCGACTCTAACTTTTTTCTGATGCGGTGTAAGATCGTGTGCTTTTTGGAACTTCAATGGCTTGAGCCCAAACTTATTTTTTAGTATGTGTTGCATCCGTTCCAACGATATGTTTAGCTCACGAGCCATTTTTCTCTTTTTCCGAACCATTTCTGCCGATGTTGCTGTTTTTTTATGACCACCTCCATGACGTTTTGCAACGCTGCCAGTATCACGGTAACGAGCTATGATTCGAGGCATAAATGACTTATTCATGTTGATACTGGAGGGCTCTAACGATAGCTACTTGTGGTTTTCCAGCCAAATATAAAGCAATCACACTATCACGTTTGAATTCCATCGCGGATAAAAAATTTTCAACACAACTGAGACGCAAATTCTTTAAAAGGCTTGTAAACAATAAAATTATCTGTCATATGTCGAAATTTGAGCTCACTGTCATGAACAGTTTGAAAATTGGTTGTTGGTTGCAAGACAAACAAATAGAATTTTCGAAAGAAGCGGTGCCATTATCTTATTCGAATACATGTTCGACCACATCATTTGCCAACGGACAAGGTTAGAATGCATGCTTTTTTTCGGTTTACTTCTTTTGGCTTAAGTTTACCTTTAAAAAAGAGAGTGTGTCACCGAGCTTTGGAACGATAAACATGGCATCGCTTCGACGATGGCGCTGAAACTTTTCAAACTTATCAGCAGTTGCTTGCGTTTTGATGATGAGGAAAGTATCATATTGCGTTGGTGATTTTGTTTCTGTTGATGAGCAACTTTTGCAATTTTGTGGTAGATCGCCATTCACGCAATACATACCGTCAAAATCAGATAAATATGGCTTAAAACTATGGATCGCTACTGACGCTTAACCGTGGTTTGCATACATTGTGCAAGTATATACTGGACGTGATTGCAACTACGCATCAGAAGTGAATCAAGAAGAACGAGTGGTATTGAAAATTACTGCAGGTTTTTCTGTTATATGTTTTGTTTACAATTTTGGTTTCATATTTCCCTTCTCTCCTTTCTTTCTCTCAAATTTAAATAGCAACGAAAAATGATTTTAGTGGATACCATTCGGAAAAATCGAAAAGAAATACCCCCTTGTTCATCATACAGAATATGTGTTCGAGCATAGACCATGCATATTCACTCTGCACGGTGTGATAAGTGTGTGAAGTATGTCTGTCCCTCACACTACTTCAAAATTTGCTAACAATGCACGCGAGAGACTGAAATTTATTGAAATAAATTGTTACTTTTCTTTTTTTATATTTTCTAGAACAAGAAATAATTTGTTTTTTTTTTTGTGATATTCGTGATCCGAAACTTGTATTTTTCTATTTTAATGAATGAATTTGAATGAATAATTTCATTCATCCCCAAAAATATAAGTACTGCAAAAGGTGAGACACTATACCGAAGATAGAGCTGAATACGATTTTTACACCAATTGATTTAACACCAACCGATACTTAAAGTTTTTTTGGATTCAAGTGCGTAATATTGACCATACCATAGATGAACTAAATTACACATTGACAGCCCTGAACCCAACTCCTTTGCCAAGTTGTATACCACACACGCTTGGCCCGGACGACAGAAACGATACTTCTTTCTCTGTCTGTCGTAGATGAATACGAGCATATTGTTGGTATCTGTAGGCCCTGACAACATTCATCCGGACTTCTTAATAATAATTATACTGCTTGTCCTGAACTTCCTTACGTCACCCACATCTTTAATTTAATTATAATGACTGAACAAAATTGAGATTATTCCAATCCCTAAGAAAGGTAATTAATCTGGTTTTAGACATAGTACTATCCTTTTTTCCCTACTCAGAGCATTTGAAAAAATTCTGAGCACCCGAGTCAAGGAATATATTGAAAAGAACAACTAAATTCTCTTCAGTCAGGCTTCCGACCTGGTTACAGCTGTGCCTCATTTATTTCAAAGATTTCTGATGATGAAAGACAGGCAATTGACGCCAATGATTGTTTCATTGTTTTGACTTTATTGAAGTTTTTTAAGCGATTGGTTGTGTTAACTTAACTCTCTCTTGTGACAAGCTAACTACGTATAAGTTTTAGTTTTTCTTATATATCCTGTAAACGGGATTTTTTCAAATTTGATTAACAGCATACTCGTACAAGCGATTTTTTGTAATAATAAACTATACTTCTTCTGCCCCTCTGTTAAAAGTGGTGTTCCTCAAGGATCTATTCGCGGTCTACTACTTTTTCTATATTTATGAATGACCTACTCACTGTGTTATCTGATTGTCGTTATCATTTAAACGCCGACGATGTCTTCCAATTGTCATGGTTGAAGACGCAATATCCATATTTAACGAAGACATATCCCTATAAGTAAACTTGTCATCACGCAACGGTCTAAAATATCTGCTATACCATTCAAATTTCCCCCAATTTAAATAAATTCTTCTTTTGATTCGTTTTTAACTTTCATAGGTTTAATCATGTCTCAACGAAAATGGGTCTTCTTTTTGGGTATAGCACAGCCATTTTTGTTTAAATATCGATGTTGCATTCAACTATTTAAAATTATTTACTTGAAGCAACCTGACTATCTGTTCAGTTAAATTATTGTACTTTTTGTGCATCTAAACAGTAAATAATTTTAAAACTATACCTGCTTGACTTCGCGAAGAGAATGCTGTCAAATTGTTTGCCAAACGAATAATTTGCCAAATCATGTGAAGTCTTGAATTTTGCTCAGCTTGACGCGAACACTTCTCCAATCGTAACTGAACTTACTCTTTTTTTTTAATTTTCATTTTAGAATATTGTATGTATAGGGTTTTCCAATAGGGACTTTGAATTTAATTTATGAACGCACTCTTTCACTAATCATCAAACTGTCACTGTCAATTTATTCAGTAAACTCAGCATTTTCATCATGGTAAAGTACACTACGAGCTACGTTTTCCGATTGGGTTCGAGAGAAGATGCGCCAATATGATGAATTTGATCGCAAAATCATCCTCAGTGACGAAGCTTATTTTTGGCTCAATAGGTTCGTCAATAAGCAGAATATGCGTTATTGTTCGGGTGAAAATCCACATGTGCTTCATGAATCACCACTTCATCCACAAAAAATAACTGTTTGGTGCGATTTGCAATTTGCATGCATGGCGTTATTGGGCCATATTTTTTCGTCGACGATAACGATCGTCACGTTACTGTCACGTTATAGTCAGCGTTATCGCGCCATGATCACCGATTATTTTTGGCCCGAATTGGAAGATATGGATTTGGACGACATATTGTTTCAACACGATGGTGCTACAAGCCACACAGCACACGCTACAATCGATTTATTGAACAGTAAGTATGGTGAGCGTGTTATCTCAAGACATGGCCCAGTCGATTGGCCGCCTCGTTTGTGCCATTTAACACCGCTTGACTATTTTCTATGGGGCTACGTTAAGTCATTGGCTTATGCCAACACGCCGACGACGTTGAAAGAGCCGTTTCAACCGAAATGTGTGGCCGAGTCGTCGTTGGGTCCAACAAATCGACCGCTGCAACCGTGCCCGCGGTGGCCATATGAACGAAGTCGAGTTCCATTCATAAATGTTTTGATTGTATTCCAAGCCAATAATAAAGTTTTTTAAATATCTCAAATGGTTTGTCTTTTATTTTGAAAAAAAAGTTGTCAAGTTGTTATTAGAAAACCCTATATATCGTGGTTGCGCTCTCTACAAACTCCTCTTTTTTCTTTTTAATTTTTTTCTTTGATACAGTTTCCTTACATTGTCGTTTACTATGTAATTCTCAGTTTTTAAAATCAAGACGTGTTGCAATTATTCCGCGATGCTAAAATCAAGATAATTATTTATGAAAAGGTTTCGAGCTACCAGCAACCAAGCTGAACCAGCACGCTTAATTTAATGGGCAACGGAAGGCTCAGTACGATTTCGTACGATCAATTGCTACTCTCTCGGAGCCAACGGGGTAGTAAACGTTTAAAAAACAACCGCTACAGGGTTAAGGCGTTTACCCAGCAAACATGAAGGAAACTTACGGGGTCACAGGAAGCACAACTCTATCCCGACTATGGTGGGATCACGCAAATATATACAAAAAAAAAAAAAAATGAACACTTATCTCGTTTTTTCTTTTCCCTTCCCAGTTGGGGTCGCTCCTGTTTTGTCGTCGGGATTGGTGAGGGGGTGGATACTTCTCGCCATAGTCACTGAAGGAACCGTAATTTTGTAAGTCGTCTTTGGGGTCAATTTTCTTGTCTCGTCCGGAATGTATTTCCCTGTCTGATCCAGGATGTACATATGTTGCCTTCTAAGGGTTTCTTCTTCGTAGATGTTTGTTTGTTAAGTTTTATTTTTGTTCGTTCTTTCTGTAACTATTCCTTTGGTTTTGTTGGTATGTTTTCCTTTGTTACGTTCTTTGTTTTGTCTTGGGGTTTGCTTTTTTACACTGTCCGCGATTATGGCTAGTTATAAATTGAACTAGCCGCGTTGACTCTCACCCACACACGCATGCATAGGCATGCATGAGGGGTACCTCAGGGCTCTGTATTGAGGCCAATTCTATTCCTGATTTACATCAACTCATTGTTTGAGCAAAATTTACAAGGCCTTATCACTGCTTTTTCAGATGATATTGGTTTAACATATGGTTCTGTAAGCGGTTCCACTTATTCTACGCCCACAGCAAAGGGACTTACTTCTAGAGCTCTGACCGCCTCCATGTGGAACCACCTAACCCATTAGTCGATAATTTGTCGTGTTCGTCATGTTCGTTCTGTTTGTTGAGTGGCTGCTTGGGTCCAAATTACACCCTCAGACCTAGGACATTTTTGGGGAACAATTTAAAGGACCTCAAACAGTGACCGACAAGTAGAGAGGAAACTTTTCCGAAGAAATACTTTAAGGGGCCCGTAAGTCTCTTTGCAGACAAAAAAAAAAGAGTGAAGATCGTGGGGTATCAGGGGCATTCTTTAACAATTATTCTGACTTAAGGGGTTTTGGGATTTTAAAAGTTTTTTATCAATTGAACTAAACGATATATGATAGAATTTAGGGTTGGCCCTAGGCCTTTAGGGCATCAAGGGAGGGTAGACTGTCCGTCTTTTAGAGTCTCCAGTCCCCGCCTGGGGCTATCCGAGGTACATATATGTTCATCTCTAGAGCGGTATGTAAAGAGAGGAAACTGGATCCAAAGAATCCAGTAAATCTCACCTGTACCGTGGCATCCAGAGCATGACGGGAAGAAAAGAACCGGGACAAAACAAAAAAGGCAAGAGGGCCGAGGTGTGACGATAGGAAGTGGAGGATTTTTGGGGCGTGATTATTTTACTTGGAGCATTGCTCTAAGTTTGTTCAATGTTGTCAAGTCAATCTGCTTAAATAAATATCTACCATAAGTGTGAATATTTTATATGAAATTTACATATTTGAAATCAATTTTCTAATGAAACTGACTTGATGTACCGAATAAGTACTCATTATACCGATGTTGTAATTGACGACTTATAACCTGCTCAAACCGCAATCGAAAACTCTCGAAACCTTAGTCGAAAGCATAAGTTCTCCCATATACTATATTTTTTAGTTTTTGAAATCGCTTAGTAAAGTGGCAGTTGTGAGGTTGTTAAGGCAGACACACCTTTTGAAACACCCAGCAAAGCTGCCAACAGAATAGTTGTCAAAACAAAATTGCTGGACTTCAAATTTGAAAAATATTCATTGTCGTCCTTGGTAAGTTCGCTATGCTCTTAATTGGATTAATACATAATTTAATATGAAATAAAATATTAGTAGGGCAACTAAGTTCTCTAACTGGTCGATTTTGACATACCCAATAATTCATGAACCAAGCTTAGACATATGATAAACAAAACGTCTTGACACATTAGTGATTTTATTTTGGCGTCATATATTTTGGCTGTGTGAAAATGCCCGATTTTGTGCCAAATAATCGTCATTTGCGGGAAGTGTTAATTTTCAAGAGCTCCAAAAGGTTTCCGGAGTAGCTGCCCTAAGTAAAACAATGTGGAGTGATTGATTTCATCGGTTCAAAGACGGTGATTTCGATGTTGACAATCCTCGATCTGTTCCATCCATCGTAGACGCTGAATTGGAGGCACTGCTGATTTACATCAAATCATTGAGCAAAATTTCCAAGGCCTTATCACTGCTTTTTCAGATGATGTTGGTTTAACATATGGTTCTGTAAGCCCTCTAAATTTAATTGCTGATATCAATGCAGATTTGGAAATGTTTGGGACATGGTTTGCTGCACACAGACTGATGATCAGTTCCAAAACAAAAATAATGTATTACAGTCTGGCATCTCAAAAGTCGTTTGACGCTGAAATTTTTTTCAACCTGAGGTAAAAGGCTTACATTGTAGAGCTGCTATTGTAGCACCAGCCCTTAAGCTAATACCTTTTCTAGCAATCTCAACTGCAGCGAAGTGTTTTCAAATTAAAAGCGTCACAGTATTTAAATACCTCGGGCTTATTATTGACCCTAGAATGTGCTTTAATAATCACATTGATAAGTTATCAATATTTTCGCATGACGTTTAGAAGTTTCTTTTTTTAAAGAATGTCTGCTCATTAAACCTTCTTAAGATAATTTATTTTGAAATTTTCCAATCTAAGCTGCAGTATGTCATTACTTGTTAGGGGTGGGTGGCGTGTTTTAACAGAATCCAACCACTTCTAGTTTTAGAGAAATTTATTAATTATAAGAAAAATCTGCGGGAAAAATCGCTTACATCACAGCTTACCATTATTTTACGATATACAAATTCTTCCCGTCCTGCATTTATATTGTTTCAAAGTTCTAAAGTCCTTTTTCTATAGATCTAGTAATCTACATATTAGAGTTCTTGAAAATTACAATAAACGTCGTAATCGAATTTTTATACAGTTTCATCACAGCCTATTTAATGAACTTCATTTTTTGAACTCTTAGTCCTATCAAAATATTTTTGAAGCATGTAAGATATTGGCTTCTAGCCCATGATATTAAACGTTTAGAGTCCATCTTTAGTTCTCATTCGTAGTCTATGGTATGTTGATGTTTTTGATGATTTAGTGTTTCGTTCCTTTTTCTTTCTTTATTATTTTCATAAAATGTAAGTTTTTTCTCTAAAACTAATTTTGTTTTCTAACTTATATTTTGACATTGTGCTCTTTTTCTTCAATGACATAATGTATTACGTTTTACTTAATTATTTTTTGTTTATTTATGCTAAGTGTATTTTGTGGTATTGTAACTATATTACTAGTGAAAATAAATTTTTATACTTTATAATCGTACTTTAGTGGCACTGGAAAATTAATTTACAATCAGCCCTATCGTGAACTCTGATAGAGAAAATGTTTCCACCAAAAAATTGTATTACCCCAAAACAAATTTCGGTAACATGTTGGTACCCGGAATCAATCTTACAACTTGAAAAATCGAAATTATGTTCAAGAACAACTATTGTGTACTTCAAATCCTCAATACTGAGTGAATATTTGAGTTTGCTAGCAATTTAAAATAAAATAAACCCCAAAAAATGTTTACGATTGTATCTATAATAGCAGCTAGAATACCGAGTGAATTTTTTAACTTGAGGCATCCAAATTACTCGAAAAATACGAAATATCGCGAAAAATGCTTCAGACAAAAGTCACAAGGTTCTAAAGGGCATGATGGTTGTCTAGCCCATTATACCCAAGTAGCCCGGGGAGTATTAAACAATGTTTACCATCAACGATGGATCGGACGAGGGCGTCCGAGGCAATGGCCTGCTAGATCACCTGATCTTAGGAATTATCATTTGAAAAATCAAAAGTAAACTTCGTTTGACCTTGAAAATGGGTCTCTGGGTCGTGGTCACCATCTGATGTCCCCTTCAGAACCTAGTGACTTTTGTCTGTAACATTTTTCGTGATATCGTGTATTCTTCGAGTAATTTGAATGTCTTAAGTTAAAAAAACTCACCCTGTATAATAGCAGCTAAAATATATGGTAATAATGGTAATAACGGGCTGAAAAGTCCGTGCAGTTTGTAAGAGAGGGCACCACTTGAATTAAATCCATACCATTTTCAATTAGTACGTAGGAGATACGTGTATAAATCTGACAGCTGTCGGACGATTTGTTCGTCCGTTAGCGTTGTGAGTGAAGCAACTTTTGTTATTGTGAAAAAAAAAATGGATTCAAAGAGTTTCGTGTGTTGATTTATCATTGCTTTTTGAGGGAAAAAATGCAGCCGATGCAAAGAAATGGCTTGATGAGTGTTGCTCGGACTCTGCACCAGCCGAAAGAACCATTCGCAAGTGGATTGGAAAGTTTAAAAGTGTTCATACAAGCACCGAAGATGATGCACGCAGTGGACGTCCAAAAGAGGCTGTTTCAGATGAAAACATAAAAGAAGTCCGCAAAATGATTACGAATGACCGTAAAGTGAAGTTGATCGAGATAGCTGAGGCTCCGAAGATATCAAAAGAGCGTGTTGGATATATCATGCACGAATATTTGGACATTCGAAAACTCTGTTCAAAGTGGGTGCCGCGTTTGCTCACAGTCGACCAAAAACAACAACGTGTTGATGATTCAGAGGAATGTTTAATTTTTGCGTCGGTATGTAACAATGGATGAAACTTGGCTCCATCACTTCACACCAGAGTCAAGTCGGCAGTCAGCTGAGTGACGAGCAGGCGTGGAACCTCGCCAAAAACGACCAAAAACTCAACAGTCGGCTGGCAAGGTTATGGCATCCGTATTTTGGAATACACATGCCTCCAAAAGGGGCAGGCTATCAACAGCGAATATTACATTGCGTTGTTAGAGCATGTAAAGGACGAAATCGCAGAAAAACGGCCGCATTTGAAGAAAAAGAAAGTGCTATTTCATCAAGACAATACACTGTGCCACAAGTCGATGAAAACGATGGCAAAATTCAATGAATTCGGCTACGAATTGCTTCCCCACCCACCGTATTCTCCAGATTTGGGCCCAGCGATTATTTTCTGTTCGCAGACCTGAAAAGAATGCTCCACGGAAAGAGATTTAAGACCGATGAAGAAGTAATCGCCGAAACAGAGGCCTATTTTGAGGCTAAACCGAAATCGTACTACAAAACTGGTATCGAAAGATTGAAAAATCCTTTCAATCAGTGCATCGCCCTCGAAGGCAACTATATTGATAAATAAAGTTGAATTTTGCAAAAATTTTGTGTTTTACTTTTAAACGGCACTGACTTTTCAGCCCATATGTTATGATGAATTGCAGCAGTATAAGTTAAGGATAATTCGAAGAAAACTTTGAAATAAAAATGACCCCATAAAGTTGCTAGAGATATTGTAAGTAGGAACTTAAATTTCTCCTATTAACTCATTTTTTTGTATTACTGAGTAGATTTTAAAAGCATTTCAGAGTCAACAAACCAATGTTCCCACACGTTTTGGAAGTATTGCTCAATTCCTTACATCCTCCTAAAAAGCCCTTTGCAGTTGCACCAATAATTAAATTGAATACATGCCTACACTTTTTTGCTGAAGGTGGTTATCAAGAAGGTGTAGGGCAAGAACAAGACGCCGGGTTGGCACAGACTTTCTTATATGAAATTCTTTCCGAAGTAGTAGACGTGTTCGAGTCACAGCTTTTTCCAACGTGAATTAATAATAAGATAATACTAGAAGAAGAATCAGGAACTTGGCAAGATTTTTATGAAAAACTCAACATTCCTGTTGGGGTGTATAGAAATATTATAGGGTGATTCATCGTAAGGTTTGATTTACAATATAATGTAAAATAAAACACAAAAATTTGAAGGTGAACTTAAAATTTTTATTATTCATGACATTTAATTTTTGAAAATGATATCATGTAAATGTTGGCCACGACTATGTCTGAGGTGATTCATTAAAAAGGTCCAATTCTGGGCGACTCGTTCGAGCATAGCGACTGGTATCTCGCGTATAACACGAGTAATGTTGGCTTTCAAAGCGTCAACCGTAGCTGGCTTATTCTTGAAAATCTGATACTTTACATATCCCCAGAGAAAATAATCCAAAGGTGTGATATCGCACAATCTAGGCGGCCAATTTACCGTAGCAAAACGTAAAATTAAAAGCTCACCAGAGCTCACCGAGGCAATGTTCTTGAATTTCAGGAAGCACATAGTCCGTTTACATAGCACGGTAACAATTCTGATTTGCCTCATTTTTCAAGAAATATGGACCAATGATTCCACCACCCCATAAAAAACACCATACCGTTGTTTTAAATGATTGTAATGAACAAAATTTCACGATAAAACATCGGATTTTCATTGAGCTTTTCTAGATCCCATTTACTGGAAAAATGAACCAAGTCGCCTGCCTTCAATTCTTGCACAAGTTGAATTATTTACGCTTTTAGGCCGAGATCATCACGTAAAGTACGTCAAGTTGTCGAATACGCCAAGCCAAGCTACTGAGAACGACGACGAATCGATTCGTCACGGTCTTCGCGTACACACTCAGCTGCTATAGTCTCTTCTCTACTTGCTAGATGTTGTCTAACCAATCGAGTATCATGCACTAATGTAAACTGGGACTCAAATTTGCGAATGGTATTGGCAAAAGTGGTTTCAGTATGTCAACTATGCGCATCGTATATGTCCCGTATATTGGGATAAAGTGGGGTACCCTATGGGGCATTGTGGGGTAGACATAATTCGAAATTAAAAATAGAGATTCCAAATTTAATAGTCTTTTTTATCTAACATAAAAGTAATACAATTCGAATCCTTATCATCAAAAACATCTCTTTTAAAACAAAAGAAAAAAAAACCAACAAATCAACGTTAATAATATTAAATCTTAGTTAAATTAAATTAAATCTACAATAATTGAATCCGCTTTGTAAAATAAATATTTTAACATTTAAAAATAATTTAGTCGTCAACGCACATAGCACATAAATGAGAAGCTTCGTCATCTTCAACAACAGTAGCCACAGTATAAATGCATATGCAACGTTATCATCTTCTAAGGAACGTTTGCTGCCCTTCCTTTTGAGAAGCTTTCTCTTTTTCTTTCTCTTTTCTAATTTCAATTCCAAATCTTTAGATTACCTCTTTTTTGTTCTTTTAATTCTGTGGTCTTTTTTAAGGCAACAAGCTCATTTTTGTATGGTGACTCTGTAATGATTGCTGTTTTCCCTCTTCGCTTAGTTACTCTTTTGTTTGTTCTGTTCTCCTTGGGTAGTGTCATTATTTGTTCGGGAGTTTTTGTAAAAGACGAAGGTCTATCAATCATCCAAGAACAACCAGGTTGTGGGAAAGTTGCCCTGTTAGGGTTGGTTGTCTGGGTGGTGTTTTTTCGCCATGCTCAACTTCTAGAAATTCTTGCCTATGTGGCGTGTTGTCAACCTGCAAAATGGCTTCATCAACTAAGTGCACCTGAGCAGGTTCAGTATTGTCTGTAGTTTTCGCGGGTGCAAAGTCTGCATCAGTAAATATATTCATAGGCCAAATACCTGTGGCTCTATACGCATTAATAACAGTCGTCATAGTTGCTGCAGATACGAAAACTTTTCCGAATAGTCCAGCGGTCTAAAGTTGTGTCACCACACGTCCTGGATGACACCGTAGCCAATTTTTTACTTCATTGGCATAATATGTGCTTATAGGCTTCATGAACCCAACATCCAGTGGCTGGAGTCGGTGTATGCAATGAGGTGAAAAGCATAATAAAATAACACCATTTTCGCGAGCCAAATCAATGACCTCAAGAGATGTGTTGCATGACCATCTAGCAATAAAAGTACTGGATCATTCTTGGCGGAATGCTACCACTCAACGAATATCTTTAGCCAAAGTACAAATAAGTGACCCTGGATCCAGCCAGATTCGTGGCATTCTCCCAAAGATCCAGCTGGTGATCCATCAAGCAATTCCGGTTTCATACGCTCTCTTGGGCATATAATTGACGACTGCGCTAAGGCAGAGAATTGTGGTCATTAATTTTCATCTTTCTGCTGAGGTCAATGTTCCCACCTATCGTTTACCACAGGCAGTCAGAATTTTAAAGCGACTTTTAGGGACTGTCGATACGTTTGTCTCGTCGACATTATATATCCGCTGTGGAGTAAACTTATGTTCGTCATAAATTTTTTCTAAAAGTTGAAAAAATGTTACATGCAATCCTTCCAACCAATCTTTACCAGCCATACTACTCTGCGAATCAAATCTATGAGGGATTCCATTTTTTTCTGCCACTTCAAAAGCAAGTTTTCGCAAATCACGTGAAGTCAATCCATAAAATCGCGCTTCCATCAGTTTTTTGTATACAATTAATGCTTTCTCCTGAGCAGGAGAGAACACGCTTTTGAAATGGCCCAACTTCTTTTGAAACATACTATCGTCCGTGTTAGCTTAAAATTTAGAAACATACTGCTCTAGTGTAGTCTGTGGAACGTAGTGCAAAGTGGCTGCTTTCTTGTAGCACATGTCTTCCGAAACAACACTGTCTACAGCTTTTTTCATTCTTTTTATAGACCATAAATGCCTAAAAAAGGAAGAACAAACAAAGCAAGCCATTTGAAACTTTGCACGGCGTTTCGTTCACGCAGTCAGTGGGATTACCGGCTATGCCCCACTACCCCACTATGCCACCCACCAAACGAGGAAGACTCATCGGAAAAAATTTTTTAAAAAAGCCCACTCCAAAGCATACTCCATGGACTATGGAGTTCTCAAAAACACTATCATCCGAAAAAAAACTGTACTAGGTGGGGTGAAAAGTATCCTCCCTGGGAATGAAAAAAAATTTTTTTAAATGTTTTTTTTTATTTTATTCAATATATTCCGCTTTTAGTTTGATACACTTATTCTAGCGATTTTCCTGGAAGGTCTGCAAAATACTCCTCCGTGGCGTCGATGATTTCCTCGTGTGAGCTGAATTTTTTATTGATGAGCAATCTTTTGAGGTTGGGTAGAGATAATAGGCCGAGGGAGCCAAATCGGGTGAATACGGTGGATGCGACAGCAATTGGAGCCGTAAATTTGATTTTAGCCGTGGTTGCGATGCTCTTGTTCGCCGGTGCATTTTTTTGCAAAAATAAAGTTTTTTTTCGCTTCATGTGAGGCCGTTTTGCAGCGATTTCGGCCTTCAATCGCTCCAATAATGCACAGTAATACCCGCTGTTGATGGTTTTTCCTTTTTCGAGGTAGTTCATGACAATCCCAGAAAACCGACGCTATTACCTTTCCGACACATTGAGCCTCCCTCGGCCGCTTCGGAGCACTCGTGTCGGCTTCAGTCCATTGCTGGACACTCATTCTGTTCTCTGGTGTTCAACAGTTACTAATCGACGCCAAAAGTCCGCCCGATTCCGCATCAGCAAGTTTAAACACTCTTTCGAAGTGCTCTCGCGTTTTTGGTTTTGGTCAAGAGTGAGTATGCGCGGCACCCAGTGGCAGGATAACTTTTTCATATGTAAAATATTGCCCAAAATATGGCGTGTGCGATCAGTACTAATCTTTGTGGTATCTGATAGCTCGCGCACCTTCACTTTCCGGTCAACCAACACCATTTCATGTATTTTTTTGACATTGTCCTCTATAACCGCATCGGCGGGCCTGCCGCTGCGGACTTGATCGGTAGTGGAGTTTCGGCCACCACGAAACTCTCAAAATCAATATATGACGGTGTAATCTGACGGAGCAATAGCCCCATAATATTTATCCAACTTTTCTTTTGTTTCCTTCGCCGTTTTGCCTCTCAAAAACTAATATTTTATGAGAGAACGAAAATCGTTTTTGTTCATACTCAACATGATGCCAAACACGTCAACAACAATCAGCTGTCAAAACAAAACTAAAGACAGTATAGCACTAAAATTTAGCATGTCTGCCTAAATATGACTTCAACATAACCATAATCTTTTTTGCAGCAGCAGCGCATTCTGGCGGACAAGGAGGTTACTTTTCACTCCACCTAGTAAAACTAGGTGGTGTTTATAGGTTGACGTATTTCACGAGTTTTGTTTGCCGGTTCCTCTAAATTATTCCAAATGACTGATAAAGGCTTCTCTATTTCTTCAAGATGGTATTGTGAGGCATCAGTGTATTCTTCGTTTGATGTTTCCAAGATTTCAAAATCTATATCTGAGGAACATGAAGGTAATCCAAAATATTTGGAATTTTGGAAATCTTTCACAGAATCATTCATTGCACATATTTTAATAACAGTTGCGTTCCTATCCTTTTTACTTTTTCGACTGAAAGTTGACTTTCACTGGACGACCAATATTGTTTAGTTTCTTCTCCACAGACTTCTAAAATTTATATAAATCTAATTTGTATTTGTATTGGTATTATTTTTTTTTTTTTTTTTTTTGTGAATCCATTAGCGATTTCCAGATGCCCTTCCAAGAAGTCAACAGGTACATTTAATTGCCTTTTATTCGCTGGATTTGACCTAAAATTGAGTAACTATAGAAAGCTTTTAAATTTAAAACGAGGAATCTCTTACATGTTACGTTCTTCACTAAAGTTTCATAGCGAAATGACAGGGAAAAAACTCGGGGGAATATTAATAAAAATTTCCGTTGAAACTGTTTTCAGGATAACGATTATTTGGTGAAGATTTTTCAAAAATCAGTTCGCCATACAATTTTTCAAACACGAGAGAAACTTCGTGGGAAATTTTATTTATGATAGAGTGAATAAATGATGCCTTACCAGCAGATAAGTCTCATCCATTCTACGAAAAGGTAGGAAATATTGAAAAACTAAGTACTGGTAGAAGGATTGGATTGTGACACAAATCCATGAAAAAGAAAAAAGAGCGGCAAAAGCTTATCAGAAGGGTTAAAATAAAGCCTCCAAAGCACTGAGAAAAGGCTTCATGTCCTGATACAATGAGGCGATACAATATAGTTACTGACATGCTCATAGTACATATATGTACTCGTATAATGAACTCCTATTTCTTAAGAATGTTTTAAGTTTTAAGAGCATTGGGCGTAATGAAAACGAGAAAGGCTGCAGAAATAGAAATTATGGTATATTCGGGATTATGGCAGGCACACTTTTTGAAAAATATTGCGTGGTAAACCGTCTGGGACGGGTAAAAATTCATCATTAAGTGTTTGTAACTTTTCTTCGCTAAGAGTATGATCAAAAGATTGAGAGAGAGGGGGCCAATAGAGGCATTGAAATGGTAGTTAAAATATAAGGAGCCCGGTATGAAGAAGTTGTCTGCAAATGATTGTATAAGAAGGTTGCACGGTAGTTGGCAATAGTATGTTGGTCTGTAGATGATGTATTTTCGAACGACGGAGAGGGAGTATAACCCTTGAACTTTCTTTTGTACGAATTATTGACGAATTAATAACTGAACTTAAGAGCGTTGATAAAGTTGGTCTGCGCAGTGCCAAGGTAGCGGTGATATAGGCAGTGGGTGAATTGGAGGTAGGTATGAAGGTAGTTGAATTAGACAGAATAAGAAATATTGCGAAAAAAAACCGCCCAAAAATTGTCTCTTTGGTTTCGTAATGAGTCAAGTCTTCCGTTATATCAGTGAGGGGAAATTGATGATATTTTATGGGTACGTGAAAAAGAATAGAATTAAATTATTTCAATGTAAAAAATCAAGGAAACATGAGATAAAGATAGATTGACAAATTCAAAGGAAGACTTACTGATAGATATTAATTTTTGCGAAAATTGGCTTTATGTAAATTCTTAGAAGATATTGAGGGAAGAAATGCACTGGAGTGAGGAGTTATGGAAAAATGAGAGATGAAAACGGATGTAAAAGTTATCGGTAGTTTGGTTAGAGGACAAATCGTTACTTTGAAGTTAATAGGATCAGAAGTGAAAAAAATGTTTAACTGCTTACCGAGAGACGTACGTGGCATAGGCTTAAGTCTGTTAAGAGATCAATGAAAAGACTCTTTGCTTGAGTTGGCGTGAGACGTTTGTAAAAAAAAGGATTGGTTATCAACGGTAAGAATATCGTCGACGGAATCACTTAGGTCAATTAATTAGTCAATCGCTTCAATAGCAAGTATGTGGGATTCACATTCACAAGGGGAATGTTAAACACATAACGTGCGGGGACCTATTGGGGAATGTTATTTTTATTGAAAAAGAGGCAAGTTTAGCAGAAGAAAAGATAGCAATGCGAGAAGAGTTAAAGCTAACAAGTGGTTTAAATAGAGACTGACACATAGATGACGGATCTTATAACATATCGATACTATTTTTAGTTAGTATTAACCTTCAAATGATGTTGATAACATTTGGATCATTAGTGAGATATTGATATCTTCAAGACATATGGGAAAAAAATACGGCTGAAATTCAAGACACAAAATGAAGCTGTTACGCTGAAAAACTTAAAAAATGACGTAAAGATATCAATAGACCATATACATTATAATTTTGCGTGAGTATTTGGGTATTTGTGTTGAGGATTCAGAGCGCTATTTGGAGCTGTTTTAGTGGATTAAAATAATATTTTTCATGCAGAATGTGGCAGTGGGCTAAATAAAAAACGAAGAGATGACCTGCGAAACTGAAGTATATTTTAAAAAGTTGGGCTAATAGTTCTATAAGAAAAGCATAGAAATGTTAAAGCGGCGCTGGAACGATTGTATCAAAAATTATTTTTTTTTATATGTTAATCTCAAAGCATTTGTTATTGCGAATGTCCAGAAGGATGCCTCGAAATAAAGAATTTACTTCAGGGAGGGTAGGATCATCAATCTTAGGGGAAGAAAGATAACCATCTCGAAGATAGAAGCAAAGTTTTTCGCAACTTTTTAAAGGAGTTGTGTTGAAAATCTCACATCTTGCCGTCTGCAAAGAACCAAACTCAATTTGGCGCCTAAATAACGATACAAGCTATAACTATTGTAATTTCACCACCAAAATCATTAATTTTATGACAAAAGAAATTACTTGATAAGTTATCTATAGTTTAGTTGTAATAATTTACAGATTCATATCACTACTATGAGAACGCGACAAGTATTTCAAATTTTATCACTATTTAAATTTACTTGTGTATAGTAGTTGAAATTGCAAGAAAATATACTGTAATAAGATATATGTATGTACATACGTATGTCTGTTAAGGTTTAGGTCAGGCAACACAAAGCAGGCTTAACATTCAAAATTTGGAATATGCATACATATTTTGAATACACATATGCACAAGCTATTTTGTTAGCTCTCATATTTACCTATATAACAAAATATGATATGAAATTTTCACTAAATACAAAGTCTTTAACTTGGAAAGCTGACCAAAATTGGATAACTGCAAATAGGCAAACCTTTAGATACTCAACATTACTTTTATTACCATTGAAATTTTACTGTTAATTACATTTGAAAATTTGTTTGATTTAAACACAAACACACTTGGCTACGTATGTACCACAATGAATTCTATTGCAGTTCCTTAGATACGTTAGATCCTTATATTTACTAGTTTTCATAATAGGGTGGAACTGAATCAAAAAGTGTTATCTTTTGTTTTTGAAAATTCAAAACACATTGGTATTTTATATCATAAATATGTAAATCGGTTATCGAAAATTACAAATTGGAAAGGAGAAACTTCTCCCGTAGTAGGCACACTCTTCGCACAACTGAAATCTATTTCCTCTTGAAGCTATTTATCAAATTCCCAGCAATGGGAAATAACAAATCATTGAACACAAACTTCCTTTCTTCGTTTCCGAATAGGGAGGTTTTTATTGTGCAAAACACAAAAGGTGCTCCGACCGAACAATAGCAACATTTATATTCAGTTATAAATTTGATTACGTACCATTCAATGGCTTCAAATCTCTGACAAAACAGTCTTTACACTCCGTTGAAGGGTTACGGCATAGCACTCATAAACTGATAGTTTGGTTTTGTTTTGAAATATTTTAACTTAACTAGCACAACTCAATGATTTATCAATCAAACGAAGAAGAGAATTTAAAAACTGATTGAACGTCTAACTCTGAAATCCGATTTCACTTCCGTAATTAGTTTTGAAATATGGTGAGTGTAAGGGATAGGATCTTAATTGGACGGACGTGCACTTGACGTCCTTTATCTGGATATTTCTTTTAATCTATTTCAAATGTTTAGATTTCAATTGCATGACTGTTCTCCTGTTTTGTGTCAAATATTTGAAATCATCTCTAAAATTGATGTGTCTAGATATCAAGTGACACAATTCAAAATTTTGCATTAGCACTCCGGGGGCTTTATTTGAAAATTGCTTTTGTATGGGTGCCAGAGGGTGTGCAGCTTTGCTTTGGCATATTTTACATATATGGTATACTGAGGTTCTTCCTAGATCTGTCAAAGACATTTGTACAGATTTGTATCTGCATGTTTGTAGGTAGATAAATCGTATGATACTAGAAGGTTTTCCACTTCACTGAATCTTTCTTCCCAAATATGCATCGTTATCTTTGCTCATGTGCGCATTTTCTGTACTGCCAGGAGTTTTTAGAAATTCCGCTTTTGTTTTTCTTTGTGCAGAGATGCAAAAACTTTTTATTTTCTTCTTAAAAAGTAAGAAAAAGGAATCATAGTTCCTTCCATAGGTGCATGGAAGTGTATCAAAATACCAAGATGTGTTTATGTACAATACCTTAGGAAATATGATTGTGATTTTACAAGCCGTAATTGATAACAAGAATCTTGGCTTTAAATCTAGTCATTTTAGAGGAAAATCCGGGAAGTCGTTAGGCTCTGTGTTTAATTTTAAAGTTTGAAAACTGCATTAAAAATTACTTTAGATTGATTAGAGTTGTTTTCTTTTTATTTTGGACATGAAAGTGAAAAATTAAAAAACCGAATAACCGATTAAACAGGCCCTGAATAAACTTGATTTTGTTTAACTATTGCTGCCCAAAGCCTATTGCAAAATCAGGCTTGTACTTCTAAAGTTGGCTTGGTGCGGAAGAGTATATAGCGTTCTTGTAGATAGCGAAAGCTTTAAAGTTTTTGCCTGACACTCTTTCGAATAGCAAACCAAATAAGCGTTGTCTTCCTCCATTGTAGCATGAGTGGATTTCGTAATTTTCCAACCGCTTTTTGCCAGGCCCATTCCATTACATTCCTTGTATTGCGATAATATCTGCTTTATAGCAGTCTAAGCCCTTCATGAGTTGTTCGGCAACACATGGTCGGTTAAAGGTCCAAACAGTATATGTGCAAAGCCAAATTCATTCTAATTAAAAAACTTGCTTATGTCGGTATCCGTTCGTTGCCGAAGCCGTTGGTTATCTCTGACCTGTTTCTTTCGTCGCATAAAGGGGAAGTTATATCAAAGTCGGAGGGACAAGTCCTTAATGAAACTAAAGTCCGTTGTCTTTAGCCCACTGAGGTTATGCCAGTTGCGGTTGGCCTCTTCAGATTTCTTGATCCGCTGTCTTTACACCAGGGCCTTGAGAAAACTGTAGAGCTCTTTTAAAAAGCAGCTCTAATGGGAGTTGTGCACCACGTAACACAAACTAATCAGAGCCGTAGGTGCTGAGGGCAAAGTGCTCTAGTGCGAACAGCCCTTCCTTCTCCTCTCGTCCGCAATGATGACCCGCAGCTGTTATGTACCCTTTCATTAGTCAGAGGTTCGAGGCTTGCAGGCTTAACTACGTGGAGGTGAGAGTAAGAATTTATGAGCAGAAGCTTAAGTGTCGACCTTTGTGTCTTCATAAAAAGCTTGAGAAGTTGAACTTAAGAAGTGAGGCATTCCCATGTACACATCAAAGGATGTGTACATTCCCTTTATACTTGCCCCATACATTCTTGATTGGGAACTTTTCTAGCTGTCTCTCATTCCTTTTGTATACCTTTTAAAGAATATTGTAGCGTTGAACTGTTAAAAATTATACCTCGCTCTGAGGAGCTGTATATGGTTTAGCTGAATGAAATACCACATATTAGTGGTGGTTGAAAAACTGTGACTGTTCTAAATGCCTCGCAACAGCCCTGTTTTACATTTCGAGTACGTATTATTCTACTAGCTAGCTAATCGTCAGTTTGTAGGCTAAAAGTGAAAAGCAGTAAAATTTCACAGGTCTACTGACGTACAGCTTACAAACGTCTTCTTTTACTGTTCAAAGGATAAAAATATGAGTGAATTTGTGAAAATCATACTAAAAAATCAAATGGATTCTATAGTAACATCAGGATTTGTTACAAACACTGTCGCAAAGTGATCAGTTTAATTTTTCTTCAAAACAAACTAATTGAACTATAAGAGTGGAGCAAGATACCAAAAAGAAAAACACAAGAAAAAAAATGATATCCGAAGCAAAACAAAACTTTTTTATATTTTGTGAGCAAACAAAAAGTTTCCCTAAAAATACATAACTCACTGTATGCTTCAATGTTGTTTCTGATCCTATTGCTGATTCTTATCCTAACAATGCGTTTGCCATTGAAACAATTCTCACACATTATACACAATTTTGGAAAATGCGATATCTATTCAGAGTCTGTATCTGCCTTTGCATATCTGTCTCTGGTACCCACTTCTGCAAGTGCCTCTACTATATATTCATAATCATACTTCGAAGAAAATTTTGAACACTGGTCCCGTCTGGCAGAAACTCGAATGTTTATAAATTGAAAATTTTCAAACATACTCGTAAACTGTCACGTTAAAGTTTATCTCCCCCTAGGAGTATTCAGATACACCTACTTGTTTAATATGTACAAATGCACTCCATGTGTTTAAATGACTAGGCGGGCAGAACATCTGAAATAATATACTCTCTTTTGGTGTATGAGTATCTGAATATTTTGAAGCAATTCGCTGAGAATTGGTACTAATACGAGTATACTGTAATTACGAACTGCTCATACCAGTATGAACAGTATAGAATCAACATTCTATGGATATGATTGCAATTTATGCAAATATATATGCGAGCGTAGGTATTCCCCAAAATAGACATCAAATAATAGAGTTTAAAGCAGCAAACTATCTAGCAGTGGCTGTCCCAATTTTATCGAAATTCAGAACGGTACTTTTGGCCAAACAAAATCACTTGAAATTAAACCATAAGTTGATACATGAGCTGCAGCAACTATGCTGAGAATAGAATAATAAAGGTATTGAAAACGGTTTGAAACGGTTGCTAGTACAGAATAATACGCTTAAGTATTTCTGGTTAGGAAGAAGTATTAATGATTTGCATCCTGCAAATAATTATTCTAATACGAGTATGTTCCAATTACGCGAATAAATTGATATTTGTCTCAGATAGATGTGGTGTTTTTGGCACAGCTTTAATTTTTGCAATTTGAATTGAATGGCACTATCAGGCTTAGGTCTGAATCTATGTCTACCTTAATGTCGGTCAACAAAACTAGTATATACGATTAATATATATAAACGAGAAACTATTTATCTCCTTAATTTTTTCTATTATGCTGTCTTATTTGAGAGTGCAAAGGACGAAGATTACTGAAACGTGTCCTGACACAATTTCAATGCAAATAAAGCACACAAAAGGCCAAATATTTAGGGGAGCATGATATGAACCCACTAGAGTTCTTTGACTAATGTTGTACAATCAAATTCGTGCTTCTACGTAGGTATTAAAATTGAAAACTCTGTGGACTTGATAGTAAAAAATCACTTACTCTTCCTTATAAATATTTTAAATCATTTTTTGCTTGTTTTAATGACATTTGCTTCGCCAGTGGTATTTAAATGAGTATAATTTTATTCATAAAGCATAAAGATTCATAAAGATACAATCACGTAAATTTCGGATCTCATATCTTGGTGTAAAGTTAAGCGGAATACACAGGTCATAGATACCAAAGAAAATCAGTTTACCGATTTCTTCAAAATTCGTTTAGTCTGTCATCCACGTGCTCAGAATTATAAGAGAGTACGTGATTATAGAGATCCATCTTGATTAATGTTTTTTCACTTAACAACGAGGGAGCCAATTGATTCGGATATCTACAAGTTTTCTTAGTAAGACCAACTCCCATCACCCCATCTGGAGCAGGTGCAGAAAATTTGATTGCTATCAGCCTATACTCAAGACAAGTAGGTTGAAATGTTAAGTCGAAAGAGGTCACATTAAGTCTTGAATACAGGCTAGTACTTCGATCGCAAAATGTTAACATCGCCTCTGTAATTAAATATGTAAGCCTCAGGTAAAAATTTTGTATGCTGAATTTTTAGATAATAATAACAAAAAAAGAATTGTAACCAGACTTTTCCGAGATAAATGAGATTTTCCCAAAAATTTAATTAAAAAATATTAAAAAAAAAAACTTGTGTTTGAACACTAATATCTCAATATCACTATCATATATAGTATTCTAGTATGATACACTACAACCTATAACTAAAAAATTTCTGGTACTTGCTTCTTCAAAGGATTGTTTTTCAAAACACTGTAACTCAGTGGGTGTTGAAAATAGACCCCCTCTCATACGAATTTTTCTTAAAATGAATCAATGAATAAGATACCAAAATATCTATATGTTTGGCGGTTTGAATGCATGTGTTGTTAAAAAAAATTGGCAGATTTCGGCTCTGCAACAAGTTTCCAATTTCCATCAATACTTTTGTATGGCAGGCAATCTTCCACGACAAATCCGTGTCCTGTGTAGTCATTTGTGGAAACTATGGAGTGTGCTTTATAGAAAATATTCTTTTTTACTTAAAATCTTGCCGATGCAACTGAGTTAGAGTACACCTTAGTTCGGGTGCTGACTATTAATGGGACCTCATCCAATTCTAATTACAATACTAATTCAACTTTCCTAAAGAGGTTACTTGGTTAAGAATCTGGTCTACCTAGAACTCTGTTCTAGTATGGGGTTGCAGTACAAAATATCTATTATAAAGATTTGCAGATTTTTTAATTTAAATTCGTGCTATCTTTTTTATGTATTATGCTCTTTTAGTCATCTTTAAGAGGTGATTCATCGTGAGGTTTGATTTCCAATAGGCTTTTTCGACAGATCACGCGTGACTCCTATCAAACTGCTTTGCCAATTTTATTCAGTATCGTTTGACAAGTCAATGCCATTTCTGGCTCAATGGATACGTTAATAAACAAAATTGCCGTATTTGGGCTAATGAACAAACCAAAGAGTACCAAGATCTACCACTACATCCATTTAAAACAACGGTATGGTGTGGTTTTTGGGCAAATCAGAATGTTACCATCAATGGTAACCGTTACCGCGCCATGTAAATGGACTATGTACTTCCTGAAATTCAAGTATATGGTCTCGGTGAGCTCTGATTTCAACAAGACGGCACTACGAGCCATACAGCGCGTGAAACAATGGACTGGTTGAGAAATCATTTTGGTGAGCTCCTAATTTCACGTTTTGCTACGGTAAATTGGCCGCTTAGATAATGCGATATCATATCTTTGGACTATTTTCTCTGGGGATATGGAAAGTTTCAGGTCTTCAGGAATAAACCAGCTACGATTGACACTTTGGAAGCCAATATTACTCGTGTTATCCGCGAGATACCAGTCGCTATGCTCGAATGAGTCGCACAAAATTAGACCTTCCAAATGGACCACCTCGGACGTAGTCATGGCCAACATTTACATAAAGTTATTTTTAAGAAATAAATGCCATGAATTATTCCTTTAAACAATAATAAAAATTTTAATTTTACTTTCAAATTTATATCTTCTGTTTTACATTATAAATTAAACCTCACGATGAATCACCCTTTATATTTATAAAAATATCATAAACGATATTTTGCCAGACATTACTCAGTATAGTAAGTGGATCTCATAGAAATTAAAGCTATGTCGTTGACGGTTCTAACTTGAATCCGTCTTTGGTAAGAATAATGAATTTATGTTGGAAACATTTAATTTGGCAATAATCTCACTGGAACTGTGTACAAAGTAAATTTTTTTTCCAATAAAGCAATTGCATCGTATGGTTCGATAATTTTTATTCAATTTGGTACAAGTTATGAGCCCAGTACACGCAGGAATACATAAAGAAAGTTAAGTAAAAGGAATTTTTTTATATATTTGTAGAAATCGGGGGAAAAAAAATTAAATAAAAATGTTAAATAGTAGATCTAAAAAAAAACAAAAATAAAACAAAACTATAGTCGTGAAAATGGAAAGTAAACTCTTCAAAACTGAGGAATTGAAGACCTCTGAAGAATATTCAGTGTAAAAATTTCGAGTTACAATTTTAATTAATCCATCCGGGTTATTTGAGCTTAAGGTGCTCTAAGCTTAACCTCAGCACCTGTCAAAGCGTAACGTGAGGAACAAAGTGCGTTAACAGTCGTCTACAATCTTGGAAGAAATTGGACAGCAAGGCACAGCGAATAATTGTAACTAGCACTGAATCTACTCCTCTTCGGGATATATATTGTAGTTGATTGCCATACTGCATCAGAAATGTGGGAAAAATTGAAGGATGTACCAGGGCTGTTTGATAAGTGCCTAGATTGGAAGATAGGTGGCGCTACTGAGCCAAAATGAGTATCATTTATCATCATTTATCTAGCCATATCCGTGTTTGCTCACACCGAAGAACATGCACAATCTTGAGACCACTTCAAAGACATGCTTGGCCTTGTTTAATCGAAATCCGAAGGAATCTCTGCGTCGTTTCGGGACCGTCAATGAGACATGGATTCATTAGTACACACCAAAGACCAAAGCACAATCGAAAAAATACGTTTCACCCGGTAAACGTGCTCCAAAAACAATCACAAGTGCATACTACGTAGATTTATTGTGCTGATTCAACGCCGATTTGAAGAAAAAATGACCACATTTGGCGAAGAAACGTATCGGCTCACACCTCCGCAGTTGACACAGTCAAAATGGTCGATTTTTGCTACGAATTGCTTCCAGCCTCTTAAAAGATCGCTCGCCGGAAAGAAGTACTGGTCGAACGAAGAAGTATTGTTTAGGCCAACAAGGGTCGTACTATACGGAGGGATTAAAAAAGTTGCAGCACAACTAGGAAAATTGTATCAAGTTAAAAGGGAGTTATATTGAAAAGTAAATTGTCAAACCTAAAAAAGTTGCGTTGTCATTTCTAATCCGGAGATTCATCAAATAACCCTCGCAAATAAGCAAACATCGAAGGCAAATACATCTACTTATTATTGCAATGATTTCATTCCTTCGAGAAAGATCCAGATGACGATGTTGAAGCTCATATTTCGAAGTTCCAAACATATCGTAGTCAGGCAACTTAGAAATATAGGCGAGGAAGTTTCGAAAAGCATGGTTATTATGAAAGTGTTCATGATGCTTCCAGATAGCTCTAAGCATTTATTCTACGATTGGAATCGACAGCTAAAGAACAGCAAGCACTTGACAATATCACGTCACGGCTTGTAATGGAGGAGACAGGCATGTCATCGTATTCGACCAATACGTCAGTTACGTCGGTGGCAAAGCAAAAGCGCGAAAACAAAATGAAAGTGCGAGTAAGCCTGAAAAGTGTTTTACATGCAATGAGCACGGGTATTGGAAAAGAGGTTGTCCAAAGAAGAGGGTTGCGTCTCATCTGAAAAAGTATACTTGAACTAAGGGTGAGAATCGAAGAGAAGATGCATTAATTTTCAGTGTTGATGGCACAAGACTGATTGGAAGAATAGGAAGAAAAAAGATTTTTTCCATGGATGTTGGCGATATAAATACTAGGTGGGGTGAAAAGTAACCTCCTTAAATTTTTTTTTTATTTTTTTCAATAATGTTCCCTTTTCGTTTGATATTTCCTCGCGTGAGCTGAATTTTTTATTGATGAGCCATCTTTTGAGGTTTGGGAAGAGATAATAGCCCGAGGGAGCCAAATCGGGCGAATACGGTGGATGCGATAGCAATTGGAGCCGTAAGTCATTGATTTTAGACGTTGTCGCGATGCTCTTATGCGCCGGTGCATTGTCTTGCAAAAACAAATTTTTTTTCGCTTCATATGAGGCCGTTTTGCAGCGATTTCGGCCCTCAATCGCTCCAATAATGCACAGTAATACCCGCTGTTGATGGTTTTTCCTTTTTCAAGGTAGTCCACGAAGAGTATGTCATGACAATCCCAGAAAACCAACGCCATAACTTTTCCGACCCATCGAGCCTCTCTCAGCCGCTTCGGAGCACTCGTGCCGGCTTCAGTCCATTGCCGGGTACTCATTCTGTTCTCTGGTGTTCAACAGTTACTAATCGACGCCAAAAGTCCGTGCGATTCCGCATCAGCAAGTCCAAACACTATTTCGAAGTGCTCTCGCGTTCGTGTTTTTGGTCAGGAGTGAGTATGCGCGGCACCCAGCGGCAGGATAACTTTTTCATATGCAGAATATTGCCCAAAATTTGGCGTGTTCGCTCAGTACTAATGTTTGTGGTATCTGCTAGCCCGCGCACCTTCACTTTCCGGTCAGCCAACACTATTTCATGTATTTTTTTGACATTGCCCTCTGTAACCGGATCGTAGGGCCTGCCGCTGCTGACTTGATCGGTAGTGAAGTTGCGGCCACCACGAAACTCTCGAAACCAATATTTGACAGTGTAATCTGACGGAGCATTAGCCCCATAATATTTATCCAACTTTTCTTTTGTTTCCCTCGCCGTTTTGCCTTTCAAAAAATATTGATTTATGAGAGACGAAAATCGTTTTTGTCCATACTCAACATGATGCCAAACACGTCAACAACAATCAGCTGTCAAAACAAAACTAAAGACAGTATCGCACTGAAATTTGGCATGTCTGCCTAAATATGAACGGACTTCAACATAACCGTAACCTCTTTTGCAGTAGCAGCGCATTTTGGCGGTCAAGGAGGTTGCTTTCCACTTTATCTAGTATTTCAAACATGAATTCACAGTTCCAATTTTGAATTAATTTATTTTTTTAGTTTATTTTAGCATATTTTGGCATCAAATTGTAAGTCGTGGACTGAAAAACACCTATCCGATGTTCTCTATGTTCCAAATATCACTTACCATTTCTTTTCACAGGTTCGTGCTTTAAACAAAGGTTACAATGGTAGAGCGACAGGAACAACTGTTTAGAATGAACTTTAAAATGCAAGTACCGACTGTGAAAGTGGCTTATACCACGAACCTAGTATTGCCAATTAAAATATGGCACAAGAGGATGCCTCATTAAAATATTGCACTCATACGGTGTCAGGTGAGAAGGGAACATATTGCTTTCGAGGACGATCAGAAGTTTCAGTTTACACCTGTCTCTAGGTTGTCGGAACGATTTGCGCAGACAATGCAACAGAGTTTTTAAACGAGTTTTTTAAATCACTTCTAGCTTAACACTTTGTCGGTCATCAAACTGCTGTGCCTTACACCCCGCAACAAAATGAAAGTGTCAAGGCTTTTCGAACAATGCTGACTGGAAGAAATTTACCGAAAAGGTTTTGGGCAGAAGCTGTGAGCACGACAGTTTTTGTATGAATATGGTTTTAGTCCCATAAAAGATAAAATTCCGTACGAGCTGTGGTGGGGTAATGACGGTAATTCCACAAATTTTAAAGCTTTTGGGAAGAAAGTATTTTTTCATGTTCCGAAGGAGATATAATAGGAAGGCAGAAAAAGACTTGCTTACGGGATATACGGAAAACAGCAAGGCTATCAATATTGCAAGTTGGCTTGTAGAAAAGTTGAAATCTCTCAAAATGTTACCTTTAGGAATGAGAGGCATTTCGATCAGCAAAATAGATGAAAAGAGGGTGATATTTTTCTAGAGGTATTCTCAAAGTATAATTTGCGTAACGGTTTGCACCAGTTTTAACCAGTTCAAGAACTTCGAGAAAGCAGGATATGTCTGAATTTGAAGGTAAAGAATACAATTCTGCTAAAGATGAAGTTTTTGAAATAGTCGATAAAGATAGTGGGACCAACAATATGTGACTGTGAAACGGAAGGAATCAACTAAATTCAGGAATGCTCCACTTTGCAAAATACCATGGCAAGATGAGCTATAATGAAGCGATAGGTTGCAATGAAGTGGATTACTGGAACGCAGCAATGTCATATGAGATGAAATTTCAAAATTAAATTATTTCAAAATCGTACATGAGTATGCACATGTATGCACATACAATACAAAGCGGTCATACAAGGATTTGCTCATGAGTATGGAATTGATTATCTTGACACATTCAGCCCAGTGGCGCAATTAAATACGAACGAATTGAATTGAAGGTCTATCGCCTAAACAATTGATATGAAAATGGCCTTCTTGAACGGCGATTTAAACGGAGAAATTTAATGCATTTGATGACGGATCTAGCAGGTTGTGCAAGCTACGTAGAAGCCTATATGGCTTAAAATGAACGTTGCTTTGCTGGAACAACAATATATTTACCAATGTGTTGAATAAGTTTAATCTTAATGTTTGTTAAGTAAATCGTTGTGTGTTCAAGGGAAACGCTGCTGACAGGCATGTTATATTTGCAATCTACATTGACGATGATTTCGTTGTGCCAAAAAAAAAAAGAAGATATTATGAAGCTGATCAAATTTCTTCAGACACAATTCGAAATAACGATTTTGGAAACTACCATAAGTGGTTTCTGGTTACGGAATTGAAGCAGACGGCGACTGGTAGAATTTTTATCAGTCAGACACTTTATGCAGAATGTGTTTTAAGAAGGTCTGATCTGGATTGTTCTGTCAAATTTCCATACAGAGAAGGCTCTGGTATACATAACAATGGCTAATCGAAAAAACATAACTTTTGCTGTAGAAGTAGTATCTCGTTACTTAGATGCACCTAATCAAAGTCACGTCAGTGCAGCTAAAAGGATACTGAAATATATCAGCAGGACCAAACAATTAGGTACTTTCTTTGAAAGACATATCGATTTTACTTTGGTTTGTTATAACGATGCTAATTATGCTGGTGATCCGGTGGCTAGAAGATCACGGTGAGTGGCCATGGCTCAAGTGGTAGTGTATTGGCTTTGCAATTCGACGGTTTGGGCTTCAATACCAGCTGTACCCGAAAGTCTTTTATCAGGCAACTAAAATCTCGTGAGATGAAAGGTTGCCTAAATACAACATCAAGTCAATTTACACTAATAATTTAGTCTCCCCTGGAGCGAAATAACCACTGATTCCAAATATCTTTCTCTCTCTCTCTCTCTCTCTATCTCTCTTAATAACCTTAACATACGCTGACGTGCTATTTTACAGCCGAAGAGCAGAGACATGAGTGGGAAGGGATATGAAAAGCAAAGAGTACTGTGATCAGCAAAACAATATATTGGATTAGAAAAGCAGAAAAGAGACCATTAATGAACATTAAAAAGAGTGTCTGAACATTTGTTTTGTGAATATCAGACATGGAACCATCCAAGACAACTTGAATTGAACGTTCCAAAAGGTAAGTGGATTCGTCCCAATGAAAATTCAAATATTCGACGCACTCAAGTGTAGGCGGAGATAAAGCACAATCTGGAAGTATTGAGCTGGCCGCAAGCAGATTAGCCTTCTTAGCTGATAGCTGGCATGCCATTATAAATGAGCGTTGGGACGGAGGATGAAGAAGAATTCCTAATATTTTTGACAGTCTATTAAAAATTGTTACTACCTTTGGTTTTCGCCTCAGTTTTTGGTCATATTGAAATTTTACTTGCTTAAGAAAAGCGTTGCACTCATTTCTGGCTCGTTTGAACTTTTTTCGGGTTGGTCTTGTAGGACCGAAAAAAAACATTTCTCCAACGCTGACAGCCACGAGTCGTACCAAGCCTTTTTTTTTTGGTTTGATTCTCTTCGTCTGATGATGGGATAAAGGATCTCATTCCAAAGAGAAAGGTGTCTGTGATCATATCAGCAGCGGCATCCACGTCGCTATCGAGGAAATGTAACGACCAGTTAAAATTCATAAAGATACTCCCAAGTACTCCAATTGGCTTTCTCATACGGTTCTTTATGGAACTTTTTCTCTAACTCTGTCGTCGGTGTATGAGAAGTTAGCTGATATGACACAATGGCTCAATGAGCCTAGAGGGGATGGCACATTGACCTTGTATTTGTCAGGGTGAAAAGTTAAAAACAAGTCCAGGGTGTTGTCGGTATCATATCAACGTCTGGAGTACGTGTGGGCTCATTTACAAGCTGGGTCAAGTTGTTTTCCGCAGCGAAGATCTCAACAGAATGTCCTTCGGGTGGCTTCGGCGATCAATGACGTTGTCATATAAGAAGCGTTGGCAGAGCAAATATACTATTCTTATTGTAAAGGTTTTCGGTACTTAACGCTTTCGAATGCTGCTACGATTTAACCAGTTACAAGCGGCCGGTCAGAGGTCCTGCTGGGTGGCAGGACCACCGGTAGTCCATACCAGGACTTATAATACGGTACCATGTGAGTCAGGAGCCCCCCGGATTTCGGCCCGGGCCTGACTTGTTGAGGTAGGCCCCCTTGTGGGATCGTTATGGTGGCTATGGTCTAAACCCAAAGTCGCATTAAGGGTCTTGACCCAATGTAGACTTGCAAGATACTTGGTACTGTGACCCTAAGAGCAGTAAGAGGTTTTAGGTCGGCCTCGACCCTTACCAAGAGTGGAACTTTATACCTCCAACACGAATTCCGTTTTGGTATCAAAGAATAGACGGCGAGCAATGGCAAGGGCAATGTATGGGCATCCCATGAAATTAAGCCTATATAGGCAGGAGTTCTCGAAAAACATTAGTGACATCAGTCCTTCGGGTGGGCCGTAGCCCAATTATCAAATCTTCGCCCATCAATGACGTTGTCTAATAAAAAGCGGAGGCAGAGCAATGTACTGGTCTTATCATAACGGTTTTCAGTTTAGGACCACCGGTAGTCCCTACCAGGACTTTAAATATGGTACCATAGGAGTCAGGAGCCCCCCGAATTTTGGTCCAGGCCTGACTTGTAGAGGTTGGCCTCCTTGTGGGAGCGTCATGGTTGATGTAGTTTGAACTCAAAGACAGCTGGTCTGCATTTATAGATGTAGACGTATGCAGAAAAGTGATAACTTTTTAACCCGCGAATATTGGCTATATCTAGTCTAAATTCCCGAGTCAATATATAAAAACACAAAATAAACAAGTACTTTTGTATGATACAGTTGCGAAATGACACACAAAATTGTCTGGGTCCCACCACATGCTGGGCTGTGACGCCTGATTCCAGTTGTAACGTGTGACCAGAGAGCAATGAAAGTTTTTCCAATTGTTATGTTTTAGCAGCTGTCAAAGTTAGCAATTACATTGAGCTGCCAAAATATTCAGTAAGGGTCGCCATTTCATCTTGCATCATTTTACGCTTGTCAAACGTGCGGTATTTATTAAAAAATATTATCGAAATTTCGGCTCAGTTATAAATACGGTCGGTCGTCATCATGACTTCAGTGTGCAGGCAATTCGTCGCACCGTGGAAAAGTTTGAGCATGAGCATATTTTTTAGCCACAAAGCAGATAGAGATTGGTGCGTAATGAAAAGAACACAGAAGCTGTAGCGGCAATATCGTAGAAGATCCAGAAATGTCGATTCGGCGCCGTTCAGCTGAATTGGGCATCGCCAGAGAGTCAACCCGACTTATTTTGCGGTTGGATTTTGGTCTACGTGCGTATAAGATTGTACTGAGGCAAGAATTGAAACTGGACGACCATGGACAACGTCGTAAGTTCGCTAATTGGATGCTCAAAATGTTGCCGGATATCCGAATTTTGGCCAAAAAAATCATCTTCTCGGACGAGGCTCAGCGCCTATGTAAACAGGGCAAATTTCGATTATTGGAGCTAACACAATCTACAAGTGTTTGGCCAAGCATCAATGCATCCACAAATATTGACTTTTTGGTGAGGTTTATGGCATGGCGGCATCCTCAGACCTTATTTCTTTCGAAAAGAGGAAAGAGAAATTTGGCCGCTCTGTCATCAAACGGCGTGCGTTCATCAATTGACCGCTGCGATCATGCGAATTGACACCACTCGATTATTTTCTCTGGGATTACATCAAATCGTTAGTCTACGCTAACAAGCCAACCACTTTGGACCAGCTCAAGGCCAACATTCGATACGTTATTGCCGGAATAAGACCGCATATATTGGACCGAGTTATCAAAAAATCGACCGAGCACTTGGAGCTCTGCCAGGGAAGCCGAAGTGTCGAATTGAATAATGTGCTATCCCACACATAATGGCATGAACGTAGCTTCGACATAAGACCAGAATTAATTTTATATCGCACACCGTTGTTGTTTTATTTAAATATTTTTTTTTATTGTTCTCCCTGTACAATGTCTCTTCTTTTTGTTCGTCTGTAAATATGTATGTTACTTGCATATTTCGATCTGTTTTTGTATTGCAACATGCTGGAGCTGCTAATCCGGAAATATTATTGGCAGTTTAACAGAATTCATTAATGAGATTCTGCTTCCCATTATTCAAGTTGCTGGTTAAGGCTGATGATTTACTTGAATGGTGACATCTGACTTTGATCGTCATTTTCTAGCCAATGTGACAGCTACTGTTGTAAATATTAGGATGATTCTGATGCATTTTATTTGTTCTTACTTCAATTAACAGCATCTCATGACTTTTGTGGATATTTACCTCATGCAGAACCTTAACGATTTGGTTGGATGTATCCGATGTCGGAACGCGTTCTTTCTCCTGCTTGTAGCTGAAGTTCGCTAGTTGCTGGATAAGGTCTTAATCAGGAAAATAACACTTTGTTTTCCGAAGGGAATCATTGCTGATAGATGAATTCTAAGATGTTGTTGAAGCGTGAGAATTCAAGCATCCTTTAACTTGGCGGACCTGATTGTTTATTCACACTAGATATCTATTTATATTGAATATCCAGGTATTTTCGTCTTTCATTTGCACCCAATATAATTTGGTTGAACGCTTCGAGTTACAAGCAGGTTTGGCGAATGTCTCAAAAGGTTCATTTCACAGGAACTAATGGTGGATCCAGTGATGTGTATTTTGTGTTCCACATCGCACCAGTAAAAATCAGAAGACCTCTGTTTGCATGAAGAGAAGGAACCTTCATTCAAAGGGTAGTAGTGATCTCTCCGTATATTAGCTATTAAGTAGTCAGTCTTTGGAAGGATATATGTAAACCTTTCATTGCGCCATGTTGGTACTGGAAAAACCTTGTACATTTTGGATTTTTCATCATAGAGAAGGGCAGTGTCAATTCTATAACAATATTCCCCTGTTACTCTGGCTCTCAGCAGTTGAATAATGGGCTCATGTTATCGGTGTCCGGGGACTATCACACTTCTCGGAATATTGTCATGACTCCTACTGAGTTCTAGTTTAAATCGTTTAACTGTCGAAACTAGAGAATGAATATCTCGAATGCATGTTCGTTGTGCTTCTGACTATCAAACCTTTTTAGTCAGCAGCGCTTGCATTTGTCCTTGTATAGATGTACGTGTAGATGTGTAGATTTTTTAAAAACCTTCAATGTGGAATCAAGGATGGTAGTATGGTTTTAGCAAGATTCAGAACATGTCTTCATTTTTCTGATCTGCCTGTGTTTTCTTCGTATTGGTTGGCAAAATGTTGTTCCAAGATCCCAAATATGTACGTATACCATATACGTATACCATATGTATAGTTCATCTGTGATAGTCCCCAGAAAGTTTAAGGGAAAACATCTCTCTCAACGTTGTGGTTACGGTGTGAAGTAAAACATCATTATTTAATTAAATTTGCCGGAATTGGCATTCAAATAACTCCAAAGTGTAACTACAGAACAGCAGATTTGTTATATTAAAAAATACTACAGTTTTCTTGGAACTGACTTTCAAGTTTGCTACACCCAGCTGCTTTGCACATGGAATGTTAGGATTCTTTACATACTATGTGCAACCGAACAACTCGCGAAAGCCCTATTCTGTTAAAAAAAAAAAAAAAAAAAACAGATTTACCGCAATCCAAGAAATACAATGGGTCTTGCAAAAATGTCCCCTTCAAAGTAGTCCCCATCGACTGCAACACACTTATGCAAGCGCTTGATCCAATCCTCGAAACATTTTTTATATTCGATTTTCGGTATGTCCATCAGTGCTTCCTGCGATTTTTCCAGTACTTCCTCTCGGCTGCTGAAACGCGTTCCCTGTAATGATTTTTTAACTCGATTGAACAGAAAGAAGTCACAGGGAGCCAAATCAGGTGAATTCGGTGGCTGTTGGATGGTATTTGTTGCATTTTCCGTCAAAAAATTATGAATAATGATGGCACTGTGCGACAGTGCGTTATCATGGTGCAAAATTCACGAGTTTTCTCCCCATAATTCTAGTCTCTTTCGGCGAATTGCTTCACGCAAACGCCCAAATAATAGTCTTTGTTTACTGTCTGGCCTTCTGGCAAAAATTCATGATGCACTACACCGTTGTCATCCATGAAAACCGTGAGCATTGCCTTTTTTTTGACTGAAAACGACGTGGTTTTTTTGATCTATGCTCATTTGGTTAACGTCATTCACTTGCCTGATGTCTAGATTGCATGTCATACTCATCGACCCACGTCTCGTCTCCAGTAATGATCCTTTTGATAATTGTGGGATCGGATTCAGCCTCGCAATTCATCTCTTTTGCGACGTCAGCATGGTCTCTTTTTTGCATGAAATTGAGGTATTTTGGCACAAACTTTGCTGCTACACCCCGGAAACTTAAATCATTAACCAAAATGTCTTTTACGGATCATAGGCAATATTCAAGTCCTCCGATATCTCTCTAATGGTTAATTTTCGGTTATTGATGTTTTCGATGTCGATGGTTTTCCACTGCGTTCAACATCTTCGATTGACTCACGACCACTTTTGAACCGCTCGTGCCACTGGTAAGCGAACGTTTTCTTTAGAGAATCGTTGCCGTAACACTTTTTCAACATTTCCAACGTTCGCGCACCATTAAATCCGTTTTTTACGCAAAATGTAATACAGGTTCGTGTTGCAAATTTAAATTCATTTCTAAAATTTTTTCTAAGGAAGCTGTTGGAATATACTGTCTGATGCGTTGTTTAAAGAGTTTATAGCTTACCTGGTTGCCAACATGCATCAGCTCATCTGTAAGATATGGCCAAAGATAAGCATATTCGAGGAATGCAACGCTTTTCCGATGTGCAAGAAAAGAGGGCTACGCTACGCCAACTGTCGCCTGCATCGGTTTAGTCAGGCATCGGTGAATTATATTGAGTGAACAGACCAGCTCCGGTCCAAACAGTCTTTGAGCTGAGCCAGACGGTGCAGCAGAGGATGGCCGAATTTAAGGAAGAGCACGCAAGTCGAAGGAAACATCAGTCAACTTGGAGTGCGGCACTGCAGGCGGCTGCCAAGAGATCATGTTAGCTCCAGAGGCTTGTTGATTGCGACCCAGGTAAGTACTCTTCGAACTGAAGCACCACTTAAAAAAGTAAGTAAAAGGGTTTAAATTAGATGCTTCAAATGTTAAACTTAAATATGCTATTTTCCTTATTTTCGGTGTTTGTGAAACTTTTTGAGGTAGAGCACATCTAAAAAGGTATATGTACTTGGCATTCTGCGAATGCAATTTCTTCATTACTCCCCTTCAGATCAAAAAACATGAAATGTCGCTTTTTTAATCTCTTCAATTCCATTTTTTTTTAATTCCTTTAATATTTTTCGTATTTGATAATGTATACGAATACTTTCTTAAATTCCAGACATCTGCTATCAATTCCCTAAATAGCCAGCAACTAAAAGCATTTTCTTTCATCAACATGAATATCAAGCACTTACTCATTCCTTGATCTCCTCTAAAAGCAACTAATGATGAGCTCTCATTCAAACAGTCAAAACTTAACTCGTACAGCTGAAACCAGACCAGGGATCTAAGTATAAACAACCTCAACTAACAGATGTCAAATTCTTCCAATTCTTTTGCAATCGAGTGTCCCTCCGTTACATACAATGTAAAAGAAATCGACCTCTAATTTGCCAACGAGTGCCCTAACGAAGCCAACCTTACTTTACACGTTTGCACAGATAGATAGAAACACAATTTGAGAAAATGAGTGGAAAGTCTTTTTTGGAACAGCAAATATCTGAAAAGTTTTGCATCCATATTAGTTGACCTATAGGTTTGAGCAATTGATCAAAGTGCGCGCACGTTCGTTAAGTAAATTTATATAATTATTCACAGTATGCCGTTACATTTAAAGTTTCCTTTATAATTTCTGTTTTATAGTTGCGTGCTGTTTTCAATACCTTTATATGTAGTATTTTAACTGCTAGCCAATATTAAAATTAAATTTTTTGTATACGATAACTATTTGCATTTTTTCGAAGTGCAGTGTGATTTAAGTTTATTTTATTTTTTCGGTATTTTTAAATGCTGTTTAGCATTTCTGTATATAAGAAAAAAGTCGGCCTCGATTTATTTTTCAATTAGCGATTGTTGTTGTTAGTGATTCGAGTAGTAAGTAAATTATTTTTTATACAAAAATATCTTTTCGTAACTTAAGTCAAATCATTTATTTAATAAAATTAACATCTTGTTTCGTTATATATCGTATAATTGAATGCAAATACAATCGGACATGTTCCAAAATATTTATCAAAAAAATCGTATGTGGACTTAGAGGAGGAATTTTTTCTATTGTTTTGACAATAGTTACTAAAGAATTTCTTTTAACTCTGTATTGCTTCATGTTTCAAATATACATATACCATATACTGAGTAGTCAAGAAATTGTTTTTACAAAAGACTTATTATATGTGGCAGTGTAAGTATAAGGTACTTATAACTTAGTATGGCCACTAATAGAGTCTATCATGCATGCGAGCCTTTCTTTTCACTAAATTAATAAATTTCTGCAAGTTAGTGTTCGCTATAAAAGCAAAATCCCCAACCTCCTGACGGAAATGCATTCCCACATCATGACAAAAATGTAACCAAATTTCACAGTTGGCATAAAGTTGCGAGTTCCAATGTTTTTAACAGCTGTAGCCACACTCTGTTGGGCCCATCACTTTGACATCGACGCAGAATATGGCGACATCCCAGTAATAATATGGTTCACCTACATGCAAGGTTACGAAAGACAAGTTCAAAGGTTTACAGTCAAAGCTTAAAAAATTACTGTTTCCTTAATTTTATAGGGTTTTCCAATAGTGACTTGACAACTTTGAATTTAATTTGTGAACGCACTCTTTCACTAATCATCAAACTGTCACTGTCAATTTATTCAGTAAACACAACATTTTCATCATGGTAAAGTACACTAACGAGCAATGTCTGCAAATTATAAAAATTTTCTACAGATATTCGGAGTAGGTGACTGCAACTCTAAGAGCGTTAACTCCAATTTTTGGTCGTAATTCTCGCCCTAATAAACAGGCAATAACAAGTTTAGTGCAAAAATTTGAGTCTACATATTCGTTGTGTGATGTTGCCGTGTTAGTAAGACAACGGGTTGGTCGGAGTGTCGAAAATATCGCTGCCGTTCAGACGTCCGTAGCAAACGATCCAAATCAGTCAATTTCACGGCGTTCTCAAGAATTGATTTTCAAGGATCTTGGTTTACATCCATACAAGATCAAGCTGACTCAAAAATTGAAGCCGATAGACCATTTGAAGCCACGTACGTTCTCCGATTGGGTTCTGGAGAAAATGCGCCAAGATGATGAGTTTCATCGCAAAATGGATTCGTCAATAAGCAAAATATGCGTTATTGGTTGTTTGGTGCGGTTTGCATGCCGGCGGCGTTATTGGGCCATATTTTTTTGTCGACGATAACGATCCTCACAATACTGTGAATGGTCAGCGTTATCGCGCCATGATCACCGATTATTTATGGCCCGAGTTGGAAGATATGGACTTGGAGGACATGTGGTTTCAACAGGATGGTGCCACAAGCCACACAGCACACGCTACAATCGATTTATTGAAGAGTAAGTATGGTGAGAGTGTTATCTTAAGACATGGGCCAGTCGATTGGCCGCCTCGTTCGTGCGATTTAACGCTGCTTGACTATTTTCTGTGGGGCTACGTTAAGTCATTAGCTTATGCCAACACGCCGACGTCGTTGGAAGAGCTCAGAGCCAACATTGAAAGCGAAATATCGGCCGTTTCGGCCGAAATGTATAGCTAATTCGTTAAAAATTGAGTCAAAGGAATCGACCTCTGCAAAAGTGCCCACGGTGGCCATATGAACGAAGTCGAGTTCCATTCATAAATGTTTTGATTGTACTTCAAGCCAATAATAAAGTTTTTTAAATATCTCAAATGGTTTGCTTTTTATTTAAAAAAAAAGTTGTCAAGTCGTTATTAGAAAACCCTATATAAAACTTTCTTGACAAACTGTAGCCTGCATTGTTTCTTTAGTTGCACAGATAAAACGCTTTGTACCCTCCTAATCTTTTAAAAAGAAATTTGGTATTTCTTGTCGTATAGAACTTGGGTGCTAGAAGTTCTAACCGTAGGAGTGACATATTTGATTTCCTTCCTTCTATATCTCCACATATTTACATATATAAATGTATGTAGATACATGTGTAGTATCAGCATCTGTCCGAATAATGTTTTGTAAGTAGAGAATTTTACCTCGACTTGTTTTACAAAGCCGAAGTTGTAAAGGTGTACTTAAACTAATCGCAGAGAGGTTGATGGTCATAAAAGTTAAGTTTGCTCAAAGGTATTGTATTCTTAGCCAATGGAAATCTTTTTGCAATTTTGCGCTAATCGAAATCAGTGATGAATAATGTGAAATTTCAATACGATCAAAACATGAGGCAACAAATACTACAATGTCCCAAAGGTAGTAAGAATTGTTGGTCGTTCTTCAAAGTTATTATAAATTCTGCCTCATCCTCCATTCCAATGCTCACTTATAATGACATTCAAGCTGTCAGCTCTTGGGACAAGGCACACTTTGCGACCAGTTTAACACATTCAGATTGTGCTTTGCCCCCGCCTTCACATGATTGCGTCGAATCTTCAATGAGGCGAATCCACTTTCGCACTCGGGTAGTGCCAAGAGTACTTAAAGATCTTACCCTTCACAAATCCACTGGTTTAGATGGTATATCTCCCTTTATTCTTAAGAGGTTTTCTTCAACGCTTTCAAAGCCATTGCGTAAGCTTTTTCATCAATCCTAATATTCAGGACTATTTCCGAGCAGATGGAAAACAACATTTGTGCAGCCCTTATCTAAAACAGGCAAATTTTCTTGTCTTTCGTCCTACAGGCTCATTGAACTTACGTCCCTTCCTTCCAAGGTCATTGAAATGCTGATAAATCTTCATGCTCATAAAATATCTCGAAACACGAAAACTTCTTAATGATCAGCAGTACGGGTTTTATAGCAACAGGTCCACAGTTGATGTGAGCCGTACAACTCAGCTATGGAATGCCCTATCCAGCTCTCTATTTCCAATTCATTGTAACATTAAGACATTTTAGATCAACTCAAATCAGTACCTCTCTAATTTTCCTCCACCTGAGCTAAGAGCAATTAATTAATAACGCTGTTTAGCTACTATTAGGTAAGCTTTGATTAAGGAGGGGACTATGTACCCTTTTTAGTGGTTAGGCCTTTTGTGATTTCCTCAAGTCAAAGGTCACTGAAGATGCCTGAAATTGAAAAAAAAAAACTCGCTCATATCTTTGAGTGAACTGGCATTGAATCTTCTGGTTCGACGTTCTGCTTAGGCAGTTACATTGGCAGAGGACATACTCTTCTTATTCGATGTCCTCGTTGCTATCTTGTGCTATTTCCATAGCCATGAATTGTTTTTTAGTTCTGTAAAGACCACCTAGAAATCCGGTTATTGCGTGTAGCTGAACCCTACAAAGCTGTAAGAGTTGTTATGTTCTTTTGATGGAAGGGGTCGGAAGAAGTTTTAGGCTTGCCTGTAGCTTCAGTGCCCATCCAGTAATGGATTGGCTTTATTTTTAGCAAGTTACTTACATATATATTTACAAACTTTTTTTGCCAATTCGTGACTTGACACCAAGATTTAATGAACTCTATTTGTGCTGTCTGGTGTTTTCGAAAAATATAATAAAAATGTAGTCCCAGAAAATTTTTAAGGTTATTTCAAAAGAGAAAATATAAATGTTCTTTGGCAGATCTGCTTAAGTCCTCCATGTGGCGTTTGCCAAGGCTTGTTTCTGCATGTGAATATGAAGAGATGGGAGGTTCAGCATAACCTCTAATGCTGCAATGGATTCTTAATCCAGCCAATGTAGACTTGTTTAATTTCTTGCCTCCATGTTGGAGATATATAAGTGTCTATAGTACTAGCACTTTTGTGTATATCCACAGCGTCATTTTTGGACAAAAACCCAGTTTTTACTTAGTAGACTTTTGCTGGTCCGGTTTTTTTTATAAGAGGTATTTTCAAAAAGTAACGTAACTTATGCAATTTTGCGGGCAACGTACATCATATTATCATACAGTTTTGAGTATAAAGCATACTTGGTTTGTTTTTGACAGATAGAAAGCTTAGACCTGTTTTGGTGTGCTCGGAAATTTTCAATTATTATAAGAAATAGAATAAAGAAAAATGGAGTAAAGAACTTGAAATACTGACAGTGGCATACAGTAAGTCTACTCTAAGTAAAAAAAAAAAAAATATTTACAAATGGTACAACCTCTTCTAATATGACCCAGAAGCTTCCAATGATGGACCTCGCTCTGGTCGCTCCAGCACAACAATAAAATATGATAACGCTGTGAAGAAAATTGTATTGGGAAATCGTCGAATTATTATCAGAGAATTTGCTAAGGATGTTGGCATATCGGTCAGCTCGTGTCATGCAATTTTTACGGATGTTTTAGGCTTAGTTCGTTAATTCTTGCCAGAAGAACCCTCAGGAGCTCCTGAATGACGTCAATGATGATCCTAACTTGCTCAAAAAAGGCCATAGTTGTTCTCTGTTCCTGTGCCTGTTCCCAAAACTGAAGAGACCTATGAATGGACGGAGATTTGCAACAATTGAGGAAATAAAAACGGCAAAGCTAAAAGAGCTCAAGGCTATACCGAAAAGTGCTTATCAAAAATATTCTCAGATCGTTTCTTTGAATATGCTTCTGATTAGGGTCACAATATCATCAGTTCATTAATTCAACAGTTCATTTACTACGATGGATTACAGCAAGTAAAGAAAACACCAATCTTTCGCAGCCGTGACGTTGATTCTGTCACTGCCTAGTGTACGATAACGTTGATATTTTTACTGTTAAGCATGTGATTTATCCAGGTAGATGTAGTATTATCTACCCCTGTATCTTTGATGCATCTGTATATCTGAACGTGCTCAGTATTGTCGAAAGCTGCTTAGATGAAGGAAACAGCCCACCGAAATTTCTTCATCTCTAAGAGATTTCCCATTGTTTGTTGTGAGTTCCTGAATAGTACCCAGGAACAGAGAAGTGGGTTCCTTATAACTGGACTATCCCGAATATAGGGTTTTCTAATAACGACTTGACAACTCTTTTTTAAATAAAAGGCAATTATTGGCTTGAAGTACAATCAAAACATTTATGAATTGAACTCGACTTCGTTTATATGGCCACCGCGGGCACGTTTGCAGCGATCGATTCGTTGGACCCAATTTTCAACGATTCGGCCACACATTTCAGCTGAAACGGCCGCTATTTCGCATTCAATGTTGGCTCTGAGCTATACCAACGTCGTCGGCGTGTTGGCATAAACCAGTGACTTAACGTAGCCCCACAGAAAATAGTCAAGCGGCGTTAAATCGCACGAATGAGGAGGCCAATCGACTGGGCCATGTCTTCAGAAAACATCACCATACTTACTCTTCAATAAATCGATTGTAGCGTGTGCTGTGTACCACAAGCCGTACCATCCTGTTGAAAGCACATGTCGTCCAAGTCCATATCTTCCAATTCGGGCCAAAAATAATCGGTGATCATGGCGCGATAACGCTGACCATTTACAGTAACGTGACGATCGTTATCGTCGACGAAAAAATATGGCCCAATAACGCCGCCGGCATGCAAACCGCGCCAAACAATTATTTTTTGTGGATGAAGTGGTGATTCATGAAGCACATGTGGGTTTTCACCCGACCAATAACCCATATTTTGCTTATTGACGAAACTATTGAGCCAAAAATGAGCTTCGTCACTGAAGATGATTTTGCGATGAAATTCATCATCTTTTCGCATCTTCCCCTGAACCCAATCGATGAACGTACGTCACTTTAAATAGTCCATCGCTTCAATTCTTGAGTCAGCTTGATCTTGTATGGGTGTAAACCAAGATCCTTACGCAAAATACGCCATAATGTGATCTGAGCGATGCCCAATTCTTGAGAACGCCATGGAATTGACTGATTTGGATCGTTTGCTAAGAACGTCTGAACGGCAGCGATATTTTCGACACTGACACGGCAACATCACACAACGAATATGTAGACTCAAATTTTTCCACTAAACTTGTTATTGCCTGTCTACTAGGGCGAGAATTACGACCGAAAATTGGGGTTAACGCTCTTAAAGTTGCAATCACCGACTCCGAATATCTGTAGAAAATTTTTATAATTCGCAGACGTTGCTCGTTAGTGTACTTCACCATAATGAAAATGTTGAGTTTACTGAATAAATTGATAGTGACAGTTTGATGATTAGTGAAAGAGTGCGTACACAATTTAAATTCAAAGTTGTCAAGTCCTTATTGGAAAACCCTATATATCTATCAAGTATTTTTTTTTTTTTTTTTTTTTTTTTTTTCAATGTTTCTAAAAAAAATAAAGTTAGGCTTATTAATCGGTATGATCTCTTCAAATTTCTCGGCTATAATAAGTGAGTGTTCTGATGTACTCAGCCCATTCTCTATCGCCTGTTCTTTATTTCGCGAGTTTATTATTCCTCCATGGAGTAGAACAATTGACTAATTTATCTTTGTGTGGGCAAGCCCGATGATAGGCAGATTTAATTCCAGCGCTGTGAAATTCTGGGCTGTCAATGTCTCTAATGCTTTAATTGTAAATATCTGTTTTTTGAGTTCTTGTCTTTGTGTCCCAATTTGGGAACCCTGGCTGTCTGTAAGATTCTGAAATTGTGAAGCTTAATAGGATGTCGAAACGGTCATCTGACATTGATATTTCAGTTGAAACATTCCAGTTCCTAATAAAGTTTTTTTTATAAATGGGGTGCATAGGGTGAGGTCGAGGGCTTCTTCAAAAATTTTGATTATAAAGGTGGGGCTATTTCCAAAGTTAAATTTTCAAGTTTGTTGTTGTAAATGCAGGAACTCACACCTCTTTCGTTGATCTTTGTACGATGGGCGTTCGCATCACATCCAATTATCAGCTGGAGTCTCCTTCTGCCAAAGTAATCCAGACAGTGGACTGTACTGGATTCTTAGGTCTTGGACTTTGAAGACAAATATTCTAACGCCTTCGATCCTTGAAGCTCTCTCCTCTCCATCCACATCCTTCCAGATGTGATGGGTTCAGGTATTGGGTGATTCATTTGGGCCTTTCTCGCGTCGAGTTATCTAACCTGGCGCTTTGTCCTCAGATTCTTTATTCTGGACTGGTCTCGATGATCCTAGTAATCCTTAGAAACCTCATCGACTACTAATGTGATAGTTTCGCCTCCGCTCTTCTCCTTAGTGACCCTGAGGACTCGCCAGCTTATTGTAGTTCCATATCCGATATTTTGCTTACCGATCCGGGCTAGGAAAACGTCATTGGTAAAGCTATCTTAATGAAAGTGAATAACTTGGGAGTGTCGTGTTATACGCAAATTCGCTAATATAGTTCATTTATGTATCATGATACTCAAGACATTTTTCTCTAGAAGCACACGAGAAAATTGTAATCCACTTTTAATCAAGTCCATGGATCGGCGCTGAACAGTAGGGCTTCTACTTATTGAGTGCTCTCATTTTAAAAAATTGTAATCGGCAAAACTTGTTATTTTCTTAATTATTCTGTTTTGGTAAGTTTATTTGATATTTTACAACCTCAAAGCTAAAAGTTCCAATTGTCCGATCCATTTTGGTTTAGTGTCCTTTTTTGTCGACGGCAAAACTTGGTTTGTAATTTATATCATCTTTGTCTCTTCATAGCCGCATAATTACTTTTGATATAACTGATTTCGTTATATGCCATAAATGTCGTCACTATATAAGCGCTGTTGTACAGAGTTCTGAAATATAATCCCATTGTCCTGTTAATTTCAAATGTAATGTTATTACATGAATGAAGTCCACCATCCACTAGCAGCTCTAAGGTCAAATTGATGAGCACCCATCAGACATACATACTTTACGAATGTATTGACAATACTTTTGACGGAGTCAACTCTCTTTGTTTAAATATTCGTATTTATACGGGTAACCCCTCTGCTCCAGCAACCTTTTTGGTCTCTAGATCGGATATTGTCCCCATGAGATGGTTTATTCTAATTTACAGCGTAATACTAGTCGCCTTCATCGTTAACTCTTTCAGATTCATGAGCAGCTCTTGTCCTTTTTTCAAATACCACTTTATACGCCTATTTTGTCACTGAATTCGTGTTCCAGCACTTAACATCAAATTAGGGACTTGGTTTCTGTGATCGAGTGGAAAATAGTACCGCATCTGACAGTGTCATCACCGGTCCTATGTGCCTGGTGTTGGTAGTACTATATATGAATTATTGATAAACCTTATGAAGCTCAATCAGATAAGGATCAGAAAATCTTGTTTTCAATTTATTAATCGGAAAGTTTTCTTTTTTCTAAATTAGATATAAACATGTTATGGGTACGTACATACGTACGGCCCCAACTATTTTTTACCTGCCGACTTTTCATCTAATTACACTTGGCATAGAAAGGCAAAAGTAAATTTATTTTAGTTATATGTAGAATTCTAAACTTATTTTTATTGTATGCAGCCCCGGAGACCCGGGCTTAAAGACACAATTGAAAGGAAAGTTTTGTGTTTCATTAAGACTCATTAGTCTTCATCTCCACTCCTGAAACTCTGATTCGGTAATGAAATTTTTGTTTGCTTCTGGCCTTCGAACATATGTAAGAACAGCTTGTATAAAACTATGGTCTGTGATCTGTGATACCACCATTGATAGCAAGTTTCCGTTTGAACGACCATATCCCCATCCCATGGTAATGCAATAAACTCCACGAGAAGCTGGTTCTGACGGAAGCAGTAGAGGAAGTTTTGGATGAGATTCAGTGTGAAGTTAAATTCAGATGATCCACTTTTTTCCAAATATCTTGACACGAGAATTTTCAGAACAGATGGTAAAAGATGAGAAACTACAGAATTTATGAGAACGACTTGTCCTATTTTTGGTCTCGAGATGTACATAAAAGAAATGTATATCTTACCTAAGTCTGTTTTGTTGCTCTTTTATATGACAAGAATATGAAGTATCTGAGGCATACTAAAACAAGAATAGTAAAGTTATTACACATCACACATTTTCTTTTACGTTTATGAATTACTTAAAGCTCCTTCAGTTCTGCATATATCAATTATGAGGATTTATATAAATTCGTTTAACCACAATTTCTCGTATTTCAAAGCATCAGCTATAAAAACGTACGAGTACGAGTACAAATATCTCTGACAGGATTCATATTCATCAGTCGAAGCATGCCTTGACTGCAATAATCATTTGAATCTTCCTCCGCCACCTTACGGTCTCATAAATCGTGCCGATAGTTTGCAAAATCGCAGACCAAAGGCTTGACTCTCTGAAACTTCATAAAACTTTGCTCGAATTACGTGAATTTTTTATCGCGTTAATAAATGTTCGTCCATGTCCACGTCCACCATGTCCTCGTCACATTCCTTGCCACGCCACGGTTCGTTCGGATCGTTGTGAAAATATGGAAATTTATCTTTGAACAGGAGTGTACTCATACTGGTAGTGGAAAAATTTCATTTGCCTACATAGTACCATATACCGGGTGTATCTAGGAATTTCATACCAGTTCATCTAGCCAGCAATGCTGAATAAAATGCAACAGCCTTACCAAGACATTATTGTAGTGGGAGTACGACTATGATCTGTTGTGGGGGGAAGAGAGACGTAGACCGCAGTACACACTGTTTTGTCTTCATAATACTTTACAAACTCTACACCGTTAAATTGTTCTAGTCTTAGATCTGAAGAACTGTAAAAGAGTACGACTTCCCATTGTTGGCACAAACATTAGGGCTTCCTATTCTTCATCTTCATTACGATCATCATCATCATCTGTTCAGGATTTCTGAATACGGAATGCATGCGGCAGCCGTCATAACCACTCACAGTCACATCCATCTAGGAGTTTAAATATGAATGTCATTGCCTAGAATTAAGATGTCGTGGTGAGAAAAATGGAAATTATTACCATTGTAAGGAGAGAGGTTAACTAAGCTCCCTTTTGTCCTTATTTCATTTTCTTTTATCTTATTCTATGAGCTTCCACATGAAGAAAGTGGAAGATGTTGGTATTTAATTTGTTTCTCCAAATTTATTCTTTCTTCTTGCCTTTGTCCTTCAGAATTTGGCTTGTGGATCCTTGCGTACATCGAGTATACGAGTATCCTTCCTGACAATTACAGGACTTTTTATTTGTGGTTTTGTCCAATTTAATTAATGAAAAAAAAGGCCGGACAACGTTGGGAATGTTGGTGATGGTAATTTGGTGTAGAGTGGTGAGTTTTTTTTTTATTTAGATTGCGAATACAGAATTTGAATTTATTTGTTGATGATGATGAATTTATTTGTTGTTCATTGGACAGAGGTGGGACGAAGGTGAGCGCCTTAGCATTAATTAATTACAATAGAATGAAGTAATTATGGGCAGAGTGTGATAAAAAAGGGAAAATGACCCTCGTTATCTATTTAATGAACACCCATTGGAATTTCATTTTTTTTATGTCTGTATGTCGGTATTTCTTAATAAATGCATGCCCATTAGGAGTAATATATTTCTAGATTAATTGAGAGTCTATAAGTATTCGACTTGAGAATTTTGCATGCCTTTAAGCCTGATCCCGCTGGCATCAATTGTGAACATTAGTCTATCTTATAGCTTTGGATGTTTCACAAATCTTTTGGGTGATGCTTTTTGAATAAGATACCTATATCAATTGTTTGATAGTGTGGACACTGCTTTTATGTTCATTTAAAACAAAAACCCTTTTTGACTTTTTATACTTGTTAATTTATTATTTGATATCCACCTCGAAAACTTATAAGATTGCCTATTTGAATTGAATTGAACAATGCGAACAATTGAATTGAACAATTGAGATTTCGAATTTGCGTATTTCCCAAACGCTTCCGTACTTAAACAAATAAGACGGTGTTGCTTATGCAGTAAGATACCTAAATGATCTGATGTCGCGAAATAGCCCTTATAATCCTGATAACTAATACCACTGAACTGTTTAAAGTCCACATTCAGTTTCAAAAGCGTTCTTTATCTCCAGCGTTAAACCTTATGCATGCTTTTAAAAGGGGGAACGACCTATGAAAAATGTAACTCATTATTTTCTCATTTCATTTTTTGTTCGCTTAAGTTAAATGGTAGTGCTTTGGTTTTCAAATTGGCCTGAGAGACATTGTTTTTTCAGGCAACGTAAACCGTATGAGATGAGTGTTTTCCTAGAATACAACAACAAGCCCAATTACACCAATAATTTGGTCTCCGAATTAAATCTTGGATGCCACCCGTGGAACGAAATAACCACTCTCTCTGCCCAATTTTCCAAAAATTTATTTTAATAGTATTCAAACCCTTTTGAGTGCTAAGTTATTTAAAAATGTTTCCTTCTTCACTATATCCTACCTCACTATAATACCCTGCCTCATTACTGTGTCCTTCCTCAATAATACTTAAGCTTTCGCCGGTGTCTTATATTATCTTTGGCGTTGCTGTGGGGCTCAGTTGAAATTTGGTGCATCAACGATGCCGTCCTATTATGCGAGCAAAATTTAATTAAACACAAAATGGAACCTCATCTCTGTCATGACTTACAATATTGATCAAGAACATTTTTTGGCGATCAGTGAAGGACTGTAAAGAATCCATATTGATCTGGCTGGAAGATCACGAAAACTTAACCAGACGGTAGGTATAGCCAGAAGGCCACAGTTCCAGCTTGACTTGAGAAAAAGTCTTGGTGGCTGTGGTTTAATCATAAATCGTTATTAAATGGACATCAGTTCTTCATCAAAGGAGACTTGCACATGATTTCGAATTAGAAAATTAAATGTGGTGCCTTACAGAGTGACGACCAAGGTTTTTAATGTGATAACCACGTAAAACATGTGACATCTGTGTTGTTCCTCGGACGTTTAATCAAGTGTTATTGAGGACAGACGCCTACGGGCTATATTGCTTGATTTCCTGCACCATTCCTTATCTTTCTCTAGTTTACTCCGAGTTCTACAAACTGATTTGTGTTCAACTATTTTGCGCACATCTGCTTGGGCATAATTTATGCCTGTACAACCGCATTTGAATTCAGAAAATTATCGAAAAATGGTTGCTTTCGATGGAGCAGGTTCCTTATTATTTTCAAGGCATTTATGTATCCTTAAATGTTTGTAAACAGTGTGGGGCATTCTCGTATTTTAATTGTATTTTTCCTACAAATAACACTGTTTTATCAACTTATCACAGTCGTTTTTTTTTTCATGGTTTTGTAAATATTAAAAGGTGGTCCCTAATATTTAATTCAATATTTCGTTGACTTATGTTCAAAATATCATCAAATCTTAACACGCATCGTTTCAAAGTTGGTACTATTGTGTGGATATGTTTTTAGAGTCACCATCCACTCGTATGTGCCAGTCTTGGGACTTATCGAACCACATGTTATGGTTCTGATAAAATTTGTCTTCTCCTTTATTGTAGAATTGGCCCGTCCTTCATTAGCACTCTCCAGAAAAATTACCAGGAGCCAAATAGCAGAGTTGTAAAATTGTTGACTTTTTCGTTATGTAGTGACCCAACATATGTCAGAACATTCTTTCCTTGTAAAATCATAAACAAGTCGTTGCCTTTCATATAACATATATAATAATTTACGTCCAACGCGCCGCGACAGACTGGAAAAAGCGCAATTTGAAAGTTAAATTATCGATGAATTTTCAACGCTAATAAGGCAACCGGCGCGTCGTAGACTATCGACTTCACATATATTTACAGAAAATAATCTAAAAGTGTAAAATCATTCGATTTTCCAGGCCAATTTACAGGTCCAGTACACTTTTCATGAGCTCTTAGAATATATTGATTATGATGCACGCTGCATAGCATCCTCATACCCTATTTTGTTGCATTCACAGCTCTTCCACATTAATGCCATTTAATCGGAGAGTAAAAAAGTCAGTAATCATTGATCTATAGTTTCTTCCATTTTCTCCAATGTTTCGACTGGAATTATTTTTGGACCAATGTACTTAGTGTATAGGACTTTTTGTTAATATTACGTCGTTTCAATAATGGTTTATGAATTACTTTTACCTCGTATGCGTGAAAAAGTGATTCCAGATCATTCTTGTTACTGTTCCATTCACCGAACCTTCGACGCACACCAAAGTCAAACGGATTTAATTCATGCACCACCAGTGATAGAATTTTCGAAATTGGTTAGATATTTCTCGAGAAATCCTCCTACTGTCAGCTTACAATCTTAGAAACCTTAGCTCTTCATTAAATTAGCACTCGAATAATTTATTTTATATCAGCAAAGGTCTAATGGCTATCTTACCATTTTTCTCACTTTCAATAATTCATCAAACTGTGCATTTGTTTGTCTTTAGATCACCGAAAAAAATATATATTCAATTATACCCAGGTATCGTTGCTTATCATCGTCTTTCTGAGGTCATCATACCACCTAGATCAAAAAATAAACGGAATAACCATGTGGCGCTCCTATTGTTCCGATTTGAGTTCTGTTTTCTTTTGTTAAGTTGGTATATCTGTTGTTGACATTTCCTCTAAATCATAGCTCGACATCTGCAAAAGTTACGTAGCCAAGAGTACATCTATCTCTGTATCTTATGGCGATTTTTTACAATTTAAGAAATGGATTTATATTCTCAACAACGAACTTGTATTAAATTTTGCGTAATGGTGCGGGAACGTTGGAAATGTTGTTTCGGCAACGATTTTCTATAGAAAACAGTCGTTTACCAGTGGCACGAGCGGTTCAAAAGTGGTAGTGAGTCAATCGAAGATGATGAACGCAGCGGAAAACCATTGACATCGAAAACCGATGAAAACATTGATGAAATAAAAGAAATGTTGTTCAATCACCGCAAATTAACTATCAGAGAGATAGCGGAGGACTTGAACAGTGCCTATGGATCCGTCCAAGACATTTTGGTTAATGATTTGGGTTTCCGTCGTGTAGCAGTAAAGTTGGTGCCAAAAGACCTCAATTTCATGCAAAAAAGAGACCGTGTTGACGTCGCAAAGAGATGATTTGCGAAGCTGAATCCGATCCCACATTCATCAAAAGGATCATTACTGGAGACGAGACGTGGGTCGATGAGTATGACACGCAATCTAGACATCAGGCAAGTGAATGGCGTTCACCAAATGAGCCGAGACCAAAAAAATCACGTCGTTTTCTGTCAAAAAAGAAGGCAATGCTCACGGTTTTCATGGATTACAACGGTGTAGTGCATCATTTTGCCAGAAGGCCAGACAGTAAACAAAGAGTATTATTTGGGCGTTATGAGACGTTTGCGAAGCAATTCGCCGAAAGAGACCAGAATTGTGGGCAGAAAACTCCTGGATTTTGCGCCATGATAACGCACCGTGCGTCACACAGTGCCATCATTATTCGTAATTTTTTGACGAAAAATGCAACAAATACCATCCAACAGCCACCGAATTCACCTGACTTCTTTCTGTTCAATCGAATTATAAAACCACTACGGAGAACGCGTTTCAGCAGCAGGAAGCACTGAAAGACATACCGAAAAACGAATATAAAACATGTTTCGAGGATTGGATCAAGCGCTGATCCAATGCAGTCGATGGGGATTGCTTTGAACGCTAAAATATAAATTTAGATGAATAAACTTGTATTTTTAATTTTCTGAATAAATTCCGGGTATTTTAAATATTCTTCTTGTCACTTGTCTCCTTCTTGTCTCACAATTTAACGCTTATAATTACATTTCAGCTACATACATATTTCTCTGGCTAAACTGGCAGACATTCTACTGGAGTTACTGGAGTGATGTTAATTTTTTTTTTGAATCTCGGCTGGAACTTTTTTGCTTTTTGGCCCGGATTTTTCGCCGACTTTCCATAAACGTGGCAAAACCATCTAATTTGCTCAGCCTGAAGTCAGTCCACTATACTCATATCTTAATCTGGAGACTTACGCGAATACGAGTCCTTATAAGATCAGGTTCACACACCAGCGTTCGTGTGGCATTTACTTTTATACAGCGGAAGAAGAAAGCTATCTCTCCAATATCAATGGAAACAGCTACTGACTGATGTCAAAAAAACATTTTCTCAGGATTCTTACTTAAACCTTATAAAGTACCTAGATTTATTATCATTTCTCACTTTATTGATTAACTCAGATATGGTTTAATAGCATTTTTACATTGGTTCAATATATCTGGCAAAAAAGAAGTCAGTAGGTAATGTCTTCGTTTCCAATCCATGAGTATTCCTTGGTGCTAATTTTCTTAATACATCCACATAAGTGGTCTTAATAAGTCTAAATGAAAACTAATTTTCTGCAATTTTAGTTGAAAAGCTCTATACATATTTGTATTTTTTTTTTTTTTTTTTTCTTACGTATATTTAACCCAAAAGGTCCTTAAAACACATTGTATCACTTGTTAGTTAGGTTCATGTTACGAACGTATTAGGGCTCGATTAATTGAAGTTTCCCTAGGGTTTAACGTTCCCGAGTACATACTCGACGACTGCGGAGGCCGTAATTAAAGGCTCCCTCTTGTTGTTTCCTCTTGTTGTTCTCCCAACAAAGAGTCATGAATTGTCGGAGGAAAGGTTCCATCGTCTTCGTACTCGTGTACAGCTATTCAGTTTCGAATTGTGAAGGAAAGAGCTCTTACTTTCCAGGTGGTAATTATTGCTATTAACAACGTCCATAATGTTAAATAAAGAACACTAGTTCTTTTAACCTGCCGTCTGAAGTATTTTATAGATTTATTTTTTATTTTTTTGCCCTTTTCCTGTACCAAGTACTTGGCTTCTGCAATTTTCATTTCCTATAAGTACCGCTGGCGTACGTAACATGGTTCTGGAACGAAGGGTGATTATAAAAGTGATTATTAACAATAGTCCCGGATGAACAGAAAAGAAAGGAAGCACTAGATTATTTTAAGATTGAATTACGAGGAATTTTATATAATCCAAATTTAGCATACTTAAAAATGAGTGTTATTATACTTGACGTACTTAAAAAAGGTATATTAGTTAAATCAAAGTAACAATAGGAGTAAGGATACTTCATTGCAGTTACACAAATCCTTTTTTTTATAAAAGAGTAATGAATTACTATAAACTCAAACGTTTTTTTCTATGCTATTGAAATTTTCATAAACATCGTTTTCATATTCTGTGAAGAGCGGGTCACAATCATCCATGATAATTTCAATGTCTTCATTTGATAACAATTAGAATGAAGCAGACAGTGATTCAAAAATATGATAATTAGCATTTTTAAGTTACCTTTTGACTTTTACCTGTTCACATTGAGAGCAATCTAGAGTTCGGTGCTTCTATAGGGTTTTCTAATAACGACTTGACAACTTTTTTTTCATAAAAGTCAAACCATATGAGATATTTCAAAAACTATATTATTGGCTTGAAGTACAGTCAAAACATTTATGAATGGAACTCGACTTCGTTCATATGGCCACCGCGGGCACATTTGCAGCGGTCGATTCGTTGGACTCAATTTTCAACGAATCAGCCACACATTTCGGCCGAAACAGCCGATATTTCGCCTTCAATGTTGGCTCTGAGCTCTTCCAACATCATCGGCGTGTTGGCATAAGCTAATGACTTAACGTAGCCCCACAGAAAATAGTCAAGCGGCGTTAAATCGCACGAACGAGGCGGCCAATCGACTGGCCCATGTCTTGAGATAGCACCCTCACCATACTTACTCTTCAATAAATCGATTGTAGCGTGTGCTGTGTGGCTTGTGGCACCATCCTGTTGAAAGCACATGTGGTCCAAGTCCATATCTTCCAATTCGGGCCGAAAATAATCGGTGATCATGACGCGATAACGCTGACTATTCACAGTAACGTGACGATCGTTGACGAAAAAATATGGCCCAAAAACGCCGTCGGAATGCAAACCGCACCAAACAGTTATTTTTTGTGGATGAAGTGGTGGTTCATGAAGCACATGTGGGTTTTCACATGTCGAACCCATTGAGCAAAAAATGAGCTTCGTCACTGAAGATGATTTTGCGACTCCGAATATCTGTAGAAAATTTTTTATAATTTGCAAACGTTGCGCGTTAGTGATGAAAACGTTGAGTTTACTGAATAAATTGACAGTGACAGTTTGATGATTAGTGAAAGAGTGCTTTCACAAATTAAATTCAAAGCTGTCAAGTCCCTATTGGAAAACCCAATATATAGTTACGATGGCGGTCCCAGAAGTGCCCGAAAGTACAAAAATTTTGGAAAAAATTTATTTATTTTTCAACATAATCGCCTTTCAGCTCTATACATTTCTCCCAGTGATGTTCAAAAAGTTCGATACCCTTTTTATAATAAGAACCGTCTTTCTCCTCAAAATATCCATTAATTGCCGACATGACTTCTTCATTGTTGAAAAATCTCTGACCACTGAGCCATTTTTTCAAGTTTGGGAACAGAAAATAGTCCGAGGGAGCTAAATCTGGCGAATAGGGTGCATGAGGTAGCAATTCAAACTTTAATTCATTAATTTTGGCCATTGCAATAACGGATTTGTGAACTAGTGCATTGCCTTGACGAAACAACACTTTCTTCATAGCTTGCATGACCTTGCCTGCAGATGAAACGGTCTTCGCCTTCTTTAGAGCCGGTTCTTCCTTTTGAATCCATTGTTTTGATTGTTTTTTTGTCTCGGGTGTAAAGTGATGGACCCATGTTTCATCCGTTGTTATGAAACGGCGCAAAAATTCTGCTTTGTTGCTCTGAAACTTCGCTAAACACTCCATTGAAACATCTTCACGACACTGTTTTTGCTCGAGTGTGAGCAAACGCGGCACCCATCATCCACACAGCTTTTTCATGTCCAAGTTTTCAAATAATATGCGATGTACCGCATTTTTAAAATCCCTACAATGTCTGCAAGCTCGCGCACTTTCAGTCGACGATCATCAAGTACCGCTTTGTGGATTTTCTTCACCATTTCTGGAGTCATCACCTCATTTGGTCGACCACTGCGATGCTCGTCTTGGCAGCTCGTACGGCCACGTTTAAACTCAGCAACCCAAAATTTTACTGTTGTAAACGAAGGAGCATATTCACCCAGAGTAAAATCCAGTTCAGCTTTTATATTGGTTGGGCTGAGGCCTTTCAAATAAAAGTATGGTATCACGTAACGATGACCAATTTTCTCCATTTTCACAAATTCACTAACAACCTTCACTACTGATGGCTGGCAAACAAATACTAAACAACGTGGCGCTTTCAAACTTGAAACATATGCTTTATAAACTGCGTAATTTTTAATACCGCAATGTCTTGGTCCGGCCGGGTACTTCTAGGACCGCCCTTGTAAATTAAACCACTTACATATTTGATTTGTATATTGCACATCGAGTGGATGTTAGAATAGGATATTCTAAAGTTGGGTAGCATTTTAGTTCACATTTAACAAATGTCATTCCCTCCGCATTGCTCGTGAGAGGAATTTCTTTTCTAGTTGTAGAAGGAAACAAAAAAAAAACACTAATTTTCAAGATAAATACTCGGCTTGATTTCTATGATTGCCGGTATTAAAGGAAGACCAGGTAGGCAAGTCATTTACAACCCCAATGCTATAGCTTTCTGTTGTGGCGTATTTTTCCAGCCGTAGATAGTAGTGTCATTCTTTGTCACCTTGTATAATTTTTTTTTAATTGAATTCCTTCTTCTTATTACAAAGTATGCCTTTTCAACTGCAATACACTGCACTTTTGGCTTCTTTCAGTTTTCCTTGCAGTTTTGTGCTAAAGGTTAGTCAAGATGTTATCATGACCCCGAGATATTTATACTCTCTCACATTCTCTAGTTCTTCTTCTTGCCATGTCCAATTTTCATCACTTGCATAGCGACTAGTTTTATTTCGGAACACCGAGCTTAATAATTTATTAATCATGATTTGCATTTTTGTTGCTTTTTCGACAGAATGACAATGCCATCAGCGTTTAGGAGCAACTTTATCTTATACTTAGCGAACTAGATTCCACCGGACAAACAAGTTAATAGATTATCCAGGAACAGCGAAAACAAAAGAAGACTCATGAGACAACCTAGCTTCACACCCATTTTTGATTCAAACCAGTCTGACATGTTGACTTCATCCCATACTTCAATCGTATTATTTTCGTATTATTTCAACACTATTGTCCACCGTGAAATAATTCATTATATCTTTGCCGATTGGGGTTATTTCCCAAGAATAACTCACAAATTCTTATCCTACTAAAAAATTAAAAGATTTTTGGAGGTCACTAGGATAACTTTTCTCGGCTCAATCGAAAAGTTTTCTCCATCTGGATCTACTCTCCCAATATAAACTTAGTCTTCAGTACAGCCAATATCATTACATCACAGGTAACATTAATGGTCTTGTAAGTCGTTGAACACTAACAGGGCGAAGCACACCGTCGTCCGCTCTGATCTATCGACTATGTAGAAGCATATCGTGAATTGCTTAAAGGGCCTGCAGTATCTTATTGCGATCTTTTCAAAATGGTGGTCGTCCTTTAATTTCAGCATTAGATTGAAGACGGCATTTTCCAAAGTTTTTTCCGTAAGCACATTGATTGTGATGCAAAGGTCTTATTCTACAAACCTCAGTCTTAAATATCGAGCATATTCTTATTTAATGCCAGAACCAACATCTTTCATCAACTTAGCTTTCAAATGCGGCGTTTCTGACCTCCTTTGACAATTTTATTTACTTTTCAAACTTTGCAGTAAATTTTCCAATAATTATACAATATTATTAAGTCTAAAAACCATAAAAGCAAAAAGATAAGCCCTTCATTAAATAAATGTGTTAATATATATGCCTCAAGCTGTAGATTTTCTGTCGAAATCTTCCTTTGATGACTAACTCGTTAAACCACCACTAGTTTTTCAATGGAAGAATTACTTGCAAAGAGACCAAGTTCTGTACGTGTCTTAACAACCAAATGGAAAATGGACACCACGAACCCAAACTAAGTAAACAGTTGCTGATAAGTCACATGGTAGTCGTCAGCCTTTATATTTTAATGTTAAATACCATAGATCAACTATTTATTCTTATGTCGTCTTTATCTCAAACGATTAATCCTAAATTAAGAAGACAGTGCAGATCGGCTGTTGGTGGTGTATTAAGTCAAAAAGTAAATAACCGTAGACTTATGTTGTACCTAGTCCTGCCATAAGTTCTGTTACATAATTTTAGGTATATATTTTAATTCGTGCGGTTTTTTTTTTCAAAATTTGAACGTTTATTTAAGAAAAACATGTACAATAGTATTATTCAAAGTATTGCCCATCTGAAGGTATAGCTTTTTCCCATCTTTCTGGCAATTTGTGTATCCCATCCCAAAAGAACTGCGCCGGCTTGGCAGCCAAGAATGAATCAAGCCAATTTTTGATTTTCTGTTCTGTATCGACCGGAACAAATGGTAGTCAGAAGGGACAAGGTCTGGGCTATAAGGCGGGTGAGGTAAGACTTCCCATCCACTGTTTTCCAAATAGTTCTTAACCGGAATGGCAACGTGGGGCCGAGCGTTGTCATGATGAAAAATTATTGCCTCGTGTCGGGTCGCATATTCCGGGCGTTTTTCGGCTACTGCTCTCTTCAAAGATTAATTGTGTTCGGTAGCGTTGTCCATTGATGGTTTCACCCGGTTTTAGCAGCTCATAATACAGCACACCCATCTGATCCCACCAAATACAGAGCATTACCTTCGCGCCATGGATATTCTGCTTTGCCGTTGATTTGGGGTTGTCGTAATGGATCCATTTTTCATCACGAGTAACAATTCCATGCAAAAATGACTTCCTTTTGTGGCGTTCCAGCAGCATTTCGACGTCTCTCGGCTTGAGTTCTTGTGGAACCCAATTTCCTAGTTTTTGAATATATCCAGCTGCTTTTAAACGTTTGAAATGGCTGCTTGAGTGACACCCAAAGATTCTGCGAGCTCTTCTTGTATTTGGCAACAATTTTCATAGAGTAATGCTTTCAGTTCTTCATCTTCAAACTTTTTTGGCTGCCCAGAACGTTCATCGTCTTTCAAGCCAAAATCACCACTTTTAAATCGTGCAAACCACTTTTGGCACGTTCGCTCAGCTAGCGCATATTCACCATAAACTTCCACCAAAATACGATGACTTTCGGCATCAGTTTTCTTCATATTAAAGTAATGAAGAAGAACTCCCCGCAAAAACACTTTTTCAGGCACAAAGTTTGACATATTTGAGTGAAAAAAAAAATTATTGTTGTTTAAGCTTTAAATGAATGATATATACTGAAATTACGTACAATGACAGTAGCTTTCCAACGCATGTTCCAATGGAATAATAACAATGGAATAATGCAAGTTACGCCATCTCTTAGCAAACGAGTTAAGTTATAGACTGTTAACTTATTTTCAGAACACATGTACTGATCAGTGAAGAATACCAGTCAATTTGGTTTCAGTTTGCAAACTATTAACATAGAGTGGAGCGTTAAAAAAAAATCAAGTCGCGGTAATAGTGTTGCATAAGTGCGAAAAGAGTGTTGGCCCACTCAGAATATCGAGATTATTCGTTGATCAGGCTATTGCTCGCTTCGGCGGATTGTCTAGAGTAGAGGACAGGCCAAGAAGTGTCGTCCGCGCATCGTACGAATGCGGTAGTAGATAAATGCGTGAACGAATCCGGAGAAATCCCCTTAGAAAGCAGAACATCATGCCCAATTGGATATATAAACCAGATCCACGTCTAAGCTGATTCGGGATGATCTGCATATGAAAGCCTATTGTCGGTCCACGGGTCATTTTCTAACTCCTCTACTAAAAAAAAAAAATAGACTGGAGACAAGCAAATATGGCCATGAAAACATTCTGTTTACAGAGGGAAAAGTTTTCAACAAAGAAAATGACAAAATTTATGCCACTTCGTCTAAGGAAGTAGAAAAAGTTGTTCCAAGGGCTCAACGTAGATATTATCCCGCTTCCGTAATGGTTTGGTGGGGGGTCTCTCACCGTCGTGTCACATCCCTCCATTCCTGTGAAAAAGGCGTAAAAACTGGTGCAAAGGCTTACCAGGAAGATATGCTAGAGGGTATTGTGAAAGGTTTAACCAATACCCTTTTCTATGGATACAGATGGATCTTCCAACAGGACAGGAGTGGATTTATAACAGCAAAAGATTGGCCGACGGAGAGTCTAGATCTGAATCCACTGGATTATGGTTTGTGGTCAGAATTGGAGACCATTGCCTCCAAGACTCCCCACAGAAATTTGGACAGCCTTAAAATACCATTAACCAGAGCAGCGCCCACAATCACCATGGAAACCATACGTGCCGCTATAGCCCAATGGCTTGTTTTCATTCAAAAGGCAGTCAATTCGAGTAAATCTTTTTTTTTTTTAATAATTAATAGTTTGGTCTAATAAATGAAACAATTTTAGTTTTACTTATATTTGTGACTGAACTTATGGCAGGACTAGGTAGTATAGCTCTAAAAGATACCATTTACTAAATACGAATACCAACCATGTCCTGCATTGGTTTCTGTAGGTTGATTTGGTTCCATAGGAAAAACTTGGGTCTAATTCTTTACTCGACAACAAATATCTTTTGACAAAATTTCTCAAATAAATTTTCGCTTTCAAAACACCTTGATTATTAGATGGCTTGCATATGGGTTTTACAAATCTATCTGTTTAAAACTGTTACTAATGTATTTTCCTTTTTTTTAATTTGCAAAGGAGGAGTTAGATTTAAATCTAAAAGACAACCGCACTTGCATGTTCAACTTAATCTTATTTATGCAACGCAGTCCCGTAAAGCGTGCCATTCGTTTAATTTTTCCTGTGGATAACCACAGGTAAATTCCCTTAAACTATGTTAAATTATAGGATTTTTTTTAAATACAAACCATTCATTTCGCTTTAGCTATGTCTGTCATTCGTTTTATTAAGAAAAGTATAACCAACGATAGCTAAATGTGATTGTCACTTCAACTACATAAAAACTTTCAGAGTCAATTACCAAACCCCATTTTTAAATACTCCTACAAATGAGTTTTTGTATGATATATTTTATAAACAACATTCGACCTTCCATCAAATTTAATCACATGAGTATTATGAAAATAGCTTTTTGTCAAAAAGTATTCTAACCACAAATAAATCATCAAAAGTGAGCACAATTCTCATTTCAACCGAAAGTTTTAATTTATTAACTTTGTTTGTTAGTTAGATCTGTTAGTGTCTTGCTGGAAACAATGCTCACACTTCTCAAAGCCAACACCGCTCTTAAACATTCCAAAATGTTCAGTATTCGGAGTTAATCAAAACTTTTGATTCAATTTGAAATCGTTTTGTTGCTATAAACATCATTCCCTTCCAAAGTGTACTCCGTAATACTACTACAAAAAACATGGCTCACCCTGTCAGTATAGTAAGTATGGAGAAAAAAAAAAAAACTTTTAATTGTATTATTTATTCACAAACATTTTGACGTCCTGACAATCTGGGTAAGTCCATTTCTCAGATCCTTTGCTAAGCAAAACATACCGCTAGTCTACGTATTTAAACTAAAAAACTAGGAGACGATATAGTACATGTCCAGCTGCATTCGCGAAACTTTCAACTTAGTTCATTTTCATTCACTTTCTGCATCTGTTTAACTTTTTTTCCCAGAGACGAGGTTGTTTCTCTTTTTCTTTATATCTTGTTTTTCTATCCTTCTGCTGTGTCTTTTGTTGACGGCAAAGGATGCAAAGAGATTTCCTAGTGTAAAATCAAATACATAAAAGTTCCTTAATCAACTTAACAATGACGAAGAAGAACTTTAATGAAGTACATATTCAACTGCTCAACAGACGTCAGGATGAAGAGAGGACAGCCCAATTTTACTGTTGTATTTACATGAAATAATTTTGAATGTTACAATAAGGAAACGCAACACCGGCAGTGACAGCAACATCAGTACCATCACAGTATTGACAAAAAACATAAGAAGGACATGCTTTTGTTACGCTTCGATGTCATTGCTTCATTAAAAGGAACCAGCCATCAAGTTTGACATTATAGCCGCTTTAGAAAGGGAATTGGATATAGCAGTACTCGTTTATCCTTCTGTTGTTTTTGAGTATGGTTTCTGTCTTAAGAACCACGGGGTATGGCTATAATAATTGTAATAAATGTGAAAAGGGCAGCGCCAAGACGTTGAGATGTCATGCTGTCAAAAACAACATCATGCCACTCCTTTAGGACTTTTTGGAAGAAATATTTTTTTTTTTTATTCGGCGGAAAGTCAATTTCTTAATGAAAATCATCCAAATTACTTAAAAGTGAAATTCAAGGGAGAAACCGAGTCAACAGGAGTAGAAAAAGGAGCAAGTGATTGAATTATAGTCAAGAAGATGATGGGAAAGACGCTGATTTTGATAATATAAGATAAACAAAAGAACTAGAATTATAAGGGGCTACAGTGGAACTTACAAGTATGGAAGTAACCATTCCACCAAAACTGAGTGCATTTTAGACATTTATAGAAGGGAAAAAACCATAAAACATATACTGTGTGAGGAAGCTGTACTCGTATCTTTGCCAAAAATACTAAGACCTCTGAGGATATAACATACCAGTGACTCAAATACTGGCAATTTCCTTCAAAACAAATTATGAAAATATGCAAGATTTAACTAAGAAATGGCTACAATGAGCTCTTTCGAACAATCTTTAAATTTCGTTTCTTAACCTTAAGGCGATTTATTCCTTATGTGATACAATAAACGTGAAAATAATTTGTTGTCATTCGAAAATAGTTTCAGGCATATTTTCACCGCGACAGCCTTGTATAAAGCGCATTCTAGAGATCCAATTTTCAACCACTTTAATATTGGGGGATCAATTTGACAGCTGATTATTAATACATATTGAAAAATCTGTCATAGCGAAAAAAAAAAAAAAACAATCTGTATATGCAGACCCACTATACATATTGAAGACGATATGTCACAGGCTTTCGATATCATTTTTGTCGATTATTTGATCCCTGCTGTCATTTCAGTTAGCAGCGGAAGTTACAACTCTGAGTAAAAATGATAGTTGCGTTCGTTTTAAATAATTACTATTGCCCTTTCCTGTGCTCACCAAGTGATAAGATCAGATCGTGGCTCTTTTGTCTATAGAAAAAAAAAAACAAGAACCCTTTCAAATTTTTTGTTCTCAGGGTTTCATTCCCATGAAGTACGGTCTAGGTTCAGTTTATTTCCCGTCTAAACTTAGAATCTTAGAATCCTATATTCTTTAGATCGTTTAACTCATTGTAGAAGAAGGGTCCAAGGTTGAGTTTTCTTCTCTGGGAGAGAGCTGGACATGTACATAGAAGGAGGAGGATTGTCTCCTCTTGCTCCTCATGCATGCAGCATCTCGTTTGTAAAAGCGTTAAGACTTTTTTTGGCCAGATCTGTTTAGTCGCTACACATGTTGGCCCACCGGCTTATCTAAGGTCTGTTCTATTATTATCATCCAGCTTAAAAAATAACTTGCATGCAGCGATTGGTATACCTTTGCTACCACTTTTCGGTAGATAAGGTAGAATGATTCCAATTTTGTTGAGTTCTTTGATCTTACAATTCCCTGGAATGTTCTGTGGCCTGGCACTGAACAAAGGTGAAGGTGAAACTGCCCTGCCATCTCTGCCAGAGATGATCGGAGTTCAAGGGCGGTTTTAAAATTTAGTGAGACCGAGTCCAGAGACTTTATAGCGGCCTGACTATCCGAAAAGATGCGAATATCCTTTGCAGATATCACAATTTTTCTTCAGTCAGGACAGGGCTTCCTTAATCGCCAAAATTTCCGCCTGGACACGCTACAGTGATTTGGAAGACGGAAGGAGAGACTTCGATTTAACTTGTCTGAGAAAACTCCACCAACAACCAACCCTGCTATTGGTTTTAGATCCATCTGTATAGAAGTGGATAGACTTGTCCTCCATGAAAGCATCTTCCTCCCAAAAGGATCTAGAGGAAAAGCTCACATGATGGAATCGATGTTGTCTAAGTGGATTCCTAATGTATTAAGAATATTAAAGTGACCAAATAAATTATTTGTCTACTATATAGTCGCTTTAAGGCGAATAGCTGCAGTCTTGCCTGCTGAGGATGTCGATGGGTGTCAAGTGAAAAAGAATATCAAAGGCCCCCGAGAGAGTGGAGCGTAGATCTCTTCTAATGCATAGACATGCTGTTCTTTGGATTCGGCTTAGTTTTTTGCAGTTGACTGCAACATCTAAGGCCGTACATCAGACAACCACACCTTAGGTGATTACCGGTCTTCTGACCGAGATATATGGGCAGTGGGTTGTTCGAAGTTGAAGGCCCCATTTGTTTCTAATGGCTTTCTTGCAACAGAATAAAGCTACCGTAGCTTTCTTGACTCTTTCTTGAATGTTAGGTTTGCAGTTTAGTTTCCTATTAAAAATGAGACCCAGATATTTTGCTTCCACCCAATCCGCCCAACAGATTATTCTATTAAGATTTAGCTGAAGGAGTTTTTTGATGGTATTAGGATGCTTACCTGACACGGCTATAGCAACGTCGTCCGCATAGGAAATCACCCTGCTCCCTCCCGCTACCAAGTATATCAGGAGTTCATTTACCACTAAGCTCCAAAGCAGGGGAGAAATGACACCGCTCTATTGCGTGCCTCTACTAACACATCTTTTGGAAGAAGTCCCACTCAGTTTGAAGCTAATTATCCCGCTATTTAGCATAAAACTGATCAACTCCCCAAATGAGTCGTCTACCTGCAGATGTGATAGCGCAGTCGTGATGTGTCGACGTTGTTAAAGGCGCCCTCTATGTCTGGGAAAGCAACCATTGTTTACTCTCTATTTTTTGGTCGTTCTAGGGTTTTTAAAAGGAAAGATGATAGACTTATGGGTCTGAGGTCCTTTGGGACATCATGAGAGCATTTTCCGGCCTTGAGGATGAGAACTACATTATCTTCTTTCCATGACAGTGGAATGTGGATCAATTCTACACATCTCTTCATGATATTTTCTAACGTGGGCAAGATGATATCTAAGGACCTTTGTAGTTCGGCCGGTATTATACCGTCCAGACCGGCAGACTTGTATGGTTTGAAGCTATGCAGCGCCCAAAGCAGTTTGTCTCTTGTAGTCAGAATTTGGTTTACGGTTACAGTAGTCCTGTTTTGGTTAATGTTGGCCGCAAATGAAGAGCTACCTGTAAAGTGGGTGTCCAGTAGCAAGTTGAGTGAGTGACACCTTCGTCACTTGAGGGTCTCCAGGAGCCACCGTTTTTTTTTTTTTTTTTTTTAATTAGGCATCATAGGATATGTGAAGAGGATTTTTCTTAGCCGCGATGTCTCAGAGGTTTCTGTGATGAAATCACAGAATTATCACCCAGATTGACGCTTCGAAAAGGTCGTGGCAAACATCAAGTGATTTTACACTGCTTAGTTGCAAAAAGGGCTTGCAAATTAAAGTTACTCCGCGTACATCGAAAATTCTAACCATGGTAACGTGATACAATCAATTACTTTTGGTGTAGCCTCAGCGTCGGAGGTATACCAAAGCTATATGTCAAATCTATTGGATGGAATTGAAAATACTGAAGTCTCCATAGATGACATTCTTATTCACGGTAAAACGATAAATCATATAACAACACAGAAAATTAACAAATTAGGGTGTGCAAGCGGATCTAGATCTAAAGTGAATGCAATTAAGTCTTTAAAAGCACCACAAAACAATGTTGAATTGCAAAGAAATCACTTTTTTCATGTACTCCCGAATTGAATTTATGATCCAAATGAAGATGCCAAGTTACAATTAGATGCCAGAAATTCTTATATCGGAGAGTTTCTACATCAAGGTGACCAACCGATTGTCTATGCATCAAAATCATTGTCGTATCATTTGTACCCGCAAGTACAAAAAGAGGCCACAATACACTTTTGCTGTGAGAAGCTTCGTGAATACATAGTTGGAAAGCGGTTAATGGAAGAATCTGATCACAAACCACTTCAGATTATTTATAAAAAGCCTATACAATTTTCTCCAAATAGATTACAAAAAATAATGTTTCAATTAACCCAATGTAACGTAAAGGTCACATATTGAAAAGGTAAGGACATTTTCTTGGCCGATATACTCAGCAGATACAAAGTGTCGAATGATACCATCAAACGTTTTGCTGAGCAAACAGCAGCTAATTCCAAACTTCAACAACTGATTAATGTTTCTCAACATTGTAGGCCAAATTCTATACATAAAATTCGGGCAGAACATCGCAAATATTGGATTTTTCGTGAAGAGATCATATACGAAGACATGGTTTAATTCAAAGGTACGTTGTTGTACCTACAATATTACGATGAAATGATAGCGGAAATATTAAATATCAAAAACTAAATAACCTTTAATTTTAAGAAACATTCAATTACTTTCTTCGGAAATTGTAGCTTTAGATTTATTTTATTTAAATAAAAAAGAATTTCTTCTTATCATCGACAGCTACCCAGGGTTTTTCGATTTTGTTTCTTTGTCCAACTCATCATCCAATGAGTCAAACTTCAGGTCCAAGATATGCCCAATTAAATGGCTTCGCCGAACTATACGTTAAAATAACAAAAATGATGTGTCAAAGATGTCTTAGATATCTACATCGCGCTTTTTAACTACGGGAATACAGCTAAAAACAGTGAACTCATGTCCCCGAACCAACGCTTAATGAGCCGTTCTACAAGAACTCTCTTGCCAAACTCACAGAGATTTCCTTAAACCAAAAGTTGTTCCCAATGGGCATCAAAACATACAAAAGGCGAGACGAGACATCAAAAATTATTTGACAGATGAACCAAACCATCACCACCATCACCAGGTGATCAACAGGTGATAAAGTGCGTAATGCAGATAAATAACAGAGAATGGGTTTCTGGTGAAATAACTAAAACTGCTAATTCACCACTCTCATTCTTCGTAATATCTGATGACGGAAGGATCTTTCGAAGGGTCCACATTTTTCCGACAACAACAACGATTCCAATTCACAAAAAAGTTATTACGATTCCATCATCATCATCATCATCATCGTAGGTAACAGTCACCGGTGCAAATTGTCCTAAAGAAAAGCATTCAACATCAACTTTAACAAAACTATCGTCTAAATCAATTACTTCCCGTTACGGAAGGGTTGTTAAACCAGTCGATCCGTAAAAACTGCCTTAATCCCCACTTTAGGTATCGATTTATAATACATGCCTACGATGGCAGTCCCAGAAGTACCCGGCCTGACGAAGACATGGCGGTAATTGTTTGAAAATATCACAGTATTGGAAAGTACGCAGTTTGGCAGCCATCAATAGTGAACGTTGTCAGTGAATTTGTGAAAATGGAGAAAATTGGTCATCGTTATGTGATACCATACTTTTATTTGAAAGGCCTCAACCCAACCAATATAAAAGCTGTACTGAATTCTACTCTGGGTGAGTCTGCTCCTTCGTTTACAACGGTAAAATTTTGGGTTGCTAAGTTTAAACGAGGCCGTACGAGCTGCCAAGATGAGCATCGCAGTGGTCGACTAAATGACGTGACGACTCCAGAAATGGTGAAGAAAATCCACAAAGCGGTAGTGGATGATCGTCGACTGAAAGTGCGCGAGCCAGCAGACATTGTATGCATTTCAAAAAGTGTGGTACATCGCATATTATTTGAAAATTTTGACATGAAAAAGCTGTGTAGAAGATGGGTGCCGCGTTTGCTCACACTCGAGCAAAAACAGTGTCGTGAAGATGTTTCAATTGAGTGTTTAGCGAAGTTTCACAGCAACAAAGCAGAATCTCTGCGTCATTTCATAACAACGGATGAAACATGGGTAAGTCACTTTACACCCGAGACAAAAGAACAATCAAAACATTGGATTCAAATGGAAGAACCGGCTCTAAAGAAGACGAACACCGTTTCATCTGCAGGCAAAGTCATTCAAGCTATGAAAAAAGTGTTGTTTCATCAAGACAATGCACCAGCTCACAAATCCGTTATTGCAATGGATAAAATTAGAGAATTTAAGTTTGAATTGCTACCTCATGCACTCTATTCGCCAGATTTAGCCCCCTCGGATTATTTTCTGTTCGCAAACTTGAAAAAATGGCTCAGTGGTTGAGCCAACAACCGTTGTTGTTTATTTTCAAATGAGCATTGTTTTGTACTTGTGAAATGTCAAATAAAGAAATACCATATATTTTAAATAATATTTTTAATAATATTTAATATTTTTTGACAGATCACGCGTGACTCCACACCACAACAGCGTCTCCAAATTATTCAGCTGTATTACGAAAATCAGCTTTCTGTAAGAAATATTTATCGTGCGATTTGAGGAACTTACAGTGCCCATAATCGACCTACTGAAACCACTATTTCCAATACCATTCGCAAATTTGAGTCCCAGTTTACATAAGTGGATGATACTTGACCGGTTTGATCACATCCAGAACGTAGTGAAGAGACTATAGTAGCTGTAGCTGAGAGTGCACGAGAAGACCGTGACGAATCGATTCGTCGTCGTTCTCAGCAGCTTGGCTTGGCGTATTCGACAACTTGGCGTATTTTACGTGAGGATCTCGGCCTAAAAGCGTACAAAATTCAACTTGTGCAAGAATTGAAGCCAGGCGACTTGAATTTGAGTCATATTTTCAGTGAATGGGCTCTGGAAAAACTCAATGAAAATCCGGTGTTTTATCGTGAAATTTTGTTCAGTGATGAAACCCATTTCTGGCTTAATGGATACTTTAATAAACAAAATTGCCGTAATTGGATTGATGAGCAACCCGAAGAGTACCAAGAGCTATCATTACATCCATTAAAACAACGGTATGATGTGGTTTATGAGCTGGTGGAATCATTGGTCTATATTTCTTCAAAGATGAGGCAAATCAGAATGCTACCGTCAATGGCAATCGTTATTGTGCCATGTTAACTGACTATGTGCTTCCTGAAATTCAAGCACATGGTCTCGGTGAGCTCTGGTTTCAACAAGACGGCGCTACGTGCCGTTGAGAAATCATTTTGATGAGCACTAAATTTCACGTTTTGCTATGGTAAATTGGCCGCCTAGATCGTGCGATATCACACCTTTGGACTATTTTTTCTAGGGATATGTAAAGTCTCAGGTCTTCAGGCCAGACGTAGTCGTGGCCAACATTTACATGATATTATAGGGTTTTCCAATAAGGATTGACAACTTTGAATTTAATTTGTGAACGCACTCTTTCACTAATCATCAAACTGTCACTGTTAATTTATTCAGTAAAACATTTTGAAACATTTTCACTATGGTAAAGTATAAATAAAAATTTTCTACAGATATTCGGAGTCGGTGACTGCAACTTTAAGAGCGTTAACTCCAATTTTCGGTCGTAATTCTCGACTTAGTAGACAGGCAATAACAAGTTTAGTGCAAAAATTTGAGTCTACATATTCGTTGTGTGATGTTGCCGTATCAGTGAGACAACGGGTTGGTCGAAGTGTCGAAAATATCGCTGCCGTTCAGACGTCCGTAGCAAACGATCCAAATCAGTCAATTCCACAGCGTTCTCAAGAATTGCGCATCGCTCAGACCACGTTATGGCGTATTTTGCGTAAGGATCTTTGTTTACACCCATACAAGATCAAGCTGACTCAAGAATTGAAGCCGATGAGCCATTTGAAGCGACGTACGTTCTCCGAAGATGAGCCAAGATGATGAATTTTATCGCAAAATCATCTTCAGTGATGAAGCTCGTTTTGGCTCAATGGGTTCGTCAATAAGCAAAATATGCGTTATTGGTCAGGTGAAAACCCACATGTGCTTCATGAATTACCACTTCAACCACAAAAAGTAACTGTTTGGAAGAGCTCATAGCCAACACTGAACGGGAAATAGCGGCCGTTTCGGCCGAAATGTGTGGCCGAGTCGTTAAAAATTGGGTCCAACGAATCGACCGCTGCAAACGTGCCCGCGGTGGACATATGAACGAAGTCGAGTTCCATTCATAAATGGTTCGATTGTACTTCAAGCCAATAATAAAGTTTTTGAAATATCTCAAATGATTTGCCTTTTATTTAAAAAAAAAGTTGTCAAGTCGTTATTAGAAAATCCTATAGTAAGGCAGCAATCATGGTTAAACTTCACCAGTGATACTCTAATTTAAAGTTCTACCATATGCATAGCAATCAAAGTAGATTTTTATTACTTTTGAACTTCTGATTTTGTGACGAATGGCATAAATGTTGAAAAATATAACGAAGCAAAAATCCATCCCCACATTACTATGAGGTTACTATTTTCCGACCTTTTTAGTTATCTGTACTGTATGGGAAAACCCTTAAAGCAACGTACACTGTATCGGTAAGAAAAAAGTAAATACAAAAATTTACCACAAAATAGTAACAACTTCAATCACTTATTTCGAGACCGATGTTCTTCAACAAAAATATCACGAAATGATAAGAAAAATAAGTAGTTTAAACTTTTTTCGAAAATGTGTTTAAAAAACTATCTCATTAAGATAAAAAATCTCAAATAAAAATAATAAAAAAAACTAAATAAATAAAAACAAGAACCCAATTTCCTAAGTCTGGAACTTCTCTTTAAATCGCTTTACTCCAATCTTTCAAATCCCCTACACTTGTTAAAAACAGATTAAAAAAAAAAAAAAAAAACAGCGAAATAAATATTTTACGATTACGCTCGTCGTAAAAATTAAAATAAAATTGTCGACCCATTAAAATTTTAGAGAAAATAAATGTACGAATCACACGCTACTTTACGAGTGTATCTCCGGTTACTGATGGTGTTTCCATACTGTTCCCGGTCTTTTGAGTGGTCCTTAAACTACCTACCCATGTATAGTGAAATATTAAAATTATATGGATTTAATTTTTGTTTTATGAAACACATTATGTGTATATGTATGTACAAGTATTCATAAGGTTAATGTTTGTCGTTTTTACGATGCACTCTGCCTCAGAAAATTAACTTTGAGTGACAACATTGTTTATGTATGGTACCTGTAAGTAAAAGTTTGGCACGCATCCTTTTGCTTATAAAATGTTTTCATAATTTGCTGTTCCGGCGATCAAACAGCTGGAAATAAACTCATGAGTACAAATTTTATAAGATTTGAGCACATAAATGCATTTCTGATGATGAATGTTAGCGAGGTTTGGTCGAACTTAAACATGACTTAGGGAATGTTACGACCGTTTTGAATGAAAGAAAATAAGACCCTCCATTTCATAACTATATCACCATCTCTGTGTTTGCTATTTCTTGAGTTTAACGTATTTTTTGTAAGCAACTGTTTTAAGCTAAAAAACTTTAAACAATTTTATGAAAAGTCGAAAAGTTTCCTTTTCCTTATCATTGCTAAGAGAAATGTTTTCTCTATTTTTCATAACTATATCACCACTTCAGTTTTAATTTGATCCAATTTACATACATTTTAAATGGTCAGTAATTAGTGGAACCTCCTTTGTTTTCCACTAACGCGAAAATTCTATTTGGCATACTGTCAATTAAGTTTTTCAACACATCCTGCGGGATTGTGTCCCAAGAAAAACTTATTGCTTGCTTTAGGTCAGCCACGCTGTTAACCTGTTTACTACCATTGTACCCCTTTGGGTACTAAATATTCATATATAGGTTGATTTATAGTGAGGTTTGATTTATAATGTAAAATAAAACACATAAATTTGAAAGTGAACTTAAATTTTTTACAATATTATCGGTTAAAAGAACAATTCATGGTATTTACTTTTTGAAAATATAGGGTTTTCTAATAACGACTTGACAACTTTTTTTGAGCTCGTCGGCGTGTTGGCATAAACCAATGACTTAAAGTAGCCCCACAGAAAATAATCAAGCGTCGTTAAATCGCACGAACGAAGCGCCACGTCTTGAAATAAGACGCTCACCATACTTACTCTTCAATAAATCGCTTGTGGTACCATCCTGTCGAAACCACATGTCGTCCAAGTCCATATCTTCCAATTCGGGCCAAAAATAATCGGTGATTATGGCGGGATAACGCTGTCCATTCACAGTAACGTGACGATCGTTATCGTCGACGAAAAAATATGGCCCAATAACGCCGCCGGCATGCAAACCGCACCAAACAGTTACTTTTTGTGGATAAAGTTGTAATTCATGAAGCACATGTGGTTTTCACCTGACCAATAACGCATATTTTGCTTATTGACGAACCCATTAAGCCAAAAACGAGCCTCATCACTGAAGATGATTTTGCGATGAAATTCATCATCTTGGCGCATCTTCATAGAACGTCCGTCGTTTCAAATGGTCCATCGGCTTCAATTCTTGAGTCAGCTTGATCTTGAATGGATATAAACCAAGATCTTTACGCAAAATACGCCATAACGTGGTCTGAGCGATGCGCAATTCTTGAGAACGCCGTGGAATTGACTGATTTGGATCGTTTGCTACGGACGTCTGAACGTCAGCGATATTTTCGACACTTCGACCAACCTGTTGTCTCATTGACACGGCAACATCACACAACGAATATGTAGACTCAAATTTTTGCACTAAACTTGTTATTGCCTGTCTACTAGGGCTAGAATTACGACCGAAAATTGGAGTTAACGCTCTTAAAGTTGCAGTCACCGACCGCAAACGTTGCTCGTTAGTGTACTTTACCATGATAAAAATGTTGAGTTTACTAAATAAATTAACAGTGACAGTTTGATGATTAGTGAAAGAGTGCGTTCACAAATTAAATTCAAAGTTATCAAGTCCCTATTGGAAAACCCTATACTTACCAATATTCTAAAATATAACAATTAATCAATTAAGTACATTTCTAGACATACAGTGTTAGTCAATTATTCACAAATCCATATCTCTTCCTTTCTTGCATGGAAGGACTCTAAGAAAATATTTGATTATGCCTACATTTTACAATATTAGTAAAACCATTATTTATTTATTTCTCCGGTTCGCCGAAGTCGAAGAGAGCTCAACCAACTTGGAGCGTGTAAATGGTAGCAATTGACCTAAGACCGCGCTATCTAGAATTTCATCCTTCACGATACGCGTTTAATAAAACTAAAACTTCACTCTCGATTCCCATTTCTGTGAGAATTCAGGTGATCAGTATTCCAAGCTACTTATCTTTGGTAAATATTGTCGTCAATCTGCTCGATTGAGTCAAACCAATGTAGTAAACGCTTACGTTTATTTTTTTTTTTTTTTTCTTCCATTCACCTTACCTATATGTGAGTTGAACAAATCTACGACTTTTTTTTTTTTCAATGCCTTTCTCACCATCTTGCTAGTCCTTGTTTCGTGATGTCTGGCCTTGCTTGTTTGCGGAGATCAAAGCTCATATGATATGGACATGAGTATAAGCATACTCAAAGCTTTCAAATCGAGCACGAATACCATGCGTTAAGCAATACATTTTTTCGACCATGAGACCTACATTGTTTAGCCTATGCTACGACAATCGGAATCGAATTCATTTCACCATAGGTCACGTTTACTAACATAATTATTCTTCATCTTTTGACAATTCTTTAATTTTTTTACTTTTTCGTTTCCTGCGGTATCTTTATGTTTTTGTATTTCTTCATTTACATATATCGAAATATAGAAAACAAAAGGTAAATCGGCTTAGCCGAATTAAAATGAAATAACTAAAGATGAGCTGCTTTAGACTATGAAACTATGAAAAGTTGCTCTTGCAGAAACAATGATCGGAAATCTTACCAGAAGATAACAAGAACATGGCAAGGACACAAATACTGAAAGGGAGAATGCAGAGGTACGGAGTAGAGTCAAAGTTTTTGTTAAACGCCTGTGATACATTACGAGTCATACGAGGTGTGTACAAAAAGGAAGGTGACCTTTGAAATTTCGCATGCAACGTACATACATTAGATTAACGATTTTTTGTTTTGTTGTTTTTGTGTTGGGGCACATATCCCAAAACTATTTTGTTAGCATACGGTGAGTCGACTCTAAGTAAAAAAATGATTACAAGTGGTACAAGCTCTTCCAATAAGATGCCAATGGCTAACCACGCCCTGGACGTCGCAGAATATTAACAAAAGATGATAACGTCGAAGCAAAATTGCAATTTTTTCGGATGTTTTGGACATGAGATGTGTGTCAGCGAAGCTTGTTCCGAAATTCCTTAATTTTGATCAGGAGAACCGTTGCATGAGCATTGCTCAGGAGCTGTTGAATGCAGTCAATGATTATCCTGATCTGCTCAAAAGAGTCATAAATGGTGACGAATCATGGGTATATGGTTATGACATCGAAACCAAATCCCAATAGTCCCAATGGAAGCACCCAGGAGAGCAAAGACCGTAAAAAGCCCGCCAAGTTCGATCAAATGTCAAAGTTTCGATTTTTTTTTTTTTTTTTTGATTACCATGGCGTAGTGCATCAGGAGTTTTTACCTTAAGATCGTACGGTCAATAAGGAGTATTACCTTGAAGTAATGAACGATTTGCGAGAAGCAATACAAAAAAAAAGAAAACGTCCGGAATTGTGGAGAAACAATTTGTGGCTTTTGCACCACGGTAATGCACCTGCTCATTCATCGTTGCTTGTGAGAAAATCATGCCGCCTTAGCTGCCATATTCATAGGATTTGGCCCCATGCGACTTTTCCTGTTTCCAAAACAGAAGAGACCTATGAAAGGACAGAGATTTGCAACGATTGAGAAAATAAAAACGGCATCGCTATACCAAAAAGTTATTATAAAAAGTTCTTCGAGGATTTCAAAAAACGTTAATCCAAGTGTATAATATCTGAGAAGGATTACTTTGAAGTGAACAATATATAAATAAAAATAAATAATTTTTTTTTTAATATAAAGTCACTTTACTTTTTGACCACACCTCGTATAACGAGATTGAAGATCGATAGTGATAAGAAATTTGGATAGCGAATGGAATCTCTGTATCGTTTCCCAGATTCCTAAGATAGGCAAAAAACCTTTGCAGAAAATAGAATGTTTCTTATCAATACAATTTAGGTTTAAATATCGTTCGACTATGCAGGGTGTCAGTTGAGAAGGAACAATATTTCCAAAGTCTGTAAAACTTAAAATGTCACCGAAAAATAATTAAAAGTAAATGAAAAAACAGTTGGTTGCTTTTTTTTGAGTGAGAGAGATAACTGTCAAATCACCATAGGAAAACTCACGCCCCAATAACGCTTGCGTGTTGTTGAAATTTACTTTCAAAAATCGAGGTTTGTTTTCCAACCTTATAGACCGCTTCGGACGATTTTCGCTACACTTGATTTTAGGTCTAGGAATTCTGTTCAACTACACTTCGGTTCTTGTTTTTTCAAAAACACCAAGTCGCAGCTCTCGTTACAGTCAATGAAGATCATTACCAAATCAAGCTCGACGAAAATTTCTTTCAAAACATGAGTGACATTGATTCGGGTACGATGCGATAGTAAATTGTGAGTTTGACTTAAGCAAAATCATTGAAAGCATTATCCGAGCTTTGGCGTTTGAGTATCTACAAGATTTCAGCAGTTCATGCTGTCTATGTCTAACTATATGTGGATTTATTGAAATTTCAATTTACCAAATGGCACACTTTTACTTTTGTGTGTGTTTAATTTGAACTTTAAGTTCTCATGTCCGAAAAAAAGCAAGGTCCAAAAACAAAGGGACAGAATTCATCAAGTTAGACGGCTAGGACCTACCGCCCCGAAAGGAATTCGAATCCATCCCGGAGCGAAAATGCACTTAAATGGTTTCCTCAACGAAATTGGTATGCCCAACTGAAGGCGGTTACCACATGACTACGCTAAACAGAGAGAGCCATCGTGGACTATAAGTTTACCTTAAGGAAAAGAAAAAGAAGCCTGTATACAGCAATACCTGGTTTAACGATGGTTACTTATTCTCTATGACTTAAAGCAAAATACTGTAGATCTATTGTATTGACACCAGAAAAAGATAGGTTGAAATTTTGTATATGTATCATACTTTCTATGACCTTCATGTTAACATGGCACAGTCTTCGATTGATACGTTCTTTGTTTAAAGAGGGTTAAAAGTTTGAAGTGTATCTTCGGCATTAGATAGGTTATTTAGCAAGCAAAATCGGTACTTCAGTAACGCCTATGTTTATAATATTTTATTTAAAGAGCCTTGGCTAAGGAATACCAATGACCAAGTACCTAACTAGTAAATGATAAAAAATATCTGCTACTATGCCACACAGAATTCGGAATTCATCTCTAAGTCAGCCAAGCATACTACTAATCCATGTAAGACAATTGGCATACTATTCCTTGTCCATGACAAAAGCCTTCCTTCCGGTTTATCTTTCTTCCCAAAATTTGGAAGACTAATTTAGGATCCTTTAAATGTGGATAAGGAAAAGCGGAGAATCTTGTATATGTTAAATCAATGTGATAATAATTAGCTCAGTTTGGTCTGGTAAACACTGAAACAACAGTTATTTATTTGGTTAGCTTACCTTATAGCTTAACTTTGAAAAGATGAACTTATAATTCTTATTTCAAAGCCTTACAAAAGCTGTGCACGTGGCAGACTTAAGCTATTTTCTTCTTAAAATACATAAAGAAAATCCTTCTACATTAATTTTTCCTCACTGCCACTCAAATCCACACTACGGACCAGCAATAAGGCACCTTCCGGAATCTGATCTTCCTCCCCAGACTGTAAAGGAAAAAAAAAACCTTGAGCTTTAACATGAAAGTACAACGAAATACTCGTCGTTTTCCACCGAGAGGACAATATGTCTACTACCATCTCCTGTTTCGTTATTCCTTTTTTTTTTATTGTTATTATCCCTCTTTCTCGATTTGTACTGAAGTAAAAAAAAACCACGTCTTATATATCATATATATGTGTATATAATTTTTTTTTTTTTTTTTATGCAATGACACAAAACGAATAACACAAAGATGCAGATAAAATATGATGATGGTAAGCTCACTACAACAAGGGGGATGACATCACAGAACTCCCACCATCCGGCAGGAGCATGCTTTCAAATTATGGGGGCTATTTGTGGAACAATGTTTTTGGGCTATAAAACTGCGGTTATCAGATACCAGCCTCCCATTTAGACGTACTCTAAATTACCTGGTGAATCGAATAAGAAATTAGGAACCCTCCTCCACACCACCGGAGTTAATTCCTTTGGCACCACTATCAGCAACAGCTTTCATCCTTACCTAGTAATTAGAAGTGGCTGCGAGAAAATTTATCGTTTTTCGCACTTTTGCTACTCTACCAGGATGATTCTGACGCTATGTAGCTGTCAAGGAGGAGAACAGATACGAATATCTTGGAAAAGCGTCCTTCGACAAAAAAGAGGGACATGAACTAAGATTTTCAACCCTTAAGAGATGTCGTCATCCGCTGGAGAGGGTAGAATTTCTGTGGCAATCATTAGTTCAATTGAATTTAATCAGCTTTCTTACTGTAGTAATTGAGGGAAAATGGAGGAGAATTAGTCTTAGTCAGGACTTGGGTGTAAATTCTTCTTCTTACCGCTCAACCTCCCTCGACAGTAATTGAAATAATGAAATAAAAATTTAAATTAGGTTTGGATTACTTTTCAGTTGGAAAAGTTTTCAAAACGCGTGGTGCTTAATTACAGATGAAGTTTACTATTGCTATCAATGCGAATGCACGAAGGCCAACTTCCTTTTGTTTGTTTTGTTAACGGAAAAGGCCAAGGACTGGAAGTGTTTAAGGTTATTCAAAACTTGAGCTTCGATAGTTCGTGTGAAACCATTTTATGACACCTTATAACCTTGTTAAGAGTACGTGCACGTTTTTCTTTTAGAACTTATATCTACATAAAGTTCTACTGCAATGTCATGTGCTCAATTGCCTGGATATGTTTCTTTTCTACGGAGGTGGTTGCAACGTGTTTGTTATTGAAGTGTATTTTTCGAAGGGTCTAAAGAAACTTGGTTGTTATAACGCGTAATGCCTGTTGTAGGGAAAAACAAAGATTAATAGAGGAAGACAATAAGGATATTTAATATAAAATACATTGCCAGTTAAAGTCTACCAATTTCACTCACTGATTTCTTAAATTCGTTTACTTTAACCATATCTAGAGCTCAGTAACATTCGCAAAAATAGAAGAAGTACTGAAGTACATCTTTAATACAGTTTTGGGTGATACGGGCTGCTTTTTGGGCTACGTTTTACGTTGACGCGGACATATTCGCTTATTAGGGTTTATACCACCGAGTAACATAACATGTCTCAAAGAAATTGGAGATTCATGCCATGTACACATTCCAATGTTATAGATGCGAGACCCTCATGTTAAATGTGCAAACATTCAAAGCTGTAAACAAGCACTGTGTATATATAGAAAAAGCTCTAGATCGTTCAGAAGAAGAGATTCAACGTTGAACTCTGAGCAAATATAGATTAACCAGAGTTACAAGAGAGCCTGGCTAAGAAACTCTCAGTTGTGCATTCACCGCCTACAGACGCTTCCAATGAGTGGATTAATTTTTCGAGATCATTAAAGAAATAGTCATGTCCACCATCACTAGCATAGGACCAGATCCATCCAACTGCAAAGATGACAGAAATCGCACTCATTTAAACGCTTGAGGTCCGCTGGGAGCAACGAGAAAAGAATATCGAGTCAAAAGACGAGAGGAGAAAAAAACATCTGGTGCCGTCTTCCATAGGGCTGAAGGTGTCGTACAGATTCTGGTATTGATGTAGACTTGCAGAAAAGAAATGTTGTTACATCTACCGAGATCATACATTACCGCACTGAATAATTGAAAGTTTCTTCTAATTTTCGTTGGTATAGGAACTCGAGAGTACAGTAGACGACATATTAGTATCTAATGAGAGGTAGAATTAAGGTTTTTTACTAACTTTCACAGAGTTTTAATTGGTATAAGGTTCCCAGTTAGCATCAGTTTCCGAGGACATGTGTATATCTGACCAATGACTGCGTTAGTATGATTATAACTAGACAAGTAACGATATATGTACATCTACAAATCCGAGACTAACACAAACCCTACAAATTCTATTTTACTGTCTGCAAGACAATTACCGGCACGAATACGATAACTTTGGCGCCAAAAATTGATAACGATTTTTTGTAGAGTGGTCAAAAACAAGTATTTTTTACTACGGGAGAAGGGATCTATCTGGCTCCGGAGGTAGGAGCAATTTAAAAAAAAATTACTTAAATTGAAAACGAAAAACCACGGCAACACTTACAATACAAAACTTTAGTTTTCTGGAAGCCAGAAACCTGTTCTTTTATCTTCTGCTTCAACCTACTTATTTGTGCTAATAACACATGGACTGTTTGTAAGAGAGGGCACCACTTGAATTAAATCCATACCATTCAGTTAGTACCAACTTTCAAAAGAAGCAAGTGAATATGAGTGAAGCAACTTTTGTTTTTGTGAAAAAAATGGATTCAAAGCAATTTCGTGTGGTGATTTATCATTGCTTTTTGATGGGAAAAAATGCAGCCGTTACAAAGAAATGGCTTGATAAGTGTTACCCGGACTCTGCACCAGCCGAACGAACCATTCGCAAGTGGATTGAAAAATTAAAAAGTATTCATACAAGTAGGGAAAATGGACGCCCAAAAGAGGCTGTTTCAGATAAAAACATCAAAAAAGTCCACAAAATGATTACGAATGACCGTAAAGTGAAGTTGATCGAGATAGCTGAGGCTTTGAAGATATCAAAAGAGCGTGTTGGATATATCATACACGAATATTTGGACATGCGAAAGCTCTGTTCAAAGTGGGTGCCGCGTTTGCTCACAGTCGACCAAAAACAACAACGTGTTGATGATTCAGAGGAGTGTTTAAAGCTGTTCAACCGCAATAAAGCCGAATTTTTGCGTCGGTATGTAACAATGGATGAAACTTGGCTCCATCACTTTACACCAGAGTCAAGTCGGCAGTCAGCTGAGTGGCGAGAAGGCGACGAGCCTCGTCCGAAACGACCAAAAACTCAACAGTCGGCTGGCAAGGTTATGGCATCCGTATTTTGGGATACACATGGAATTATTTTCATCGACTATCTCCAAAAGGGGCAGACTATCAACAGTGACTATTACATTGCGCTGTTGGAGCGCAATCGCAGAAAAACGGCCGCATTTGAAGAAAAAGAAAGTGCTGTTTCATCAAGACAATGCACCGTGTCACAAGACGATGAAAACGATGGCAAAATTGAATGAATTCGGCTACGAATTGCCGAAACAGAGGCCTATTTTGAGGCTAAACCGAAGTCGTACTACAAAACTGGTATCGAAAGATTGAAAAATCGTTTCAATCAGTGTATCGCCCTCGAGGGCAACTATATTGACAAATAAAGTTGAATTTTGCTAACATTTTGTATTTTACTATAAAAACGACACTGACTTTTCAGCCCAGGTTGTATACTTGCAACCTCAAAATTTATCAAAAAAAAAGAAATAAAAAACGTTACCTAATTGTGAAATTATTGATGCCCCTATAAATTCTTAATCAAACACTGAAAACTAAATGGTTTTATGTCTTCTAGTTTATAAAAAAATTGAAAATTAAGAAAACTACTTTGTTTTTCAATTTTTATTTTGTTGGTATTTATGTAAGTTTGCAAAAAAAAAATTAAAGTACTCATAATAACGAGTTCAAGGATATCCCATTTGGTTCCACACACGCATAAATTTGAAAGATGTTATTTTCAATAGGAGTCAAAATAGGGCAGCGTTAAATCTCAAATCTCAAAATCTTTGTCTATCGGCGGGGATGTATTTCCGAGAATACGATTTTTTTTCCTAAAGTATATCAAGGAATATACACTCACATTACACATTATTCGAAACACTGTATGTTAAATTGCGGACACCACCTGCGAAAAGGCTTCCCTTACCTGCATCGTCACTTTAGATTGATATCGAAGACTGCAAGCTACAGATTCGGCATAGTCATTTATTTCAACAGAATTCCTCTCATCGTTTAAGCTAGATAGCCGTTTCTTCATTTCTTCTAAAAAACATTTGTCACAGTTAAATATTCGGAAAACTTATTACTCCACTCTCAGTCTTGTTTTTGTTTGGTGTTTTTTTTTTTTTCAAAATTGTTTTCTCGCATGTCGCTCGCGACCTTTTTCTCATTTTCGACAAACAATCTGAAAATTTTTTTGGCTTTCAAGTGATCACTACGTCACTGATAGCATGTTGGCAGCATAATACTTTTCTTTATTTTGTCATTAGAATTAACATGAGATTCCATCGTCTGGAGTTTTAGCATTCTATTATAATTACAATTACAAGATATGAAATGTATCATTTCACATGATGTGCGGAACTACTCATATAAGCTATTGCCTAAACAGTTATCAGTCAACCGATACTTATCTGATGCTGTATGCTTATCAATCTGACTTTCAGGTGTACTCTAAATGCATTCCTAAGCCGTACAACTCGATTATGGAATGCCCTTCCGTGCACTTTATTCCCTAGCCATTATAACATTCAGGCATTTAAAACCAACGAACATCAGTATATTACATCTCTTTCTTTCCCCCCTAATTTGTCTTTGCCCGTACTCTATGCGATTTAACCTTCATCTCATTCTCAAAAAAAAAATACGTTCTCTACATTCGTGTCTAGATTTCTACACATATGGAATTTTAATGTATTTTCTAAATTCTTTTTTAAACTAAACCGAAAAATTGCTTTAATATAATTTCTTTCTAAAATAACAAGAGAATGTAGGTAGGTTCAAATTAATTTTTGTTGAATGCATTTTACACATACATTTCGATTATGTTGATTTTTACATGCAACTTTTGTGCAAAAACAACAAATCGTCTCATAGACATTATTTTTTTTGGCGGATTTTTCTTCATAGCAAACGTGACATCTTGCTCTGCCTTTAATTTGTGGTGGAACGCTTCTTGACCGTTTTGGTGGATTTGTTGAAGTTGATGCAGAAACATCCTCTAAAGGTGACTGGTGAACTTTCTTCCAAAACAGTTGCAAGCAATAAAGCAGACGACGCTGATCTTGGCTTCGCACTTCTAGCTTCCATAAGTGGTTTTGCAAGGGATATTCCAAGTTCACGTAAAAAATATCTTCTTACTGTTGTTTTTTGTGTTGCTTGTAAAATTCGGATTCACTTCTTTAAAAATAATTAATGCATTCAATGTAGAAATGTCAATAATGTTTGCAAATACAGCCATTGGCCATCTGTTAGATTTTCTTTTACAGTTGTAACAAGTGAGCATTTTGTCAACCGTATTGAATGAAAAAAAAAAACATTAGAGGGTCTTGAAATTTCAAAAAGTAGTATATGAACAAACCTTTTGTTTTATCAGTCGATGCGATTTCAATTGAATTATGCAAAGTACTTTGCAACACGGTACACTTAGTTTTCCGTCCAATGTACGAAACAAGTGCTGTGTTTTCGGTAAATGCATGAAATGTATGAAATGATTCATACAACGATCTGTTTTTGAACTTAAGAAGCTTTGGTGGGATGCTTCTTTTATTTTTTCTCATCATGCCAACCATTGTAATGTCCTTTGACAACAATTTTTGCCCAAGCTCATATGAGGAAAAGAAGTTATCCATTGTTATGTTGTGACCTTTCAAGCCATCAATGAGATCCAAAACTACTCGTTCGCCTTGTCTTTTTTCACTCGAACTGGCTCCAATCGCCTTTCCCAAATATGGCTGGATTTTCCAAACATAGCAGGTATAAGAACAAACCAGCAACCAGAATTCTAGTCCGTATTTTACTGGTTTTGATGGCATATATTGACGAAATTTACATCTTCCACGAAAACCAAGTAATTGCTCGTCAACTGTTACACATTCATGTGGATTATAGTGGTCACTCAATAAATTGGACCATTTATCAAATATATCCCGAATCGGTGCAAATTTATCTGTAGATCGTTGCTGTCTTCTTTTAATGACATCATCAAAACGAATAACTCGATTCAAATACTCAAATGTTTTCTTCGACATATGTAATTGCCCTAAACACCGGACGACCGTTAATATCATCAAACAATTCAATTGTAGTTTCGTTTTTCGATCTAAAAGTAAAAAAGTCAAGAATCAGTTGCAATAAGAAAGAAAGCAACTACGACTTACCTATAAACACCAGCTAAAATCAAAACACCAATATATGCTTGCAACATATTCGAATCGATTTGTTTGAAATCCTTACCATATGTTGCTGGTGCATACGCATTTGAATGCTTCAAAATGGTATTTTCAATTTGTAGTGGGAAGAAAACCAAAAAAGCATCTTTGATGCCATTAACACGAGCTTTGGCATATCTTGTTGTTCCAGGATGAAGAGAAATTATATTTTCATTCCGCAATCTACCATTTTGATGCTGAAAGCAGTGGATTCACATTTTCAACTTCAGTAATTGATTCGTTGGTTTCATTTGAGCTACTCGCTTGCTTTTCGTCAGAATCGCTATCGTCTGAATATAAGTTATCGTCATCATTAATATTCCCTTCTGGCACAAATTCGTCATCACTGTCTCCAGAAACATCACTGATATCGCCATCGCCTTCATTCAAAAATGCAAAAATACCAACGATATTCACTTGCTAAAACACTTTTTATTAGGTGGAGTGAAAAGTAACCTCTTTGACAGCCAGAATGAGCTGCTACTGCAAAAAAGATTATGGTGCCTTGAAGTCCGTTCATATTTAGACGGACATGCCAAATTTCAGTGCGATACTACCTTTAGTTTTGTTTTGACAGCTGATTTTTGTTGACGTGTTTGGCATCATGTTGAGTATGAACAAATACGATTTTCGTTCTCTCATAAAACATTATTTTTTGAGTGGCAAAACGGTAAATGAAACAAAAGAAAAGTTGGATAAACATTATGGGGCTAATTCTCCGTCAGATTACACCGTTAAACATTGGTTTCGAGAGATTCGTGGTGGCCACAACCCCACTACCGATCAAGTGAAGAACTCACAAGTGAACAGTGGAGACACAATCTTTCAAAAGTCTGAAAGAATCGGTGCGTTTGCTAGTACCGCAACGAAAGCTACCAAACCAAGTATATGAAGCCAAAAAGAGGAGGACATACAAGATCGATAAATTGGATAGAACATTACAATCAGCAGCTATAATTTTGAGGTAGTAAAGGAGTTTGCCTACATTGACTCTGCTATAAATTCTGTCAATAATACCTGAGTAGAAATAAAACGCTAAGAAGGCAATTGGCTTGCAAGGCCTTATCCCAAAAAGTTAAGGAGACTCTATATAAGACCTTAATGATTCCAGTCCTACTTTACGGCCCAGAAGCGTGGATCGAAATAGGACGGAGATATCCTTAGGCGTTTTAAGAGAAAAATCTTTCCAAAAATATTCGGTCCCGAACTATATGAGCTGTGCAGGGGCATTAAACTAGTAAGAAAACTGCGCATCAGTCCCTTAAGATGGCTGCGATATGTAAAGCCAATGGACACCAATGCTCCGGCCCACTGGGTTTTCGAATCTAACTCGGAGGGATAACGCAGTAGAGGAAGACCCAACCAACTTGGAGTGCCCAACCAGAGCGGTTAGCTAAAGACCGGACTAACTGGCAAGGCTTGTTAGGTTCAGCCGAACTGTAGAGCCTTCTAAATAAGTAACATAAGTAGGTTTGTTTTACCTTCTTCAAAATGCTATAAAAACTATTAAAATATATAGTTTTATATGTAAAACATGAGTTGGAGATATTGACTCCAGATTTTGGAGGAACTGATTGTGTTGTGACAGAATTAATATTGTATATGATAAGAAAATTCTGTATTTTGTTTGTGTATATGGACTTCAGTTTGTCCAAGTAATACTTTTATAAATAGTATGAATAATCCACTGTGTTAAATTAATTATAGGAATGTTTAGCTAATTGGGGATATAAGCTACCTAAAACTTGCATGAATCAAAGTGATCCAAACCATTACAGAACGATATCCCTGCTCTCTATTTTTCCCAAAATATTAGTAAATCAACTTCTTGGAGAAGACTAACTTTTTTAATAAAGCACAATTTGGCTTTTTGAAGGGTAAGAGCACAGAGGAGGCAATTAAAACATTTCTTAGCAAAATATATGCATAGTGCACTCGATAGTAATATGACAACTGCTGGTCTTTTTCTAGATTCCACTAAAGCCTTTCATCTCGTCAACCATGAAGTGCCTTCCAAAAATTACGCTTTGTTGGTTTTCGGGGTAGTAGTCTTGACAGGTTTAAATTTTAATAAATAAATAAATAAATAAATAAATAAATATATAAATATGAATATGAAAAAAATTTATTTTGCACTCCTACGAGACTAAGTTTGAAATCAAGTAGTTGTCAGATGAAGAACAAGAGATATTATATTGATGGTTTAGTTTATCAATTCTATCTGAAACCATTTCAATGTTCCATTTTATGAAGTTCGTCTGTTGAAAAAACCAGGGAAAATAGTTTTGTGCTATTTGCAGCTTGCGCAGATGACTTTTTGCACACTTACCCCAAACAGGAGATCCATAAAACATACATAATTGCTTGGAATATTGATTTAAAAATTAATAATTTGTTGTCGTCACTCAATTTTGAATTTCAACATTTAAATAAGTAGAGAACTCTTATTGTCACATTAACCTTTTTAATTATTTGTTGAACATGTAGATTGAATGTAAGTCGCTTATCTAAATAGATGCCAAGATACTTAACAGTCGATTTCCACTCAACTTGAGTACCGTTGATTAGAAGGTTGTTAATAGGAAGTAAGCAGGCTTTTCTTTTACGAGATAGCCTGAGTCTTAGAAGCATTAATGTTTATTTTCCAACCACTACAATATATTTCAACAGCATTTAAACTAGATTGCAAATTAGTTTCAATGTTAAAACCAATTGCATCTGAAGAATAAATGTAAGTATCGTCAGCGAATAAGACAATGTTACAATTTGTCAAGTTAGGGAAATCGGAAGTATATATATTAAAGAGGACTGGACCAAGAACAGATCCTTGTGGGACACCTGCATTAATCAAATGATTGTCTGAAAGACTTTGGTTGATGGATACATTGAAACTTCGAAATGACAGGAACGATTGAATAATTTTAACTATGTACAACCTAAAATTAAATCTTAGAAGTTAATGTATTAAATCATTATTCCAAACGGTATCGAAAGCTTTTTCTACGGTTAAAATTACCATACCAGTGCTTTTGCCCTCTGAAAGGTTATTTCTAATATCTTTTGTGATACGATGCACTTGGTGAGTAGTGTTGTGAAATGGCCTGAACCCAAATTGCTCCGGGGGCAAAATTGCATTTTCGTCAACAAAAGATACAATTCTTTTTTTTATAATTTTTTCCATATCCAAGTTCATATGAACTTATATAATGCCTCACGAAACCATGTGCTTCTATACTGATGTAATCAGTATCAAATCAGTATAATTAGCAAAATATTGACAGACGTGGTGCTATGTAGGCTATACTTACCAACTGTTCTAAAAAAGATGTCCTCCTTTAATATCCTGGAGCTAAAATCGCGTAGTACGATCTTAACACCATACTTCGGGCATATTGTCTCCAACATAATTAATAATTTGCAAGCACAGGATAACCACATAGATGTATCAATATTATTGAATGTTTTATGTAAACAAAAGCATTATGTCATTGAAATGTTTAAAGCTTGAACAACAAAATAAATGAGATGCTTTATTTGTTTGTCAGAAACGGAAATGAGTGATGATCTTTTTAAACTTTATAATTATCACGAGCCTAAACGTGCAGATAGACAAAATAACGTAGGAGGGAGTGTACCTATTTATATAAAAAAAATATATAGATTAATTTAAGTGGAAAATTCAAAACCAAACGAACTGATAGAGTATATATATAAACTCCAATTGCATAAGAGTTCTGTTAAAAGAGTTGTCTTCACTTTATGCAGAAGTTGTACTTTGCGGAAACCTAGACGGAAAAAACAAACAACTCGTTGATATGGTAGAATCCTTCGATTTACATTTCACGAATAACAAACAATCAACTCACTTTGTACCAAACAAACGACCCTCATTTGTAGATGTTTTCATTGTATCAAATCCCGATTCCATAATGCATTATGAGTTATGACCAAATTTTTGCACCTGCTTTTTCACATCATGATTTGATATTTTTAAACATAAATTCTTTTCCAGTAGGTGTATTAGAAGATGCCATTTGAATTGGATCTTAATGTATACAACAGGTAATGTTAACAATCAACTCGAGCATTTTCACAATTTTATTCATTACTTATTTTACAAATATGTGCCCATAACAAGAAAAGTTTATTTAAAAAACAACGTTCACTGGCTTACATCAGAGACTTTACGCCTTTTTAATGAACGTAACTTCTTTACGCAAGGTAGAAAAGATATAAATGTTTAGCTATTTACAATATGAAATACAGTTATACTATAGATTCGAAATAAGGAAAAGTCTTTTTACCAGAACAAGTTCAACTCAGTCGATTCAACCTCAAAATTTTTGAAGAATATTTGCGATATGCTAAAGAATCAATCTCTAACAACATCGACCTTGATGAGCCAAATACAAAGATTGTTCAAAGCGACTGCAACGCACTAAATTTTTAGACCATTCCTACAACTACTAGCTACCGGCAATAAGATACGTTTTTACTTTCCAGAGTTGATGGTTTAAATGTTGGTCAAACAAAGAAAATAATTCCACCTAGAAATAAATATTTAATTACTAACCGACAATGTTATATACATGCAACTCACTTTTGGAATGAACTCTCCTTGCATATTAAACGGACAAATAACACAACTACTAGGTGGGGTGAAAAGTAACCTCATTCGCAATGAAAAAATAAAATTTTTTTTTTTATTTTATTCAGTATCGCCCCCTTTTAGTTTGATGCACTTATTCTAGCGATTTTCCAGCTTCTTGATCCCGTCCGAAAAGTAATTTTCCGGAAGGTCTGCAAAATACTCCTCCGTGGCGTCGATGATTTCCTCGCGTGAGCTGAATTTTTTATTGATGAGCCATCTTTACAGGTTTGGGAAGAGATAATAGTCCGAGGGAGCCAAATCGGGCAAATACGTTGGATGCGACAGCAATTGGAGCCGTAAGTTATTGATTTTAGCCATGGTTGCAATGCTCTTGTGCGTCGGTGCATTGTCTTGGAAAAAACAAATTTTTTTTCGCTTCATGTGAGGCCGTTTTGCAGCGATTTCGGCCTTCAATCGCTCCAATAATGCACAGTAATACTCGCTGTTGATGGTTTTTTCCTTTTCGATATCCTTTTTATAATAAGAACGTTCTTGTTCCTCAAAATAGCCATTAACTGCCGACATCACTTCTTCATCATTGGAAAATCTTTGAACACTGAGCCATTTTGTTCAAGTTTGGGAACAGAAAACATGAAGTAGCAATTCAAACTTTAATTCATCAATTTCGGCCATTGCAATAACAGATTTGTGATCTGCTGCATTGTCTTGATGAAACAACACTTTCTTCTTAGCTTGCATGACATTGCCTGCAGATGAAACGGTCTTCGCCTTCTTTGGAGCCAGTTCTCCCTTTTGAATTCATTGTTTTGATTGTTCTTTTGACTCGGGTGTAAAGTGATGGACCCATGTTTCATCCGTTGTTATGAAATGGCGTAAAAATTCTGCTTTGTTGCTGTAAAACTTCGCTAAACACTCGATTGAAACATCTTCACGACACCGTTTTTGCTCGAGTGTCAGCAAACGCGGCACCCATCATGCACACAGCTTTCTCATGTCCAAATTTTCAAATAATATGCGTGCCTATAATGTCTGCTAGCTCGCGCAGACGACGATCATCCAGTACCGCTTTATGGATTTTTTTCACCATTTTTGGAGTCATCACCTCATTTGATCGACCACTACTATGCCCATCTTGGCAACTCGTACGGCCTCGTTTAAACTCAGCAACCCAAAATCTTATTGTTGTAAACGAAGGAGCAGACCCACCCAGAGTAGAATCCAGTTCAGCTTTTATATTGGTTGGGCTGAGGCCTTTCAAATAAAAATATGGTATCAAATAACGATGACCAATTTTCTCCATTTTCATAAATTCACTGACAATGTTTACTATTGATGGCTGCCAAACAAATATTAAATAACGTAGCGCTTTTAAACTTGAAATATATGCTTTATAGACTGCGTACTTTCGAATACAGTGATATTTTCAAACAACTACCGCCATGTCATGGTCAGACCGGGTACTTCGTAATCCCCTTTCAACTCGTATAGCACGATTTTTCGCAGGTTTCTGGGAGCTAAATCCAGAATATACGGGTGATGACTGTGACGACTGCGGAGGTGTGAGCCAGTGCATTATCGTAGTGGAAGAGCACTTTTTCCCCTCCAAATTTGGTAGTTTTTTCTTCAAATAGGCGTTGAATTGACCCAATATATCAACATAGTATGCTCCTGGGATTGTTTTTCTCTTCTCCAAATAATCAACGCGGACCACACCTCACGCGTCCCAAAAAACGATAGCCATCACCTTTCTAGGCAAAGATACGGTTTTCATCTTCTTTAAAGCACGTTCACCGGGTAAAACCCATTGTTCCGATTGTTCTTTGGTCTCTGGTGTATACCAATGAATCCATGTCTCATTGACGGTCACGAAACGATGCAGAAACTTCTCCAGACTTCGATTGGGCAAGAACGTTTTTGAAGTGGTCTCACGATTGCACTTGTTCTCCGGTGTGAGCAAACGCAGCACCCAACTCGCGGACAGCTTTCTATTGCCCAAAATCTCGTGCAGGATACGGCTAATGCGTTCAATTGAGTTGATTGCTATTTCAGGCAACTCGTAAATTTTCATTCGGTCGTCCACCAATGGATTTTATCTACGGTTTTCTCTTAGGTAACCGTTTTTGGGCCACCTGAGCGCGTTTCATCAAAAATCGTCGAAACTCTGTGAACCAATGGTAAACGGTTGTACGGGAAGGCGATTGGGTCCCATATACATATACATATACCATAGGTTTGTACCATATACAGAATGGGTTTGATTTCCTCACAGGTTTGGCTAAACAAGAATCAGATCACGGAACGATACTGCTCTTTTTCCATGGTCACAAAAAACACTAACGTTAAGTTTTAAAATGGGTGTAAAACAAATCTAAGCATTGAATTGTCACCTTATTTGGACAGGCGGGCTAAAAGAGGTTATACTCAATGGTAGTACACTCATTTTGGTTCAGTAACTCCACCTATCTTCCAATCCGGGTACCCATAGCCCTTGTATCTACCTCCCTTTTCTTTCTATCTTTTCTATGTCTCTTAGCTTTTTCTGGTTTTTTTGAAAGTCTGCCGTATATGGCAAATCCGCATCCGAATTATCCTTTCCCTATAGCAATGACCATAGTACAATATATAGTATATGTATATAAATCACAGATTTTCGCCCTGCTTATGTCTGGCCCATCTCATGGCACTTCCTGAATGGCGTTAATATCTCTGAAGTGCTTCTGCTAATTGTTCGGCTACAGGTGGCCTGATAAGGGTCCGGAAATTCTAATCGTAAATTCGAAGGTGGTTGTACATTAAACGTTTGCTAAGGTCGTCAACAGTGAATCCATTTTTATCCTAGGTCATTAGTTGCTTCGTCACATATTTATCTTCCACATAGGGTTGCGAGTTCGATGACGGCGTAAGCCAGTATAATGCTCCTATCCGGACATGCCCTTGTCATTTTAGCATGCATGAGTAAGGATTTACTCAGTTACCGGGGCACTACTACTGAGAGCTAAGGAAAACACTTCATTACAACTTGGTGGTTGCGCTGCATGCTGTCAAAGTCGATCAATCGCAACGCAGGCCATCAAAAACGTTCAACTTTATCATATTTTTATGTTCGATTTAAGACGTTAGAGATGTTGAGGCCCAGCATGCACCCAAACAAGAGAAACAAGACGTTGCATAGTGGTGCTCTTTCGTGGAACAGGCGCAAAAAATGCTATAAAAAATGAAACGGATGAACCGATTCTGTTGAAATATCGTACGTGTCATCCGTGAAATAAGAGATACAAGTTCTTATGATGGTAAAAAAATTATGATTCTAGTCCAATCTTAATTATTTCAATACTTCCAATATAAATGTTTTGAAAAAAAACGTTATTTGTAAACATTGCACTTTTCCAATTTTCTTTTATAACTAAAAACTGAAAAGTTTATAGTGTGAGTTCTGTACTTCGCTAAGTTGAATACAATTTTTTTACTTTCGAATTAGACCTCAGATCTGTGCTTTTGGGATCCAAAGATATTAGCATAAGATAATTAAGTTAATAGACAATTAGTGTTGTGAAGTCTATAGTATATGGTATGTAGTCTTTACTTCTGCTTCTGCTTTCTTTCGCTTCTTTTGAAAATGCTCGTCCAGGGAGTGCTCCAGATTGTACTATTACATGTATCCGTGCATTAAAATCGTATGCACTGTTTCTTGAATATAATACAAGGGATATAATTTAAGAGCCGGATAGCTGTCTCCTGTGTATGAGCTCCAAATTTAGCCAGGCGTTGCCATCATTGGTTGTACCCACTCCTTACTTAACAATATTCGTATCTACTTTTATATTCACTTTTATAATAAATTCTATTTGAATGGGTTTTTTTCTTCTTCTTAAATAGTACACGTAGATTTTGTTGTTCTTCAAGTTTTAAAACTCAAATTGTAACTTTGGTAAATGTAATATATATAAGTTGTTCATGTCAGTCGGCTTATCGCCACAAATAAAACAATTGCTTGAAAATAACATTGAGCATTCCCATGTATCTTATGAGGTCGTTTGATTAAATTGGTTCTACATCGGTCGTCAATAATTTCATCGACACTTTCTTGAAATTGTGCGTACGGATTTATTATTCCCTGAACCAATTATCCACATAAAATTATTTAACAATTCCCTCGATTAGATTTCTTAATTCCAGGGTAGCACTTACTACCTTGTAGGTAGGTAGGCTTGAAACCTTGAAATCGACAGTCTTGCTAATGGGTTTTCGGGATTCAGTACCGACGGTCGATGTATTCAAGGGGGATTTGAGAAAATGACTTATTATTGCTTCAGAAAAGATGCAGAATTATTTTCATTGAATTATCACTTAATCATGGTGTCACCAGTTATTAACTATCGTTTACTACAACAATAATTTCGCTTGCTTAAGCTAAACAAACATAATTATGTGAAACTTATATATTTTTTGATTTCTAATTATTTCTTAATAATTATCTTTAATTCTACATTACATTAAAGCAGTGTGCATTTCTAGCGCTGGTGGAGGAGATAGATCCTTTTTGCTTGTCCCTACTAATGTGCCTGTCTCCACCTTGTAGACCTTATCTAAAAATTCGATCCTCAATGTTTGTAGTAAATATAGGGTTTTCTAATAACGACTTGACAACTTTTTTTTTAAATAAAAGGCAAGCCATTTCAGATATTTCAAAAACTTTATTATTCCATTTATGAATGGAACTCGACTTCGTTTATATGGCCACCGCGGGCACGTTTGCAGCGGTCGATTCGTTGGACCCAATTTTCAAGAACTCGGCCACACATTTTGGCCGAGACGGCAGATTCTTCGCGTTCAATGTTGGCTCTGTGTTCTTCCAAAGTCGTCGACGTGTTGGCATAAATCAATGGCTTAACGTAGCCCGACAGAAAAGAAACAACCGGCGTTAAATCGCACGAACGAGGCGGCCAATCCATTGGCCCATGTCTTGAGATAACACGCTCACCATACTTACTCTTCAATAAATCGATTGTAGCGTGTGCCTGGTGGCTTGTAGCACCATCCTGTTGAAACCACATGTCGTCCAAGTCCATATCTTTCAATTCGGGCCAAAAATAATCGGTGATCATGGCGCGGTAACGCTGACCATTCACAGTAACGTGACGATCGTTATCGTCGACGAAAAAATATGGCGATTCATGAAGCACATGTGGGTTTTCACCAGACCAATAACGCATATTTTGCTTATTGATGAACCCATTGAGCCAAAAATGAGCTTCGTCACTGAAGATGATTTTGTGATGAAATTCATCATCTTGGCGCATCTTCTTCATAACCCAATCGTAGCTCGTGAAAATGTTGAGTTTACTGAATAAATTGAAAGTGACAGTTTGATGATTAGTGAAAGAGTGCGTTCACAAATTAAATTCAAAGTTGTCAAGTTCCTATTGGAAAACCCTATTGGTAGGGCCCAGTTAGAACTTTTTCACTATTAGCACCGCACTATCAGCAGGTAAATTACGTTGAGCGCCAATTAAACTATTTAATTACATTTTCTTTTTTTCTCTTTTATTTCCGACTTAAGACTGACTCACAACTAAAAACTTAAATATACGGAAGGATCACTGTCACTTTTTTGCAGTGTTAGCAAAAAAGTGTTCCCATGCATGGGCGGATGTTCACCTAATCCTGTAGTTATTGTGGGAAATTGATTTTAGGCGCGCGTAAGCATTCTGAGGTTCGAAACAGCACAATTGCAGTGGTTTGGTGAACGGCTCCACTCGTTTTTCTTTTGTAGCAGAAAATTAACGGAAGCTGAGGCCGGGCAACAATGCTATATATTAAAAGCTAAAGCGGTCTATCTAGCAATAAAAAGGTTTCGCTAATATCTGCTCGGTATTCAAGCTGGTAATAAACTGTGCCGCGTTTAAACAAACGCTGAATAAAACAGATGTCCCACGAAAAGTGGCTCAATGGGTAATGTTCTTGCAAGATTTTCTGTTCGAGATTGAGCATCGCGCAGGTCGATTATGTCAGTCGCAACCCTCAGCAGATTATAATGGTGTCTCTAAAATTTTCAGCTCTTATAAAAAGGACGTAAGCGGATGACACCACGATCTGTTAGTGGTGCCAAAGCTGATAGAAAGAGAAATAATTGTAGGCGCACACGAAATTGGCCACTTTGCGTTACAGAAGACTATGCATGCAATTCAGCAGCAATATGAAATCCTGCGTTTAGAAAAAAAAAGGCGCCCAAGTGATTGCATCCAGGGCATCGTACATATGATAAAAAACTGTGAAAAAAGAGGAATATTTTAATTGTATCGATAAAGGTGAGAGGCCATCAAAGCAGTACAAATTTATCTTTGTTATGGTGGATGCTCTTACGAAATTCGTATGGCAGTTTCCAACAAAGGCGACATGCAGATCGAATCGTCGGTGATCGAACTTATTTGGGTAGTACACTAAAGCTAATAGAATCGAGTATGCTTGGATCACCACGAGTACCGAGGGAAAACGACAAAATAGAAAGAGTTAATCGTTCAGTGTTGACGATTATAGCGAAAGTTTTATCGAAGGAGCCAGCTAGGTGGTATAAGTTTGTGCCGAGGGTCCAGAAGGCGATGAACGCTCATTACATGTACATATAACTATCGCATTATTCTAATGCTTGAACATGAGATGTATAACAATTTTAATATAGAAAGACAACAATTGCGCCAAAGCTCGAGAGAAGAAATTCAACGTATATAGTAATATACAATCAATACTATTTCATATTCGTGTATTTTTCCGTCTGAGAACTACAGTGCGCCACCCTGAGGTCAGAATCTGTTTACACTCCCTCCATAGTGTGTACACCTTCTTGTGGAAAACGCGTTCTGTTCTTGGACAGAGGATGCATTTACAAAACAATCAACCATTCCCTCCAAGTTCTTTTTCATTATGTCAGACTAACTAATCTAAAGCTTTTTACGCTCGTATACTCGTATGGTGATTACAGCACCAGCACCCACCACATCAACACCAAGTACCTGCAGCCTGATGCGAGCGTAAGCCTTACATTCACAGAGAAAGTGCTCTGCGGTATCGTCATCACTTTCGCAGCATGTATCGCAGAATGTTGTGTCACTTATGCCCATCACATTTAAGTGTTCTGCAAAAATGTTAAGCCCTTTCATGACACCAGTAAGCAACATGCAGTCTTTCCTGCTAAGGGATAGCAGAAAGGACGAAGAGATGTATTCGTTTGATCTGCCTACATCCTGCGAAGCTGTGCCATCTGCAGTTTTGCTCGTATGAGACTCAACTGTCAATTGAAGACTTAACCGAGGACGCAGGCAGACCCAACAAAACTGTCCTCTGAACCATGCCTGGCAAGTTCATAGCGTATTTAATTTCCCGTGATCCCATTGTGACCTGGGACACAGACAAGGGTCACTAAATTTGGCCTTCCGACTGCGGTCAGTGATCTCTTGCATTCTCGAGCTAGCTTGGAAGATGTAAGAGGGTTCAGAAAGGTTCTAAGCGCAGCTTGGCTGTCGCTGCAGATGCAAATGCTTCGCCCCTCCACCGGTTCTATGCTATATACGATTAGTTCGCTGCCATCAGGATTGCGTAAATTTCTGCTTGGAAGACAATTGCAAGCTTTCTTAACGTGAAGTGAAATCTAACGTTGTCGTCCCCCAGAAAGAAATCAACGCCACATCCTATATTGGTTATGGAGCCGTCCATGAAGACCCGACTGCATTCCTCTTGCATATGATATAAATGGCCTTATCATAGTCGTGTAGATCCAAAGGTCTCTTTTCGGTGACAGACCCTATGTCTTGCCGATAGCTCCTCTGCACTGCCAGATGGCCGACAGCGTCTTAGATGCTTTCGAAGTTTGCTATCCAGGATAGCACCCAAATATTTAGATGGGTTAGACTAAGCAACTTCCTCCTTCTCGTAAAAACACCAACATCAGCTTTGATTCAGGATTGACTGAAAGCCTATTACTAGTGCACCAATCATTGATCACGTTTAGGGCTACCTGCGGTTTGGAGCAGACAATTGCTAGACACGATTCGTCTACGCCGTGTTGTCTGGCCGAGTTGCACATGCCATCAAAAGTTGCGTTGTCGAAAACACTGGGGCGTATTCCGTCTTGTCGAGTGCGTCTTCAATCCTGCCTACCAGAATCTGAAGCGCACTTTCGCAGGATCTTCCGTGTTGATAGGCATATTGCATCGTCGACACTCTCATTGTTCGTCAGGGATTAGGTATGTATGCCAGTGCCAGGCTAGCAGTGAACATTTTTTCAGAGTTGCCAACAGCTGGTCTATATCTTTTTGTAGCATAACTGGGTAAATACCATCAGTGCCAGGCGACCTTCAAAGGAAACAACAGCATGTTTGATGGACTTATCCATCACCACAACCGATGAGATATACCAGCTACGAAGTGTTGTGTTGTTCAGCTCACTACCAGCGTCGTGGATAGGAGCTAGTTATGAGCGTGTTTCGATTATGTTACCTGGTAAGTGAGACTCGAGCATAAGACAGAGAGTCTCTGTTTTCGACTCGGTATAGGTACCGTCAAATTTTCTGAGTGGTTCCAGCCTGGTTGACCTTCTATTTTTGAGAGTTTTGGCCAGCCTACTAGTTTCACCGATAGTTTCGATGTTTTCCCCAAAAGCTTTGTAAAATCTTTTTGCTTTGATTTGTAAAGATTCCAATCTTCCTCTAAAGTAGTCTTAAATGACCTGTTTAGAAGTTTTCAGGATTTCTTACGAAGACGCTCCACAAAGGAAGGCGATCTGCAGGATTGCTTACTAACTGTACATGGCATTTCGAAACACTTGGTAAAGGTGCCGTTCATGTTCTGAACAGCTTCATCAAGCTTTTGTTTTGTTCTGAGCTTAGGAGGAGAACTATTGTATTTGTCGAGCTCTTCGTTAAATCGTGTCCAGCTGGTTTTATGTTGATTCCTCCTCTTCAGCAAGGTCGAGATCTCGCAACCGAATATGCATTCGAATATTGTCTAACATGGAGATCTCCGATAGTACTTTCCAGTCAGTAACCTTCTTAGCATACTTGTTGGATAAAGTTAAGTCGATTACTTGCTGACTTACTCTCGTAACAAAAGTTGGCTAAGAGCCAACATTGTTGACAGCCAGGTCAGACGCAAGTATAAAATCCAGGAAATGATTACCTCTCACGTTGCATTTGCTACTGCCCAGAAGGTGTACTAAGCATAGTATCACAGCATATGATAAGTCCCATCTTTCTGGAATCACAATATTTAATGAGTTTTACTAACCTCCTATGGTGACGGTAGTAACGAATCATAGGGAAAATAAGAAGACGCAACGACGAATTTGTGCCATTCTCCGTTCGCTTTATAGCTTATGTCTCTAGCGACCAAATCTTGATTACAAAATTGCACAAGTTTAGTTGGTGAGTGTGAGTTCGGCACATAAATACAAGCTCTCGGTATTGCCGATGGCTCGTCGTAAAGTAGTGTGAAATGCCTTAAACATTCGAAACAACAAATGCGTTTATTCCACACCCATCTTTCTTGTATGGATATTATGGAGGGTAAGGTTAAGGATAATATGGGTGGGATAAGGCATGAAACAGAAAGTGTCTGATTTCGACTTAGTGTCGAAATTTTCTTATTTTCTACTCTGCTGGTTTCACCTACTGTTTCGATCTTTTCACAATGGTAATTATGAGAAACAATCTTCGATATCCGAATCAGATACTTATAAACTTGTTGCCTCGATCTGTAAAAATTACAGATTTCACCTAAATTAGTTTTACCTGATTAACCTATTTACAATTTTTCGGGCTTCGTTAGGTAATCATTGCAAATCCGTGTCATAACGGAACTTTTCCTAGAGCACACGTTAGTTCAAAACGTCTAGTGTGATGAGGATAGATATGATAGATATGAGTTTTATAAGTGAAGATTACAGTATGATAGACATTGGCACTTAGAAATAACAAAATTTAGAGTCCACTTTAGTATTAAAGTCGACTTTAACTCTAAACTCGTAGAAATAACAGACAATTTTCACTAAAGCCGACTTTATCTTAGGAAAACATTAAGATTCGACCTACAGCTATCTAAGTCCAATCTAAAGAGACAGTTCAGTTCATTTGGAGGTAGCAGAAAATGCGATTGCAGCCCTTGCAGTGTTATGGAACATCGCAAAGCTAAGAAATTGTCCCATCATAGAATATTCATATAATATCTGTAAGTAAAGAGAATATTATATCCAGTGGCCAACTCATATTATTTACTTTTTTCAGATTCCGAAGCTAGTTCAAATGAAGACCATGAAGCTATAGTGACGAATTTGAACGCGGGGAGACAATTTACAGTTTCATTTTCGTGTTGTATTTCCAACTGAATTTGTTCAATCCTCTTTTGAACCACTTGCTCACTAAGGGTTAATTTTTGCCATCTTAAAGTTGGCCCCAAAAATTTGTTATTTGCTAACAATTATTTCCTGGAAACTAATATAGACATTATTCTTTCTTCTGATGGTTCTACATTCTGGAAACAATAATCAATAAAAATTTTCAGTTAATTGAATATTTTTGAATTCATCATCTTTTTACAAGTAAGCGGAAATACAGTTTATAAAGTCTGCAACTTAATGAACGTACTCATTCATATATTAAGTGCATGAACCACTAAAATATCATTGTAACCTTCACTGATGTTTTTTTTTTCTCATTGTGAATGATTAATACATCACTGACACTTGCAGATTACACATCAGTGAAATCTGTCAAAACTAAATTGAAAACAAGATTTACTTTTAATTTGCTTAAAACATTTCTTGTGTTGCTTAATTAGAAATGATCGCAACTCAATAACTTGCACATTATCAGTGAAACACATCGGTACACGTTCTCAAATCAGTCACTCTGATAAGGAAATCGAAACAAGGAAATCATTTCTGACAAAATACGTGTCAACTAAATCGTAGGAAGTATTTGCTGATTATCAATTAAAGTGTTCCACAACTGAAGCCAAATCATCACGCTGGCTTCATTCAGCAGTAGCAGTATGCGACGATCGAATTATGCTTATCAACCAATCCCACAGAATCCAGGACCAAGTCGACTGAACCAGGATGCTCTGGAAGAAGAAAACGAAAGAGCAGCCGAGGAGTTAAAACAGAAAATCGGCGCTTTAAAGTCACTGACAATCGACATAGGTAACGAGGTTCGTTACCAAGACAAATTGGTGCGTGGCATCGACGATGATATGGATCGAACTGGTGGTTTCCTCGGAACAACAATGTCACGAGTCATTCGACTGGGGAAACACGGTGGCAACAAACAGATGTGTTACGTGTTTCTATTTGTACTGTTTGTGTTCTTCTTACTGTATGTTGTGATTAAATTGAAGTAATTGAAACTGAAAGTGCTTTGAGCCGGAGCTTGTGGAACAGTATGGGATATATGTAGAACGTACGACTACAAAATATGTACATTTTTTTATTTACACGAAACAAATACATTTATAGTTGATATATATACGATTAAATTTAAATTATCGGGAAAACGTTTTTTTTTTTTTTTTTTTTGTTGATTGTAATTGTCATTGAATAATATTTAGTCGAACAAACGCCTCTAAAACATTTTCGTTTCCTGTTCTTTTTCTAATGTCATCAACTACTGATCAGCTATTTCGGAAATGAAATTGGCTACGTAGTTTGGTTTATCTGTACGTCCCATTGCGGAACTAGTCAACAATCAGGTAGAGCCTGTACATCTTCCTATTCAACATTAAATAAATCTATTTCTTTTGTTTAAAAATTAGTTTCATCAAAAACACTTCTGATTTGGCATTTACTGGTGGACCCCATCAATCACAAAAACAGTCGTGGAAAGTCTACCATATGTTGTTGTTTTAATGGTATGCAGTGTTATAATGAATTTTTTCTACAAAATGGTCTAAAAGTCGATGGAAAGATGGTGTGTATTGAGTTTTCCATATTGAAGATTTCATATTTTTGATTAACCGTTGAAATATGTATCGAAAAGCGAAACCCAATTATACATAATGCAAGAGTGCGGCTCAAAATCTGGTGGGTAGAATTGAAAGTGCACTCGGCTTGAGTGCGACAACACAACTCGGCCACTAGTTGCGTGAATAAATGTAAAGCTGGTGAATAAGGCAATGATTTCAAGTTCTTACTGCGTGCAATATATGATGGCGGTTGCCCGCAAGACTGCGTCCTATATCCACTGCTGTGGTATATGCTAGCCGTAGGAAGCCCTAGACCTGATTGACGATTAGTGCACTAGAAATGTGCTTTCAATAAATCCACTCAAAACTGAGGTCGTTCTCTTTACAAGAAGGAGGAAGAAGGAAGATTGGTTGACTCACTAAGTGCTGACAGGCATTACCATTCAATCTTCCAAATAAATTTAGTATTTGGGTGTCATCCTGGATAACATACTTTTTTGGACTTAACATATTACGCCTAAAGTCTCTAAAGCACTGTAGGCCTTCTGGCAGTGTGACGAAGCTTTCGACAAGACATGGGGGTTATCGCCAAGGAAGGGCCTTAAGATCTACACTGCTATGATAAAGCCAATTTGAAATATGTTTGGGCTCAATGGTTATTTCGCTCCATGGGTGTCATTCAATATTTAATGGGGAGACTAAATTATTTGTGTAAATTGACATGATTATGTATTTAGGCAACCATTCATCTCACGAGATTTTAGTTGCCTGAAACATCCGATTGGGAGGTCAATACGCTACCACTTGAGCCACGGCCACTCAAAATATAGTATACAAGGGAAGTAACGAAACTGTGTTACAAAGTATGTATACGTAAGCCACGCAAATTTGGTAAGTTCGCAGTAAAAATTCCTAAAACAGCCAGCTACATCGTTGAGTGCCAGCAGTGGAGTCTCCAACGCAATTCCATCATTAGCTGAGCGAGCATTGCATTGTTTACATAGCAATATCACATTCGAGTAGTGGTACACGCGTTATGAGAGTCTTCACAGAAGATGCCGTTTATTTGTCAAAGCAAGCAAAAACTGAAGGGAACTGAACACACACTTCCAAGGATTTTTCAATAAAATGTTAAAGCGTCTCAAAATCATCTTCGGCAGACATTAATCTTTGTTAAGCACGCTCTACAAGTGCTTACCGTTAAATAAGTCTAATTTAGAAGACTGCAATGAGTATGCAGCAAAAGTTAAAAAGCAAGCAAGGAATTCAAAAGATCTAACATCAGATTAGTTAATCATCACATGCGAACCTCAGTCGCACCAGTATGTAGACATCCGGACAAAGCTTCTTTTTTTATAATATGCGCGCGCTCAAAGGATTTGAGTACCCCTAAAATGAGTTGTACGGCTTAAGAACGAATCCCGATATTTTAGAGTCCGCCCAAAATTGGGCTTGAGCGTATAGTGATGAGCATTCATGGCCAGATGGGTGTTACGCTTAAAAGTTTGAAGGGGCGAAATGCTACTATTGATTTCAATGGAGAACTGGCGGTGGAAATAGCGATAAAACAGAGTGAAACACGAAACATTACGTCGAGGGTGTCCATTGTCTGGGTGAAATAATTATCACCTATGATTTTTATTGCACGGTTTTGAATCCTATCTAGCAGGTGCAGAGATGTTTTGGGCGCACCTGACCAGATGTCGGCATTTAACTCCAATTTCAGACTTATAGATACCTTATACATTGAAGCCAGATCAGAGGGGGTAAAGTATTTCTTACATCATAGACATTTCACAGCATTTTTTCCGACACCGAATATGTGGGCATTCCAATGTATGTTGCATTGACACATATAATGAGACATTCATGGACAATGGCTGAGTGTTTCAATTTCGTTTTTACGACAGCATTGTGTTTTGGAAGCATTAAATTCTACTCTGTTAGTGGTTCGCCAATTAGTTATGCGGTTAATATCAGAATTTAATGAGCTTAACATACGCTGCCTTTCCCATTCTACAGTTGAAGAGCAGGGACGTAAGACGGAGAACGAATATGAAAAGCAGAGAGTACTGTCGTCAGCAAACGAATATATTGGATTAGAAATACCAGACAAGAGATCGTTGAGCCTGGAGCTCAACCCCGGAGTCCTGGGACATACCAGCATTTATTTTGTGAACATCCGACTTGAAACCATCTAAAACAACTTGAACTGAACGTTCTAAAAGGTAATTTCTAATCCATTGAAGAAGTGAGTCATCGATCCCAAATGCGCGCGTTTTCGACAGAAGAGGCTAGTGCCAAATGCCTAAGAAAAGTGCAACTATCTTGCTTTCGCCAAATTGATGTACCTTTTGGTTCCACTTTTCGGTGAGACATGCTATCAAATCACCTGTAGACCTGTTGCTACGAAAACCGTACTACCGGTCATAAAGAAGTATCCGTTTTTCGAGATATTTCATGAGCTGACGTTTTATTAGCGTTTCCATGACCTTGGAAGTAGGGGACGTAAATGCAATGGGTTTGTAAGAGGAAAGAAGAGAAGATTCGCCTTTTTTAGGATAAATGCTGTTTTTCATCTGCTCGGAAAGAGTCCTAAAGAATAGGATTGATGAAAAAGCTTACGCAACGGTTTTGCCAGCGAGGAAGAACATCTCTTCAGAATAAGGGCAGATATATAATCTGGAACAGCAGATTTGTGAATGCTTAGATCTTCAAGAACTCTTGCAACTACACGAAGACTTCATTGAAAATTCAACGCACTCAAGTGTAGGCGGAGACAAAATCTGGGAGTGTTGAACGGGCCGTTCAAAGAGCTGACAGCTGGAATGTCATTGTAAATGAGCATTGGGATGGAGGATGAGGCTGAATTTCTAATATTTTAGACGAACGACCAAAAATGTTTACTACCTTTGGAACATTGTAGTATTTTTTGCGTCAGCTTTTGCTTGTATTGAAATTTTCCACGTTTAAGAAAGACGTTATTCCTGGCTCGTTTAAACTTTTTTCGGTTTTCCTCTTTCGGGTTTATTTGAGGGACCGAAAAAACCTAAGAGTCCTAAAAACACTGACAGCCTCTTTACAGCTTTTTACATGACTTTTCCTTTGGCTTGATACTCTTTAGCCGATGAGGCAAAAAGGATTTCATTCTAAAACGACTAGTATCTGTGATCATATCAGCAGCGGCATCCACGTTTTTATCGAGGAAACATAACGAACAGCTTAAATTCCCAAAGAAGGTATTAAAACCGCTCCAATTGGCTTTCTAGTATTGCCATACGGCTCTTTTAGGAATCTTTTCTCTGTGTGGTGGGAGTACGAGATATTAGCTGTTTGATTATCAGTGTGAGAAATTAAAAACAAGTTAGTGTGGGCTCATTTATAATCTGGGTCAAATTCTTTTTCCGCAGCGAAGAACACAACGAACCGTCCCTCGGGTGTTGTCTGTCCAAAATGTCGAAGCCACCCAGAATTGTGTAACATATATTGAAATCGCCCGTAATCGCGATTTCAGTATGAGGATACATGGATACAATTCTTTGTATGGAGTTAGATAGCGCATCAAACTCGTTAAAGGTTGAATTGCTGTCCAGTTTGGGGCTTCTGTAAATAAAATAACCGAAAGCCTATGAATCATAAACAATATCATGTGTCGATTCCCAGCAGTTTTTCGTGACAGCACAGGTCTTTGTAAAAATTTCAAGGCTGATTTCGAGTGAAACTCAATTGCCCGCTAGTGTTCCGTCCCAAGAGACCAGTAGACTCGCAGTTAGTTTGTATTCATCCAAGCGTTCGTATTTTCCCAATGGGGTGCTCCCATTGTTACAGTTCGAGAAAATAATGGTTTGACGAGCATTTGCACAAATTTTTCAACTATACTGAATGACGTTTTGCAGCTACATCTTTACCCGCTGCCCACACCAGAGGAAATCTTCTTCAGGTTATCCAATTGGGAGTTTTTTAGTCTCATTAATCTATCCGATCCTTTCTTTTAGGGCCAGGTTTATGCGAATTCCTAGGGATTTTTCCGGTATAATAAATTACATTTTGGTGTAAAAATCGCAAGAACTCAAAATTATTTGGGTCACATCATCAACAATGACATCCACCCAAGTCCAAAAAAACATTAGCTATTGCTCAAACGACAGCACCAACAGACTTAACCACATTGCGAGCGTATCTCGACGCAGTTACCTTCTGCTGTAAGTTTGTGAAGAAGATATGCAAGTTACGTCATCCGCTAAACAAGTTACTGAAAAAAAAACGCGAATTGGTTGTGAATTCTAGAGTGCAGCGATCGTTCAATACATTCAAGAAGATTTTGCAGTCAGACTTAATTTTTATGGTTATAATCCAGCAATTGAATTAATTTTCGCTCCGAACTGATCACAAACTACCTCTGAAAATTTTCAGCTCAAAGGAAGTTATTCCAGTCTACACAGCTAACCGCCTTTAACGTTGGATTTTAACGGTAAAGGCTAACGATTTCGAAATCGCATATGTCGGTACCGAACATTTCGAGCACGCGGACATATTCTCACGGCTGATTAACACTCATGAAGCGGGGAAGAAAGATGTAGTCGTCGCATCCGTCACACTTGAAGGAGACATTCAATCAACATTAATCAACGCCATATCTACATTTCCATTGACTCGCTGGATAAGACATGGGAGAGTATGTTCGACATTGTGATAGATGAATTGAAGCAAGCACATCACCCATACGTGTGCCTTTTCATCTATAGCTAATATAAATACAGAAGGACCATGGAGACGTTATTCATGTCGACTTCGCAGGTCCAGTCAAATGTCAATTCTACATTATTATTATATAGGTAGATAGTCGGAAGTCGTTATTCCCAATACAATCACCACCACATACATCATAAACATATGAAGTTTCTTTTCGTGGTTTAGAAAGCCAGAAGTTGTTATCACTGGCAAGTGTACGCAGTTCACAAGCGCACAGTTTAAGGAGTTCTGCAAGAAACGCGTGATCAAACTATCCGCATCGCACCGTACCACCCATAATCAAACGCCTTGGGTTTCTCCTTTCACATATATATGTATATTCCAGATTTATAGTGGATCGCAAGATCCACCAGACTCTCTGCGTCCTTGGTTAGTTTCATATGAACTTAACTTGAGATGGTATGACTCTAGGCTGCCGATAAATCAAACAAATGCTTCTCGATATCTCTAAAAGGTTAGAAACTTTCCTACTATTCCCCAGTAGGAAATCTTCAGGCTACGTAATGGAGCCGTAACCAGGTACTACGCGTATGCTGGGCATAAATGACACAAAATCCTATGAAGTTTGCTGTGAAAGTTATTAAGACACCGCGAAGCACTCCCTGTGTAGCTGAAGTAGTGGGTACTGGCTAAAGCGCTTACTGATTTCAATGGAAGAATGAGAAATTTCAGTAAAAGGAAGACACAAGGAGTACAGTGGGTTAATTTTTTGTCCGAGTGCTACATATTTCTCCCATATATCTGCGCTCATACAGTGCCGCTTGTGGACTTGGCTGATTGCAGACCTTAGAAACATTCTATTGGCCATGTTTTCACATTTGAGTAATATATCTATTTTTCTTCTCACACCGAAGAATAAGTGCAATCGTGAGACCACTTTAAAGACGTGTCTGCCCCTGTTTAATCGAAATCCAGAGGAGTTTCTGCGTCGTTTCGTAACAATCGATGAGAGATGGATTCATTGGTACACACCAGAGACCAAAGAATAATCGAAACAATGGGTTTTTCCTGGTTATCGTGCTCCAGTCGCCACAGCCAAATTGGTCGAATTACTCCTCCATCCTCCGTATTCTCTGGATTTTGCTCCCTGCGACTTCTTCTTTTTACAAAAAATTAAAAGATCGCTTTTCAGAAAGAAGTACGGGTCGAACGAAGAAGTCATCGCCGCCGCGGAGGAGTATTTTGCAGGCCAACAAAAGTCGCACTAACAAAAGTTTATCGAATTGAAAGGGAATTATATTGAAAAATAAATTGTCAAAACCTAATTAAGTTGCGTTGTCATTTCTAATGCAAATATTGGGCGTTAGTACGACTGATTTGTAACCCGTTATCTTCCGGCGCATTTACCCAATTTATTAGGAGTTGCTTGAAAGGCTGTTACGTCATTGCTTATAGTGGTAACGTCGGCGAAAAGAAGAGTAGATGCTCCGGACATTTTTTGCAAGTCGATGAAGACGATATGTAAATCTTTCGAAGCTTCGCGATATTTTTTCCTTCATTTTTTCGTAAACTTTGAATCGGGTCGTATGTCGCCCAGAGCCGCACTGACTACCATCGAGTTTAATAATATTACGTTGTCGACTGCCTAGAACTTTTTCATATTTTCATTGTATGTATTCTACACCGATCGGTAACTATTGCAATTTCTCGTTTCACTCTTACCTTTGTACAGTGATTAGAGAAAGCTCTCGCTTCACTGATGGAGCATTCGATCGCATCTCATCGTTTTGCTAAAAGCACACTCACAGTTCATTTGTTACTGCTTCTATCGTATATGTACATATATGAGTCTCGATCGGTATTGGATTATTAATGCCTCAAACGCATTGCTGGGTGCCAATCAGATTATTATGTTGATGCGTTATTATAGGCATTTACTAATTGCTAGTGAATACGTCTGTTATGCGATATCTAATTACCTAATGCTTTTATTATTGGAGTAGTCAAGAGGCTTCCTGTTTTGGGCTAGATAATGCTGAATTACTAACATCTCTGATATATCACTCGACTACTCAGTCCAAGACATATCATACAATTTCCAGTTAGGCCTCACAGAACTTTGAGGCCAAAATAGAGCTATTCCTTCTTCTTTTAGCTTTTTTTTTTTTTTAAATACATTCGCATCTTGAACAGATTGATTACGAAGTACCCCAATACCAGCTTTACGTTGTTGTTAAAGACTCCGCCCGGTAGAGAATAATTTACATAGTCAGGGTTTTGTTGAGCATCACCTTTGGGCTTCAAATTAAGCAATGTCACACTAAAAGCATGGGTTCCCTCTAAATCACTAAAATCGGTCAGGTATAGACCGGGCATTTAAAGATTGTCCACCGAAAACTTTAATAAAATTGGAACTTGCATATCTACTTTTATAAATTAGAGTTTAGCAATGCGGATTTCAGTTTATTATGATTATATAGATGGCGACCTTCTTTTGCAAGCATTCTTGTAGCTGGACCCTTAGGTTCGCAAATATGCTATAACAAAACATAGTTACAATGACCGCAACTTCACAGCAAATGTTTTCTTATAGGGTCTGAAAATTTATTTGAACTTACACATCGAGACTATCGGGCCCACTGTCGGGCTATAAACATCGGTTATAGCAACAAAAATTCGTCGATTTTTCGAACATACATAGATCGGTAGTCACTGGTTTTCCTTGGCTGAAAAAATAAGGACCGTTTATTTTTCGGACAGAAGCCGCACCAGAAACGAATTTTCAACTCATTCACATAGTCATTAGTCTCGAAATTCGCTCCGTTACTGAGCAAAATGTGCTAAGCATCCTCATTGCTGTAAGCCCAATTATAGCCTGACTGAGTTATTAAATATTATAAACGTATATTCTTATTCTTATTGCAATTACCTTTGATAAAGACGTATTTCTTATAATTCTTGCTATTCAAAACGTCCCAAAGGTAGTCGCTTCGGGTAAGAACACACAATTTGCATTTTGTGTGATTGAACCTTAATTTCTTTTTCTAAATAACTTGCCTTTTTTATTTCAATAGAGGCCGCAATCTTTTTGACACGCTACCATTTTAGGGATTCAATTATGCAGTGCTTAAGCCGCTTGTGAGTATCTAGGTTGTACAGTAGACGGTGCTTTCCTAGATTTGCTGAACGCTAATAAGGATCAATTATTTTTGACAGGATTCGGTCACTGAATTCAATCTGAATATTAGATATATGATATGAGTCGAATATCAGAACAACTTACGTTTATCTTCTTTTGATCAACTCGCCATCATCTCCGTGTAAAAATATCTGAAATTATTCTCAAATGATGGTGTGTGATTACACCTACTAAGCTAAGTTCGATCTCGTCTCGTTTTTATTTGAAATGAATATCAGTTACCGCACCGATATGGTTTGTTTTGAGATACAGATACCTATGCGACCAAATTCGAAAACAGCATTTCATACGATACTTACCGCCGCAGCATGTGTTTTGTTCCAATCCTGATGTATAGTACGTCCTCTCCAAACCTTACGAGGCGAAATGTCGAAGCAAATCGATTACGTACACCAAAAAGAATCAAACTCATCTGTTACCCAGCCCAAAAGAAAAGCAACACATTTCTGTCCCGCAATTGGTACTTCAGTTTATTTTAAGAACTAAAATTATTAAACCTAAGAATCTTATAAAGCTCAATATAGACTGTCTCAATAGTCTCCGCAATCCATCGGCTGAGCACCAGCCGAACTAGTTTCTTTCTGAGATTCTTCAGTTATCTCATTAAACATGTATTCGTCTTGAAACTCTTTGAGGATCTGACTGGACCGATGTTCATCCAAGAACAGTGAATAAACCTTCTTCACATCTGCGGTAGTTACTTCGGTGGCCTTTCGCCTCTTGCAAACCAAATTGGCAGTAGTAATCAATTGAATGGCATAACGAAGGCTAGTGTCGATTGCAATCCGTGTAAGAATCATCAGAGCGTCAGGGTGCATAAGACAGTCTTCTTCTTCACAACGAATCTTTAGAATTTCTTTAATTTCCTTCTCAGAGTAGGGGATGGTGCGGATAATGATCATTCGGTCAAGTAAATCAATTGGAATGCCATGTGGACTTCTGTAATTAGTTCCCCGAATGCGAGTAATCCCACGATTTGTTGCCATTATCACAACTGGGGCCATGTCGCTTTCCAAAGCACGGTTCAAATAGGAAAAACACTCAATGTCCAGCATATGTACCTCATCGATGAATAGAACTCCGGGATTTATCTCAGCCTTGCCTTCCTCACGCCATTCAAGGACCTTATTGTTGATTTGGTCACGAATTTCCTGTTTAATTTCTCCAGTATCACCTGAAAACAGCGCCAGGAATCCATGTGTTCGACTGTTGATAACGTCGATTTCGTGCAGAGTCACAGTGTGGACGACTTCCTTTCGTTTCTGTAACTCACCTTCTGGACACTGAACAAATCGTGTCTGTGCTCCAGTGGCATCGTAATCTCGAGCACGTGTGAAACTTCTACCCAATTTGCTAACCTTACCGGACGCCTTGTCGATTGTGATGACATCTCCAGCCTGAATCTTCTCCTTCATGAAACACTCGATAATTTTGTTGCCCAAGTCGTAGTTTGTTTCCATTTCGGTGGTCTTTAAAGTTACTTTACCAATTTTTTGTCCTGTCCCAGTGGCTGGTCGATCGATTTGAATCTCCACAACCTCACCCTCAATAATTTCAGTTTCTTCCTTTATGCGTACACCAATACTTTTACGGAGCGCTTGTGACAACGCCTCAGTTTTCCCCATCTCCAGGGAATATATCTCAGATCCAGACATGCTTGTAAATGGAGTTTCAGTGCCTAAAGCTTGTGCCATTCCAACTGCGATGGCAGTCTTTCCGGTACTCGGTTCCCCAGCTAACAAAATACATCTTCCGGCGATTTTACCTTCACGAACCATTTGGACGACAACTCCTGCAGCACGACGGGCGTCTTTTTGGCCGACCATGCCCTGAGAAACAGCACGAGCCTCGAGAACATCGTCCAAACCCAGTCCTCGAATGTGGGAATGAGCGCCAATACGTTCAATGCGAGTTATTTCGCGAACTTCAATTTTATCACCATTTGCCATCTTCTGTTCTATTTGTCACTGGGAGCAGGCACAATTTACTTATGTTTTTCGTCTTATTTAGAAACAATAAAAATTTCTAGAACGTTGCTAAGAAACGTGAAAATCAGCTTCTTCGATCTAACAAAAATCACGAAATTCATTTGTTGGAAAAATGCGTGATATATTTGACAGCTTTGAAAAGTGCCGGCTGCGTACAGTACAAATGGAAATTTGAGGAGTAAGCTAAGTTAGTTTTTAAAATAAAAATGTCATAACTTTTTGTTAAAAACTTCAATTGTCTTTTATTGTGTTTGATGTTTTAACCATAGAATGCAGCTGATGAGAAACGAAAATGAAATGCCAAAATCGTAAACGAAAAATTTTGTAAAACTTTTCATATTGCTGTACGCGAAATGATGCATAAGTGGATAGTCCGACTAGAATTCTGGACAGAAATCTGCACTCACTTTTTGCACACACATTTCGTTTTTCTTTTTGGTTGGACAGCAACAGAATTTTAGTACATATGCACGAATCTGGTTTGTGATTTCCAAACAGCCAGCAAATTTAAAATCAAAAGTTACATTTATTTGTTGAACGTCGTATTTTCCGAAAATTTGAACGATGAATATTGAAACGTCAAAATGACTGTCTTTTATTGTGCGGACCATTAATTATGTGGGAAAACAGTTTTTAGCAAACGACAGTCACAAGTGATGATAACAGAGACGAATGAAAAATGGAGCAAAATACACAAACTGGTTTGTGTAGTTAGTAAAAGAGTTTAAAAACAAAAGCAGAGAAATATATATTGCGGTCGTGGAACTCGATGAGGGCGATCACAAAAATGTACTTGATAATAACAAAATCCATGTTGGTTGGGAGAAATGTCGTGTCTTTGAACGCTTCAGCTCAAATAGATGTTATAACTGCTGTGGGTATAGACACATTGTAAAAAATTGTAAGAACACTACAAGATGAGGTTAATGCGGTCGTAATTATGATACGCGGGAATGTGCATCTTCTAAATTGAATTGTGCAAATTGCACACAGTACGAGTATAAGGGAAAGTATTAGTATTATTAAGCCTGGACACTAAACATGACAGTCCAAATAATGGGGGTATACTGTAATATTCAAAGACTAACCGTGTCACATAGTTGAACCTGAACTAAACTTTGTAGATAAAAACTTTGGTCCTTAGAAATAAGAAAATTTTTGGGTCGACTTTAACTCTAAACTCGTAGCAATAACAGGCAATTTTCACTAAAATTCGACCTACCGCTATCTAAGTCGAATCTAAAGTGACAGTTCAAGAAAACTTAGTTGAAAGAAAAAATGTCAGATGAACGTGTTTTTCGTGATTTAAATAGAAAAGTGTATAGAAAAAAAAAAAAAGATTTAATCCATTTGAACAATTACACATGCGGAGTTCATAAGAAATTATAGGTAAGAATGTACTAAGCAATTCAACAGAAGTTACAAAATAAACTGCTCAAAAATAACATTTTTTTCTTATACAGATTTAATAAAGACACTGTTATGTTTATTTGAGACTTGATTGAGAGTGACATTAGATCAAAATGCATCCAAAGCTGTTGTGTTTCAACTCACATAATGGCACTGATAGCTTAACGCCATCTAGTCAAAGGCAATTATCTACTAGATACGAGTAAGTAATTGAATTTCATTTACACCGGAAATTTTTAAACTATGTAAGCAATAAATCTTTAGCTGAAATACATGGCGTAAGTCAAAGAACAGCAGCTAAACAGCTAAACTTCCCCAATTCGTTCATTTTCCGAAAACGACAGAAGAAATAAGGAGAACCAAGAAGACATTTTTTGATTAATTTTGATTTCCTCAATGCTTGGGTGCTATAGACTGCACGCATATTCAGATAAAGAACCCAAGAGGTGAGGTTTGATCCCGATTTTGATGCAGGAAGGGATTGTTTTTACTTAATGTTCAGGTTATTGTTGATGTGGACAGCAATATCCTTTATATCGTTGCATGCTGGAGGGGAAGTGCTCAAGATTCAAGGATATTCAACGCATCTGCAACAACTAAACCGCTTAGTACTTAACTAAACAACTTAACTATGGGATTCATACTTGGAGATGATGGCTATAAGCAAATAAATATAGTAATGACTCCCTTTCAAATATGATCGCAGTTTAACCTTGCAGAGCAACGTTATTAGCGCCATCACATATTAGCAAGTGGTGTCGCTGAGCGAACTTTCGGTCAGCAGAAAAATTGCTTTCGATGCTGCTTTAATGGTTTTCATTGCGAGATGGCAAAAAACGCGATTACAGGTCTTGCAGTGTTATGGAACATCGCAAAGCTAAGAAATTGTCCCATCATAGAAGATTCATCTTATATCTTATATCTGTAAGTAAAGAGAATAAAATATCCAGTGACCAACTCATATTATTTACTTTTTTCAGATTCCGAAAATAATTAAAATGAAGACCATGAAGCTGTAGAGACGAATTTTCCTCTTTTTTATTTTTAAATTAATGAGCATTAGTTTTTTTTTCTTCAATTTCTTTTTTATGTTGAACAGTTCATTTTCGTGTTGTATTTCCAACCGAACTAAGGCTTAATTTTTGCCTTTTATTTTTTGGTGTCTGTAAAGTTTTTCTTATGTTCTTTCGTCAATAAAATGTACATCGCTGTCAAATTCCGCTACATCATCCGTAAAGTCGCCTGAATCGCGAAGTCAAGCTCATCAGTTTCTTTGGGCTTATTTCCACCGCCAGTTCCTTATTGCTCTGTTCGGGAGGTAGAAATATGTCCCCACTGCCCTTTTATCTTATTCCGTACGAATTAAGCTCTTCGCAGATTTTTTTCCATGCCTCCACCTTCTTAAAAATCATTGATTGGTTGTTAATCTTGCAGTCCACTATATTAACATATTGTTCACGGTGCCCTTAAAAATCGCCTTTCCCTCCAATGTCCAGTTTCGATCTCTTTCTCGTCTCTAGAAAAATAATAAATTACTTTTAAATTACATTTAAAAAAAAATGGTGGTGACGAACAATAAACGCACTTTTTTCTGGTAATTGCATCCATTTGACGTAAAATCTGACAATGATCAGTGTAATTAACCGGAGAATACTGCATTTCGGTTTAACCGTATACGGTGTTGATATACACCAAAAAGGTTCTTTCAATGTACACTCAAACCTAATAAACTTACTTTTTCTATTTTATCGTATTGAGTCCCTTGTTAATTCATTTAAACTATTGGGTATATATTTTAATTCGTGCGGCTTTTTTTCAAAAATTGAACGTTTATTTACGAAAAACATGTACAATAGTATTATTCAAAGTATTGCCCTTCTGAAGATATGACTTTTTCCCATCTCTCTGGCAATTTGTGGATCCCATCTAAAAAGAACTGCGCCGACTTGGCAGCCAAGAATGAATCAAACCAATTTTTGACATTCTGTTTTGATGTGAACCGTATTTCAGTGAAGGCGTTCTGCATCGACCGGAACAAATGGTAGTCAGAAGGGGTAAGGTTTGGGCTATAAGGCGGTCGGGGTAAGACTTCCCATCCACTGTTTTCCAAATAGTTCTTAACTGGATTAGCAACGTGGGGCCGAGCGTTGTCATGATGGAAAATTATTGCCTCGTGTCTGGTCGCATATTCCGGGCGTTTTTTGGCTACTGCTCTCTTCAAACGGATTATTTGTGTTCGGTAGCGTTGTCCATTGATGGTTTCACCCGGTTTTAGCAGCTCATAATACAGCACACCCATCTAATCCCACCAAATACAGAGCATTACCTTCGTGCCATAGATATTCGGCTTTGCCGTTGATTTGGCTGGTTGGCCGGGTTTCACATATGATTTTTTGCGCTTGGGGTTGTCGTAATGGATCCATTTTTCATCACCAGTAACAATAAGTTCCAGCAGCATTTCAGACATGCAAAACCGCCTTTTGACTCCTCTCGGCTTGAGTTCATGTGGAACCCAATTTTCTTGCTTTTGAATATATCCAGCTGCTTTTAAACGTTTTGAAATGGCTGCTTGAGTGACACCCAAAGATTCTGCGAGCTCTTCTTGTATTTGGCAACAATCTTCATAGAGTAATGCTTTCAGCTCTTCATCTTCAAACTTTTTTGGCTGCCCAGGACGTTCATCGTCTTCCAAGCCAAAATCACCACTTTTAAATCGTGCAAACCACTTTTGGCACGTTCGCTCAGCTAGCACATGTTTACCATAAACTTCCACCAAAATACGATGACTTTGGGTAGCAGTTTTTTTTTATATTAAAGTAATGAAGAAGAACTCCCCGCAAAAACACTTTTTCAGTCACGAAGTTCGACATATTTGGGTGAAAAAAAAATTATTGTTGTTTACGCTTCAAATGAATGACATATACTGAAATGACGTACAATGACAGTAGCTTTTCAACGGAACAGTGGAATAATACCAGTTACGTCATCTCTTAGCAAACCGCACGAATAGTTATAGACCCAGTTATAGTTATATAAGTTATAAACCCAATAATTCACATAAAAAAGGCTATTCAAAAAAATCAAATTCAAAAGTCATGTGTCATTTTTATACCTAAACTGTCGTATATAATTGAAGACATATATCGCAATAGATAACTAAAATCGAATTTAGATAAAGTTAGTTTTTTTCTACGAATCACTAAATTTAGGTTTAGAGAAAAGCCAGTAAAAGGGTATTCATATCCCCTTGGTGTGCGCCCGGAATTATATAAAAAAAAGAGTCAACTAACTAAAGTGCACTTTAGAGTCGACTTCAGTTTTTGTTATTTCTAAGAGCTTTTGACTTTATATGTAGGTAATACTTTCCAAAACTCATCTTACTAAAAATATTGATGATAGCGAAAATCCTCTTAAAGACTACGTTGCGGTTTGGTGTAAAAACGAATCAAGACACATAGAAGGCTCTGCATATATGTGAAAAAATCTTTTGGTTTCCGTCTTCTTAAAATAGAAGCTGTTTCAATGCAAATTTATTGGCTTGTCGTTAAAATTACAGCTAATAAGCAATCACTATGCCTAGCTGCTTTTTATCGTCCACCAAGTTCTTCGAAAAGTGTATTCTGCAATCTATTTAAGGAGCTTGTAGACTCAAATATGAACTTTACTATAGCAGGCGATGTGAATATCGACTGGACGAAGGAGTCGAATTCGTACACTAAAGATATTAGAAATAGTAAACAATTGAAGTAGATAACAACTGCAAACAAATAGTGAAAGATCCAACTAGAAATGTAAGGACATTAAAAACGTTGATCAGCTATGTAATAGTAATAACAAATATGTTTTCGCTAAAACAAACATCAAGCTCAAAATACGTGTTCATGAAACGATTGTGATTGAGAACAATAATAGGAAAATATATATGAAATCATCCATCAGACAACAAAGGTTTACCATATTTACAACAGAAGGGTGATTCGATACCAGCTGATCAGAATTACAAAAACAACTAAAACAAATACCACTTAAAACTAATAGACTAATGCAGACGAAATGCGACAAAATAGCATTCGTGTGAAACTATATTAAAGATCGCCTGCTTAGCTGGAAAAAGGAGATCGCTGCTGGAAACTGTGTGATTGACATATTCTTGGACCTCAAAAGGGCATCGAGACTATTGACATGCATGTGGGTAGCCGCGGCTCAAGTGGTGGTGTATTAATTTCCAAACTGGACGGTAAGGGTTTCAATATCAGTCGCAACCAGAAGTCATCTTTTTTTTTGGGCAAGTAAATTCCCGTAAGCGTAGAGTACAACAACAAATCCAATTATACTAATAATTTAGTTTCCCTATTAAATGTTGCATGTCACCCATGGAGCCAAATAACCACAGAATCCAAAAATCTTTCTTTTTCTCTCCGTCCCATTTTCCTAAAAGCTTAACTCGGTTCAGGCACTTTGGGTGTTAAAATATCCACTTGAGTGTGAAGTTCTTTAAAAACAAATAGTTTGCTGTCGAAACTTCAGAGCCCAAAAACTGAACAGGTTCCGATGTTACCTTACACCGACCAAAAAAAAAAAAAAAAAAAAAACATGAGAACGGAGTGTAATTTTGAAAAAGTGCTTAGACTCTCACTTGGTTTTTTACTGTTCATCATATACATATATAAATGAGATAGATATTGAGCTTAATTGCTCCCAGATCGTCCTATTCGCTGACAATGCATTTGTTCACATATCAGGAAAACACTCCACTGAATGTAAACTATTGATTCAGGAGGACTTGTGAGATTATGGCTGAGATCAAATAAGCTGAAGCTCAATGTAGACAAATCAAAATATATGTCACTTAAGCTTCAATGATATGCATTAAATCTAGAAAATCTTAAATCTTTAGAACAAACCAATAAAATTAAATATCTAAGAATAATTACTGATTACTTTTTAAGGTCTTTAAAATATGTCTTTAAAAATTTAGCTAAGAAACTATGGTTTTTCGGCCTTCGCTAGAGGTAGTCACCTTGTCGTGTGTGCCTTTGTAAAGGTACCTGGTGTGGAGGCTTAACATCGCAATGATTCAATGTGTTATGTTGTCGACGACGTTAGTTATCAGAAGGGCCATCACCAAGAACTACCCACCTCTAATTCAAAGTATTAAGCGACCCGTGCTAATGGTTTGCAGTTAGGGGCAACCGGCTGTAATTTAACGGAGCCTCCTCGAAACAGGGCCCTCGGGGAGTAACCATACCCTTATCACGCTAATGCGGGGCTCTGGCGTGGTCGACTGTCTTTCCCACGCTACTCGTGGGACCATGAAATCAAAGTCAGAAAAAAATAAAAACCTTTTTAACATATTGCGGGGACAAACCGCAAACAAACACTGCTGGGCGTGTGGAGCATGACATCCACAACGAACAACAGCTGCAAGATGTGCCCAGAACGAGCCGACAGGGAAGCTTTTGAAAGGTGCATCCCAGCACAAGTCAAAAAGCCACCACCATCTCAAGATGACTTTCGGACTTTGAAAACAAGGGCAGAATGGAGGAAAAGATAGTGAAGGAAATTCCAGAAATCTAGGCGGCAAGGAAAATTAACGCCACAGCCTTACCTCCAGTTTCAACCTGTCGACCTCTTAGGAAGGGGCTAAGTGGCACTAGAGCGAGATTGTACCTCCTCTACCTCAGTAAAGGCTTTAAGCCCGAGAAAGCAAGAAGGAGAGCTGAGAAGCATCGGGCCAAGCCCGAAACAAAATTAGTGGCTGAGGGGAAAAGGGGGAACAATACGTAGGCAAACAACAAAGTGTGGAAGAAGATGCCAAGAGGGCCAAGTGCGTGCCTGTGAAAGCCAATGGCACCGTGGTCGATCGCTGCAGCGGCGAAAGCTGGTACAGCGCGGGTACGACACACTACTGATGCGGTGTCAGCCGTTCTCCGGATAAAATATACCCAGGAGATACTCAGCAACACAGACCTCTCAAGCACTGGAAGACGCCATTGTGCATGAAAAGGCTTTGGGATGAAAGCATAAGCCCAAATTTCAGGGTATATATTTTAAGCCTGGAATGCTACTTACGAACTGCGAAACTCCGTAGACAATGGACTGGCTGAAAGCAATAGTACCCAAGTTAAGTAAACGGAAATGGGCAGAAATAATGGCCTCCAGTGGGGAAGATATACCACGGTCACATTCAGCGATCATTTTCCTACCTCGTAGCGCGAACGGGAGTCCAAAACAACATTAGCATTACTAGAAGCGCAAAATGAAGGCCTTAATACAAAGGTGTGGAGCAGGTGCTCGCCCTCGGCATTGTCCAGGAGTTATTCGATACCATAAAGAAAGCAAAGGGTTCTCTGAGCTACCGGCTCTGCAGGGTTATGTTGTGTGGACTCAAGATGTCTGAAGTGAACACCGGACAGGCACCGGAAGCTTCAAAACTGGCCTCGCAGAGCACACAGTCTCGGATAGAGCAAGCATCTGTACCGCAGACCATAGAACCAACGGTCTCTGACGGATAGATGGTTCAGGAGACCAAGTCCATGTCCATCTATGAGAGCTTGCTCTCAGAAGGGGATCTGGACACAACACTAATCGACCTCTTCCGGGACATAACACCGGATGAAGAAGATACGCAAGCAAGCTGTTCAACACAGCAAAACGCAATGGAGACTAGCGAAGATAAAGAAAAGATAAATAAGAAAAGATATATTGAAAGTAATAGCTTTAGGAAATTCTGCGAGACTATCTCAAGCACCTCTCCGGCGGAGAGGCAACACAAAGCCCTTGCTAAGTCGGGAGGAGTGTCAAACCAGAAACCAGACCGCAGCTACACGGAAAATGATGACGAGAGAGCACTGCTACTTCTACGAACTTATTTTTCAGGGAGCTCACCTAGTACTGGCTTTGGGAAGAAAACAATTTCAGCTATTCTGCTCCAGGGAAAGGCCGGAATGGGCAATAACTTCCTTTCACCCCTTCAGGTCCCGATGTGTGGATGGTTTTACACCAGTTCTACTACAGAAAGGGCAAAACGTATTGGTACCACACCTAGCAAAATTAGCGAAGAGTAGTATTGCCTTAGGTTACATACCACTTCAATGGAGACAAGCAAAGGTTGTGTTCATACCGAAGGTTGGGAAAAAAGACCCGACACAACCAAAATCGTACAGACCGATCAGCCTCACTTCGTTTCTTCTGAAAACGATAGAGAAGGTTGTGGATAATTACCTGAGGGTGGAAATACTAAGTAGGTCCCTTCTGCATCATCGTCAACATGTATACAGGGCGGGCAGATCGACAGAGACGATCCTGTATCACCTAACAGAAATTATCCAAAGTTCTCTGAATTAAACAGAGATAGCATTGTGTGCTTCTCTCGAGATTGAGGGGGCGTTTGAGAATACCTAGTATAAGGCTATCAAATGAGCCCTACAACGAAAAGAAGTATCCAGATGGATGTGCGAACTGCTGAGCAGTAGATCAGCAGAAACACAGACAGCAGCTGGAACTATCAAAGTAGACACTGCAAGAGGGTGTCCACAAGGAGGGGTATTATCACCCTTAATGTGGAGCCTTGTTGTAGACAAACTACTGGAAAAATTAGCCACCCTTGATATCAGGCGTACGCCGATGACATAGTATTAATTGAAAGAGGAAAGTTCGAAGAAACTCTCTGCGACATTATACAACAAGGTCTGAGAGTAATTCAGGAATGATGTCTCACGGCCAGCCAATGGATGTACATAGCGATTGTGAGACCAATGCTCACATATTGTGCAGTAGCATGGGAAAAACGAACCAGTCTGGTCACGACGCGAGAATTTATCAACAAGGTGCAAAGACTGGCGTGCCTATGCATCACCGGCGCAATACGTACATGCCCAACTGCTGCAATGGAGGTGCTATTGGAATTAACTATCCTACACCTCATTGCGACGGACAAAACTATTCCAACAAAAGAAAAAAAAAATGAAATTATTATTATGATTTTTCGGCAGAATAAGAAATAATATCTTCTTAATTTGTGCAATAAATATTTTTAACACAATGATTACACCACACTTTGAATATTGTTGGTCTATATTACATATAGGGTTTTCTAATAACGACTTGACAACTTTTTTTTTAAATAAAAGGCAAACCATTTGACATATTTCAAAAACTTTATTACTGGCTTGAAGTACAATCAAAACATTTATGAATGGAACTCGATTCGTTGGACCCAATTTTCAACGACTCGGCCACATATTTGGCTCTGAGCTCTTCCAACGTCGTCGGAATATTGGCATAAACCAATGACTTAAAGTAGCCTCACAGAAAATAGTCAAGCGGCCTTAAATCACACGAACGAGGCGGCCAATCGACTGGCCCATGTCTTGAGATAACACGCTCACCATACATACTCTTCAATAAGTCGATTGTAGCGTGTGCTGTGTGGCTGGTGGCACCATCTTGTTGAAACCACATGTCGTCCAAGTCTATATCTTTCAATTCGGGCCAAAAATAATCGGTGATAATGGCGCGATAATGCTGACCATTCACAGTAACGTGACGATCGTTATCGTCGACGAAAAAATATGGCCCAATAACGCAGCCGGCATGCAAACCGCACCAAACAGTTATTTTTTGTGGATGAAGTGGTGATTCATGAAACACATGTGGATTTTCACCCGACCAATAACGCATATTTTGCTTATTGACGAACCCATTGAGCCAAAAATGAGCCTCGTCACTGAATATGATTTTGCGACTCCAAATATCTGATGAAAATGTTGAGTTCACTGAATTAATTGACAGTGACAGTTTGATGATTAGTGAAAGAGTGCGTTCACAAATTAAATTCAAAGTTGTCAACTCCCTATTGGAAAACCCTATACATACATGAATTTTAAATCAGCTTACATTATCAAGTTATTTTAACATTATTTCATCATACTCTCATATACTTTGCTCAAATTAACTTCACTGTAACATTAGTTTTCTTCTTGCAAATATGACCAACTTTGTAGTAGTATTCAGCTGTACTTCAAGCAGTCAAGCAGTTCTTATTTTTTTTATCATACTTAATTGCTATAATTTCTTTTTAAAATAAAATCCTATCTGTGAATTTGCTAACGTGAGTTGTTTCTCATACATACAATTGGTCTGATTCATACACATTTGGGGACACAAACAAAACAGCCAAAATTAAAAAAAATCTGACTCAATTTAAATTCACATTCTGATCAAACAATTAAAATGGAGCAGCTCACAATGGATCAGCTTAAGTCAGAGTTAGCACTGTTAAACTTAGATACCAGCGATGTGGAACATTTTTGGTGGCCAGATTAGCGAAGGCATACACCAGCAGAGGACAGGCAGCAGAAAGCAGCATATGGAATAGTGCAGAGAACAGAGCGATTTTGAGCGATAACAACGCAGTGCCTTCATTTAGCAGGCTTAAACGAAGCAATAAACTAAACGGGGGAAAGAACGTGCGTATGGAAGAACGTGGCAAATCTTCAATTCAGTTTTCTTTGAAAGATGGCTTTCTGAATTCGACGAAGTAACATCATTACTCAAACAACTAATTGACTCAGCAAAGTGTTATATAAAAACATGTTCGTGTCGTACGTACGAGGAGTTTAAGCAGGCATTACGTTCAGAATTCGAAAAAACACTATGCAAAGTGGATATATACGCACAGCTGCAGAATCGTAAAATGCGACGAGAAGAAAATATCCGTGAATACCTGCACAGAATGAAGGAAATAGATTAATTCGCCGACGTAGATGACAATTCTTTGATTCATTTTATCATTAATGGTGTCGCTGGAAAAGAACTGCTCAAGTTGGTTTTATATGGAACTAAACATTTATCAGAATTGATCGAGAAGTATGACATTTGTTTTCATTGACCCAAGTATCGAACTTGTCGAGTTGTAGAGGCTGAGTAAGGTCAATGATTCTCGAGACTTTCTCCAGATGAGTCCAGAAACTAAAGGGTGCTCACTACTCCCAACTTCTCCACCTTCACCCATGGGCCTGATCAAGGTGTCATACGACCCGTGCCGATGATCAACCTGGCTGAGGGCCCAGCATCTAAATAGCTTAGTTGTTAACGGAGTAACCGGATACCTGGCGAACTTCGGATCGGCTAGCCTTACATGTATATAGCGGATCTCTGTACAGATGGACCTTCTTTCTTCGCTACTCGTGGGACCACTATGAAAAACCCGACAGAAAAAACAAAACCCGAGGCCGGTACTCCTTTATTACCGGGCGGTAATATGGTCACTGGACCGACTACCGACAGGGCTCCTGCAATGCCGAGCAAAAAAAAATCTGTGGCAGGCCATGGTAATCTTTTACTTGGTAAAACCAACTCCCCCCGGACCTTTCGATGCTATATCTCTGAGATATTTTAGAGATGTTCTAAAAGACGAAATCACGATCGCGGTGATTGATAGGAGCGACGCCGACGGCTCCATTTCAACAGACCGTTTGAGCCCCCCGGACTCAAAGGTCGTGGCAAATGAGAATATCCCTAGCAGACCTAGAACCTTCGCCTGGACCCCAGCTGAGCCCTACTCCCTAGAAGACATTCTGGAGATCATTAGGCTCAGTAACCTGACCCTTACGACTCATGACTGGAAGGTCTAGAAACTAGAGGAACTAAAGGGTCCTTACAGATGCGCGTTAATTGTGATCAATAAGGAATCCCCTAACCAAAATTAAAGGTCTACAATAAGGATGAGCTGGATGCTGATAAGTTGGAAAGCGACGACTCCAACCAGTCCGGGGCGACTAACAAGACGTCGGCATCCATCTCTGGTTTTTCGTCGGGCTCACCTTTTTATTATTATTATTTTATTTATTTAGCAGAACTCTGCTATTAACTATCATGTTGTAACATAATAAATACAATTTTAGCTTAACCTAGGATACATATAAATATTATTTCTTAATATACATTTTAGTTCATCAGGTATTCATGTAAATGTTGCACACGACTACGTCTGAGGTGGTCCATTCGGAAGGTCCAATTTTGGGCGACTCGTTCGAGCATAGCGACTGGTATCTTGCGGATAACACGAGTAATGTTGGCTTTCAAAGCGTCAATCGTATCCTGAAGACCTGAGACTTTACATATCCTCAGAGAAAATAGTACAAAGGTGTGATATCGCACGATCTAGATGGCCAATTTACCGGAGCAAAACGTGAAATTAAGTGCTCACCAAAATGATTTCTCAATAAGTCCATTGTTTCACACGCTATATGGTTCGTAGCGCCGTCTTGTTGAAACCAGAGCTCACCGAGACCATGTGCTTGAATTTCAGGAAGCACATAGTCCGTTAACATGGCACGATAACGGTTACCATTGACGGTAATATTCTGATTTGCCTCATTTTTAAAGAAATATGGACCAATGATTCCACCAGCCCATAAACCACACCATACCGTTGTTTTTAATGGCTGTAATGGTAGCTCTTGGTACTCTTCGGGTTGCTCATCAGCCCAAATACGGAAATTTTGTTCATTAACATATCCATTGAGCCTAAAATGGGCTTCATCACTGAACAAATTTTCACGATAAAACACCGGATTTTCATTGAGTTTTTTCAGAGCCTATTCAGTGAAAATATGACGCAAATTCAAGTCGCCTGGCTTCAATTCTTGCACAATTTGAATTTTGTATGCTTTTAGGGCGAGATCCTAACGTAAAATACGCCAAGCCAAGCTGCTGAAAACGACGACGCCGCTATAGTCTCTTCTCTACTCGTACTTACTGGATGTGACCTAACCGGTCGAGTATCATCCACTTATGTAAACTGGGACTCAAATTTGCGAATAGTATTCAGTATTCAATTCAGTAGGTCAATTATGCGCAGCGTGAGTTCCTTGAATCGCAAGAAAAATATTTCTTACAGAACGCTGATTTTCCTAATACAGCTGAACAATTTGGAGACGCTGTTGTAGTGTGAGTCTTTCCATGATGACTTGCCGAACGATGCTGAACAAAAATGAAAAAGCGATTTGATAGGAATTATGCGTGATCTGTCAAAAATTTATGTTCAAATTTATTTGCACATTATGTTTTATTGCCATACATTTCAATTTGGTAATATTCATTTTGAGTTTGTTGGACATTAACCAAATATTCACCCTATCTAAGTCCTCCTGCAGCAGTCTTGAGCATTCTTCGTAGATGCAACCGTAAATGAAGAGTAGAGCATTATCAGCAAATAACGCAATTTGAAAGTGGCTTAGCTCGTTTTTGATATCGTTAATGTATATGATGAATAACAGAGCCTCTCGTGGCCTCTCACACCATATTTATGAAACTTCTGTAGCAGAACATCTCTATCTATAGTCTCGAAAGCTCTTCTAGGTCCAAGAATACTGCTAAGACATATTTACCATCAGCCATCTCCTCTTTCCTGATAATAAGAACGCTATTTAACGCTGATTCGCAAGAGTGTTTTCTACGGAACCCTGATTAATTTTCTATTATCAGCTCGTTTGCTTCAAAGTATTCTTCAATTTGAATTTGGACTACTTTTTCCAATACTTTTCGTTCAATATATTGGGAGAGTATTCACTATTCACGAAAATCTTCTCATTTGTGAATTTTCCATGAATTTGGAAAACTGCCATTACCGTACTGTCAGTACCGGTCCTATTACGGGTATATTGTCTAACAACATTTTTGCGCTCATTTATTAAAGTCTCTTTTTTGACGAATTAATCTAAGTACTTTAGCTATGTCTGCGAAGGATTCTTGCAGCACCTCAGCGACCCCGACTTAACCGTCGGCAAAAGACAGCTTCCGGATAGCATCGGCATATCTGGGTCACGACTAAGCGGGCCCTCTTCCTGGTGAAAACTTGGAAAGGGTTATAATGGAATCAGGAAGACACAATACTGACCTCAACATAGGAATCGCACAATATAGGGCAGTACCAATACCAACGTGGAGGTGAGTCACTTTTTGAATACATTATTAGTACTAACCTCACTGTATGTCACACCGTTAATGAGCCAACATTCATTACAAGAAACCGACAAGAAGTGCTTGACATCACTCTTATCTCCGAACGCATTGATCATTATATAACGAACTGGATGATACCGTCTGAACACTTCTTTTCAGATCACAGATACATCCAATTCAATTTAAGGAATACTCCCAACGCCAAACAGCATTTCGTAACTATCGGAAAACTGGCTGGTTCAAATACAGGGAAACACTTTTAAAAAGTATCTCTCCCGACCTTTTAAGCCCCCTGGACAACACTAATGAACTTGACTCGAAAATCGAGGCTTTAACACGGGCTCTCAACCGAGCACTGGCCGTCTTCTGTCCTTTAAACTTGTCTAAACCTAGAGGAAAGAAAAAGCCTTAAAAGCTACAAATATCCTCAGATATAATCTTGCCATCGCTTGAAAATATTATGAGGTACTGAGTAGAACTATCCCACATACTTCTGTCATGGAGAGAAGTGAATGTAGTTTTCATTCCCAAAAGCGGTAAATGTTCTCATGTTGTCCCAAAGGACCTAAGACCTATTAGTCTATCATCTTTCCTTCTAAAATCCTTGAATGACTGTTTGATATCGATACCAGGTGTACCGGTATGAAGTGAGCGTCAAGATACAAATGTCTCGATAGGGAACATTTATGGTGGCCTTAATTATTTTTTTTTTGTTTGGTTGTTATGACACCTGTCAAACATATTTAGTATACATCAAGTCATTGAGCAAACAACATCATATTTTTTCATCGTGTTAAAAATGTCGAATTTTGTACCAGAAAATTATGACTTGTGGAAAGCATTAATTTTTTGTTTTCATTTGAAGAAAAGTGCTGCAGTCTCGCATCGAATGCTTGTCGAGGCATATGGTATGGTGATCATGCTCTATCAGAAGCAACATGCAAAAGATGGTTTCAACGGTTCAGAGATAACGATTTTGATGTGAGAAATGAAGAACGTGGAAGACCACCAAAAAAGTTTGAAGACGCCGAATTGCGAACAATATTGTATGAAGATGACACTTTGAGTCAGAAACAAATGGTAGAAATGTAAAATGTTGCACTAAAAATAATTTCTGACCGTTTACAAGCTTTGGGAAAGATAAAAAAGTCTGGAAAATGGGTGCCACATGAATTGAATGAAAGACAGATAGAAAACCGAAAAACCACTTGTGAAATTTTGCTTCAAAGACACGATAAAAAGTTAGTTTGGCATCGAATTGCTACTGGCAATGAAAAATGGATTTATTTGGAAAAAATCATGGGTTAATCCGGAACAACCATCAACTTCGACTGCAAAACCAGATCGTCTCGACAAGAAAACAATGCTGTATGTCTGGTGGGACCAGAAAGGTATGGTGTACCACGAACTCCTTAAATCTGGTGAAACCGTTAATACAGATCGCTATCGACAACAAATGATCGATTTGAACCATGCATTGATCGAAAAACGACCAGAATGGACCAGAAGCAACATGCAAAAGATGGTTTCAACAGTTCAAAGATAACGATTTTGATGTGAGAAATGAAGAACGTGGAAGACCACCAAAATAAGTTTGAAGACGCCGAATTGCAAACAATATTGGATGAAGATGACACTTTGAGTCAGAAACAAATGGCGGAACTGTTAAATGTTACACAACAAACAATTTCTGACCATTTAAAAGCCATATGAAAGATCCAAAATCGGAAAATGGGTGCCACATGAATTGAATGAAAGACAGATGGAAAACCGAAAAACCATTTGTGAAATTTTGCTTCAAAGACCCGATAAAAAATCAGATTTGCATCAAATTGTTACTGGCGATGAAAAATTGATTTATTTTTAGAATCCCAATCTTAAAAAATCATGGGTTAATCCGGGACAACCATCAACTTCGTCTGCAAAACCAGATCGATTCGGCGAAAAGAAAGGTGTGGTGTACCACGAGCTTCTAAAACCTGGTGAAGCCGTTAATACAGATCGCTACCGACAACAAATGGTCAATTTGAATGTATTGATCGAAAAACGATCATAATGAACCAGAATTGCAAACACGGCAAGGTAATTTTGCTACATAGCAATGCACCTGCACACAAAGCAAAACTGGTTCTGGATACAACCAAAGCGCTTGGCTGGGAGCTGCTACCCCACCCACCGTATTCACAAGACCTGACTCCTTCCGACTACCATTTGTTTCCATCGATGGGACACGCATTAGCTGAGCAGCACTTCGAATCCTAGGAGGAGGTCGAAAATTGGATGAATTTTTGATTTGCTTCAAAAGACGAACAGTTTTATTATCGTTGAATCCATAAATTGCCTGAAAGATGGGAAAAACGTGTACCTAGCAATGGCCAATATTTTGAAAAAAATATTTTTTACTCCTATTAAAAATTAGTGTTTTATTTTCACAAAAAACACTCACTTCATACCGGCACACACCTGGCATATGATCTAGCCTTAGTCCTAGAATCCCTCCCACAGCACAACATGCCTTCTGCAAAGGAAAATCAGTAGAAATGGCTCTACACCCACTAACAAGTCACATCAAACGATTGAGAATATACAATGGTTACTTTCCTGGACATAGAAGGCACCTTTAACAACGTCAAAACATCCGCAATCACGAGGGCGCTGTCAACTCTGAAGGTAGATGATTCACTTGGGAGCTTGATTAATCTCATGCTAAAGAGCAGGATTTTCAACTCAAAACTAGGTGGGTTCTCTGTCAAAAGAAGTGTCAGCAGAGGTACGCCGCAAGGCGGAGTCCTCTCACCTCTTCTCTAGAACTTAGAGATTAACGAAGTGGTAACAGTGTGGTTGCGTATGCGGATGAAGTTGCTATATCCGTCGCAGGAAAACACCTACAAACGGTTAAAAAACTACTAATAACAAGCTGGACGGATCTCTGTGGACTGGGAATAAGCCTGAATAAAACCGATCTTGTCCTCTTCACTAGGAAATACAAAATTCCGACTAAAGACCCCCCCTCAATCAACGGTACCACCTGGTACCGTTAGTTTTCGACAGGAAACTAAGCTGGAAACCTAACATTCAAGAAAGAGTTAAAAAAGCCTCAGTAGCTTTATTCTCTTGCAAAAAAGCCATCGGGAACAAATGGGGCCTCCAACTTCGCATCACCCATTCGCCTTAAAACGACTTCACAGTGGGCAAACAAACATTTTGCCCACGCAAATATTCTTAACGCACTAGGAATCCTACCAGTAAACATCGACTACACCATACCCAAACAACGGTTTGGCAAGGGCTTCCATGTAAGTATCCCTTCAGATCCCTCAAGGCGGAAATTTTGGCAATTAAGGAAGCCTGGCTGAAGAAAAATGTAATACCTGCAATGGATATCCACATCTTTTCCGATAGTCAGGCCGCTATCAAATCCCTGGACTCATGCTCTCTAAATGCATGAACAGTCATGGACTGCCGATCATCTCTATTGGAGGTGGCGGAGCAGTTTAACATGCACCTTTGCTGGGTGCCGGGACATGGAGACATTCCAGGGAATGTAGGGCCGACGAACTTGCCAAAATTGGAACCACTATACGTATCACATCTGAAAAGGAAAACATAGGTATACCTTTCGTTATCCGTTGGATCGACACTCCAGCAGTTTAATTCTTCTAAATAGAAAACATCTTAGCGCCATTATAAGTGTCATTACTGGACACCACCTCATTGATAAGCATGCAAGAAGGCATGGCGTGTTTACTAACGACTTTTGCAGAAGCTGCATGGATGAGGAGGAAGAGGAGACACTCCATCACCTCCTTTGTACATGTCCAGCTCTCTCCCAAAAAAGAAATCTCCACCTAGGGGCCTTCTTCCACGACAACTTAAGTGACTAAAGCAACATAGACATTAAAAGTCTCCTACGCTCCAAATGGTTTCTGGAGTAGGAGGATCACACATCCACGTGGCATCACCTAAGTGGGTTGGTCTTTTTCAACAACCACTTAAGCCTAACCTTAACCATTGAAAACGTCCTTGACAAGCTGCAAGGTAGAAGAATTTTTACAACGCTGGATCTTAAGAACGCATATTTTCATGTTCCAATTGAAGAAGCAAGTCGCAAGTTAACAGTATTTACAACCGCAGATGGATAATTCGAGTTTAGTAGGGTTCCATTTTTCCTCTCAAACTCCCTGGCAGTATTCGTTTTATATATACACACCGTATTTAGGGACTTGGTAAGTCAAAATATTGTTCACCAACTGTGCCAGAAACTCTTCAAAAGTTATAAATTGTTTTTAAAAGAGCAGCATACTACGGGCTAGTATTTCATTGGAAAAAATGCAAATTTTTTCAATCTAAGATAACATTCCTCGGACATACCATAATTATAGTCGAAGAGGGAAAACTGAGCCTATCCATTGAAAAAATTAATGCAGTTGCTGGATTTCCAGAGCCTAAAACTCTTAAAACACTTCAAGAATTTTTAGGACTTACCAGGTTTTTTTTAGAAGGTTTATAAACTCGTATTAAGTCCTTGCAAAACCTTTAACGGACCTTACAATTAAAGAATATAAATTTCAAATTGCAGAACCTCAGCGAAAGGCGATTGCTATATTGAAGCAGTCACTCACGAGCAACCCCGTTTTGCATATTTATTGCCAAGATGCCAAAACTGAGCTGCACACAGACGCTAGTCAGCAAGGTATAACCGCAATTTTGTTCCAAAGGGGCACCGATACGAATCGTTTGAGAAGTTTCGAGTCTATTTAATGGGAACCAGATTCAAGGTCGTAACAAATTGTGTGGCGTTTCACCAAAAAAATTAATAAACAGGATTTGCCAAATGCTGTACGGAGATGGATCATGTACTTGCAAGATTTTGATAAGGAATTTGAACACCGCCAAGGCAGTAAGATGACCCATCTAGATTGAAAAGAGCTCAACTGGTAGATGAATTCGTTTCAGTCATTAAGAGTATTCTAAAAGACAAGCCAAGGTGAGTTGTTATTTTAAGATGCTTTTAGTGGTACCTCGATGTATGGAGTCGGAGATAATAAAGTTAAAACATGAAGAAGGACATTTCGGCTCACAAAAACTAGTACATTTGTTGTCTTGCGAGTTCTACATACCAAAAATAAAAGAAAGGGTCGACGAATTTGCGTTAAATGCATCCTAGCAAAAAAAGAAAGCAGGTTAGCAGGAAGGTTTTCTCCAACAGCTTGAGAAAGGAGATAAACCTTTCGACACATACCACTAAGACCATTAAGGCCCTATGGATCTAACAACAAAGTTGTACAAAAACATTTTAACAATAACAGACGGATTCTCAAAATACCATATATTTGGCTTTATCCAACAAAGACAGTATCAGCAGAATATGGCCACAGAATAGAGGGACAACAGCAAAATTTTGGGAATCCAAGAAGGATGATAACCGGCAGAAAAAGCGCAATTGTGTCAAATGTCTTTAAACAATATTGTGCAGATGGGAAGATTTAACATGTTTTAATCATAACAGGGGTTCCACGGGGAAACGGACAAGCCGAACGTCCAAACAGAATTGTCATCAATGTCCTCAAGCGATTATCGCAACATTCGCCGGAAAAGTGGTACAAATTTATTCCAAGGATGCATATGGTCATGAATAGTACACTACAAATCGTCAATTAACCGAACATCATCTGAAGTACTGTTTGGCGTGCCGATGCGGAAGAAAAATAATTTCGAAATTCTCGAACTGGTCAGAGAAGAACTGCTAAAACAATTTGAATATACTTTGGAAACAATTCGTTTTGACGCCCGTCAACAGATTCAAAAGTTACAATCTGAGAATGTAAAAACATTTAAAAAAAGCGTAACAAGTTTACAAGATAGGTGATTTTGTTTCTATTAAGAGAACACAATTTGCAGCAGGTAATAAGCTTTTCTCTGATTTTGTAGGTCCACATGAAATCGTCTCGATGAGCAGATCCGGACGTTATACTATGAAAAAGGTATCACCACACGAAGGTCTAAACAAAACAACAAGCAGTTACGATTGTATGAAACCATGGCAAAACGAAGAACAAAGCGAAGACGAAGATATGGAAGGCAACCCATCATCCGAGGCGGATGAAATTCAGGATGGCCAGATGTAGGCTTGTTAAAATGCATCACACATTATAAACATAGTGCACTCTTTACTTGCATTATTTGCATAACGTATCCATCACATGATATTCTTATATGTGGTACATGAATTTTAAATCAGCTTATATTGTCATGTTATTTTAACATTATTTTATCATACTCTCTCATATACTTTGCTCAAATTAACTTCACCGTAATATTAGTTTTCTTCTTGCAAATATGCCTAACTTTGTAATAGTATTCAGCTATACTTCAAGCAGTCAAGCTTTATTTATCATACCTAATTGTTCTAATTTCTTTTTAAAATAAAATCTTATCTTTGAATTTGCTAACGTGAGTTGTTTCTCATACATACAATTAGTCTGATTCCTACATATATATCACACTATCAGCGGACTTCGTTCTGAATCATTTAATAGAAAACAAAGAAAATGAGGTGATATTATGCTAACATATAAATATAAAAGATGGGGGTGGGCGTGGTGTAGTAGTATATGCATAGACTTCTCAAGCAGAGGGTGGCGGGTTCGAATCCTGTGCGAGACAATTCTGTGAAAAAGTCTTTTCATACAATTTGTATGTAGTTATATGTAAATCTCGTCGGCGTCAACTCTGACATGAAGGCATAACACTGATGTTGGAGTGGTTGCTGTCTGGGCTAAATGTAAGGAACTAACAACTAGCACGTACTAAGAGCCTCTGGTTGAGGTTGCACTGTCTCCAGTTTGACAACCACTTCTGTAAAAATATTGAAACCTAACACCGAGTTTCAAAAAACTACTACACCACCCCCCCGCGCCCTGGTGAAAAGCCATTAAAAGGGTATTCATATCCCCTTGGGCGCGCGCGGAATTGTAAAAAAAAAAAAAAGACAATATCAGGTACGTACGAACTGAAGAGGCCTACATACCTAAGGAATGCATTGCATTGAACACATTGATATATAATATAAAATCAGACTTCTTTTTTTCTGTTGTATGAGGTTTTTGAACTGTTTCTTAGTTAGTTTTTGTCTAACAGTGTTTGGGATATAAGTAACCCATAGAACTTTACTTCTTAGTCGACAATTTGTTACGTACGGCGAAGTAATTAACTAAATATTTCTTTCATTTGTGGGGATTACATGTTTAAGGAATGTTGCTTGAATTTGTCTATGTAACTTTGTGAAACAAGCCTACATGGACTACTTTGGGAATCCATTAGAAATAAACATCAAGCCCTTGATCCCAAATTTGGTGTGTAAAGTCTTTGCGTTAATGAGTCAAAAAACGTTCCAAGTAGACTTATCCTAGCTTACTCTTATTGCACATTCAAACCAAGACCGCACAGTCAAAGTGCTGTATGTAAATGACTTGATCAGAGATCTTGGACTGTCTAAAAAAGCACCAGTACTTATAGTTTCTCGATTGAAATAAAATAAATCTAGCAACACCAAACATAAATATCTTGATTAATCGCACAAGGGAAAAGAATTTCCTCCCTATCTTTTTTGAAGTGGATGAGTTTGTATTTTGCAAAAATATTTCTGGTTTAATGGCTTCAATGGGATTACAAGACTATAATTTAAATGAATGGCGTTTATTTATAGACTCATCGAAACGGAATTTAAATGTGTACTCTTGCATAATGGCAATAAACTGGGTACATTTCCGTTTGCACATTCAGCCAAAGTTAAAGAAGAATACCCTACGTATCATTAGTTTTGAAGAAAATAAAGACAAAACATAACTGGGCTATAATCGTATACAGGGTGTCACAAAAATCAACGTCAAGCCGGAAAAGGGTGATAGGTCAAGTGGTGTCGGTTATCACAAAATTATAAAAAAAAAAATCTAAGTCATGTGCTTCTAAAATTATTGGCACTCAAAAAAAAAAAAATAAATAAAAAATCGAGAAATCTGACACCCTGTGACGATCTTTCAAGTATGGGTGGATCTCTATCTGTCACACTCACACTAGTCGAAATGGCGTATTTATTCGTCTCAATCACGGCGTCACTGTCTATCTCTCTTGTATGACTTGGTACTCATTTAGACTTATTAAAAAGAATTAACTATGAACTGGGTTTCTTTAACAAAATATTTTTTTTTGTCCTTAATTAAACGTTAGTCTAGCAAGTGTCATACCATTTTGGAATCCAAAATAAATACGCCATGTTTTAAAGTTACTTGCCAAAATGGCATAGTACATTTTTTGTCTGTACAGTCAGTTCAAATTGGGTGATTAACTATTTTCAGATACATGGATGGACAAAAAAGCAATATTTTGGTTAAAACTGATATAGTTATGTTTCAATTTTGGACCTTAATTTACAGATGAGTTACTCATGGTTATATGAAAAGTAAAGATTTGCGGTCACAGTACTTGAAAGATCGTCACATGCTGTCAGATTTCTCGATTTTTTTTTTTGAGTGCCAATAATTTTAGAAACACATGACTAAGATTTTTTTTTATAATTTTGTGATAACCGACACCCCATGACCTATGACCGACATCCTGTATGTGTATATGAAATTGGTAAACCTGCTATTGGGTCAGCATGGTGGTAATTCGAAACATCCCTGCATCTCCGAAACATCGACTGCAGAGCCAAATCTGTGCATTAGATTAAAAAAGATTGACCTTTAAGGGAGGCTTTGGTCCCGGGGAGGCTGAATGTTATAAAAGCTCCACTAGTATCAAGAAACGGTATATTATTGACTCCTTTGCATATTAAATTAGGGTTATTGAAATAATATGTAAAAGCTCTAAACAAAGATCGGGAGTGTTTCGAGTACATTAGAAAAATATTTCCAAAATTGAGTACATACTGAAAAGACAAAAGCAGTTTTTTTTTATGGCCTTAGATCAGTTAATTAATAAATGATTCACATTTCACCAAATTGTATGACAGTTGTTAAACACATTTCTACTTCAGTTATTTAGATCTTTTTCGTAAAAATCAAGGTAATTTAAGCGAAGAGCAAAGAGAATGATTCCAATGTCACATTCGCACTGTGGAAGAGTAATACCAGGGTTACTGGAATGCAAGTATGATGGTTGATTATTACCGGAGCATTCAAAGTTGTTTACCTGGGTTGATTCATGCAAAAAAAACTCATGTAAGAGAAAGTTTTATTCAAATTAATTTTGTTTAATAAAAGATTTTAGCTAGAAAACATTTAGGTTAAGATAAAACTTCATGCAACTTCATAAGGGAGGGCTGGAAGCCCCTATATCTGCAATTCTTGTATACCGACCTCCTGCACTTTACACAAACAATTTCATACGGGCAAAATATAGATGCAATTGATAAAAATAAAACTTAGGAATTATTAATGATATTAACATAAACACATAGGATTTATATAGATCAAGTAAGTTATGCATGTAGATATTTCGTGGGATACAGAGATACTTATAGATCACTGTCTAGTTCGAACGAAGTACATTGATATCAATTAGTTGTACTTAAATTCAACTTTTCGGAAGCGCTATATTCTGCGCTGGCCAAGAGTGGCCAAGAGACTTAAAGTATAATGCAGGCATATTGGCTGCAATTATAACAAAGCTGTTTAATATGAGTTTTGAGTAGTCAACAACACCTCAAACTCTTAAAATATATATTAATATATAAATGACGTCAAAAAAGACGACATCAGAAACTACCAGCCGATTTCGATACTTTCGATAACGGATAAGGTTTTAGAATAAATCAATGCCGATAGATGATGGAATACCTTGAAAAATACAAAATCTTAGCAAGCAAACAATTTGGTTTTATGCCAAACAAAATTATCAATCGACTAATTGGAGACTTTGCAAATAAAATATACCAGTATACAAGTCAGCGCATAGTGGTACTTCTCATAGATTTAAAAAAAAAACATTCGATATACTATGCCATGAAAATATTCTAAGGCAGCTGGAAAAAATAGCCATTAAAGGAGCGCTTCAACTTTGGTTTGATTATTATTTGAAATAATAATAGTAAAAATAAAAAATAGCCTAATTTAATAGACGAAAAATCTTGAAGCTATGCCGAACAGCAAGGTTCCAAGCTAGATCATCTACTTTTAACTATCAATATGAATGACATGCTGTTAGTGCTCAGAAAAAGCACTGTGTACGTAGAGCATACTGCGATTTTGGTAAATAACAAAGATGCTAAAAATGTTTAAAAAAAAAAAAACCTGCAGCCCGAATTCAACATGATCATGTCATGGTGCTGAATTTTTTATTAACGTTAAGAAAACCAAAGTGATGTACATTTAAAAACATAAATTGGAAATAAAAATTCATGACTTAGAATGCATATTTCAAGACGGTGATGAATGATCAATTGTTCTCAAAAAATTTATCAACATACAGATACTTTGGAGTTGTAGAGTACAACTTTAAGTGGAGCTACCATATTGCCCAGCTAATACGATGGCGGTCCCAGAAGTACCCGATGCAACAAAGAAAACACAAAAATTTTGAAAAAAAATTTATTTATTTTTCAGCGTAATCGCCCTTTTGCTCTATACACTTTTCCCAGCAATGTTCAAAAAGTTCGATACCCTTTTTATAATAATATCGATCTTGCTCCTCAAAATAGCAATTAACTGCTGACGACTTCTTCATCGTTGGAAAATCTTTGACCACTGAGTCATTTTTTCAAGTTTGGGAACAGAAAATAATCCGAGGGGGCTAAATCTGGGGAATAGGGTGCATGAGGTTGCAATTCAAACTTTAATTCATTAATTTTGGTCATTGTAATAGCGGATTTGTGAGCTGGTGCATTGTCTTGATGGAACAACACTTTCTTCTTATTCGGCCGTTTTCGCTTGATTTCTTCGCATAATACTGGATGTTGAAAGTTTTTCCTTTTTCAAGATAGTCAATGAAATTTATTCCACGATTCCCAAAAAATCGACGCCATGACCTTGCCTGCAGATGAAACGGTCTTCACCATCTTTGGAGCCGGTTCTCCCTTTCGAATCCATTGTTTTGATTGTTTTTTTTTTTTGTCTCGGGTGTAAAGTGATGGACCCATGTTTTATCCATTGTTATGAAACGGCGGAAAAATTCTGCTTTGTTGCTGTGAAACTTTGCTAAACACTCAATTGAAACATCTTCACGACACTGTTTTTGCTCGAGTGTAAGAAAACGCGGCACCCATCTTCACACAGCTTTCTCATGTCCAAATTTTTAAATAAAATGCGATGTACCGCACTTTCAGACGACGATCATTCAGTACCGCTTTATTTATTTTCTTCACCATTTCTGGAGTCGTCACCTCATTTGGTCGACCATTGCCATGCTCGTTTTGGCACCTCGTACGCCCTCGTTTAAACTCAGCAACCCAAAATTTGACTGCTTAAAACGAAGAAGCAAACTCACCCAGAGTAGAATCCAGTTCAGCTTTTATTTTGATTGGGCTAAGGCCTTTCAAATAAAAGTATTGTATTACATAACGAAGACCATTTTTCTTCATTTTCACAAATCCACTGACAACGTTCACTATTGATGGCTGACAAACAAATACTTAACAACATGGCGCTTTCAAATTTGAAATGTAATGCTTTATAGACTGCGTACTTTAAACAACTACTGCCATGTCTTGGTCAGGCCGGGTACTTCTCGGACCGCCATCGTAAAGAAACTTCTGCAATTCGCCTACGCTTTATTCCATCTGAGCTATAAATGTCCACAAGATGTATTTCAGCCGTGCTACTTCAGCTTGGTATGGCATTATGGCTTGGGGCAATATACTGCAGATCAAAAAACTAAACATTTTACATAGATGTAATCAGAAAACGATGATGAGATCACAACGTCAACAAGGTAACAATATATAAATATATCTTTCATATCAACTCAACAGTTAGTAAATACAAAAGGACGTTTACAAACAAAACAGATATATGGTTCCAATGTTCTGCAATCACTACAGCTGTAGATGAAATGCAGCACTATTTCCAGCTCTATTCTACGAAATGCCAATATAGTTTACGGATCTACCTAAGTCAGTATTTCTTAAGAAAAAAAAAAAGCAAACATATGTGAAACCCAAAAATACAAAAAAGTAGCTAATCTTTCGCAGACAAGCCACTCTGGCTTTGCAGAAAAAATAATGTAACTCGAAAAGTTTTGAGCCCAATAAAATAAAATTCTATTCAATTCAAAATTACCCTCATAATGTAAATTTAAACATTGTATATACACCTGAAGTTAAGTTTAAATTGTAAAAATAGAAACTGAATTTAAATAACAGACTTCTGCTAATAAATACGAGTAAATGAACTGTAGTGATCCTATTCATCGTGTCTCCTGGATCCAAATATTTTAATAGAACAATCGTATCAATACTTTCCAACAGCATACTCTCAATTCATAATCCGTTGACCTTCCAGACTTTGATCTGAAATAAAGGGGTCCGTTCGTTCATCTCTCCAAATAGTTATTTTTTTTTTTTACAAAATTCTGTGGATTTGTGCACTTCTGTAGACATCGTTTAGACTCTCACAAAATGTTATCTATCACTTTCTTTAATTTTTCTATTATTGGTGTTATATTTCGCGAGGGTGTTTTCTTGAGGCTTCTTTTTGATCTACAATAATGTGAGCTGGTATGATCAGTTTTCGTAAAAAACCTTACTATTTTTGGACCTAATTTTTTATTATTTTATTTATTTATTTATTTTTTATTTTTGAAAATAAAGGTAAAAATTGTTCAAAAGTTGCTGAGTTGGGTTGGGAATTTTTAACCAAGACACCATATTTTCATGATATTACAACATCGGATTGCAACCTATTTCGACTTTGTCCAATATGCAATGACTTGGACTTCGAACGAAAAACAAAGAACTTCCAGAAAGTAAATATGGTCTAGTTTCTACAGTTCTCTAATAAAAATTAATAATTTCACTACTGCACAATTTCACGACTTTTCTCCGCCCAATAAAGACGTAACCCGAGGGACGAGTTAAGATATTCTTAACCACCACCATAGATGAACTAACCTAGATGTCAAACTCTACAAATACCTTTGCAAGCCCTTAACTTCCTACAGCCAAGTACAGGTAAGTGAATTACTAACCCTTTTAGTCTCAATAATCTGCCAGAATTTGCTTGTATGAGAGCAATTTGCAAGTTAAGTTGTTAGAATGATAGCGATTTGCACGCGTGTGTGTGATCTGCATGGTCTTTTTTTGGAATAAAATGTGCGGGTTTTGTATAAAATGGGATGGGAAATTGCCACGTAAATATTCACAACAAGGGACACATGGTTAGAGGCGATCAGTAGAAAACCGGTTCTGGTTTTTCAATACTGGAAATATTTCGTTTTCGTTTGGACTTTTCTCCGTGCTCCGGAGAAGAAAGTGACATAAGGCTGTTTCCCCTCATTTTTTTAGAAACAAAATTTCGCTTCTCGCTTTCATTTGAGGTTTTTCTCATTTCTTAAATTTTTCAAATTTCTCTCCTGGATTTAATGTCAAAATGTATAAACGTCAAATACCATAGATTTCTGTTTTCGTGCAATAGGCTGTTTTTGGGGAAATTTATTATCTTTGTTCAAATTAATTCCCAAGCAAGTATGTGATATTTGTAAAATAAAAGAAGATAATAATTCCGAAGAAGTTTTTAGTTTTATTTGGAAATAAAATCTGAGTACACAAAAAAGTGCTTCTGACTGCCCAAACGAAAACGCCAGTAGTTTCTCACTCTCAAATGTGGGACAAGAGCCAAAAATCAAAAAGGCTAGTATTCCAAACAATAAGAAATAACATGGTATATATGTAGTCGGGAAAGCCGTTCGTAATGCCAATTCGATGCCCAAATGGTAATTTCTTAATGTTTTGGAATTTGATTGCAAAAATTTGACAGCGGAAGCCGAGTGGTTTAGCTGTAGTAAATCTGTAAACATCAATCAAAATCTTTATTCATTTTTGCAAAAATATAACTTGTGGAAGACTTTTTGGAAAACTATAGAACATTAATATACAATGTTGTTCACCTAAATAGCACACCCTATTTCAAATATCTCCTTTTTTTGCAATACACACTGTAATGATCTGATAATAGTATTTAAATTATTCTAATAGCTCATACAATTTATCAACATTTAAAATGGGAAGACGAATAACTGCACCGAAGAAAGGAGGGAAGTCACTGCTTCAATGATACATAGCGGGGAGACTATTTCTGCGGTAGCCAGAACATTAGACTGTTCCAGAAAGCTTGTCCAGAATGCCAGGAAGGTAATATGACATCGAATACAGCGAACTCCGTTAGAAAGAATAGCGAAAGGAAAACGTCGAAAAAGACTGACAGCATAATTTACAGAATTAGCTGCAGTGACCCATTCTTAACTTCCAGGGAAATAAAAAACATATTGGCTGAACAGCATGGTATCCAAATATCAGCCGTGACTGTGCGACGTCGCCTCATGGAATTCCAGCTCAACGGAAGAATTGCCGGGAAGAAACCTCAATTATCCCAGAAGAACCGAAAGAGAGGACTTGCTTTTGCATATGCCCACAAGGACAAATCGTTGTCCTTTTGTGGAGCGATGAAAGTAAGTTTAATCGCCTTGGGTCAGATGGTAAGAAGTACGTGGTGTAAGTGGTACACCATTAAAACCGTCAAGCATGGTGGTGGGAGTATAATGGTGTGGGTCGCAATGTCATGGCATGGTGTTGGGCCCATAGTTAAGATTGATGGCATTCTGGATTAGCACAAATATAAAAACATCTTAGAGGAACATATGGAATCATACGCCGATGAATTCATGCCTCTGCTATGGAATTTTATGCACGATAGTGATCCAAGACATTCTTCGCCTCTAGCAAAGAACTGGCTCTTGGATAACAAAATATCCGTACTTGATTGGCCAGCCCAAAGTCCCGAATTGAATCCAATAGAGAACCTTTGGAATGATGTAGATTTCATCGTAAAGGACTCAAATCCGAAGAATTTGAATGAACTTTGGCAGACCATAAAGTCAGCGTGGTATACTATCTCTTCGGGAAGATGTAAGCGTTTAGTTGAGAGTTTACCAAAGCGTTGTTGGGAGGTAATTAAGAGCAAAGGATTTCCTACCAAATATTAAATACATTTCAGTTCTATTTTTTTATATATTTATTATTTTTTTGTTAATATTCGTTGAATGTGCTATTTATGTGAACAGCCTATTTTTAAGTTTATGAAGTTTTCCTTTTTAACGTTAATTAATATTTTGGATTGAATTACATTTCTTGTTTATAAATTCAAATCTTTATTCATTAGAATAAACAAATTTTGTTAAACCCTCACGTACAATTTTTTTTAACAAAATGGATTAAAATACAAGGGTGTGCTATTTACGTGAACACCACTGTATATATACCAAATTCCAAATAATTTAAATATTAACAAAATCATTCAATTTAAAATTACAATTCAAGTATTTTTGCACCGTCTGACATCCGAGCCGACAACACTGTTCTTTCTCATAGTGTTCTCTCTCGGTATTTTTTTCTAGTGACGTTATCTCCCTCCGGTCATAGTACCCATTTAAATATATTATCCCCCCTTCTCCCCCTTAACGTAGCCCCCTTTCTATCCATTAGTGAGAAAAAAAAGTAACAAGCAAAGAGTGAAATCGCAATCTAACTCGCCATGGCCTTGGGGCCACGTGTTCTTTCGGATAATCGGTATATCGGGCTCGACATAGATCGGCTTACCGAGTCCAATAACAAAAAAAAAAAAAAAAAAAAAAAAAAAAAAAAAAAAAAAAAAAAAAAACTATCCTTACTCCAATCGACTACAGCAGTCTAATAACAACAAATACACCAACCACCAACCCCAAATTCATTACAATCTCCTCAACAAATGAAGAAAAACCACTCTCCTCATTGCTAAAAAAAAGCTATTGATGGCATTAGTAGTTCATACGAATACATCACTCAATTACGGTAACCTTTTAATTCTTACAAAATATCTAAAAATTGCAGACCTTTTTCTCACAAAAAAAAAAAAACATTATCCAACCTCTGCCCGATCTTTGTTACTCTCCATACCAACCTTAATTCATCGAAAGACACAGTGTATGCACCATACCTGATTAATGTTCCTGAAACCGAAATCATTCAGGAAATGAAACCGCAAGGAGTGACCGATGTGCTCAAACTTAAACGCCCTACTGGTCTTATCCTTCTCACTTTCGATCTTTTCCGCCCACCAAATACAGTGAATATTGGATGGTACAATGCAAAAGTTGAAGAATATTTTCCAAACCCCATGCGTTGCCGCAACTGCCAACTGTTGGGATACACCACCAAGAGATGCAAGGGGAATGCTTCTTGTGAAATACGCAACCTCCCACCTCACTCACCCGATAAGTGCACACGCACTTCATGCGCAAATTGTTCAGAAGAGCACCCATCCCCCTTCAAAATGTGTAAAAGATACTTGCAAGCAAAAGAAACCTTAAAAATTAAAACTATCAAAAAATGTAGTATGGCAGAAGCTAAGCAATTATATAGGAAAAATAACCCAATTCCCATTCTTTCTGAAACGTACTCTGCAGTGGCAAAACATGCTACACAACCAGGGTAAACTCTACCAAGCCGTAACAATATTGTTAACAATAATACCCTCGAATTAAATCCCCCCACCGCGTATAACTGCATCAACACCAACAGTCAAAGAAAACAATACAGAAACACACGACATTCCCAAAAAAAATTATACCATTACAAACAAAAATCTTATCACTCAATCTAACACAGCCAAATCTAAAACACATTCACTCACTACTCCCACAAACCATTCAACAGCTCAATCCTCCACAACCAACTTAAACCCGTCCAACAGTCAATCTATTACAACCAATAATAACTGCTCTCACTAACAAAATAATCTAAACGCGAACAAATCGACTACCACCACACATATTCAACATTCACTTAACTCTCCAAAATCAAGCATTAGCCATACCAATACACTATCAAACTCACCGATATCAACTGTCACTCAATTACTCTTAAAAAAAAAAATCAATACCACATAAGCCCCCCACAATCTGATAGGGATGACAACATCTAAGAACACAATTAATACTTACCCCAGTGACTGTGCGACTCGGGATTGAACTATAATAACTTCACACCAAGTTTTGGTGGTTCAACATACGGGACGCAGAGTCATAACTTTCCCATCACTTCTCATGACCTTTCACAATCTAACTCAAATTATATTGTTCAAAGGCCTCTTTTACCAATAAAATCTTCACTTAAGGTTCTTCAGTGGAACATTAAAGATTATTTTAATAATTATTAAACAAGGCACGTGTCTTCTCATCCACAAATCAATCCCGCAATATCTGCCATAGCAATTGCAATAACCCTAAAAATTCAAATAACTGTCATCTCTCTATACATCCCACCAGATCAACAATTCACCTGCAATGACCCCGAAAATATCTTGCGTGATATAAGAACTCCAATCATTCTAACGGGCGATTGGGGTTCAGACACCTATAATAAGCGCGGGAAAGTTGCTGAAAATTTCATCGCAAGCTCAGGACTAGCAATCCTAAATAATGGTCGCCCCACCCACTTCTCGACACACAAAACATTCTCTTGTTCCCTACTCTACATGGACTATTTCCGAATAACTTCACGGCAACGTCCATTTCCCTCACACTTAACAAAATCCCATCATAGATTTCTCCTAGGCAGAGCGAACTGGGAGCTATTCCAATATAAAATTTCCAATCAACTTCAACACAGACTACAATCCCCAAACATCAACCGTGAGGCTGCTATCATTCAAAAATGTATCCGCTGCGCAGCGAACGAGTCCATCCCCCAATCAAAACGTAGAACCTATAAAAAAGCAGTGCCCTGGTGTAATCAAGAAATCAGTAACCTACGCCAAGAAAAACAAACAGCTTGGCGACATTTTAAAAAATTTCCAACCAACAATAATCTCGTCTCCTATAGGAAATCGAACGCCATTTTCCGTAAAGCAGTTAAAGCCCAAAAATAGCCTGTTTTGGCAAATTTACCTCCAACATCAATCCACAAACTAACTCACAAAAATTGTGGGCTGACCTAAAAACTATCATAGGTACCTACATATTATACTCGATAACTGCAATCAAGGCCGGAACAAAGCATATTACCTGTCCAAAGGAAATTGCCAAACATTTTGCAAATACCTGGGATAAATGTGCAAATGACTCTAATTTTCCCCCAGGTTTCATTAATGATAAACTCTCCACATACCATCTCATACTATAGATCCATCTGCAACTCTAATTGAATCCGACATTAATATGATAGAACTAGAAAGCTGCTTGGCCTCTGTCAGAGGCAAAACTCCCAAATTTGATTTCATATCTTACCCTATGATAAAAAAAACGGCCCTGAAGCTTTGAAAGTAAGGCTATTGAAATTATTTAATCAGATCCTTAATAGAGGAGTTATTCCACAAGCATGGAAAATAGCCACCATCGTTCCAATACCAAAACCAAATAAAAACAAATCCACCGTCTCCGGATATCGTCCAATATCTCTCCTCTCCTGTATGGCAAAATTATTAGAAAAAATAATAGCCAGACGACTATACTGGTTCCTCGAAAAAAACAAGAATATCGACAACCGGAAAGTCAGTTTTAAAAAAGGGAAATGTACCGCAGACGCTCTATTGCATTTGGACCAATTTATCTCCTCAGCTCTGTCATGCTTCCATATTTATAATTGACTTTGAAAAAGCTTTCGATCGTATCGGCATACACGTCATTTTGAGAAACTTGATTAAATGGAAGGTCGGTCCAAAAATCTTCAAATACGTAAAATTTTATCTTACCAACAGAAGTTTTCGTATTAATCAAACGATACATACTCAAAAATGCACAATACGAAAAATGGCATACCCCAAGAATCGCCACTTTCGGTTATCCTATTCATAATAGCCTTCAACGAAATAAGCCAAATAATTGACAACTATAAACTACTTGAACACACACTCTATGCAGACGATCTTATCATTTTCTCTAAATGCAAAGATCTAGCCCTGCTGGCACAAATGTTTACTACCATTCTTGAAAACCTTTCAAAATGGGGAGAACATTCAGGCCCTAACATATCACTCTTAGAATGCAATATACTCCACATATATACAGTTGCGAAAAACATATTCCTGTCCTTTTTAAAAACATTTCAATTAACAATGTCAATTCCACAAAAATACTCGGTGTTACATTTGACTCTAAGTAAAGCTTTAAAAATCATTATATTCAGATAAGAAAAAACTTAACTCCTAGATTAAATATAATTAGATACCTTTCCTCAAAAAACAGTTGTTGTAATGTTAACACCCTAATAAATGTAATTAAATCCATTATCTTATCGAGAATCGACTATGGTCCAACTCATCTCTACACCATATCATACAGCCGTCACAGCCAGTCTTACCGACGCTGGATTGCCCCATGTAACTGAAAAAATTAGTTATCTAACCTCATTGGTTGTTATACAAAAAATCAACGCTCTAACGCTAACGCCCATCCACACTGACGTCAAAAAAATTCTGAAACACAAAAAGACACAAAAATATCCATCCTCAATCACTTCCGCATTAACTTTAGCCAAGGAATTAAACATACCAATTTCTATCAAAAGCAACAACAGGATAGCACAACAACCTTGGAAGCTATCAAAAAACGCCATCAACATAGAATTAAACCAGTATCCCAAATCATCAACAAGGGACGACATGTATAGAGCTATGTTCTCGAATATTGCTTTTAATTACAAAAAACGTGGATATATCTTTCTCTTCACTGATGCCTCAAAAACAGTAGACGGGACTTCTTTTGCCGTTGTCGACGAAAATGGGTCCGTTGCGTCTAAAGGCCTACTTTCAGCATTTACATCAATCTTCACAGCTGAATCTTTTGCGATCATAAAAGGCATCAAGGAAACAAACAACAAGAAAGCAGTTATATTTACAGATAGCCTTTCACCGCTCACTGCTGTTAAAAACACTAACAATTGCATACCCATTATTGAATTAATTCGAGACCAACCAATATCCAAAAACAACAAACTGAAACTTGTTTGGATCCCAGGTCACAGTGGCATCTTAGGCATCGAACACGCAGATACTGCTGCAAAATCAGCAGTAAAAGAACCGTTGAAAACATTTTACACCTACAATCGTAAGAACATAAAAAAATATCTACTCAGCACCTGGAAATACAAACGAAAAACACATTGGACCAACTATCGTAAAATCTACGCCAAACTCAACCAAGAAGCTCAAAAGACCATGTACCCTACAAAAGTATCCCATAAGAAATTACAAACCTACATTAGACTAAGGATGGGACACACAAACATAACCCATGTACGCCTTATCACCAAACAACCCCCTCCAATTTGTCAGCTGTACATCGCTAAACCAATACTCACAATCAACCACCTACTTGCCAAAAGCCCTAGCACTATCCAAACTTACTAATTAATGGTGTAATTAAATACATATTAATAAACTTATAAAAAAAATACAATTGATTGTGACTGCACCACATTCTTCTGTTTGGATTTGTTTAAACAATTTTGACAGTCGAAGAAGTGAAAGTAGAAGAAAAGTGAAAGCATTTTCTAAAGAGCGGCAACAGTTAAACCATAGATGACATAGTGGCAAACTTTCCAGATATTGGAAAACCAGAATCGGATTTCTACTGATCGCCTCTCTCCGTATGACTTTTTGTGTGAATATGTATGAATGTTATCAATGGCAATTTCCTTCCCATTTTGCATAAAACCAACTCATTTTACTAAAAACCCTAATCTAACAAACATCCTCGTGTGCAAATCGCTGTCATTCTAGCAACTTTACTTGAAGTTGCTCTCATATTAGGAAATTCTGACAGGTATAGAGATATTAAAGTGTTGGTAATTCACTTCCAGTGGTTTTACGCGATTTAAAGGCTTACAAAAGTATTAGTGAAGTTTGACATCTAGGTTAGTTCATCTATGAGTTAAACTAAATGTCGAGGCCAGTTCAAGACGTACCGAAAAAGAAAGTTCTGTGATATTATTTTGCTGTTCACTTCCACAGTTTCTTATAAGCCCAAGTGTTTGCACTTCATGTGGGGTCATCAATAACTATTCAACATCCAAGGAATATGTGCTGGTTGAAGCAATGAATTTTAAAGATTGGTTACCGTTGTTATTATGTGGAATTTCGATTCCCTTGTCCATGTTTATGTGGTTGGGAAATGTTGCCTTTTCCAAATTATCCTCAGGCGTTGATGGAGATGGTATGCACATTATTACAAAAAAAAAAAAAAACAAATTATTTTTTTTAGTGTTCCATCAATTGAAATAGAACCGACTGTTATTCCACCTACGCGTTGGTTATTTTCAACACTGTCTACTCTCCTTTTTGCTATTGTGGGGTACAAACGGAAGGCAGTGAATAAATCTGGAGCAGCATTGGGATGTGTAGTTGCCCTGTCATTGTCTATTTCTAGTCACATGTTCTTTGCATGTTTGGTTGCGTTTTTCTTCTCATCATCAAGAGCAACGAAATTCCGTAGACACTTGAAGAAGAAAATTGAAAAGGACTTCAAAAGTGGTAAGTTGAGAGATTTGTAGTCGTATTCTTATGTGAATTACAGGTTTAACTTGTCGTAGGTGAAGGTCAGCGAAACTGGGTTCAAGTTCTTTGCAATGGTGGCATGGCGACACAACTGGCAATTTTCTACCTGATCGACTGTGGTAGCAGCGAGCGCCCCATTGACTTTACACAACATTATCGTTCCAGTTGGCTAGGCATTGCTGTTCTCAGTAAATTGTTACGATTTAGAATGAATTTTTTTGTAAGTTCAAATCATTATAGGTGCCTTGTCATGCTGCAATGGTGATACATGGGCCAGTGAGCTTGGCTCCGTTCTCAGCAAAACAGATCCCTTCCTTATCACATCGAGAAAACGTGTTCCCCGAGGAACCAATGGAGGTGTGTCGTTCATCGGGTTGCTTGTCAGTTTTCTCGGAGGAATTTTAGTTGGGGCAACTTATTACATCACTCTGATTTACGCAGTGGAAAGAAAATCATATCAGCTAGCTCCTCCACAGTGGATAATCATCATAATTGGTGGACTAGCCGGTCTATTTGGATCATTAGTCGATTCTTGGTTAGGCGCCACGCTACAATTTTCAGGTATCGATGAGGAAGGCAAAATTGTCGAAAGTCCGGGGCCAAAAGTTCGTCATATCTGTGGTCTTAAAATTTTAGATAACCATAGTGTTAACCTGATATCTTCCATTATCACCGGCGTCACTATTCCACTGATAGCCGTAAAGCTATGGCCCGAATTATAACTTTGGGTATGCGAATTCAAAATATTTTCGAATAGAATCTAGGAATTAAGTGATAGCGTGCGTCTTATTTTTTTGTACTAGTGTGCTGTCGGATGTCTCGAATTTGGTAAAACCGAAATTTCTAAATTATTGGCACTTTTTTTTTTTTTTAACGGATGAATTAAGTTCTAAACTGTTCTTTGTGTTGTTTTTTTTTTTTTTCATTTTGTCAAAGAAATGCGTAGATTTACATAAATAAATCGATCGATGTCGTAAGAGCATTACAAGTGGAGGTTTTATTGGTTCTGCCCTGATAACATGCTGTTAATAGGTGTTAACGGCAGCTGCAGTATGAGTAACTGTAATTAGTTGAGTAGCGCTTAATTAAGTGTGATATGGACTTTGTGTCGACAGATTAATCGCGTAACAAGTACGAGCAATTCAGAAGCATTACGATAGATTTGTTACAATTAAGTAGCAGAAGACAATTAAGTTGTTATGTGGTATTACGATTAACTAGAAATGATATATTATTTATATGGCGATATCAAAGAATATAGGCGGACCACGAGTCTAATTCCCTGTTGTAATATATGTGTCCTCTTACTTTGGTGATGCTATAGTTCGGGCCGAATCTGGGGTCTCCTAACTAACAAGCCTCTGCAGTTGGACCAGTCTTTAACTATCTGCTTCCAGTTGCTCATTGCAAGTCGATTGAGGTCCCCTTTTAGTTGTGCGCGCCAACAAAGTGAGTTCTTTCTTTACTGTGTTGTCCCTCTGCATTGATATCCATTCGTTCTACATGTCCTACCCATCTCGGGCGATCCGCAGTTTTTTTTTTTTTTTTGAATATGTCAATCTCACTGTGCAGCTCGTATAGTTAGTCGTTCTTATATTCTAAAGTCCGTCAACTCAAACGGGACCGAACATTTTTCGAAGGATTTTTCTCTCGAAATGACTGAGGATGTCTTCATCAGCTTTCAATAGGATCCATCCATAAAGTAGGACTGTGATGATTAAGGTCTTATAAAGAGTCTTCTTAGTTTTTCTGGATAGGGCCTTATTACTTAATTGCCTTCTTAGCCTGAAGAAACAGCGATTGAGAACAGTAATTCTTTCTTTGATTTCTGCTAAGTTGTTGGCAGAATATATAGCAGAGGCAAGGTGGACAAAATCCAATTAGTCTCTTCTTGTTAAGACCATAAAATTGGTTTTGCCTTTATTTAGCAGTGTCCACTTGTGACTTCTGCAAAAATCTCACATGACATCGCGTCACGTTGTCTAAAATCTTTTTAAACATCAAAAGTCTTGGTTAAATCGTTACTGAGCTTGACGGACCTGCGTTCTCAGTTGTCGTTCTCAGACAAACGAGTTTGGTAGGGATGCCAAAACTGCTGGTGCCCTGATGTTGAAGCTGATCTTCCTCCCGTCTCTTCTGCTTGTAGAGCTCACAAGCAGCTCTCGTTCTTCATTGTACCGTCGCTTTGCAAACTTATTGTTTACCTGTATGTGCTTGCCGGAATTCTTTAAACCTGGGATTTCTGGGTGGTAGTAGATTAAACCCAGCACATCAGTTCCGGCGTTTCTGATGTCACGTTGGCAGCGTGGGAGTTGTTGACAGACTTTGGGACACGTTTTCGGATATTATATTTTCTCACAATAGATCTTCTTTGTTGTGGCTTTTGGGAAATCCGCATTCGCACCTTGGGTGCAACAAGGTGGTGATTCGAGTCAATGGAAGCCTGGAACGTGCGGAATTCCAGAATACTGGAGTTTGATGATCCGGAGTCTATCATGTCTCCTTGTGTATATTAGGATGAGGAAATCGTGTGCTTGCTATATTGATATTACGTCCCGCCGCAAAGTCAATAAGCCTAAGTGCGTTGCCAGACGTGGTGTCGGCTATGCTTATCAACTGTCCTGCCGAAGATGTCATCACTTCCTATCCTGGCATTAATATCGCTTAGTACGATTTCCACAAGTGAGCAAAAATAAAGGAAAACTTAACTAATCGAAGGTAGAAGCTTTTGTGGTCATTTAATGCGAATTCCTCCCATTCGCACCGTTTCCTAAGTGAAGGTACAAAACCATTCTTCCATTATTAAAATTCTATTATTGAATGTTTGCTGTTACCTTTAGTATTTCAGGTAATTGTTGTTTTATTGAAAGCACTCGTATCAACTCTATGCCGGTTATTAGGTAATAACCTAATTTTTTAATTTTCTTTTTTTATTCTGGTTCCTTCATCTTCACCTGTACAACATAATCGAGCTAAAGCAGAATTTTTCAAAATGAAAAAACGCAGACAAAAATTCATATAAATTTTTATTTTATTCAGTTTACTTAGATCTTTAGCGGTCTAACCCTTTGTACTGGTCTTTTTTTATTTCGAAAGCTCCTGCGTTGATTGTATTGTTTGTATGCGTCCAAGAACAATGTGGTGAATGCTTTCCTTAAATCGCCTGATAACACGGGGGTTTCTTCTGAAGCACTACCAGTTTTTGTGAACATCGGGGCTTCGATAGCTGCCCCATTGTTAATAGCAACGGTCGATGGTATTGGGTAACCAGTTGAAATGTGTATCGGAATGGTGATGTAAATCGGTGATTGCTTGTTGCTGTCTATAACTGCAATCGGGGGTTGAGGGCTTACGGCGCTCTAAAAATGAAGAAATCGTCCTCAACAAAAGTAAGTAAATAGGTTATATAGAAGATTTCACTTACAATACTTTCATTGGAACTTTGGAGTGATTTTAAAAAATTCAATGGAGTTGAATCTCTGTCTTTTTTGTCATCCAAGTTATCAATTTGATTCTCAAATTTTTCCATTACCAACTGAAAATGGAGTGGTGGAAGTTCAGGTGGGATTATAATCCGAGTTTCCGCATCAGGATTTTCTTTCAGAGCGCTAGATACTGGGACAGCAGTGCTCCAGACTCTTAATGATAAAATTCCTAAAAGTAAAATATTGTTATTATTTTTTGAGAAAAATATATTAATTCGGTAGTATAGTGTACCAATTAGTCCAAACCAAAACGACTGCATTCTGTTTTAATCTGCGCATTCAAGTTGTAGCTTGATGGCTTTTATAGAGCCGCTTTGTTTAAGTTGGTAAAAAGTTTGGTGAAATCGAAAGTACATGCGGCGGTTTCTTTTTTTGTACGTTTCAAAGATTCTTGAAGTAAAGTGGGTCGCTAGGTTGAATTGATTTAATTTACTGAAAAGATTAATATTGAGAGCTTGCATGGTTAAGCATATTCAAAAAGATGCTAAGAAAGAATAGAGAATTCATTTACGGTTGTGAATCATGATGCATGAAAAAGCAAACAACAAGCGGGAGAGTTTAGATTTATTTATTTTATTGTTGGACACCACAATTGAATTTCATAAATATTTTATCACTTTGTTGGTATATAATTTCAATTAATTAGGTTAGCCCGACGTTCGAAAAGTCCTGAGACTAACACATGGGCGGCGATTCTAATAATAACAGATCAATACATACCATTTTTAGTAAGTACCAGCTTTCAAAAGAAACATGTAAAAATTTGATGACATTTCGACCATTAATCGTTGAAATATTAATGTTTTAGTCACAAACCTTTTGGTATTTTCAAAATCATTTAAAAAAATTAATTCCGTACGTTGACATTTGATGAGAAAAAATACCGTTAAAACTCAAGAATGGCTTGAAAAGTATTATAATGAATCTGCTCCGTCGAAAGCAACCATTTGTTGCTGCTTTGCTGAATTCAAACGGGGTCGTACAGACAGTTGATGCTGAACGCTCTAGAAGCCCAAATGAGGGTGTTACGTAGGAAAACATAAAAAATCCCACAAAATCGTTTTGAACAACCGTAAAGTGAAAGCACGTGAAATAGCTAACATCGTAAAGATATCAATAGACCGTATATGATGTGAAACGAGTATTTGGGTATGCGAAAGCTCTGTTCGAATTGGGTACAACGTTTGTTCACAGTTGATCAAAAACAACAACTTGATGATTCAGAACGATGTTGGTGGAGGTGTCTTAGCGAAATAAAAAGACCTTTTTCATGCGGTATGTGACAGCGATTGAAACATGGATCTTCTATTTCACTGCGGAGTCAAATCGGCAGCCAGCTGAGTTGATAGCGAAGAATGAAAGTCAACCAAAGCGACCAATAACGCAAAGGTCGACTGGTATTGATTAGAGTGTTATTTATTTATAACGCGTTTAATTCTCTGCAGTTTTTGGTTCCCTTCGGACCAGATTTGTAAATTTAGTTTGGAACGAGCTGTTGAAGAAGAGAAGAAGCAGATGTTAGAGAAAGAAAATTCAGAGACAAATTTGACACGTGGAAAAACTGTGGCCAAACTTCTTTTGGTGTTTTAACTCTGCCAGGAAAATATTGTAAAAAAAATCGTTGATTTGTGTGTAAAGTCTACTTACTGTCAGATTTGTGTCTTTTGGGAAAATAAAAAAGACAGCGATTCTGAAGCCTACAAGCTCTCACTACACGAAGATGATTGCGACATAAATCATAAAAGATCGGCTGTAAAAGACATGTTTAGCCGCTCGATTAGCAAATACGTTGTGAAATATTAGTTTTATATTGGTGATGATGGTTGTGGCATATATAAAGAATTTATAGGTTTAAATCCATAGAGTCAAGTACCTGCAGGTTGGTACGAGCATAAGCCGGACATTCACTGAGATCGTGCTCCGCGTTATCGTCATCGTCAGCAAGCGTCGCAGTATGTTGCATCACTTATACCCGGCGTATTTAAGTGCTTTGTAAAAGTGTAAAGTCGCGTCACGACGCCAGTAAACAACCTGTAGTCCGCTGTAGGCCGCTGACTTCCTAGAGACGTCGGGAAGTATTCGTTTGGTCTGCCTACATCCCGCGGAGCTGTGCCATCTGCAGTTGTGCTTGTAGGAGACCCAACTGTCAATGGTTGTCTTAACAGAGGACGCAGGCAGACCCAACGTAGGTTCGGCTCTTGAAAAACTCTACTCGGAACCGTGTCTGGCAAGTTTGTCGGCGATCTCATTTCCCGTGATCAAATTGTGACCTGAGACCCAAACAATAGTCACTGAATTTAGCCTTCCGACTGCCTTCAGTGATCTCTTGCATTCTCGAACTAGTATGCAAGTCGTAAGAGATGTAAGTCGCTGCAGATACAAATGCTTCGCTCCCTTATCTGTTTCTCCGCAATATAGTTCGCTGCCATCAGGATTGCATAAACTTCTGCTTAAAACACAGATGCAAGCTTTCCTAACGTGAAGGGAAATCTTACGTTGTCGTTCTCCAGAAAGATACCAGCGCCACATCCTATGTTGGTTTTGGAGCCGTCCGTGAAAAGCCGACTGCATTCCTTTCCTGGCACAGATTCTGACCGAAGCCAGTCCAGTCCATAAGCGTCTAGAGCGGAGCCAGGAGTGCTAGAGAAAGCCCCCATGTGTCCGAGACAAACCGTTCTTTGCAGTCTGGTGAAAGCAGCAATACGTATTTTAGCGAGAGCTTATTCCACCAGACAACTGACGTAAAGGACCCTTTTCGGTGACAGACCCCATGTATTGCCGATAATTTCTCTGCACTGCCAGAAGGCCGACAGCACCTTAGATTTTTTCGTAGTAACATGTTTAGTCCAGAGAAGTTTGTTATCCAGGATAGCACCCAAATATTTAGCTTCTTCGGAGAATTGGATGGTGATGCCTTTAACCACTAGATGGGTTAGACTAGGCAACTTCCTCCTTCTCGTTAAGAGAACAACCTCAGTTTTAAGACGATTGACTGAAAGCCCATTACTAGTGCACTAGTTGCCGATTACGTTTAGGGCTGCCTGCGTTTTGGAGCAGACAGACGCTAGATACGATCCAACAGACAGTACAGCTATATCAAACACGGATGCTTGTGCGTAGACGTTAGAACTATTGAGTGCGTTGAGTAGAGAGCCGACCAACATGCACCATAGCAGTGGAGATAGAACACCGCATTGCTGGGAGCCCCTGTATACACCTGCAATTACATATGGGCCGCGGCCAGCATCCGCAATCAATTTTCTACTCACCAGCATTGCTTTAATCCACAAGACGAGTGAATCGTTTATGCCATGTTGTCTGGCCGAGTTGCACATGTCATGATAAGTTGAGTTGTCAAAACCACCCTCGACGTCGATGAAAATACCCAGCACATATTTGTTCTTGTCGTGTGCGTCTTCAATTCTGCCTACCAGATTCTGAAGCGCACTCTCGCAGGATCTTTCGCGTTGGTAGACGTGTTGCTTCGCCGACAGAGGATGCATTCGCAAGGCGGTTTTGTGCACATGAATCTCGACCATTCTTTCGATGCTATTAAGCATGAAGAAGGTCAGACTTATAGGTCTAAAATTCTTAGCGAGCGAATAGTAATCCTTTCCGATTTTCGGTATGTGCCAGTGCCAGTGCCAAGCTATCAGTGAAAATTCTTTTCAGAGCTGCCAGCAGCTGGTCTATACCTTTTTGTAGCATAACTGGATAAATGCCATCGATGCCAAGTGACTTGAAGCCGTCAAAGGAAGCAACAGGCTGTTTGATGGCCTCATCTGTCACCACAAGCGATGAGATATACCAGCTCCGGCGTGTTGTGTTGTTCAGCTCACTACCAGCTTCTTTGATAGGAGCAAGTAGTGAACTGGTTTTGATCAGGTTACCTTGGAAGTGAGACTCGAGCGTGAGACGGAGAGTCTCTGCTTTCGATTCGGTATAGGTACCGTCAGATTTTCTGAGTGGTTCCAGCTTGGTCGACCCTTAAATTTTGAGGGCTTTGACCAGCCTACTGGTTTCATCGATAGTTTCGATCTTTTCGCAAAAAGATTTTAAGAGGTGTTTTTAGAAGTCCCAATAAGCTCCTTCAAATTTTGTTGCTTTGATCTGTTAAATTTCCACTCTGCCGTCTGCAATTTCCCCATTGCTTAAACTTGCGTTTTTCGGTAGCTTTGCAACCTACAGTCTCAATTGTTTTATTTGAAGTGATTTAAGTGCTTGAAGAAAAAAATTGGCATTTCAGAATTGTTGCAGCGGTTCAGCTACGCCACCAGTACTTCAATCGTAAGGGGTATTACAGTTTAAATGCGAAGATAGTGAGTTTTTTTTTATTTTTAAACTTGATTTGGTTTTTTAAATTTATTTTATTTCGATATTCGATGCCAGATATTCTGGTTCCACACATGTCTCATTATATTCAATGAGTTCTACTACTATAGGGTGATTCATTGTGAGGGTTGATTTTCAATAAGCTTTTTTTGACAGATCACGAGTGACTCCTATCAAACTGCTTTGTCATTTTTGTTCAGTATCGTTTGGCAAATCATCATGAAAAGACTCACACCACAACGTCGTCTCCAAATTGTTCAGCTGTATTCTCATTACGTTCCGTGAGAAATGTTTTTCGTGCGATTTGAGGAACTTATCGTGCTCATATTCGACCTACTGAAACCACAATTGTCAATACCATTCGAAAATTTGAGTCCCAGTTTAATGTATTTAAGTGTATGATACTCGACCGGTTAGACGACAATCAGCACGTGGTGAAGAAACTATAGCAGCTGTAGCTGAGAGTGTACGTGCAGACCGTGAATGAATCGATTCGCCGTCGTTCTCAGCAGGTTGGCTTGGCGTGTTGGACAACTTGGCTTATTCGACAACTTGGCGTATTTTACGTGAGGAGCTCGGCCTAAAAGCGTACAAAATTCAACTTGTGCAAGAATTGCGTCATATTTTCAGTGAATGGGTTCTGGAAAAACTCAATGAAAATCCTGTGTTTTATCGTGAAATTTTGATCATAAACAAAATTGCCGTATTTGGGCTGATGAGTAACCCGAAGAGTACCAAGAGTTGTTTATGGGCTGGTGGAATCATTGGTCCATATTACTCCAAAAATGAGGCAAATCATGGTCTCTGTGAGCTCTGGTTTCAACAAGACGGCGCTACGTGACATACAAAGCGTGAAACAATGAACTGGTTGTGAAATCATTTTGGTGAGGACTTAATTTCTCGTTTTGCTACGGTAAATTGGCCGTCTAGATCGTGCGATATCACACCTTTGGACTATTTTCTCTAGGGATATGTAAAGTATCCACTTCAGACGTAGTCATGTGCAATATTTACATCATATCATTTTCAAAAAGTAAATGCCATGAATTGTTCTTTTAAAAATTTTAAGTTCACTTTAAAATTTATGTATTTTATTTTACATTATAAATCAAACCTCACGATTAATCACCCTATACTAATGAGTGGCGGCAGTAGCGAATCATTGGGAAAGTAAGCAGACGCAACGACGAATTTGTGACATTCTCCGTTTGCTTTGTAGCTTATGTCTGCAGCAACCAAATCTAGATTACACAAGTTTAGTTGGTGAAAGTGAATTCGGCACATAAAGACAAGCGCTCGGTCTTACCGATCGCTCGTCATAAAAAAAAGACTTATCTTACGTTAATATGTCGTTTTCGACCCTCATACATTTTGTTAGAGAATAAAAACAAAAATGAATACAAAAACTGATTGTTTTTACTCATTTTTATGGATAATATCAAAAGCAAATATGTTTACAATACATTTTGCACACACATTACAATTATGTATGTTTTTACAGACGTTTTTGCCAAAGAAGATGCAGATCAACTCTTTTTTGTTGTCTTTGGCTTTTGTTTTTTCTTCTGTGCATAAAGCACATCTCCCACGCTTTTGTTTATTGTAGTGAATCGATTCTGGGCCGCTTAGCTGCAGGATTAAAATCTCCTCGAATGGAAGTCACTATAGATGAGCCACGAAGATGAGCCAGCTAGTGTCGCCTAAAGGTCAAGTGAGACTGATGCTCTAGGTGCTTTTGAACGGTTCGACATATATTCTTTATACAAATCGACACCCAGATCTTGTAAACAATTTTTTCGGGCTTGCCTTCCTCTCGAAGTCTGATAATTTGAATCAATTTGAGTATAGATAATATTCAATGCCGAAATATCTATTATATTAGCAAAGATGCAAATAGGGCAACGGTTTGTTTTGCGTATTGCGCTGAATCCAGAAAGCATTTTGCCGACAGACACAACACAACACAGATGAAAAGCACAGTCCCAATCACTTTAAACGTCTAATGAATTCGTTCATGGTATTTAGTCAAATTAGACGTCAAGAAATCAATAATACAACACCAGAATTGAACAATGCAGAGATATCGAAAAATCTTGGTAGGGAATATAAGAGCTTATCACAGAAAGAGTAGAAACCTTGTATGGATGAAGCGGAACGTTTACGTAAAATGCATATGAAATAAAATAACGACTACAAATACCGTACACAAAAGAAACAGAGTAAATCTTCAAAGACAATACCGTCTCGGTGGAGAATTAAATAGTAGCTCGTCCAATTCCCCTCCCACAAGTACCTCATCCGGTCATCAACAATGCAATAATAAAAATCGTCAACATCAAACCTCATCGCCATCGTTGTCATCGTCGCTGTCGTCGACATCGCCATCACCATTGACACAAGGAGCAGCAGCAAACATCTCAGCAACAGCCACTGCCAGCGGTCGTAAAACCAAACATAATACTGCCCCCAAACGAAGTCGAACAAAAACAACTACCAGCAGCAACAGTATTAGCAGTAGTAAAAGACACAAAAACTATTCAAACAATAATTCAAATACAACAACTGCTACAACAACAACAACTACAACAAATCTTTTTGCTCACAATCACCAACATCAGAAACTTATCCCTATTTATGACGACAACAGCACGGATATCAATCTCACTGCTCAGACAGTCAAACATGAGAAAGATCCAATTGAGACATTTATATCGCATTCACCAAATTCACAAGAAGGCGCTAAATTAACAACAAATGAATTATTAGATTTATTTGAATATGGCCTTGATTCGCAATTCTTCGAGGATTATCCGCCATATTTCGGATATAATGATGACAAGGGTACCATCTTCAATGACGCTAACCTACATCCTGCCAGTTTGCAAGCCGATAACCTACTGCAACCATTTAATTCATAACTCAACAGCAACAACAACAACATCAGGAGCAACAACAGCACCAACTTAAGAACACCAACTTCAATAGTATTCATCTGCACGAGGATTCACACTTCAATCTTCAATAGCAGACGCAATTACTTCATACGACTATGGTCACCAATTACCAGCATCAACAACATTTGGAGGATCAACAGCAACATCAACATAGTCAACAAAATCACCTCCTCTCAAGTAGCAATAATGATGCCACATTATTTCCAGAAAATTCACAACTGTCACAATGAATGTCAGTGTATCGAAATTTGATGATTACTACACAGGTGTCTATGTGACAGATGATAGCGATTGCAGTATACTAACCAGTGATGCTGCCTCTCCTCAAATAATCGTTTCTTCAAGTCCTGGCAGTGCTGCTGATCCTTGTTCAAATTGCAGCAGTGTCGCCGACTCCAACATTTTAGACAGCGAGTATTATAGACTAGTATTAACAGAAATTCACTGATCTACAACGATGACTGCACGGCGCACACTGGGGCAGGATACCCTCATACCTGCCATCAAATAAACCAGAAATGTTAGACCTTCTGAAGTGGATCGAATGTTTTCATACTCATATATGTATTGGGTCTATAACTTCGTGCGGTTTGCTAAGAGATGGCGTAACTTGTGTTATTCTATTGGAACATGCGTTAGAAAGCTATTGTCATTGTACGTCATTTCAGTATATGTCATTCATTTGAAGCGTAAACAACAATGATTTTTTTTCACTCAAATATGTCGAACTTTATGCCTGAAAAAGTGTTTTTGCGGGGAGTTCTTCATCGTATTTTAGTGGAAGGTTATGGTGAACATGCGCTAGCTGAGCGAACGTGCCAAAAGTGGTTTGCACGACTTAAAAGTGGTGATTTTGGCTTGGAAGACGATGAACGTCCTGGGCAGCCAGAAAAGTTTGAAGATGAAGAACTGGAAGCATTACTCCATGAAGATTGTTGCCAAACACAAGAAGAGCTCGCAAAATCTTTGGGTGTCACTCAAGCAGCCATTTCAAAGCGTTTAAAAGCAGTTGGATATATTCAAAAACAAGGATATTGGGTTCCACATGAACTCAAGCCGAGAGACGTCGAAAGGTGGTTTTGCATGTCCGAAATGCTGCTGGAACGCCACAAAATGAAGTCATTTTTGCATCTGATTGTTACTGGTGATGAAAAATGGATCCATTACGACAGCCCCAAGGGCAAAAAATCATATGTGTAACCCGGCCAACCAGCCAAATCAATGGCAAAGCCGAATATCCATGGCGAGAAGATAATGCTCTGTATTTGGTGGGATCAGATGGGTGTGCTGTATTATGAGCTGCTTAAACCGGGTGAAACAATTAATCCGTTTGAAGAGAGCAGTAGCCGAAAAATGCCCGGAATATGCGACCAGACACGAGGCAATAATTTTCCATCATGACAGCGCTCGGCCCCACGTTGCTATTCCGGTTAAGAACTATTTGGAAAATAGTGGATGGGATGTCTTACCCCACCCGCTTTATAGCTCAGACCTTGCCCCTTCTGACTACCATTTGTTCCGGTCGATGCAGAACGCCCTCACTGAAATACGGTTCACATCAGAGCAGAATATCAAAAATTGGCTTGATTCATTCTTGGCTGCCAAGCCGGCGCAGTTTTTTTTGGGATGGGGTCCACAAATTGCCAGAAAGATGAGAAAAAATTGAAAATATCCCTGTTAAATTTTTCTAAAGTAAGCAAAGTAGGTGGCATGTTGTACCATGGGTATAAAGACACAAAATACCTGGCAGTATAATGTGCAAACAGCCTGTACTTTTCAGGATCTACATCGAATCCACTTCATATAGTGATCAAAATAATGTGAAACTTTTTTATTAAGTTAATGTCTATGTTTGTAACTTTTGCGGACAACTCAGAATTTTGGAAAAAAACGTCTGGCGATGTTGTTTCCATCGTTGCTACTGCCAAAACCGTGTTTTGGTTTGTCTACAATAATTCCAAACTTTTCTCTAAGCTCTTTCTGTATCCGAGCTTTATTTTCTGAAACGATTTGTTTATCTTGGTCCCCACGAATTCGCCATTTTGCTATAGGCAGCTTGTATGCCAAATGTAATAAAATTTTCTGTGTTCACTTCCCTCGAAACCATTCCATCTATTTCATTAAATTCTTTTGATGTTGCATCACACAAAAAGCATTTCATTGTTGGGGTATTACACAGCTTCACGTCTACCATTGATAAAATTAATTCATGTAAAATTTTTAATGTGTTTGCACCAATATTAATAATGCTTTCTTGAAGATTTGATATCTGATCTTCTATTTTTCTGTTTTCCTGAATACACACATCAATAGATTCCTTCCGAAATTCAATACTTATTGGCCTAAAATACCTTGTAGATGCAGGACTTGGGTTTTGCCATATAATTACATCTTTAGCCATTAATCGAACCGGTACAAGACATATGATAAAAACAGCTGAATCACTAGCTTCAGAGTCTTGAAAGGCTTGTTTGTAAGAGCTATATCGCGACGGCCCATCAGAGATAAGGTATATTTTCTCAAGTTGGTCACCTTTTAGGGTGACCAATGTTTGACATAAACGCATTATCGTATAATCTAATAGAGATAGCAATCTGACGGAAGCACCTGATTCATTTGCAGTAATGTCTACTGGGTAGCATAGCTTTCTAGCTTCCTGTATTAATTTGTAAGATGGAAATTTTTCTGGAGCACGACGGATAGTGCATCTTCAGCTGACAATAGATATTGTGGATTTAAGGTTTTCTGCTAAGCTTTTTGATAACACTTAGCATGTTCAGAATATTTAGAAATATAGGGTTTTCTAATAACGACTTGACAACTTTTTTTTTTAAATAAAAGGCAAACTATTTGAGATATTTCAAAAACTTTATTATTGGCTTGAAGTACAATCAAAACATTTATGAATGGAACTCGACTTCGTTCATATGGCCACCGCGGCCACGTTTGCAGCGGTCGGTTCGTTGGATCCAATTTTCAACGACTCCATCACACATTTTGGCAGAAACGGCCGCTATTTGGCTCTGAGCTCTTCCAACGTCGTCGGCGTGTTTGCATAAACCAATGACTTAACGTAGCCCCAAAGAAAATAGTCAGCGACGTTAAATCGAACGAGGTAGCCAATCGACTGGCCCATGTCTTGAGATAACACGCTCACCATACTCATTCTTCAATAAATCTATTTTAGCGTGTGCTGTGTGGCTTGTAGCACTATCCTGTTGAAACCACATGTCGTTCAAGTCCATATCTTCCAATTCGGGCCAAAAATAATCGGTGATCATGGCGCGATAACGCTGACCATTCACAGTAACGGGATGATCCTTATCGTCGACAAAAAAATATGGCCTAATAATGCCGGCGGCATGCAAACCCCACCACACAGTTATTTTTTGTAGATGAAGTGGTGATTCATGAAGCACATGTGGGTTTTCACCCGACCAATAACGCATATATAACGTCGCTTCAAATGGTCCATCGGCTTCAATTCTTGAGTCAGCTTGATCTTGTATGGGTGTAAGCCAAGATCCTTACGCAAAATACGCCATAATGTGGTCTGAGCGATGCCCAATTCTTGAGAACGACGTGGAATTGACTGATTTGGATCGTTTGCTACGGACGTCTGAACGTCAGCGATATTTTCGACACTTCGACCAACCCGTTGTCTCACTGACACGGCAACATCACACAACGAATATGTAGACTCAAATTTTTGCACTAAACTTGTTATTGCCTGTCTACTAGGGCGAGAATTACAACCGAAAATTGGAGTTAACGCTCTTAAAGTTGCAGTCACCGACTCCGAATATCTGTAGAAAATTTTTATAATTTGCAGACGTTACTCGTTAGTGTACTTTACCATGATGTTAATGATGATAATGTTGAGTTTACTGAATAAATTGACAGTAACAGTTTGATGATTAGTGAAAGAGTGCGTTCACAAATTAAATTAAAAGTTCTCAAGTCCCTATTGGAAAACCCTATATCTTTTAAAAGTCTTGAAGCTTGTGTATGACCTTCAGCTCGTAAATCCATGCAAGTATCGTAAGCTAATTCTGGGGTTGAAGTTTCTTCACGCAGTTGCTTGGTTTTAGCATGTTTGCTATTTTCCGAGGAATTTTCAAGTGAAATAACCGGTCGGCCGCGTTTAGCTTTTGACACAACGCTTGGGAAAGAAAGTGATGTCAGAAGCCACTCTTTATTACGTTTATTAAATTTTTCTTCTATTCTCCTCGTTTTTATCCATCTTGACCTATATTGAAACTTGAAACTACTCAATTTCTGCTTGAGATTCTTGGCCTGGCAATTTGTTCGTTTTTCTAGCTCTTTAATTAAATATATAAAAATTGTTGCTCTCCCTAGATCCATGCATTATATTTAAAAGTTCTTGCCTTGTAATAAATAATAGTGTATGAGAAGTTCCTGAAACGAAACTTGTTTTGAATAATAAAAATATATTCAAATACAAATAATTCCTTTAAGTCAAGCAATTAAAACTGATCATTATGGTAAAGTAGCAAAAAGTAGCAAAAAGTAGCAAAAAAAAAAAAAAATTTGTTTCACCAAGCCTATTCAATAAAGATTTTTTCTATATAACAACCATAGCTTAATATTGTTTAGAACCTAAACAAAATGCCTTTTTTTTATTAATTTCATATTATTTGATTGCAAATATTAATTTATCTTGGCCACATTGAATTATGATGATAATGAAAAAAAAAACCTTCTAAAATATAGTAACCTACCTGAGGTTGAAGCCTCCATCGCTATATAACACCCCCAAAAAATTTATTTTATAGAAAAACTACTCTAAAAATGCACCCTAATCACTACTGCAGAGGTCAACCACAAAACGCAAATTACGCTTCACTCTAATAACGAACCAGTTTTGTAACGGGTCATTTAAGTATTGCAAAAAAGTTACAAGTATCCTAATTAAGTCATGAAATAGTGTTTTCTCAGAATCACTTTTATTTTTTCTATTTTTCGGCAGTTTTTTATGGCTTTTTGCCCCAGTGTGCGGCGCCGTCAACCATCTCTACTAGTTGCGAAAAGTATCGCATATGAAAATTAGTCTTTATTTTAAGGTAAAAAATAAAATATATACATATATATGTATACATAAATATAAATATAAAAATAAATTTCCTAAATGTGGCTGAATTTTCCAAATGAAGGAAGTTTCGGCACAAGTACACATCTTTTAAGGCTTATTTGGCATATATTGCTTATCGACAGTAACACAGGACGATGTGTTATAGAACAATGACAGCAAATCAACCCATTTGTCCTACAAGCTACTTATTGGAGCAAATTTGTCCTTAGCTGCATGTTGGTTTTGTCTTCTGCTAGTTGGATCGTCGAATCCCTGAAGTTTTGTTATATATTGAAACCAGCTGAACCCGCAGGCGTTGCCCTGCGTCATTTCAAATTGCAGAAAATCGGTGGTCAATTGTCCATCGTAATGATGCTTTGTGTTGAAATATTTGCTGGATTGGTTGCTGTCAGGTCGATTTTGAATTGTATTTCCCCTCATTGAAGCACTCTGTGATTAACGATATTTTTCGTTTTGTTGTCAGGTGCGAAAACGATCAAAGCGGATGGTTTTCTGATACGGGAATATGCGACATATAGTTGACCGTGTGAAAAACATTAATTTTCCACATTTAGACCACAAACTCTCAATGATTGACCTTGCGATTTATTGATTGTCATGGCGAATACAAGACGAATTAGAAATTGAATTCGCTTAAACTCGAATGGCATATCGGTTGGGATCATTGGAATTCTCGGAATGAGAACTCGTGTGAATCACATTGCTGATGAGTTTTGTGACCGCTAAACGCATTCCGTTGCATAATTTTAATTGATTGCGAAGCATGATGATTGTAAATTGTGCGGTGACAAGCCAGGCACATCCAATGAATTCAAAAACTCAGTTGGAAAGTTGGTTTATTCGTCTTTGATTCGATTTGATTTTGAATTGTGCAGTCTAAGTGATCCACATCCTTATTCTTCGCCGCTTAAATTGCTCTTTCACTCAATTAATCGTAGTTTTTTTGGTTAGCAATTAGTGTTGTTGATAAGCTCCTCATTCGTTGAGACGAAAATTCGGCGAGAATGAAATCAATCCATTCGACAGAAACACGACCATTACCGATAGTTAGCACTTGATTGTAGAACACTTCGACAGCCGAAGTTTCTTCACATAACGCCACAATGTTGATGATTTGAGAAAAGCATTGATCTCATCAGCAGCGGTCAATCGTGGTATTACCGGTAATGTTTGCCGGAAATCCCCTGAGAGTAAAAGCAATGCACTCCCAAAACGTCTTGCGTTATTACGCAGATCTTTCATAGTGCGATTCAGAGCTTCTAACGCACGCTTATGCGACATTGTACATTCGTCCCAGATAATGATTGTGCTTGTTACCAAAATTGCTGAATGTTTCGCTATGTTATATGTTGGTTCTTCAACCGCTTGAAGGTTTAATGGCAATTTCAATTTCCGAATGAGCGGTTCGGCAACCTTCCAGCAGCGTAGCCGCTATTCCAGAAGAAGCAACTGGTACAGCAATTTCTGATCTTGCACGAACTGTAGCCAAAATCAATGATATGAGGAATGTCTTGCCAGTGCCACCAGGCGCATTAAGGAAATTTTTATCATTCCATCAATCACCGTATCGTACACTTCTTTTTGTTGAGGATTCAACAAAGGTACATTCGTTCGAATAAATTGGCTTTATACATTTGTGTCATATTCACGTTCACGCTGCAATTCTCGTTCGAAAGCGTCGTTTGACTTACAAACTGTCGCTCATGAGGAAACACATGTCTTCTATCAAAACCAAAGCCTGGTTGTGCTTCTCTTCATTCATATCAAGATGGGGATTCTCTGAATGGACTTGAACTCGATGCAAAATGTCTTCTGACATGTCATCCTTGTACTTGTTACACAATTCACATGGATTTGATGGAAAACATGTGGATATAATGATCGCAAGTAATGTGCATATCTGACTTGGAGATGCGGAAACAGTTGCTTCAGCGATTGTCGCATGCTCCTGATATGCATCACGAAATGTTGGCAACACCACACCATTGATAGTTGAAAGTGATTCAAATGATGTCGGCCCACAAACATTCACCAGTTCACCAGGATTAACTGTATAAATACGGGCAGAGCTTCAGTATAACACACATCCGGATGACCAGGAACTACATTGCCTTGCTCTCGACGTTGAAATTTCTTCGATGAAGCATTCCAAGTGTAATAACGCAGCATCTCTGAGTAAAGTAACGTATGTGCAAACGGATCACTTGGGCAAATCTAGAAGAAACTGGTCAATGTTTTCGCTGGTGGGTTTTGAGCACGTTGAACGGCATTTGCTGCAGTGAAATAAACTCGTTGACCGTTCTCCATATGCACTGCCAAATGTGTAGCAGTCAGATAGCGTTCGTGAATGGGAAATGAGAATATACGCCAAATCACTTCATTTCAGCTTATGTATCGACTAACTTGATAGCGCGTGATTTCATCATTGGGATCAGGAGCTTGAAGACCAAAAGCCGTAATGTCACTGCCTTTCGTGACATATTTACAGATGTACTTGATGGACTTCACTTAATTTCAATACTCCACGTTACAATGCGCCTTGAATGTTTTGGAAAGAAGTGGCGAATATGGAACAGCCCAAGAGTTGCCGACCACGAAATCATTTCCTTTTAATATACTTTGACTGTGATTATTTTACCGCCATCATCAGATGATCGACTCCAATACAATGAATAACCATCGTTGCCAGTGACGGTCTTATCAATCAAATTTCGTGCATAACGCTTGGACTAGTTGCCGTCGACCATCCACGGTGATTATGGGTTAATGGCGCCACATGGTTCATGAATCATGTTTGTAATTACGACATCATGCAGGTCTGGATCGGTTTTGGGATCAGGAATCTCGGCACATATGATGTCATCAATTCGGTCTAGTTGCATTCTTTCGACTTACCAAATTAAAATGTGTGCATGCGGCAAGCCTCTTTTTTGCCATTCAATAGAATACATTTAACAACGAGTATCCCCAAAGACACGATGCTTAACAATATAGTCCATTAGCGATCGGGTTTTTTGCCTGAATGCACGTGCGGTGATTATGTGCCGATCACTTGATTTTTGGCCAGGAAGCAGCAGCTGAACAACTTCTATCCACTTTAGATTGCACGTGAAGGTGATGAACAGGTCTGGACAGCTGTAATGACATACATATGTCATTGTATCTTGCCCATATTCATGAATATGACGTGGGCTGTCAACAAACTTCGCCGGTAAAATGGTCAACCGACCAATGTCAGCTGCATTTCCTTCGGTGCAAATTGCATTGCGTAAATGAATGTACTTCTCCGTACGTAGTTTGGTTTGGTTTAAACTGATAAAAAGGAGGCACTCCGCTTTTATTTTGGCATACATATCGACGCAAAATTGATAAAACAATCGGCGAAATCGAAACAAATAGTTATCGACATTTTGGCGAGTCATCAAATGATACGCGTAAAAATTCATTGCGCTGATTTTCTTGGTGGTTTCCTCACCTAAAATGATATCAGTGACATTAGTGTCATACTGATATGAAAATTATTATGATATCGATACTCACCGGTCAATGGATTTATCATTTTGATGTTGATATAATGTCCATCGTCTCCTTGCCAAAACATCAGTGGGTATTGCTATGCATCGTATTAACGATGTGTTTTGAATATTCGTTGCAATTGCCCAGAGTCCCGACGTGTGAGCACAATATCGCGTGATTCAAGATTTTTGCCAACAATCACAACTGCAACCTCATCTATTGTTGGAGCGTTAAATTGACTTTCGTGCGTTCCAGCAGGTCGTTTATCCGCTCTGATCACGACTTTATAGTCATCACTTGGAATGCGTCCAACGCAGTTTTGAATAACCGAACCAATGCATGATGTTCATTAAGTAACTGCTGCAGATCTCGAAGAATCCCTCTTCTCATTGCCGTATTGATTGTTTGGCGCTGATCAAGTTGATTTTCCACATTTCCCATGAAGTAGATTTGGAGGAATTTATGTTGTGCGTCTTCAAGCGGTAACAATGATCCAACTCGATGTTGAATTTAGCCTTGGATCTGTAAAGTCGATGACGAAATTAGAATCAATGATTTTCTTTAATTTATTTAATCTTGAAACATTTTGTTTATCGTTTTCATTTTGCCATGAATTTGTACTTTTATTTTTAATTGCCTGTGAATTTATATTTTTATTTTTATTTTAAGTGAATATATTTTTGTTCACATACTGTATACAACTAACAAAAGCTTTCACTAAAGCTTTCTAAAAAGCTCTTACAATTTGTATATAAACACTGTAGAATAACTGAAGAGATCATTCAGACATGATCTACTTCCATTTGGCTACTCTAAGGTTTTTCTAGGGTCGTTGGTATTTTATTGTGTTTGAATTATTTAAGAAAAATAAAAATTTGTTTGAAGAAAATTTTCTTTATTTTATTAAGGGGAAAAATAACCTCTTACAATCTGAATTCCTTTAATTAAATTTAATTTCTGCAATCTTTTATTACCTTAAGTGTCGGATTGAATCCGCGTTCATCAATAATATCTGCTCCAAATGAAGTCATTTAAAAGCAGAGATTGAAAAGAAATGTACGTTATGGTACGGTACCTCAAAAAAAAAAAAAAAACAAACAAAAACACAAACACTATATTTGTTCATTATGTTTGTGTATCAAAACAAAAACAAAATTCCGTACGTTATTTGAGCAATGTAAGATTCGCAAACATAATCATGTTTGTGTACGAAATCAAGTACTGTAAAAACTACAATATACAATACACGTACAGAATGATTAGGGTTCTTTTATTCGGTATGTAATTTAATTCGTGCGGTTTTTTTTTCCAAAATTTATTTAAGAAAAACATGTACGATAGTATTATTCAAAGTATTGCCCATCTGAAGCTATGACTTTTTCCCATTTTTCTGGCAAATTGTGGATCCCATCCCAAAAGAACTGCGCCGACTTGGCAGCCAAGAATGAATCAAGCCAATTTTTGATATTCTGCTCTGATGTGAACCGTATTTCATTACCTTCGCGCCATGGATATTCGGCTTTGCCGCTGATTTGGCTGGTTGGCCGGGTTTTACATATGATTTTTTGCGTAATGGATACATTTTTCATTACCAGTAACAATCCGATGCAAAAATGACTTCATTTTTTGGCGTTCCAGCAGCATTTTGGACATGCAAAACCGCTTTCGACGTCTCCCGGCTTGAGTTTATGTGGAACCCAATTTCCTTGCTTTTGAATATATTCAACTGCTTTTAAACGTTTTTGGCTGCGAGCTCTTCTTGTGTTTGGCAACAATCTTCATAGAGTAATGCTTCCAGTTCTTCATCTTCAAACTTTTTTGGCTGCCCAAGACGTTCATCGTCTTCCAAGCCAAAATCACCACTTTTAAATCGTGCAAACCACTTTTGGCACGTTCGCTCAGCTAAAGCATGTTCACCATAAACTTCCACCAAAATACGATGACTTTCGGCAGCAGTTTTCTTCATATTAGAGTAATGAAAAAGAACTCCCCGAAAAAACACTTTTGCGGGCACAAAGTTCGACATATTTGAGTGAAAAAAAATATTGTTGTTTATGCTTCAAATGAATAACATATACTGAAATGACGTACAATGACAGTAGCTTTCCAACGCATGTTCCAATGGAATAATAACAATGAAATAATACAAGTTACGCCATCTCTCGTTATCTACGTTATAGAAGAAATAGTGCGTTGCATAATCTGTTCAAAGAAAATGATAAAAATGAAATAATATGCAGTAATGGTAAATGTTCTGGCAAGATTTCAAACAAACATACCGGGAATTTGGAAAGACTCTTATAATTAGTTCATTCATATCTATATGCCAATTATATAAAACAAAAAAGTGATTTCAAATCTAAAAATAACGAGAATATCTAAAGAAGTAAAAAAAAATATATATATTGAGTTGGCAATTGTGGAGTTATTTACAAAAAAATGGTCGACCATTATGTGTGATTGAAGTTCGAGCATTCAAGATCCTTCTGCAACCAGTCTTTGATGCATTGAATATACAGGCAAATTCACATAGTATTAATGACCGGATTATTGCTTTTTCGCAACATCTTAGAAACGAAATCAAAGAAGATCTGAAGAGAAAACTATTATCTCTAAAAACTTATGCTGCGACAAGGCAAGATTTAAGTTTTCTAGGAATAAATGTACAGTACATATATCAAAAATAAAATGATTTTTATTAAAACATTAGTAATCCGCGAACTAAAATCATCTCATACAAGTGAATATTTAAAATCAGTCATATTAGATGTCCTAGAAGAGTATTCAATAGACATGAATCAAATTTTGACAATTACCACAGACAATGGGGCAAACATGCTGAAAGCGGTAAATGATTTCAATACTGATTTAAAAAATTCATTGGAAGAAGAATATATAGATGATAACCTAGAAAACACTTTAGATTTCGAATCAGGAAAATGAAAATTTGTATCTTATAAGCATTACTAATATCCGATGTGGAGAAAATACGTTGCAGCTTTCTGTGCAAAATGTCTTGAAAAATCTAAAAATAAAGGAAAAAATCAAAGTGTGCAGATTTGTATCAAAAAAGCTTGGAACTCAAACCTATCTTAATATTTAAAAAAATGGCCTTTATAAAAAGCCAATATTAGACTGTGTGACAAAATGGGACTCTGCATATAAAATGCATGAAAAATTATTTAAATTACAAGAAATAATTAGCTCATGACATGTGGAATTTCTATAAAATTTATTAATATATTTCGACCTTTTTACACATCAACAATAAAACTACAATCTGAGCAGTTATACTTCAGCGAATTATATGCTATTATTATGGATATTTTAATCCAAATAGAAAGTATGCCTTCTACTGAAATGACAGACTTTTTGATAGATTCATTAAATAAAAGAAAAATCAAATTGCTCGGCAATGAGCTATTTAATGAGACTATATTCTTGGACCCATCAAAGTTTGTTTAAACGCAGACCAAATAACACGAACAAAGAAATATACTATATAACTTCTATATATTGTATAAAAGATTTATTTCTGTAAAAGGTAAATAACTTCACAAATAAATCAAAAAAATAATTATCCCCCTATTATTTTCACAGAAACTAATTTAAGTGTTATCGAAAATACGTCTGAACAGACAGTAACAAGTATGAATGAACCATCAACAAGAGGTTATCGAGAGCCTGAGAAGAAGTTTTCGCAGTTTTTGCAAAACTTAGATCCTGTTACTCTTACTACCAATAACGTGTCCAGTTTACTATTGTCATACATCATACTACTGATGTATGATCGTCACCAAAGAATACCTCTAATTTCCAATAAGGTTTTGGAACAATCAAAATAACACTCTGACCATGATAGCTAAAGTAGTGTTAGCAATACCATTAACTCAAGTTAACGTGGAGCGTTTAAGCTTTAAAGATTGAAATACACCCTGACTGACTCGAACTGCAACCAACTTCAGACTGTTATAATTTCCAAACCGTTCATTACTGTGAGCTCAAATTTTGACACATGACAGATAATTTTATTGTTTTTATCCGCGATGGAATTCAAACGTGATAGTGTGATTGCTTTATATTTGATTGGAAAACAACAAGTAGCTATCGTTAGAGCCCTCCAGCACCTCAACGTGAATAAATCATTTGTGCCTCGAACCATAGCTCGTTACCGTGATACTCGCAGGGTTGCAAAACGCAATGGAGGTGGTCATAAAAAAAACAGCAACATCGACAGAAATGGTTCGGAAAGTGAAGGCTCGAATTGAGCGAAATCCGCGTCGAAGTGAAAATGAAAATGAAAATGGCTCGTGAGCTCAACATATCGTTGGAACGGATGCAGCACATACTAAAAAATGAGCTTGGGCTCAAGCCATTGAAGTTCCAAAAAGCACACGATCTTACAACGCAACAGAAAAAAGTTAGAGTCGAAAGAGCAAAGGAGTTGCTACGCTTGCACGAAAGTGGTGAGTTGCCGATTTAATTTTTTCCGATGAGTCGGTATTTGTTATAGAGCAATATGTCAACAAACAAAATGATCGAGTTTACTTACCAGAGAGGTCCTTCGAAAATTTACACCTTCGGACGCCCACCAGAAAGCAGGCAGCACCGACGGTGATAGTTTGGGCCGCCATAACCGCCGATGGTCGCTCTCCGCTCGTATTTTTGGACCGTGGCGTCAAAATTAATGCGATCGTATACCGTGAAACTGTCTTAGAGACAGTATTAAAGCCTTGGGCAAACAATCATTTCAGTCGGAGACCGTGGAAGTTTCAACAAGACTCGGCACCGTCTCACAAAGCGCGCGTCAACCAAGATTGGTTAAAAACAATGTTCCACACTTCATTTCTTCGACACAATGGGTTGCAAATTCTCCGGGTGCAAATCCGTTGGATTTCTCTGTCTGAGGTATTATGAAGGCGAAGGTTGGCACTAAAAAATAACAAAGTTTGGACTATCTCAAGCAAGCACTTCACCGTGAATGGGCTAAAATACCGCAGAGCCACTTGCGTGCAGCGTGCGATGCTTTCTTCGGCCGTCTCAAGGCCATTATTCGCGCCAAAGGTGGACATACTAAAAACTACTGATACAATTTGAAAATTGATGTATTTTCCAACATTTTTTGCTTTGGCACAATAAAATTTATCAAAAAATTAAAAAAATATAGCATTTTAAAAAGTTGCAGTTCGAGTCAATCACCCTGTAGATTGACCCCTTTCAATTTAGAACACATACTATTACTAGATGGAGTGAAAAGTAACCTCCTTGACCTTCAAGGTTATGGTGCCTTAAAGTTCGTTCATGTCCGTGCCAAATTTCAGTGCGATACTATCTTTAGTTTTGTTTTGACAGTTAATTGTTGTTGACGTGTTTGGGATCATGTTGAGTATGGACAGAAACTATTTTCGTTCTCTCATAAAACATAAAAAAAAAAACGGCGAAGGAAACAAAAGAAATGTTGGATAAATATTATCGGGCTAATGCTTCGTCAGATTACATCGTCAAATATTGGTTTCGAAAGTTTCGGGGTGGCCTCAACTCCACTACCGATCAAGTCCGCAACGGCAGGCCCTCCGATGCGGTTACAGAGGACAATGTCAAAAAAATACATGAAATGGTGTTGGCTGACCGGAAAGTGAAGGTGCGCGAGCTATCTGATACAACAAATATTAGTACTGAGCGCACACGCCATATTTTGGGCAATATTCTGCATATGAAAAAGTTATCCTGCCGCTAGGTGCCGCGCATACTCACTCCTGACCAAAAACACCAAGGCGAGAGCACTTCGAAAGAGTGTTTGGACTTGCTGATGCGGAATCGAGCGGACTTTTGGCGTCTATTGGTAACTGTTGAACACCAGAGAAGAATGGATTGAAGCCGGCACAAATGCTCCGAAGAGGCCGAGGGAGTCTCGATGGGTCGGAAAGATTATGGCGTCGGTTTTCTGGGATTGTCATTGCCTACTCTTCGTGGACGACCTCGAAAAAGGAAAAACCATCAACAGCGAGTATTACTGTGCATTAATAGAGCCATTAAAGGCTGAAATCGCTGCAAAACGGCCTCACATGAAGCGAAAAAAAAAATTTGTTTCTGCAAGACAATGCACCGGCGCACAAGAGCATCGCAACCACGGCTAAAATCAATGACATACGGCTCCAATCGCTGTCGCATCCACCGGTTTAGCTCCCTCGGACTATTATCTCTTCCCAAACCTCAAAAGATGGGTCATCAGTAAAAAATTCAGCTCACGCCAGGAAATCATCGACGCCACGGAGGAGTATTTTGCAGATCAAACTAAAAGGGGACTATATTAAATAAAAAAAAAAACATTTAAGAAGGTTACTTTTCACCCCACCTAGTAGTTAAAGTCAACGGAATTTTTGATTATGATGATTGATTTTAAGAATACACGTTAAATTAAAAAAAATCTGATTTTTCTAACGCTTAATCAAGAGTCAAGTGCACTAAACATACCGTACGTTCATTGTGTATTTTATTTTTTACAGTATTTGATTTCGTACACAAACTCTTAGCGAGAGAATAATGTATGTGTACATAGTACAGTTCACTGTGATAATGTTTGCGAATCTCGAACGGAATTTTGTTTTTGCTTTGATACACAAACATAATAAACAAAAATAGCGTTTGCGTTATTCAGGTTATGTATGCATTTTCGTACTGTTGGAATGTAAATACAAAACAGAACACTAAAGTACTGTATGTTAGCGCATTTTTCAATCTCTGTTTGAAAGCATCCGTTATATTTCTGAGTGTTTAATAGAAAATGACGTAATTCTGGTGTTTCACCAAGAAACAAAGAATGTAATGTCTCTGGTGGCAAGGGCAATGGTGGTAATTTAACCTTGCCACTGAGATAGCTCAATCCAGACGTTTCTCCAGCGAACTTCAATGCACCGCAATGGCTGCACACAACCCACACAAACTTCCTTGGGCCAATGTGAACGGAAGGATGCGAGCTGTAGTCAATTGTGCAATCGTAATGAAACGCTACTCGATTCAAATCAACACTTGAAGAACTTCTTACGCGTTCCCGGTGTTCTCGTCCAATTTCTTGTTCATCCGTATTCAATTGATTGGCGATATCCCGAACTCTACTTGCATTACGGGTTCGATGCGAAAGATGAGATCTTCTGGTTCACGGCATTGTGAATAACACTGAGAAATGAATGTCACAAAAGCTATAAATACTTACATACATGTGCACAAATGTTATAACTTCACCAAATAAACATCGATGCAAACATGTGCTCAAATGGCATAACCTCACAAAATAAACATCTTCGTTGGCATCTTACCGTTTGAAAATAGAATTCCACGCCAAAATGATCAATCAAAATGAAATGAACAGCGAATTCAAATTGATTTTCAAAATAATCCAACTAAAAATTAATTGCACAATTCGAAATTAACGTTTGGATTGATTTTCGATGCGCATGCAATCACAAAGAACATAACCATTCGCAATGTGCACTTCATCAAACTGAACTCACCTCTATGAAATCACTTTTTGCTGGAAAGTAATTTTCACAAAAAATCGTTTCAAAACAATCCATTAAATCAAATTGAATTACAATAACTGTCGAAAGCTTATAAAAATTTGATAAAACTTGAAAAAATGCTGATAAATCGCAACACACGTCTGCACAGTACAGTAGTATGCAATGGAAAGACTGTGTAAATTAATCAGTTGTCAAAAATTGATGCAAATAACGCCATCTACTGGCAATACCGGAACCAGAACTTGGAATCATGTTCGTTTTTAATGTGTAAAAAAAAATTGCTACAAAAACAATTGTCACACAAATTTGGTGCAAAAACAATTGTCACACAAATTTGGTGCAAAAACAGTTGTCGCAAAAAATTGTCAAAAAAAATTTGTCTCAACGTAACGTAAACATAAACGTCATCAATCATGAAGATGGCGTCGTAAAATCGCTCCATACGAAATGTATGGTAAAATGAATTTTCTTCATAATCGGTCCAGACGTTCTTGAGTTATAAGCGTAGTAACTAACATTATTCTCTTTTACAATATAAAGGATGATTCATCGTGAGGTACTTGACAACTTTTTTTAAATAACAGGCAAACCATTTGAGATATTTCAAAAACTTTATTATTGGCTTGAAGTACAATCAAAACATTTATTAATGGAACTCGACCTCGTTTATATGGCCACCGCGGCCACATTTGCAGAGGTCGATTCGTTGGACCCAATTTTCAACGACTCGGCCACACATTTCGGCTGAAACGGCACAAACAGCACCAAACAGTTATTTTTTTTGGATGAAGTGGTGATTCATGAAGCACATGTGGGTTTTCACAAGACCAATAACGCATATTTTGCTTATTGACGAGCCCATTGAGCCAAAATTGAGTTTCGTCACTGAAGATGATTCAGCGATGAAATTCATCATCTTGGCGTATCTTCTCCAGAACCAAATCGGAGAACGTACGTCGCTTCATATGGTACATCGGCTTCAATTCTTGAGTCAGCTTGATCTTGTATCGGTGTAAACCTAGATCCTTCCACAAAATACGCCATAATGTGGTCTGAACGATGCCAAATTCTTGAGAACGCCGTGGAATTGACTGATTTGGATCGTTTGCTACGGACGTCTGAACGGCAGCGATATTTTCGACACTTCGACCAACCCGTTGTCTCACTGACACGGCAACATCACACAACGAATATGTAGACTCAAATTTTTGCACAAAACTTGTTATTGCCTGTCTACTATGGCGAGAATTACGACCGAAAATTGGAGTTAACGCTCTTAAAGTTGCAGTCGCTTTCATTTATTTTTATTTATTGTATATATTTTTTTTTTTTGCTAAACATATTCTGTTTCTCTATACTTACAATGACTCTCCAGCTTTTTGGTGGCATGAAAAATGTAGTTTTGGCGGGCCAAAAATCGTCAAATTTTTGGTCAAAATTCGAATTATTTTTTCAAAACTGCCATTTCGTTGAATTTAAATTTTTTTTCACAGTCGTGGGTCATTGTTTTTTGATTTCAGCCACGGTGAAGGCCGCAATCACTGCAGCAGTGGAGGAACTTTATTTGTGACTTGGAGGATAGCGAATAATTTTTTTTCTCTAAAAATTCCAGTGTATATTCATTATTTATGTATAAATACTCGTATATTCTCCAAAACCTTTGATGCAATGATTTCTTTAAAAAAATTCCCAAAAATCACATTTTTTTGGCAGTCACACTAGGTGTTCCCCTAAAAGCGCCGAACATAACGAGCCCAACCTTAAACATGATAGCTAGCACCCTTAAACACGCTCCTCCGGTATCAGAGGAGAGAAATGGATCTTTTACGCCCGGAAAGGGAGGTATTAAGACGTGAACTTAAACTAACTAAACATTACAGCAGCAGTCAATGTTTCCCGCTAATTCGCAAAATAGTATGATCTGAACTATAGTTATGCAGAAATCAACACTTTCGTCCTCCTCTTCGATCCACGTAGAAAATTAGTTATGTCGAGCCTAAAATGGATGCAGAAATTTGATAACCTAAAAAAAATTTATAAAGTAAGTGGCTTTGTTAATTGACTCCCCTAAGCTGCAGTGGACAGCAAAAAGCTGGTTCTAAAGTCAACAATTTCGTTTAATTAAAGGAAAATCTAACAAAAGCATTGCCCTCTTATTAGGATGTATCTGACGTTCATATCCGATTCCTTAAACCAAAAAGCATGCAGATGAAAGCTTTGAGCAGTACTGTTACGAGATGTTGTCGATAGCTATTGTAGTTGTGCATCGTTTAGTGGACGATCCATTTCAAAGTGCAGCAGCCTACGGAATAGATAATGACGAATTGAAAAGATGGCTATCATTTCCTTACTTCTCAAAATAATGTCCGAAGATACAAAGAAAACAACGACGTGGACTGTATAACAAAATGGGAGTTAATATGGCTCATGCAGGTCACATCATATAAGCATGCGAGAGAATAGCAGTAAAGGTATTTAGTGTCGTCGAATACAAAGACCCAACAGTGTAAATCAAGAAATACGAAGGTTGGATAATTGATGGACATTTCAACCTAACGCATGTGATCAATCTACAGCAAAACGAGGATCTGTTAGAAACAATAATCAAAGCCGTGAACGAAAGTGTGAAGGAACCACAAGGGGAAAGCATAATCGAATTCCACGTACAACAGATAGAAGATCGAATAGCTTTGCTTAAGTTCGGAATACGCAAAACAAGGTCTTTTGACTGGAAAGGCTCCGCCTGGAAATGTATTGCAGGAAATCCAGACGCTGCTATTTGGAATACAATCCTCCAAAGCGAACAGCGTATTGTGGGAAACAATAACCACTAATTTAAAATTAACGACAAACATTTTGGAATCATACAGGATATCACGAAGAAGACCAAATGTATAATCGACCGATTTAAAAACGAGGTCTGGGCGTCGAATGTTGGAAAACAGGTGCAGGATATTTTAAACAAAATACTAATCGTAAAAGAAGAGGGGAGCGAAATCGTACGCGCATGCCAAATAGCCAGAAATGGGCTGATCAACACAAACCTCCTCGATAGAGAGAATTTATTAACAGACTTACTAGCAAAATCGAAACCTAACCCAATATTAACGAGATCGAGCCAAATGGAGTACGGGAAACCTACAGCAACGGCTCAATCATACAAACTATCTAGCGATCTCAAAGGTAAGGTGCGAAGAATTCAACTTAGTATCTAACCCAGCAATCTAATATATCATCAACGGCAATCACTTTGATCTTGGATTCAGAAGAATGTTAGTCAACAATAGGCAGACGCTTAGCATATTATGAAATTCCCTTTCCACCAGCAACCTGACGGTATGTGAGGAGAGCACACATATGAAGCTCAATGAAGAGGATCGCGCAGTCAGAATTTCGAAAGGAGGACACGCTGCATGCATTTTCCAAAACAACAACCAGGAAGTCATTGACTTTATCAAAGAGAACACGATATTTGTGACAAATTTTGATGGCCAATTGATGTCTGGCAATACCTCGAAATCTTTTAAAGGCACCTATATTATCCAATTGAATAACGAAACATTCTAGCTGAATAACAGGACGTTTTCTAGTTGCACAACCACGAATCTGCAAATCCTTCCTTCCGCACTTACAAATATTATGAACCGGGCACAGAAAGTTGATCTGGAGTACGTCCGTGGCATTAGCATCAGAAACGTAGAACGACTTGGAGATCTGGCGCACAAGTTCGCGATCTCCTCGATAACCGACACTTTACATTTCTCACTGGTTGGTTCTGTCGGATGGATTATCTGGCGAAGGATGAATCAAAGCATCGCCATTTCATCAATGGTGGTAACACCTGTAAGCAAGGACATAAAGATTAGCGTGGGTTAAGCATAACCATGCGATTTTCATCCACGTTTTAAACGAAGAAATACGTCAGATTCTGAAGTCACATTTGATCAATGGGACGTAGATTTTTGAAAAAGGAGGCAAATGCAGGTCACGTCAAATAAGCGTGACTAAGTTTATTCAGGTGCGAAGAGGTTCCCATAAGCAAGTACAATGGGATCAAGTGACATGCATGCTGCACCGGATATCTAAAATGCACCCTGACCATCTCGCCGATTCAGCAGACTGGAGCTTGGATACCTAAACCGATGGAATTGAGGGAAAATTTGGATAGAATTAAGTTAGTTCTAAGCTAAAATTTTGACCGGCCGATGGAAGATTACAATCGAAAATATATATATATACAATCTAAATTAAACAATCTAAATTCGGGTTTTTGTTTTTAATGTTCCCACATAAAAATGCGTTAACTCTTGTCATTCAAACACAGACTGTGATCGAAACAATAATCAACAACAAGTAAGCATTATCAATTCAAGTTCATACCATAAGCCAGTCGTTATTAATGAGATGTTTCGTACAACTGCATTTATTGACACGTGAAGCGATGCGAGTTTAATAAATTTTTCGCTGGCTAATGAAGTTTTAACATCAGGTTAGAATTTTACAATTTTTTTTCTCAAGGGGTTAAAATACCCTTGAAATGCTTGCACACGCGAACGAAGAAAAGCAAAGAAAGATAGGCACCAATGTACGTTGGTTTTATATGTCTAAATATTACAATGACTAGGAAATAGAGAGATCGGCAGTTCATTCCACAAGCAAGTTTTTCGGCTTGAGGGCATATTGATGAGCATTTATAGCAAGACGAATGTTATGGTCGAAGGCTTAAGGGGGTGGAATTTTAGTGGCGATTCCTATGGAGCACTGGTGGTGGAAACAGCGATAGAACAAAATGAGACACGAACAATTTCGTCGGTGTTCGAGGGCGTCCATTGATTGAGTGATTATAGTATCACCTATGAGCTTTATCGCACGGTTTTTAATCCTATCTAGGGAGTGCAGAGATGTTTTAGGCGCACCTGACAAGATGTGTGCACTGAACTTCAATTTTGGGCGGATAAATGTCTAATATATTGAGGTCATATCGGAAGGGGAAAAGTATTTCTTACATAATTTGAGGAAACCTAGATATTTCGCAGCATTCTTGGAGACATCGAATATGTGGTTATTCCAAAGTAAAATTTCATTGACACACATATCGAGAATGGAAAGTTTTTCGGTTTCGAAGATGCAAGTACCAGTCATGGATAATGGATGGGTGTTTAAATTTCGCTTTAACGAAATTTATAGTTCCCCAATTAGTCATGCTGCTTTAAAGAGCTTAATATACATTGATGTTCCCGTTATATAGCCGAAGAACAGGGCCGTGAGTCCGAGAACGAATATCAGGAAAAGAGGGTATTGTCGTCAGCAAAAGAATATATTAAATTAGAAGTGGCAGACAAGAGATCATTGATAAAAATTAAAAATAGGAGCGCTGGGGCACATCAGTATTTATTTTGTGAATATTAGACTTGAAACCATAAAAGACAACTTGAATTTAGTGCTCCGAAAGGAAGTTTCTAAACCATTGAAGAAGAGAGTCGTTGATTCCAAATGCGTGCATTGTCGAGAAAAGAGCCTGATGTCAAAGTCTTTCCAATGCTTTAAAAATATCAAGTGAAACTATTTTGCTTTCGCCAGATTGATGTAAGCTTTAGTTCCACTTGCCGGTAAGACATGCCATCAAATCACCTGGAGAAAGGAGACCTAAAGAGTTAGAGATATACCATCTGGACTAGCGGATTTATTCATGTTGAGATTTTAAGTGCTTTTGCTATTACACGAGCGAAAGTGGTTTACACGCGCTTAAGTGTAGGCGGAAACGAAATACAATCTAGAAGTGCTGAGCTGGCCGCATAGTGTACAGCAATCAGATTGGCCTTGTTTAAAGAGCTAACAGCTGGAATGTCATTGTAAATGAGCGCTGGTATGGAAGATGAGTCAGAATTTCTGATATTTTTGACAAACAAACAAAAGCCTTTACTGCCTTTTGGACATTTTATAATAGTACTTTTTGCCTCAGTTTTTGATCGTATTGAAATTTCACACGCTTAAGTAAGACGTTACAGTCATTCCTGATTCATTGGTACTTTTTGTTCTGTTTTTCTCTGTCGGTTCGGTCTTAAAGCACCGAACAATTTTTTTTCCTCTGACACTGATAACCTCTTTACAGCTTTATTTTGGTTTAATACTCTTCATCCGATAAGGGATAAAGCAGCTCATTCCAAAGAGAATAGAGTCTGTCTCTTTACACCACGAGGTTGGCCGTGGTGTAGTGGTATATGCATAGACTCCTCAAGCAGAGGGTCGCGGGTCCGAATCCCTTGCAAGACAATTCTCTAAAAAAGTCCTTTCATGAAATTTGTATGTAGTTATATGTAAATCCCGTCAGTGTCAACTCCGACATGAAGGCATAACACTGATGTTGGCGTGGTTGCTATCTGGGCTAAATGTAACGAACTAACAACTAGCGCGTACTAAAACCTACTGGTTGACTTAGCACTGGCTCCAGTTTGACAACCACCTCTGGAAAAATATCGAAACCTAACACCTGAGTTTCAAAACTACTACACCACCCGCCCGCGCCTTGGTGAAAAGCCAATAAAGGGTATTTATATCCCTTCTGTGCACGCACGGAATTATAAAAAAAATACACTTCATGGGCTTGAAAATGGACTGTGCAGAGCCCTTGGACGTTTAAAAGTTAATCTAAAAGTTCATGACGTTACAGCTGCAGTGCAGCTGTGTGTGGTGGATGATGGGATGTTAAACGATCCGAGGGAAGTTATAGGGAATTTTTTTGAATCAACAGCACGTTATGTTAACGAAAGTTAACATCGACATCTATCCAGCGAATTGAATGTGCGACTGAAAAGGTTGTTGAGTTTATATAGGATAGTAGTTCGTCGCAATATGATAAGAAAGCTTATTTCTTTCGACGATATCCACTGCGGGGACATATCGGGGACTGTTATCATTGTTGAACGAGCTTCGCCACTGTTTTGCCAGAAACATTTCCGAGCTAGGTTATGTACGTGCACATAACATTAACCGAGGACAACCCATCTTACAGAGTGGCTTACTCTCAACGGGCAATGATGCAGAGAATTATTAAACCTTTGGAGCTCAGTGGTTCCACTGTGGAATCACGTATATACATACTTGTTTCTAGCAGCCTAAAGAGCGACAACTGGAACCACCATTGATGGTAGTACATGTAGCAGACAATATACAACATGTTTTCCTTAATTTGCCCGTTTTTCTGATATAGTACCCGTTAGCCAGTTTTTGTTACAGTGATCCCGAGGTGAATAGTTCATTTAAAAAAAAGTGCTGAGAGGATTTGTTTATTTACTAATTCTGTGCAAGTAAGACATTATTCTAAGAGGGTTTTGTGTGAATAATAATATTGTATGGAGACTTCGTTGAAAACTTCTATTTTTATTAGTTTTTATTAATAGTCTTCTGGACTATTTTTTTCTATGATATGCGCTAAAACTGGAAAATAGATCATATCCTGTAATGTACCATAAATAATAATTCCACACCTTAATCTTGCGAACTCCATGCCATCTGTGTGTAGTATATACGAACACGAGTGCCGGCGGTAGCGAACAGAAAACGAAGGGACAACCATTGTGGTATCTTCACACTGACGTGGCCGGCAGAGGAATTGAATCTTAGATTTTGTATTAAAAACGGTGTGAACAATCAAGTAAAAAATAAATTTTTTTCATAAAAATGGCAAACCAAAGGTTGACGAGGCAACTCTAGTGGATGCACTCAATTCTGCTGAGGTAGCATTTCCATCAACCGCCACACTAGCTCAATTGCAATCACTATACGGTGATTTAATTGACCGACCAAAGGATTCGAACAACATGGTTAACACTAAAGTACTACGACATCTGAAAGTGGCTTAATGAATTCGAGCAATACCATACATATTAAAACGCTCCTTTGCACCAGACGAGATGTGTTTAGGTGTGCACCGGATGCCTAAGGACACTGCGAAGGAATTCCTAAATACTCTAGGTGTCGTCAACTATCAGCAGCTGAAGAGATCTTTGCTTGAAACATTCGGGCGATAAGTCACTCATCACGATGTTTATCGTCAGCTTGAGAACCGCAAAATCCGCCCAGGAGAGTCGTGTTTGGAGTTTGTCATCGGCATGAAGTCAACGGCTGCAAAAATTGATATCCATTAGGATGAAATGCTTACATTTATAATCGATGGATTCAAAAATAATAGCTCAAATATAACGCTGATAAATGACTACAAATCGTTTTCCGAATTGACTCGATCGGTACGAATAGAAGCGGTCAGCAATGTTCTAACTCAATGTGCAGTCAAAGCAAACCACTGCCACCAGTAAGCCGCAGTCAGTTTCCGACGTCAGATGTTCAATTGCAGCAAGTTTGGACTGCAACTTTAAGAGCGTTAACTCCCATTTTCGGTCGTAATTCTCGCCCTATTAGACAGGCAATAAGAAGTTTAGTGCAAAAATTTGAGTCTACATATTCGTTGTGTAATGTTTCCGTGTCAGTGAGACAACGGGTTGGTCGAAGTGTCGAAACTATCGCTGCCGTTCAGACGTCCGTAGCAAACGATCCAAATCAGTCAATTCCACGGCGTTCTCAAGAATTGGGCATTGCTCAGACCACATTATGGCGTATTTTGCGTAAGGATCTTGGTTTACACCCATACAAGATCAAGCTGGCACAAGAATTGAAGCCGATGGACCATTTGACGTACGTTCTCCGATTGGGTTCTGGAGAAGATGCGCCAAGATGATGAATTTCATCGCAAAATCATTTTCAGTGACGAAGTTCATTTTTGGCTCACTGGGTTCGTCAATAAGCAAAATATGCGTTATTGGTCGGGTGAAAACCCACATGTGCTTCATGAATCATCACTTCATCCACAAAAAAATAACTGTTTGGTGCGGTTTGCATGCCGGCGGCGTTATTGGGCCATATTTTTTCGTCGACGATAACAATCGTCACGTTACTGTGAATGGTCAGCGTTATCGCGCCATGATCACCGATTATTTTTGGCCCGAATTGGAAGATATGGACGACTTGGACGACATGTGGTTTCAACAGGTTGGTGCCACTAGCCACACAGGACACGCTACAATCGATTTATTGAAGAGGAAGTATGGTGAGCGTGTTATCTCAAGACATGGACCAGTCGATTGGCCGCCTCGTTCGTGCGATTTAACGCCGCTTTACTATTATCTGTGGGGCTACGTTAAGTCATTGGTTTATGTCAACACGCTAACGACGTTGGAAGAGCTCAGAGCCAACATTCAACGCGAAATAGCGGCCGTTTCCGCCGAAATGTGTGGCGAAGTCGTTTAGAATTGGGTCTAACGAATCGACCTCTGCAAATGTGGCCGCGGTGGCCATATAAACGAAGTCGAGTTCCATTCATAAATGTTTTGATTGTACTTCAAGCCAATAATAAAGTTTTTGAAATATCTCAAATGGTTTGCCTTTTAATTAAAAAAAGTTGTCAAGTCGTTATTAGAAAACCTATAGTAGAGTGACCGAACTTGGCTTGCATATTTAAGAAGAGGCCTAACCAAGGTTACGTAAAGTGATTTGGTAGCATAAGAACTGGAAAACACCTTAGACCAGCTCTTGATGAAGTCATGGGCAGAGTTGGCATTATCAATGTGAGAACGGAAATTGAGTCCCTTATCACCGATAACACCTAAGTCGCGCAAACTAAGCAGAAAACTTAGTTCGTAATCCTCTTACGTTTTGATAATACAGGGACAGACATTTGGAAGGCTTCGGCAATGAATTAAGTGGCGGGTTAGGAGCGACGGTAGTTTTTTAAACTAGACCGTGTTCTCTGAAGGTGTTGTATGCGTTTGGAACTAACGTGAGACGCAAAAGAAGATTGATCATTAGCCACATCATCAGGAGTCATTTCTAATTGTTAATGTGCTATCCCCTCAAGCTAATGGCCAGGTCGAAAGGGTGTATTGTGTGATCAAAGCCATGTTAAGCATGATAATTAAAAAGGTTAACCCGTGAATCATGCAGATTGATCCAATAGATTGTCTGAGGTTGAATATGCCATCAACAACACTATACATACATAGTTATATGGAGGAATCACCTAGTAAACTGCTCTTTGGGGTGGAAGAGTGTGGCACGATTGTGGACAAGCTTACTGAATATATGAATGACAGTTTTTACCTCGGAACGGAACGTGATTTTAATAATAGGCCGTGTATACGGTGAACAATCCAGTTCTCTGTAATCACGACATTGACAACAGGGCCTAGGTTGGCGATCCGAGAACCACGGTTTCACCGTATTCAGTGAAGAAAACGTGACAAACGTTACCATCGCATGGAGTTTCCTCGCATTTGTTCGTACGTAAAGATGAACTAATATGCATCCTTGAGTCTCTGAAAAACAAAAAGTCATCGGCAGTAGACGGTATTCCAATTGTCTTATTAAGACACCTGCCCTTGGAAGCAGTGGATATATTTACTACGCTGTTTAACAATAGCATTATCCCGAAAAGGGATAAAGTTAGAACTAACGCTGCTAATCTTTGGTCGATAAGTTTGCTTTCGGATATTAGCAAGGTATTCGAGAAGGTGGTCAATAGAGCGCTGTTAAGGTGGGTTGAGGAAAATAATATAATCCTGGATAATCAGTTTGGTTTTAGGGCGAGGCATGACACTACATATTCATGCTGCATCAAAGCTGGTCTCCGAAATACAATTGAATAAATGCAAGAACCAGTGTTTGGGTGCCTGCCTCGTGGACTTTGAGAATGCCTTCGACACCGTATGGTTAGAGGGGTTGTTCTATAAGTTCACCAAGATGGGCATACCCCAGCTATATATGATTTACAACATGCTTATGGAAAAGAAATTCATTGTCAAATGTGGCAACGTCATTTCGAGCAAGGTCTTCGACATTAAAAATGGCTTACAACAGGGGGCTGTGACTTCTCTGATACTGTTTAACACTTACACAAGTGATCTAGTAGGTTCTCTCAATCATGCCATAGCGTACGCAGACGATTTAGTGGCGTACAGATCAGGTCCAAAAATTGAAGTCATCAATACTCTTCTGCAGCGTGACTTCGATCATTTTAAGGCGTATCATGACGATTGGAAATTGAAAATCAATTTTCAAAATTCAGAAACAATCTTGTTTAGAACTCCATTGAGATGGGCTTCTATTGATACCAGACATAACTGGCGAAATTTGGCCATTATTAGACAGTACGGACTGCCATTAGCGGTGAGAAGCGTAGTGAGATACCTTGGTATCTGGTTCGATAAGTATTTGTATTTTGACAAACATATAGATGCTTGTTTCGCTGGGGCCAGGAAGGCTTTAGCTCAGCCTTCTTGTCAGCCTTCTTCTTGTCATTTCACAGCAGTCAACTTGTTTCCAGAGTGAAGGTCATATGCTATGTGGCCATTATCAGGCCAGTCATCGCCTTTGGTTGTCCTGTGTGGTTCAATGTAGCTCCGTATTAGATGGAAAGGATTCGGGTGTTTGAAAGGCAGTGTCTTAGGACCTGTCTTGATTTGCATAGAACAACAGAATCAGAGTACAAAAAAACCATCCCAACAAAACCCTTTACGATGGGGCTAGTCTGAGTAGGATTGACAATTTCCTGATTAAAGTGATTCGAAGACACGATAATAGCCTGATCTTTGGGGCTTACTATTCCAATGAAATGTACGACGAGATCTCTCTTCTATCGGGCTCTATCCCTCCAGAGGCATTTCTTCATATAGATGCTAAAGGGTTTGTGCAAAGCCGGGATGATATCCCGGTAATATATCACCGCCACCGCGGTGCGAGGAACAAGCGGCTCATCTACGACGGGTATGTTATCAATGCTCAGGAGCTCCTCCGTTTTAGTCCCGTGATTGCGGACAGGGATCGGATCGATGCCGAGAAACAGTACGCCGAATTCAAGAAGGAGAGAGGGTTGGCTTGCTCTCCTAGGTTGGTATGTTACTGAGGTAACATTCTCCTCCAAGTTGTAAGTTTGGTTAGGTATAGTTAGGGGGATCTCGTGGAAAGGCCGCATTCGTTAACATAAGGCGGCACCTCGGAGAAGTGACCTATGCTTAATGGCACTGGTTTAATTTCGGTGATGCTTGTGCACGATGTTGACGAATACCAGGCGCCCGAAGTCGCAATTGGAATGGTGACCGCCTGCTGCGAGAGGCTGCGGGTGCTTACCACCCCGATTATAGCTAAGTTAGGTTAAGTAGCTTAGGTAGGTTAAATAGAATAGGGCCATCGTTTTGAGTTTTATAGTAAATTTAAAAGATATGCTATCTAAGCTTTTTTCTAAAACTATTGTCTTAAAAATTTCATTACATAAGATAAGAATAATCGTAAGATAGTTTTTAAGGCCGAAAGGCAAACTTTGAATGAAATTGTTAAGTTTAGAGCGTTCAATAAGAGCCAGTAAGCTAGAATAAGTAACTATCGTTGTCAAATTATATTTAAACATTTTTGTCTAAAATTTAATGTAGAACTGACAGAAACAATAAAAATGAATTTTAAAGTAACAAAATCCCATCAGGAAGCGTTCGAACACCTAAGAATCATATTGTAATCCAGATTTTTCCTAACTCTGTACGATCATCAGCAGGAGCAGGGGGTACACACAGATGTAAATGCACACGAAATTCCCACACTATGAACCAGAGGAAAGTAATACAGTTTCGCAGAAAAATTGAAACCAAAGTTGCCGGTTGCGCATTGTTTTCATCATAAAAAATGAGTGCGACTTTTAAAAATCGTTTCACCCAAAAGGGCTGCAAATAAGTATTAAGCCGGTAAAAAAAATATTTAAAACTTCAGGGGCATTTGTGAGAAAGTGGATAAAGAGATATAAGGTATACTAAAATTTCGGTGATGGGTCAGGTAGAGGGACCGAAGCAAGCACATCCGGTAAGAAAAATAAAGTAATTTGTGAATTGTTTAGAAAAAATTGTCCAAAAAAGGAATAAAGTGCCCGTTAACATAATACGACGCCGTTTGGCAGAATCTGGCATCCAAAAAAGGGGTACCAAATCTAAACTGCTACTGAACCAAAAACATATTGAAAATAGCCTAAGTTGTGCAACGCAGAATCTTGACCGGGATTGGAGCATTAACATGCTTACAGATGAGTTATTTTTTTTTTCTTTTATTCTTATTGGAATACAGCCTGGGAAAAAAGAGATGAAAAATTTTTTCAACGCACCGTAAAACGTCTAACAAACTTTCATATTTATGGATGCTTCTTAGCTGAAGGATTTGCAAAGTTAATAATATAACACAAACCAACAAAGCACAATTAATGGTAAGATCATACGAGAAGGGTTTTGTAAAGTCTGTCGCATCTCTGTATGGAGCAAACAATTACGAATTTTGCAAGAGGATAATGATCCAAACCATCGGAGTTGCCTCTGTATCCGTCGGAAAGATACCATAAAAATGGTATATAAACGTTAGATTCGCCGTTCCAAAGTTCTGATGCAAATCCAATTGAACATGTGTGGTCTTTAATGAATCCAAGGCTTAAGAGGAGAAAAATAGCCACGTTGAAACTACTTGCGGGTGTCTTGAACCAAATGTGGAGATTTTTTTGGTTATTTTTAGTGCATGAAATGTTTTACAAGTAAAACTTATTTTTGCGGTCGTTTTAAAATTATTCACATTGTTTAAGTCTACATTTTTAAGAGGCGCTAATATTATTCTGTGCCGGGCGCCAAAATTCATCGAACTGGCCCTGCCTTGACTGAATGCGTTAGCCATATCCTGCACGAGATTGATGTGATGGTGATGGACACCATCTTTTGACTCCATGTTTTGGAGAAGGGGAAAACAATCACAGGAGCATACTACGTCAATTTATTGGGCCGATTCAACTCCAATTTGAAGAAGAAATGACCACATTTGGCGAAGAAACGCATCGGCTCACATCTCCGCAGTCGCCACAGCCAAATTGGTCGAATTGCTCCCCCATCCACCGTATTCTCCGGATTTGGCTCCATGCGACTTCTTTTTGTTCCAAAACATTAAAAGGTCGCTCGTCGGAAAGAAGTACGGGTCGAACGAGAAAGTCATCGCAAAAAAAGTCGTAATATACGAAGGGGTTAAAAAAGTTTCAGCACCGCTAAGAAAAGTATATCAGATTAAAAGGGAATTATATTGAAAAATAAATTGTTAAGACCTTAAAAAGTTGCGTTGTCACTTCTAATCTTGATGCTTATCAAACAGCCCTCGTATGCTCAAGAAAACAGAGGTTGGCAAGATTTATTTTTAACTTGATCCAGCGCTGATAATTTCATTGCCAGATTATTAATTTAAAAAACCTTTTTTTTCTATCTATCTATTTTCTATACCTTTAAAAATAACATACTAAAATTTTAAATGAATATCTCATGAATATCGCCACTTAGCGGTCAGAAAGTTACATTTGCTACGGGGCCTAGCAGAGTTATTGTTCGGGCTCTGTCGTCATCGTACACCATTGTAATACGATTCCGGTTTCTATTGTTGACCTTCAGGTATACAGAAATGCCTGAAGAGGTCTACTCTTTATGGATTTTTCGCTTTTAGCTACGTCACATGTTTTCATGTGACACCAGACACATTTAGTTTTACTGTGATCGTTATACTGAGCATTTCGTAAGTTATTTTAGTAAAAATGAGTCATCAACTTCTGTATTCAATCCAAAAAGGTACTCAAAACATTCACAGGCATAGATTAGTTTCAAGAAAATGAAAGTTTGCAGAAAATCAACATACATTCAAGCAGTCTACCGCGCACACCGTTACGAATACGTTCGCTAAAAAACTAATACAAAATAATTATAATAATTTTGTGATTGATTTAACTCATGGATATTGCATTTCTTAGTTTGTTTTAGTTTTTTGATGCAATTAGCAATTTAATAATGTGTAAAACTTGTAAAAAACTGTGACTTTTCATCAAGCAAGTCCGCGCGGTTTAGAATTCAAAATTGCTGTCATGTTTGAATGAGGTGTTTCGTACATCAATTCCGGGCCTATGATTGAAAACGCATTTAAAATAAATAGACGTTTAGTAACTATGATGCATCTTTGCGACATAAGTAAATACGGGGTGAAATATTTGCGGTATATTGGTGATGGTGATAGTGCCACATATAAAGGATTGTTAGATTTGAATTTGAATCTCTATGGAAAAACTAGATTGCTATCTGCATGTTAAAAAAAGAATGGGATCACAATGCCGTGGTTTGAAAAATGCCGATAAGAGCTTAATAGGACAAAGTAAAACCACACTAAAATTAACTGTCAACTTAATTAATAAACTTCAAAAGTATTATGGCCTAGCGATTATAAGACATCAAAATAATGTGGAAGAAGTGTATAAAGCAATCTGCTATTCATCATCGAACTTATCATTTGCATTCGACTGATAAGAATCCAAACCATGGAAACTGTCCAGAAGGCGCAGAGAGTTGGTGCCTTTATCGCCGCGCGGAAGCTAAAGCAATGGACTTGACTAAATCCAAGCACGATTATCTCCCACTTGAACCAAATGTTCAAAAAGTTCTGAAGCCAATGTATGAGGAATTGTCTCGGCACGAATTGCTTGATAGATGCAAGGGTAATAATACGCAGAATAATAACGAAATAACAATGATTTACTTTTTCCTTCACAGTGGTCTCAAAAATATTAAATTATCAAATTAATTAGCTACTTCAGTATTAAATGACGGTTATACATCTATTTTAAAAATATTGAATGTGATGTGATTTTTCAAATTTGCTGCAATTGTAACTCGAAGATAAATCATCCGATTATTTTTTTTTGTGAGTATACACTCTGTGTATATTCGCTATTTATGTATAAATATATCCTCCAAAATTGAAAACATTTGATGCAATAGTTTTTTTTAAAAAAATTCCGAAAAATCATCTTTTTTGGTGGCGGTCACATTAGGTGTGCCCCTTAAATAGCGGAATCTAGCCGCTAATTACCTCAAAGGTAGTCTGTGTTGAAATTTAGTCGAGTTAGTTAGTTTTTTGATCTAAAGGTTAGGCGCAAACATAAAAAACTGATCAAAAAATTTGATGTTCCATTTAGTGGGGATACTTGCGATTGACTTCATTTTGTAGATGAGTTGATGTATCCTGCTTACCAAATTATCAGCTGCTTCAGATGAAAGATATTTATCATTGTTCAAATTAAACGGTTTGTTGTCTCTGATCATTGTCATCGTTATACGATTCTTCGTTATTTTTTAGGACCGACTGAGTATTTTATATTTCTTAACTTTAATGTTAGATCATTTCTGTATAAATTTTATATACAGAGGCACTTAAAATCCGTATTTATATCCGCAGAAATCATTTTATAATAATGGTTGTCTTGACTTTGTTTTTTATGTTAGGATTTTGGAAAATTGGATAGATTGATAAATTGAATGGTTCTTTCGCACCCAACATTTATTGGGGAGTCTAAATTATTAGTGTAAATTGACTTGTTGTTGTATTTTAGGCAATCATTCATCTCACGAGATTTTAGTTGCCTGAAAAACAGAATGACTTTCGGGCACGGCTAGTATTGAACCCCGAACCGTTCGATTGGGAAGCCAATACACTACCACTTGGCGGCCCGTTCTTACACAAAATGGACAGGTATTGGGTATATATTTTAATTCGTGCGGTTTTTTTTTTTCAAAATTTGAACGTTTATTTAATAAAAACATGTACAATAGTATTATTCAAAGTATTGCCCATCTGAAGCTATGACTTTTTCCCATCTTTCTGGCAATTTGTGGATTCCATCCCAAAAGAACTGCGCCGGCTTGGCAGCCAAGAATGAATCAAGCCAATTTTTGATATTCTGCTCTGATGTGAACCGTATTTCAGTGAGGGCGTTCTGCATCGACCGGAACAAATGGTAGTCAGAAGGGACAAGGTGTGGGCTATAAGGCGGGTGGTGTAGGACTTCTGTTTTCCAAATAGTTCTTAACCGGAATAGCAACGTTATTGCCTCGGTCGCATATTCCGGGCGTTTTTCGGCTACTGCTCTCTTCAAACGGATTAATTGTGTTCGGTAGCATTGTCCATTAATGGTTTCACCCGGTTCTAGCAGTTCATAATACAGCACACCCATCTAACCCCACCAAATACAGAGCATTACCTTCACGCCATGGATATTCGGCTTTGCCGTTGATTTGGCTGGTTGTCCGGGTTTCATATATGATTTTTTGCGCTTGGGGTTGTCGTAATGGATCCATTTTTCATCACCAGTAACAATCCGATGCAAAAATGACTTCCTTTTGTAGCGTTCCAGCAGCATTTCGGACATGCAAAACCGCCTTTCGACGTCTCTAGGCTTGAGTTCATGTGGAACCCAATTTCCTTGCTTTTGAATGTATCCAGCTGCTTTTAAACGTTTTGAAATGGCTGCTTGAATGACACCCAAAGATTCTGAGAGCTCTTCTTGTGTTTGACAATAATCTTCTTAGAGCAATGCTTCTAGTTCTTCATCTTCAAACTTTTTTGGCTGCCCAGGACGTTCATCGTCTTCCAAGCCAAAATCACCACTTTTAAATTGTGCAAACTACTTTTGGCAAGTTCGCTCAGCTAGCGCATGTTCACCATAAACTTCTACCAAAATATGATGACTTTTGGCAACAGTTTTTTTCATATTAAAGTAATGAAGAAAACTCCCCGCAAAAACACTTTTTCAGGCACAAAGTTCGACATATTTGAGTGGAAAAAAAATTATTGTTGCTTAGGCTTCAAATCATTGACATGTACTGAAATGACGTACAATGACAGTAGCTTTCCAACGCATGTTCCAATAGAATAACAACAATGGAATAATACAAGTTACACCACCTCTTAGCTAACCGCACGAAGTTATAGACCCAATAGTTACCTACAAACCAATATTGTATCACAGGGTATATTATAGTCCTGCTTCCATTGGCTGCAGTTGGAACAAAACGGCAAAGAAATTTAAACATATCATTTAGTATATGCAGTTAATAAAGATATTGTTTTTATGCTTGCAACATTTGCATTGGGGCTTTTTCTTTCGATAAATAGCTACTTCCATTGATCGCATTTTTAAGCTTGCCACCTCCGAGTTTGCTGACGGCCTTTTCTATTTTCTATACAGCGCTGTGCTTTCGGTATTGATTCGAAGACCTTCAAGTGCGAAGAGTTGGTGTTGATTGATGGTGTTGTTGGTGGTGTTGCTGTTTGATTTAACGGCGGAACCTGGGCAGGCAAAGACTGTCCGATTTTGCATTTTCACCCATCAACAATTTTGTACGCGACTTGGCGCTTCTCCCTGCTTGAAGATCGAGCAGACGATGCAGAGATTCCATTCAATGGGCATATTTTTATCTAATCATATTCTACAGATATATAATCCTTATTAAATCAACCACTGTTAGTTTAAACAGCTCGGCATGGAGTCCGTACACTTTATCAGAATTATTGGTGTTTAGTTTAAAATTCTTTTCAGGTTTCTTCTTGGCGGGATGGATGAATTTGTTGCATACCATTTTATGGCTAATAGCTGAACATTGTTTGTCTTCGCCGTTTAACAGTTTGCAGAAGTTATCTGGACTGATTTACTATTATACGAGTACCATACAATGTCATAATTATCTATGCATGCTTCTGTTCGGTATTTGTGTTCTCTGCAAGTTCATTTCACTTTTTGGTTGATGTTTCAAACGTTATTTTTGATTAGAGGCACCTTCCCTTAACGTCGGTCGAGAGCTTTTCTTTCTGATATATCAAGATTCTTTCCGCCTCCTTTGTTAATAGAGTTTTCCGCCGCAAGATGGGTCTAAAATAGCTTGCTTACAATGTCGCTACTGGTCTGCACCTGTTGCTGGTAGAGTAGAATCCTTAGAAGACAGGATCAATAAACGTTTCAGCAGTTTTTTGGGATTATTTCTGTACTGCGTAAAACTTGTACTTCTTTAAGCTTCCAACGTCTGAGGTATTCAGACTTTGTAATAACAAAGTAATGGTCTGAGTGAGCGTTGGCTCCTCGAAAAGTTCGGACACCCAGATTACTAGATCTATGTATGTCGATCGCAATATGACTGCCAGATCCCTTTATGTGTTGTATGTTGAGGTGTTGGAAACGATAATTAGCCGACAATCTGGGTTCATCTTCAAAGTCGATGTTGTGAAGAGACTGTCCCGCCAAAGATGACCTGCTTTCATAACTTGGCATTAAAATAATAATTGATGATCTTACTATTGTGCTAAAGACACTGCACAAGCAAAGTCGTGCAGACGTGGGCGGGTATTTTGGCGAATTAACCCTTGATGCGGTGTTAATCTGGCTTTCGCTCAGATACCTCAGCCCCAAAACATGCTCTTTGCATGGTGGTTTTTTTTAAAGGAAATTATTATACCGGAGATTCTTGTACACAAGTATATGCATTAACGTTTCATATGTTTTGATTTGATATGTAGCACATTATTTAGTGAAGTAAGATTAACAGGAATAAGAAACTAGGGCCTGGGTATTTTGAAAACTCAAACTGATGCAACGGTTTTGAGTGAGATGATACAAGAACTTGTGAAGCATATATGTACTCGTATTTATTAAGCAGGATCTCTTTTAATCTTTAATCGTTTTAACAGATGATCAAACGTCAATCTCCCTATTTTAATCATAGATGCCAAAAACTCCGAACAGAACGATAACTCAACTTGAGAGTTTACTTGATTTTTAGCTCCAGCTGGTCAAAAACGCTCTTAATAATTTAGAACCTATTCTAAATAATTGTGACATAATCTTTGACGACTGGTATTCTGTTACATTTCATCGTGACACTATTAACTTTAATCGGTGGTGAAAAAAAAAATATACCTTCACTGATAAGGCATCTAACCTTATCTCATTATTTCTTTGCATAAAACAAAAGGAAAAAGGCTAATTCCGTCTCATAACTATCAACCTCCATAAAATAAATAAATATGTATGAATAGCATTCAAGATGATGCCAAAATCAGCAGGCAGAAGTCTCGTGAATGGATTCTTAAATAAATATGCTATTATGCTAAGTTAAATTTGTTCTCATTCCTTTTCTTATGATTAGCATTAGAATTCGAACTCATGTCACAAAAAATTTGTGAATCTGAAATTAGAAATTAGTATAAAAGCTTTGAGATGTATCGCGGGCATCTCAGTTTCCCCAAAATGCGAACACTAATCACATGGATTACTATCGGTATGTATTTTATCAAGCATTGCGGTTGAAGAAAGTTTTTACTGAAATTGTTTGTTTCACTTGCAGGTATCCTGCTTGTCGCAGTCGAAGGAGCAACCTTAAAAGCAAATGAAGAAGTTGAACGTAAAACACATTTACCACAGCCGCCTTTAGCTACGAAAAGGCAAACTTTTTTCGAAGTTGACAATAAATCAAACCAATTACGTCAGTCGGATTCTGAAGAGGACAATGAGGATTATGTTCTTTCGCCAATTGAACTAACAGAAATAACAGATCACATTTCTACCCAAATCGGGCCGACATTTGATCCCCAGTTGTCATATGGTTTGCCACCATTCAACCCAATTAATATTCCTCCAGGTTTCAATTTTCATGGAAATCTCAATGCAAATCGACTATACCCATTATTCGTCAAAGTGATAAAGGGACCACCTGGACCACCTGGACCTCCAGGACCTCCAAATAATGGAAATGGAAAACGTGGTGCTCCTGGTCCGGCAGGACCAAAGGGCGACAGAGGACCCAAAGGTGAAAAAGGCGATAAGGGATCACGAGGAGAAGCTGGAGTAAAAGGGCAAAAAGGTCAGAAAGGAGTTATGGGTGAACGTGGGAAAATGGGTGTTAAAGGAGAAACTGGTGCTACTGGTCCCCAAGGACCAAATGGGACACCAGACAAAGAGGTTCCAGAAACGGAAAGTGAAGAAGATACTGATAATTATGTAGAGGACCCTGAAGAAGATGAACTGCCGCAACTCATTATTGGCCACTTGCCGTGGTTCTTCGGGAATGGACATGAAACTGCAGAACACGGACACCCGGGAATTCCGTTTCATGATGTAAGTGAAGAATTAGAAGAAGAAGAAGAAGAGGAAGAAGAAGAAGGAGGAGGTGAAGATGAAGAAGGGGAAGAAGAAGGTGAAGACGAGGAAGAGAACAATGAACATGGAACGATTCATGGGCATCCGACAAACTTTACAACAACATCGGAAGCTCCTGTTGAGGAAACTACTGAAGAGACTTCAACAGTGACTGACTCGCAAACCGAAGAGACTTCAACAGTGACTGATTCGCAAACCGAAGAAACTACAACAGTGACTGATTCGCAAACAGAAGAGACTTCAACAGTGACTGATTCACAAACCGAAGAGACTTCAACAGTGACTGATTCACAAACCGAAGAGACGTCAACAGTGACTGATTCACAAACCGAAGAAACTTCAACAGTGACTGATTCACAAACCGAAGAGACTTCAACAGTGACTGATTCACAAACCGAAGAGACTTCAACAGTGACTGATTCGCAAACCGAAGAGACTTCAACAGTGACTGACTCACAAACCGAAGAGACTTCAACAGTGACTGACTCACAAACCGAAGAGACTTCAACAGTGACTGACTCACAAACCGAAGAGACTTCAACAGTGACTGATTCACAAACCGAAGCGACTTCAACAGTGACTGATTCACAAACCGAAGAGACTTCAACAGTGACTGATTCGCAAACCGAAGAGACTTCAACAGTGACTGACTCACAAACCGAAGAGACTTCAACAGTGACTGATTCACAAACCGAAGAAACTTCAACAGTGACTGATTCACAAACCGAAGAGACTTCAACAGTGACTGATTCACAAACCGAAGAGACTTCAACAGTGACTGATTCGCAAACCGAAGAGACTTCAACAGTGACTGACTCACAAACCGAAGAGACTTCAACAGTGACTGATTCACAAACCGAAGAGACTTCAACAGTGACTGATTCACAAACCGAAGAAACTTCAACAGTGACTGATTCACAAACCGAAGAGACTTCAACAGTGACTGACTCACAAACCGAAGAGACTTCAACAGTGACTGACTCACAAACCGAAGAGACTTCAACAGTGACTGATTCACAAACCGAAGAGACTTCAACAGTGACTGATTCACAAACCGAAGAGACTTCAACAGTGACTGATTCACAAACCGAAGAGACTTCAACAGTGACTGATTCGCAAACCGAAGAGACTTCAACAGTGACTGACTCACAAACCGATGAGACTTCAACAGTGACTGATTCACAAACCGAAGAGACTTCAACAGTGACTGATTCGCAAACCGAAGAAACTTCAACAGTGACTGATTCACAAACCGAAGAGACTTCAACAGTGACTGACTCACAAACCGAAGAGACTTCAACAGTGACTGATTCACAAACCGAAGAGACTTCAACAGTGACTGATTCGCAAACCGAAGAGACTTCAACAGTGACTGACTCACAAACCGAAGAGACTTCAACAGTGACTGACTCACAAACCGAAGAGACTTCAACAGTGACTGACTCACAAACCGAAGAGACTTCAACAGTGACTGATTCACAAACCGAAGAGACTTCAACAGTGACTGATTCACAAACCGAAGAGACTTCAACAGTGACTGATTCGCAAACCGAAGAGACTTCAACAGTGACTGACTCACAAACCGAAGAGACTTCAACAGTGACTGATTCACAAACCGAAGAGACTTCAACAGTAACTGACTCACAAACCGAAGAGACTTCAACAGTGACTGACTCACAAGCCGAAGAGACTTCAACAGTGACTGAGTCACAAACCGAAGAGACTTCAACCGTGACTGGCTCACAAACCGAAGAGACTTCAACATTAACTGAGTCACAAACCGAAGGGACTTCAACCGTGACTGACTCGCAAACCGAAGAGACTTCAACAGTGAATGAGTCACAAACCGAAGAGACCTCAACAGTGACTGAAACTCCTTCAACAGTAACGGAAATATCAACAGAATCAACAACCCAACAGTCAACAGTTACAGATACAGTTGCAGCTTTGATCATAAAAAGACATTTGACCAAAACACACCTACCAGTGCCATGGACCTTGGCTCGATATAATTCTAATAAATTTGTACAAAAATAATAGTGTGAGATTAATATTGATGAGACTTAATATAAAAATTGAAAATGAATTAAAAGAGTTACTATTTGAGTAAATTATGTACTTAGATTATTTATTAAAATTTTAGAAATTGTGTGCTTTACGATTCTTAGGTTTGACGTGACAGGCTTCAAGCTTAACATAGTGGCTTACGTAAATCTTTTAAAAATTTATTATTGTCGAAGAATTCTGATTATTTTGAGTCGGTTTAGCTCATTAGCATTGAATGAGTACATTTTACAGTTTACAAAGAAGTGAATCCTCGAAAAACTGGAAACCTTCTTAAACGAGCAAAGTTGAAACTTGAAACTGCTTCTAATATTCATATCTTTTTGTGGACAACATGTCATGAATTATGAAAAAGAAAGTGTTCTTCATTAGGAGTGGTAATATTGATTACAGAAGAAATGCTATGTACTTGCTTAGAAATAGGAACACTGTGGTCGTCCCAACAGTCAACCAAAAGCACTGTAGGAGTTTTCTTAATTCCATTGCACCATTTATATTCAACAAACTACCGTGGAAACTGTCCAGTCAAATTACACACGGTCTCAGTTTTCTTAAAAAGCTTAAAATTTGGATGCTGTCTAGATCTGAGGTGGAGACGCTTTTACAAGTAATGATTTAGTCAACTGTAACTGTAAATATTTCCATTGCAACTTTCATTCTCATTCATTTACTGTTGTAAACGAAGGAGCAGACTCACCCAGAGTAGAATCCATTTCAGCTTTTATATTGGTTGGGCTGAGGCCTGTCAAATAAAATATGGTATCACATAACGGTGACCAATTTTCTCCATTTTCACAAATTCACTGACAATGTTCACTATTGATGGCTGCCAAACAAACACTAAATAACGTAGCGCATTCAAACTTGAAACATATGCTTTATAGACTGCGTACTTTCAAGTACAGTGATATTTTCAAACAACTGCCGACATGTCTTGGTCAGGCCGGGTACTTCTAGGTCCACCCTCGTATTGTTATAGAATGTAAGAATTGAATAAAAAACAGAACTGAACAGAACTGAACTGATATTCATTTGCTTTTCAAGTTCCAGTCATCTATGGGAAATAGTGGGCACTTGTCTGTTAAGATTGAGCTGGATATTACCGTGACCTAAAATTTAGTTAAAAATTCTTGCGTTCAAATAGACCAAGGATATCTTATATACCCAAAGAGTGGGACTGGCAAACCCATTGTGTTTAACCAATTATATCAATCTCAAAAGTGTGTCTGGTGTCGACTTCCGAGTTTCGTACATATTTCTCACGAGGGATGTTAATGCAATCACACCTTATCTTAACGCTCTGTTTGGCACCGTTGTCTGGCCAGACCATTTTCGACTTTGATTGTAGTTTTCACATATTTTTAGATGTGTTAGAGACTTGAAACTTCATTAGTTTTCCTAAAATTTTGTTTTGTTTCATTAATTTTTTTTTTTTTTTAATTTATGTACGTGTTGCAGAAGGAAACTTATAAGGACATTCTGGAGGTCATGTTACATTCGTACCAGTGTATTTTATATAGAATTAAATGGAATATCTATGATTTGAACATGAAATGACGCGTATTTCATTCTTTTTTATCATTATTATTTCTTTATGTTCAGTACGTACACACATCCGCATGTATTTATGTGCAGCAAATGCATTCACATAAATGTACATATGACCGCTGTACATATATGGCACACATTAATAGTTTCGGCAACGATTCTCTAAAGAAAACGGTCGTTTACCAGTGGCACGAGTGGTTCAAAAGTGGTTGTGAGTCAATCGAAGATGATGAACGCAGTGGCAAACCATCGACATGGAAAACCGACGAAAGCATTGATGAAGTAAAAGAAATGTTGGTCATTTACTGCAAATTAACCATCAGAGCCGAGACCAAAAAAACCTACGTCGTTTTCAGTCAAAAAAGAAGGTAATGCTCACGGTTTTCATGGATTACAACGGTGTAGTGCATCATGAATTTTTGCCAGAAGGTCTGACAAAAAACAAAGAGTATTATTTGGGCGTTATGAGACGTTTGCGCAGAATTGTGCTTAGAAAATTCGTAGATTTTGCACCATGATAACGCACCGTCGCACAGTGCCATCATTATTCGTAATTTTTTGACGAAAAATGCAACAAATACCATCCAACAGCTATCAAATTCATCTGATTTGGCTCCCTGTGACTTCTTTCTGTTCAATCGAGTTAAAAAACCACGACGGGGAACGCGTTTCAGCAGCCGAGAGGAAATAAAGGAAAAATCGCAGGAAGCACTGATGGACATTCCAAAACCAAATATAAAAATCTTTCGAGGATTGGATCAAGTTCTGGCATAAGTGTCTTACAGTCGATTTTCCTTAATTATTTTTGATCTTATCTCTCAATATAAAAAAAAAAAACTATTTTGTGTGCCAAATTATTGTTTGTGAATTACAAAAATGGAAAACCAAGTTGAACATGCTTACAATACGCGATTTCGTAGACAAAAATTGGATGCTGAATTTCATTCAACTTTGACAAAAGCGATGACTAATAAATTAAAACGTTCTTTGAATAACATTCGATGAATACTATCTATTTGAAGACAGTGATGATGACATGGATGAGGATTACGTGCCCGATGATGATGCATCCGATATAAAAGATGATTTAGTGATGAACCAAAAGAATTATATGACACTGATTATGAGGAAGAAAAAATGCAAACCGAAAGTTAACAAGTACAATAAGTCAAAGAAGTTATTCATTATTTTATGGTAAAGACGGCACAGAATAGAAAAAAAAAAGATCCATCTGCTGCTGTTCGTATTCGTGCTCACAACTTCATGCGTTTTCGCTCTGGACCAAAGACATAAAATTCGATTCCATTTGAAGTTTTCAAATGCCAATAAAAAACCAAGAGTATGGAAAGAACTCACCAGCACTGGATTAGATGCATATATTAGTAATACATATTATTGGCAGCTGGAAAAATCCACAATAATTTGTAAAAATCAGCAGAACTGTGGCGTATGGACGCAGTGCTAATTTTTCGAGCAGCCATGTCGCATAAACGATTTCTTGCTTTGACTAGATATATTCAATTTGATAGCAATCGAACTCGCGCATTTCGACAAAAAACTGACAAAGCTGCACCAATTCGTGATGTTTGGAACTTTTTGAACTAAAATTTGGGACGCAACTATGAACCAACTGAAAATATCACTGTAGATGAGCAGCTGTTTTCATAATGCGGTAAAACTAAATTTACTCAATACATACCATCAAAGCCGGCTAAATATGGAATAAAGGTTTGGTGAACCTGCGTTTCAATAACCAAATACCCGTTGCAAGGAATATTATATACCGGAAGAGAGGAAGGAGAAGAACTTGAAATAAATCAAGGTGAAAATATATTACTTAAACTGACAAATCGTTTTTCAAATTCTGCTCACAATATTGTTGCTGATAACTTCTTCACAACATTGGAAGGAATTAAGAAACTTAGTAAAAATGGTTTATCTTATGTTGGCACGATACGATCAAACAAAAGATGTGTACCAGAAGAAATGCGAAAGAGTCCTTCCCGTGCTATATTTACTACTCTTTTTAGTTTTCATGAAAATCTGGTTTCAATATGTAGTTACGTGCCGAAAAAAAAAAAAAAAAATTTGTGAACCTTCTTTCAACAATGCGCTAAACAAAATATTGTGAAGAAGAAACAATGAAGCCAGCAGCGATTCTGTTTCACAATTTGACTAAGACTGGAGTCGATTGTATGGATCAAATGGTGACTCATTTCTCTTGTAAACGGTCATCGAAACCATGGACATTCGCTTTCTTCTGCAACATGCTGGATATAATGGCATTGGCTTCATTTTGAATTTGCAATCAGATTGATAACCTGAACAGATGCGACGCACGGCGAAAATTTCTTGTCACGCTAACTAAATCATTAGTTAGCGCTAATATTGAAAATAAGATGAACGTTCCGCCCATCATCTCACAATTTTCGACACGTTCAGCAGTTGAAGCGTTTTATGGCAAATCGATAAAAATAAATAAGTGCTATTCTTATCATGTTAATGTGTTATGAATTAAGTTTTTGCTTCCGTTTGTTTACATTTTAATTCCAATATAACCTTTTTTTATTTCATTTTTTTTTCATTAATTTCATTGAAATAACTGCATTTGATATTTAAACTGGTCCATCAACGCTAAAAAAAAAAACAGCTTTGTAAACTGTGTACTCGTCAGGACAAGGCTAAACGCAAAACTCGATTTTACTGTGTAAAATGCTCTGACACAACAGCATTCTGTTGTCCAAGAGTCCGATGAATGATCAAATATTATGAATTATTATATTTTATTTTAAAATTCTCATGTAAATTACCGTAATACAGTTGAAAAGTATGACAGAAAAAAGTTTTTTTTTTTTTTTTTTTTTTTAATGAATATATTTTAATTACCTGAATAGCTAAGGTGAACGTATCAAAGTGCTTGCAAAATTGCAAATTCCCATATGATTGTATGAAAAATGACTGTGGTCTGTGGACTGTGGACTGCCATACGGATGGTTAAAGCTTTTTTGGTATGACGACCTTTATAGAGTAGCGAGCGTTTTCCATCGTCATTCCTCAGAATCTAACAAGTATGGCATGAAATCTTAAATCAGACATGATTCTGTTAAAATCGTTTCTATAGATAGTACGGCCTCAAAATCGATTTGTACTCTTAGATTTTATCTAGGCCCTGTCGTTGTATGAATATTTGGTCGATTGTGGACTAATCCGGTTCCAAACCGCACGGAAAGGGCCAATTAAATCATTGACAAATGCATTCGTAAGATTTAGTAAAAGATCTTAAACGCGATTCTTAACAGACTTTATAGCTGATGCAATTTGAGGGTACCTTTTTTTGTGCATCGGACAAACGATCCACAGGAGGAGACGGCCCACGTAGGTGGAAATCCCTTAATGTAGGTATTTTTAGCTCAAAAATAAACCCGTAGGGAAAAAGGACAGATTTTTAAAAAAAGTGAAATATTAGAAACCTTCGGTTAATTTTTATTTCCATATTTGAATTCTTCCAGAGTTTTCATTTATTATTACATGAATGTTAAGATGTTATCTTTTCCTTAGCCTTTTACGTTTTTCTCTTGATGTTTTTCGATCCACCACTAACTTTACGTGAGTTGGTAATTTTCGTTAGAACTCAACCACCCATGTCAAATTCTAATCAAATTTCGTTGTCTTTGAATTGGTTCGGTTCGGTTTGTTTTGGTTTTCTTAAAAAGTAATTGTTAACATTGTTAACAAATGTTAATCAGAAAGGACAAGGTCTGGGCTATAAGGCGGGTGGGGTTAAACTTCCCATCCACTGTTTTTCAAATAGTTCTTAACCGGAATAGCAACGTGGGGCCGAGCGTTGTCATGATGGAAAATTATTGCCTCGTGTCTGGTTGCATATTCCGGGCGTTTTTCGGCTACTGCTCTCTTCAAACGGATTAATTGTGTTCGGTAGCGTTGTCTTTTGATGGTTTCACCCGGTTTTAGTAGCTCACAATACAGCACACCCATCTGATCCCACTAAATACAGAGAATTACCTTCGCGCCATGGATATATTCGGCTTTGCCGTTGATTTGGCTGGTTGGCCGGGTTTCACATATGATTTTTTGCGTTTGGGGTTGTCGTAATGGATCCATTTTTCATCACCAGTAACAATCCGATGCAAAAATGACTTCCTTTTGAGGCGTTCCAGCAGCATTTCGGACATGCAAAACCGCCTTTCGAGGTCTCTCGGCTTGAGTTCATGTGGAACCCAATTTCCTTGCTTTTGAATATATTCAGCTGCTTTTAAACGTTTTGAAATGGCTGCTTGAGTGACACCCAAATATCCTGCGAGCTCTCTTGTGTTTGGCAACAATCTTCATAGAGTAATGCTTCCAGTTCTTCATCTTCAAACTTTTTTGGCTGCCCAGGACGTTCATCGTCTCCAAGCCAAAATCACCACTTTTAAATCGTGCAAACCACTTTTGGCACGTTCGCTCAGCTAGCGCATGTTCACCATAAACTTCCACCAAAATACGATGACTTTCGGCAGCAGTTTTCTTCATATTAAAGAAATGAGAAGAACACCCTCTCCGGAACATTCCACTCTCAGGACTGCCAAATCTGCTCACATCAAATGATTTAACTTATTAAAAATTATTTAATTTATTACAATTATGTACATAATATTCCTCTTTAAGCTTATATAACTATTTATTTAATTTATTGTGACTAAGGCATTTGTAGTGATGGGGCGAGCATCATGGTTGGTCAACATAATTGATTTGCATCAAGACTAACTGCTGACAATTCAAAAACCGTTGTAATAAGATGCACTTGTAATTCAGCTGCAGTTATTACAAATAAAGCCCGCTTGGCTTTACTTAGAGCGCCAGAAGAATTTCTTCGACAAATTGCCTCTTACGTTTCTATAAGTTCGATAAGGTCTCAGCAAGTGAAAGAATTTCAGGTTTTGTTAAATCAAAAGAAAAGGAAGATTTTACGTACATCCGCAATAAGATGGTTATCATATCAAAAATGTGTTGAGCAAATTTTAGAGAATGGAGATGTACTTTCAGAAGATTTTAAACAATTGATTGTTTACAATTTTACATTACCGCGTTAGGGGAGATACAAATGAGATTACCCATAAAAAGTGAAACGATATTCAAAGAAATTGGTTTTTTGAATCCTTAAATTGTATTAGGATTAGATGGAGACAGATCTGAATTTTATTTCTTCTAAACAACTCTCTTTGAATGGAGATCAATAGAATACAATTTTAAAGATATAGAAAATGCCAATTTAATTGAATTACACGTTAAACATCTTTGGTTGAATATAAGTAAAATACGCAATTTAAAAGATAAAGTTATGTTTCCTACTTTATCTTGTCTTTCAAAATATTTTTTGACCTTTCCTAACACTTTTTTATTTTTATTATTTTTTTTTTTTTATAATTCCGCGCGCGCACCAAGGGGATTTGAATAACCTTTTACCAGGGTGCGGGCGGGTAGTGTAGTAGTTTTTTGAAACTCAGGTGTTAGGTTTCGATATTTTTCCAGAGGTGGTTGTCAAAAACTGGAGCCAGTGCATCCTCAACCAGTGGGTCTCAGTACGTGCTAGTTGTTAGTTCGTTACATTTAGCCCAGCCAGCAACTACTTTAACATCAGTGTTATGCCTTCATGTCAGAGTTGACGCCAACGGAGTTTACATATAACTACATACAAATTCCATGAAAAGAGAATTGCCTCGCACGAGATTCGAACACGCGACTCACTGCTTGAGGAGTCTATGCATATACCACTACACCACGGCCATAACTATTTTCTGTAGTTACCGATGTAAGATCAAAAAAAAAAATGATACAAACTTGGTCACGAAAATCTTAGTTCGATTTGTAGGTATTATTCGGTCAAATTTGCAGGATTCAAATCGAATTGCGTTTCTTTTAAGTGTAATAAAAAGCATATATTGTAAATAAAATGACAACAAAAGAACTTCATGATCATACACCATAGTATGTTTAAGTACATATTTGACATTCATATTTATTTATTTATTTTTTACCATATTTTCAAATACCTAAAGAAATTTAACATTTTTTTTAGGTTTTTTTCTTTTCAGCATTTGTCAGTGTAATATGAATTTATGCTGTTTTTGGTTTGTTATGGAAATATTGGTTCTATAGCTTAATTCGCGGTTTGCTAAGAGATGGCGTAACTTGTATTATTCCATTGGAACATGCGTTGGAAAGCTACTGTCATTGTACGTCATTTCAGTACATGTCATTCACTTGAAGCGTAAACAACAATAATTTTTTTTCACTCAAATATGTCCAACTTTGTGCCTGAAAAAGTGTTTTTGCGGGGAGTTCTTCTTCATTACTTTAATATCAAGTAAACTGCTGCCGAAAGTCATCGTATTTTGGTGGAATGGAAGTTTATGGTGAGCATGTGCTAGCTGAACGAACGTGCCAAAAGTGATTTGCACGATTTAAAAGTGGTAATTTTGGCTTGGAAGACGATGAACGTCCTGGACAGCCAAAAAAGTTTGAAGATGAAGAACTGGAAGCATTACTTTATGAAGATTGTTGTCAAACACAAGAAGAGCTCCTAGAATTTTCGGGTGTCACTCAAACAGCCATTTTAAAACGTTTAAAAGCAGCTGAATATATTCAAAAGCAAGGAAATTGGGTTCCACATGAACTCAAGCCGAGAGACGTCGAAAGGCGGTTTTGCATGTCCGAAATGCTGCCGGAACGCCAAAAAAGGAAGTCATATTTGCATCGGATTGTTACTGATGATGAAAAATGGATCCATTGCGACAACCAAAAGCGCAAAAAATCATATGTGAAACCCGGCCAATAAGCGAGTATAACCATCCATAGCGCGAAGGTAATGCTCCGTATTTGGTGGAATCAGATGGGTGTGCTGTATTATGAGCTGCTAGAACCGGGTGAAACCATCAATGGACAACGCTACCGAACACAATTAATCCGTTTGAAGAGAGCAGTAACCGAAAAACCCCCGGAATATGCGACCAGACAAAAGGCAATAATTTTCCATCATGACAACGCTCGGCCCCACGTTGCTATTCCGGTTAAGAACTATTTGGAAAACAGTAGATGGGAAGTCTTACCCCACCCGCCTTAAAGCCCAGATAGCCCTCACTGAAATACGGTTCACATAAGAGCAGAATATCAAAAATTGGTTTGATTTATTCTTGGCTGCAAAGCCGGCGCAGTTCTTTTGGGATGGGATCCACAAATTGCCAGAAAGATGGGAAAAATTCATAGCTTCAGATGGGCAATACTTTGGATAATACTTTTCTACATTTTTTTCTTAAATAAAGGTTCAAATTTTGAAAAAAAAAAACGGTATTCAGTTATATACTCAATAATACTCAATACTCAATAAATAAACTTAAGCATTTTAATCCTTTCTTATTTAGTAACGCATTGAGTTTAATTTTCCATTTATAAAAACTACGTAGAAGGAATTGCAAGGGAAATTTTGCGATGGTGTAGGGAGAAGTAGGGATTTTTTTATCGTCGGTAGGTACCTAATTTTTTTTTTTTTTTTGTCACCATCACTGACTTGGCCTTCTCATCTCTACAGGTTTTTTTTTTTCAAGTCTTATTGGCCCGACACGTTGGCCAAACAGCGTTGAGTTGAAAGAAGTAGAAAGAAAGAAGAAAGTAGAAAGAAGAAGTGTATCGCTTTTGTATTTTATATAACAGTTACTGAGACCGAGAAATATTTCTTTACATTTCTTGGCTTTTGAAGCTCCCCGTATTAAGTTTATAAAATAAAATAAAATTTGGGGAAAAAAAACTGGCAAACCAAATCAAAAAACTTAAATAATAAAAAATAAAATATGGTATAATACGTCATGAATTTTGAAATAAAAAAATAATAAACAAAGAAAACATTATGCATTTAAATAAATTTATTTTTAATTTTGTTATATTTCATTGTTAAATTTTAATTGTATAAACTAATAATTAAAAACAAAATCATCAAGTGTAAAGCCAAATAATATTACTGTTTGTCGAAATTTACCAAAAAATGGATAACTTAATGTAATCTTACAGAATAATTAAATCAAATTTTGATTTCGATTGAATAAATAAATTCCAAATCAAAGTTTATAATAAAAAATTACTAAAACAAATACAATATAATAAATCAATCCTAATTAAATAAGAAATATTTAAAACAAAAAATCCATTTAGCAATAGTAAACAATTTTTGTTTTAAAATTAACGATTGCATTTTTTTTAACAAAAAACTGTATCTTGCAATCGAATAATAAAATTGATGTTAAAGAATGTAAAGAATTTAATAAAAACTTTGCCACTTCTCATTGAACTATCGACCTACGAGGTGTTTCACTTCATAGTTATTTTCTCGTTCGTCGTCACAAAACTCGTTGTTGCACTCAAATAAACTAGGTGTTCTTCGAAGAATTGAGGTCATTACGGCAAAAGGCAAATATCTTCAATACATGGTGAGAAAAATCTCTCTCCATTTACACAATCAATCAAGTGAGTTCACCCCCGTTTTCTCACTCTCGGTATAATTTAATTAATGACCGCTGAATAGTCGTCAGGTGTTTATTTCAATCCCGATTCTCAGCATCCTTTGTTATCGCTGCTCACAAAATTTTTCCAACCGATCAGATGTAAATGCGGCAGTCCGATCCGTTATAATCTTGAATATTCTGAAATATGCCGATAACTCCCTAAAAAAAACCGCAGAACATACTTCGTTTCAGTCGAACGCACAGTTAAAGTTAGTACGAGTATAACCAGAAAATTAATGGTGCCAAAACGACCATTTGTAAAAGGCCTCAGATGATCTAAGTGCACGAAAGCGAAGGAATTGCCTTGCGAAAGATTGGATGTAATTCTCCAATTTTCTATCCAGTGAGCGCCTTTAAATAGGCACACTCTATACAGATATATTTTTTCTACAAAGTCCTCATTTTTTCACACCAAATTGGCCCAACTGATAATTCGATACTTCAATTCGTCTGGAACATACTATCTCATTTTATTTATCATCTTCCTGTATAGCTTGACATCCTTCTGCACATAATCCTGGCGAACTTTTGTTACCTCTTCAGAATTTCATGAACTATTTAAGATCTCTATAATATGATTTACCTTCGAGCCTTGACGTTGCAATGTAATCGCCCAATTTTTCCGATCTACATTCACCCTCAATACATAATACCCCTGCAAATCTTCTTGGTAGTTCACTGGACGAACTTAATGTCAATCTCTTGCAACTTCAGGAACAAACGTGCGACCCGATCATTAACCTTCGTCATATCATTTAAGGCTAAAATGGTTATTCAGTCTGTCACCACATTAAATGGTTACCCAGCAGATAAATACGAAATAGCCAATAGCACCCACTCGTAACTTTACATTTTTATTTATTCCTCACCTTTAACGGCGTTTCCGCATATTCCTTATATATGTACTATATATCTTAATTTTTGAACTACACTCAAAGATTAAGTGCACAGATATGAGATTGTTAGTATTTTGATATACTTCAAGCTGGGGGTTGTGCCGTCTGGATATCTTTCTATTTATGTTAGATATTTGAGCCCTCTCATATATAATCACAGACAAAAATGTCCACGGACTATAAACTGACAGCATCCAAATATTGAATTGCAGTTGGGATCGCTCAAACACTCTTTACTGCTTGTATTGTCCCGAATCTGCACTCTAGTGCTATGAGACAGACATAACAACATGTTTATACACTGCAGGCTCTAGCTCAAATATTAAGAAGCTGATGAGTGGATTTGAGGAGTTTAAATGTGATACAAATGTACTACGACTTATGCAACAAGATTGAATCGATGACACTATAGTATATCCCGGTTGGGAATCATATTGTCTGATATTCGATGTTCGTCAGATGTTCGGTATGCATGTGAGTGCTAATGGAAGAACAATTTCGAAATTGTCAACAGCTGTGGTATACCTCTTTGTATATGTATATATCTCTGGTATATGCCAACGATTCCAGGCAACTTGAAGCCATCAAAAGAAGGAACAGTGTGTTTAATGGCCTCATCCGTCACCACCACCCAGACATACGACCAACAAAGCGTTGTATTATTTTGCTCATAGTGCAGTAAAACTTGCAGCTTCGTTAACAAGAGTTGGTTCTTATTAGTTTAATTGCAGTGCAGTCAGTTAGTCAGTACAAGTGTACACCAGCCGGGTGGATTTTACATTTTTGAAGACATTGACTAGCCTGCTTGTTTCACAGATGGCGTAGATATTTATGGATGCGTCAGCTTAAAGCATTTACTGAGAGCACCGTTCAGGCCCTTAACCGCTTCTTCTATCTTTTGTTACGTTCGAAGTTTCGGCGGAATATTGCCGAACTTGCCGATCTGCTCTTTTAAACGTTTTCTATTGTCTGACATGGAATAAACCGTCAGTACTTTTCTGACAGTTATCTCTTTAAGGTACTGGATAATAGCATTTAGTCGATTACTTCCCGTGTTACAAATTTTGGCTATGATCGGAAGTTCAGGAGGGCAATGAGCCTTCACATTTCTAAGCATCAAAGAGGGGACAGAGGCACTCCTACAAGTAATATGGTCTAGTGCCTTTGAAGCTTCGAGGATTTCTCTCTTCCTCTTCCCGCAAATTCTAACCATCCGAACTATAATCCTTCGAGGATTTCTCTCTTCCTCTTCCCGCAAATTCTAACCATCCGAACTATAATCCATAGGATCCAAACAGATTGATCGCTACTTTGGCTCAGAAATATAGTTTTCTTAATCAACAAATCAACAAAGCAAGAAAGTAGGTATACTAAATCTGTGGATAGAATTAAACTATTGTGTGTACTTTATTTCATAAAACATTGTTTGAAGGTGCAATTAAGTATCAAATCTTGTTAGGAACGTTTTTCAATCATTCTTGCTTCGAACCACAACACATTGTACTTTCATTCTTCGACTGACATATGATATTTGAAAAATGCTGAAAATATTGTTGGAATGTTTAAATAAATAGTACTTTCGTGTCTATCCCTCGATTGCTTGAAGAAATGTAAATAGCTGATATGAAAACGTAAGAATCTGAATAATACAAAAAAAAAAAAAAAGAATTTTACTGAAATACTTTGAATTCTAATTTAGTTACTAACACCCTTAAAAGTCTCCATAGAAACGGTTGAAAACTTATATGCTTGCAGCATGGACGGTTTCGCTGCTCTCATCATTATGAACAAAATCTTTCTCCTATAAGCAGGACTAGCATCATACCAATTATGATAAAAAAGCGATGAATGTAGTTTTGCAGTCTAAACAATATATACAATAAATATTGTACATTTTTTCGTTTGTTGGAAAAACTCTTACCGTATAAGTAAATTCACTTCCGTTGTAGCAGATGAACAAAGTAAATACAAGAAATGAAGTCAATCCAACCGAATATCGCAGTACACTCAAAAGACGAATCCCCAACACAATCGAACAACCCATTAAACATATTGCCACCGAAGACGTTGCAAAGTTAACCAGGAACGAAATATTAAAGACATCATTGATTTCCTTAGATAACCTTTAAATAGAAATGCATAATAAATTACAATGATGGTGTATTTATGTATAGTAGTACCTTATTAGAGTATTGTGATAGTTGATAATAAATCGCAAACAATCTGGATCAGCTTCGGATTTGACCGCATCCAAAGTCTCCAGAGTTTTGGCCAAGAAATTGAAATGCATTCGCATCTGTGTCAAGAAGAAACACAACATGAATTCTCCCGAACAAATAAATGCGACTCCACTCAAAGAAGACCACAATTGACAAGAATATGTCAAGATGTATCCAAAATTTGAATTTCCATTCCATGGATACCAAGTGTTCGACTGAAAACGTTTTTGAAACTTTTTTCCCAGAATCAACCATTCAAAAATCGATTCTAAAATCGGAGGCACATTGTACGTCAAAAATGCGAAAGCGTAAAAAATTGCTACGAGCTTCATAAGATTTCTGGAAAATTCAACAAAGTACTTTGTTCGGTAGTGGTTTTGACGACATAAACCATGTAGTTTGAGTGTCCCTGGTAAAAAGTCCTCGAATTCATCCATTAGTTTAACGATGTCCTTGCGATACCAGAAAAGAATTATCATCTTACAAAGTGCCACCATCGTCAAGCCCAAAATAGAACCAGATTCAGATATTTGCAAGAGAATGTCAACTGTTTCGTTTCGGTCCGTCAATAGTGCAATAACTATTCCAAAGTTCTGGTGAACCAAATTCGCTGCGCCAATTGAAAAGAATATCCAAGATAGAAGCGATGGGCGAGGTTCATTTCCTCGTCGAAATGGCTTGATAAGGGCTAGTTTTAAAGCCAGATTAGGAATTTCCATGAAGTCCTTGAGGGTGTAGGAATGACCAACTATTTCGGACATTATTGTTGGTTTTTAAATCGAATACTTTGAGGACAAGTAACTGAATAATTATTTTGAAGAGGGACAATGGTTATATAGTCGATTGAATCCTCTAATTAAGTATTTATGGGTCGTTTGATTGGAGTCATTACCTCGTTATATCTTTAGAGTCTGGCAATTTTTTTTTCTAATGACGTTTCCCTTTCTGAAGAAATAAAAGTGAATTTTTAATTTAGTAAATAATATTTCACAGTGCTGTTGTTCCCACAAGAATGCATTTCATCTGTATAAATTAAATAGTGTTGTTGAGTTGATATAGAAAAAGAACGGCCGACTGTTCTTCATACAGAATAAAATAAAAACACTAAATTGATTCGTCGAATGAAATTATCCGATTAAGAGCGTATACAATCGGAAAGACAGATTCCTTATTTTCCTTATTTTGGAAAGATTTCTGGACCAGTGTAAGTTGACAGGCTTGCTAGGAAGATATATAAATAATACAGCAAACTTTGTGTTATGTAAGCTGTACAGTGACACTAATTTTGTCCAGTCGTCCGAAAAGTCGTTGATTCCTACTTGTAGAAGACCTAGCGGCACAAGTTGAAAGTGTAACTGAATTAAATTTGCCAACAACTAAGCTGAAGAGGCTTATTCTATAAACTTTGATCCGACTGCTTAATTTCTTTTCAAATCTTTAAAAGTTTTCAAATCTTTAAAAGTTCCGCGGCTGTTTCCTTCATGCGTTCTTTTTACCCCTTGTTAAAATTCTCTCTCGGATGTAACTCAGCGCATCTATTTCGAAATTTTGAATTAACCTAAGCGGTCTTTAGTACGTGATGAGAATAGCTAATTGTTCCTCGAAGAATTTCTGTTTGGTAATAGCCCTATTCTCCATTTTCCGCTACTAATATTCGCACATCTTTAATATCTTTTGTACTGGTTATAGTGATATTTCGCCCGTCGCAAGTTCAATTACCCCAAGTCCATTTCAAATTTAGTTCAAATTTATTTAGTTCAACTAATTCTTGTAAATCTTTTTACATTGTGCAAGCTGGGAAATTATTCCTTGAAATGAAATTATAGCGATTAATTTATTAGGAAACATATACATACATAAAAATAAAAAGACAGAGGGTAAAAAAATAAATAAATAAATGAAAACAAGAAGAAAAGAAATAGGGGATGATTAAGACTAAAACAGTTTGGAAGAAGGATTAAGGTAGAGGACATAAAGGTAAGGATCTTCCATCAGTAAGTTTGCGCAAAGTACTTAAAAATTTCCTTTGTAAATATATTTGTGTTGCTTGATCGTTTGATATCTACTGGTAAACAATTCCATAGATGAATCGCATGAATAAAGAAATTTCGACTAGTTGTAAAACACTTATGTCTAGGTACAATTATTTACAAAGATCTTTGATTACTGGCAAATTTAAGCATTTCAAACAAATAGTCTGGTTCTTTGGTAGGTATATGCATACACTCCTCAAGCAGAGGGTCGCGGGTTCGAATCCCGTGCGAGGCAATTCTCTGGAAAAGTCTTTTCGTAGAATTTTAAAGTAGTTATATGAGAATCCCGTCGGCGTCAACTCTGACATTAAGGCATAACACTGATGTTAAAGTAGTTGCTGGTTGGGCTAAATGTAACGAACTAACAACTAGCACGTACTGAGACCCACTGGTTGAGGATGCACTTGCTCGTCCCGTCAAGTTTGACAACTACCTCTGGGAAAAATATCGAAACCTGAGTTTCAAACTACTACACCACCCGCCCGCGCTCTGGATAAAACCAGTAAAAGGGTATTTATATCCTCTTGATGCGCGTGCGGGATTATAAAAAAAAAAAAAAAAAAAAAATTCAACCCAGGTGCCGAAAGCTATGTTTAGCGATTAAACTATTTAATATGTTCACCTGAAAAATGTTTGCTTAGGGCATTGCTCATATATTTTGGCGAATAAATATTTTTTGGTTGCATCGTCCAGTGTTAGTGAACTTAGCTTTAAGCGAGCTATAATAAAACCTTCACTTACATTACAATTATTACGATAAAACCTTACCAAAGAGATCCGGGTTATATTCTTTGTTTTTGTCAGCTTCATTGCCAGATCAGGGCAGATCTGCCTTTTTGTCGATTTGTTTGGCAATCAAGGGAGAATCTGTGCTTATCCTTCCCTTGGTTGCTTCATAACAGAGGAGTTTTACGTGGTTTTACAATTGCAAACTTGGAGTGCCAAAAGAAACCGGATGTTTTAGCGTTAGTTACCCCTTTCGGGGAAATGAGTTAAAATTGATGTCCTTGTGCACCATCTCTATTTCAGCACATTTGTTATTCCTTAAAATACTTATTGACCTTCATATCAAAATACGTGGAAGTGGCTCGTATAAGGAATCTGCCTTTCCGAATATATACGCCTTCAATCGGATGATTTGATTCGACGTATGAAGAACAGTCGGCCGTTCTTTTCCTATATCAACTCAACAACACTATTTAATTTATACAGATGAAATGCATTCTTGTGGGAACAACAGCACTGTGAAATATTATTTACTAAATTAAAAATTCACTTTTATTTCTTCAGAAAGGGAAACGTCATTAGAAAAAAAAATTGCCAGACTCTAAAGATATAACGAGGTAATGACTCCAATCAAACGACCCATAAATACTTAATTAGAGGATTCAATCGACTATATAACCATTGTCCCTCTTCAAAATAATTATTCAGTTACCTGTCCTCAAAGTATTCGATTTAAAAACCAACAACAATGTCCGAAATAGTTGGTCATTCCTACACCCTCAAGGACTTCATGGAAATTCCTAATCTGGCTTTAAAACTAGCCCTTATCAAGCCATTTCGACGAGGAAATGAACCTCGCCCATCGCTTCTATCTTGGATATTCTTTTCAATTGGCGCAGCGAATTTGGTTCACCAGAACTTTGGAATAGTTATTGCACTATTGACGGACCGAAACGAAACAGTTGACATTCTCTTGCAAATATCTGAATCTGGTTCTATTTTGGGCTTGACGATGGTGGCACTTTGTAAGATAATAATTCTTTTCTGGTATCGCAAGGACATCGTTAAACTAATGGATGAATTCGAGGACTTTTTACCAGGGACACTCAAACTACATGGTTTATGTCGTCAAAACCACTACCGAACAAAGTACTTTGTTGAATTTTCCAGAAATCTTATGAAGCTCGTAGCAATTTTTTACGCTTTCGCATTTTTGACGTACAATGTGCCTCCGATTTTAGAATCGATTTTTGAATGGTTGATTCTGGGAAAAAAGTTTCAAAAACGTTTTCAGTCGAACACTTGGTATCCATGGAATGGAAATTCAAATTTTGGATACATCTTGACATATTCTTGTCAATTGTGGTCTTCTTTGAGCGGAGTCGCATTTATTTGTTCGGGAGAATTCATGTTGTGTTTCTTCTTGACACAGATGCGAATGCATTTCAATTTCTTGGCCAAAACTCTGGAGACTTTGGATGCGGTCAAATCCGAAGCTGATCCAGATTGTTTGCGATTTATTATCAACTATCACAATACTCTAATAAGGCACTACTATACATAAATACACCATCATTGTAATTTATTATGCATTTCTATTTAAAGATTATCTAAGGAAATCAATGATGTCTTTAATATTTCGTTCCTGGTTAACTTTGCAACGTCTTCGGTGGCAATATGTTTAATGGGTTGTTCGATTGTCTTGGGGATTCGTCTTTTGAGTGTACTGCGATATTCGGTTGGATTGACTTCATTTCTTGTATTTACTTTGTTCATCTGCTACAACGGAAGTGAATTTACTTATACGGTAAGAGTTTTTCCAACAAACGAAAAAATGTACAATATTTATTGTATATATTGTTTAGACTGCAAAACTACATTCATCGCTTTTTTATCATAATTGGTATGATGCTAGTCCTGCTTATAGGAGAAAGATTTTGTTCATAATGATGAGAGCAGCGAAACCGTCCATGCTGCAAGCATATAAGTTTTCAACCGTTTCTATGGAGACTTTTAAGGGTGTTAGTAACTAAATTAGAATTCAAAGTATTTCAGTAAAATTCTTTTTTTTTTTTTTTTGTATTATTCAGATTCTTACGTTTTCATATCAGCTATTTACATTTCTTCAAGCAATCGAGGGATAGACACGAAAGTACTATTTATTTAAACATTCCAACAATATTTTCAGCATTTTTCAAATATCATATGTCAGTCGAAGAATGAAAGTACAATGTGTTGTGGTTCGAAGCAAGAATGATTGAAAAACGTTCCTAACAAGATTTGATACTTAATTGCACCTTCAAACAATGTTTTATGAAATAAAGTACACACAATAGTTTAATTCTATCCACAGATTTAGTATACCTACTTTCTTGCTTTGTTGATTTGTTGATTAAGAAAACTATATTTCTGAGCCAAAGTAGCGATCAATCTGTTTGGATCCTATGGATTATAGTTCGGATGGTTAGAATTTGCGGGAAAAGGAAGAGAGAAATCCTCGAAGCTTCAAAGGCACTAGACCATATTACTTGTAGGATTGCCTCTGTCCCCTCTTTGATGCTTAGAAATGTGAAGGCTCATTGCCCTCCTGAACTTCCGATCATAGCCAAAATTTGTAACACGGGAAGTAATCGACTAAATGCTATTATCCAGTACCTTAAAGAGATAACTGTCAGAAAAGTACTGACGGTTTATTCCATGTCAGACAATAGAAAACGTTTAAAAGAGCAGATCGGCAAGTTCGGCAATATTCCGCCGAAACTTCGAACGTAACAAAAGATAGAAGAAGCGGTTAAGGGCCTGAACGGTGCGCTCAGTAAATGTTTTTAGCTAACGCATCCATACAGGAAAAACTTCCTTTAAACCTTCAAATCACTTGGCACCGATGGTATATACCAGTTATAACTTATAGTACGAAAGGATATAACACAGCTGCTGAAAATTTCGAAGATATTCTTCACTGCTCCCATTACTCTCATAAATACCGAACATCTGACCAACACCAAAAATCGGACAATATGATTCCGAACCAGGATATGGTTTCATGGATTCAAACTTGTATAAGTTGTAGCAGTCTAGACATAAAACGAAGTACTATTCATGCGAGCTGGTGGTCCTAGACATAATTGTTGAAAGCCTCAATTAGAAAATTTTGAAAGTGGGCGAATGAAAACTCAAACGTAAGGATATCGATTTAGAAACAGTTGATTGTCCTGGGAAGAGCGTGTTAATGTTGATGTTTTCAGTTAGGAGCTCTTTGCTGTTCGTAAATATCAAAATATCGGGAGAAGATTCGGTGGTGACCAAGTGATTGTTCAGCTTGAAGTTGCGGGGTATTATTTTAAGGTTAAGTCAGTGGAAATGTCGTCGACAAAGAACGACCTACGAAGAACGGACTTTTGGGATTGCGGGATTTGCAGTAGTACAGGCGGTTTGTCGTTTCGCACTGTAAATGGTCGACCACGTCCCAGTGATCGTGTCAAGTATATTTGAGAGGTTTCTAGCCTCAGTAAATAAACATCTTCTTTGATTAATTAAAAAAAAAAACAGACCTCGCCAGCAAAATCTGACTTTCAACTGCAAAATCACTCAGATTATGGGTAGTAATAGCCAAAGGCTTAAGGCTTAAAGATAATAGATATCATGACTATGTTGGGCATTTGTATTTTAGTGAATGAATACGAGACCTTTAGTATTCAAATAATGTTGCGCTGGGACATGAAAAAGTATTACTTACTAAGGTCTATAATGGATTATTTAATCTCTTTTGAAAAGAAAAGACATCCATAAGATTTTGAACCGCTTCAGATATGTGCTTCATAAAGTTAGTTGCTAGGGTATTCATGTATTTACTTGGACACAAAGACCTAATTCCACTCTTTTCGAGTGAAATTCCTTATTAGAATCTGGTTTACTGGTTCACTGGAAGTTGAAGGCGCAACTTTCAAAGGAATTGGAGATACTTTCCAACCGATTTTTCCACGTTAGAGAAGCAGATGGTGAACTGCAACAATTGCTTCGACACTACTTAGACCTAGATGGACTTATGTCTAACCTATTCATATATTTTTTAACTGAATGCACAAGTTACTCCTCCAAAAGTACCGATTATTATGATATTTTGATTGCTTAATGTTTAATGAAGATTTTTTTTTAAATGAAGACGATCAAGAAGGCTAATCTGAGGGTTCTGGCTGAACTAAATTCAGTGGCTAAGTATGTATCAATAAGGACGAAAATATCAACTACATTTCACAAGATGTTAGCTTGAAAATTAATTGTAGTGAGTTGATAATATCGCATTGAGCGAGTCTGGTCTGGTTCACGTGATAAAAAAATAAAAATATGTAAGTTGAACCCAGTTGCATATTTTGGACCACAGTATATTTTTAAAACATAATAAGTAATCTTCAAAGTCAAGTACTTGTTATTGGATCTCTGCACCCACGAAATAAGCTTATAAAATGTGACTCATGCAAACGACGATCTGTTGCTTCTTAAGTACCCAATCTAAGCAAATGCGTTTGCGTAGCATAACTTTCAAACTCTGCTCAATGCCATAATATTTGTATGGAAACCACCAAAATACACGCAACGCAATAGCGCGCAAATCAAATTCAATTTTCAATTTTAAAGTGCGTAAGGGGTAAAAAAAATGAAAATAAGCAGGATTTTGAACGATATTCCGTTTTAATTTTTTGAGTCCAAGCTCTAAATTTTCATTCCAAGGGACTTTACTATTTAGAAGAATAGTAAGAGAGAACAGCCCCTTAAGAAAAGAGTGACAAAATTGAAAGTATGTGACAGATGTGATAAATTTCTGCAATTTTATTTCCGTACGCAATACATACACAATGCCCTAGACTATAAATGCAAGCGCATTTATTTAGGTTTCACACTAAAACCAGACAAACGTTTATTAAGGCCTTAATAATCAACTTAACAAAACCAGAGGTTGCTTCCTCCCATTTAGACATCTAATAAGTAATCCATCATAAGAAGTATTATCACTCCTTTTGAACTTTTGAGCTATGGACAGTATTCAAGGCGACCTAACGGAAAGTAGACCTGACTTATTCTTATGTTCTGAGTAAATTTTCGGATAAAACAAACGCATTGTTGTGCGCTTTATTATTTGAAAAAAAAAAAAAAAAAAAAAAAAACAAAAACAAAAACAGTCGTGTATATTTTATTTTATTCATTAATTAAGTTCTTAGTCATTTTCTTGGCAGTTCGGTTATAATAGCAGTTGTAGGCGAAGGTTCTTTCTCCTTGTCCACATTATCATCGTCAATGTCATCATCCTTGAGTTTCTTGGCTGGCAGTTCAACCATTTTGGTTTTGGGTACTTCAACTTCAACTTTGTTAGTATCCAAATGAATAGTATCTTTTTCGTCAACAGTTTTCGTGTGTGTCTGACGGATACGGATGGGCAGATTGGAACTCGTTAAGTTGCCATTTCCAACTGGTTTGGCTAAGGAAATCGATAGTCTCAAGATGAGATCAGCTACAGGCGTTGCAATAAATTTCGGTGAAGTGGCCACAGTTCGGAGCTGAATTTTTTGGCTACTGCTCTCTGGTTGACAGACGCTAGGTACTGCACTTATTACCTTTTGTGGCATAGTGGTTTTCTTCCCTTTATAGTCCATTTTTGGTGGTGCGACGTCTTCATCGATGTAGGATGTTGGACGATTTATACTTGAGGTAGGTTTTGAGTTGGGTTTCAGTTTCCTTTTATTGGGCTTACTAGACTTCTTATTGCTGGTAGTCGAACTAATATGTTTATTCGGTTTTCCTTGGGATGGCCTTCTATTGCTACTGTATTCATATATTGCAGGTTTATAACCAACATTTTGAGGCTTCACTCTGTTGCCATCTAATTTAATGAGATATGGCTGTTCAATGTATTGATTGTTAACGTAAGCTTGACGTCCTTCTAAACCGTCATCTGCACGTGATACTCCTGTACCTCTAAAATAACCTTCATCTTCTTCTTCATATTCTTCTGCCTCTTCCTCATTCACCTCTTCCTCATTCACCTCTTCCTCATTCACTTCTTCCTCATTCTCCTCTTCTTGTTCTTCATAATTACCAGGATCTCCTGCTTGTTCATCCAAATCATAGCCTAGATCATACTCGTCCCTTTCTTCATCTTCTTTTTCCTCTTCATCCTCTTCTACATCTTCGTATATCTCCTGACGCTGTTCATGATTTTTCACAATTGCTGGTGCAATATATCTAATTCCTCCAATGGACGGGACGAACGATCTAAATATTGGACCAGATTGTCCCTGAATAAGGTGAAAGCTCCTCTGCATTCCCGACTCAACGCCGAGAGCATATAGCACAACAATACCTACAAATGGAAGATAAATGAGAGATAGTATTTTTTTGTTATTTGTTGAGATATTTCTTTTTTTTTTACCTATGCAAATCCAAACTACAGGTGAACGCATCCTAAATCCATCTGAGATGTGCAACCAGTTTACATCCATTTATATGAGCATTCCCATTGGAAAATGTAAAAAAATGGGAAGAAAAGTGATATGAAAAAGAAATACATAAGAGGAGTTGTGTGTCGCCTTGGAGATGGCATCAAATCCATTCGGTTCAAATGACAGTGCCAATGAACTATTGGATTCGGACATTCTGGAATGAATTAAAATCAATCAATGTGCTATTGCCTTTTCGGGTTGGATTTTCGAGAAAACTGGAAAATCCGGGCGTGGAATTTTACGTATGTATGTAGATTGAGTATACAATGAATATGTTGTTTGGTATAAATGTGTGTTCGTTAAAAATATTAAGTAGATGCATGTATATAACTTGGATGGTGCCGTTGTATTTTAATGTTTTAACCTTTGGTTTGTTGTTTTTAATTGGATGAAAATAAATGTTATAAAAGATACTTTAAGACGAATTGGTGAGGATCTGTTTCAAAAAAACTGAATATCCTCTGCATTTGCTAGAGCATCTTAATATTTTAGATGATGATATCCTATTTCAGCGCCATTGCATAATTGAATTACAACATAAATTTATGATAGATAAATAAATCGATTATTTATGTTGATAGTTATTCGTTTCGTCTTTATGTTTATTTTTGATGGAAAAGGTGTCTGTGGTTTTCCATATTCCTCAGTCTTCTGAATCAAATAATCAATCGCGTTTTTGAGACTTCATCGAATCCAATCACCCCCATCCTATTTCTTTCATTTCCCTGCTTTTCAATGCGTTGTTTTGCATCTGGCTCACGGAATTCCATGCACTAATTGTTATTTCAAATCGTGGCAATTTAAATTCCTTTCTGACTTTTAGTACATTGCAGACTTTAAAAGTTCCAATACATGACACTCTGGTGTGGTGATCCATCTGCAGTGTTGGAACTGCAAAAAGTTGTAGTTGGTAACTATGGAAATTATGTTGCTACCTTTTAAAGATATTATGGCTGGTATATCTGCTATATCTCCCTACTTGTACCTAATAATCCGTAGGTGAGGGCGAAAACTTTCACAAAGTCGGGAAGGAGAATGCAAATAAACTCAGCCAAATGAAAAAGACGATTAAAAAATTGACTCTGAAGATTATGAAGCTAATTGGACACCAATTGGACATTAAAGAGATTCCCACTAGATGCTTAAATCGACTCCTAACGCTGCACTGCTGCTAGAGGCAATGAGCCAACATGGTTAACAATGAAAAGAATTCATAGTTAATTAAAAGATATTAAATTAAATAAAAAATTAGCGATGCCACATATCGTAAGTATCTTAGGTTCCCAAATTGATTTTGGGTAAAAGCGAAATCATCTGCTGAACTTAATTGGGCATCTGAAGATTAATAGGTCTATAACTTAATTTATGCGGTTTGGTAAGAGATGGCGTAACTTGTATTATTCCACTGGAACATGCGTTGGAAAGCTACTGTCATTGTACGTCATTTCAGTATATGTCATTCATTTAAAGCGTAAGCAACAATAATATTTTTTTCACTCAAATATGTCGAACTTTGTGCCTGAAGAAGTGTTTTTGCGGGGAGTTCTTCTTCATTACTTTAATATGAAGAAAACTGCTGGCGAAAGTTATCGTATTTTGGTGGAAGTCTATGATCATGCGCTGAGCGAACGTGCCAAAAGTGATTTGCACGATTGAAAAGTGGTGATTTTGGCTTGGAAGACGATGAACGTCCTGGGCAGCCAAACAATTTTGAAGATGAAAAACTGGAAGCATTACTCTATAAAGATTGTTGCCAAACACAAGAAGAGCTCGTAGAATCTTTGGGTGTCACTCAAGCAGCCATTTCAAAACGTTTAAAAGGAGCTGGATATATTCAAAAGCAAGGAAATTGGGTTCCACATGAACTCAAGCCTAGAGACGTCGAAAGGCGGTTTTGCATGTCCGAAATGCTGCTGGAACAAAAGGAAGTCATTTTTGCATCGGGTTGTTACTATTGATGAAAAATAGATCGATTACGACAACCCCAATCGCAAAAAATCATATGTGAAACCCGGCCAACCAGGCAAATCAACGGCAAATCCGAATATCCATAGGGCGAAGGTAATGCTCTGTATTTGGTGTGATCAGATGGGTGTGCTGTATTATGAGCTAATAAAACCGAGTGAAACCATCAATGTACAACGCTACTGAACACAATTAATCCGTTTGAAGAGAGCAGTAGCCGAAAAACGCCCGGAATATGCGACCAGATACGAGGCAATAATTCCATCATGACAACTCTCGGCCCTACGTTTTAAAACAGTGGATGGGATTTCTTACCCCACCCGCCTTTCGTTTCGGTCGATGCAGAATGCCCTCACTGAAATATGGTTCACATCAGAGCGGAATATCAAAAATTGGCTTGATTCATTCTTGGCTGCCAAGCCGTCGCAGTTCTTTTGGGAAGGGATCCACAAATTGCCAGAAAGATGGGAAAAAGTCATAGCTTCAAATGGGCAATACTTTGAATAATACTATTGTATATGTTTTCTTTAAACAAATGTTCAAATTTTGAAAAAAAAATCCGCACGAATAAAAATATATATACCCAATAAAAAGAGCACAACTTAAACCTGGAACCATATTTGCAGCTCAAGTCCTTCAGTAACTCTGAAGGGTTTCTGGACAAGTGCCTGTGATAAAAGAGTTCTATTTAACCTAGCTAGATGTCTGACTATTATCTGGCAGACAAAATAAAATCTCGATGGTCCAGTAACAAAAAGCTGTAAGGAATCATGCCGAACGCTTCTAAGGTTAGGACTTTTTGCTGAGCATTAACAACAGTAGAAAACCTACAATTTATGAAACGAGAGTCGTGGCGTCGTAAAGGAAGTCAATCAGCGGAAAAAAGTTCGTTATGAAATACAATAGTTAAAGTGGATACGCTTGATTGTATTTGATCTATAAACTCAAGGGTTATCACGGACATTTATGCCATGATAAGATCAGTTTTGTACAACAGCAGCAAACAAAACAGCAGCAGCAGAAACAACAGCAACAGCAACAGCAGAAACAACAGCAGCAGCAGAAACAACAACAACAGCAACAGCAGCAACAACATCAACAGCAGCAGCAGCAGCAGAAGAAGGAGAAGGTGCCACCCATCAATACCTATAAATTAGAGGTAAGTGCAACCAAGGACCTGTGTAAGTTGGTCATTGGTAACAATTTTAACATCAAGAGATTGGGGAACGATCGTCATGCCATCCATTGTAACACAGTGGAGGGCTACGCGAAAGTGAAAGAGCTCCTAAAAGAAACGACGACGGAGCACTTCTCATTCACACCGAAGTGTGAAAAGCGGCAATCGATGCTGCTGAAGGGGTTGGAACCGTCTTCTGATCCTGAGGAGATCCTGGCACTGCTCAAAGAGAAGGAGTGCGAAGGACTCAAGTTTTTGGGGGTAAAGCCATTTACCACAGCTAGAGCCAGGCGGGAGAGGCGGAGTCTGCCGTTCTTCCTGGTACAGCTCAGTCCCGAAAGCCGTCTGGATAGTCTAAGGAGTATCAATGTCTTAGACTACCAGGTGGTTCACTGGGAAAAATTAAAAAGGAGCGAAGGCGTTATACAATGCGTTCGCTGCCAGAGGTTCGGGCACACAGCGTCAAACTGCCAAATGCAGCCTCGATGCGTGAAGTGCGCTAAAAACCACAGTTCCGAAGAGTGTGCTCTGGGTGTTGACGGAGCATCCGATAGGTCGCAGCTCTCGTGCGTGTTATGTGGAAACGTGGGACACACCGCAAACTATCGGGGTTGTCCTAAGTTCGCCGACATTGAGAAAGCAAAACTGGCTCGGCAGCAGAAGGTGGAGGTCAAACGTTCACCTGTTAGGTATCAAACACCAGCCGTCACGTCCCAAATTTCCTACGCCCAAATGGCGGCAGGTAGGGGGGCTACGGTACAGCAAGCGACTGTTGCTTCTACGGCGCCAATGACGAGAACAACGGAAGCTGCACCTAACATGCTGGCCATCTTGCTCGCAATCGAAGGGTAGATGGCTCAGCTGCAAAAGCAGGTGCAAGAACAGGCCAAGGGGGTGGACCAGATCTACACGCTGCTGCCAGGCCTAACGCAACACATGTCGTAATGGGTACGCACATGGTGGAGCAGACTTTGAAGGTCCTTGCGGTGAATGTTAATTCACTGATTAGGATCGAACGAAGAGCCGCGATGTTTAAATTACTACAAGACCAAACTCCTGATGTGCTTTTCGCTAGCGAAACCAAGCTAACCGATAATCACAAACTGGAGTACAATATTTATATTGTTAGAAGAAGAATCCGGCCCAGATCCAAATGTGGAGGTGGTGTCGCGGTCTTCATTAAAGAAGGCATAAAATTTCACAGAGTGTACAAGGGCGTGTTGCGCAGGTTCCGGGTGTTGGAAGCTGTGGTCATTTACATCCTTCTCCGTAGTGGAAAGCGGCTGTACTTGGCCTCTGTTTATGCACCTGAGGCTTCACAATCCACCTTATTCATTACAGAGCTCGACACGCTTTTTTGACTTCTGAGGCTGGAATCGGCGGAGAATTATTTTATAATTGGCGGGGATTTCAACGCTAAACACAGAGATTGGGGAAATCAGTTGCCAAATACTAGAGGGAACCTACTACTCGATTGGTGGGGTCAGCACGATGTCATGTACAGACTCGGTATTAAAGCGACGGATAACCCATCGTTTCCCAGAGGCGGGTCTTATTTGGATCTACTGCTGTATGACGAACGTATACGACTAACAGGCACGAATTTACAAACGCTAAACTGTCTGCGCACTTTCGTGTATGACAGTGACCATTGCGGTTTTAGCACCGAAATTACAGTTCCCAACGAAATGGCGGAATTGGAGGAGTTTGTCCAAAGATATTCTTACAACTATAGTAAGGCTCGATGGACACGCTTCTCCGCAACCTTGACAAGAGCGCTCTACTCGAACACGCTCCACCCACCGTCCAATAGGAATTTGTTAAACGAGGAGATCGGCAATTACCTAAAACAAATGGACGAGACAATTAAACAAACTATGGACACTACAATACCGCGGTATCGACGTACGACTAACGAAGACCTGTTCCGCTATCCTACTATTGACGCGCTGCACCGACAGAAAAGTAGACTTCTGTCAAGGCTCAAAAACTTGTACAGACAGTTTTTACTAACAGACAACACCCGGAGATCAGGACACTGAAGTCGTCGATTAAAAATCTGCAAACGTTAATAAAAGAGAATTAAAGAATTTCTGTAAGTTTGTATTGGAACAACAAGATTCGGGCTGTAAACACCAGTAACCCAGTAACCTTCAGTGTCTTAAAATAGCCCGGACATCAGACAACGAACGGTTACTGACAATAGCAGGTATTGATCCAAATGAGGCCGCTGATGATGACGACTTCTTTGTGATCTAGGATCCACAGGAGAAGATTGAGGCCATAGGGGCGACTTTCCAGGAAGTATACAAGGCCAATGATACCATTGGCCCTAATTATGACCTGGACGATCGCGTCTTGGTGTACGACTTCTACATTCGAAATGAAGTAGAGAACTGGTGAACCGAGGGCTCTGGTTTCACCCGGCTCAGGGACGAAAACATGGCAAATAATGTCATTACCAGAGAGGGTGAACTACCCCCGTTCATTTCGAAGGAAGAACTCCATGAGATCTTCGACACAATCAGGAGTAAAAAATCAGTGGGGATCGATGGTATTCCGAACATCGTGCTTCGACATCTTCCTCTAGAAGCGGTGGACATTTACGTTTTATGTTTAATAATGCAATGAATAATGCACATTATCCAGCGCATTGGAAAACGGCGGTGGTTCAACCTATCCCCAAAAAGGGAAAGGATATATCCGATCCAGCGAATCTCCGGTCGATAAGTCTCCTTCCGAATATCAGTAAGGTGTTTGAAAAGGTAATCAATAGAGCTCTGTCTAGGTGGGTTGAGGACAAACATATAGTTCCGGATAATCAATTCGGTTTTAAGGCGGGACATGATATCTCACATGCCGCGTCTAAACTGGTGTCCGATATCCAATGAAATAAAGGCAAAAACCAATGTACTGGTGCCTGCCTTGTTGACTTGGAGAAGGCCTTCGACACCGTATGGTTAGAGGGTCTTTTCTATAAGCTGACTAGGCTGGGGATCAGTAAACCACTCTTGTACATTCTTTATAATATGTTAACCAACAGACAGTTCATCGTGAAGAATGGTGATGTAACTTCTGTTGGAATATTTCAAATTAAAAATGGTCTTCAGCAAGGCGCGGTCAATTCGCCAATCCTGTTCAACATTTATACAAGCGACTTGATAGGTTCACTTCCCCATACTATTGCGTACGCAGACGATTTGATAGCGTACAGAACAGGTCCAAAAATCGAGGTCAACAATACTCTCTTGCAGCGTGACTTCGATAAGATAAGACGATTTTGCGATGACTGGAAGTTGAAAATCAACTTTCAGAAGTCGGAAAACATTCTCTTTAGGACTCCGTTGTCTAGAGCCTCTAGAGATAGCAGAAAAAATTGGCGAACGTTCTCGATCATTGGAAAACGCGGACAGCCTCTTGCCTGTCGAAAGGTAGTCAGATACCTTGGGATCTGGCTAGATCAGTTTCTGTATTTTGACAAAAACGTGGATGCTGCTCTGGTCAGAGCTAAAGGCGCTTTTGCCCTTACAAAGAGACTGTTTTATAGCAGCCAACTCGATGCGAGGGTAAAGGTAATCTGCTACATGGCCCTTATCAGGCCCATGTTGGTATTTGGGTGTCCCGTGTGGTTCAATGTGCGAGCAAGCTTAATGGAAAAGATTCGGGTGTTTGAGAGGGCTTGCCTTCGTTTGTACAGAACACCAAAGTCGGAGTACAAAAAATTTTATCGTAATGAGGTCCTTTACAACAGAGCGAACCTAATACGAGTGGACAACTTCGTAATTAAGCTGACTCGAAGGCACATTGCAAGAGCAATGGCCTCGACGAATAACCTGATATCTGGGGCTTACTATCCAAATTACCGTTACCACGAGAGTGTGCGCTCTGACGGCTTCGTTCCACCGGAAGCATTCCTCTACCTAGATCAGATAGCGTTGATCCAGGATAGATCAGCGTGCGCTCTGACGGCTTCGTTCCACCGGAAGCATTCCTCTACCTAGATCAGATAGCGTTGATCCAGGATAGATCAGCGGTCCCGTTAATCTTCCATGTCGCTCGGAAAGCTGGGGACAGGCGACTCAACTACAACAGAGACGTCGCACACGGCAGTGTGGATCGTCTCAGGTTCAGTAGGGCGGTGGGGGATCGCGATAAGAGGGATGTCGTTCGGCAGCACCAGCATTTCTGGTGGTTGAATGATGGAGAAGATGTTTCGTCGTCGTTTCCGTCAACTACGTACCAGCCTCACTATTGAGGCAGAGCTGACCAATCTATTTGCTCTATGAATAGCGATGGCCAGCTTGCATAGGTTTAGGTTAGCATTAAAAAAATATATACATATATTAGTATATACCTTTGTATATACTAATGTATGTATATAATTGTGTATAATATCTATGTGTGTGTATTGTGTATGTATGTAAGTTAGATTAAGGTTTATTTTAAGTTAGATATTAAGTTTTTATAAAAAATTTAGTCTATATGCTAAGTTTTTGTCAAAAAATTTTTTCTTAGCCTTAAGTATCGAAAATAAATAGTCCTAAGTAAAACGTAAATAAAGTCGAAAGACATAGATATAAGAATTTAGAGTAGCTTAGAGTGCCTGTGTGGGGCCAGTAAGTTAATATAAGTTTGTTAAGTAATTGTAAGCTAGCATTTAAGCATTTTTTGTTAGTATGTAAGAGTTAGTGTTTAAGAAAATAAAATGCATTTAAAACTAAACTAAAAACTAAGATCAGTTTTGTATTTCATGTCGATTGCTTTATCGAAAACGTTTCCATGCAAATACGGCACTACTCAAATGATTTAAAAGAACGGTTCGTCTTTCGTAACAACTTTCTTGTCCCATTATCGATTAGAAATTTGATGCTGCTGTCTCGGGCAAAGATCTCAGTCTTAGACTATACTTTCCGTTGGATAAACTAACGTTCAATTTCAAATGGACAATGGTGATGACAGTGAACTATGTTGTACTAGAAACAGTTAAACTCTACTTAGGACCTTGTTAATCCTCTTACGACCTAAAAGCCGGCTAGAAAATACAAGACTCTTCATTCACTGAGCCGAGGAATTTAGTAGGCTAAATAGATGACCATTAATCTATCGGTAATTGTGTTTCTTGTGTCTACAACTGCAGATGTCATGATATTCATATGATACAGGAAAGTCAAAGGAATGCAATCCGTGTCTATTAAAGGTAAGCTAGAAGCCCATATTTCAGTCTTAGAAATTTCATGCATACTCGTATGTATAAAATGAACATGTTCTTTTGTTGAGTGCCCTTTTATATTCTTTTTCGGCTTTGAAACCGCACATGATTCAAAGGACTGTTCGTCTGAGCTCAATGATCGCTCAATGCGATGGAAATTTCGATTCTTAGTAATGTTGCACAACGATATTGAACATGGCTTGCAAATTTTTTTTCTTAACTTCTTCAAACATATGACGTTTTTCGGTAAAGAAATCATTTTTTGTAATTTCTTAAACTATCTAATAGATAGTGTAGGAACAATTGTAGTAATGGGGAAGAGGGACAATTCCTTTCTTGGAAACACACTAGTGACGATGCCATCAGCATATGCAAGTAGTTGTACAAAATTTAGAAAAATGTACACTTGGTGTTGAATTGTGAATTTGGCACAATTATCTGAAGGTCTCATCAGAGATCTCGTTTTCAACATAAGCGGAGCAGCGAGCGTTCTACATCGTCATTCTGTACAATCGTCGAGTTTATTAAGGATACCAACGATTCTGTCATACGCGGCTTTGAAATCGATAGTGTGTAGTGTGAATATGTGGTCAGTTGTAGACTTACTGAGTTTAAAATCTCATTAGCAGCGACCAATCAGTTCGTTGATAAATGGATACAGAACAAGATGGCAGATGAGATCTTATATGCGATTGTAAGATTCCTTTCTGCCGACCGAATCTCAATAACGAGTTGGTGCATGCTCTGTACTAAGTCATCATCCCTTATCTCTTATACCTTATACCTAAGCTTTGATATAACTATCCTAACTCCATTTTGGTCGGGTAGGGCGATTAATTGAATTGTGCTCGCCATTTAACAGTCTGTGGAGATAGTTTTCCCAAATTTTCATTACTAACTGTGACTCCACTATTAAGTTTCCTTGTTCGTCTCCACAAGCTTCTATTTGGGTCTTGTTGTTTTGACACATTCGTTTTATATTTCGGTAAGACTTCCGAACATTGTTTCTGGATTAGAACATCTCTCATGCAGGTACCATGTTGAAAGACAAAAAAATAGCGGTTTGCTGTGTTAAATACTAAATTTACTCAAAATATTTCTCAAGTGTTGTGGCATCAGAGATATCTGTAAGCGCACATTGTACGCCACGCAATAGTGGTTTGAGTATATGTAGGTTCATCACTGGGACCGTTTGGACATCTTGTTTTAATACTGAAGGAGTGTCATTTTGACTGACGGTTTGATGATCATATTTGACCGCTATGTTTCTTTGTGGATATTTAGGTGGAGAAACCATGTGCTAGTGTCGCCTCGATGTCATGTAAGCTATGCCTTCCGATTGCGCGGCCAAAATGTATTCTCTTTCAATTGCGGCTAAGGATTCGAATATGTCAAATGAAGACTCGAATTTGACCTTATAATTAATAATTTCCTTAAACTATAAATCCGAAATAAATAGAAAACTCACAGTAGTTGCTACGACAAATATGTTTTAGGGCCGCTCAATAGAATATTACCTTACCACACTTAAATGGTGCTTTTGAAGATGTTCAGAGTCGAAACCTTTGTACTTTCGATTTATAAGTAAATGTAGCAAACGTTTGCATGCTCCTCTGCATTATCTTGGCCAATGAATAAATAAGCCCTCATAACGATGTGGGTTTTACTGAATGGTGTGGCTGAATATTTGAAGGGACCGAAAGCATTCAATTGGATTTAATTCATAGTTATTAAATTAGTTTAATAACAATTTACTATCAAAACTTTTTTAATATTTAACAGATAAGTTTATGAAAATTAAAAAGAGGCTGTCCTTGTGGGAATCAAACCTAAAGCCAGCCAAAACAACTTAAATTGAAAGTTCCAAAATGTAATTTCTAATGCAATGTAGAAGAGACTCGTCGATCCTAAGGGCACGCATTTAACTGAAAAGCGCCGTAAGCTTAAATCATTAATTGCGGTTATCTTGCTGTCGCCAGGTTGCCGGAGACCCTGGTTCCAGGTTTTTTTGTACAATATTAACACTACTAGTCATTAAAAATTATTCGTGTCCCGCGATATTTTAGAAGCTGTGAGTTGTTGTGGACTTGGTGTGAAGCGATCTGTTAGAAGAGAGAGAAGAAAATTTGTTTTTCTTCATATGCTTGGAAAGTGCTTTTAAGTATGGAACACTTTAGAATCTATACTATCTTTAAAAGTCCTTTCAGGCATCTTGGGATTACTGTCTTCATCTCAATATGAAAGTCTAAATTTTTTCCATTGGAGCGAACCCTAATAAATTCATGAATTTAGTATCTGTGTAATTTTTTTAATTTCTCCTCATATGGTAGTACTTCTATTAGCAAAAGCACAAAAAATCATCTAATTAATGTGGTTCATTTTCTTCCCGCCATATTAAACGAAATTTAAATTAAGAAACGCACAGCATAACTTTATTAATTGTAAATACAATACTCTTGTGTTAATAGTTTTGGTTATAAGGTTTTGTTTGCAAACTAATTATCCAACTATCAGTACTTTCACATTTTTATCATTCTTAATAAATAAACTTAAAAGTATCACAACTAAATACTAATGCTCATAATATCGAGATTTTATTGGTGTGCTAATTTGTTTTAACTTTTCGCGCTTCTCCCATAGTCGTAGTCATCGTCATCTTCAATATCGTCGCCGTCGTTGTTATTTTCGTTATTTTTATTATCATCTTCTTCTAGCTCGTCACCATTGCCGTCGTCATCGTCGTCTTCATCATCATCATCGACTTCATCTTCGTATTCGTCATCATCGTCACTATCTTCATCGTCGCCATCGTAGTCATTATTGTCTTCGTCTTTGTCCTTTTCCTTGTTTTTTTTAATTGACCCTTTCTTTTCGTTTGTAATTGGAGCTCTCTTATTATCTTTGATTTCCACAAAAATATTCTCATTATCATCAGGTTCTTCGTAAACAAAGTTGTTTATATCGGTTTTTTTTACTGCCTTCGTTCGACTGTAGCCTGTGTTGGTGTTAAAGGTAATTCTATTATTGGCAGGACTTTGGAAAAAAATTTGGCTGTCATTACTTGTATCAGGGTCGTCGTTTTCATCGTCATAATCGTCATCGTCGTAGCCGTCATCATCATCATAACCGTCGTCGTAGTCATCGTCATAACCATCACCATAGCCGTCGTCATCATCATCGTCGTTGTCGTCATTACCAGAGGTGGGTTTCCTTCTTTCGCTCATGGTTGCTCTATGTTGGTTGTTATCATCTAAACTGTCCACATCATTGTCCACCTCATCGTCTTGATCGTAATAGTTGCCATCATCGTGCCCATAGTCTTCATAGCCATTACCATCGTAGTCTTCGTCCTGTTGGGCCCTTCTCTGTAAAATCTCAGCCATAGGGTCCTCACTATACAAGAATTTGGGCAATTGTTTCCCTTTCCTGTTCGAATCGGTCTTATTTTTCTTGTTACTACTATGATGTTTTCTACGGTTTTGTTTTCTTTTATGAGTTTGTATTTGATCCAAATATTCCACTTGATTGTGTTTTTTCTGATTGCTTCCATCTTTATCTATATTATCGTCATACACTGTAAAAAGTGCATCCCATTGCTGAGCCAATTCACCTGGAGTTTCTCTTTGACTTGCATCTGCCATATCATCCCTAATAAAATCCAAGACCGCACTTGAGATATACCTGGGCCTTTCAATGCTCGCCGAATCCACTGCCAGCGTAAGATACAACATGTACCCTATAAGATAAAAGATACAGAAGTGAATTCAGTTCATCTTGCTCATCAAAATTGCAGGTAATTTACCAACTAGTCCACCAGTCATATACATCTCGATACGATTGCTAAGTCAAATCGTAGGTGAACACCATTTTATACCTCAAATCCCCTAAAGGCCCTAATTAATATCAAAGAATGGATTTGCTGATGGATTGCTTTAGCAAAGCTATGTCGGCTTACCCCTCCCAAAATCGCAAAAAAAAAAAAAAAAAAAAACAGATTTTCCAGCTGACAGATTAATTAGCCAGAATTGTTGAACATGACATGATATCTGAGTCTGATGTTAAACTCTGGAGAAAGCAAAAGTAGAAATTTCCATTTCACTTCTGGAAATGACCTACGGCAGTAAATTGTCAAAACAAAAATTCTCTTTATCATCGTTTGTATGCTGTTTACCTGACAGCACGCCTTAGATATCAGATGTGCTAATTGATAAGATCTTAAGATCTACACTAACCTCTGAATATGAATACGAGTACTGTGTGTTAATTGAAAGATCAGCTTATCTTAACAACAGAACAAATAAAACATTCTAGCTTATAAATAAATAAATAACTTAGTTTATTATCCTACTGACTTGGCAGCTTGCAGTTTAGAGTTTACAGTTTGTTTGCATCTTCTTTATCAGTTTGACTAGTCTCTTGGTCCACTTTTACGGGTTCTTCACTTGGTGTTTCAAGTGAAGGCTCCTCTGCGATTTTATTGTCATTGCTGTCGGCCGGAACTTCAGTATTCTCCTCGAGAGCGTCGTCATCACCGATTACTTTGTCGATTGCTTCGGTAAAGACCTGTCCAAGGATCTGAAAAACACCAGCTGCGTCATTTGCTACTTGCTGGGTAGGAATCTTCGACGTAGCCTCTATGGCTTTATCCAAAGCACTACTCAGCAGTTCAAGGACCGATGGTTTCTTTTCGGGTACCGCCGGTAGTTCTCCACTAGGAATGATACTTTCTTCAGCGGTTTCCTCATCAACCACTGGCTTCTCGGAGACATCTCTTATACTGCGTTGAAGACTTCGTCCCTCGTCGCCTTCCTCACCATCGTTCTCATCAAATTGGCTTCGTGCTGGGAAGTTTAATTGCTGCGGTTCGTCGACTTCGTCGTCTGTTGACGCATCTTCTTCTTCGTAGATTTCTGCCTGTCGCACTAATCTTACTAAATCCTGATCAAAGTTCTTGTTGTTGCCAATGGGCCCAGCCTGAACCAACGGTACGAGTATCACACAGAGTGCTAAAATAGAAGAACCAAGTTAGAAATTCCAATAGATAAAAGTCCGGTAGGTGATGCGCTGTATTTCGTACCAAAAGTAGTCCAAACGATCGGAAAGCGCATTTTGTTGAATGTCATGCCGAAAGAGTTAAACTTCCGAGGCTTTTATATCATTGCTGGCTTTATGGCTGCAAAAACGCGACGAGAAAAACGAAAAAAAAAGAAAAAAAGTGAAAACTCATCGATACCGAGAAATTGAATTCTTATTCCGGAGGAGGAGAAATAGCTTGAAATACTTTTTTTTTATTTATTTTTTTTTTTTATTTTATTTCTCCTGGCTTTCGAGTTAATAGTCTCGGTCTTGGAATGTTGTTATTTTTTTTTTTTTTATATGAGAGTAGGGAAAGCGGTGGGGATTTCGCGAGACCTGAAATGATTTTCGTTGGTATTGTTGTTTTTATTTCTGGCCTTTTGTCAGTCATTTGCATTGGCGCCGAACAAAAGAGCTAAAATGTATACGCACTATGGTATACAGCAGACCGAAACCGGTGCCGCACAATATTTGTATAACAAATATTGATTTATTGACCAAAATAAACTTTCTTCAATCGCTTAGTTAGCAACTGAAGGCTTACGAATACGAATGCGAATATGAGTCCAGGTGCACGAGTAGGGCTATGGCTGCCTATGGCAGTATTTGTTTTCGTTACACCAGCATCTCTTTTGACACATTACAAGTCAACTCATCACGGACGAGCGAAAGTAAAACCTTTTTATTATTTTTTTTTCTTTTAAATTATCTCTTCGAAATGGTTGTATCTTTTTCTTTTTGATTTGTTGATATATGCTTTTTACGATTGGGCCAGTCTTGTTAAGCGTCATGGCATATAAATGAATGTCATCAGAGTTAAGAGAAAGAACTTGAAGTTGGGGAAATTGTTTACGACAATGGCAAAATCGGTTCAAGATCGAGGTCAAGATGGTTTGTTTTGATAAATTCACAAAAAAGAAAAAAATAAAATTAATAAACATCTTGTAAGAGAGAGCGCAATGTTTATATTAATATATGGTGTAATGTCACTTGATCCACATACATTTATACATACAGTTATTCGATGGTATTGTATTGGTGAACAATATCACCAAATGAAGCGATGCTAAAACGCACTTGACAAAGAAATAGTCAGGAATAGATGAAGAGGCATCTTGTGCTTGGGTTTATTGAACGAATCAGTGAAGTCAAACGTTCCGGATGATGTTAGTTCTAATTTGTGCCAAAGAAGTGGGAAATTTGACTCTGGAAGGTAGCTCTTTTACTTGGTTGACACTTGGGCTTAGGAAGGGGTTGGTTGTTGGTAGTAGAATTCAAACAGTTTGATAGGTTGTCAAGCTCATTTTTTTAACTATTTAAAGCGAAATTATATCTTTTTGTGCTATCGTGTGATAAGTAGTCTTTCACAAATTATTTTGTTGCATGTGTTCCTCTCTTCTTCGTGAGGATTTTCGAAATTTATTCCAAATACAATAGAATGGAAAAAGTTATTTCACTATTGTGTTTCGTATTTTTATATTTTGTCTAGATATTTACTTCTGAGCATCTTTATAGAAAAATAATAACCTTCTGATATCGTAAACGTAAAAATACACAAACCTTCTTCTTTGATAGTCTGTTGTAGCCTTAGTATTTATCTGAGTCTTTTTTTACCAGAAATGAAACAATCTTAATGGCTAGTGACATTCAGGTTGGTACAGAAGGGCTATTAAAAAGAAAAAATACACGACTGTGATCAAGAAATCTTTACTGCTGTAAGAAAGCCATATAATTCGGAGTGGCTCTTCCGCTGCCCATAAACATTGGTTTTACACTACATTTATTAGATACTCATATGTAAAGGATGTTTTTATTTATTTTTTTTCTTGACATGCATGTATAGAAAAATATATTCAGAGAGTTATTATAGGGTTTTCTAATAACGACTTGACAACTTTTTTTTTAAATAAAAGACAAAAACTTTATTATTGGCTTGAAGTATAATCAAAAAATTTATGAATGGAACTCGACTTCGTTCATATGGCCACCGCGGGCACGTTTGCAGCGGTCGATTCGTTGGACCCAATTTTCAACGACTCGGCCACACATTTCGGCCGAAATGGCCGCTATTTCGAGTTCAATGTTGGTTCTGAGCTCTTCCAACGTCGTCGGCGTGTTGGCATAAACCAATGACTTAACGTAGCCCCACAGAAAATAGTCAAGCGGCGTTAAATCGCACGAACGAGGCGGCCAATCGACTGGCCCATGTCTTGAGATAACACGCTCACCATACTTACTCTTCAATAAATCGATTGTAGCGTGTGCTGTGTGGCTTGTGGCACCATCCTGTTGAAACCACATGTCGTCCAAGTCCATATCTTCCAATTCGGGTCAAAAATAATCGGTGATCATGGCGCGATAACGCTGACCATTCACAGTAACGTGACGATCGTTATCGTCGACGAAAAAATATGGCCCAATAACGCCGCCGGCATACAAACCGCACCAAACAGTTATTTTTTGTGGATAAAGTGGTGATTCTTGAAGCACATGTGGGTTTTCACCCCACCAATAACGCATATTGTGCTTATTGACGAACCCATTGAGCCAAAAATGAGCTTCGTCACTGAAGATGATTTTGCGATGAAATTTATTATCTTGGAATATCTTCTCCAGAACCCAATCGGAGAACGTACGTCGCTTCAAATGGTCCATCGGCTTCAATTCTTGAGTCAGCTTGATGTTGTATGGGTGAAAACCAAGATCCTTATGCAAAATACGCCATAATGTGGTCTGAACGATGTCCAATTCTTGAGAACGCCGTGGAATTGACTGGTTTGGATTGTTTGCTACGGACGCCTGAACGGCAGCGATATTTTCGACACTTCGACCAACCCGTTGTCTCACTGACACAGCAACATCACACAACGAATATGTACTCTGAAAGTCTTGCACTAAATTTGTTATTGCCTGTCTACTATTGCGAGAATTACGACCGAAAATTGGAGTTAACGCTCTTAAAGTTGCAGTCACTGACTCCGAATATTTGTAGAACATTTTTATAATTTGCAGACGTTGCTCGTTAGTGTACTTTACCATGATGAAAATGTTGAGCTTACTGAATAAATTGACAGTAACAATTTAGAGAAAGAGATTAGATTAGTGAAAGAATGCGTTCAGAAATTAAATTCAAAATTGTCAATTCCCTATTGGAAAACCCTATATTTCAAATGTTTGAAAGAATGATCCAAAAGTATGCGCTTTGCCAAAAATTGTAGAGCAAGACACATGTCTGAGGTTGTGTTTTCAACGCAGAATGCAAAAAAAAAAAAAAAAAAATACAAGTGCAGTACGGAGTTCAGAGTGTCCTGGTTTATGTCCGTTTAGCTGAATGTCTAAGTTTCAATGTCATTAAACTGAACACTAAATAAGTAATTCAATATAACGGTTTAACTTATTATTTAAGCTCCCATCAAACCTTTCTAAAATTTCGAAAAATCTCTTAAGTTCCAGAAAAAATTAGAGCTAATGTGGTTTCTTATAAAACAGCGCCAAAATTAATTTACATACTGGCGATGCGAAAAGAGAAATTTACAATCGGAAAGAGGTATTATACCTCAATTCAAGTGATGAAGAGTAGCACCTTAACTTAAATTTTTAATTAACACCATTTAATTAATGATTGTCATGGAATATACATATAGCAACCTAAACTTGCTCTCAAAAGAACAAAGTATAAAAGAATAGCAAGTCCCTTTTATAAAGTAACACTAAATAAAACGCCCAAAATGCAAATTAGCCACCTTAGAAACATGTATGGTAGTCCATTAATCGGTCACCTGCTTCTTAGTCGAACTGGTTTAGATGCACGTCTCATAAAAACATTCCCTACTACCCTCTGACAAAAGACACTATTTATTATATTTAGCTCTTGGTAGAGACGCGTGAAACAGGTTTTTTGTTTGTTTTGTGGGCCTCTCTTCAGGTGTAGTTGGTGTGAGGGTATATTTCGAGTCTCAGAGTTTGTTAACTTGTTGATTTTAGTTTTGATACCCACTCATTGGTTATCGTAGTAAAAGGTGAGTAATTTCAACGAAATGAAAGCGATTGTTTCCGTTGCATGTAGAAAGTCGGTCTTAAGTGTTTAAGAACTGTGTGCAAAGCTACACATAATAATTTATATTATTGTCCTCTTAACTAGGATGTTTATACGATACCCTAAACAATCATAACTACTGCGTTATTCTCAAAAAAATTGTGTAGTTTTATCTAATCATATTAAAAAAATTAAAAAAATAAACAGGTACTCATAGTACGTATTAACGCCACCGCAACTACAGATTTGGCGGAAAATGAACTACTTTATTTAAAATGAAAACACTTTCAAAATTCAAAACATTTTGTTTAAAAACAAAGTATTCAAACGGATTTCGGTGGGAAATGGGCCGATAAAGAGTTAAACATAGATTCGAAACAGCCTCTATTTTCTTTCACATGATGCTGTCGCCATATGAGCTCTGATAAATAAGATTCCAAATGATGATTCCTCTATGTCTTTTATTCCTCCATTTAGCACTGCCCCACATTCTCTCAACTGTTTGTGTATGAACTCTTTTATTAGGATCAATAAAATTGTATTTATGATTAAGTTTAGCATATAGGAGTCCTTCTATTTCTATTGTATTTGTTTGGTAAACAACTGTCAGAGTAACTTGTGCTACCATCTGCAACACAAGATTGCTCTTTATTGGTGCATAAGTACCAATAAACCTTTACATGTCAAATGGAAAAATTCAAAACAAATATTTTTTTTTTTAGAAACATATACAAGTATGTATATTATACATATACATTATAATATAGGTATAATAGGTAGCCCTTTATATGGTATTGGTCATATAAAAAGTCTCCGCGGTTTTTTGTCACTAGATGGTGTTGGTGTCCATTTATCTGGAAATACCAATCTGATTGTTTCAAACGAACAAGTGTTTGAAAGGTGACATGTCAGGCTACATTTTTTGTGAAGACAGCTGTGTAATTCGTTGCTCGTGTTAAAAGTTATACTGATTTGAATATGAGTAAAATATCTGAAGAAATACGCTATGTGATGCTTTTTTACTATAAGAAATGGAAAAACGCTGCAAAATCATGCCGAACAATTTGTGCAGTTTACGACGAGAATGCTGTGAGTGAACGCCGGACACGGGAGTGGTTTGTTCCATTCCGTTCCGGAAATTTCAATGTAAAAGATGCACCACTCATTAGTCGGCCTGTCACTGATCGAGCCAGACCGGCTGGAGCTGTCTGAAAATTCGAAGCGATTCATTACGGGCATTACAATCTACCATGATCAAAGGCCGGTGACCGACCACAAACGACTTCAAAGCCTGGATTGACGGCAAACAAGGTTATGTTGAGTGTTTGGTGGGATTGGAATAGAATTGTCTATTATGAGCGGCTAGAACATGACGAAACGGTCAATTCGATCCTCTACTGTGTACAACTCAACCGTTTGAATGAAACTATTAAGAAAGAACGACCAGAATTGACCAACAGAAAAGGGGTTGTCTTCCATCATGACAATGCTAGGCCACGCACATTTTTAATGAATCGGAACAAATTGACGGAGCTTGGTTGGTAAGTTTTGATGCATCCACCATATAGGCCGAACTTTATACCCTCTGAATACCACTTGTTTTTGTCTTTGAAAAACTCTCTTGATGCCAAAAAATTGGCCGACAGAAGAACCGCTGAAAATCACTTGGCCAAGTTTTTCGCGATAAACCACAGAAGTTCTACACTGATAGAATTATGAAGCTACCCGAAAACTGGCAAAAGGTCATAGATAAAAATGGTTAATATGTACTTGATTGAAGTTGATTTTGATATGCTATGATTAATGTTGCAGTTGCACTGTGGTACTACCTTTAAGAATTTTTACGAGTACCTTGAATTGCAATTTTTTTTTAAGGAACATAACACTCCAGCGGGTATGAATACACTTATGGTGGGTTATGGTGCCTTGAAGTCTGTTCATATTAAGGCAGATATGCCAAATTTCAGTGCGATACTGTCTTTAGTTTTGTTTTGACAGCTGATTGGACAAAAATGATTTTCGTTCTCTCATAAAACATTATTTTTTGAGAAGCAAAACGCCGAAGGAAACAAAAAAAAAAGTTGGATAAATATTATGGGGATAATGCTCCGTCAGATTACACCGTCAAATATTGGTTTTGAGAGTTTCGTGGTGGCCGCAACCCTACTACCGCAGGCAGCGGCAGGCCCTCCGATGCGGTTACAGAGGAAAATGTCAAAAAAATACAAGAAATAGTGTTGGCTGACCGGAAAGTGAAGGTGCGCGTGCTAGCAGATACCGCAAAGATTTGTACTGAGCGCCCACGCCATATTTTGGTCAATATTCTGCATATGAAAAAGTTATCCTATCGCTGGGTGGCGCGCGTACTCACTCCTGACCAAAAACACGAACGCTAGAGCACTTCGAAATAGTGTTTGGTCTTGCTGATGCGGAATCGGGACTTTTGGCGTCGATTAGTAACTGTTTATGAAATTTGGATCCACTATTACACACCAGAGAACAGAATGAGTGCCCGTCGATGGACTGAAGCCGGCACGAGTGCTCCGAAGCGGCCGAGGGGGACTCGATGGGTCGGAAAGGTTATGGCGTCAGTTTTCTGGGATTGTCATGGCATACTCTTCAGAGACTACCTCGAAAAAGGAAAAACCATAACCAGTGAGTATTACTATGCATAATTGGAGCGATTAAAGGCCGAAATCGCAGCAAAACGGAATCACATGAAGCGAAAAAAAAATTGTTTTTGCAATACAATTCACCAGCGCACAAGAGCATAGCAACCACGGCTAAAATCAATGACTTATGGCTCCAATTGCTGTCGCAACCACCGTATTCACCCAATTTGGCTCCCTCGGACTATTATTTCTTCCCAAATCTCAAAAAATGGCTCATCAATAAAAAATTCAGCTCACGGGAGGAAATCATCGACGCCATGGAGGAGTATTTTTTGCAGACCTTCCGGTCTTCGGACGGGATCAAGAAGTTGGAGAATCTCTGGTATAAGTGTATCAAACTAAAAGGGGACTACATTGCATAAAATAAAAAAAACATTTAAAAAAATTTTTTTTTTCATTTCCAAGGAGGTTACTAGTATTCCTTAAAATTTTTGCTAATTTGAAATGCTTAATCGGAAACCCTATAAGAGCTTTTGTTGAAATAGCAGTTTGCGGAAAACAAAAAAGTTTGATTGAGAGATAAACATTCCTAACTTCCTTTTATTGCCAATTTATATTGGACAGAGTATAATTTAACCTTCTAACCGACAAACTGCTAAAAATGAAAAAAAAAAAAAAAAAAAAAAAAATGTTTGGAATATGAACTGAATATGAGAATCTTTAAGTAATAATATGAGCTAGGTGAAAAAGGGTGAAGAGTGCCTCAGGACACTGTAGAGGGCTTAGGTTAAAAAAACAGCCATGTGAACATTTTTATCCACGAAATTTTTTTGTTCAAAAATAAACAAAATAGGTAATAAAAAATGAAAGAAACTCGGTGAGAAGATGTTTTACTTCTTACGATGGTATTCCAAAAGAACAGTTTTTGGCATTGAGCAGCACAAATGAAGTTTGCATTTTGAGCAAACACACTGTGTTTCTGATTTTTTGCACAGTATGCACCATTTTTTGCCACCATCTAACCAGATTGGAAAGTGGCCAATATTGTCGTAACGGACGTCATCAACCGGATGTTTTGATCTTTCTCCAACATTTGAACTACCTGGTTGTGAACCTTCTTGTGAAGTTGCCGAACGCGATGTTATTGGCCGGCTGATTGGCCCTAGTGCTGAACATTGCATGAATCGTTGCATTTTTCGGGTTGTATGCGTCGATATAAAATATAAGCATTCGTTGTTGTATATCGATGAAATGGTGAAAAAATCGTGTCATCGGATTGTTCGAATATGGCAACGGCTTATAAGTCTATCCATTAAATCAACGCCACCCATATAGCTGTTGTATTCCCGTTTAATTTGTGGGCATTCGACCTCAACATATTATTTTGCTTTTCGATCATAACTTGCTGCCTTTGCTACTTGCAAGTCGGTATTTGTTCTCGAAAATTTTTTAATTCAAACGTAAGTTAAAGCCAATCGCACACATTTTTTGTCCATAAGCAGTTCCCACAAATTCTGTCGAGAATCCTCTTGGCTAGTTTTTGATGGAATTATCCGCAGGAAGCTTGCAATTTGGAATTCGATTGATTAATACGGTTCCCAGACTGTATATTCCTCTTGCACGCAAATAAACCAACAAGGGCAGCGACGTGTAGAAATTGTCAAAATATACGATGTGGTGCATAAAGTTGTTTACCGTTTTAGTTAAACGCACAACAACATTCGCAGTTGCACCAAGATCAGGTGTGCCAAGTAAAACAACATTATCGCCTGCACCATTATAAATTTCAAAGCGATACACAAAGCCGAAAGAATCACACAAAACGAACAATTTGGTTTCCCATTTGTGTGGCTTATTTGGCATGTATTGTCGAAGATGATGTTGCATTTTTGTGCTGCACATCTGCTTGTCGAAACACAGTCGAGCATGTTTTGGAACGGAATCAAACCGCTTATTGAGTTCGTCTGCCAAATTTCGGATGCGCAACAATGCATCGTAACCGGGTCGCCCTTTCTTGACTCGCACGCTTTCATCTGGGAACGATAAATATTCTTTTCATTTTCACTGCATTGGCAATAAATAGATCACTGTTGTCAATGTCTCTAATGCACTGTAAAATACATTGCTCGTCTTCAGGTGCGATTTCATCCGGCATACCACCTTTTTCCCGGAATTCAGAAAATTAAAAATACAAGTTTATTTATCTAAATCTATATTGTCCCCTTCAAAGTAATCCCCATCGACTGCAACACACTTATGCCAGCGCTTGATCTAATCCTTGAAACATTTTTTATATTCGGTTTTCCGTATGTCCATCAGTGCTTCTTGCGATTTTTCCTTTACTTCCTCTTGGCTGCTGAAACGCGTTCCCCGTAGTGGTTTTTTAACTCGACTGAACAGAAAGAAGTCACAGGGAGCCATATCAGGTGAATTCGGTGGCTGTTGGATGGTATTTGTTGCATTTTTCGTCAAAAAAGTACGAATAATGACACTGTGCGACGGTGCGTTATCATGGTTTGCACCATCCACAAAAATCCACGAGTTTTCTGCCCACAATTCTCTTTCGGCGAATTGCTTCACGCAAACGTTTCATAACGCCCAAATAATACTCTTTGTTTACCATCTGGCTTTCTGGCAAAAATTCATGATGCACTACACCGTTGTAATCCATGGAAACCGTGAGCATTGCCTTTTATTTTTGACTGAAAATGAGGTCACTTGCAATTCACTTGCCTGATGTCTGGATTGCGTGTCGTACTCAAAAACCCACGTCTCGTCTCCAGTAATGATCCTATTGATGAATGTGGGATCGGATTCAGCCTCGCAAATCATCTCTTTTACGACGTCAACACGGTATCTTTTTTGCATGAAATTGAGGTCTTTTGTCACCAACTTTTCTGCTACACGACGGAATCTCAAATCATTAACCAAAATGTCTTGGACGGATCTATAGGCAATGTTCAAATCCTCCGCTATCTCTCTGATGGTTAGTTTGCGGTTATTGACTAACATTTCTTTTACTTCATTACTGTTTTCGTCGTTTTCGTTTAATACAAGTTCGTTGTTGCAAATTTAAATCCATTTCTAAAATTGTAAAAAAATCGCCAACACACAGAGATAGATTTACTCTTGGCTACGTAACTTTTGCAAATGTCAAGCTATATGGGTGGTATATGCAGTCACTACCGATACCTTCTTCAGACAGTTTCACTGAATTCATGAATTCAATTAATTGTTAATCAGTCAAAGTGGACACTTTTTGATTTCTTATTGGAAAGTGAAGATAGAATCAAAACTGAATTTTAAAATTACATCTAACCTTGTAAAGTAAAATTTAATTTTGTCATGCGTGCCTTAAGACACTCTTACCAGTTAGGGGGTTAAATTAACGCGTTGGTCTCAGATGATGAACATTTAAAAACAGTTATGAAAGAATACAATTCGGTTTTTTTCGGACGATTACGGTAAATTAAAAGATTAGTAAAGTCTTGAAGTGGACAATAATGTCCAACTAATTTTAGTAAAAGCACTCCCGGATCCATTTGCGTTCAGGGAAGAAGTGGAAAATCAAATACACGATTAGGTCAAACTCGTAGTTATTACGAAAACCGAAAGCACACAGTTGGGTACACCTCTTGTGCCAATTTTGAAAGAAAACGGGAAAATACGAATTTGCGCAGATTACAAAATTACAATTAATTCAATTCTTTGAAAGACACGAATCATCCCTTACCGCGAATAGCCGATATAATGAACGATATCAAAGATGGACGAGTTTTTTTCTAAATAAGATTAAGCCAATGCCTATAATCAGATAGAATAAGATGAGTCTTCAAAAAGGTTGGTGAAATCAAAAAAGTGTAACGTGGAATCGAAGGTGTAGTAAATTTTTTAAATGATATTATAAGCATAACGAACGACTTTACGCAACTTTTGAAGGATTTTATAAAGCTGGACTCAAATTAAATAAAACGATCCAACTAAAATAGAGTGCGTTTTCGCGAAAGACTATATACCGTATTTAGAGTATTTGATTTTGAGTAAAGGTTTAGTCAAAGTAAATCGTGATGAAACGATAATGAATTTTCCAGTTCCGAAAAACATCTTGGATGTTAGTTCCTTTTGTGGTTTCGTTAATTATTTTGGAAGATTTTTTCCGAGTTTAGCTACAAAAATGTCCGCTATTTACAGGGTTTTAAAAGGCAAAACTTTTGTGTGGACTAAACAAGCTATGGATGCCTTTGAGGGCATAAAAGAAGAAATTATGTCAGATACGGTTTTAGTTCATTACAATTCGAAACTACCCTTAGTGCTTACCAGCGATGCATCTAACATCGGCATAGGAGCAATTTTGGCACACACATATTTCCCGACGGGTCTGAACGATCAATTGAGTTTGCCTCACGTTCCCTATCTGAATCCGAACAAAATTACGCGGTTATAGAGAAAGAAATTTTAGGCATTGTATATGTTATACGAAAGTGAAAAGAAAGGTATTCCACAAATGTCTACAAGTATGTTAGGTTGCACAATATCTCGTTTCCCTCAATGTAAAATTAACGATGAAGATTTAAAAGAGGACGTAAAAAACACTGTAACGTATTTAAACCGAATTGAGAGTAATTCGAATATTGTAGTTGACACTGAATTAGTACGAAAAAAAAAGCGAGGGATGAAATCACCCATACGTAGAGGTAGAGGCGTTAAAGACAGGAAATTATGTTGAAATGCGAAGTAAAAAAGGATATTTTCCCTTTAATTCAATTCAAATTTATTAACGCATTCAAAAATCAAAAAAAAAAAAAAAAAAAACTAAGACGAAGTGGGTCAAGTAATATTATAGTAGAGACTTGACAACTTTGAGTTTAATTTGTGAACGCACTCTTTTTCTAATCATCAAACTGCCACTGTCAATTTATTCAGTAATCTCAACATTTTAATCATGGTAAAGTACACTAACGAGCAACGTCTGCAAATTATAAAAATTTTCTACAGATATTCGGAGTCGATGACTGCAACTTTAAGAGCGTTAACTCCAATTTTCGGTCCTAATTCTCCCCCTAGTAGACAGGCAATAACAAGTTTAGTTCAAAAATTTGAGTCTACATATTCGTTGTGTGATGTTGCCATGTCAGTGAGATAACGGGTTGGTCGAAGTGTCGAAAATATCGCTGCTGTTCAGACGTCCGTAGCAAACGATCCAAACCAGTCAATCCAAATCAGTCAATCAATCAATTGGGCATCGCTCAGACCACATTATAGCACATTTTGCGTAAGGATCTTGGTTTACACAAGATCAAGTTGACTCAAAAGTTGAAGCCGATGGACCATTTGAAGCGACGTACGTTCTCCGATTGGGTTCTGGAGAAGATGCGCCAAGATGATGAATTTAATCGCAAAATCATCTTCAGTGACGAAGCTCATTTTTGGCTCAATAAGTTCGTCAATAAGCAAAATATGAGTTATTGGTCGGGTGAAAACCCACATTTTTCACACTCAACAAGCAGTTCTTCTATCGCATTTTATTTTGTTTTTATAAGATATCCTGCAGGCGTATTTCCATTGAAAATTCCTGTGTATTTTAGGAAAATTTTGCGCTGCTAATCACCGCGCTAGATCGAGAGGCTTAGTCCTTTTCAGACGGCGCAATAAATTTGTCTCGTCGAGGACCTGTTGAACAGAAATATTCGTATGACCTTTTAATCGATTATTATGTTTTCGCGCAAACATTTTAATTACGTTCTGAACGTTTTCGACTCCTTAGTTTCTGTGGATATCATCGTTTCTAATGTACCACGGCGCATTAACAATACCTCGAAGAACTTTGTTTTGGAATCTCTGTAATACATTAATGTTACTATTTTTAGTACAACCCCAAAGTTGTACACCATATGTTCAGATCGGTTTTAGCACTTGCTTGTATAACAGCAGTTTGTTCTCTAAGCTAAGCTTCGAATACTTTCCAATAAGCCAGTAAATTTCTCTATATTTGATTTCAGGTTCTTACCGGTTCATACCGAGATATTTGGCCTCGTTCACGTAAGGAATTCGTACTGCGTTGATAAACACCGGGGGATTCTTAATTTTCTTCAGAGTGAAGTTCACGTGGACCGACTTGTTTTCATTAAGCGCGATTCGCCAAATCTTTGTCCAATTGTTAATCCATGTAAGGGCACCTTGCAACTTGGCAGTTGCTTCTTCGACTGTTAACCGTTACCAAAATGTCAGTGTCATCAGCACATGTGGCTAAGACAGTGTCGTCCGTTTGCGGTATATCGCGGGTAAAAAACAAATATAGCAGAGGGCCAAGTACACTTCCTTGCGGCACCCCCGCCTTTATTGTCTTAAAAGTGAAATATTCGCTTCCGTGTCTTACACAGAAGAGGCGGGATTCCAGGTATGAACATAAAATACAAGACAATTGCTGAGGTAGGGCTTGTCGGAGTTTATATTTAAGGCCTTCATGCCATACCTTATCAAAGGCTTGTGAACGTCAAGGAATGCGCTTGAACAGACTAACTTACACTCGATTGCTCGTTCAATTACATCGGTTATTCGATGCACTTGGTCAACTGTAGAGTGTTGGCTTCTTAAGCCAAATTGATGGTCAGGCAAGAGGGAATTTGTGTCGGTAATTGGTTTAAGACGATTAAGAAGGATTCGCTCGAAGACCTTCGATGTAATCGGGAGAAGCGATATTGGACTATATGACTTGACTTCAGTCAGCGGTTTATCGGGTTTCGGAACCGTAATAACTTCGGCTACTTTCCACTGGTGCGGTACGTGCTCTAATCTAATGCTGGCATTTATAAGATAGAGCAGCTTTAGCAAACCTTTTTTCGGCAACGCTTTAAGTATCTCTCCCGTTATTAAGTCATATCCCGGGGCTTTATTGGGCTAAAGCGTGTCTATAACTTGTCTAGGTTCCCCAAGTGTAGCCTTTTCTACTGGAAAGTTTATCGTCACGACTAGCGTATTGAAATTCTCTGGAAGCATTTCCCCGTCGAATGGTTTAAACGTTTCTGAAAGATGGTCGGCGAAAACATTAGCTTTTTCCTTATCTTCTTTCGCCCCGTTATCCTGGTTTCTTCTTATTTTCGGCACGTGTGTTTGGGGCTTTCGAACACTTTTGACGGCTCTCCATATGGAGTAGTTGGTATCCTTTGTCCCTGTGAGTCTTTCAAGGTACTTATTAATACCTTAATTTTTGAAGTCCTTGATCGATTTTTTCAAGAAGTTGCAGAGCCTATTGAAGTACGTTTTATCTTGTGGTGCCCGGGTTTCATGCCACTTTTTCCGCGCTCTTCGTTTCTTTCTTATCATTTCTCTGATTTCCGGTGGATATCTTATGCCGACTTTGGGAACTTTGTTCTATTCGCGGGGAGTGTTCTTTCAGGCTGCTTACTGTATGACTTCAACAAAACGTTCAACTTCTTTTTCAAGTTGATACGGCGTTCTAAGTGCTACTTTCAATTCAGTATTGTCTACAACGTCTATTTGGAAATCTTCTTAGTGAGTTTTGCTGTTAGTTAATCTGTGTGGACTTTGTTTCTTAACCAAGGATTCGCACAGTGAAAAGATAACTGGAGAATGATCGGAGGAAAGATCGAAACCCTCTTCAACTTTGACGTAACTAGCGTTTACTCCTTTTCCGATAAAGGAGTCTATCAGATCGGGTGTTTTGGCGACATCCGTGTGCCAATATGTCGACATACCAGCCCTGTAAAGAGTTTTGCCTTTTTGAGAGATACATCTTGAGGTGTGCTTCGCATTAAAGTCGCCACCAATGATAAAGATTGGTTCAAGAGAGTTGAATAGGTCAATAAATTCGTGTTTTTCTATTTTGCAGCGCGATTTTCAATAGATTGAGGATATATTAAAAGAGAAATTTTTATTTTTAGCGCGCACCACGGTTATTTGAAATTTGTCAAGTTCAATTATTGCTTCCAGAGTACGTTCAATGCAGTCTTTTATGAATAGGGATAATCCGCCTCTGCGTTTCCCGATAGATGTTGGGCGTGGTAGTCGCGGTAACCTTTTAATTCCACGCGCGATTCTGTCGCCAGATGAGTTTCAGAAATTAAACATATGTCAATTACTTTTTCCTGCATGAAAATATTTAGTTCATAAAGCCTTTTCTGTAGCCCGTTGGTATTCCACGCAAGTATATCGAGCTTCCTTGAGCTTTGATTGATCTCCTAGCTTTTGCAACTCCTTCGCGACTTTGCAGCCTTGATAATTAGTTGGATGTTTTCCCTTGGAGTTAATGCATATCGCTGGGGACTCTTTCGCGGCATTGCACTCTCGAGTCAGATGTTTGCCACCGCATTTAACACAGCGAGGTTCCTTCTGGCAGTAGGCCTGAGTATGGCTGAATCCCTGGCAACGTGTACATTGGGGAATCAGCCTAGAGTTTTTTCGCGGAGGTTCAATTTTGACAACAAGTCCCAAAATTGAATTTATGCCATAAATTCTTTCTAGGCTTTCGGTTTTGTCGAAAGTTAGCCTAAAGAGGGGAAGACCGCGTCTTGGGGTCGTCCTCTCGCTTTCAACATTGCGCTGTTTTTGTGCAAGTATATTAACTGCGTCGATTATCTTAAAATCTTTATTTTTAAGGTCATTTACGATGTTTTCTTTAAGGCAAGAGGGATGCAATCCTCTAGCTACAACGCGTATGAATCTTTCCGTTTTATTTTTGTACGTATGTCATTGAACCTTCTCGGCATTTAATTTTTGCGAAAGCGAACGGTAGTTGTCTGGATTAAGGACATTAATAGTCCATGTATCATTATTGCGAGATCTTACTTTATAATCGGTTGAGCACAGTGATTTCAGGATTATGTGCAACTTGTTGTAGTCCGAGACGTTTATTGGCGGGGACGGTCTTTGTTTGGGTTGCTTTGTTGCCTTATCGACATTAGCAGTGTTAAAGCTGGCTTGCTTCTTTGTTTGTTCGATATTAGGCGGGGAAGTAGTTTTGCGCTTCTTACCTGGATTTTTTTTAAGTATCCAGTCCGTTTCGCGGACTAGCTCTTCTTCGTCCGTGAGAAAACTCGAGTTTTCGGGGCGGTCAAGTAGTGAAACAGACTCAGACTCAGATTTAGATTGCGGCTTAATGCTCGGCACAGAGCATTTCCATATTTTATAGTCTGGCGCGGAGATCAGAATTTTCGAGCTACCGACTGTGTTTGGTCTTTGCTTTCGCATGATTTTCCTAGCGATCCACGTGCTGGAGATCTCGGGACCCTTGAGCATTTTTTAAAGGGGTCCTGTTTTATATTTGTATTATTTTGAATATTATTTGAACTCATTTTAGTTCCCACGAGTAGCGGAGAAAGGGTAGTCCGTCTGTCCAGAGATCTGCATTAGACAGATAAGGCTGGCTGATCCGGAGGTCGCCATGTATCCGGATGCTCCGTTAGAGATTGAGCTATTTTCATATTGCGTCCCCAACCTGGTCGATTCTGTCACGGGTCGCTTAACACCTTAATCCGGCCCAGTGAATTTTAGTCGCCTCTTACGACAGGCATGCCTTACCTCTGGTATATTCTAACCTCTAACCCGAAGGGGTGCTTCGTAAATCACCACTTCATCAACAAAAAATAACTGTTTGGTGCGGTTTGCATGCCGGCGGCGTTGTTGGGCCATATTTTTTCGTCGACTATAACGATCGTCACGTTACTGTAAATGGTCTGCGTTATCGCGCCATGATCACCATGATCATCCACCGCATGCGGAAGGATATGCGTACGCTAGGCTTGTAGAGACCAGAAAATAATCTAGGACTGATGACGATCTTGGAAAAGTAGGGCTAAATCGGGATATTAGATCTAAATTTATTAAAGGACCATCGAAAAACCAATCGTGTAATTCTTAGAATCGCCCCATACTAAGGGCGTTAACACTATCAAATGTCTCATAAATCATAAAGTCTTTGTAATTCTCTACCTAAACTAGCGTCAGCATTGGAAGGAATATACATATATGCTTCTAATAAGAAGTTTGGATGGTACATTAAAGGCATTGTTGGAACTTAGCGTTGCTAAAGCCCCTGATAGTATTGTATTTCACTTAAACATTTTATTGCGCTATATTTGAATTTTTTTTCAAGGATATTAACTGTCCCTCTTCCAGATTCATTCCGCGCTATATGTATTATACCTATTAAATACTGGTTTGTGGTTAGGACTTAATCTTGTTTCCGATATGAAACATATTTGTGTTTTTTTCATGTTAAGCACGTTATAAAGTGTCAGTCTTCTATCATGAGAGATATTATTTTCTTTTTTATAGAGTCCATCATAATACTATAGAAGCAAAAAAGTCGAGATATGCAAACATTTTCTCTTCTTTGGTTTTTAGTTGGTATTTAGGCCAAAATTTACGAATTTCTTCTAAGAGCTCTTGCAATGAAATATTAAAAAGGTTTTGTGATTGATTTAAGAAATTATTAACGTCTCCAGAAGGAGAGTTTTCCGGATTTAAAAATTTTTTTTTTCTCTGGGTTTGGAGGGATTAAGGGATGTTTTGGCCATATCGGCATAGGAGATGTTTGTATTTGTGAAACGTTGTTGTGTACAGCCATTCTGTTTTCTGTTTTCATTCTGGATCTTGGTTCTTTGCGCAAAGGAGTCTTTTTTATCTTTGTACCCAAATAACTAAGTGCGTGGCCTGGTTGGTCACAATTAACACACCTAGGTGGAAGTATCTTTTCATTGGCTTCCTTCAGGCTTTTGTGAGCTGCTATACAGACTTCAGAATCGTGCTGCTCTCCAAAAAGTACGCAACTGCTTACATAAGCGCAACATTCCCCAGAATGCCCAAATCTTTGACACCGATAGCATCTTATAACGGACTTCCCGTGTCTTTTTTCCCAGTATATACGCTAAAAGAGTAAGTACTTAATGCCTGTTAAATCTTTAGCGGATTCACCTGGCTCTAGCTGTACAGTGAAAATGTTGAGTTTAACATTATTTTCCCTAGTTCTAGTCGTGGAAAATAGAGCAATTTTAGAAATTTTAATATTTGAAGCAGCAGCATCTAAAGCTTGTTTTATTGTCTCTATAGGAGTGTCCCCATCGAGACCTTTAAACAAAATTGAAGTTCGTTTTCTCTCTTTCGGAGAGAACGAGAATGCACCGATACCAGTTCCACGTATTTTTTGAATTATTGTTTTATGGACATTTGAGTTGTTCACATATACTTTTGTCTTTTTATGGCCTAAATTAATAAATTTATATTTGATATTAGTAATCTTACATTATTCAACAGCAAGCCCTAACACTTTACTTATAGGCTTACAATTTCCACCAAAAATAATACATTTTCCAAACTACAATGGTTACTTTCGTAACACATCGTTTAGTGATGTGTTTGAAGTAACGTAACGATTCTGGCAGAGCTTGAAGGTTCAATAAAGGAGCATAGGAATTGTTGGATAAATGTCCGTACACATTTAAATCAGGTGATAGGTTAGCTTTTGAGTGTTTATATTCTTTCCCAGGATTAAATTCGAAATTACTTGCAGAATGCTTAAGATTCTTTATCACTGTTGTCTACTCCGTTTTTTCGGGAGAGTCGTCGATCTCGTCCATTGCTTGACATTGAGTTTCGTTTGAGTGTTTTTCTGTATATTTTTGCGAGATGTCAGATTTTTGAAGCAGATAAGGTTGAGCGCGGAACAAATCTGCGCCAGCAGAGATGCTTACATCAGCACGTGTTGGTGAATTGTCTGAGTTAATATTGCAAGTCAGAGCACATATGTTTAAACGATTTTTTAAACAATTTTTATATTCCAGCGTATGAGGTGGAATATTTGAGTTTAAATATGCACTATTTGCCACTATCAAAGATCACAAGGGGAATTAATTGTTCGCGTTCAATTAATTGGTAATTGGAAAATAGATAACGCACTGTAAAAGATACGTCTTAACGCCACTGCAGATCGAAGCGAACTCCGAATATTTTCCCTTTTTGAAACGAATTAACGAATTGGTAATTGAAAATGACGTGAGATTGTAAAAACGAAATCTCTCTTGAGATCTTACGTGTGGTGGCCGAATCTTGATCTGAGGTGGAGGAAATGATCAAAGATTGCAAAGTTTGTTTGTCGCTATTATCAAACCCACCTAATATTGTAATTGATTGAGAAAAGCCAGGAAAACCATGGCAGATAACTAACGTAGATTTCGCGGGCCCTTTTAAGGGCCCAAATTTTCTAATTCTAATTGTCGTGTTTTGTAAATGGACTTATACTAAAACGCCTAACTATTCGTTTTAAATAAAATGCCTTCAAAATGTGTTTTCAAGATTTGGTTTTCCAGAGGTAATTGTGTTCGATAAAGGAACTCAATTTGTTTTCGAACAAAGTAAATATTTTTTTGAAGTCATACGGCATTTCTCAGTGCCTAACAGCACCAGAGTATTCAGCGACTAATCGGGTAGCAGAAAACGCTGCTCGAATACTGAAAAATGCAATTAAGGCTGGAGAAAATGACAATATAGATGAGGTTTCGACTCATTTATAGTAATTATAGAAACACTAAGCATTGTACTACAAAAGTAACTCCTGCATCTTTAATACTCACGTAATTGTCGAGAAATAAATTTGATCTTTTAAAACCAGCTAATTTAAATTTAATTTAATTTAATTGGCAACACCATGCGCTCTCCACTAAACGCATTCCAATATGCGTTCCACCCTTTTTACGTTTGGATTTTACCTTACTTCTCATCCAGACGTCAACGAGAACCCTGTAATAATTATGTCGTTAAGTGAATTTTAAGTGTAAATAAATATTTGCAATACCTTAAGATAAATCTTTTAATTGTCAGACGACATAACAGTAAGTAAGGGATTATTACTAGGAAGACAGAGACAAAACTTAGAACTAACTTGCTATAAAAATACTGCGCGGTAAAATGTACAAATGTACCAACACATTCTTTCCGAAAATTATTTCAATCTTTTAAAAAAAGTGTCCCCCGAAATCATTCTTAAGATCGTTTAAGTCATTTTAGAAAAAAGCTCTTGAGTGGAGTTTTCTTCTCAAGGAGAGAGCTGGACATGTACAAAGAGTGTGGAGGAATGTCTCCTCTTCCCCCTCATCCATCCAGCTTCTATAGAAATCGTTGCAAAGGCGCCAAGACTTCTTACATGCTTGTCTATAAGGCAGTGTCCAGTGATGACTACTATGATAATGCTGAGATGTTTCCTGTTTAGAAGGCTTTCAGCATTGGTGGCAACAGTCCACCTAAGGTCTGTTCTTTTATAAGCATCCAGCTTTAATATTGATTTGCACGTCACCACGTATTGGTACTCTTCATGGATTTTAGTAAAGCCTTCGATATCTTAAACCACAAAACCCTCATAGAAGCGCTTAAACGTGTTGGTATACGAAGACTAATGGGGGGATTGGTTAACTGATTATCTCAGTAACAGATAAACAGATATTCTTCGAAAGTAGAATATGGTTTACCACAGGGATCGAAACTAGGTACAATTCTTTTAATCTTGTACACTTATGACCTTCTTTTGTCTTTTAAGCACACCGTTTGCTTTCGTTGATGACAGCAATCGTGGTACATCACAGGTCGCTGGAAATGGCGTTAGCAATAATGTAGAAAGAGTTGGATGCTGCGGTCAAATGGTGCCACCACAACGGCTTTGTGGTTAATGCATTGAAAACCAAGACGATACACATTCGCAAACCCATATTCACATTTTTTTATTTTCCGGTAAGTAAAATTAATATGAGTAGATTTGGTCTCATTGAGAACAATTCGCCATATCTTTGTCCATTCGTAGATTTTATCCAAGGCCGTTTTCATTAGCCAACTTGACTGAAGTATCTGTAGTTAGTATCGCCATGTCGTCCGCGAACGTGGCTACTATGGTACCTGATTCTTCTGGTATGCCTCGAGTATAGAGCAAAATAAAAAACCGGTCCAAGTATACTTCCTTGCGGAACTCCAGCAGCTATCTCTTTAAATTCCGAGTATTCGGTGCCATGTTTAACTCGAAAAATTCTGTTTTCCAGGTACGATTTCAGAATCGTATGCAACTCTCTCGGAAGAACTTGGCTTAGCTTAAAATTTAAGCTTTCGTGCCATACCTTATCGAAGGCTTGAGACACATCAAGGAACACACTAGAACATATCTTTTTCCCCTCTAAGGCTTTCTCAATTTCATTCGTAATTCTAAAAACCTGGTCAATTGTGGAGTGCTTAGTTCTAAAACCGAATTGATGTTCAGGAATTAGACGCCTCTCTTCAATGATCGGTTGCAAGCGTTTCAATAGGAGTTTTTCAAATATTTTAGATATTATCGGCAGAAGCAATATGGGTCTGTAGGACTTTTCTTCATTTAGAGATTTGCCTGGTTTTGGGACTATTATAACTTTGGCAACTTTCCATTGGCTTGGAACGTTTAATAGTCTTAGCGTGGCATTTATAAGTTGGAGCAGTTTGATCAGGGCTTTCTTTGGCAGCTCCTTGAGAATTTGAGCAGTTATTAAATCATAACCAGTGGCTTTGTTATTTTTCGATTTTTTAATTGCTTGATTAAGTTCTCGTAGCGACACTGTTTTTATTCTAAAATTGTCCGGTGCCGTAATCATATAATTAGGTTATATGGGGAGCACGGGATTGTTGCCATCTCCTCTTTTCTCATACCAGTTCTATTATTTCCGACGGATATTTCATTTCACTACTTGCTTTCTCTTTTCTTGTTGGAGTTGGAGTGTTGTTCCAGGCAACGTTCTGCAGGACTTTGATGAATTTGTCGACTTCGTCTTCTATTTCGCTTTGTGTTTTTAACGACACGTTTAGAACAATATGTTCATTGCAGTAGTTTCTAAAACCGTCCCAGTTAGTCCTGTTATTAGTTAATCTAGGCGCCACTTCTTTCTTAACTAAGAGTATGCTTAGTGTTAAAATGACTGGTGAGTGGTCTAAGGAGAGATCATAACTTTCCTCGATGTTTGTAGAAATTTTGGCTGCTCCCTTTGTGACAAAGAAGTCTACAAGATCGGGGGTCTTTGTTCTATCCGAAGGCCAATATGTTGGTTTTCTTGTCGATAAAAAGTCAACTTTACATTGTATACCGGCTTCATAGAGTTGTCTGCCTTTCGTTGTATTACATCTTGAGCCCCAAAAGGTATGTTTCGAATTAAAGTCACCACCTTATAAAATTCGATCCGATATATTTAAAGTCATTCTTTTCTAGCTTGCATAGCGGAGGATAATAAATGGATGCAATGTTGTAGTGAAGGTGGTTATATTTTAGAGAACCAAACTTAACTGCATTGCGTCGCATTCAATCTTCATATTTATAGAATGCTCAATACAATCTTTAATGAACAATGAGGATCCGCCTCTGGCATTGTTTGATGGGTGGTATGCATGATAAGCACAGTATCCCTTTAGTTCCACACAAGGTCCTTTCCTCAAGTGAGTTTCAGAAATCAAGCAAATGTCAATATAGGATTTTTGTAAGAACACTTCCAATTCGTCGAGTTTTTTAATAAAGCCGTTTGCGTTCCACGTCAATATTTTAAGCACTTGTTTCATATTCATGTTTGAAATCGAGTTTTACTTATTTCTTTCTAAAAATTTATTTGTTCTGCTTTGCTCCTCAAGAGTCGTGAGAATTAGGGAGAAAACGTGAGCCACTGGATCTGGCGTAACACCGCTTTTTCTATTTCCTTGTGACGCAGCTTGTGCATACGTTAGCGCGTCAGGCGCTCTTTTTTTGTATATCCTTCAACTTTACCACGACGGATTTTCTTTCTTTCATTGCTTGTTCTTTAGCAATATTAGGTTTATTTATAGTTGCGTTTGGGTTTGGACGTAAGGTTTTTTTAAGCGTATCGCGCCTTTTTTGGATATTATTTTTTAATAATATCTACGACGTCTAGAACTTTAAAGCCCTTTGCATGGAGGTCGCATACAATATCGTTTTTAGTATACGAAGGGTGAAGTCCTCTCGCTACTACACGTAATGGTCTTTTTGCCTTGTTTTCGAAAGTGTACCATTGGATCTTCTCGGTGTTTGATTTTTCGGGCAATGTTCGGTGATTGTCGATGTTAACTTTAAACACATTGTTGCGCAGTGATGTAACCTTATACTTACATTTAAGCGTATCTTTGAGAAAGCAATGCAACTTGCTATAGTCTGAAACCCCGACAACGTAGATTGGAGGTGGAAGACGTAATTTTGTTGGGAGTTGCTTTTTTTGGCTCTTATCTGGAACGACTTCAGTTGAAGAACCAGCTTTACGTTTCTTAGACGATCTTTTCTTTACGGTCCAATTTGTTTCACGCGTAAGCTCTTCTTCGTCGGTATGGTATTTGCGACTAGTTGAGCGGAGTGGACTGCTTTCTTGGGCTTCGTTTATATGCTTTGTTTTCAGAGTCTTGTTTTCCTCTCGGAGTATGTCTACTTCTTTTTTAAGCTCTTGAAAAAGTAGCTCCATTTGCTTAAGCTTCGTACGGAGTGTGTTGTTTTCGTCCTCCAAGCTTTTGTTTGTCACTGAGTCCGTTTTTTTCGCCCGTAGGCGCTTCGGGCGGACTTTTTTTTCCAGAGAAATTCGATCTTTGTGGTGGAGATCGTGATACCCTTGAACTTTTAGAGAAGGGATCAAACGACTGCGGTAAATTCGTTGAATTTACTGCGTTATTTGCGTTTTTTATATTATTTGTTTTGTTTCTTTTGTTTTTGTCTAGATTCATATTTAGATCCCACGAGAATGGGGGAAGAAAGGTCCACCGCATCAGAGATCCCTGTAATGCGGTTAGGCTACGTTACAACTAGAGGACGCCAGGTATCCGGAGATCTCCGTTCGCGGTGATCTATTGATTTTACATCCCGAGCACCATTCAGGCCTTGGCACGGGTCGCATAACACCTTGCCTTGAGGATGGGATACTTATTTGAGTGGCGGCGCCCCCTCACGGATCTGGGAATCCTGCCCAGATGGATTTTATTCGCCTCTTACGACAGGCATTCCTACCCCGGGTATATTCTAACCCCTACCTGCAGGGTAAAGTTTCACATCGACCTTAGAAATGATGCGTGTCTTAGTGCTAATACAGAAGTCATCGATGTTTTTGACAGCTATAAATATTTAGGAGTCATCATAGACTGTCATTTATTATGGAACAAACAGATTGATAAGCTACGTTTTGATTTAAAGAAAGCCATATATGCACTAGTCCATCTGAAATATCACGCTACGATGTCTGTTTTGAGGAAGGTTTACTATTCACTAATTGAGTCAAAGTTGCTGTAACCCATATCCACAAACTCCAAAAACTACAAAAATCTGCATTAAAACACATCAACTCTATGAATACTCGAAACAACGACATTAGCTTCAAAGTCCTTAAAGTAGAAGACATTTTTAAGATGACGCTCACTTTAGAATACTACGACGACATCCGGTTTATTTAGACAGTGCATCATGAAGTAAATACTAGACGACGTGCCCAAGGTATGCTGCAAGTATCAAACATGTGGAACAAATATGGTAGAAGACAACTCCTATACAGTGTTTCAGCAACAATCAACAACATACTTCGAGAACTAACAAACATTGTAAACTTTTTTTTGAGTAATGAAATATAAAACCAAAAAGAGATAAAATGTTTTATCAATTATATTGTAGATACTAAAATAGTTTCAATATATTCACTTGTTATTTGGAAAGTCTAAGCTCACTTAATTAACAGTAAAGATATTTAATCTTCTGCAGGCAAGCCTAAGGCTTCGTAGATACTTAAAGAATTTGTAAAGAGTTATGATAAACAAATAAACGTATGCCACCCGTTTTCGGTAGAGTAGGTAGAGTGGTCCCAATTTTGGCGATTTCATCGGCCTACAAATTCCTGAAATGTCTCTGTAACCCGGCACCCAACAAAGGTGCCTCTTTCATATCCGTAAGAGATGATCGGCATTCAAGGGCGATTTTAAAATTCAATTAGACTGAGTCCAAAGACTTGATAGCGGCCTGACTAACCGGAAAGATGCGGATACCCTTTGAAGATATCACGTTTTATTTCAGCCAGGATAGAGCTTCTTTGATCGTTAGGCTTAGATTTAGCTCATCTGAGAAAACACCGTCACGAATACCGCTTTCGGTCTTAGATCCATCTGTGTAGAAGTGGATTGATTCGTCGTACATGAAATTATCTTTTTCCCAGAAGGATCTAGAGGGGAAGCTAACTTGAAAGTTTTTGTCAAACGAAAGCTTAGGTATGATGTAATCGATGTTCTCTGTAAGGATTCCAATAAATAAAGAAAATAAGCGTGGTCAAATAAATTGCTTCGTTTGCTGCAGTTGACTGTATTGTCTAAGATCGTCCACCAGACAACAACACCGTAGGTGAGTATCGGTCTTATGACCGAGATGTATAGCTACTGGGTCATTCGAGGCTGAAGGCCTTGGGAATTTTTTTGATGTTATTAAGATGCTGTCGCATAGGCAATCTCCGTGTGACCTCCGCTTCCAGGTATATCAATAGTTCATTGACCACAAAGTCTTAGAGAAGGGGAAATCTTTAAGCAGAAGTCTCACCTAGTTTGGAGCTGATTATCCTGCTATTTACCATGAGACTGATTAACTCCGTAAGTGAGTCATTTACCTACTGATGTGATAGCGTAGGCATGTTGACCCGTTGACAAAAGTCTTGGATCAAATTTAGCTCGTATATAGATATCAATCAGTCGTTCTCGAGTTTTCAGAAGAAAAGATGATAGACTTATAGGTCTGAGTTCCTTGGAACAACATGAGAGCATTTTCCGGCCTTAGGAGTGAAAACAACATTGACTTCTCTCTATGACAGTGGAATGTGGATCAATTCTACACAGCTCCTCATGATAAAGGATGGAATATCGTGGGGAGGATAATATCTGAGGACCTTTGTAGCTCGTCAGGTATTATACCAGCAGACATTTTGGTGTGAAGCCATAAGCTATGCAGCGCCCAAAGCAGTTTATCTCTTGTAATCAGACCATGAATTTTGATCACGATTGCAGTAGTTCTGTTTGGGTTACTACTGGCCGCGAATAAAGAGCTACCTGGAAATTGAGTGCCCAGTAGCAGGTTGAGTGATTTATCACTTGAGGCTGTCCAAGAGCCATCGGTTTTTTTTTTTAAAACAACTAGGCACCATAATATGGTATTTAATGTTCGGTTAAATTTTAAATATCGAAAGGAAACATGTTATTATTCGTCGCGAATTTCAACAAATAGTAGCTAGATATCACATTTTAATATGTATTTAAATACACTGGAATGGTAAAATAAATTTGGAAGAAAGGGACATAGCTTTTATTGGGATACGCCTGCTTCATGGAGCATATCTCGTTCTTCTCGAAGAAATTTGATAATCTTGTGGAACGAACTAGCTTGTTTTCAATGTCTAGGTATGAAGGTAGTCTGCGTGTCGTTATATAATGAACAGTACAGAAAACAGGACTTTGGCATGCCACTTAGAGCGCCTACGCAATAATAAATTAAACAACAAAACGAAATATCAACAGCTTTACACCGACTCTTTTAAAGTCAGTTTCGTACGGAAGGAAAAAAATTCACAGACTATTTAAAGATTATCGTCATACTCGTATTCTGATTTAATGCAACAGCGTCAAAATCATCTTTGCATGAGCTAGCACGAAAAAGGAACGATCTTGAACCACGTGATCTAGGTTTGCTTGATTCTGAAAGTCTTTTAGGACCATGAGAAGCAACTTTTTTTCCACTGCTCAATATATATAGTATTCTTGCCATACTATAGTCAGATTTTAAGGAAGAAGCTTTCCATTTACTATTAGTTTTGAAGTTGATTAATATATATGTACGAGTCTGTATTAATGCTGATTACCATCCAATTGACTTAATGAGTTATCGTTCTGTTATGCTTTATTTTTTTCTACTAATTAGTTTTTATGCTCAGATTTCTTCTGGGTCGTCGACCGTCGCCTGCGCCAATTAATGTTTCGGGCTTTGATTATCGATTATTAATGTCGTCGCTCATTCGTTCGTCGACCCCATTTACTGCGGTCTGGGTTTGTTAACTTTCGACGAGTCGCGAGTAGCTTTTTTTCAGTCTTTTTTTGATTTAAGAAATGTATGAGAAATTGTAAAATTTGTAATTAGTGTTGCAAATCACTGATGTTTCAGTACTGAATCTCTTTTTATGAATAATGCAGTTCTTGTTCTTTTTAAAGAAAAAATAATTCAATTTTGTTAAGGAAGTTCAAAGACTGCAGCAAGAAACCGCTTTGCTTCCTCTTCAAAGAGGACAAGCAGAGAGAATGATGGTCGCGATAAATGCCCACTATTTAAGAGATCGCTGACTAGTCTCAAACCTTAATTAATAATAATTAAATCTTAATTAGCGAAACATATGGAATTTTAAACAAATGTATCTGGGTAAGCGGTGTTATAACAAAATCAGCAATATGGATATGCACAGACAATTCCTATCAGAAAAATAGCAAATCGGTGGAAGTTTTTGCCAGCGCCAAGATCAATGACATCCACTTCACCCATAGCTGGAGCGTTACAGCCAAATCTGTCCTGGGAAAAAGTTTCTGGATGATCTTGTTACGGATACAAGAGGAAAAAACCCGGTAGTAATAGAGAGAGATTTCAACGCGTTGGCCACAAAATCGGGCAGCAGAATGACGAATGCAAGGGAACAAGTTTTATTTTACACATTGGAAACACTGAACATAGTTCTATTGTAGTTAAGAAGTTTACAATAAATACTCTTCGTAAGGCGGGCGCACATCAAAAACTAATCAGCAACTTTTTAGCATGTTATAGAAAATTGTGTATCAGCGGAGATTATACATAAAGTGGCAATCAGACTATGATTTTCGAGCTCAAAGAGACACACTGAAACCACTAGAGGGCCTATCAATTTCTGCATGTGTTGCTTCCATGTCAAGAAGAAAGCCCAGCCTATTTGGCTCACGTTACTAAATTAGAATCCTTAAAAGGAACCATTAAAGGCAGCAAGGACTTTCAAAAAGCTGCTAAACGAAACCGATATAAACTTTTGAGGAACCGCTTACAGCATTATCATGACAAAGGTTAAAGAACATAGAGCACTTCAACTAACATGCCCGCAATCCTGGAAAATAATATTAAGACAATGTTTGTAGAGCAAATACCGAACGGATTTCGCGAAGCCATCGAAGTTGGAGATGAAGAGATTCCACTTGTTACAGAGATCAAATGCTGGCAAAAGATTCTCGATGGGAAAACTGGAATACAAACAGAGCTTTTGAAGTAGTAATTATATCGAGACCGGATATCTTTTCACAAAACGTAATTTACAGCTGTCGGGACATTCTCAGATCACTGAAAACTACATTAATTGCTTTTCCTTAAATAAGATAAACCTCCAGGAGTTTCCTCGTTCTATCGCCCTATTTGCCATAGGTCAAATTGTAAAAAAGTTTAACAGACTGGTGACAGTAGAGAAGAGGACAATACTCTGTCAGAATACCAGGTTGAGTTCTGAAAATCCTGCTCCACAGTAGACGCTATCAATACAGTGACTGAAGTAGCAAAGCCATGGCGATCGAAGTAGTACTGTGTAGTGGTCACATTAGATATAAAAAATGTTCTCAATTAGGGCAACAGAACGTTTATAATGAATGCTCTTGCTAGAATGGACATGTGTTCTATGTCAAACTACATCTTCAGAATTATATCTAGCTACTTCAGAAAGAGAAAACTAAATTATAACACCGACGGGGTATCAAATGCAACAACGTTACGGCAGGAGTATCACAAGGTTCAATTCTAGGCCTTTGTTATGGAATATTATGTATGACGGTGTCATCAGACTCCCAAAGCCCACAAACATGAAGATAATAGGCCTTGTAAGAAGGCTACTGTTCTGCGGTAACTTTTTATACGTTTTCATGAACAATTAAATATGACTCTCGATGACGTGGCTAATGATCTCTTTTTGTTTGCGTCTTAAGTAAATTCCAAACGTATACTACAGTTTTCTTATCTTCAGGAAACTAATATCTCCTGAGATGAATGGTTTCCTAACCTACAACAAGTCAATTTACACAAATAATGTCGTCTACCCATTTAATTTTGAATCTCATCCATGGACCGAAATAACCATTGAATCCAAACATTTTTTTCTCCGGAATTTTAAGAGTAGTCATACCCTCTAGAGTGTTAAGTTTTTAATTAAAAAAAAAAAAAAAAAGAAAAGGACACGGTCCAGTTTCTAAAATTACAATAGCTCCTAACCCACCTCCTAATTCTTTGCCCAAGCTTTTCAAATGTCTGTCACATTATTATCAAATGTAAGAGAATTGCGAACTAAGATTCCTGCTATAATATACACCTTGACTGACTCGAACTGCAACCAACTTCAGACTGCTATAATTTCCAAACCGTTCATTACTGTGTGCTCAAATTTTGACACATTACAGATAATTTTATTATTTACAAGCCTTTTAAACGATTTGCTCTCAGTTGTGTTGAAAAATCAATCACTATCAAACGTGATAGTGTGATTGCTTTATATTTGGCTGGAAAACCACAAGTAGATATCGTTAGAGCCCTCCAGCACCTCAACGTGAATAAATCATTTGTGTGTCGAACCATAGCTCGTTACCGTGCAATGGCAGAAATGGTGTGGAAAGTGAAGGCTCGAATTGAGCGAAATCCGCGTCGAAATGGAAATGGCTCGTGAGCTCAACATATCGTTGGAACGGATGCAACACATACTGAAAAATGAGCTTGGGCTCAAGCCAAAGAAGTTCCAAAAAGAACACGACCTTACACCGCAACAGAAAAAAGTTAGAGTCGAAGGAGTTGCTACGCTTGCACGAAAGTGGTGAGTTGCCGAATTTGATTTTTTCCAATGAGCCGTCATTTGCTATCGAGCAATATGTCAACAAACAAAATGACCGAGTTTACTTGCCAGAGAGGTCCTTCGAAAACTTACAACTTTGGACGGCCACAAGAAAACAGGCAGTACCGATGGTGATGGTTAAGGACGGCATAATCACCGATGGTCGCTCTCCGCTCGTATTTTTGGACCGTGGTGTAAAAATTAATGCTATCGTATACCGTGAAGAAACTGTCTTAGAGGCAGTATCGAAGCCTTGGGTAAACAATCATTTCGGTCGGAGACATTTCAACAAGACTCGGCATCGTCTCACAAATCGCGCGTCAACCAAGATTGGTTAAAAAACAATGTTCCGCATTTCATTTCTTCGACAATCCGTTGGATTTCTCTGTCTGGGGTATTTTCAAGACGAAGGTTGGCAGTAAAAAATACCAAAGTATGGACCACCTCAAACAAGTACTTCGCCGGGAATGGGCCAAAATACCGCAGACCACTTGCGTGCAGCGTGCGATTGTTTCTTCGGCCGTCTCAAGGCCATTATTCGCACCAAAAGTCGACATATTGAAAACTACTGATACAATTTGAAAATGGATGTATTTTTTAACATTTTTTGCTTTAGCACAATAAAATTTATCAAAAAATAAAAAAATTATAGCATTTTAAAAAGTTGCAGTTCGAGTCAGTCCCTCTGTATATCTTAACTGGAAGATTTTTCTCTATGACATTTTTGCCCTCGCAGAAGCCAATCTTATCTCTAATATTAAAAATAATGAATTATTTATCCAAGACTTCGACTTACTCTGTCACAATGGTCTAGGTAGAGAGGAGAATTTAAATGGCCACTCTCCTCTCGAGTCTACAAAAAATCGTCCACTGCATAGTTTTAATTTGTTTGCACTAAAACTCCTTTTTGCAAGCGCAACCTGTGTAACTTATTTTTACCCAAAAAGTATCCCCTATCTTTAGGTATAATAATGACCTGCGTTCACATCCAGTAAAATAAGCTCTGGTATACTTACTTAAAGTCGCGTTGCAGCGCCGATTTGCTCTACTACAAGTATGTCCAAATAAATTTCTCTAAACTTTGCCAAACTCTCTAAGACAACTATTTAAACTACACACTCATTTCCGACTCTAAACGATTCTTTCAGTTCATCAAAACTAAAAGTAAACCAGATTGCTATCCATCATCCTTGAATATTCTTGATAAGTCCTCGGGCGATCCCCAAATTATTGCAAATTTCTTCGCAATTTTTTTTAGCCAAGCGTTCACGGCATTACTATGTTCTATTTAGGTGCATGGTTTCTGACCCAATTAAAGCCTCATCTGGTGTCCTTCAATATAGCCAACTTGGTCCTTATTATTTATTCTGTCTATTATTGATGTTAATCGTATCATTCAAAATTCATACAATACATATCTGTCTATGCAATGATATGAAGATCTTTAGACATACATAATCTCCCTGAGGTTGTTTACCTCTGCAGGAAGATCTACACAGATTTTGTACTTGGTGTCAGAAGAATTTCCTTAAGTTTAACGTCAATTAGAGTTAGGGTAAAACTTAAAGCTGTATGTTCCCTCCTGCCTGTTGCCTTAGAGAATAAGTTGCGTGACTTAGGTGTCATCAGTGATAAGGAACTCAATTTCCGCTCTCATGTTGATAACATGATAAAAATAGCCAACTCTGCCCTTGGTTTCATCAAGTGCTGGTCTAAGGAGTTTTCCAATCGTTACGTTACCAAACCTCTTTTATCTCACTCTCTCTACATAACATTTGTTAGGCCTCTTCTTGAATATGAAACCCAAGGTTGGTCACCCTTCTACAGAACACACATCCTCCGGATAGAAGCTGTTCAACGAATGTTTTTACGTTATGTTTTTGGTGGACTTTCTCGGACGATAGTCAAAGCTTACACACTGATCGGCTGAAACTTTTTTGTTTTTTTTGTAATACCGCGCGCACACCAAGGAGATATGAATACCCTTTTACTGGCTTTTTTTCCGGGGCGCGGGCGGCTGGTGTAGTAGTTTGAAACTCAGGTGTATTAGGTTTCGATATTTTTCCCAGAGGTGGTTGTCAAACTGGACGGGACGAGCTAGTACATCCTCAATCAGTGGGTCTTAAGTACGTAGTAGTTGTTAGTTCGTTACATTTAACCCAGCCAGCAACCACTCCAATATCATGTCAGAGTTGACGCCGACGGGATTCTCATATAACTACATACAAATTCTATGAAAAGACTTTTTCACAGAATTGCCTCGCACGGGATTCGAACCCGCGACCCTCTGCTTGAGGAGTCTGTGCATATACCACTATACCACGGGCACCCCTATAATTTTACAATCCATTTCTATACGCTGAAACGTTGCGATATTTTCTTTATTCATTAGATCTTAGTTGCCAATATTAATAGTCCTTCTTTACTTCAACTTTTATCTTTTAACATCAACCTACGCAATCTTAGGTCTGTGATACTTTTCCGTGCCAATCTTCACAGAGCAATTTACGAACATGTTGAGCTAATGTCTAGAATGCTTTGTGAAGCCAACGATATTCTGCCTCTCTTCGACTACCACCTCAGCAAACTGTCCCTCAAGAACATTTTCCTTTCCACATATGCCTCACCATTTAGTTTTTATCTTTAGTTTTAAGAGAAATTGTTAGTTTTAAGCAAAATCTTGCATTAAGCTTTAATAAATCTGTCCGGAGTTGACCCGGGCCTCAAATCAAATTAGAAAATATCTATAGGCAGAGACAGCACACGTAGACAATAACGGCTTACCAGATCCGCGAAATAAGGAAGGTTTGCGGGGAGATTGGTGAAATTCAAGAATTCCGCAGTGACATGAGCAAACCTTGAGGGAGTTTTTTTTGATTTTTTTATTTTTGGCAACATTTAGAAGTGAAAAACGCGATTTTCGCTAAAAAAAATTAGGTGAATTTGTTATAATTTTTTTGATATGAATACCCTTTTACTGGATTTTTTCCAGGGCGCGGGTGGGTGGTGTAGTAGTTTGAAACTCAGGTGTATAAGGTTTCGATATTTTTCCCAGAGGTGTTTGTCAAACTTAACGGGACGAGCCAGTATACCAGTACACCCAGCGATTTTCCAACTTCTTGACCCCGTCCGAAAAGTAGTTTTCCGGAAGGTCTGCAAAAAATACTCATCCATGGCGTCGATTATTTCCTCGCGTGAGCTGAATTTTTTATTTATGAGCCATCTTTTGAGGTTTGGGAAGAGATTACAGCCCGAGGTAGCCAAATCGGGCGAATACGGTTTATATGACAGCAATTGGAGCCGTAAGCCATTGATTTTAGCCGTGGTTGCGATGCTCTTGTGCACCGATGCATTGTCTTGCAATAACAACATTTTTTTCGCTTCATGTGAGCCGTTTTGCAGCGATTTCGGCCTTCAATAGCTCCAATATTGCACACTAATACTCGCTGTTAATGGATTGCCATGACAATCCCAGAAAACCGACGCCATAACCTTTCCTACCCATCGAGCCTCCCTCGGCCCTTTCGGAGCACTCGTGTCGGCTTCAGTCCATTGCCGGGCACTCATTGTATTCTCTGGTGTGTAGTAGTGGATCCAAGTTTCATTAACAGTTACCAATCGACCCCAAAAAGCCGCCCGATTCCGCATCAGCAAGTCCAAACACTTTTGCGAAGAGCTCTCGCGTTCGTGTTTTTGGTCAGGAGTGAGTATGCGCAGCACCCAGCGGTAGGATAACTTTTTCATATGCAGAATATTGACCGAAATATGGCGTGTGCACTTAGTACTAATCTTTGTGGTATCTGCTAGCTCGCGCACCTCCCATTTCCAGACAGCCAACACCATTTCATGTACTTTTTTGACATTGTCCTCTGAAACCGCATCGGTGGGCCTGCGTGGTGGTGTTACGGCCACCACGAAACTCTCGAAACCAATATTTGACACTGACGGAGCATTAGCCCCATAACAATAATGCAAACTGCACCAAACAGTTATTTTTTGTGGATGAAGTGGTGATTCATGAAGCACATGTGGGTTTTCACCCGACCAATAACGCATATTTTGCTTATTGACAAACCCATTGAGCCAAAAATGAGCTTCGTCACTGAAGATGATTTTGCGATGAAATTTATCATCTTGGCGCATCTTCTCCAGAACCAAATCGGAGAATGTACGTCGCTTCAAATGGTCCATCGGTTTCAATTCTTGAGTCAGTTTGATCTTGTATGGATGTAAACCAGGATCCTTACGCAAAATACGCCATAATGTGATCTGAGCGATGCCCAATTCTTGGGAACTCCGTGAAATTGACTGATTTGGATCCTTTGCTGCGGACGTCTGAGCGACGGCAGCGATATTTTCGACACTTCGACCAACCAATTGTCTCACTGACACGGCAACATCACACAACGAATATGAAGACTCAAATTTTTGCACTAAACTTGTTATTGCCTGTCTACTAGGGCAAGAATTACGACCGAAAATTGGAGTTAACGCTCTTAAAGTTGCAGTCACCGACTCGAATATCTGTAGAAAATTTTTATAATTTGCAGACGTTGCTCGTTAGTGTACTTTACCATGGAAATTCAAAGTTGTCAAGTCCCTATTGGAAAACCCTATACATATAAATTCTATATAAAGACTTCTTTAGAGAATTGCCTCGCACGGGATATGAACCCGCGACCCTCTGCTTGAGGAGTCTATGCATATACCACCACATTTTTTCATAAAATGGAAAAAAAATGGTTAAAAAACTCTCTCTGATTATCTGTTGATTTATGTGTAGAAAAAGTGTGGACAATTTCAAAAGAATTGGTAAAGTAGATTTTGAGTTATAATGTTAACGATCTTCAAAAACGACGTTTGCGAGAAAATCGGTTTTATGTTTTTATACCCGAACATCCAAAATTAATCATCAAAAAGGGTATAATTTTTTATACTTACATAGAATCATCAATGCCAGCTCCGTAAAGTGAAATGTCATTCACGATGTTGCTCTGGAATACGTTGGATTCTACCCTCCTTACTTGCATCTTGTTCATCTGCTCTGGTTATGCGTAGTTCGCCCGTCATTGTTAAGCACTTTGTCCTGTAGAGATGTCCATTTCATTCACTGCATGATTGAACTACCTTGGCCCTTCGTTCAAGGTTCTGTCACTAGACGGAACATACCGAAGGTCTTTGCATTTTTCACATGACACTTTGATTTTGAAGGTTAAACCTTCCGTTTTGCATGTGCGAAAACACAATTTCCCATCACAGTTAACGCACTTTACAATGTAGATATATGTAGTTGAAAATACTGAAAGGAAGTCTTTAATTCTGTATTGTTTCTCTAAATCTTGCTTTACTATTTCTATAGTACTCAGTTTTTTTTTTCTCGATCGACCCAAAATATCACCACTTTTTTGCTAATTTTGTCTTGTACCTTGTACCTGCCAGGTAGGTATAAAAATCGAGCATGAGGCCTGGTCGCTTGAAACACTGTAGTCTTCTTTAGTTTTGATTGCATTTACTTGAAATTTTGACACAATGTTTTCGACATGTTGTACATTCAGAAAAAAAAGTATTAAAAAGTTCTCAAAAGAATAATGAATAAAAATTAAGTCTTTTATAAAGTATATAAAAAATGTAAATTAGCCGCCTCAGAAACATACAGGAAGAGTTTTTTAACTTGAGACATCCAAATTACTCGAAAAATACGCGATATCGCGAAAAATGTTTCAGGCAAAAGTCACAAGGTTCTGAAGGGTACATAAGATGGTGACCACGAGTTTGACCTGGAGCCCTATTTTCAAGTTCAAACAAAGGTCACCTTGATTTTTCAAATGATAATTCCTGATTTTTATTGCTCAGTCGTATTGCTCGTATGATTGTCATTTGTTTTTACATACTGCGTTTAGCATAACCCAGAAACAACGACGTGGACGTAGCAGTATTGTGTTTCCTTCGAGATGATTAATTAGAGTGGGTCCCCTTGCCTCCCACTGTTGAATCATTGAATTTTTCCCATTTCGACGTTTATTTCCCGAGACTATTTCAACAAATGCTCAAAAATGTGACCATTCACTTCAATACACTTGTGTATCCGTGCTCTAAATGAACCAACAGAACTGAGAAGTATTTCAGTTATTCGTCTTTTCATGCCCTCACGTGTTGTTAGCTTTTTTCTGTAAACCTCACTTTTTAAGTAGCCGCACAAGATGAAATCAAGTGAAGTAAGATGAGGTGATCTAAAAGGCCATTGCCTCGGACCCCCTCGGCCGATCCATCGTTGATGGTAAACATTGTTTAATACGCCCCGGGCTACTTGGGAATAATGGGCTGGGCAACCATCATGTTGAAACCACATTGTTTGTCGCAACTCCAATGGCAGTTCTTCTGGTAATACTGGAAGATGGTCCCACAAGAAGTTTGCATACTTTTCGCCATTCAAGTTGCCTTCAATAAAATATGGACCTATTAATTTATCCCCAATAATTCCCGTTTAAACATTAACATTCCAAGGGTGCTGGCATTCAACTTGTCGCAACCAAAAAGGGTTTTCGGTAGCCCAGTAATGCATATTATGTCGATTGACCATACCGTGATTGGTGAAAATCGGCTCATTAGAAAATAACACCTTGGGGAAGAAAAGGGGGTGTCGTTCAATTTGCTGAAGTGCACATTGACAAAAGGAAACCCGGTTGCGAAAATCCTCACTAGAAGGTTCTTGATCAATTGAAACATGATAAGGATGGTATTTATGCCGATGTAATATCTTACAGACAGTCGTTTGAGAAATTCCTGATTCACGACTTATTTGGCGAGTGCTAATGTGAGGATCGTGTGCAACGGCAGCTAACACTGCTATTTCATTGTCCTCATCAGCCACCCTACCTGACCGATTCCTTTTCTTTGGTTGCACACTTTCTTCACCAGTGAATTGTTGGATGATCGGATAAAAGGAAGCGCGCGATCGTATCTGGTCTGTGAAACGTTGGGCGTAAAGAGCAACAGCACCATCGATGTTCCTTCCACTTTCTCCATAAATCAATATAATTTCAATTTTCTCTTGAATTAAAATAGCCTGCAATACTAATCTGGAAAACCTTACTAGTAATAATCAGCTCCTGAAAACAAATATTGAACTTCTAAATGAAGTACAGTTCCGTTCAAGTAGCAAAAAAAGGGCAGAGTGCACGTCATAATATTCACTCTCAGATAAGTTTAGGATAATTTGTCTCTATCTGAAATTTCTTTGAAATTTCACTCGAGGCAATAATGACTTCCTCAAAACAAATCTCGACCCTCTAACACTCTAACAGCGTTGGAAACCGATTAATGATTTAAGCGTGCCAGTGCAGTGGTATCTAGCACTGAATGAATAAGACCTTTGAGACAAAGTCCTGTGCTCCATTGAGGAATACGACTGAGCAATGAAAATCAGGAATTATCATTTGAAACATCAAAAGTGACCTTCGTTTGACCTTGAAAATGGGTCTCAAGGTCAAACTCGTGGTCACCATCTTATGTCCCCTTCAGAACCTTGTGACTTTTGTTTTAAAATTTTTTCACGATATCGCGTATTTTTTCGAGCAGTTTGGATGTCTCAAGTTAAAAAACTCACCCGGTATAGTCCATTAATCGGTCACCTTCTTCTTAGTCGAACTAGTTTAGATGAACACTGACTCTAAAAATGATTTGCTCATCTATCTATGTGACGGAAAAAAAGGATGTATATACAATAGAACAAAAATTATTAGAACTACGAAAATGAAGCTTTTATTTATTTACTATACATCAAGGCACAAAACAAAAAAAAAAAAAAGTACAAAAAACATCAGTGATGTCACATGATTTAATAAAATAAATTCAGAAAGTAGGTATTTATAAACTTCGCATTTAGTTGTCTAAAAAGTACATATTCGCTCAATCAATTACCACTGTTATTTCTCTCTATGTAACGGAACTTCTAATAGACAATAGAACAAAATAACTAGACAATAGTGGATAGGAAAAAGTCATATAAAAATTAAAAAATTTAAAGTTAAATGTTTTTTTTTTTTTTAAAAAAAAACTTTATTTGGGCAGCGTGTCTGCTTTACAAAAAGTTTACTTAAAAATTGAGTACATGTTTCTAAAACTAAGAGCTTAAATACCTAAATTATGCTGACCAGCCAACTACCTGTCGTGGGAACGGATGTGACGTTGTCGTATTGTAGTTTGGTGAATAAAGTGTTGCTTGTTGTCGGTGAAACGTAGGTATCTTGTATCGAACGTTGTGAACTTGTGCGAAATTCTGTCGTTGTCCTGTAATGTTGTTTATGCTAACGAATCGAATGTTCACACTTGTGTGAACTTATGCTGTGTTAACTGCTCCTGTCTTAAGTTTCAACGTCCTCGTTGGACATTCAAAAATATGGAATTTGGTAGAAGCTCATATTTTTGGGTGATTCGAGATATTTGATCTCTTTGATCTCTGCTCTTGAACTTGGTATGTGAAATAAAATGGGTAATGCGGGTGATCTTGGCTTAAAGCATCCGTTTTTAAGTGCGAAGATGGCGACAACTATTGTTGTGATTGTCGTAATGCTTAAGTTCGCCATTAGGCCTAGCTGATTTTTTGTCTTAAGGAGTTGTATTTCCTACGTATTATTAGCATGAAAGTCCTTCATTGTTTCTAAGGGGACGAATTCTTCTGGGAAGTAACGGGCTGTAATATGGCTGGTAAATGTTTGTATCCGGGGACTTCTTTTGAAGTAAAGTTTTTACCATCTATCATGATGATTTTGTTGTTTTGGATGACAAATGATGGAACCACTGTATTGATTTAGCAGGAGAGTTCCTAGTTCTATTACGTCTATCGTTGGTACATGCTGGTTACTGGTTTTGAGGCAGCTGGCTTCTTAAAAGACTAGGTATGCAAAATGTTTCAATTATATCTATTACATTGTTACTATTACATAACTTTAAACTACTGCAATCTATACAACTTTCTCTTAAACCATAAATTATATTATTAAAATTTAAAACTTTTTCATATGGAATTTTATGAATACACTTCTGTAATTTTATAGGTTTAATCAATAAAACTTGAAATTGTTTTTCGTCGGTGGTCGGAAAACCTGTAATATAGATAGTTGACGATTTACTAGATGCAATTTTTATGGCAGCAAATGCAATGCTCCTTCAATGTTTATTTATGGAATTTTATTGTTTTCAAACGCTTCTTTTATAATGTTGAGATCCCTATCATCTAAAATAAATGAATTTATTAGGCCAGTTTTATCCTAGTGTACAGCATATTCTGTGTTAATTATTTCTTTTTTTATTATTTCTAACTGGAATTTCAAATTTATTGCTACTTGGTTTCTTAACATATCGCTATTTTGTTCAAATCTTAAAATTTGGTTGATTAAAATACATTATTGAGTTTATTTATCCTTTCTAGTACTACTTTGTTTAAAATTACTTGTTTATTATTATTCTGAAGAGCATTGTTAATTTTTTCGGTTAGGATAATTAAATTATCCCACGTTTATGCCTATAAAATCTTAGGATATTTTGGTTTTAGGTTTAGGTCTGAGTCTATCCAAGTGGGTTAGGATTTGGGAAAGTTCGTGGATAAGGAAGGGATAAATTGAGTCTCTGTTGGTCACTTGTGAGTCTATAGTTGACTTAATCTCATTAGCTTTTCCCTGATATTCATCTAATGCGAATATGTGTATTAATCGGAATATCCCTGTCTGTATTCTTGCGTTTCCCATGTGTCATGCTATTGCCTGCGAGGTTGAGAAATCCAAAATTTGAATGCTGCCGAGACATGGAGTCAGGAGAAATCTGTAAGGATAAATGCTTATTTTTAATGTTGTTGTTTTGTCCCCGTTAACTGTTCCCTTCTTGAACCTGGGAAATAGTTTGGTTACTAAACCTTTGTTAATTTTGACGTAGATAGTCTCGCCAGGCTTGTAGATATTAATAGTCTGTTTACCCATGCTGTGAAAGGATAGGTCCTGAGCTTGTTAAGCTTTTAATCGTTCAACGTTTTCTTGTCTTGCTTTTTCGTAAGTTTCAGGGTTAATGCTTACGGTACAGTCAAAGAACACTTCTATTGGTCATTTCTTTGTCGTTTATTGGATTGAATAATTGTACTCGTGTACCGAACGATCGAGTAACTCCTCAAAAGATCTGTGTATGTTATCAGGTTTGAGCAATGCATGATTTCGGATAGCGTTGAGTGGAATCGTTCCACTTGCCCATTGACTGAACTCATATAAGGGGGAGTCGTGTAGACCTCTAATCCTAACTGATTTTGGACCAGGAATCGGAAGGATGCTGAGTTGAAAGATTTTTCGTTTTCAAAAACAACGATTTTAGGGATGCCAAAGGCGAAAAGGATTTGCCGTAAAGGTTTTCTCACATCCTCTATGGCTTTATACTTCAGAATTCGGGTCTGGGCATATTTTCAGAATCTATCCACAGCAGTGAGGACTAAATTTTTCTCAGTAGAGTAGATATCTTTGTGGATAGTGTGACCACATCCACCACCACATGTGATGTTTTCATCTGAAACAGCCATCTTCGGTGCTTGTATGACCACTTTTAAATTTTTCAATCCACTTGCGAATGGTTCGTTCGGATGGTTCAGAGTCCGGGTAACACTTATTATCTTTCTTTGCATCGGCTGCATTTTTTCCCATCAAAAAGCAATGATAAATCAACATACGAAATTGCTTTGAATCCATTTTTTTCACAATAACAAAAGTTGCTTCACTCACAACGCTATATCTCGAGAACTAATCGTCCGCAAGTTGTCAAATTTATACACGTAACTTTTAAAGGTTGGTACTAACTGATTTACGGATTTAATTCAAGTGGTGCCCTCTCTTACAAACAGACTTTTCAGCCCATGTATTAACACAAGTTATTAAACAACTGCCTCATTTCCTTTTATTATACAAACTAATTTATTTTGAGTTCCTTTAGTGTAAAATAACTTTTTATTTTTTCAACTTTACCGTTTCACTTTAGAACTAAACTAACAATTTCTATAAGCTTAAATGTAACTTCGTGTCTATGTATCCAAATGCTTAATCAGCAAAATCATATTCGTTGATTCATGTGAGATCTGCGGAACGGCAGGAACGGAGCGGACTTTTCAGCCCATGTGTTAAATATATAATATAAGCTTTATTTTTGTAGCCCTAATAGCTACATCCTTTTTTTCCGTCACATAGGTAGATGAGCTTATAGTTTTTGGAGCCGCTGTACGTCTCTTAAAAACACTCCCTAAGACTTTACTGCCTTCTGGAAAAAGATAGATCGTAGAGACGCTAGAAACAGATTTGTTTTTTGTTACCAAAGAAGTCTGTAAGCATCCATGTATTTTGGTGGGATCCATTCAGATAAAGTTGGTTTGAGGGTATATGTCTTGTTGATTTTAGTTTTAATACCCATACTCACACTAACACTCAATTTTGAATTTATTTTGTGAACGCACTCTTTCACTATTCATCAAACTGTCACTGTCAATTTATTAAGTAAACTCAACAATTTCGTCATGGTGAAGTACACTAACGAGCAATGTTTGCAAATTATAAAAATTTTCTAGATATTCGGAGTCGGTGACTGCAACTTTAAGAGCGTTAACTCCAATTTTTGGTCGTAGTTCTCGTCCTAGTAGACAGGCAATAACAAGTTGTGTGATGTTGCCGTGTCAGTGAGGCAACGGGTTGGTCGAAGTGTCGAAAATATCGCTGCCGTTCAGACGTCCGTAGCAAACGATCCAAATCAGTCAATTTCACGGCGTTCTCAAGAGTTGGGCATCGCTCATTATGGCGTATTTTGCGTAAGGATCTTGGTTTACACTCATACAAAATCAAGCTGACTCAAGAATTGAAGCCGATGGACCATTTGAAGCGATGTACGTTCTCCGATTGTGTTCTGGAAAAGATGCGCAAAAATGATGAATTTAATCGCAAAATCATCTTCAGTGACGAAGCTCATTTTTGGCTCAATGGGTTCGTCAATAAGCAAAATATGCGTTATTGGTCGGGTGAAAACCCACATGTGCTTCATGAGTCACCACTTCATCTACAAAAAATGATTGTTTGGTTCGGTTTGCATGCCGGCGACGTTATTGGGCCATATTTTTTTGTCGACGATAACGATCGGCACGTTACTGTGAATGGTCAGCGTTATCGCGCCATGATCACCGATTATTTTCGACCCGAATTGGAAGATATGGACTTGGACGACATGTGGTTTCAACAGGATGGTGCCACAAGCCACACACCACATGCTACAATCGATTTATTGAAGAGTAAGTATGGTAAACGTGTTATCTTAAGACATGGGCCAGTCGATTGGTCCCCTCGTTCGTGCGATTTAACGCCGCTTGGCTATTTTCTGTTGCGCTACGTTATGTCATTGGTTTATGCCAACACGCGGAGTACGTTGGAAGAGCTCAGAGCCAACATTGAACGCGAAATGGCGGCCGTTTCGGCCGAAATGTGTGGCCGAGTCGTTGAAAATTGAGTCCAATGAGTCGACCAATGCAAACGTGCCCGCGGTGGCCATATGAACGAAGTCGAGTTCCATTCATAAATGTTTTGATTGTACTTCAAGCCAATAATAAAGTTTTTGAAATATCTCAAATGGTTTGCCTTTTATTTAAAAAAAAAGTTGTCAAGTCGTTATTGTATGTATGTATGTATATGTATAACATTATAATACTAGTTAATCGGCTTTATTAGGTAGCCCTTTATATGGTATTGGTCATATAAAAAGTCTCCGCGGTTTTTTTGTCACTAGATGGTGTTGGTGTCCATTTATCTGGAAACACTAATCTGATTGTGTCAAACAAACACGTGTTTGGAGGGTGACATGTCAGGCTACAGTTTTTGTGAAGACAGCTGTGTTATTCGTTGCTCGTGATAAAAGTAATACTGATTTGAATATGAGTGAAATATCTGAAGAAATATGCTATGTGATGGTTTTTTACTAGCCATGTTGCAACCGAACTATGGTACTACTTTTGATATATTTTACGAGCACCTTGAATTGCATTTTCTTTCTTTTGTTCGTGTTCTGTATCATGTCATTGCTAAAAACTTCTACTGCTACGGTTCCTTCAAACAATTTATTATTCATTGTTTATCAGCAATCTCATCCTTATTTAACTTTAGTTTAAATATTGTTATTTGTACATGTTAAAAAGAAGTCAAACATTCTGCCAACATCATAAGACTTTCTATAGGTACATTAAACATAGATATACAGAGGCGGACAAAATTACTCACACATCATACAGTTTTTGAATTCAACTTCAATATTTATGAAACAAAAGTGCTAACTTCGAGTACATTTACAAAAAAAAAAAAACATTAACTGATTAAATACCTCATTAAATAAAACAATTATTATTCACAGAAAATAAAAATAAAGATATATAGTTCTTTTCAAATACCTAAGGTCACAAAATTATTCAAACAGCCGTCAAAATGTTTACGTAATAAGCTATTAAAACCTTTTTTATATTTTGTGGCCCAACCATTCCTTTTGAAAACCTCATTCAACCTTTTTGACATTGAATGGTTAGTTTCTGAGTGGTTTCAGATCCAACATTTGGCCATTTTTGTAGTAAAAGCTGCTTTAGTTGATCCTTCCCCGAAATTGTATGTTTTTGCAACCGTTTACCAAGTACATCCCACAGATGTTCTATCGGATTCATATCTGGTGATTGAGGGGGAGTCAGAAGAATATGGAGGAGCTAGTATGCGAAGTATACCTCCTGTTGAAAGTAGAAATTGTTCCCAAGATTTAGTTTATGCACACTTTGGTGAAGGTTCTCTTTCAAAATATTGAGATAATCGTACTTACTCATTGTTCCATCAATAAATACCAAGTTACCCACACCACTTGCTGCCATGCAGACTCATAACATAACCTCCCACCACCATGTTTGACCGAGCTCAATTCTCCCGTCTGATTGGAATATATTAAACTTATTTTCATCTGAGAAAACCACACTGTTCCAGAAATCTATGGGCATGCCTTTGTAAGATTTCGCAAATGCTAACCTCTTCTTTTTATTTGCTTTAACTATTAAAGGTTTTTTCCTAGCCACTCTGGACTTGTAACCAGCACGATGCAGCGTCCTACGCACGGTTTTCGCAAGGATTTCTTTACCTATTTCTTCTCCTATTTCCGCAGCTATCTCAGATGATATAATTTTTGGATTTTTATTTTTTTTTTACTTTTCTTACTAATAAGCTTTCTTCTATTGCAGTCCGTTTTCGTGGGGGTCCACTATGAAATCGGCTTGTAAGATTCAATGATTCCACAAAACGATTTATGATGCTGCAGATCGTGTATGGGCTTCTTTTAACGATCTTTCCAAAATCAATTTTCGCTCAGCTTCTGTTGTTTCCTTTTCTTTTCGACCCATTGCGAGTGCTTATTGACGCGTGTCTGTGTTCCACTTATAGAAACCAACGAAACATTGAATTTATAACGGTATCCTGCCAATCAACACCAAACCCATGACATTTGGTGTCGCCATAAAAACAAAAAAATCTAATATACGCATTAAAAGATGCAACTGTGTGAATAATTTTGTCCATGCTATATAGAAGAGTTATTCACATACATACATACTTTTCAATTTGTCTTGACTTATTTAAAAAAAGTAAAAAAAAAAATTTATTTCTAATGAATAAACAAAATTACAAAAAGCAAATAAAAAATAATACATGATTTAGTTTTACTTTATTGGCGATTTTAGTATGGCATATGCTGATGTGTGAATAATTATGTCCGTCCCTGTACATAAAATTTTCTTTCTGTTTTTGTTTAGATCATTTTCTGAATATTGCATTGTAATCAATCAGTCTTTCCTAGCAACTTATCATATGAAGTCGTGTCAGTTTGATTTAGTAATAAAAATTTTCAGTTGAATTATTAGTATTTTATTCAAGGTGGATTTTCAACATTTAGTGCCAAAGCCCAGGAAGGTAAACGGTGGTCGTAATAGAAGTGATTACTCGTGGTGCCTTGCTTAGTAAATTTATAAAGGTTGCGACAGGGCAGTGTAACAGTTTGTGACACAAGTTTACAACGATATGACGTTATTGAAGAGGAGCTGGTGACTCCTATTGATCGCCTGACCGCTGTTCATGCAAGTGTTAAACCGGATGATCAGTAAATCTTCATCAAGGAGCTTATAAAGTCCAGTGACTAGGAAAAAGAATCCGAGAATATAGCCGAATTTGATGATACAGCAATAGCGATGATCGCTAGCTTAAAATTTCGTTTGCAGAAATTGCGTAGGAAGCAAAAATCGCCAAACGTTAGTTCACTTGACACCGAATCTTCTTAAAACTACACGAAGCTCCTAAAACTGCAACTTAAAACATCTGATGGAAAAATTCGAGATTGGGTTCCATTCTGGGATCGGTTGGACGTCGCAGTCAATCAAAACGATAAATTGTCTCCGGTAGAAAAATTTCAATATCTGTAAGGAGCATTGCGGGCTGCAACAAAAAAGGCTTGTTGTTGTTGTTGTAGTAAGAGCAGTACGGCTATACGGAGAAATTAGTAGACGGCCACACGCCGAAATTAATTACATTCCGCCTTATAACTGCAAAAACGGATGTTGTCAGCTTACGGAACTAATATAACACCATTGCAATTTCTATTCGATCCCTAACTGCATTGCACATACCATCCCAATAATATGCCATAATGCTCAAATTAATACTGCTACGTTACTTGTCCATCGAAATTCGCGTGTAATACCATAGGGCAGCGGAAGGGGACGATAAAACGTCGGCACAGGGATCTCTGTATGTTATGAACGATCAACATGTTAAAAGTATCATGCGGTTCTTAAAAAGAGAGTGGGAAGCCTTGGAGAGGAGCAAAGTCGCACCCATACACACCAACACTAAAGTAACGATCATTTATCGCCAACGAAAGCTGCGAGCCTTGTAGTAGTGAATTTAGCAGAATGAATTGCGACGCCAGTATAACCATACAGCAGAAACGAAAAACTAACCGGTGCTTTCGCTGTACGGAAATAGGTCATTTTTCTAGTAAGCTTCTGCAGCTTACGATTCCTTAAATGTGAAAAGTGTGGTGGCAAACATTTATTATCTTGTGTGAAGCAGCACATGCAAAGATAAATTCAACTGCTAATATTATAGTGCCTGCAGAAATTTGTGCGGCTTAGTGCGACAAATAAAGCAAAGGATTCAATATGTACGTGCACAGTTTATTTACAAACGTATTTTTAAAAACAGTTCGTTGCGTTGTTATTGGCGCAAATAACCACAACATAGTTTGATTCGCGTCATCATAGATGGTAGCGGTCAACAAAGTTATGTGCTGGAAAGTGTTGTGAAAAAACCAAATGTCTTTCCTGGTAGCGCAAGGGTGCGCATATAGTAATTTCCTTTGGTTCAAGGAAAAAATCACCAATGCAGACATATGGAAAAGTAACAACAAAATTAAAAAGCCAATATGATAAACAATGTGCTTTGTTACAAGCGATAGTAATATATTAATCACAGAAATTTGTGTGAACGTTCCTGATCCATTGTGCGCCACGTTTAAAGATCTTAAGCTCGCGGATACATTGTACGTTGAGAATGGAAGATGAAGTGAGCATGCTGATAGGGTCAGATTTTTACTGGGCTATTGTCACCGGGAAACAGCGACGCATATTCCCCCGTCTCAGAGGCATAGAGACAGTTTTCGAATGGGCGCTTCAAGTCTTATATTAAACCGCTAATGCTATTAGCAGTGCAGATAATACAGCAATTGTTGGAAAAACGTGTTTAGCACGATTTGTGTGGTTGCGTCGGATCTGCCTACATTGTGTTCTCTAAAGTCTATTGGCAGACGCTGGAAAACAAAACGTTACAGATAAGCTAACGACCCAATGCTTAATAAAAAAAAGAAAATCTTTACGAAGCCACCTTATCATGGAAAGATCCTGATGCGAAATTTGACAGTAACAGGAAGCAGGCGGTAAGTCAACTTAATTTGCTCATTCGTTGTTTATCTATAAATGAATGATTTTTTAATCACTTTTACATGTATTATCTGCAAAGCCAAGTGACTTGTCTGCAGAGGACTGATTTTTTTTATGAGTAAATAAGTTTAATAGAAACAAGAATTTAACATTATTTCACTTTGAAACTTAACAATAATTCATTGAAGAGATTGCTTTAAAAACATTTTTTTCGGAAGGTTATTTAAATTCGTTGGAACGTCATTGAATGTTGTCGGAACAGCTATTGCATATTCTCTTCGAACATATTCGTTCCAATATCTAGGGACTTGTTATTTATTTTACTGTCGTCGCGCATGTTTATTGCTTGTTGTATTATCATCTTATAGGTACTGTCATTTTGGAAGGTTAACAGTATCTACATTTTGTACAGTTGCTCTATTGTTAGAAACTGCCCGTTAACATAATCGTTTATTCGACTTGATTTGAGTATTACGAGTATTTTCTGGATGTTTGTGTAGAAGAGAGTTTAACCTTTGAGCTGCGGCGTTCTTTCCCATGCTAGAATGCCATTCCTTAAGTGAGACTCCACAAGACCAAAGCATTGTTGTAGGACATCTGGCAGATGGAAAAGAGCAAATGCAGACTTTCTGAGTTTTTTAATAAATTTAAATAAGTTGTAATCGACGATAACTCCCAGGTATTTGTACTTAGAGATGTTATCCAGGATAGTTGAATAGTTGTCATCATCTCGAGGAAGATATTGGCTATTAACTTTTTGCAGACAGTCATAGTTATGCATTTTAATTGTTAGTTTATATTTTAAGATATGAGGTGGGCGTTACTTTGGTTTTGTTGACGTTTGTCATGATACAATGTTGTGATAACATCGAACTCCTTCTGCAAGATTTTTTCAGCTGCTTCTACGTTTTTGTGTTTAACGATAGTCGCCGTATTATCAGCATATGCGTGGACTGTACTATTGCTTAGAACTGTTTGTTCATATACGTGATGAAAATTTGCGGTGCTAATTTTCTTCCCTGTGGAACTCCAAATGATGCGACTTCTTCTTCGCTTAGATGCGGTTCTATTTTATCTATATATTTACGATTTGTCAGATAACACTCAAACTATGCCAGAAGTTGTCCTCTAAGACCAATCTTTTCCATTTGTCTCAATATGTTTTTAGCTAGAATACCATATTTTTCTAAATATACAGTAAGCCTTTTGGCGACAGCCTCTTCGAGTATCTTATCTATTAACAATAGTACTGATATTTGGCGGGAATTTACAATAATATTTTTTGTTCCTCCCTTATGTATAGGTTGTAATGGATATCTTCAACCTTACTGGAATCTTTGAACTTGCTAAGTTTATGATCTTTGCTAAAACTGGAGCCAGAACTTTAGCGTTATCCTGTGGGTCGTATTTCATCTTCCCCTGCTGACTTATTGACATTTAGTGATTGGAGAATATTTTGCACTTTCCCAAGAACATTGATCGCGTTACTCTGTTTGATGGACCTGAATAAAATTTATGATCGCATATGTACATCGAGTTTTAAATATCAAGAGAGAATTGATGTGCAACCTGATTTGCCAGATGACCAGGTTGCGATATAGCAAAGTTTTTAACCAGAATATTATCCAAGTTTGTGGACATGTTTTCTGGTATTTTGTTGACAATCTTCCGTATTTCCTTTGGATTTTTTTTGTTTTTGAGAACTGCGGTTTGTAGAAATAATTGTTTGTCCAATTTATTTTTTTTTTTGCCTGTACAGAAGATATAGGGTTTTCTAACAACGACTTGACAACTTTTTTTTTTAATAAAAGGCAAACAAAGTCTGAGCGATGACCAATTCTTGAGAACGCCGTGGAATTGACTGATTTGGATCATTTGCTACGGACGTCTGAACGGCAGCGATATTTTCGACACTTCAACCAACCCGTTATCTCACTGACACGGCAACATCACATAACGAATATGTAGACTCACATTTTTGCACTAAACTTGTTATTGATTGTCCACTAGGGCGAGAATTACGACCGAAAATTGGAGTTAACGCTCTTAAGGTTCAAGTCACCGACTCCGAATATCTGTAGAAAATTTTTATAATTTGCAGACGTTGCTCGTTAGTGTACTTTACCTTTATGAAAATGTGAATAAATCGACAGTGACAGTTTGATGATAAGTGAAAGAGTGCGTTCACAAATTAAATTCAAAATTGTCAGGTCCCTATTGAAAAACCCTATAAAAGCAATAGAAGAAATCAGAACTATGAAAAAGAATACAAAATATTTCGAAATCACCTAAGCAAAAAAAAAAATAAATTGGACAAACAATTATTTCTACAAACCGCAGTTCTCAAAAACAAAAAAAATCCAAAGGAAATACGGAAGATTGTCAACAAAATACCAGAAAACATGTCCACAAACTTGGATAATATTCTGGTTAAAAACTTTGCTATATCGCAACCTGGTCATCTGGCAAATCAGGTTGCACATCAATTCTCTCTTGATATTTAAAACTCGATGTACATATGCGATCATAAATTTTATTCAGGTCCATCAAACAGAGTAACGCGATCAATGTTCTTGGGAAAGTGCAAAATATTCTCCAATCACTAAATGTCAATAAGTCAGCAGGGGAAGATGAAATACGACCCACAGGATAACGCTAAAGTTCTGGCTCCAGTTTTAGCAAAGATCATAAACTTAGCAAGTTCAAAGATTCCAGTAAGGTTGAAGATATCCATTACAACCTATACATAAGGGAGGAACAAAAAATATTATTGTAAATTCCCGCCAAATATCAGTACTATTGTTAATAGATAAGATACTCGAAGAGGCTGTCGCCAAAAGGCTTACTGTATATTTAGAAAAATATGGTATTCTAGCTAAAAACATATTGAGACAAATGGAAAAGATTGGTCTTAGAGGACAACTTCTGGCATAGTTTGAGTGTTATCTGACAAATCGTAAATATATAGATAAAATAGAACCGCATCTAAGCGAAGAAGAAGTCGCATCATTTGGAGTTCCACAGGGAAGAAAATTAGCACCGCAAATTTTCATCACGTATATGAACAAACAGTTCTAAGCAATAGTACAGTCCACGCATATGCTGATAATACGGCGACTATCGTTAAACACAAAAACGTAGAAGCAGCTGAAAAAATCTTGCAGAAGGAGTTCGATGTTATCACAACATTGTATCATGACAAACGTCAACAAAACCAAAGTAACGCCCACCTCATATCTTAAAATATAAACTAACAATTAAAATGCATAACTATGACTGTCTGCAAAAAGTTAATAGCCAATATCTTCCTCGAGATGATGACAACTATTCAACTATCCTGGATAACATCTCTAAGTACAAATACCTGGGAGTTATCGTCGATTACAACTTATTTAAATTTATTAAAAAACTCAGAAAGTCTGCATTTGCTCTTTTCCATCTGCCAGATGTCCTACAACAATGCTTTGGTCTTGTGGAGTCTCACTTAAGGAATGGCATTCTAGCATGGGAAAGAACGCCGCAGCTCAAAGGTTAAACTCTCTTCTACACAAACATCCAGAAAATACTCGTAATACTCAAATCAAGTCGAATAAACGATTATGTTAACGGGCAGTTTCTAACAATAGAGCAACTGTACAAAATGTAGATACTGTTAACCTTCCAAAATGACAGTACCTATAAGATGATAATACAACAAGCAATAAACATGCGCGACGACAGTAAAATAAATAACAAGTCCCTAGATATTGGAACGAATATGTTCGAAGAGAATATGCAATAGCTGTTCCGACAACATTCAATGACGTTCCAACGAATTTAAATAACCTTCCGAAAAAAATGTTTTTAAAGCAATCTCTTCAATGAATTATTGTTAAGTTTCAAAGTGAAATAATGTTAAATTCTTGTTTCTATTAAACTTATTTACTCATAAAAAAAATCAGTCCTCTGCAGACAAGTCACTTGGCTTTGCAGATAATACATGTAAAAGTGATTAAAAAATCATTCATTTATAGATAAACAACGAATGAGCAAATTAAGTTGACTTACCGCCTGCTTCCTGTTACTGTCAAATTTCGCATCAGGATCTTTCCATGATAAGGTGGCTTCGTAAAGATTTCCTTTTTTTTATTAAGCATTGGGTCGTTAGCTTATCTGTAACGTTTTGTTTTCCAGCGTCTGCCAATAGACTTTAGAGAACACAATGTAGGCAGATCCGACGCAACCACACAAATCGTGCTAAACACGTTTTTCCAACAATTGCTGTATTATCTGCACTGCTAATAGCATTAGCGGTTTAATATAAGACTTGAAGCGCCCATTCGAAAACTGTCTCTATGCCTCTGAGACGGGGGAATATGCGTCGCTGTTTCCCGGTGACAATAGCCCAGTAAAAATCTGACCCTATCAGCATGCTCACTTCATCTTCCATTCTCAACGTACAATGTATCCGCGAGCTTAAGATCTTTAAACGTGGCGCACAATGGATCAGGAACGTTCACACAAATTTCTGTGATTAATATATTACTATCGCTTGTAACAAAGCACATTGTTTATCATATTGGCTTTTTAATTTTGTTGTTACTTTTCCATATGTCTGCATTGGTGATTTTTTCCTTGAACCAAAGGAAATTACTATATGCGCACCCTTGCGCTACCAGGAAAGACATTTGGTTTTTTCACAACACTTTCCAGCACATAACTTTGTTGACCGCTACCATCTATGATGACGCGAATCAAACTATGTTGTGGTTATTTGCGCCAATAACAACGCAACGAACTGTTTTTAAAAATACGTTTGTAAATAAACTGTGCACGTACATATTGAATCCTTTGCTTTATTTGTCGCACTAAGCCGCACAAATTTCTGCAGGCACTATAATATTAGCAGTTGAATTTATCTTTGCATGTGCTGCTTCACACAAGATAATAAATGTTTGCCACCACACTTTTCACATTTAAGGAATCGTAAGCTGCAGAAGCTTACTAGAAAAATGACCTATTTCCGTACAGCGAAAGCACCGGTTAGTTTTTCGTTTCTGCTGTATGGTTATACTGGCGTCGCAATTCATTCTGCTAAATTCACTACTACAAGGCTCGCAGCTTTCGTTGGCGATAAATGATCGTTACTTTAGTGTTGGTGTGTATGGGTGCGACTTTGCTCCTCTCCAAGGCTTCCCACTCTCTTTTTAAGAACCGCATGATACTTTTAACATGTTGATCGTTCATAACATACAGAGATCCCTGTGCCGACGTTTTATCGTCCCCTTCCGCTGCCCTATGGTATTACACGCGAATTTCGATGGACAAGTAACGTAGCAGTATTAATTTGAGCATTATGGCATATTATTGGGATGGTATGTGCAATGCAGTTAGGGATCGAATAGAAATTGCAATGGTGTTATATTAGTTCCGTAAGCTGACAACATCCGTTTTTGCAGTTATAAGGCGGAATGTAATTAATTTCGGCGTGTGGCCGTCTACTAATTTCTCCGTATAGCCGTACTGCTCTTACTACAACAACAACAACAAGCCTTTTTTGTTGCAGCCCGCAATGCTCCTTACAGATATTGAAATTTTTCTACCGGAGACAATTTATCGTTTTGATTGACTGCGACGTCCAACCGATCCCAGAATGGAACCCAATCTCGAATTTTTCCATCAGATGTTTTAAGTTGCAGTTTTAGGAGCTTCGTGTAGTTTTAAGAAGATTCGGTGTCAAGTGAACTAACGTTTGGCGATTTTTGCTTCCTACGCAATTTCTGCAAACGAAATTTTAAGCTAGCGATCATCGCTATTGCTGTATCATCAAATTCGGCTATATTCTCGGATTCTTTTTCCTAGTCACTGGACTTTATAAGCTCCTTGATGAAGATTTACTGATCATCCGGTTTAACACTTGCATGAACAGCGGTCAGGCGATCAATAGGAGTCACCAGCTCCTCTTCAATAACGTCATATCGTTGTAAACTTGTGTCACAAACTGTTACACTGCCCTGTCGCAACCTTTATAAATTTACTAAGCAAGGCACCACGAGTAATCACTTCTATTACGACCACCGCTTACCTTCCTGGGCTTTGGCACTAAATGTTGAAAATCCACCTTAAATAAAATACTAATAATTCAACTGAAAATTTTTATTACTAAATCAAACTGACACGACTTCATATGATAAGTTGCTAGGAAAGACTGATTGATTACAATGCAATATTCAGAAAATGATCTAAACAAAAACAGAAAGAAAATTTTATGTACAGGGACGGACATAATTATTCACACATCAGCATATGCCATACTAAAATCGCCAATAAAGTAAAACTAAATCATGTATTATTTTTTATTTGCTTTTTGTAATTTTGTTTATTCATTAGAAATAAATTTTTTTTTTTACTTTTTTTAAATAAGTCAAGACAAATTGAAAAGTATGTATGTAAGTCAATTCCACGGCGTTCTCAAGAATTGGTCATCGCTCAGACTTTGTTTGCCTTTTATTAAAAAAAAAAGTTGTCAAGTCGTTGTTAGAAAACCCTATATCTTCTGTACAGGCGATCTCTTTCCAAACATGCTCACTTTAACCAATTTATTCAAAAAGACATTTAAAAGTAAAATTTCAAATTCTTGGTAACATAAATTTATTGAATAGTATTAAGAGAATATAAAAATATATTTTTTATTTTTTTTTTTTTTTAATGAAGGAACTACTGTTTTCAAGCTGTTCCCAAACAGGTATAATGAGAACATATGATTGCTAATATGTAATTTTTTAAAGCATTCTTTTTCGACACACAGAACTATGTTGCAGAACTCACAAACCCTTGTGACTCTCATGTTGTCTTTTCAATTCTCTTAGGAAAATGGTGACTTTAAGTCAAAGCAACGCTTGCAGATATGGATCGTTTTGATGTCGAAGGTTGTAGAATTGTATATCTTCTAAGATAATATCGAGCGATATATCTTTGAAACAATAGCAAGTCATCTTCGGAATCTGCTGCGACTTTATAAAGTTTCCAAGCGTTCACCAACGTTAAGTTTAGCATGGACGTAAAAAGCGGAAACCACAATTTTTTGCCTCGAACTATGATTTTATAGGGATTGACACACTGATCGTGTAAGTCAACGCCACCCATACCGTTATTATAATTCGCAATAAGATTCGTCTGCTGAATAAAAATTTTTCTTTTTTCTACTGATGACCAACGTTTGACATAATGCATAGGCTGGATGGTATCAAAGTTTGTGCCCATGGTGACAACACTATTGATATTCCACTTTACAAAAAGAATGTTATTATTTACGTCGAAAATGTGTTCAAAATGCACTCGTCTCTCCTTTTGAATTCTTTTTTAAGCTTCAATGGGCATTTCTTTGTTCGGTTTTACCTTACTATTCCAGTTTCTCTGAAGCACTTCTCTCTCAACAATCGCAAGAGCTCATGAGAAGTAAAATAGTTGTCAAAATAAATTATGTCGTCAGATGGAATTTGAACTTTTTCTAGAAGCTCAAGCACAATTCGAGATCCCAGTGGCATCCATTGATTCATTTGTAACAAATCAGCGTTAACATTTTTTGCACCTCAATATGTATCAAAGTTTTAAAGGTAGCCACAACTACTTATCAGCATCCAGTTCTTGAAACCAAAATGAACAAGTTTTCCTCTTATAAACTGTTTTGAAGAATGGTGGCCAAAATACTTTATCATCGCTTCATCAATGGATAATTTTTAGTGCATGAAGCCCCGTTGTTGATAATCTTGGCACGTAAGTTTCATAAGAGGTCTGAGCTTTGCCATTTTGTCTTGAGCATCTAGTTGATTGTTGTTGCAACCAATGCGGTTCCTGAATCCTCATACAATTTCCAATACATGGACTCCCTGGGCATTGAATGGCAACCACTATAGAACATAATTCCAATGAAAATTAAGGCTATGATTGTCATGTTGAGTCTAGTTTGATTCAAGATCAATTCTTTTACCTCATTATCAAATAGCATTTCCAATATTTCGACTGGAGACTTATTGTCTTAATCACATTTCATATTCACTTTGTTTATTTTAAAATTATCAGAACAGTTCATCATCATATTAGTATCTCTTTTGGACCAGTGTGGTTGGGTTTGAAATTGCTCAGTTTTTGAGGCTCTAATGATTGATAAAGGAACTTCGTCCTCACTATCGAAATCCTCATACTTAATGAAAATTTCAACGTTACCTGGAACATCATTGGGTATGTGGTCGTTATCTAAATTTTTCGTTTCTATTTCCTCCTCGTCTGCATTGTAATCTGCATCTGATGGTAGAAATGCAATATCATAACGCAGCGTTATGATCATCTTCTTCGATTGCATTGGTTGCATCTGGAAAATTATAGAATCTCCTTCCATAAAATTGCAGATTTTCCCATTGTAACCGAACGGGTACACCTAACTTCACGCGTGCTTACCTAGCGTCAAAATATATGAACACTTTATTTTTTACTTTTATATGATTTTATTATTCGTTTTTGATAGAAAATTGATAAAACAAATTAATTTTGGACTGCAAAATAGAGGCCACTTTCGAAAAATCGAGAAAAACGAAATCGCATCTGATACGGAGTAGTAAAAAAAACTATCGCTTTATATTTTTTTTACAGTAATTGAAAACATATAAACAAACAAAAAAAAAATTCAAATTTCTTGAAAACAAATTTGAAGAAGAGCAACGGTAAAATCATAAAGTTGTTCAATTTTCTGTGCCCAAGCGGGTACAGTGGTAGTAAATGGGTTAAATTAGAAGTAATCCAATTATGCTCATTTGAACTTCTCCTGTATTCTCTGATATGTGTTACAGATTGAACCAGTCTATTGAAGTGGTGTCTAAATTTATTGTAAAACACATCGCTTAGATCGCTTAGATGGTGCCAATCAAACAGTCCAATTTGTCGTGAAAGCTCAATACCGTTGATGTAGTTGCACATTCTAGGTATATTTACCTTCCCTTCTTCGTTGGATGATATTGTAGCGCAGTTTTTTCTAATAACGACTTGACAACTTTTTTTAAAATAAAAGGCAAACCATTTGAGATATTTCAAAAACTTTATTATTGGCTTGAAGTACAATCAAAACATTTATGAATGGAACTCGACTTCGTTCATATGGCCACCACGGGCACGTTTGCAGCGGTCGATTCGTTGGACCCAATTTTCAACGACTCGGCCACACATTTCGGCCGACACTGCCGCTTTTTCGCGTTTAATGTTGGCTCTGAGCTCTTCCAACGTCGTCGGCGGGTTGGCATAAACTAATGACTTAACGTAGCCCCACAGAAAATAGTCAAGCGGCGTTAAATCGCACAACCGGAGCGGCCAATCGACTGACCCATGTCTTGAGATAACACGTTCACCATACTTACTCTTTAATAAATCGATTGTAGTGTGTGCTGTATGGCTAGTGGCACCATCCTGTTAAAACCACATGTCGTCCAAGTCCATATCTTCCAATTCGGCCCAAAAATAATCGGTGATCACGGCGCGGTAACGCTGACCCATTATCCCAAAAAAGAGCATCGTCACTGAAGATGATTGTGCGATGAAATTCATCATCATAGCGCATCTTCTCCAGCACCCAATCGGAGAACGTAGCACGTTAGTTTACTTTGATAAAAATGTTGAGTTTAGTGAATAAATTGACAGTGACAGTTCGATGATTAGTGAAAGAGTGCGTTCACAAATTAAATTCAAAGTTGTCAAGTCCCTATTGGAGAACCCTATATATCACAGTGATCTGAAAAATTTAATTCGACGACTGCGGACATAATATTTGGGTATTTGGTGCGAATCAAACAATGTTCAATCAACGCGAGTAGTGCATTTAATTGAGTTAACTAGTCCTTTTGACGCTATCAGTGAAAGATATTTGCTTACATTGGGCTGATAGACGTCATTTGCCTCAATATTGACATCATCAATTATTACCATTGTTTGCTTTTTGTCAATTTTATCAATGTTTAGGCTCAGTTCTTTAATGAATCCATTGCCATTAAGATTGGGTGGCTGTAAACAGCAAAAATTTTAGTTTTTTTTCTCTCTTTCAGTTTTTTTTCTCTTTCTGTATATTGTTTCCGGTAATGATCAGGCATTGAAAGTGATTTTTTAGTGCATCAGTTTGATAGTTTGTGTCATTTGAAGTGGTTCTTGCTGTTCAGTAAGCAATTATTATTATTTCGTTTTTTTTTTTTTTTTTTTTTTTGAGGATGGCAAGTAAGTAAAGTGCATAAATACAAGAATTTATTATTTTGTTGTCATAAAAAATTTGACGAATTTCAGATTTCTTTTGACGAAATTTCATCAGATAACGAATCTGAAAGTAGTGGTGAAGAATTAGAAGATCCTGAAGCAAATGTTGAAAATCTATTCGAAAATTGGTTTTGTCAACGAGCCTCAAGAAGAACATGACGAGGGATGGATTAGCAAAAATGATATTCCTTTATCTATTCTTCAACAAAAAGAGAGGGCTAAGCGAACCATCTGGACGACATCAAAGAAATATTTGCAAGGTACGAAAAGAGAGTTTGAAGAAGAAACAGGTAACACTATTCCTGAAGACTTCTTCTTTCTTCATTTATTTCCAATGGAATTAATTGAACATATTTCGTTCCAAACTAATTTGTATGCCGTGCAAAAAGCTGGAAGAAAAAGTGGAAGCTACATTTAAAGCAATCAATGTGTTTTTGGCAATAAACTTATTGATGGGCGTCAAAAAACTTCCAAGTTATTGCGATTATTGGTTATGTCGAGGGATCGTTTTGCCTGGCTTCTTAGTCATATTCATTTGAACCACAGTTTGCGACAACCAGAAAGAAAATCTAGAAATTTTGGTAAACTTTATAAGTTGCGTCCCCTCATAGCGAAGCTATCGGAAACTTTTTTATCTTCACTGAAGCCATTTAAATTCCAATCCATAGATGAATCAATGATAAAATTCAAGGGACGGATCTGTTTTCGACAATACATGCCCCTGAAACCTATCAAACGGGGAAACAAGGTTTAGATCAGAGCTGACGAAAAAGGATATGTGTACCAGTTTCAGATCTATACCGGGAAAACTACAACAGGTGCCGAAAAAGGACTTGGCTTACGTGTGGTGAAGGATCTTACCAGGACGTATCAATTCGATAGAACTTCAAAAAAATTTGCAAGCAGATATGATATACTCCTGTGGAACTTTTCGGAAAGGAAGAAAATATGCACCTACTGATCTGCTAAATGACAAACATTTACAGCGCGTAAGTAAGGACGGACTAGTACTAGTATATTTAAAATGGAAAGACAAGAAATCAGTGCATTTTGTGAGTAACTATGTTGATAAGGTGGACATGCTAAAATCCATTTATGAAATATACCGCAAATCGAAAAAATGATGGCATTTGCTTGATATAATCTTTTTAAGTGCATACGTACTATTCAATGGAAAAGCTGATTGACAACATTGTCGCTAAAAGAGTACAGATTAGCTGTTTGCTCTGAACTTGTTGGGAGCTCAGGACAGTTAAAACACCAAAAAGAAAATCAAGGCCAAGTTCTTCCGTTTGTCATTTCAAGACCAAAGTGCCGTTTGAAAAAAGATTTGACAAATGTGTTCATTTGCCGAAACACGGCTCACCACGGCGGTGTGCACATTGTAGTACAGCATCTGAGGTTGGTCTTTGCTTGAATGACAAAAAAATTGTTTCGCATCATATCATAAGTTTTTGCCTTCTCTGTCGTCGCGATCTTTGTTTGTTTTTTTTTTTTTAAGCACACCAGCAGATTTCTAAGCTCTTTGTTTTTTCTATTGGTAAAACTTGTAATTTCTTCAATTTCGTTGTTAAAATGTCAAAAGTTTTGCCAATTGCTGTGACAATGTCGTATGCGTTTTTATTGTATTTCATTGGGACGCACTAGATCTCTACATTTTTAACTATGTTAGTTGCTTCTGTTTACGTATATTTATTTGTGTTTGTAAATTGTGTATTAAAAAGTCCTTATGTTTGTTTTGTTTTCTGTATTCTTGGATCTCATTTATCAAGGTTTGTGTACATTGAGTATTTTTTGTAAGAGTGGAATTTAATTCATCATATTTGGCACTTGTAAATTCTACCGTTTTCGAGTACTCTTTTGAAATTTTTTTGATTTCCATTATCTCTGTACGAGTTTTACGGTGTAAATCATCAAGTGAAGCTGTTGGAGTACAACAGTGGCATAAAACAACTGATCATCGACGGTGTAGTGCAGCCAGTAAAGGATTTGTCGCAGCTTGCAGCCAAGAGGGTCATATATCTTCCACATCGGTCCGTTTATAAAGAAGAGAGTACGACGACGAAACTGTCCAGGCGAATAGATGACATTCCATCCTTTTATGACCAGTTAATTACGGGCACAAACTTTCTACCAGATGTGTTGAAGATACTGCTCAATTTTCGACTTATGCAAATTGGCATAGTTGCTGACATTGAGAAAGCGTTTTTGCAGATAACACTAAGCGAAGGCGATCGAGATTCTAACCGCCGTCTATCGATTCATAAAAAGGGTAGTAGGTTTATCTGGAATGACAAAGGTGTCATTTGGCGTGAATTGCAGCCCCTTTCTTCTTTCGGGGACTATACGGCTTTATTTTTTAAAGAAGAACAGCAGAGGTTTGCTGAAACTTGCCGAATCCTTGCAGACAGTTCTTATATGAACAATTTCGTCCTTTGCGTACGATCGGGGGCTGAAGGTGAGAAAATCTATCGAGAAGCTTTGGAGGTTATGGCCGCTGCATAAATGCGTTTAAGGAAGTGGCATTCAAACAGCTGTACCGTTTGGGATGCAACTAACGTGGAGATGTTCCCAACATGTCAAAAGGTTTGGAGTTTAATTTGGCTGGTTTTTAGTAATGAACTTGCAATGTTTGTTTTTGAAGGCAAATCCATCAAGAGGAAGTAAACGAAATGTCCTATGTCGGCTATGGCTATGTCCCACATTTATCAAATTGAAAATCCTGTTTCAAGAAACGTATAGAAAGAAGTTGTCATGGGAGGAGATGTCAATTCTGAGATCAGTTTTGTCATTGTCGTCCAGCCGAATTCAGTGTTACATCTTCGCTGATGCCAATTTAAAGGCATATGGCGCTGTGGCTTATATTTAGGTTGTTGTTGCAGTTTTGATCCTGTGAATTACTTTGCTGAGAGGAAATGGTGCAGAGGGGCTAACTCATCCGAAGTTAGAGCTAACGGAAGGTTTTATTTCGGCCATAATGTGTTTGTACTTGAAGCAAACAATTAAAATCTCATTTGAAAGGTTCCTCATCTAGACAGACTCCAAAATTACGCTGAGTTGGATCTACGGGCAAATGCAGCGCTGAAAGCCGTATGTTCAGTGGTAGAAATCCGTCGGCATACATCCATCTCCGTTTGGAAACACCGTTCAGGTAAATCCGGCGGATCTCATTACTAGAGGCATATCTGGGGATTAGCTGAAATCATCGTTGCTGTGGGCGTAAGCGCCTAAGTGGCTAAGTGATGCTTCTTTCGAAGGTCGAAATCCGAATCCAGATCTCCAGCCTTTAACAATAACGTTGGTAGAAGTCGATGTCCAAGAATTTCAGGCGGAAGTTCCGATCCTGTGCTGCGATGTCTTCAGTAGCTGGTTACGGTTGTTGCTGGTGACTTGTTGGGTACTGCGATTTGTCAAGCATTGCATAATAAAGCAGAGGTCATCTAATTTTTTTTTTTTTTTTTTTACCGAAACAGAATTCAAAAAAGCTGAACTTTATTGACTCAGGTATGTTCAGTGGGTTAAGTATTCTAATGATATTCGATGCTTGCAGAAGAAATACGTCATTGATGTCCACATCCAAAATCATTGAGTTCCACCCCTTTTTGGATAACGCCCAAGAGAAAGAGAAAGACTTTAGTTGTTAGATGCCACGTTTGATGTCATACAACCCATAATTTTGCCTTCCAGTCACCACTTGCTTCTCTCATCATCGATGATTATTATGTACGGAGGAGTGAATATCGTCCCTTCCGAACTTAGGGAACGCTTTTAGATGATTAAGGGCCGACAGCTTGTCAAACGGCGGTAAACTGCACTGCTTTCCGTGAATAATTGAATATTTTTTGGTTCCGGGATTTTGGATTGCTTTAAATTTTATTAAACATAATTATTTTCGTGATTATTGGTGCAGATATGTCGTTATGTACCTTGATATCCTGTGCTCTAATGCCGTCGAGTCCTGGTGATTTGATCGGACTTAAAGATGTCAATATTTTGATCACTTATTCGTGATGTAGTGTCTTCAATAAAAATATTGCTGGTTTGTATGATATTTGAGTGGCCTGACGTCACCGTATCTTGACGTCATATAATCGGCTGTGTTTGATCTACAAAATGCTTTCCAATTTTGTTGAGTGGCATTTTGAGGCAGTTTTCCTGTTGAAAATTCTTCGTAACTTTCTCATTCACACTGGATTTTTTCATTCCATAATAACATTTATCAATGTTATGAGAATCTCTGCTTTAGTCAACAAATTTATTTTTGTAAGAATTAGATCTTTCAATTAAAATTTCAAGACTTCATTTACTTAGTTCACTTCTGTAGCTCTTGTATTCTTTTTCGTAGGGCTGGTTAAGCCTATTTTTTTCCATCTATTGATTGCATTTAGTTATTGTACTGTTCCTTGTTAACTTTTCGTAGATTTCCTACAGTTTGATTGCGAGTTTTTGATAGAATTCGTCAACTTCATCTTCATTTAGGACTTTTTCCCAGTCTGTTGATCGCTTGGTGCCAAAGTGCAGTATAAAATTAAGTGGTGATCCGAAATATCGTTTACGGTAACGACTTAGAGCGACTACCATGGTTTTATGAAGAGAACGGGCAATTCACCTATAAAGCGGCGATATATAGATGACCGGAAGCGGCTAGTTTGCCCTACAGACAAAGAAGGAGCGAAGAATATAGTGTCCTTAGGACAAAATGACAGCATGAAATGAAATGAAAAGAAGTTGCTGCAGAAACAACAAAAGAAAAAGGAATTCATCTTGTATTAGTCTATTAAACTATAGGGTTTTCTAATAACGACTTGACAACTTTTTTTTAAATGAAAGGCAAACCATTTGAGATATTTGAAAAACTTTATTATTGGCTTGAAGTACAATCAAAACATTTATGAATGGAATTCGACTTCGTTCATATGGCCACCGCGGGCACGTTTCCAGCGGTCGATTCATTGAACCCAATTTTCAACGACTCGGCCACACATTTCGGCCGAAACGTTCGCTATTTCGCGTTCAATGTTGTCTCTGAGCTCTTCCAACGTCGTCGGCGTGTTGGCATAAGCCAATGACTTAACGTAGCCCCACAGAAAATAGTCAAACGGCGTTAAATCGCACGAACGAGGCGGCCAATCGACTGGCCCATATCTTAAGATAACACGGTCACCATACTTACTCTTCAATAAATCGATTGTAGCGTGTGCTGTGTGGCTTATGGCACCATCCTGTTGAAAGCACATATCGTCCATGTTCGGGACAAAAATAATCGGCGATCATGGCGCGATAACGCTGACCATTCACAGTAACGTGACGATCGTTATCGTCGACTAAAAAATATGGCCCAATAAGGCCGTCGGCATGCAAACCGCACCAAAGAGTTATTTTTTGTGGATGAAGTGGTGATTCATGAAGCACATGTGGGTTTTCACCAGACCAATAACGCATATTTTGCTTATTGACGAACCCATTGAGCCAAAAATGAGCTTCGTCACTGAAGATGATTTTGCGACTTAAAATATCTGTAGAAAACTTTTATAATTTGCAGACGCTGCTCGTTAGTGTACTTCACCATGATGAATGTTGAGTATACTGAATAAATTGACAGTGACAGTTTGATGATTAGTGAAAGAGTGCATTCACAAATTAAATTCAAAGTTGTCAAGTCCCTATTAGAAAACCCTTTACTTTTAAGTCTGACAAAAAGGAAGAACGACCCAAACTCCACTGGCTGGCAAATCAACCATTGAACTTTGGTAGTGAATGGTAAGATTTCTGCTGGAAGTATCCCTACTTAAGCATATCGGAGCTCTCTAATAACAACATAAGGTGACTTTGTAGAGAGCATACAACAACTCATTTCCACAATATTGTCGGAGGAAAATATGGCTGGCGAATGGAAACTTATCATTATTTGTGCAATACATAATTATTTCAGCGAAGTTGGATCAAGATATCTTTACTTAGTTCAAACGCAAGATTCTTGATTTAAGGTTCCGTTTACACTGACTAAAGAGACATAATAGCGAACTGCAAGAGCTGTGAATCAACAGTAAAGAAAAACCTTGCCTTAGATGTCAAACACATGTGGAATGAAACCTCAACCTTAAAGTGGCTATCTATGTATTGAACACTGGGTCCTTTGACATGCCGATCCTTGATACAAGTGTTATAATATCTTTAATACATGCCAGGGGATAGAAAAACATGTAATGGGTGAGTATAAAAAATAATTTACGGGTAAAAGTGAATACAAGGGGGTGGAAAGTTATCGCTCTTTGGTTTCATGACTTATCTAGAGAAATTCTGAAGAATGTTTAATCTAACTCGGTCTCTACAGCTTGGCTGGTTTGAACAAAATATTTAGCTTATGCCAACACAATTTGTCCTATTTTGTATCGCAGAGGTTTGGGCTTATAAACCAATAAATAATTTTCGTTAAACAGCTGCCTTAAATAGCTGCTGGAAGTGCTTTTATTAAGACACTTCCGTTTCGCATGTGGCCACGAATACGAGGAGTCAGTGTTCCACACTTTCAGTCAACTACATACATACTTGTAAATAGATATTATTTTAACTTTTTGAAATCCTCGAGCAGGGCTCTCTTTTTTCTACCAAACATTTGGTTCTTCTTCCTTTTTTTTTTGACAGTTATTGAAATCCTACCGGGATCGTTTTTGTAGATGTAGATGGTATTGATGGCTTAATACATTGTTAGGGTCTAGAGAAAGTGAATACACAGCCGGAGTGTCGCACAGCCTGTGCTGAAGATTTCCTTTGGGTCAAAAGTCAACTATATCATATTTTCCTGAAAAGTACACAGTTTATTCTCTGAGTGAATTTATTCACGCTAAAGAATTTGAATGCATGTCTAGTAACGAATAGTAACTTCTTTTTAAATAAGCTGCCAGCAAAACTGTCAGTTGTGAAGCAAAGAAATTTATGCAGTGCTATCTACTACCAAATTATGGTCTGCTGTAAAATCGATAAAATCCAAAGTTTTCTGATTTTTGAAGACATTGAAGTCATCACCTTGTTTTAATAATTTTCAGCTTGTTCCATTTGGGCATGATCACATTAAACTGATGTTGTTATATGTAATGTATGCAGATACATAGCATGTCACTTGCAATATCATATTGTAAATGTTGTATCTTCTGCAACACTATGGTGACCGAGGACAGATTCTTGGTTTGGGGAACGACCAATAGTACAGTATGCATACATGTATACATAAATGTAGTCCTTATTCTTCCTTCCTTAACTTCCAACCCATGGGAGCAGGTTCTTAAATTCACCCCTTCGGTGCAGGTTCTATTGTAGTATCCTTCTGAGTGGTTTGAGCATGATATTTTTACATCGTATTTGGCTAAAGAATCTAAATCCCAGTTCTTTGTATAATCGTTACCACTTTAATTTATTCAATACTTCCAATGCCTTTGTCAATAATGCGCAATTTATTGTAAGGACGCATAAGGCAAACATTAGAATATTATAATTTTAAATATTTTACATTGCTTCTACAAATTTATACTTACATTTTTGATTTTCTCATAATATTTTTTTGGGAAAATATGTAAGTAACGGTAACTTTTTTCAGACTTTGAAATACCACCTTGATCAAAATGTTCCCGGTGCACCACCGTATGGCGCTCCAATTGTTCCAATTTGAGTTCTGTTTTTTTTTTGCTAAGCTGGTACATTTGTTGTTGGCATTCTCTCTAAATTTTAGTATCATAGCTTGACTTTTGCAAAAGTTATGTAGCCAAGAGTACATTTATCTCTGTGTGAGTTGGCGATTTTTTACAATTCTAGAAATGGATTTAAATTTGCAACAACAAACTTGTATTAAATTTTGCGAAAAAAACGGATTTAATGGTGCGCGAATGTTGGAAATATTGGAAAAGTGTTTCGGCAACAATTCTCTAAAGTAAACGGTCGCTTACCAGTGGCACGAGCGGTTCAAAAGTGGTCGTGAGTCAATCGGAGATGATGAATACAGTGGCAGACCATCGACGTCGAAAGCTGACGAAAACATTGATGAAGTGAAGAAGAAGAAATGTTGGTCAATAACCGCAAATTAACCATCAGAGAGATAGCAAAGGACTTGAACATTGCCTATGCATCCGTCCAAGAAATTTTAGTTAATGATTTGGATTTCCGTCGTGTAGCAGCACGACCTCAAAAGACCTCAATTTCATGTAAAACAGAGTGCGTGTTGACGTCGCAAAATAGATGATTTGCGAGGCTGAATCCGATCCCACATAAATAAAAAGCATTATTTGGTCGTTATGAGACGTACGCGTGAGGCAATTCGTCGAAAGAGACCAGAATTGTGGGCAGAAAACTCGTGGATTTTGCACCATGATAACGCACTGTCGCACAGTTCCATCATTATTCGTAATGCCAGGGAATTCACCAGATTTGGCTTCCTGTGACTTCTTTCTGTTCAATCGAGTTAAAAAACCACTACGGGAAACGTAGCAGGCGAGAGGAAGTAATGGAAAAATCGCAGGAAGCACTGATGGACATACCGAAAACCGAATATAAAAATTGTTTCGAGGATTGGATCAAGCGCTGGCATAAGTGTGTTGCAGTCGATGAGGATTACTTTAAAGGAGACAATATAGACTTAGATGAATAAACTTGTATTTTAATTTTTTTGATCAAGGTAGTATTTACCTACTATTTACAAACAAAAAAGAGTCAGATCACCAGTATTTTTCGAAACAGATAAAAAATAAAATTAAAAATTGTTAAAAATTTTACAACAGGAAAAAAAAAACACAAAATGATTGAGGATTTTTGTTTTTATTTTTCTCACCAAACCTTGTATCATACATCTCTTCAAAGAGCAAACCATTCTCTTGTGTGCATGCCAGAACTAGTTTTTAAAAGGCTCTACCAATGTCGATGCTTTCAGATTCTGTACGGATTTTCGCAGCTGCCTCGTCAATCCTAACATTCAAATCATCCAATTTTGTTATTTCTGATGAGTAAGCAATGTCTTTTATCCTTCTCCATAAGTAAAAGTCTATTGGGGTCAAGTCCGGATACCTTCGAGGCCACACAATGAGTCGATTCTGACCTATCCATGAATTTTCATACACACCAACTGACCACTCTCTAACTGGATGGCTATGGCCATATCCTGCAAGTATATAATGTCTGTTCTTTGTTGCAGTGGTATATCACCTTATATATTAGTTTTGGTAATTTTTTTCCCAAAAATATCAGGTAGAGTTACGAATTAAACCTTCGAGAAAGCCGGTAAGCTCCAACCAGTTTGTTACCCAATATGCCTGCCACACATTGATGTTGAACTTATACTGAAGTGCTCTACCATATGTTTCATAAAGTAGGGGTTGTGGGAATTCAATAGTGCATTGGGACTCATCCATTCGGTGGCTGTTGCTTACTGTCTGGCTCTCTGGATAAAAATCATGACGCACTACACCGTTGTAATCCATGAAAACCGTGAGCATTGCCTTCTTTTTTGACTGAAAACGACGTGTTTTTTTTTTTTTTTGTCTCGGCTCATTTGGTGAACGCCATTCATTTGCCTGATGTCTGGATTGCGTGTCGTACTCATAAGACCACGTCTCATCTCCAGGAATGATCCTTTTGATGAATGTGAGATCGGATTCAGCCTCGCAAACCATCTCTTTTACGACGTCAACACGGTCTCTTTTTTGCACGAAATTGAGGTCTTTTGGCACCAATTTTGCTGCTACACGACGGAAACCCAAATCATTAAACCAAAATTTCAAGTCAAGTTCAAGTCCTCCGCTATCTCTCTGATGGTTAATTTGCCGTTATTGACCAACATTTCTTTTACATATCAATGTTTTCGTCGGTTTTCGACGTCGATGGTCTGCCATCAATCTTCAATTGACTTCGATTGATTGGTAAACCACCGTTTTCTTTAGAGAAACACTTTTCCATTCGCGCAGCATGAAATCCGTTTTTTTCGCAAAATTTTATACAAGTTCGTTGTTGCCAATTTAAATCCATTTCTAAAATGGACAACTCACACGGAGATAGATGTACTCTTGGCTACGTAACTTTTGTAAATGTCATGCTATGACGCTAAGATTTAGAGGGATTGCTAACAACAGATGTACCAACTTAACAAAAGAAAACGAACTCAAATCGGAGCAATGGGAGCGCCACACGGTTGTTATTCCGTTTTTTTTTTTATCAAAGTGGTATTATGATGATGAGAAAATTAAAACGAAGTTAAAAAAAGAAAATACTTTTGATCTTCAATAACTTTTTATACATTAGTTTGAGGGCAACATTTAAAACAGTTAAAGTACTCATAATTTCATAATTAAGAGTTCAGTGATACCACAGGCCTGTGTATATTTGAAAGATATTTTCAATATGAGTGAAACAAGACAGCGTAAGATTTTGTTTGAAACCTCTGTATCTCGGAGGGTATGCATTTACGATCCCTCTTGCTCCCACCCATACGATTTTTTCCCAAAAATTTGTCTCAGAATCTCTTCACATTATCCTGTTTTGAAGTTACAATTTTAATTGCAAACACAAAGGCAATTTTATGAACCAGTAAACAATTCGGGATTTCACATGTACATACGAGAATTCTGGATAAGTTTATGCAAACCAATGAGGTGTAGTTTAAAGAACTCGTACAATGTTTTCTTTTATTGTTGAAGAAATTTTTATAAATTTGTTATTTTAACAACGCTGGCTTGTCAGTACATGTATTCGTTCAAAGCTACCTTTTGAATAGTGATCATAAAATTAAAAAACTTTGCAAAATATATATTTTATAAGATGTGGTATTTGGTTTGAAATAGTATGTATGGTAGCAAGTGAAAAAACGAGTATAAACACTTATTGCGCATTGTCAAATATCTTTCTTATGGAATGTTTTAAATGTCTTGCAAACAACAAATTCTTGGAATATCTAGATTCTGATAATTTTTGAAAAACTAAAAACATGATCTCAGCTACTGAATATTTGAGTACATTACATTTCTTTATAACTAAAGTGTCGAACCTGCTCATATTTAAAAAAAAAGATCGTTTCACGTCATTGTCTTGAGAAGTATTTTTAAGGTCATAAGCGACTAATTGGAATCTGTCTTCTTTACTGACTTTTGAAGATAATGAGCAATTAATTCGCTGACGGGTGACTGTATATACGGTCGTGATATATCCGTCATGGCGGATATGTTTCGAAAAAGGCCTAGAAATATCGATTCGACGCAGATCCGTATAAGATTGTGTTGACGTGAGTTCGCTAATTAGGCGCTAGAAATATTGGCCGGAGATTCAGATTTTGGCCAAAAAATCATCTTCTCGAACGGGAGCCATTTTTGTTTTAGCGGCTATGTCAACAAGCAAAATTGCCAATATTGGAGCGAATACAATCCACAAATGTTCGGTCAAGCATCAATGCATTCACAAAGATTGACCGTTTAGTGCGGTTTATGGCATGACGGCATTATCCGCCTTTATTTCTTTCGAAATGAAGAAGGAGACACCGTTAACGTCAATGGCATCAAATATAGAGTAATGTTAAACAAATTTTTATTTTCTGAGCTCGACAACATCGATATGTTCGACGCAAAGTTGTCTAGGAGAAATTTGGCAACTGGGTTATCTCAAGTTCATCAATTGGTCGCCGCCGCAATTATGCGATTTGACATAACTCGATTATTTTCTCTGGGGCTATGTCAAGTCCACAATATACGCAAATAATCCAACCATGAGTTCGAGTCCAACATTCGGCACGCTTTTGCTGGAATAACGCCGCACATTTTCGACCGAGTCATCGGAAATTGTAACGACCAAGCCGAATGATGTCCGAAGCCAGACGGCCATTTGAATGATGTGCTATTCCACACATAATGACCTGAACGTAGCTTATAGGTACATAAACAACAACAACACCGTTAGTCACCCTTTACTAATTTGCAAATTAAGTAAGCTTCACGGCCTTAAACTGCAGAAAATAGAATTCGGCATAAAAAACAGAAGAAAGCTTTATTCGCTGGCAGAATGGTTTCGTTCGGTGTTTGTTCCGAAATTGTTTTCTACTAAAAAAGTGTCCTTGTCACTATTTGTTCTTCTTATTCTTTAAATTATCACTTTCAAGTCCAAAACAAAAAAAAACAATTACTTTGTAAACGTAGACAAAATAAAAGATGGTTATGTGTGTTGAATGGGAAAATGAATTTTTTTCAAGCAATACGAGTATTTTTAAAATAGAAATTGGAAAATTGTTAATTACATGAATTATTGGGTATGTAATGTAATTCGTGCGGTTTTTTTTTCCAAAATTTGAACGTTTATTTAAGAAAAACATGTACAATAGTATTATTAAATGTATTGCCGATTTGAATCTACGACTTTTTCCCAACTTTCTGGCAATTTGTGGATCCCATCCCAAAAGAACTGCGCCGGCTTGGCAGCCAAGAATGAATCAAGCCAATTTTTGATATTCTGCTCTGATGTGAACCGTATTTCAGTGAGGGCGTTCTGCATCGACCGGAACAAATGGTAGTCAGAAGGGGCCATGTCTCGGCTATAAAGTGGGTGGGGTAAGACTTCCCATCTACTGCCTTCCTTCTTAACCGGAATAGCAACGTGGGGCCGAGCGTTGTCATGATGGAAAATTATTGCCTCGTGTCTGGTCGCATATTCCAGGCGTTTTTCGGCTGCTGATCTCTTCAAACGGATTAATTGTGTTCGGTAGCGTTGTCCATTGATGGTTTCACCCGGTTTTAGCAGCTCACAATACAGCACACCTATCTGATGACACCAAATACGGAGCATTACCTTCGCGCCATAGATATTCGGCTTTGCCGTTGATTTGGCTGGTTGGCCGGGTTTCACATATGATTTTTTACGCTTGGGGTTGTCGTAATGGATCCATTTTACATCACAAGTAACAATCCGATGCAAAAATGACTTCCTTTTGTGGCGTTCCAGCAGCATTTTGGACATGCAAAACCGCCTTTCGACGTCTCTTGGCTTGAGTTCATGTGGAACCCAATTTCCTTGCTTTTGAATATATCCAGCTGCTTTTAAACGTTTTGAAATGGCTGAAAGATTCTGCGAGCTCTTCTTGTGTTTGGCAACAATCTTCATAGAGTAATGCCTCCAGATCTTCATCTTCAAACTTTTTTGGCTGCCCGGAACGTTCATCGTCTTCCAAGCCAAAATCACCACTTTTAAATCGTGCAAACCACTTTTGGCACTTTCGCTCAGCTAGCGCATGTTCACCATAAGCTTCCACCAAAATACGATCACTTTCGGCAGCAGTTTTCTTCATGAAGAAGAACTCCCCGCAAAAACATTTTTTCAGGCACAAAGTTCGACATATTTGAGTGAAAAAAAATTATTGTTGCTTACGCTTCAAATGAATGACATATACTGAAATGACGTACAATGACAGTAGCTTTTCAACGCATGTTCCAATGGAATAATACAAGTTACGCTATCTCTTAGCCAACTTCACGAAGTTATAGACCCTATAATTTAAAATTTGCTAGTCTATGTCTTAGATTATACACACGCAGGACTTAATAATATCGCAACCTATTTATACCAGAATCTGCGGATTGTCGTGTTGGAGTATCCCAAAAAATTATCTTCTGCTTATCATTCGGCGTCGGTTGCTTCTTTTCGATAATTGGGAATGCTATTAGAAGGATTTTGTAGCTCTTATTTTGAGATTCTTTTATATATTTGTGATAAAGATCTTGTCCTCTCGTCAAATATTTGTATGTTCTGACAGTCGACCATGATATGCTTATTGTATCCATCTAGGCATATATTTTGCTGAGCATTCTACAGCACTGCCCTAAAATGCCTGTTCCAAATGTCACTGCATAGAGTCAACTTAATAGCCACCTATTAAAATATGACTTTTCTCAGGTTGAATAACATCATATGTGTCTTAAAAGGATTACTATTCATATATTTTCAAACAGCATTTTTTTAATTCGTTTATCATATTATCCGATTAACTTGGTTTTCTTAGAGACAATGGAATCATTTATGGAAATCTGTTTGAAAGAAATTTTTGAAAAAAATTATGATAGTCAATGGACATCTCATAAAATTCAATAACATAAAGGTGCCCTTAACTTTCAGATTCAAAAAAGAGCTTCTTTTGGTTTCGTTGTTAGTAAGGTAGCCTTTGCTAGTAATAGCTACGAATTAATCACCAATATCTTTTCCTGTAGATTAACTGATTGTTGGACTATAGTGATGCTTCAAATAATCACAGTCGTTTATTGAGAAATCTATGAGATAATACCTCCATTGAAGGGATATCCCCAATCCAAGTACAATTACGTACATAACACTCTGTATAAATACTGAATTACATTTTTCTTTCGCTTAGTCGTTCAATAAAGTTTATAACGTTTACTAAAAAGTCTTGTTGTTGTGTTGTAATTTTACTTAGCGGTGGTACGAATTGATTTTGTCAAACAGTTTGAATACAAAGCTATTAGATACGTTGCGTTGCGTCGCGTTGCCCTAATATCTGACTGTTGTGTCAGGGAAGTAGTTATGTCAAATGAAGTGCAACAGTTTACTATGAAAAGAAAGCATAAAATAAGATCAGCGCATATAAGATAAAACCTGAGATTTTCAACCAAAAGTCTTCTGTTAGTTGTAACCTACTGTTTTATGGTGAACGAAAATTAAATGACAATTATGAAGGCACAAAAATGATTATATCTTGGCATCACAGTGTAATGTAAACTTGTAGTAGTAAGGGTCCTCTCAGACTCATTTCCTTTCACATTTTCAAAAAGGAAAGTAAGCACTACATAATACAGTAAACCTTATTCATCTATCCACTTCTATATAGATGAATCTAAAACCGATAGCGGGGTTGGTGGTGGTTTTTTCTCAGATAAGCTAAATCTAAGTCTCTCCCTCCGTCTTTCAAATCACTGTAGCGTGTTCCATGGCTAAAAAAAAACGTGATACCTGCAAAGGATATTCACATCTTTTCAGATAGTCAGGCCACTATCAAATCCTTCAACTCGGTCTCACTTAACTCTAAAACCGCCGTTGAATGCCGATCATCTCTTTCGGAGATGGCAGACCAGTTCAACTTACATCTTTGTTGGGTGCCGGGCCACAGAAACATTCCAGGGAATTGTAGTTCTCCAACCGCCACTCTTAGCTTACCTAACCTAGCCTTCCAAACTAGTAGGGATATGAACAACATCTAGCAACTGAAGAAAAGTTTAAGAAATTAGGCACTCGTAGAAAACGTTTTAGTCATAGAATAAAAATAAAGAGCCTTATAGACTTTTTCTCCGAAAACTATAATCTTAAGGTAGTTATCATCTACATTAATTAGACCTGTCGAAACGCCAATTTTGCTTAGAAGATAAGAAACTACAGAGCATAAAGTCGGTACTGTGCAATTGACCAGCTCTTTGTAATTTAAGGGGGTGATGTTCCTCAAGATCCTTGAGAGCATTTTTGATGGTTTGGCTAATGACCTCTTCGAATTTAGAAACTTTAAGAAGTTCTTAGTTTAATATGGTTAGATATGTTATTTACAAAAAATTGATCAAATGCCCTTTTCAAGATTTTTTGCAGCCCTCGATTATTTTTTGTTGGTAATTTTCGATTCCGTTTTCTCACAATTCCTTTGTGTATCCTCACATGTGAAGATTTGCGATATCGAAAAAAAGTTCAAATGCCTTGATCATTAGATCTTTTAACTAAAACTTTCGACATTGTGCGGCATCATGCTTTTAGAAACCTGTGTACTGTGTCGGTTTGCATGCGTGGCATGCGTGGTGGCTTTTTGTACATGTAATCTATTTTTCCAAATCACATAGTATTCTCATCTCAACAATCTCAGTTCTACTATGTTAAATAGTTCACTCAGAGAGGTTAAAACAAGATTATCTTCAAATATGACGTTGCGAACATATTAGGAAATTGTTATTTTCGTATTATAATCTACACATTGAGCGATTGAAAAACGATTCATATTTGGAAATGGTAAGTTGCAATTTATAAATTGACTCTTAAGTCGTACACAAAAGAAAGTTCTCATAATGATCCTTAAAATCGAAATCTATGTACTTGTAAGTATTCAGTTTTAATTAAGGCTTAAGCTTTTTTTTAAAGCGGACACTGACAAAATAGTTATTAATAACGTGTTCTACTGCTACTCATAAGTATCATATTCTATGATTCTACTTCTATCAAGTTGCTCAGCTGCCTCATTAATCAAAGCTGCAAAATTAATCCAATGAGCAGCAGTTAACGAATACTACCCTTTTGGAATTATGCAAGGTACTGTTAGGTCAGACAAAGCAAATAATTTTTCTGTCACTGCTTATATAATGACTATTGACTATATGAAAACTTAGGATTTGATTTTTGATGAATTTATTTTGTCATTTCTTTAATTGGATATATTTCTTTGTAGTCACATTTTGTCAATCATCTTTATCTGTCTTAAGTTGAGCTGAATGCAAAATTGGTTTACCATGGGCATACCAGTATTGTTGTTGAGCATGACTAAGTGGATTTGCTGTTGATGAGCTGCTTAATGGTGCAGCAGGTGCACCAGGTGAACCAGGAGGACCCTGTGGTCCTGGACGACCTGATCGTCCGGCTGGTCCGGCTGGTCCGGGTGGACCGGGTGGGCCTGGTGGGCCTGGTGGTCCCGGAGGTCCAGGTTGTCCTATGCGATTAGATCCTAAATTACCGAGGTTAGGAGCACCCCAGTTCCCTTGAACTCCGAAATCAAAACCATTCGGATATCCCCAGAGTTTTGCGGAATTCATTGTTGTCGATGATGATGATAGAGCATTTGAGCAGGCTTGATTCGGATTTGGATTTGAAAGAGCCCAAGGTGTGAAAAGAGGATATGGCCAAAAGAAGGGTGAAAAACTCTGTCCTTGAATTTGTTGTAGTTGAGCTGGAATGTTATTCCCAAGATTGGTCACTGTGTTGTCAGAATATTTGTTGTTGTTAGATGGCTTGTTTATATTGCTGTATGATGGAAGTTTTTCATAGAATGGTCTCGGACTTGAGTATGATCCTGGAGTGTCTTCAAATTGCTCATCATTATCCACGTCTGGTCTGTTTGCTTTGTCATTTGAATCGTTTTCTGCAGTTATTTGTGTATCGTCCTCTAAAATGTAGTCATTCTGAGAATAGAGTAGTGCTTTTCCAGAACTTTCACCAATGCTGCGGGTTTCTGCTGATGTTTGGTGTTTTTTTGGAGAAATTTTTGCACCAGTAGCTACAGCTACTACAAGTAAACCTAAGAAGAGAATTTGAGTTAAAATCACAAATGTCCATATGAGCTTGGTACAACTTACCAATTACCATGTAAATGCGCATGTTGAATATCTTCTGCATGAAGAAGAGAGTTTGTACATCGCTTTTATACAAAAACTGATGCGATCACCTAATTAGTAGACTAAGAAGTTACAACCGTACGAGCAAAGAATAAATCCAAAATTCTTAGAAAATCTCGAACAGTGTTCCTATTACACAGCTTTCTGGGACTTAAAACTCCGGGCCCATAGGGTTTCTTAAAACCAATTAAATTAATGTAATTTGGTGATTTTGCTTTGTGCTCTTCTTCTAATTAACAATTAAGCCCTTAAGAAAGGTTCTAAGCTATTGTAATAAATCACCCATGGGAATAAGGCGGTAATTTCTTTTATCATCAAATTCATAGAAGGGTTCAACATATGCTTGAAGCTTGAATCAAGATTCATAGTGACTTAGACGGCTAAACGGCTGCTAAACCGTAATGGCGATAGTTTTTATTAGTTTTTATGAGGCTTCTTTTTGATGTGAGTTGATTTATATCTGAGGAGATTATTTGAATGTTTTATCCAAATGATTAAAAGTAAAATTTTGCCAAGGTAGGGTTGCTGCCAAGCTGGGAACCATACATTTATAAAGACAGTAAAAGTACATATTTTCACTTTATCTAAAATGAAAAAAATTAAAAAATGTACTTCAACATTAAGTCAGGTAATAGGTAATTTTCTTTACCAATGTAAAGAAAACATTTATTTGAATTTCGTTGAATTACTTGAATTAGGCTGAGGATGTTGCAGTATTTTATCGAAGTGATATAGAGAAGTGTAAAATAAATAGTGCTGATATTCTTCTATTTTATGTGCATTTATAGATTGCTTAAGGGTTGCGTAAAGACCTTTTTGGATGCTTTAAACTTGTAAGAATGTAGTACTTATATGTAACAATTTTGACTTCGTTTGGTTACGATTCTCTTTTAAGTCAATCTTCTCGCTTAGATTCCTGCTTAGACTATACATATATTCATAAGGACTCATAAAAATAGAATTGTGTGGGTTATAAAATTGTAGGTTATGATTTGCAACTAACGGACCATAGTTTAATAAATACATATTCAGTTTGGTTGCAGGGTATCCAGAAAAAAAAATCTAGAAACACGAAGTCTCATAGAATTGATGTTTGTTGCTCTCAAATTTAAATATTGTGTTTTCTGATGATGTTTATGATGCACAGGACCCATATTTTTTTTTTTCGTGGGAAGGTGAGAAATCTTCATAGACACTATAGGTCCAGAGCCTATAGTAGTGTGAGATTCTTATTCACTAAAAAACACCTCCCTTATGTAAACCACGACTGAGTTCACACTCAACAAGCAGTTCTACTATCGCATTTTATTTTGTTTTTTATAAGATATCCTGTAGGCGATTTTCCATTGAAAATTCCTGTGTGCTTTAGAAAAATTACGCTCTGCTAATCACCGCGCTAGATCGAGAGGCCTAGTCCTTTTCAGACGGCGCAATAAATTTGTCTCGTCGAGGATCTGTTTAACAGAAATATTCGTATGACCTTGTAATCGATTATTATGTTTTCGCGCAAACATTTTAATTACGTTCTCAATGTTTTCGACACCTAAGTCTCGTTTCTAATGTACCACGGCGCATTAACAATACCTCGAAGAAATTTAAATTTGTTTTGGAATATCTGTAATACATTTATGTTACTATTTTTAGCACAACTTCAAAGTTGTACACCATATGTCCAGATCGGTTTTAGCACTTGCTTGTGTAGCAGCAGTTTGTTCTCTAAGCTAAGCTTGGAATATTTTCCAATAAGCCAGTAAATATCTCAATATTTGATTTCAAGCTCTTCACGTTTTTTTCTTGACGTGTGCTCTCCATTTTAGTTTAGCGTCGAGTGTCATACCGAGATATTTGGCCTCGTTCGCGTCAGGAATTCGTACTGCGTTGATAAACACCGGTGGATTCTCAATTTTCTTGAGAGTGAAGTTCACGTGGACAAACTTGTTTTCATTAATCCGTGTAAGGGCACGTTGCAACTTGGCAGTTGTTTCTTCGACTGTTTTAGCCGTTGCCAAAATGGCAGTGTCATCCGCAAATGTGGCTAGGACAATGTCGTCCGTTTGCGGTATATCGCGGGTAAAAAGCAAATATATATAGCACTTCCTATCGGCACCCCCGCCTTTATTGTCTTAAAAGTGGAATATTCGGAAGAGTCGGTCTTCCAGGTATGAACCTAAAATACAAGACAATTGCTGGGGTGTGGCTTGTCAGAGTTCATATATTAGGCCTTCATGCCATACCCTATCAAAGGCTTGCGAAACGTCAAGGAATGCGCTTGAACAGACTAATATACACTCGATTGCTCGTTCAATTACATCGGTTATTCGATGCACTAGGTCAACTGTAGAATGTTGGCTTCTAAAGCCAAATTGATGATCAGGCAAGAGGGAATTTGTGTCGGTAATTGGTTTAAGACGATTGAGAAGGATTCGCTCGAAGACCTTCGATGTAATCGGGAGAAGCGATATTGGTCTATATGAGTTGACTTCAGTCAGCGGTTTACCGGGTTTCGGAACCATAATAACTTCGGCTATTTTCCACTGGTGCGGTACGTGCTCTAATCTAATGCTGGCATTTATAAGATAGAGCAGCTTTAGCAAACCTATTTTCGGCAACGCTTTAAGTATCTCTCCCGTTATTAAGTCATATCCAGGGGCTCTATTGGGCTTAAGCGTGTTTATAACTTGTCTACGTTCCCTAAGTGTAGCCTTTTCTACTGGAAAGTTTGTCGTCACGTCTAGCGTATTGACATTCTCAGGAAGCAACCCCCATCGAATAGTTTAAACGTTTCTGCAAGATGGTCGTCGAAAACATTAGCTTTTTCCTTATCTTCTTTCGCCCAGTCATCCTGGTTTCTTCTTATTGGCGCCACGTGGCGCCTCCATATGGAGTAGTTGGTATCCTTTGTCGCTGTGAGTCCTTCAAGGAAGTTATTTGTTTGATTCGCGGGGAGTGTTCTTCCAGGCCGCTTGCTGTATGTCTTCAACAAAACGTTCAACTTCTTTTTCAAGTTGATACGTCGCTCTAAGTGTTACTTTCAACTCAGTATTGTCTACAACGTCTATTCGAAAATCTTCCCAGTGAGTTTTGCTGTTAGTTAATCTGGGTGGTCTTTGTTCCTTAACCAAGGATACGCACAGTGAGAGGATAACTGAAGAATGATCGGAGGAAAGATCGAAGCCCTCTTCAACTTTGACGTAACTAGCGTTTACTCCTTTTCCGATAAAGAAGTCTATTAGATCGGGTGTTTTGGCGACATCTGAGGGCCAATATGTCGGCTTGCCTGTTGAGTAAAAATAGCAACCACATTCCATACCAGCCCTGTAAAGAGTTTTGCCTTTTTGAGGGATACATCTTGCGGCCCCAAAAGGTGTGCTTCGCGTTAAAGTCGCCACCAATAATGAAGATTGGTCCAAGAGAGTTGAATAGGTCAATAAATTCGTGTTTTTCAATTCTGCAGCGCGATTGGCAAAAGATTGAGGATATATTAAAAAAGTAATTTTTATTTTTAGCGCGCACCACGGTCATATGAAATTTGTCAAGTTCAGTTATTGCTTCCAGAGTATGTTCAATGCAGTCTTTTATGAATAAGGATGTACCGCCTCTTGCGTTTCCCGATGGAAGTTCCACTTGCGATTCTGTCGCCAGATGAGTTTCAGAAATTAAACATATGTCAATTACTTTTTCCTGCATGAAAATATTTAGTTCATCAAGCCTTTTCTGCAGCCCGTTGGCATTTCACGCAAGTATATTGAGCTTCTTTGCCAAAATTAGTTGCAGAAATTGGCTTCGAACTTAAGAAGCCGTTCGACTATTATCTTATTTATTTTAGTCTGTTCTTCTAGTCTCTCGAGAATTACTGAGAACACATTTGAGGCAGGATCCGGTCATGTACAGTTAGTCATATTTACTCGCGCCGCTATTTGCGCGTAAGTTTTTCCACTTTCCCCTTGCGCATTGTTATTTTTGACGTTGTTGTTATTGGTGATTTTAGCGTTTGTCACCATTACCTTCTTTAAAGGCTTTGGAGTAGGACCGCTGTTGTTATTTATCATTCTAGCTGTACCTGAGTTTTTCAAAGGCTTCGTTTTTGATGTTTTCTGGATGTTTTCGCTTGCAGTTAATGCATATCGCTGGTTACTCTTTCGCGGCATTGCACTCTCGAGTCAGATGTTTGCCAGCGCATTTTACACAGCGAGGTTCCTTCTGGCAGTAGGCCTGAGTATGGCTGGATCCCTGGCAACGTGTACATTGGGGAATCAGCCTAGAATTTTTCCGCGGAGGTTCAATTTTGACAACAAGTCTCAAAATTGAGTTTATGGCATAAATTCTTTCTAGGATTTCGGTTTTGTCGAAAGTGAGCCTAAAGAGGGGAAAATTTACGATGTTTTCCTTAAGGCAAGAGGGATGCAATCCTCTAGCTACAACGCGTATGGGTCTTTCCGTTTTATTTTCGTATGTATGCCATTGAATCTTCTCGGCATTTAATTTTTGCTAAAGCGAACGGTAGTTGTCTGGATTAAGGACATTAATAGTCCATGTATCATTATTGCGAGATCTTACTTTACAATCGGTTGAGCACAGTGATTTCAGGATTATGTGCAACTTGTTGTAGTCCGGAGTTCCAAAAACGTTTATTGGCGGCGGCGGCCTTTGTTTGGGTTGCTTTGTTGCCTTATCGACCTCAGCAGTGTTAAAGCTGGCTTGCTTCTTTGTTTGTTCGATATCAGGCGGTTATATCACTATCTGGTGAAATGTATTATAGGAATTCCGAAATTCTTGCTATTCGTTTAATAGATATTACTTAAGCCTTATATATGGTGAACCATACTTTGCTGTTAAAAAAATTTCAGAAATTTTATTTAAGACTGGCAAATAGTTAAAATTCAAAAACTGTTTCAGTTTACAGAGATTGATCAACATAGGTGTTCCGGAAGGTTCAGTGTTAGGTTACATCCTGTTTTTAATTGACGTGTATTCGCTATTTGTACAATACTTTAAGGGCAAACTCACAGCTTTTGCAGACGATACTGCTCTTTTCTATTCTAAGAAGATATCTTAATCTTTTTCTGGATCTTAATAATGATTCAGAAATATTACGTGGATGGTTCATTATCAAATGTTCAATATGCGATGACCTCCCTTTACATTATGAGGTAAAGCTGGACCTTGGGATCATTGAAGGAGCCATAAGGTCGTCCAGCCCAATCCAAAGCTATACGAGAAGAAGAAGCGATATTTACATAAATCCTTGGTTTGATAAGGATTGCAAAAGAGCAAGACAAAAATCGTTTACATGGCTTTTTAAACTTCTATATGTCAACGCCAATAAAAATTACAAGAAACTATGCAGGAGAAAGAAAAAAGCCTTCTACAAAGCTACTGTTCTTTAAACTCTACAATATGGAAATCTCTTTCAAATTTGGAAGGGTCCTACAAAATTTGTACCAGGATACGCAAGTTGCTGTGTGGAATGGCGAGGCACTATCAGATTGGTTCCAGACTAAACCTGGAGTCAAGCAAGGTTGTTCATTGAACCCGATATTATTCGTACTCATTATTGAGGATATTCTTGATGTTCTACCAGGAGGTGTGGAATATGCCAGTATAGTAATCAAAACACTTCTCTATGCTGACGATATTGTGCTCCTAGCACAATTTTTAAAAACGGTGGAAGAAGAAACTGTACTAACGAGAGATGGACTTTTAATAAGGATCAAAACAAAATTGTCAAGGAGTACAAATACCTTGGTGTGATATTAACCAAAAATATAAGCATGGAGAAACACCTGAAAGAGAAACTCATGAAGGCTAAAACTGCAATAAATGCGATAGGGAGTACATGTTTTACAAATATAAATATAGCTCATAGTAGTAAATATAAAGTTTTCAAAGCGGTTGCAGATTCCATTCCTTTTTATGCAGCGTAAGTGTGGGGTAATAAGAGATATGAAACCTTCGAAAAACTCCAGAGATACTACGTCAAGCGAATTTTCCACCTGCCGCCCAATACACCAAACTATTTGCTGGCAATCAAGACAGGACCTTCTCCTATGTTTATTGAAACATTTAAGCTGCAAGTTCACTTTATTATAAAGGTTCTTGGCATGGAAAACCATCGTCTACCTAAGACAGTTGCACTCAGGGCTATAAGAAAAAGGACTAGTTGGTTTGGCGTGTGGGTAGATTTAGTCCATAGTTGTGGGATGGAGCTGAATCTCAATCCGGATGCTCTTCAAAATTGGAAGCCAGTACTGACAGAACTCTGCTTAAAATTGGAGCGCCAATTTAGAGATGATTGTTGTAGAGAGGCGGAGACATCAACCCATAGGAGATTATATACCATATAGTCGGCTAAGCTATAACACATTTAATAACTGTTTTCGGGATGAGTATACAACACAGGTGATCTCAATGTTGGTGAAACTGCGAGGCGAATTGATTCGTCTAAATTTTATACCACACAGGAGTGATCTCCCCGTGATGTGTGGAATGTGTAATACAAACGAGAGGGAGGATGTTTTCCACTTCATATTAAGAAGCCCAACTCTGCGGGAAACAACGCGACACTTCTTTGGAACAGACTATTTATCAGAGGAGCAGTTTATCAACCACCTAAATAAAATGAATGTTCCCATATGATACGAGTTCTGCAAAACAGCATTAAATTATCGAGAAAGGACATTAACCCAAAATTTTTTATTGGAATGCTTTTATGTTATATGATTTTGTACTTTTTATGATTTTGAAAAATTAATTGAATAAAAATCATTTACTACCACTACTACGACTACATTATCCCTCACTGAGTTACTTGAGATTCCCTTTTGGCTGCCACGATCTTATTTCCTTCAACAGTAACGTAAGTTGAAGTGGCGTCTGCTTCAACATTAATCCTGTTGACAATTTTAAGTATTAAGGTATACTAGAGAATAAGTTCAGTTGAAAAGATCATACCTTCTATTTAAAACAGTATCTGAATAGAGTCATCATACAACTCTATCATCTTAGACCGATGATAGTACCTATCATAGTACTACTACCGAGTAGTGTACCTATTTTAAAATTTTACGATGGTTTATTGAAATCAAAGATGCAGTATGGACTCTCTTGTTGAGATGGTATGAGGGCTGTTTGATGAATACCCGGATTATAAATTTTTGACAATTTATTTTTCAATATAATCCCCTTTCAAGTCTACACCAAGCCTGACTCAAACTGAAACCAACTTTAGACTGCTACAATTTCCAAACCGTTCATGTCCGTCAGCTCATGATAGATAATTTTATTATTTATTTTATTTTTAACGATTTACGTCTCAGTTGTATTTAAAAATTTTTATCCGCAATGGAGTTCAAACGTGATAGTGTGAATTGCTTTATATTGGGCTGGAAAACCACAAGTAGCTATCGTTAGAGCCCTCCAGCACCTCAACGAGAAAAATTATTTGTGTCTCGAACCATTGCTCGTTACCGTGATACTGGCAGCGTTGCAAAACGTCATGGAGGTGGTCATAAAAAAACGGGAACATCGGCAGAAATGGTTCGGAAAGTAAAGGCGCGAATTGAGCGAAATCCGCGTCAAGGTGAAAGAAAAATGACTCCAACTTATAGTTGGAACGGATGCAACACATACTGAAAAATGAAGGTCTAAAAAGCACATGATTTTACAACGCAACAGAAAAAAGTTAGAGTCGAAAGAGCGAAGGAGTTGCTACGCTTGCACGAAAGTGGTGAGTTGCCGAATTTAGTTTTTTCCGATGAGTCGCCATTTGTTGTCGAGCAATATGTCAAAAAACAAAATGAGAGGTCCTTCGAAAATTTACACCTTCGGATGGCCACCAGAAAGCAGACAGCACCGATGGTGGTGGTTTGGGCCGCCATAACCGCCGATGGTCGCTCTTCGCTCGTATTTTTGGACCGTGGAGTCAAAATTAATGCGATCGTATACCGTGAAACTATCTTAGAGGCGGTATTGAAGCCTTGGGCAAACAATCATTTCGGTCGGAGACCGCGGACAGTTCAACAAGACTCGGTACCGTCTCACAAGCCGCGCGTCAACCAAGATTGGTTAAAAAACAATGTTCCGCATTTCTTTTCTTCGACACAATGGATTGCAAATTCTTCGGATGCAAATCCGTTGGATTTCTCTGTCTGAGGTATTTTGAAGGCGAAGGTTGGCACTAAAAAATACCAAAGTTTAGACCATCTCAAACTAGCACTTTGCCATGAATGGGCTAAAATACCGCAGAGCCACTTGCGTGCAGCGTGCGTTGTTTTCTTCGGCCGTCTCAAGGCCATTATTCGCGCCAAAGTTGAACAAATTGAAAACTACTGATACGATTTGAAAATTGATGTATTTTCCAACATTTTTTGCTTTGGCACAATGAAATTTATCGAAAAAGAAAAAAATTATAGCATTTTAAAAAGTTGCAGCTCGAGCCAGTCAGGGTGTATACACTTTTTCCAGTCGGTCTGCAAAATAATCCTCCGCGGGGCGATGACTTTCTCCTTGGACCCGAACTTCTTTCCTGCGGGCGATATTTTAAGGTTTGACAACAAAAGAAGTCAATTGGAGGACCAATTTGGCTGTGGCGATTGCGGAGATGTGACCACCAAATGTGGTCGTTTTTTCTTCAAACCGGCGTTGAATCGGCCCATGTATGCCCCTTTGATATTTTTTTCTTCTCTTCTCCTCTCCAAATAGTCAATATGGATAACACCTTGCACCCACCCACCTCAAAAAACGGTTGCCATCACCTTTCCGTCGGAAGGCACGGTCTTCACCTTCTTTGGAGTACGTTCACCGTTCATCGTTCACCGATTTCATCGGGTCCGCATTCATCGTTGCTCTTAAAACATCGTTGTCAACTAACGCTTCGGGCTTTCCACGCGGTTCATTTTCGAGGCTGAAATCTCCCGAACGGAACTTTATAAACCAACGTTGTATAGTGCGTTTGTTTCTCGCTAAATCCTCAAATGCGTCATTAATGTTTTTCATTGCCAATGACGCATTATATCCCATTTTAAATTCGTAAAGGAAGAGGGTTGGAATTTTAACCGAAAAAAATAACGGTACTTGTAACTAACCCTAAAATTCTCCAAATCAAGCACACGTATCACTTTATTTTATAAAAAAAGAAAATTTAAAGTTCTGGCACAGATGCTTACTTGAGAACTTCTTATTTCCAACTGAGCGAAAATCGGACATTTCACGTGGTACGACCCAATAGATGAACAATGAGCGTTCACGTGATCGGCTATTTTTAAACAATTCATACATAAATTGAGATTAATTAATTTTATGAACTCATTCCGGAAAGCTGGAAAGAATAAATTTAGAAATTTGTTACAACGATATATAAAATAACCGGGGATAGAACAAAAATTGCAAAAAAGTAGTAATAAAGCATTTTAAGGTTTGCTTCGGGTTGTTTTTATAAATTTTAGATGTTTTTAATTTGTAATGGAATCAGAATTATGTAAATGATTCGCTACATTACTTTCTAAATGCTAAGATAGGTTAAGTTCTTGTAAGCTGGAAAGGCGACCAACTTACTTAATGTTGCGGCGTCCAATTTTGAAGCGATGAGGGGAAAATAAGCTCGTCCCAATAATTCACAGGTCGTTTAAGGTTATTGAGTCCTAATTAGTTAATACCATCACTCAACTGGCAATTAAGTATTTATGGTATATACATCTAAATCTAGGTAGCTTAAATAAAGGGTGATTCATCGTAAGATTTGATTTATAATGTAAAACAAAACACCTAAATTTGAAAGCAAACTTAAAACTTTTATTATCGGTTAAAAGAACAATTCATGGCATCTATTTTTTGAAAATGATATCATGTAAATATTGGCCAGAACTACATCTGAGATGGTCCATTCGGAAGGTCCAATTTTGGGAAACTCGTTCGAGCATAGCGACTGGTATATCGCGGATAACACGAGTAATGTTGGCTTCCAAAGCCTATTCCTGAAGGTTTAAGACTTTACATATCCACAAAAAAAATAGTTCAAAGGTGTGATATCGCACGATCTAGGCGGCCAATTTACCATAGCAAAACGTGAACTTAAGTGCTCACCAAAATGATTTCTCAACGGCTCGTAGCGCCGTCTTGTTGAAACCAGAGCTCACCGCGACAATGTGCTGGAATTTGAGGAAGCACATAGTCCAATAAAATGGCGCATTAACGGTTAACATTGGCGGTAACATTCTGATTTGCCTCAGTTTTGAAGAAATATGGACTAATGATTCCACCAGTCCATAAACCACACTATACCGTTCTTTATAATTGATGTAATGGTAGCTCTTGGCACTCTTCGGGTTGCTCAGCAGCCCAAATACAGCAATTTTGTTTATTAACGTATCCATTGAGTCAGAAACGGGATTCATCACTGAACAAAATTTCACGATAAAACACCGGATTTTCATTGAGTTTTTCCAGAGTCCATTCACTGAAAATATGACGCAAATTCAAGTCGCCTGGCTTCAATTCTTGCACAAGTTGAATTTTGTACGCCTTGTGTCGAGATCCTCACGTAAAGTACGCCAAATTGTCGAATACGCCAAGCCAAGCTGCTGAGAACAAAGACGAATGGATTCGTCACGGTCTTCGCATACACTCTCAGCTACAGCTGCTATAGTCTCTTCACTACGTGCTGGTAATGGTCTAACCGGTCGAATGTCATCCACTAATGTAAACTGGGACACGAAAAATATTTCTCAAAGAACTCTGATTTTCGTAATACAGCTGAACAATTTGGAGACGCGGTTGTGGTGTGAGTCTTACCATGATGACTTGCTAAACGATACTGAACAAAAATTACAAAGAAATTTGATAGGAGTCATGCGTGATCTGTCAAAAAAAGCCTATTGAAAATCAAACCCTACGATGAATCACCCTGCTAGAAGCATTCGAGGTAGACAAATTGAATTTTATTCCTTCCTTAGAACTTACAACATTAACTTAGCATTAGTATCAGAAACTTGGTTGAATTCAACCGACCGCTTATCTAATTCTGTATACAAATGCTATCGTTTGGACAGGGAATATAGAAGTGGTGGCGGTATTGCCGTGGTAATAAAACGTTTGGTACAACATATATTACTATATATCTCAACTACGAAATTAGTTGAAAAAGTTGGTGTTCCCATTCCCTTTGTTAATGGGTTCCCATTAAAAATGGGGATCAACATCACTACAAAAACGTGCGGATCTTCACAATGATTTACTAAGGCTTATAATAACTAATAATTTATTTCTATTCGGTGGTGATTTTAATTGCAGACATAGGCGCTGAGGTTGTCTTAGGGCTAATGTGTGGGGAAACATACTTTCAAATTTTAACTCAAGACATCCATTTAAAATACTCTACCCACCAAATTCTTCTTACATCCCATCGAGTAGGAACACGAATCCCTCAACTTTAGATTTATTTTTAACAAACATACCTGATTTTTTTACTGATTTTAAAACTCTTAATGAACTTAGTTCCGATCATCTAACAATTCAATGTAGTGTAATTCTTTCTCCAGTTCCTTGCACAAACCAATTTTTTGATATCAAAAATGCTAGCTGGAAGTTATTAAGAAGGCTAATGCGGACAAAACTGGAAAATACATTAGACCAATATATAATTCAATATCTAGTTGATCAAAATATAAAAACTTTCACAACTGCCATTATTGAAAGCATTGATCACATATCTCACCGAATATAAAAAAAAATTAATTTTTTACTAAAATGTGGGTTAGAGAATGGTTGCAAACCATTCCAGAACATTGTTAAAATAATTAAAAAGAAACACACATACATTCCTCCACTTAAGGCTGGGAATTCTGCTTGGAAAATGCTTACGCCTGAGCAGATAATTTTGCAAATAATCATTTAAATTCTTGTCATGTTATCCCAGCCACGCACATAACATCCTCCGTTGAGCAATCAGTCACCTTCATTAGGCACACCCACTGATAAGAAATGTCAATCTAATATCCTTTAGTGAACTAAGGAATACTACACACAATTTGAAAAGCAGAAAGTCATCCGGCTTCGTTACGATCAAAAACGTGTTTCTTTAGAATCTTCCAGATTCTTCTCTTAAATACCATACTTGGTTAATACTTTCAATGGCTGTCTTAAGTTGGAATACATCCCAAAAAACTGGAAAACTGCCAAGACAATACATGGGCTGAAAAGTCCGTTTCTAAGAGAGGGCACCACTTGAATTAAATTCATACCATTTTCAGTAAGTACCAACCTTCAAAAGATACGTGTATAAATTTGACACCTGTTGGACGATTAGTTCTCGAGATATAGCGTTGTGAGTGAAGCAACTTTTGTTATTGTGAAAAAAAAAAATGGATTCAAGACAATTTCGTGTGTTGATTTATCATTGCTTTTTGATGGAAAAAAATGCAGCCGATGCAAAGAAATGGTCATACAAGCACCGACTTTAAAAGAGTGCTCGCCGGAAAGAGATTTAAGACCGATGAAGCAGTAATCGCCGAAACAGAGGCCTATTTTGAGGCTAAACCGAAATCGTACTAAAAAACTGGTATCGAAAGATTGAAAAATCGTTTCAATCAGTGTATCGCCCTCGAAGGCGATTTTTGCAAAAATTTTGTGTTTTACTATAAAACGGCACTGAGTTCTCAGTCCATATGTTAATTCCAATTTTGAAATCTGGCAAAAGTGCAAACTTGCCCTCTAGTTACAGGCCAATAAGTCTGCTGAGCTTCCTGAGTAAGTTCCTGGAGAACTATTACTTAAAGAGCAGTTTGGATTTAGGGCCTTGCACAGCACAACTCATCAAGTGGATCGTATAACAAAATATATCAAAAGTAATCTTGCTAGAGGCTTAAGTACTGGCATGATAATTTTGGACGTAGAAAAAGCATTCGATAGCGTTTGGCATGATGGTCTGGTTCACAAGCTTTTGAGTTTCAATTTTCCGTTATACCTTATAAAAATAATTGAATCATTTCAATCTATTCAAAGTTTTATAGTGTCCTTAAATCAAACCCTCGCAGACAATAAACTGATTAATGCAGGAATCCCACAAGAGTCAGTCCTTGGGCCAATTTTATTTAATCTTTTTACGTCTGATTTCCCCACTTTGATTAACTGCAATATTGCTTTATTTTCTGATGATATTTGTATCTATTCGACGGATGCAATTGGTTCCAACATTGAAACTTATCTTCAATCTGCCTTAAATACTGTTCTTACATATAACCATAATTGGAACATTTATATTAATGCTGTGACCGCAAGAATGCAAGTAACTGCCTTCAACTCAGCGGAGTTCCAATTGAGTGGAAATCTAGTGGTAAGTAACTTGGAATTTACTTAGATAAACATTTGACTTTCAAGCTACACATACAAGAAATTATAAATAAGATTAATGTTACGATCAAGATTCTCTATTCATTCATCTGCAGGAATTTAACGCTAAACAATGATAATAAGAAATTGATTTTCAAGGATATTTTTCAAGCGATCATGTTCTATGGGTTTCAAACGTCATCTTCGTAAACTCCAAAAAACACTAAATAAATTATTAAAAATGATCCAAATTTGCCCTAGTTTTTCTCGACAGAAGAATTACATAACATAACTGACATCGAAATCGTTTCAAATAGAATTCAGAAACTTCACAGTCAATACAACTTATGTTATCTTGTCTGTCTTCAGACAATGACTTGATTTCAATCCTACTTCCGTAATGTGCAATTCTAACTTTATTCTTATATATTTGTGCTTGCATTGTTATTTATTTATTTCTTATATGTCATTTATTTGTTTATTTACTTAGGTATAAATAATTATATTTATTTTCTTTTTGCACTAGTATATAGCAGTTTGAAATCAAGTGTTAACACCACTTGTCTCCAACGAAATAAGGCATTTTATTTATCAAGTTATTATTTTTTGTGGCTAGTAGTATGTATACTACTACTACCTTTTGGGAGGCAGTGTCGGTAGACTCAGCTGTACCAAGTTGCTCCTCGAAAGTTGACTTGGCTGTCCAATTCTCTCCTTGCTTACTCATAGTGTATTATGAGCAATTTGTTTTAACCCTAAAGAAAAGTTTGCCATTTTGCGAGAGAGTATAAGGAGATGGTCAATACTTAAAGCATATTAATCACTCTTTTAAATGTTTACTTGTATTTAGGACCGTCGCGTTGCCTTTGAAATGAAATAACGCCATTAGGAAATTCTGTTTTTTGTTTTGCGGTTATATATCCACATCCGAAATCCAAGGTTATCTTCTTGATGATAACATAAACGATTCTACTGCCGCATCGATTTATTGCATCCTAATGTACTGCAAAACAAGAATTGGTAGAGGGTACTCATCACATCGATTTTTTTAAAATTTGTGAAAATCCATTGTAGTTGAGGAGAGTTTCAATATTCTAGAATTTGTTCGATGTTATCAAACGATTGACAAACATTAGCATTATATGTAGTTTAATATAGAAATAGTCAAGTGACACTTGTCCTATTTTGTGGAGCAGGAGGCTTACAGTAACTCTTCTTTACTTTACAATTTGCAAAAATTTCCAATGTGATTTTTTTTCTCATTTTTCTTGCTGAATCGCGCGTGGAACTAAAAGGTTACCGCGACTACCACGCTCATCATCAATCGGGAAATGCAAGAGGCGGGTCATCCCTATTCATAACAGACTGCATTAAACATACTTTGGAAGAAATAATTGAACTTGACAAATTTCAAATGACCGTGGTGCGCGCTAAAAATAAAAATTACTTTTTTAATATATCCTCAATCTATTGCCAATCGCGCTGCAAAATAGAAAAACAAGAATTTATTGACCTATTCAACTCTCTTGAACCAATCTGCATTATTGGTGGCGACTTTAACGCGAAGCACACCTTTTGGGCTCAAGATGTATCTCTCAAAAAGGCAAAATTCTTTACAGGGCTGGTATGGAATGTGGTTGCTATTTTTACTCAACAGGCAAGCCGACATATTGGCCCTCGACTTCTTTATCGGAAAAGGAGTAAGCTTTAGTAACGTCAAAGTTGAAGAGGGCTTCGATCTTTTCTCCGATCATTCTTCAGTTATCTTTTCATTGTGCGAATCCTTGGTTAAGAAACGAAGACCACCCAGATTAACTAACAACAAAACTAACTGGGGAGATTTCCGAATAGACGTTGTAGACAATACTGAGTTGAAAGTAGCACTTAGAACGCCGTATCAACTTGAAAAAGAAGTTGAACGTTTCGTTGAAGTCATACAGCAAGCGGCCTGGAAAAACACTACCCGCGAATCGAACAAAGTTCCCAAAGTCGGCATAAGATATCCACCAGAAATCAGAGAAATTATAAGGAAGAAACGAAGAGCGCGGAAAAAGTGGCATGAAACCCGGGCACCACAAGATAAAACGTCCTTCAATAGGCTCTGCAACTTGTTGAAAAAATCGATCAAGGACTTTAATAATCAATTAATAACCACCTTGAAAGACTCACAGTGACAAAGGATACCAAGCACTCCATATGGGGAGCCATTAAAAGTGTTCGAAAGCCCCAAATACACGTGGCGCCAATAAGAAGAAACCAGGATGACTGGGCGAAAGAAGATAAGGAAAAAGATTATGGTTATAAACCATTCGATGGGAGGGTGCTTCCTAAAAATGTCAATACGTTAGACGTGACGACAAACTTTCCAGTAGAAAAGGCTACACTTAGGGAACTTAGACAAGTTATAGACACGCTTAAGCCCAATAAAGCCCGGGATATGACTTAATAACGGGAGAGATACTTAAAGCGTTGCCGAAAAAAGGTTTGCTAAAGCTGCTCTATCTTATAAATGCCAGCATTAGATTAGAGCACGTTCCGCACCAGTGGAAAGTAGCCGAAGTTATTATGGTTCCGAAACCCGGTTAACCGCTGACTGAAGTCAAGTCATATAGACCAATATCGCTTCTTCCGATTACATCGAAGGTCTTCGAGCGAATACTTCTTAATCGTCTTAAACCAATTACCGACACAAATTCCCTCTTGCCTGATCATCAATTTGGCTTTAGAAGCCAATATTCTACAGTTGACCAAGTGCATCGAATAACCGATGTAATTGAACGGGCAATCGATTGTAAGTTATTCTGTTCAAGCGCATTCCTTGACGTTTCGCAAGCTTTTGATAAGGTATGGCATGAAGGCCTAAAATATAAACTCCGACAAGCCCTACCCCAGCAATTGTCTTGTATTTTAGGTTCATATCTGGAAGACCGACTCTTCCGTGTGAGACACGGAAACGAATATTCCACTCTTAAGACAATAAAGGCGGGGGTGCCGCAAGGAAGTGTACTTGGCCCTCTGCTATATTTGCTTTTTACCATTGATATACCGCAAACGGACGACACTGTCCTAGCCGCATTTGCTGATGACACTGCCATTTTGGCAACGGCTAAAACAGTAGAAGAGCAACTGGCAAGTTGCAACGTGCCCTCACACGGATTAAAAATTGGACAAAGACTTGGCGAATCGCGCTTAATGAAAACAAGTCTGTCCACGTGAACATCACTCTCAAGAAAATTGAGAATCCACCATTGTTTATCAACGGAGTACGAATTCCTTACGCGAACGAGGCGAAATATCTCGGTATGACACTCGACGCTAAACTAAAATGGAGAGCACACGTCAAGAAAAAAACGTGAAGAGCTTGAAATCAAATATAAAGATATTTACTGGCTTATTGGAAAGTATTCCAAGCTTAGCTGAGAATACTGCTGTTATACAAGCAAGTGCTAAAACCGATCTGGACATATGGTGTACAACTTTTGGGTTGTACTAAAAATAGTAACATTAATGTATTACAGACATTCCAAAACAAAGTTCTTCGAGGTATTGTTAATGCGCCGTGGTACATAAGAAACGATGATATCCACAGAGACTTAGGAGTCGAAAACGTTCAGAAAGTAATTAAATTGTTTGCGCGAAAACATAATAATCGATTACAAGGTCATACGAATATTTCTGTTCAACAGATCCTCAACGAGACAAATTTATTGCGCCGTCTGAAAAGGACTAAGCCTCTCGATTTAGCGCGGTGATTAGCAGCGCAAAATTTTCCTTAAGTACACAGGAATTTTCAATGGGAAATCGCCTGCAGGATATCTTATAAGAAAAAAAGAAGAACTGCTTGTTGAGTGTGAACTCAGTCGTGGTTTGCATAATTGAGGTGTTTTATAGTGAGTAAGAATCTCACACTACTATAGGCTATACTGTGAATAATGCTTTTGAAGCCCGAAGAATGGCTTTGTCAATCTTTTTTTCAAAATGGCGATCCAAATTGGTCATCGAAATCATGCGATTTAAAACCACGCAATCCCCTTCTTTGCTACCAAAAAAAAGAAAGGGATTTTGCCAACGTTCCCTAGTTACTATAATTGAAGAACTCAAATCCATCATTCGTGATTTTATCGATGAAATAGAGCCGCATATATGCAAAATCTTGATGAGCAACTACTATATAACGAAGGAGCTAGGATATACAACAGAGGTCGTTTGGCTTCTTTGCCGAAAAAATAGCATTAAAATCTTTTTTTTATATAAAAAATGTGTATTTTCCTGTTAAATTAAAATGATTTTCATTTCTTGAAAATTGATCTTAATAAATTCTTAATACTATGGTATATCATGAAACACCAATCAATATCAATAAATCTCAAATTTTTATTAGAAAGTCCCACTACCTTCAGTAAACTCAGCCTACAGTACATCCAATATCCTTACCCATTTTGATTTGATTAAAGAAGTGTAGGAATTGCGCGTAGGAAAACAAACACACCAAATCGACTTTGACAAATTTATTACCACTCTCGTTTGTCTACATATATAACATCTTTTATACCCTGACAGCTAGAGGTTTTCGGAACAATCACTCAGTTAGGTGAACGACCTTACACAGATGATATGAATAGACGGTAATGATAACCGTTTGTTATGACAAACGTTAAGCGTACAGTGTTGAGCAGAAGAATTCGTACTCAACGACTACAGAATTTAACTTTGAGCTTCCTTTTTGCGTTTGACCTCCCTAGACTGATGGTTACAATCTCCGAAAAAACATCATCAAGTTGTCAATATTTTTTTTATTGGGTAGCTTTTAGCCTCTAATTATCAATTCACGTAACTTTTTCCTTTATTTTATTGCCCTTTCCGCTATCAAACAAAAAAGGCTTCTATGAATTATTTGGAATGATTCGATTTGTACACAACAAAATTACCTTTAGACGTATCCTAATGAAGTCGGTTCTCTTATCTACATTTTCGTTCTCTTGCTCTCTCTGCGCATGTGGCCATTGACCGAATGTTTTAAATATTACTATACCAGTTTGTGGTATGCAAATGAGAAATTAGCGTTTAATCAAAAAACCATTTGTGGCAAACTTTTAAACAAATGAATATGTCAGTATGCAATATTAATATACCGGAGATGATTATTTGATAGAACGGCACAAACTGGCTGGGCATTTATGATAAAGACATTTTTCAGATAAGGAGAGGCATCAATTATCCGCTTTATCGCACACTAGCACAGGAGTTTCCGTTCAAGTCTGAGAGAAACGTTTGGAGTTATGCAATAACACTGTTGGAGGATTCTTTATGGATGACTTATTGGATAGATATTGTGGACAGATGAGTCTCAATTCCACAGGGATGGGATTACTTATGTCCAGAGTTCTTATATGTGCGAAAAACATGAAAAACACTACACGAAAGAGAGATCTTTTGAATATATATACATATGTTTGCCGGGGCTAGATCAGGCAGGTAAGGTGAGTGATTGATCACAGAATCTTATATTTTAGTGAAAAATTGGTTTACCAACAACGACGAATGTGAAGGAGCATTATCATATAGCTAGAATCAGTTGCCCGAGTTAATATCATTCTCTTCTTATTCACTCATTTGCCCAAGGCATGCACACCAGATAGAGTCATCACTTAGGAATGTTTTCAAAATTTGAACGTTTATTTAAGAAAAACTTGTATAATAGTATTATTCAAAGTATTGCCCATCTGACGCTATGACTTTTTCCCATCTTTCTGGCAATTTGTGGATCTCATCCCAAAAGAACTGCGCCAGCTTGGCAGCCAAGAATGAATCAAGCCAATTTTTGATATTCTGCTCTGATTTGAACCAAATTTCAGTGAGGGCGTTCTGCATCGACCGGAACAAATAGTAGTCAGAAGGGGCAAGGTCTGGGCTATAAGGCGGGTGGGGTAAGACTTCCGATCCACTGTTTTCCAAATAGTTCTTAACCGGAATAGCAACGTGGGGCCGAGCGTTGTCATGATGGAAAATTATTGCCTCGTGTCTGGTCGCATATGCCGGGCGTTTTTCGGCTACTGCTGTCTTCAAACGGATTAATTGTGCTCGGCAGCGCTGTCCATCGATGGTTTCACCCGGTTCTTTGCAGCTCATAATACAGCACACCCATCTGATCTCACCAAATATAGAACATTACCTTCGCACCATGGATATTCGGCTTTGAGGTTGATTTGGCTGGTTGGCCGGGTTTCACATATGATTTTTTGTGCTTGGGGTTGTCGTAATGGATCCATTTTTCATCACTAGTAACAATCCGATACAAAAACTTCCTTTTGTGGCGTTCCAGCAGCATTTCGGACATGCAAAACCGCCTTGCGACGTCACTCGGATTGAGTTCAAGTGGAACCCAATTTCCTTGCTTTTGAATATATCCAGCTGCTTTTAAACGTTTTGAAATGACTGCAACAATCTTCATAGAGTAATGCTTCCAGTTCTTTATTTTCAAACTTTTTTGACCGCCCAGGACGTTCATCGTCTTCCAAGCCAAAATCACCACTTTTAAATCGTGCAAACCACTTTTGGCACGTTCGCTCAGCTAGCGCATGTTCACCATAAACTTCCAACAAAATACGATGCCTTTCGGCAGCAGTTTTCTTCATATTAAAGTTATAAAGAAGAATTCCCCGCAAAAACACTTTTTCAGGCACAAAGTTCGACATATTTGAGTGAAAAAAAAAATTATGAGGACAGTCCATGGAATGAGGAGTTAGATGGCAACGATGACCATGAGCAGTTAGAACCTGTCGATTCCAAAAGACTTAACAAACGTCAATTTATCCTTTTTCAGTTAAAAGAAGGCACCAGACTATCAGTATTCTTCAGATATGTTTGTGTTATAGAGTCATCTAGAGAAAGCGATGAAATTGAAGTTGTGCTGTTAAAAAGTTTGGACACTACAAAAACAACTTTCGCACTGATGCCGACTGAAAAAAGAAATATTCTTTTGGAAAATATACTTGGCATTTTACCAGATTTGTTTCTATTTTAAAAAAAGATGAATATAGGTACTTCACATATAGATACTACCCGATCATTCTTTGATGGGTAAGGGGTACTATAATGACATGTAAGGGGTAAATGTAAACATTGCTATAATAGATTTGTTAAGTAAGACATTCAAAGGAAATTTATGTCTGTTTACTTTAATCCCACATGCGAAATCCTAGCACTAAGGAGACGCAAGTAAGATGCCCCCATTTACCCCATTATTTTTTAAAACTATGGAGTAAATATGAACATTACCTTAAATCACATTTAGAATATCTGTAAATTATAATATAATATCGGCTTTCCAAAGTTACAGAAATATAAAAATTCAATATTTTTTATTTTCCTGAAAAAATTTGCCTTTAGGAAATTGCAGAAACTATTCCCATTTACCCCAACCAACCCTTATATTGCGCCTGGTGTGGCTGTTCCACTTGCTCCAATGCAAGGTGCGGCCCTGGTTGAAGTGCTTAAATGAACAAATTGTTTTTGTGACATGTTAGATTTCAATCTTAGTAGATTTTCGTTTAAAAGAAATTTATTAACTAATTTAAATATACCATATGAACTTGACTCTTTTGGAAATTAATAGAAGTTATGAACCTAAAATATTTTTATCAAGGAAATACTATAAACTGAACTAAATTAAGCTAAACAATCACACATGTAAAACGCTAATGAGAACAACTGGGGTGAGTGTAAAAAGCTATGGGAAATGTATCTGCGTACTAAGAGGTGGGAAGACAAATGACCATTTGATAAATATTGTCTCAGATACGATAAAATAATTTTATTGGTTGTGTCAAACAGCTGATCTATACTCTTTTGTAACATAATTGGATATATGCCATCAGTACAAGTTGAGTTGAAGCCGTCAGAGGATGCAACAGCATGTTTAATGGCCTCACTCTTCACTACAACCGATGAGATATACCAGCTGCGGGTGCTGTATTATTCAGCTCAGCAGCAACTTTGTTAACAGGAGCTGGTTGTGAGCTGATTCTGATTAGGCTACCTGGAAGCCTCAAGTATGAGTCAGGGACTCACCGCTTTTGACTCAGTATATGTACTATCAGATTTCCTGAGTGGTTTATATTCCCATTTTGAGGACTTTGACCAGCCTTTTAGTTTTACCAAAAGTTTGAATAAGCCTCTTATATTCTTTTTGCTACGATCTGTACAAATTTTAGTCTTTCTCCAAAAAAGTCTTAAGTTTATAAGTTTTATGGTTTGTTTACGAAGGTTCTCCAGATCTGCGTTCCACCAAAGATATGTCATTTCAAAACATTTGGTGAGGATATTGTTCAGATTCCGAACAGCTTCCTCTAGGTTTTTTTTTTAGCTTAATGAGAGCACTGTAGTCCTACAAGTCCTATTCAACAAAGTCGAAGACGATTCTGAATTCGATGTATCTATGGTCTGAGATGAAGATTTTCGGTAGTACAATACTTTCCAGCCAGTAATCTCGTTAGTATACCAGTGGGATAACATTAAATCGATTACTTGCTGTCTTACTCTCGTAACAAAAGAGGCTAAGAGCCAACATTGTAGACAATCAGGTCATAAGAGTGCGATAGTATAAAATGAGATTGCTACTGCCCCAATAATAATTCTCAGTATAAGCATCGCAGCATACGAAAAGTCCCATCTTTCGTATGAAAGAAAGAATTTGTGACATTCTCCGTTCGTTTCGTAGCTAATTTCTGCAGGAACTACATCTTGGTTGCAAAATTGCACAAGTTTAGATGGTAAGAGCGAGTTCGCCTATAAAAACAAGTCCTGGGTCTTTCCGATGGCTTGCCATATAGTGGTGATGGGCTTATGCCATACTTATGTATAGATATTAGAGATTAGAGATGGAGTAGCAGAAGGTTCATCTGAGTACACAAAATAGACTAGTACTGGGATGGTCGTCTCTTATGTGCATTTATTTGGAAACACTGTGTTAATTAACCCCTTAAAGATGCAGATAGGGACATTATCCATACCTTGACTTAATGGTCTCGAAAGAAGCCGTCCTAATTTTTCCGATTCTTCCTCTCCCTGTGAGAGTAGATTTTGTACTTTTTAGGTCTAGGGCTCTAGGTATGAAGACGCATCAGAGCATTTTCCGTTTCTCTGAGTTGTCTTGAAACACAGAAGATGGCGCCTGTTAGTAGGGGATATCCAAAAACCTCGAAGGTGTGCCTCTTCTGAAGCTCGTTCCATCTCTTCGGTTTTACGAGACAAACCATCAGCACCCTGACCAATCACTGGTCTATTCTGATGGAATTTAACCATAACAGGCTAGGCCTCTTCGTTAATCGCTCCATCATTCCACCTCAGTCTACTGAACGTTTCGTAGAAAGAACCGCAGGAGTCGTCGCAATCAAGTGTTCCAGCAGCTCCTTGGTCAGTGCCGAAATCATCGGGGGGGTTTTAAAGTTTATTGGTTTGGGCCTCCAGAATCCGTGCCCCGACCGCAGTCGAAGAGACCACGGGTGGAGTACAATCCTTTACCATTTTTAACGTCTTTGGTGCTTACTTCAATGTCTCACCTGGGTTATTTTCAGATTTTTGATTCTTAATCCTTTTTGCCACGACACGGCAGCCAAAGGTGTTCTACTCGTTTTTTTAGAATTAGCATAACTTTGGCTTGCTTCCAGTAATTGAAGTACACTGAAGTTGTTATGATGTTATTAAGGACATGTGTGAAACAAAACCATCGTTTTTAATCCAACGATCATACTAATGTTAAAGCAGATTAAGTTTGTCAGTTGTAAGCCCACAGAAACAAAGATGAGTTCGCCATATGGACAGAGTAGGGCTATGTTAATAAATGGTGGAGATTTTTGAGAACAAAATATTCTAAGGCGGTTCAGAGAATCCAGAGAATGAGCGGGCGCTCAGTGTTTTGAAATCTGGAGATTTTCATGATAGTCTTAGGATTAGAAGTCCACAGAGCTCTGCTCTAAGCAGGCCACTAGCTTCACGAACTTCTCATACTAGCTTCTTTGAAGATAAAAATTGGTATTGAGCATATTGTAGCGAGTTCGTAAAGTTATTTTAGTACGTAATAAACTTCAAGCCGCCATTTGTTGTTTTATGGTTGGAACAGGTGTAGATGTCCGATTATATATGCAGAGTCGAGTAACATAAGCTACCAAATAATTACCTGTACATGACGTATTCATTCAATTTAAATGCAAACTAAAAAAAAAAATTCTTTTATAAATTAATAACATTAAATTAATATAAATTAAATTTCCAGGCACTTTTGTATCTTTCACTATAGAATCAATCAATCAATTCAAACAAACTCAACTAACTCGATTAATTTTCATTTCTATCTCTCTTTATTGTGGTTATAGATTTTTCAAACTCTTGATCCGTATGTGGGATATAACGCTAATCGATCATGTTGGCCGTGAAAACCAGATTAATCGCATGCTCCACGTAGTGCTGCTATATTATGTGATAGTGCTTGTTTAATATTGTAGTAAAAAGCCGCTTTACCATAACCTTCTTCATTTTCATCGTCTTCAACATCTTCTTCTTTGTCAGTTTTTGCAAGTGCCCTTGTTGGCTTATGGGGATTCCAATCAGAACAACCATTATATGGTGGTGAGTACCAATCATAGGATTGCCCACCGCCATGAGGCCCTAGAAATGATGTATCTGGATAGTAAAAATTTCCTTGGTTTTGGTAGTAATAGTCTGGGTATGGGTAATATTCAGGCTGATGTGGGTAGTATGTTGGATATTGCCCATAATTTCCATGATTACTATAATCTGGAATTGAAACTGGCTTGTGTGGTTTTTTTTGCTTATGTGGCCTATTCAGTTTGCTATGCTTGTTTGTCTTAGATGGCTTAGGCTTTCCGGGTTTAGACTTTTCTGGTTTAGGCTTTTCTGGTTTTGTCGGTTTTGTCGGTTTTTGTTGAGGCTCAGCAGAACTCGGGTCATCGGTACTTTCGTCTATTTCTGGATCCATAGTTGTCATATCTCCAGATTCGTTACCATTATCAACATTTTGTTGTTTAAGCACTGAAGAGGTGGTTTCTGTTTTAACCTTAACAATAACTGCTAAAAGCAGCACACCTAAATAAAGATAAAATTTTCCTTTAGTTTGTGTTTTGTTTATAAACACCGAAGAGACAGATCTCCACTTACCGAGAAACAGAATAGGCCGCATGTTAAACACCTTCTGCTCACAAAGAATTTTCTGCACTCCTTTTATATAATTTCTAGGGCGCCACTACATTGGACAAACTAATTAACATATGTATATACATGCATACATTCGTAGTTTTTGCGATATGGTCGATTTCAGCATTTTTGCATAAAATTTGTTTTATGAGATTTTGTTTATGTATGAATAAAGATGCCTACGTAGAATTTGTCATACGTCGAATTGAGGATTTTTGGAGAAATTCAGAGTTAACAGTTTAACTATAAACCGGTCTAAGACTGTTCGGGACACAATAAATAAAATATGCAGATTTTTTTTTTTTTTTTGTCGGAACAGAGAACTCGGACAAAGAACTAGTCCATTGTACTCTTTGTAAAGCTTCTTTTCATGAAAATGTTCAGTCTTACGAAGAAAGACGAGTAAGTGCTTCAGTGATAAGGTACCTGCAGCCTGGTGTGAGCGTAACCCGGAAATTTAGAGGGATAGTGCTCCGCGATGTCGTCATCACTTTCGCAGAAACCATCGCAGGATCTTGTGTCACTTATGCCCAGCACATTTAAATTCTTTGCAAAAGTGTTATGCCCTGTCAAGACGCCAGTAAGCTGAAGGTGTACAGAAAAGGCCGCTGTCCTCCTAGAGACATCGGGAAGCATTCGACGCATCCCAGGGAGCTGAGCTATGACTGGCAAGTTTATCGGCGATTTCATTTCCCGTGATCCCATTGTCACCTGAGACCCAGACAAGGGTAACTGAATCTAGCCTTTCGACTGCGTTCAGTGATCTCTTGCATTATTGAACTAGCTTGAAAGTCGTAAAAGGGAACAGCAAGGTTCTAGGTGTAGTTTGACTGTCGTTACAAATGCAAATGCTTTGCCCCTCTACCGGTTTTTCGCAATAAAGTTCGCTGCTACCAGGATTGCGTAGATCTCCGCTTGGAAGACAGATGAAAGCTTTCCTAAAATAAAGTAAAATCTAATATTGTCGTCCTCTAGAAAGACACCAGCGTCACATCCTATATTGGTGTTGGAGCCGTCTGTGAAGACCCGACTGCATTCCTTTCCTGGCTCAGATTCTGGCCGAAGCCAGTCCTGGGTACAAAAGTCTAGAGCGGAGCCAGGAGTGCTAGAGAAAGCTCCTATGCATCCGAAACAAACCGTTCTTTGGAGTCTGGTGAAAGCAGCAATAATATATTTTGGCGAGAGCTTATTCCAGCAGACAAACGACGCTTAGGATATATTGGTCTTATCTTAGCCGTGTAGATCCAAAGGTGACAGACCTCATGCCTTGCCGATAACTCCTCTACACTGCCAGAAGGCCGACTTAGATGCTTTCGTCGTAACATGTTCAGTCCAGAGAAGTTTGTTATCCAGGATAGCACCCAAATATTTAGCTTTTTTGGAGAATTGGATGGTGCTGCCTTTAAGCACTGGATAGGTCAGACCAGGCAGCTTCCTCCTTCTCGTAAAAAGAACAACCTCAGTTTTGAGAGGATTGACTGAAAGCCCGTTACTAGTGCACCAGTCGTCGATCACGTTTAGGGCTACCTGCGCTTTGGAGCAGACAGTCGCTAGACACGATCCAACAGACAGTACAGCTACATCATCTGCGTACGCTTGTTCGTAGACATTAGAACTATTGAGTGCGTTGAGTAGAGAGCCGACTAACATGCACCGTAGCAGTGGAGGCAGAATTCCGCCCTGCAGGCAACTCCTGTTTACACCCGCCATTACATATTGGCCGCGGCCAGTATCCACAATCAATGTCCTGTTCACCAGCATAGCTTTTAACCAGAAAACTAGTGATTCGTCTATGCCGTGTTGTGTGGCCGCGTTACAAATGCCGTCAAAAGTGGGGTTATCGAAAGCATCCTCGATGAAAATGCCCAAGGCTTATTTTTTCTTGTCGAGCACGTCTTCAATTCTGCCTAGCAGATTCTGAAGCGTCCTTTCGCAAGATCTTCCGCGTTGGTAGGCGTGTGTTTTGCGGTTTTGCGCACATGGATCTCGAATATTCTTTCGATGCTTCTCAACATGAAGGAAGTCAGACTTATAATCTTGGCGAGCGAGTAATCGTCCATACCCATTTTCGGTATAAAATCCACTCTCACTGTTCGTCAGGGATGCGGTATGTATGCCAGTGCCAGGCTAGCAGTGAAAATTCTTTTCAGAGATGCCAGCAGCTAGTCTATAGCTTTTTGTGGCGCATCTGGGTAAATACCATCGGGACCAGGTGACTTTAAGCCGTAAAAGATTGCAACAGCATATTTAACGTCCTTCTCCGTCACAAAAACCGATGAGATATAAAAGCTATATATAGGAGTTGGTTGTGAGCTGGTTCGGATTAACTTACGTGGGAAGTCAGACTCAAGCATGAGATGGAAAGTCCCTGGTTGAGCTTCTCCTTTTGAAGACTTTGACCAGCCTACTGCTTTCACCAATAGTTTCTATCTTTTCGCAAAAAGTTTTGTCATGTAAAGGCGCTCTTCGAAGTCCAAATAATCCTCTCAAATTCTTTTTGCTTTGATCTGTAAAGATTCCAATATTCCTCCAAATAAATCTTAAGTGACCTATGTAGAACTTCTCTGTATTCTTTACGAAGACGCTGCAGGTCTGCGTTCCACAATGGAACGAGCGATATGCAGGTTTGCTTACTAGCTAAACATGTCATTTCAAAGCACTTGGTGAGGGTACCGTTTATGTTCTGAACAGCTTCCCCTAGCATTTGTTTTGTCCTGAGCTTAAAGGGAGCACTATTGTACTTGTCGAGCTCCTCTTAAATCGTGTCCAGTTGGTTTTATGCGGATTCCTCCTCTTCAACAATGTCGAGACCTCGCATCCGATTCTGAATTCGATGTATATGTGGTCTGACATGGAGATCTCTGACAGTACTTTCCAGCCAGTAATGTTCTTATCATACTGGATAAAGTTTAGTCGGTTACTTGCTGTCTTACTCTCGAAACAGAAGTTTCCTGAGAGAGAACATTTTTGACAGACAAGTCAGACGGTAGTATGAAGTCCAGGAGGTGATTACCTCTCACATTGCATCTGCTACTGCCCAAAAAAGTGTTTTGAGCATCGCAGCATATGATAAATCCCATATTTCTGGAATCACAATATTGTGATTTTATAAAATGTTTTATATTTGGTCTCATTCTTTTTACATTTGGCATAAAAGCCACTTCAGTGGATCGGTGAGAATAAGTGATAATGTCGATGTCGTCTGCCTGTTCCAATAGGTAGACGGACTTATAGAAAGTAATGCATTGTATCTTTACATCTGGTGTACTCAGTATTTGCACTAGAGCCAGCTTGAAAAATCCACATGACTTATTCCGGCAAAAGACCAGAAAAATTCGGATAAGCTGTTTCAAAATCATAGCGTTTTATATAACGAGTTTTTTCGCTACTCGGGACATATGGATCAGTTTGCAACTCTATGCGAAGTATACTGAAAAGTCGGCAAATAGGTGTTTCTTTCCGATTTAAAACATCTTAGTGTTTTCCAGAATTTGCTGATTAATGTGGTCTTGCGTAAGACGCTCAATCTACTGGACTGGATCTTATAACCTTCATTCATAAATGATATGCCTTCATAGTTATTACAAAACAACAGGTCGCTTCTCTTTGACAGTTGGAATTGATATTTTAGCTATCAGTTATGCATTCGTCTACCCGTAACTAATCAAGAATTTGGCACGTTCATCCTACTAAAGCATTACATTAATATTTGTAAGGACAGCAGTAATTCCAGAGTTTTTTAATTGTTTAGCTGTGCCAACCTTTTCTATTGTATAAACGAATAGTTGTATATTCATTGACTATAACAGTTGTTTGATGTTCTAACTCTTTTGACGTGTCCATTTAGTAACTTCTGGAAGTGCTCCTTAAATTAAAATGCTATTCCCTGTGCAACACTGTTTCGTAAATCCTGTGTTCCAAGTTTGTAGTACTCACGTAATTACTTGAGCAGAGTTGTCAGATGTTCTTGCGATATTGAGCATTGTTGATTACCTTGATTGTGGATTGCGGTGACGAAGACTATATGGATGCAAATGTATAGGAGCTTGATGTCAATAAAATACTTATTTAGCCGAATTGCTACGATGAGTCAGAGTGCAGTAAACTTCAATGTTTTCTGAAGAGCACGCAGCTTCTGTTCAGGGTATTTCCCCTTTATTATCCCTTTAACGCGGGGCTTTGACTAGTTATTACATTTGACTCCAGGAGACCTTACCCAGTTCGTTCTTGAAATATGACGAAGTAGCTCAGCAATGTGTGTCACTTTGATATTCTGTCACCATGGACTCCATTAGTGGACTTCTCCCTCTTTCATCCGGAACAAAGAAGACAGTCATATATGTACAGGGTTTTCCAATAGAGACTTAACAACTTTGCATTTAATTTGTGAACGCACTCTTTCACTAATCATCAAACTGTCACTCTCAATTTATTCAGTAAACTTAACATTTCATCGAATTTTACAGATATTCGGAGTCGGTGACTGCAACTTTATGAGTGTTAACTCCAATTTTCGGTCGTAATTCTCGCTCTAGTAGACAGACAATAACAAGTTTAATGCAAAAATTTGAGTTAACATATTCGTTGTGTGATGTTGCCGTGTCAGTGAGACAACGGGTTGGTCGAAGTGTCGAAAATATCGCTGCCGTTCAGACGTCAGTACCAAACGATCCAAATCAGTCAATTCCACGGCGTTCTCAAGAATTGGCCATCGCTCAGACCACATTATGGCGCATTTTGCGTAAGGAACTTGGTTTACACTCATACAAGATCAAGTGACTCAAGAATTGAAGCCGATGGACCATTTGAAGCGATGTACGTTCTCCGATTGGGTTCTGGAGAACATGCGCCAAGATGATGAATTTCATCGCAAAATCATCTTCAGTGACGTAGCTCATTTTTGGCTCAATGGGTTCGTCAATAAGCAAATTATGCGTTATTGGTCGGGTGTAAACCCACATGTGCTTCATGAATCACCACTTCATCCAGAAAAAATAACTGTTTGGTGCGGTTTGTATGCCTTCGGCGTTGTCGGGCCATATTTTTTCGTCGACGATAACGATCGTCACGTTACTGTGAATGGTCAGCGTTATCGCGCCATGATCACCGATTATTTTTGGCCCGAAGATATGGACGACTTGGATGGTGCCACAAGCCACACAGCAAACGCTAAAATCGATTTATTGAAGATTTATGGTGAGCGTGTTATCTCAAGACATGGGCCAATCGATTGTCCGCCTTGTTCATGCGATTTAATGCCGACTGACTATTTTCTGTGGGGCTACGTTAAGTCTTTGGTTTATGCCAACACGCCGACGACGTTGGAAGAGCTCAGAGCCAACATTGAACCCGAAATAGCGGTCGTTTCGGCCGAAATGTGTGGCCGAAGTTGAGTTTCATTCATAAATGTTTTGATTGTACTTCAAGCCAATAATAAAGTTTTTGAAATATCTCAAATGGTTTGCCCTTTTATTAAAAAAAAAGTTGTCTAGTCGTTATTAGAAAACCCTATATATTAAGGTGACCCTCGTCCAATATTTTTTCACCGTGATTGGAAACTCCGTTACATACTACATGTACTGTCCCCGCGGGTCTGTCGTTTGGTATTACAGTGCGGGGTTGGTTAGCAAATTAAGCTATTATTGCTGTATCAGCCGCTACTGGGATTTCTGCAACTTCAGTGTTAAGCTGTTGCGTTTCTTAGCCTCTCTATACTCCGTAGCTCATTTTGTAAAATTGTAATAAAAATATATATTTCCGGTCAATTCTCCTCCGACTGTGCTGTCGTGGATTTTCGACGGGCTGGGCGGAGTAGTTCTCCATGTCATTCTCTCTCATTGCATTCGGGGCAAGATAATGAGCTATCGTGCCCAAAACGTTGGAAATACTTAGTACAACAGAACAGATGTGACAACTCTGAAGAGTAGGTTAATTTTTATGTTAAGTTACAATTGTTATGCAGTATGCGGGAGAGAGTTCTATGCATATGCTTTGTTGGTTAAATAGTAAACATGTATTTTGAACCGTAATTTGTTGTCCAAAATTACTCCAAGATATTTAGCCGCTTTATTTGATAGCTAGTTCTAGGCCGGCGGCTGCTAGTCAATTCTTTATCCAGACAATTGCTTTGTTTATAAAGAATTCAACTGTACGAATCTGTTTACTTATTGTCACGATGGCAATACCGGCGAACGCAATTACCGTTACCCCGCAGGCAATGCCAATCGTAGCTCTCCATCGTATATATTGTTCCACAATAAAGGCCCCAAAACCGATCCCTGTGGAACTCTGGCAGTGGCATAGTATGTTTCACCTTCATCCGTATTATATCTCAACTTCCTATTGTTGAAATAGCTCTATACACAGCAAGTAATATGGTATATTTATCCTAGCAAGTGATCTTTTAACGCCGAGTTAAAAGCATTTTTAACGTTTTGCGTTACTACTGCATAATACGTCCTTATGCCGTAGAGCCATCTTTCCCCTTCGATGGCGCCTTTTGTGATATCAACTACTACTCTTATATGGTAGTCTATGAGTAATCTCTAACAGATTATTTTCTTGCTCGTGTTGTCGCCTATTGTGCTACATGATGGACAGGTCCTAATGGGTAATTAGTGGAATGTCCATTGCTCTGACTTCTCCTATGATATTGCACATAGTAGCTGGTATTTGGGGGAAAAGATGCTCTTGAATTATTAGATATGCTATTGAATAAGTTCTGTAGCCCTTCAGTTTGATCTTAATCACCCTGTATGCTGAACCCCATGGGTTAATATCGGCCTTCTTACAAAGACGTTTAAAGCAAATGGTTTGCTCTCCTAAATGCCTCTATTTAAATTGCGCCTTGCCAGTTTAAAAGTGTCAAGGTATTCTGGTATCCTTCTTGAACGCTGGACCTTGCGTCAGGCTTGTAGGCATCTTGGCCGAAGTGTCTTTATTTCCTCGTTCCACCAGTAACACGGTGCCTTCCTGCTATTTGTTCTCATAGGCATGAATTCATCGCACCTAGTGGTGATGGCATTTGTTAAGTGATGTGCGAGCTTCTCCGCTGTTCCCTTAGGGTTAGATCGTCGTTCAACATCTGTTCGCATATTTCCTTATCGAAAGTTCTGTCGATGCATTTTGGACCTGAATATTTTGGGAGCACAACTGGTTTCATTCATTTTATTTCCAATACTTTCATTTGGTGGCCATTGTGTGAATATTTCTTACACACCTTCCACTTTATGGTTCTTTTTTTTTATAATCCCGCGCGCGCACCAAGGGGATATGAATACCCTTTTACTGGTTTTCTCCATGGCGCGGGCGGGTGGTGTAGTAGTTTGAAACTCAGGTGTATTAGGTTTCGATATTTTTCCCAGAGGTGGTTGTCAAACTAGACGGGACGAGCAAGTGCATCCTCAACCAGTGGATCTCAGTACGTGCTAGTTGTTAGTTCCTCCAACATCATGTCAGAGTTGACGCCGACGGGATTCTCATATAACTACATGCAAATTCTACGAAAAGACTTTTTCAGAGACACGGGATTCGAACCCGGCCCTCTGCTTGAGGAGTGTATGCATATACCACTACACCACGGCCACCCCCTTCAGATAGTACTGCTCCGGTACGTATTTGCGAGACACTCGTTGGTGATACTTAAGTTATCAAGTGGGGAGCGAATGTTTCCAGTAGGGCTTGTCCTCTGGTCCTAGTGAATCTGCTGCCCCATTCTCTGCCCCACGCATAATTTGTCTAAGCAGCTGTAGAAATGGATACCATTTATATTGGTCACAAGAAGCATTCTGTTTGGTCGCTTGAGCCTTTACTTTATCACAGATTAAGTTAGTGCTACCATCGGGACATTAATGGGATTCATTTATCATGATAACATTCACCCTTCCTTTCGACCTTGGCCATTTGCGCTGGGATAATCTGGGCGATTCTGTGCCAGACAGTAATTAAAATTTATTTGTAGTACCTTCATGGTCTCTTGCGAGTGATATCTCTTCGAAAAGCCGGGCATTTTTTACTGCCAGCTACATGTTTCATGTCATGAATAGACTTTCTTGCAGAACATACAGGACGATTCCTTGCCGCAGTTTTTTGCTATGTGGCCTTATTTCCAATATCTCGTACATAGGTAGCTTGGAGCAATCTTCTCCGCTTTTGTATTATATTTGGCCCGGGTGAACCACGGAAAACTTTATTAACAAGCAAAAACTAAAAGCTAGACTTAAAAAAAATTAACAGAGATGTTCTTAACCTAATGGGACAAGGAGAAATGATGGTTGGGGGAGATGTTAAGGGCGTGACGTATTAAGCAGTGCTTTTTTCATTTCGAATTTGCTGCTATTAAGATCAAAGACTTCGGCGTTGTTGTTTATTATACGCAACGTTCTAGATAATGGTTCGAAATGACAGTAAATGGTTAAGTGAGTTCAGATCAGGAGGAGTTATTCTCGGGCAATCGATGTTTTCAGTCAATAATTGGTGGATAAAAAGTATATCAGCGACTTCACGACGGTTTTTTAGGGTATGCATGCTAATTGGTATTAGCCTATTTTCATAGGGAGGTAATACACATGGATTTGCCCAACCTCCATTGGATTGCTTCAATTCTTTGAATGTTGATTTGTTTATAGGGTGACCAAACTTGGCTACAATATTCAAGAAGAGCCGTAACAAAAGCAATGTGGTAAAACTTTGTAACGTAAGGGTTGGAAAATGCTTTTGACCAGCGTTTGATAAAGCCAAGTGCAGGGTTAGCTTTTTTTATAATGCTGTCAATACGAGAGTCGAAATTCAATTCTCTGTCACAAATTATTCCTAGATCCGGTACTTCGTTAGTGAAAGGAATATGCTCATCACAGATGAAGTATTTTCTTGGAAGGTGGGCTAGACGTTTGCGAGAATAGGTTATCGTTTGGGATCTGTTGACATTAAGCTTCAAAAAGTTTTGCTTGCACCATACCGAAAACTTTTTCAAGTCATCTTGCAAGCAATGGAAGTCAGAAGGCAGTGTAATGACTGCAATTTCTCATGTCATTAACAAAAATAGAAAGATTAGAATTTGTTAATATGCGATTTATATTGTTAATCGCAAGGATAAGGATGATTGGTCCAAGGTGGCTACCCTGAGGAACTCCAGATGATGCTTTAATGGGGTCAGATATTAAAGATCTGGAAATGACTGTATTCACGGTCTTCAAGCCAAGTTTTTTTAATTTCAAAATGATAAGTTGGTGAGAAATTTTATCGAATGCCTTGCTGAAATCTGTTGAAATTGAACCGACTTCATCACCGTCTTCTAAAGCATAAGGCGTCCTATAGACAAACTCAGTTAGGTTAATGGTGGCTGATTTACCTTTCACTAAAGCGTGTTAATTTGTGCAGATAGTTGGCCTACAGTACAGAAGTAGTTGTGGATAGATATGCTTTCGAAAAGTTTGGGTATGCAATCCGGTTTTTTGGGCCTATAATTATCAACTTCGGCCTTATTTCCTTTTTTATGAATAGGCATGATATAATATTCCTTCCACGTGAAAGGAAAGTACGTGTTGAAACAGTCAAGTAAAATGGGGCAGCGAGGGGAGGACCGAGATTGGTTACACACTTTTTTATTACAATAGCCAGAAGATCATCAGGGCCGGACGAAAAATCATGTTTAAATTTGGTAATGTTTTTAAATACCAAAGATGTTGTTATATTTAGCGAGATGGATGATGGCGTAAGACAGTTGCTCATATAGCTAAAGTAGCTAGAATCGGGTTAAGGTGTTTGATTAGAAAAAGATTTGTTAAAATAACAGACAAAGAAATTCGCAATGGTTATTGGGTCGGCGGAAGATTCACTAAGAAATTTGAGGTAAGATAGATACCGGTCTGACTTTCCTTTGGTATTTACACACTGGCAGAAGCGTTTAGAGTCCGATACCAAGGTAAATTGCATTGGAGGTACTCAAGATAAAGAGACTCACAAAGTTCAGAGAAACGATTGTATACAAATCAATAATTACTATAGTCGGAATCAGATCGAGTTCTTAGGAATTTGTGCCTTAACTTGTTTCTGTTATTGCAGAGAGAGCAAAACTCCTTGTTGTACCAGGGAGGAGCTGACATGCAATCCTTTCGGAAGGTATATGAAACCGATTGGGCAAAGCAGGAGGAACTTAACGAATAGAAAGTTGATGGGGCAAGATCAATGTTACATAGTTGTCTCAGCAATAAAGTCGAAGTTTATTGTGCTGATAAGGCTTTTAAGTATGTTAAAGTCGGTTCTTCGGAAGTTAAATGCAAATGGATTTTCCGAATCGACACGTGTGCTGCCGTTTTCATATGAGTATATAATTATCAAGAGAGCATGAAGGCGGTCTAGGGTGGAAAGAGGACGATCACTTCTATAAACGACACTATTATCCGAACCGGATGTGAAGACAATATCAATTTGTCTGTTCATCGAATTGGGTATTCCACTACTCTGATATAGACTTGCGTTGGTTAGGCAGTCCACCATCAATATTTCTATTTCAGAGGACGAAATAAGAAAGACAAAATGAGACAATTCGTCAGAAGGCGCTATCTTCAGGTTATGCACCATCAATCAAAAAATCCACTGCGTGAACTACAGGTCTTTAAGACTGTAGTTTTTACATTTATTTTTAAAGATTAATATTTTGTGTTGCCACTCTGTTTATAAATTACTTCATAAATGCGTTGAGGAATGGATTTGTATAAACTTTCTAAATAGCTTAATGGAATTTCAGACCAGGCTGCTTTAATGCTTTGAAATTAATCATTTCTGGCCTCAAACTGTTGTCCATTCTCATAAACCTTACGAGTAAACCATCCCCATGGATTTTCTATAATATTAATAATATTGGCCATGTTAAGTTTTCCACATTTTGAGACGCAATCCCAGTCTTCACTACTCTTGAAGTGTGTACAGGCACATTATCCTGTTGAAAGATCCATTGAATAGATCCAAATGTTTCACAAATCTTAGGAAAAGATGATTCCAATAGTGTCTTATAGCTGTTTTCCGTCATTTTGGAGTCTTCAATTTGAATGCGCCATTGTACGAGATTGCTCCCCATATCATGGCACCCCCTTCACGGCTGTGATGTCGACTCAAGTACCTTTCCCCCTTTCTTAAGTCATGAAAATAGAAATTGTATCCATCCGGTCTATCCAAATTGAATTTCTTTTCGTCACTAAATACAACTTTTTTCCATTCACTGGGGTCGTTATTTATGGCAGAACTCAAAGTCTTGCAAAATCGAGGCGGCGTTGCTTGCGAAATTGATTCAGAGGTGGTTTTTTTTGTTGTAATTCAGATGCGGCACATTTAGAATAGCCCTTCGAACTGTGGATTCGTTAGCTGCAACATTGGCCATTTGTTTTATTTTCGATGTAGAAATGGCAGAGTTGGATGCGATCCTAAGGATTTTGCGGTTTTCCTTTGGTGTCAAAGCCATCGCAGTCCTGCCTTTGTAGTTCTAGCCACACAAGGCGCCTTGTTTCACGTAATGATCAACAACATTTGAACTTCGACCAATATTTTTGGCAATTTGGCGATTCGAAAGCCCTTCAGAGGTTAAGATATCGACTTGTCCTTTTACCTGATCAGTTAAACTCTTCTGCTTTCCCATTTTATTCGAATTCACAAGTTTTCGACTAAACACAATAAATGTTAAAAAAGCTATCCAGTTTCACACCTTTTATCGCAAAAATAATGCAAACAAACTAAGTGCCTCTATTCAAGTGAACCAATAAATCAAAAAGGATATTATAGCCGCTAAAGTTTTACTGCTACGGAATATCGTTAACTGAAATAAAATTTCGCTTTGTGAGAAATTTTAAACAAAGTACAGTCTGATATTGAATTATCAGAAAACCATTTGTTATTAGATGAAATATAGTTGCTCTAATCAGCATTTACTTTCATAAAAATTATTGCCTCTAATCAAATGAGCCGGACTGTATTTATTTCTATAATTTAAAATTTTAAGCGCGTTTATCTCAGAACTGCATACTTCTTGTTGGCCGCACCCATAACTTGATCAGTTTTCAGCCAATTAACTTCAAATTTTAACTAAATCTTTGTCTAAATAAGTACGTAGAATTTTTTTTCATATGTCATAATTTATTTGTTGTTAACAATTTTTCGGCGTCTTTTCTGCGAATTTTGCAGGGCCAAACATCAATATATCAAAAAAATCCTATGTTCTGCTCTATAAAAAAAATTTAGTGACACATCATATTTCAAAAAAAGAGAGTTCATCTGAGAAACACTACACAGCCGTCATTTTTAAATAATTTATTCTATAAAAATTATGATTTACAGTCAATTATATTTACAATAAACTTCTACTTTTTTAAACTCGATTTATTTTATATTTTTCCTGGAAAAAATATCACAAAAAAGCCTGTTTTTACGGCCTCTAGAGTGGCCTAACCCCAACTCAATCAATAGCAAATCCGTCGGTATAGGGGGGCTTCATGGGATCAAAATATTTTCTCCTTTAGCTTTGCCACTAATTATAATAGCCCCAACAATATTTCGGCACAGATGTGTTGCCCCAGATGGGCGAATCAAGATTTCGCATTAAGAGGACCGGAACGCCAACTTTAGTTTATGAGAACGCACTCTTGATAAATACAAAGAGTTAAGAAATTCTATAGGCCGATCTGTAGGATTTATATTTACAAAGTCACACACACATTAAAATGTGTATTAGAAAAGAGAAAGAGAAAAAGAAAACTGTTGTAATTTTTGCCACTCTGACTACCAAGCCTATAAGAAGCCGCTCGAAAATTAATAAAACATAGTTGTAACCCAGTTGTCACAGTGTATAATTTGCTCTTAATCCTACAAGAATTTCAGAAGTTAGTTCTAAGCCACCTGAATTTTAAGTTTTATTTTTTAAATAATTGTTAATAAGTTATAAGTGGTTTACTTATTTTTTGTTATGTGTATATGTATGTGAGATATAAGAAAAAGCGCGAGCAGACAAATTTATTCATATTTGCCACAGTGATACTTTTAAAATAAAACTTGTCTGAATTTGGTCTCGAATCAAGTGGAAGCAAATTGGAGCTGAGACTTCGTCTCCAAGAACATGTGAATCAAGCTACAAATGCCCAGCTTGCAGAACATTTCCCGCTTAATCTGCTACAAATTTTCCATATGTGTGGTGAAAATGAAGTTTCTGTTATGGAGAACGCCGGTAGTCAACAAGTGTTACCAAGCGATGAGTTGACTTCAGAACGGGATTGTACCGCTACGAACCTATATATACCTGGTGACTTCTAACGACAAATAGATGACCTTCACGAACAAATTAGAAAACAGGAAGAAATTACGAGATTAAGGGAGAAATTAGCATCATTATGTCGTGTGACTAAATGTCAGATATATAGTTTAAGTCACAAAGATATTGAAGAAGCTGTACCAACGTTCTCAGGTGATGACAACTATTCTGTAAAGCAGTGGATAAAAATTTTCGAAGAAGAGCAAGTTTTACACAAGTGGGATGAACAGCAGCCGTTGATATTTGCAATTGAGAGCATTGTTGACAAAAGAATTCCAAGACATTGTTAGCAGAAGTACTTTCATAATAAATTAAAAAAATAAAAAAAATGAAGTGATGAAACCGTTCATTAAAACACGTTGGTTATGCAAGAAATTACGTCCGTTAGCGAGATCTTATCAGCTACGTTTTTAATGGAATGCCAGACTTGTTGTACAATTAACAACTTCTATTCGCGGCAAACGGCCTGGATGAGCTAAAAAAGATGTTGCGAAAATACGAAAAGCTTAAGTTATATAGTCAATTGAGTAGCATGCAACAAGCGATATCACACTCATCTTCTATGAAAATCAAGAAACAAACTGCAAACAGATGATATAATTGCAACAAAAGCGGTCATATTGCCACCAGCTGCACAAAACTTCGTCAAAGACAGGAACCTGCTACAAAGACATTTATCCATCAATCGTCGAAATACTGTGCTAGGAAAAGGACCATCAACTTCAAAAGATATACTCCTACTTCCTGATCTGGACGTCTTCTCCTTTGACGTTGAGTATCAATTTACAAATATTGTTAGTAACCATATTCTTAAATTTAAAACAAAAACTTAACTGGATACAGGAAGCCCGAAAAGCTTTATTCAGAAGCACTGTGTACCTCTTTCCGCTTTGGGGCCTCTTCGAACGGGAAATGCTAAATATTTTGACAGAGACAACAGCAAAGTAAACACGACATTTTGTATCCGTAAGTATGTTGGTTTTTATTTGCAACTGGTAAAAAATAATACAATTAATAAGGCAGTTGTTTTAGGTAGAGATTTTATTAAAAAAAAAGTTTACGTTTGCCGATTTTAAGCACAATTATAAGAGATTTCACAGTAGTAGTGAAAAAAATTGAGATATTAAAAATAGAATGATACTCGCAATAAGAATGACTGAAGTGATAATTACAAGATTCAAAATGTTAACTCTAACTTAACCGACATTCCTCTTGTTTCTATTGTAAACGATAATTCTAACATAAAAAAAAGTAATTAAATAAAGGAAATGACATCTATGAAATTGCTTACGCGAAAGATAAAAATCATATCGAAGTTATATGATGATAATAACTTAAATATTTACAATAACCTGGCATCGGAAAAATAACGTGCTGAAGCAATTATTAAAAAGTCTATAAAACTTCACCCAGCTTGTAGATAAGCCCACACGAATACTAGGCGTTGATTGTTATACCACCAACACCTTGGAGTTGCTTTTAACTTCTCACCTGATAAGTACACCGTTGATGTGCTCTTCTCTCTAAGCTCGTTGGACTATTGTGTTATATTAGCTAATTTCTCGTATTCCCACCACACAGTTAGAGAAAGATTCCTAAAAGAACCGTATGGCAGTACGTGAGAGCCAATTAGAGCAAACTTAACAGCTTCTTTAGGAATTTTAACTAGTCATTATGTTTTTCCGATAACGGCGTGGATGCCGTTGCTGATATGATCTCTTTGGAATGAGATCCTTTTTCTCTCATCGGATGAAGAGTATCAAGCCAAAAGAAAAGGCGTGCTACAACTCGAGCTGTAAAGAGGCTGTCAGGGCTTTTAGGGCTCTCAGGTTTTTTCGGTCCTTCAAGATCAACCCGAAAGAAGAAAACCGAAAAAAGTTTAAACGAGCCAGGAAAAACTGCAACGTCTTTCTTAAACATGGGAAATTTCAATTTCAAGTTTACCACTCCCTGATTGTGCTTTGTCTTCGCCTACACTTGAGTGCGTCGAATCTTCAAAGGGACAAATCTACTTTCGCACTCGTGTATGTAGTAGCAACAGTTCTTAAAAATTTTGGCATTCACAAATGCTCCCCTGGTGGAGGGACGTTATGTTTCGTGTCTCACTCTGCCTAGCTCTTAATTTTCTAGTCATTATGACCTTCAAACATTTAAAAACAACGTTCATTGGTACATCCCTTTCCATTGCCCCTGATTTTCCTTCATCCGCGCTGTGTACAAACATTTTAAGGTTACTTAAATCCCTTGAGCGTGCGCAAATCTTAAAAAAAAGTCGAAAATATATGCATGCGTATTGATCTTTAACTCCATATTTAAAATTTAATTGTCAACCACAAATTATGAGTATATTTCGACGGCTTACTTGTTGCAACTAAATCTAAGGAAGAACACTACGAAATTTTGAAAGAAGTTTCAAAAATTATACGCTTATATTCTATAAATAAATAAAATAAAATAAAATACAAAAAAACATATTTAGGGTACGAAGTAAGTGCAAATGGCTCCATTTGTTTCTCAGCTTATGCTCTTATTTTAGAAAATTATAAAAGATTTTTTCATTAATATACAAGACCTCATATAATTTATTGAATTAGAACACATAGTCTAAGTTTAAATCGAATGAACTGCGAACCTGTTCCAAGTATTTATTCCCCACTTGCAGAAACTGAGGTTCATGTGACTCTAGCGCTTTAGGATTGGGTGCTGTTTCGCCGCAAAAATAAACAGACAACAAATGGCAAACAATTTTCTTCTTTTCTAAATGAGCTTCTCCTGCTGAATCAAATTATCATTCATTTGAGCTTGAAACGCTTGCCATAATTTATTCTCTACAACGGTTTCATATTTATCTTACTGAAATTAAGCTTAAGATAGTCACAGATTGTAAGTCATTGACACTTATTCTGAATAAAAAGTTGGTAAATCTCAGAATATCGAGGTGGGCGTTAGAGTTACAGGATGGATAACGTTGATGTGCTTAACTGATGTCATAGAATCAGACTCTTTTCAATATGCTTTAGCCTCAGTACAAAACCAGGACGAAACCATTAGAAATATCTCTACCTAATATCTAATCCCAGAAAAACCCCAGCACCCATTGTACGAAATTTTTAACGGTCTCATTTATCGAAAACTCAATAATACATTCTTGTTTTAACATATGTACCTAAGAAGATGGAACAAAGTGTAAATCAAAAACGTCATCATGAATTGTGCCTTGCGGGGGTCCATAAATTACAGGAACTTTTAAGGAAAACTTATTGGTTTCCTTATATGAAGCAAAAAATTCGAGATTACGTAAAGCCTTGCCTGAAATGTATTTTTTTTTTCCCACCATCTGGGAAAAAGAAAGGTGCGTTACATATTAAAACAAAAGGTAATAAGCCCTTCGACGCACGAATACAGAAGAAGACAGGTGAAAAGAGTGAATAGGGTGTTGACGGCAATGTTATCGAAGGAAAGTGATACCGATCCAGGTGGTTGGACTAAATAACTAAGTACAGTCGTATTTTCCATTAATAATTCTTTTAACAGAAGTGTTGGGCTTAGTCTAGTGTTTTCCTTTTCGGTATTCCTCAAAAGATAAGATACTTGCAGAACAATTTTATTAACGATGATCCAATTAATTTGAGTAAAATTAGACAAAAGGCAAGTGAAAATATTGCGCATATTCAAAACACCAATAAAGCGTATATTGATTAAAATCATAAAAAGCCATATTCTACTAAATAAAAAATCGGTGATTACATTCTTATTAAAAACATTGCGAGTACAATCGGTATAAAGAAAATACTTTTAGCTAAAAATACGAGTAGCTCCTAGTCCTTTAGTTTCAGATTTATTGACCTTATTCAGCCGCTACAACTCGATATGTTCGATGTTCAGGTAGAGGTGGCTAAGTATAAGTTGCAAATTGTTTATGTCCTTTATTTGATATCTACCATTAGACAAAACTTCGATTATTTCATGGATTAATAAAAGGTCTCTATGAAATAATCGAAGCTTTGCCTAATGATAGGTATCTATGAAAGACATAGATTATCTGAAACTTTCTAGAGTTCCATACAGAGGAATCTGAAGTCCCGAAAACATGAAGCCTTACAGCCTTTCAGATAAGCATGAATCAATTCAACATAAATTGTATCCTATCCCTATCCTAGGTAGGGTGAAAAGGATATTTTTAATTCTTTTTTTATTTTATTCAATAAAGTCTCCTTTTGGTTTGATACACTTATTCCAGCGATTTTCCAACTTCTTGATCCCGTCCAAAAAGTAATTTTCCGGAAAGTCTGCAAAAGACTCCTCCTTGTCGTCGATGATGTCCTCGCGTGAGCTGAGTTTTTTTATTGATAAACCATCTTTTGAGGTTTGGGAAGAGATAATAGTCCGAGGGAGCCAAATCGGGCGAATACAGTGAATGCGACAACAATTGGAGCCGTAAGTCATTGATTTTAGTCGTGGTTGCGATGCTCTTGTGCACCGGTGCATTGTCTTGCAAAAACAACTTTTTTTTTCGCTTTATGTAAGGCTGTTCTTAAGCGATTTCACTCCAATAAGTTAGTTAGTTAGTCAGTTAGTTGACTTTTATTTTCAATAAATGTTTTACAATGTAACGATTAACCTAAGTCTTTAATGGTTTGGCCTATGGCCGTCTAACAGGTTGACAAAATACATACATAAGTTTTACATTAAAAATCTCCATCTATGATACGCTTTCTATAACAAAGTGCTCCTTCTGAGTAATCATAAAAGACTTTCCATTCCTTTTCTCCATTTAAAATGCTCATTACTTCATCTTCGTCTAAATCATGTTTTCCAAACATTGATAGTCGAAATTCTTTTAAAATCGGACAAGCACCAAGAAAATGTAAGATGTCTTCTCTCTTCTTTATGTTGCAGAGGTCACAAAGTATTGGTAAATCTGGTCTATGGGGTATAAAGTTTAGTTGAACGAGTTCCCCTCTCAGTTTGAAAATAGTACTTATTTCGTCAACTGCGTGACTATATAGGAAGTATGTTTTTTTCATTTAGAAAATGGTTTAGTTTGCTGTAATAGTTCCTAAACAGTGACGATTCAGCTTCTTCGATATATTGGTCATATGTATGTCTGCCAAAATTCTCCAAAACCAAGTTAAATTTTTCTCTTAAAAGATGAGGATACTCGTTCATTTGAATAGACAGATTTACTCCGCACTCAGAAGCTGTTTTCTTCCATTCCTCGCAAATGCCTCCGTTTGTTCTAATTATTCTTCTTAAAACTACGTTTGGTATTCTGCATTCATTCATTTCTAGTATTCTTAGAATATAGTTGAAGTGCATTTTGAGCGTGTACCAGAGCAAAGGAGGAGTTCACTTTTCAAGATGTTGCATATACAATAGTTCGGGGTATTTTTTCGTAATCGAAAAATCTTCTTCAAAAAGTAGCAAAGAAATTTTCCACAGCAACGTAGCCTTTGTAACCCCATACCTGAGCTCCGTAAAGCATTATCGACGCTGCGGTTCACTGAAACAAAGTTTGTTTTGCCTTTTGCAATACATATTTATTTTTGAAGCAACGTTCCCAAATCGAACAGATAGATCTTTAAGCAACAGCTAATTTTTCCTTAAAGTGTGGTTTGAAATTTAAGGAGGACGATATAAGGATACCTAGGTATCTGTATCTGGATACTACCTCAATCTCTTCCCCGTCTAACTTCCACTTTTCCAAGTGTGAGAAGTTTCCTAGTGCATTTCTGAATATCATCATTTTTGATTTATCAAGATTTACAGTGAGATTCCAACTTTTACAGAAAGAATTAAGCCTGTCTATCATTAGCTGCATACCTTGGGTTGTGTCACCCAGAAAGACTATATCATCAGCATACATCAGCGTAGGAATTGATACACCGTTGAATCTTATTCCACCTTTAACATCATCTGTTATATCATTGATGTATAATATAAAAAGCAGAACACTTGTTCTGCCTTGTTTAACACCCATTGAAGTTTCGAACTCTTCAGAAATTAAGTCTGAATCCCATACTTATGCAATATTGTTCTCATACAAGGCCCTCAGGATTCGAATAATTTTACTTGATACACCGATTTTGGAAAGCTTGTAAAAGAGTGCTTCACGTCTACAAAAAAGGCGTACAACTTTTTTTTCTTGCTCTTGTATGTTTCAGCAATGTTTGTTAAGCAGAATATCTAGTCGATTGTAGAATAACCATTCCTAAATCCAGCTTGGATAATAATGGACAGTAATACTCGCTGTTGATGGTTTTTCCTTTTTCGAGGTAGTCCACGAAGGGTATGCCATGACAATCCCAGAAAATCGACGCCATAACCTTTCCGACCCATCGAGCTTCCCTTGGCTTTCATTTTCCGGTCAGCCAACACCATTTCATGTATTTTTTTGACATTGTCCTCTGTAACCGCATCGGAGGGCCTGCCGCTGACTTGATCGGTAGTGGAATTGCGGCCACCACGAAACTCTCGAAACCAATATTTGACGGTGTAATCTGACGGAGCATTAGCCCCATAATATTTATCCAACTTTTGTTTTGTTTCCTTCGCCGTTTTGCCCCTCAAGAAATAATGTTTTATGAGAAAACGAAAATAGTTTTTGTCCATACTCAACATGATGCCAAACACGTCACCAACAATTAGCTGTCAAAACAAAACTAAAGACAGTATCGCACTGAAATTTGGCACGTCTATCTAAATATGAAAGGACTTCGAGGCACCATAAACTTTTTTGCAGTAACAGCGCATTCTGGCGAATACACCTAGTAAATATGTATTCGTTAATCATCTTTGTTATCTTTGATGTTAACTAAATTATTTATCCTTATTTTGATGTCATTTTCTTTGTTAAGTCGTCATATCAAAAAGTCGCCCTTGTTGTCAGGATAGGCCGATTTGTAGGCTTCATATTTACAAAGTCACACATACATTAGAATAGGTATGTATAAGAAAAGAGAAAAAGAAAAAACACCGTTATAACTCTCGCTACTCTCACTACCAAAGTATGTACTAGTATTACTAATTTTATGTATCATCTATGGCTTATATGAATATAAGAAGCCGCTTGAAAATTAATAAATCACAGGTGTAACCCAGTTGTCACAGTGTATAATTTACTCTTAATCCTACAGGTATTGGGAGACTTGTTCAGTATCCAAAACTTTATTCTTAGAAAAATATCTTACAATATCCCCTTCATTTATCTGTCCTACATTTTCATTAGTCGACCCCAAAATTTTCTTTTTACACAACCACTCTTTATTTCCCATTTTTTGATGTCATCATATGAGCCAAACCCTGTGATTTCAATTCAGCATCTTCGAATGATTTTGGCCTTCCTTCACGAGAAAATTCGTTAACATCGAAATCACCGTCTTTGTAGCGATGGAACCAATCACGGCACATTGTTTCACTTAGAGCAGCATCTCCGTAAACTTATTGAAGCTCTCGCTGCGTTTCAGCGAATGAATGAAATATGAAAATCAACACTTTCCGCAAATGATGATTATTTTGAGACATTTTCACACAACAAAAAGTATATGACGCCAGAACAAAATCACAAATGTGTCTAAGCTTGATTCATGATGCAATAACTTGGTTCAGCACGTACTGCTGGAGCCATCTATTGAGAACTTAGTTGCGCACCTAATAACATAAATTAATTAATTAATTAGTTGTGAAGTAGCTTAATATATGTCGATCCTCGGTGTCCAAGCTATGTCCATACCGGATTTTAATCAAAATTAGTTTAGCGGTTTAGTTGTGACAGACAGACAGAGTTATTTTCGCATCTCTATTATAATAAAATTGTAATGAAGTCGTGTCTGTACATTGAAGATATGTACATAACACTTTGGTTATGCCGAATGGATGTGTCTATATTCAAATAATTTTTTTTAGAATTCTTGTCCGTTTACCTGTTCGCCTGATCAACACAACAACAATAAAAAAAAAAAAAAAAAAACTACCATAGATGAACTAATTTAGTGGCAAACTCTACTAATACTTTTGCAAACCCTTAACTTTCGTATAGATGCACTGTATGGTAAGTACCAACGCCTTTTACATCTCTATAACTTGAAAGAATTTGTTGGAATGAGAGCAATTTACCAATAAAGTTACTAGAATGAGAGCAATTTCAAGCAGAGCTGGTAGAATGAAAGCGATTTGCACGCATGTGTGTAATGTGGACGGAATTTTTGGAGCAAAATCGGAGAGAAATTGCCATAGACGACAAATTACATGTATTCACGTCTTACGGATAGGAGCAATCAGTAGAAATCGGGTTTTGGTTTCGCAATATCTAAAAAGTTTGCCATCTAGCACATGCTAATTCATCTTTGAAAACTACTGGACATATTTTAATTTAAAAACAGCGACACGTTTCATTACAAACGGTTGAACAAAGAAGAAGTATCAATTTACATTATTTATGTATGTTAAAAAATTCATTCCTCCTACATCTGCTGTACACATATGTACGAAAACATAGCGAAAATATAAACATAAGACATCATACTTTACTCGTGCATTTAAATTTGCACACTCAAAGTGAAATTAAGAAATACTATAGAACAACAAAACAGATTCTTGTTTTCAATGCCCACTGGTGTATCATCGGATTCAATGATCTTTGTAACGAAAACCAATCTACTTATAGTAATCGTTTGGTTTAACGTATAGAAATGAGTGATACCTTAATTTTTGTTAGGTCTAACACTTTACAACGATCTAAAATTTAATTAAAATGGATACACCGTTTTTAAGAAATCGATGTGCAAATATAAAAAAAAAAATAAAACTGTTTAACTTGGTCGCTCTGTGGAATAACGGGATAATTTATGAATTTGATTAAATGTGTCGGAGTTCTCTATTAGGCCATCTAACATGGAGTGCTGATGCGCAACTTGGATGCAGAAACTTTGCAATGGGAATCCCCGTCAAAGAACAACTACAAAACGTCAAACAAGTCACAATGTTAAGGGGGTATTCTAGTCTAAAAGCATGAATTTGAAGCTCTGTAAAAACGAAAAAAAAAATATTTTTACTACCAACCGAAAAAAAAACTCAAAACTTTCAAAGGTCCAAAAAAAGTGCATGATTTCAACCCTTCTGGTCATCTGACACCAAAAAGCCGAACGGATTCTTGATTAGTATACATACTAGGTGGAGTGAAAAGTAACCTCCTTGACCACCAGAATGCGCTGCTATTGCAAAAGGTTATGGTGCCTTGAAGTCCGTTCATATTTAAGCAGACACGCCAAATTTCAGTGCGATACTGTCTTTAGTTTTGTTTTGACAGCTGATTGTTTTTGACGTGTTTGGCATCATGTTGAGTATGGACAAAAACGATTTTGGTTCTCTCATAAAACATTATTTTTTGAGAGACAAAACGTCGAAGGAAACAAAAGAAAAGTTGAATAAATATTATGGGGCTAATGCTCCGTCAGATTACACCGTCAAATATTGGTTTCGAGAGTTTCGTGGTGGCCGCAACTGACCGGAAAGTGAAGGTGCGTAAGCTAGCAGATACCAAAAAGACTAGTACTGAGCTCACCACGCCATATTTGCATATGAAAAAGTTATCCTGCCGCTGGGTGCCGCGCATACTCACTCCTGACCAAAAACACAAACGCGAGAGTACTCCGAAAGAGTGTTTGGACTTGCTGATGCGGAATGGGGCGGACTTTTGGCGTCGATTGGTAACCTTTGAACACCAGAGAACAGAATAAGTTCCCGGCAATGGACTAAAGCCGGCACGAGTGCTCCGAAGCGGCCGAGGGATACTCGATGGGTCCGAAAGGTTATGGCGTCGGTTTTCTGGGATTGGCATGGCATACTCTCCTTGGACTACCTCGAAAAAGGAAAAACCATCAACCGCGAGTATTACTGTGCATTATTTGAGCGATTGAAGCCCGAAATCGCTGCAAAACCGCCTCACATGAAGCAAAAAAAAAATTTTGTTTTTGTAAAGCAGCGCACAAGAGCATCGCAACCATCAATGACTTACGACTCCAATTGCTGTCGCATTCACCGTATTCACCCGATTTGGCTCCCTCTGACTATTATCTCTTCCCAAACCTCAAAAGATGGTTCATCAATAAAAAATTCAGCTTACGCGAGGAAATCATCGACGCCAAGGAGGAGTATTTTGCAGACCTTCCGGAAAATTATTTTCGGACGGAATCAAGAAGTTGGAAAATCGCTAGAATAAGTGTAACAAACTAAAAACGGACTATATTGAATAAAATAAAAAAATTTTTTTTTTCATTCCCAAGGAGGTTACTTTTTACCCCACCTAGTACATAGATGCCGCTAAAGCCCGAACCTTGGAGAATTTTTTGGCGGTCGTTTGAAAAAAAAAAAAAAAATTGACATATTTTTTTTAACATTTCCGATTTTTTTTTAAATAGTGAAATTAAATTAAAATTAAATTAATGAGCATGCTTGAGGCGATAGAGAAATGTTCAAAGAACATTCAGAGCAAATTTTAAATGAATCGGTTCCTTAGAACTTGAGATATCGTGCATGCCAACTCGAAAAAAGTAGTTTCGAGAAAAAAGCGTTTACAGTTTCGAGAATCTCATTATTTACGTTTCCAAAAATCAAAAAAGGAATGTATGAGTATGTATGTATGTATGACATTTTACAGAAAAACATTGATTTAAGGTTAACTCCATACCGTTCAGTTTGTTTTGACTCCCTCCGGCAAGCAAAAAAGTGAATTCACTTTACCCCTAGTGTCTCTGTTTATTGAACGATACAACCTGGCTGTTAGTAATTCAAAACCTGGAGCCAACGAATCAAAAATACTAATGTCAATTCAATAAAAATTAGTTAAACGTTTACCTTCGTAAAACATTGGATTCGTTTTTTATTTTTTTTATTTATTTGTCGGCTACCCGTTAAATGGAAAAGAAAAGGCTATATTTCTAATTAGTTTGATTGCAAAATGCTTCTGGGTATATAGTAGTTTTTTTTGTACCACCGTCTGTGCAGATATAGAGATTGTCTGGTTTGTTGACTCTAGAGCACTCAACATATAATTGTCCATATAAGAAGCGATCCGTGTCTAGATATACATAAACCGCACAATTTAATAGATTGGCACAGAGCTTTGTTGATAGCGATTGTAAACGCCATTTGCATTGGGAATTGCAATCTCATAAATTGAAATGGCATATCTGGTGGAATATTAGGAATACGAGGAATGAGGACATCTTCACCTTCGAAAGTCCTGTCTAGATTGTTGCTTCTGCGAAGTTGTTTATTAATCCTTTTACTGCAAGTCGCGTGCCGTTGCAAAGCTTTGGCTGTTTGATATTTCGCAACATGGCGGTGCGGTGGCATCCCTGACAAATCGAGTGAATTCAATAATTCTGTTGAATAATTAACCGTTTCATATTCATCCACAATAGTATCGGCGGACTTGTATGGTATATGAGTGCCTCGCTTTGAATATAAGATTGAATAATACTGTTAAAGTCGCAGAATTCTTTGTTCCTAGTGGCAAGAATAGCTCGTTTACTTAGCCAGTCGTGGTTCTTATAATTGGTTTGAATATTTTTTCAGCCAATCCTTCTTTTGACTTATGAGGAATGAAATTCGTTCTGAGCTTAGATCATCCGACAACTTTCCGTTCCCAATTTCTAGCAATTGATGTGAAAATATGTGTATCTGCTGATCGATCGTTTTGCAGCTAGACACGCATATTTATAGTTAATTTCAACGTTTTTATGTGTCGCCACATAGTAAAGTACTCCAGGCAAGCATTTATTTCATGCACTGGTGTCGATCTAGGAATGTTTGCCTGAAATCTCCTGCAAGCAATATTAATGCGTTTCCAAATGACCTTATGTTTCCACGTAAATCTTGTAATGATCGATCAAGAGCCTTGAGCGATTTCTTGCGTGCAATTGTGCCTCTATCCCAAACAATGAGTTTCCTTTTCTGCAATACTAATTAGGAATCTAATTAGGAGCGTTTTACTAATTCTTCCCAAGAAGAAGATTTCCCCAATCCCGTTGTCGACAGTTTTCATTATTTGATCGTAAATGCCTTTTTGATCAAGCGTTAACTTAGGAATATTTGATTGCACGTAGAACAACAGAACACTCATGTTGTGATCTTATTCACGACGCAATTCTAAATTGAACGAAAAAGCAGCAGATCGATTTTATGATGGAATTACCAATTGATTCAGAACTTTTTTCGCGATTTCTAAGAACAAATCTTCAATCATTATCAACATTTTCTCGTAGATTTTCGCTGTGAAATTCTTGATTATATTTGAATTTTCCTCTTGTATTTGACGGAAAATATATTTAACCGTGTGCGATTTATATTTCTCCCATAACTCTATTGGAGATAAAGGATAGCAGGAGGTCAACATGATTGCAAACAATGCACGAATTTGATTTGGAAGTGACATGTTGCATGCGTCATTAATGCATATATCCCAGTGTCGTTCGTTCTTTAATAAAAAACGTTGGACCGGGCACATTTACCAATAGCATACCTAGAAAGAAGCATTCATTTTAATTGGGATGCACGGTGTATAGTCTGGCTATCGTAGTTTCTTTGAACATGCCAGGTTGTTCGTCAACTCGCTCCTTTCACTTTTTATATATAATAGGTCTAGTTGCACACAGTATCAAACTTATCGGTACATCCAGAATCAAAGTATGAAAAACAAAATTCATCTGACCCTAATTTCTCTTATTACGGCGCAAACTCATCTCGTTTGAAAACATACAAAAAACAAAAAAACTGATCAAACTGGCTATTCGTTTTGGTTAAAGTAGACAAGCCAATATCCTCCTCAAAACATCCCGACTTCTCGTTGACCTTAAATGAAAACGTCCTATTGGCCCATTAAATACACTGCACTATGGGGTATTTGACCCTAAAACAAGATATTAGCCCAATTTTTATATTTTTTTATACCGTAGCTATCAGAAAATCAAAACACCAAGTGAATCTGTCAAACGAATGTTTTTCGCAGATCACGTGTGTCCGGTTGCAAAACTTGAAAAACAACATAAAACATTTGTGCGTGGTTTATTTTTTTGGAAAGCTAATTGGACAGGTTTTGAAATGAAATTATTTTCTGAAGGTTTGTGCTGAACAAATAATAATAATACAATACTGTGCGATGTATTTTATTGTGTTTTGACTAACAAACGTTATCGCACCTCTCCAGTAGCTGTTTTTCCCCTTAACCCCAAAATAAAATGGAAGATTTGTTTGTGTTCCCGATCAGTCCCAGATTTTTTTTTTTAATTTGTACCTTAACATGACTTTTAATCGGGACAAAAAAAAAAAAATAGTTGCACCTTTTTGCACCTTTCGGAGTTATCCGCAATTTTGTGAGTCTAGCTTATTTTGTCGATTTATTACGTATAATGTGGAATTGTGCAAATCTTATCGTCATTGTGTTCTGTTTTTGTTTAAATGTGAGTGTTTCAACTTCTAGATTATTTCAATTTGTGTGATCATTTTACCAAAACAGTTAGCCAATATTTAATATTGTTTTTAGAAACTTGCAATAAGTTGGCCGTTAAGAGCGTAGATTCAATTGACCATGATATACATGCCATCAAGCAGAAATGGAAAAATGAGCCAACTGTCCCCCTCACTATTTAACAAATTTGCATAAAACCTTATTTCGTTTTACTTTTCAAGTGAGGTTTAAATGGATTGCTTGCCATCGACAACGCAATAAATTCTTACGGAAGAATAGAGAGTGGCATGACGGTATGCAATATTTTCGTCAATTTTCATTTACCAATAAGAGCGGCAGACTTGAGGTGGAATTCGGTCAATGTTCAGAGCAGACCAAACGATGCAACTCAGTGGGGAATTAAGATGCATCCAAATTGGTTAAGGAGGTAGCAACTCCGGTATTTACACTCGCCGTTGAATATAGAAGCGCAGTGAAACGTGCTAGCAGCGATTTAGCAGTTACAAAACTATCTGGTGAAGACGCTTTATCTATGTTAATCGTAGCTAAATTAACAAGACACTAGTATAATGTTATTCAGGAAAAAGATAAACACAAATTTCCATGCTATTCTTTAGTGCAGCAGGCAAAAAAAGAAGCATACCCCAGTGATATTTTAATTAATGATGCCTGTGGTGAGGTACAATTGCAGTCGCTTTTGATTCACACTGTGAGCCGGTAACTAGAAGTTCAAAAGGAAGTTGCCTTACGGTTAACTTCAAATCAGCTTCAGAGTTTAAAATTCAATTCTACTATAAGTGGGGTTTCGACAGCAGTGCTGTTAGAAAGTGCACAAAAAGTGATTATTTGGCAAAATCTACACCCTTCTTCAACTAGATACTGTAGACCAATCCGGTTAAATTATGTACGCGAAACCAAAGAAGTATCAGTGAGGGAGAAGAATTATATCCATGAACAAATTAATAATTTGGGGAAATCGGAAATGAGTATTGGCGAAAGGGTTACAGCTCACATTAGTCACGTTTTTCTTTTTACCATGATCGATGGCAAAGTCTGCAATGCTGTTACTGAATCAAGTTCTACACAAAAGTATTTCATATGTATTGCTAATACAAACAATTTTAATAATATTAAAAAAATGATAAAAATTCAGAGTGACACTTCGAAACTTAACTTTGGTCTTTCAATTTTGCATTTGCCTACTTCACACCGGCTACAAGCTTTCGATAAAAAAGTGTTAAGCCAAAAGTGAGGTTGAAAAGGAAGCAGTTCGTGATCGTGATATTCAAGAACGTTTCAAAAAGGAAATGGGGCTTCTTATTGATTGCCTCAAATCTAGGTTTGGTAGTACAATCGATGCAAGACTATTTTTTCAAAATGCTGAACTGTCTGCATCATTGACTGGGGTTGACATTAACCTAATAAAGGTATACCACCTTGATCAAAGTTTTTGTGAAGTTGGTAAATCTGTTGCCGACATTCCCTCTAAATTTTTGACGTTTGCAAAAGTTACGTAGCCAAGAGTACATCTATCTCTGTGTGGATTTAAATTTGCAACAACGAACTTGTATTAAATTTTGCGTAAAAAATGGATTTAATGGTGCGCGAACGTTGGAAATGTAGGAAAAGTCTTTCGGTAACGATTCTCTAAAGAAAATGGTCGTCTACCAGTGGCACGAGTGGTTCAGAAGTGGTCGTGAGTCAATCGAAGATGATGAATGCAATGGCAGACCATCGACATCGAAAACCGACGAAAACATTGATGAAGTAAAAGAAATGTTGGTCGATAACCGCAAATTAACCATCAGAGAGATAGCGGAGGACTTGAACATTGGCTATGGATCCGTCTAAGACATTTTGGTTAATGATTTTGTTTTCGTCGTGTAGCAGCAAAGTTGGTGCAAAAAGACCTCAATTTCATGCAAAGAAGAGACCGTGTTGACGTCGCAAAATAGATGATTTGCGAGGCTGAATCCGATCCCATATTAATCAAAAGGATCATTACTGGGGATGAGACGTTGGTTTATGAGTACGACACGCAATTCAGACATCAGGAAAGTGAATGGCGTTCACCAAATGAGCCGAGACCAAAAAATCCACATCGTTTGCAGTCAAAAAAGAAGGCAATGCTCATGGATTATAACGGTGTAGTGCATCATGAATTTTTTCCAGAAGACCAGACAGTAAACAAAGTGTATTATTTGGGCGTTATGAGACCTTTGTTTGAAGCAATTCGCCGAAAGAGGCCAGAATTGTGGTCAGAAGACTCGTGGATTTTGCACCATGATAACGCACCGTCATACAGTGCCATCATTATTCGTAAGTTTTTGACGAAAAATGCAAAAAATACCATCATAACAGCCTGATGGTAACCAAATTCACCTGATTTGGCTCCCTGTGACTTCTTTCTGTTCAAGCGTGTTAAACAAAACCACTACTGGGAACGCGTTTCAGCACCCGAGAGGAAGTAATGGAAAAATCGCAGGAAGCACTGATTGACATACCGAAAACCAAATATAAAAAATGTTTCGAGGATTGGATCAAGCGCTGACATAAGTGTGTTGCAGTCGATGGGGATTAGTTTAAAGGGGACAATTTAGATTTAGATGAATAAAATTGTATTTTTAATTTTCTGAATAAATTCCGGGAACTTTTTGAGGTGGTATGCCATATACTCAAATTAGTCAGAATTAAGTCTTAAACGCTTTACTTTTTTCTACTGATTGCCGATTCTGGATGATGATATGAATAAAAAAAAATTAAATTTTTATCTACCCCCCAACGCCCAAAAACCACCCACAACATCCCATCCGCCCAGGAACCTATTAAATTTACTTGTATTTGCAGGAAAAACATCTTAGAAGACATAAGCAGGTGCCCAGCTCAAACTGGATGTTAATGTCATGTTTTGCGGTCAAATACCCCACTGTGCGCTGTATTCCCAAGGAAAAAAATAATAAAGTGCACAACTTCAAACCCAATTGTGTCCAGAGACATAGCAAATCCCAGTCTGCGTGAATTAAAAGGGAAGCACGCAGTAAATTTTCTGGGACACCGAACCGACTTAGAATTAATTCGTCCACTTCCAGAAAAACGTTGAAGCAATCATAAACTATAAACAAACAAAGGAAATAGATGGCTTCCGACCCTTTCGGAATGATGAGCTTTTATGGGAGGAGGAGGGAAACACGAAAATGTGCGCTTTCCTGCATTTCATGCCAGCAATCTAAAATTACAGGGCATGTTTTAACCAGAATTGAAAAGTTACAATATTCAATTGACAGATTTGAAAATATTCTCCTATAAAAGATTTGGACCACAGCTTACTTCCGAAAACTTTCAGTATTCTGTAACTCTGATAGACTCATTAACTCACTGACACGAAGCAATTCCAGGAAGTAATATTGCAACAGAAAGAGTAGCTTAAGAAAATGGATTCCGCGCTTTGGTTTGTGATTTGACAATTTGAGTGAGCACTCTTGAACGAAATTAATAATTTTTTTTTTTTTTATTATTATCCGATGGAAATCTTCAAAAGACACTCGGAAAGAATCGGTACCAAGTACTATAGTGTGGGACTTCTACCGCACTAAAACCACCGGTGGATCACGACCAATCTGAGAAAGATCGGCAACTATTTTTTTTTTCTTATATTTATAAATTCACATTGGGGGAAGTTTAAAGTTATAACACTTTCTTTTATAGCTTTTATACCTTCAGCTCATGAGGCTTGGTTCTTCGTGATCTCCGAACATTGTTTCGTACATTTAAGACGGTCTCCATTTCGGAGTTGGCATGACTTTGCAGCCTCTGATTGTGTGATGCAGCGTGTTTTTTAACCACTTGTGTAACCATTTCAATTTGAAGGTCACGATGTAGATCGCTATTTCTTCAATACCAAGGGGCATTAATTATTTCACGAAGGACTTTGCTTTGAAATTTTTGCATGGATGTTTTTTTTGTACAGACCCATAGTTGGATGCCATATGTTCAAATGGGTTTCAGTACTTGTTTATATAACATTAGTTTGTTCTGGATAGATAGGTCAGAGTTTTTTCCTTGTAACCAGTACATCTTTCTGTACTTCAAGTTTAGTTCTTCTCTTTTCTTTTTGATGTGCTCTTTCCATTTAAGCTTTGCATCCAAAGTCATTTCAAGGAATTTGGCGTTATTGGAGTAAGGTACTGCTGTACTATTTATAAAAATTAGCACATTGTTTATGTTTTTGTTTGTAAAATTTATATGCGTCGATTTTGTTTCATTTCATACGCCATTTATGCGTCCAATCACTAACTTAATCGACTGCATTTTGCAATTTTTGTGTAGACTTCGTAACATACTATATTTATCTGGCACCAATATCGCGGTATCATCAGCAAAGGTGGCCATGATAGTGTTGGTGTCTACTGGAATATCCTTTGTATATAACAGATATATGGTTGGTCCTAGAACACTTCCTTGTGGTACACTGGCTTCAATTTTCTTAAGTTCCGGGTAATTTTGGTCGTACCGTACTCTAAAGAGTCTGTTTGTAACGTAGGATTTCAGTATTTCGAAGTACTGCCTGGGAAGGTTCCTATGCAGTTTGTATTCAAGTCCCGAGTGCCACACCTTGTCGAGTGCATGAGCAACATCTAAGAATATAGTCGAGCAGACTTGTTTTTCTTCGAGTGCCATTTCCACAACATCCGTAATTCGATGCACTTGATATATCGTGGAATGTTTATTTCTAAATCCAAACTGATTGCTCGGAATTAGACTTCTTTGTTTTATTATTTTGCTAAGCCTTTTCAGGAGCAGTTTTTCGAAAATTGTTGCCAAGATTGGAATAAGAGTTATAGGTTTGTAGGACATTACTTCTGTTGGTGACTAACCTTGTTTAGGTATAACAATGACTTCTACAATTTTCCAATGATGAGTCACATATCTTAGTTTAAGGCATGCGCTTATTATGAATTAGAGTTACTTGAAGGCTATTAAATACATTTCTTTCAATATCTGAGAAGTTATTAGATCGTGTCAAAGGGTATTTCACATTCGTCGTTTCTATCAACAAACTGTAAGCAATCTGTAGCTGTGTTTGCTGGGAATGGCTTAAAAATATTCGCGAGAAGTTCAGCGAAGAGATCGGCCTTTTGTTTTGGGTTTCTAGTCCATTTTCTATCTTGACATTTTATTGGCGGGTTTTGTGTCTAAGGTCTTTTTAGGCGCTCAACTGCTTTACATAAGGAGTATTTGGTAGAAGCATCCGTCTTTAGACTTTTCAGGAATGTACTAAGTGAATCATTTTTGAACTCACAGATTCTTATTTTAAATTCGTTGTTAAGATGGTTAAAAACTGCCTTATCATCTGGGAATCTCATAGTTTGCCATTTTCTTCCAATAACAGCTCTTATATTTCGATAGGATATTTTATTTCTGTTTCTCTCGAGTTCGAAATAGTTGGAGTACTTTCTTCTGTTGCACATCAGCAATAAATTGTTCTACTTCATAATCGACTTCATAATTTTCATAAGATATCCACAGGAAATCACAGAAATGATAAGGAAGAAACGAAGAGCGCGGAAAAAGTGGCATGAAACCCGATCACCACAAGATAAAACGTACCTCAATAGGCTCTGCAACTTGTTGAAAAAATCGATCAAGGACTTCAATCATCAAGGTATTAATAACTACCTTGAAAGATTCACAGCAACAAAGAATACCAACCAAAAGTGTTCGAAAGCCCTAAATACACGTGACGCCCATAAGAAGAAACCAGGATGACTGGGCGAAAGATGATAAGGAAAAAGTTAATGTTTTCGCCGAACATCTTGCAGAAACCTTTAAACCATTCGATGGGGGGGTGCTTCCTGAGAATGTCAAAACGCTAGACGTGACGACAAACTTTCCAGTAGAAAAGGCTACACTTAGGGAACTTAGACAAGTTAGAGACACACTTAAGCCCAATAAAGCCCCGGGATATGACTTAATAACGGGAGAGATACTAAAAGCATTGCCGAAAAAAGGCTTGCTAAAGCTACTCTATCTTATAAATGCCAGCATTAGATTAGAGCACGTACCGCACCAATGGAAAGTAGCCGAAGTTATTATGGTTCCGAAACCCGGTAAGCCGCTGACTGAAGTCAGGTCATATAGACCAATATTGCTTCTCCCGATTACATCGAAGGTCTCGAGCGAATCCTTCATAATCGTCTTAAACCAATTACCTCTTGCCTGATCCTCAATTTGGCTTTAGAAGCCAACACTCTACAGTTGACCAAGTGCATCGAATAACCGATGTAATTGAACGAGCAATCGAGTGTAAGTTAATCTGTTCAAGCGCATTCCTTGACGTTTCGCAAGCCTTTGATAAGGTATGGCACGAAGGCCTAAAATATAAATTCTGACAAGCCCCATCCCAGCAATTGTCTTGTATTTTAGGTTCATACCTGGAATACCGACTCTTCCGAATGTTCCACTTTTAAGACAATAAAGGAGAGGGTGCCGCAAGGAAGTGCTACATATATTTGCTTTTTACCCGCGATATACCGCAAACGCCATTTTGGCAACGGCTAAAACAGTCGAAGAAACAACTGTCAAGTTGCAACGTGCCCTTACACGGATTAATGAAAAGAAGTTTGTCCACGTGAACTTCACTCTCAAGAAAATTGAGAATCCACCGGGGTTTATCAACGCAGTACGAATTCATTACGCGAACGAGGCCAAATATCTCAGTATGACACTCGACGCTAAACTAAAATGGAGAGTACACGTCAAGAAAAAACATGAAGAGCTTGAAATCAAATATAGAGATATTTACTGGCTTATTGGAAAATATTCCAAGCTTAGCTTAGAGAACAAACTGCTGTTATACAAGCAAGTGCTAAAACCGATCTGGACATATGGTGTACAATTTTGGGGTTGTACTAAAAATAGTAACATTATTGTATTACAGACATTCCAAAACAAATGTCTTCAAGGTATTGTTAATGCGCCGTGGTACATTAGAAACGACGATATCCACAGAGACTTAGAAGTCGGAAACGTTCAGAACGTAAATAAAATGTTTGCGCGAAAACATAATAATCGATTACAAGGTCATTCGAATATTTCTGTTCAACAGATCCTCGACGAGACAAATTTATTGCGCCGTTTGAAAAGGACTAAGCCTCTCGATCTAGCGCGGTGATTAGCAGCGCGTAATTTTTCTAAAGTACACAGGAACTTTCAATGGAAAATCGCTAAAGCAGTAAGCTAAAGCGTCAGAAACAATCTGAATATCTAGTCATAGAAAAGTCTCTTCTCTTGTGGCTAACAAGAGAGGCAGAGAAATGTTCCAGTTGGCGGCCAATTAATACATGGGCTGAAAAGTCCGTTTGTAAGAGAGGACACCACTTGAATTAAATCCGTAAATCAGTTAGTACCAACCTTCAAAAGATATGTGTATAAATTTGACAGCTGTTGGACGATTAGTTCTCGAGATATAGCGTTGTGAGTGAAGCAACTTTTGTTATTGTGAAAAAAAAAAAAATTAATTCAAAGCAATTTCGTGTGTTGACTTATCAATGCTTTTTGATGGAAAAAAATGCAGCCGATGCAAAGAAATGGCTTGATAAGTGTTACCCGGACTCTGTGCCAGCTGAACGAACCATTCGCAAATGGATTGAAAAATTTAAAAGTGGTCATACAAGCACCGAAGATGATGCACTCAGTGGACGTCCAAAAGAGTCTGTTTCAGATGAAAACATCAAAAAAGTCCACAAAATGATTACGAATGGCCGTAAAGTGAGTTGAGGCTCTGAAGATATCAAAAGAGCGTGTTGGATATATCATACACGAATATTTGGACATGCGAAAGCTCTGTTAAAGTGAGTGCCGCGTTTGCTCACAAAAACAACAACGTGTTGATGATTCAGAGGAGTGTTTAAAGCCGAATTTTTGCGTCGGTATGTGACAATGGATGAAACTTGGCTCCATCACTTCACACCAGAGTCAAGTCGGCAGTCAGCTGATTGGCGAGCAGGCGACAAACCTCGTCCAAAACTACCAAAAACTCAACAGTCGGCTGGTATCCGTATTTTGGGATGCACATGGAATAATTTTCATCGACTATTTCCAAAAGAGGCAGGCTATCAACAGTGACTACTACATTGCATTGTTGGAGCGTTTGAAGGTCAACATCGCAGAAAAATGGCCGCATTTGAAGAAAAAGAAAGTGCTGTTTCGTCAAGACAATGCACCGTGCCACAAGTCGATGAAAATGATGGCAAAATTGAATGAATTCGGCTACGAATTGCTTCCCCACCCACCGTATTCTCCAGATTTGGCCTCCAGTGACTATTTTCTGATCGCAGACCTCAAAAGATTGCTCGCCGGAAAGAGATTTAAGACCGATGTAGAAGTAATCGCCGAAACAGATACCTATTTTGAGGCTAAACCGAAATTGTACTACAAAACTGGTATCGAAAGATTAAAAAATCGTTTCAATCAGTGCATCGCATTCGAAGGTAACTATATTAATAAATAAAATTGAATTTTGCAAAAATTTTCTGTTTTAATGTGTTACTAATCGAAAAAACATTGCTTTTTGCCAAAGCAATGAACGTCAACAATTTTAAAGCAAGCAGTGGTTGGCTTGATCGGTTCAAAAATCGACACAACATCAAATTAAAAAAAAAAAAAAACTGTGCGGTGAAGGTTCTGCTGTTGATGAAGACGTTTGTGCAGATTGGAAAGAAAAGCTGAGTAAATTGATTAGAGATTACAATGCCAGAGACATATGCAGATGAAACTGCCTTGTTTTATAAATGCTTACCAGATCGTACATATTGCTTTAAAGTAAGTAAAGTAGTAAAGGCCGAACCACTTTATTACTCGCTGTGAACATGGATTGCATAGAAAAACTTGATCCACTACTAATTGAAAAGTATGCGAAACCAAGGTGCTTTAAAAACATTCGAAGCTTTCCAATGTATTACCGTCACAATAGGAAGGCGTGGATGAAAATGGAGCTTTTTAACAAATAACTTCAAATGGTGGATGAATAAATAAATAAAAAAATAAAGTTTTTGCCAGCAAACACCACTTCCAAGCTGCAGCCTCTTGACCAGGGTATTATAAAAAATTTCAAGTAATTTTACCGCAAGAAAATGGTTTTTAATCTGGTTAACAGCATTGATGAAAAAAAAGAAAGAATTTAAGTGTACACTATTTACGGGTTTATTTATTTATGGACTTGTGTATCTGAGGACTCTGAAAATGTCACTCTTTTCGATGATTTTGTGAATATTTATGATGAAGTGAAGTATCTGGTATGCTGACAGACGATGATATTTTGGATGAAGGAGCGGCTATTAGGAATGAAAGTGATAAGGAAGATTGCGATGATGAAATAGAACTTATGACGAATAAACAAGCCAAATCGGCCATTCAAAAACTTCGATATTATGTTTCAAATCATGATGTCCCAAAAAATGTTTTTGATTACTTAATAAGCTTGGAGAACACAATTGAAAATATAGGCGAAAAGAACATCAAGCAATCAAAAATAACAATTTTTTTTAAATAACAAGCTCTTTCATGATTTTTTATATTTTAATGTAATTTTATGTTTCCTTTTTTATTTTTTGTATATGTGTGGTAGTACATATTTAAGATGTAATTACATATATGTGAATTGAGCGCTTGGTTTTAATAATATGTATTAGAATATCATATGAAATGTAAAAGCCACTTTAACTCTTATTTTTATGTTTTCCAACTCGTTAAATCGTAATCTCGATAATTCGTAAACTGCGGTAATTCGTAAAAAATGCTGTTCCCTTGCCATTTCGAATTATCGGGATTCGACTGTACTCAGAATCTGGTGTTCTAAATATGCCAAGGCAAGTCCTCTCAAACAATAAAGCAACATTTTTATGTTTGTTAAAATATAGGTATTGATCTAGCCGGATCCCAAGGTATCTGACAATATATCGATAAGCAAGTGGCTGCTCGTGCTGTCCCACTATTGAAAAGTTCAGGTAATTGTTTCTGGTGTCAATAGAAGCCGCAGACAAAGTCATTCTGAAAGTTGCTCTCCAATTTGCAGTCATAGCAATACCATTTAATTTGATCGAAGTAGCTTTGTTAGAACATATTTTTTACCTCGATCGTTAGACCTGATCTGTACGCTATCAACCCGTCTATGTTCGGTATGACATGTTGAAGTGAACTCACAAGATCACTTCTGTTCCAGCAGAAGTCGCATCACCATTCTTCATCATGAACCACCATAGCAGTGGTTTCCTTATTCGCAAGCTGTTCAGCTTGAAGAATAGCTCTTTTAACCAAACGGTGTCAAAGACCTTCTTCAAATCAATCGGGCGGGCACCTGTGCATTGTTGTTTGCTTTTGTTACACCGGATATCAGATGCCAGCTTAGACGGGGCATGTGAAATATCATGCCTCACCTTAAACCCGAATTGATTATCCGGAACTATATTTCTGTCTTCAATCCATTCAGTCTATTAATCACGCTTGCTTATATTCGGAAGGAGACTTATCGAATAAAGGTTCACTGGATTGGACGTGTCTTTATCTCTTTTGGGAATTGGATGAACGACTGCTGTCTTCCAATGTGTTGAAAAATGAACATTATTATTTAACAGGGTGGTGTATATGTCCGCCGCTTTTATTGGGAGATGTCGAGGCACAACGGTATTCCATCGGTTGCCAGTGATTTCTTATTTCTAAGTGATTTGAAGGTAGTTTGGAGCTCTTGCTTTGGAATGAAAGGGTGTAGCACCGTCTCGTCGGCTAAGAAATTATTTGCGATGTCTTCGACATTAAACTCAGTGAAGTCTGATTTCTCGAATCGCCAGTTTAACGAGGTGTTTGTGTTCCCTGTGTTGGTACACATGTCCTGAACATATATTCACAGTTTCAAGTATACAAAATACTATACTTTATGTATTTTTGACAGATAGAAAGGTTAGACGTGTTTTGGTGTGCTCGGCGATTTTCAATTATTAATACGATATAAAGTGGAGCAAAGAAATTGCATCAAATTTTATGTAAAAAATGGAATTAAGTGCTTTTAAACACTTGAAATCTGGACAGTGGTATACGGTGAGTCTGCTCTAAGTAAAAAAAATGTTTACAACTGGTAAAAGCTTTTCCAAGATGGCCGAGAAGATGCCAATGACGAACCTCGCTCTGGACGCTCCAGCACATTAACTAAAGATGATAACGTCAAAGCTGTGAAGAAAACTGATTTGAAAAATCACCGAATTACCATAAAAAAAGTTACTGAGGTTGTTGGTATATCGCTCGGCTCATGTTATGCAATTTTTTTCAGATGTTTTGGGCATGAAAAGTATGTCAGCGAAGTTTGTTCCGATACTTCTTAATTGTGACCAGAAGATCAGTCGCATGAGCATCACTCAGGAGCTCTTAAATTACGATAGTGATGATCGTGACTTGCTCAAAAGGGTCATAACTGGCGACGAATCATGGGTATAAGGTTATGACGTTAAAACCAAAGCCCAATCGTTCTTATAGAATCAAAATTCAATCAAATGTCAAAGTTTTAAGTTTTTTTTTTTTTTTTTACATTACCGTGACGAAGTGCATCAGGAGCTTTTACCACAAGGTCGTCCAGGCGATAAGTAGTATAAGCAGTATAAGCAGTATAAGCAGTATAAAAAAAGTACAGAATTGTGGAAAAATAATATATGGCTTTTGCATTACGATAATGCACCTGTTCATTCATCGTTGCTTGTGAGAGATTTTTTGGCCAAAAACAACACGACAATCATGCCTCAGTCACCATATTTACCGGATTTGGCCCAATGCGTCTTTTTTCTGTTCCCAAAATTGAAGAGAAACTGAAGAGACCTATGAAAGGACGGAGATTTGGAATGATTGTGGAAATAAAAACGGCATCGCTGGAAGATTTCAAGACCATACCAAAAAGCGCTTATAAGAAGTGCTGCGAGGATTGGAAAAAGCGTTGACACATAATCATAAAAAATCATCATTATCATCATCTAAGCTTCTTGTGGATTTAGACTTGTTCTTAGCAGTATCTGTTCGTTCTTCGTTGTTCGGGAGATTCTTAGGTCATTTTGATCCTTCCTCCGAAATATTTTATTTGTTTGCGGCAAGATATTCTGCTTGCTGGTGTTTCCAGCCTGAATTTTGTTGTTAAAATACAAAATTACAAAAGACATGTCATTATTTTTTAATGATATTTGGAAGTTTTTGATCGAAGACTTCAGTGTCATGACCTCCTGGTTGCATCTTTTAGTAAACTGCCTGTATGAGGTTTTGAATCAAATGTTTTATTATGGAACATATTTTCGTTGTCAGTCTGTAATACCGAGGTATCGTTTTGTCCATTGTTCGTTTTATGCTCTCGCCTATTTGTTTGATGTACCTGTCAATCTATCCATTGGACAGATACTTGTGGGTAGAGCGAGTTTGAAATGAGGCTCTTGTCAATGTTTTGGAGAAGCGTGTCTAACGTGCCCTACCCTAATTGTAGGAATACTTTTGAACCAACTCATCCAGTTCCGCAGTTTCATTGTGAAGCGTAATTTTGGTACTGAGACCGTAATGGAGTTGTGTCTGTTTCTTCTTCTTCTGTCTTTTCAGAATGGTGTTAAAGTTTTCTAAGTAACCCTACTGTGTATTGCCGATGACGATTTTTTCATCTATGTAGACGTAGCAAACATAACCAAACGGTAATACCAAAAACTCATACTTTAAGTTAATGGTAAAAGATTCTGTTTTGGGTATGTCAGAGGGCTTCATTGGTATTTGCTGGAAGTTTGAAGTTAAGTCGAGCATCGTAAAATAAGGCGCTCTATCAGAGTAGATATTATATCCCGCATGGGGTAACCATCTGCAGTCGTTAATGCAATAATGAAAGTATATATCTGGTACACCTGCTAAAAAAAGTGAAGGCTAATTTATTATGCGGTCATTATGGCACAACTTGTCAAATGCATTGAAACAATTTACAACTAAGTTAACATTGAAAATATTACCTTTTGGATGTTAATTGGCCTTTTATCGATATAATAATAAAATTCATATGTATATATATATATGTATATGTTTTAACAAAAAAGTATATTTAATGTGATTTAAGAAGTAGTAGCATTATGGATTACGTCTATTCCCTAGTTTTGATTATTGTTGAGTGCTTTCTCCTTTAAGACTGATCTTTTTCATTCTCTCCGTATGATCTTCTCGTCTGTGTGTTTCGTTCGTCCTTTATTTCCTGTCGTCCTTTTACCGAATCTAACAGTATTATAATAATTATACATCTCTACGACATGTTTTTGAATATATTTGCCGCTTTGAAAACAACTGCACGCTAAGGAAGGTCCTTCGCATCTATGAACCACTAAGAGCCGTTGAGATAAAAAAATCTCTTACAGTTGTCGTAAAAATGGTACAATGGACATCGTTTGCAGCTTGCTTCTTTTATTGGTGAGGAAGGTGTATTAAGAGTTGATGGGCGCTGGAAATTTTCTGTAATAGGAAATACCACATGGTGCTAGCAAAGAACCACGCCTTTACATACGCTTTTTTTCGACATATTCTTGCTGCAAACCATTTGTCGATCAATAGATTGCAAATGTATCTTCTGTTTCCGACCTACACCAATCAAATAAGAACTTCTTATGGGTGATCTACCCGAACTTCGTGTTCAGCAAACACAACCTTTCCATGTCATTGGCATTGACTTTTGTGGTCTGTTTCAAATTTATTTCAATCGAGCAATCACTTAAACCTTTTATTAGTCGTCGCGGTTTATGTTCTATAATACATATATACAGCGTGAAAGCTACAAATTCTGTCGGTACAAGAAATGAGCTGCATGCATTGTGTAAATTATCCCAAAAACCAAATTATCTTAATAATATTTTAAGCACTTTGACGAGGGCATAACATGGAAAACTATTCCTGCAAGTTCTCTAAGCTATGGTAGCTTATGAGAGCTGCAGTCAAATCTGCTAAGTTCCACCTTAAAAAAATTTTACAGAATGCTAAGCTAAATTTTTTTGATTTAATCACTCCAATCATTCAAATTGAGTCGGTTCCTAATTTCCAGTCGATAACATCTTTCCCTGAAAGTTCTAATGACATGCCAGCTGACATAACACCTGGACATTTAATAATAGCTACAGTTTTGAACGCAATCTTCAACTAACAAATGTTAACCGACTACAACACTACCAACACTTACAGTGGTACTTGTAACATTGTTGGAACCGATGCTCGAGAGAGTATCTACCGAGTTTACAGTGACGATTGGGCTAGTTCTGGAGGTAAAAAGTTTACCTCCTATAAAGTGGCTATAAGGTCGAGTCGCAAGTGTCAACTCAGGCAAAGATGGAGTCGTCAGAGTTGTAACAGTCAATACTTCGAATGTTGAAACATAAAGAGCAGCAGTCAAAGTTAGAAGTCCTCTCCTATTGATCAGATCTTCTCAAAGTGGGGAGGATGTTACCAGTCTTTCCAAATTATCATCAATTCCATATTATCATTAAAAAACAACCTGCATTTTTTTACATTTATAATTAATGACCATAAAATAATGTCATTATATTAGGTGTATTAATTTCCGAGCTTCAATTGCTCATATATTGTATTACAACAAGTAATCTTTGTTAGAAAACATCGTGTCCGAGTTTTTTTTCTTAATATTTGAAGCCTTTTTCTTTTTCGCCTTCTTCGAAACTCAACGCTATATTCTGAAGCTCTTGTCTAACGTAGTTTGGAAGAATAACGCTCAAGATAAGATCAGCTTCTACTGGTAGTTTTTCTTTTCAAACTAATTTGATATTTGGTTTGAATGTTAACGTGTTATTTTTTCTGTTAATCATGGACTCGAGTTCTTTCAATGTGTCATCGCCAATGCGTCCTGGTAAAACGTAAAATTTCATAGAGATGTTATTTCTGAGTTTCCTTTACTCGAATATCGAACTTGTCGAGTTGTAGACGCTGAGTAAGGTTAATGATTCTCGAGACCTTCTCCAGATGAGTCCTGAAACTAAAGGGTGCTCACTTCTCCCATCACTTCACCTTATCCATCACCCCTGGGTCGGATTAATTTGTTATACGACTATTGTTCACTTTAACTATTGAAAAGTCTCTTAGGATATCCTCCACGAAATGCACCCAGGGCACATACTGTGTCGGGTTTCCATCAAATACTTGGAACTCATTTACACAATCGGACGAAAACTGGCTGATTTTCTTTAACTCGGCCTCGTTGTGTTGCTCTGATTGGTGTCAGGGGTAGCCCAAGCGGCCTGCACTTCATGTGATAGACAGATTTCAAGTTCACCATACCAGTCAATACTTTGATGGATATTACTATTTCATCCACAGTTTCATTATTTTGCTTACTTCGAAAAATAAGTCAGATTTTATTTGGCTTGACGTACCACAAATGATTACTTTGCCAAATAGTTCTTAACCGGAATAGCAACGTGGGGCAGAGCGTTGTTATGATGGAAAATTATTGCCTCGTGTCTGGTCGCATATTCCGAGCGTGCTCTCTTCAAACGAATTAAAGGTGCTCGGTAGCGTTGTTCATTGATGGTTTCACCCGGTTTTAGCAGCTCATAATACAGCATACCCATCTGATCCCACCAAATACAGAGCATTACCTTCGCGCCATGATTTAGCTGGTTTAACGGGTTTCACATATGATTTTTTGCGCTTGGGGTTGTCGTAATGGATCCACTTTTCACCACCAGTAACAATCCGATGCAAAAATGACTTCCTTCGTTCCAGCAGAATTTCGGACGTGCAAAACCGCCTTTCGACGTCTCTCGGCTTGAGTTCATGTGGAACCCAATTTCCTTGCTTTTGAATATATCCAGCTGCTTTTAATCGTTTTGAAATGTCTGCATAAGTGACACTCAAAGATTCTGCGAGCTCTTCTTGTGTTTGGCAACAACCTTCATAGATTAATGCTTCCAGTTCCTCATCTTCAAACTTTTTTGGCTGCCCAGGACGTTCATCGTCTTCCAAGCCAAAATCACCACTTTTAAATCGTGCAAACCACTTTTGGCACATTCGCTCAGCTAGTGCATGTTCACCATAAGCTTCCACCAAAATACGATGACTTTCGGCAGCAGTTTACTTCATATTAAAGTAATGAAAAAGAACTCCCCGCAAAAAACACGTTTTCGGGCACAAAGTTCGACATATTTGAGTGAAAAAAAATTATTGTTGTTTATGCTTCAAATGAATGTCATATACTGAAATGACGTACAATGACAGTAGCTTCCCAACGCATGTTCCAATGGAATAATACAAGTTACGCCATCTCTTAGCAAACCGCTTAGCATTAACTTATAGACCCAATAACATTTTGGCCATTAAAGAACTCCAATTTACAATTCATAAAGGCGTCGCCAGGGTCATACTCTATTCGGAACATTACATTTATCTTATTGGCGCGAACACTAATTCTAAATACTTTTTTTTTCTATGTAGCTAATCGGTTCCAATTTTTTACAGATTGACCTTAAAATTTAGCAAAAATTTAGTACAATTTGGATTCTGCACCGCTATCAATCTAAAATGTTCGTCTGAAGAAAGTTTGGCTGCAGATTTGGAGGCTCTTCTTTAAGCAGGTAAACGAAATTGAGGCTGGGAAACACTTTTGTCGAATATAAGACAATTAGAAGACGCCCTTAATTAGTAATTATTGGTGGGACAATATTGTCTTTGTTCTTGTTTCTTTCCCTTCTTTGCTGCACCTATAACAACACTTTCTTGTTGTCCCTTCTTTTGGTAGGTGATCTCCCACATTTATGAGCTTTGTTTATTTTTTGGCTTTGGCCTAAATTAGCCACAACTTCTTCGCTTTTGTTTACACCGCTGTTTTCCGAAGGCAATTAGATTTTCTGCCAAGCGAACGAGAAATAACGGGAGAGAAGATTTTCTTATGCTTGAGGTCTTGAAATATTACCCAGCTGTTCACCACTGCAATCAGTATACTTTTCGCCAGCACTTATTAGACCTTCGGCTTGGTCTACACCTCCCATGTATACATTATAAAAAACAAAACCTTCAGGGCATTGAATATCAATTCTTGCACTATCTTTCATTTTTCGCATAACGGATGGATGTAATTCGAGTGGCAGTTTCAAAGCAGCAAGACATGTTTTATATCTTTCCACATCATAGCTTAGGACCCCACTTCGTTAGACATTTGAATACTGTCTCCTTTATATTGCAGTGTTCCAAAACTAGGTAGATTTTTTCTATTTGCCATAAAAGTGCCTACGCAAGGGAATGGAACTGCTTTGATCAAATTTACAGTTGTAAAATATCTATCAAAACACAGAGTTGTATTCGTTGATCGCATCATACTTGCCGGACGTCTTACGTTCACCTACCATAAACTATATGTCTTGAATTTGAGTTGTTTTCCCGAATAACACATGGGCTGAGTGTGCCAATGAGTGCCGTTTTATAGTAAAACACAAAATTTTTGCAAAATTCAACTTTATTTATCAATATAGTTGCCTTCGAGGGCGATACACTGATTGAAACGATTTTTCAATCTTTCGATACCAGTTTTGTAGTACGATTTCGGTTTAGCCTCAAAATAGGCCTCTGTTTAGACGATTACTTCTTCATCGGTCTTAAATCTCTTTCCGGCGATCATTCTTATGAGGTCTGCGAACAGAAAATATTCGCTGGGGGCGAAATCTGGAGAATACGGTGGGTGGGGAAGCAATTCCTAGCCGAATTCATTCAATTTTGCCATCATTTTAATCGACTTGTGACACGGTGCATTGTCTTGATGAAACAGCACTTTCTTTTTCCTCAAATGCGGCCGTTTTTCTGCGATTTCGACCTTCAAACGCTCCAACAATGCAATGTAATAGTCCCTGTTGATAGTCTGCCTCTTTTGGAAATAGTCGATGAAAATTATTCCATGTGTATCCCAAAATACGGATGCCATAAATTTGCCAGCCGACTGTTGAGTTTTTTGTCGTTTTGGACGAGGGTCGCCGCCTGCTCGCCACTCAGCTGACTGCTGACTTGACTCTGGTGTGAAGTGATGGAGCCAAGTTTCATCCATTGTCACATACCGATGCAAAAATTCGGCTTTATTGCGGTTGAACAGCTTTAAACACTCCTCTCAATCATCAACACGTTGTTGTTTTTGGTCGACTGTGAGCAAACGCGGCACCCACTTTGAACAGAGCTTTCGCATGATATATCCAACACGCTGTTTTGATATGTTCAGAGCCTCAGCTATCTCCATCAACTTCACTTTACGGTCGACAAAAGTTGCTTCATTCACAACGCTATATCTCGAAAACTAATCGTCCAACAGCTGTCAAATTTATACACATATCTTTTGAAGGTTGGTACTTACTGAAAATGGATTTAATTCAAGTGGTGCCCTCTCTTAGAAACGGCATGGCCCATGTATTATGTAAATATATCATAGAAATAGCCAGTCTTGTAATCTGCTCTTTCCCAAAGTTTGATTCCGCGCTTTATGGACTTTATTGGAATGTATTACTTCATAGCTGAACGACCTTTGAGTTTTGTCATAGCTTCATCTATGCCCTGTATGGAACTTTCTGATCGAGCAGGTTGAATTTTTTGCTTTAAATAATTTCAAAGCTCATCTATATAATGTGTTTTAGAAGCATTATCAGGCTTATCTGGCAAATTATAATATAATTTGGATAACAGAAATGTGCACCTATCTCTGCTAATTGCTTTTTTTATAACAAAATTTACTAACGATTCATTGTTTACCAATAATGGACAAAAGCTGGAACCCGATTATAAGACATGATCATTACACAACCTAGCACCTAGGACATACATGTCCGTTTCTTTTTGTCTTTTATTCATTATTTTTATTCTCTCGTTTGTGCAATATGAAATATACATAATTAAGTGTTTTGGAAAAAGTTTGAACAACACATCGAGTCCTGATGCTCCCCTATCTAAAGCGAAGAGTACTCGGCCAGGTGTATACTTCGGGACTTGGAATCGGGGGATATGCACATCATCTTCACCTTGCTCTATCCAAGTTTAAGCAGCTTGAACTAATGGAGGTGGAGGTGTTGTTGAGCTTGTTGTTGTTGGATCTTGAATATCATCACCACTACTGTCCTCACTAACATTCTCCACAGCACCCAAATTCTCATTTTCCGGAACATAGGTATCATCATCATCATCATCAGAATCACATAGCATGGCTATCAAGTAAGATTCAAGCAATCTGTTAAAATTTCGAATTAATTTCTTTGGATATAGTCCCACAGTAAAATCCTAGTGGGACTCATGTGCCTCATGTACAAAAAATTAATATAAAAACAATAAAAAAACAAATCTTTTGTCCATTTTGTTTTCCGAAACTATTAAATAGTTACTTTTACGCACTTTTCTGTAATTTATAGAAAAAAATTCACCAAAATAATGACTTAAAGCACGAGCAAACCAACGACAAAGAAAAAATCATGAATTACCATGAAGATGATATAACGGTTACCAAAATGTTTTATTGTGGAAGGGTGTAATCGACTGAAATACACTCAAAGCTACACTGTTAAATATTTAGGTCTTGGGGGCCAATAAGCCCCAAATGCTCGAAAGAGTGATCCGGTATACACTTCGTAAAAAATGCCGATCTTCAGTGTCTTAAAATTGTTGTTAATCTCTAAATAAGATCATCAGGATATTTTAGCTTATGCCATAATGTAGTCCGTTCCAATTATCCTTAAAATGAGCTTGTACTATCCTGATATGTTGTTGGTATCTGGACAGTCTGGAATGTAAGATAAACAGACGAAATATGATAGGACATGCCACATACCCAATTACTTGTCGGATTAAAAATTATATAAAAAAAAACTCTTAAATTTTGGTTTTCGTATTATTTATTATTATGGATCAAATCATTTCACTTTTGTTCTTCGTTGTTTTCCTCTTCTTCGACCTCTGTTTTAGTTTCTTCTTCCTCTTCATTGGTGCGGAACTTGTATGGTCGCTTTCCACCATGTGGATTGTAACTGCCGAAATCGCCATGTGGGTAATCACCGCCATGTGGTGGATAGTGGGAGTTACCTGGGCCATCAGAGTGACCTGGATATCCTGGTGGTCCTGGAGGTCCTGGTGGTCCGGGTTGTCCTGGTGGTCCGGGGGGTCCTGATATTCCTGGGCGACCGCGAACGCCTGGTGGGCCTGGTGGTCCTGGTGGGCCTGGTGGACCTGGTGGTCCAGGAATTGGTCCTAATCCATTACCCCATCCTGGCACACTAGGCAGAGTTAGAACGCCAGGAATTGGAAGAATTGGGAAACCAAGTCCAGGAATCTGTGAGAGATTTGGTGTTCCGTGTCCATGGTAAGAATCATGTCCCCCATATGAGGGCTTTTTTGATTTGTTTGGTTTCTTTTTATGTGGTCTTTGTGGCTTTGGTGGTTTTGGCCTTGGTCCATGTGGGTAATTATGTGGTGGATAGCCTGGTGGTGGATAATTTGGATAACTTGGTTGTTGGTGGCTTGGGTAACTTGGGTTACTTGGGTATCCGTGTACTGGATAGCTTGGGTAACTTGGGTAGCTTGGGTGTTCAGGATAACCATGATCATAACCACCACCACCAGAGCCCAAGTGTTGTTGGTTGCCTTGGTAGTGATCTTGTGGTTCGTGGTGTTGTTGATAATTATTATAGAAATCTCTATAGTCAGGATATTTCGATAACTGTGAGTTATACAGAATAGCTTGAGGTGTATCTTCTTCCTCATCTTCAGATTCCTCATCCTCATTCGTTAAAGCATCATCAGCTGTATCGTCTGAATCGTTTTGGTCATCGGTTGTCGATACTTCGTCATTATCAGGATAGCTTTCCTCGGGCGCGCCCTCAACTGCATAAGAGCTCAAGGATAAGAGCACCAAGCCTAAGATAATAAAAATAAAATGAAAATATATGTTAATCTTTATGTTGGTAGTGAGTCAGTGAGATTTTTTACCCAATCCTAAGCAAATGATGTGTTGACGCATTCTCAATGCTTACTGATGATTTGAAGCGATCTTCCGGCTTTTATATCTAGAACACAATGATTCTATTTACAGTTAATTAATTCTCTCAATTTACATTTGCCAAAATATTCAACTTCCATCGTGCACATTTAGAATCAGGTGAAAGATGAAAGCATAGAAGAATAAAAGAAATTAATAGTAGCGAACTGATAACGTGGATGCTGGTTAAGGTATCTCTCATTTTACTTAACCATTTGCATATTATTTGCCTTTGGATTAATTTTAGTTTGGCAATAGATTGGCAATCGGGTGTTGAACTTTTTAGGGCGATGTACATAGTCCAGTAAATTTTCCTTGTTTTTTTTTTGCGGTCTTTTCGTTAAAACTTAAATTGAATAAATGCTTTTTTTTAGAATGGAGTGTTTGTGTTTTTGTCAGAATTTTTTTTACAATAACGAAAAATTATCGACTTTATGGGAAAATGTTAGCAACAACATGTCTTAACAATACGTTTGAGGTAAACTAATGAAATATGTTAAGTATATGACTTAGACTTTTTAAGTACAACAACGGTTTATTCATTGACACTGTAGTCGGACCACAAGTCAAAAGGACTGTTTTAATTCAAGTTTATCCCTTTTCCTATTCATGAAAATATTTATTTAAACACTTAAGGTCAGAAAGTTAAGAAATTGTTTTTAAGCTGACACGAGAAACCAATAAACGATGATGTCTTTTATATGAACTACAGGATTTCCCCGTTGATATCATTATTAGAGTTGATACCGAAGCCGAGGTAAGTAAAGTTTATTTCTAGTTGTCGATGTTGTATTTCATTCTTTGTTTTTTATTCGTTGACCCTTAAAATCATTTTTGCCGCTTTTCTTCAATGGTCGCAAATGCTCCTTTTATATCTCGCTACGTTCTTCCCATTATGTTATATGCGAATGACTGAACAGAATTTCAAAAGATGATGGTTTTTGAATTGACTTGTGACACAACTGTTTTAAGAACGAAATCTAAAAAATGACATCGATTTTGTCATAACCAACCTTAACGGTGTTGCGGAAAATTTTCCCGCAACAAGTTTTTCTATCGTTCCCTTACAAGTCCCTTCGGTTTCTCTTTTCGTTGAGTGGGAACACTAAGCTCTGGCGGAGATGGAAAGCAGCCATGGTCTGATCAGCCAGTGGTCCACCAACCGCAGACATCGGGAAACAACCCACATAGATTTACGGGCGGTTTTCTCTTCAGAGGAGGACGAGGGTGTTCGGTTGGTGAAGCGCTAAGGAAGGTAGAGAGACTTACGACGAACCAGAAGCCCAGAGTGCGACAGGAGGTCCACTAGGATCACCGTTGTCGGAACCAGTGGGCTAGACGGGAGACTCACAGCGAGCAGCACCAGACAGGTGGTCTGAAAGTCGTCGACGAGTGGGGACGATAAAAGCCAACCAAACAAAGGCTTAAGACGCATCACATCTCCCATTCGATGTAGATGCAGCTAGCTACAGAGCTAGCAAAGAAATTATTCGATGGGTGAGGAGATGACGATCTCTTCGAGCTACGGAGGAGAAAAAAATATAAAAAAATGTCAGTGACGGCGATACCGCAGATTGCTGGATTGAGATACAATCCCTGCTGGATTGTATTTACACTCTTTGCCTTTCGTCCCAACACTCCAGATACCTGTACTTGGAGTTTCCTTTCTCATTTGACGTCGTTTAATTTGAAAAATCATTTTAATAGTGTAATTCGATTGGGGAGCTCTGAACGACATTCCTTCGATTTGGCTGAAAAGTGGTAGAAATACTAATTGGTGTGGTACAAATCATAAGAAAAACAAGTTTTGCAGAATTCGATATAGCTTGCGTGTAACGGAATCCTCAAAAATTGGCCAAAAATCAAAATTTATGCTTTCTTTTATATTTAAAAAAAATCATTACTTTGGTTCTGCTCATCAGAATTTGATAAAATATACGTTGTTGAGTTCAAGAAAAGGTGAACTTTCAAAGATTTGGAATAACTTTTATTTTGAAGGACGAAGGATATTCCTAAATATCCCTTTTACATATTGGGTCTATAACTTGCTAATAAATGGCGTAACTTGTATTATTCCATTGATATTATTCCATTGGAACATGCGTTATATCATTCATTTGAAGCGTAAACAACAATAATTTTTTTTCTTCCTCATTACTTTAATATGAAGAAAACTGCTGCCGAAAGTCATCGTATTTTGGTGAAAGTTTATGGTGAACATGCGCTAGCTGAGCGAACGTGCCAAAACTGGTTTGCACGATTTAAAAGTGATGATTTTGGCTTGGAAGACGATGAACGTCCTGCGCAGCCAAAAAAGTTTGAAGACGAAGAACTGGAAGCATTACTCTATGAAGATTATTGCCAAACACAAGAACAAGGAAATTGGGTTCCACATGAACTCAAGCCGAGAGACGTCGAAAGGCGGTTTTGCATGTCCGAAATGCTGCTGGAACGCCACAAAAGGAAGTCATTTTTGCATCGGATTGTTACTAGTGGTGAAAAATGGATCCATTACGACAACCCCAAGTGCAAAAAATCATATGTGCAACCCCGTCAGCTAGTCAAACCAACGGCAAAGCCGAATATCCATGGCGCGAAGGTAATGCTCTGTATTTGGTGGAATCAATTGGGTGTGCTGTATTATGAGCTGCTAAAACCGGGTGAAACCATCAATGGACAACGCTACCGAACACAATTAATCTGTTTGAAGAGAGCAGTAGCCGAAAAACGACCGGAATATGCGACCAGACACGAGGCAATAATTTTACATCATGACAACGCTCGGCCCCACGTTGCTATTACGGTTAAGAACTATTTGGAAAACAGTGGACGGGAAGTCTTACCCCACCCGCCATATAGCCCAGACCTTGTCTACCTGACTACCATTTGTTCCGATCGATTCAGAACGCCCTCACTTAAATACGGATCACATACGAGCAGAATATCAAAAATTGGCTTGATTCATTCTTGGCAGCCAAGCCGGCGCAGTTCTTTTGGGATGGGATCCACAAATTGCCAGAAGGATGAGAAAAAGTCATAGCTTCAGATGGGCAATACTTTGAATAATACTATTGTACATGTTTTGCTTAAATAAATGTTCAAATTAAAAAAAAAAAAACCGCACGAATTAAAATATATACCCAATAGTTTCTTACAATGTTAGGGTGTTTGCTAACAGACGAACGAAGACGATTTTTCACAGTTTATTTGATTTTCTGTTAACGATTTTCTGCAATTTGAAATATGAGCCCGCAACTTTTTCAGAAATAAATCAAATGCAATTGATGCATCACTTCCATCGTAAACTTCTTCCCAGAATTCAAATTTCAAGGCAGACCTCAGTGCAGAATGATCAACATTTTGAAATTCGTTAAAAACTAAAAAAAAAAACTAAAAAAAAACTCTTAAATTTTGGTTTTCGTATTATTTATTATTATGGATCAAATCATTTCACTTTTGTTCTTCGTTGTTTTCCTCTTCTTCGACCTCTGTTTTAGTTTCTTCTTCCTCTTCATTGGTGCGGAACTTGTATGGTCGCTTTCCACCATGTGGATTGTAACTGCCGAAATCGCCATGTGGGTAATCACCGCCATGTGGTGGATAGTGGGAGTTACCTGGGCCATCAGAGTGACCTGGATATCCTGGTGGTCCTGGAGGTCCTGGTGGTCCGGGTTGTCCTGGTGGTCCGGGGGGTCCTGATATTCCTGGGCGACCGCGAACGCCTGGTGGGCCTGGTGGTCCTGGTGGGCCTGGTGGACCTGGTGGTCCAGGAATTGGTCCTAATCCATTACCCCATCCTGGCACACTAGGCAGAGTTAGAACGCCAGGAATTGGAAGAATTGGGAAACCAAGTCCAGGAATCTGTGAGAGATTTGGTGTTCCGTGTCCATGGTAAGAATCATGTCCCCCATATGAGGGCTTTTTTGATTTGTTTGGTTTCTTTTTATGTGGTCTTTGTGGCTTTGGTGGTTTTGGCCTTGGTCCATGTGGGTAATTATGTGGTGGATAGCCTGGTGGTGGATAATTTGGATAACTTGGTTGTTGGTGGCTTGGGTAACTTGGGTTACTTGGGTATCCGTGTACTGGATAGCTTGGGTAACTTGGGTAGCTTGGGTGTTCAGGATAACCATGATCATAACCACCACCACCAGAGCCCAAGTGTTGTTGGTTGCCTTGGTAGTGATCTTGTGGTTCGTGGTGTTGTTGATAATTATTATAGAAATCTCTATAGTCAGGATATTTCGATAACTGTGAGTTATACAGAATAGCTTGAGGTGTATCTTCTTCCTCATCTTCAGATTCCTCATCCTCATTCGTTAAAGCATCATCAGCTGTATCGTCTGAATCGTTTTGGTCATCGGTTGTCGATACTTCGTCATTATCAGGATAGCTTTCCTCGGGCGCGCCCTCAACTGCATAAGAGCTCAAGGATAAGAGCACCAAGCCTAAGATAATAAAAATAAAATGAAAATATATGTTAATCTTTATGTTGGTAGTGAGTCAGTGAGATTTTTTACCCAATCCTAAGCAAATGATGTGTTGACGCATTCTCAATGCTTACTGATGATTTGAAGCGATCTTCCGGCTTTTATATCTAGAACACAATGATTCTATTTACAGTTAATTAATTCTCTCAATTTACATTTGCCAAAATATTCAACTTCCATCGTGCACATTTAGAATCAGGTGAAAGATGAAAGCATAGAAGAATAAAAGAAATTAATAGTAGCGAACTGATAACGTGGATGCTGGTTAAGGTATCTCTCATTTTACTTAACCATTTGCATATTATTTGCCTTTGGATTAATTTTAGTTTGGCAATAGATTGGCAATCGGGTGTTGAACTTCGTTAAAAACTACAGAATCTTACCTTTTCAGTTTCTGACCTAAATTTAAATTAAAGAATGATCAGTTTATTTCAAGTCAAAAATTGCTGGTTCAAAATCATCTGTGTTGTTATAATGCAAACGTAATAAATTATGGTGTAAACATGAACTGGACGTTTCAGTTACACGAGTTGGAACTCATGTTCCAAAGCAGATATTGTGGAAACAAAATTATCAGCATCTGAAGAATCAGATAACATATCAATATTAAAATCTCCTGAAAGAGTCATATTCTTAGAGCTTTTGCTTATTAAAAAATCAGAAAACTCATCCAAAAATATAGAAACACCGCATCTATGTAGCCTACTAGGACGGTCCCAGAAGTACCTGACCAAGACATGGCTGTAGTTGTTTGAAAATATCACTGTATTAGAAAGTATGCAGTCTATAAAGCATATGTTTCAAGTTTGAAAGCGCCACGTTGTTTAGTATTTGTTTGGCAGCCATCAATAGTGAACGCTGTCAGTGAATTTGTGAAAATGGAGAAAATTGGTCATCGTTATGTGATACAATACTTTTATTTGAAAGGCCTCAGCACAACCAATATAAAAGCTGAATTGAATTCAACTCTGAGTGAGTCTGCTCCTTCGCTTACAACAATAAAATTTTCGGTTGCTGAGTTTAAACGAGATCGTACGAGCTGCCCCGACAAGCATCGCAGTGGTCGACCAAATGAGGTGACGACTCCACAAAGCGGTACCGGATGATCATCGATTGAAAGTGCGCGAGCTCGCACACATTGTAGGCATTTCAAAAAGTGTGGTACATCGCATATTATTTGAAAATTTGAAGATGAGAAAGCTGTGTGCAAGATGGGTGCCGCGTTTGCTCACGCTCCAGCAAAAACAGTGTCGTGAAGATGTTTCAATCGAGTGCTTAGCGAAGTTTTACAGCAACAAAGCAGAATTTTTGCGCCATTTCATAACAATGGATGAAACAATGGTCAATCACTTTACACCCGAGACAAAAAAACAATCAAAACATTGAATTCAAAAGGGAGAACCGGCGAAGACCGTTTCATCTGCAGGCAAGGTCTTGGCGTCGATTTTTTGGGATGCGCGTGGGATAATTTTCATTGACTATCTTAAAAAAGAAAAAACTATCAACGGCCAGAATTATGCGAACTTATTGCAACATTTGACAAAAGAAATCAAGCAATCTTGATCTTGTTTCATCAAGACAATGCACCAGCTCACAAATCTGTTATTGCAAAGGCCAAAACTAATGAATTAAAGTTTGAATTGGTACCTCATGCACCCTATTCACCAGATTTAGCCCCCTCGGATTATTTTCTGTTTCCAAGCTTGAAAAAATGGCTCAGTGGTCAGAGATTTTCCAACGATGAAGAAGTGATGTCGGCAGTTAATGGCTATTTTGAAGAGCAAGACAGTTCTTATTATAAAAAGTGTATCGAACTTTTTGTGCATCGCGGGGAAAAGTGTATAGAGCTGAAAGCCGATTATGTTGAAAACTTTTTCCAAAACTTTTGTATTTTCTTTCTGGGACCGCCCTCGTACCACCTCATCAACCCAGTGCTCGTGATTTGCGGCCTGTACGACCATGGATGGTTACGATGCAACCAAAATTGAACACAAAGTTGTTAATTTGTTCTACGTGTAGGAAAAAATTGAGTCATATCCGAAATTCTGATATAACGCCATTATTGCTAGAGGTTGAAGATCAAATTGAATTTGATGAAATGTATTTCGATAAAGACATTGCATTCAATTTGATTAATGAATGTATACAGTATATTGGAGAAGATACATTAGACAAGAGAAGACTTAGTGACTTAAAATATGTGCAGTCAAAAATGAAAAAGTCTATGTTGAAAATTGCAGAGAAAGTTTTCTCTTTTACTATTGATAATGATTAAGATAATTTATTTATTTATTATACTACAAGCAAAGACACCAAACTTGTTTTGTTGTCTTTCCTTTCAAGAGAATGGAGCGTCGACAAAATTAAAGAAGAGTTTCCAGAATCGACAAGCTATATGATCAAGAAAGCTAGAAAACTTCAAGAAGATCAAAGCAAAGATCAAATTGAAAGTGAGAATTGAAAACTCTGAGGATTTCATTCAGAGCTTTTCATTCGTCATGTTGTTATAACTGATTAACAAAACAGGTACATAAAGGAAGTCAAAACTCTCTTAACGAAAACGGACATATATGTTTTATTGGACTCTTCCGAAAATTATGGTTTAGTTGTGCAAGATGCAGTGCAGTAATACCACTGGACTAACGAACAGGCGACGTTATATTGCGAACACCCTTTCGCAATATATTACCAGAAGCGGATGGATGATATTAAAAATGAAAGTTTTCTTGTAATCAACACATAACAACTCCCTTACAGTTACAATATATAACTAGGCAACTGAAATATAAAGAATATGGATTTCACCTACGTGACCACACAGGAGTATAATGAATAAAAATTATTGATGGAATCGGGAATTAAGAATTGTACCGGAAACATCATATTTCATCTGTTTCATAGCCTTGGGATACAAAGTCCCCAGTGCGACTTTTTTTTAAATGGAAACATTTATTACAGAATATATAGCCGCCTTTAAAACATTGATTCCAACTTGAAATTTGAAATGGAAATAGAGGAAATAATATATAAAAAAAATAAGAAAAAAACAAAATACCATTTTTTAAGTTATTCAGAAAATATGTAAAAAGGATATTCTGGAATAACCTTCGTCCTTGAAAACAAAAGTTATTCAAAATCTTTGAAAGTTCACCTTTTCTTCAACTCAACAACGTATATTTTATCAAATTCTGATGAGCAGAACCAAAGTAATGATTTTTTTTAAATATAAAAGAAAGCTTGAATTTAGATTTTTTGCCAATTTTTGAAGTTCCGTTACACGCAAACTATATCGAATTCTGCAAAACTTTTTTTGCCTTGTGATTCGTACCACTCCAATAAGTATTTCTACCACTTTTCAGTCAAGACGGGGGGATGTCGTTCAGAACGTCGGTCGATCCTTCATGGAATGACTCGAAAGTAACCGGGCAGCAGAAAGGAAAGAAATTCTCCTTATCCACAGCTTCCATAAACTCTCTAAGTGGAGTTCGTGGAATTCTCAGATTGGAAGGTGGATCGAACTCCGCGACTGAGGAATTTAATGTGATTGGATGAAAGCTGGACACCAGGGCACAAACTAGCAAAGCTTGCTAGTGTTGTAGCCAATAAATCCCGTCGGTGGTCCGCTAGAGGGAGAAAAGGAAGGGGAATAAGACGAGTATAGGAAGGAGGGAAGGAGTATAAGGACGAATGAACTGCGCCAGAAAGGGGCACAACATCGCTGGTGGAAAAAAAAAAAAAGTAGTGGTAGTGCAGTGTAATGTAGCGGGAGAAGTCGTGCATTCTCCATACTCACCCTGCATAGTCGAATAAGCTTTTCAAGAATCCCAATACTAAACATGGCTCTGTTTAGTTAATCTATATAATGCTAAATCAATGAGGAGTGGCATGTATCGATTTTCAACCCCTGGATTTTTTCAAAACCTACCGTTTTTGTCGTCTGTAACATTCTGTATGGTAGATATCACACTTTTTTAACTTCTTTTTGTACAGTCCATCCCATCGCACTTCTTGGATCGTAAACAGTGAATCCGTTATTATCTTAGGCTGCTTGTTCATTACAAATTTTTTATTTTTTTGGTATACAGTTGTGAGTTATTTGAAAGCCTGACCCGGTATTATGGTGCTGGTCGATTATATACTTATCATTTTAGCCTGCATGAGTAGGTACATACATAAGTATTCTTACATTTTTTATTTAACTTAACACTCAAATGGGTATGAATACACTTATAATACTTCAGCCTGTGTTAGGTTTTTTGGAAAATTGGATAAAGATAAAAAGAAAGATGTTTGGGGTTAGTGATTATTTTGCCACATGGGTGCCATCCAACATTTACTGAGGAGACAAAACTCTTAGTGGGAGTAGACTTGTTGATTTCAAGTCAATTACTCATTTTTCTTGATATTTGTTGACTGAAAAAATTAATGTTTTTCAGGCGCGGTTGGGATTCACACTCCGAACCTTTAGAAATGGGAGGCAGCTCACTACCACCAGGGAGCACCGCTTACCATCTGTACGCTATAAATTTGATTGTTGCGCTGCTGGCTCAATCCAAGTTATAGTACAGTCAGCAGTTTGTTGATCAATCGCCACGCAGATCCCCAATATCACAATATTTTTAAGTATATGACTAAGCAAAAGCTCTATGCTATTTGGTTCTATTGCTTTCCAAATTCATTCTGATGCGCTAACAAAAGTCAATATGCAAAAGACACTTTAACACTTAAGGTGAGCCTGAGGCGATGTATTAAGATTAGCCGGTGGCGTACTAGCGTCACACGGATGAAAAGAAAGAACGACATCAAGGAACTGAGTGTATATGAATACTCTCCCACACCGAGCTACTGTCATCTTGACAGTTGTATTGCCAAATAAGATCGTACGCGTAATGCATAAGAAAATAAATATTTTGGAGCGACTTTGATGAGTTTCTAAATAGAGTCGATTTCAACGGACTTATCAGAGAATTAAATATTTTTCAAGAATGAAAACATCAAGTCAATAGGTAGCGTCTTGACTTAAACTATGGTACCCTCACAATCTATCATATAAATAGGCGCAAGCTGTAGAAGAAATGCAACATCGAAGAACGGATAAACGAGCTAACACTTTAAGATTGTGTCATAAGAAAACAATAATCAAATTTCAATCGCCCAAATGTATTGAAGACGCATAGAAAACCTTGTTAAAGAAGAGCAAGGAAATTTAAAGTAGATGATAAGAGTACCTAAGCACGTAATTTTGTTTCGCCGATGATTGTACTACAATAAGCAACTTTTAATAATTGCATAAAGGGGATAAAGATAACGGGTTTCAAATCAGCGAAACAAAATATCTTCATTGAAATTTTTCTAAATCCGTAATTCCAACTCCTGACATCTACTATATTTAGAAGGAGTAATTAAGACAAAGTGCCAACAATCTAAATACTTTGGCTCAACCGTTAACATTTAAGCAAATTGTGTAACGATGTCGCATACAAAGATAGTGTGGGGGGCCTATCATTAATGAAAATTATAAAGAGTGTCGGAGAGAGAACGGAGCTACGGAACGGCATACCAGCATTTATTTTGTGAATATTAGACTTGAAACCACCCAAGACAACCTGAATTGTACGTTCCGAAAGGTTATTTCTAATCCGAGAATCATCCATCCCAAAAGCACGCATTTTCGACAAAAGAGCCTGATGACAAACTCTAGCTTTCGCTAGATTGAAGTACGCTTTGGTTCCACTTTTGGCTGAGATATGTGATTAAACCACCAGTGGACCGGCTACTACGAAAACCATACTGCTGGTCATTGAGACCAGATATACCATCTGGACTAGCGGATTTGGGTATATTAAGTTCTATAAGTACTCTTGCTACTACACTAGTGAGAAAGCGGATTAGTCCCATTGAAGATCCGACGAACTCAAATGAAAACGTGGGCAAAGACAATCTGGCCGCAAAGTATTCAACAAGCAGATTGGCCTTATCTAAAGAGCTGACAGATTGAATGTCTTTGTAAATGAGCGTTGGGATGAAGGACGAGGCAGAATTTCTTATGGTTTTGACATTGTAGTGCTTTTTGCCTCAATTTTTAATTTTTATTCAAAGAAGGAACTAAAAATAATTACATTCAAGTCGTCGGATGTAAATAGATGTCCATTTAAATCGTTGTTAGATAAGAAGCTATGCAGCGCATTAACGAATGAAATTAAGTTGTTGCCAGCGTCTAAGTCGGGATACGCTTATGTAGTTAGGTTCAGCAAACCAAGACAGGATTAATGGATCGGATGTTATTGGTGTAATTGACCTTGAATTTAGGATGGATTCAATTTCTGTCGTTATTGTAGAAAGATCCCGAAGTGAAAATAAACGGACTGCACTTCCTTATCAGGAGCCATTTCGCCAACTTGACGGCAAACTACTATAAGCCACCAAACTGAATTCGAAAAGGGCCTAAAAAGTCCGCGCCTGAGATTAAAAACGGCAATGCGCTGCATGCTATTGAAGACGGAAAATATCTTAGCCTATATGTTCTCACAATCTTGGCCGCATTCTGCATCTGCATTCCGCACACTGCAGATAATTGTGAACAATTTTTGTTACCAGATTTTGTGCGTCGATGATACAAAACATCTGTCTTGAAATTGACACCATGGCCTCAGCACCCGCTTGATAATTTTTTAGACATATGATATATTCTTCGGATAGCCAAGAACGAACGGATGGGATCTTTGTTTAGCATAACAAAGATGCATCATGCATCATATATGTCACTATAGGATTTGGCTGCAGAAATGGATTGAACTTTTTTTATATAAAAAAAAGAACTTAACACTCATTTGGTTATGACTATACTTAAAGTGCCTGAGCACGTGTTTAGCTTTTAATAAAATAGATGAACTTTTTTTAATAAATCGCTGCTCCAACTAAAACTGAATTCAACTTTTGGGGTTCAAGAACATTCTTGGAAATAGATTTTTTCGTTGCAGGCCATTGGGCAGAATGATGGTATGAACTTTTCAGACCGTGGAACTAGGAGGATTGGAGCAAGTTCTTAACCACCGCTCCTCTTGATATGTTTAATGTCAGCTCATCAGATGTCATATTGTTGAGTCAATCAAGAACGACTTCTGAATTTGGCCACAGTATAATTTGCCCAAACTTGTTTCAAAAGGTATTTTCTTCAATACACGATAAAGCAATTTTGCGAGAAATAACGAAGCATACAGTTTCAGCCTTGGTAAGCTCTGTGCCGAAACAGGAACTAACTTGGATTCTGCGTTCAGCAGGTGAACTGCTATATTCCGAGATGAGTCTTTTATACATACATAAAGACAGAAACTGTATGCTCTCAAAGAAGCATCCAAGAAGTCGGGTAAGTCACAATAAACAGGGTTTTCTGAAAATATGTATATCTGAATAAGCACCTTCATAAGTTCACAAAGTTGAGGTCGATCCTTAAGTCCAATTGATGAGAGTTTTCAACAGCTCCATCGCTACTTCGCGCCATTGAATATTAAGAAGTAGTACCTAACAAAATTCCTCTCAAGCCCTTAATTCATACTCCCATCCATTAAGTCGAAGTTACAAACTATTCAGCATCTCATTTCCTCGATTGCTGTAGTTGACTGAATGCACAAAACAATTCATTTAAAATGTTATTTTTAAAAAAAAAAAAATTATTTTAAAAACAAATAGAGAGTGGGATACTTAAAAAAATCCATTCAAGTTCCAGTTCTAGTACAGAAAATAATTATTCGCTCAATTAATACTGATATATCCATATGTATATACCCATATATATATGTATACATGAGATTAAAGTAAATGTAAACATTGGGTGGTGAACGTAGCTTAAGTAGTAGTGGGCTGGCTTCCATATCGGAAGGTTCGATACTCGATTCAAAACCGCGTCCGAAAAAAATTAGACTAGAAATCAACACCAAACCAACTTCACTAAAAATTTAGTGTCCCCATTAAATGTTGGACGCCACCCATTAAGCGAAATAATCACTGAGCCCAAACAGTTTTTTTTCTCTTTTTATCCCATTTTCTAAAACACTGAACTGTTGGCATTGTAAGTTCATACTAATACCAGGGTTTTATAATAGGGACTTGACAACTTTGAATTTAATTTGTGAACGCACTCTTTCACTAATCATCAAACTGTCACTGTCAATTTATTCAGTAAACTCAACATTTTCATCATGGTAAAGTACACTAACAAGCAACGAGTCGGTGACTGCAACTTTAAGAGCGTTAATTCCAATTTTCAGTCGTAATTCTCGCCCTAGTAGACAGGCAATAACAAGTTTAGTGTAAAAATTTAAGTACATATATTCGTTGTGTGATGTTGCCGTGTCGGTGAGACAACGGGTTGGTCGAAGTGTCGAAAATACCGCTGCCGTTCAGACGTCCGTAGCAAACGATCCAAATCAGTCAATTTCACGGCGTTCTTAAGAATTTGGCATCGCTCAGACCACATTCTGGCGTATTTTGCGTAAGGATCTTGGTTTACACCCATACAAGATCAAGCTGACTCAAGAGTTGAAACCGATGGACCATTTGAAGCGACGTACGTTCTCCGATTGGGTTCTGGAGAAGATGCATTATTGGTCGGGTGAAAACCGACATGTGCTTCATGAATCACCACTTCATCCACAAAAAATAACTGTTTGGTGCGGTTTGCATGCCGGCGGCGTTATTGGGCCATATTTTTTCGTCGACGATAACGATCGTCACGTTACTGTGAATGGTCAGCGTTATCGCGCCATGATCACCGATAATTTTTGCCCCGAATTGGAGGATATGGACTTGGACGACATGTGGTTTCAACAGGATGGTGCCACAAGCCACACAGCACAAGCTACAATCGATTTATTGAAGAGTAAGTATGGTGAGCGTGTTATCTCAAGACATGGGTCAGTCGATTGGCCACCTCGTTTATTTAACGCCGCTTGACTATTTTCTGTGAGGCTATGTTAATTCATTGGTTTATGACAACACGCCGACGACGTTGGAAGAGCTCAGAGCCAACATTGAAAGCGAAATAGCGGCCGTTTCGGCTGAAATGTGTGGCCGAGTCGTTGAAAATGAGGACCAACGAATCGACCGCTGCAAACGTGCCCGCGGTGGACATATGAATGAAGTCGAGTTCCATTCATAAATGTTTTGATTGTACTTCAAGCCTAAATATTCTGAACATGCTAAGTGTTATCAAGACGCTTAGCAAAAAACCTTAAATCCACAATATCTATTGTCAGCTAAAGATGCACTATCCGTCCTGATAGAAGCTAAACTTTCCCGTGAACAATATGATGTGATAAGAAGAAGTGCTTCAGAAAAATTTCCATCTTACAAATTAATACAGGAAGCTAAAAAGCTATGCTACCCAGCAGACATAACTGCAGATGAATCGGGTGCTTCCGTCAGATTGCAATCTCTATTAGATCATACGATAATGCGTTTATGTCAAACATTGGATTCTGTTTTCAATACCCTAAAAGTTGACCAACTTGAGAAAATGTGTCCTATCTCTGATGGGCCGTCGGGACATAGCTCTTACAAACAAGCCTTTCTAGACTCTGAAGCTAGTGATTCAGCTGTTTTTAGTATATGCCTTGTACCGCTTCAATTAATGGCTAAAGATGTAATTATATGACAGAACACAAGTCCTGCATCTACAAGGTATTGTAGGCCAATAAATATTGAATTTCGGAAGGAATCTATTGATGTGTGTATTCAGGAAAACAGAAAAATAGAAAATCAGATATCAAATCTTCAAGAAAGCATCATTAATATTGGTGCAAACACATTAATAACTCTACATGAATTAATTTTATCAATGGTAGACGTGAAGGTGTGTAATGCCCTTACAGAAACTACCTCAACAATGAAATGCTTTTTGTGTGGTGTAACATCAAAAGAATTTAATAAAATAGATGAAATGGTCTCAAGGGATGTGAACACAGAAAATTTGAGATTTGGGCTTTCTGTTTCGCATAGTTGAATTCGATTCTTCTCGAATGTCTATTACATTTGGCATACTAGCTGCCTATAGCAAAATGGCGAATTCGTGGGGACCAAGACAAACAAATCTTTTCAGAAAATAAAGCTCGGATACAGATGGAGATACGGATGGGATGGCCTTGGTGTAGTGATATATGCATAGACTCCTCAAGCAAAAGGTCGCGGGTTCGAATCCCGTTCGAGGGAATTCTCTGAAAGTCTTTTCATAGAATTTATATGTAGTTATATGAAAATCCCGTCGGCGTCAACTCTGGCATGAAGGCATAACACTGATGTTGGAGTGGTTGCTCGCTGGGCTAAATGTAACGAATTAACAACTAGCACGTTCTAAGACTCACTGGTTGAGGATGCACTGGCTCCAGTTTGACAACCACTTCTGGAAAAATATCGAAACCTAATACACCTAAGTTTCAAACTACATACTACACGCGGACGGATGCGCCTTGGTGAATAAGCCAGTAAAAGGGTATTCATATCCATTTGGTGCTCGCGCGGAATTATAAAAAAAGAAAAAATAAAGAGTTTAGAGAAAAGTTTGGCCTTGTTGTAGACAAACCAAAACCCGGTTTTGGTAGTAGCAACGATGGAAACACCGCCAGACGTTTTTTTTCCAAAATCCTGAGTTGTCCGCAAAAATTACAAATATATTAGACATTAACTTAATAAAAAAGTTTCACATTATTTTGATCACGATATCAAGTGGATTCGATGTAGATCCTGAAAAGTACAGGCTGTTTGCACATGATACTGCCAGGTATTTTGTGTCTTTATACCCATGGTACAACATGCCACCTACTTTACATAAGTATTTGATTCACGGCCCGAAAATAATAGCCTTGCACTTCTTCCTATCGGACAATTAATGGAGGAATCACAGGAGGCAAGAAACAAGGACTTTAAGCGCTACAGAGAGCATAATTCCAGAAAATGTAACATAGAAAAATCTAACAGGGATATTTTCAATTTTTTTACTGAGCTCTGATCCAGTTATCACCAGTAAGCAAAAGCCTGTCAAAAATAAAGTTAAAAATATTCCCAGAGAAGCATTCTTAATGTTAAAAGTTCCATTTTTAAATAAATCAGATGATAATGCAACAGTTAATGATTATGAAGGTGATGAAGGTGATGGTGCTTTAGTGTATCTTCAATAATTAACTATTTTGAACATTATACGTATTAAAGAAAGTGAGGAGCACTTATAATTGTTATATTGAGCATTACCCGATGAATTCAGTGCATATAATATGACATGTACAATGCAAAAGTTCTCTTTAAGTAAATAAAATTCTTTGATGTGTTTATTTGATTTTTCAACAATAAAAATAATGTTCCTTACCAAAATTTTTATTTTGTTGATTAATATACATATATGCCTATGAAAACATTCGATCCACTTTAGAAGGTCTAACATTTCTGGTTTATTTGATGGCAAGAAGTATGAGGGTACCCTGCCCCAGTGTGCTTTTGGTGGTCGTCTTATGATATATTTTCTTGTGTGGGATTTTATTGGCGACATGTTTTATTTTATTTTTTTTTTTTTTCATCTTAGCTCTCCCATAATATTGGCAGATTTAAGTGCGAAATAGGCTGTCGTATGGGGCGTTATTTTGAGAGCTCCAGGGAAGATGATAGGAGGCATGCGCTTTTTGCTATGCCCAAAAAAATACTCCTAACACAAATAGACGTGTTATCTGACCAATGCACAAGACAACATTATGGCAATATTATGACAATGTAGAATGAACTATAGGTGGAGTGGGCGCAAACTTTCTTCGTTAAATTTAACGAGAAGAACATGTTCAGCGACTTAATAAACAAAATCGCTGGAAACAAGATCTCGGTCAAATTTCACTGTTCGATATTGATAGAATAAATCATAAAAAAACTCGTCGTGTAATTTGGTTTTATTTTCGATTTAATGTGGGTAGAAAGGAATCTGTCACAAATTGCATTTAAACATTTTAAGAAATTTTTTTTTTTTTTTTTTTTGAAATTGTATATGTGTCAATTGTGTCTGGAATGACCGAATAATGGAATCGTATCAGCGAAACATGAATGTGAATCTTATGGATTTACGCATACAGCCAATATTGAAGCTTTAACTGAAATAATAAAGAAGTCCATTCCGCAACAGAAAGATTAAAAAACTCATAAAATATATAAACAAAAATGGTATGATTCTGATTGCATGAAAGCTAGAACCAAATCTTTTAAATTTCTCAAACTTCTAAGGTCTAATAACTCCAATATCTTTAAAACACTCTATCAAGATGCCAGCAAAGAATACAAACACATCTGTTACATCAAAAAAGTAGCTTTTGAACAACAAAACATTGCGATTATAAATAATTCAAAATCTTCTGCTCAGTTCTGGAAAGCTGTCAAATACCTGAACGGACACACGTCTAACATCTCTGTAACTTTTAAAGCCCCGCAATTTAGGACTCATTTCGATAAACTTCTTAATGCTCCATTAACCTCGCCGCTACTTCAATATGCAGCCCCTCTGCTCTTAGACGAAAAATTAGACTCTGCATTTACCCTGGAAGAAGTCAATGAAGTAATATGAAAATCTAAATCAAATAAAGAACCTGGTTATGATCGCATCCCGTTTGAGTTCTATAAAAATTGCACATATGAGTTTATGAATTCTCTCACAGTTGAATTTAATCGAATATTCGACTCTGCTTATATCAATAATTGGCACAGGATCGGACGTGTCAGTCGACCCTTCGAAAAAATGCACAGGACTGTGATAGCTCTTAAATACAATACAATTTGATTTGCAGTCGCGCAATGGCTCGTCGATAAACAACTTTCGCGCAGTTAACACCATCTGCTGGGCAAGGCTCTCACTTGGTGTTTCATTGCAGCCAATACTTACGTTTCCCGCTATTTTGGTTTACTTGTCGACCTCAAGAAGCAGCGGATCATGAAACAATAGAATGCTCAGCAAAAGGAAAAAATATCCCTAGTTTAAGTTTGTTCCATGTGAGTTACTCCACCAGTCAAAGAAGAGCCGTACCCAACACTTCTTAGCCAGTTTCGAACTATTACCTAAGCAGGAGTCATCAAAAGTCAACGCTCCACCGTCAAGACCAAAGCTAGACTGCCAATTTCCAGCAAGGCTACGAGACTCGCACCGCATAGTCTCAAAATAGCCAAGGCTTAGTTCGAAAAGATGGTTTTTCTTGACATCGCTCGCCGATCCAGCAGTCCATGGTCTCTTCCACATCTCGTACCAAAAAAATCCGTTGAGTGTCGTTATTGCTTGGATTTAATAATGTCACCATTCCAGATTCCTATGCAGTGCGATACCTAGACGATATTGCATGTTGTCTATGAACTTAAGCATTTTCGGCATATCTTCAAGGGGCGGCATATTGACCATAAGCCAATTATGTATGCATTCAAACAACGCCTCGGGAGCTTATTGGCCAATTTACAACAGATATCCGATACGTCGCTCCTAATGACAATATCGTCGCAGACGCAATGTCTCGGGTTGAAGCGATTTCAACTGCAGTTTCACTTGAGGAGTTAGCCTAAGCTCAATAAGCGGACATCAAGCTCAGTGAGATCCTGAAAATCCTGGTTCAAAGCCTTAACTCCACAAACTTAAACTCTATGACTTCTCAACAGGAATCTTACCGACTTTCGTTTCGGAATGCTTCAGATGTTTTCAACTCTCTACACTCATTGGCTCATCCTGGTTAACGTGCCGGGAAACTAGTTGCCGAACGCCATGTTTGGCCTTTGATGAACCGGAACTGTGCGGTATGTGCTGAAATCCTGCATTTCCTGCAGAGCGGGTCACCAAAGTAACCCGTCATATGTTGGCGCCCACCACAAAATTTAAGTTTCAATCGCAGCACTTTGAGCATATCCACATCGATCTTCTTATGCTCAAACAATATTAAGGTCATTCTCAGTCCTCGAGCATCATTGACAGATTATTCATAGGTAACCTGAAGGCGTCCAACTAGAGACTGGAATCGCAGAATGGATTTCGCACTTTAGATTTCATTTTAGAACGTTAGACTAAGGCCGACAATTATATAGAATCGGTTGTAAGCACCTGCGAACTACACAATTCCATCCGCAGTCGAATAGGTTTGTCTAACGCTTCCAGAGGCAATTGAAGTCAGCTCTATAGTGGTATGGGAAATCATAGTACCTCATTCTATATGCGGTCCTCCTTTGTCTGCGTGCAGCTTGGAAAGAAGTCCTTAGGGCAACTCCAACGCAACTCGTATATGGTGAGCCGATTTGTCTTCAAAGTGAGTTCCTTCTTCCAGAATCACCTCAGCACCGGAATTAATACATGCGTTTTGTGATCACTTCAAGCAGACAGCACCACAACATATGTCGTGTCATGGTCAGCGATCAACATTCGTTTTCAAAAATCTCGCTAAAGTTACATACTTCTTCGTAAGGCACTTTCGTTCTCCCTTCTCGACTCCCTACAATAGACCTTTCTGGGCTTTGGAAAAACAAGAGAAATATTTCATCGTCTGTTTAAATGGAAACAACATCCCGATTTTAGTCGAGCGCTTGAAGCTGGAACGTTCTTCAAGACGACGCACACATGCCCAAGGTGCTTCCCTCGACTAGCAATACTTTCCGTCGGACAAAACACGTCCGCTTTGACATAATTTTTCTTTCTACGGAAAGGGAGATATGTGGAAATACCAAATATAGTAGTTAGTAGGCAAGGGTGGTATCACGCCACATTTTTAGAAGCCTACTGTCACATTCAGCAGTTTAAATAGAGTTTTATCGAGCGTCCGCTGTGGCCATAGCTATTATAATTAATCATGAAATAAAGTACAATAACAGATGTTACATATAAAATTAGCGTCTGCACTTTCTTTGGGTATTAAATAAAACTCAAGATTAATATTGAAAATTTATGTAGCAAAAGTGAGGTTTGTGGTGACAGACAATAGTTAGATCATGGTTCCATGCCCCCTTAGGTTACCTGTTCCCGTGAAGTCATGGATGACACAACACCTGTACAGCCAAAAACATAGGATTTTCTACACGAAGGACGTCAAGTAATGTGTAAGGAAATATCCTGTGCTACCAGTGTTTCAAATTAATATAGTACATGTACAACAATCACAATCATGTCGAGGCGGCATCACATTTTTTTGTGGCCCCCACTTTACCACTTTGTAACTCTTTATCTTTAATTTTTTTTTATTTCGTTTTTTTTTTTTTTTTTTTTTTTTTTTGTACTCCATAAATGACGTTGTAATGACCTTCGGAGGACCCGGCCCTCAGGTAGTTGAGCAACAGCTGCCGTCTATTATTTAGTTCGCTCCGGGCGGCCGGTATAGTTGCCACGTCACAAAAGCCATTGTACTTTAAAAATATTTGGAATTTTGAAAAATCCTTTTAAGGACATAATCTAAAAGGTCTAAACTTTAGAAATATGGAAAAAAAACATTTTTTTAAAATTTCTAGACCAGAATACCACCTTAACTAAGAAAACTAAGAAATAATTGGTTCGATGAGGATGCAAACATGTTGAAAAAGTTTTCATTCTGCTGCATCATTGAGACCTACATATATTTCTTGTAGTTTTTATTTTTAGATTCATGAAGTTCTTTTGACAATTCTCCAAGTAGTAACGATTGATACTCGATAATATCCTGACAATAAGCCGACATATTTTTTCAAAATAGGTGAGTTATTTTTCGTGATATTTTTGCTTTAATAACGCTGTTGTTTTCTGACATACTCCCCTAGCTTGACAGTGTTAATTCTTCCTCTGCAATTCAAAACATCAAGTATTACGTCAAACCTCGTCATTGATTATCTATTGACCCCAGTTATACGAGCTGTTGCCTTTGATTCTTGAAAAAATCCCTTCTGAATATTTCCATCATTGGTATTCCCAAATCCTTGTTTTGGACATCAAGCCCAATCTCATCGCGAAAAAGCTTTTGGAGCTCTTGTTTTATTCTTTTTTTTGCCTTCTATATTTCACAGATGCATTATTAACCTTTCCCTTTTGTCAAAGTGTATATGAGAGTACAACTGATTATTGCATGTAATGGAGAGATTCCATATTCGGAGATATGTTCGTCATCATTAGATTCATCTTGGTTGTTGAAGTTTTTTTAGCGTTTTAATATGAGTCATGACCGCGTCTTTTAGAACTTTTCTGTCAGTCATAGTTAAAAAAAAAAAATGTTGGTTGAAAACTATTTCTATTTCTTCATTAACTTTATATACAGTAGGGTGAAGATAAACAATTTGACTTTTGATATCGTTGACTGTACTTTTTATGAGTTCTCCAGTTTCCTTTCCATAGTGGAACATTATAGGTCAGCAAAAGTAAACTGATAATGGACGAGGGTTCCTTCAATCTTAACCATTTAAACATTTTGCTTGCATGTTGTTGTATGAAATGTCCGTTTTGACTTTTTAGCCAGTATTTTCTAATAGGTACAACCGTTAGTGTAATACCAAGTCGTAGTCTCTGACTTGGTATATGGTAGTATGCCAATATATGGTATTTTCAAACAAAACCAGTAAACCAGTACAGCGCTGTACTTCTTCAATTAGATAGGGAGCGAGAGAGGGGCGGAGAGGGAGAGAGAGAGCAAAAAATTGGGTGACTTTTTCAAATCAACTCTCTTTAGCACAGAAGGATGCGAGCTCCGGCACCTAGAGTTTTTAAGTATAGGGTTTTCCAATAGACAACAATTGACAACTTTGAATTTAATTTGTGAACGCACTCTTTTACTAATCATCAAACTGTCACTGTCAATTTATTCAGTAAACTCAACATTTTCATCATACACTAACGAGCAACTTCTGCAAATTATAAAAATTTTCTACAGATATTCGCAGTCGGTGACTGCAACTTTAAGAGCGTTAACTCCAATTTTCGGTCGTAAATCTCGCCCTAGTAGACAGGCAATAACAAATTTAATGCAAAAATTTGAGTCTACATATTCGTTGTGTGATGTTGCCGTGTCAGTGAGACAACGAGTTGGTCGAAGTGTCGAAAATATCGCTGCCGTTCAGACGTCCGTAGCAAAAGATCCAAATCAGTCAATTCCACGGCGTTCTCAAGAATTGGGCATCCCTCAGACCACATTATGGCGTATTTTGCGTAGGGATCTTGGTTTACACCCATACAAGATCAAGCTGACTTAAGAATTGAAGCCGCTGGACCATTTGAATCGACGTACGCTCTCCGATTGGGTTCTGGAGAAGATGCGCCAAGATGATGAATTTCATCGCAAAATCATTTTCATTGACGAAGCTCCTTTTTGGCTCAATGGGTTCGTCAATAAGCAAAATATGCGTTATTGGTCGGGTGAAAACCCACATGTGCTTCATGAATCACCACTTCATTCACAAAAAAATAGCTTTTTGGTGCGGTTTGCATGCCGGCGTTGTTATTGGGCCATATTTTTTTGTCGACAATAACGATCGTCAAGTTACTGTGAATGGTCAGCGTTATCGCGCCATGATCACCGATTATTTTTGGCGGGCCTGAATTAGAAGATATGGACTTGGACGACATGTGGTTTCAACAGGATGGTGCCACAAGCCACATAGCACACGCTAAAATCGATTTATTGAAGAGTAAGTGAGCGTGCTATCTCAAGACATGGGCCAGTCGATTGGCCGCCTCGTTCGTGCGATTTTACGCCGCTTGACTATTTTCTGTGGGGCCACGTTAAGTCATTGGTTTACGCCAACACGCCGACGACGTTTGAAGAGCTCAGAGCCAACATTGAACGCGAAATAGCGGCCGTTTCGGCCAAAATGTGTGGCCGAGTCGTTGAAAATTGGGTCCAACGAATCGACCGCTGCAAACGTGCCCGCGGTGGCCATATGAACGAAGTTTCATTCATAAATGTTTTGATTGTACTTCAAGCCAATAGTAAAGTTTTTGAAATATCTCAAATGGTTCGCCTTTTATTTAAAAAAAAAATTTGTGAAGCCGTTATTAGAAAACCCTATATATACCCAGTCCTGCCATGAGTTCTGTTACACAATTTTCAGAGCTTATCGTTCAAAACTGTTAACTTTTTTTTCAGAGCACATGCATCTATCAGTGAAGAATAGTAGTCAGTTTTGTTTCAGTTTGCAAACTATTAACATAGAGTGAGGCGTTAAAGAAAATGGAGTCACGATAATAGCGTTGCATAAGAGTGAAAAGAGTGCGTGCCAAATTTTTGAGTTGCTAAAACCACTCCAGATATCGAGAATATTTGTTTATCGCCAAGAAATGTATGTCCGTATGAATGAGATAATAAAGACAGTGCGCGAACGAATTCGGAGAAATCACCTTAGGAAGCAGAAGATCATGTCCAAGGAATTGGATTTATCAACCAGATTTATGTCTTGGCTGATTCGGAATGATAGGAAAGCCTATCGTGCGTCGGTCCACAGGTCATCTTCTAACTATTCAAATAAAAAAAAATAGACTGGAAAGATGCAAGAAACTTTTGAAGTGGCACGCGGACAATGGCCATAAAAACATTCTGTTTACCATGGAAACCGTACGTGCTGCTAAAGAACAATAGCCACACCGTTTGGAAGCTTGTGTTAAAACAAAAGGCAGTCATTTTGAGTGAAACCAATAATTTGGTGGAGGCTAATGCCCCCATTTATTTCGCTTAATGCAAGCTTAAACTAACTTAAAAAACTAGGACTTAAAAAGCTAACTTAAAAACTAAAACTAACTTAAGGGTTAATGAGTAAGGGAGTGGTGAAGGAGATCAAGTTTTAAGCGAGAAGTGCTCCGGTTAAAATCAAAAAGAGGGAGGTTTGAATTGACCTTACTGAGCATGCGGGAGATTGGTTCGTTAGAGCCATAAGAGATGCGATGGGTTGTGATATAGAAGAGACGAGGATAGTGTAAAATACGAGGATTAGTGTTGAAGGAAAAAGAGAGCAGTCGATGAATGAAGAGAATTTCGGCTACGTCTCTGCGTTTTTCGAGGGTACTCAGGTTAAGAAGTTTGAGGCGGTCGCGATAAGGAGGTAAGTTAAATGAGTCACTCCAGGGTAGTCCACGAAGAGCAAAACGAAGAAAACGACGTTGAATGTTCTCGATTCGGGATATATGAGTTCGCTGAAAGGGGGACCACACTTGGCTGGCATATTCAAGAAAGGGGCGGACAAGTGTAATGTAAAGTGACCTTGTTGTGACGTTTGATAAAACCGAGCGATGAGTTGGCTTTAAGGATTATCTCATCAATATGCGAACGGAAGTTTAACTCTCTACCGTATAAAATTCTGAGGTCGCGAAGGGTTTGCACCTGGAGTACAGGTTGGTCATGCAGAAAATAAAGTCTAGAGGGGGATTGATAGGACTTACGAGACAAAGTCATAGATTGGCATTTGGAGACGTTAAGCTCAAAGTAATTTTCCAGACACCAGGTGGAAAACCTATCGAGGTCTTCTTGAAGAAGAATAGAGTTTGGGATGAAGAAATAGTTTTGGAGAAGTTAGTGCGTAAATGGATACGGAGCAGTGTTTGATAATCCTCTCAAGATCGTTTATAGTTAGAATGAAAAAGAGGGGACCAAGATGGCTGCCTTATGGGACACCAGAAGTGACTAAAAACGGCGTTGAGAAGGCTGACCTAGAGCGAATACTATAGTAACGGTTCTCCAGATAAGAATATATGCATTTTAAGAAAATGGGGTCAAAACCGAGAGAAGACAATTTGAGAAGGATCAGTTGATGTGATATTTTATCGAAGGCATTAGCGAAATCTGTAGCAATAACACAAATTCCGTTGCCATTTTCTAGGGCTGAAAGCGCAAAGGGCACGAAGTCAACTAAGTTTGTAGTAGTTGATCTACCTTTAAGCAATCCGTTCTGACTGGGTGATATAAGTAACTTGCACTGAAAGCTTAGAACATCATATAAAAAACTTTCGAACATTTTAGGTATATGAGAAAGCTTAGCAATGGGATGGTAGTTGGTTACTTCGTTCTTTGATCCCTTTTTGTGAACCGGAGTTATGAAAGAGGTCTTCCAAACCATGGGGAATTCCCCTAGTGTGAGGGACAGATGAAATAGGGAGGAAAATGGGTGCGAAAGATTGCAGGCACACTTTTTGAGAAATATTTCTGGGAGCCTGGGGTCCAGATGGGACCGGATAAAAATTCATCATTGAGATTTTGTAACTTTTCTTCGATAATGGAGGGATCAAAAGGTTGAGAGAGAGAGGGGCCAATGGAGAAATTGGGAAGGTACTTTAAATACATGAGAAGGGTACGAAGGGGTTGTCTGCAAATGACTGCTTAAAAACGTTTGCAAAATATGTGGGTCTGTCGATGATATGTTATCGAACGAGTGAGAGGGGGGATATCTGTCTGATTTTCTTTTGTAGTTGACGAATTGATAAAATATCTTAGGATCATTGATAAGGTTGGTCGAGAAAGCGCTGATAGAGGCAGTTATAGAGCTGGGTGGATTGCAGGTAAGTTCCAAGATAGTTAGAGTAGTCGTAAAAAGAATTGGTGCGAAGAAAAGCTGCCCATAATTTGTTTCTTTTATTAGGTAAGCGAAGTCTTCTGTTGTACCATGGAGGGGAAATAGAAGATGTTTTATGCCGCGAAATGGGGACGAAAGAGAAATAGAATTAAATATTCGAAGTTGAAGAAGAGGGGGATAAAAGTTGTCGACAGCTGATAGGATAAAGGGACAAAACGTTACTGTGGAGTCTATAGGATCACTAGTGAAAATAAGATCTAGTTGCCTACCGATAGAGTCAGGGACGCCACTTACCTGGCACAGGCTTAAGTCAGTTATGCTTTCAATGAAAAGACATTCCTTGGATGAAGTGGCTTTTGACGCGGTAAAAAGTAACTGATCATCCGATGGAATCCACTTCAGCAGGAGCAGATTGAAGTCTCCAAATATAAGGATATCTTCGATGAAATCACTTAGGTCAATAAGTTCGTCAATTGCTTTAATAGCAAGGATGTAGGATTCGATAGGTTGAGCTGGGAGAATGTAGCAGCACATAGCGTACAGGGACCTATTGGGAAGTGTTATTTTAATTGAGACAAAGTCAATTTTAGCAGAAGAGATAGCGATGAGGGAAGAGTTGAGGTTATTGTGAATAGCAAGTAGGACACCTCTACATGGAGAATTAACTTTAGGAATGGCAAGGTCATTAACCATAGGGAGAGAGTGATCGTCATCTCGGAAGACATTAAACGAAGATGGGAATAGCTCCTGGCTCTTTATGTCGGGGATCAGATTGGTTTCTGTAAGAGCATAGATGTCGAAGGAGAGACTGTGTGATTTAGACAATACAGCCCGAGTTTTAGAGCGCAAGCCTCTTACGTTTTGGTAGTAAAATGTAAGAGGTAGTTTGTTGCGTAGAGGAGTAGGGGAGTGTAGATGAGATGCAGGCAAAGAAGGTAAATTAGGAATGAAAAAATTTATCATGTTCAGCTCGACTGCGCTGAAGGTGAGAAAGTCTTTTAGAGTGAACATAGCTGCGGAAAGCAGCGAGGTCATCCGCAACCTTTTGAGGAGGTGTGTCGAAGATTTCGTGGTACCTGTTGTAAAGCTTTCTGAGACTAGTTTTATCCGTAGGAAGTCCTTCCTGTTGGATGGAGACAATGACACTTGTTTTCGTTTTTCCCTCAAAGCAAATAGAGTCGGATTTATCGTAAAGATATGCGAGAAAGAGACGTATATTTTCGTATACCTTTTTATCTCTTAGCCTAGAGAGGGCGTAACAGCATTCCGTAGTGTCTATATTTTTTTAGGTCACTTTAACGTTAGGCGGTGAAAGGGGATCAAAAATAGGAACCGAAGGAGAAAGTGAGCTAGCAACGGGATTTAGGGTATGCGAGCTGATGAAGTTAGGGTATTTGGCTCCTGTTTTAAGGTCAAAATTGGGAAAGTTAGTATTCGTTGGAGGGGGTATGGGTGGTTGAGCAGTGACAGAACCAGGGGCAGGGGTTAAATTAAATGAGACGCGTTGGGGCTTGGATGAAATAGACGCACTTCGAGCTTTCGAGGAGATTCGTGAAGGGGGTTGCTTAGGGATATAAACGGGAGGGGAAAAATTGGGAAATATTTTGGTTTTAAGGCTCCAGTTGGGGTCTGGTTTAGGATGTGGATGGGGAATGGGTATGGGCGATCTATAATTTTTCTTTAATGAGACGATGCTTCGTTTTTTTTCTGTATTTTTGTTGATTGGCTGATCGTTCCATTTGGAGACCCGCATCTTTCCTAGGTTGAGGTTGGTGTTGGATGAGCTAACAAATAACCATTCGTATTTAGCCGGTAAATTAATTTTGAAATTCCGTTTGTTCTTGTGGTGGGATGTTGGGAGTATTGTACATTGGCTAATGGTGATGCCATACCTCTTTTTGAAAAATTCGGAGATCCAAGCAACATCTGCATAGTTTGGAGCCCTTTAGATGAGCAGAGTGGTGAACATCTGATTCGTTGTGCTGAGTCGGTCTAGCCTGCCTTGCCACTCTGAGGGTGTCCACGTCGTGTTAAATTGTGTAACAAGTTTCCGTGGGGCGGCGACAGGAGGGGTTGGCGTTGGAGCAGTTATATCACCATAAGATTTTTGGATCGATGGGCTGGTGCGAGGGTTTGGAGGTTGGGTTGTTGGCACTGAGTGTGGCAATGATTCGGCTTCGGTTTGTAACAATTCTGTCAAAATTGAAGTATTGTAACTTTTGTGCGGTGGGGGATGGTTTGGAAGACAATATATTTTATGGCATACTGTTCCAATGAGATTTTCTAAATCATTCAACACTGTTCTATTCGTGGTGAGTTCATCATTAAGCTCACTGATTTTATCGAATATGATATCAAGTATCGACCCGTAATGATTTGAGAGTTGGTGATTGTTTGTTGTAGGTTCGAGATGGAGATTAGATGTGAATGATTGGAGATGGATATCGATGTCTTCCCTGAGAGAGTTGATGGAATTACATGTTTTTTTGTTGGAATCCATCATTGCCGAACCGATTGAAATAAATTCACTTAATGCTGTATCAAGGTGGCGCTTGTATGTTTCTTCACTTCTGGATCTTGCACTTTCTAGTTCAATTAAACGCGCAATTTGTTTTTCAATGCTATGACCAAAGTCTTCCGCACATCTAACACTTTGTTCAAATATTGATAATTTGTCCGTTATCAGTCTGACAAGTGACTTATAATTGGATTCATTTGAGTCACTGAGGCATTCGATTGCAAGAAGCACATGTGAGAGAGAAATACTGATACACTCATCACAGAAGAACAGCAGATTTTCGGAGAACTCTTTAAGGAAGACCGTGTTTCTTTTATTTAGCCCGACACAAATAGCATGGAAGATTTTGCCGCAGATCCCCTTACAGGCAACAAAGTCAGCATTATTGTCGTTAATGGAGCAGTTGGTTAATCCACAAGAAGACATGACGAAGACCAGGAAAAACAAAAAGCAAATTGCGGAAAAAAAAAAATAATAAAAGCACTAAACGCACTGTCGCGAAATGAACAGACTAGTAGGTCAACAATAAAGGAAAAAAAGGTTATTAGATTGATTTAACTGGGACAAATGAAAATGGGAAATTCACAAAATTATGGAGTAAAGTAAGAGGGCGACTGAATACAGTGGCGGTTTGAACTGAACTGATATAAATGAAACAAGTTTGAATACAATATGTTTTTTATAGCGTTTCATATTTGTTACAGAACTATTAGCAGGATTAGGTATACCATATACAATATATAAATATACATATATAGCAATTAATTTTTTTTTTTTTTGAGTTTAGGTCGGAGCCTTTCGGATCTTTTTTTTAAATACAACTTTAGGCCTAAAGTCCACCTGACGAGTTTTAAAAGCCTGCTCCCACTGTTGTGTAATATACATATTTATTTATTGTTTGTATATTATTTATTGTATATATTATATTTGTTTCGAATTTGACCTTTTTTTATTTGTGTTTTAGATGAATGTATACGAGTGTGTGTGTATGAATGAATATTAAAATTAACAAAGCGCATTTAACTTTCATTTTGTGAAGAATTTGCAATGTATTCAACAATGGAGTCATCCGCTGAATATTGTATTAAAGAGTGATGGCTGTGAGGATGGATTGGTGGCGGTGGGTGTATTGATGGTGGATAGTAGTTTCCATGTCCACCATATTCATCATGTGATGGTGGTGGATGTGGCCCTGGGGTGTTAATCATGGATCCTGGAATTCCCGGTGGTCCATAATCTCCAGTTGGTCCTGTTGGACCTATTGGACCAGCTGGTCCCGTATCACCTTTAGCACCATTTTGTCCGTCTTTACCTGGAGGTCCTTGTTGGCCAGGTCCACCTGGTGTACCGGGTTGTCCTGGAGGTCCTGGTGGTCCAGTAATCGGTAGAGGGATATAAGCCGGACCTCCTCCACCCCCACCACCTACTCCGTGACCATCACCATGTTCACTACCCCCTCCATAACCATTACAACCGTCGCCACCACCATATCCGCCATGATTACCCCCTAATCCATATCTGCCATGTGGTGGGTGTGGTAGCTGGAATGGTGGATGAATGGGGTAACGATGCGATGGACGGTTGTAGGGTGGATTGTTTGCCCGTCCCGGTTTTGCTTTTTTTACCAAATCAGAACTGGAGGTTCCATTGGGTTCATCACCTTCATAATAATGATGAGGATCCTGCGGATTCGATGGAAATGACCCATGGGGATGATATTTAGCTGCAGCTATTTCAATTTCTTCTCCTTCTTCCTCTTTTTTTATTTCTTCCTCATTCATATTTTCGTCGTTTGAGAGTGAAAGTTGTATTTTTTTCTGTGGAATGTATTTAAAGTTGATAGGATTAACTTCATGCTCCTGGTAAAGATGTAACTGTACACCGCTTTCTAGGTTTACCGAGTTTGAGTTTGTCTTTTTGTCGGTTGTTGATATAAGTGACTCAGGGGCTACAAGAAAGACTACTGAAATGGAAACGGAAATGTAAAAAGGTAATTATTGTGTGAGAGACCAACGTATTTACTTTTTTTAGTTTTCTTAAGAAAATTTGAAGTCCGTGTATATGAACCATCATCCTTATCGATATAGAAATTATTAGAATTATGGGGATTTTGTCTTTGGATCATTGGACTTGGTCTGACAAAATGGTAGTCCATTTCTTCTTTCTCGTCTACTTGCAAAGGAATATCAGTTCCCCTTTGGGGAGTGTACTTGAATTTTGCGGGATTAATTTCGTACTCTTGATATAGATACAGAGCTCCATTATTACTCTTAGAATGGTCCCTTTCAATTTTGTGTGTGGTAAGTCTGGGGTTTGAAACTTGCACTGTCATTGAATTTTCAAAAATATATAAAAAAAGTTGTTAGTAAATGATGATGCAGTGGGTCAGTTCTCGGGTTTACTTCTTTGAGAGTTTTTCAGTCTTGATAAAGCAACACCTTCGTTATCACTTCCATCAAATGGAATATATTCTTCATCATCTTCTTTGTCGTCGTATGTAGTAAACACCAATTTCTTCCCTGGTACAGGCCTGAGCTTTGACGAATTTAGTTCGTATTCCTGGTACTCATGAAAAATACCTTTATTAGATTTTCTTTCACGAGCTCTATTCGTTGTGCTTGTGTTAACTCCAGCAATGAAGAAAAGGACTCCTAAATTGGAATTAAATAAGATTAAATTATATTTAATATGTAGGTAAATGACAAAAAAAAAAGAATCTAAAACGTAAAAGCTTACCCAGCCAAATCCAGGCCGAATCTTTCCGCATTTTGCTATGTAACTAATGAAGCAGCAGTGTGATATTTCCTTTTATATCTATGCATGAAATAAGCAAGAGTATGTTGCTTCAGTTGGCGAAAACTGTTAAATGTTATTTGCATATGCTAACCTGAAGAAACTTTTCGCTAACCATCTGAGAGGAGTTCTTTTCGAAAAAAATAAAAAATATTTAAATATTTATGTAAATATAGGTTCAATAAACTTTTTGTCATAATGAATTATGCTCTACTAATTTAAATCTAAATAGATTCGATCTGGAACTTAAATTTTTCTTTTTCTTTGTCCAGAATTTTCGAGAACCGTCCAACGACAAGAAATAGATTAATACGCAAATGTTGATTGCACAAAATATTTAAACGATTTAGCATTGTTTTATGCCAAATTTCAATCTTCAAAGAAAGGAAAACCTGGTAAACACTTTTTCGACTATTCATTTTTTCTTTTTTTAATATTGGTGCAATCATGTACTAAACATCAGTTGCATAAATGGTTTATTACAAACTGTAATTGAATGACAATGTAATAAGTAAATGTGTAAAAGTAAATGTAAAAGTTGCTGCTACTCTGAACAATGTCGATTTGTTGATATTCGCTAAGTTCTTGGCGCTAATTTTGAGTGGAGACGCTTACTGGTAGCCAATCACGATTTGATGAATTTAACTGCAGTATGATACTGTTACTGAGTGCCACTGTCATAAAACACTGGGCATTACGCTAAGGATGGCGAAATTCAAACATCTTTGAAGACTTCTTTTAGAAAGTGCTACTTAGTTCCGTGGAAGATTTTATAGTATTTGTATAAGAAATTATACATTGCAGACAATTGTTTAAAAGAGGAGGAAGTTCAACAGAAGCCAGTTTAATTTTAACGATATTTTTATTTACATAGCAAAACATAAAAAAAAAGAGCTCACAGAGCTTGCTCGCCAAGACGATAAGATAAGAACACAACTGAGCAAAAAAAAAAAAAAAAAAAAAAAAATTCATAGTATAAAGAGAAAGCTTCAGTGCCTTTCAACTGTCAAAAAAGGAATACAAAGGAAAAGGAACAAATAGTGAAAAACCGCGTTTACAAAAATTTGAAAATCGAATTAATGTAAATACAATAATCTTGTACATTTACTCCCCGGCTGGGCCGGTAGGCTCTGGAGAAGTGCCAAATAGTCTGCACACCTTTTGTGCTGGTCGTGTTGTCTGCTTCAGTTTTCCGCCAGTGCCTTCATTCTCCAAGAAGTATTCCACAGTGACGTTCCGCACAAGACCGTCACTCCCCGGTCACCCACTTGGAGATTCTCACCTGGTTGCCGCCATCTTGAACGTTGTTGCAACGAAGCCAAATATTCGTCGTGCCAACGATGCCAGAACGATTGATGCATCTGGCGTAGGAGTTGCCAGTGCTTAAGTCGATTTGTAGGTACATCCGGAATAGCAGGTTCGGATAATGCCACGAGTGAACGGCCGACCAAAAAATCGGCTGAAGAGAGCGCCAAACGGTAGTCCACGCCATCGTGCACCGCAATCAATGGGCGCAAGTTTAAGCAAGCCTCGATTCGCACTAGCAGGGTATGGAGTTGGTCGTAGTATAGCGTCTGTCCTCCAACTACGCGCAGCAAATACTTCTTCGCCGATTTCACTGCGGCTTCCCATAAGCCACCTTGATGTGGATCCGCTGCTGAGATGAAATGCCATCGAGACTTCTGGTTCGCCAACTACTCTTGAGTGTGTTCACTGTGCCATTCTGCCAAATCTGCCTGTAGAAGTTTATTCGCCTTCCTGAACTTAGTGCCATTATCGCTGTAGAGTTGAGTGCATGGGCCACGACGACCAGTAAATCGCAAGAAGACGTTGATAAATGCCTTGGCTGACAAATCCTCCGCCAGCTCGATGTGTACAGCTTTTGTTGCCATGCAGACGAAAATGATCACATATGTTTTTGCTGAGAGTGCAGTCGACATATGACACACTCATGTTTGCATCATTTGACGAGCGCACGGCCACTGATGATCCAGTATTGTCGTCGAATTGTTTGTAGCATGAGTGTCGTCTGAGCATGCGAATTGGTGAGATGAATGTCCGAACGATGAGTCGTGACAGCGTACTTTCCTTTGCCATGATAATTGGATGCTGTTGCTCGGAATTTCATTGCCAAAGTACCTGTCTCGTTCTGCTCGAAGGTGCCACTTTAATGCCATAGAAATTTCATCGCAATCCACCAATGGTTGATGCCAAAACTGCCGTCGAGTTGGATTGCAACGAAGTACATACGCAGTAGTTCGTAACAGCCTGCCAATGTTAGAGAAGCGCTCGACCAAGTCAAGGGTGATGACTTCGTTGCCACAGTTGTATCGGGTTTGTATCACTCTGAGTGGAGGAATACGCCCAATATGCGCCTTGAGTGGTTTACTTTCCACCTCCATCGCCTGTAGATCTGCCTCGGAAAATTCTGGAATATCAGTGGCCATGTTGTTTCGCATTAATTCAGTCGGGCCATGCCACCATAATGTATGACTGACTAATGATGCAGCCGAAATTCCGCGACTCGCACAATTAGCTGGGCTTAGATGAGTGCGGACATGTCGCCAATCCTCCACGTTAGTGTGTTGTTGTATGTAGCTAATTCTGTGTGCAGCATATGGTTTGAATGTAGCAGCTGATTTGCGCAGCTAGCAAAGAACGATGGTAGAATCGCTCCATAGAGTACATGGTGCATGTGCCAAGTCCAATGCATGTTTTACACTGCCAACAGTCTGTGCCAATAGTCGAGCTGCACACAATTCCAGCCTTATTATCGTTGTGATCGGATTGCCTTGAGTGTCAACTCGAGCTGGTGCCACACGAGTTTTTGCAGTAACAAGTGCAACAAGTGCACTTAACACCTGGCGTTTGGTGTTAGATGTTGTTTCGCCAATGTGGATTCGATAATTCGATGTGCAGCCTAGGCACAGTAACCTCCGGCGATTTCAACTCGATGTCAAACGTTGGACAATGCCAACAATGCCCGAATAGAATTGTACGGACCAGAAGCCATGCCATAAGTGACAGCGGTCAATAGGATCTGCTGCCATCGCTGGTGACGTTCGTCGATTGGAACCTGCCTGAACATCTTTTCCACTTCGGCCGAGAGAGCCGTTGCAAAGCGTAGAAATCGGAAGATGATTGTGACTAATTGTTCTTGTATGAGCGGTCCACTCAATTGTGTCTCATTCAGGGAAATGCCATTTGATGTCTGCGCCGATGAGTTGAAGACGACCCAAAATTTTGACAGCACAGCATGATGTGGAATGAAGTAGCGTTGTGATGGTTCATGTAGCAAATCGGAGACATCCTTCATATGACCCAGAGCGATGTATTCCTGCATGATAGCCAGGTATTTTGCCTTCAGCTATGGGTTGTTCGTCAGTTTGCGCTCTAGTTAATGAAACTGCCGTAGTGTCAATGGATGTGAGTTGCCAAGCGTCGGTGCATCCGGATGAAACGGGATTTGCACGATGTAACGGCCATTGGAATCACGTCGATGTGTAGCCAGGAATAGATTCTCACAGAATTCGTCATCCGTATTTATGATATGGGTTTAATTCAAGTGGTGCCCTCTCTTAGAAACGGCACGGACTGTATTATATCTTCTATATATGGAATTATGCAACCATGTTTGAATTATTTAATTGAAAATATAGTTGTTGTTAGTTGATTGTGACAGAATATTCTTGGTTTTGTTCCTGATAATTTAGAACTCGACTAAAGGTTGTTTTGCTTTTGGAGGTATAGGCCTTTAAAATGAAATAAGCTATATAAAAATTCATGATAATCGTTATATAAATACCATACTATGGTTTTGAGCATATAGGCGATCGAAATTTCGACCACATACCATATATGCCCAATTGGGGACGTATACATGTGGTATATAGGACGTATACAACAGGTAATGTTGGCTTTTATGATGTCCATCGTCTCTGGTTTTTCGCATGGTAACTTTGGCGAAATAAATTTGTACAAATTGTAATCGCTGTTTTGGCATAAATCAATTTATTGTTAAGTTGTAAATTAAATTGGCCGTCGCTTGAAAAAGTGTTGCCAATGCAAAAACATGGCGGTTCCATACATTTGTAGCTACTGTTTATATTAAAAAAATTTCCTATTTAATACCAACCCTTGCACGACTCTTAAAATAATTACGTGACTGTCCACTTTTTAACCGAAATCTGGAATATCTTTGAGTATTTGGATGAGGTGCGCTACATTATTCGCTCGAAACTAGAAATTCTTTTCATGATTGCTTATTTCTTCGAGTTTTTAATTAGGTTTGACTATTTGGTATATACCACCTTGATCAAAAAGTTCCCAGCTTCATCACTGTGTGGCGCTCCCATTATTCCGATTTGAGTTCTGTTTTTTTTTTTTTTGTTAAGTTGGTACATCTATTTGCAAAAGTTACGTAGCCAAGAGTACATCTATCTCTGAGTTTTTTGGCGATTTTTTTACAATTTTAGAAATTGATTTAAATTTGCAACAACGAACTTGTATTAAATTTTGCGTAAAAAACGGATTCAATGGTGCGCGAACGTTGGAAATGTTGGAAAAGTTTTTCGGCAACGATTCTCTAAGGAAAACGATCGTTTATCATTGGCACGAGCCGACGTGAAACATTGATGAAGTACAAGAAATATTGGTCAATAATCACAAATTAACCATCAGAGAGATAGAGGAGGACTTCAACATTGCCTATGGATCCATCTAAGACATTTTGGTTATTGATTTGGGTTTCCGTCGTGTAGCAGCAAAGTTGGTGCCAAAAGATCTCAATTCCATGCAAAAAAAGAGACCGTGTTGACGTCGCAAAAAAGATGATTTGCGAGGCTGACTTCATCAAAAGAAGACGAGGCGAGATGTGGGTTTATGAGTACGACACGCAATCCAGACATCAGTGAATGGCGTTCACCAAGTAAGGCGAGACCAAAAAAACCACGTCGTTTTCAGTCAAAAAAGAAGGCAATGCTCACGGTTTTCATGGATTGTAACTGTGTAGTTCGTCATGAATTTTTGCCAGAAGGCCAGACAGTAAGCAAAGAGTATTATTTGGGCGTTATGAGACGTTTGCATGAAGCAATTTGCCGAAAGCGACCAAAATTGTGGACAGAAAACTCGTGGATTTTGCACCATGAGAACGCACAGTCGCAAAGTGCCATCATTGCATCAAATACCATCCAACAGCCACCGAATACCACCTGATTTGGATCCCTGTTACTTCATTAGAGAAAGAAGACAGGTAAAAAATTCAGCCAAACCAGCTAAATCCATTTATACAATTCAAATTGCTTTTGAATGTTGCGTTGCACTTGATGAACTTTTGAAAGACCTCCCGTCATTGAAATTCGCAACTGGTATATATACTGTGTGCAAGGGCTAGTGATGGCATATACATGAGAAAGGACACGTAAACAGCTTTCTTAAGCACGTGATCGTTTGAACAGTTTCAGCACAGAGTATCCTGGCAAAATTGCACAAGATGATTGAAACCAAAATAATGCTTCTGTGTTCTTGGCCATTACCAATAAGGAAGGTAAAAGAGGTAAAATAGTTCGTCTATTACATATGCCAGTGCTATAAATAATTTAGGCCAAATAAGCGCTTGCAGTGAAGTGTATTCTTCAAAACTAAAGTAACATGGAGCATGTCTACCCTTTCAATAAGTATCGTCTATTGCTCTTCATAAATTATTTTGCAAGAAAGAAGCTACTGGAGTCAAACATCTTGACGTTTGTTTTCGAATATCAAGAATTTCAACCGAAAGTCTTGCACTTGTATAGTATGTTAAAGACTGAAGTAAAATGTAAAAGAAAGAGCAGAAAATATTCTTTTGGTGGTGGTACAGTGGAACACGAACTGGCAAGATCACTGGGAGTTGACGAGGTTCGTATCCAGGAGCACCATGGCCGAGGCCTCCTCCGTAGCCGCCTCTGTGGCCACCTCCGTAGCCGCCTCCATAGCCGCCTCCGTAGCCGCCTCCGTATCCGCCTCCGTAGCCGCCTCCATAGCCACCTTCGTAGCCACCTCCGTAGCTGCCTCCGTAGCCGCCTCCGTAGTCACCTCCGTAACCGCCTCCGTGGCCCCCTCCGTGGCCCCCTCCGTGGCCCCCTCCGTGGCCACCTCCGTAACCGCCTCCATTACCACCTCCGTAGCCGCCTCCGTGACCACCTCCATAGCCACCTCCATAGCCACCTCCATAACCACCTCCATATCCTCCTCTGTTACCGCCATGTCTATATCCGTGAGCGGGAAAACTGGGATAACTTGGTGTACCGTACTGTCCACCGCCACTTGGTGGCTTTGCGGACTTAATCAAATCATCACTAGTGGTTTCATCCTCATTCTCTTCGACATCATTGGTTTCATCTTGTTCATTGTCATCCAGTGATTTAGCGGTGATGTAGGGATTGTGTTTGGGATTATACCTGCGAGCGCTAACAGTTAGGAATAAAACTCCTATAAAGAACAAAAATAATAAGAATTAAAAATCAGATAACTATTTACCATAAACTGAAATGTTGTTCGCAACTTACCAAACGTGATCAAGATCAGTTGCTTTTGCATATTGACTTGTGTCTGATCATTTCCCAGAAGGTTCTTCTTTTTATATCCAATTCTCTGGCGAATTTGCACCTTAATGCAAATTAGATTTTTTAGTTCTGTTCTGTGAGCCAATGTTGCGATAAAAGTTGCAAATTAGGAGCTAAAAAAGTTCAAAGCAAGAGCCTGAACACCGATAATTATGTATCTTACATATAATTTAACTAGAATCTATCGCAAACAAGGAGAAAGAATCATTTACCAAGCGAGATGTGAAATTTATTCCGATTTCTAAAGAGGTTTAACAAACTCTAATGTTGAGTTTAAATTTAAGAAACTTGGACTTATTTAAATTAAGGTTTGGGGTGATTTACCTATAAACATGTTGGATTTGAGATTTTGAAATATTGTCACGTTGTCGAATGTATATATTTTTTTAATTATTTTGAAAAATCTTTAAGTATCGATTGGTTCTTTAAGAAATTAAAACCTTTTATATCGCATGGAAATGGCCCAGTGAGCTCTTATGTCGGACTTACATTTTTAAAGTTTTCTAAGACGCCAAGTCCCATAGATGACCCAATTGTTAGTAGAAACTAGCAATATACTTAAAATATTAAAGTAGGGTATTTTGTTAAGGGCGCTATTTAATTTTGCATTGAGTAATATTATTTCAAAATAATTGGTTTTCATACTCTGTATGAAGAAAAATTTCATCAAAATCGAAGGATATTTTGTCTTAAAACTGATGTCAATTCAGAGATTCACAGATTTTTTGGATGGAACTACTACCGACGATCAGCCTTCGTGATATCAATAATCGAATCATCTTCAATTTGGTCTCTTGTTAGTCTTTGGTACAAAGACGAGTAAGCATTTCAGTAATAAAAATCTTGCAGTATCTGCAGTCATCACATCAGCGACGAGGGAGGACCCTCAGCCTGATACGAGCACTCAATCAAAGAACTATCCATTGTACTATTTTTAAGTTCCTTTTAATGAAATCTTTTAGTTAGCTAAGTAGCTAATACATAGTATTAGTACTCCCCACGTGATGCGAGCGTAAGCCGGACATTTACCGAGGTAGTACTCTCTTTCACAGCAAGTGTCACAGGATGTTGTATCACTTATGCCAAGCACATTTAAATGCTTAGCAAAAGTGTAGTGCCCGTTCGCCCGTCAAGACCCAACTGCTTTCCTTTCCTGGCTTAGATTCTGGCCGAAACTAGTCTTGGGCACAGGGAAAATCGATTTCGTATTTTTTCCGCAGCAGGAATTTCTTTGTCATTGCCTCAGATTGCATGTCCATAAGATTAGAGTCAGGCAGTCGGCGCGCAAGGTCATCAAAGCTCCAGTGCGTGTTGTAGCAAATACCACTGCTTTTTAAACGGAAAATGGCTTTGAGAGTGCAGCACATGAAAAGAATATTAGTATCGAGTGGACCACTGTCGCACACGTGCACACGTCAACCAGTGAACTCCTAGATTCTCGTGTGCTGTACAAAGGAAAAAAAAAATAATAATAATAAAATAAACCGCGTAGGGTAAAAAAACAAAACAAAACGCGCGAGTTATATACCCAAAATCACCCAATAACACCATACACCATAACGTTTAGGATTATATCATATTTTTATGTAATATCATAGGTATTTCCGTTCATTGCACTTCACATTCTTCTTATCTGGTTTTTCATATTTCTCCTCCTATAATCGAATATTATTTACTGAACCTTTCCGATCCCATGCTGGAAATTTAAATTCAAATTCTGTTGTTTCAATAAATTTTCAGAGTGCGAAGCTCTGCCAAAAAATTTAATGTTTGTTTTTTTTTTTTATTTCCGAATGTGAAAATAACCGTAACTAGCGCGTGTGAAAAAAAAAAAAATAGGTAGTGCGGTACAGTAAAGAAAAAAAATATCACAGTGTGCGGGTATCCTATCTCTCCCGCTCCAAGATGAAGTACTGTCGTTTGCCCTTACTTTATCTATCATGCGGTACGGGCAGTGACTGAGTGTATGCAACAGCCGATGGATAGCGGGTTTTGAGTGTCAATTTTATTGGTGCACTGTTTTAAATTGTTGTAAGAGCATAACACCTACAATATTTTGATTCGGTAAGCCAACGTCTAAATTCTTACTTCAAGCCTTGCTTAACATTGTAGTATTTGTGTTTGTTTGTGTTTACGACTAGGGAATTAAGGGTGAACGTAGCCAATATAATCACTTTTCTGCGTACGTAAATACAGACCAGCTGTTTTTGCATTTAGTGAAACACAGGTAGATCTTGTCTAAAAAAAACACCGTATGGCAATACGAGAAAGCCAATTGGAGTGGACTTAACACGTTCATTAGGAATTTAAATTTCCTTGATAACGACGTAGATGCCTATGCTGATATCATCATTGAAACTATTGGCTTTGGAGTCAGAGTATGACTCGAGCTATAAAAAGGTTGTCAGGTTGGCATTAGTCTTTTTTGTCGAAAATACGTGCATTCGGAGATCAAAGAATCGCTTCTTCAATGGATTTGAAATTACTCTTCGGAACATTCAATTCAAGTTATCTGATATTTACAAAATAAATGCTGCTTCTGTCTACGCCACTATTTTTAATTTTCATCAATGATACCTTGTCTACTACTTCTTACCCAATATATTCCTTTGCTAAGGACAGTACTTTCTCTCTTTTCTATATTTGTTCCTGGACTCACTTTTCTGCATTTCGGCTGTAGAAGGGGAATGACAGCGTATACTAAGCAATTCCAATATAAACAGCATTACTAAATGAGGAACCACGAATAGCTTAGAATGTATTACTATCAAAACACAAGGCTGTGTTTTAATTTAAACATCCAGCCATTATCAATAAATAGCACTTGCATCGCCGAAACCGAAAAACTTTGTATTCTCAATATGGAATGATGTTGGACCATATATGAATGCTCTTCAATATAGTCTCAAGTCCTTGCAATCAATATCCTATTCACCAGCATTGCTTTTATCCCCTAAACTATTGATTCGCCTACGCCGTGTTGTCTGGCCGAGTTACACATGCCGTTAAAAGTTGCATTGTCGAAAACACCCCCAACGTCGATGAAAATGCCCAAGGCGTGTTCCTTCCATTAGCCTATAATAGAACTGATAAAGAAGGTGGCGGCTTAATGATTTTCATAAAAGATGATATAGAGTATACAAAAATAAATATGAATTATGTGTTCTATGAATGTGTTACAATAACCATTCAAAGAAGACAGATTGAAGCTACAATATTTGCTATATACAGACCGCCTAGACTTAATGTAAATGAAGTTATATATGAATTAAGACAAAACATCGACAAAATAGATAAAAGGCAAACTTTGGTAATAATTGGTGATGTCAACATTGATGCAAATGATGTATATCAACCTAATGTGAGCAGATACCTTTTATTGATAGCATCAAGAGGATTTATAAACACAATTAAATCGCGTGTCGACTTATCCCGAAACACAAAAACATTAATTGATCACTGTTTAATTCGCACTAAACGCATTAATATTATATCCGCGGTAGTAGAATTATATTGCTCTGACCACTTTGGCATATACTGCGCGACTATTAAATCTGATAAGAAAGAAGAAAGAAACGCTCCTAAAATGTTCAGTTATATTAGTAGTTATGAGTTGTCACGGCAAATTGAACAATTTAACTGGCAACAGTTGATTGATCTGATAGACGTAAACGATTTGTACAATATCTTAAGAGAATGTTTTAAAAGAATTGTAAAATCAACAACGTATTTCAGAAAAATCAAAAAAATATCAAATGAGCATAATTGGATAACCGCAGATCTAAGGAATGCATGTCTAGAAAGAGATCGTTTATATAGAAGATATAAAAACAATAGAAGAAACCAAGATTATGAAAAAGAATATAAAGCGTTTGGCAACCACCTAAATAAAAAGATACATATTACTAAAATGAATTATTTCAAGCAACAATTCTTAAATGCAAAAAACAATCCAAAGAAGACATGGAAGATCATCAATTCAATAGTTGGCAAAAGACTCATAAATCTGGATGATCTGTTGGCTAAAAATTTTGCTACAAACGAGTATGATAATCTCGCAAATCATTTTGCACAGAAAATTTCTTTATACATAACAAATACCATCCATATATGCGAACATATATCTTACTCGGGTCCATCCAGCAATGCCCAGCGATCAATGTATATGAATGAAGTTAGTACTGAAGAAGTGCAGAAAATTCTTATATTACTTAAAGGCAGCAAATCAGCAGGTGAAGATGGTATACGACCAAAGGACTTAAGAAATAATGCTGAGATTTTGGCTCTGGTTTTAGTAAAACTTATAAACTTGAGTCTGGAACAATCAAAGGTCCCCGAAAGACTTAAAAAGTCCGATTTCAATTCTATCGGTATTAGATAAAGTCCTCGGAGAGGTGGTATTCAAAAGACTTATTGAATATTTAGAAAAGTGTAATATATTGTCAAAAAATCAGTTCGGCTTCAGACAGAAAAAAAGTATAAATCGGTTGATCGGAGATTTTTCAAACCAAATTAACCAAAATCAAGACAAAATCGATCGATTTTAAGAAAGCCTTTGATACGCTATGCCATAAAAATATTCTAAAGCAGATGGAAAAAACGGGCATAAGAGAACCACTTTTGTCATGGTTTGCGGACTACCTAAAAAGCCGCAAAAAACAGAGCCTAAGCAAAGAAAAATCTTCAAAGTATGGAGTTCCACAAGGATTCAAATTAGGACCGTTAATCTTTATTATATACAAAATCCCAGTTTACGCATACGCAGACGACACGGCAATTATCGTTAGCCACTAGGACGTTAAAGCAGCTGAAAAAATCTTGCAGAAGGAGTTTGATGTAGTCACAACATGGTGTCACTACAACGGCCTGATCATAAATGAAAAAAAAAAAACTAAAGTAATGCACATACGTCCTCCGCACATCCTTAAACACAAAATCTTAATAAAAATGCATGATTTTGATTGCCTACATAAGGTTAACAATCATCGACTTCTTCGAACTGATGACAACTGCTCGACGATCCTGGATAATGTGCTTATATACAAATATTTAGGGGTCACCGTCGACTACAATTTTAAGTGGAGCTATAATGTTGAGGCATTAATAAAAAAACACAGGGGATCCGCTGCCGCTCATTTCCATCTTAGCTATCGATGTATAGCAGATGTTCTTCAACAATGCTATTATAGCCTAGTGGAGTCTCACCTGAGGTGCGGCATTCTAGCGCGGGGCATCACGCAGCAGCTCCAGATGCTAAACTCATTGAATGCCAGCATACAAAAAATAGTTAAGAACTCAGAACGAAATCCTGGTAATGACATAAGACAATTCCTCACAATAGAACAATTGTATAAGATGGACATACTATCAACATTCAAAAATGATAACATCTATAAGCTACCAACCCAACAAGCAGTTAACCCAGTAGACGACAACAAAATAAGTTTTTGGTCCCAAGATTCTGGAACGAATATGAACGTAGAAAGTATCCAGTTGCTGTTCCGGCAATATTTAAGGAGCTTACAACAAATTTAAACAACCTTTCGAAACCAATTTTTTTAAAAAATGTTAAGAAAATGTTCTTAAATTCAAATGTATAAACGATAAACCCCTTTTCTTTATATATACGTGTAATGAATCTGTATTTTGAACTCAACATAATGTAATGTAATAAATTTTAAAGACCAATCTTCTGCAGACAAGCCCCCTGGCATTGCAGATAATAGAATATGAATGTCAATCTTTTTGAACAAATAAAAATACAATTCAATTCAATTCAATTCAATTCTTGTCGAGTGCCTCTTCAATTCTGCCTACCAAATTTTAAAATGCCCTCTCGCAAAATTTTCAGCGTTGGTAGGCAATTGCATCACCGACAGAAGATGCATTCGCAAGGTGGGTTTGCGCACATCGATCTCAACCATTCTTTCGATGCTTTTCAGCATGAAGTAAGTCAATCTTATAAGTCTGGAACTCTTGGCGAGCGAGTATTACTCCTTCCCGATTTTCGGTATAAAGGCCACTCTTACTGTTCGCTAGGGATTCGGTATGTATGCCAGTGTTAGACTGGCAGTGAAAATTCTTTTCAGAGCTGCCAGCAGCCGGTCTACCAGGTGTACTGTTTTTTTTACAATTTTAGAAATGGATTTAAATTTGCAACAACGAACTTGTATTAAATTTTGCGTAAACATACAGATACAATACAGATTTAGAAGAATAAACTTGTATTTTTAATTTTCTGAATAAATTCCGCTATGTGATGCTTTTTTACTATAAAAAAAGGGAAAAAAATGCCAACAAATTTGTGTAGTTTACGGTGAGAATGCTGTGAGTGAACGCCGGATTAAGAAGTGGTTTGTTCGATTCCGTTTCGGAAATTTCGATGTAAAAGTTGCACCTCGCACTGGTCGGCCTGTCACTGAAAAAGTCGATGAAATTTTGCAACTGATGGAGCAAGAACGGCACGGAAACTGTCTGGATATAAAAAAGGCACTAACCATCAATCCTATGGCAGTTTGTAATCATATAAAACGAGGGGGCTACTCAAAGTAGCTCGATGTTTGGGTGCCACATGAATTAACGCAAAGAAATTTAATTGACCAAATAACCATCAGTGAAACGCTGTTGAAACGTAACAAAATGGATCCATTTAATCCATGGATTAAATACGAGAATATCTAACGCAAGCGACCGAAAACAAACGACTTTAAACCCTGGATTGACGGCAAATATGTTGAGTACTTGGCGGGATTGGAAGGGAATTGTCTACTATGAGCTTCTAGAACGTGGCGAAGTGGTCAATTCGATCCTCTACTGTTCACAACTCGACAGTTTCAAGAAACAGAGACCAGAATTGGCCAACAGAAAGGATGTTGTCTTTCATCATGGCAATGCTAATCAACACATATCTTTGATAACCCGGAACAAATTGATGGAGCTTGGTTGGGAAGTTTTGATGCATTCACCGTATAGTCAATACCTTTTAGCCTCTGATTACCATTTGTTTCGGTCTTTGTAAAACTCTCTTGATGGTAAAAAATTTGCCGACAGGAGAGCCGCTGAAAATCACTTGGCTAAGTTTTTTGCTGATAAGCCACAGAAGTTTTACATGATGGAATTATGAAGCTACCCGGAAACGGCAAAAAGTCATAGATAATAATTGATTTTAAATAAAGAAATTTTTTTTCAAAAATGTACCAAAAAAGCTCGGAGACTTTTTATATGTCCTAATATTTAGCGATTGCGGAACAAATTTTGTCGAAGGAGATATAGACTTGCAAAAGGATCTGCGATAAGTCAAGTTAGACTGGAATAGCATAGCCGAGGTTCTGGCCAAAGATAGGACAAAGTTGAATTTCATTAACCCACATTTTGGTGGTTTATGGGAAACGGGAGTGAAATCTGTTTAAATTCGAGACCCCTATGCCCTCAATCGGACTAATTTCTATACATTACTTACAACCACTTACAACCCCACCACAGCCACAGTTCGGCCTTGAAAGAATATCATATCTTGATATGATAGCTCAATCTTTTTGGAAAACGTGGAGCAACGAGTATCTGGCCAGGTTGCAACAGCGCCCCAAATGGATTAATGGACCAGTCCAAGAAGGAGATCTTTTTCTATTCAAGAACGAACGTCTGGCACCATTAAAATGAAGTTTGGCGCGAGTCTGAAAACTCCAACCGGGATCAAATCATTTCACACGTGTAGTCACTCACAAAACCGAGAACACCGAGCTTAAACGACTAGTGAAAAAATTTGTATGCTTCCTATTAATTCACCACAAAAGGATACAACCATATGTTAAAACCTACATACTCTCAACACAACACACCAAGGCTTCAATACCACTAATAAAGCCTTAAATAACAAACTAAAAACAACACAGCTGAATCGTCGGACAGTCAAGATTTGAAATTATTTCTGCATGGAACGGTCATCGATTTTGTAGCACCTTCCCGTGAGGACTTATACAATGGGTATCGCAGGAATGTGGGGAGGCAATCGGTTCCGTAAGAAATCTGTAGCAGAAGAAACAATAACATTCAATACATACGCTTCAACGACTACGACATTAAAAAAAAAAAAAAAAAAAAAATTAACACTAGCGAACCTCAGTACATCAAAGAATTTCAGATATTGAAACTGTTTATATGTTTAGGTCCCATAAAATTTGTGCTAAGCGGAAATAAGCTTTTAGCGCTGTTCTATCACAAGACGGTCTTCTTATATGCTTTGAATCAATGATAAAAAATATTGAAAATGATGCAACACAGCTGATAAAGCATTTTTATCTATTGATTTTTTGGCAAGTTATTTCAGACCTTACAGACCACAAAAGTGTAAAAGAAGAGATAGTAAATAAGTGTAGAGGTTAGATAGTTCTAACTTATTGTTCGATAGATAAAGTTATATTTGTAACGAGAACTATCGTGCGCCGACACTTCATCTTGCACTTTAATATATGTTCTTATGAAGCAATTTTGTGTATGGGAAAATGTAAGCCAAGATCGTGCGGCCTCTGAATTTTCTCCGTTTCCACGACGCGTAATAAAATTATACACCTCATCTTTGGCCACACGGCAGCTTCTCGAAAATAGTCGTTGTAAATTAATTTAAATGTAAAATATGTTAAATTCAGTTTTAATTTGAATTTCCAAGTGAATTCATAAAACGAAGAAATGTCGATTATGGAAATTTTTATTTGGACCTTTACAATTAATTCTGTTAAGTGGAAAAGATAATATCCACCAAGTGGCTCCCGCCAGTGTTGATACACCTTTGTGCCAATTTAATCGCATTTTCCATGACTTTCCGCAAGATTTCCGGTGATAATTGTACGCATTCCTGTCGGATATTCTCCTTAAGGGCTACATTTGTCTGAGTAACCTCAAAGAAGAAGGAAATCGACGTCAAAATTCCCGCTGCGCTAACACCACTGACCGATTATTGGTCAAAAACATCGACACAATTATTCCACGCTCTTGCGAAGTATAGTGCTTCATTGCTTATCTATTTGTATACTGCAGCTGTCTAGTTCACAGATGTCATATATGATTGACGTACGACCCCACATTGCAAAAATTATACCATCTTCCAATAGGTTGATTAATTGTACAATGTTAAAAGTGCTTATAAATTTATTTATTCTTAGTATGGGTACATAAAATTCGAGAATAAAACAGGTATGTAAAGATAAAAGTCAAACAACTACTGATAACAAATAGAACTGATTACGTACAATCATGTACATAATAAATATATCTGAAAAGATGAAAGTTTAATATCAATTAGCACTAAAACTTTTACACTTAAAATTAGAAGATTCAGTTGCTCCTTATTCAGAAATTATGTTAGTAAAAACAAAGGGTCCTAATAAAAAACAAATTAAAATCGACGATCATTTTTACAAAACATTGCGTGACTTAAAAATACTGGTAGACAACGATGGAAATAAATTTTTAAAAACGTACAACAATACTGTTGTCTGAGAAGATAGAATTGGTATAACTTTTAAATTTCCCGCAAAATTATACCAATCGCCATATTTTTCTGAATTATAAAATTGTTGATGAAACATAGCTCATTGTTCAAAGAAGCCTATAAAAACCTCGTAGAAATAAAGAGTTCCTTCCTTTTGTAAAACCACACTGGGGAACCACGCGTTTCATTTTTTTTCTATCGCTCGTTTCGCTCGTTTTGCTCGTTTGTCACGGTTACGGGTTGCACAACCTTTAATCTTCAATATACTCGTAGTTCAAATCAACCCGGATAAAACGTATTCCTGATATGACGAAAAGATATTCGAGGTTGACGGTCAAAAAGGTAGGTATGATCGTCCACTTGGCGCCCAAGTTCCCGAACCTCGGTAAAAACAAAAAAAGTGTGCAATTCAGTGATACAATTGTTCGCATAGCAAAAAAGAAAAAACCTAGAACTAAACACAAAAGACTACATATAGAACATATAAAAAAGACAATTTTGTGAAAGAACTTTCGCGATTTCGGTTTCGGTTTGAAGTGCAAAGAAGTCGAAGACAGAGAAGAAAAAGAAGACACCAACCAACCAACACCAAGAAACCAACATCCATTCAACTTAGAAGCCATTGGTAGAAAAGTATAACCTCCCAATACAGGTATGAAAAAATATCGAAAGTGCGCTATCAATTCAACAAAAATCTAAAAGTTCCAACAATAGTCCTAGATCTAAAAAAAAAAAATCCTGTAAAGTTCAATCAACTTCAAAAAAGACAAACGCACATTCGAACAATGGCATGCATGCATATTTGTAGATAATAAAAAAATAAATTATCTCATAACAATTATTCGACATCATATTGCTGCAAATTCCACCGTATAAATTTAATTTTCTCCGCGTCATTGACGACTCTACTTGTCCTTAATCGTCCAAAGTTAAAGTTATAATCCACAGAGGATCTTACGATCCACAAATTTGTCGCCAATTTCTTCAACGTAATTCTTTCGATTCTCGTATCAAAAAGCTTCGCTCATAGAAATTTACAAAGGGATAATACATTTCACAACTTTTCGATACATGCTCTTACGCAATGCTTTTGTCTTTCGCTCTTAGAAGCTTCGCTCATAAAATTACACTCGCACTTTTCGTCGTTTGATCGTTCGCCTATAGAAAAATTGTAGACAATTTCGTAAATTTTTCCTGCATTAATCTTAATTTCGCCCATTCCTCCATCACACAAATTCTCTTCGTCGCCGGAGAATCAGATACATCGATCGTATGCAGAAGAATTACTTTCATCTCGTCCTACAGCAGAATAGCTTCATTCGAAATCAACGCTATTATTCGTCGAAATAACAAAATTAAAGTTTAAGCAATTTTATATTCAATTTATTGGTTATTTACAATCTAAAATCAATACAATCATTGCCTAATTCAAAGGATACGCAGGAATCTTTCGCCGGGGGAATTATTTTGTCAGTTAGGAGTTTTGTTGCCGATCATTATTTTCAATAAAAATTAGCCAAATTTAAATTGCCATTTAGCCGTTTTCTCTGTGGCAAAAGTAGAATTTATTGATTTTCATTCGGTTACTGTCGCATCAGGTGCCTTTGAGTTCATTGTTGAACTAAACCAATTAAATTACATACGTAAATATGCCGGATGAAGAGAACACCATTGAAGAGTTAAAACAGCTGCACTCATCAACCAAGAGCAGTATTAGTCAAATTAGGAATATAGTAGACACAAATGAAAGTACCCTTTCACAAGCCGAGTTGGAATGTCGTTTGGGTATTGTGGAATCGTACTTTAAACAACTTCTAGCGTATCAAACTCAGATAGAGCGACTAGTGCCATCCGAAAAAAGTCGAGGAGATTTAGAAGACAAAAACGAAAATTCTTTCTCTTTTGGGATCTAATCGACGTCTTAGTAATGCAGAGTCAACATTTTCTCTCCCACATTCAGTTAAGCATTTACCAAAGTTAAAGTTACCTCGATTTAATGGTAAATATTCTGAATACAAGAATTTTGTTCATTCGTTTACTACTTTGGTGGACAGCGACCCATCGTTAACAGAAATAGAAAAATTCAACCACTTATTGACATGTTTAAGTGATAAGGCATTAGGAACAGTTAGAGCGTTTTAGGTTACTGAGGAGAACTATCCAAAAGCTATCGCATCACTCAAGGAAAGATACGACAATAACTGTTTAATCTTTTAAGAGCACATTTCAGAGCTGTTCGAGTTACTGAAGGTTCAAAATTCGTCTGCCAATGCCTTGCGAAGCTTAGTAGACAATATTTCAGCTCTCTACAATTCGCTTCAATCAATAGGTTCTTCTGAGAATATATGTAACGCAGTTATTATATATATTGCAATGTCCAAACTCGACTCTGAGTCTCAGTCAAAATGGAATGAACACTTGAATTGTACAATCCTGCCTAAGTGGTCTCAATGCGCCAATATACTCAGCAAACGTTGTCAAAATCTTGAAGCAAGGGAAAGTTAACAAGTTCGATCGGAACCATTGACTATCACTCAACGGTCTTGTGTTTTTTGTCGCGATGGTACCCATTCTATCTCAAGTTGTTCCAGATTCAATACTCTTTTTTTCAAGGATCGATTCGAAAACGCTAAAAACCTAGGGCTTTGTCTTAATTATCTAGGAAAGGGTCATAGTCTAGCAAAATTTCCATCAACATATAGATGTAAGAACTGCAAACAACCTCATCACACTCTCTTACACCGGACACAATCCAATGAGAGCACTGGAACTAACGAAGAAACTTCTAGGTCACGCAATATGGAAAGAAGTGACGGACCATCGACATCAGCAGCAATTCACGCAGCAGTTGAAAATACAAGTTTTCAAAATACGCAAGTTATTCTGGCAACGGAATTGGTTCTTGTTCAGGATTCGTCAGGTAGCTTCCAAACAGGTAGGGTTCTACTTGACTCAGGCTCGCAGGTTAATCTCATTAATGAAAGATTCGCAATAGTCTTCATCTCAAGAAGTAGAGAAAACGAGTAGACATTGCTGGAATTGGGGTTAGTGAGACAAAAATTAATTTTCAAACGCAGACAATTATTATCTCATAACAATTATTCGACATCATATTGCTGCAAATTCCACCGTATAAATTTAATTTTCTCCGCGTCATTGACGACTCTACTTGTCCTTAATCGTCCAAAGTTAAAGTTATAATCCACAGAGGATCTTACGATCCACAAATTTGTCGCCAATTTCTTCAACGTAATTCTTTCGATTCTCGTATCAAAAAGCTTCGCTCATAGAAATTTACAAAGGGATAATACATTTCACAACTTTTCGATACATGCTCTTACGCAATGCTTTTGTCTTTCGCTCTAAGAAGCTTCGCTCATAAAATTACACTCGCACTTTTCGTCGTTTGATCGTTCGCCTATAGAAAAATTGTAGACAATTTCGTAAATTTTTCCTGCATTAATCTTAATTTCGCCCATTCCTCCATCACACAAATTCTCGTCGTCGCCGGAGAATCAGATACATCGATCGTATGCAGAAGAATTACTTTCATCTCGTCCTACAGCAGAATAGCTTCATTCGAAATCAACGCTATTATTCGTCGAAATAACAAAATTAAAGTTTAAGCAATTTTATATTCAATTTATTGGTTATTTACAATCTAAAATCAATACAATCATTGCCTAATTCAAAGGATACGCAGGAATCTTTCGCCGGGGGAATTATTTTGTCAGTTAGGAGTTTTGTTGCCGATCATTATTTTCAATAAAAATTAGCCAAATTTAAATTGCCATTTAGCCGTTTTCTCTGTGGCAAAAGTAGAATTTATTGATTTTCATTCGGTTACTGTCGCATCAGGTGCCTTTGAGTTCATTGTTGAACTAAACCAATTAAATTACATACGTAAATATGCCGGATGAAGAGAACACCATTGAAGAGTTAAAACAGCTGCACTCATCAACCAAGAGCAGTATTAGTCAAATTAGGAATATAGTAGACACAAATGAAAGTACCCTTTCACAAGCCGAGTTGGAATGTCGTTTGGGTATTGTGGAATCGTACTTTAAACAACTTCTAGCGTATCAAACTCAGATAGAGCGACTAGTGCCATCCGAAAAAAGTCGAGGAGATTTAGAAGACAAAAACGAAAATTCTTTCTCTTTTGGGATCTAATCGACGTCTTAGTAATGCAGAGTCAACATTTTCTCTCCCACATTCAGTTAAGCATTTACCAAAGTTAAAGTTACCTCGATTTAATGGTAAATATTCTGAATACAAGAATTTTGTTCATTCGTTTACTACTTTGGTGGACAGCGACCCATCGTTAACAGAAATAGAAAAATTCAACCACTTATTGACATGTTTAAGTGATAAGGCATTAGGAACAGTTAGAGCGTTTTAGGTTACTGAGGAGAACTATCCAAAAGCTATCGCATCACTCAAGGAAAGATACGACAATAACTGTTTAATCTTTTAAGAGCACATTTCAGAGCTGTTCGAGTTACTGAAGGTTCAAAATTCGTCTGCCAATGCCTTGCGAAGCTTAGTAGACAATATTTCAGCTCTCTACAATTCGCTTCAATCAATAGGTTCTTCTGAGAATATATGTAACGCAGTTATTATATATATTGCAATGTCCAAACTCGACTCTGAGTCTCAGTCAAAATGGAATGAACACTTGAATTGTACAATCCTGCCTAAGTGGTCTCAATGCGCCAATATACTCAGCAAACGTTGTCAAAATCTTGAAGCAAGGGAAAGTTAACAAGTTCGATCGGAACCATTGACTATCACTCAACGGTCTTGTGTTTTTTGTCGCGATGGTACCCATTCTATCTCAAGTTGTTCCAGATTCAATACTCTTTTTTTCAAGGATCGATTCGAAAACGCTAAAAACCTAGGGCTTTGTCTTAATTATCTAGGAAAGGGTCATAGTCTAGCAAAATTTCCATCAACATATAGATGTAAGAACTGCAAACAACCTCATCACACTCTCTTACACCGGACACAATCCAATGAGAGCACTGGAACTAACGAAGAAACTTCTAGGTCACGCAATATGGAAAGAAGTGACGGACCATCGACATCAGCAGCAATTCACGCAGCAGTTGAAAATACAAGTTTTCAAAATACGCAAGTTATTCTGGCAACGGAATTGGTTCTTGTTCAGGATTCGTCAGGTAGCTTCCAAACAGGTAGGGTTCTACTTGACTCAGGCTCGCAGGTTAATCTCATTAATGAAAGATTCGCAATAGTCTTCATCTCAAGAAGTAGAGAAAACGAGTAGACATTGCTGGAATTGGGGTTAGTGAGACAAAAATTAATTTTCAAACGCAGACAACGATTCGCTTGAGGTACAACAATTTCGAGTTGTTTCTAGAATTGCTCGTCGCTCCATCTATAACTGGATATCAACCTAAAAAAACGTTAAATGTGAGGAACTGGAACATGCCCTGTAATCAGGAGTTGGCAGACGAACACTTCAATCAACCTTCATCAATAGACTTGCTTTTGGGCGCTGAAACATTCTTCGACTTGTTGCAGACAGGGAAAGTTAAGCTCGGCGAAGGACTTCCAACTCTACAAAGGACGTTATTCGGCTGGATAGTGTCGGGCAGATACAAAACAACGGTAGAGAAGGACAATCAATCTTGCTGCATAAGTTTGTTGAAAGAAGACAACTGGGAGCACTATGTCGAAAAATTCTGGTAAGTGGAGGACGTTCAAGGACGCAAATTAAATTGGACAGAGTGGCAGCACGAGTGCGACAATTTTTTCAAGCAAAATGTTGAAATTTTATCCAGTGGTCGACTGATGGTTAGACTTCCTTTTAAAAAATATCCGAGCTGTTTAGGGGTATCCTACGACATTGCATTTAAAATGTTTTTATCACTTGAACGCAGGCTGTCCAAAAACGATTTGCTACGGTCTCTGTATGTCGCGTTTCTCAAAGAATTTGAGTCATTAGGTCACATGACTCTGATAAAGGAACCCAATTTAAACGAACCACGTTATTATATGCCTCATCAATGCGTAGTGAGACCAGATAGTATTTCAACAAAATTAAGAGTGGTTTTTGATGCATCCAGCCGTACATCTTCGCAAATTTCGCTTAACGGAATTTTAATGTTTGGTCCAAAAATTCAGGACGATATTTTTAATATCCTTGTTCGATTTCGCTTACATCGGTATGCTATTACTACAGACATCGTAAAAATGTACCGGCAATTCCTGATGGACTCGTCTGATCGTCGATTTCAATACATTTTGTGGAGGGAGAACGAGACAATACCGGTCCAAATCTATCAGTTAAATACGGTGACATATGGTACGTATTCGTACGTATAGATACGTATGGCTCCGTATCTAGCTATTCGTAGTCTTGCTTACTTGAGTGAGCAAAGTAGGAACAGTTATCCATTGGGTTCATATGTTCTGAACACAGATTTTTACGTAGATGACATTCTGACCGGAGATGATAAGCAAGAAGTCGTATTGCAAATAAAAGAAGAGGTTTCGAAAATATTGAAATCATCGGAGTTAGAATCATTCAGACTTCAAATCGTGAAAAGAAGGAGATTAATCTCACGGAATCTAATCTCACAAGCACATTGGGAATCGTTTGGAACTCTGCTTCTGACGAGTTTAGTTTTTCGTACAAACCACATCGGATCTACACTAAGTACACAAAAAGATCAATCCTTTCGTTAGCTTCCTCGCTCTTTGACCCTATGGGACTTATGAGTCCAGTTATCATCCGGGCAAAGATAATCCTTCAACGATTGTGGATCGAAAAACTGGACTGGGACGCACCAATCCCACAAGGTATCGATTCCGAGTGGCGACAGTTCGTGGGTGATCTGCAGTCGTTGCAAAACCTGACTGTTCCACAGCATGCCTTAATAGCAGATACATGTACGTATCAAATTCATAGGTTTGAAAACGCTTCTATGCAAGCATGTGGGTGCTGTTTATATCTGAGAGCTACAGATTCGTCAGGTATTGTACAGGAAAACTTACTAATGGCAAAATCACTAGTGGCGCAAACGCGGAAAAAGCAGCTACCTCGTTTGGAACTGTGCGCTGCACATCTTTTATCTGAGCTCTGGAGAAAAATATAAAATATTTTCGGAAGCTCTCCGGCAAAAGCCTTTTTTTTACGGATTCGTCAATCGTCCTGCATTAGATTGCAACTCATACGTCGAAGCTCAACACGTTTGTAGGATGGCAGAGATACAGGAGGAATCGCGAGATATAATCAGGAGACACGTTCCCACTCTCGAAAATCCAGCAGACATCGTGTCTAGAGGCTGTACAGTAGAGGAATTAAAAAGCTTCATATGGTTTCAGAGTCCTAGATACTTACGTCAACAGGAAGAAAATTGGCTGTCGGTTGTTCAATTAAATCTCTCCCCAGAAGATCTTACGCTAGAGATCTAGCGTAAAATTTTTTGTTGGAATTAGTAGAGCATTGTAGTTCATACACAAAACTTCTTCGAATTGTTGCATATGTAATTCGATTTTGCAGTCCTTTGAGGAACAAAACAAGTCACGTCAACAGCATGTTAACTCCATTGGATATGAGCGAAGCACTTTTACTTGTGGTCTCGGCGGTACAAACTTCTTGTTTCGCTAAAGAAATAGTATCCATCGAGAAGAATGGAAACCTGAAGCGCAGCGTAAAGTGGCGTAATCCGTTCGTTGAAAAGGTCAACAATGTTCGTTTGCTAATGTTAGGTGGACGACTCAAACATGCGGACATTTTTGACGATTGTAAACACCTTTTTTTTACTCCCAGCAGACTTCTCGTTAGGTATCTGCATCGGTCAAATTTTCATGCGGGGCGAAGTCACTCGTGGCATTGATAAGGCAGCGATTTTGGATAGTAAATGCAAGGGAACTCTCTAGGCAGGTCGTCCGACAATGCATACATTGTGTAAAATATCGCCCAAAATTATTGGAGCAAATGATGGGAAATATACCTCGGGAGAGATTGACAGCTTCACATCCCTTTTTAGTTTGCGGAGTCGACTTCTGTCGTTAAATCAACACTTATTTAAAGATTAGAGGGAAGATACCTTATAAGTTATACATGGCCGTGTTTGTATTGTATGTTTTTTCTTAGAAAGCAGTTCATTTGGAGGCAGTAACAGATCTTTCTGCATATGTGTTTATTGCGGCCTTGAAAAGGATGATAAGTCGTAAAGGACTTCCGAGTGACATTCATTTCGATAACGCGACAAATTTCGTAGGGGCCCATTCAAAACTTCTCGAATTGCGCAATATGTTGATGAAGAAATCCTCACAAGAAATCAAACCTAATTTTTGCACTAATAGAAATATAAATTTCAATTTTACACCCCCCAGGGCACCGCACTTTGGAGGCCGTCAAGATTGCCAAGGACCACTTGTATCGCAGTTTGGTCTTGGACATCAGCTACATCAAGCGATGGCGAAGGATAAATGCCGTGAAGACACACTTTTGAAAACGATGGTCGGCGGAGTATGTCAACGAGCTGCAATGTCGGTCCAAATGGTTCACACCAAGTCCAAACATAGAGCCTGGTACTCTAGTCATCATTCATAACGGCAGCATCCCTCTTCAAAAGTGGCAGATGGGAAGGATCAACAACGTCATCGAAGGCCAGGATGGAAGAGCTCGAGTGGCAGATATAACGACATCCAGCGGTACCATGCGTCGTCCAGTATGCAAACTAGCAGCATTGCCAGTTTGAAAGGCAGTGCTTTAAAAGGGGTCTGAATGTTATAGAAGATAGAATTGGTATAACTTTTAAATTTCCCGCAAAAATTATACCAATCGCCATATTTTTCTGAATTATAAAATTGTTGACGAAATAAAGCTCATAAAGACTGTTTTTCAAAGAAGCCTATAAAAACCTCCTTCCTTTTGTAAAACCACACTGGTGAAAGCCTCGCGTTTCATTTTTTTGCTATTGCTCGTTTTGTTCGTTTTTTACGGTTGCGGGTTGCACAATCTTCAATCTTCAATATACTCGTAGTTCAAATCATCCCTGATAAAACGCATTTCTGATACGAGGAAAAGATATTGGAGGTTGACGGTAAAAAAGGTAGGTATGATCATCCAAATACAAATAACAAACAAATATATTTAGTTAAGAAATTAAATTTCAAAATTTTATTTCTGGATCAGGAAATCAAATTTAGATATCTGCAAAATAACCTTATGTCAACTTGGAGAAATCTAATACATCCGACTATTTTAACAACAGAAGAGTTAGATCATTATAATATAGATTTTCGTACATTAGAACTATTACGAATAAAAGCTGAAGTAATGGAATATGGAAATGGTTACCTGATATATAGTAACTTATTTACAATTAATAAGCCCGTTACTAAATTACAATTGCTTACAAACTGATGAATCAAAACAGTTAATTGTTGAAATAAATAATCAAATATATGAGAACAAAAACAAGTTGTTGTTTCTTCAAAGCATGTTCATTAATTATTTAATAATTAATAAAATCGTTTAGTTTTGCCTTTCCAATTGATTGATTGATTTTCCAGTACCTTTTTACAATACTCGCGTTCGTATTCGCAATCTGAGCCCATCGCATTTTATTTTTTACTGACCCAAAATTTTTTTTTCTTTCGTCTGTTTTGTTTGACCCATATATTGTTATCTACATACAATGTCTAAATTTTGCAGTAATCCCAATTGCGTAATTACCAGTGAGACAAATCTCGGCTCGATGAATTGCAGTCGCGTCTGTGGGAAATCATATCACGCCATTTGTGTTGGATTAAGCAAAAAATCAATTATACCATACATCTCAAAGACTACATATACAATTTTTTTTTTTTTTGTAATGAGTATAAAGATATCTAGACATTACACATTGGGTCAGCGACCCAATAAATTATATTAGCTTAGAAAACGTACTCTATTTCAAAAGACTACAAAACTAGCTGTCCAAACTTGATGTGTTATGAGAAGTGTTGAAAATCCTTCAAGTGTCGTTAAAAATCAACCAAGCTCTTTAAGTCCTATTTTTCGTCTATCGTTGACTCTCTTAGTGCTTTTAGATCCGACCTTGATATCTATTTCCAAGGTTCATCAACCTCAAATGCTCCTCCATTAGATCCATGTTTAGCTCAATTCATGAAATGAATTGTGTAGGTAACGACGTTGTACCATCCATCTACCATACTTCTTAGTGATATCATCGATGACATTGGAACGACGCTCAACAAAATTAACTATCTATATTTCTGTACAACTCCAGTCCAAATCAACTGCCATGCATAATAATACATGGGCTGAAAAGCCGTTTCTAAGAGAGGGCACCACTTGACCAACCTTCAAAAGATATTATTGTGAAAAAAAATGGATTCAAAGCAATTTCGTGTGTTGATTTATCATTGCTTTTTGATGGAAAAAAATGCAGCCGATGCAAAGAAAAGGCTTGATAAGTGTTATCCGGACAAGCACCGAAGATGACGCACGCAGTGAACGTCCAAAAAAGGCTGTTTCAGATGAAAACATCAAAAAAGTCCACAAAATGATTACGAATGACCGTAAAGTGAAGTTGATCGAGATAGCTGAGGCTCTGAAGATATCAAAAGAGCGTGTTGGATATATCATACACGAATATTTGGACATGCGAAAGATCTGTTCAAAGTGGGTGCCGCGTTTGCTCACAGTCGACCAAATACAACAACGTGTTGATGATTCACAGGAGTATTTAAAGCTGTTCAACCGCAATAAAGCCGAATTTTTGCGTCGGTATGTGACAATGGATAAAATTTGGCTCCATCACTTCACACCAGAGTCAATTCGGCGGTCAGCTGAGTGGCGAGCAGGCGACGAACCCCGTCCAAAAAGACCAAAAACTCAACAGTCGGCTAGCAAGGTTATGGCATCCATATTTTGGGATACACATGGAATAATTTTCATCGACTATCTCCAAAAGGGGCACACTATCAACAGCGACTATTACATTGCGTTGTTGGAGCGTTTGAAGGATGAAAGTGCTGTTTCATCAAGACAATGCACCGTGTCACAAGTCGATTTACTTCCCCACCCACCGTATTTTCCAGATTTGACCCCAGCGACTATTTCCTGTTCGCAGACCTCAAAAGAATGCTCGCCGGAAAGAGATTTAAGGCCAATGAAGAGTAATCGCCGAAACAGAGGCCTTTTTTGAGGCTAAGCCGAAATCGTACTACAAAACTGGTATCGAAAGATTGAAAAATTGTTTCAGTCAGTGTGTCGCCCTCGAAGGTAACATCCTCACTCACACTTCAAGAACACCTCACTCTCTATCTTCAACTGAAGTAATCGCAGTAGATCCACCGAAAACTGAGGCGACAATTTCTCGATTTGGTATTTCCTGGACATCCTAGGAATGAAAACAACGTCTTCGAAAACTCGACACTATAACAAGTCTGCTTGTGTAACATTCATTCTCCATTATTTATTTGCAACTAGAGCTTTTATCTGGCTTGTGAACTTTTTTAAGCGCTGATTTAACATCACCATAGACAACTGTTAGAAAATCACAACGCCCAACAAATCAAGATCTTTCTGTTTCCAATTCAACATTCGCCGTAAATACGAAGATGCAAATTTAAAAAAAACAACTAGACCAAGCACAAAAGGACCTTTAAGTCTGTTAATACACCCTAGATCCTCAACCAACCCAAACCCCCTGAAAATCGCAACCCTACAGATATACAGATATGGTAAACCTAAGTGGAATAAACAACCCAAGTCCTTCCATCGAGATCCCAACTAGGGTTTTAAGGTTGGCTTATTTATCTCGCCACCTCATGTCATCCACCTAAATTAGCATAAAGATGTTTCATTCCCCACAAAATCTTTCAGACTCAAAGGTATTTCTTTTAATATTACATCCAATCTATCACATAAAAAAATCCAATCTTCACACCCTGAATTTCTTCCATTTTCTGCGGCTCCCACATATTTAATCCTCCTTCACCCACTTTGGAAGTTGACCATAATTCCTCTAATACTCTTGAAATCCCATGACCCACAATTCGTGATCCCTTGCTTCCACCTGCAGTTTAACTAACTAAGAGGAAGCTTCGGCTATATCAACACCTGCAACTTTACCTTGCTTACTTGCACGATAAGCACGATTCTATCTGCATCGATGGTACAATACGTACAAATCTGATCCGCACTGATCCCAAAGACCTTCAATGAATTTTTGTCGATTTTCACAAAAATTTCAATATCTTTTCTACAGACGTCGACAGCTATCTCTCCCCATACGCCTCTTATGTCTCTTCCAAAAGACTCTTACATCTCCAAAAAACGCGCTCTAGTTATAAATACCGGTTTATCTCACCTCCCAAAAGCTTCCGTATGTAGTTTAACTCAAATCTAATTTAATATCTAATGTCAAGGATTTGGAAATATTCTCACCTGCATTCTGTTTATTTCGCGACGATGAACGTGAAAACAATGATGATTCTATAGAACGAGGTATCTTTTTGGCAATTAAAGTTCGTTTGAACCCTGAACTCGTCAAAAGTCATCTACTGCCGATTTCGAATTCATCTGTGTTAAAGTTACTCCCTCCAAATACAAAATTTATATACTCTGTCGCCCCTCCTAACCCATACACAGATATAAGCTTGCGACTAATGTGGTTGATTCCCTTTTTAAAATCACTGATTCCTGTGACGAATTCATTGTTCTCGGCAATTTTAATCTCCTACATTTTCAATGTACTCACTCGGATGAACGATTCTCTTGTTGCTACGAATGCAGCTTCTGATAAAGAAATCCTATTTACAGATTGTCTCACAAACCCAATCCTAACTTTAATGGTCGAAACCTAGATCTGATCTTTACATTCGACATCATGAACTGTCTTGCTCTCAAATGTGAAATTCTTCTTTCGAAATTAGGCCGTCTCCACCTTCCTTTGTCATCTCCTCCCTAGTATAACAAATAAACTTCGTGCACTTCGTAGTAAGAAAAACAGGTTAAAAACAAAACTACCTCCTAGTTGACGAAAACTTCTCTCTAGTTGCGGAATCCAATTATCAAAGATATATCAGCCAAATGCATTCTACCATCATCTCAGACACTAAATAATTTTATCAATTTATTAACACAAAAAAAAAAATAAAAAATAAAAATCGGATTGGTATCCATCAACTCTCGCTAATCTATTTACACACTTTTTTAGTCAATTTTTTTCTGCCAAATCTGATAAAAAAAATGTGCTGATAATCTTATTCATCCCTTCACTAGTATGTTCAAACTATCTGTCTGAAGAGCTCCTTCTTCATCTCTGGAAAAGCGCATTTATTACCCCTATTCACAAAAAAGGGCCAAAGCACGATCACACCCACTATCGGCCCATTGCCAAACTATCCTGCATCCCCAAGTTTTTGAGATTATTGCTTATGATGTATGTTGATGCACTAACCAACATGGTTTCCTCAAAGGCGGATCAACGATCACAAACCTCATTGAGTTTATTTCTAGTACACTGTGCACCATAGAGCGATGGAAAGAAATTGATGTAACTGCCACGGATTTCAATAAGGCCTTTGATAAAATCTCGCACAAGCTAATTATATTCAAACTGGCCTCTTGGATTAATTCTTACATTAAAAACGCTACTATCTTGTCATTTTCTGTTCCCTTTTTTCTGACCCAATTCTTGCCATTTCGGGTGTGCCACAAGGCAGTCGTCTTGGTCCATTAATTTTTATCTTGACTATTAACGTTGTGGTTAACATCATAAAGCACTCTCACATATTTATTAATGCCGATGATATGAAAATCTTTAGACAGCTTTCAAACCTCTTCGTCTCTCAACCTTTACAAGATGATCTTAATAGATTCTGGATATGGTACCATACAAACTTTCTCGAGCTCAAAATAGAAAGATGTCAAGCCATTTCTTACTCCCGGAGGCATTTGACACTTCCAACCCGCACCTATTATTTATCAAATCAAAGAGTAGTTGCAGTTACTTGGGTGTCATTTGTGATAAACAGGTCAATTTTCGTACCCATATTAATTCCGCAATTAGCAAAGCTAAGTCCGCTCTCGGATTTGTCGATCGATGGTCTTAAGAATTTTCCGACCCCTCTCGAGTGTTCCTCGAGCGAGATATGGTCTCCTACCTACGATTTACATATTCTGCGCATTAAAGCTGCCCAACGGAGACTTCTACCTTTCTCCTATCTTTGAAAAAACGTCGGGAGTCCATCAATATTATCTTCTTCCACAAACTCTAAGCTGGCGTCATCGACTCTCCCACGATACTCTCCCAAATCCCATTCAATACCAACACGTGTCATTTAAGATCTGTCCACCTTTTTCGTCCGAACAATCACAGGACTACTTATGGTCTCAGCGAGCTACTGTATCGAATTCTACGTGAAACAAATCAGATACGTTAAGTGTTGTATAGTAGTTTAGCCCTTCGAAATTCCCTGAACAACCATTTTTCTCGTAATTAGACCTTAGTTTAGGTAAAAATAGTTTTTAGTTACTGTTAAGTTTTAAATTAAGATCGTTAAGTTACTAGTATTGATGATTGTAATATCCATAATAGAAAATTTACCGTTTACTGATAAGTTCAACTACCCAACAATGAATGTTAATGTAATGTTTTTCAAACCAATAAAATTTAATGAAAATAGTAAAGAATAATGTGGAAAATTGAAAGCAAACCAGGGCACTGCATTAACTAAGAGATGGCGCCAGCGAAAAGTACGCATCGTATTAATTTGAAATATACGGCATTTTGTTCGCCAGTTATTTAACTACAAACACACACAAGTTGAGTCCGTCAAAAACAAGTGTCTTTGTTTTATCGTTGAGATATCATGCCGAGTTTTATGTCTGAAAAAGAACATTTGCGGCAAGCATTGCTTTTCTTATTTAATCAAAAAAAAAAAAAAAAGAGTGTTGAAAGTCATCGTTTGCTAGTAGAAACATACGGTAGACACGCTCCAGCAATTAGAACATATGAGACATGGTTTCAACAATTTAAAAGTGCTGATTTCAATGTAAAAGACAGTGAGCGCTCTGGTAGACCACAAAAATTTAAGGACGAGCAATAACTGGAGTTATTGGATGTTAATGCAACTCAAACTCAACGTCAATAGGCAGAAGCATTACATGTGTTGCAGGAAACTATCAGCAGTCATTTACAATCAATAAATTCGGTAAATGGGTCCCACACGATTTGAATTTTTACATCGAATTGTGATGGGTGACGAAAAATGAATTTGTCTTGAAAACATGCAGCGGAAAAAATCGTGGCTTTCAAGTGGCGAAGCCGATCCTTCAATACCGAGGCCAAATTGCTTTGGCTCTGTGTCTGGTGTAGCCAGAGCGGAATTGTGTATTACGAACTCTTGAAGTCCGGCGAAACAATTAATACACAACGCTTTTGCCAACTAATGATTAATTTAAACCACACATCAGTCGAAAGACGACCGGAATGGGCCAGAAGATATGGCCCATTGAAGACCGTCTCACACAGCAAAATGATGAAAGACACCTTAAAAACGCTTGGATGGGACATCGTTTTGCACCCGCTGTACTCCCCAGACCTGGCGCCATCTGACTATCACCTCTTCGCATCAATGGGGAACGCGTTCGCAGAGCAACACTTCAGCGTTTTTCAAGAAGTTGGAAAATGGCCACAAAAGACAAGCAGTTTTTCTGGCATGCTATTCATAAATTACCTGAAAGAAGGACAAAATGTGTAGAAGCCGATGGCCAATATTTTGAATAAAAAAAAAAATTAATACACGGGTACATTGTAGCTTCGGTTTCGAATTGAGAAATTAATTGACCTCAATCTTTGGCATCTGTTTACTCTGGTCGTCCCTCGTCTGTTTACATTAACAAAACTCTTTTCAACAAAGTTGTGGTATGGCTGCTCTTTGATGTTTTGAATGTTTAGAATGGGAAGTTTCAAAAGGAAGAAGCAATTTTATGTAGTTCCTTGAATGGAAGCCATTCGATGATGTGGTTTTGGTTTTCATAAACCTCTGCAACCACCTTACACAACGCTTATCTGAGAGAGAGGATAGATACGGACATTCATACACAACCCACAGAAGTTTCGCTGGTTGATTATTGAAAATATACGAGTATACAATAATCATTCCATTTATAAATTTATGTATGATACTTTCAAAAATTTCGTTTTTTTTTTTTTTTTAATTCGCAGAGGACTTTTGAGAACACTTAGACTATATTCGAAGAGTCTAAATTTGCTGTTAGTGACTCAAAGCACGTCCTCCAAACATCCTCCAAACCTCCAGCATTGACTCCAGTGACTATTTAGTCAAAAACCTATTAGGTGTCAATGTACAATATCAAAATCCTAAACAACAATAAACAGTACTGGAACATACATATTTACTGTTTTCTGCAATAATTTCTGGCATCTAAGGCAGCTTGTCATCATCGTTAATTTAATAGCGATCGTGAAATTAGCAAAAATCTGAAGGAGTTGTGTATTTTATCAATTAATCGCTGTCCATAAAGAGAAAAAGAAAAAAAAAATACAATTTTGGCAAAAAACCGGCAGAGACTTCATCAATCCGCATATGTTGTAAGTGGGAAGCTAGTCTCTCTAAAGCCTTGTTTAACAAGATATTGCTTAGCTATCAATATTTTCAAGACTCAAAGTTCAGCGATCTAAGGAAAAATTTCGATGCTTTTCCCCAGCTTGTCGGTCCATATTTTTTGTTGCAGAATATTAACCAACCAAATGACTACCGAAATTGTGTCATTGGTAATCGGGCGCAAAAGACAACTAAATAACAATATGGTAACTCTGGTAATCGTATGGAGGAAGCATTAATTTTTCTAGATATCGTGTGTACAGGGCTGTTTGATGAATACTCGGATTAGAAATGACAACGCAGCTTTTTTAGATTTTGACAATTTATTTTTCAGTAAAATCCCCTTTCAAATCGATACACTTTTCCCAGCGATGCTGCAAACTTTTTTAACCTCTCCGTATAGTACGTGTTTGGTTGGACTGCAAAATACTCCTCCTCGGCGACGATGACTTCCTCGTTCCACCCGTACTTTTTTCCGGCGAGCGATCTTTCAAGATTTTAAAACAAAAAGAAGTTACAGGGAGCCAAATCCAGAGAATACGGAGAATGGGAGAGAAATTCGTAGAGCAATTCGATCAATTTGGCTGTTACGACTGCGAAATTGTGAGCCAGTGCATTATCGTCGTGAAAAGCACTTCTTTCCTCACTAAGTGTGGTCGTTTTTTCTTCAAATCGGTGTTGAATCGGCCCAATAAATAAACATAGTATACTCCTGTGATTGTTTTTCTCTTCTCCAAATTATCAACGCGCGTCCGAGAAAACGGCGACCATAACCTTTTCGGCCGAAAGCACGGTCTTCGCATTTTTTGGAGCACGTTTACCGGGTAAAACTCATTGTTTCGATTGTTCTTTGGTCTCTGATGTGTACCAATGATACTACAATATGTCTCATCGACATCGACATGGATGGTTAGAGAAATGTTTTTTCGGTCCTTCAAGACCAACCTGAAAGAGGTAAACCGAAAATAATTTAAACTAGTCAGAAATGACTGCGTGTGAAATTTCCATACGACCAAAACTTGAGGCAAACAATACTATAGTGTCCCAAAGCTAGTAAAAAATGTTTGGTGGTTCGTCAAACATATTAGAAATTCTGCATCTTCATTCGCAGAAAGCAATTAGTCCAGGGTCCAAAATTATACTGCAAAACTAGGTGACATTGCGTGAGGTAGTGGAGACTGGATCCTCAAGCAAAATACCATATATCTCCCTGGAATTTCAGACAGTTTTCAGGATTTTATTTTATGTGGAAATCGTGCATCGTCATATATTTGTCTGATTGATTGTTGTTGTTTATTTTATGTTAATGAGAATTGGACTGTGATATGATATTATTTCTATTTATTTTTCAACATTAAATAATAATAACAAGTAATGTTACAATACATAAATTTCTTTAAAAAAATTAATACAAAAATAATGAAGAGCAAAGAACATTTCTTTTTAAATTAAAGTAAGGAAAGCAAAATTTTTTCTTTCAGGTTCATTATCGGTGTTATTAGTGTCGCCTCGATTGGATTCCTCCTGATTATGGTCTTTGCTGTTTCCGTCTCCAATTATGTGAATGTGGTGGTGTAATACTACGCAAGCCATTATAATATTGTTAACCGTTTTCGAGTTGGTTGCATCGATATATGGTAGTTAAGGTGAGGAAATCGCGAGTTTATCAATACTGAAGGAGTTAACAAAATGATAACTTAATCTTAAATGTAAATAGTTTTACTTTCGTAGCACAAGTGTTCACATAACTTTAATTACATAACATTTGGTCATCTACATCAATCAGAATAAATTTTATCTTTTTTAATAAAATTACTATTAGGTATCTTTATAAAAGCAGTACATCAACAAGTGAAATTGAGAATTGAAAGTAAATATCAACTTATGACGTACGAGTATGTGACATGAAAATGTCAACTACGTTTGAAAAACTATAAGCTTTGTTTATAGTATTATTTTTTAGATTGACAATAAAGTTAAATATTTTTTTTAGTATTCAAAAGGCCAAAAAATTAAACCCCATAAGTAGCTTCAAAATATGGCTATCGTACTTTTGACATTTCTTGTCAGATCTCAAGTTATGGCTCGTAAAACTCAAAATTATGAAAATTTACGGCTTCTTTTTTTTTTAAGTAAAATGCATTTTTCTTAATATTTTTACTTAATAAATTTTCTGAATTTTTTATCATTGCAAAATTTTTTAAAAATTATGTTTAGAAACTTTTTCTTCAAGAAGCTCCGGCAATCGTTCTCTAAGAAATTCCAGGTAGTAATGGGAATTAACTGTCTGTGGAAGAACGTGCGGGCCCACTAAAGTGTTTCAATCCAGCCCAAATATTTACGCTTTAAAAAAAAACAACACATTTTGAAGAGGTTGTTTACAATGATCAAATTCTTATCTTTGAAAGAATGTTGTGCATATTAAATGGGGATTGGAGTCTGACCAATGGTGCAAACTATGGTGGTTTGTAACCCCATCCACAGAATGTTTTTTGAGGAATTTCATTCTTCTTTGCGCATCACCTGGTAGTATATATTTGAGAAAAATGCAGCCGCAAATTTTTATAATTTTGAGTTTACCGTGCTATAACTTTTTTGTTGCTGCACAGATGTACCCAAAGGCTTTAAGATTTGTATGCACTACTAAGTTATCTTTTCCAAATGTTTAAAACTATTTTTGTACCTGTACTAGTTTAGAAATTATAACGTTTAAAGTAGTTACACCTCCAAATTGGAGGTCATCCACTTTGATGGGCTGTAACTTAAAATAGAGTGAGAATAGATCCCCCCTGTCATACAATTTTTTGTTTGGCGGAACTTCAGGAATTAGACCTTAAAAGATTATACTGCTAAACTTGGACACCCTGTATAATTAATACGATTATATAGGCTGATTTATCGTGAGGTTTGAATAATAATGTAAAATAAAACACACAAATTTGAAAGCGAACTTTAAGTTTTTATTATCGGTTAAAAGAACTATTTATGGCATTAACCTTCTGAAAATGATATCATGTAAATGTTAGCCACGACTACGTCTGAGGTTGTCCATTCGGTTATCTCGCGGATAACACGAGTAATGTTGGCTTCCAAACCGTCAATCATAGCTGGCTTATTCCTAAAGACCTGAGACTTCATATATCCCCAAAGAAAATAGTCCAAAGGTGTGATATCGCACTATTTAGGCGGAGAATTTACCGTAGTAAAACGTGAAATTAAGTGCTCACCAAGTGCTCTCAACAAGTCTATTGTTTCACACGCTGTATGGCTCAAAGCGCCGTCTTTTTGAAACCAGAGTTCACCGAGACTATGTGCTTGAATTTCAGGAAGAAATATGGACCAATAATTCCACCAGCCCATAAACCACACCATGCCGTTGTTTTTAATGGATGTAAAAGTATCTCTTGGTACTATTCGGGTTGCTCATCAGCTCAAATACGGTAATTTTGTTTATTAACGTATCCATTGCGTCAGAAATGGGCTTCATCACTGAACAAAATTTCGCGATCGGATTTTCATTTTTCCACAGCCCATTCACTGAAAATATGACGCAAATTCAAGTCGCCTGGCTTCAATTCTTGCACAAGTTGTATTTTGTAAGCTTTTAGGCCGAGATCCTCACGTAAAATACGCCAAGTTGTCGATTACTCCAAGCCAAGCTGCTGAAAACGACGGCGAATCGATTCATCACGGTCTTCTCGTACACTCTCAGCTACAGCTGCTATAGTATCTTAACTACGTGCTGGATGTGGTCTAACCGGTCGAGTATCATACAATAATGTAAACTGGGACTCAAATTTCCGAATGGTGTTGGCAAAAGTGGTTTCAGTAGGTCCTCGAATCGCCCGAAAAACATTTCTCACAGAATGCTGATTTTCGTAATACAGCTGAACAAAAATGGTAAAGCAATTTGATAGGAGTCTCACTTGATCTGTCAAAAAAGCCTATTGGAAATCAAACCTCACGATGAATCACCCTATATGTTCGTTGATCATTGAGTAACCAGGTGCCTGGTCTTATTTTAAGATGTCAGAATCAGGTGCTATTATGATTCTTTCACTGACGCAGTCAATCAGCGTCATTACGTTATCGGCGGATTGGTAGCTTAAACCAAAATTTCCGATCATTGTGTTAAAGAAATATTCCTTCCACTGCATTGAATTCACTTAGCACAATTTTTATGTCAGAGTGAGGGAAAAGCTTGCATGTTCTTTGAGAAGCCCTGAAGAAGAATCCTTAGCTCCGTAATTTTTCTCATCCATCCATCATATATGAACAAAAACTACGATAATATTGAAATGCTGGCTGATGAGGCAGGGTTCCTTATGTCTTTAACTACGGCCAATAATTTATTATATTGAGATAGTACTGTATGTACTTACTTCTATTTATTTTTGTCTCAATTTCCATTCGCATTTAATTATTTACCTTTTTCTGTTTTCCTCTCTTAAGTGGTATACCATAAATTAATTTTCACGATTTTTGGTTTTTCTCTAGGTTTTTCATAAAAAAAATGGTCAGCAAACACTGGTTCTAGCTTGCTAATGCTTCGCTCAATATTACTTTAAAATCTTTTACTCGTCGTTTGAGCGTACGTCTATATTTCGTATCCACCGCTACAGTGTGTAAGAAAGTGCCGCTCTTTTTTTATAAATAGTTCATTCGATATTTTAAAACCGTGTCGTTTACATGAATTTAGAATATCTTATCCTTTTCAATTTCTAGTCACGAAATCGTTTCCTCCAAACTCCAACTCATTATTGTGCCGACGTTAAAGCATACGATACATGGTTTATTTCTGAAAAGCATCATGATGCTCGCCCCTGGAAACAGCAGGTTTCTGACAAGAATGTTCGTATTTGACCCAGAATCGGGCGGAAGAAGTGCCCGATGGGGTAGTGATGCTTTTACTCCCATGATGTCACACTATCGTTCGTGTAACGCTAGCTTGCCTTGAATTCGTACTTGACTTTTCACTAGTAAGTGCCAGAATATGACAGTTTCCCGTTTAATCGTCTTACTTTAATAATGTAACGAACTGCGACAATATTGTGTAATCCTTTACAGCACGGCTTATATATGACTTTTTCAATTTTTCTTATATTCGATTTTGTACACTTATGAGTCCCTTAATTCATTTCCGCCTAACTTACGACAGCAAAATAACAGAAGAAAATTTAGAAACAAGCTTCAACAGTTCCCCAAAAATCAAAGCAACTAACTCTTTTCAATTCCATTGGTACATCTTCACTATTAATTACATTGATAACGTTATACGAATACAACTTTCAACTTGCTTTTATTTTAAATAATTTCCGAAAACTTATTGACAGGAACTATGCTGAAGTAAGAACACTTAAGTCGATGATAAAAAACCTGAAACGACTTATAAAAGAAAATATCAGAAAATCTTTAAGTCTGTACTGGGGCAATAACATCTGGGATATAAAATTTAGTAGACCGAATATGTTTCCACAGATAAATAAATTGTTCGGGCGAAAAGACCACAATGACATACAATGTTTTTGAATCACACAGATGACAGAAAATAGACAGTAATTACTGACCGCGGGTATAAGTCCAGAAAGTGTCGACTCACGCGACAGTATCTTTGTAGTCGAAGACCTACAGGAGAAAGTCGAGTTTCTGGGCGCTTATTTCGAAATCGTGCATACTGTGAACAATCCACGACATTGAAAACAGAATTTAAGTAAATCACTTCTATCTGCACAACGAAATCCATAATTAGCGATCTGAGAACATCAGTTTTATTCGGTTCAATGTCCGTGAGAAAAGATGAGCTCCTTTGCATCTTTGAGTCACTGAAGAATAAAAAGTCGGTGGGAGTAGACGTTATCCTAAATGTCGTATTGAGACATTTACCCTTGGAAGCAGTGGATATTTACACTACGCTATTTAACAAGGCGCTGATTAATGTATATTTTCCTGTTGCAACCCTGTTAATCTTCGGTCAATTAGTCTGCTTCCGAACATTGGCAAAGTATTTGGAAAAGTAGGAAATGGGTGGGTGATAACAAGATAATCCCGGACAATCAGTTTGGTTTTAGACATACAGTGAAACAAATGCAAGAACCAATGTACAGGTGCTTGTCTGGTTGACTTGGAAAAGGCCTTTGATACCGTATGATAAGAGGGGCTTTTCTGCAAGCTAACCAGAATGGGCATGCGGAAATCTTTGCTATATATGATTTACGATATGATTATGGGAAAGAAGTTCGTTGTCAAATGTGGCAACGTGACTTCGAGTAAAGTTTTTGTCATCAAAAATGGCTAACAACAGAGTTTGGTTCTTTCTCCGATACTGTTCATTATTTACACAAGTTATCTAATAGGTACCCTCAATCATGCTATGGCGTATGCAGATGATTTAGTGACGTACATTTCAGGACCAAAAATCGAAGCCATTAACACCCTTTTGCAACGTGACTTCGATCATATTAAAGAATATTGCGATGATTGGAAATTGAAAATTTATTTTAAAAAAGTTAGAAAGAATCATATTTACACTTCATTGAGAAGGGCATCTTGGATACCAGATTTAACTGGTGAAATCATTACTAGCGGTAATAAGCGCAGTTAGGTATCTTGGTATTTGGCTTGATAAGTATTTATAAGGGGTGATTCATCGTAAGCATCAATATGCTTTGTTATTTTTGTTCAGTATCATTTTTCAAGTCATCGTGGAAAGACTCACACCACAACTCCGTCTCCAAATTTTTTAGCTGTATTATGAAATATTTGTCGTGCGATTCGAAGTACTTATGGTGCGCAAAATATACCTACTGAAACCACTATTGCGAATACCATTCACAAACTAAGTCCCAGTTTACTTAGTGGATGATACTCAACCGGTTAGACCACATTCTGCACGTAGTGAAGAGACTATAGCAGCTGTAGCTGAGAGTTCGACAACTTCGAGTATTTTACGTGAGGATCTCGGCCTAAAAGCGTACAAAATTCAACTTGTACAAGAATTGAAGCCTGGCGACTTGAATTTGCGTCATACTTTCAGTGTATAGGCTGTGGAAAAACTCAATGAAAATCCAGTGTTTTATCGTGAAATCTTGTACAGTGATGAAGTGCATTTCTGACTCAATGGATACGTTAATAAGCAAAATTGAGTACCAAGAACTACAATTACATCCATTAAAAACAACGGCATGGTGTGGTTTATGGGCTGGCGGAATCATTGGTCCATATTTTTTTAAAAAGGAGGCAAATCAGAATGTTACTGTCAATGGTAAGCATTATCGCGCCATGTTAACGGGCTATGTGCTTCCTGAAATTCAAGCGCATGATCTCGGTGAGCTCTGGTTTCAACAAGATGGTGCTACGAGCCATACAGCGCTTGAAACAATAGACTTGTTGAGAAATCATTTTTAATTTCACGTTTTGCTACGGTAAATTGGCCGCGAAGATCGTGCGATATTACGCCTTTATATTGTACTATTTTCGTAAAGTCTCATGTCTTCAGAAATAAGCCGCCACCTAAGATCAACGCTTTGAAATTCATCATTACTCGTGTTATACGCGAGATACCAGTCGCTATGCTCGAATGTGTCACCTAAAATTGGACATGATATCATTTTCAAAAAGTAAATGCCATGAATTTTTCTTTTAACAGATTATAAAAAATTTAAGTTCGTTTTCAAATTTATGTGTTTTATCTTACATTATAAATCAAACGTCACGATGAATCATCCTTTATTTTAATAAACATATACACTGGTACATATTCGTTTTAGACATATTTCTTAACTAAAAAAAAAAAAAAAAAAAAAACAATACCAGAAAACCTTTTCTTTTATTATTTGTTTTAATATTATTTAATAAGCAAATTAAATTTGTGGCAAAAGTTTCCCTCAATTCAAATTAATTTTTTTTTTTTTTTTGTTAATTTATTTTTTTATAAAAGCAAAATGGGAGGCATGTTCAGGAAATCTTTAAAAAATTATAAAGTTAATAACTTGTAGATTTTCCATCCTTTTGGATCAACTCGAAAGATTGTGTAGCATCGATTTAACAAGGTTTTAGAGGATTTCGGTACTGATTTCATCCCAAACTTGCTTTATTTTGGTTTTAAGCTCCTTTACTGTTAAAAAGCTTCCAGTTTTTTGTTTTTCTGCGTATATTTTGCATACCATGATACCCCCTAGATTTTCTATGGGGCTTAAGTCAGGTCTGCAAGCTGGCCTTTGCAAAAGCGGGATATTTCGCTCTCCAAATCACTCCAAAGACGCCTGTGAAACATGGATCGAGTCGGGACCATCTAAATTGAATTTCTTCTCGTCCGAAAATATAATTTTGTCCCACTGAAAGGTCCAGTGCATGTATCTGCGACCAAAATCCAGACGGGCTACAATATGACGCGATCTTAAAAAGGATTAGCACTTAGGCTTCTTCCATTTGATGTTAGGAGTTGATCGGAGAATATTTGCGATGTGTTTTTTTTTTTTGTAACAGGAAGATTGTGTTTTTGTTTTATTTGACTGGAGTAAAGTTTATTTTCTGTTGCCTCTCGTCTAATGATTTCAATTTGTCGTTTTTTGGGTTTCCGGTTACCTTTCGTTGGCTTTTTAACTCCATATTTTTCTTTTTTCTTCAAAAAATTACGAATAACACATTCTGATCTGTTAATGCGACGCCCAATTTCTCGATTAGAATAATTTTCCTTACGCAGAAGATCAATTTGAGCTTTTTCAGCATCGGTAAGATACTTTGCTTTAGGCATTTTTCCAATAACCTTAAAAAAGAAATAAAACTTATTTCTAATGCATCTTTAATATTAAACAAGACTTAGTACGTACTGTTAAGTTAATAACCGGCAGCAGATCAATTTCCACAATCAAAAAATTACTAAAAATTTAATGAAACCTTCCTGCGTTTAAACGAATATGCCTACAATCCGTTTACCATAAAGCAACTTTGTCTGTTTTCTTTCGTAACAAAAACAGCAGATGCCATGTCCTTATCGCAGCTAAAAACCGTTACTCCGTAGATAAAATTTATTTTAACAGATTTGCCAATTGCGAAGTATTTTAGTATTAAAAAGTGTAAAATCGAAAATAATAGTTGTGCGCTTAAACGAATATGTAGTAGTGTAGAAAATTAAATAAGGAAGCATAGGTAGGTTAGGTAGATAGGTAGCGTAAGTTTTAAATAGAATCGAAAATATATAAAACATCGAAGTTTTTTCTTTTTTTTAATTAATTTGGTGGGGGCTAATGGCTCCATTTATTTCGCTTAATGCAAGCTTAAACTAACCTAAAAAACTAGGACTTAAAAAGCTAACTTAAAAACTAAGACTAACTTAAAGGTTAAGAAGTGGTGAAGGAGATCAATTTTAAGGCGAGAAGTGCTCAGGTTAAAATCAAAAAGGGGTGGTTTGAGTTGACCTTACGGAGCATGCGGGAGATTAGTTCGTTAGAGCCATGAGAGGTGCGATGGGTTGGGATATAGAAAAGACGAGGACAGCGTAAATTACGAGGATTAGTGTTGAAGGAAACAGAGTTGTAAAGGGAAGCGCAGTCCACAGAACCGGAGAGCAGTCGATGAATGAAGAGAATGTCAGCTACGTCTCTGCGTTTTTCGAGGGTACTCAGGTTAAGAAGTTTGAGGCGGTCGCGATAGGGAGGTAAGATAAATAGAATATTCTCGATTCGGGAGTTCGCTGAAAGGGGGACCACACTTGGCTGGCATATTCAAGAAAGGGGCGGACAAGCGTAATGTAAAGTGACCTTGTTGTGACGTTTGATAAAACCGAGCGATGAGTTGGTTTTAAGGATTATCTCATCAATATGCGAATGGAAGTTTAAATCTCTATCGTATAAAATTCCGAAGTCGCGAAGGGATTGCACCGGGGTACAGGTTGGTCATGCAGAAAATAAAGTCTAGAGGGGGATTGATAGGACTAATGAGACAAAGTCATAGATTGGCATTTGGAGACGTTAAGCTCAAAGCAATTTTTTAGACACCAGGTGGAAAACCTATCGAAGTCATCTTGGAGGAGAATAGAGTCTTGGGATGAAGAAATAGTTTTGGAGAACTTAGTGTCATCAGCGTAAATGGATACGGAGCAGTGTTTGATAATCCTCTCAAGATCGTTTATAGTTAGAATGTAAAGGAGGGGACCAAGATGGCTGCCTTGTGGGACACCAGAAGTGGCTAAAAACGGCATTGAGAAGGCTGACCTAAAGCGAACGCTATAGTAACGGTTCTCCAGATAAGAAGATATCCATTTTAATAAAATGGGGTCAAAACCGAGGGAAGACAATTTGAAAAGGATCAGTTGATGTGATATTTTATCGAAGGCCTTAGCGAAATCTGTAGCAATAACATCAATTTCGTTGCCATTTTCTAAGTCTGAAAGCACAAAGGACACGAATTCAACTAAGTTTGTAGTAGTTGATCTACCTTTTAGAAATCCGTGTTGACTGGGTGACTTGCACTGAAATCTTAGAACATCATATAAAACACTTTCTAACATTTTAGGTATGTGGGAAAGCTTAGCAATGGGACGGTAGTTGGTTACTTCATTCTTTGATCCCTTTTTGTGAACCGGGGTTATAAAAGAGGTCTTCCAAACTTGAGGGAATTCCCCTTGTGTGAGGGACAGATGAAATAGGGAGAAAAGTGGGTGCGAAAGATTGGAGGCGCACTTTTTGAGAAATATTGCTCGGAGCCCATCTGGACAGGATAAAAATTCATCATTGAGATTTTGTAACTTTTCTTCGATAAGGGTGGGATCAAAAGGTTGGAGAAATTGGGAAGATACTTGAAATACATGGGGTCGGGTACGAAGGAGTTGTCTGCAATTGACTGCTTAAAAAAGTTTGCAAAAGTTTGCGTCTGATTTTCTTTTGTAGTTGACGAATTGATAAAATGTCTTTGGATAATTGATAAGGTTGGTCTGCGCTGTGTCGAGAAAGCGCTGATAGAGGCAGTTATAGAGCTGGGTGAATTGCAGGTAAGTTCCAAGAGAGTTAGAGTAGTCGTAAGAAGAATTAGTGCGAAGAAAAGCTGCCCATAATTTGCGAAGTCTTCTGTTGTACCATGGAGAGGAAATAGATGATGTTTTGTGCCGTGAAAAGGGACGTAGAGAGAAATAGAATTAAATATTTCGCTGTAGAAAATGGAGACAGCATCAGATAAGTATAGGTTAGTAAAATCAAAAGAACATTTACTATTATTATCTTAGAGAATTATGTATGGTATGTAAATATGCTGGTTATGTGAGCTATGAAGGTCCTAAGATAAATTTAAGGTCGAAAGGCATCAGTTGTAATAATATCGTTAAGTTTAGAGCGCTCGGTAATAAGAGTCAGTAAGCTAAAGTAAGCTAGATTTAAGCATTTTTGTCTGGTATGTAACTTATATGTTAAAGAAATAATAAAAATGAATTTAAAAATAAAAAATAAATTAACAAAGAAAAAAAAATTGAGGGATGAATTTATTGAAACTTGTTGGTCATTAACAATTATATGGGACGTAAAAATAGCGTCCAGGACTATAGTGACCGGATCAAAAAATACCAAATATACGAGGCTTTGTTACCGGGTATAGACAAATTTATCCTTATCCACAAAAAAACATATGTCACCAGAAAAGTTAATCCATTGCGACCGAATGATTATATTTTCAACTCATTTAAAAAATTTTCGTGTGTGAATTGATCCCATTTTTTTTTTTTTTAAACAAATTCTCTTCTTTCTTGATATTCTTTTCTTTTTCCTCTATGCAAAGTGCAAGAGTATTGTATAAAAAACAATCGTTCGTATCACATATCTAAAAATTTGATGTAAATTTGTATCTCTCTTAACAAACGATCGTAAACTTCACAATAACATGAAAATTCACATCACAAAATTAAGTAAGAATTGCAAAAGTCTATAAAATAATAAAATTGAGTTGATAAGTCATGCTTTCGATTTACTTTTGAAAAAATTACTTCTTATAAATGTTGACCACGACTAAGTTTAAACTGGTCCATATGGAGAGTTCAATTTTGAATCATTTTTTGATTATATTGATTGATATCTCGCGTACTACCGTGTTGTCTTCCTAGGCCGTTGGCTTATCTTCACAGACGATTTGAGGTATCCTTATAAAAAATAGTCTAAGGGCGTCAAATCGCACGATCAAGTCGGCCAAATCATCGGTAAAAAACGTGAGATAAATTATTGCTTATTGAATTCATTTCTTAATTGGTCGATCAATTCGTGAGTGTGTGGCATATATTGCCGTCCTACTGAACCACATGTCGATCAGGTTCAGCTCGTGCATTTTGCGAAAAAAAAGATCGAAATCATTAAACGATAGCGGACGCAAAGACGGTTACGTTGTTCCCACGGTCGTCTTAAAAAAATACGGGTCAATAATTCCGCCAGAACATACAACGCACTAAACAGTAAATTTTCCGGGTCCATTGCCAGCTCTTGTATTGCCTGAAATTGGTCATCGGATCATATACGACAGTTTTGTTTAATAACATACCCATTTAACCAGAAATGAGCTTCGTCGCTGAGGTCATTTTTTTCGATAAAAAAGCTGATCTTTCTCCATTTTTTCTAAGACCCTCTCACCGAAAATTCGACGCTGTGGCAGGTCATTCGCCTTCAATTCTTGCACGAGCTATGAAAGTTTTGAAAATTTGAAAAGTCTTAGACTACATCAAATCCTCCACGTAGTCGAGTAACACACTCCGAATTGATGCGAACGGCGACATCCATTAATACTGGCAAGTACAACAGCAATATTTTTCTCTTTCTCACTCTACGCGTACTGTTAAGTGGCTTGATATTGCTAAATTTGTTGACAAGAGCAACTTTTTAAAAGATTTTATAGTAGACAAATATAGATCTCAGATAAACACAGAAAATAATCCGATTTGCGTGACGTTGCAAGTTAACCTAGCTAGAAAAGCGATCGGAGATATCGCGTGAGACTGGTAAATCTTGTAACCCCTAAAACATACGTCTTTTATTATTAAGCCAATTATCACGGTCGAAACAACAGAAAAAAAAAATCATTAAGTAGGTCAACCGCCAAAAGCGTATAAAATTCGGAAATGTCTATGAGAACGATGATCAGGCTTTCTCGAATAATGTTATTTTTTAGCACGAAGGCAAATTTAAAATCCACGGATCAGATGAGCGTGATAAGGTTTTGAGAAAAGCACATACAGAACTCTATCGAAAAAAATATGATGGCAACTGTTAAGCATAGCGGTGGTTCTGTAATGGTTTGGAGATGTATGGCGGCATCTGGGATTGGTAATTTTGTTTTTATAGACTCTATTACTGATAGATACTCATACTGAATACCTCAACATTCTGAAAAACAATTTGTTTGCGATTTTGACAAAATTGAATAGGCTATTTTTCTTTCAGCAGGATAATGACCCTAAGCATACGTCTCATGTCGTTAGGGACTGACTCTTGTAAGAAACCAGCTTAAGACACCACCTTGGTCACCTAGCAGTTGAGTATTTTGCCATCTGAGCCACAGTTGTATGATTACGTTTGTAATTAACTGTACATACCAGACTCTTGCACCATCAACTTTTTTTTAGTTTTATTTTAATATCAATGAACTGTTTTCTCTGCAATAAAATCTGGCCTAGAAGTGCCATAAAAGCTTCGAGAGAGGTCAGCGTGGTGCAATGGTTGACTACTTCGCAAAGAGTTCGGGTTAAAATACAATGAAAAAAAAAAAAAAAATAAAAATAATAATAGTAATATCATGTACGCGTGTAGTTGTAAGTCGACCTGCGTAGCAGGTCCTGACTGTCCTATAACATAGATTTGCCCCGCAGCTTAAAAACCAAGTTCGTAGCCAAGTGCTTGCTTTAACGCCCAGTGGTGGCTAAAATGCAAGGTCATGCTCGGCCGGTGGCATAATACTGTCCCACGCCGTCATAAAGCTCTCAAACTTATAGAAAAAGGTGGCCTCGGATAGAAATGGATTCACTGTTGTTGACCCTTGCAAGCGTTTAAAAGGCAACAACTTTCGGATTGTGGAATATAAACACTTAACAGGCCACGCTTAGCCTAGAAATTTGTAGAGACTTTTGACTGTTATCACTTAGATATCGCCAACTAGGAAGTGCGCTTTGATGGGATGTGGTATTTACTGTGGTGGTTGCTATGGGAAAAAATTAAGGCAAGAAATCTTGAGCCTACGAAACGTGGACGAGGATCTTATGACAATCCGCATCAAGGCTAAATTCGCTAACATGCCAAATATGCGCACATGCCCCTACGGAAGACAAGGATGACGCCACCAAAGAATGCTTCTACGAGCTCCACAACGAGATATATGAGCAATGTCCGAAATAAAGGAAAGGGCAATAGGACAGTTGATACATGATACCACATCGGACAACAGACTTAGGATTACTGACTTTGTGGCGGAACGAGATATCAATATGGCAAGCACACGGTTTCCTCATCTCAATATACACAAGAGGACATGGGGGACTCCTAATCATGAAACGCTAAATCGAATCACATAACGATAGATGTAAGGCATACCTCCAGTATTTTAGACGTCCAAACATTCCGAACAACCAAAATTGACTCAGATCACCACCTTGTTGCAATCCAGATGCGAATGCGAATGCAACGAAAGACGAGAGCTGTTCGTGAGCTCTACGAGCAGAGGAGGCGAGAAAAACAGAAAAAAGAATATAAGAGAGGCTCGCGATCGGATATTTTTTGAGGTCGTAATTCATTCACTTCAAATGGAAGTTTCACCAATAGGTAAGAAGCCTGTAGAGATAAAGAAGGAAACTTTCTTGGAGAGTCACAGTCAGTGCTGAGAATATGGAAAAACTTTCTGCAGACCAAATAACTGCGAATAAATGCAATATGCCGCTATCAGGCAGATTAGACCACTAATCGCTGATAGCCAAAACTTCCATCCACCTGACCAAATGAAGTGATAGCACCAACAAAGCAGGTGAACCTGACGGCTTACCGTCTAAGGTTTTCAAAGCAGCTGGAAATGTCTGTGTGGAGAGAATACACCAACTCATAAGGTATAAGTCTCCTCAACATCTCCGTCAATAATCTGACTGTCGCCTATCAGTTCGGTTTCAGACCAGGAAAGTCGACGATCAACAAAACTTTACAAAAATTAGACATATCCTGAAGTCCAAATCGATACCCACCATCATTTCATCGATTTTAAGGCTTTGCTCCGTCGCAGTCGATAACGACCTTACCGAGGTGACGTCTAAAAAGGTTTTAGACAAGGTGATGTACTGTCATGTGACTTTTTCAACATCATACTTAAAAGAATTGTGCGGAACTCAAAACGAACACGGGAGGTACAATCATTCAATATTCTGTGCATCTATATCGCCGTACTCAGCAAGCTGTTACCGGTGTGTTCGCTATTATTGAAATTAAATCTGTTAGAATTGGTTTAGCGCTAAATTAGGGCGAAACCAAGTACATACTGTCAACAAGAATACTACACGGACAAATCGGAGAAAACGTCACAGTCGACAACTATAATTTCGAGGTAGTAAGGGACTTTATCTACCTTGACCATGCGATAAATTCAGCCAACAACACTTTAGCAAAGATGAAACTTAGAACCACTCTTTTCAATCGCTGTTTAACGCTAAGAAGGCAATTGAGTAGAAGGACCCTATCCCGAAAAACTGAGGAGAAGCGTGTACTCCATCGAAATCGAATGAAGGTATCCTCAGTCATTTTGATTGAAAAGTCCGTCCAAAAATATTTGTTTCCGTTTCCGTTGACGGGCTTTGGAGGAGAAGATTCAGCAACGAACTGAACGACCTCGATCTAGTCAGAAAACTGCGCATCGCATGAGTTGGCGGTGTCCATGTAGAGCGAATGGACACCAATGCTCCGGCTCACAGAGACTTCAAATCTAACCCAGAGGGACAACGCCGTAGAGGAACAATTCAAAAGAGGACCTCAACCGACTTGGAGTGCGAAAGTAGAGGCAATGAGGTAAAGAGCTCATATATTATTTTCACTACCCGACTATCTATATCAGACCACTGTGTCCTATCACCTAGTAACGAGGATATTCACAAAAGAACCGAGAAAAGGGCAACTCCACATAAATAAAGAAAAATAACAAAGGCAAGCCTTTGAACACTGCAAGAAGAGGCGCAGTAGAAGCATTTTATCAAAAATTAAAAGAGGTACGCTTACAATATTTAAGCAGGCGACAAGCAATTGTAACGACAAATGAGTTCATATTTATGATATTATGAATTTTTATGATATTATTGAATGAAATTCAATTGCCATGATATATATACTGAAGACACTCGCGATTTTATCTATTAAAATAATAAGAGGCAATAAAATGCCTAACCAATGAAGGAAGAACTTTTTTGTTGCACTCTTTTGAGGCAGGAGTGAAATTTTTGTCTGCGCCATGAACTTTTGAATATCCTTAAAATATTTGCACACAGCGCGGACGCGGAATACCATATTAGAAAGGAAAGAAAGAGAGGTACGTATGGACGTTGGTTTTGAATGTTTGAATGTTATAATGACCAGGAAATAAAGATCTCGGAAGGCGGTTCCATGAACTATCCTATCTAACATGTGAGCATTGTACTTAAATTTTGAGCAAATAAATATCTTATATATGTATGTAGGAAATAAAAATTAAACAGTATATGACTTTTTATTTGAATTTTTATTTAATTATCAAGCAAAACAAAAAATTTAGCAAACTATAGAACAAAATGAATACGTATCAAAAAGGCTGCCAACACGACTGCTTCTTCCATGGCACCTTCACTTCTCTCAACAGCTTCTTACAACCACCAGCCCCCAGCGAACTTAGGACCTGATACCAGGCCCATGCTTTTGCGCACCATGCCCAAATCATACCCATGGCGACGACTCCAGTGACGAGTAATGCGATTTTCTTCCAATTGGCCATGGTCATACGTTGTTATTGTTGACACTTTATCTACTTTCATCTAATTCCACTTAACTGTATCACTTTTTTATGGAGGAATCGTTGTTTATGATTCATTGCATGCCGCGTCGGCTGTCTTTTGAAGTGTAGTTTGAGTGATAAACAAGGTGAGTAGTAGAACAAACAAAATAAAATGAGTAAACATAGTGAATAATAAAAAGCAAATAGTAAATAAAATAACCAAAAGTTTAACGACCATGATGAGTAACTTATGTCACTGATATCCACATATGTAACATATATTGTGGCCAGACCACAGGGGGTGTACCTGCCGTCCGAAGAGTTAGGACGCGAGTCCGAGAACGAATATGAAAGCAGAGTGTTAAATCAGAATCGCTAAGTGGTGTTAGAATCTATACAAATATTATTTACCGCTAATTGAGAGAAGTGTGATTATAAAAAAAACACGTTTTAATTGTAGATTGCAATTGAATTTTTATCAAAAAATCAAAGCCTTAAATAGTAATTAATCGGTTGTATTGCAATTAGAAAATAATCTGGTTAACCTGGACTCATCCAACCTATTGTTTGCAATTTGTGCTATACTTACTTTAGCACTTTATTAGTTTTACCTACCTTAACACTACTTGCAGAAAAGGCCTGCTCAAATCTTTGAATTTTAGCTCACTTAAACAATAATCCTCTCGTCAGCTTTGTCAATTCGAGGCACTACGTAAGATGTCATAGTGAGTTCTCCTTGCCCGTGTAATTTAATCAGACAGATTTGGGTTCTACATATCGAATTGATTGCTTGCGGGAGCAGTATAAAGAATATCCAGCTGTTTGGCGTTTGTAATTGTATACAAGCCTTGAAGGTGATCAAGGCACAACGTTGCGCGGTTTTCATTATTTGTGTAGTGAGCATATTTTAATTATAGCCCACTTAAATACTCCGTTATTTGTTCGTACTTCCTCTACCTGTATCACATTATTGTCGCTTCGATGGACCTTAAGAATTCCACCTAGCTACTATTTAAGCAGTGGCTGATACTCCTCAATTATGAGAATCATCATTCCAGGGCATAATTCACTGTTGCCACTTTTCCTCTTCGATCGGCCTCGTAGTTGAGTAACGTACTTTTCGAACCATCAGATTGGGCTCTGGAAATGTGGGGAGCTCGTCTCCGAATGAATTTTTAATGGGCCCGCAGAGTCGACACTAGTGTGAAAGAATCCCCGAGCTTGTTTTATCCGTTCGCTTAAAAGGTCTAAAGTTAATTGATGTATATTTTGTGGCTTTGATCGGAAACATCTTATACATTTGCGCGCGATTTCTGTAGATGCTCCCTTAGTGATCCAATATATAGGGTTTTCTAATAACGACTTGACAACTTTTTTTTTTAAATAAAAGGCAAATCATTTGAGATATTTCAAAAACTTTATTATTGGCTTGAAGTACAATCAAAACTTATCTGAATGGAACTCGACTTCGTTCATATGGCCACTGCGGGCACGTTTGCAGCGGTCGATTCATTGGACCCAATTTTCAACGACTCGGCCACACATTTCGGTAGAAACGGCCGCTATTTCGAGTTTAATGTTGGCTCTGAGCTCTTCCAACGTCGTCGGCGTGTTGGCATAAACCAATGACTTAACGTAGCCCTACAAAAAATAGTCAAGCGGCGTTAAATCGCACGAACGAGGCGGCCAATCGAATGGTCCATGTCTTGAGATAACACGCTCATCATACTTGTGGCACCATCCTGTTGAAACCATATGTCGCCCAAGTCCATATCTTCCAATTCGGGCCAAAAATAATCGATGATCATGGCGCGATAGCGCTGACCATTCACAGTAACGTGCCGATCGTTATCGTCGACAAAAAAATATGGCCAATTAACGCCGCCGGCATGCAAACCGCACCAAACAGTTATTTTTTGTGGATGAAGTGGTGATTCATGAAGCACATGTGGGTTTTCACCTGACCAATACGCATATTTTGCTTATTGACAAACCCATAGAGGCAAAACTTTTGATGATTTTGCGACTCCGAAAATCTGTAGAAAATTTTTATAATTTGCAGACGTTGCTCGTAAGAATACTTTACCATGATAAAAATGTTGAGTTTATTGAATAAATTGACAGCGACAGTTTGATGATTAGTGAAAGAGTGCGTTCAAAAATTAAATTCAAAGTTGTCAAGTCTCAATTGGAAAACCCTAGATATGGTGTATTCTCGCACCAGAACTTGTGGTGCCACGTTTATGTGCAGTTAATGTAGAGTTTCCAGAAAAAGTTGAGACACTTGGCTTTGGAAGTAAGATTAGGAGTTTTCTATTTGCCCCGAGCTCAGAATGTCTGGGGAGTCCTCCTACTCGTATTCGCTCATGGTAGTCAATGTAACGCAAATAATTTGCTTGCATGGATATTCCTTGCCTTAATTGTTTGTATTCTTTATTAAAAGAGACAAGTTGTACGTTTCATTATAGAGTCAATAGTCCCTCTCTAAGAACCCGACAAGTTTGGGTCTCCTTGTGTCTTGTGTCTTGTGTATTTGAATCTGAAAATGCTTGTAGTTGTAAGACCGCTGCTCGTGGAAAGAGTCAGCATCTTGGAATGAAAACCTTACCTAATGCGTAAAGTTACACCTAGTATGCTTCCCATTTGTCACGTTATTCCGACAAAAATGGTTGCGTTGTATATCCAGTTCTTGCATGAATAATTTTCCCAAACCCACAACTGGATCTATGATGCCCAGTGGATTTAACAACCTTGGTTTTTCAGAACAAGCATTCTAACCAGTTGATTACGTAACTTTATTATTCACGATAGGTAAGATGTCGTCGACATACGTTTCTTCGAAGATGACCTGAGCTGCTCTTGGAGTTTTTAAGTTATTTTCTTCATCTAACTGTCTAAGACATCTTGTGCTAGATATGATGCTGCAATATATGCCTGTATCGGTGCGGACGCAATAGCTCTCCAGAAAATCATTTGACATTAAGGATGTAATTCATTTAAAAGTATTTGCCGGTATATTTTCCGAGTATCGGTGTACATTGCTGGAAAGTTGAGGTCATCAAGTTCGTTTGCCCACTCCTCGCATTATCAGCTTCCAATATCTGATATCGGGACATCAGAAGCTCGTAAAACTCAGAGAGAGTTTGGAGTTCCTTGCCATGTTTAAGTGACTGTTCATATAGTCGTTGACTCTCTTTGTCCAATTTTTTAAGCATTAAGTGTAACACTAGCGGGTTCCAGTTGCTGACCTCGATCCCGACGTTTCACAGCAGCTATCTGTGCATTCCCTTGTTGTGTCTAAATGTCGTTTTACTGCTCCGGCAGTTTTGGTAGTTATGAGCTCTGCTGACACATGTTGGTTAATAGAGTTGTGGCAATCAGTCGTTTATTTTCATATCGGTGTATTAGCATATACCAGGCTACTTGGTAATTATGGTCCGTGGTAAAGAAATTCTCTAGGAGCTTGCTGGATTCCCTATTCAGTTTACCTATTACATCTTGCAGTTTCTGATCTCCATTCATGGCCCGTTTGCAGATTAGTTTAGTGAACAGTTCCTCGAATTCCGTCTAATTGGTGCTTTGCCTGTCAAAAGTTGGTAGTTAATTCTTGGTAGTTTCACTTCTCCTACTCTTTCTATGTTGTCACGTTGGAGTTGGTTCACCGAATCTTCTAGACGGATGGAAGCTTTTAGATACTCGTCATCAGCGTCAAGTAACATATTCTTCCTCCTAATAGTCAAAGGTTTGATCTTGCATCATTATCTCTTGGTGACCTTGAGCAATTCTAAAGCTTCTGTTTGCCTTACATAGAACGCCTTAGATTGCTGTACATCTGTTGATGCCACTTGTGGCTTGATCAGTTCGGAAGCTACCTTCAACTGCATGGATTTCAAGGTAGTTATCATCTTCTCCGAATATTTGGAGTATAATGATGCTATCTTCTCAAAGTATAATAGTTCGCCTTAAAATATTCCAGCGTAGGATGATCTTCCTTCTTCTCCTCGAGCTGACCCTGCCAGCTCTTAAGTTAGCCCCATTCCATATGGAGGGTACTTTCCATCGTATACACCTGATTTCCTTGGTGAAGTTGCTACAGATTCTCTTGATATGTTTTCTGGTCGCATGCTGCTCGTCTAAAAGCGCGTCCATAATTAGGTGCCCTTGAAAAATTGTCTAGTGCCAGGTATCCTGGCAGGATCGCCAAATGTTGAATCAGAACCATCAAGAGGTGTTATAATATTTACAATTATTCCCTGGTGGGGGAAATATGGTTATTAAAACATAATATATTTAAATTGTTGATTGCAATTGATTTATTACAGCAGTTCAATACTATAGTTATAGCTGGGTTTGCAAGAAGCGTGTTTGAAGTACTTTTCGATCGTTTATTTTCGCCAAACGGTGAATGCACTCACCAAACTTATTGTTTACATATTTTTGTAAGCTTAATTTAGCACTATATTACTTATTGTATAAACGGCACAGAATGTACTGTCGTCAGCGAAAGCATATATTGGATTAAAGCTATCAGATAGGACGCAACCCTGGCACACTAGCATTTGTTTTATGGATATCGGACTTGAAACCGAACATTACGAAATGTAACTTCTAATCTATTGAAGACGAGGTTCATTGATCACGAATACACGCATTTTCGGCAAAAGAGCCTGTTGCTAAACTCTGTCAAATACCTTTGAAATATCAAGTGCAATTATTGCCTCGTTTCTGGTCGCATATTCCGGTCGTTTTTCGGCTACTGCTCTCTTCAAATGGATTAATTGTGTTCGGTAGCATTGTCCATTGATGGTTTCACCCGGTTTTGGCAGCTCATAATACAGCACACCCATCTGATCCCACCAAATACAGAGCATTACCTTCGCGCCATGGATATTCGGCTTTGCCGTTGATTTGGCTGGTTCTCCGGGTTTCACATTTAACTTTTTGCGCTTGGGGTTGTCGTAATGGATCCATTTTTCATCACCAGTAACGATCCGATGCAAAAATGACTTCCTTTTGTGGCGTTCCAGCAGCATTTCGGACATGCAAAACCGCCTTTCGACGTCTCTCGGCTTGAGTTCATGTGGAACCCAATTTCCTTGCTTTTGAATATATCCAGCTGCTTTTAAATGTTTTGAAATGGCTGCTTGAGTGACACCTAAAGATTCTGCGAGCTCTTCTTGTGTTTGGCAACAATCTTCATAGAGTAATGCGTGCAGTTCTTCATCTTCAAACTTTTTTGGCTGCCCAGGACGTTCATCGTCTTCCAAGCCAAAATCACCACTTTTAAATCGTGCAAACCACTTTTGGCACGTTCGCTCAGCTAGCGCATGTTCACTATAAACTTCCACCAAAATACGATGACTTTTGACAGCAGTTTTCTTCATGAAGAAGATCTCCCCGCAAAAATAATTTTTCAGGCACAAAGCTCGACATATTTGAGTGAAAAAAAATTATTGTTGTTTACGCTTCAAATGAATGACATATACTGAAATGACGTACAATGACAGTAGTTATCTAACGCATGTTCCAATGGAATAATAACAATGGAATAATACAAGTTACGCCATCTCTTAGAAAAGCGAATTAAGTTATAGACACATACTACAAGATAGGATATCTTTTAAAAGCATAGTTTTTCAGACTTTACAGATTATACGTTAAACTAACAATTAAGATAGTAAAAAAATAAAAGAGTTATATCAAGTAACGAGGGATTATTCGTGGACTTAAAACAGGTGGGATAACGAGTCTTCACTACCGACAACCCTAACTTATCACAGAAATATCACAGAAAAAATATCTACCAAAATTTTACTGTATTTAAGATGTAGTTTTAATAATGTGTCTTGCAGTTCCACTAAATTTTCCTCAATGTAACAATGAGGGGGCGAATACATTACAATGAGGAGCATTTTGTCATGTATAGAACTGACTTTCAAACAATAAAATTGTATAATAGACTTAGAAGGCGCATAAACAAATTTTGCTTTAAAACAGTTTTTGCATAAATATACACACCACCCACCCATTTTTTACGGTCATTACTAAACAAAGTAAAATTAGTAATTTTCACCATTTCTGAAAATACCATATATCACAGTTAAGCTAAGATTCAGAAATCAATAAAATGTCAATCTTAGAAGTATTAAATAATTGGTGCAAAACTGTATATTAAGATCTCACAATTTCGGCATTAACGTGACAAATATTGTACTCTGATTCGATTCTCAGATTACATTGAGAACGGTCCTTATATTATCAGAATGGTTCAAACTCATAAAATAAGAATTTATATTTATGGTACGTACTGCATTCAGAAAGCAACAGCGAAAACAGCATCATAGATAGACATGAAGGAAAATTTGCGCCAAAAGCATAACAATTAAAATGAATACTGTTTAGAAGAATAGGATTGATGGAAAAAATAAAAGTACAGTACAAAGCCGGCTTTAGACAACGCATTGGAATATTTAGACATGTGATGTGCTTCCGCGTGATTCAACGTGAGAGCAAGTTTGTTGGAATATATTTGGGTGTTTGGGAGATTTTGTCTGAGCCTGAGTACATAAAATTATATCGTAATTAGGTCTTCAACAATACGGCGAACCTTAATCCTAGGTAGGATTAAGTTAGATTCAAGAAAAATATATATTTATATGTGTATATTGTATATATAGAGTTTTCGAATAACGACTTGGACAAATTTTTTTTTAAATAAAAGGCAAACCATTTGAGATTTTTCAAAAACTTATTGGCTTGAAGTATATTGCAATCAAAACACTTATGAATGGAACTTGACTTCGTTAATATGGCCGCCGCGGGAAAGTTTGCAGCGGTCGATTCGTTGGACCTAATTTTCACCAAACAGTTATTTTTTGTGGATAAAGTGGTGATTCATGAAGCACATGTGGGTTTTCAGCCGACCAATAACGCATATTTTGTTTATTGACGAACCCATTGAGCCAAAAATGAGCTTCGTCACTGAAGATGATTTTGCGATGAAATTCATTATCTTGGCGCATTTTCTCCAGAACCAAATCGGAGAACGTACGTCGCTTCAAATGGTCCATTGGCTTCAATTCTTGAGTCAGCCTGATCTTGTATGGGTGTAATGTGGTCTGAGCGATGCCCAATTCTTGAGAACGCGGTGGAATTGACTGATTTGGATCGTTTGCTACGGACGTCTGAACGGCAGCGATATTTTCGACCAACCCGTTTTCTTACTGACACGGCAACATCACACAACGAATATGTAGACTCAAATTTTTGCACTAAACTTGTTATGCCTGTCTACTAGGGCGAGAATCACGACCGAAAATTGGAGTTAACGCTCTTAAAGTTGCAGTCACCGACTCCGAATATCTGTAGAAAATTTTTATAATTTGCAGACGTTGCTCGTTAGTGTACTTTACCATGATGAAAATGTTGAGTTTACTGAATAAATTGACAGTGACAGTTGTCAAGTCCCTATTGGAAAACCCTATACATGTATGTAGTAGACTTAATCGCAGCTTCCCAAAGCCCTCCGAAGTGTGGTGATGAAAATAAGATAAAACCTGCTTCACAGATATGATATTATTATTTAAATAGCGGGTGAATAGATGGAAAAGTGATATTATTTGTTTATAAGGATAGACCACCCTACGTATTGTAAAACAGCATACATATTCATTGTATCGTCAACTACGTGCTGCAACTGTATTTTCTACGAAAGCGTAAATGACCTGCTTACACTAAGTGACGCAAAAGGGATCACCCTATCGGTAGATGGTATAATTTTTGCAAATGATAACATATGTCAATTTTACTTTGGCATTTGTGAAGTAAACAGATAAAAAATACAAGTGAGTGAATGTTTGCGGAATAATTCGTCGGTGGTATTGGCGCAGCGTGAATTTCGACGCAGACTTTGCGGTCGTCCGACACCAACTGGGCAAACACTTTGACGTTTAGCCGCTCGCCTAGAAGAATATAGGACAAAACGAAATGCTGCTAGGTCTGGCCGGCCGCTGTATAGTAACGCAGTTGTGGTTGAAGTACTCGCAGAGGACGCAATTGGGCATCAATCGGCGGTCTTAACAGTAAATTTTTGGTGAAAGACTGCAAGATGTTTCCTAATAAAATGCAGACAGTGCATCAGCCGGTAGCTGTTGACCGCTAAGCGCGTGTAAACTACGCTCAAGCCGTCCTGAAACTCGATTACTACGAAGACAACATTTTATCGAAAATCATTATGAGAAACGAGGGTCATTTCCATCTCTACGAATAGATGAATAAGCAAAATTATCGCCTCTGGGGCACGGAAAATCTGCGTATAACTTACAAAGAGCCATTTCATCCGCTCAAAGTCACTGCATGGTATGTTGGGTACGCTGGAGGTGTCATCGGGCCTTATTTTTTCGAAAATGGGCGTGGACCAAACGACTACTGTAGACGGCGAGCGCTAAAGAGCGATGCTCAATGACTTCCTCCTTCTTCAATTGGATGAATTGGGACTGGAGATTATACGGTTCTAACATGATGGAGCAACAACGCATACTGCACAATCCACAACCTAAATTCTAAGGGCTGCATTTTCAGGTGGCCTAAATTCTCGTTTTGGCGGTTTGCCTTGGCCGGCAAAATAGCCGGTCCATACTTCTTTTTGTGGGTTTTTTGAGGTAACGAGTCTTTGTCAACAAGCAGACTCTTGAAGCCCTCAAAGAGAATATCCGTCAAGAATGCAAGGACCTATCGACGGAAGTTTTGGCAAGAGTAATATAAAATGCCACAAATCGGTCCCGAATGATCATCAATTCTGCGGATATCATTTTCGCGACTCAATGGAAAAAAATGTAAGGTAATCAGATAAACATAATCCAAAAGCAGAACCAAAGTTTTTCATTCATAAAAAAAATTAATTCAAAAGAACATCGGGTGATAAATTTTGTTCCACCGTATAGCGCATTTTTGCATATATTTTTTTGGTTAATTATGCATAATCTTTTCACATATTTAAAAAAGGTAGCGCGAAATTGATAAATTGATTTGGGTTCATCACCTGTGTTGAGTTGAATGAACATACAATAGTAAAGAAAGAATTTCGTCAATAAATATGTAAGGCTGCAGAAATGGTGGTACAATTAGACAATTAAAGACTTATGTCTATATAGTCCACGTTGTCAGAAAACATTGTCAGACCGTCATCTGACAACAAAATTGTCAGACATTTACAAATAGCGTGCACCCATTGTAACATTTTTAGACCGTTGACAAACGTTTTGGACATAACGTATTTACGCTGCAAGCGCTGCTATTGTTTTTATCTCAACTTAGAAATATTTACTGTGAAGATAAATATCGATAAGGAAAATAGTGAAGGAGATAATAATAACAATGACGAAGCAGCAAATCTCCCAGTCGTCGACGAACTCTCAAGTTATGAAAAAAAAAACATAAATAGAAAAAAAGTTGAGAGTGAATGATCCCATAAAAATACTCCTAAATTAATTCAAGTCGAGACGCGACCTAATTTGTGGAATGCTTGCTATGCAGAATATAAACTTCTCAAGGAAACCGTGTGGGAGGAAGTCGCAGACATTATTGATACGCGCTTGAGCAATTACAAAGGTGAATGGTCGAATCTTCGCACCGCATTCAATAGCATTTTGAATAAATAACAAATTGAAAAAATAAGTCAGTCTAAGACACTAACAGATCAATGCTCGTTCGTGGACTTAGTCGATTTTCGTCTATAACTATTTTATCTGTCTTCGGAATTTTTAATCAGACTGGTCGGCTAAGAATAAAATTCTCAGAAATTGGGACAACATCTGGCAATCGCGTGAACTGACAATTTAACAATGGAAGACGTTTTTCATTTCATCGCAATGAGTCAAACCAGAGTCAAACAACTTAGCAGAAATATTATACTTGCTTTCGGAGAGTTCTATGTATATCTAGAAGGCACGTTAATATTTCATCTAAATACTAGAACCGATGGGGGGGCGGGAATTCAGATAATCTTTTGGAATTCTGGCATAACATTATGGAAGGAGACTTCGTGAAAGACTTATTGACAGGATTCTGTACTCGGATGAGTCCCAATTTATTATGAATGAAATTAATTATTTCAAGAACTTTTACAATTTCGCGAAAAATAACCCCAATTCCATAAAACAGAATGCATTTTAATAGATTGGATAACAAGCTAATATCACCATATTGGTTTCCTCAAATCTACCACAAGTGCGGATATTTACATATTCGTGCAATAAGAAGAAGCTATTTTGTACCAGCAGGATGCGATTTATTGCCATGCAGTGAAAGAAAATTTGCGGGTAGGAATATACTAACCCAACCTTTGGCCTCCAAAATATGTGGATTTGTCAGCAATAGATTTATGTTCATATGAACCTGATCAAGCACATCGTTTACTCAACTGGAATTGAATTGAAACATTGTATGACTTGAATCGTCGGATTGAGGAGGCACCTGCCAGAATCAGTGTCATAAAATAAATTTGACAATTCTATAATATAAAATTTCTTATTTTTACTCTTTTTTTGGTCCCATATTCTTTCTGGGTATTTAAGATGCTGAACGTATGTTATCTATATGAGTTTTATTGACAAATTTAGCAATTGCTTAAACTGTCATGAAGATTGCTTTAATAGCTAAGAAGTTAAATTTATTTGCCTAATGACAAATTCACTTCATATTGTCCGTCATGGTTTGCAATCTGTTCCTCTGCTAATCACTGGATTGCATGTGGTCTGTTATGAAATAATATGTTTATGTGAATATCCAAAAATTGTTGTCCATTGCATATTTTCATATTTTTTAGGGTCATCATTAGTAGTTCCATCCTAGTCCATTGCTTGGAATTTTTTTTAACTAGTCCGGCATTTCTATAAAAGACCAAACCCGAATCCGGAGTCTTTTTTTTTAAATAACTTGGACGAAAAAATCGATGATAATCGATTATCAATAATCACTTTGAGACTGTGAATACCGTCGTTTTCCTATGAAGAAACGAACCTATCAATATTTCTTTTCTCGAAATTTTGGAATAGTTATTGGGTATTTAATTTAATTCGTGCGTTTTTTTTCCAAAATTTGAACGTTTATTTAAGGAAAACATGTACAAAAGTATTATCCAAAGTATTGCCCATCTGAAGCTATGACTTTTTCCCATCTTTCTGGCAATTTTTGGATCCCATCCCAGAAGAACTGCGCCGGCTTGGCAGCCAAAAATGAATCAAGCCAACTTTTGATATTCTGCTCTGATGTGAACCGTATTTCAGTGAGGGCGTTCTGAATCGACCGGAACAAATGGTAGTCCGAAGAGGCAAGGTTTGGGCTATAAGGTGGGTGGGGTAAGACTTCCCATCCACTGTTTTCCAAATAGTTCTTAACCGGAATAGCAACGTGGGGCCGAGAGTTGTCATGATGGAAAATTATTGCCTCGTGTCTGGTCGCATATTCCGGTCGTTTTTCGGCTACTGCTCTCTTCAAACGGATTAATTGTGTTCGGCAGCGCTGTCCATCGATGGTTTCACCCGGTTTTTTGCAGTTCATAATACAGCACACCCATCTGATCCCACCAAATACAGAGCATTACCTTCGCGCCATGGATATTCGGCTTTGCCGTTGATTTGGCTGGTTGGCCGGGTTTTACATTTAACTTTTTGCGCTTGGGGTTGTCGTAATGGATCCATTTTTCATCACCAGTAACAATCCGATGCAAAAATGACTTCCTTTTGTGGCGTTCCAGCAGAATTTCGGACGTGCAAAACCGCCTTTCGACGTCTCTCGGCTTGAGTTCATGTGGAACCCAATTTCCTTGCTTTTGAATATATCCAGCTGCTTTTAAACGTTTTAAAATGTCTGCATAAGTGACACCCAAAGATTCTGCGAGCTCTTCTTGTGTTTGGCAACAATCTTCATAGAGCAATGCTTCCAGTTCTTCATTTTCAAACTTTTTTGGCTGCCCAGGACGTTCATAGTCTTCCAAACCAAAATCACCACTTTTAAGTCGTGCAAATCACTTTTGGCACGTTAGCTCAGCTAGCGCATGTTCACCATAAGCTTCCACCAAAATACGATGACTTTCGGCAGCAGTTTTCTTCATATTAAAGTAATGAAGAAGAACTCCCCGCAAAAACACTTTTTCAGGCACAAAGTTCGACATATTTGAGTGAAAAAAAATTATTGTTGTTTACGCTTCAAATGAATGACATATACTGAAATGATGTACAATGACAGTAGCTTTCTAACGCATGTTCCAATGGAATAATACAAGTTACGCCATCTCTTAGCAAACCGCAATTTAGTTGTAGACCCAATTGTAAAATTTCATACAAAGTCTATAAGGTATGCGCTGGTTCATCTATGCGCGTCCATTTATAGAGTGATGTGATCGAACAACTTCTTTCTGAGGGATTTGATGCAGCTTTACTGCAATGCAAAAAAAAAAAAAAATGGCCTTATGATCTGTTAAAACTTTATAGTGGTTCTTTCCTAATAAGTTTTCCAAATTTTAAAATTTCAGCAACAATGCAACCCATACATCGCTTCGGTTACTTCCAAGTCTTAATCATAAAAAGTCTTCAAGATTGGATAGTATTTGCGAAACATCGGATTGGAATTCAGTCTATCATGGTATTGTTATTTTTTATAAAAGTTATATTGCCTTAATTCACTGCATTCATTTACATGTCTTATGAAGATAAGATTTGAATTTTTATTGGATTTAAACATCTTAGGGGCCAATCATCTAAGTTCCCAATCCCGGATAAAGAATCAACGTAACCTAACCTTTCTATTCTAATTCTTTATACAACATAAATAATCAATAATGATTTTGGGTTCCAACTAGAATCTGCATTCTAATGGGAATATATAGAATGTCAAAGATGTTGTAGTTTTTAAAGTCGTCGACCTAAGTTGAGTGCATTTGGACACTTATTCAATATCTCTTGATCGCCAACGAATAAAAGAACATAATTTAATTTTAAAACGAAGAAGAGCTGAAAGAGGAACATCCGATTCGCTCGTAAAACTAACGTAAATTGAGTCTCCGAGACTAGTTCTATGTGTTCTCTTAAAAGGTTGCTATTAATGAAAAGAATTTATTGTCTTACTTGGACCCATGATAATATCTTTTAGCTGTACATATTTATTGTGAACCCATATACATATGACCGTCCTGTAACTTGTTTGTTATGGAATACAATTATCATGACCACAGCAAGACAGGTGAAATTCTAATACATACATTATGTATGAAGTTCCGGGTATGTTAAAACAAGGTTAACTCTTACAAAAGATTCAAATGATTTAAATGAAAAACTTTCACATACATACATATATATATCAAATGAACTCACAAGTCCTTTACTCTAAACATTTTTTTTTCCATTTTCTCATCCTAATATATATATATATATATAGTACAATATGTTGCTTTTCCTTCTGCTCTTCATCTTCTGAGGTTTTTATCGTTTCAAAAAATCTCTCTGTACGAATATAACGTTATAAATTTTTTGTTGTCCATTCCAATAGAGAGGGTTATCCTTAACATTGTAAATTGTCTTGATCGGATGTATTTTATGTGCTCAATATTTTTTTTAAAAAGTGCATTTTCGACATTTTTACTTTTTTTTCTTTAAAAAAGGTGTCAAAGCCACAGAGACGTAAGGGGAAATTTGCAGGAAATACAGACCTCGCTGATGCTGTTCGCTCTGGATATCCACCCACAACAGACGGTAATTAAATCTTGGCTGCAGTTACCTTTGTAAGGCATTTGACGACACAAGAGATCACTCAGCGGTTTAACATGGCCCATACAACCGTTTCTCAGAAACTGAAAAGGCTTGGAATTTCAAAGATGGTGGATGTTTGGGTTACTCACGGACTTAGTGAAAAAAACATTATGGATCGCAGAATGGTATGTGAGTCTTTGTTGAGATAGAACTCGCTAGAGGTTTTCCTGAGAGACGGGAGACGAAAATTGGGTGGTTTACAACAACATTCGACATGAGGAGTCATAGTGCGGTCCTGGTAAAATACCACAATCGGTCGGTAAGAAAGATTTGCATCACAAAAATGTCATGCTGAGCATTTGGTGGGGCTAGCGAGGTGTTCTTTGCAGAAGGCGGTGGAAGAAAAATGGCCAGAGTTCACGAACAGGAAGGGCGTTGTTTTCCAGCATAACAACGCCAGACCACACACATCTTTAGTGACAAAACAAAGTCTGAATTTATTTAACTGGGAAGTTATGTAGCACTCACCGCACTCTCCAGACCTTGCGCCTTCTGACTACCATATGCTTTACTTTTTCCAAAATAGTTCGAACGAAAAGCAGTTCAATTCCGAAGATGAGATCAAAAAGTACATGTACACTGTTTTAACCATAAAACTGTTGACTTACAAAAGAGGCATTATGTCTTTTCCAGAACGTTAAAAGAAAGTAATAGACCATGATGGACAATATCTGACATATTAAATATAAGCTCTTATGCCAAAAATGTGTGTTTAACCTTAATCATAAAAAAAAAATGCAGAATTTATTAAAAGACCCAATACATTCATTTGATAGACCTAATCCTGTTGATAGGAATTCTTTTGAAGGTAGGAGATTCTCCTAACTTTCTGATGAAGGTTTGTAGGCGTGCCTTTTTTATGTGAAGATGAAGAACTTTTTCTCAGCTGAGTGCCGATCATTGAGAACTCTAATTTTTATTTAAACTAGGACGGAAGTCTTTGTCTTAAAGAATATTAATATATTATAGAATACAGCGAATATGTTTTGAAGAATACAGTGACGGGAGACTTTATACCAGATAAACTGCTGGAATGCTCTTTAGATAGTCTAAAAGTAGAAGATTGAGCTGAAGCAACATAAGTTCTACAAGTTATACTCCTTGAGTAATGATGGTACTTCACTTGGCTTTCTCTTTTCTACAGCTTTAATAAAGATAAGAAGAAAGAAAAAAGTTTCAAGAGAAAATCTTTCAAAGTCATTAAATCTATCGAAAAATAAAACAAGGAAACGTAGGTGTAGTTTTCCTTGAGGACATGAAATACTTTTCAAGAAAAGGCTGAGGTTGAAAATATTTTTGTCTGCAGGGTCACTCAAGTTCAGCTAAAGACCTTTCGAAAAGCTATCGTTAATCCTAAGTTAGCTAAGTCATAATGCTGAAATTACTTAGTCTCGTCTGTGTTACAAAGCACAGTAGGATCGCGGAGAATGAGATCTTCACTAAATTTACTAGGCAAGGTTCAAGGGAGAGAGAACCCACGTCCTCTTTAAGGACGTTAGAACATTAGAAGCTTTTTTGTAAGGTGAGAGAAATGGAGGGACAGACCAAGCGAATATCCCTAAGCGGTATAGGCTGTAAACTATTTATTGGTCTCTTAACGAGATTGTTCGCTTTTGATAAGCCTTCGAATAATTAACATCAAAATCTGCGACACTTGATGTGATGGTAAAAGCAATGCATGACACTTCTTTTGTTAATATCCAATAGCTGGTATTTCTGGCAAGCTACACTGAAAGCATCGGTTCCCACTAGATCACCAAAATCAAGCAGTGTTATGCGTGGTAAGTACGTAGGTGGGTGACCACATGGGAACTCAGTAGTCCGCGTGCTGTTAACAAAACGAGCCACATGGGCATAGTACCCCGGCGTTAAGTCCCGGACCCGACAAATTAATTTGTATCGTTCCCTTGATAATAATAATATTTCTGGTAAATATGGTGATCATCACACTCTTCTATCACTGAAGTCGGCTATTTTGCTTAATGCTGCAGAAGCATTGCGGTCAGATGAAAAAAACAATATTCAGTACCGGTCTATGTAATTTGGACATATTGAAGAAATTATTAGAAGGGCTTCCACTTTGTTGACACACAGGGGACCAATTCTGTATGTGCAAATATAAACGATTATGTCAGAATTTTCAACAACAAGAGAGTAATTGGTCTAGGTCTGCTCCTTACTTTGGTGAATGCTAACGAAAAGAAGAAGGAGGTATCACAGTTTTCTTTTTCGTTTCAATTTGAAACGGATGCGACAATGCATTTCCTTGCTGAAAGCCTATTTATATTTTATATATTTTTTATAATATCGTTCAGTCTTATAAAGAAAGATGAGTAAGCGCTTCAGTGATAAGGTACCTAAAGTACCAGCATCCACCACGTCAGCGACGAGTACCTGCAGCCTAGTACCTAGTGTCGTCATCACTTTCGCAGCAACCATTGCATCACTTTAAAGTGTTTTGCAAAAGTGTAATGACCTGTCACGACGCCAATAAGGGACAGCAGAAAGGCCGCTGTCCTCCTAGATTCGTCGGGAAGAATTCGTTTATTCCAGAGAAATTTGTTTTCCAAGATAACACCCAAATAGTTAGCTTCTTTGGAGAATTGGATGGTGATGCCTCTAAGCACTAGATGAGTCAGACTAGACAGCTACCCCTTTCTCGTTAGGAGAACAACCTCAGCTTTGAAAGGATTGACTGAAAGCCCATTACTAGTGCAACAGTCGTCGATCACGCCTAGGGTTGGCTGCGCTTTAGACGTTAGAACTATTGAGCTATCAAATATTGGCCTCGGCCAGTATTCGAAATCAATGTCTTATACACCAGCATTGCTTTTATTCAAAAACTAGTAATTCATCTAAGCCGTGTGACAACAGCCGAGTTACACATCAACGTCGCTGACAATGCCCAAGGCCTATTCCTTCTTGTCGAGTGCGTCTTCAATTCTGCCTACCAGATTCTGAAATGCACTCTCGATAACTCTTCCGCAAGGCGGTTTTGCGTACATGAATTTCGATCATTCTTTCGATGCTTTTCATCATTAAGGAAGTCAGACTTATAGGTCTGAAACTCTTGGCGAGCGAGTATTCCTCCTTTCCGATTTTCGGTATAAAAGCCACTCTCACTGTTCGCCAGGGATTCGGTATGTATGTCAGTGCCAGGCTAGCAGTGAAAATTCTCTTCAGAGTTGCCAGCAGCTGATCTATACCAGCTTACACATAACTGTGTAAGTACCATCGGTGCCAGGCGACTTAAAGCCATCAAAAGAAGTAACAGCATGTTTAATGGCCTCATCCATCACCACAACGGTGTATTGTGTTGTTAAGCTCACTACCAGCTTCGTTGAGAGGAGCTACTTGTGAGCTGGTTCCGATTAAGTTACCTAAAAGTGAGACTTAAGACTCGGTATAGGTACCGTAAGTTTTTCGGAGTGGTTCCAGCTTGGTTGATCTTTCTCTTTTGAGGGCTTTAACCAGCCCACTGGTTTCACGGACAGTTTCTATCTATTCGCAAAAAGCTTTGTAAAAGCGCTTTTCGAAGTCCGAATAAGCTTCTCAAAATTCTTTTGCTTTAATCTGTGAAGATTCCAATCTTCCTTTAAATTAGAAGTTTTCTGGACTCTTAACGAAGACGCTGCAAGTTTGCGTTCCACCAAGGAACGGGCGATCTAAAAGATTGCTTACTAGCTGGACATGCCATTTCGAAACAATTGGTGAGGATGCTGAACAGCTTCCTCAAGCTTTTCTTATGTCCTGAGCTTAAGGGGAGCTACTTCGCTCTTGATCAGTTTCAAAAATATTCACTCGTTTATCCTTAAAATAAAACAAAAATTCCATGAAAGCATTGGCTACATTCCATCTTTCTCCATTTTTAAAAGTTATTTCAGTGTTATATTCCTGAGGAGAAAAGATTAGATTGATATTGCTTTACCGGAAGCACGATATGGGTGTATATACAATTATTTATGCTCTGGATGCGAATGCATTTACATAAATACAATATAAAAAGTCAAATCTTTGGAGAATGTATTTAATTAATTAATTAATTAAAAACTGTCGCTCATCTCTTAACGAAATGGTCTTTTCCAAGTCAACTTTTTCTGTCGCTGAAACATTGACAGCATAAACTAGCACACTATCAAAAAACTATGAGTAATGTTTTTAATATTGCAGTTTAACAAAAAAAATGCTACAAAGCGATAAGTGTATCTCACAGTATAATTTGAATGTGCTACCAAGTGAACGTAGAAGAAAGAAATGGAAAATTCTCCATCAGAATAAAAAATTAAAAGACAATCACATCATATGGTATAAATCTTTTTTTAGATTTCTAACCCTAATCATTGTTTTCAGACAATGTTAAGATAAAACTCATTCCTTTTTTAGTCCATTAAGATTTTAATCTCTCTCATATACCGAAATAAAATACCCACTTGAACGTTAAAATTTTCTTTACTATTTTCATGTTTTCCAAAGTCCATTTTACAAATCGCATTTACCATTTATGTGCTGATTCGCCTCCATCTCCTGGTAAACCTGGTTCTCCTGGTGGGCCTGGATGTCCTGGTGGACCACGATAACCTGGTGGACCACGATTGCCACGAGGACCCTGCGGACCTGGTAATCCTAGTGATCCATCTTTTCCATCATCACCAGAAGGACCTTGTGATCCTACTGACCCAACTCCTCCCCGGCTACCATTAGGACCCTTAACGCCTTTAATGCCTGGTGGTCCCGGCGGTCCTGGAAGTCCAGGTGGCCCAGGTGGTCCTTGTTGAGTGTAATAAACATATTTTATTTTATCACCGCCACCGCCGCCGCTACTAATAGTAGTGATACCTTTGGCAGCTGCGTACGCAACTAAGAGCACTAAAAAAAATCACAAATATGCGATGATGTGAAAGATGTCTTTTTGTCCAGTTAGAAGGATTCTTACCAAGAGCAATACACGTTTGAACTTGCATGGCTTCCTACCTTCTGACGTCGTGATTCGCTCAAACGCTCATTTTATATGGAATGCATCTAATGCAATGGAAATTCGTTAAGATATAAATGTATGCTCTGCATCTCATTCTGATGATTTTTTGGTTTTCTTTTTCCAAAATCTTCCAATTGGTGGTTAAGGCGTGGCTATGGGACTGATTGGTTTTTTGGGAAAAAATGTTCACTGGTTAGAAGTTAGTTTTTCTACATAAACACATTCTTGGATTGTTGGCATTCAGTTTATTCTTTTCCAATGCTGTCTGCCTTCATATGTAAATCAAACAAATTGATGCAATGCAAATGATGCCACATCACATATTTAAGTTTGTGAAATTTTTAAGAATCAAATTCTGTAAATTTTTGACTCACTTACGAGTACTTACAATAATTTTTTTTTTTAAACCTTAGAAATAAATGAAAAAAATATGTAAAAATGCCATGGAGCACTTTTTTCTTCCATCTTTCTTTTTGCATTTTTTGTTTTCTTGAAGAATAACCAAAATAACAATGGTGAAATATTTAGCTCGTCGCTGGTAGCATACTATTCCAAGATAACGCCTGTCGCATTTAAACAACAAAAAACAAATGAAATGTTGTCAAATCTATTTATCTATATTTGCTTTAAATGGCAGCTGTCTCTGCAGAATACCGTGCGTGGATCGAAGTTTGTATTAATCAAAAAGTTCAGACATCACTGGAAAGAGCTAAACTTTAATCACAGTACTAAGAATAAAGAGCAAAATTATGCAAAGTAAAGCACTTGATAGAAAAAGTTTTAGATTGACTGCCTTATAAATAACAATAACCTGTATGAAGGTACATCAGGAAAACTGAATACAATAGGTGATCAGGACGTGAGATATATAGCACCGATGTCCATTGTTGAACATGAAATCCAAATTTTGAAGATAAAGTTTAGCTGCTATTTTGAATCGCCTCCACGATCCAGTAACCCTCTAATTGAATATACCATATAAGTAACGCTGGCGTGGGGGACTTCAACCTTGTAAGCGAATACTTTATGTCCCTAAAAAGTAAGACCGTAGACTTTTTACTGGCGTCTCCATGAGCTGTATGTTGCAGTTAGTGACGACAACACCCCAGAGCATCAGCTGCTGACGCTTTGAGTGCTGGTACTGTAGGTATTTTGTCATTGAATCGATTACACATCTTTCTTGCAAATAGCGAGAAATTTTATTTACACGGAAAATGTAAGGCTTACAATAGACTAGTATGTCTACAGTTAACTGCATTTTCACTAGTTTTATATTATATACTCTAGATAATTTCACGAATAAAAAGACACTTCGTCAAAGCATCTTATGTTACAATTTAATCGAATCTTGCGTCTCAAATGTACTTGGTTTCATGGTTATAGTGGTGAGTTTTTGAGTGTAAGGTTGCCTTTCAATTGGGATAACTAGTAAATAATGATCAAAATTGCATTGCAAAATTTTGTATTTTTAGTCTTGGGCAATTTTTTTTTTTCGTGGGAAGGTGAGAAATCTTCATAGACACTATAGGCCCGGAGCCTATAGTAGTGTGAGATTCTTACTCACTAAAAAGTACCTCCCTTATGTAAACCACGACTGATTTCACACTCAACAAGCAGTTCTTCTATCGCATTTTATTTTGTTTTTATAAGATATCCTGTAGGTAATTTTCCATTGAAAGTTCCTGTGTACTTTAGAAAAATTACGCGCTGCTAATCACCGCGCTAGATCGAGAGGTTTAGTTCTTTTCAGACGGCGCAATAAATTTGTCTCGTTGAGGATCTGTTGAACAGAAATATTCGTATACGTTCTGAACGTTTTCGACTTTTAAGTCTCTGTGGATATCATCGTTTCTAATGTACCACGGCGCATTAAACATACCTCGAAGAACTTTGTTTTGGAATGTCTGTAATACATTAATGTTACTGTTTTTAGTACAACCCCAAAATTGTACACCATATGTCCAGATCGGTTTTAGCACTTGCTTGTATAACAGCAGTTTTTTTCTCTAAGTTAAGCTTGGAATACTTTCCAATAATCCAGTAAATATCTTTATATTTGATTTCAAGCTCCTCATGTTTTTTCTTGACGTGTGCTCTCCATTTTAGTTTAGCGTCGAGTGTCATACCGAGATATTTGGCCTCGTTCGCGTAAGGAATTCGTACTGCGTTGATAAACACCGGTGGATTCTTGATTTTCTTGAGAGTGAAGTTCACGTGGACAAACTTGTTTTCATTAATCCGTGTAAGGGCACGTTGCAACTTGGCAGTTGCTTCTTCGACTGTTTTAGCCGTTGCCAAAATGGCAGTGTCATCCGCAAATGTGGCTAGGACAGTGTCGTCCGTTTGCGGTATATCGCGGGTAAAAAGCAAATATATATAGCACTTCCTTGCGGCACCCCCGCCTTTATTGACTTAAAAGTGGAATATTCGGAAGAGTCGGTCTTCCAGGTATGAACCTAAAATACAAGACAATTGCTGGGGTAGGGCTTGTAGGAGTTTATATTTTAGGCCTTCATGCCATACCTTATCAAAGGCTTGCGAAACGTCAAGGAATGCGCTTGAACAGACTAACTTACACTCGATTGCTCGTTCAATTACATCGGTTATTCGATGCACTTGGTCAACTGTAGAATTGATGATCAGGCAAGAGGGAATTTGTGTCGGTAATTGGTTTAAGACGATTAAGAAGGATTCGCTGGAAGACCTTCGATGTAATCGGGAGAAGCGATATTGGTCTATATGACTTGACTTCAGTCAGCGGCTTACCGGGTTTCGGAACCATAATAACTTCGGCTACTTTTCACTGGTGCGGTACGTGCTCTAATCTAATGCTGGCATTTATAAGATAGAGCAGCTTTAGCAAACCTTTTTTCGGCAACGCTTTAAGTATCTCTCCCGTTATTAAGTCATATCCCGGCGCTTTATTGGGCTAAAGCGTGTCTATAACTTGTCTAGGTTCCCCAAGTGTAGCCTTTTCTACTGGAAAGTTTGTCGTCACGTCTAGCGTATTGAAATTCTCTGGAAGCATTTCCCCGTCGAATGGTTTAAATGTTTCTGAAAGATGGTCGGCGAAAACATTAGCTTTTTCCTTATCTTCTTTCGCCCAGTCATCCTGGTTTCTTCTTATTGGCGCCACGTGTATTTGGGGCTTTCGAACACTTTTAATGGCTCTCCATATGGAGTGGTTGGTATCCTTTGTAGCTGTGAGTCTTTCAAGGTAGTTATTAATTGATTATTGAAGTCCTTGATCGATTTTTTCAACAAGTCGCAGAGCCTTTTGAAGGACGTTTTATCTTGTGGTGCCCGGGTTTCATGCCACTTTTTCCGCGCTCTTCGTTTCTTCCTTATCATTTCTCTGATTTCCGGTGGATATCTTATGCCGACTTTGGGAACTTTGTTCGATTCGCGGGGAGTTTTTTTTAGGGCGCTTGCTGTATGACTTCAACAAAACGTTCAACTTCTTTTTCAAGTTGAAACGGCGTTCTAAGTGCTACTTTCGACTCGGTATTGTCTACAACGTCTATTCGGAAATCTTCTCAGTTAGTTTTGCTGTTAGTTAATCTGGGTGGTCTTTGTTCCTTAACCAAGGATTCGCACAGTGAGAGGATAACTGAAGAATGATCGGAGGAAGGATCGAAGCCCTCTTAAACTTTGACGTAACTGGCGTTTACTCCTTTTCCGATAAAGAAGTCTATTAGATCGGGTGTTTTGGCGACATCTGAGGGCCAATATGTCGGCTTGCCTGTTGAGTAAAAATAGCAACCACATTCCATACCAGCCCTGTAAAGAGTTTTGCCTTTTTGAGAGATACATCTTGCGCCCCAAAAGGTATGCTTCGCGTTAAAGTCGCCACCAATAATGAAGATTGGTCCAAGAGAGTTGAATAGGTCAATAAATTCGTGTTTTTTCTATTCTGCAGCGCGATTGGCAAAAGATTGAGGATATATTAAAAAAGTAATTTTTACTTTTAGCGCGCACCACGGTCATATGAAATTTGTCAAGTTCAATTATTGCTTCCAGAGTATGTTCAATGCAGTCTTTTATGAATAAGGATGACCCGCCTCTTGCGTTTCCCGATGGAAGATGAGCGTGGTAGTCGCGGTTACCTTTTAGTTCCACGCGCGATTCTGTTGCCAGATGAGTTTCAGAAATTAAACATATGTCAATTACTTTTTCCTGCATGAAAATATTTAGTTCATCAAGCCTTTTCTGTAGCCCGTTGGCATTCCACGCAAGTATATTGAGCTTCTTTGCCAAAATTAGTTGCAGAAATTGGCTTCGAACTTAAGAAGCCGTTCGACTATTATCTTTTTTATTTTAGTCTGTTCTTCTAGTCTCTCGAAAATTACTGAGAACACATTTGAGGCAGGATCCGGTGATGTACAGTTAGTTAGTTCGCCGCTATTTGCGCGTAAGTTTTTCCACTTTCCACTTGCGCATTGTTATTTTTGACGTTGTTGTTATTGATGATTGTAGCGTTTGTCACCATTACCTTCCTTAAAGGCTTTGGAGTAGGGCCGCTGTTGTTATTGTTCATTCTAGCTGTCCTTGCGTTCCGGTATTCACCGGAATTCTTGCAATTGATGATAAACCAGAAAAATGGTAATAAATATATAAAGAATAGAAATAATAAAGCAATTTAAAAATCTTGGAATTCTATTGCCAGGTATCCTTAGCATGAAAAGACATCTAAATGAGAAAGTCATGAAATCTAAATCTAAGTCCGTTATAAGCGTAGACTGGAAGAATTGCTCTAACAACTTAAATTTATATATATCATATATATATACAACTTTGATTCTCTGCGTTAGGAATTTTGACCCATGTTGTTTCAACAGACCGAAGTAGCAGGGGTTTCCTTGGACTATTCTTCGTCGAACCTTCACCATGACATTTTTTGTAGAATTAGCATTTGCCCCAAGATAGGTGAGCTACTTGACTGCCTTAAAGTTGTAGCTGTTGATAGTGATATTTTGTCCTAGGATCCGTGTGTATCCGAGGCTGGATTGTGTTCATTCATAACACTTGTTTTTTTTTTTTTTTTGTATTGTAAACTTGGATTGGATAGTGACAAAGATCGTTCTGACCTTCGCCTAACTAAGATATCGTATAATTAAATCGAATACTCTATAGAAAAACGGAATAATATATGAATTTGATTAAATGCATCCGGTTCCCTACGCAAGAGCTGAAGTTAAAAGTTGTGGCATACATAATGCTTATGCGCAACTTGTATTCGTCACAAAAAAGTAATGGGATTTCGCGACAAAAACAACGGATAAACGTTAAAGAAGTTGCATTCATAAACGGATGTGGATGTTTTCTCCTCGCGAATTCCGCTGATTCTAACTTTTCTTTCCAGTTCAAACGACTGCAATTAGTTAAACTTTTATTTTGGATTTATCTTTGCAAAATATGATACTAATCGCTAAGTGCTAATTTAATCTACCTAAACTATGGAAGCCGGTAATGACTTATAAACAAAGCATTACCAGGCTGCCCCGAATTTGAAGGAAACAACTTAGAAGAGATGCTCCGTACTGCCGGGTACGACGTCTCTATCGTAGTTGAGTCGAAATAATGACGAAGTTATCCACTCTTATTAGGTTCGTCTAATTGTACAAGACTTCATAAGGATAGAATTTTATGTACTCCGATTCTAGTGTATTTGATTTGAGTTGACCTTTCGGAGCATACAGGATGTGGGTTCGTTGGTACCACAAAAGATGCAGTAGACCGGCAGGAGGGTTTGAGGAAATAGAGTTGTAAATGGATGGAACCTGAGAGCAACCGTTTATTCCTACGTTCTTTTAAGGAACTCAAATTGATAAGTTTGATGCGGTCCTGCTAAAGAGGTAAAATTAAAGGGTCGTTCCAGGGTAGACTACGGAGAGCATTCGGGAAACCAATCTTGACTGGCATACACAAGCATACACATAATAGTTAGAATGAAGAAAAGGAGACCAAGATGACTGACTTGTGGAACTCCAGAGGAGGATAGAAAGGGAAGTGAAAGGGCGGATCTAAACAGATCAATGTCGGTTTACCAGGTAAGAAGATATTCATTTATTTAAAAGAGCTTCAATTTGAAGAGGATCAATTGACGAGATATCATATCAAAAGCTTTAATGAAATCGATTGCCATAACATCGATTTCTTTGCCACTTTTTAAGACTGCAAGAGCAAACGACATGAAATAAAATAGGTTTGTGGTATCTGGTTTCCCTTTTTGAAAACCATGTTGTTTTGGCGAAATAAAAGAGATTTTGGTAATGGGACGATAATTGGTAACTTCATTCTTTGATCCTTTGACCAAATAGGTTGGAAAGGGGCGGGGGTATTAAAAGAACATTTAAAAAAAAAAATGCAGGAAGACATTCTGGGCCGGATAAAAATTCTTCTTTAGGTTTTTGTAACTTTTCTTTAATTTCGTATGAGACAGAAACCAACGAAAAAATTTGGTAGGTAATTTGAAGTAAGAAGGATTTGGTACGTTGGCGTTGTTGGCAAATAATTGTTTGAAAAATGTGGCGAAGATGTTGGCTACAGTAGGAGGATCACTTGAAGATTTGTTTTCAAAAGAGAGGGAGGTAGTATAACTGCTTAATCCTACGTTTGAAAAATTGGGAACAGGACTCGAAGTAATTTAAAAGATTAGTTTTCACGCCAGAGAGCGGATATTGTGACATGTTGAAAGGCATTAAGTTCAACAGATTTAAACTCTTTATATGTAAAAGAGTCAACTGTAGCACATTTAGAAAAAATTATATTGTAAGTCAGGAAAAGTAAGTCATGATCAGAGATATCAAAGGATATCTGGTAAAAAAAGGATAAGTTCGGAGTCAAGAAATCAAGGAGACTGGGTAAATGATCTGGGACAAAACATGTTGAGAAGGCGATATTTACTATACTGAGACCGACAGAAGACACTGAATCTTTCATTTGAAATGCACGTGAGTCATTTATTGCGGCATTAAAATCGCCGCAAGCTATTATATGTTTATAAAGTACGATATCGTTCGAAAGACCTAAGAAAATGGCACAGGGGAACATTTTTGGTTTCTATTACATACGCTGTAATATCTCATCATCTACAGTAAATGGCTACTCTGCCACCGAAGGAATCAGTGATTCTATCATTCCTATGTAGTCTGTAATTTGGTATGTCATAGATTACACCAGATATAACATATGTATATGTATGGTATATTTTTTTCTTTCTTTATTTCATTTAAAATATAAGCTAAATGTTAAAAAATATTTTATAGACATAAAAATATAAATAATGCTTCTATGGATGGATGTCTATACTTCTTGAAACAAATTTGAAAATTCTCGTTAAAATGTGTTAATTAACAATTAACCAAGATTTTAAAGAAATAGTTAGGTACATTCTCTTATTCAAAAGAATAAGCGGCGAATGAGCCATTGGTTGGAAAAGATTATTTCAATTTATGTGGGGGTTAATATTTTTTAAATATTATTAACTAAAAAATCTGTGTACAAACTTCAATACGTACTTGAAAAGATGACATACAATACAAATACAATCAAATTATTGGACTTATAATATCATCTATTTCTAAATGAATGAAGTAAAATAGCCATTGTTTAGTTTTACTTAAAACTTTGATGAAATTTTCGAGCAATGTATTAAAAAAGCGGGGCATAATTATGGTATAAAAATAACAAAAGTGTGATTTAAAAATTCTAGGAACATTTATAGAATGACGGTTGTTGGCTCTCAAACGGTACTCCTTTTGGAACCCTTCATAATTATGACCAGCACTTAAAAAAAAACAATTTTAAAACATTATAACAATATATGTAGATGCCTTACAGGAAAAATACAGAGACAAAACTGAGTGTTCTACGGGTTACTTCAGAAATAAAGCGAATCGAATGTTTCTGTTTAATAAGCAACTGATTGTTCTTACAGGAGTGAGTACCACCCCAGCAGCAAATTCCATATTGATCGCAATAGGCCACTGTAAGCTAGTTTTAAAATAGATTGAGGGCAGTAAAGACTAAGGTGGTAGATCTGCCTGACAACTTTGTAAAGATAAAGTTTTAAATAGGATGTATGCTCAATCCAACTAAACATTTTATCAAGTGTAATACCTAGGTATTTAAAATAATCAACACATTCAATTTTAAAAGAGCGCTCACAAAAATGTAAGTCAGACCTAAACATTGACAAAAAAAGTCTTCAGAAACTATTCCCAGTAGATTAAAGAACATAAACTTAGTTTTCGTACTAATAACTAGCCTATGAAACCTAAGCCAATGACGGAGAATTTCTAAATCATGATTCATGCTAGCAAACGTTTCAAAATGGTTTTTATTGGAATAAGAAAGAACAGTATCCGCATCTGCAAATGCAGTTAATTTACCTTTAAATGGCTAAAAAACAGAGAATTTACTAATATCAAAAATAAGATAGAACCTAACACAGAACCTTGAGGATTACCCATTTTTAAATATAATAGCATATCGAATTTAGACCTCTCTTTAACATTAAATATCTGCGATTAATAATTTATTTATGAATTTTAAAGGCAAAGGTATCATGCTGAATGACATCATCATGGAAAGCTATTTTATCTACCTGAAGCATTGAGTATTTTAGAGAAATATTCAGTAAAAGTGTTAGCTACATCGATAGGATTAAAGATAACTGTATTTTCATTCTTAATTTTTAGATCAAAATCTGATCTCCATTCCTTTCTAATACTACTTTCTACGAATGTAGTAATCATCTCTGATTTTGGGTATATAGGTTTTCAATTCTTGGCAAATTTGAAGGTAATATTGGGTCTATACATTCGTGCGGTTTACTAAGAGATGGCGTAACTTGCATTATTCCATTGCTATTATTCCATTGGAACATGTGTTGGAAAGCTACTGTCATTGTACGTCATTTCAGTATATGTCATTCATTTTTTCTCACTCAAATATGTCGAACTTTGTGCCTGAAAAAGTTTTTTTGCGGAGAGTTCTTCTTCATTACTTCAATATGAAGAAAACTGCTGTCGAAAGTCATCGTATTTTGGTGGAAGTTTACGGTGAACATGCACTAGCTGAGCGAACGTGCCAAAAGTGGTTTGCACGATTTAAAAGTGGTGATTTTGGCTTGGAAGACGATGAACGTCCTGGGCAGCCAAAAAAGTTTGAAGATGAAGAACTGGAAGCATTACTCTATGAAGATTGTTGCCAAACACAAGAACAGCTCGCCAAATCTTTGGGTGTCACTCAAGCAGCCATTTCAAAACGTTTAAAAGCAGCTGGATATATTCAAAAGCAAGGAAATTGGGTTCCACATGAACTCAAGCCGAGAGACGAAAGGCGGTTTTGCATGTCCGAAATGCTGCTGGAACGCCACAAAAGGAAGTCATTTTTGCATCGAATTGTTACTGGTGATGAAAAATGGATCCATTTCCCCAAAGCAAAAAATCATATGTGAAACCCGTATATTTGGTGGGATCAGATGGGTGTGCTGTATTATGAGCTGCTTAAACCGGGTAAAACCATCAATTCAAAACGTTACCGAACACAAATTCTTTGTTTGAAGAGAGCAGTCGCCGTAAAACGCCCGGAATATGCGACCAGACACGAGGCAATAATTTTAAATCATGACAACGCTCGGCCCCACGTTGCTACTTCGGTTAAGAACTATTTGAAAAACAGTGGATGGGAAGTCTACCGCCTACCCGCCTTATAGCCCAGACCTTGCCCCTTCTGACTGCCATTTGTTTCGGTCGATGCAGAACGCCCTCACTGAAATACGGTTCACATCAGAGCAGAATATCAAAAATTGGCTTGATTCATTCTTGGCAGCCAAGCCGGCGCAGTTCTTTTGGGATGGGATCCACAAATTGCCAGAAGGATGAGAAAAAGTCATAGCTTCAGATGGGCAATACTTTGAATAATACTATTGTACATGTTTTGCTTAAATAAATGTTCAAATTAAAAAAAAACCGCACGAATTAAAATATATACCCAATAGTTTCTTACAATGTTAGGGTTAGAACGAATACGATTTTTCACAGTTTATTTGATTTTCTGTTAACGATTTTCTGCAATTTGAAATATGAGCCCGCAACTTTTTCAGAAATAAATCAAATGCAATTGATGCATCACTTCCATCGTAAACTTCTTCCCAGAATTCAAATTTCAAGGCAGACCTCAGTGCAGAATGATCAACATTTTGAAATTCGTTAAAAACTACAGAATCTTACCTTTTCAGTTTCTGACCTAAATTTAAATTAAAGAATGATCAGTTTATTTCAAGTCAAAAATTGCTGGTTCAAAATCATCTGTGTTGTTATAATGCAAACGTAATAAATTATGGTGTAAACATGAACTGGACGTTTCAGTTACACGAGTTGGAACTCATGTTCCAAAGCAGATATTGTGGAAACAAAATTATCAGCATCTGAAGAATCAGATAACATATCAATATTAAAATCTCCTGAAAGAGTCATATTCTTAGAGATTTTGCTTATTAAAAAATCAGAAAACTCATCCAAAAATATAGAAACACCGCATCTATGTAGGACGGTCCCAGAAGTACCTGACCAAGACATGGCTGTAGTTGTTTGAAAATATCACTGTATTAGAAAGTATGCAGTCTATAAAGCATATGTTTCAAGTTTGAAAGCGCCACGTTGTTTAGTATTTGTTTGGCAGCCATCAATAGTGAACACTGTCAGTGAATTTGTGAAAATGGAGAAAATTGGTCATCGTTATGTGATACAATACTTTTATTTGAAAAGCCTCAGCACAACCAATATAAAATCTGAATTGAATTCAACTCTGAGTGAGTCTGCTCCTTCGCTTACAACAATAAAATTTTCGGTTGCTGAGTTTAAACGAGGTCGTACGAGCTGCCCCGACAAGCATCACAGTGGTCGACCAAATGAGGTGACGACTCCACAAAGCGGTACCGGATGATCATCGATTGAAAGTGCGCGAGCTCGCACACATTGTAGGCATTTCAAAAAGTGTGGTACATCGCATATTATTTGAAAATTTGAAGATGAGAAAGCTGTGTGCAAGATGGGTGCCGCGTTTGCTCACGCTCCAGCAAAAACAGTGTCGTGAAGATGTTTCAATTGAGTGTATAGCGAAGTTTCACAGCAACAAAGCAGAATTTTTGCGCCGTTTCAACAATGGATGAAACCTGCTTCCATCATTTTACACTCGAGACAAAAGAACAATCAAAACAATGGATTCAAAAGGGAGAACCGGCTCCAAAGAAGGCGAAGACCGTTTCATCTGCAGGCAAGGTCATGGCGTCGATTTTTGGGATGCGAGTGTGATAATTTCCATTGACTATCTTGAAATACGATAAACTATCAACGGCCAGTATTATGCGAACTTATTGCAACGTTTGAGCGAAGAAATCAAGAAAGAGTTGTTTCATCAAGACAATCCACCAGCTCACAAATCCATTATTGCAATAGCCGAATTAAAATTTGAATTGCTACCTCATGCACCCTATTCGCCAGATTTAGCCTCCTCGGATTATTTTCTGTTCCCAAACTTGAAAAAATGGCTCAAGACAGTTCTTATTATAAAAAGGGTATGGAACTTTTTGAACATCGCTGGGAAAAGTGTATATTATTTACCTTGCAACCCATATCACTTCGGCAAAACACTGCCGGCGGATTATGAGTTATTACAGTTGGCGGCGAAAGTATAATTAGGAATGTTAAAATTCGATTTTCCAATATCGTAAATCCATATCTCCGATAGAAATACAATATCCGGAAGATGGTCAAGAGAAACCAGATGGGAGTAAAACGTATCAACATTTTTCAACAACAGAATGATTTATACAAAGAGATTTTATATCATATAAATGGGAAGAAAAGAATGTACTATCAAACAAACTGTGAGTATGATTTCTATTATTAGAATCCATTGATTTGCTTGTAAATCTTAGCAAGATCATTACAGTTTCTGATTGATAATACCGTGGTGTAGTGGTATATGCATAGACTTCTCAAGCAGAGGTTCGCGGGTTCGAATCCCGTGTGAGGCAATTCTCTGAAAAAGTATTTTCGCAGAATTTTTATGTAGTTATATGAGAATCCCGTCGGCGTCAACTCTGACATGAAGACATAACACTGATGTTGGAGTGGTTGCTGGCTGGGCTAAATGTAACGAACTAACAACTACTAGCACGTACTGAGACCCACTGGTTGAGGATGCACTGGCTCGACCGGTCCAGTTTGACAGACACCTCTGGGAAAAATATCGAAACCTAATACACCTAATACAAGTTTCAAAGTACTACACTACAGTGTAAACGACATGTCTGATAGCTCGATTAGTAAATACGGGGTGAATTACAAGCGGTATATTGGTGATGGTGACAGTGCCACATATAAAGGATTATTAGATTTGAATCTATATATTCCTTTGGAAAAAACTAGAGTGCTATCTACATGTTAAAAAACTAATGGGATCACCACACCATAGTTTGAAAATAGCCGATAAGAGCTTGGGGGGGAAAAGTAAAACCACGCTAAAATTAACTGCTAACTTATTGTTTATTCCATAATAAATCGCCGAAGCTATATGCAAAGCTTTGAGCTACATCCCTCTAGTTGTACAAATACTAATTGGAGTGATACGAATCATAAGGCATATATCAAGGCAGATAGAAAACGAAGATAAGCATCTCCATGACAGCAGAGCTTGCTTAGATTTGGTAATTTGTAACTCTCTTGATATAAATTGTTACTTGGGCAAGTGTCTTAATTGCCCAAACTATTCTAAATTAAGGAGAATCTTAGACACTGCTTTAGATTTTTTTTAGTTTTAAACCTTGGGAGATAAATAAAAATGAAAATATTTATTACAGAATATTTAGCCGCCTATATAACATTATTTTGGCCGAACCCATAGAGATCCAAACTTGAAATTTGAAATGGAAATAGAGGACGAATCTCTCTATAATATATAAAAAAATAAGAAAAAATAAAATACCATTTTTTGAGTTGTTTAAGGATAGATGTAAAAAGGATATTCTGGAATAACCTTCGTCCTTGAAAATAAAAATTATTGCAAATCTTTGAAAGTTTACCTTTTCTTGAACTCAACAACGTATATTTTATCAAATTTTAGATATAAAAGAAAGCATAAATTTAGATTTTATATCGAATTCTACAACTTTTCAGACAAATCGGAGGGATATCGTTCAGAACGTCGGTCGATCCTTCATGGAATGACCCTTATAGGGTTTTCTAATAACGACTTGACAACTTTTTTTTTAAATAAAAGGTAAACCATTTGAGATATTTCAAAAACTTTATTATTGGGTTGAAGTACAATCAAAACATTTATGAAGGGGCACGCGGGCACGTTTGCAGCGGTCGATTCGTTGGACCCAATTTTCAACGACACGGCCACACATTTCATTTCACATTTCACGTTCAATGTTGGCTCTGAGCTCTTCCAACGTCGTTGGCGTGTTGGCATAAATAAATGACTTAACGTAGCCCCACAGAAAATAGTCAACCGGCTTTAAATCGTACGAACGAGGCGGCCAATCGACTGGCCCATGTCTTGAGATAACACGCTCACCATACTTACTCTTCAATAAATCGATTGTAGCGTGTGTTGTGTTTCTTGTGGCACCATCCTGTTGAAACCACATGTCGTCCAAGTTCATATCTTCCAATTCGGGCCTCCAAAAATAATCGGTGATCATGGCGCGATAACGCTGACGATTCACAGTAACGTGGCGATCGTTATCGTCGACGAAAAAATATGGCCCAATAACGCCGCCGGCATGCAAACCGCATCAAACAGTTATTTTTTGTGGATGAAGTGGTGATTCATGAAGCACATGTAGGTTTTCACCCGACCAATAACGCATATTTTGCTTACTGACGAACCCATTAAGCCAAAAATGAGCTTCGTCACTGAAGATGATTTTGCGATGAAATTCACCATCTTGGCGCATCTTCTCCAGAACCCAATCGGAGAATCTACGTCGCTTCGAATGGTCCATCGGCTTCAGTTCTTGAGTCAGCTTGATCTTGTGTGGGTGTAAACCAAGAACCTTACGATAAATATGCCATAATGTAGTCAGAGCGATGCTCAATTCTTGAGAACGCCTTGGAATTGACTGATTTGGATCGTTTGCTACGGACGTCTGAAAGTCAGCGATATTTTCGACACTTCGACCAACCCGTTGTCTCACTGATACTGCAGCATCACACAACGAATATGTAGACTCAAAATTTTGCACTAAACTTGTTTTTGCGTGTCTACTAGGGCGAGAATTACGACCGAAAATTAGAGTTAAAGCTCTTAAAGTTGCAGTCACCGACTCCGAATATCTGTAGAAAATTTTTATAATATGCAGACGTTGCTCGTTAGTGTACTTTATCATGATGAAAATGTTGAGTTTACTGAATAAATTGACAGTGACAGTTTGATAATTAGTGAGAGTACGTTCACAAATAAAATTCAAAGTTGTCAAGTCCGTATTGGAAAACCTTATAGTAATTAATATACTTCAAAAGTATTACAGCCTTGCGATCATGAGACATTAAGATAATATGGATGAAATGTATAAAGCAATCTGGGCTACATTTCATCATTTCAGGTCAACTAATTGTTGAATGGGAATTGTCCAGAAGGCGCAGAGAGTTGGTGCGCTTATCGCCGCACGAAAGTTGAACGAATGAACTTGAATAAGTTCAAGCACGATTATTTCTCGCTTGATCCAAATGTTAAAAAAGCTATGCAGAATAATAGTGAAAGCTACAATGATTTACTTTGGTCTCAAAACTATTGAATTTTCGAATTATTTTGCTGTTTCAATATTCAATATCTATTTTAAAAATATTTAGTGTGCTGGGAGTGATAGTTAGACCTGCAGCAAGAGATTATATCGCTGACAAAAATAAAACAAGATTACGAGTAGCAGCCAACAGGCTGCCTCGAAAGAAGGCCGATCTCGAAGAAGAGCTTCAACAACCCAATTTTAAAGGAAGAGGAATTTTATTATATGGATTTGGAATAGCAAATTAGCTCTAAGTATAATTTGTATCTATTTATAACCATGAAATCAATCATTTTTCAAATCATCCGACCGCTATTTTGATATTTTTTTGCTTATTTTGTATATGTTTCTCTATACAACGACCCTCCAATTTTTCGATTGTATGAAAAATGTAATTTTGGCAGGCCAAAAATCATCAAATTTTTGGGTAAAATTTGATCTTTTTTTTTCAAAACTCTGTCATTTCGTTAAATTTATTTTTTTTTTCGTAATCGTGGGTACTGTATAGGCAACCTTCTAGTTTATTAATCTTTTTTTTTTTTTTTTTGATTTCACGGTGAAGGCCTTTGAAAATTTCAATGCATATTCATTATTTATATATAAATATAAATATATCCTCCAAATTTTAAAACATTTGATGCAGTAGTTTCTTTAAAAAAAAAAATAAATAAAAATAAAAAAATAAATATTGTAAATAAAATCCCAAAACTCACCTGTTCAAAACTGAAATAATATTCGTCATAGTGTACGAGAACATATGTTGATTTTTCATTCATACTGTTCCACTCATTAGAGGAAGAACTTTAAACATCCATAGTGCAGAAAAAAAACGAAGCAAACGATCGAAAAACCCCAAAAAGGGTTGGTGGGAAATTTTATATTAATAGCATTGAAAAAAAAAAAAAACATATTGAAACAATAAATGACAGAGCTTACAATACATAAAAGTATTATATTGCAAGAGTAAAATATTTAGAAGTTTTTGGAAGCAGCAGCAGCAAGCAGATTATTTGAACCTTCAATAAGAAAGCTTTTTAAACTCACGCTTTTTCGAATCTTAACATAAACATCTCCATACCTTATATGCACAACGAACAGTTGTTTTTTTTTTTTTTTTGTCGGAGACCCAAAGGTAGGTAGCAGCTCTTGTTCGAATCGATGCCGAGGTCATGCAGACAAAGCTCGGTAGCATTTTGTTTCCGGAAGCTTGCAGCTGACATCAAAACATTATTTCTCTCAAGGGAGTTGCTGAATTTAATTACAATTCGAGGTGGAAAAGTCCGTTTTATTTTTTTTTGGCTTTTTTGAGTAAGCGGTATAGAGACAACGGTATAGGCAGTTTAAATTAAATTAAATTTTAATTTACTTTATTTCTACAAAACGAGTAGAATTAGGAGTCTTTTAATGCGAGAATGATGAAACTATTCACGGACTTAACTTGTTCTTCAACATCTAGGGTCCCTCTCCCTCATCTTACACATATGGGTATTTGTTATCTGAACCGCAGCCCGTTGATATTTCTGGCCCTTTATTCAAATAGTTAGGGTGGGGCGCTTTCAAGGCTAGGAATTGTTTTTAGCTTCCTACTCCTCTTTGCTCTCGTCTTTGTCGATTCCTCTGTTGGGTTGGCTGTCTGTGTTGCGCCGATGACGTCATTTCATCCACTTTTCCTATTTTTCGACGAACGGGACACTCGTGTGTTCTTATATATTATAAAAAAAAAGAAGAAAGTTCGAACCCACGACCTACCTCTGGTACCGTGACCGTCGAACACTCGCACTAGGCTAATTGGATCCTAAGAAATGCTGTAATACATGAGCTGAAAAGTCTGTTTGTAAGAGAGGGCACCACTTGAATTAAATCCGTAAATCAGTTAGTATCAACCTTCAAAAGTTACGTGTATAAATTTAACAGCTGTCAGACTATTAGTTCTCGAGATATAGCGTTGTGAGTGATGCAACTTTTCTTATTGTGAAAAAAATTGGATTCAAAGCAATTCCGTGTGTTGATTTATCATTGCTTTTTGATGGGGAAAAATGCAGTCGATGCAAAGAAATGGCTTGATAAGTGTTACCCGACTCCGCACCAGCCGAACGAACCATTCGCAAGTGAATTGAAAAATTTAAAAGTGGTCATACAAGCACCGAAGATGATGCACGCAGTGGACGTCCAAAAGAGGCTATTTCAGATGAAAACATAAAAAAAGTCCACAAAATGATTACGAATGACCGTAAAGTGAAGTTGATCAAGATAGCTGAGGCTTTGAAGATATCAAAAGACCGTGTTGGATATATCATACACAAATATTTGGACATGCGAAAGCTCTGTTTATCAACAACGTGTTGATGATTCAACATTCAGAGGAATGCAAAATTGAATGAATTCAATTTATTCACCGTATTCTCCAGATTTGGCCCCCAGCGACTATTTCCTGTTCACAGACCTCATAAGAACGATCGCCGGAAAGAGATTTAAGACCGATGAAGAAGTAATCGCCTAAACAGAGGCCTATTTTAAGGCTAAACTGAAATCGTACTACAAAACTGGTATCGAAAGATTGAAAAATCGTTTCAATCAGTGTATCGCTCTCGAAGGCAACTATATTGATAAATAAAGTTAAATTTTGCAAAAATTTTGTGTATTACTATAAAACGGCACTGACTTTTGAGCCCATGTGTTATCCAGGTACTGATATAAAATTTATTGCACAATTTAATTCTGCTTGGAAGCTGAAAAACTTCATGCCATGATGAAAGTCTGTAAATCTCGATATACTAATACAGTTAGCGATTACTGAGGTATATTTCGTAATTGTTTCCGCTAATAGCTTAAAATGCTGTCTAAATAAACCAACTATCATAGAATATCTGTTTTCTTTAAAACATGTATAGTATAGTTCAATAACAGATTTTAGAATTTTGGATCACTCTATGAATTGTCTCTTTTTACAGTATGGAAACATGTAGATTACGCCTTAAGTGCAAAAATATCCCAATTTCATGCGGACTAGTAGATCTTTTGTCAAAATGTTCAAAGCGTTATAATTAAAGTTTCACTAAGCAAGGAACGCTGTTATATTGATAAATTCCACAGAGCATATGGAAATATTAAAACAGAATGGCAAATTCTAAATGAATAACTTAATAAAAATATAACCAAAGATATAAGGACAATTGTTATAATAACCTGAAACAGTTATGTGGAAAATTGAACTAAGAGGGAACTGGACGAGAAAGAAGTCTTTTCTTTCAACCTATTTCTCGTGAAGGATTTCTTGATGATTTGAAATGTCGTCTAACTCAATAAAAATGCATAGGTCGACTTCGTTTGGCTTTTGTTGCGAAATATAATCCAATGCTACAGTTTATAACTGGTTTGCAGAGTTCAAACGCGGTCGTGTTAGCATTAGTGATGAATTTCATGAAGCTTTTTCTTGAAGAAAACATTGATGCCGTACGTGCCACGATTGAAATCGATCGGCATGTAACATACCGTGAGATAGAAGCAACCTTGGGCATTAGTAAGACAAGAATTCAATCAATATTGCATAGACATTTAGCTTTGAAGAAGCTTTGTACAAGGTGGATATCACACAAGTTGTACAATGCTCAAAGAAAAGGATCGTGCCAAATGGTGGAAAGAAATGATAAAGAAATTCAAACATGGTCCTTTAAAGAACATGAGATATTTCAAAAACTTTATTTTTGGCTTGAAGTAAAATCAAAACATTTATGAATGGAACTCGACTTCGTTCATATGACCACCGCTGGCATGTTTGCAGCGGTCGATTCGTTGGACCCAATTTTCAACGACTCGGCCACACATTTCGGTCGAAACGGCCGCTATTTTGCGTTCAATGTTGGCTCTGAGCTCTTCCAACGTCGTCGGCGTGTTGGCATAAACCAATGACTTGACGTAGCCCCACAAAAAAAAGGTCAAGCGGCGTTAAATCGCACGAGCGAGGCGGCCAATCGACTGGCCCATGTCTTGAGATAACACGCTCACCATACTTACTCTTCAATAAATCGATTGTGGCGTATGCTGTGTGGCTTGTGGCACCATCCTGTTGAAACCACATGTCGTCCAAGTCCATATCTTCCAATTCGGACCGCCAAAAATAATCGGTGATCATGGCGCGATATCGCTGACCATTCACAGTAACGTGACGATCTTTATCGTCGACGAAAAAATATGGCCCAATAACGCCGCCGGCATGCAAACCGCACCAAACCGTTATTTTTTGTGGATGAAGTGGTGATTCATGAAGCACATGTGGGTTTTCACCCAACCAATAACGCATATTTTATTTGGATCGTTTGCTACGGACTTCTGAACGGCAGCGATATTTTCGACACTTCGACCAACCTGTTGTCTCACTAACACAGCAGCCTCACACAACGAATATGCAGACTCAAATTTTTGCACTAAACTTGTTATTGCGTGTCTACTAGGGAGAGAATTACGACCGAAAATTGGAGTTAACGCTCTTAAAGTTGCAGTCACCGACTCCGAATATCTGTAGAAAATTTTTATAATCTGCTGACGTTGCTCGTTAGTGTACTTTACCATGATGAAAATATTGAGTTTACTGAATACATTGACAGTGACAGTTTGATGTTTAGTTAAAGAGTGCGTTCACAAATTAAATTCAAAGTTGTCAAGTCCGTATTGGAAAACCCTATAGTAATTAATAAACTTCAAAAGTATTACAGCCTTGCGATTATGAGACATCAAGATAATATGGATGAAATGTATAAAGCAATCTGGGCTACATTTCATCATTTGAGTTCAACTAATAGGAATCCAAGCCATGGGAATTGTTGAAAAGTTGCAGACAGTTGGTGCGCTTATCGCCGCATGAAAGTTGAACGAATGAACTTGAATAAGTTCAAGCACGATTATTTCTCGCGTGAATTTGTTGATCGATGGAAGGGTAATAATATGCAAAATAATAATGAAAGCTACAATGAAAGCTACAAGTCATCATAATTCTTCATTATAGGACATACAACTTCTCTAAAAGTACAATTTGTAATATTTTCTGCAAATAATTAATCTAGAATTCGTTTTGGATGTATCTTACTCGCAACAAAGAAAAGTTTTTCTTGTTCAGCTACCTCTCTACCATAATCCACAGAAAGGCATATATACTTTTAAAATCATCATGAGGAAGGATTACATCATTTGTTGTGAAAGTTACACGCACGGCTATTACACCCCCTCACGCAAGTAAATACTCATTGGTGTTCGGTGAACACGATGAATAGTGTAGAAGTCGTCGAAGATTTCAGCAGTTGAATAGTTATCATTCAACCAAGTTTCTGCGATAACAATAATATCATGCTCATGCAAATAAACAACAAGGAATATATCATTGATTTAGGGGTTCTCATCCTTCCAGCACTTTGATAATAGACGGCGCTCACTGTTCAGAACTCCAAGGGCTTGACTAACATACTGAACGGCAAATTTGCCGTTAACGTGGTCGTTATATACGAATATGTCATAATTGGATATTTGCTTTCAATTCAATTCTTGATGAATTGCTTTTATAGGGTTTCCAATAGGAACTTGACAACTTTGAATTTAATTTGTGAACGCACTCTTTCACTAATCATCAAACTTTCACTGTCAATTTATACAGTAAACTCAACATTTTCATCATGGTAAAGTACACTGACGAGCAACGATTGCAAATTATAAAAATTTTCTACAGATATTCGGAGTCGCAAAATCATCTTCAGTGACGAAGCTCATTTTTGGCTCAATGGGTTCATGAATGTGCTTCATGAATCACCACTTCATCCACAAAAAGTAACTGTTTGGTGCGGTTTGCATCCCGGCGGCGTTCTTGGGCCCTATTTTTTCGTCGACGATAACGATCGTCACGTTATTGTTAATGGCCAGCGTTATAATGCCATGATCACCGATTATTTTTGGCCCGAATCGGAAGGTATGGACTTGGACGACATGTGGTTTCAACAGGATGGTGCCACAAGCCACACAGCACACGCTACAATCGATTTATTAAAGAGTAAGTATGGTGAGCGTGTTATCTCAAGACATGGGCCAGTCGATTGGCCGCCTCGTTTGTGCGATTTAACGCCGCTTGACTATTTTCTGTGGGGCTACGTTAAGTCATTGGCTTATGCCAGTACGCGGACGAGGTTGGAGAAGCTCAGAGCCAACATTGAACGCGAAATAGCGGCGTTTGGAAAAACTTAAAAAGTGGTCAATTATGATAAGAAGTGATGTACATGGTATTTTATTCGCTGACGAAGGCTATGGTATCATAGCTTGCTTACTGACATCATCTACTAATCCATGTACTGATGTTCGAAAAAATTGCAATATATTACATTCTCAATGTAGTTTTACTATTGAAATAGTTTACGGTCAACTAAAAGATGGATTTGCAATGCTTTGTTTTGAAATTCATTTAAGAAATGACAAACTTCCAGCTTTTAAAATGTGCGCATTTGTTTTGCTTAATTTGGCGAAGCATCAACCAGATCCTGATAGATGAACTAAATGAACTTGAGGAACCTCAGATGCTGTCTGCATTTAAAAATTATTTAGTGTAGAATGAGCTGTATTCAAAAAATAAGGTGACTTTTTTAAATTTGGAGGGGCAATGTATAATTGATTATCGATTTTTGTTTTGCTGTGTTGTGTTTTAACGCCTTTTCATCGTTATGAACTGTGTAGGACTGTTAAAATAAATAAGTGGCGCGATAGCCCGGTGTGGGCCAAGGATTAGCTTCTCGTACTGATTTGTGTTTGTCACTTTGTGAATTTTTACACTCCTGAGCGGGACCGACTGGTTATTGCTGGTTCCGAATGGTTTTCCTGAGAATCTTTTTCATGGGCAAAATTTGAATTTCGGAGTTTTGCCATTGAACATCGAAAGAGTGATGACGGTTTTGAAAAATTTGCTGTTGTGCTCCTACCGGGATTCAAACCCATGTAGGTGGCGTAACATATTGTAATAACAAAAAATAAGTGTTTTGTCTTTTCATACATATTTTTTTTTAAGAATTTCATAATTTTCAATTTTTTTTATACCACTATTGCCCCATATTGCTCATAACCAACTTTATCTACCACCGAAAAGAGAGTATGGCTACTTGGATATATATAAGATTATTGAACCACAAAAAAAAAAAAAAAAAAAAAAAAAATTGTTGGACAACTTGGGGTCGAAAGGGTTAATTTTACTTCTAAACTACAACGGTTCATCAAGGGATCAATAATGTCCACGTGCAATAAATAATACTCAGTAGAACTACAAACTTCCAGCAAATACTATAATGTACCCGATAATGCTCACGCTCGCATTTTAATTCTTGTTAATACCCAGTTACAGCAACAAAACTTCTAAACAAGAAGTAATAATTACCAAGGAAGCCTATGTCCTTCCTCGGAGTTTGAGCTATGTCCGCACCAAATTTCATAAAAACCTATTTAGCACTTTAATCGTGAAAACTTTAATCGCGACAGAGTAACTTTCGCATTAATAATACAATATTAATTAATTAATTCAATTTGCAAAATTGAAGGACTTGGCAAATCATTTGCAATAAAAAGTAGAACATGACCTTAAATGTACAAATTTTTACTATGGTTGCAATAACACAATTTTAATTACATAATATGCATCACCCTTTTTATCCTCCTTTTTTTTTAAATAATATGAATTAGTTAACTTCATATAGGGTTTTCTAATAACGACTTGACAGTACGTGGATTAGTAGATGATGTCAGTAAGCAAGCTATGATACCATAGCCATCGTCAGCGAATAATATACCATGTACATCACTTCTTATCATTATTGACCACTTTTTAAGTTTTTCCAAACGCCTCTGTCATATACGCTTCCGGGCAATGTCATATCAAAGCTGGTCAACATTTCATCGGCATCGCACTTAAGGTCTATAGAAGCCAAATTCAATGAGCCACCCAAAAAAATAAAAATGCAAATTAAATAGCATGCTTTAGAGATTAGCAGCTAAATTGCGACACACACACAATGAAGACAAATGGAAAATAGCATACAAATATTGAAGCTGTTCTTCAGCAAAACTCACCACATGGCTGACTGCCACTCTCATATTTTATTAAAAATTTCAACACAGCGCAACGAAAGTACAGTATATCATCTATGATCGCGAGCTATTGGCGACCTATGCAGCGATCAAACTCTTCAAGTTCATGTTAGAGTCCCCAAATTTTACCATCTATACCGAGGACAAACCGTTAATGTACGCGTTCAAACAGAAGCCCGAAAAGTCATCGCCACGCCAGTTTCGATGCCTCAACCTTATCGGTCAATTCTCAACAGATATAAAACATATTGCGGGTACAGAGAATGTCGTTGCAGATATCTTGTCCAGGGTAGAAGGATTCAGCAAACCGATCGACTTTGAGCAAATAGCAGCAGCGCGAAAAGGTGACGTAGACATATTAAAATCAGATTCTGCATTACAGATTGTCCAGATGCCAATTTAAAACTTTAAATTTATTGCGATGTATCATAGGGAATTGCTAGACCAATCGTGCCCCGAACTTTCCGCCGTAATGTGTTCGAGTCCGTGCATAACTTAAGTTACCCTAGTGCAAAAGCCTCAGCAAGCTGATAGCCTCAAAGTTTGTGTAGCCATCTCTACGTAGAGAATGCAGAGCGTGGGCGAAATGGTGCATCGCGTGAGAGAGATCCAAGATTACTCGTCATACCTCATCACCCATCGGAGAATTCTCGACAACCCGAGCACAGGTTCGAATATATACATACATGTTGACTTCGTTGGATCCCTTCTATACTGCAGGGGCGCTAGATTTTGTCTTACCATCGTAGACCGCTTCTCTCGTTGGCCGAAAGCATTTGCTCTAGAAGATTCAACATCTGATACCCTGGCACGAACACTATTTGGCAACTGGATAGATCGCTATGGGGTGCTGCTTAGGGTAACATCTGACCATGGTAGACAATTTTTGTCCGATCTCTTTCAGTAGCTCACTAAACTTTTTAGAATAAACCATTTAACCACCACTGCCTACCATCCAGCAGCCAATGGTATGGTGGAGAGATTCCATCGTCTCGATGTAATCGAGTGCCATAAATCTTGGGTGGACGAATTTTCAGTTGTACTTCTTGGATTTAGAGCGTCCTTCAAAGAAGACATCGGAACCACAGTATCAGAAATGGTATACGGAGAAACGATTCGCCTGCCTGGAGAGCTTCTGACCCCCGTCGCAACAGCATCAGTGATCCAACTACGTACGTTATTCAACTACGAAGCCACTTCGAGAAACTTTAATCAGATCCAGCATCACGCCACGGATCAACGTCAACTTTTATATCAACAGATATAGTTAGCACAGCAACACATCATCGTGACGTGTTACTGATCTGCCAGACTTCTTAGGAAAATCTGTATCTTATATTTGTGTGATAACGTATCGCCTCTATTTTAACTGTAGTTTTCTAAAAAATGCGTTGACAACCATTCGACATTTTTTACGTTAAATCTACGCACGTATATGTTAATTTCATTTAAAAAATTTCATTATAATAAAAAAACATATTGTACTAGGTTTCACCTTTGTTGGATGCGGTATCGCAGAGACATTCTAGGACTGACGAACTCACTAAAATCGGAACCACTCTACCTATGCTACCGGAAAATGGTATCATTTATCTGGCCATTAGATCTCGCCAAAGCTGGATCTGAATTGCTCTAAGAGTTTGATCCTTCTTATTAGAAAACATCTCTGCGCCGTCATAGATTTTATCAGTGGACTCTGCTTTATAGGTAAATATGCAAGAAGGCTTGAAGTTGTATGGACAAGGAGAAAGAGAAGACAATCCTCCACCTACTCTGTATATGTCCAGCTCTTTCCCAAAGAAGAAAACTTCACTTGGGAGCTTTCTTCTACAATGACTTAAGCGATCTAAAGAATATAGACGTTAACAGTTTGCTGCGCTTCATCAAAAGCTTAAATTAGTTCTATGATTAGGAAGATCCACAGATTCACATGGCATCACATGGGCCAATAGGCCTAAGTGAGTTGGTCTTTACAACAGCCACTTTTACCTACCTACCTACCTATATAATTTATTATAGTCGGTGTCACGGTAGTTCCAAGAGAAATCGAGTTGCGAAATCTACTCTTAAGATTCTAACTTAAGATTCTCAGGTTGCACTTGATTATGCCTGACTAACTGACTATGTAAATTATCGAATAGTATTCTTAGAGAGATTGTCAAAATAATTCTGATCATTTCAATGCGCTGAAAGGAAAAGAATAGACAGTTGGTATGTGTTCATATGATAGTAAAATCTCACTTCCATCTCTAGGTGAGCCAGAGACAGAAGTCATAGTGCCAGGCTTTTCACTTACTTTTACGATCCAATGTCAAATTAATCATAAATCCTTTATCAGCATAAGTTCCTACAGATTAACTTTATGGGGGCTGAAAGCAATGACATAGACGGTAGGTATCACAATATCCAAGACGTAAAAAAGAGACTGTTTTAAAGTTTCAGAGAATGTTGAATGAAACTAACCGCGTAATTATCACTTTTAAAACAGCTTAAGAGAAGATTACAGAGAAAAGATTACAAATAGTAAGCTATGAACCTAGACCTACAGCTATAGATAAAATAACATAGATGTCAAGCTCCACTTATACCATATAGGGTGACCAGAGACAACAACGGTGTGAGATAAAAAATTTATTCTAGCTTTTGGCAGTGCTTCAAAGTCGGTCGGTGTAATTTTTGATAACTTGGTTCAATATGTGCGGCAATATTCCAAAGTAGTTGGATTCTTAGTGTTGACTAAGGACCTGACGTAGCACCAGAGAAAATAATCGAGTGGTGTCAAATGGCATGATCGCGGTGACTAGATATGACAAAGTCGGCAAATTTCTTTTTCACAACTTCGAGCGTTGCGTCGCTTGTATGGCATATAGCGCCCTCCCGTTAGAAACACAGCTCGAATATATCGATTTCGTCCAGCTCTGATCACAGAAATTCGCCCTACAATGCTCTATACCTTCATTCCTCATTTCGAAAGAAATAAGGTCCGATGATGCCATGCCATCCAATACAAATAAAACCACAAAATAAGCCGGGTTGACTCTTTGGCCCGATTCAGCTGAACGACGCCGAATAGACACTCTGGATGGTCATCTCAACTGTTTCGCTACCGAAATCATTCCTGTTTTTATGTATCTGGTATTGTGTAACTAAAATAATTACTCGCGAAGAGAATAAAAAAAAAAACTAAAGATACAACTTTTAAAGAAAACAACGATTAATTCACTTAAATCAGAAAAGAACTTTCATTTTGAATGAAACTTACTAACTAACTCGAGTGGCGATTTGTCACTCCCTTATATCTATTTATGTTGCTTATTCATCTATTTTGGATATCAGGCGTGCAATTCGCAAAGATATTAGATCCGATGCAACATTGTTGTCGCCACGAGTTCATTATTTTAAATTGAATTAAATATGTTCTCATCCTACTGAAGAGAAAACATTTGTGTACTTCTGTGTTTTATGGGGTACATAAACTATATAAATTGCAACATGGATTGAAAGGCTCATACTTCATATAAGAAAAATATCTGTTGCCACTTAAATCAATTTTGTTCTCGAAAATTACTTCAAACTGAGTACTATAACTTAGTTCAGTCTAAGCTACAGTGTGGACTGGTATGCTATGGCTACACCTATAGATGCAACCTTCAACCAATGATCGTGTCTGAAAAATACATTTTGAGAATTATCTGGAAAAAAACGACGACATTGTAATAGTTTCTGTTAGTTTTTAAGTTCTAAGATTCTTCCATTAGACTTTATAGAGTCTTAAAAATATTTTATTTGAGAAGTGGAAAACTCAAGTGCATATCAACATTTATTATTCCAATTATTTCGCGTGACATACACACATATTTTTTAATTTCTATATCTGTAGTGATGTGTAGTGGAGGAGTATTAGAAAATTTTATATCGTTAATAGGAAAATTAGTACTGGCTGTTTAAATTTGGCTTCGATGAATTCAATAATATAATACCAATAATATCACGGTAATGCATTATTTAATGATATATTAATTTGCTTTACCTATTTTGATATATATATTTTTTTTTTTCATTTTGTTTATGGTATTACCAATGAATACTTTCATTTATAGTTATCTTATTGTACTTTCGTTACAATGTGTTTATATATCATATAACTATATGATATGTGAATGATATTATTTAATAACCATGTTGCAAATGGTATACTAAAAGGCTCCTGTTATTAAACAATAGATTGAATTGAATTGAATTACTAAAAATGGTTTCGTCAAATGGCTTCCTTGGTCGTGTGTAGACTTTTGCCTTTTGGATTACATTAAGCCTCTCCTCAGCATCATCTCGCCTTATCCCTCTTTTGATATCAAATCTTTCGGTAAGATTGCTTCCGAATGTGCTTCATCGTCATTGTGTACAGTCTAATGAGTTTTGCAGGAATGTTAAAATTAAATATGGCTCATTTCTGTAGAAACTGTCGTACAGAGACTTAAAATTGATAAAGTTGTGATCGATTTGGGATTTTTTAATTTTCTCCAGGATCTGTCGTAGTGTAAAATGTTGGTCAATTGTTGAACCGAGCCTAAATTCACACTTACAATTGATCTGGTTAATAATATTAAGGAGACTGATGCTTGTCATAATCTGAGGTTTAGACTTAGTTTTTGTTATTGCAATCTTTAATTAATTTAAGATTCGGTGGAATCGGCCTCTACCACTGAGTATGAAAGTTTAATTCTATGTTAACGAGTCATTTGGTTTAATTACTGCATTATTATCATACTTAGCACTGACTACTAATCAACTACTAAGTTTTGTTTCTGTTCAAATCTCAGATCCAATTTGGATCCCTTCCTTCTAAACAGTAGAAGTCGGATATTCTGATACTCGGTAACCATCTCTGTTTTATCACTCCTGTAAAATTCATATTGATCTCATCTCAAAATATTGTTATCGTAATAATTATAGTGCTGGTCAATGCCTATACTAATCGTACAACACCCGACCACCATCAACACGGGATGCTAAAAAGTTCTTGAGTTGTATAAAATTTAGCTGTGAATCTTAAACGTATGTCCTTTAGTTAGGCTTGTATACTTCAATATTGCTAAGGTATCCAAAATCGAATGTGACCTCTGAAAGAAAATAGAAAATAGTGGTTTCCAGGCGGTAAAAAACCAGAATATGAAATAAGCTGAATACCACAGTTAATGTGATTTTTCTATTCTACATATATGTAGTAGTATAGGGTTTTCCAATAGGGACTTGAAAACTTTGAATTTAATTTGTGAACGCACTCTTTCACTAATCATCAAATTGTCACTGTCAATTTATTCAGTATGGTAATTTTCATCATGGTAAAGTACACTAACGAGCAACGTCTGCAAAATTTTAAAAATTTTCTACAGATATTTGGAGTTGGTGACTGCAACTTTAAGATCGTTAGTTCCAATTTTCGGTCGTAATTCTCGCCCTAGTAGGCGGGCAATAACAAGTTTAGTGCAAAAATTTGAGTCTACATATTCGGTGTATGATGTTGCCGTGTCAGTGAGACAACGGGTTGGTCGAAGTGTCTAAAATATTGCTGCCGTTCAGACGTCCGTAGAAAACTATCCAAATCAGTCAATTCCACGGCGTTCTCAAGAATTGGGCATCATCAGACGATGATCTTGGTCTACACCCATAAAAGATCAAACTGACTCAAGAATTGAAGCCGATGGACCATTTGAAGCGACGTACGTTCTCCGATTGGGTTCTAGAGAAGATGCACTAAGATGATGAATTTCATGGCAAAATCATCTTCAGTGACGAAATATGCGTTATTGGTATGGTGAAAACCCACATGTGCTTCATGAATCACCACTTTACCCACAAAAAATAACTGTTTGGTGCGGTTTGCATGCCGGCGGCGTTATTAGGCCGATTATTTTTAGTCCGAATTGGAAGACATGTGGTTTCAACAGGATGGTGCCAAAAGCCACACAGCACATATCTCAAATGGTTTACCTTTTTTTTTTAAAAAAAAAAAGTTGTCAAGTCGTTATTAGAAAACCCTATATATTGCAAACAAGTCGAGTAAAATTCTTCAACCATCGCCAGGAAACTATATATTTCATCTGCACTGCTACTGTCAAGTAAATATCTCATTGATAGTGGCGTGTATTTATTTTCTTTCTTGTAAGTTAGATTATTTTTTACGTTTTTAATGTGTTGTGCGACATCTATTGCGTATATATTTTATTGTGAATAAAAAAAAAAAGAAAAACAACCATATTTCGGAAAACTCATTTTCAAAAAAGATTTCAATATGACCGAACATTTTCTTAAATTCGAAAAATACTCTCTTAAGAGCATATAGAGTTTTAAAATTATTTCCACAGCGGGCATTAGAGCGAGAGAACTAGTTTTGCTGTATCCCAACATATTTTTGTATACAATGTAAGCAGTGTCGCAGATTTCCTTTAACTTCTCAACTCTTATAGTATAAATAAAACGGATGCAGTTTTAATAGCATTATGCAAAACATGCGCATGCAGCCAATTTCAACTATATTCCTCTCCAACGAAGATTAAAGTTGTTAGTACCGTAACGAGCTGCACCTCCAAATATAGTATTTGTATTATCTCTGCAGAAAGATACTACTTTATCCGATAAACTCTGCTCCTCAATTTTTTTTTTTTACAAACGTTACAATTACATCTGACGATTCTCCTGGTTTAGTTTCTACGTTCAAAATTCTTACTGTAACTCCGCTTTCGGCTGGAAATATCTCACAAATAAAGGAAAAACATTTAAGGCGCCATGATTAGATGCATCTGTCATCAATGTTATATACGATGAATTACGATCTCGTAAATCATTTCCCTATCCTTTTTTTGAATTAAGGTGCAAAAACTTTACTAGGTGGGGTTTTTTTATTTTATTCAATATAGTCCCCTTTTAGTTTGATACACTTATTCTAGCGATTTTCCAACTTCTTGATCGCGTCCGAAAAGTAATCTTCCCGAAGGTCTGCAAAATACTCCTCCGTGGCGTCGATGATTTCCTCGCGTGAGCTGAATTTTTTATTAATGAGCCATCTTTTGAGGTTTGGGAAGAGATATTAGTCCAAGGGAGCCAAATCGGGCTAATACGGTGGATGCGACAGCAATTGGAGCCGTAAGTCATTGATTTTAGCCATAGCTGTGATGCTCTTGTGCGTCGGTGCATTGTCTTGCAAAAAAAAAAAAAATTTACAACTCTTCATGTTGATGGTTTTTCCTTTTTCGAGGTAGTCCACGAAGAGTATGCTATGACAATCCCAAAAAACCGACACCATAACCTTTTCGACCCATCGAGCCTCCCTCTGTCGCTTCGGAGCACTCGTGCCGGCTTCAGTCCATTGCCGGGCACTCATTCTGTTCTCTGGTGTGTAATAGTGAATCCAAGTTTCATCAGCAGTTACAAATCGACGCCAAAAATCCGCCCGATTCCACATCAGCAAGTCCAAACACTCTTTCAAAGTGCTCTCGCGTTCGTGTTTTTGGTCAGCTGCGCGGCACCCAGCGGCAGGAAAACTTTTTCATATGCAGAATATTGCCCAAAATATGGCGTGTGCACCACGAAACTCTCGAAACCAATATTTGATGGTGTAATCTGACGTAGCATTAGTACCATAAAATTTATCCAACTTTTCTTTTGTTTCCTTCGCCGTTTTGCCTCTCAAAATATAATGCTTTATGAGAGAACGAAAATCATTTTTGTCCATACTTAACATGATGCCAAATACGTCGACAACAATCAGCTGTCAAAACAAAACTAAAGACAGTATCGCACTGAAATGTGGCATGTCTGCCTAAATATGCACGCACTTCAAGGCACCATTCTTGCGGTCAAGGAGGTTACTTTTCACTCCACCTAGTATTTACCATAGCTTCAGTTTAAGTTCTTGCATTATGAAATTTGTTTCCAAAGCATATATTGATCATGTTATTTTCGAGGCATAGTCATTGGATCTGAAGCTATGGTTTTCTCTAATAGTCCTTCTTTAGCTGTAATATCTAAATCGGTCGAGGAAGGGTTTGCACTTTCAAAAAATGGGGAGACCAACTTACTCAAATTGCTTTTGTGATTTAAAATGTTTTTCGATATCATTCAATCCGCCGTGAGTAAAACTGAATTCATTCCTACATTTTTACAGATGACGCGACGTCTAAATCGGAGTCTGTATTTCGTTGAAATTACATTTACGTTTCGGCATTTTTAGAATAACTTTTGCGAAAAACGATTGGGTGCTCTGAAGAATAACACTATTAAACGAGTAAACTTACATAATTATATTTAACTTGAAAGTTTATTTTAAACAAAAGTAAGGGTAAAGCGTTTACTGCGTTGCAAATTGCACAAGTAGGGAGAGTGAGTGAGAGAGTAGTTTAGCAATGAGCGCAGAGAAAGCAAAAAACATATACCACAAACGGCCTATGTGAACGCAATGCAATTGAGGACAAATTAGGTACGTACGTTCGGCTAAAGTATTTGTTAAGGTGAGTTACATTCGTGAGTGAAAACTCATACGCAATGATTATCTTGTGTTCGAGAGACATAATTGCTACTCGTTACAATGCATGTTATTGGACAATTCTTTTTAATCATCTGTGGGGTGGCCCAAAGCGGAACATTTCGCTGTCCCCACTGAAATCTAGGGGACAGCGGGACACACACTCTAAAAGCGGGACGTCTGGTTACGTTATGCATACCGAGAAGGCGAGTAGTTTACACCAGCAAGACCGTTTTCAGATAAAGTTCAATAGACTGATTCGACAAACAAATTGATATTTTCATAAAGACTTGACAAATCTCTTGAGCAGGTCTTCTATATTTGCTCTCACAAAAATTAAATTTTTAATAAAAAAAGGAACTTTACAAAAACAAATATATAACGAAAATGATAGCTGAAAAAAAAAATGGAAGAGGACGTTTGCACTCTCCCTACGCATGTGATCGTTGGCCAACTGTTTTGAATAGCACTATACCATAAACTATCCAAATCAGCTGACATAGGAGATATTTTGGAAGATCACTCACTTTAAAACAATATCAGCTCTTCTATTTATGTGAAAAATAAATCTAGAGTAAAACCCATATGACTGGACCAAGAAGTGGAGCTGCAATCCGTACAGAGTAGGAAGCTTACCCGCAGACGTAATTAAGTACTTTTATACTTAATTAGCACTTAAGTACAAGTACCACGATGTTAAATTTATTTAAATAGAAGTACCATAAATTGGTATTAAAAATTTCAATTAACAGTACAGGTACTTATAATTCCTTCAAAAGTTATTGAAATATGATCTTAATTGCTTTTGAACTTAAAAAATGTATTTAATTACTTTTTTTTTTAAATTCCTTTCAAGTACTTTCAATTACAATACTTTTTAATTACTTTTAATTAATTTTTGTGAATATAATTCATTTTAACTACTTTTGTTAACCTTTCAAAACCTAATGTATTATGAAAATATAAAATACAAAATAATATGGCTGAAAAATATTTCAGATATTTTAAAATTATAAAGTCTCAAGTCGCTGATATTGGCTCCATAAGACCAGAATATTCTTCGAGGTATTGAATATCGTTATGCGAAAATTTTGGGACAGAGAAGTTGGTGCATAAATCTGACAGATTTTCTTTATGAAATAAAATTCTCGTAATATTGTAGCATCATATAACAAATTCCATCTCGTAACAATGGGAATAACCAACCGTGAACCTAAAGTGCTTTAAGTTACCTCTGAAAACTTTGCCCACCTACTCTTCTTCCACAGATTATTACATTTTTCGATCGACTTTGTAAAAAATTGATATATTTACAAAAAATGTTGAATAAATGATTTAAGTTAAAAGTAAATGTGGGTAAAAGAAAAAGGATATGCAAGAAGAAGGATCTAAAATAAGCAGGATCTGTAATTCGTTTTAGATTGCAAGGAAATAGTTGTACCCAACAAGTGCAATTACATGGATGATTTATATAAAATTTAACATCAAGCTAAATCTTTATCTTTAAATATAAATAAAATAAACTGTTAGTTAAATATCATGAAAATTTTAATTTATTCATAAGATCCATATATATGTATATGCCATTTTGTATGGAATATAAAATCAGTAAAATGTCCGCCACCCCTGGGTGACGGGTATTTAAAAGTCCAATTTTTAAAGCTCTGGCGCAATAAATCCGGGTGACCAATAACATTGAATGTAATGGTTGTCAGGATACCAGTTGTTTAAGGTTTATTGTCGTAGATCTGCGATTTAAGATAGCCCCACAAGAACAAGTGTAACGGGGTCAAATCGAACGATTTTGGTGGCCAATTCACACTGCCTCCGTTTGAGACATTAGACTTTCGGACTCAGTGCCACTTAACAAAACCGTGGCGGACATTTAAATGATTTTATATTTCATACAAGATGGTATATTTTGGATTTAATTCACATTTTCATTTAACAAACACTTAATGGAAAACTCTATGTTACAATTGCAACTAATTAAATCATATCAAGTAGATTATGTCGTCATAAGAACTAAATTCCTGTTATAAATAAACATTGTATTGAATCTTTTACTTGCAAGTGTCGGTTGTACACAAGTTTGGTACTCTTAACAATTTTCAAAAAATCTGTTGTTGCTAACAAATTTAATGTGTGATTTGCACACCTTATGTGCGTAGGTAAAGCATCCACATTTGACAAGGGTTCGCAGGTTGCAATATCGTCTTTATTGGAAATGTTTTCAATGGAATCTAGATGATCTTCTTAAAGATTTAAAGCTTTTATATATTTATATCAAATATGATATATTATATAGGCCTTCACGAAATTTTAGCCATTATCGGTAACTTTTGCCATAACGCTTAAGTAATTTAAACTAAAATGTGCGTTTATGTCGGAAATCATGTCTGCTATTTTATAGTATCTGCCGAATAAGTACCACTGAACAGCTTGCAAGCCAATGCTACAGATTGGAATTTAAAATTGTTGTCAATCCAATGACAAGTATAGCTCAGAAAACCACGATGTCTTGCTGTCCATATATCAGCAGTAGTACAAAAATATTTGATTGACTTCATTGTGGTCTTAATTTTATTCACCATATTTTGATATTGGTTTTCTAGCAGCTTTACAGTAAGTAAGGTTCTTATGAAGAGTAAGAGGTTGACGAACGATTTTCTTTCCATGATCGAAATAGGAGAAGCTGTGTCAATTACAAAAGCTGTTATCAATTTATCAAACTCCTCCTGAGAAGAATTTGTTGCACTAGAGCCAGATACTGTGGTATTATCATTGTCCCTCAAATATTTTTTTATCTTGCTGACATATGCATTGTAGTTATCGGCATGAGCTCTCTTTAGATGTTTGATGAAATTACAAGTCACATTAAGTGATTCTTTCAATTTTTTGTTGCACTGCTTACAAATTGCCGTAATTGATTTTCTATCAATCATAATTTTTGATACAAACATTATACATAGGTTTAATCGACCAAGGCATGCCAGTATTCATATTGGCTAAAAGTTTGTTTAATGCACTTCTAATGCACAAAATCAAAATCGTCAATATTTATGTATTCAGTATTCAGCCTTCTGCTGAACCAGCTATTCCGATCGGATTCAATGGTCGTGCGAGCGGAGAGAATACTTTTAAGCTAGCGACACTGCTGCATAAGAAAGATAGCCAGAGTAATAAAGAATCCTTAGAGAAAACAAGTCGAATTGGAATCAATATTTAAAACATTACGATTAAACTATTGCAGTCACAAACGGAAACACTATTAAAACAAAAAATTAGTCGCGTATGTACATACATATGTACATCCAAATATATACTACGAACAAACTTTATATTCACAAAAACAGAATACCTGTCGAACTTCACCAAAATGTTCTCGATTAAACATTAATTTTTGAACTATATCGCTATTGACCTTAATTTTTTTGCGCCTGATCCTAAAACGGGTTCTTCAGCAAACAAAGGGTTTGATTAAGACCTTTTCCTCTTATCAATGCCAAGCGGACGGTACGTTGGATAATCTACCTCATCAACGAGTTTTGCATCCAAAGACATATCTAAATAATAACGTTATAAACTATACTTCATTGAAGAAATATCTTTATCATTAATGTCCGAAATTAGTATTTTAATTAAATTATTTCTTGATATTATACAACTTATATAGAATAACCTTAATTTTTAGATTTAATTTTTTACAAATAAGTCATCGTTTTAGAGTAGGATTAATATTATTAATTCAAATTCACGCTAAAGAACTTAATAAATAACTGTACGTTCAAAGAGATTTTTAGGACTTGAGCTCTAAAATTTTGGCTATTGAGCAGATGAGAAGGGATGATTCATCGTGAGGTTTGGTTTGTAATAGGCTTTTTTTTACAGATCACGCATGAGTCCTATCAAACTGCTTTGTCATTTTTGTTCAGTATTGCTCGGCAAATAATCATGGAAAGACTAACACCACAACAGCGTCTCCAAATAGTTCAGCTGTATTACGAAAATCAGATGAAGTGATGAAGTGATGAAGCCTAATTCTGGCTCAATGTTAATAAACAAAGTTGCCGTATTTAGGGTGATGAGCAACCTAAAGTACCAAGTACGAAGAGCGTCCATTACATCAATTAAAAACCACGGTATGGTGTGGTTTAACAAATCAGAATTTTACCGCCAATAGTAACCGTTATCGCGCCATGTCAACGGCGTGTGGTATGTGCTTCCTGAAGCTCAAGCATATGGTCTCGGTGAGCTCTGTTTTCAACAAGACGGCGCTACGAGCCATACAGCGCGTGAAACAATGGACTTGTTGAGAAATCATTTTGGTGAGCACTTAATTTCACGTTTTTCGACGGTAAATTGCCCGCTTAGATCGTGCGATATTATAACTTTGGACTATTTTCTCTGGGGATGTCTAAAGTTTCAGGTCTTCAGGAATAGACCAGCTACGATTGATGCTTTGGAAGCCAACATTACTCGTGTTATCCGCGAGATACCAGTCGCTATGCTCGAACGATTCGCTCAAAATTGGACCATACGAATGGACCACCTCAGGTGCAGTTGTGGCCAAGATTTACATGATATCATTTTCAAAAAGTAAATGTCATGAATTGTTCTTTAAACCGATAATAAAAGTGTTAAGTTCACTTTCAAACTTATGTATTTAATTTTATATTATAACACAAACCTCACGATGAATCTCCCTGTCAGGTATATGTCATGTTTCTTATTGAAGCGAATACATTAGCTTCACCTTCGTTTACGAGGAACTTTTAGGGCTGAATTTTGCGACAATTGTCGGGATACACCTGGTTACACCGGTATGAAGGGAGCGTCAAGATAAAAATGTCTCGATAAGGAACTTTTTTTTTTTTTGTTTGGTTGTATGACATCTGTCAAACATATTTAGAATACCTCAAGTCATTGAGCAAACAACATCATGTTATTTCATTGTGTTAAATATGACGAATTTTGTACAAGAAAATGATGGCTTGCAGAGTGTATTAATTTTTTGTTTTCATTTGAAGAAAAGTGTTTGCAGAGTCGGATCGAATGCTTGTCGAGGCATATGGTGATCATGCTCTATCAGAAGCAACATGCAAAAGATGGTTTCAACAGGTTCAGAGATAACGATTTTGATGTGAGAAATGAAGAACGTGGAAGACGACCAAAAAAGTTTGAAGACGCCGAATTGCAAACAATATTGGATTAAGATGACACTTTGAGTCAGAAACAAATGACAGAAATGTTAAATGTTGCTCAACAAACCGCTTCTGACCGCATAAAAGCTATGGGAAAGATCCAAAAGTCTGGAAAATGGATTCCACATGAATTTAATGAAAGACAGATGGAAATCCGAAAAACCACTTGTGAAATTTTGCTTCAAAGACACGATAAAAAATCAGTTTTGTATCGAATTGTTACTGGCAATAAAAAGTATATTTATTTTCAGAATTCTAAACAGGAAAAATCATGGGTTAATCCGGGACAATCATCAACTTTGACCAGATCGGCTTTGATCGATTCGGCAAGAACGAAATGTTGTGTGTTTGGTGGGACCAGAAAGGTGTGGTGTACCACGAGCTCCTAAAACCTGGTAAAACCATTAAAACAGATTGTTGCCGACAATAAATGATCAATTCGAACAATGCATTGATCGAAAAATGACCAGAATGGGCCAGAAGACACGGCAAGGTGATTTTGCTCCATGACAATTCACCTGCACACTAAGTAAAACTGGTTCTGGATACAACCAAAGCACTTGGCTGGGAGCTGCTACCTCACCCGTAGTGTTCACCAGACTTAGCTTTTTCCGACTACCAAGAGGTCGTCGAAAATTGGGTGACTTTTTGGTTTGCTTCCAAAGACGAATAGTTTTTTGGCGTGGAATCCATAAATTGCCTGAAAGATAGAAAAAATGTGTAGCTAGCAATGGCTAATACTTTGATTAAAATGTTTTTTATATTCCCATTAAAAATAAGTGTTTTATTTTCACAAAAAAAGGATCACTTTATGCCGGTACACCTGGTGTACACATGCCTTCTTTGACCTCTGCGAACGAGAACGCAAGCAAGGTAAAAAGATTTGTCAAATCTTCTGCACGTCAGCGCTTCCTTTTATGGGGACTTTATCCAGCTAGATATAGGAATCTTCCCTAATAAGAGTTCGGACATTTTTGGTACATATCACAAAAATGCTAGCCATTTTCTGTGTGCGGGGGTCGTTATCAGAGATTCCGTTTCAAAAAGGGGTGACACCATGCTTGAAGATATACTTTAGTCTGCCATTTATGCGTTTCGCGTTCACAGATTAGAGAATTGATTTCTAGAATAATCTATTCAAGTTAACATCCTAATAATTCAATTGAGTTTAAAATGGAAATCCGTGCTAAATAGTTGTCCTTAAAAACCGACATTACAACCTACCTAAAGCTGTCACATTTTATTTTTAATCCTGAATTATATATTCATTTTCATAATCGAGTGAGATTTTCTGGTTTTTTTCATGAAACATGAAAGGCATTGATAATCTCAAACTTCTTTAATTGTCTGCGATTTAAAATATTCTAAACTTTCAGTAAGTAAAGTTTAATCATAAGAGTGTGTAGGAGGATTTTTGATAGTAATTACATATTTTCAGACAGATTACTCTTTGTTTAAGAGTTATTTGAAGTCCTTGCTTCTTTTTCATTTTTTTTTTGTTTTTATTTTGACTTCATTTATCTTTAGTTGTGTACATTACGGGCAGATATGTACCATGTAATTAGCTAAAACCACAATTATTTGATGATTTTTAGTAATCTAGACAGAGGAATTTTTATTAACCTTATAAATATCTGCTTCTCCAGGGTTAGAAATTGTGTCCGATTAACTATCCTACTATGAGTTGTAAAATCACAAACAATCTCGGATAAGGTTGACCTAAATCTCAACAATCACATCCACAAAAACATAAATGTGTTAAAAACTTTGGTTAGGCACGTTTAATTTTTGGATCTTTAACAGACAATATGCAACCGAAGATAAGCAAGGCCGCATACTTCCACAAAGTCTGAACTGCACCGATATATAGTGATAAATGAAAGACAATTATGACATCTACAAGTAAATTTAGATGCGGATTTGTCAACGGTGGAAATAATAGACAAATGCCTTATTATGTACAATCCTCATTAATCTTACATTTGATAACATAAGCCGGATATGTGCCGCGTTAATATCGCAATTTGTAATTTTGACGCCAAATTAGAAAAGTAGAACATATCTGGCAGGACAGTTGTAAAATATACCCCGCACGATAACACCTTCGAAAACTGATTCATATTAATTGACTTTGCCACAAAGAGGTGCGATTTTTGAAATTGTGTTTTAAGGTTCTTGTACAAATCCAGAGTGGATGCATGTAAGGTTGAGTACTGGAAATAATAGTAGACATGCTGCAAATTATAAGAAATGTTCATATGCCGCAAAATGGATTGTGATCAATGATGATCGATAAAAATTCCATCCATGCGACTGAGAAGAGCCTTGGAGAGCAATATCCAAGCTGAAGACTAATAAGACCACTAAATCAAATCTACTCCCTACCGAATTACTAAAAGCAGCGGTCCACTTGGTAAAGAACATACTTAACCCATTTGAAAAATGTTTTCGAATGAAAATATATCCGATAAACTTAAGCCCGCAATAATGCACCAAATATACAGGAATTTATATCATACACGGTACTTGGTAAACGCCTGAAATCCTATGATCCTATGATCCGATAGATCCTAGGTAGTATCCTTTTAGGTATATATAGTCTACCATTCAGATTTTCAGTCAACGGAAGACCCAGAAGGGAAAAGGCAAATTTACGCCTCCTCTGCTGGTCGAAAGGTACGAACTCTAGCTTTCCTACCCACCTGACAGATACACTGGAAATATTCGTTAAACTTCACTTTCTCGGGCTTCAGTTTCTTTGCAAAAAAAAGCATCAAACTATCTGGACATATAACCATATAACCATATGCAGTTATGTTAAAGACTCTGTAGTTGTGCACCAGAAAATAAATCAGAAGACACGTCCTAAGATTACACATCAATATAATTTCAGAAGAAGATAGAAGTTTTCCAGTTTTAACTCCAAAATGATTTCAAAACTTCTACAGAATTTTTTGTAACTTACTAGACACTATTAGATCACACTTATATTGATAAGTGTAGCGATAAGGTAGTGAAGTTGTTGACTTAATTGGGAAATTGAGTATTCAATCTCCATTATTTGACCCTGAATCTTTTTTCCAACCAAATAAAAATTAAGCTTAGACAATGGAAGTTTGCCATTGTCATCTGATATCGATTCTTCCTCAGCTCAGGCAATTCCATGAATCTCTTAGAGCATATCTCTTCATACATCTCTACATCCTTTCACTCTTTTAATCATAAAAAAATTTGACATATTACAGCATAAAGTGTGTTTTCTTAAGAGGTCTAATTTGTTTTATTTAAATAAAACAAAATAAATTAACCTCATATAAAGCACATTCTAAAATTCAAGAGGGCCTTATATCGCGTATTATTCGAATAATGGTTCCGGTAAATCGTCGCGGGTTTATCGGCATAAACTGTGACTTAACGTAGAACCACAGAAAATACCATAATTCAATGACGATCTCGGTGGCAAATCGACTGCTCCATTTCTTAAAATGCCAAATCGTGATTTCAATAAAGTAGAGCCTACGATCTCACGTGAAAGTGGGTTCACGTGATTCACGTGAAACTTGCGTGAAAACGCTAACACGTGAAGTATGTGAATAACGTGAACACGTAAATTACGTGAATAATGTCTTTTTTCCTGTTTTCGAAGAATTTTTCAATGAGAATTGAAATTTTTTGGTTTTCCCTGATTGAAAGCAAGACAAATTACAAATGGTTCTACCTACTTACTCTTTTATCAATAACCTAGCATTTGGAAACTCCGGATATTTGTACTCATCCCTTTTTCGGGAACTGTTTAGTAATTAAGAGTTATTACTTCATTCATAAAAAAAATTACGATGGGCTTTTACGCAAATTCATTAACGAGTTAAATAATAATCAGAATCATCGTTTAGCGCAGCGCCATTTTGAATTTACAAATGTATATAAACTGAGGTATTATACTGCATTAACATTTTTTTTTTTTTTTGAACTTGATCTGTTTCGGATTGCCGAAAAGTCTTGTTCGATATTTTTAGTGATTAAAGTTTAAAATATAAGTTGTGTATATAATTAAAAATATGAAACCTAACTGGGTATGACAATATGCTCTAAAGGAAGGTGAAAAAGTAATATGCGAATTGTGTAGTAAAGATACTAGTAATTCACTCTTTTGTCGCGGCGGTACGACAGGATCTAAACTGTGACATTTACGAATTATTCATGGAGTTAATAATTTTACTTCTGCCAATAGCAGGTATGTTATATCTTTTTTTGCTTTGAATTTCAATTTTTAATAGACCATATTAAAAGGTGTACAAATTATGACATTTAATTTCAGATTGATTGACAATGCTGAAAATGATGGAACGTACGAATCAAACGTACGCTAGAGAATCCTCTAGCGGCAACCCAACCGTCAACATCTACTGCACACAGAAACAAATTTCCAAGGCTTTCGAATAGATCGCAGTGTTTCCCAGAAAGAATGGAAGAAATCCACCAGGCACTGTCAAATATGATAGCAGTGAATCAAATGCCAATATCTTTTTGTTCCAGCGAGGGTTTCCCTCAATTTATGGCTGTTGTTGAGCCAAATTATAAGCCTTTGAAAGAAGAAGCAATTAAAAAGCGGCTTCAGGTCTTGAGACAGCAAAAAGAAAACATAATTAAGGAGAAATTAGAAAAGGCTTGTAAAGTATCATGCACATCTGATTGTTGGACCTCCGCGGTACAGGACTCCTACATGAATATGACGGTGCACTTTATAGATGAAGATTGGATTCAACATTCGTACACTCTTAACACAAATGAAGTAGATGTACGTCACACTGCAGAAAATCTCCTTCAAAATATGAAAAATACGTTAAGTAAATGGGGTATATTGAATAGAAATTTTGGAGGAAACACAAGAGAAACAAAATTTGACGTTTGCCGTTCACAGTCTTTAAATAGCAATAAAAAAGTCGATCTCGTCGGAACATACTCAAGCAATTATCGAAAAAGCAAGCAAACTTGTTGGACATTTTAAGCATTCTAGTGTAGCTAAATATGCTTTAGAAGAGAAGCGGAGGCAATTGTCTTTGTCAGTTCAATCTTTATTACAAGCGACCAACACAAAATGCAATTCCATTTACTTTATGCTGCAGCGACTGATACAAAACCGAAGCTCAATCACCAACGTATTAGCAGATCGAACTGTTACTTCATTTGCATCGGCCATAAAATTGGAAATATCCGAACAGGAGTGGACATTGATGAAACAACTTGCAGACGTACTCAACCTGATGCAAGTTCTCACCAAAATCTATGGTTCGGCCACTTGCGCATAAGCAACTAGAAATGCATATGGAAGAATCCGATGCTGATTCCGAAATGATAAAACAAATCAAAAATTTATTTTCTTCCTTGTTACGTGAACGGTTATCTGTAGGTCTGATCAGTGAAATACCTGAAACCATATCATCAAGACAAATTGCTATTCTGTTCGATGTGCAATAAAAGATAAGTTGAAACAACTTCTTAAAGAAAATTTTCCTCAAGCACAGCTTCAAGATTCTAGCCAAACAGAAAACAATGACGATACAGAAAAGGAGTTAGAATTTCTTTACCAAGAAACTAGAGTCAATCCAGCAAATTTTGAAAAGCAGCTCCAATCATATTTAGAAGAGCCTCAGCTAAGGTTTACGTTAAACTTATTTGAATGGTGGAAACACAAAGCAGTTACATATCCAGCTATTGCATTCTTAGCAAAACAATGTGTTATTTGTGCATACCAGCAACTTCTGTCAGCTCAGAACGTTGTTTTTCTACAGCCGGAAACATTGTTACAAATAAAAGAACTTTGCTTCTTTATTTATTTATTACTTGTGTACATTATTCACGCGATTCACGTCATTTTACGTGAAATTTTCATTCACGTGAATATTAAATCACGTGATAACGTGAACATGTTTTTCACCTTATTCACGTGAATGATCTGAAGCTCTACAATAAAGGGATGTTTTCGTTTGTAGTATGAATTGGAGCACCGTCCTGTTGGAATCATAGTTCTTCCACATTTATGTCACAAAAATTTGGGAAGAAATAATCGTTGTTCATCGCATTGCATTGGTGTTTATTGACAGTAACTTGTGCTGACGATTATGCTTCCGGTTTGCAATCCTCACGATACGGTACATTTTTCTGAATGCAGTGGCACCTGGTGGACTTTTAAGTTAAAAACTTGCAAGCTATAATGAAAATAAATAAAGCTTAAGATGTCATTGTGAAAGCTAATTTGACATGTAATTCCTATTGAAAAGGTTGACACTTCAAACAAAATACCCTACATTTCACTAGTTTTTTTGCAGTAACTAAAACAAGCAGGAAGAAGATGGGTTTATAGTGGAAAACAAGAGTAAAACAAAGTCGACAAGGAAAGGAAACCGACATCAAAGGCTCGGACAGGACGCCCCAAGAGGAAACGATACCTTCTAGGTGGATACTATAATAACGTCACAATTAAAAAGACCATGCAAGGAACCATCGATGTTTTCTTGATCAAACAAGGTAGCTGCTCTGGGAGTAAAAGTAAGACTTAATATTTTTATTTTAATACTATAACAATTAGTGTGGGTAAGTAAGTGTATTATACGAGGGCTGTTTGATGAATACCCGGATATAGCTTACGCGTTCAGTTGAGATGACTGCTATCTCAGTCAACGCGCGAATTTGCACTTGGCAATCCGTCAATACGATATCATGAATTTTGTGCACATTTTCCTTTGTGGTAACCGTTTTTGGGCCACCTGGGCGCGGTTCATTAAAAACCGACGTCCGGCCACGGATAAATTGAATGATTCCCATATACACTCGCCGGTTTTGCCACTCAATAACAAGAATAGAATTACGGAGCAAAACTGAGTTTTTTCCATGGTCGCAAAAAATACTAACACGATGTTTTGAAATGGATGCCAAAACAAAACTAAGCGTAGGATTGTTATGATTTTTGTTCACTAGCGCCACCTATCTCATCAAAGACCCTCGTACAATAAATCATGCTTAATTCTAGGTTATGAATATAAATACAACAGGGAAAACTAAACGGTTCATTTTAAATCCTTAATTTGTCACAATATCCACAAATTGAAGTTGAGTATACATAGTTTAGATACGATATATTGGGTGTAGTACTTCAATATAGAAGTGTTTTTTTGATATTGCAATTAGTTGGGAGCATTAATAGTAAGCCTTTTTTTCTGTGACCTGTTATATATCACAGATAGATCAAGCCAATAGATTCTTACAAATAGATTTGTTTATCATCGGCGTAAAAGTGAGCAGAAGCATTTGAACATACTGTAGTGAGGTCATTTATGAAAAGACAAAATAATATAGGACCTAGTATAGAACTCGGAGGTACTCCTGATGTTAAAGACATTGGGGAAGAGATTCTATTACCAATCATGTCCCTTTGACTACGATCACATAAGTATGCACTTAAGAGACACACCGATCTTACACAAAAACCAAATCACATTTTCAAAGGATGTCATGTCATGGTTTACACTATCAAACGCTTTTGTTTGATAGCAGAGTATAGTTATATGACCTAGATCATAGTTCGCTCTTATGTCATCCCGTATCTTAACTAGAGTGCAAGATTTAATTAAAGGAAAATCCCAAAGCAATGAATGGCAAACTCAACGAACTTACTATCGTAATTAATATGGTCTAATTTTATTAAAAAATAATGGAAAAACCGATAGACATATTAAAGCTATTTTTGAACGATACATGGCTGTGCATTGCGATAAATGTGCATATCGCAAATACCAATCTAGTGAATGTGTCTTAAACCATTAAACCTAAGAGATGACCATTTGTGATAATACAGTAAAAATACATTACTTGCATGCAGTCTTTTTATAATAGTCAACGTCTTTGATCTTTTAAGTTGATTATACTCATGCTCCCAAACAAGAGCTATACACTGTTTAGTTGGAAAATGAAAGTAGAGTAGGTATTCTTAGCTCGGCTTCACGGCTTACCAATTTCACTAAGATGACTAGGGAAACTTTTAACGTCTGTGAAAAGCATATGTTTATGTTGCCTTTAGTTATACAAAAGATTCATTCGATCAGACAGGACACATGTAACAATTCCACTTTGTTCCGTTTTTTAACAATAAGAAGACTAATATTGGACGAATTCAGCTAGAATATTATAGCTTTCCGTTAACTCAATCAGGTTATTCACCTTACTTATTTCTATAAATGTAAATGTATGTTGAGTCCTCCCTCAACCTCAACCAACCTCAACGACATTTCACAAAGTAGTGCACACAAGCAAATGTGATTTTTAGAAGGTGATTTTTACAGTATAGACCAGAGATGAATTGTAGAAGGTTTTGTTAGCATACGATAGTTTTCGGGCTCAAAACTAGGACTGTCCAAGTAAAGTTGGGCAACAGTTGGGCAACAGTCCTTTAAATAAATACGTGAATTCTCAAAAAACGGGTGCTTTCAACTCTCTTATAGATTGTTCTTAACAAGACTCGAAGCAGATGGTCTGCGTACGAGTATGTGAAGGTCGTTGTAATATGCATATCGTGGATAATCAAGAATAACAACATATAAAGGAACTGTCTGTCATATTCAAAAGCCGTCGAGTTATGAACAATAACCGTGCACAAGGGGAGAGGGAACGAGAGAGCAGTCAAAACTTGTCGTAAGGGGCTCTAAGAGATTAGGAGAAATACTCCTAGTGCTTTCTTGCAAAGATAAACACCGTATAGTTGCATCTTCTGAACTGTGTCATTATATTACCAGTGATGTGGTTCATAAATGTATGATACGTATATGCTATACATGGACTAGTATCATAAGCTGTTTATTATTACGTACTGTTCGTCGCACATTGGCGGATTTTAGCAAAAAACATTGCCAAAGCAATAAAAAAAAATCATGTTCTTGTTTTTTTTGAATGCAAAATTGTTAACATATAGCTAACATAAGTAAATGATCTGGTTAATCCCGCTATTTTTATTACTGTTTAGTCAGATGATGCTAATAAACCTGGAAAGTTAATTTTCTTTAACTTTTTATTATTCACTGGGTAAGTTCTCCCCAATTAGCGCGGTCTTTGACTAACTGCTTCCAGTTGCGCACTCCAAGTTGGTTGAGATCCCCTTCGACTTGCGTGGGCCACCTTAGGTGTGGACTTCATCTCCTGCGTTGTGCCTATGTATTAGAGTCGGAGATTCTTCAAGTTGCAGCGTTAGTGTTCATTCGCTATGTCCCCGCCATCTTAAACGCCCAATGCGCAGTTTTTGATCAGGTGAAAGTCGCTGTACAGCTCGTGGAGTTCACCATTGGATTGTCTCCTTCAAAACCCGTTAACGCATACGGGACCAAATTCCTTACGAATAATTTTTCTCTCAAAACGACCAAGGATATCTTCATCCGCTTTAGAAAGAGTCAATGTTTTGGAACTGTGGAGCAGGACTGGGATTATAAGGGTCATATATAGAGTTTCCTTCCTATAAAGTTGCCTTTTCAACCAAATGAAACAGCGATTAGCAAGCGTTATTATTCGTTACATTTCTTAAGAAAAGTCCTTTTTAGATGTGATAGCAGAGCTAAGGTAGACAAAGTCCCTTATTAATTCGAAGTTATAGCTGCCGATTGTGAAATTCTGGCCAATTCGTTGATATGTTAACAGTATATACTTTGTTTTGCCCTCGTTAACCACTAGACCCATTTTTGTAGCCTCTGTTTCTACACTCGCAATCTCACCAGTGACAGATCGCAGTGTTCTACCAATAATATCTATATACCATAGTCGGCGAGTTCGCTTGTGAGCTTTGCACAATTTTTTCAAATATTATGTTAAAGACAAGGCGTCGCATAGATCCTTTTTTGACATCAAAGGTCTCGGTTAGGTCATTACCGATCTTGAGAGCTTTCTCCATCGTTATCTTGCACAAGTGGACGGCTTTACAATCGATAAAAAGGTGGAGAGTATTGATCTGAACTTTTGAGTTTCCTACCGCAAATGCAATGTTTAGGAGACCGATACTTCTATAGTTGGCGCAGTTTAGAGGGTCTCCTTTCTTGTGAACTGGGCAAACTGAGGTTCCATTCATCAGGCATACATTCATCCGATCAAGTTTTGGAAATAAGTTGGTGTATGCTGTGTATCAAGTCATCTTGGTCGGGTGGGCTGACTTCTTGACTTCCATCGTCAATGTTGAATAGTTCGCTCTGCCTGATAGTGGAATTTGTTTCGTCTTCGCCGTTAAGCAGTCTGCAGAAATGTTTTTTTTATATCCTCAGCACCGACTGTGACTCTACTACAAGATTTCCTTGTTCATCTCTACAGGTTTTCATTCGGGACTGATTATATTGATACGTTCTTTTTATCTTTTGGCAAAACTTCCCAACATTGTTCCTGAAGTAGCACACCCCTATTTCTTCGATCGCGCGCTTTTCATGCTCTTTCTTTTTTCTCAGGAGAAGCCAATCTTCTTCAGTCCTCTTTTGCTCGTAGACCTCATGATCCTCGTTCGTCCTTTTTTGCAGCGTTGTTTTGCTGCATGTGCTTGTCGGCACTCTTCATCAGGGGTTTCGTGGTGGTGGGCAGGTAAAACCCAGCATGTCAGTTGCGGCATTTTTGATGGCTTCTCGGGATCTAAGCCACTGGTCTACAGCATTTGATGCTGGCTGCAAAGGACCTTCCAAGAGGTTGAGGAACACACGATCGGCAAAGGTCCTGACGGCTTGTTGCAATCGCAACCGTTCAACGTTAAATCTTCTCATAGAATTTCCCCGTTGTTATGGTGTCTGAGATATCCGTAGACGTTCCTTGGCTGCAACAAGGTAGTGGTCCGCTCGGAATATATGGACATGTAAAATACTTGAGAACTACCTTACGAGTACGTGAAACGACAGATATTACGGTAAGAGGAATTGAATATGGATAAAAATAAATATGAGGCCTGTATACCCGCTTTCGGGTAATTTTGTTAACAATATTTCTTTTTTATTTTTTTTTTTTAGTTCACTACAACTTAATCTATTTAACACTTAATTCAATACAAAAATGGAAGTTCATTGAAAAAGAAGATAATCATTCTATAGCTTTGAAAGTTAGTGTCGAATTATTTATAAATAATATAATGTGAGGTAAATACTACATAATAGGAGCGCGAGGAGGATATACCAATTACATGTCAAAATTTCAAAGCAACTATTTAAATTGCAAATGTTGACAAGATAAGCGTAGTTAGATTTCAATGCATACATCGAAAGATAGCTTGTGTTCATATAGTCAATATTGAATAGCCATACCTTTAATTTTTTTAGAAATGCATAAAAATTATTAGTTTGTCTTATCACAATACAGAGGTAGTGTATTGAAACATCTAGGAGCTTGATAATTTGTAAGCTGTAACAATTTGACGTCCTATTCAGAATGTTACCACTGCGCTTGAAAAATTCTCTAAGAACTTTAAAAATGCAAAGATGTCTTAAAGGAAGAATGTGTAGTTCTTCAAATATGGGCCAACCATGAGTTAAGCGATTTTTAACGTAATATGTGATCAAAAGTGTTGTCATAAGCCCATCCCCAACTTTGGATACCATATTGTAGTTTTAAGTTTGCCAGCGCAAAATATTGTATATCATAATTAGTATTGGCTTAGAACAGTATGGTTTTAAGAGTTACAATTTTCGTATTACCTGAATAATATTCTACTTTGTAGTTTGTATATTATGTGCTTTCCATTTCAAGTTTGAATCAATTAAAACGCCCAAATACTTATGTTCACTATTGGATTCAATTTTAATACACTTATCTGAACATGGTAGTGTATCAATACAGTTTACCAAACCAGAACTATGAATAGGTTAACTAAAACTAATAGCATGTTAAAATCAAAATTATCATTAAAATTTCAAAAGGATTGTTGAAAGGGTGAATTTATAAAAACTAAAACCAACAGAGAACCAAGTACAGAACCCTGAGGGGCACCATTCTTAATAGTAAGAGAATTGCTAAAAACCTCATTTATTTTTACTCTTTGCTTACTATTATTGAGATAAGAGTAAAACCGTTCCAGAACAATTCTCCTAAAACCTGATACATACAATTTATCTAAAAGCAAACTGTGATCTACTAACTCGAAAGCTTTAGACATATCGATAAACAGCGTCATAGAAGGTTTCGCACAACTAAAACCCTCACACACTTTAGAACACAACATAAAAATCGCATCTTCAGTGGATTTTTTTTGTTCTAAAACAAAACTGATTGTTTGGGAAAAAATTTTGATGTTCTAAGAATGAAATTTCAAAAGTTTCTTAAACAGTTTGGAAAAGTCGGGAGTAGAGATATGGGACGATAATCATTAAGATCTCTGTGATTTATTTTCTTAAAAAGAGGTATTACTTTTCCACACTTAACCTTCCTACGGTCCTCGGGTCATTTTTGACCTATTTTAAGAAAGAAATTAAGTTTTCTTTAAAACAAAATTTTTGAAGTACTTGATATTTCTTGACTTTTTCTAAAGTGTTGAGCTGAATGCAATTACGGATGAATTTATAAAAAATATTAGGAACTTTGCGAATTTGCAAGTTTAACCCAACGTATGAATCGAACGGTATTTGTTGTTTGCTTTCATTTCTTATTACCTAGTCAATTTTTGTCATTTATAACCCAACCAGCATATTGTTGTTTCAGCTGCGATTTTGTATGTACTCGTATTATCCGTCTTTGCATTGTGCATTTGTACCCTTTTTACTAGTTTTCTGGAGAAAAACTTATTCATCCAACAATAGAGATCTTGTTAGTTATGTGTCGCGGGACAGTTCCTTTCAAAATATTGAAAAGTCCTATATATTTGGAATACGGAATTATGATCAAAGTAAGAGAAACGAGAATGAATTGTTGAGTTTATTATAAAAAACACAATTTTAAAAGTGCATTATATAGGGTTTTCTAATAACCCTAATAACATTTTTTTTTTTTTTTAACTAAAAGGCAAACCATTTGAGATATTTCGAAAACTTTATTATTGGCTTGAAGTACAATCAAAACATTTATGAATGGAACTCGACTTCGTTCATATGGCCACCGCGGGCACGTTTGCAGTGGTCGATTCGTTGGACCCAATTTTTCAACGACCGAAACGGTCGCTATTTCGCGTTCAATGTTGGCTCTGAGCTCTTCTAACTTCGTCGGCGTGTTGGCGTAAGCCAATGACTTAAAGTAGCCCAACAGAAAATAGTCAAGCGGTGTTAAATCGCACGAACGAGGCGGCGAATCGACTCGCTCATGTCTTGAGATAACACGCTCACCATACTTACTCTTCAATAAATCGATTGTAGCGCGTGCTGTGTGGCTTGTGGCACCATCCTGTTGAAACCACATGTCGTCCAAGTCCATATCTTCCAAATTGTTCCAAAAATAATCGGTAATCATGGCGCGATAACGCTGACCATTCACAGTAGCATGACGATCCTTATCGTCGACGAAAAAATATGGCCCAATAACGCCGCCGGCATGCAAACCGCACCAAACAGTTATTTTTTGTGGATGAAGTGGTGATTCATGAAGCACATGTGGGTTTTCACCCAACCAATAACTCATATTTTGCTTATTGACGAACCCATTGAGCCAAAAATGAGCTTCGTCACTGAAGATGATTTTGCGATAAAATTCATAATCTTGGCGCATCTTCTCCAGAACCCAATCGGAGAACGTACCTCGTGAGTGTACTTTACCATGGTAAAAATGTTGAGTTTACTGAATAAATTGACAGTGACATGATTAGTGAAAAAGTGCATTCAGAAATTAAATTCAAAGTTGTCAAGTCCCTATTGGAAAACCCTATAATACGCCAAGAAATAACCTTGTTGGACCTCCGAGCCAATGTTTGATGAGTCGGCGGACGAGGTCAATTATTCCAACTTTAAAACAATTCCTATGTCACAGAATTCAGCCGGACATTTCGCGTGAAATAGAAAAATCCAGAGACATCAAAAGCACTGCAAAGAAACAAAACATCATTCTCAAAGAAAAAAACATTCGCTTACAAGAAAAACATCGCAAGTGGATAGGTGCTGCTCAACAGAGCAGCCAAGTCCGTTGATAGTGTCATCGGAAAAAGGAAAAATATACAGACGAAACACCACTCAAATTAAAAGTACGAAAGCAGAAATACCACACATCACAGCATATCTTGAATATCGGACAGAAGAAAACAATGTGACAGCGAACAACAACATCACTACGTCAAAATATCAATTGACACATCAAACAAAGCGGCTAACCTACCAGGGATGTTGACTATTCGAAGTGCCAGAGTTTCGAGACCGGCGATTAGATGAAACTACACCAATTATTTTATTTTGTAGTCCTTTATTGAATTATTAAATCCTGTATTCGAATTAAGTCCTTAAAATTTAATTCATGAATTATTAATTATAGGCTTTTTTTGACAGATCACTTGTGACTCCTATCAAACTGCTTTGTCATTTGGTTTAGTGTCGTTTGGCAAGTCATCATGGAAAGACTCACACCATAACAGCGTCTCCAAATTGCTCAGCTGTATTACGAAAATCAGCGTTCTGTGAAAAATGTTTTGCGAGCGATTCGAGGAACTTGCGGTGCGCATAATCGACTTACTGAAACCACTATTGCCAATACCATTCACAAATTTGATTCCCAGCTTACATAAGTGGATGATACTCGACCGGTTAGACCACATCACGTAACATAATGAAGAAACTATAGCAGCTGTAGCTGAGAGTATATACGAAGACCGTGACGAATTGATTCGTCGTCGTTCTCAGCAGCTTGCCTTGGCGTATACGACAACTTGGCGTATTTTATGTGAGGATCTCGGTTTAAAAGCGTACAAAATTTAACTTGTGCAAGAAAGGAAGCCAGGCGAATTGAATTTTCGTCATATTTTCAGTGAATGGGCTCTAGAAAAACTCAATGAAAATCCGGTGTTTTATCGTGAAATTTTGTTCAGTGATGAAGCCTATTTCTGGCTCAATGGATACGTTAATAAGCAAAATTGCCATATTTGGTCTGATGAGCAACCTGAAGAGTACCAAGAGCTACTAATACATCCGTTAAAAATGACGGGATAGTGTGGGTTATGGGCTGGTGGAATCATTGGTCCATATTTCTTCAAAAATGGGGCAAATCAGAACGTTACCGTCAATAGTAACCGTTTTCTCGCCATGTTAACGGGCTATGGTATGTGATTCCTGAAATTCAAGCACATAGTCTCCGTGACATCTGGTTTGAAAAAGACGGCGTTACGAGTCATACAGTGCGTGAAACAATGGACTTGTTGAGAAATCATTTTGGTGAGCACTTAATTTCACGTGTTGCATACTGTAAATTGGCCGCCTAGATCGTGCGATATCATACCTTTGGACTATTTGCTCTGGGGATATGTAAAGTCTCAGGTCTTAAGGAATAAGCCAGCTACGACTGGCACTTTTAAAGCCAACATATATAAATTTTAAGTTGGCTTTCAAATTAATGTATTTTATTTTCTATAATAAATCAAACCTTACGATGAATCACCTTATATATGTATGTATATAAATGAAATAAAAAGAAGTAAAGTTGTAATGTTAGTTATCAATATCAGACTGTTAAAAAGCATCTGGATAGGGTCCAATGTTTAGCATGTTTAGGAATTACAGGTGCAATAAGCACAACACCTACATGCGCATTGGAAGTGATCATAGGGATTTTACCGCTTGACTTATTTATTAAGAAAACAGCGGCCCAAATAGCACTTCGTCTGCATCGAGATGCGAAATGGTACAATAGTGGTGTCATCTATGGACACAGGAGAATCCTGAAACTTGTCAAAAAGATTATAAGGAAACTGAACATGCCTATGCATTGTATAACAAAGGTGCGTATCATGGAAAGAAATCACAAAACTCGTATTGAAAATGGATTATTACCAGAAAAGAGGAATGGTGAAATCGTGATTTTCACAGATGGATCCATGATGGATGGCAGAGCGGGGGCCTGTATCTGTTCAGAAGATCTGGAACTAACCCGTCACATTAACCTCGGGAAGCACACTTCGGTATACCAGGCTGAGATGATTGCTTTGCTGCATGCGTTGGATTAGCTGCTTGAGAGTCAGGTGGAACGAATAAATATCCTAATAGCATTGTACAATAAGGCGGTGATTAGATGCATGGAACGGACAACCATCACAACATCATTGGCACTGGAATGTGTATTCAATGAGTGTTCATCTAATATTCAGGTTAGACTGACTTGGGTACGAGGACACATAGGGATCGACGGCAGCGAAAAGGTGATCGACCCCTTGCAAAAGAGGGGTCAACTGAAAAGTTGCTGGGACCAGAACCATTCTCTTCAATTTGTAGAGGAATGGTAGAACAGCTGATTCGCAAATGGATCACAGCAGAACACCTGAGAAGGTAATCAACCGTGGAACAATGTAGACAAGCTAAGATGCAATACAATGGCCGACCTGCTCCACTTAACTACAGGTTATGGTTATTTCGGATATCATTTAAAGAAGATGGGCTTTAGAGAGGATGATACTTGTAAGCTATGCCTGGAGGAATCTGAGACAGCGGCACATATATTGTGTCATTGTTCAGCTTTGGCTGGCAGAAGAATGGGAATCTTGGGAAAAAATTGGGTCGAAACCCATTAAATAAAACAGATCTCACAGCGTTAACATTAGGAATTAGGAGAAGTCCAGAGAGTCACTCTAGGTAAGGTTTATAGTGGTAGAGAGACAAAAAGAGACCCGAAAATGCTGGTCTGATTCGAGTATCTCTCGAAATTTATATATATGTTATATATATATTAATATTATTATTTGGCATAACTTCAACATATGTCAGTTTTAGCCATAAGCCACAAGTCATTGTCATTGCATTTTACTACATCATACCTCACTTCATTAAAATCTTTACACTATGTATATCAGTTCAAAGCCAAGGATACAATAAGAAAAAAATTTCATTATACAATGAGTCTTCGTGCATGTTGCTGACTTGGACCCTAGTAAAATATAATTACAAAATAAATGGCATTTGTTTGTTTTTCAGTCCTTCGACTGAATTCGTATTCAAAATACAGCTCTGTACGTTCCAAACGTACTCCTATGATATTAGACCTGATGCTTAACAGTCAAATATGTTAATTTTGTACTTCTGCTATTACAAGTATCTATGTATATCTGAAGGAAAGTAACATTTCAAGTATAAGTATTAGATATATGACAAAAAATAAGCCATAAGTCAAAGTATGTAGAGCTGTCACCTAATGTTGTCACCTAATGTTGTCTACTGTCCGAGTTAAAAATAATTCAGTTTCTTACTTACAATTTTCATTGATAATATTTAAGTTGTCGCCACTAGGTCGAACTCTGTAAATAGGTACATACCTCTACATTTGATACTGCATCTGTAAGAATCCAGAATCAATTCATTAGCATAAGATGAATCTAAAATTACTCCACTACCAAACATTCCACCTCAATTAAGTTTTCACAATGTTTCTTTTGAATTTTCCTTCCATTTCCACTTTGTATATATGTATAAAACTCGTTTCCAGAAAGTGGGATATCAAAAGAACAAACGCCTCCGAATGCTATTGGTCAAATAAATGAGGGAAAGTCGTCTCTACTTCTAATGCTGACGTATTTTTGGCCTTTACCCACTGCAGCAAAGAGATGCACTGACTTGTGTATTTTAGAGGATATAATAAGAACTTATCATCATCTCGTTGAATCAGAGTCAGTCTAAAGATGAATGGTTTCATAAATTTAGTCTTCAGAAGATTTGATTTTGTATGTCATCTGGTTATTTTTTAAGTCTAATTATTAGGGAACATTTGGTATTTTTTCCTTCAGGAACATTTACAATCATTTGCGGAATTGTGGGTTACCACGATGAATTGCGTATGTATGGCGCTAGTGGCGGCAGTTTCTGCAATTGCCCCCCAGGTCTAGCCGGCCAAACCGGCCATGTAGGTGCACAAGGTACAAGTGGTGAACGTGTTGATAAAGGTAGTACTGGACAAGATTGTAATCCTGGTGAAATTGGACCAGTCGAAGCAAAAGGGAATACAGGTTTTATTGGTCCTATAGGTCCAAGACGAGCACAAGGTTCACCTGGCCCACGAGGTTTCTCTGAACTGAAAGGACCAGCCGGACCACATGGTCTACAGGGACCAAAGAGACAAAAGGGCAGAAAGGGATATTGGAAATATAGAAGTTTTAATGATGAAACTGAAGAAGATGGTGACCCTGATTTTGAACAAGATGTTTACCAAGAATATGATGATGAAGATATCGATTACAATAAGATTGCATGAAGAACTATGAAATGTTTGCTTTATTTGTCAATTTGGAATGTGCAATTTGTTTTTTCTAAAAAACTAAATTTGTAAAACATTATCCCAAAAGTATGAAGATGGATGTAGCCCGCAAAGTAAAGATTTGTGGGTAAAACATTATTTTAGTTACAACCGACTTCCGTCGTAAGCCGGATCACAGAGGCTCAGAACCACGCTTATAATATAATAATTTTCGGTAAAATAAATAATACAAATTTTCATTTTTGAATGCCAATGCCCTTTTTGCTTAGACCGACAGTTTAATAGTATAGGGTGATTCATCGCTGGGTTTGATTTGTAATGTGAAATAAAATACATAAATTTGAAAGTGAACTTATAATTTTTATTATCGGTTAAAAGAACAATTCTTGTCACTGACTTCTTGAAAATGAGGTGGTTCATTCGGAAGGTCCAATTTTGGGCGACTCGTTCGAGCATAGCGACTGGTATCTTTTTTTTATAATCCCGCGTGCGCACTAAGGGGATATGAATACCATTTTACTGGCTTTTCTCCAGGGCGCGGGCGGGTGGTGTAATAGTTTGAAACTCAGGTGTGGTGTAATAGTCTGAAACTCAGGTGTATTAGGTTTCGATATTTTTCCAGAGGTGGTTGTCAAACTGAAGCCAATGCATCCTCATTGTCAGTACATTACATTTAGCCCAGCTAGCAACCACTCCAACATCAGAGTTATGCCTTCATGTCAGAGATGACGCCGACGGGATTTTCATATAACTACACACAAATTCTATGAAAAAGTCTTTTCATTGTCTCGCACGGGATTTGAACCCGCGACTCTCTGCTTGAGGAGTCTATGCATGTACCACTACACCACGGCCACGGATAACACGGCTTTCAAAGCGTTAATCGCAGCTGGCTTATTCCTGAAGACCTGAGACTTTACACATCCCCAGAAAAAATAGTCCAACGGTGTGATATCGCACGATCTAGGCGGCCAATTTAACGTAGAAAAAAGTGAAATTAAGTGCTCACCAAAATGATTTCTCAACAAGTCCATTGTTTTACGCGCTGTATGGCTCGTAGAAACTTAGACTATCTGCTTGAGTTTCAGGAAGTCCATTAACATGGCGCGATAACGGCTACCATTGACGGTAACATTCTGATTTGCCCCATTTTTGAAGAAATATGGACCAATGATTCCACCAGCCTATAAACTACACCATACCGTTGTTTTTAATGGATGTGTTAGTAGCTTTTGGTACTCTTCGGGTTTTTAATCAGCCCAAAAAAGGCATATTTGTTTATTAACGTATCCATTGAGCCAGAAATAGGCCTCATCACTGAACAAAATTTCAAGATAAAACACCGGATTTTCATTGAGTTTTTCCAGAGCCCATTTACAGAAAAATATGACGCAAAAACAAGTGGCCTGACTTCAATTCTTGTACAAGTTGAATTTTGTACGCTTTTAGGCTGAGATCCTCACGTAAAATACGCCAAGCTGTTGAATACGCCAAGCTGTTGAATACGCCAAGCCAAACTGCTCAGACGACGTATCGATATCGATCGCGTATCATCCACTAATGTCAATTGAAACACAAATTTGCGAATGGAATTTGCAATAGTGGTTTTAGTAGGTCGATTATGCGCACCGTAAGTTCCTCGAATCGCACGTAAAACATTTCTCACGGAACGCTGATTTTCTTCATACAGCGGAACAATTTGGAGACGCTATTGTGGTGTTAGTCTTTCCACGATAACTTGCCGAATGATACTGAACAAAAATGATACTATCAAACTGCTGATAGGATTCACGCGTGATCTGTCAAAAAGAAGCCTACTAAAAATTAAACACCACCATGAATTACCCTATATATTCGTTTCAAGTAATTTTATATTTCCTCGCCTATCGAAAATTATTAAGACCTCAAAAAAAAGGCAACTTCAATCTATACATATTCCTCAAATTGTAAGAGTGACACAACGTTATCTCGTTGTCTACTTTTGTGAAGATACTTACTCACTTATTTAAGGTGGCGTTACAGTCCAGGGTGGACCTGGGCTTCAACCAACAAGGGTCCCCAGCCAGATTGATCTTTAGCTAGCTGCCTTTAGTTTCGGACGCTAAGTTCATTGAGATCACCTTTCACTTGCGTACGCCACATTAATCTCCCTCACAGGCAAATTTAAGGACATTGCGGGTCGGAGCATTGATGTCCATCCGCTCTACATGACCCAGTAACCTCAGTCGTTGGACCATCGCACTTATAGCTAAGTCGTTGCCGCTGTCCAGCCCTTAGTGTATAACCTAATTTGCGCGGTTTGCTTTTATTATTTCATTGTTATTATTCCATTGGAACATGCGTTGGAAAGCTACTGTCATTGTACGTCATTTCAGTATATGTCATTCATTTGAAGCGTAAACAACAATAATTTTTTTTCCACTCAAATACTCAATACTCAAATACTCAATACTCAAATACACTTTGTGCCTGAAAAAGTGTTTTTGCGGGGAGTTCTTCTTCATTACTTTAATAGGAAGAAAACTGCTGCCGAAAGTCATCGTGTTTCAGTGGAATTTTATGGTGAACATGCGCTAGCTGAGCGAACGTGCCAAAAGTGTTTTGCACGATTTAAAAGTGGTGATTTTGGCTTGGAAGACGATGAACGTCCTAGGCAGCCAAAAAAGTTTGAAGATGAAGAACTGGAAGCATTACTCTATGAAGGTTGTTGCCAAATACAAGATGAGCTCACAGAATCTTTGGGTGTCACACAAGCAGCCATTTCAAAACGTTTAACAGCAGCTGGATAATATTCAAAAGCCGAGAGACGTCGAAAGGCGGTTTTGCATGTCCGAAATGCTGCTGGAACGCCACAAAAGGAAGTCATTTTTGCATCGGATTGTTACTGGTGATGAAAACTGGATCCATTACGACAAACCCAAGTGCAAAAAATCATATGTGAAACCCGTTAAACCAGCCAAATCATGGCGCGAAGGTAATGCTCTGTATTTGGTGGGATCAGATGGGTGTGCTGTATTATAAGCTGCTAAAACCGGGTGAAACCATCAATGGACAACGCTACCGAACACAATTAATCCGTTTGAAAAGAGCAGTAGCCGAAAAACGCCCGGAACGCCCACATTGCTATTCCGGTTAAGAACTATTTGGAAAACAGTCTTAACCCACCCGCCTTATAGTTTAGACCTTGCCCCTTCTGACTACGATTTGTTCGGGTCGATGCAGAACGCCCTCACTGAAATACGGTTCACATCAGAGCAGAATATCAAAAATTGGCTTGATTCATTCTTGGCTGACAAGCCGGCGCAGTTTTTTTTTCGGACGGGGTCCACAAATTGCCAGAAAGATGAGAAAAAGTCATAGCTTCAGATGGGCAATACTTTGAATAATACTATTGTACATGTTTTTCTTAAATAAATGTTCACATTTTGAAAAAAAACCGCACGCATTAAAATATATACCCAATATGTTGTTGTATCTCCTCCATCACTAATAAACTATGCAGACAGGACCAAATATCAGCCGAAGAATTATCCTCTCAACGCATGGATTAGGAGCACCCTAATCCATTTCTGACAAAGTTCATGCCTCTGTACCATGGAGCAGGACTGGGATTGTTAAGGTTTTTGCTATTCAGTTGCCTTCTAAACGACAAAAAGCAGCGATTATGCGAAGTTATTCCTCGTTTGATATCAGCGCTTATGTCTTTTTCTTAATTGATAGCTTAGTCTAGGCAGACAAACTACCTCAAAGTTATATCTGTCGGTAGTAATGTTCTGTCCTAGACGTCGGGTGACAGTATGTCGGTTGTTGACAGTATATAGTTGGTCTTGCCCTCATTGACCGTTAAACCCATTTTCGCCGCTATCTTTCTGAAGATACACAATGAAATTTGTTCTGATAGACTAGTAAGAGTAGAAAGCATTGTTAATAAGAATGTCGGTTTGAATAAAAAAAAACAACACAAAGAAAAGATTTGTAGGCTGTGTAGTAGTAAGAGAAATTAATAAGGATAATTTCTATTGGCATATTATTTACTTAAATATCAAAACATTACAATAAAGCCTTGTTTAAATGCAGAAGTTTTAAGGAAGAAGTGACTCGAGAAAATGGAGATTTCCTGTAGGAAGCAGTCCTGGTCGGGGTTTTCCTTGAATATCTAAATTTACAGATGGTGCTTTTGCTGATGGAGAGACACCTGTCCCATGATGATTTTCTAAATGTTCATTTGATTCTACCGAATTTGAGTGATGGTTACCACCTTTGACTTGGACCATCAAGAGTGCAACTACGGCAACTGAAAGAGAAAGTGATAAATTGCAAAACTATTATTTTTTGGACGTATGGTATGTATTCACCTAATAACAAAGTGGTCTTCATCTTGTTGTGTATTTAATTTTCTCTTTAATAGTCTCAGAATGAAAAGTTGAAGAATTGCAGAGCTTTTATACTAAAACAGTTCAGTGACAATTCGTAAATTTTATGACAGCAGCATTTATCAGAAAAAATTCAAGATTAAGTAAGAAGAAAAATATGGAAGTTTCTCCGTAAGCCTCTGCGGTTTTTATTACTTCTGACTTACTAACCCAGTTTCAGTTCGCAAATCTCGAAGATAACTTTTCACCCAACTGTAAGGGTGTTAAGAAATAGAAATAAATTGTTGCTATGCAAAAGTATAATAGCAACAAGAAAAGATTACGAAGCCAGTAGAAAAAAAGAGAATAAGTTGAGTTGTTATGACACCATACGCAAAATTCGTCTCTTTCATAAGTCAGATTTCTTAAGCTACTACAAGGGTATGTCTAGCTACATACATATATGTATATGAAAGCTTGTTATTTTTTTAAGGTTTAAGCTAACATGCATTTTTTTACTAAGCAAATAAATTAGCGTTTGAAGAATATCAGATAAAAGATCTTAATAGTTTTAGGGGGATCAAAATGTTGATTCAATAATTAAATGATAAACGAAGCATAAATTTTTAATGATCAGGTTTTTGTTAGATTTCACAAAAATTGGACGCCTAATGTCTCAACCAAATTACCAATATTTAAAATTAATGATAACTGTAGTAAACTTTTAAATAAATCAGTTATCTATGTCTATGTCTCATCCACATGATTCATCTATGAGTCCTGATTTGAAGTTATAAAGCATATGGTGTATTTATTTATATATATTTTTTTGTGTTTTTCCCCTAACTTTCCATCACTCGCGCGTATACAAGCTTTTTAAGGGTACTCAAATTCTTTAAGCGCTCGCAAATTATAAAAAAAAACAAAGGTGTGGAATTATAGTGTAAAGTCGTAGGAAGATCCCTAAAAGTAACCGATACAAGAAGACTCATTGCCTCGTCTGATTGATCGCAAGGCAAAGGTGGATATTTTAGGGCTTATGAATTCCATTTAATGTTGCAGACTACGTATTCTCTGTGTACGTGTAATAGCACTGGCAAAAATGGGCGACGAAGAGGAGCTAACCTCTTTAAAAAAAAAACTACTCTTACTCCATTTCCAAACCACACTATATAAAGGGCTTCTTTCTGGCTCAGTTTTCGAGAAAATTTTCGCGTCCTTGGATGCACACAACTAAGGGCTTAATACCAGAACCTGGAAAGCTCTGCAAAAAGTGGAAGAAAAATATCACATTCACATGCAAAAAGTGGAAGAGAAATATCACATTCACATGGTCTTTGCTGTAAATAATAGTGACCCCAACGGTTTAACGAAATAAAGGGTCATGTCGCGTACCATTGCAGTAAAACTGAAGCTCATTTTAAAAAGCACAGACAAAATTTTAGCTACCTTCAACACAACCAACACCAATAGTCTGTCAATAAGACTACTAAACAACAACGTTAATACTGCTGCGTAGTAAAAGGGAACGTAAGTTCCCCTCAACTGGCCAATTAACATAAGAACCAGCTACTGCGAATAGACTCAAAAGTCTATTCAAGGAGTCTAGCGGCAAAAAACGCAACTCGTACTGCGATAGTGAGGTGAAAGCGCCATTCCCTTAGAGACGTTCCTATACTACAGGAGGCGATGTCAATGGCTTTGCACTTAAGGCTTTGCAGGGAACCCACACCATGCTAATGATGCCTCGAACACCTTTAACCAACGATCCGCTAGACAGAACATCGCCCTACGACTAGTTCAAGAACCTTGTGCTATTGAGGGTAAGACATTTGGCCTAAATAATATTAAGTGAATATATGAATTTACCCGAAGAGGTTTTAGAGCAAAATTATATATGATATCCTTTCATTCCAGGGTTTAACATCAGTTTTCTAGCGGCGGCGATCATAAAGTGCCCCTGAGACTATTTGTCCACAGACATAGATGCAATTACTAATGTTTTTGTACAGGTTCTGATCGAATAGTGTTATCATCACAATGGGTTTGGATGCGATGCCAATGCGCTCCACAACAGCGACAACAATAAAAGGGACGAGTTACTTTCAAATTATATTTTTAGTATAAATCTGCTTCTATTGAATAGGAGTGACAAACACATTTCTATCAATTGTGCAAGAAAGGAGATGCTTGACCTCACCATATTATCTCTCTTTCTTTATACATTTATCAAGTATTGGCATAAGTCAGATGAGGCATCCCTGTCGGACCATATGCATATAAGGTTGAATATAGCATGCAATATCGGACATGGTTAAACTAAACACATGAACTGGAACACTTTTAAAGAAAATCTATTTAAGCCGACTCACTACCCTCGCCTTTACAGCCTTTTGAGTACGAAAAAGAGGCAGTAGAAAATGGTACTTACGGTTTATTTCGCAGACTCGACCTCGTTAATTACACAAAATATGCCAGTTCTGAAGCCACAAGCTTATTCTTCAACAACAGAATTAACAGCCTATCTAGAAATATGTTCAGCATAGGCAAATTTAAATGGCCGTAATTTAAACAATTTAAACAGCTGAAGTTCCGCCAAACAAAAAAATTTGTATCAGGGGCGGTCGATTCTCACTCCATTTCAAGTTACAGCCCATCAAAGTTATTGACCTCTAATTTGGAGGTGTAACCACTTTAAAAGCTATAACTTCTTAACTAGTACAGGTACAAAAATGATTTTAGACATTTCGAGAAGATAATTTTATAGTCCATACAAGTTTTACATGCTTTGGGTACATGTGTGCAGCAACAAAAAAGTTATAGCTCGTTTAACTCAATATTATGAAAATTTGCGGTTCCAGTTTTCTAAAACTTTTTGCTTAATAATTTTTTTAAAATTTTATGAAATATATATCTTGCAAAACCTCCTTAAAATTATGTTTTGAAACTTTTTTGAGTATAATCAACAGATTTTGTAGTAAAGTCATTTTTTGTAAGAAAAAAATGCCCAACAAAAGTGTATCTTTTTGTGATCCTGAGAAGGACCTTTTTTGGAACAGTTTATGGAATGTTTATAGCAATTGTTCGAAATGCCTTCCTTTCATTTAAATACATTTTTGAGCGCGTTTAACCATTTCGGATGTCAGATTAACGGGCAGCAAAATTCTTCTCATCTCTTCTGAAGCGGCAGTAATGATTTCTTGAAACTCTATCAGACTCGATGTTTGTTCGTTCGCGTTGGGGAATTTCGAATATTTTTTCAACTTACCGATTGCAAACTTTTAGGGCTGAATCAAAAAATAAAAACTGCGTGAGACATGAAGAAGAAGAGTTTATTGAAAGAAAAAAAAAAATAACGGATGGAAGGAGAAAATGGGATAGAAATGGAACAAGTTACATGATTCGTTAAATTTGCAATTTAGTTATCGTTCAGTGGCCACTTAGGGTGACCACACAAGATTAAAGTGATTACATCGTCGAACATACTCCCGCCGTTGAAAGCTCCTTTCAACTAGAATATATGAATAACGGACATAGCTTGGAAATAGGTCTTCTAAACTCTCCTTTGGTTGTAGTGACAGAAACGACGTGTGTCAATCCATCCGGTCCGGGGTACGTTTTGTTGATTTTTCCGATGAGCAATCGACATGGCGGCTGATTTTCGTCCTTCAGTATAACGACATCATTGGGTTGAATATTTTTCATCTCATCGAACCATTTTGGCCGCCCTTGGAGTTGAGACAAATTGTCTTGAGACTATTTTTGCCAGAATGATTGAACCAACTGAACCAACTGTTAAAGATACTGCCATCGATCTCGCAGCGAAGTTTCTGTAAGAGGTCGCTTAATGAGAAAATGCGCCGGCGTTAATGGGTCCACGTCTCCTTCAAATCGTGTGCACAATTGCCTGGAGTTAGAACATACTTCAATTTGACACAAAATTCCTCATATGTCAGTGAAGTATGGCCTAGTGTTGTCCAATATTACACCAGGCTCCAATCTTTGCTTTGGCAAGCTAGCCATCCGTTGTTGGTAAGGAACTGCACGCTGCCGCATACATATTATACACAGGTAGATGCATCGCTTAATGACGTGATGAATACCAATGACCAGATAGTTAAGCGAGAGCAGCTACGTCATCTGCCGCATTCCGGCATGCAGGTTGTTAAGATGGCAATCCTTGACGATTAAGTGGGTTAGTGGATGAGCGCATTTTCGAGCCTGCCTCCCACCCGCAGAACACCATTCTCATCGATAGACGGACGCATAGAATCATACTTTCTCTTTTTCGAAAGTGTTTGCCCTCGTTCCTAAAGAGCTATTTCTTCCTGAAATGTGTACTTCTGTGCAATTCTGACCAAAGCAAGTTTAGCTAGTCGTATGTTGTCTGGTGATAGGAAATGCGTTGATATGCAGCTACGAGGAATCGATCGAGTTCGGGCTAATCGAATACAGCGTGCGATGACCCGGAAAAAACGATTGAGGTTCGAAAACCTTCCGAAGATGCAAGTTTCCCATTCAACCGTTTCCGTTGTGACCGTTTGACAGGTGATCTTATTTTCGGCAGGAACACTGGTAACGCTGGATAGTCCGGAAAACGTTATCACCGATTCGCGCAAAAAGTCGGGGCCGTTCCACCATAAACCTAGATTGTCTAGGTTCTTCGGCATAATGCCACGAGTGGCACAGTCGGCGGGGTTCTTAGCGGAGCGCACATGATGCCATATAGATCCGGGGAATTGAGCGACGATTTGAGATATCCTGTTGTCCACGAAGACGTTTCGCGCACGTGGATATCCTTGGATCCAGTGTAGAACGGTTGTAGAGTCCGAATAGGCAAAACAATCGAGGTCGTAAATAGCCATGGCTTCCTTCACCTTGCTAAGCAGCTTGATTAGCAGTAAAGAGCCACATAATTCTAAGCGGGGAATCGAAAGCAGAGGCTTGGCTGGAGCAATTCTTGATTTGGCGCATATTAGCGCAGTTTGTACGCTATTGGCTCCTACCACCCTGGAATATACTGCGGCGGTATAGGCTGACTCGAACGCATCAGCAAAGCCGTGCAATTCGATGACATCTCCTTGACCGTATTGCAACCACCTCGGAATTTTCAAGTTTTGCAGGGAGTTCAGATCTGATCTAAAATCCGACCACTCTTGATAGAGGTATGAATTCGTCCCAACCGACTTCCTTCATCCAAAGGCGTTTCATGAAAATCTTCATGCTAACAATTGCAGGCGAAAGACATCCTAACGGATCAAAGATTCGGGTTATATTCGATAGCACTTCCCTCTTGGTGGCATGTGGCCCGATGGCGGGAATTGCAGAGGCGAATTTGAAGCAGTCGTGTCTCGTCTCCCATAGCAGGTCTAATGCTTTGACTCCTGTGTCACCAATGGACAATTCGGTTGCCAATTCTCGATGCCCGGGAGGAATGGTATTTAAGAAGTCAGGCGAATTAGATGACCACTTCCGGAAGGTCCATTCCCGCGTCGGCTTCCTTAACGCTGTCGAAAGTAGACATAAAATCATCTACGTAAAAATCGTTGATTAGACTATTTGAAGCCAGTGGAAAATCCTTGTTCTTGGTGATGCCGATTTGCTTGAGGACCCGTGTTGCGAGAAACGAAGCGGAAGCCGTTCCGTACGTTACCGTGAGAAGTACATAGTTGCGTGGAGTTTCGGTTAGTTCTTCCCTCCGAACGATTCGTTGAAAATGAATGTCATTAATGGCAACTTGATGCTTTCGAAATCGTATAATGAGGGTAAAGAGATAATTTTGAAGGGTAGACCCTACGAGAAGGTAGTCGTTTAAAGAGAAGCCGTTAGTGGATTTCGAGGAAGCGTTGAAAACAACCCTTAGCCTTGTCGTTGCGCTGGTGGGCGTCAGGACAGCGTGGTGCGGTAAGTATAAGGAAGCACGCTCAAGGCAATCAGAAGACACGATTGCCATATGCCCAAGGCGTTCATACTCATGCATAAAATCCACATATTGCTGCTTCAGGTTCGCGTCTTTGGAAAATCGTCTCTCCATAGCATGCAGCAGCTTTAATGCCGCACAACGAGAGTCGCCGAACTCAACGGGTGTTTTATTAAACGGTAAACTAACTACATACCTAAATTCAGGATTGATGAAATATGTTGAGGAAAAATGGTTTTCAATCGCTACACTTGTTTCGCACTCGGTACGACGTCCGTCGGCAAGATCTTCAGGCTCAAAAAATCATTTTAATAGCACGTCCAGATCCACATTTGAATGGTTTACACTTAAAGCAGCTTCTTCTCTCAAGAAGATGTTTCCCGCGAGTGGGAAACAGGCAACAGGCGAAGCCGAGGGATGAGCGATTTTCCCTTTCGCGAGAATGTTAAAAAATACGTCCGCTCCTAGTAAAACATCGATTTTATTTGGGTAACTACACTTGGTGTCTGCCAGTGGCAGATTGTTAAAATAAGAAAGATTGTAGCTCGGTATATTAACACTTGGGACATCATTTATTAATTTCGCGAGAACGAAGGCCTGAACCGAAATGGAAGCATTCGAACTTAACGTCGAAGACACTACTTAATTAACTTGACCCCGTGTGCCCTGGGTACTTTCGCACTGGCCCAAGCCCATTATCGGGATCTTGGCATGAACACGCCTTAATCCAAGACATTGTACGCACGATTCAGAGACTAGGGTAGATTGTGACCCGGAGTCAAGGAGAGCTCTACACGGTTATAACTCACCTTTAATGCCTTTGATCATTACCATTGCCGTTGGCAACATTGGCAAACACTCGCGATGCGACGGGAGTGCGCGCACTGAAACTGCAGTTACGAAGCCACTCGATGTAGCAGGCTGATTTGACGCATGTGATGCACGCACAAATGGTGGGGAAATTTTATCTAAATGGAGCAATGTGTTATGTTCTGAACCACACGCCTTGCAATTAGAAAATTTGCATTCTGACACTGCTTGTTTCACGCGAAGATATTTAGGACACGATGGAATTGTCACATTTAACACGCGTCTGCCCGAATCCTTACCCTTATGCGCACTTATCGTATTACGACCGGTATACGAATTTGAGAGGCTTAAGCTTTCCTTCAAAAAACTAGTAAAATCGGTAAAAGATTGGTGACTAGTGCTTTTACTAGCACGAATCCACAGCATTTTATTTTCCGAATCTAATTTACGCGTCAGAATATAAACGAGCAATATGTCCCACGACCCGACTGGGACTTTTAAAGCACGAAGAGTGTTCATATTCTCGATCGTGATGCTGAACATGCTTTTAATTTCGAGTAGCGATCCACCTTTGACTACCAGTTGGTCGAGTATATTGTCCAAATGTGTTACCATGATAAATTCCGGTTTATCATAATGCTCGCTTAATAATCTCCAAGCCACATCGAAGTTGTCGTTGCTATGAGGCAGATGATTCACAAGTGATAACGCATCACCTTTCAAACGCGTTAAGAGAAAATCTAACCTTTCCCGAAACCGACTTTTTTGACATCACTAGTGCAGTAAGCAAATCACGAAATCTGACCCACTCGTCGAATTTTCCCGAGAATTCCGGCAAAATCACTGCAGGGAGACTCGATGAAAATTGTTGAGTTGTGACAGTTATAGGCCGGTGCGCGGAATCGACTAAACTATTCACTATGTCGTTTAACGAACATTGATTTTCTGCTAACGACTTAATGGCTTTAGTGAGCTCGATATCCATATCAGAGCGCGAGTCATGTGCACTAGATGTTTTTACCGATTGCTGTTCTATCACTTCTGATAATTTAGCATGAGCACTATAAAAAATCATTTCGAATTCGACACGATATTGAGCCTCTTCCGATAGTTGAAAACTGTCACTTGTGGATAATTCTATTTCGGTTTTTATGCGCTCGAAGTCTTGCATATGTTGCTCTAGTTTTGTCTGTCGCAACTTGCTTTCGGCCAATAGAGCACCCGGTGACTCACTAAAAGTAACAATCCGTGTTACCGTACGCACACCAATTTTTTTGACCAGCCAGCGGCGATGGTGAGAGTTTACCATAAGGACAACGTACTAGTATGATCTCATGCACAGATGTAACAAGGCACTTTTTTGCTAACAAGCCGATATGGTTCACGAATGCCTTTATTTTTTATGCAAAATGTACATATTCAGGATGGAACTGAGTCGCGAAGGATTAGTTTGTTACAATTGCGCGTGTAGATTGCGAAGCAACAAATCAAATGCTATTTTACCGCTCGATGACTTTCGTTGCACGCGTGGGTATATTTAATATACGAAACTAAATCCGCGAATATCCGAAAAATCCGGCTCGAAAAAAGGACCAAATGTTTGTTCGTTCGCGTTGGGGAACTTCGGATATTTGTTCGACTTACCGATTGCAAACTTTTAGGGCTGAAATCTTATAAGAAAAAATGAGGACTGATCAAAAAATAAAAATGCGTGCTTGCTGATTCACTTCGACATGAAGAGGAAGAGTTTATTGAAAGAAAAAAAACGGATGGAAGGAGAAAATGGGATGGAAATGGAACAAGTTACATGATTCGTTAAATTTGCAAATTAAAAGATTAAAGTGATTACATCGTCGAACACTCGACATTTATCTAAAATAAACCTTTTCTTTCATAGCACTCCAGAAAAAATCCATTGGTGTTAGGTCAGGAGATCTGGATGGCCAAGGGTTGGGGCCGAATCGACCGATCCACAGTTTGGTAAAAGTATGGTTGAGGAACGAAGTTACCTCGCTGCTACTGTGACAAGGTACTCCATCTTATTGAAAGAACATCGTTTTCTAAGAAATTCCAGGTAGAAATGGGAATTAATTGTTTGTGGAAGAACGTGTTGAAATGTTTACTACCAATCCAGCCCAAACATTTACCTAAACCTCAAAAAAAAAAAAAAAAAAGCAATACACTTTCAAGAAATTGTTTACAATGTTTACAATAATCAATTTCTTACCTTTGAAAGGATGTTGTGCGTGTTCGACTATGAACGGATTCCTTGCTGTTCTTAAGCCTGACCGTAAAAATGGACTGTAAAATATGTTAGATAACGTAACTAATTAAAACACTGCTTTCAAAGGAGTTCGAAATAGAAGTGAAGTTTTATTGTTCTGTCATTTTATCTTTTTTCTTTTACATCAATTGCATTGGTACTAATTAATGACGTCATATGCCAACAGTGCGTATTAAATGGGGATTGAAGGGATTGACCAATGGTGCAAATTATGATGATTTGTAACCCCATCTCTTGTGAACTCCGCTTCGTCAGTCCACAGAAAGTTCTTGAGGAATTGCCCGTCTTTTGCGTGTTTGCGCAGTATCCATTGAGAAAATTCTAGCCTTCCTTGGAAATAACCTGGTAGTAAATCCTGTATCGGTGTCAAATTGAAAGGGTGTAATCTATTACTCTATAAATCCTGTGAACTCTGATTCTGGGAAGTTCAAACTGCACAGCTAGTCTGCGGACGCTGACTGAAAGCTGAACTTCCACAGCACGCAAAATCTCATCCTCAACTTCTGTCAACACTACGTCTTAACGTCCTTCTCTTCTTTTTTTTTTTTGCAGTTGACACAGTATCAACAATCAGAGCAAAATGTCGATTGTAGATCAGTTGAAACAAAATTGTGGTACACTTTTGGTACACCTCTAGATTAGAACCACCCAATACATTTCAAAGCAAGGTCAAATGTGTCAAATTGTGTTCCTACATGGGAAGCAACCAGCAACTTGTGATTGCGACACACACTGTTTTACAATTTAAATAGTAAATCAGTTTAAATATTTAAGTATTACATAAAAATGGATTTTTTTAACTGAGAGGTGGCTATAATCAGAGGCGAATTTGCAACACTTGCAATTTGTGACGCCATTCAATTAAATTTGTCGTTATTCCTCCTTTCCGCACCACTCTACTTAAAATCTTTTATTCGTCACGTCGTGAAAATTATTTAATGAACTTCCTATGAACACCTATGATCTCACGTGGAAACCTCCGATAGGACCTTCTCGCTAGCATACCTGTTGGTAAGCGTTAAGTCGACTACTCGCATTTGATTGTGAGCTGGAAAAACCAACTTGGTTGAACGATGAATTTGCACCATTATCGATTCGTTTTTTAGAATACGTCCGCTCCTATATGGATATTACGTGAGGTCTCAGCTCGCAATCCTTCGTTCTGTAGTAGTAAACACATGTACTCGTAGATGTCGTTCTATCTTTTTTTCTACTTTTCTGAAGATACTTAATTACTTATTTAAGGTGGCGTTACAGTCCAGGATTGACCTGGACTGACCTGGACAAATGTCCCCAGCCAGATTGATCTTAAGCTAGCTGTCTTCAGTTTTGGAAGCTAAGTTCATTGAGATCACCTTTCACTTGCGTGCGCCACACTAATCGTGGCCTTTCTCTACTGCAATCTCCCTCAGAGGCAAATTCAAAGACATTGCGGGTCGGAGCATTGCCCATGTCCATCCGCTCTACATGACCCAGCCAAATCAGTCATTGGACCTTCGCACCTATAGCTAAGTCGTTATCGATATACAGCCCGTAGTGTACGTATCTGTATCTATGCCTTCACTAATAGACTATGCAAACAGGACCGAATATCATCCGAAGAATTATCCTCTCAACGCAACTAGGAGCACCCTAATCCATATCTGACAAAGTTCATGCCTCTGCACCATAGACCAGGACTGGGATTGTTAAGATCTTGGCTATTCAATTGCCTTCTTAACGACAAAAAGCAGCAAGAAGTTATTCCTTGTTTGACATCAGCGCTTATGTCGTTTTCTTAATTGATAGCTGAGTCTAGGCAGACAAACTACCTCAAAGTTATATCTGTAACTTTCTGTCCGAGACGTCGGGTGACAGTACGTCGGTTGTTGATAGTATATAGTTGGTCTTGCCCTCCTTGACCATTAAACCCTTTTTGCCGCTAGCTTTCTGAAGATACACACTGAAATTTGTTCTGATAGACTAGTAAGAGTAGAAAGCATTGTTAATAAGAATGTCGGTTTGAATAAAAAAAAACAACACAAAGAAACGATTTGTTGCTTATGTAATAGTAAGAGAAATTAATAAGGATAATTCCTATTGGCATATTATTTATTTAAATATCAAAACATCACGTTAAAGCCTTGTTTAAATGCAGAAGTTTTAAGCAAGAAGTGACTCGAGAGAATGGAGATTTCCTGTATGAAGCAGTCCTGGTCGGGGTTTCCCTTGAATATCTAAATTTACAGATGGTGCTTTTACTGATGGAGAGACACCTGTCCCATGATGATTTTCTAAATGTTCATTTGATTCTACCGAATTTGAGTGATGGTTACCACCTTTGACTTGGACCATCAAGAGTGCAACTACGGCAACTGAAAGAGAAATTGATAAATTGCAAAACTTTTATTTTTTGGACGTATGGTATGTATTCACCTAATAACAAAGTGGTCTTCATCTTGTTGTGTATTTAATTTTCTCTTTAACAGTCTCAGAATGAAAAGTTGTAGAATTGCAGGGCGCTTATATACTAAAACAGTTCAGTGACAATTCGTAAATTTTATGACAGCAGCATTTATCAGAAAAAATTCAAGATTAAGTAAGAAGAAATATATGGAAGATTCTCCGTAAGCCTCTGCGGTTTTTATTACTTCTGACTTACTAACCCAGTTTCAGTTCGCAAATCTCCAAGATAACTTTTCACCCAACTGTAAGGGTGTTAAGAAATATAAATAAATTGTTGCTATGCAAAAGTAAAATAGCAACAAGAAAAGATTACGAAGCCAGTAGAAAAAAAGAAAATAAGTTGAGTTGTTATGACACCATACGCAAAATTCGTCTTGTGACAAAAGTCACAAGGTTCTGAAGGGGACATAGGATGGTGACCACTAGTTTGAACTTGAGCCCCATTTTCAAGGTCAAACGAAGGTCACTTTTGATTTTTTAATGGGAACCCCTATTTTTTGACAGATTCGTAATCTGCGTGAAAAATTACAATTCACTTACAGGGAACATTTTCTTCAAAAATGCGTTCTTTTCCCGTCAGAGGGCGCCATAAAACTTAAGACATCAAAATTACTCGAAAAGTATTGTACGATATATCGCCAAAAATGTTTCAGACAAAAGTCACAAGGTTCTGAAGAGGACATAAGTTGGTGACCACGAGTTTGACCTTGAGACCCATTTTTAAGGTCAAATGAAGGTCACTTTTGATTTTTCAAATGCTAATTCATGATTTTCATTGCTCAGTCGTATTCTTCAATGTGGTACACGACTTTGTCTCAAAGGTCTTATTAATTCAGTGCTAGATACCACTGCACTGGCACGCCTAAATCATTAATCGGTTTCCAACGTTGTTAGGGTGTTAGAAGGTCGAGATTTGTTTTGAGGAAGTCATTATTGCCTCGTCTGAAGTTAAAACTCAAATAAATTTCAGATAGAGACAAATTGTCCTAAACTTATTGAGAGTGTATGATGTGCACTCTGCCCTTTTTTTCTACTTGAACGGAACTGTACTTCATTTAGAGGTTCGATATTTGTTTTGAGGAACTGATTATTATTAGTAACGTTTTCCAGATTAATAATGCAGGATGTTTCAATTCAAGAGAAAATTGAAATGATATTGATTTATGGAGAAAGAGGAAGGAACATCGATGGTACGAACGCGCGCTTCCTTTTATCGGGTCATTCAACAATTCACTGGTGAAGGAAGTGTGCAACCAAAGAAAAGGAATCGGTCAGATAGGGTGGCTGTTGAGGACAATGAAATAGCAGTGTTAGCTGCCGTTGCACACGAACCTCACATTAGCACTCGCCAAATAAGTGGTGAATCAGGAATTTCTCAAACGACTGTTTGATGGCATAAATACCATCCTTATCATGTTTCAATGCATCAAGATCTTTCTAGTGAGGATTTTAGCAACCGGGTTTCCTTTTGTCAATGGGCACTTCAGCAAATTAAACGAGATCCCCTTTTCTTCGCCAAGGTGTTATTCTCTGATGAGCCGACTTTCACCAATCACGGTACGGTCAGTCGACATAATATGCATTACTGGGCTACCGAAAACCCTTTTTGGTTGCGACAAGTTGAACGCCAGCACCCTTGGAATGTTAATGTTTGGGCGGGAATTATTGGGGATGAATTAATAGGTCTATATTTTATTGAAGGCAACTTGAATGGCGAAAAGTATGCAAACTTCTTGTGGGACCATCTTCCAGTATTACTAGAAGAACTGCCATTGGAGTTGCGACAAACAATGTGGTTTCAACATGAAGGTTGCCCAGCCCATTATTCCCAAGTTGTCCGGGGTGTATTAAACAATGTTTACCAGCAACGATGGATCGGACGAGGGGGTCCGAGGCAATGGCCTGCTAGATCACCTGATCTTACGTCACTTGATTTCTTCTTGTGGGGCTACTTAAAAAGTGAGGTTTACAGAAAAAAGCCAACAACACGTGAGGACATGAAAAGACGAATAACTGAAGCTTGCTGGAAGATTACGGCAGAAAAACATCTAGGTTCTGTTGGTTCACTCAGAGCGCGGATAGACAAGTGTATTGAAGTGAATGGTCACATTTTCGAGCATTTGTTGAAATAGTCTCGGGAAATAAACGTCGAAATAGGAAGAATTCAATGATTCCACAGTGGGTGGCAAGGGGACCCACTTTAATTAATCACCCCGAAGGAAACAAAATACTACTATGTCCACGTCGTTGTTTCTGGGTTATGCTAAAGGCAGTATGTAAAAACAAATGACAAGCCTACGAGCAATACGACTGAGCAATGACAATCAGGAATTATCATTTAAAAAATCAAAAGTGACCTTCGGTTGACCTTGAAAATGGGTCTTAACGTCAAACTCTTGGTCACCATCTTATGTCCCTTTCAGAACCTTGTGACTTTTATCTGAAACATTTTTCGCGATATTTCGTACTTTTCGAGTAATTTTAATGTCTTTAGTTTTATGGCACCCTCTGACGGGAAAAGAACGCATTTTTGAAAAAAGTTTTTTTATGTAAAAGAATTGTAGTTTTTTCATGCAGATTACGAATCTGTCAAAAAAATAGGGGTTCCCATTAAAAAATAAAAAGGGACCTTCGTTTGGCCTTGAAAATGGGGCTCAAAGTCAAACTCGTGGTCACCATCTTGTCCCCTGCAGAACCTTGTGAGTTTTGTCTGAAACATTTTTCGCGATATCGCGTATTTTTCGAGTAATTTGGATGTCTCAAGTTAAAAAACTCACCCTGTATATGCTTGTTATTTTTTTAAGGTTTAAGCGATCATACATATTTTCATTTAGCAAAAGGGGTATCGTTTGAAGAATATCAGATAAAAGAACTTAATAGTTTTAGGGGGATAAAAATGTTGATTCAATAATTAAATGACAAGCGAAGCATAAATTATTAATGATCAAGTTTTTGTTAGATTTCACAAAAATTGGACCCCTAATGTCTTAACCGAATTACCAATACTTAAAATTAATGATAAATGTATAAAACTTTAAAATTAATCAGATATCTACCAGGAATCCAGATTTCCAGGTTTGAGTTTTTGAAGAACTAAATTCTGAGTTTTGAGGGCAGGTGTATGTGCAAAATAATCCTCAATAAGCCTATAAGGCTTTTTCAAATATTCTTAAAGAACATGCGGATAATTATACCACACAGTCACGTATAAGCCCTAAAATTAGCTTTACAACTACGACTAGTAAATAGTTTGCCTACTTGCAGTTAAGTTTTAAAACTATAAAGGAAAAGTTTAACAGGAATTGAAGGCAAATAGTATTAAAAAAAAAAGATTAAATGAACAATGAACCTAACGGAACCCCATATACAGGGTGTGCTTGTTTGGCAGTAAAGTAAACTAGGATACTTCAAGGACATATTTCTGAAGTTCATAAAATTTTAGAAAATATTAACGTAAAAATTTTAAGAAAAATGCATTTAAAATAAAAACATGGAATCGCAAGTTTTCATAATTTTGAGATAAACGAGCTATAACTTTTTTGTTGCTGCACACATGCACCCAAAGCATGTAAAACTTGTATGCATTACCAAATTATCTTCTCGAAATGTCTAAAATTATTTTTGTACCTGTACTAGTTTAGAAGTTACCATTTAGCGTTTAAAGTGGTTACACCTCCAAATTAGAGGTCACCCACTTTGATGGTCTGTATCTTGAAATGGAGTGAAAATCGACCCCCCTGCCATAAAAATTTTTATTTGGCGGAACTTCAGTAAAATGCCCTTAAAGGATTTTACTACTAAACTGGGACACCCTGTATATTTCTAATAAGTCAAATAACTATTTCGCCATAATTTCAACAAATACCACACCTAGTCCGTCACCGTCAACTATCAATTATCAACTATTACTCTTAAACTTCATAAGCTTCATAAGTAAGTCCTAAAAATAAAGACACTTGAACTTCCGATGATGAAAAAACTGTTTCTTATGAAAAGCATAACTAGCTTACTTACTTTAATGGCGCTATAATCTGATGTGGACCTGCTCAACCAACATGACTTTCCAATTAGCTCGGTCTCTGACTAACTGCCTTCAGTTGCGGACTCCAAGTTGATTCAGGTCACCTTTGACTTGTGCGCGCCTAAAGTGTTTCCTTAAGAGCATCAATGTTCATTTGCTTCACATATCCTAGCAATCTTAGGCAACAAATATGTCGTTATTTACCGGGCCATTATCCCTGCAACGCTCATATAGTGCGCTATTAAATTTTCCCAATGCAAACGGAACCAACATTTATTTGAAAATTTTGCGTTCAAAAAGATCATGGATATCAATATACCCGTTCGCTAACTTCCAAGCTTCTGCACCATGAAGCAGAACTGGAATGATGAGGGCCTCATATTGAGTCTCCTTGGTGTTTCTTTATTTCATTACTCATTATTTTTATTACACCTTTGCCTTTTTAGGCCGAAGAAACAACGATTGCCGTCTGATTTCTAATGATAAGACAGTGTCAGACTTAAAAGCAAAATGGACGTATGAAAAGTCCCTGAGCAGTGAAGAGGGTCTCCTTTCTTGTGGCTCGGGCAAACGGTGCTAAGATTCGATTGTTTAGATACACTTTCTGCCGAAAGAGTAAATGCTTGCTCTCTACTAAGTCATCTAAGTTTGGCAGTCAGACTGATCTGGATCGGAACATTTTATGCTAGTCATCCTCTTTCCGTTTCCTCCTCACGGGCCGTTTTCGTTCTTCTATCCAGTGCCGCTTCGTATGCTGCTGCATTTTTCAGCAAACAATAGTTTTCGTGAAGGTAGTAATTTTTGATGACTTCCTTGCATCGATGCTACTGATCCTCAGCCGTTGATATTGGTTGCATACGAGATGCCGATAGGTTGAGGGATACGCGATCGGAAAAAATGTTGGCAAGCGACAACTTTTCGTTGGTGTGATATTTGAGATATCCGTAGAAGTAGCTTGGCTACAACAATAATGTGGTTTTTTAAAGGACCTAATCTTTTATACCACCAGAGAACTCTAACTCTTTTGATGAATTTTAAGAATGTCTATGGTGGATATTTTGGGAACTTTCTCAGGGATTAAACTTTCTCTCTTAATGGCACCTAGAGGTATATAAAATATGCTCATCTTCTATGCAATGACGACATTCAGTTACCTGAATAAAACCTATTTTGTGTAGATGATATCGAAGGTGAAGTGTCGGGCTAAAAATCCAACCAGTCTTCTGATATCATCCCTTTTGAGTTGTTGGGATTTTCCTGATTTTTTTGTGAAAAAGTTTCATGGCTCTTTTAGCCTGGCTAAGACCTGGAATGTTTTCCCTATGAGATAAACACATTTTGTTTTCCCAACTCTTTATTGCTGAATTAATTACTGATTTCGGGATGTTACAGAAGGCCGATTAGCCGAACAGTTTCTAACCAGTTCATTGTCCGTTTCATTTTCGTCAACATCTTTAAGTATATGACCAGGGAGGGATCTTGTAGTGTACTGAAACAGTGCGTGACTAGTTTGAAGATTGTGAGATTAGAGCATAATCCTATTATGGAAATACCGTTCATTTCCAATGTATTTCCGCTTTAAATGCACTCGGACTTTCTTCCATTGGTTACGAAATTCTGGAGTTTTGACTAAATATATGATCGCCTACCGTGCTATGCGTATTTACCACCTGATACATTTAAGGTTTGAGATATGTTTTTGTAGTTCTATGCTTCTGAGCTTGTGATCACTATATTGAACCTTCTGTTGAAGCAAATAGGCTTAGGTAGGCGGTCCTTTACCGCACAGATCTTGTCAAGCTCTTAGATGTCAGAAAAAAATATTCATTTGATGCATGTGATCGGAGTGATTATTCTCTCTTGTTTGTAGTAGCCTGACCGTGCTGCGAACTTACATCTTTTTTTATAAAGAGAAGCATGCAAGTCTTTGTAGCCGCTGCAGTTTTTGTTTGACAGATTTATCTTTTGCTTTGTTCTGTCGTACTACTAATGAGTAAACGATGAAGCGTCGTATCACATTGTATATATTCAGTGGGTGAACTTTGGAATTAATCCGTAGGTCTTTGTTCGGGTATGCAACATCGTTTTATTTGAATAATTAATAAACTTTACTTAAACTAAGCTTACACTAAACTAAATGTAACAAATGTAACCGTTTAACCTAAATGTAAACGAATAAACGTAACGTAAGCCTATGATTATAATACAAATGTATTGTATGACACTAAAGACGTGTTTTATTTAAACCGCATCTTTCGACCCCTATTTGACCCTGCACACCCCAACAGTCTTACTATACATACAACGGCAATCCTACATGACTTTAGTCGCTTTTAATAAATTTATTGTTAATATGTGAATTCCAATTTAGTTTTTCTATCGAGAACCTTTACAGGATATTTTACTTCATTGGAATACACAATTACTGTACAACTAAGTAAAGATCTGCTCAAGACTCAGGTTCCTTTTACGAGGATATGATTATGAAGATATCGACTACAATTGAATAGCTTGAAGAACTATGAAATGTTTGCTTTATGTATCAATTTGGAATGTGCCATTTGTTTTTTTTTTTTTTTTTTTGAAAAATAAAATTTGTAATACATATTTCAAATACTTGGGAAGAACAATCTCTTAAAACCACATTATCAATTTCTGTTGGCAGAGTTTCTTCGTAATGATATCTACAGATTGTTCAACGATAGAGTCACGGTATACGAGTACAGGAAACTCCTCATACGAGTACATCATGGGTTTCCTCAGTACCCTATCGAAAAAATGGCTCGACTAAATAAGTAACGTGCATAAATCTTTTTGGGTTAAGCAATTCGAACAATATTAAAACAAATCCTGGAAAAAGCATTTTAAAAATATAAGACGCTAACTATGTAATTGCTTGCTTTGCTAGCTCACCACTGAACCATTACAGAACTGCAAGCGATATCGTATAAATTCTTATATGGTATGTTTTTCAAAAAATTCTGTCATAAAGACGTCGGACAATAAACAAGGGTGTAGTGGCATTATGTGCGAGAAAAACATCCATGCTTTTTCTTATAAAACATTATTTTAGTCACAACCGACATCTGGCTTTAGCGCTTTAAAACCCATTCCCACCCACTGTACCCATATGGGTACGCAACATAGCAGCAGTACTTTGTTTCAATTGTCTCTATGTATTGTTATTGAATTGCATTGTCACTTTCAATTGAAATTTTGATGCGTTCAACTTGCTTTAGATATTCTGGAAAATGGATATGTAGCGAACGTAAGTGGAATTTACATTGAGCCTACAGCGGTATATGTAGATTCCGATGAAGATTTAGGTGACGAAGAAGGTGGAATGGTCGACAATCTCACTGGCCGTCAGCTCGTTGCTGGAGTATAGATATTGTACAAAAGTTCAGCGTTATCTGATAAAAGTCAGGCTAATGTGGATGATAAAATTCAAGCTCAAGAACCTCCTCCTGCGAAAAGAATTAGGCAACAGAAAAGAAATATGGAATGAGTTAGTAAGGAATTGTCCAGTACCACTTCAGTATTTACGAAACAAAGTTTTACTGGTGTCACAAATATGTATCCAGTTGGATTGTTTGAGCTGTTTTTCGATGAAGAGGTTATCGGACATCTCGTCAACCTTCGCTGCCTTCAAAAACAGTTCATCACCTAATATAAGTTCTTAAGGTATGCGAGTTTTTCTGTTAATTGATCTTTTATTTGGATATTGCAAGGTGCCAGTAAAGTGAAGCTATTGAGAAGAATCTTCTAACTTGCACGAAAACCTCGTTTCCGATGCGATGAGAATGCGATGAGACGAAATCGTTTCTTAGAAATAGCAAGATTGCGCTGATAATACAACCATAATACCGAATGACATAATGTGAAAAGCACGTCCTTTGTTTGACCTCATTTTGACAAAGTTTAAATTGCAGTACATACCGGAGCAAATCATAGACTATGACGAAAGCACAGTACGGTAATCTGGGCGCCATGGCGGCTCTAAGCCGTACCAAGGAAAAGGACCTATCTCTAACGAACAAAATGACTTATACCAGGGCTGCCAGAACAATGCCTGCGAACCGCATGCGGCCCGCCATCTCTGTTATTACGACCCGCAACATAAAAAAAGCTTCAACTACGTAATCTTATTTAGAATGAAAAAAAAAAAAAAACCAAATATAAGCATTCAAGCTTATATATAGTACATTACATACTGATATACAATACATACACACATTCTTTCTTCTCGATATGGTAATTTCGGTAATACAAAATTACTGAGTTATTTGGAGCTGATGAAGCGAAACTGAGTTTCAATTTTGAAGTGTGTTGCCGTAGTGAAAAATACTCACTTTGTCGGCTTTGCACTTGTATCGGCGAAAGAATCCGCGAGTTAATAAACTGTATTTTGTTTTCAAATATTTTACGAAAATCATTCACTGTATTGTATGTAAGTCCTGTCTGTGGCTAAGGAATACATGAAAAAAAAAAAAAAAAAAAAAAAAAAAAAAAAAATGTATATAAGGAACATGAAGAAGTTGAAGTTCAAAAAATTATCGTAGCCGGATATAAGAAAAAACTGGTGCAGCAAACATGCACTTTTCAAAAGTTAACACAAATAATGAACTGAGTTTAGCTGTCTCCTACGAAGTTTATTTTTAAGTAGCCAAAGCTAGAGAACCATTCCGTGATGGAGTTTTAATAAAAAAAAAATGCAATTAAAATGTCTAAAAGATTTCAGAAAAATTTGAATTTGTAACACTTTAGCGCCTCAAGTGGGCTAGACGGGAACCGGAACCAAAACACGGAGACTTAGTTCTCATCAGATGAGAGACTACCGCCTTTTCAATGGCGACTCGGACGGATAACTAATACACATCCCGGGAAAGACGGACTTGTCCGAGTGGTGACGGTACGAACTAAAACTGAGGAACTTAAACGTTAACTCGTTTTCTAGAATTGGCTTACATTATCAATCCACAAAGGCTCAGCTACACTGACTCAATGGAATGTGGAGTTATTTTGCTCGTGTGCTTCAAGTTTTCACGAGATTCTTTTCTAAATAAATCAACATTCTCTAGAGAGAAAACTAAATTTTCTAAAGATTCCAAAAATATTTGGTCACCTGAATCGTCAGGCGGGTTATCTCACAATTCGCAACGAAAGAAAAAAAGAAATTCTCACACAAATGCAGTTCAATGCAATGTTCCAGTGCGACGACTGAGAATGAGGAAATTCGAAAAGAAAATTCCTTCCCCAGGGAAAGACAAAAATTCAAAATCCTTCGAAGTATCTAAGAAAATCTTTTACTGTTTATTTAGTCACGGTCATTTCGACCGTGCTCCCACCTGCAATAGTGTTTAAAGTTTTATAATGTATTTACCTAGTTCCTGGTGCGAGTGATTGATTAGAGAAGCGCCTTCGTGCAAAAAATCAGCAATCTAATCAATCACGGATAAAGTCGAGCTGCTTCTGGTGTTGCTGTTGTTGTCGAGATACCACAGAAATCCAACGAAACCACCAAATCGCCAGTGAAAGCAAACCAGATGCCGAAAATTTACATAAAGAAACCCATTGGCATGGTGATACGCAATCGGAATACCATCAAAGATGTTGTCATTACGAGTTCCGGTATTGGGGAGCGCAGTGTCTACCATGCTTTGGTTGTGATATTTTTAGAGTTTTTCGCGTGGGGTCTGCTAACGATGCCTGTGATATCAGTCCTTAACCAGACGTTTCCGGATAATACATTTCTAATGAATGGACTTGTGATGGGCATCAAAGGCATACTGTCGTTTTTAAGTGCACCCCTAATTGGAGCTCTATCTGACATATGGGGGAGGAAGTTCTTCCTTCTCATAACGGTATTTTTCACATGTGCCCCAATACCACTAATGACAATAAACACCTGGTGGCCCTTTGCAATGATCTCGATAAATGGAGTATTTGCGGTCAAGTTTTCGGTTGTATTTGCCTATGAGGCTGATGTAACAACAGTGGTGGACCGGTCAATAGCATATGAACTGGTATCGGCAACATTAGCCGCAAGTTTGATAGTTTCTCCAGCTCTTGGTGCGATGCTGATGGAAATGTACAGCGATACTTTAGTAGTGGCATTGGCTACAGCTAAAGCAGTGTTGGATGTATTCTTCATACTAGTAGCAGTACCGGAAAGCATGCCAGAGAAAGTGCGTCCTTCATCTTGGGGGTCACCAATCAGTTGGGAACAAATTGGGTGATTATTGATTGATTTTTTTTTAATTTGTTATTGATAAATTATTTTGTTTGTTTAATAAACAAACTATGTACAATTTTGAAAAAAAAAATAAAAATAGAAAATTAGTTTCTGTTTGTAAAATTATATAATTTCAACAACAAACGAGATGGAGACGGTTGAATTCTTGCCGTTTTGAGATTTCCTTTTTAATTTGTGTAAAATACTGTTCAACCTATACTTTGGTTGTTCAATATTTTTTATTTTTTTAGTTTTTTGTAAATTCTTTTTAACTGCTTTTAGATAATAAGTTATTTATGATTTTAATGATAAAAACAAAAGAAAAACAAATATTCCAGATATAATGACACGATAAATGATAGTAATATGCACCACCCAATCGCATAATTTTGTGTAAATGTTGATATCGTTGTTTAATTGAGCAACGCAAAATGTTTATGAGAGACAGTAGCTTTACAATTTTATCACCTGTAATTCTATTGTTTTTTGTTTCCCACTTTTTTTCAACTACTTGTAACTTGAGTCATCACAAATATTCTCAAAATCTACTTAAGTGTAATTTTTTTTTTTTCTTTCACATTCAAGATAAATGTTTGTTAGTAATGGATTTGCGAGTAATTAATCTTTTTCTTTGTTTAACTTTGTGATATAAATATAAGCCAATTCTAGAAATAAGAAATATTCCTATATGAATATTTTTTTGAATTAATTTATTATCAAAGAATGTAGGATTGCAGTGGCTTGAAATAAATCTGAACTCAAATATTATATTAAATAACATTAGAACTCGAAGTTGTTAGACTGAGAAATGAATAAAACTCATTGGTAAGGCCGACGTTATCCCCTGAAAGTTTCATAAAATGAATTGCTTAGTTTTATTACCATGACATCTTCATGATGACCTTCCAATGACATCTAGCAGACTTGTTCGACATTCTACAGCTTTCGAATCAATATACAATACATCACAGTCCTGAATTTAATATGACTATAGAACGTCAATCAGAGGTCTACTTTTTACTTTAAAGAAAAGTTAAAGAAAAAAACAAATCCGAAGTGGATTTCTCTATTTCTGCCACATATGGCAAAATCATTTCTTAATGGGCAGATTGTTGCGCATGCCCAGAAGTATAGGCATCACATTTTGTAACATTTGTTACGTTTTCATATCCTTCGCTGTCATTTTTGCTTTACATTTTCCGTACATCGACCAACATTTCGATGGATATATTAGGTACACCTACCGTGTATAACAAATTGTTTATCATAACCGCTGCAAGACACTACAAAAATGTTGGGTCATTTAAGCCATCCCAGTCCAGCTCTGTGTGAGACTTCATTATCGCGATTTTCTTGGTGGTTGCGACGATCACTCATTTTAAACAGTAGATGTCAGGAATTGGGTTGGCGGGTTCGGGAAAAATTTTTGCGGGTTCTAGCGCCTTTACCATAAAGTACTTATGGTACGCGCTATGGTCGTAAATGCAAAATGAACGAGAAGTCGTTCTGGACTCGTAAATGCAGCACATCTCATCAATGAAAGAAAGCAACGGACTTCTTACACTGCCCTGTTGTACTCCAACTTTAACTTCAATTTATTCCGGATGTGCATCTTTCGTACGTATGTATCACATGTTATTCTCGTATTCACTAAACATATGAGGCTCGGTTTTGCAATTTATTTAAATTACATGCATATCATAGATGACATCCCAGTCAGTTAATAGGATGTGAGGTATAACATTTTCTTTTGCTACTTCGAGCGTTATGATAATATTCTCAGTGTCTATAAATTCAAATAGTTTAATCGGGTATCAGTTTTGAGTTGCATTCGTTGACTAAGCTGAAATTTGCTTCTTAATTTTCCTACTCCCAGATTCAGGATTTTTAACTTTTCGAATTCATAAGAGCTAATGTCCATGTGCACCAATCCTCTAACTTACTCATATTGTTTAATACTCCGTTAGATTGAATACTTGTTATTTTGTTTAGACACATAAGTCGTCGCTTCTTCTTGTTAGATAACATTTTAGAGAGAATTTTGTTTAGTAAAAAGTTGAAATTGAAATTTTTAATAGAAAACTGTTGAAAAATTCATTTCCTTTTACCTCATTTATCGTGTCAAAACGCACCTTCACTTTAGCATTGATACTTCCCATCAAGTACTGCCGTCAATTTCTGTGAACGTTTTGGTCTCTCGCCTCCGTTTTCTCTAAAAATTTTGTTCATTTTTTTTTGTGCGTAATACAGTGTTGTCAAGTCTGTATTGGTTTATTCCAAATAAGCTTCAGCAGCTGGCTCTCGAGGCAACTTTTAATCTATACTTCGGCATAAACTTTGCGATGAGTTCATTACTTTCGTTCCCATAAGAACAGATGGCCTGCTAAGTAACGCATTTCAAAGCATGGCGGGTCCTAATTCCACTTGAACACCCTCCACAGATAGTGCGGCGTCATGTGTTCTATTATTGTCTACAATTTCCGTTTTACGACTCATCATCTGTGACGCAGAAATAAAATTTTTTCGAAATCTTCTCGTGAGGCCTACCAGCTCGAAATCTGGCTATGATTTACTTAGAATCATCTCGATTTAATACTCCTTTCAACTTACATGCTTTTGCTCGTTGGAGCATAGCAGCCGATGAAGATGAGGGTTTTGCGGAACCTGATAAAAGCGTATACCGATAGCGAACTAGTAAAATTAATTTTTGGGTTTTCTAGATATCTGTTCAGAGCTCTAATTTTAGGTCCTTCCTCTTCGCCGGACATGTTGACAATCATTCAACGAATTCAAAAGTAATAGCAACAACTTCAAAGGGATTTAAAATCCAAAAGCAAATTCTTTTTGTCGGAAAAGGCAAATCATAGGGGGCAAACATTTGCCATTTTAATTGACACACAACTTACCATGTCTTACGGTTTTTATTATATTTCCTCTATTCAATGTATTCCGTGTAAATACGACTTTTCTCCCTTCTAGTTTCATTTTAAACCACTAAATCCTACAAACTTCCTTCTACTCGTAGTTTCTTTATATTTTTCACGAAACCTTTTCAAAACAAATATCAACAGCTTATCGTGATTTCGATTTTTGTAATATATGTTAATTATTGTAAGATAAAGTATAAAATATAAAAACACAAAAAGAAAACTTTGTTATTTAAGGAACTTTTCCAGAGATATTCAATGAAAATTAAAATTAAAAATAAAAATACATAAACCAAAAATCCAACTAAAAAGTCTATTCGATTGTAGAAATGTAAAAAAAAAAATAAACAAAACAACAAACTATTGCAGTTCTACAAAACAAAACAGAATCCACGCACTCCATCTCCCTTTGTTGCCCGTATTGTCTTATTGCTATCCTTGTCACCTACATGTAATGTTCAAACTTATTATTCTACACGATTTTTTTTTATTTACATGAAGCTAGTCAACACACTCGAACTCACACAACACAGAGCTCTTATTCAAAAGAAGTACAACATACTCCAACTGCAATTGAATACACCTGCGGACGAAAATCGTCCACCGGGCGGGATCATGTTCAGGTATACGATCTCTATTATTTTAAAGAATTTAAAAACTTTATTTTTATCCGAACGTTAACTAATCTTAATAAGCAAATGTCACATTTTAACCTAAATGTAAACTGATTAACGTAACGTAAGTCTACGATTGTTATCCAAAAATTTTGTATGACAGTTTAAAAATGTAAAAATATATGTAATTTCCGGGTGAATAAAATGACACTCTTTGCTGTACGATCAAAACGAAAAGACGTGTTTCATTAAAAACCGCATTTTTCGAACTTTATTATTCTACCCTACTCAGTTAGCAAAGATTTACCCTACACACCCCGACAGAATATTTCAAAAATGTTCTTGTATTGTGACTGATGGAGCTAAAGCAATAACAGGGACAAGATTTTTGGGACTTCTTAAACAGAATGGTATTCACTGCCCTTTAATCCACTGCATCATACACCAAGAAGCTAAATGCAGAAAACCTTTGCGCTAGATGGAAACAATAAAGGTGGCTGTCAAAACAACAAATGTGATCAGGGGCGAAAACAAAGCTTTGACGCATCATAAATCTCCCGATTTTTTTTTTACACTCAGACATCAGATAGTTAAATGCTGGAAAGTGCTCGCAGCGTTTTTTTACCCTGCGAAAGGAGATCATAGTATTTCTGAAAGACGAAAAAAAAATTTAATACCACAGAAATAGAAAACAAACTTCAAGATCCACAATACCTCGCTGATCTTGTTTCTTAAACAGATATGGTCCAACACATGAATGAATTAAATTTGAAGTAACAAGGCAAACACAGTTATATCGCGATTTAAATAGATTTAAAAGTAAACTTAAATTGTTCAAAATGTCTTTAGAAGAGAATGATCTTTCTTTTTTCTCGAGTTACAAGGAACTTTACTGAGCACATAGAGTACATTGACGAGATAATTTTGGAGTTAAAAATCGATTTATAGATTTTCAGGAATTAGAGAGCGATTTGTCACTTTTCACTCATCCATTAACACTGGCTATTGAAAGTGTAAAGACTGATTACCAATTGGAGTTATGCGACCTACAATCCGACCTCTTCTATATACAAAAGCAGAGAGGAAATTGAAATACATTTTTTAAGCTCCTTGATAATCGCTTTCCGAAATTAGTGAATTTTGGTTTGAAAATGGGTTTGGTTATGGGAAGTACATATCTTTGTGAAAGTGCTTATTTGACTATGAATTTTACTAAATTAAAATACAGGTCTTCAATGTCGGATAAGTCACTTATTGACATTGATAACATTGTTAAAGAGAGAAAGAAATAAACAAAAAATAAAATAATATGAATAATAATATTTTTTTTTTTTTTTGCTTAAGGATAATTGTATTTTGTTTCGACCAGACCAGAGCAGAGCAGACCAGTTCTTGTTGAATATCATTTTGGCCCGCGAACGACTACAATGCTCGGCAATCTTCCGTCTTCCATACGGCACTTACCATATAATCTGTTGTTTCTAAAAAGTTTTCATGGTTTAGTTGTGTGTTATTTATGAAAACATTTATCGAAGGGCTGTACTTTACGATCCTCTAAGGTCTTAAAAAAAGAAAAACGAGGAACATATGAGTATACAAGTGACACAAGATACGGCGAAATAATAGCTCGTTGTGTTGACAACAACGTAGTTACTGTATCGTCCAATAAATTTGGAATTTTCTCCGAAGCAGAGGCCTCCAGGTTTTCTTACCTGAAAAGAAAAGGATTGCCATTATATATAAGTTAATAAATATTTAACTTTGTTTTTATAAAAAAAAAACTTTTTTTTCCTCACTGCGAGGAACCGGACTTTATTTTTACGAACTTAAACAAACTCTGCCTTAAACTTATTCTAACACCTAATATTTATACCATCGGTTGATTTCTGTTAGACGCCTAGTCAGCAGCTTGCATTCAGTACAGGTTCAACACTTGTTTTTAGATTCGGATGAATTTGATTGCCTTGAATTCGGTTGAATTGCCTGCTTGAATTCTGGTGAAGTAATATATCAGTTGGATTGTGGGAGCAATGCATCGTGGGAAAGGGTAAATAAATGTTTATTTCGTTAACATATACAACCTAGACTTATTCAGGAGTACAACAAAGGTATGGGAGGAACGGACCTCACGGACCAGTGTATCAGCACGTACAAGGTTGGAATACGATCGAAGAAATTATGGTGGTCACATTTTTCGTAGATTCTTGACGCGAGCGTTCAAAGTGCTTGGGTTTTGCAATGTAAGTCGGGTAAAAATATACAAAAAATAAATTTTATTCGGACAATAGTGCAAAATTACTTAGTCAAATATGAGGATAAGCCGACTACTTCAGGTAGTCATCGCCTCGTTGATGATCTTCTACGATTTGATGGGCTGCATCAGTACGTTGTTCAAAATGAAGGTAACAGGCGCCTTCGTTGTACAGGTAAGCGCTGGGAGAGTAAAGTCCGAATTTCGTATGCAAAGTGCAAGCGTGGCCTTTGTGTGCCTTGATTCAAGGTATAAATTAAATAACTTTAATGTTATTTATCTAAGAAAAATATGTTTTCTTTAATTTGGCATACGTTCCCCTTACAACTATAATAAAATATTTTCTTACACTACCTAAAATACTAATCCACTTGCTCCAAACATTTATCCAGTGACGAAGTGTTCCCACAGGTGCCATCAGTTTACCGTTGCCATACGTGATGGAATGTGCATGTTTGCATAAGTTTCGCATGATCCGGATGGTTGTGCCAACGGTCGGATCTTGCAGTACAGTAGAGTTTGTCATTTGAGGAGAATGAAAACTTCTGATGTTGGAAGTTAATTTTTTTTTTTTTTTTTTTTTGTGTTAATTCCTCCACTCTTAATTTTGAACCACCTCGTTCAAGGCCACATGATGTGGGATGTCTTGCACATCTATTTTTATGGATGCTGGAAATTGTTCCGCATTTGTCTCCGTAGTCCTCTGAGCTTTTGGTTTTTAAAGTTTTTGAAGTTTTTGATAACAACAGAGAGCTATTACTAAACTTATCAGGAACATAACTAGGGTGATGTTAATGATCGAGTTGATTTTGTTTTCGATTTTGAGCAGACCTAATTTCTGGCTGTCGTTGACTTGTAACTGCTTTAGAATCTCTTTCATGCTTTTGCGATCAGATGTTAGTTGTAAAATTGCTGGTAGCGGCTGATATCTTTTTTTTTCAACAGTTTCCTGTTGACTTGGAATGTGGTCTTGTAATGTTTGATGACGGATGTGTCATCTAACCTCAAGGTATACTAAGGGAGCCATTAAATTGGGTCCGGAACGGTATACCGGGCAAAACTTCTTCGACAGCTGGAATATGCTGGATGTAATGTTGACGACGATAATGATAACGACGACGACGATGCCAACAAAAATGCCGACGAAGATGGCGACGAGGATAATGATGACGACGATGACGATTGTAAGGACGACAATACCAACAACAACGATGATGGCGATGGGCAAAAGGAAGAAACCTAGAACGGAAACAACAACGACCAACTCAATCAACAGAAAAAGTGTATACAGATGGTGAAAGAAATTAGACAAAACAGTAATAAAAACATCATTAAAAAGGAGCAAAAAGGAATTCAAGCAGCTGTTCAAAGTGATATATCGCCGATTTCCAGATTTGCGATCAACTTCAGGGACATAGAGGACTCTATAAGACCATCCGATGGAAACAGGAAAATATCCGTCTAAATTTGGATAAGTGAATTTGAAGAAATCGCTTCAATTATGTATTGGGATGACTTCCAAAAATTTGTGTTTGCGAAAAAATCATTAAGAGGGTTAGCAAAACTTTTTATATCAAGCGAAAGGGGTATAACATCATACAAAAAATTGAAATATGCTCTATTCGACGAATTAAGAAAAACAGAAAATAGCGAGCAACTGCATAAATTGCTTCGCGAAAGAAAAAAGCAAAAAGATGAAAGTGTCCAAGTATTTCCTGCATTTGACAGATATAGCCTCTCAGGGAAATGTCGAAGAAGATGCTCTTATACAGTACGTTATTGACGGAATAACAGATTCTAATATAAATAAAGTTATTTTCTACGGTTCTAAAAATATTAGAGATTTTAAAGGCAAACTAAGATGTTACGAAACTATGCAAAAAAAAGGTAAACGAAAAAATGAAATAAAAAAGCCTGAAAAAGATTTTGCTAAAAGTGAAAAGAAATTCGAAATACAGTGTCTTAATTGTAGCGTAAAAGGGCATAAATTTATAAACTACAGAGATAAAGAAAAGGGCGACAAATGGTTCGAATGCAATAAGTTTGGCCACATTGCGAGTGATTGCATATCAAAAAAAGTTGACAAAACCAAAAGCAACATGCGGATTCTACATTCTAACGATGACATAATGAACAAGGAAGTAAAAATTGGAGATAGGAAGTGGTTAGCTCTATTTGACACAGGCAGAAAATTCAATATAATAACCGAAAAAATCTATAAATATTTGAATATGTCGAAGCTTCACAATCCAATTTTTATCTTGTCGGGTTTGGGCGGAATAAAAATGAGAATAAAATAAAACCTTTAGGCCATTTTGAACAAGAATTCGAAATTGATTCCGAAAAATTTAATTTAATATTGCATGTCATACCAGATGTTGAAATAGTTATTGGAAAAGAGTTTTGTCGACTTGCCGAAATAAGAATTACTCCAGAAGGTCTATATTTCCAGAAGTTAAAAAAAGATGTCACAAGATGTCAAAAGATCCACGCGATAATGAAAACTAGCGCCCAAATAAGATCAAAACAACAAATGTTGTATTGCATTTAATATTGAAAGATGAAACTGCCATTACATGTAATCCACGAAGGTTACAAATCAAGGAAAGACATGTGGTCGACGATCAAGGAGAAGAGTGGTTAAAAGACGGTATAATCGAAGAGTCAGATTCTGAGTTCTGTAATCCAGTCGTACTAGTAAAAAAAAGAGATGGTACATCAAGGCTTTGTGTCGATTACAGAAAAATTAACCGATTAATAGTAAGGGATCCTTTCCCTTTTCCTTTGATTGAAGACCAGCTCGAACGTTTACACTACGCCAAGATTTTTAGTACCTTAGATTTAAAAAATGGTTTTTTCCATGTGCCTATTAGCAAAGCAAGTCGAAAATACACCGCTTTTGTAACACATAATGGACAGTATCAGTTTTTGAAAGTGTATTTCGGACTTTCGAATTCTTCAGGGACTTTCCAAAGACATGTCAATTCAGTATTTCGTAATTTAACTAGAAGAGGTATTGCATTACCGTATATTGACGAAATAATTATACCCGCCAAAAATGAAGAATAAGCACTATCAAACTTAGATGAAGTTTGCAGAAACTATGGGCTAGATATTAATTTAAAGAAATGCAGCTTCCTAAAAACAAAAATCCAGTTCTTGGGACATGTTATAGAAAATCAACAAGTGTAACCGTCACCCGAGAAAATTCAAACCCTAATAAAATATCAGATAACGCAAAACATTAAGCAGTTAGAAAGCTTCCTTGGTCTTGCAGGACATTTATACCAAGCTTTTCTATATTCGCAAAACCGTTACTCGACTAAAAAAAACAGACCGCTAAGTTTGAAATGAAGGAAGAGTAAGTCGTTTCTTTTAACACACTTAAGAAAATTCTAAGCAAAAGACCAGTTCTTAATATATTCAATCAAAATTACGAAACAAAAGTTCATACGGACGCTTCTATCGATGGATACGGCGCGGTGTTACTGCAGAAATTACCAGAAGATTGTCAATTACATCCCGTATATTATATGAGCAAGAAGACCACTGAACAGGAAAGAAAATTCACAAGCTATGAACTCGAAATATTAGCTGTAATAGAAGCCTTCAGAAAGTTCAGAGTCTAACTTCTTGTTTTACATTTTAAATTAATAACAGACTGTAATGCCTTTGCTAAAACTTTGCTTGTTGCTCGTTGGATATTGTTTTTACAAGAATATGACTACGTCGTTGAGAATAGACCTGGTTCACAAATAAAACACCTAGACGCTCTTAGCAGGCATGCAGTAATGATAATAAACGATGATAGTTTAATTACCAGAATACAACGACTACAAATGCAAGACAAAGACCTCATAACCATTAAAGAAATTCTTCAAGAAAAGTCATCTTACAACGAATATTTTATGAAAGGCGACGTTCTGTATAAGTTGGTAAACGACGTCGAACTGCCAGTAATACCACGAGGCATGCAGATGAAAATAATAAGACGCGCACACGAAAAAGGACACTTGGCTGTTAAGAAAACGATAGAGCTAATTAATAAAGAATATTTTATACCAAAACTTGATGAAAAAGTAAACAGAAAGCAAGGCAAACAAGAAGGAGAACTACATCCAATACATAAAGAAGAAGAGCCACTCCACACATACCACGCCGATCATCTTGGTCCCTTGGAATCAACAAGCAAAATGTATCGCCATATCTTTGCCGTTATCGACTCCTTCACGAAATTCTGTTGGTTGTATCCCACGAAGTCTACATCAACCAAAGAAGTAATAGCCAAATTACGGCCGCAAAGCATGACATTTGGCAATCCGGTTCAAATCATTTCAGATCGAGGATCCGCTTTTACTTTGGATGATTTTCGAGAATACTGTAAACTGTAAAACATCAAACACATCACAATCACTACTGGCTTACGACGCGCAAGTGGACAGGTCGAACGCCTCAATAGCATCATCATATCCGTGTTGTCTAAGCTGAGTATCGAAGATCCAAATTAGTGGTACAAGTTTGTCGAACCCGTTCAGAAAACCATCAACTCAACCTTTAACCGAAGTACCAGTTTGACACCATTTGAGGTACTTGTCGGAATAAGAATGCGTACCAACGAAGACCTTCACATAAAGGAGTTGATAGAGGAGTGCTTAGAAACAAATAATAAAGGCTAGAACGAGAACAGGAAAAGTTATAATCTTCGACGAAAGCCAGCCACAAAATATAGGGAAGGTGATGTAGTAGCCATCAAAACGACTCAGCTTGGAGGTGGAGGTGGATTGATAATACTTACGATGTCACAAAAAGAGGTTACAATGAATGTCCGAAACATACAAGTACAAGTACATGGCCGACCAGTCTTGACGACCCCAGCTTTTTGGAAGCATTCGAGGCGAATGCCTAGCAGGATGGCCGAATTGTGGGCAATCAGCAACACTATCACGGAGGAATATGAGAGACAGGATATAAAAAAGACGCACTCGAAGGATGAGGGCAGTTGTTTTCCGGCTCCTCATCGTGGCAGTTCTTGCAACAAACAAATTCTTACACTCACATTTTATCAGTTATTTTAAGTTAATCTAAATATATAATTTTAAGCCCTAGAAAATAAAAGTGCTTTGTGTTACCTAAGTAAACAATCTTACATTATTTATTTTGTTGCCAAATTTGACGACTTTTAGAAGATAGCGATTATACTATAAGTTTTAAAACTAACAGTAGGTAAGCTTATAATATTGACAATGTTTTGCCGACTGCTGCTATTTTAACTTCGGCGAATTCTAAGGTTTCATCTATGTATATTGGTAAAAGGAATAATATATAGGGTTTTGTAATAACGACTTGACAACTTTTTTTTTTTAAATAAAATCCAAAAAATTTGAGATATTTCAAAAACTGTATTATTGGCCAGAAGTACAATCAAAACATTTATGAATGGAACTCGACTTCGTTCATATGGCCACCGCGGGCACGTTTGCAGCGGTCAATTCGTTGGACCCAATTTTTCAATGACCGAAACGGTCGCTATTTCGCGTTCAATGTTGGCTCTGAGCTCTTCTAAAGTCGTCGGTGTGTTGGCATAAACCAATGACTTAACGTAGCCCCACAGAAAATAGTCAAGCGGCGGTAAATCGCACGAAAGAAGCGGCCAATCGACTGACCCATGTCTTGAGATAACACGCTCACCATACTTACTCTTCAAAAATAAATATGGTCCAAACCGCACCAAACAGTTATTTTTTGCGGATGAAGTGGTGATTCATGAAGCACATGTGGGTTTTCACCCGACCAATAACGCATATTTTGCTTATTGACGAACCCATTGAGCCAAAAATGAGCTTCGTCATGGAAGATGATTTTGCGATGAAATTCATCATCTTGGCGCATCTTCTCCAGAACCCAATCGGAGAACGTAGCTCGTTAGTGTACTTTTACTAAAGTTTACATGATGAAAATGTTGAGTTTACTGAATAAATTAACAGTGACGGTTTGATGATTAGTGAAAGAGTGCGTTCTCAAATTAAATTCAAAGTTGTCAAGTCTCTATTGGAAAACCCTATATAAGAGTTTACAATGTTTGCATTTGCCCAATGGATCGAATACGCAATGTATATAATATCTTCATTTATTAATTTAAGCTTATACATTAATTTTAGTACAATTTTGTTTTTATTTATTTCTGTTTCCTTAATTAATTTTATTATTATGTAAGTCATTTCAGTGACTTCGCTTATTTTTCCTATTGTAAGTTGATTTATTATGGTTTGCCTGTTGCTATTTCGAAGTACGTTATTCATTTTTTCCGTAATAATTTCGTGATCATGCCGATCTGGACTTTCTGCAATCCATTTTCAGGCGGTGCCCAGAAAGTCCAATGATTTTTTACCTTGCTAGTGTAGTTTAAGCCGCACCAAGTGATTTCTAATCTGCTAAATTTCATGTGATAGAAGGGGATAAAGAGGATAGGTGTAACTGGAATTTGAATTAAGAACTTCTTCCAACATGTGGTGGATAATTTTAAATTGACCATCCCGTATTTTCGCGGTTCCGATGTCAGTCTTAACCAACTGGGAATTCGAATAGTCCAGGATTTGGGTGGCAGCACAGGCTGAAATTAGGAATCTGAAAAGAGGGGTTTAATTGTTTGTATGTGACTTGTGGACAGTTTTGAACGACTGTGTTAAGATTGTGGTAGATCTATTTCCAGCTACTATCTCTTTCTTATAACGACATGTTAATTTTGAACCTTCGCCTATCTTACTTTATCGATTGCCGTTTCCTATTATGGTATTTGATAACAGCGACTTGTTTATCTTGGATTTTTGGGGTAGGTTTAATTACTGGCTTACTAGAGTAACGGTCGTACTTATTTTCGTTACAGATTGAGCATTTCTTAATTATATTTTTGATTTTAGTGGTAATTGCTGGGAAGTAAGAATGTTCCAAAATGTGTGCTTTGTTTTAGCGGTCGTTACGGTGAGCTCGTTTATGTGTTTTGCCGATTATTTCCTTCTGTTCTGATTCATTGGATATGTCGCGTACTTGAAGCTGGTTGAATCTTACCTTGTAACTACTGAAGTCGGTGGGATAAATTCGAATAGTACGGTTAATTTAAATAGACACACGAAAGTTACATTTTGGATCTTGATTTCTTTTCGTCTTAATTCGATCAAAACGAAAAAAAAGCACAGTTACAGTACAGTACAGTTTCATTGAGTAAAAGAAACATAATTTCAAATTTGACAGGATTCCCATAACGGTAGTCTTACTCTCTTTTCCTATACCATACAAAACTACAGGCATTTTTTCGGTTCATTTGAATAGTCGCACCGATTAAACTGATTAGTAAGCATCTAGTGCTTGGACAAAGAGCAGTAAAAGCTTAATTAGAAATTGGAGTAAAATGTTTTTTACTAATTTCATTAAAATAGGCAGAAGAAAGTGTTAAATTTAGAAGAAAGAGCTAAAATTAAAGCTTACATTTCGGAGAGCTTTTCAAATCGCGAAAAGCAAGTGAATACTTAAAAGAAACTCTATCAAAAATGGTGAATCAAGATCCAAAACGTAACACTGGTGCGTCTATTCAAATGAAACGCACTGTATGTTTATCGGTTTTTATCGCATCGATGGCGGATTAAGATGGGATTAAGAATTTACTTTTTTTTTTTTCAAGATTATTTTAAGTTTTTCTTTGTTATACTCGGGTTCAATAATTTTATGGCGATGATTAGTGGGAAAGATTATGTCGAATTTCTGGTTAGGGGTTCGACCGATTTGGAAAAGTATTAGGTTTTTAAAAACATTAATGGGCACATCAACGCTGATAATGAGATTTTGAGACGAGCTTTCGTTACTATGTTCTGCAGGAGTAAGGGAGTTAATCTGCGTTGCTTGAGGAGATCATTACATTAATTTTGCCTGGTTTATACTCAATTCGTAATTATGTTCCTCAAGAATTGCCTTTCACCGCTTCATTGTTCTGTTGTTATTTTTGCTACTAAGCGCATAGGCAGGCTGGTAGGCTGATAGTCAGTATAAATCTTAACGTGGGCTGAGCCGAATAAGTAGTTACGCAATGAACCTAGGGCCCATATGATGACTGACATCATATGTTGGACTAAGTTGGACTAAGTGTTCGACAGATAAACCTTATCGGCTTCTCTTCCTGCGATAAAGCGGCGCCGATGGATTTGTGTTTTGGACGTACGTCCTACCTCCCCTCTTAAAAGGGCTGTTAGGGGTTTCTGGTTGCTGACTGGTAATCATAGAAGTGATTGGCTCTGAAATTCTGATTCTCCAATCTAAGGCAGATATGTAGTGCCTGTGGCAAGTCAATGGGCTCTTGATGCCCGGAAGCCTTGGTAAATCGCTTTAAACACCCCTTATGAAGGTGTCCAAAGCTTTTCCTCTGCATGTTTGGAAGAGCAGGTTCATGGATTCGTTGCTAATATCCATGCATGCTAGTTTGTTTAAAATAATTGAAAGGTGAGAGTAGACTTCATGATAGAAACCTTGAATTGTTTTGGTTCCTTGATGAAGAGACGTCATTTGGTACTTTAAAGTGCTTTTATCGCGCTTATCTGCGAAGTGGAGAAAATGACACCTCGAAATGCTCTCCCATTTAAGCGGCGTATTGTTAGACTCTAAAGCAGTGTTGCTATTTTATTTCTTATGATACTTAAAATGCCATAATTCTTAGGAAATCCCTTAATGGGTTCATAAATCTATAAAACTCGGCTAACGCTCATTTTGCAAGAGGAAAATTCGCCCGGATCCCCTGAGAAATTTTTTAGGGCAACGAACAACAACAGGTATTTTGTCAACGTAGTCCAGCCTACTGCTGTATTCTGGAGCTTTTGTCTGGTCTACACCAGCGAAATGGTCCGCATTGGGATTGAGCACATTTTCAACCACGCGTCGACCTTGTTTATCAAGCATTTTACTTTAGACACAATCAAGGTAATTAGTAGGTCTAACTCGGGAGTGGGAGTGGGAGTGGATTGGTATGAGGAATTGAGATCTGCGCCTATTGGATCAGTGCCACGTGCTGCAGATGCATTGCTATTGGAGTATACAAGGGGATCGTTTGATTCACCTTTTGGGTTTAAACCGGTTGATCTTAGGTTTGGCATTTTTATGAAGTGAAGAAATAATAATAAAATAAATAAACGAAATTTTTGATAACAAAAATGAGGTAAGGTGAAACTAAAACTTATAAGGAAACTATGTACATATATATATATACATATTTTCGATTAAATTATAAACAATTCTCTTTTTTTTTTTTTGTTTTTGAATTTAATTACATAACTTACTGTATTTTTTCCTATTCAAAAATACTTTTTTGTACAATAACTGTTCTATTTTGTAAATTTCTTCTTAAACAATAGAGTAAAATACGAGTAATACACAAAAAAAATTATTATAATAATAAAATTCTTACAAAGAATATATCGCTATCTTATTCAGCGACTGCATCGCAGCTCGGGTTGATAAACTGGATTGATCAGGTGGTGCGGCTATCTCATAACGAGCTCCGTTTTATCCAATAGTTGTTCACACTGCACTCACGAATGTTCAACTATGGACTACTCCGGGGCCCTTAAATCTTTCACCACTACGCGAACGCGATGGTTGGGGGACCGATAGGCACGGAGTAGGCGAGAAGTATGACGGCTACTTAAGGCGATTGACTTCGAAGTGGAAAAGAAATATATTCTTTGTCATTTGGGGAGAATGAGAACTTCTGGTGTTGGAAGTTGAATTTTTTGTGTGTAAACTTATATCATACCCAAAATATGTAAACATGAGTGATGCAATAAATTAACAAATAAACAATTTACTTATCCTTAAAAAACCTTGCTTCTATTTTTTAATAAATAACAAAGCTTTTTTTCACGCATCTTAAAAATTAAAAAAAAAATGTTGAATACTATTGTAAATAGCAGTGAAACCGCCCAGCGTATCCATATAGGTACGCCTAATATCTATTTAATCAAGCCACCTAGCGGCGAAAAAAAAAATACCGGATCACTTATGGCCCTCATAAGATAACACCCTGTAAATAACAATAAAAACTGACAAAAAATATATTCTGGGCGAAAATGAGTTAATTTAGAGGCTTTACAGATTAAAACCAGGAACAATGAGGAAGCTCGACCTAAAATTTACTTACTCGCATATATAGTATGCACTTATCCTAAATCTGGGTAGAGATGAGTTCACAATTAACTGTAATTAATTACATAGGCTAAGATACGCGCTTATAATGATTTTCGGTAAAATAAAATAGTACAAACTTTCGTTTTTGAGTGCCAACGCCCTTTTTGCTAAGAACGACAGTTCAATAGTACATTGGTTTAAAGTCATTTTATATTTCCTCGCCTATCGGAAATGGTTAAGACCTCCACCAAAGGTCACCTTCAATCTGTATGTGTTCCTCAAAGGGTAAGAGTAACACAACGTTATCTCATAACGCACTGGTTAAGTACATGTGCATGGTCTAGTGTTGGTTAACTTAAAATGCCGAATTTCATACCATCTACTGCTAGTGATCTAGCACATGCAGTAAAGTGATAAAGTTATTTTGTTTAATGCATTTAGGTATGCTTTCTGAATCTGGCATGGTTCCTACCGGTCTTGCATCTTTACCACAAAGCCCTGATTTTTTTAATATATGTTATCGTTTCCATGCAAATTGACATACATGTACCTGTGCAAAAAAAAAATAAAAAATCAGGAGCAAGAGCAATTTTGCATCTGATTTTTGCGCTGATGTCGTTGCTGCTTGTAATTACGAATCCAAAAAAGACGAAGTCTGTGTTGTGCATCGTTTTCTTGACCGCTTTTGTCTTAATACTCTCAAAAGTTTCACCATGTCAATAAAATCCGCGTGCACAAGTAATTATGCGGACTAAAAAAAGATCATGCCTCCTTTGTTGCCCAGTTAGTATTGAGCGATTCTTACACAATTCTTTCAAACTACTGATGTATATGGCAGACAGACAGACAGAGAACAATCACATTATACTCCATAAGTGTTAATTTTTCTAGAATTTCTCTGCCTTTCGGGTACAGACGAATAAACACTTTAGTGATAAAGTGCCTACGATAGCAATAACAACCAAATCAAGGCCGAGGACCTGAAGCTTGATGTGGTCATTGTCTAGGCCGATCACTTATAGATATAGTCGTCCGCAGTGTAGTGTTTACTTTCACAGCTGGAGTCGTAGGATGGTATGACGCCTATGAATAGCACACTAAAGTGCTAAGATCATACAGCTCTGTCATGATGCTAGTAAACAGCATTTTCTACTGTCGGACAAATACTGTTTTTTTGGAGACGTCGGGAAGCATTTGTTTATTCTGACGAAGGGTCATGTTATCTGCAGTTATGCTCATATGAAACTTAACTGTCAGTGAAATGTCTAACCGATGATGTAGGCAGTGCTTAGGTAATTTCAGGTCCTGAAAAACTCTCCTTTGAATATTACCTTGGAAGTTCAAACAAGACTCAGTGAATTCAGACTTACGATTGCATTCAGAGAAGCGTTGAATTTTGGAACGAGCATGGAAATGGTGAGAAAGTTTAGCAAGGTCTTAGTCACTTGGCTTGGCTGTCGGCTTGGATGCGGTTTGACCTAGATTCTGACCGAAACCATTTCTATCCACAGCGAAAAATTATTTATTATGTTTGCATCGTAGTAGTTCTGGTTTCAGCAGCGAATAACCTCCTAAGCCAATTCCGTCGCCTAAGGTAACGAATGTTAACTTCGGCCTGCTTAATATTGAACTACGTTCTGAAGCCATAGAGAAATTTTATGTGGAAGGTAATGTTTCTGAATCTTATAAGCTGTTTTTAAGATTTTTTCAGGATTATAAAAGTAATTTCACATATAGCTTTGTCCGTAAAATATTAGAAGACAGATTAAAGTCATAAATTGTTTTACTTATTCTGTGTTAAAAGTAAATAAGTTAAGAAAAAGATGCTTCAAACATCCTCTTAATGAAGCACTGGGAATTTGTTTCAGACTTCTATGTCAGGAAATTAACAAGGATATAAGGATAGCTCGGGATAAATACTTCTACTCTAAGGTACGAAATGCACTTGGATCCTTAAATGCAATGAGATCCTTCAGAAGTATCAAGCATTTTGAATGGTTTTTTTCTTCAGTTAGTCTGTCTTTTTCTAGTGAGTCTCCTACATACTATAATGGCTGCACTCGGTCTTATTTTAACGAAAATTAAATAATAACTTCTTTTTTGAAGACATAACAGGGTTAGAGATTTACAAAATTTTGTGTTCCCTTAACAAATCAAGCGATTGTGGTTATGATAGAATTTACTATTCTACTTTACAAACATAGCACTCAATGTTGAAGACATATAAGCTTATATTTTTTAACTTAACCTACTCATTTTGATTTAACTTTAAAGTTTCTCAAAGGCAACCAGAACATTGTTAAATAAACAAAGCAATTTTTGGTCATGACACACACTGTATGACAATTTAAATAGCGAATCAGTTTAAATATTTAGGTATTACTTATGACCAAAATATGAATTTATCCGAAAATATTTTGGTTTTGAAACAAGAAGATTTTATCTTCTTAAAATAATTTGTGACAAAAAACATTAAAAACAGGATATTATATAATATTTCAATCAAATCTACAGTACGTGTAAAGATACTGAGGTATCAGTATCTATCAGAAAAGAATGTAGGATCAATAGTTTAGCTCCTTCTACTATAGGGTTTTATTTAGACCATTGAAGATTCTATCACTAAAACACTTGTATTATCTTAAAGTTTCATGAACTTTTTTAAATGAGAGGTGCCTATACTCAGAGGCGAATTTGCAACACTTGCAATTTGTGAAGCCATTCAATTAAAGTTGTCGTCATTCCTCCTTTCCGCACCACTCTACTCAAAAATTTTCATTCGCCGTATCGTGCAAATTATTTAATAAACTTCCTATGAATATCTACGGTCTCACGTGAAAACCTTCGATAGTACCTTCTTGCTAGCATACCTGTTGGTAAGCGTTAAGTCGACTACTTGCATTTAATTGTTGGGAAAACCAACTTGGTTGAATGATGAATTTGCACCATTCTCGATTCGTTTTTTAGAATACGTCCGCAGAAACAGAATATTGGTTGCAAGGTTGCCATATTCACGGCTCCTATATGGATATTACGTGAGCTCTCAGCTCGCAATCTTTGGTTCTGTAGTAGTGAACACATGTACTCGTTGATGTCGTTCTATCTTTTTTTCTACTTTTCTGAAGATACTTACTCACTTATTTAAGGTAGAGTTACAGTCCAGGGTGGACCTGGGGCTCAACTAACATGGATCCCAGCCAAATTGATCTTTAGCTAGCTGCCTTCAGTTTCGGAGGCTAAGTTCGTTGAGGTCACCTTTCACTTGCGTGCGCCACATTATTTGTGGCCTTTCTCTACTGTATTTTCGCTCAGAGGCAAATTCGAAGACACTGCGGGCCGGAGCATTGATCTCCATCCGCTCTACACGACCCAGCCACCTCAGTCGTTGTACTTTCACACTTCTAGCTAAGTCTTTGTCGCTGTACAGCCCGTAATGTGCATTGTTGTATCTCCTCTACACTTACCGACTATGCAGACAGGACCGAATATCACCCGAAAATCACCCTAAACCATTTCTGACAAAGTTCATACCTCTGCACAATAGAGCAGGACTGTGATTGTTAAAGTCATTGTTGTGCCTTCTTAACAACAAAAAGCAGCGATCCTGAGAAGTTATTCCTCGTTTGAGATCAGCGCTTATGTCGTTTTCTTAATTAATAGCTGAGTCTAGGCAGACAAACTACCTCAAAGTTATATCTGTCGGTAGTAACGTTCTGTCCGAGACGTCGGGTGACAGTATGTCGGTTGTTGACAGTATATACTTGGTCTTGCCCTCATTGACCGTTAAACCTATTTTCGCCGCTAGCTTTCTGAAAATACACACTGAAATTTGTTCTGATAGACTAGTAAGAGTAGAAAGCATTGTTAATAAGAATGTCGGTTTGAATAAAAAAAAAAACACTACAACCAAAAGATTTGTTGGTTGTGTAGTGGTAAGAGAAATTAATAAGGATAATTTCTATTGGCATATTATTTATTTAAATATCAAAACATCACGTTAAAGCCTTGTTTAAATGCAGAAGTTTTAAGGAAGAAGTGACTCGAGAAATTGGAGATTTCCTGTAGGAAGCAGTCCTGGTCGGGGTTTTCCTTGAATATCTAAATTTACAGATGGTGCTTTTACTGATGGAGAGACACCTGTCCCATGATGATTTTCTAAATGTTCATTTGATTCTACCGAATTTGAGTGATGGTTACCACCTTTGACTTGGACCATCAAGAGTGCAACTACGGCAACTGAAAGAAAAAGTGATAAATTGCAAAACTATTATTTTTTGGACGTATGGTATGTATTCACCTAATAACAAAGTGGTCTTCATCTTGTTGTGAATTTAATTTTCTCTTTAACAGTCTCAGAATGAAAAGTTGTAGAATTGCAGGGCGCTTATATACTGAAACAGTTCGGTGACAATTCGTAAATGACAGCAACACTTATCAGAAAAAATTCAAGATTAAGTAAGAAGAAAAATATGGAAGATTCTCAGTAAGCCTCTGCGGTTTTTATTACTTCTGACTTACTAACCCAGTTTCAGTTTGCAAATCTCCAAGATAATTTTTCACCCAACTGTAAGGGTGTTAAGAAATATAAATAAATTGTTGCTATGCAAAAGTATAATAGCAACAAGAAAAGATTACGAAGCCAGTAGAAAAAAAGAGAATAAGTTGAGTTGTTATGACACCATACGCAAAATTCGTCTCTTTCATAAGTCAGATTTCTTAAGCTACTACAAGGGTATGTCTAGCTACATACATATATGTATATGAAAGCTTGTTATTTTTTTAAGGTTTAAGCTAACATGCATTTTTTTTATTAAGCAAATAGGTTAGCGTTTGAAGAATATCAGATAAAAGATCTTAATAGTTTTAGGGGGATCAAAATGTTGATTCAATAATTAAATGATAAACGAAGCATAAATTATTAATGATCAGGTTTTTGTTAAATTGGACGCCTTATGTCTCAGCCGAATTACCAATATTTAGAATTAATGATAGCTGTAGTAAACTTTAAAATAAATCAGTTATCAATGCCTATGTCTCATCCACATGATTCATCTATGAGTCCTGATTTGAAGTTATAAAGCATATGGTGTATTTATTTATATATATTTTTTTTGTGTTTCTCCCCTAACTTTCCATCACTCGCGCTTTTTAAGGGTACTCAAATTCTTTAAGCGCTCGCAAATTATAAAAAAAAACAAATGTGTGAAATTATAGTGTAAAGTCGTAGGAAGATCCCTAAGAGTAACCGATACAAGAAGACTCATTGCCCCGTCTGATTGATCGCAAGGCAAAGGTGGGTATTTCACGGCTTATGACTGCTTAATGTTGCAGTCTACGTATTCTCTGTGTACGTGTAATAGCACTGGCAAAAATGGGCGACGAAGAGGGGCTAACCTCTTTACAAAAAAACAACTCTAACTCCATTTCAAAACCATACTATATAAAGGGTTTCTTTCTGGCTCAGCTTTCGAGACAATTCTCGCGATGCACACAGCTCAGGTCTTAATACCAGAACCTGGAAAGCTCTGCAAAAAGTGGAAGAAAAATATCACATTCAAATGCAAAAAGTGGAAGAGAAATATCACATTCACATGGTCTTTGCTGTAAATAATAGTGACCCCAACGGTTTAACGAAATAAAGGGTCATGTCGCGTACCATTGCAGTAAAACTGAAGCTCATTTTAAAAAGCACAGACAAAATTTTAGCTACCTTCAACACAACCAACACCAATAGTCCGTCAATAAGACTACTAAACAACAACGTTAATACGGCTGCGTAGTAAAAGGGAACGTAAGTTCCCCTCAACTGTCCGATTAACATAAGAACCAACTGCTACGAATAGACTCAAAGGTCTATTCAAGGAGTCTAGCGGCAAAAAACGCAACTCGTACTGCGATAGTGAGGTGAAAGCGCCATTCCCTTAGAGACGTTCTTATACGACAGGAGGCGATGTCAAAACGAGCCGCATACGGGACCCCGCGTATAGCTGCAAACTATGATGGCTGCACTCAAGGCTTTGCAGGGAACCCACACCATGCTAATGATGCCTCGAACACCTTTAATCAACGATCCGCTAGACAGAACATCGCCCTACGACTAGTTCAAGAACCTTGTGCTATTGAGGGTAAGAAATTTGGCCTAAATAATAGTAAGTGAATATATGAATTTACCTGAAGAGGTTTTAGAGCGAGGGCTGCTTTACTGATTAGTTCCAAAATTAAATATGATATCCTTTCATTCCAGGGTTTAACATCAGAATTCTAGCGGCGGCAATCATAAAGTGCCCCTCAGACTATTTGTCCACAGACATAGATGCAATTACTCCTGTTTTTGTACAGGTTCTGATTGAATAGAGTTATCATCACAATGGGCTTGGATGCGATGCCAATGCGCTCCACAACAGCGACAACAATAAAAGGGACGAGTTACTTTCAAATTATATTTTTAGTATAAATCTGCTTCTATTGAATAGGAGTGACAAACACATTTTTATCAATTGTGTAAGAGAGGAGGTGCTTGACCTCACCATATTATCTCTCTTTCTTCATACATTTATCAAGTATTGGCATAAGTCAGATGAGGCATCCTTGTCGGACCATATGTAAATAGGGTTGAATATAGGATTCAATATCGGATATGGTTCAGCTAAACCCATGAAGAAACACATGAACTGGAACACTTTTAAAGAAAATCTGTTAAAGCCGACTCACTATATGGTACTCACCTCTACAGTCTTTTGGGTACGTAAAAGAGGCAGTAGAAAATGGTACTTACGGTTCTTTTCGCAGACTCGACCACTTTAAATAACACAAAATATAACATCTGAAGAGACAAGCTTATTCTAAAACAACAGAATAAACAGCCTACCTAGAAATATGTTCAGCATAGGCAAAGTGAAGTGGCCGTAATTTAAACAATATAAGGCAGAAATCTTCAAAAAGCCCTGTTCCATATTTTCCCACTTTAAAAACCTTACATTTGTAGGTATAGCCTCAACTGAACATACATTTCACAAGCCTGGGGAGAGGTAGACGTAGTTTTTATCCCCAAACCAGATAGACCTTGTAAGCTACCTAAATCTTATCGACCAATAAGTGTTACATTATCATAGATTTTCTCAATAGAAATTCTCTTCAGCACCCTCTTTAATATACAATATGTACTTGTGTAGGAAAAAAGGATCCACGGAAGACGTTCTATTGGGTCTATAACTTCGTGCGGTTTGCTAAGAGATGGCGTAACTTTTATTATTCCATTGTTATTATTCCATTGGAACATGCGTTGAAAAGCTCACTCAAATATGTCGAACTTTGTGCCTCAAAAAGTGTTTTTGCGGGGAGTTCTTCTTCATTACTTTAATATGAAGAAATTTGCTGCCGAAAGTCATCGTGTTTTAGTGGGCAGCCAAAAAAGTTTGAAGATGAAGAACTGGAAGCATTACTCTATGAAGGTTGTTGCCAAATACAAGATGAGCTCGCAGAATCTTTGGGTGTCACACAAGCAGCCATTTCAAAACGTTTAAAAGCAGCTGGATATATTCAAAAGCAAGGAAATTGGGTTCCACATGAACTCAAGTCGAGAGACGTCGAAAAGCGGTTTTGCGTGTCCAAAATGCTGCTGGAACACCACAAAAGGAAGTCATTTTTGCAGCGGATTGTTACTGGTGATGAAAAATGGATCCATTACGGCAACCCCAAGCGCAAAAAATCATATGCAAAACCCTGCCAACCAGCCAAATCAACGGCAAAGTCGGATATCCGTGGCGCGTGTGTGCTGTATTATGAGCTGCTAAAATCGGGTGAAACCATCAATGGACAACGCTACCGAACACAAATAATCTGTTTGAAGAGAGCAGTAGCCGAAAAACGCCCGGAATATGCGACCAGACATGAGGCAATAATTTTCCATCATGATAACGCTCGGCCCCACGTTACTATTCCGGTTAAGAACTATTTGGAAAACAGTGGATGGGAAGTCTTACCCTACCCGTCTTATAGCCCAGACCTTTCCCTTTCTGACTACCATTTGTTCCGGTCGATGCAGAACGCCCTCACTAAAATACGGTTCACATCAGAGCAGAATATCAAAAATTGGCTGCCAAGCCGGCGAAGTTCTTTTGGGATGGGATCCATAAATTGCCAGAAAGATGGGAAAAAGTCATAGCTTTAGATGCGCAATCCTTTGAGTAATACTGTTGTACATGTATTTCTTAAATAAACGTTCAAATTTTGAAAAAAAAACCGCACGAATTAAAATATATACCCAATACTAAATCTGGTAACACAGATTAAAGAGGCCTACAGACAAAGGTACCTTTGATAATACCGGATATGAATCCACTTCGGAAGCCATGTACAAAAAAGGTATTGACCATCCCAACTGGACCAGTTAGTCAGAGACTGAATTAATTCGAAAGTCCTGTTAGATAAGCAAGTTCACACCAGATTATAGAGCCATCAAAGCAAGTAAGCTAGTTATGCTATTTGTAAGAAAACTGTTTTCATCCTCTAAAGTTCAAGCGTCCTTATTTTTATTTTACCGAAGTTCCGCCGAACAAAAAATTTTATGGCTATTCCACTTTTACATAGCAACATTTTATTTATATATCTTAACACCCTTACAGTTGACTGAAAAGTTATCTTGGAGATTTGCGAACTGAAACTATGTTTTCTTCTTCTTCTTACTTAATCTTGAAGTTTTTCTGATAAGTGTTGCTGTCATAAAATTTACGAATTGTCACTGAACTGTTTTAGTATATAAGCGCCCTGCAATCCTACAACTTTTCATTTTGAGATTGTTAAAGACAAAATTAGATTCTCAACAGATGAAGACCACTTTGTTAATAGGTGAATACATACCATACGTCCAAAAAATAATAGTTTTGCAATTTATCACTTTTTCTTTCAGTTGCCGTAGTTGCACTCTTGATGGTTCAAGTCAAAGGTGGTAACCATCACTCAAATTCGGTAGAATCGAATGAACATTTAGAAAATCATCATGGGACAGATGTCTCTCCATCAGTAAAAGCACCATCTGTAAATTTAGATATTCAAGGAAAACCCCGACCAGGACTGCTTCGTACAGGACATCTCCATTCTCTCGAGTCACTTCTTCCTTAAAACAAGGCTTTAACGTGATGTTTTAATATTTAAATAAATGATGAGCCAATAAAAATTATCCTTATTATTTTTCTTACTACTACACAACCAACAGATCTTTTGGTAGTAGAGTTTTTTTTTATTCAAACCGACATTCTTATTAACAATGCTTTCTACTCTTACTAGTCTATCAGAACAAATTTCAGTGTGTATCTTCAGAAAGCTATAAAGCTATAAAGAGTAATGTCTGGTTTTGGTATCTCTTTCAAACCCGTCAAGATGCCGATGGAGAAATCCCACTGCTTCGTCAAGGTCGGTAAAGAGCTCAGTTAGAACTTTGATGTTAAAAAAGAATTTAGACAAGGCAAAACTCACACGCCAACAAAAGAGGCACAATACTTCAAAAATCCGTCCAGCATAGCATAGCATAGCATATGCCGAATGGCGCTTTCATGGATATTGAGGCGTTAGCGGAGAAAATGGGTTTAACGGTCAAGGAGGGCAAGACTAAGTGTTGTCAACAACTGTCGACAAGCAAGAACATCCAAAACCGACGTATCGGACAGAATATTACTACCGACAGATATAACTTTGAGGTAGTTTGTCTGCCTAGACTCAGCTATCAATTAAGAAAACGACATAAACGCTGATGTCAAACGAGGAATAGCTTCTCGCTGCTTTTTGTCGTTAAGAAGGCAATTGAACAGCAAAGACCTTAAAAATCCCAGTCCTGCTCTATGGTGCAGAGGTATGAACTTAATTCTGTTGTTGTAGAATAAGCTTGTGGCTTCAGAATTGGCATATTTTGTGTTATTTAAAGAGATCGAGTCTGCGAAATGAACCGTAAGTACCATTTTCTACTGCCTCTTTTATTACCCAAAAGACTGTGGAGGAGAGGATAGTGAGTCGGGTTTAATAGATTTTCTCTAAAAGTGTTCCAGTCCTATATTCAATCTTTTATGCATATAGTCCGACAAGGATGCCTCATCTAACTTATGCCAATACTTGATAAATGTATGATGAAAGAGAGATAATATGGTGAGGTTAAGCATCTCCTGTCTTACACAATTGATAAAAATGTATTTGTCACTCCTATTCAATGTCTGTGGACAAATAGCCTGAGGGGCACTTTATGATCGCCGCCGCTAGAATTCTGATGTAAAACCCAGGAATGAAAGGATATCATATTTAATTTTAGAACTAATCAATAAAGCAGCCCTCGCTTTAAAACCTACTCGGGTAAATTCATATATTCGCTTACTATTATTTAGGCCAAATGCCTTACCCTCAATAGCACAAAGTTCTTGAATTTCGGATCTTTCTGGCGGATCGTTGGTTAAAATTGTTCAAGGCGTCATAAGCATGGTGTGGGTTCTCGCAAAGCAAAGTACGGGTTTCGTTTTTTGCCTCTTGACTTCTTGAATAGACCTTTGTGTCTATTAGCAGCAGCTTGTACTTATGTTAATCGGCCAGGTTAGGGGAACTTACGTTCTCTATCATTACGCAGTCGTGTTACCCTTGTTGTTTGGTAGTGTTATTGACGGACTATTAGTGTTGGTTGTGTTGAAGGTAACTAAAATTTTGTCTGTGCTTTTTATAATGAGCCTCAGTTTTACTAAAATAGTACGCGACAAGACCCTTTATTTTGTTAAGCCGTTGGGGTCACTATTATTTACAGCAAAAACCACATGAATGTGATATTTCTTTTCCACTTTTTGCAGGCCTTTCCAGGTTATGGTATTTAAACTTGAGTTGTGTGCATCCAAGGACGCGAGAATTTTCTCGATATCTGAGCCAAAAGGGAACCCTTTATATAATGTGGTATCGAAATGGAGTTAGAGTTGTTTTTTTTTTTTTTTTTAAAAGGGGTTAGCCTCTCTTCTTCTCCCATTTTTGCCAGTGTTATGACATGGGCACAGAGAATACGTAGTCTGCAACATTAAATGGAATTCATAAGACGTGAAATACCCACCTTTGCCTTGCGACCTCCCAGTGGAAGCAATGAGTCTTCATGTATCGATTATTCCTAGGGATCGTCCTACAATTCCACACCTTTTTTTGTTTTTTTTTATAATTTTCGCGCGCTTAAATCATTTGGGTACCCTTAAAAAGCTTACGTACTGCGCGAGTGAAGGAAAATTAGGAGAGAAACACCAAACCACTGTATGCTTTTTAACTTCAAATCAAGACTCATGGATGAATGAATATGGATGAAACGACATGACGTCGTTTCGCAGATGGTATGATAGTAGTCGATGGCATTACCAACATTCTTTAGCAACACCACCTGCATATAAGAACAGGGACTTATTGATCAATTCACTCTCGTATATTTGTAAATATCTCTGTTTGATACGAACGATTCCTAACGATGGTGTATCGAGATTTTCGACACTTGTTGGAAGCGAATAGTAGAAACATTGGTTGAGGTGGGCAATCTAGCAGAACATTTTAAGCAATTACATATTTAACCCTCCAACCAACTCTACCCATTTGCACTACGCGTTGCCATTCCAAAGTGTGGAGGTGTTGGACAGAAAAATTAGACTCCAGGAGGTCTGTAATGTCGTTCTACGATATAAACTGAACAAGGCTGCCGAAGAATATCGAGTGCCTTGCGAGTTTTCATGAATGCATCGGAGGAATTTTTGGAGAAGCTAACGGCAGTGTACAATTACATCCTTGAGGTAGGGGAGGTGCCATAAATTTTTTAAAAAAAACATAGTTTTCCCTCTTTTTAAGAAAGGTGACAATAAAGATCCTTGGAATTATAGGGCCATATTCTTTTTAAACTCTATAATGAAAATTTTCACGGGAGTTATTCTGCATTTTTTGTCCGCATGGGTTGAGGAAAACAATATTCTGAGCGAATTTCAAGCGGGCTTTCGGAGTAAGTCTTTAGTGGTAGACAATTAGTTAAGAGAAGCAAAAAAGGCCATAAACCGCAGTTGAAAAGATAAACCGCAAGTAAAAAAAATATTGCATTGAGTACGAAGTATAAAGTTTTCAAAGCGGTAGTCAGATTATGTGTTACGCAGTGCAAGTTTGGGGTAACACTCAATATGAAGAAGTAGATAAATTACTGAGATATTTCATAAAGAAAATATTTAGATTACCAGTGAACACGCCGAACTATAGGGTTTTCTAATAACGACTTGACAACTTTTTTTTAAATAAAAGGCAAATCATTTGAGATATTTCAGAAACTTTATAATTTTCTTGAACTACAATCAAAACATTTATGAATGGAACTCGAATTCGTTCATATGGCAACCGCGGGAACGTTTGCAGTGGTCGATTCGTTGGACCCAATTTTTAACGACTCGGCCACACATTTCGGCCGAAACGGCCGCTATTTCGAGCTCTTCCAACGTCGTCGGCGTGTTGGCAAAAAACAATGACTTAACGTAGCCCTACAGAAAATAGTCAAGTGGAGTTAAATCGCACAAACGAGGCGGCCAACCGACTGGCCCATGTCTTGAGATAACACGCTCACCATACTTACTCTTCAATAAATCGATTGTAGCGTGTGATGTGTGGCTTGTGGCATCATTCTGTTGAAACCACATGTCGTCCAAGTCCATATCTTCCAATTCGGGTCAAAAATAATCGGTGATCATTGCGTGATAACGGTGACTATTCACAGTAACGTGACGATCGGTATCGTCGACGAAAAAATATGGCCCAATAACGCCGCCGGCATGCAAACCGCACCAAACACTTATTTTTTGTGGATGAAGTGGTGATTCATAGAGCACATGTTGGTTTTCACCCGACCAATAACGCATATTTTTCTTATTGACGAATCCATTGAGCCAAAAATGAGCTTCGTCACTGAAAATGATTTTGCGATGAAATTCAACATCTTGGCGCATCTTCTCCAGAACCCAATCGGAGAACGATTGCAGACGTTGCTCGTTAGTGTACTTTACCATGATTAATATGTTGAGCTTACTGAATAAATTGACAGTGATGATTAGTGAAAGAGTGCGTTCACAAAATTCAAAGTTGTCAAGTACCTATTGGAAAACCTTATACATGCTTCACCTAGAAACCGGTTTATCGCCCGGTTTATACTTATTCACCATGAAAATGCACTTTATGTACGTCCTAAAAGCACTTTCACTCCCCGACTATCGATTACCACATGTCGCAAAATATCTTCTTACCCGAAAATTACAGTTTGTTAGAAAATGAGATAATCTATGCCACGAACATGGCGTTACGCTCCTTGTAGATAATGTCGCCTTACTAAATCGATCTTTACAGGAACTGCTAATAAAAATAGATACCACCTACCGATCTCTCTTTGAGCAGAAAGCACGACATAGGCTGTCTAGATGCACCTACCTATGACCTAGGAGACGGAAACTACTTTAAAGATCAACACAGTGCAAATACAATTTCCCTAATCTTCAAGGTGAGTTGAGAGCTACTATATTTAAATGCAAGGGCTCATAGAGCAGAAGGGAATGATGAGTGTTTTTTGTGTAATTTCAGGACAAGAGAAGACATTCACCACTTCTTATGTTTATGTCCCATTCTAAAAGAATCACGAAGAGCAATTTGGGGAAAGAACAAGCTATCGTATACAGAAGTCCTCGCTGCACTTAAAGGAGACAACTGTAGGGCATTGCATCTTTTTCTAAGAATAGCTTTGAAATACGCAACAAATTTTAAATGAAGCCTGTTAATGATATGTTTATTTTTATTGGTATTATTTAATATGGGAATAAATACGAAAGAACATTTTGAACAATGTTAACATAAATTTTGTAAAATTCAAAGAAAAAAAAATTAATGGAATAATAAAGATTATTACTACTACTACTAGTAGTAGAAAAATATGTTGGGATAACATTTTCTATACGTCGTCGTCAAGTGAGCAAGTCGAATTTTTAAATATTTTAAATCTCTTTGACACACACGTAGCCTTGAGAAGCAAGACCATCAAGGACGATGGTTTACCAGTCAAAATCGTTCCTTAATGCAGCAAAACGATAGAGCTAAGAACAGTTGGGAGCGATATCGACTTCCAAAACTTCGGCAAATGTACTGTTCACTGCGCAACAAAGTTGTTACGGAGATTTATTCCACCAAATCGTGTGTATGTACCACCTGCTTAAGTGGTCAACAGCTATGGAACAATCTACGGGGCATAGGTATTGGCAAGGAAAAGTGTAATTTGGCAGATAGTAATGACAGCATTGATTGCAATTTCCTAAACCGGAAATACTTGTCTCGGCCCTTCTCGTCCGCGTTATGTGTGACTGAATTATTGGCGAGCCCGGCTGTTAATCATCAAAGTGCTAATAGTTTTGGTTTTAGATCGGTTGATAGTGCTGCTGTGGTAGAAATTATACTCTCGATAAAGTGAAATGCCATTGGGTTAGACAAAATACACCCTATATTTCTAAAGCTACTTTACCAATTATACTGCCTTTTATCACCTTCATTTTTTAGTCTATTTTGACAAAAGGAGAGTACTCTACTCAGTGGAAGCTTGCGAAAATTATACCTATATATTTAGACCAATTTCAATTCTCCCTTTCTGTCCAAGGCTTTTGCACGTATTTTGCAAAAACAGATGAGTACATATCTTAAAAATAATAATATGCTCACACCAAAGCAATCTGGTTTTCGTGCGAAACACATCTGTATTACCGCTCTGATGAGTGTTACTGACGATAAACGACAAGCATAACAAGAAGAACAGGTAATTTTCTTGGTGCTCCTAGACTTTTCCAAGGCATTTAGCATGGTTGATGACAATACCTTATGTAAAAAGTTCATTCGACAATATGACTTTTCATCAGGTGCAGTAAAGCTGCTTTCATCCTACTTAAACAACAGAATGCAATCAGTCCAGCTCAATGACAATATTTCCGATTTTCTTCCAACTATTAGTGGTGTCCCTTAAGGTTCTATACTTGGTCCCTTATACAAAATTGTTCGTCACATACCATATGTAGGCTGATGATGTTCAAATGTATATGAGCTGTCCATTTGATTTAATTGTGAACGGTGTTTGCTCTATCAATGATCTTGAGGAAATTTCACATTGGTCTAAACTTAGCGGATTTTCTTTAAACGCTAAGAAAACGATTTGCCTAGTCATATCGAATAAACCACTGGATCTTTCGTATTCTCCATCTATTTGGTTGAAAAGCTCCGCAATAGACTATATTGAGACTGCAAAAAATCTTAGGGTCACTTTTAATCGCAAGTTTACTTGGGAAAATCACTCATGTATATGAGTTGTTATGTAATTTATGGGTATCACAGTCTTTTATTTCAACTAAATCGTGCTTGATGTTAGATAAATCGTTTTTTATTCTTATTTGACTCTACGGATGTGAAATCTTTTGTAGCTGTGACTCAATCAGTAGAAGAAAGCTTAATGTGGCTTTTAATAACACAATACGTTATATTTTTGGGCTACGTCAATATGACAGAGTAAGTGGTTATTCTTCTCGTTTGCTCGACATGCCTTTTGAGAGCTATCTCAAGTTTCGCACTCTAGCCCTGCTGTCGGATATTCTCGTTACACGACAACCATTATAATATACTTATATGAAAAGACTCCATTTACCTCTTCGTACAAGTCTGGTCAATTAATTCACCCACAATACACGTCCCTTACATCAGAACGTCAGTTTTTCGTAAATTCAGTCCGATTGTGGAATTTACTACCTTGAAATTTAAGAACTAATTTAGGTAAAAGCACAACAAGGCTTAAAAAGGAATTACGCAGCTTTTTCTCTTCAAATCTGTGAATAAAACTGTGGTAAATCTGTATCTATATAGTTTTTTCTTGTTAAGTTTTAATTTAGTACAACTACTCTACTAGCTTTTCACTATTTTATAAGATATTGTATCTTAAAGTGTATAAGCATTACAAATAAAATAACATAAATTACCCCGAGTATAATCAATAATTTCTGAGGACACAAATGTCGTCAGCATGAAAATTGTTAACAAAAACATTTTCTGTAATAAAATATAAAAAGTTTAATATGGTGTTTATGGACTATTCTATCGTTTTGAAATATTTATACTTTATATCCTAATTCCTCTTTAATTTTTTCTTTTTTATATTTAGAAATAAATTTATTTCTTCCACCTATTATTGATTTTTTTTTTCATAAATTACGAGTATATTGCTTTGTTTATATTTCTCCATATTTCTGTTTTTATTATTCCGATTTAGAATTTTATCTAAAACCAAGGCAGTCTTGGTTGCACTTCATTGTGGGGTAATATATTTTAAGAGATGTCATAAGGTTTAAGATTTTTGACAGAATGAAAAATTTTATTGTACTGCTGTGCAGCTCTAAAGATTTATTCTAGTTCAACTATTAAATGAAATTCTTGTTTCAAGATGCATGAAATTTCAGAAATTTCAATAATTGTAGAATGAGCTGTTTTTACTTGACCAATCGTGGTACTATATTTAGGATCGCAATACTTTATTTTTATTTTTAATCTTTGCATTAATGTCTTAAATTGTACTGTTGTGTAGCCTAGTTCATTATCAACAGTTATTTGCTTTGCGTCTGAAAAACTTTGTATAAGGTGCACAACTATAGTAACTATAGCTCTAGTAGTATGTACTGGTCGTTTTTGAAATATCTAAAACGTCCTGAACAAAGCTAAGACATATGGTAAGTAAACCCCTTTGACACACTTGTGATATCTTTTTTTGCGTCATGGTTGCTTGAAAATGTCTGATTTTGTGCCAAAAAATCATCATTTGCGGGAAGTGTTGATTGTCTTCTTTCATTCGAAGAAAACGGCAGCTGAGGCGCATTAACAGCTTCAAAAAAATTACGAAGATGCTGCTCCAAGTGTAACAACGTGCCATGATTGCTTCTTTCGCTTCAAAAACGGTCGATGTTGCCGACCGTCCGCGTGGAGGAAGGCCAAAATCCTTCGAAGATGCTGAGGCATCGAGGCATTGCACGATGAGGATCCGTGCCAAACACAAAAAGAGGTTGTGTTAAATACATGATTTTTTTGTCATGTGCTTATTGGCGATTGGTTTGCGTGAAGCTATGAAAATATGTAGACTTATGGATTTACCGCCTCCGCTTTTGATAACATTCATTCTGCTGTTTCGAGTATTTTTTAATCGATGTTAAAACAATCTGTAAAAGAAGAATAATAGAAAATAACAAATCAAAATTCCAGTGCTGATATATCAAAAGTGACCATTTTAAGTAGAAGATGGTACGTGGCGAAAACTTGGTTTTACCTCATTGTATGATAAAATGACAAAAAAAAAAACGGTATGGGTAACATTCTACCATTACAGCTCAACAGACAGCAACCCTCAACATCGTTTCTGTCCCGAAGGCCTTGAACTGTGGTACAAGTGACAAACGAAATCTAAAAGAAAACTGAAAAATTTCTGTCATCATTATCCAACATTGCCAAAAATGGTGTTAGATGTCAACAAAATATATTCGATGACTTCAGCAATGATAAATTGTTGGCGAATATACCCAAAACAGCAATGAGGGAATCAACCAACTTATTCGGAAGATAGCTCCAAAAACGATGAACAGCGGGGCCAAACTCGTTAACATTGCTGTATTTCTTGTAACATGCATGTTCAACAATGGTGTCACCTCATTGTTGGAAATCACACATGTGTTAAGAATATCAGTTGGATCAGGAGCGAACCTGTACGCTGCGCAAGAAGACGAAACTCGCAGACGAAAGAAGCTCGAATGCCGTATATAACAACATTTTGAAGCTATAAACATTCCGCCGGCCGTAGAAGACTTCTACTATGGGCCTCGTATCGATGATTTCATTAAGTTGACAAAATTTCTTGACTTATTCATTCCCAAATTTTCAAGCACGTTTTCTCAAAACCACGTTATTCAAACCAGTACCCAAAATTTCTCGAAGATGAGAAATTCGCCTTGAATTTGTGGTTATTCTATACACCATTATCTAGATTTTTTTTTTTTGCGTTACTTAGGTTTTGTTTCATAGGCAAAATAATAAGTAATTGCTGATCAAAAATCACTATTTATGTTTAGACGTCCGCCTTTTTATCATAAATCAATATTTAAACAACTATTAGATAATAGTGGCTTTTTTTGACAGATCACGTGTAACTCCTATCAAACTGCTTTGTTATCATGGAAAGACTTACATCACAACAGCGTCTCCAAATTGTTCAGCTGTATTGCAAAAAGCACCGTTCTGTAAGAAATGTTTTTCGTGCGATTCGAGGAACTTACGGTGCGCATAATCGACCTACTGAGACAAATATTGCCAATACCATTCGCAAACTTGAGTCCCAGCTTACAATATTGTATGATACTGAACCGGTTAGATCACATCCAGCACGTAGTGAAGAGACTGTAGCAGCTGTAGCTGAGAGTGTACGCGAAGACCTTGAAGAATCGATTCGTCGCCGTTCTCAGCAGCTTGGCTTGGCGTATTCGACAATTTGGTGTAAGGATCTCGCTTTTAAAGCGTACAAAATTCAACTTGTGGAAGAATTGAAGCCAGGCGACTTGAATTTGCGTCGTATTTTCAGTGAATGGGCTCTGGAAGAACTCAATGAAAATCAGGTATTTTATCGTGAAATTTTGTTCAGTGATGAAGCCCACTTCCAGCTTAATGGATACGTTAATACACAAAATTTCCGTATTTGGGCTGATGAGCAACCCGAAGAGTATCAAGAGCTACCATTACATCCATTAAAAACAACGGTATGATGTGGTTTATGGGCTGGTGGAATAATTGGCCCATATTTATTCAAAAATTAAGCGAATCAGAATGTTACCGTCAATGGTAACAGTTATCCCGTCATGTTAATGGACTGCCGCCTGAAATTCAAGCACATGGTCTCTGTGAGCTCTGGTTTCAACATCACGGCGCTACGAGCCATACAACGCGTGAAACAATGGACTTGTTGAGAAATCATTTTTGTGAGCACTTAATTTCACGTTTTGCTACGGTAAATTGGCCGCCTAGATCGTGCGATATCACACCTTTAGACTATTTTCTCTGGGGATATGTAAAGTTCTAGGTCTTCGTGTCATCCGCGGGATACCAGTCGCTCGAACGAGTGGCCCAAAATTGGACCTTCCAAATTGACCACCTCGGACGTAGTCGTGGCCAATATTTACATGGCATAATTCTTAAAAAGTAAATGCCATGAATTGTTCTTTTAACTGATAATACAAATTTTAAGTTCACTTTCAAATTTATGTGTTTTATTTTACATTATAAATCAAACATTACGATAAATCACCCTTTAGTTATACATTTGCGGTCATAAAAACCACACCACCTAATGAGTTCTCAAAAAATGCCTAATTACATCAGATCGTAAAGGTTTTCCCCATACTAATGAAGGGTATTCCCCATGACGGAGTTCGGCCTCGTATACAATACAAAAAAAATCAGTTTGAACTGAGTTGTGTCGGTGACAAGTAAAAAAAAGTGAAATGTCTGGTATATATCATCAACTGAATGACTTTAGTCGAAGAAGGGTTTGGCTATCGTGAGATTGCGGTTAAAATAGGATGATGTCATTCAACTATTGTACGACTGATAAAGAAAAAAGAAAATTTGGATCCACTGGAAAGGAAAAAAGGCTTGAGACGAAAACGTAAAACAACCCAGAAGACGGACAATGTATTACAATGAATTAGCATGAAAGATCGCTTTAAAAGTACTGTCCGTATAAGAGCAGAGCTGAGTGAATTTCATCAAGTTGATCTAAGCGCCGAAACCATACGCCGACGGCTACGGGAGATATGTTTATATGGAAGACGACCAGCGAAAAAACCTCTCCTAACTACAAAAATGAAAAAAGCTCGCTTGACGTGGGCAAAAAAGTACGAAGGTTGGACTCAGGATGATTGGCGATGTGTGATATGGTCCGATGAAGATAAATTTAATTTGTTGTGTGAAGGCAATTTGCCATACGTACGACGGTCAGCAGGAGAAAGATACAAAGACGAGTGCATAGTCAAAATAGTGAAGTTTTCTCAAAGCCAGATGGCTTGGCGATGTTTTTATTTTTAGGTTTTGGGACCTTTGCACTTTGTTATTGGAACTATGAACGCTCATAAGTATGGAGAAGTAGTAAGGCAGTTTTTGGTACCAGCAATTGAACAGCATCATTCGTATACTGACAAGTGCATTTTTCAAGATGATTCTGCACCTTACCACGGCGCCAAATCCGTAAGTAAAGTGTTATAAATCAACTTCTAGATGTCTACTTTATAAATAATAAACAGACAAGTAACTACAGTCTTTCAATAATTTTCAGCAGCTCAAGACAACGTTTGATGACCTCGGAATTACCAGACTAGACTGACCAACTAATTCGCCCGGTTTAAACCCAATCGAAGACTTGTGGCATGAAATGAAACGTAGAGATTAAATAAATGCTAAATGAAGTTCTGGAACATGTATGGAATACTGAAATTTCAAGGGATATTACTGAACTTCTAGTAAACTCGATGCCTTCTAGAATAAAAGCGATTATAACCGCCAAAGGAGGAGCAACTGGGTACTGATAATCTTTTGGTAAAAGAGGCAAATCTAAACATCTTATATACACATACATAAAATATTTATCGTTTGATTTTGTTAACCAATGACTGTATTAAATATTTAAAAAAAAAATAAGAAAATTAACTGTTTTTTTTTGTTTGTTAATATTTTTTTTTTTCAAACATTCAATAAACAGATGAAAATTAGATAGAAATACTTATAAACTACTGCGGAGCACTCAACAAAAATTTCATTTCATTATAAAAATTATCATCGTAGTTATTAACAATTTTTCAATCATTTTGATATGGTGCGGTTTTATGACCGCAAGTGTATATAACTTTGTGGTTGGCTTCAAAATAGTATGGAAAAAAGTAGTAACGTAATCCTTATTTAAAGCATATATATAGATTTCTAAATCCCAAATATATTTTACGACCTTTGAAGGTAAACTTAAAGCTTCCCAATTGGAATAAGGTTTGAATGTCAGAATTTATAAAAATTGTGAAGGCTTGACGAGAATTTTCCCATAAATTTGTCTCTTTACTTTACCTTGAAATTTTCTGATAAGTGCCGCTGTTCATGAATTGCAACCAAAATGATTTTTAGTATATAAGTGAGCTACATTTTTAGAATTTTTCGTTCTCAGATTGTGACAGAGAAAATTACATTCACAGCAACATAAAGACCACTTTGCTGATAAGTAAATATATATACATCTGGATAAATATAAATTTGCAATAAAAATATTTTGTTATTTCAGTTGCAGCTCTTGCACTCATGATGTTTCAAGTCATAGATACTGATCATCATTCACATTCGGTGGAACCCAATGAATCACATTGGGAATGCCAGCATGAAACGAGTGCCTCTCCACCAATAGCAGCACCAGGATCGCCTCAGTCAGCTTCTCATAAGCTAGGACATCTCGGCTTAATTCAACATCCCCACTCTCATGAAACGCTTGGAATACACAGCCAAGAAATCTGAGATCATCTCCAGTAAATCAGTTCCACTTAATAATGTTTTGATATTTCAATTAAAATACATGAATAAAAATATTGCTCTTGTATACATGGTAAATCCTTTATCCAAACCCACATTGTGTTTCAAAATGAGACATGACAGAATATTAGGACAATGAATTGTGGAGAAACCCTTTTAGAGAAAATTTTACTTCGGAGCAATTCTTGTCCTACACAAGAGGTAAGAGTGGATACGAAAGTAGGTGTACATATCTCCTTATTATAATGGAAATACGTGTATAAATGTAGGTGCAACCTTTTGTTGAGAAAGGTATTCGTATATAAGAAGACTATTAGGCGGAATTTCGCATCTGCCTTCATATAAGGTTTCCAGAAAAATTCAATTGTATCATTGCTCAAAACAATTTATCTATTTTGCTATTACGCCTAAGCCTTGTTAATGCTTAAAAGGCTTGTTTTTGTCCTTTACCACATCACCACTTCCCTTTGGTTTATACGTACTAGATGGGGTGAAAAGTAATCTCTTTGACAGCCAGAATGCGCTGCTACTGCAAAAAAGGTTATGGTTCCTTGAAGTTCGTTCGTATTTAGGCGGACGTGCCATATTTCAGTGCGATACTGTTTTTAGTTTTGTTTTGACAGCTGATTGTTGTTGACGTGCTTGGCATCATGTTGAGTATGGACAAAAACGATTCTCGTTCTCTCATAAAACATTATTTTCTGAGAGGCAAAACAGTGAAGGAAACAAAAGAAAAGTTGAATAAATATTATGGGGCTAATATAATGAGTGCCCGGCAATGGACAGAAGCCGGCACGAGTGCTTCGAAGCGGCCAAGGGAGGCTCGATGAGTCGGAAAGGTTATGGCGTCGGTTTTTTGAGATTGTCATGGCATACTCTTTGTGGACTACCTCGAAAAAGGAAAAACCATCAACAGCGAGTATAACTGTGCATTATTGGAGCAATTGAAGGCCGAAATCGTTGCAAAACGGCCTCACATGAAGAGTAAAAAAATTTTGTTTTTGCAAGACAATGCACCGACGCACAAGAGCATCACAACTATGGCTAAAATCAATGACTTACGGCTCCAATTGCTGTCGCATCCACCGTATTCGCCTGATTTGGCTCCCTCGGACTATTATATCTTCCCAAACCTCAAAAGATGGCCCATTAATAAAAAATTCAGCTCACGCGAGGAAATCATCGACGCCACGGATTAATATTTTGCAGACCTTCCGGAAAATTACTTTTCGGACGGGATCAAGAACCCCTCGGACCCCATCTATTACATTAATATTCATACAAATATTGCATTGTAGGGAAAAACTCTCATACATATGCGACACAACTTAACACACAGCTGCAATATAGAATTCTTTTATTTTAAATTATCTCCGCCAATTGCGGAGGCACTGTGACCTAAAAGATCTTCTCTAAAGGGTGACCATATAAGAACGATAGAAAAAACATTTAAATAAAAGAACAACGGTGTGAAATATAATATATATATTGATTCTGCCTTCATTTCGAAGTTATGTTGATGCTTCCGGTCGGTCAAATATGTGGGTCGTTATTCCTGCAATAGCGGTTGTTAGCGTAGGCTAAGGATTTGACGTAGCATCAAATAAAATATGACTCTAATATGTAGGACCAAATCCAACCGCTAAACAAGCCGGGTTGACTCGATTGGCGATGCCCAATTCAGATGTTTGGCGCCGAATCGGCATTTCCTCTTCGATACTGGCCGCTACTGCTACTACGTTTTCTTTACTTTGCACCAATCGCTTCCTGGTTGGTATCTTATGATCCAAAAGAGTGTACTCACAGTCAAAGTTTTCCACGGTGCGGCAAATTTCCTACACACTGAAGAATGATGACGACCGATCTCACGACGAAATTCACGTTGTATGTTGACAATTAATATATTTTTACATAATTTCCGCACGTTCGGCAAGCGTAAAATGATGCATAAGGAAGTGGCTATCTAACTATCGTTCACCTGTAACTACAAAATCAGTATTAAGAAGCCAAGAGACGCTCAACTCTTTTAATGAAATTGGGAATCGCTCTGGTGGAGATTTTGTGAGTTACCCAGAGACTAAAATTTCTCTAAGTAAGTATTATCACCTTAAGGCACTTAGAGCCATGCATTCACATAAAATGTGTTTCGCAGTTTCGTGGTCTTCCATGCAAAAATGACATTGAATTTTCTGAATAGGACCTGTTTTGTGTAGGTGATATCGAAGGTGGCAGTACTTGATTAGAAATCCAACCAGTCTTCTAATGTCATCCCTTTTGAATTGTAGGGATTCATTAGATTTGTTGTGGAAGGGTTAGTTTTCCCAACTACTGTGAGTAAAAAGTTATTTCGATTTGTTAAGGACCTTCAGAATCTATTCGAATCATCCTGAGATGTTTTCAAAATTGTTCATTTGAAGGAGGATGAGATGGAGCACATTAAGTTGCCTTGAAAAAATGCCTTTAACTTTTTGGATAATAAATACTTGACTAGGAATACCCCAGGTATTCGATATGGAGGAGGCAACTTGGTCGTTTTCGAAAAGTTGATCGGATATTCAGAATTTTCGTGAGATGTCTCCTGGACATTGGACAATGCTGTTTGAAAATACGCTTAAAGTCAGAGTCAATGTTTGGTCAGCAAATGTATCTCTTAGCAGATGACTTGGTCTCAACAATGAGCTATATGTTAATGTTGGAAACTTTCAAAGATAATATGTGTTTTCAACTTGCAGGTAGTTACTTTCAAGGGTGGCTACGGTGTTACGGTATTACTGTGCGCAAAATACTAAAAAATGAAAAAGTACAAGTTTTTCTGTATTGTGTCCTAGGCTAAGATTCTAGTTCACTAATTAGCCAATACGTCTATTAATTCAATTCGTAAAACTTCGGGTTAATCGGACAATAGTAAGTTATTTTGTAAAATCAGATTCTACATCGTTAGTAATCATCTTCCAGCTTTTTCTTTCCAGCAGTACGAGCTTCTTTGGTCAAATGTTAGTGTTTTTTTTTTATATGCATAGTTGCTAATTTCAATTTAACCATTCATTAAAAATGAAAACGGCGATCCAGGAGGCAATTTCAATAATAGTTTTGGAACAGAAAATGTGCGTGGACCGATAGACCAAATAAGATTGTTTAACCTCTAGTCGCTCTTTTTAGTCGGGCCCAGCCCCCTCAAGGCTTCGCCCATCAATGACGTTATCTAATAAAAAGCGAGGCAAATCAAAATACTGATCTCATTGTAACGGTTTTCAGATGACGCCAATAAAGGTTGCTACGATTTGACCAGGTACAAGCGGCCGGTCATAGTTCTTGTTGGCGGTAGGACCACCGATATTCCCTAGCAGGACTCAAATCACGGTAGCATGGGAGTGAGGAGCCCCTCCAACAGAAGTTGTGCTTCAGTATTATACTATTAATGTAGGTAAGCGATGGCAAGGCACATCCCTGCTCCCATGGATGTATGGGCATCCCATAAAATTAAGTCTTAACTAGCTGGTGTTCACGTTAAACACATGAGACGTTCTGTTGTCTTAAGTATTTATTCCAAGGCACCTTAATATAAATTCGTCTTCAAATAAGCTTTCAAAAACGGTTTTCAGAAAAAAAATGTTTTTGCACTTCCTGCAAAAGTCCTGGTTTGTGTGGGTAAGGTCGAAACCAAGATAGTTGCACTTGATATTAATAAGGCATTTTACAGAGTTTAGTATCTCTTTTGTCGAAAATGCGTGTATTAACACTCAAGTAGGTATGACTATACTTATGATGCCAAATCATGTGTTGAGTTTCTCGGAACTTGAGACAGACAGAGAAAGAAAGAGGTGGCATTCAACATTTAATAGCGAGACTCAATTATCAGTGTAATAAAACTGTTGTATTTTAAACAACCGCTCATCTTTCATGATTTTTGTTGCCTGACAGAACAATGCTTTTGGGTTTTGTTGGGGTTGAACGCCAAACCTTCTGATTGGGAAGCCAATACACTACTAAACCACCTTTCGAAACGTTCAATTCTAGTTGTATTGGATGGTTTCAAGACTGATATTCAAAAAACAAATGCTGAGGTGCCCCAGGGCTCCGTTCTGTTCCCGACAATGTTTTTAATTTTTATCAATGATCTGTTGTCTGCCACTTCTAATCCAATATATAAACAACATTACTAAGTAGACAACCAAAAACAGAGTAGAATTTAATGCTTGTTAAAGACAAAAATATATGCTATCGTTAAACCTACGTTTAAATATACAGCTATTATCCATGAATTCCACTTGCATCATCGAAATCAAAAAAAAAATTCTATTCTTGGTAAGTCTTTAAATGACAACCTACGTTGGAATACCCGCATATTCATTGTCGTCAAAAATGTTGCAAAATTTCTATAATTCCTCAAACAGTGTAAGAAATACCCCTAGTATCTGGCCTCAATATATAAAGCATTAATCCTCCCAAAATTAGAGTACAATGCCAACATCTGGCTAGATGCGCCTAAAACATCTCTGCATCTGCTAGATAGGATTCAAAACCGCTATAAAAATGCACTCGAACACCGAGGAAATGTTTCGTGTTTCACTTTGCTCTATCGCAATTTCTACCATCTGTGCTCCATAAAAATTGTCAGCGTCATTCCGCCCCTTCAAACCTTCAACCCTAACTTGCTCGCTATGAAAGTTCATCAGTATGCCATCAAGCCCACTTTCGGACATATTCTGAAATATCGTGATTCCTCCCTAAGCCAAAATACTCGCTTGTGGAATGCCCCGCCAAGTTCTCTATTTCCTAGTCATTGTAGAATTCAAACATTTAAAACCAACGTAAATCGGTACCTCTCTTTCTTTCCATCCTAACTGTCGTTCGTTCACGTTATGAGCAAACATTTTAAGGATACCTAAATCCCTCGATCAACTCGCTTCTACTTTTGATGATAGGGCACCATCCCGGGCTAACTAGTTTCGCTGGTTTTCTGTCGTCAAAAATCTGTTGGGCCAAAAAACATCGATGTAGTGTGGGAATTGATATTGCAAAATCTTCTTGTGACTTATCATGAAATTGAGGAATGCTTGGGCATAAGTCCATTCGAAAACTTTTAATGGACTTTTGGCCTTCAAAAAGATTACCGGCGTTGGATATCATATAATTCGACAAATGCTCCAAAAAGCTCGTGTCAAATAGCCCAAAAAAATGATGAAAAAATTTGGTCGCAGTGTTTCAGGGCGCGTCTTCAAGATCGTGACAGGAAACTAATCATGGATCTATGTATATGAACCCGAAACTGAACAAAAGTCAATTTTATGGATCTTCCAAGACGAGCCAAATCCAAGCAAATGGTCGCTTGTTTTCTTTGGAAAAACCGGACATGTCGGCACCGTATTAGAGCAAGGTGGAACGTTCAATTCGGAATGGTACACCACCATTTGTTTGACCGAAGTCTTTGGAGAAATAGGAACATTTTGAAGAAGGAGGATTTTGGTTTGAAATTAAATTTAAGGGAAATAATAGATATGGTAAACTTTAAGCCTTCAACCTAGTTTCAACTACATCAGTCTAATATGCGCTCATGCACCAATAGAAGAAAAAGAATGCTTCAGCAAAACATACATACGTGAAATACATAGAGGACGATAAGTAATTGTAAAGCCAAATTAGGAAAAGAAGAACACTTTTGGGGGAAAAGTCAGAAAATGAATGCAAAGCCAACATAACAGCAAGTCTGCAAACGGTTTTTCCCTAGGTGACTTTCCTTTTTAGCGAACCATGAGTATCAGTATAGCGCATAGTTTTTTCTTCAATACTCACTTGATTATACTCGTAAAACCGTCAACCAATTTGATCACATAAAAAAATTCTGAACTGCCAATATATTAGATTCGGGCCACTATTAAGTTGCAGCCGTGGTACGTCTACGAATATCTTGGACGCCACAACAATGAAGAAATGCCGTGAAGGGATTTTACATACATCGATCACGTTTCCCTTAGCCTTCTGACAAGCCCTATCAATAAAATGCTGAATATCTATGCTATCGATACCAAAAAGCGAATAACATCAAGTTCTCCAGCGGAAAAGGATCGAATAACATTGTCTTATCTATTAAAAAGAACTCGTGATCAAGGATATCAAAAAGTGCTATTCACTAGCACAGTAACGTAAGACCCAAACATTAAACTATAAAGATAAGTATGGAAGCATAGTACGAGCAGTAGAGTCATAGTCGGTACTGAAAATATTGAAAAGCTACTCATGCAGCCTGTAAATCGGAATGGATAAGCCCCAATCATTTGTTTAAACAATTAAATTTGGAAATTGAAAACAAAAATTTTGATTCATTTCACCAAAATGAATTAAGGCCAAGCCCCAATCTATGGTTCTATGGCCAATAAACAGGGGCATTAGCGAAAGTGGTTGAATATACGCCTTGTCGTATAATTTGAGCGACTTTTTGTCTAGATCGATTTGTAATAAAAGATAAAACAGCGAAATCTACAACCTACTTAGAGACATTGATCAAACAAATGAATATCAAGGCTCCATCAAGATTGCACTCCAAAGGACCACAGAATTGAAAATGTACCTCAATCAATAGAAGGTCCACTATAGACTGTCAAATATCTTTATACCAACTGCAGCATGTTTCTATGTCCGTAAGCGCGACTAGCGCAGTATTGAACAAATGTAACTATTGATACTGTTAGAGACTTATGCAAGTGATCTTTAATATAATCGTATGTACTCTTTAGAAAATACAAAATACCTTTCTAGTTACTCCTTTCGAAATGCAACTAGTCTTTGTCAAATAAGGAACGTTTCTTTAAATAATTCCAAACAGCGAATCAAACTGGAAGCCAAATATTTACTTAGTACGAGTAGTATTGGAAGTAGACTCAAATACAAATCAAAACAATGTGCTAATAGTTGATATATAATATAATTTGATATAATTTGATATAATAGTTTGATGGCCAGTACAAAGAAATTCTAATGACTAAAATTGAATGTAGTATCTGTTTATTGTAGAATATACATATGTATGCTCTTGCACCTATAGGCAAGTAGGTATGACGCTGTAGTCAATTTTGATAAATTTGGGGATGATCTTACACTGCGACTTGCCGAAAATTACAAGAACTATTAGACAAGATGATATGCCTTGTTTCTTTAACAAATACAATATATTTATATCAATGAATTGTAAATTAGATATCATAATTTTTTACATATTTATAATCCAATCTGTCACCACTTATGTTAAATGGGCTAACCTTAAGCCTAAGGTGTTAATGATTACTTATGATTTGCATATATGTATGTAAATATTTAGCCTCTAGTCACAAAATTAATTTAAAGAAGCAAATATTTGGGTTGTAACTTTTGATGATCTCTCATTAATTAACTTTTTGAGAATTTAACACCAGCATCAATCTGGTGGGATTGGTTGTTTTCATTTGCATTAATACGATAAAATCACTTCACAGCCTACGGCTTGAATGTTAATAGGGCTTCGTGCTCTGAAGAATCGCGACCGTAGGTAAGATAGTGAATGAATGAATTCGATTAGTTTAAGTGAAATACATTAAGGCAACCGTAAATCTGGAATTAATATAGATAGCACTCCAGATAGAAACGCCTTATTATTGAATTAAGATAATACTTTTATTTATTCACTAATTCACTGAAATCTTTAGCATCTCACTTCTGGTAGGCGTAGTATACGTATCCTATGAATGGATTCTTAATGGAACTACTGGTTTTACGTTTCTGATTAGATTTCAAATCTGCCGGCGCTGACCGTCCCAGAGCGTCTTCGTCAATCTCCTTTACTAGAATTTGGTCTTCTGTCACTGAGTTTGGTTCATCATAATCACCGATTGCATCGTCTTCTGAATCTTCGAGGTTTTCTTCCTTTTCTTCGGTAGCCTGTGATTGATAGCGTTGTGGCGGTGTGTTCATTATCGGTTGGATGTTTGCGGAATCAATTTCTTCCGCTGATTCAACGTTTGCTCCTGGTATAGATTCTACTACCCGTTCATCGATTTCGGTAGTTTTAAAACTAACCGCTTCAACCACTATATTGTCATCATCGTTAGAAATATTGGGCTTAGCCTCAAGCGTTGAGGAGCCTACGAGTAAACATACTCTAAGATGAACTATATAAGATTTGATTTTAGACTAATTACCTCTATTAGAGTATTCGCTATGGACATTTTCCCCATATGATCCATATGATCCATGTCCACCATGTGATCCATGTCCCACATGTGATATATGTCCCCCATGTGATCCATGTCCCCCATGTGATCCATGTGATCCATGTCCCTCAGATGATCCATGTGATCCGTGTGATCCATGTGATCCATGTGATCCGTGTGATCCATGTCCTTCGTCTCCGTAATATCCATCACCTGGATACGATGAATGCGATGGATAATGGTGAGATGGTGCAGGTGTTGTAGTAGTAGTTGTTGTTGGGGCTTGAGGTGGATATGGATTTGGATTGTAATGTGGTCTTGATGGCACTAAATAACCTGGGGATCCTGGTGGTCCCTTTTGTCCTGGTGGGCCCATTGCGCCAGGAAATCCTGGTTGGCCTGGTAGTCCAGGTGGGCCTGGTTGCCCTCGAAATCCCTGTGGCCCTGGATAGCCACCCTCACCCTTGGCGCCTGGAAAGCCTGCATCACCCTTCTGGCCGTTTGGACCTTTTGGTCCTCGACTACCCTTATCACCTTTCAAACCATCTTGACCTGGATAGCCTGGTGGGCCGTGATTTCCTTTATCGCCTTTTGTACCGGGCTTTCCGTCAGTTCCATCAACACCGGGTATACCAGGTAGACCTGGTGGTCCTGGTGGACAGCGACAATGATAGTGAGCTGGTGGTGGAGGTGGTGGTGCAGGTGATGGATGTGCTGGAGGTGATGGTGGATAATGTGAGTATTGCGGTGAATACTGTGGATACGATGGATATGGAAATGGATATGAATGAGGCGAATAGCCAGGTATATGATTTGTTGGATTCAGTATTATTTTTGGCACAGTCAAGGAAACTGGCTCACGATCAGGGTCATCACCGTTTATATTTCTCCCCGCATTTTTGTCTGTTTTCGAGGACGATTCTATTTTTCTGGCCGAAAAACCAGAAATGAAAAACGCACCTGTAAATGCTTCTTATTAGCAAATTATCTAATTTTATTAAATTAAACTTATAACCTCACCGAAAATTAGCAGTGCGGTTGCTATTCTCATCGTGCTCCTTCTGTTCGCGAAATCCATGTGTTAGTCTCTTTTATATTATCTCTTTGTGCTATGCGCATCTTCATGAATAAATAACGCAAACAGAATCATGTTTGGGGAACCAAACACGAATAGATGTTATGTTGATCGCTGACCGTTAGGTGCCTCTCCCCTTTCGCTGAGTAAAATTATCGGATGCAATAATTGCGACACAAATACTTCGCGATTATAGAAATTTTTCATTTGTATCAGATCGTGTATATATTCGGATACCGACCAATGATGAACAAGATTTAGGAAGTTAGCTATTGTTTTTTTTTTTTTATTCTTATTTTTTGGTGGGTCAATGGCCAGAAAACATGGTGATTTGTATGCGTAAAAATAAATTATTTCGACACATATCTACATATGCAGACAGGTATGATAACAGTTTTCTTAATTTGTATTTTGTGATTGATTGTGTCTATATTTAAATTTTAAAATCTAGATTCGCCGGTTTTGTGTTTGAAGCTTAGCCTTTGGTAGATTTAGATTCTTGACCTAATATATAGTAGCTTACACCAGAACCCAAGGTCTAATAATAACTATTAAATTGAAGTACCTATTTGTCACTTTTAATATGCGCTTTAATTATCTCCCTTTGCGGACTTTTCAAACAATAAACCACAAGAAAACATTTTTCCTTCGACACCTACAGTGAATCAGTGTACCCTTTTAACCCTTAATTACCGCTGCATGGGAAAGTTGTCTGGTAACAGCTATACAACTGTTTGGATCACCGCTGTTGAAGCAGTATCAAAAAACGATATTCCTAGTACTATTGCCGCTGCATAGGACAGTTGTCTGCTAACAGCAACACAACTGTTTGGATCACCGCTGTTGGAACAGTACCACGAAGAACTCCTTCCAGTACCACTTTCGCTTTTGGAACCGTTGCTGTGAACGGAATATTGTTTGCGAACTGCAAGTATCTCAACTGCTGTGAAAGGAAACGTAAGTACAATTTGTGTTTATGCTTTAAAGTAATTTAAGTTTTTCATCCGGATTATTTTTTTAGTGTACCATATAACGTCATAATGAGTGCTATGGAGAAACTTCAAAGGAACTTTTTGGTACAAATACAGGAGGACATAGAAAACTTCAAAAAGAGATTCGAGGCACAACGTTCAAAGAATTAAATTAATGCACGGGTTTCAATTCTGGAAACCAATTTTAAGTCGAGTTTGGGACACAATATGCAGGCGGTATATTCAAATGACGGAAGAGTTAACTTCACTATTCGACAAAATATAGGAAGTATATTTGGACTATCGTACTGCATTAATGGACAGTTTAGACAAGCTTGAAGCATCATCAAAAGCAGCGGCAAGGGCAACGGGAGCAGCAACAGTAACAGTAAACACAACAGGAGCCCCGGTAAGTTCTGTAGAATTAGATATGCAATTAAGGAAAAGGGAAATGAAATTATTAGTCATGAAGTTACCTACATTTGGGGGTAGATATGAAGAATGTAGGTCATTTCATGACATTTTTGTTTCTCTGATTCATAATAGTTCATCCCTGTCCGAAATCGAAAAAAATCCATTTATTAAAATCGAGTGCTACAGATGAGGCTGACAGATTGATACAGCCTTAGGCGTCACAATAGGAAATTATTACAATGCATGGTATATACTTACTTCTCGGTATGCATCCTAGTAAATGCACAATTAAATTTTTTGTTCAGTCAGTCAACGATGCACCAAGAACACTGTTCAGTTCTGAAAAAGATTTTCGACACATCCACAGAATGCCGGCACTCACTTTAGAATCTAGGGCTTCCGGTTAAACATTGGGACTAAATTTTTATTTACTGCATGCTGAAAAAATAACCTGAAATAACACAGCAACTGTGGGAGGAAAAACTAAGTATAACAAAGGATTTACCCACTCGTAAGGAGTTTTCGGAGTTCCTTGAAGCCAGATTTAGGGAGTTAGCAGTAGTCATTGAATAACAAGGGCAGTAGAATAGTAGTCAGCGTACTTCATTGGCAAGGGCGGGCTCATTTCACATCAGACCAATATAAAAGGAACACTTTGGGTGCAAATTTTGCAAAAAAGGTCCACATTCCCTTCGTACTTGTTAGCGATTTTTGAAAATGGATGTGGATTTGCTTAAAGCCTCTGTCAGAAAAATAAAAGTATGCGAGAATCGTCAGGCTTATAGCCATTTATAGCCATTTATAGCCTTAAATGTCCATTAATAGCCTTTTTCCAACAGCCCCAACATTATATTCTTCATAGTGTCTCAATCATTTCACCCAATAATAATTTTTTACAATTCTCACTCACTTACCCAATACAATCCACATATTTCAACAACACGTAGTACACAAAACCCCATACACTCGGGCGCACCATATAGCATACCAACATACACTCACAATTCCACTCTACGCTCAGTTACATCTAACCCTACACATTCATATCAAACCAACAATATTAACGCACATGCTCCTGCTTTTCACCCATCTGAAAAGGTTCGAGAAGTGACACCTAACAGTTCGTCACTGAATACGTTTCACGCTGCCCACCTAAGCAACGCTCAAGTGCTCCTAGCCACAGTTGTAATGAAAGTGAGGTCCTCCACAGAAGCGTACATTAATCTAAGTAGATGCAAGTTCCGATGCAACCTTTATTAAGGAATCGCAGCTCAGCTACTAAGGCTAAAAAGTCGCCGAACGTTTGTCGAGGTGTTAGGACTAGGAAAGGTTAATAGCGGAGCCGCCAACCACTTTGTCGAAATCACGTTCGGCTCATTGCACACGACCTTAAAAACAAACGCCCGTGCATATGTTTTTAAGTCCCGAACTGGTCTTCTACCTGCCGATGAACTTCAACTCAAACAATTTAAAACTAGCTGAACTGGCCTTTTAAGCAGTGGACATCCTTTTAAGCAGTGATGTATTCCCAGAATTTGTGCTGCCAGATATCAAACGTGGAGAGGAGCAAGCGTCACCAATCGCTCAGAAAACGCAACTTGGTTGAATATTTCTCGGCAAGATATTGATTGATCGACCTAGAACAATAAGAACGTTTCACCATTGCTTCGATCTCGAAACGCAGATGCAAAAATTCTGGGAGATTGAGAAAATACCTTTAAAATTTCAAGCGTCGAGCCAAGACCAGGCCTGCGAGGAACACTTTTTACGAAACACAAGTCGAATTCCAGATGGTCGATATGAAGTATCGCTGCCATTTAAGGAAGGAGGACAACCTGCGCCTGGACCCTCGAAGGTCCAAGGTTTCTTCAGCTGGAGAAACAGTTTATACTCAACTCTACACTATAAAAGGAGTATTCACAGTGTAACGAAAAATATTTACAGCTTAACCACATGAAGAAAGTCGATGTCATCATAGATGAGGTTCTTGGAACGCCGTTCCATTACTTCGTACCCCACCACGCTGTTTTAAAGGACTCTAGTTCCACAACTAAACTCCGACTTGTTTTCGACGCTACAACTAAATGTTTGTACGGTACGTCATTAAACGAGCATCTGCACGTAGGGCCTTAAATAGAAAGTAACGTTTTTGACATAACATTGAGATGGAGAAAACACAAATATACTTTTACATCCGATATTGAACAAATGTACAGGAAAATACGTGTAGCGCACAACGACTCCTACTTCCAACTCATTTACTGGCGTGACAGGAAAGAAGATCCAATGAAGATTTATCGGTTGGGGACTGTAACATTCGGCACTTCATCAGCACTATATCTTGCTATACGGTACATCAATAAACTCGCTGCTGATGAAAAACTCCTCTCGGCGCAAAGATGATTCAAGGAGATATGTATGTCGACAACTTCATTATCGGAGCTGGTTCAGTAGAAGAAGCGCTTATAAAACTAGAATAGATTCGGAATCTACTTTCTTTTGCAGGATTCATTTTACGAAAGTGGACGAGTAACTCTGAGGAAGTCCTGCGCGACATATAAATTAGTCAGCGGAGCAGGTTAAGGCCTTAGGTATAAAATGATTTCCATCGGAAGACTATTTTTCTTTTCAGAACTTTTTTAGCGACATATGTGAGGTGACGAAAAGAATCATTCTTTCGACGACTTCAAAGCTATATGATCCACTGGGATACACAATAAAAGAAAAAATGATGATGTAACAATTGTGGTTACGGCGATAAGACTAAGTAGTCCAGTTCCTTCCGCACTCGAAAGGGAGTGGCTCAGTTTCCGGTGAGAGCTTCCGGTGCTTGAGGAAATCAGGATTCCACGCTGGGTATGCGCACACAACAAGACCTTGAAATACATGGGCTTAGCGATGCATCTCAACGGGCATATGGTTCTGCAGCTTACTTACGGGTTTTGGATTCGCAGGGAAATATCCATGTTCACTTGCTCTTATCTAAGACCAAGGTATCTCCGCTGAAAACGGTGGGTCTTCCGAGACGGGAGTTATGTGGAGCTTTCGTTTTGGCTATCCTTTTAGAGCACACACCCAAGGTTATTGGTTTGGAAAATACACGAAGATATGCCTTGATCGATTCTCCAACCAGATGGAGAACATTCGTCAGTAACCGGATAGCACAGATCAGCGACTGACAAAGGCGAAATCTGGAAACAAATACCAACAGAATAAAACCCCGCAGATCTGGTTTCGCGAGGGCTCCTACAATCTGACCTGAAAGGAAATATACTTTGGTGGAATGGTCCCGAATTTTTGCGTACCACTTTAAGTTTCAAGTGTGTACTCCAGCCATCCGATATAAAAACCGATGAGAAGCAACTGTCTATTCGCTCGCAACTGTCTATTGTGCCCTGACGGAGAAGAACTTTATAAGTGAATTTTTCCAGAACCACTGTGTATTAATTAAGTCTTTATGAGTCATCGCGTTCTATAAGACATTTGTAATCAACACCAGACAGGTACCTGAGATGAGAATTTTCGACACACTCTCGTCCTCCGAAATTTTTGCAGCCACAATTTTGGCAGTAAGGATAGTGCAGGAGGAAATGTTTTCAGATGAAATACGTCGAATCAAGGCCAGGTCAGGAGCAAAGGCGTTGAAATCACTCAACCATTTTGTCGACAGTGGAGCCATCCTTTGGGTTGGAGGGAGCAACAACAACATCCAATAATCCTTGCGTCGAATCATCACTTCACACAATTCCTGCTCAAGGATTGTCACGAAAGGAAATTACATGGAGGAATACAAAAAATGATTGGGTATTTACGATCCAGATACTGGATATTCCGAATAAAGAGTTGCGTAAAGAAATATATTCATGGCTGCAATATTTGTTTTCTTTTTAGAGCACGAGCAGCGCAACAGATAATGGGAAACTTACCAGCGTCCATATTTCACGACCATTTACAAACACCGATGTAGATTATAGGGTAGCCATTGATATCATTGATGGAAGGGAAGAAGGGCCAAGAGAATTAAGGGTTATTTTGCTATTTTTATCTTCCTAGCTACCAAGGCAATACATATTGAATTGGAGAGAGATATAACTACCCAGGCCTTTATAGCAGCCTTTAACCCAAGAAAGAGTTCTTTAGAGTTTCCATAAATATTAATTATAACTAAATAATCGCGTCATTAATTCCGATATCAATATTATAACGCACTTTCACTTTCAGTATTTAAATTTATCTACACATACAGTTAATACAGTCCACATTTATCGAAATATTACTTGTGCACGTAAACTTCAATAACACCATACATACATTGTAAGTCGTCCTACATCCGCATCCAATCCACGGCGTTAGTACACAACCCGTCCAATTGTCAATATGTTATTTTTGTTCTCGTTGAATTTCACTTATCGTCTTTTTCTTTGCATGAGCCGAAGTTACCAGGGTAGTCAATGAGGAAGTCAAGAAATTATGATTTAAAATGCAGTATTGCAGAAGGACATAACCAAAAGGTCAAGCTGGGAACTTCGTTCACCGGTGGGGGAGAATGTTCGGTCTAGAACATGTTTCAGATCGACCAAAACAAACACACCTGCTATCAACACGAATTGTCAACTGTCGGATTTTCAGATTGCTATTTATGTATGTAGTATTCAGCGATGGGCCTGTATGAGCATCATTGCGACTGAAAGGTACATTCTACGGTAATTACGGGTTGAGGGTAAATAATATCTGAAATATTAAGAGGAAAACCAAAGGTTTTTTAAGATAACTTTTTACGAACATGATAATTTTGACCTCTCAAACACTTATCAATAATACCATAAAAATTCTAAAAGATTTTTGTTACGGCTAAAATTTTAAAGGGGCGGAATGCTACTGGCAATTTCGGTGGAGCACTAGTGGTGAAAATAGCGATGCAACAATTTGTTCAAGAGTGTCGAATAACTATGTAATATGTAATTTGGACATTGTACTCCAGTTGTGGGCAGATAAATATCTTACATATTGAGGTCAGGCATTGGGGGCGATATATTTCTTACATCGCTTGAGGATGTTCTGAGTTATGCTACTGATATCGGAATTTAGTGAGCTTAACATGCGCTATGATTCCCTTTCTAAGTCCGATGAACAGGGACTTGAGTCCGGGAACATAAAGGAGAAGCAGAGAGAAGTTTCTGTCTTCAGCAAATTAATTTATTGGATTAGAAGCGGCAGACAAGATATCATTGATAAAAACTAAAAAGAGTGTCGAAGACCGAACGGAACCCTGGAGCATACCAGCATTTATTCAAGTCAACTTAAATTGATACAATAATTCCGAAAGGTAATTTCTAATCCATTATAAAGAGAATCATCTATACCAAAAGCACGCATTTTCGACAAAAGATTCTGATGCCAAACTCTGACAATTGCATTAGAAATAACAAATGGTTCCACTTTTCGGTAAGACATGCCATCGAATCACCCGTGGACCTGTTGTTACGAAAAGCGTGCTGCCAGTTATAAGGAAGTTCTCGTGTTTCGAGGTATATGTACTGTGTACATGGGCCTGTGGGACGAGACAAATATTATTCTCCATCTGCTCGGAAAGAGAAGGATTGATGAAAAAGCTTACGCAATGGTTTTGCCAGCGTGAAAGAGCACCTCTTGATAAAAAGGGGAGATATACCATCTATGCTAGCGGATTTGTGAATGGTACGATCTTTTATCTCTTGAGTGCAAAAGTGGATACGTCCCATAGAAGATTTGATGCAACTTAGTGTAGGAGGAGACAAAGCACAATCTTGAAGTGTTGTGCTGGCTGCAAAATGTGGAGCAAGCAGAGTGGTCTTGTCCGAAGAGCTAACAGCTCAATGTCATTGTAAATGGGGTGGACTACGAGACAAATTTAATTAATGTTTAGTAAAATAATTTAATGTTTTTTGACGAGCAACCAAAAATTGTTACTACCTTTAGGACATTATAGTATTTTTTGCTGAGTTTTTGAGCGTATTAATATTTCACAAGCTTAAGAAAGACCTTGCAATCATTTCTGGCTCCATCAAATTTTTTTCGGTTTTCCTATATCGGGATGGTCATGTAAGACAAAAAAAAAATTCTCTAAGCCTGACAGCCTCTTAACAGCTTGAGTCGTTCCACGCCTTTTTTTTTTTTTTTTGTTTGGTACTCACCATCCAGTAAGGCATAAAGTTTCACATTCCAAAGACAAAAGTGTCTGTTTTCAGCATCGTTGTAACCACAGGAAATTGAATTCCGGATTGAAACTGATGGAGTTTTGTAAGCTTACAAACGTGATGGGCAAGATCGCGGTGGTAAAAGAATAATGGCACTAGTTCATAGACAGGCAGCTTCAGATCAGAATGATCTGGGAGGTGTGGAAGGGAATCTACCTGTCTTACACTAAGTGCCAAAATAGCTGGTCTGTATTTACAGACGTGAACGTACACAGAAAAGTGATTTCATTCTAGCCCCGTGTGTTTGCAATGTCTACTTTAAATTCGCCAGCATTTATAAGAAACAAACACTCCCGCAACTGTGGCAGTGGAGGTTGTAGAGATACCTAGTTTGGCCACATGGTCTCCAATCTATGAGGACAGCAATGATTTGTCTGTGCATTGTGCCGTGCAAGTCTCTTGTATTGTCAATAGTTCCGCCTAGAAGACTCTGGCAAAATACGGCAAGCGGTATGATATTGATATTTGATCCGTTAGTGTAAATTACCATGTCGAAGTCCTTTATTACTTCGTCTTTTTTCTACTGACCTCTGGTGGGAAACCCTGCGTGGAAGTTTTAGTTGAAGCTTAGTTTGGGTATGATTTGACCGGCTGAAAAAGTGACCATGAAGTTAAGAAACGAATTCAGGATTTTTCTGTGGCCGTAATTCCGTGTATCAACATTCTTTGAGTCTGACTGTGCTGCATTGTGCGGTATTTATATTGTGTAGTTCGAGAGGCAGAAAATGCAGGTGCACAGTAAGGGAATTCGTTTGGGCAGACTTTGGGCCCATTATGCCCATACTGGTTGTTCTTTTAAGCCTTTTTAATTTCATGAGATTGTAACCTTAGTCCAACGCGGACCACCATATGATATAAGTGACACGTAGGTGAGAATTGGATGCACTACCGCTGAGTACATCTATAAGGTTATCTTTGGTTGAAGTTCCCACTTCGTTCCCAAGGTTTTGTTGCAGACATAGAAGAAGTCGCATGGCTTCCTTACCGTTCAATTTGCGGCCCAGGTGCTCACCTTATCTAGAACAGCCTTCATGATTTCACTTATTACGTAATATAAGGAAATTTCCGTGGCACTAGTATCACTACGTTACCTGCATATGCAACTACTTTGACCCCTTATCCTATGAGTTTTGTAAGAATTTTGTTCATAGCTATTATATAAGCCAGAGCAGAGGAGAAATAACGCTACATTGTGGCGTTCCTCTATGGGCGAATTAAGTTAAGTAACTGTTCTCTAGTGTCGCCTGTGTAATTCTTCTTCTGAGCATAGAGACTATCCATTGGGCATAACTCAGATCGATTCAAGATTTGTGAAAAGCTTCAATGTGTTCGTTATTAAAGTCTCCCTTTATGTCTAGGAAGGAGGCTGGGGTATATTCTTTATAGTGGTAGTGGAATAGCGATAGAACAAAGTAAGACATAAGACATTACATCGGTGTAATGTTGGCACACATACCGAGAATGAAAAGTTTTTGGGTTTCGACGATGCAAGTGCTATTCATGAATAATGGCTGTGTATTTAAATTTCACTTTAACGACCGCAGACAGCATTGTGTTTCGAAGTGCAGGCAGATAGTTCATACTTTGAATTCTTCCCTTAAATGAAGCTTCGCTCCTATCTGCATTTCAACTTTTCAATTCGATAAAAACCCCAGATTAGACAACTGAATAAATTGCGGTCTGTTCGGTTTCGCAACTCGATTGATAGTCTGTAAGGAGGGATAAAATACTGGCTTGTATGATTGCTTTAAAATTTGAAGTTCCTAACTCAAATGTAAGGGAGGTATCAAACTGATCTTTTGAGCCATGTCTTTCTATTCCGATTATTGGTGTCTCCGACCGATATTTGGAAAGGTCCAATTTACGCACAAATGATGATGTTATAAAATAGATTTGGGACCCTGATCGTGGCATTGGTGGAATGACCCTTACCCCCTTGGCTTAGCTGCTGTGGCTAACTGTAGACTGGTTCATCGTGAGGTTTGATTTATAATGTAAAATAAAGCACATAAATTTGGAAGCGAATTTAAATTTTTTATTATCGATCAAAAGAACAATTCATGGCAATTATTTATTAAAAATAATATTATGTAAATTTTGGCTACGACTACGTCTGAGATGGTCCCTTCAGAAGGTCCAATTTTGGCCGACTTTGGATAACACGAGTAATGTTGGCTTCAAAAAATTCAATCGTAGCTGGCTTGTTCCTGAAGAACTAAGATTTTACATATCCCTTAAGAAAATAGTCCAAAAGTCGCACGATCTAGGCGGGCAATCTACCGTAGCAAATTAATTACGTGAAATTAAGTGCTCCAGAGATCATTCAGACCATGTGATTAAATTTCAGGAAGCACATAGTCCGTTAACAAAGCGCGATAGCGGTTACCATTGACGGTAACATTCTGATTTGCTTCATTCTTGAAGAAATATGGACCAATGATTCCACTAGCCCATAAGCCACACAATACCGTTGTTTTTAATGGATGTAATGGTAGCGCTTAGTAATGGTATTTTTGTTTCTTAACACATCCATTGAGCCAGAAATTGGCTTCATCACTGAACAAAATTTCACGAGCCCATTCACTAAAAATATGACACAAATTCAAGTCGCCTGGTTTTAGTTCTTGCACAAGTTAAATTTTCTACGTTTTTAGGACGAGATCCTCACGTAAAATACAACAAGATGTCGAATATGCCAAGCCAAGCTGCTGAGAACGACAACGAATCGATTCGTCAAGGTCTTCGCGTACATTCTCAGCTACAGTTGCTATAGTCTCTTCACTACGTGCTAGATGTTGTCTAATCGGTCGAATATCATCTACTAATGTAACCTGGGACTCAAATTTGCGAATGGTATTGGCATGAATGGTTTCAGTAGGGCGATTCACCGTAAATTCCTCGAATCGTACGAAAAACATTTTTCACAGAACGCTGATTTTCGTAATACAGCTGAACAATTTGGAGACGCTGTTGTGATGTAAATCTGTCCATGATGACTTTTTAAACGATACTGAACAAAAATGAAGAAGCGGTTTGATAGGAGTCACGCGTGATCTATCAAAAAAAGCCTATTGAAAATCAAACCTCACGATGAATCACCCTATAAAGGGTTTTCTAATAACGACTTGACAAATTTTTTTTTAAATAAAAGGCAAACCATTTGAAATATTTCAAAAACTTTATAATATTCTTGAAGTACAATCAAAACATTTATGAATGAAACTCGACTTCGTTCATATGGCCACCGCGGGCACGTTTGCAGCGGTCGATTCGTTGGACTCAATTTTCAACGACCACGGCCGCTATTTCGCGTTCAATGTTGGCTCTGAGCTCTTCCAACGTCGTCGGCGTGTTGGCATAAACCAATGACTTAACGTAGCCCCACAGAAAATAGTCAAGCGGCGTTAAGTCGCACGAACGAGGCGGCCAATCGACTGGCCCATGTCTTAAGATAACACGCTCATCATACTTACTCTTCAATAAATCGATTGTAGCGTGTGCTGTGTGGCTTCTGGTACCATCCTGTTGAAACCACATGTCGTCCAAGTCCATATCTTCTAATTCGGGTCAAAAATAATCGGTGATCATGGCGCGATAATGCTGACCATTCACAGTAACGTGACGATCGTTATCGTCGACGAAAAAATATGGCCCAATAACGCCGCCGGCATGCAAACCGCACCAAACAGTTATTTTTTGTGGATGAAACGGTAATTCATGAAGCACATGTGGGTTTTCACCCGACCAATAACGCATATTTTGCTTATTGACGAACCCATAGAGCCAAAAATGAGCTTCGTCACTGAAGATGATTTTTCGATGAAATTCATCATCTTGGCGCATCTTCTCCAGAACCCAATCGGAGAACGCTTGCAGACTTTGCTCCTTAGTATGCTTTACCATGATGAAAATGTTGAGTTTACTGAATAAATTTACAGTGACAGTTTGATGATTAGTGAAAAAGTGCGTTCACAAATTAAATTCAAAGTTGTCAAGTCCCTATTGGAAAACCCTATATTTATAATTATGTCTGGCTGAACAAAAAATACGTAAACATTTTTATACAATACATTTAAATCACATTTACAAAATCGAAATTGCTTCTTTGGGCACTTAAAAATTAAAAAAAAAGATTACCCAACATTATGTATTGTATTTACATACATATATGATAAGAATATATATATGTATCGCCGTTTTCTATTCATATGACCTCCTTAATGCTTAATGTAGAGGTAGACTACATGAGCAAAAACAGATCAAAAACCATTAAGCCATTAAACCTCGGTCTATGCAATAACAACGGTGGTCCTATCCACGCCTTCCCATAAAAAGGTACTAGAAGGGCATTATCTGCATTTGGTCTTAAAACAGATAAGGATTTTGCGTTTAACAGATTAAAAGGTGAGAGGTAATTATTGTCATTTACACTGTCATTAATGTTTGAGTCTAACAGAAATCTAACAGCCGGGTTAGGGTGACTTTCTATACGTTCTAATTTTTTTAGGAAAAGATTAGTTTGGTAGACCATAAGTGGTGCCACTTTAGTTTCTTCGTATAGAAATTTGTTCGACAACCATTTTTTATCTGGCCTTCTGAATTTCCCACAGCAAAACCTTAGTATTCTTCGTTCGAAAATTTGAAGTTCCTTGGCTAAAGCAGGTAATATTGTGAACCAAGTACAGAACCCATAGGTAAGGATGGGTCTAATTAGTTTTTTATAAATGAGTTATTTTGTATTTACTGACATCTTGGTTTGAAGTAATTTTTTTTTTTTTTTTTTGAAAATAAGCCTGTTATAAGTGTGTATACCTTTTCGGTACGGAAAGGAATATTATCACCACTTATTTTTAGATTAAGTGGCTGACTGTCTTTTACTGCTTAGAAATGCCCCTTTCCGCTTGTTTTTCTGAAACACGTTTTACCATACTTATCGGTATTAATTTTAAGACCCCACGTATTAAAATATTCTAACAAAATTAGTATTTTTCCCCTTATTTTATTAAGAGCAATAAATGAGTTTCTTTCACTTGTCAATATAACGGTATCATTTGCATGGGGGTGGCCGTGGTGTAGTGGTATACGCACAGACTCTTTAAGCAAAGGGTCATGGGTTCGAGTCCCGTGCGAGGCAATTCTGTGAAAGTCTTTTCATTTTTAATTGTGTGAGCCAAATATTCTGGATTTTTAATAATTTTTTAATAGAATCTGAGATTTTATTGTATTTTGACTTTTTGCAAACGCGGATTGAAGAGTTACTACCTTGATCAAAAGTTCAGAAAATTAAAAGTACAAGTTTATTCATCTAAAATTATATTGTCTCCTTTAAAGTAATCCCCATCGACTGCAACACACGTATGCCAGCGCTTGATCCAATCCTTGAAACAGTGCTTCCTGCGATTTTTCCATTACTTCCTCTCGGCTGCTGAAACGCGTTCCCCGTAGTGGTTCTCTAACTCGATTGAACAGAAAGAAGTCACAACGAGCCAAATCAGGTAAATTCGGTGGCCGTTGGATGGTATTTGTTGCATTTTTCGTCAAAAAATTACGAATAATGGTGGTACTGTGCGACGGTGCGTTATCATAGTGCAAAATCCACGAGTTTTCGCCGAATTGCTTCACACAAACGTCTCATAACACCCAAATAATACTCTTTGTTTACTGCCTGGCCTTCTGGAAAATATTCATGATGCACTACACCGTTGAAATCCATGAAAACCGTGAGCATTGCCTTCTTTTTTCACTGAAAACGACGAGGTTTTTTTGGTCTCGGCTCATTTGGTGAACGCCATTCACTTGCCTGATGTCTGGATTTCGTGTCGTACTCATAAACCCATGTCTCCTTTTTGGGGTCTTTTGGCACCAATTTTGCTGCACTTATGAGAATCTAGGAAATTTTCGACCCTTAGGAGCTATTATATCCAGGTTCAGAAAAAAAACAGTTTTGAATTAGATTACCATTACTATTGATGAGACTGTCTCCCCATGCTGGATGACATGCATTAAAGTCTCCACTGATTACCGCTTCATCGAATATATTTATTAAGGCGTAAAGTCGATCAAGTCTGTAGATAGGCGAAGGCCGGCATTAGAGAAAATATATTAACTTCCAATTACAAATTTTCTTACTGAGCCATTAGGATTGTGGGAAGTTATTGTCGCAAGACATACTAAAAAAAACATCATTCTGAAAAGGCATTTACATATTTATAGCCTTCTTTTAAAATGATTGCCGTTCCTCTAACAAGATCATTTCGGATAAAATTGAAGCCTTCAAATGAGGGCTTATGCTTTTTTTTAATCTAGTTTTATAAAGAAAATATATATAAGGCTTATAATTGTTAAGAATATTTAAAAGCGCAACTCTTCCTGCGTGAGAAATTATGGAGTTGAAATTTATCGACATTATGTTTAACTTAATAGGCTGCATAATAAGACAATTGAGGCGATAAGGTCGAGATACACCTATCTCTTTTTTTGATTGCAGTTGTAGGTGATTGGGCCAGAACTGTCTTATTTTAAATAAAAGATTTTTTAAGGGAATATTAAAAAGTCTTTTTTTTTTTTTTTGCTTCGTTCAAAAAATTATAACTTTCACCCAGTTGGGTGTTACTATAACTAACGAAACTAGTTTGTTTGGTTTACCACGTTAGAGGAACTTTATTTTACTTTTTCAGCGTGTATAGTGTGTTTGTTTTTGTTTGCTATATCCCAAGCTCCTTGAGTCGACAATTCACGTTTCTCTTTGTATTTAAGATACGCTGGACAACTTTGGTAGCTAGCTGCATGGCCATCTAGGTTGCAGTTAACCCATTTTGGGCTCGGTGCATTCTGATTAGACTCTTTAAGGGACTTTAAATATGCGATACAGATATCAGAGTCATGCGATTCTCCGCATAGTACACATTTGCTATTGTATGCACAGCATTCATCCGCATGACCAAATCGTTGACATCGATAACCCTTATTGAGTTTTTGTTCCATTAGATTCTCTGGTGAAGCAAGTATCTTATACTGATAAGATCTTTATGTAGTGGACTCACCTATATCTAGCTGAATAGTGAAAATATTTAATTTAATGTTCATTTCTTTGGATTTAAAAATTGCGAAAGAAGTAATTTTACTTATCCTAATATTGGGGGCTGCTGTTCTAAATACTTTATTAATATCCTCTATTGGGGTATCCCCTTTTTTAGGAGAGAATGAAAAGGCTCCCATACCCGTCCCACGTAATCAATCCATAATTAAACTAAAAACCTTTGCATCATTCACATAGACCTTAGTTTTCTTCCTTGACGGCCAAAATACGCTGCTACTGCAAAAAAAGTTATGATGCCTTGAAGTTCGTTCATATTTAGGTAGACATGCCAAACTTCAGTGCGTTACTCTCTTTAGTTTTGTTTAGACAGCTGATTGTTATTGACGTGTTTGGCATCATGTTGAGTATGTTCAAAAACGATTTTCGTTCTCTCATAAAACATTATTTTTTGAGAGGCAACACAGCGAAGGAAACTAAAGAAAAGTTGGATAAATTTTACGGGGCTAATGCTACGTCAGATTACACCGTCAAATATTGGTTTCAAGGGTTACAGAGGACAATGTCAAAAAAATACATGAAATGGTGTTGGCTGACCGGAAAGTAAAGGTGCGCGAGCTAGCAGATACCAAAGAAATTACTTCTGAGCGCACACGCCATATTTTGGGCAATATTCTCCTCCTGAATATATTGACTCCTGACCAAAAACACGAACGCGAGAGTACTTTGAAAGAGTGTTTGGACTTGCTGATGCGGAATCGGGCGGATTTTTGGCGTCGATTGGTAACTGCTGATAAAACTTGGATTCACTATTACACACCAGAGAACAGAATGAGTGCCCGGAAATGGACTGAAGCCGGCACGACTGCTCCGAAGCAACCGAGGGAGGCTCGATGGGTCGGAAAGGTTATTTCGTCGATTTTCTGGGATTGTCATGGCATACTCTTCGTGGACTACCTCGAAAAAGGAAAAACCATCAACAGCGAGTATTACTGTGCATTATTGGAGCGATTGAAGGCCGAAATCGCTGCAAAACGGCCTCACATGAAGAGAAAAAAAATTTGTTTTTGCAAGACAATGCACCAGCGCACAAGAGCATAGCAACCAATTGCTGTCGAACCGTATTCGCCCGATTTGGTTCCCTCGGACTATTATCTCTTCCCAAGCCTCAAAAGATGGCTCATCAATAAAAAAATTCAGTTTACGTGAAGAAATCATCGACGCCACGGAGGAGTATTACTTTTCGGACGGAATCAAGAATTTGGAAAATCGCTGGAATATGTGTATTAAACTTATAGTACGCGAACGTTGGAAATGTTGGAAAAGTGTTTCGGCAACGATTCTTTAGAGAAAACTGTCATTTACCAGTGGCACGAACGGTTCAAAAGTGGTCGTGAGTCAATCGAAGATGATGATCGCAGTGGCAGACCATCGACATCGAAAACCGACGAAAACATAGATGAAGTAAAAACGTCGTTTTCAGTCAAAAAAGAAGACAATGCTCACGGTTTTCATGGATTACAACGGTGTAGTGCATCATGTATTTTTATTAGAAGGCCAGACAGTAAACAAAGAGTATTATTTGGGCGTTATGAGACGTTTGCGTGAAGCAGACCTGAATCGTGACCAGAAAACTCGTGGATTTTGCACCATGATAACGCACCGTCACACAGTGCCATCAATATTCGTAATTTTTTGATGAAAAATGCAACAAATACCATCCAATAGCCACCGAATTCACCTTATTTGGCTCCCTGTGACGTCTTTCTGTTCAATCGAGTTGAAAAACCACTACGGGGAACGCGTTTCAGCAAACGAGAGGAAGAAATGGAAAAATTGCAGGAAGCACTGATGGATATACAGAAAACCGAATATAAAAAAATGTTTCGAGGATTAGATCAAGTCGATCAGTCGATGGCGATTACTTTGAAGGGGACAAAATAGATTTAGATGAATAAACTTGTATTTTTAATTTTCTGAATAAATTCCGGGAAGATGTTATGTAGGTGGACAGAAAGGTGTGATTGATGGGGCATCACTTCTTATATGTAGAATTTCATTGGGTTGACTATCAAGTTTCTTACTCATCGCATTAGAATTGATGGTTGATTCATTTGCTATTAGTTTACTGAGTTGATGGACAATATCCATTAATGGCGAAAATCGGTTATTCAGCAGATTATCTTTCCTAGGTGAGGACGAATCAGAAACCAATCTCCTTCTTCTTTCCCTTCGTTGGGTTGACAATTACTGGCAGCACGTTTAAGATTACCGATGACAGTTGTCCACTCACTTGAACAGGTTTTGTTGACTTTCGTCGTACAATAAATAAAAAAAAATCGGCTTTAATGTGTTGGTGTTTGTACGATATACATATCTGGCTGGGTTTACTTCCATCGGCCTGGTGACTGCATGGTGCGAAACACGAAAGAAAGGCTTCCTTCTATATGTTAATTGGGTGCTGTTGTTGCAGCATTAGTGGTGGTCTATATGTGATTGTGATTATTCACATAATCTTGGCTTGTCACTAAATTCAACTTTAATAAGAAAAAGAGTCACTATCCCAAAGAAAAAAAATGGACTTAATGGAACAAAACCACATATGGGTTTTTACATTGATGGCGGAGTCTCTGCGCTATATATTGTAAATATAGACCCTTGTTACGACATTTTTGAAAATAATTCACTTTTCATCTCCAGTAATTAAGCAGTCTAAAAACTCTTCTCATTTCTGTCGAATAAGTTTTGTAGCAATGTGGAAATTCGACCCAATTAGAAGATTTTGATACAAAACTAATCCTTTTGGTACGATCCATCGCAATTGTTTGATGAATACCAAGCTGAAGGAAACATCTTTTTTTTTAAAGAACTTAACAATCAAGTGAGTATAGGTTAGGTTAGTAAGAGTGGCTCTAGGAGAAACTAATGCGCTTAAGCCTATTAGCCCATTGGATCTATGATCCTCCTACTCCTGGAATCATTTTGAGCTTCTGATGAAGCGTAGGAGACTGTAATTGTCTATAGTATATTGTTTTGATCGTTTTGGTTATTGAAGAAGGAAGCCTCTAAATGGAGTTTTCTTCTTTGGGGAGAGCTGGGCATATACAGGAAAGGTAGAGGATTGTCTTCTATTCCTTCTTTTCATCCATGAAAGCATCTTCCTACCATAAGGATCTAGAGGGGTTCTTTGAATGTCTTTGACAAACTAATGTTGGGGCATAGTGTAATTAATATTCTCTGTAAGGATTCATAGTGTGTTAAGAATATTAGCGTGTCCAAATAATTTTTTTGCCCACGTATTTGTCGCTCTAAGACGAATAGCTAATGCACTGCTGGAAATATAGAGGGATGTCAAGTGAAATAGAATATCCAATTTTAAAAATTTATCTTCATTTGTACGCCTATAAAATCCAAATTTTAAAACAATTAAAGCCTTTGGTCCATCTACGACGTCGCCGGTTTGTTCCAGTTAACAAAGTTGGATCGCCAAGACAATTTGTCATTGAATTTGATTTTTTGGCATCCAAAAAAAAATCACTGTATAGTGCGGATTATGGGTTGGCGGCATCATTGGCCCGTACTCTTTTCGAAAATGAGGCTGGAGAGACAGTTAAAGTGAATGGAGAGCGTTACCACAACATGTTGGCCGGCAATTTTTTTCCCAAAAACAAAAAAATTGGGTCAGGATGATATCTGGTTTCAACAGGATGGTGCTATTTCCCACTAAGTCACACAATCATCAAATTTGAAGATCGCATTATTTTGGTTAGAAGAGAAGTTGATTGGCTTCCAAAGTCATGTAATTTGACACCTGTAGACTTCCTCCTCCTGTGGAGTTCTTTGAAGAATAAGGTCTATGCCAATAACCCAGCGACATTTCAGGATCTCAAACATAGAATCCAAACTGAAATGGCGGCAAATTGCAGTAACCTTGCTAAGGTTGTTACTGGCCATGAATAGGGAGCTATGTACTTGGAAAGTGTGTCCAGTAGCAGGTTCAGTGATTCATTACTCGAGGAAGTCCAAGAACCATTGTTTTTTTTTTCAAACAGCCAGGCATTATGGGATTTGTAGAGAAGATATTACTTAGCTGCGATGCCTATGAGTTTTCTGTTGTTTTGTGACAGAATGACCTCCAGGATTGTCGCTTTTCCTTCCTCAATTTTTTTATATATTTTGAGAGATTCCTTGTACGAGTTTCAGTCAGTCACTTTTTTTGTGCTTTCGGCTTGATTGAAAAGTTTTAGGCAAACGTTTCTTGCCTGAATGAGAACCAGGGTGAAATCCTTGACTTTCGTGACAAGCTCATTGGTGTTACCCGGAGGACTTAAGAGTTCAGAGGAAAGTATTTTTAAAAGCGCTTCTCTGTATTTTGGCCAATCAGTTTTCCGATAATTCTGGAACGCTAGTTGTCGGAGACTAGCGTCATTCAGACTGAATTGGATATATCTGTGATCTCAAAAGGAGTGTTTAGATGATACCACACAGTGCGTATGCATTTGAGCGATGTTGTCGGACACAAGAGTGATATCCAGTTTTTTTTTTATGAAAATGGTCTCGTTACCAATGTTGCAAATAATGAGGTTAGTACTTATAATATAATGAGAAAATGATTCACCTCCACATAACATGTGATGTGCGTTAGCATCACACCAGATGATGAGGCCAGTTTTTAACCTTTTAGTTTCCTACCCTATCTGAATTTTTATCAGAGAGAGGCCAAGATATGCCGATACCAGCGAGTTGGTGTCAGAGATGGAGACCGTCGGCTAAGTTCAGGAAAGAATATCGACGCTCCAAGATCTGAGGTTGAATTTAGAATTTCAGTTAAAGGAGGAGGAGATTGTTTATCAGTATCCAGCTTATTCTTTTTGTAAACCTTTAGGTTTATTGACTTGAAACCGAATCGAATCATCTCTTTGGTCTGCGCTAGTGGGTTAAGAGATTCCTTATTAATCACAATTAACCCGGATATATAAAGGCCCCCTAAGTTCTCTATTTTTGCGTCTTTACAGTCATGAGTCGGAAAGGTCGTTTTACTAAGCCTGATGATCTTCAGAAAGTATTCTGGTAGGAGGGTTCGGCCCGGGAATCCAGGTGTGAATTTTATGCCTGCTAGGGAAATTCTCCTAAGTCACGCCCTCGAACTTTTCACCTAGCCAAACCTCTCCTAATCCAATTATGGCTATTGTATAAAGATCGAGCGATCTTTTATCGGCACAAGCAATAAGCTTGACGCGGCCTTTGTATTACCCATTGTAGTCCCTTGTGATGGGAGGTGGTTCGTGGTTTCCCCTCATGATGGTCAAGAAGTTGGCCGAAAATTTTATTTTGACGAACTGCCACTATTAATTCATCGGCGCCGTTTTTCAGGACTTCGCTAAACGACAGAAGAGATGTGAAATTATAAGGCTCAGGGGTGTTTTGTTATATTTAAGTTTGTGAACCAAAATGGATCCGTGGATTTTGATAAGGCCCACAGCATTTTGGCGTCTGATTTAAAGTACCTAAGTTTGGGCTTATCGGCGTGGCTGAGTCTCTGATTCCTCTTTTCAGAGCAGCATTTTAGTATTATAGCAGCAGGAAAACCGTGACATGCCACAAACTTGCTGTTGCTACGGATGATGGAAGTAGTAGTACCATGGCTTGCCACAGTCTTCCCACTCCTAGAGGTTTTGAATTTTGGCTCGTTGCGTTTGCCTTTAGAAGGTGCAAGATAGCCTCCCATAGTACCCGGCGCAGTCACCGCATTACCTCCCGGTATTAAAAGCACCGATCCCAGCGTACTAATTTTCCATTAGGTACCCCACGAGTAGCGTAGAAATGGAGGTCAATTTGTAAAGAGATCCGCTGTATACAGATAAGGCTAGCTATAATATTTTTGGAGATATGAGTTTTGGATAAAGAACTGAAAAGGAAGGAGGGTTTTTTCAGCAACCATCTTGTGGAATTCTCGAGATTCATTGATCTTACTCAGCCTTTACAGCTCGACAAGTTCGATGCTCAGAGTATATGCAAGTGGGTATGACTATATTACTTAAGTGTAACATAGTAATGTCTGAGCACATGTAAAGTTTGGAATCAATGGTTATTTCGCTTAATGAATGGCATGCTACATTTAATGGGGATACTAAATTATTAGTGTTATTGGACTTGTTTTTATATTCTAGGCAACCGCTCATCTCACGTGATTTTTTTTTTTTGGCTGGAAAAAAGGTCCTCATTCAGACGCGGTTAGGATTGAACGCCGAATCGTCCGATTTGGAAGCCAATGCACTACGACTTCAGTCACGGTCACCTACCTGATGGCCTACCTGATCACGATTCATGTTTCAAAGAAAATATACCCGAACGAAACTTTGAAAACCACCTTTACCATAAGTACATAAGTTTTTTACCTTTTGTTTCTCATAAAGTGTACAGTGTTTCTAGTAAACTTTTTATTCATTCATGTTGACTGTTCGAAAGTTATGCAGGAGCCACCTGCCGCGTGCTTTTCTAATTACCCAAGTCGATTTTATAGGTATTAACGTCTGAATATTTCTTCAGGGCTGCAACGCATAGAAGTGCATGACAGAGCTTGGCTTTGCATCCAAATCTGATAGATTGCGAAGAATTAGTGAAAGAGCGAATTAAGTCCGTCGGAAATAACAGCCAAGCTGCTAAAAGCTTTGCTCAACGTCTTAGAACCTTCAACCTAGTTCGAGAATGCAAGACTTCTTTAAAAGTAGCCAATAGACGGAATTCACATTTTGTTGTCCATATCTCAGGTCATAATGGGATAACGAGAAATGATGATATTCAAGGCTCGCGTCCCCGAGTAGGGCTTTTTTTGACAGTTGAATTTGATGTGGATTACCTTTCGACATTTCTAAAGGAACAACTACAGTGCTGTGTAATAAAAAAAAAGTGCGGATTTTCGAGTGTTTGGACTACTATATATCAAATTGTTCTGTGATGAAATAATAAGCTATTATATAGGGTTTTCCAATAGGGACTTGACAGCTTTGAATTTAAACTGTCACTGTCACTGTCAATTTATTCAGTAAACTCAACATTTTCATCATGGTAATGTACACTAACGAGCTACGTCTGCAAATTATAAAAATTTTCTACAGATATTCGGAGTCGTTGACTGCAACTTTAAAAGCGTTAACTCCAATTTTCGGTCGTAATTCTCGCCCTAGTAGATAGGCAATAACAAGTTTAGTGCAAAAATTTGAGTCTACATATTCGTTGTGCGATGTTGCCGTGTCAGTGAGACAACGGGTTTGTCGAAGTGTCGAAAATATCGCTGCCATTCAGACGTCCGTAGCAAACGATCCAAATCAGACAATTCCACGGTGTTCTGAAGACCACATTATGGCGTATTTTGCGTAAGTAAGGATCTTGATTTACAACCCATAAAAGATCAATCTGACTCAAGAATTGATGCCGATGGACCCTTTAAAGTGACGTACGTTCTCCGATTGGGTTCTGAAGAAGTTGCGCCAAGATGATAAATTTCATCGCAAAATCATCTTCAGTGACGAAGCTCATTTTTGGCTCAATGGGTTCGTCAATAAGCAAGATATGCGTTATTGGTTGGGTGAAAACCCACATGTGCTTCATGAATCACCACTTCATCCACAAAAAATAACTGTTTGGTGCGGTTTGCATGCCGGCGGCGTTATTGGGCCATATTTTTTCGTCTACGATAACGATCGTCACGTTACTGTGAATGGTCAGCATTATCGCGCCATGATCACCGATTATTTTTGGCCCGAATTGGAAGATATGGACTTGGACGACATGTGGTTTCAACAGGATGGTGCCACACAGCACACGCTACAATCGATTTGTTGAAGGGTAAGTATGGTGAGCGTGTTATCTCAAGACATGAGCCAGTCGATTGGCCGCCTCGTTCGTTCTGTGGGGCTACGTTAAGTCATTGGCTTATGCCAACACGCCGACGACGTTGGAAGGGCTCAAAGCCAACACTGAAATTGAAATAGCGGCCGTTTCGGGCGAAATGTGTTGCCGAGTCGTTGAAAATTGGGTCCAACGAATTGACCGCTGCAAACGTGCCCGCGGTGGCGGAGTCGAGTTCCATTCATAAATGTTTTGATTGTACTTCAAGCCAATAATAAAGTTTTTGAAATATTGTATCTCAAATGGTTTACCTTTTATTTAAAAAAAAAGTTGTCAAGTCGTTATTAGAAAACCCCATTGTATTGACTAAATATGTATGTATGATCGGAGTCAATAATTTAGACTGACAGTCAAAGCATGACCGACTAAATTCCAAGGGTTTAGCGCCACCACAAATACAGAAGCAAGTTAACTATTTATATGTTCAACAGCAATAATAACAACAAGCAATTAATAGAAATAAGAGGGAAGATAGTGTTTTAAGCTGCTGTTTATTATATTATTGCTTTAATATTTAAAGAATAAGAACGTATTAAGATACAGTATATGTTCAAGTTGATATACTTTTTAGAACGGGATAATTAGGACGTAACATACATACATAGGTATTTACTGCCAAACCATTATTTGACATTAAGCATGTTCATGTAATTGTTCATGATGAGATCTATTAGGCTTTAATCTATCCGCAATTGTTGGATCTGATGTTAAAGCCTTATTTTGTGATGACCACCATGAGAAAGATGGTAATCCTGGGAGCCAAGGTAGTTGCGGTTGCGGTGGAAATATCGTCGGAAATGATGGTAATGGTGGAAGTGTTGGAAACGACGGCTGGGCTGGAGATGATGGAAGTGGTGCCAGTATTGGCAATGGTGGAAGTGTTGGTAGTAGTTGTACTGGTGGGAATGGTGTAGGAAAAGGTGGTAGGCTTGCTGGAAGTGAAGGTAGCGGTGCTAATGTTGGAAGTATTGGTAGTGAGGGCAATGTAGGGAGTGTTGGTAGTGTAGGTAGTGTAGGGAGTGTTGGTACTGTTGGTAGTGGTACCAGTGATGGTAGTGTTGGTATTGATGGCAGTGGTTGGAGTGGCGAAGGAGTTGAGAGTATTAAAAATGATGGTAATTCTAAAGGAGATGATAACTGCGGTATTCCGGACAGTGATGGAAATGGTGGTAGTGGCGATAGTGGTGGCAGCGTTGGTAGTGATGACGGTAATAGTAGTGATGGTAGTGATGGCAGTGACTCCAATGATGGCAATGATGGCAGTGATGGCAGTGATTCTAGTGATGGCAGTGATGGCAGTGACGGCAGTGATGGAAGGGATAACGTTGGCAATGACAATAAAGGCAATGATTGCAGTGATACCGATGGACGTGATGATCTTGTCGAATCTGGTTGCTTCGCCAAAGATACTCCTTCCCCATTTAGGAATAATTTTTCATCTAAATCAACTTAAATTACCACATAAAATTTAATAAATATAATTTCAAATGCACTTAATACGTACCATAATCTGAATTTGCTTTGATATCACCATTAACCGTCAGCACAACTGAAAAAGATAATTATTTTAATTATGGTTTTTTTAAGAATATGATGTGTTGTGATAAGCTACTGACCTAGAACAAGAAGTGCAAAGAACTGTAAAATTTGATAAGACATTTTTTAAAAATAAAAATGAAGACAATATGTTTTCAAAATTCGAGAATATTTTTAAATGTGAAGAATACTTGACGATCGCTCGCTTATATGGAAATGAATTACCTTTATCACTTGAAAATTTTCGACACTGAAATAAGACGAAATTATCATCGTGTAAACACAAGTATTACGTGAACAAATTTATTTAACAATGTTTATCAATATTAAATAGAAAGAAAAGCTCCATGAACGATTTACACGATACGAAAATATATTCGATTGTTTTACATTGAAAAGTACGAAATATTGTTTTCATTTTTTTTCTTTGTGTGAGAGACAAGTTGTTTATTGTACAACCTCTACATATTATATATCTTTCGCCAAATATGGGAATATAATTTATCTATTTCAACATAGCAGAATAGCCTTCCCAAGTTTCAAAGTGCAAGGTTCATGGCAAATCTTTTTGATAAATGGCTTCTAATGATAGTTTCTAGCATAAATGTGAAAAAGTGAAAAATCTTCTAAAACGTTTATAAACTGAAAGATAATACCTAATTGAACAAATATGCAACTACAATATAATACGTTATAAGCTCGGAGTTGGTAGGAATTAGATGTTGTACTCTGCGGGGGTATAAACCTATATTGAAGTTCAAGATTTTTTTTTTTCAGAAGCCATTATCCTTCGTCTCAAGCCCTTTCACTGCTTTTGGAGTATTGTGTATCAACAACGCTTCCCTTCTGAAACATAATTTAGGTTAGTCGAGACCATTTTGAGACGAAAATGTAAGGCTGCGATTATTCTTCTGACTTTTTTTCTTTGTATTTTGATGTCTGCATATTTATGATCACTAACACATATATCTAGTCATTTGGTATACAGTTCGAGCATAAATCCTTCCGATGCTCCTTAGATATGTATTCTCGAAAAATTTGAGTTTTTATAGGAGAACATTGTCCATTTTTTCGAATATTTAACATACTCATATAGCAGCACTAGTTTAACATTCTATCCTTGATTCTCACTTAATTTACCATATCTCTGACTTTATCCCTTTGATAGGCTTTGGTGCATTCTGCTGTTCACATCAAATTTAGATTAGAGAATATTTTCTACTAATAAGAAAGCCGTCTACTAATTAATGCTTAGCAAGAAACATCTTTTGCATAAGCTACAGATAAGAGGTTGTTGTCTATCTCAGGTCCATGTTTTTACCATACAAGGAGTGTATTGTTGAAAACAACAAGAAACAGCAATGACATATCGAACTCCGCTGTGGATTTCAAATTCCTCTGATGTTTTACCGTATAAAATGTAACACATAATGCCCTTAATATTAATAAGTCTGCTGTTGAAAATTTTCTCAAAACCTATTAACTATAGTTGAAGCGGAGGTTTAATCCTTAAAATGTTGATGTGGTTAATGCTAACTCGGGGGATAACTCGAAAGTTTGTCTTTTTTTTTTTGTTCAGCGTTAAATTAAATAGACAAGCGAATAGAATTATTCTTGCTATCATTTGGTGCAAAACTAATCCATTGTACTAGTTTAGCTACTACTAGATGTACGCACATTCCCTTTTGTTAATAGCACTCCGTCGATAACCCTTCTTAGACAGTTTGACATTTTGCAAAATTTCTCGATTATTGGCTGCAAGACCTCCACGTTATCGATTCGAGAAACATGAATTCGGTAAAAGGGGGACCAAGCTTGACTGACACAAAATACTCCAGCTAGGCGAACAAAGGTAACATAGAGAGATCTGGTTACATACGGGTTATAAAATTTCTTGGAAAACCATTTAATAAAACCGAGTGATAAGACGGAATAAAAATTGACATGTGAACAATCGAATAATATTCCAAGGTCTTAAAAAGAATTAACCAGACGAATTGGTTGACTATAGAAAAAATAAAGTCGTGGAGGAGACGGGTTGTATTTACGTGAGAATGCTATAAATTGGCATTTGACAATATTAAGTCCTAGGCAGTTTTTGAGGCACCAGACTGAAAACCGATCAAGGTCTTCTTCAAAAAGGTCAGAGTCATGGTGAGAAGAAATGGTTTTAAACAATTTTATACGGTCAACGTAAAGGGGAAGGAAGGAGTGTTTAATGACCCTATCAAGATCGTTAATAGTAAGAATGAAAAGAAGTGGACAAAAATGGCTGCCTTGTGAAACTCCAGATTTTTTTTTATAATACCGCGCGCGCACCAAGGGAATATGAATATCCTCTTACTGTTTGAAACTCAGGTGTGTTTGGTTTCGATATTTTTCCCAGGGTCTTAGTACGTGCTAGTTGTTAGTTTGTTACATTTAGCCCAGCCAGCAATCACTTCAACATCAGTGTTATGCCTTCATGTCAGAGTTGACGCCGACGGGATTTACATACAACTACATACAAATTCTATGAAAAGACTTTTTCAAAGGGTGGATATAAGCCGAACACTATAATATCGGTTTTCGTAGAGAGCGAAGTCTACGATTATACCATGGGGGATATGTAGAAAATGTTTAATTGGGGGAATACGGCATAAAAAGAGAGATGGATTTAAATATTTTTCTGTAAATTCTGTAAAGATTGGTAAATTCGAAAAAAGCCCTGATTACATAGATATTGATTTAATAGAAATTAGCTTTGTGGAAGTTTTAAAAAGAGTGAATTGGTATGAGTCGACTGGATGGATGGACAACATGATACTGAGGAGTTGATGGGATCTGCTGCAAAGATGAGGTATAATTGTCTTTCCATATATTGTAGTTGAAGACGCTACCCACTTGACATAGACTAGAGTCTGTTAACCGATCTTAGTAGAGACATTCCTTAACAGAAATAGGATGACGAGTAGATGCGATGAAAAAAGATAATAAAAAGATAGGTCTTCAGATGGAGTCCATTTCAGCTGAGGCTAAATAAATAATCATCAAGCAAGTTCGATAAGTCGATCAAATTGTCAATTGCATCAATAGGAAAGTTGGTATGATTCAATAGCTTGGGCGGGTAGAATGTAACAATAAATAATATACAAGCATCTACGAATAAGTGTTATTTGACTCACAAAAAGTCGAGCTTAGAAGAAGACGAAGTTGCAACGAAAGAGAAGTCAAAGCTGTTGTGAATGGCCAGTAATACCCTTCGACAAGAAGTCTCAATGAGAAGTGGTGTTCGATCATTTTCCCGAAAAACATGGTTTTTTTTATGTTAGTGATGAGATTAGATTTAGTCAGAGCGTAAATATCAAATAGGAGAACATCAGACTTAGGCAGAACGACGTGGGTTTTAGATCGCAGTCCTCTTATGTTCTGGTAATAGTCATGCTCTTGCATGACTTTTTACGTTCGAAGAAATTTATCATTGTCAATTTGACTACGTTGGTGGTGTGAGACTCTGTAGAGTGGAGATAGTGATGAAGGGCGGCAAGATCGTCTGCAATTTTTTGGGGAGGCGTATTGAAATTTCATAATACTTTATATAAAGTTTCCTGAGAGTGGCAATAACGGTAGGGAGTTCTTCACCCTGGATGGAAACTATTACGCTTGTTTTTGTTTTACCTCGTAGCACACCGAGTCGGATTTATCGTGCCAACAGAGGTTGACGTCAATAGAAGAGGGAGTGATTAAAGAAGATGGGTTTGATAGGGTAACGGATTGAATGTCAGAAGTGGGGTTTAAAATGTGAGAACTGATACAGTAGCATACCTAGCTACTGTCTTGTCTACTTTGTCATAAGGAAGGTGCCCACGTTGAATTAAAGTGATTGATAAGCTTCCGTGAGGCGGCGACTGGAGAAGTTGTATGTATCTCTGTTATCAAGTTGGAAAGAACTTTCCAGAAAGCATTAGGTCAGACCGTCCGCATATTCCTTATATGTGGAGGTGAGCGGAAATCTACTTTAGGTTCTATTAATTCAGAAATGAGCGATGTTGACATTTGGTAAGTTTGCGGGATGTTTGGTGTGTCATCGATTTTGTTCTTTATTGCTGCTATGTGATGTTCAATATCACACACGAGGGATCGATTCGCAGTAAGTTCATCACTTAATTTTTTATCCAGGTGACATAAGGGAGTTTTATTATTCCTGAATCTCACGGAGTCTAACTCGACCTGTAATTTTAGGCTAAGTTATGTAACTCTTCAATACTTTTAACACTGTTTTCAATAACCGAAACTTTGTTCGTTATCCTTTTGGCAAGTGCGTCTTGGTAGGGGTCATTAGAATTGCTTAGGCATTTTGTTGACAAAATCACATACGAAAATGAGATACTCTTGCATTTACCACAAAAGAAAAGGAGGTTTTCGGATAGTTCTTTGATAAACACTGTATTTTTTTTTGTTTAACCCGACACAAAAGCATGCAAGGCTTTTCCACAGCTGCGTTTGCAAGCTACCCAGGCAGAATTGTTGTCATCGATTATACAATATATTATGATTTATATTTAAAATGGGTGATGTTGTACTAAACACACGGCGGCGTAAGTAAATTATTTGTGTAGGACAAAAAGGGTATAAATATAGGCCGCAAATAGTGTTTGTATTGTTTGGTTGCATTTTACTAGAGATAGGGGCTATGCACTGAAAAGTTCCGGCAGTTGGAATTAACCACTGGGAGTTAAGAACCGGAAAAAGGAAAAAAATTAACTGAAAATTGAACAGGTGAACAGGGAGAACAAGAAAAATACGTCTGACTGGTTTGAGTAACCTTAATTAGTACTTATGGGGTATAGGGGTACTAGAGACGGAAGTGGATCAGAGTTTCAACCAACAAACCGTTTGGCTAGTCGTTCCCAGTTCGACAGACTATTGAAAAAATACGATGTTAAAAAGCCGCATGACAACAAGTATACCGTTACCTGCCTTTATTTTATGGAAATTTCAAATATAAAACATTTGATGGTGTCTGCTTACCAGAGCAGATTAAGGACAGAATCTGTCATAAGTTTTATTGCCAGACCTGTTAAGAATATCACATACATACTGAATCAATTCTTAAAATTTAAAACAAAGTAACAAACAATTCATTAATGATTTGATAAGGAATTTTTTTACAACATTTCCATTAACCTTTTTTCAAATTGCTTTTATATCGTTTACGTTGTCCCTTCATCATAATCAAGTGGTTCTATATCAATTGCATAGTTATATGTTCCATAGTCAATACCACGATATTTCGATGTGCCTTGATACCCTGGTGGACCTGGAAGAACTTCCTTTCCTTGCAAATTCTAAGGTCCAGGTGGTCTCATAGGCCCCATAGGGGTTCCATGAGCACCAGCTAAGCCTGGTAGCCCAATAGAGCCAGTTGCAGTTTTCATGCCTCTCTCACTTTTATCACCAATTATACCTTCCTCCCCAGGTTTTCCGGGAGGATATCTTTGTTTAAAAGTTATTTGCCTTACACCGTTGCTGCTATATTTTATTGTTGCACGAACTTGATTGCCATATTCGCTGCATTAGCCACAATTATCAAGACTGTGAGTGAGAGAGAATTTTGTTAGAAATCTTCATATACCTACTTTTTTTTTTTTTTTATCTACTTACTGGCTAATAGGCAAGTTAATGGTTTCATGTCTAAGATACCTCTGATTGAAATCAAATCTATGCACATGCATTATATACTTATCCAGACAAAAGGGTATAATGAGATAGTGGTATCTGTTTAATAGTGTTTGGTTTTTAGTTTTTTTTTTGTCGATAGGAATCCGAAGAAATGAGATGAGTTGAGAGACGATACCAATGCAAATGCAACTTGAATGACAACCTATCACAGATTTTTTATAAAATCCCGAGTGGCGTTTCATTTACATAATCACACGGTGGATTGGAATGGCGATTCCTAGAACCGATAACAGTTTCCAGTTTTGACTATTTCAATATTAAATTTGTTTATTCAATTTTCTACTCAAGGGAAAACTGTTAATAGAAAAAAGACAATGACCTGACTGACATCACATTTTAACTCACAAACAAAGTGAAAAAAAAAAAAAATTCTTCAGGGGAGACTAAATAAAGGAAAGAATAATTCGATAAGAAATTTCTCATAAAAATTGTATTGCATGCATTTGATTGCCATTATTATCAAAATTGTTTTGCTGCCTACGAAATCTTTTGCATTCTTTTCATTGGACATTGGCTTGACATACTTACTTTAACAAAGTAATAAGTAGGTAAATTTGTAAAATAACATTTGAAACGCACTATTCCTCTAAAGATTTAAGTTTTCCAAGACGCCATTTAAAGACACTCCAAGTAGGTTAAGGTCCCCTTACACTTGTGTGTTCCACCTAAGTTGAGTCAGAACTACAGCGGTGTCACTCGTATTTAGATTCGAAGATTCTGCTGGCTGTAGCTTTAACATTCGTTCGCTCTACATGTTTTAGCCATCGCAGGCAACTGATGACCAGTATCCTGACCAAATCCATGTCGCCATAGAGCTCGCATAGTGCGTCGTAAGCTCTCCTACAAACCTCGTCAATATACATTGGACCATATATTTAACTAAGGATTTTTTTCTCGAAACGACCAAGGATATTTTAGATAGTCCCTTACTATATCAAATGTGATGTTCTGACCAATTCCTTTATATTGTGTGCTACTTTTTGTAGATAACATGCCTTCTGATCAAAATGTACCCGAAATTTCTCATTCAAACAAACCGCGCTTGAGATATGTTCAAAAGCTTTTTTTTAAGTTGATACATCTGTTATCTGGCGCTCACATATCTGTTCTACCGCCATTTCTTAGGAGTTTTTGCATGATAGCTTTGTAAATCAAAATTTGTTGAACAAGGAGTTTGCCTGAAATTTTGTGTTTCTAACACAATTACATGTGCGGAAGCGCTGACTCGACAATATCGAAAACATAAGCGTACGAGCGGACCAACGAGTTTAAAGCGGTAAAAATTGTGTTTAATAATTAACCACGTTCCGATCGACAATCCACAAGTATGACTGGTGTAAACATCGAATAAGTTAAGAAAATTGTTCTTAGTTCTTGACATGCTTGACATTTACAAAACTTACGTAGACAAGACTATATTACTTCTATTTATGTGTGTGTTGGCGATTTTTTTACAATTTTGGAAATATATTAAAGTTTTCAACAACGAACTTGTATTAAATTTTGCGTAAAAAACGGTTTTAATGTTGGAAAAGTGTTTCGGCAACTATTCACTAAAGAAAACGGTCATTTACCAGTGGCACGAGCGGTTCAAAAAAGGTCGTGAGTCAATCGAAGATGATGAACGCAGTGACAGACCATCGACATCGAAAACCGACGAACACATTGATGAAGTAAGAGAAATGTTGGTCAATAACCGCAAATTAACCATCACAGAGATAGCGAAGGACTTGAACATGACCTATGGATCCGTCTAAGATATTTTGGTTAATGATTTGGGTTTTCGTCGGGTAGCAGCAAAGTTGGTGCCAAAAGACCTCAATTTCATGCAAAAAAGAGACCGTGTTGACGTCGCAAAAGAGATGATTTGCAAGGCTGAATCCGATCCCACATTCATCAAAAAGGTCATTAATGGAGACGAGACGTGGGTTTATGAGTACGACATGCAATCCATACATCAGGCAAGTGAATAGCGTTCACCAAATGAGCCGAGACCAAAAAAAACACGTCGTTTTCAGTCAAATAGAAGGCAATGCTCACGGTTTTCATGGATTACAACGGTGTAGTGCATCATGAATTTTTTCCAGAAGGCCAGACAATAAACAAAGAGTATTATTTGGGCGTTATGAGACGCTTTCGTGAGGCAGACCTGAATCGTGACCAGAAAACTCGTGGATTTTGAACCATGATAACGCATCGTCACACAGTGCCATCAATATTTGTAATTTTTTGATGAAAAATACAACAAATACCATCCAACAGCCACCGAATTCACCTTATTTGGCTCCCTGTGACTTCTCTCTGTTCAATCGAGTTAGAAAACCACTACGGGAACGCGTTTCAGCAGTCGAGAGGAAGTAATGGCAAGATCACAGGAAGCACTGATGGACATACCGAAAACCAACAGATCACGCACGACTCATGTCAAACTGCTTCTTCATTTTTTTCAGTATCGTTTGGAAAGTTATCATGAAAACACCCAAACTAAAACAAGGTCTCCAAGTTGTTCAGCTGTATTATGAAAATCAGCGATCTGAGAGAAATGTTTTTCGTGCGATTCGTTGCGACCTACTGAAACCACTATTGCCAATACCATTTGCAAATTTGAGTCCCAGTTTGCATTAGTGAACGATAATTGACCGTTTAGACCACATCCAGCACGTAGTGAAGAGACTATAGCGGCTGTAGCTGAGAGTATACGCGAAGACCGTGACGAATCGGTTCGTCGTCGTTCTCAGCAACTTGGCTTAGCGTATTCGACAACTTGGCGTATTCAAGGCGACTTTAATTTGCGTCAAATTTTCAGTGAACGGGCTCTGGAAAAATTCAATGAAAATCCGGTGTTTTATCGTGGAATTTTGTTCAGTAATGAAGCCCATTTCTGGCCCAATTGATACGTTAATAAACAAAATTACCGTGTTTGGATTTGGGATGATGAACAACCTGAAGAGTACCAGGAGCTACCATTACATCCATTACAAACAACTGTATCTTGTGGTTTTATGGGCTGGTGGAATCATTAGTTCATATTTCTTTAAAAATGAGGCCAATTAGAATGTTACCGTCAACAGTAACCGTTATCGCGTCATGTGGGGTGGCCGTGGTGTAGTGGTATATGCACAGACTCCTCAAGCAGAGGTCGCGGGTTCGAATCCTGTGCTAGGCAATTCTTTGAAAAAGTCTTTTCATAGAATTTGTATGTAGTTATATGTAAATCCCGTCGGCGTCAACTCTGACATGAAGGCATAACACTGATGTTGGAGTGGTTGCTCGCTGCTCTAAATGTAACGAATTAACAACTAGCACGTTCTAAGACTCACTGGTTAAGGATGCACTGGCTCGTCCCGTCCAGTTTGACAACCACTTCTGGGTAAAATATCGAAAGCTAATACACCTGAGTTTCAAACTACTACACCACCCGCCCGCGCCTTGGAGAAAAGCCTGTAAAAGGGTATTCATATTCCCTTGGTGCGCGCGCGGTATTATAAAAAAAAAAATGTTAACGGACTATGTGTTTCCTGAAATTCAAGCACATAATCTTAATGAGCTGTGGTTACACCAAGACGGCGCTGCGAGCCATACAGTGCGTGAAACAATGGACTTGTTGAGAAATCATTTTGGTGAGCACTTAATTTCACGTTTTGCTACGGTAAATTGGCCGCCTAGATCGTGCGATATCACGACTTTTTTCTTTGAGGATATGTAAAGTCTCAGGCCTTCGCGAACAAGCCAGCTACGATTGACGCTTTGGAAGCCAACAATACTCGTGTTATCCGCGAGATATCAGTCGCTATGTTCGAGCGAGTCGCCCGTTCGAATGAGTCGGACCTTCTAAATGGACCACCCCAGACGTAGTCGTGGCCAACATTTACATGATATCATTTTTAAAAAATAAATTTTCTATTATTTTAGAACACTAACGAGCTACGTTCTCCGATTTGGTTCTGGAGAAGATGCGCCAAGATGATGAGTTTCATCGCAAAATCATCTTCAGTGACAAGGCTCATTTTTGGCTCGATGGGTTCGTCAATAAGCAAAATATGCGTTATTTGTCGGGTGAAAATCCACATGTGCTTCATGAATCACCACTTCATCCACAAAAAATAACTGTTTGGTGCGGTTTGCACGCCGGCGGCGTTAGTGGGCCATATGTTTTCATCGACGATAACAATCGTCACGTTACTGTGAATGGTCAGCGTTATCGCGCCATGATGACCGATTATTTTTGGCACGAATTGGAAGATATGGACTTGAACGACATGTGGTTTCAACAGGATGGTGCCACAAGTCACACAGCACACGCTACAATCGATTTATTGAAGAGTAAGTATGGTGATCGTGTTATCTCAAGACATGGGCCAGTCGATTGGCCGCCTCAACATTGAATGTGAAATAGCGGCCGTTTCGGCCGAAATGTGTGGCCGAGTCGTTGAAAATTGGGTCCAACGAATCGACCGCTGCAAACGTGCTCGCGGTGACCATATGAACGAAGTTGAGTTCCATTCATAAATGTTTTGATTGTACTCCAAGCCAATAATAAAGTTTTTGAAATATCTCAAATTGTTTGCCTTTTATTTAAAAAAAAATTTGTCAAATCGTTATAAGAAAACCCTATATTTATGCAATGAGCGAATCGGTGGAAGGTTTTTCCAATGCCAAGCGACTTGGCTTGCCTTCTTGTGCAGAAGATGAAAACGTAGAATTTGTTTCATAGCAGACTTCTTAACGATAGCCACAAGATCATCAAAATATAGAACATTATGAAACAAGCGCAATTGCACTATTGTTGGATTCAAATGACAGCCGCATAATAAAAATGTGGATTTAAATGACTCCGCAAATAGTTCGGCTGGTACACCATTATCAAAATCCCAGCTAAATACCAAAAGCACGGCAGATCTTTTGGAAAAAGAGCTTGTTCTGCAACGTGAATTATGTCACACACTAAGTGAAGCTATTTCAAATTTTAAAAAATACCAAACCGAAATGGATGCTAATATCAAAAAAATATATCGATCCATTGATTAACAAAGATGTTTGTTAAGGAAACAAGACGACACAACGAGGAAATGGAAAAAACTTAAGAGAAATGAGGCTCAGCGACACAATTTACAGATGGAAACCTTCAAAGAACAAGAATGGAGGCAAAATTAATAATTAAACAGCGACTTTTAGATAAACATAGAAGAAGAAAAATTTCGAACACTTAAAAACTAAATAACATTAATTTTATTATTATATTAAATTAAATGAATTCGATTTACTTATTTGCATTTTCAGCAATACAATTTTTTTTTCTTTTGTCTAATTTTAATTAAATATATTTATTTTAAAGTTAATCTGCTATTTGTCTTCTTATGCGCTGCGCTTCTGCAGTATAGTCTGAGTTAGTCACAAATTCAGGTCTGTTTGTGTTGGTATCAGCTTCCTCTTGACGAACTAAAACTGTTGGAACATTTACGCTTCTATCAGTCTTGTAGTGAATACAAATGTTATGCAATGCGCAGCAAACATTTGTGATTTGTATCGCTATGTCCGCGCAATAGTGCAATTTTTTATCTCCAAGCAAGCACCGCCATATATTTTTAAGAATGCTGTTGGTTCTTTCTATTACATTACGGCAGCGAATATGCGCATCATTGAACTTTCTTTCATTTCGCCATTTGTTCGTCATTTATCCTATATGGAGTCAACAGCCATGCCTTCAAGGGATACCCAGCGTCTTCTATAGCAAATAAACAAAAATAAGCAAAAAAAAAAAAAATGAAAGTAATACCCAACAGTCACGAATTCCTTTCACCATTTACGTATTGTTGTTCAAACCAAGACCTTAGTTCAATTGTCTTCCACACAAGAGAATCATGGCACGCTCCTAGGTAAACCTGAAAAAATAAAATTTGAATCAAGTCCAAGTACACAAACATCAAAAACTAGTTTACAAGTAAAACATTTAAACTGTAGAATCCTTTTCTATTGTAGTAAAGGTGTTTCTTATCTGGTGGAGCGATGATTCTAATGTGTGTACCATCAATGCACCCAAATACACCGGGTACGTTGAATTTTTCAAAAAAGTTTAAAATTGTTTTTCTCTTTTTTCATCCATAGATATCTGCGTTTTAATCCAAATAGGACACAGCTTTGTTTCAAATGTATTTAAAACAGTTGAAAGGGCATCTGAAAAGGATGACTGGGCAAGTCCAACTTCATGATCATTTTCCCACTCCCGTCTGGTATCCACCTTTCTGCAAAGAAGCGCAAGAATGCGCTGAGCTTCATATGGGAGGAACAGCAAATGAATTTTTCGGTTGCGGTAAGGAGTTAGAAAGCACATTCAACAAGTTTGTAAACATTGACTTGTTGACTCGGTAATATTGATAGAATCTTTAACAAAATTTATAAAAAAAAATTGTAACGAATTATTAAATGATTCAGATAATTCCAAAGGGTTCGATTTATCTCTCAGATTTCTCCTGATGAATCTTTGCTGAGTTCTCTCATTTTTCTTATTTAGTCATCATATTCAAATTTTTTTTAATAAAAACTGATTTCTGCTTTTAAGTAAAAATTGTTTCTTTTGTATTCTCGTTTGTAATCTATAAATGTGTAGCTGTCAAAAAATTTAAACACAATTTCGAAAATTGCCCGGAAAAAAAAAATTACTGGGGAATTCACGATAGGTAGATTTAGTTCCCGGGAATTCTCGGAATTCCCAAAAAGTCTGATACTCTCTTCTTCCTTAATAGTTAGCACCAATTTTCTTCTGCCTGTCTTGAACAATAATGATCTAACTACATTTTGGTCATTGGAAACTCTCGGAATTCAAAGTAAAAATACTGAGAACTAGCAATTGGCAGAAAATCTAATCGCCAAATGCATCTGCAGGAAAGGTTCCCGCTATGAAGTAGCATTACCGTGGAAGAATCTAAACGTTCTGATAAAATAAACAGCAGGAACGAAGTTCTATGGCGACTTAATTCACTTTCGAGGCGCTTAACAAGGGCTCCAGGAAAGTTTAAAGACTACGATGCTGCTGTTCGAAAAATGGTTTCATATGGTATCGCTGAAGAAGTTACTTCCAATTATAGGCAGACATCGAATCGGGTTTTCTATCTTCCACACCGTGCTGTTTATAAGGAAAAAAGTACAACAACTAAGATGAGGATCAAGTTTGACGCCTCTGGGGGTGGCAAAGATTCTCCATCACTCAACGATCTGTTACACGTGGGTGCAAACTTGCTACCAGATGTCCCAAAAATGTTGCTTAACTTCCGCCTAGGACGCTATGAGATAGTAGCTGACATGGAAAAGGCTTTCTTGCTAAATATGAACGACCGTGATAGCCACCGCTTTGTTTGGTATGCTCCACAAACATCACAAGACCAGAGAACAGAATACAAGGACTCGAGTCCATTTCTTTTGAATGGGATACACGCATGCATTTGACTGAAAAAAGGTTCGTTTCCCAACACTAACATTTAACGTGTTATTTCAAATCCCGGTGGAGGAAAATAGGAAAAATTTAATTTGACGGGAATATGGTACCGGACTGCCGGCAACATCACAAACTTTCATGGAGGAAGGCAAAACGAACCGGAACCACCCAGATGGTTTTTAATAAGCGAATAAAAAGGACTGCACAAAAGCAAATGTGAGCCGAAGAGAGAATCGAAAAAAAAGGAATAATTGCAACAAGCAGCTGTAGGTTAAATGCGCACTCGGCTGCTCAGTAAGAAGGGTTCGAGAAGATCAAAACGAGGGAAAATAGATAAAACTAGCTAGCTAGGCGCTATCCAATTTTTGGTGCAAAATTTAGGAAAACAGATGAGATGTTTGTGGGGTCGTGGGAATTGTTGTTGTTGCGGATGGTGGTACCGGGTTCATGGTGTTTGGGTGTTTGTGCGGAACGACCGGATGGTAACAGGCCATAAATCCTCCCACATTGGAATAAAGCGACGGCCATAGTGAATTGAAATGACTGAAAGGACGTCATCTGGACAGGAGCGGATGAAGAGTCAAATGATGTCGTAGGTATCAGATTAGCTGGTTTGCATGGTTTTATTTTCATGAAAATAACTAATAGGGTGATTGTGATGATTAGATAAATACTGAATACTGATTGATGTTACTGTTGCGTAATTCATCATATTTGTTGTAATTTCTAGTTTGTATAGTGTAGGTGGAATTTATTATTAGTTTAATTACATTTATAAATAATACAAAGTTTGGATGAGGTTGAGCGATTGACTATATAGGGCCATGTTAATCATTAGCTTTCCGATACATGGAGAGTTGTCAGCATCTTCTTTGAAGATTGCTGTTGTGCAGTAATATATCTCTTCTATTTTGGGGCAGTGTGTTAAAATATTGTATGTGTTTTTCGCTATAGTTTACATTAAGTTTAGTCGTTATCGTTTTTGTATTATTTATACAATAGGTAATGGTATGACATGATATAAATAATATATCTGCCGTGAAACAGTAGGTAGGTATACGTATGTTAAAAATTATATGTAAACCATTATAATAAGCTTGAAGTTTCAAAAATTCATATACTTGTTCAAGAGCATTAATAATAATGGCTTGGTTTTGTGATTTAGTTTTAATATTAGAAAGTTCTTCATAGGTCATTAAGAGCTTAGGAATAATGTTAAGTTTGCCTAGAATTATTGCTTCCGCTATATTTGAAACCAGTTTTAAGAGATCAATGTTGTCATTAAGTTGGTTAAAGTAATGTGTTTCTATAAGTATGTGGTGTTATATTTTAACTGTGTTAGCTGTGTTTTTAAAAAAATGTTCTATTGCTATTTGCTCTTTATTTATATGATCAGTTATATTTTTGAATCGTTCAATTATTTGGGTATTGATCATGTGATCGTTTTGTAGTATATGTCTTAAATTGTTTATGTTAGTGTTGATGTTTAATATTAATTTTGAATGCGTCTTGTGAGTCCATGTTCCCTGTTATGAGTTTAATTGTCGACCCTACTCCGTTTATGAGATCACGTCTATTCCTTCTAAAAGGTAAGAGCGTTTCCATTTCATCGATTTTGAGTTTGGTTATTTTAAAGGTATTAGCTATGATGCCTGACTTTTCGAAAATGTTAAATGAGCTCGCGATATCTTGGATATTACTATAGTAGTCATTTAGGTCAATAATGTGTATTAGATTATGAAAATTGGTAATATGTCTCGAAGGCCTTAGCCGAAGTTGTAATTGGCTATGATTTGTTGGCAAGTTGTAAGTTTCTATTAGTTAAGAACTAGTAAAAGGGATCCTAAAATAGAAATGATAAAATTAAGAGAGTTTAGTATTAAAGAATAGATAGGCGCTTATCAAATAGGAAGCAGCATACTACAGGGTGACTGACTCGAACTGCAACTTTTTAAAATGCTATAATTATTTTATTTTTTGATAAATTTTATTGTGTCAAAGCAAAAAAAAAAAATACATTAATTTTCAAATTGTATCAGTAGTTTTCAATATGTCCACCTTTGGCGCGAGACGGCCGAAGAAAGCATCGCACGCTGCACGCAAGTAGCTCTGCGGTATTTTGGCCTATTCCCGGCGAAGTGCTTGTTTGAAGTGGTCCAAACTTTGGTATTTTTTAGTGCCAACCTTCGCCTTCAAAATACTGCAGACAGAGAAATTCAACGGATTTGCATCCGGAGAATTTGCAATCCATTATGTCGAAGAACTGAAGTGTGAATCATTGTTTTTTAACCAATCTTGGTTGACGCGCGCTTTGTGAGACGGTGCCGAGTCTTATTGAAATGTCCACGTCCTCCGACCGAAATGATTGTTTGCCCAAAGCTTCAATACTGTCTCTAAGACAGTTTTACGGTATACGATAGCATTAATTTTGACGTCACATTTCAAAAATACGAGCGGAGAGCGACCATTGGCGGTTATGGCTGCCTAAACCATCACCATCGGTACTGCCTGCTTTCAGGTGGCCATCCGAAGGTGTGAATTTTCGAAGAACTTCTCTGGCAAGTAAACTCGGTCATTTTGTTTGTTGACATATTGCTCGATAACAAATGGCGACTCATCGGACAAAACCAAATTCGGCAACTCACCACTTTCGTGCAAGTGTAGCAACTCCTTCGCTCTTTCTACTCGAACTTTTTTCTGTTGCGGTGTAAGATCGTATGCTTTTTGGAACTTCAATGGCTTGAACCCAAGCTCATTTTTCAGTACGTATTGCATCCGTTCCAACGATATGTTGAGCTCACGAGCCATTTTTCTTCCACTTCGACGCTGATTTCGCTCAATTCGAGACTTCACTTTCCGAACCATTTCTGCCGATGCTGCTGTTTTTTTATGAACACCTCCATGGCGTTTTGCAACGCTAATAGTATCACGGCAACAAGCTGTGGTTCGAGACACAAATGATTTATTCACGTTGAGGTGCTGGAAGAGGGCTCTAACGATAGCTACTTGTGGTTTTCCAGCCAAATATAAAGCAATCACACTATCACGTTTGAAGCAAAAAGCTTGTAAATAATAAAGTGATCTGTCATGTGTCAAAATTTGCACTCACTGTCATGAACGGTTTGGAAATTATAGCAGTCTGAAGTTGGTTGCAGTTGGAATCAGTCAGGGTGTATGTTTAATTATTTTAAGACTTTTTTCTCAACTTTCGTTTGGATTTTTGGGTAGAAATCGTTAAGAAATTCGTTGAGCTTTTCAAGATATTCATGTTCGTTTGAAAATGTTGATGTTTTGTTAAATATATTTCATCATGGTTTGTAAAGAGTTTAATTTCTTTCCTTTTGGAAAGAATTAATCTGTATATTTCAGTAACGGTTGAATGCAACCTTTCAACAGGAGAGTTGCTGCTCGTTTGTTAAAAAGATATGAAGTGGAGGTTGATTTCATGTGGCTTGCAGAAATTTTTTAAATATGTTTGAGATAATTTCGGACACTTGGTCTGATGTATTTTTTTAAGGAACTTAACACTGTTAAACTATTTCTGCAGCTAAGAGTGAAACAGTAGGCAAATTTCGAAAATTTGTCAATCAATGTGAGTATTTGGTTATTGTTAATCGTGTAGAGATCTATATGCAAAGTTTCAAGCGGTTTCAGCGGTATTTGGGGTTTTTCGAATTGTTTTTTGGGTTACATTTATCGCAGTTGTTTATAGTTTTTGCAATTTTATCTTTCATGTTGAGAAAGAATACTTCTCTTTTCAGATGTAAAAGGGTTTTCTTTAATGCCTCTGTGATTTGATCGATCATGGTAGTCTTTTATAATTTTCTCTTGATCGTCTTCTTACCTTATATATTTCATGATTTCGGTGCATCGTATGATGCGAAACATCTTGTTCTGGGAGAAGTATTTGGTATAAGTCGACTGCAATAATTGATATATTCGATCTTCAGCGTATATGGCGCTTAGTCTATTCGGAGGGATATAGTTCTTTACGATGTTTACCATATCTTCTTCATTAAACTAGGCATTCCGAATTGTTCTTCTTTGTTTATTTCGAAAAAAGGTTTCAACTATTGAAGGGGATCCCTTGTTTGTTTTCTGAAGTATGATCTGGATGTTGAACTCATTTAATGGTTTTCCCGAAATGGGAATGCCATCATCCAAGTTTTCTTGAGCGCTGTGTGCAGCGCTTGTAGCTTCATGGGTATGAAAAAGTATCTGATTTTTTACCTTATCATTATCTTCTATGTCACTGATACGACTAAGGGCATCTGCGTTTGTGTAAAAGTAACCCTTTTTGTAGATCATTTCGTAATCATATTCTTCTAACCTTAGTCGCCATCTGACAAGTTTGGAACTAGGTTCCTTCAGGCTCATGAGCCAGGTCAAGGGTCTATGGTCTGTCACTATCTGGAACTTCCTTCCAAATAAGTATGGCCGAAAATATTTGGTGGCCCATACTATGGCTAAAAGGTCTTTTTCTATTGTAGAGTAGTTTCGTTCACTTTCCGAAAGTGAATAAATGAAATTCAATGAATGAAAGTCATTACCAATGCTTCCTTGGGATAAGACTGCTCCCAATGTACTGTTGCTCGCATCATTAGTAAGAATAAATGGTTAACTAAAGACAGGATGTTGCAATAACATGTCATTTTTCAGCAGATTTTTGCATATTTCAAAAGCTTCAGTGTATTTACTGTCTAGAACAATGTTGGCACCTTTCTTGAGACAAGAAGTAAGTGGTTTGGTAAGTTTGGCTAAGTCCCTAATGAATTTTCTATAATAGCCAATTAAACCTAAAAAAGCGTTTATTTCCTTTTTTGTCTTTGGTAATGAAAATTTTTTATAGCACTTATTTTAGAAGGGTTGGGTTTGATTCCCTCAGACGTAACTACGTGTCCTAGAAAAGCTATTTCTTTCCTTAGAAACTCGCACAAGTCTTTTAAATACTTGTTCTATTCTCAAATGTTCCTGTAGTGAAGTGGAGAAAATAATGATATCGTCGAGATAAACTATAGAGATTTTGCGATAAGTTCTTTTAAGACGTTATCCATTACCCTTTGGAAGGTAGCTGGAGCATTCTTAAGCCCAAATTACGAATTCATAGTATCCTTCCTGGTTCATTTCAATCTGGTGAAACGCACTTGCCAAGTCTAGAGTCGTGAAACAGAGGCATTTGCTTAATTTGTCAAGGATATCGGTGATATTTGGTATAGGGTAGCGGTCCGAGATCATTTTATTGTTGACTTTCCTGTAGTCAGTCAACTACAAGTCTCCATTTTTGTTTTCCGCTTACGTCTTATTTTTTTGGAACTATTCACACTAGGGAACTCCATGGGGAATAGCTTTTTCTAATAATCCCTTGTTCGGGCATCTTTTCTATTTGGGTCTTGACTTCTGTTTTATGGGCATATGGGTATCTGTATGATTTCGTATAGATTGGAATCTCATCGGTTGTATTAATGGGATGTTTAATTTGGCTTGTGAAGGTTAGTGTTTCACCTTAATTATACATGATATCGGTGTTGTATCTGCAGAGCCTATATAGCTTTCTACGTTCTTCATCGTTAAGATGTGTTATCTGAATTAAATCACGGATATCATGCGGTGAAACTTCTGTTTGCTCTTCGTTATTGAAATTATTTATTTCTGTAAAATTGAAGAAGTTTGGCATGTAGAGGTTGGTCTAAGACTTATTCGTTTTCCGTAAGGTTTGTTACCTCAACTGTACTGTGATAGCACTCGGCATTGTATAATCCTTGACTTACGTAGACCATAGGTTTTAGCTTTATTTCGTAAGGATAAGCCTGATCGTTTTCTTTGTTAACCGGTAATTTTACTAGTAATTTTGATTTTGAAGGGATTGTTTTGATGAAAGGTTAGGTTCAAGGTGTATTTCGATTTTGGCATGCTTTGTTATAAGGGTCCTATTCTCCAAATCGATTATTGCGTTACGCAGTAAAAGTGCGTCTAACCCAATGAGACCGTTAAAGTAGCTGTGAAATTTGGATAGTAAGAATTTTTACGAGCCTGCCTGATTAAATTCTATAAAAATTGGTAGTTCTCTTTGTTGTTTGAGTTTATATTGTTTGAAGACAGTGATTATTATAGTGGGGGGCATTCAGACTGATTTTTTAGAGGAAGCACCAGCGTCTAAAAGAAATCGGAGCTGGCGTCCAAAAGGTGTGGAAATGGGAATGAAGGGTAGGGTTTTTGGGTGAGTTTTTTGGCCTATATATCCTGTTGCTTCTCGGAGGCTGGTGTGAAAATTTTGTTCTCTTCTTGGATATTAGTGGTGCCGTTCTCCCAAAAGTGTTTGGGTTGTTAGTGATCGTTGTCATCGATATTATTCATATTCTGGAAGTTTAAGTTCTATCTTCTTGGTTGTTCTGATTAGCTTGTCTTGATGTTTGGAGTGTTTTTCCCGCTTCGATTGTTTGTTTGGTGATGCTTAGTACCTAGGTTCCTATTTTCCGTTGGTTGGTGGTGAGAGGATCTAGGATATCCTTCCCTATGTTGTTTTGGTCTTAAGTTGTTTCGAAATTGGTCCTTTTGCTGTTGAGGAATGTTCATATTTGGGACTGGGTTTTTGATGATTTTGGAATTGAGCTTTCCGCTTGTAGGAAATATTCTGCCCTTGATACAATCAGTCAGAGCCATCACGAGGGATTCTGATCGCATAGCTCGAACTCTCGACCCTAGGGGAACGTTCAGACTGGTAAGGAAAGAATTTAGACACATGTCTGCATAAAGCTCCTTCGTGGATTTGAATGTTATTACATAGCGCTGACTGTAGCTCTATTTTTTTACCATACAAACGTGTAACCGATTTTTTGAATTGTCGGAGACCGTGGAGGTCTCTTATCAGTGAAGTCTCGGTGCGTTTGTAATGTAATGAGTAATGTAAGGTGAGGTTGTTTTTTATCCCATTGGCCTAACCTTCAATTTTATTTCTGATGGCTCTAAGTAAAATTTGACCGTAAGGGATTCTGTCGGTTCCCCTGATGTAAAGAAAGATTTCTTAAACGTTATTCAAGAACCCGTAAAGGAGTCGGGAATCCCCGTCGAACTTTGGAAGATATTTAATTGCGTCGGGAATCCTTAATGAATTAAAAATCTCATGGTTCGTTACTGAATTTGTTCGTGTTGGTATTTTTGTACCAGTGTTATTTGTTGCTATTATTAAATTAGTTGAATTACTTATATCAGTAGATGAGGAGCCAGAAGAATTAGATAAATCAATACTTGTTCAGTATTTTCCGTAATAGAATTTAGGCTTTTTGAAAGTTTTCGTAAGTTGTAGGGGAGAAATCTAAATTTACTCTTAGTTTTCGGATGTGAGTCTGACACGTATTTATGAAAATTTGATTATGTGACACTTAATTAAATATATTTGATGAAAGAAAAAATATAAAATTATAATACTGAAAATTTTAATAAAATGTAAGAATTTCAAAATCAAATATAATTTATATATGTTTAAAAGTTTTTTTTTATATATTAATGTAATACTGGGCTGAAAAGTCCAGTTTTATGTAAAACAAAATTTTTGAAAAATTCAACTTTATTTATCAATATAGTTCCCTTCGAGGGCGATACACTGATTGAAACGATTTTCCAATCTTTCGATACCAGTACGATTTCAGTTTACCCTTAAAATAGGCCTTTGTTTCGGCGATTACTTCTTATCGGTCTTAAATCTCTTTCCGGTGAGTATGCTTTTGAGGGCTGCGAACAGGAAATAGTCGCTGGGGCCAAATCTGGAGAATACGTTGGGTGGGGAAGCAATTCGTAGCCGAATTCATTAAATTTTGCCATCGTTTTCATCGACATGTGACACGGTGTATTGTCTTGATAAAACAGCACTTACTTTTTCTTCAAATGCGGTCGTTTTTCTGCGATTTCGTCCTTCAAACGCTCCAACAACGCAATACAATAGTCGCTGTTCATAGTCTGCCCCTTTTGAAGATAGTTGATGAAAATTATTCCATGTGTATCCCAAAATACGGATACCATAACCTTGCCAGCCAACTGTTGAGTTTTTGGTCGTTTTGGACGAGGTTCGTCGCCTGCTCGCCACTTGACTCTGGTGTGAAGTGATGGAGCCAAGTTTCATCCATTGTCACATACCAACGCAAAAATTCGGCTTTATTACGGTTGAACAGCTTTAAACACTCCTCTGAATCATCGACACGTTGTTGTTTTTGGTCGACTGTGAGCAAACGCGGCACCCACTTTGAACAGAGCTTTCGCATGTCCAAATATTCGTGTGTGATATATCCATCACTCTCTTTTGACATTTTCAGAGCCTCAGATATCTCGATCAACTTCACTTTACGGTCATTCGTAATCATTTTGTGGACTTTTTTGATGTTTTCATCTGAAACAGCCTCTTTTGGACGTCCACTGCGTGCATCATCTTCGGTGCTTGTATGACCACTTTAAAATTTTTCAATCCACTTGCGAATGGTTAGTTCGGCTGGTGGAGAGTCCGAGTAACACTTATCAAGCCATTTCTTTCCATCGGCTGCATTTTTTCCCTTCAAAAGGCAATGATAAATCAACACACGAAATTGCTTTGAATCCATTTTTTTTTTTTTTTTTCACAATAACAAAAGTTGCTTCACTCACAACGCTATATCTTGAGAACTAATTTCCGACAGCTGTCAAATTTATACACGTATCTTTTGAAGGTTGGTACTAACTGATAAGGTATGTATTTAATTCAAGTTGTGCCCTCTCTTAGAAACAGACTTTTCAGCCCATGTATTATGTGTAATACTGGATATCTTTCTGGTGGGAATCACAGTATTTTGCAATATTAATTTATTAATTTAATATGTAATACTGGAGTGCTCTCTGGTGGAGATCTCAGTAACTTACAATAATTGTTTTATTTTTTTAGCATGTAATATAGCTTAATATTAATATTTGTTTACTGGAGTTTTCTGCAGTAATTTAAATTTATTTATTTATTTATTTATTTATTTATTGGTATATATTTTAATTCGTGTGGTTTTTTTTCAAAATTTGAATGTTTATTTAAGAAAAACATTTACAATAGTATTATTCAAAGTATTGATCATCTGAAGTTATTACTTTTCCCCATCTTTCTGGCAATTTGTGGATCCCATCCCAAAAGAACTGCGCCGGCTTGGCAGCCAAGAATGAATCAAGCCAATTTTTGATATTCCGCTCTGATGTGAACCGTATTTCAGTGAGGGCAATCTGCATTGACCGGAACGAAAGGCAGGGGGGGGGGGGTAAGACTTCCCATCCACTGTTTTTCAAATAGTTCTTAATCGGAATAGCAACGTGGGGCCGAGAGTTGTCATGATGGAAATTATTGCCTCGTGTCTGATCGCATATTCCGGGCGTTTCTCGGCTACTGCTCTCTTCAAACGGATTAATTGTGTTCGGTAGCGTTGTCCATTGATGGTTTCACCCGGTTTTAGCAGCTCATAATACAGCACACCCATCTGATCCCACCAAATACAGAGCCTTCGCGCCATGGATATTCGGCTTTGCCGTTGATTTGGCTGGTTGGCCGGGTTTCACATATGATATTTTGCGCTTAGGGTTGTCGTAATGGATCCATTTTTCACCACCAGTAACAATCCAATGCAAAAATGACTTCCTTTTGTGGCGTTCCAACAGCATTTCGGACATGCAAAACCGCGTTTCGACGTCTCATGGCTTGAGTTCATTTGGCACCCGATTTCCTTGCTTTTGAATATATCCATCTGCTTTTAAACGTTTTGAAATGGCTGCTTGAGTGACACTCAAAGATTCTGCGAGCTCTTCTTGTGTTTGGTAACAATCGTCATAGAGTAATGCTTCCAGTTCTTCATTTTCAAACTTTTTTGGCTGCCCAGGACGTTCATCGTCTTCCAAGCCAAAATCACCACTTTTAAATCGTGCAAGCTACTTTTGGCACATTCGCTCAGCTAGTGCATGTTTACCATAAACTTCCACCAAAATACGATGACTTTCGGCAGCAGTTTTCTTCATATTAAAGTAATGAAGAAGAACTCCCCGTAAAAACACTTTTTCACGCACAAAGTTCGACATATTTGAGTGAAAAAAAAATTATTGTTGTTTACGCTTCAAATGAATGACATATACGAAATGACTTACAATGACAGTAGCTTTCCAACGCATGTTCCAATGGAATAATAACAATGGAATAATACAAGTTTCGCCATCTCTTAGCACTCCAGATCGCAGTTTTTATACCGGAGTGCCTTTCGATGAGGATCGCGGTTATACTAGATGGCTTTCGAGAGAGAGGAAGTGTAGATAATTGAGATGGTCCATCGGTGAATAAAGAGTTGAAACCCAGCGGTTGAAATTTTTTAGTGTCCAAGATTTTCTTTAAGAGGTTTCAATACTTTAAAAGTGATGAAATTGCCCACAGTAGAAACACTTTTATGAATGGATCGGTTCTATTTATGTTGCACGATGCAACTATCGAAGGTTTTTTGCGTCAGATACAATACGATCACTTTCACTACTTTTGAATTCTACGATGTTGTTACTTGTTATTACTAAAAAAAAAACCGTTCACGTATCCTACCGACTGCGCCAGTTAAGTTTTACATTTCGGATGAAATGTAAAAAAACAAAAATTTTGGGTTTATCGTTATAATTTATTAATTGAACTTCACGTTCTTGATACTTGCTTCCAACTGATTACAATGGATTGATTATTAACAAAAGAAACTTACATATGTTTGCATGGGTGAATTCCAAGAAGTTGAGCTGCATTGGCTTGTGCCGGAAATTTGGTAGATGCAAATTCAGCATAAAGTTAATTTCGTTCACCTGTGCAATTACAATTTTCATACTTTTATTGCAGACCTTTGCATTTGCTGTCTTCGGGTTAGAAATTGTCGTTGGAGTTGTTGTTGTTGCGGATGGTGGTATCGGATTCATGGTGTTTGGGTGTTTGTGGGGAACGACCGGAAACTTAGAGAAAAGATAACCGTCTTACTTACGGTTTTAAGATACAACGAAAAGAAGGTTTACGGTCGCGGATAATACGATTTATGTACGTCTATATATGTACATATGTATATCTAGGTCGATATATTTAATTTCAAAGGGGGGTACTTATCCTATTTGGGGGGTTTTCCTGCCTGTTCGGAGTCGCTTTCTAGCTAAGTTTTCTACTGGTGGAGAAGGGTAAGCCGTCTCCGCCACAATCATCGACTTTCGTCCTGACGTATCGGTTAGAAGTCTCTTTTTTTTTTTGGTTTGTCCGTTGTTGAGTTTCTCGTCCTCGTTCTTGTTCTCGTTTCTAGTCTTGTTTTCGTTCTAAACCTGGCTCTTGTCCTCGTTATTTCTATTCTGTTTTGTTTTTTGTTGTTTTTTCTGTTCCTTTGTCGTCGTTTTTTTTTTGGTTTTGTTGTCGTTCTTCCTTTTTTATCTTGATACAAGTTTATTCATCTAAATCTATGTTATATTGTCCCCTTCAAAGTAATTCCCATCGACTGCAACACACTTACGCTAGCGCTTGATCCAATCCTCAAAACGTTTTTTATATTCGGTTTTCGGTATGTCCATCAGTGCTTCTGACGATTTTTCCATTACTTCCTCTCGTTTGCTGAAACGCGTTCCCCGTAGTGGTTTTTCAACTCGATTGAACAGAAAGACGTCACAGGGAGCCAAATCAGGTGAATTCCGTGGCTGTTGGGTGGTATTTGATGCATTTTTCGGCAAAAAATTACAAATAATGATAGCACTGTGTGACGGTCCGTTATCATGGTGCAAAATCCACGAGTTTTTAGCCCACAATTCCGGTCTCTTTTAACGAATTGCTTTACACAAACGTCTTATAATACCCAAATAATACTCTTTGATTACTGTCTGGCCTTCTGGCAAAAATTCATGATGCAATACACCGTTGTAATCCATGAAAAATCCATGAGCATTGCCTTCTTTTTTGACTGAAAACGACGTGGTTTTTTTATTTCAGCTCATTTGGTGAACGCCATTCACTTGCATGATGTCTGGATTGCGTCTCGTACTCATAAACCCACAAATTATTAAACAAAATGTCTTGGACGGATCCATGGGCAATGTTCAAGTCCTTCGCTATCTCTCTGATGGTTAATTTGCGGTTCTTGACCAACATTTCTTTTACTTCATCAATGTTTTCGTCGGTTTTCGATGTCGATGGTCTGCCACTGCGTTCGTCATCTTCGATTGAATCACGACCACTGTTGAACCGCTCATGCCACTGGTAAACGAAACACTTTTTCAACATTTCCAACGTTCGCACACCATTAAATCCGTTTTTTACGCAAAATTTAATACAAGTTCGTTGTTGCAAATTTAAATCCATTTCTAAAATTGTAAAAAAAATCACCACACACAAATAGATAGATGAACTCTTGGCTACGTAACTTTTGCAAATGTCAAGCTATCACGCTAAGGTTTAAAGGGAATGTCAACAACAGATGTATCAACTTAACAAAACAAAAAATCAAATCGGAATCATGCTGACGTCACCGGGAACTTTTTGATCAAGGTGGTATGTATAAACCAACACATGGGGTACCTTCAATTCAGTTGTTAGAGCAAAGGGAACAACATGTTTTGTAGTCCCAGTGATCGCTTTGGCTAGAAGCAAGACCTTTGACCCGAAACCAAAACTAAGGTTGAGAGCTTCAATTAAAACCGCCGCATAGGGAGGAAAACTATTTTCCCGTACATTACGGGTACGGGTACTAAAAGGCCCGAGAACCTTCTTTCAGCCATATGGGGCAAACAAACAGCAAAGGAATTATGGGCTTTCCTTTACGAATTTATATTCAACTTTTGTGGTGGTAGGGGGGTTTTACAAGTTTTTAGCAATTCAATGAAACAATATAGAATTTATAGCGGGATCTCGGCCATTGCTGGGGTGTCGACAACTAAGAGCATCAAAGGGGAGGGAGGAGGTAGCAGTCCATCCGTCTAATTGAAATTCGTTACCTCGTTTTCTTTTATACGAAAGAAACCTTAAATGGCTTTTTAAGTCCATCCTCTCATGGAAAAATCTGTTTAATAAAAGACAATAACAAAAGTCAGTGAAATATATGAAAGAGGAAAAGAAAAACGTAAACCAAAATGGAAACAAAATGAAAGTTTTATTTCATTTTTATTTTTTTATTGTCACTGTCGCAATAGATATCCAAACTGTAATGTCATGCTACAATATTTTTCAGGTTCGCCCAGTTCCCCAAACATACCATCAGGGCTATCGGTGCCAGGTAGCCCAACAGGTCCTGCGTTTCCATCTCGGCCTCTCACATCTGGTTGATCTCGATTTCCTTTACGACTAGGAAGCCCTTTGTTATTTTTCTCCGAGGCATCCTTTTATAGTACGCCTTTAAGACCTTAAGACCTCTTTCTGCCCAGCTGGACAATGGCAACAGATAAGGGCACATCTGGATAAAAACTCTATAAGTATAGACACGTTTATGTCATGAGCATATGCATCAGGTTAATTAACATAAAAGACATTTGAACTGTCCTGTGAACTATGCCATTGTTCTAAACCATCTGACATGTCTGAATTTTTTTAGTTTAAATTATATGGTACATATATAAGAAATTCAATCTGTAACTATCAACTTGATTTTTAAGTCTAGTCCACATAATAAGTAGATAGGGATGGCTAGATCTACGCTTGTCCTGATCATGCAATGTGTTTGTCAGTCGAATACGGCCAACGTCGGGAATCAAATGCTATTTACTAAAACCTTTTCCAAGTTGCTTAGATACTACAGATCTTCTAATGCACACACCTACATACAAAAGACATCAGTATTTCTAGAGAACCAAAGACAGGTAAACCTGACTTGTGGCTATTAAATGCACTGGGTTTGCTGACCTCATTTTGGTTGTCATACAAGTTCTGTGCATAACTAATCAAAACTTCTCCTCTCATTGTATCATGAATTCCGTGAAGTTCAGCTCTGTTTTCTATTTTGTTTTAACTTTACTATGATTAAAGTATGTATTATTATTTTCTCCTCTGCCCATTTGCAAACACATCCATGGAAATTTAGATTTGATAAATAAATACATTTTTGGGACCTCAAATATCCTCACTTTCTCCTTCGCAAGCTTAGCGGATTCCATAACACAGTGTACTTCGAATTAAAATTGTCTTTGTTTGTAAAAATGTGGCTTATTTTTCACTGTCGCTACCATTTCCTTCGAGGTATAGAAGTTGTTCACTTAAGGAACAAAAACTATTTGAATGATGGAAAGCTATTTGTTTGAATGTTAAGTAGAATACAAAATCCTACGTTTGATGTAGACTAAGACTAAGATATAATCGGAATTGTCTCTCTCGCCTAACACTATATGAAATCACGAATAAAGTAGTTCGTACACTTTTCGCAGTCGATATTTAGCGTACTTATGTAAAGAAAGATCTGCGTGGAAAGACTATTTCTTTGAATCCAAAAGTATTTGCTGTTTCGAAATGTTGATTAAACTTCGCTCTTTCATTCTAATATTTAAACAGCATCAGTCCTCAGTCCGCCTTCTAAGATAATTCTGATCTTTTATTAGCAAATAATCTTCTGGCTTCGCACGGGATTTTGTTTGTTAACTTGGAATTGACGTAGATGGTCCCATCATATTTGCTCTAATTTCATACACATTATTCTGCACTTCCTTTTCACCATGTGCCCAGGCATAGATGTCTGATTTCTCTGCTGATCTTCTCGCTGATATATTTGCTAAATCCATCCTTGGATGTCTGCTAAAACCCATGACTTGTAGCTGCAGAAATATTTTTCGGAAAACTCCAGTAGTCATTCAGAGCTATGTATATTACCTAGACCTTTTGGGTTCCTTATTGTAGTCTGATACAGATTCCGAAGTGGACTATTAAAAGAATACTAAAATGCGTATTTAAGTTATGTAAGGTGTTGCGTCTACAGTTTATCTTAAAGCAATTAAAAACAGTATTGCTACCAGAAATTGCATCTAGCCTTTGTGTTCGTGTAAACTGCCTTGGTACTAATCCAGACGTAGTTTATCACTGCGGCTGACTGTTAATTTCTATAATTAACTGAATTTAATGTAGTTGATCTTTTTGACAGATGTCATACATTATTTAACAGTTTTAGGTATTCAGTCGTTTACCACGCAACAACGCATTTTTGTTATTCAATCTTATTATGAAAATGGGCGTTCTGTAAAAATAACATTTCGTAAAATTCCTGAATTTTTCGTTCAACGGCGAAGGGTTTTGATGCGTTTTTACAGCGAATTTTTAAAGTTTCTCTTCATTTGCACGCCTATAAAATCCAAATTACACAACAATTGAAGCCTTTGAACCATCTACGACGTCGCCGATTTGTTAACTGTATGTTGAATCGCCAGGACAATTTGGCATCGAATTTGATCTTGATGAAGCCAAATTGTCATTTCTGCGGACCGGAAAACCCATACGAGATTCACGAAAAACCAATGAATTCCAAAAAAGTCACCGTATGGTGCGGATTATGGTTGGCGGCATCATTGGCCCGTACTTTTTTGAAGTTGATGCTGGAAAGAAAAATATAGGGAATGGAGAACGTTACCGCAACATGTTGACGGACTATTTTTTTTTTTTTCCAAAATTGAATGAATTGGGTCTGAACGATATCTGGTTTCAACAGGATGGTGCTATTGCCCACAAAAACTATCAATCAATCAATTTATTTCGTTGCGAAATTTGAAGATATCATAATTTTGGTTATTTAATTTGCCACCTTTAGACTTCTTCCTCCGGGGTCATTTAAAGAATAAGGTCTTAGCAATAATTCAAAATATTAAACATAACATCTAAACTGAAATTGCGGCCATTGACCCATTTAATCTTCAAACAAATTTTTTTTTTTTTTTTTTTTTTTACTTTCGGATCTTCGCTTGCGACAGAAGCCGTGGTGGTCAAATCAACGGCGTTGTACTCCGTTTATAATTGCCATAGATAGGAATTAATTATTCAATATAACCCTACATTCATTTCACTATAATTGTGTGTTTCATTTAATATAAATTTACACACAAGCTATTGTGTGTGTGTTTTTAGAATATATTTCACAATCCAGGCCAGATTATTCATGTACTTGCAAAGCAAATATTTATTTTGAATTTATTCGGTGCTATTTTAAATCAGCTCTCCAACTCCGAAGTGGAGTCTGTTTTGATAATAAAATACTTGAACCGTCAGCTATATCCTGTACAAAAGTGCCTGATTTCGGCTGAATAAGATATGCCAAGACCGTTTGTCTTAAGAATACATAGTTTAATTTCTAGTACCAAAAGCTGCTCTCTCAAGTCTCCTCCCGTACAAAAATATTGGAGATCAGAGAACGGGTGATTCATTAAGACACGGTACAATTCAAGCAACTTAAGTTCTATTTTTTATCTATTCTCTCTGTCTATAATAAAGTAAGCCACGCATGGCATAAGAAGAATAAAATCCAAAGCCAATAAGCAACAAGATAAAATAAATATAAATTCATTTAAAAGAGTAAACTGGGATACAATACATAGAACGATGCATCTTCTAAACATTACATAAGAACAAAACCAGCCACACAGCCAAACTATTTTGTTCTTATGTGGTTTTACGTTTAACATTAGAAAATTCCAAAATTCCCACTCCATATAAAAAGTAGTATCAGGAGAAAAGAAGAAGTGCATTGATTGGTCGTAAAGCTACGGAAATGATAGGCATAACGTCTATCTCATTTAAATTTTAACATATCTTGCCATGAAAGAATTCTATTGTTATATCATGTCTAACTTCTTTGGGGGACTGGCAGTAGTCTTGTTAGTCAGAGTGTATGCAATGTTGAGTGGATGAAGAAGGTAAAATATTCTTTAAATAAAGCCTATATAAAAGCTGATGACATTGCTTTAAATTTACAGTGCTAAACAGATCATGAGACTAGTCGCAACGACATCCTTCTGTAAATTCTCTCAAAATATCAACTTATCACTGATTAACTTATACCTTTTTGTATTGTTTCAGATATATTACTGGTTCAAATCGTTGCTGAAGATGTAACCAAGTATAAGCACTTAGACTTTAGTTTTGACAAGGTAGACGGAGTCGAGGATATTGACGCGATAATACCGAATTGTAATTGCCCCCCTGGACCAAGAGGGCCACCTGGCGACCCCGGAGATAGAGGAAGTCCAGGAATAGATGGTGACAGGGGAGATGATGGAGATGTAGGTTCCGAAGGAAAATCTGGTAGTAAAGGACCGCCAGGAGCTGATGGAAGGGATGGATCCATTGGAGCACCTGGTGCTAAAGGACCACCTGGAGCACAAGGTGCACCTGGTGATGCAGGTCCCCCTGGACTTCCAGGATATCCAGGTCAAAAAGGGGACCAAGGTAGAACAAGCACAATATCAACATGTCATCCGACATGGTCACCACCGCATCGCCCATCTCATCATCACCATCACTCATCTCATCATCATCATCATCATCAGCAACCGCAGCACCCACAGGATGAGCCTCCTCATTGGTCACCACATGATCCACCGCATGTTCCACCGCATGATCCACCGCATAGTCCACCGCATGGTCCACCGCAAGATCCGCCCCATCACCCCCCTTATCACCCACGGCATGGGCCTCGAAATTGGCCGCCGAACACACTGCCGGGAGGTCCAGCAGAAGGTCCACTGCAAGATCCACAGGAAGATCCATCAGTGGATCCAACAGTTGATCCTCCAACAGATCAATCAATCGATCCGCCACTTGACCACGGAGAGTACTATATGTACACCGATTATCCATACAACGACATGCCAATGAACCCCGAAACCCTCTACCAGCAAATAAACACTCGACAGATTCCACAATCTTACTCAAGCGAATCGCAGACTTCAGAAAGTTCGCCACTTTCAATTGCCGGCTTTAACCCCCAAAATGACTCCCAACAAACAGAGGATCAATATTAAAATGCTCCAAATGGTCCGCCGAATACTGGTTTCTTGTTTTTCAATTGTAAGTATAAGAATGGCAAAAACGGGGAATGGATATGGAGATTTTAAAATTAAGCAATGACTAAATGACTAAAAATTTGTGGACTGTATCAAAAATAAAAAGAATAATATATGTTTAGTTGTAGTCGTTATTTATTTAAAGGACTTGAGGTGATTTTTGTAAAAAACTAACTTTTAATGTAGGTGCTCTTATTGCACATTTACTTGCACAACTACTCGTATGTGACAATTATCAAAAAATGCACATTGATTGGTGACTGAAAGTATAGAAGCATCCTTTACCCTTCATTTTCCATCCCAACGCTCATTACAATGACATTCCAGCTATCAGCTCTGTGGACAAGGCCAATCTGCTTGCTGCACACTTAGCCTCCATTTCAACACTTCAAGATTGTGCCTTTAATTGAGTGCATCGAATCTTCAACGGGACAAATCCACTTTCGCACTCGTGTAGTAGAAAAGCGTACATAGTAGTGGAGCCAAAGCGTACATTAATCTGGCGAAAATGAGATAGTTGCACTTCATATTTCTAAGGCATTTGACAGAGTTTGGCACCAGGCTCTTGTTTTGAAAATGCGTGTTTTTGGGATCAATGATTATCTTTTCAATGGATTAGAAAATACTTATCGGAACATTTAATTCAAATTGTTTGGATGGTTTCAAGTCTGATGTTCACAAAATAAATGCGGGAATGCCCCAGGGCTCCGCTCTGTTTCCGACACTCTTTTTAATTTTCATCAACGATCTCTTGTCTGCTACTTGTAGTCCAATATATTTCTTTGCTGACGAAAGTACTCTTTTCTTTTCATATTTGTTGCTTGACTCAAATCCCTGCTCTTCAACTGTAGAACGGGAACGGAAGCATATGTTAAGCTCATTAAATTCTGATATTAACAGCATATATAATTGGTGAACTACTAGCAAAGTAGAATTTAATGCTTCCGAAACACAATGTCGCCGTTAAAGCGAAATTTAAACACCCAGCAGTTGTCCATGAATGACACTTGCATCGTCGAAACCGAAAAACGTTCTATTCTCGGTATATATTTCAATGACAACTTACGTTCAATTGACCACATATTCGGTGTCGTCAAAAATGCTACGAAATGTCTAGGATTTTTCAATCAATGTAAAAAATACTTTCGCTCCTCTAATCCGGCCTCAATATATAAGGAATTTATCCACCTAACATTGTCAGGTGCCCCCAAAACATATCTGCACCTGCTAGATAGGATTTAGAACCATGCAATAAAACTCATAGATGATAATAATATCACCTTGACAATAGATACCCTTGAACACCGACATAATGTCTTGTGTCTCACTCTGTGTTATAGCTATTTTCACCACCAGTTATCCATTGAAATCGCAAGTAGCATTCCGCCCCTTCAAACTTTTAACCGTAACACCCGTCTCGATATAAATGCCTATCAGTATACTCTCAAGCCCACTCTCGGACGTATTCTAAAATATCGTGATTCGTTACTAAGCCGCACGACTCTCTTATAGAATGCCGTGCCTAGCTCTTTGTTTCCTTGTCATTATAAACTTCAAACATTTAAAACCAACGTTAATCGGCATCTCTCTTGCCATCCTCCTTGATTTTCTCTCGCCCGCGCTTTGTAGGTACAAGCATTTTTAGAGTACTCAAATGCACTGCTCTATCAAAGCCGGTAAATTCTTCGCCGATTTCGTATGATTTTTTTAACATCGTTAAAATACGGTGACACTGAAAGCAACTGGTATGATGTAGCTTTATTTCCGACATGGCGAACAGAACCATCATCTCTTTAATTATCGCAAACTAACTAAACTGATCTTTTCTTTGCTTACTTTTGATAACGCTATAGTCCGAGATATACAAAAGGCACAAAATGAAAGTTATGCCAGCTGCCCTAGTCTCACACTTACAACTGAACATGAAATTGGTTTTCTTCTGGTACTTGGAATACAATTAAATTTTTATCAAACATATTTAGGTAAGAACATCGGTTTAAATGAGCTGCAGATGGTTTAGCCAATTCATATGGTTCATTGTTATTCTCTTTTAATAAAACTCTATAATAAAGATATAGATTTATTGTTTTTTTATTTTTAATTTTTATTTCTTATTTATTTTATTTTTTTTTTATTTTTTTTTTAATACTTAACACTCAAATGGGTTTAAAACAAATATACTTGAAGTGCTTCAGCATGTGTTAAGCTTGTTGGACAATTGGGAAGAGAGAGAAAAAAGATGTTTGGACTCAGTGGTTATTTCGCTCCATGGGTGGCATCAAAGTTGAAGTTGACTCGTTCTTGTTTTCTTGTCAATTTCTCATCTTACTTGATTTAAGTTGTCTTTGAGGCGCGGCGGGGTACACGAAAACTGAACCTTCCGAAACCAGTACACTACTTCTTGAGCCAAAGCCACCCAGGTGAAGCCAGCGAGCGTTATACTTTTGGACTGAAGGTAGGGTACCGATACTCTACGGGACACCATTGCCTAGACAATGAGTACAATTGTTTGGAATGAATTCCATATACGGGACGGCATCTACGGCTTTAGTTTGTTTGAGCTACTCAGTGAACACCCTTCTTTTGAGTCAGAGTCTAAAGTGAGATAAAAGATGTGTCGAGACTCTGAATTTATAGATTTCTTCTTCAATGGATTAGAAATAAACTTTCGAAACGTTAAATTCTAGTTGTAGTCCATGTTTTCAAGTCTGGTATCCACAAAATAAATTTAGTATGCCCTTGGAGTCCCATGGAGTCCATTCTGTCTCTGACACTCTTTTCAATCTTTGTTATTGATCTCTTATCTGCTACTTCTTATTCAATATTTTCCTTTTCCGGATGCGTTCCCTGACACACGTCCCTGCTCTTCAAGTGTTGAACAAAACGACAAATAATTAAACTCTAATATTAATAGAATAAGGAATTAGGAAACCACCAATAGGGTATTTGGCTGATGTCGTTAAAGTGAAATTTAAACACCCAGCCATCATCCTTCAGTGGCGCTTGCATCGCCGGAGCTGAAAAATTTTCCATTTTCGGTTTATGGTATGTGTCAATAACAAGCTACGTTGGGTCGACCACATACTCGATGACGTCAAAAATGCAGGGAAATGTTAACTTTTTTTTAAGCTATGTAAGAAATAATTCACCCCTTTGATCAGTTCTTAATATATGAATAAGGCGTTTATCCGCCCAAAATTAGAGTATAATACTCACATACTCGTATAGTCATGTGCTCATAAGACATATATGCATCTATTAGATAGAATTCAGAACGGTGATGCTGATACTGCACATTCAAATGACACCCTTAAATTACGACGAATTATATGATATCTTACCTTATTCTATCGACATTTACCAACATCATTGCTCCCATGGTATTCCATTCCGCCCCTTTAATTGTTTAACTCTAACACCCGTATCGCTGTGAATGCTCACCAGTTAATTCTTAAGTCCACTTTCGAAGAAACTCTGATATATCGTTGCTCTTATAAAAAATGCAATACCGAGCTCTTTATTTCGTGGCACTTATAACCCGCAAACACACAAAATCAACGTTCATCATCCCTAGCTGTTCCATTGAGGATTCTAAAATTTTTGATATTTCTTGAAGAACTCAGATAATTCTGGTCTGATTACACCAAAAAAAAACTGAAATTCTTGGTCAATTTCTTGAGCTAAATGACAACTGGTGATATTGTAGGCAATGTTAAGTAGACCTCTAGAGTTGTCGCAGTTTAAGGGGTTCCCTTAAGGAGTACCGTGCCGACCACCAACGAGAGCACACGTCATCGTGCACTCGTATTTATCCGCGTTGTACACAAAAAAAAAAAACAACACGCAGTGTTAAAAAAAAACCCCAAACCACCGCACGCGTGTGAAAAAAAAATCAGTGCACAGTACCGTTAGAAATTATCAAACAGTGTGGGAATCCTACACCTCTCCCGCTCCTGGTCTTAGTACTGTTTGCACTGGGTCACTGCCGTTACTGTATTTATCATACGGTACGGCCAGTGACTGACCGTATGTAACAACTGATAGATAGCGAGTTGTGCGTGAAGATTTTGTTGTTGCACTGTTTCATATTGTTGTAATAACACCTACAGCAATTTGATTCGGTAAACCATCGTCAGAATTTTCACTTCGCAGCCTTGCTTAGTATCGTCGGTGTTTGTGTTTATTGTGTTTGTTTTTAATTATGACTAGGGAATTCAGGGTGGACGTAGCCAATATACGCGGGCTAAAAAGTAATCACTTTTCTGCGTACGTCCACGTCTGTAAGTACCGACCAGCTCTTTTGGCACTCAGTGAAACACAGGTAGATCCCCACCCACACCCCTCAGATCACCCTGATCTGAAGCTACCTGGCTACGAACTAGTGCCACTATTCTTTCCCCTTCGCGGTCTCGTCATTTATATGCATAGTGATGTAGCTTACCAAATTCCACCACAATGTAGTCCCTGTTCCAATCCGGAATTCAATTACATGTGGTTAAGATTCCATCTCCGTAAGCAAATTATCCACTACTGCCTTATTTACAGAAGCCCCAAACTGGACAGCAACTCGACCTTCCACGAGTTTGATGCGCTGTCTGACTCTATTCAAAGAATTGTATCCTTGTATCCTCATACACAATTCTGGTTGGCTTCGACATTCTGGACAGACAACACCCAAAGGACGAAAATAACTTAACCCAGCTTAAAAATGAGCCCACACGCATACCAGACGTTGTTGGCATACCGCCAACACCCTGGACTTGTTTTTAACTTCTCACCCTGACAAGTACTGCGTTGAGTTAGAGAAAAGATTCCTAAAAGAACCGTATGGCAATACGAGAAAGCCAATTGGAGCAGACTTAACAACTTCTTTAGGAATTTTAACTGGTCGTTATGTTTCCTCGATAACGACGTGGATGCCGCTGCTGACATGATCATAGAAACTATTCTCTTTGGAATGAGATGCTTTATCCCTTATCGGATCGGATATCAAGCTAAAAGAAAAGGCATGGTACGACTCGACCTGTGAAGAGGCTGTCAGGGTTAGAGAATTGTTTTTTCGACCCGACAAAGGAAAACCGAAAAAAGTTTAAACGAGCCAGAAATGACTGCAACGTCTTTCTCAAGCGTGTGAAATTCCAATACGACCAAAACCTGAGGCAAAAAATACTGCAATGTCCCAAAGGCAGTAAACATTTTTTGTCATTCGTCAAAAACATTAGAATTTCTGCCTCATCCTCCATCCCAACGCTCATTTACAATGACATTCCAGCTGTCAGCTTTTTGGACAAGACCAATCTGCTTGCTGCACACTTTGCGGCTAGCTCAACACTCCCAGATTGTGCTTTGTCCCCGCCTACACTTGAATGCGTCGAATCTACAATAGGACGAATCCCCTTTCGCACTCGTGTAGTAGCAAGAGTACTTAAAGATCTTAACAGATTTTATATCTCCCCTTCTTCTAAAGAGGTGTTCTTCCACGCTGGCAAAACCACTGCGTAAGCTTTTTCATCAATCCTACTCTTTAGGACTCTTTCCGAGCAGATGAAAAACAGCATTTGTCCAGCCCGTCCCTTAAAATTGCAAATCTTCTTCTCTATCCTCCTTTAGACCCATTCCACTTACGGCCTTTCTTTCCAAGATCATCGAAACGCTGATAAACCGTCAGCTCATGAAATATCTCGAAACACGAAAACTTCTCAATGACCGGCAATATGGTTTTCGTAGCAACAGGTCCATTAGGGATTTGATGGCATGTCTCACCGAAAAGTGGATCCAAAGCGTATATCAATCTGGCGAAAGCAAGATAGTTACACTTGATATTTCTAAGGCATTTGACAGAGTTTGGCATCAGGCTCTCTTGTCGAAAATGCGTGCTCTTGGGATCGATGACTCTCTTCTTCAATGGATTAGAAATTACCTTTCGGAACGTTCAATTCAAGTTGTCTTGGACGGTTTCAAGTCTGATATTCGCAAAATAAATGCTGGTGTGCCCCAGGGCTCCGTTCTGTCTCCGACATTCTTTTTAATTTTCATTAATAATCTCTTGTGTGCTACTTCTAATCCAATTTATTCCTTTGCTGATGACAGCACTCTCTGCTGCTCATATTCGTTCCCGGACTTACGCCTCTGCTCTTCGGCTGTAGAACGGGAACGGCAGCGTATGCTAAGCTCATAAAATTCCGATATTAATAACCATAACCAATTGGGGAACTATCAACCGAGTGGAATATAATGCTTTCAAAACTCAATGCTGTCTGCTGTCATTAAAGCGAAATTCAAATACCCAGCCATTATCCATGAATGGCACTTGCATCGTCGAAACCGATACACTTTCAATTCTCGGTACGTGTTTCAGTAACTACTTACGTTGGAATGACCACATATTCGATATCGCCAAAAATGCTGCGAAATGTCTAGGTTTCCTCAAGCGATGTAAGAAATATTTTACCCCCACTGATCTGGCCACAATATATAAGGCATTTATCCGCCCAAAACTGGAGTACAATGCCCACATCTGGTCAATTGCTCCTAAAACATCTATGCACCTGCTAGATAGGATTCAAAACCGTGCGATAAAACTAATTGGCGATACTAATATCAGTCAATCAATTGATACCCTCGAAAACCGAAGTAATGTCTCCTGTCTCACTTTGTTTTATCGCTATTTCCACCACCAGTGCTCCATTGAAATCGCCAGTAGCATTCCACTCATTCAAACTTACAACCGTAACAGCCGTCTCGCTATGAACGCTCATCAGTATACCCTCAAGCCCATTTTCGGACTTACTCTAAAATATCGTGATTCTTTCCTAAGCCGTACAACTCGCTTATATTATGCCCTGCCGACCTCTGTGTTTCCTGGTCGTTATAACTTGCAAACATTTAAAAACATTGTGCATCGGTACCTGTCTTTTCTTCCTCCGTACGAACATTATAAGGGTACAAAACCCCTTGAGCGCGCGCCGATTATAAAAAAAAAACACAGTATATATGTCGTCAGCTCCAGTAGCTTTGCTGAAGTTAAGTTCAGATTTCTTCTTCTTTGATTGGTTCAGGTCAATTAGCCAAAACTATTGGATATCTGCATCTACATCGTCTTGATAATCGAATTTTGAAAATCGTTGGCGTTGTATACTCCGAACAGAATTCCAAAGACTTAGTACCAACTGTCATTCTATAATTGTGTTCCATTATTCGTTTAGATATGCTTCAGCTCTCGCTTTGTAGTCCTAGCATGTATGATTTTCGTACGATTTCCGAGCCCCATTCCTGCAAGATCCCGACTCTATTTCCTCAATTTGACGATTCTCATGCTCTCCTTTTTCACTTCCGTCAAACCAGTGTTCATTTCATCTCTACCATTTTTGGAGCAGTCAGAAGTCTCCGTGAATTATTTGGCAGCACAAGGACTAATAAAAAACCTAACATTTTACATGCAAATTTCAAGTTTGTCTTACTATGTCAAACACTCTACTGTACAGAAATTATGCGGAAAAGATGGTCATTTATTTTTTCAAAAAGGAAAAAAAAAAAAAAAACAGCAGATCGTTCACCCAAAAACCTTTAGGCGAAACTTTAGAATTTCTTCTGATAGTCGTCCTGGAACCCACAGATTAAACGTATCTTTAATAAATGTATCTTGTCCCTATATATGGTATATGACGAAGAATCTACGTAAAGGTTTGGTGGTCAAACCCAAATGATGGTATACGAATACCTTTGACAGAAAATAGTCGACGGAATATTGACGCATAATTTCAACGTGTTACTGTTGGTAATATTTAAATTGACTCTAAACATACAATTTCACAAGCTTCATATTGATATATCCATTGAGTAAGTGACTACTACTGTAAATTAGAAGTTCTTTCTTTTTTCTCTCAAGCAGAATTCGTGTAATAACTAAACAAGATCACTTTACTTTTAACTATCCCTAGAACAAGATCATATTTGGAAAACTCTATGAAAAACAGAATTCCACACTGCAATTGAAAAGATATTACTCGCTTTTTCCAGCTTCTAAATAAATAAAAGGAAAATATTCATTAAATTTTACGGTGTTCCTGGGTCTCTTTTTACTCCTTTAATTCCGAGAACTCCTGAAGGACCAAGCTGTCTTGGTGCTCCTTTATGCCCACGTTGTGGTCCAGCTTGGCCTACTTCTCCATTGGGTCTAATCAGTCCCAGCTAACCTTGATTACCTCATTCGCAAGTTAAACTAATTTTACCAAATCTTACCTACGATCCCCGGTATTCCTAATTGCCTTGGTGAATCTAGTGGTCCCAGTGAACATCTTCATTGGTGGAAATTGTAGCGTGCGATGCCATAATATCCATTATTACTATTTCCCCAAATATGTATATCAATTGTGTGAGGGATTTTCTTTTTTCTATTCACCAAACCGTCGACGAGAATTGAGCCTTAAATCGAAATTGTTACAAATTTGATTAATCAAACATTGACGCGTGTGGAAGTTTCCACGTTCACCTTAAATGGCTTTTTAAGTCCATCCTCTCATGGAAAAATCTGTTTAATAAAAGACAATAACAAAAGTCAGTGAAATACATGAAAGAGGAAAAGAAAAACGTAAACCAAAATGGAAACAAAATGAAAGTTTTATTTCATTTTTATTTTTTTATTGTCACTGTCGCAATAGATATCCAAACTGTAATGTCATGCTACAATATTTTTCAGGTTGGCCCAGTTCCCCAAACATGCCATCAGGGCTATCGGTGCCAGGTAGCCCAACAGGTCCTGCGTTTCCATCTCGGCCTCTCACATCTGGTTGACCTCGATTTTCTTTACGACTAGGAGGCCCTTTGTTATTTTTCTCCGAGGCATCCTTTTATAGTACGCCTTTAAGACCTTAAGACCTCTTTCTGCCCAGTTGGACAATGGCAACAGATAAGGGCACATTTGGATAAAAACTCTATAAGTATAGACATGTTTAAGTCATGAGCATATGCATCAGGTTAATTAACATAAAAGACATTTGAACTGTCCTGTGAACTATGCCATTGTTCTCAACCATCTGACATGTCTGAATTTTTTTGGTTTAAATTATATAGTACATATATAAGAAATTCAATCTGTAACTATCAACTTGATAGGTAGTTAGGGATGGCTAAATTTACGCTTGTCCTGATCATGCAATGTGTTTGTCAGTCGAATACGGCCAACGTTGGGAATCAAATGCTATTTACTAAAACCTTTTCCAAGTTGCTTAGATACTACAGATCTTCTAATACACACACCTACATACAAAAGACAATTTTACGACTGTGACAGCATTATTAACAATAGCATCAGCATTTCAAGAGAACCAAAGACAGGTAAACCTGACTTGTGGCTATTAAATGCACTGGGTTTGCTGACCTCATTGTGGTTGTCATATAAGTTCTGTGCATAACTAATTAAACCTTCTCCTCTCATTGTGTCATGAATTCCGTGAAGTTCAGCTCTGTTTTCTATTTTGTTTTAACTTTACTATGATTGAAGTATGTATTACTATTTTCTCCCCTGCCCATTAGCAAACACATCCATGGAAATTTAGATTTGATAAATAAATACATTTTTGGGACCTCAAATATCCTCACTTTCTCCTTCGCAAGCTTAGCGGATTCCATAACATAGTGTACTTCGAAATAAAGTTGTCTTTGTTTCTAAAAATGTGGCTTATTTTCCAATGTCAATACCATTTCCTTCGAGGTATAGAAGTTGTTCACTTAAGGAACAAAAACCAATTTGAATGATGGAAAGCTATTTTTTTTAATGTTAAGTAGAATACAAAATCCTACGTTTGATGTAGACTAAGACTAAGATATAATCGGAATTGTCTCTCTCGCCTAACACTATATGAAATCACGAATAAAGTAGTTCGTACACTTTTCGCAGTCGATATTTAGCGTACTTATGTAAAGAAAGATCTGCGTGGAAAGACTATTTCTTTGAATCCAAAAGTATTTGCTGTTTCGAAATGTTGATTAAACTTCGCTCTTTCATTCTAATATTTAAACAGCATCAGTCCTCAGTCCGCCTTCTAAGATAATTCTGATCTTTTATTAGCAAATAATCTTCTGGCTTCGCACGGGATTTTGTTTGTTAACTTGGAATTGACGTAGATGGTCCCATCATATTTGCTCTAATTTCATACACATTATTCTGCACTTCCTTTTCACCATGTGCCCAGGCATAGATGTCTGATTTCTCTGCTGATCTTCTCGCTGATATATTTGCTAAATCCATCCTTGGATGTCTGCTAAAACCCATGACTTGTAGCTGCAGAAATATTTTTCGGAAAACTCCAGTAGTCATTCAGAGCTATGTATATTACCTAGACCTTTTGGGTTCCTTATTGTAGTCTGATACAGATTCCGAAGTGGACTATTAAAAGAATACTAAAATGCGTATTTAAGTTATGTAAGGTGTTGCGTCTACAGTTTATCTTAAAGCAATTAAAAACAGTATTGCTACCAGAAATTGCATCTAGCCTTTGTGTTCGTGTAAACTGCCTTGGTTCTAATTCAGACACTGCGGCTGACTGTTAATTTCTATAATTAACTGAATTTAATGTAGTTGATCTTTTTGCAGATGGCATAAATTATTTAACAGTTTTAGGTATGCAGTCGTTTACCACGCAACAACGCATTTTTGTTATTCAATCTTATTATGAAAATGGGCGTTCTGTAAAAATAACATTTCGTAAAATTCCTGAATTTTGATGCGTTTTTTACGGCGAATTTTAAAAGTTTCTCTTAATTTGCACGCCTATAAAATTACACAACAATTGAAGCCTTTGAACCATCTACGACGTCGCCGATTTGTTAACTGTATGTTGAATCGCCAGGACAATTTGGCATCGAATTTGATCTTGATGAAGCCAAATTGTCATTTCTGCGGACCGGAAAACCCATACGAGATTCACGAAAAACCAATGAATTCCAAAAAAGTCACCGTATGGTGCGGATTATGGTTGGTGGCATCATTGGCCCGTACTTTTTCGAAGTTGATGCTGGAAAGAAAAAATATAGGGAATGGAGAACGTTACCGCAACATGTTGACGGACTATTTTTTTTTTTTTCCAAAATTGAATGAATTGGGTCTGAACGATATCTGGTTTCAACAGGATGGTGCTATTGCCCACAAAAACTATCAATCAATCAATTTATTTCGTTGCGAAATTTGAAGATATCATTATTTTGGTTATTTGATTTGACACCTTTAGACTTCTTTCTCCGAGGTCATTTGAAGAATATGGTCTACGCCAATAACTTAGCAATAATTCAGGATATTAAACATAACATCCAAACTGAAATTGCGGCCATTGACCCATTTAATCTTCAAACAAATTTTTTTTTTTTTTTTTTTTTTGACTTTCGGATCTTCGCTTGCGACAGAAGCCGTGGTGGTCAAATCAAAGGCGTTGTACTCCGTTTATAATTGCCATAGATAGGAATTAATTATTCAATATAACCCTACATTCATTTCACTATAATTGTGTGTACACAAGCTATTGGTACACTTTTTAGAATATATTTCACAATCCAGGCCAGATTATTCATGTACTTGCAAAGCAAATCCTTATTTTGAATTTATTCCGTGCTCTCCGAAGTGGAGTCTGTTTTGATAATAAAAAACTTGAACCGTCTTTCCCTAGGCTCACAGAAATCAAAATATACATACAGCTATATCCTGTACAAAAGTGCCTGATTTCGGCTGAATAAGATATGCCAAGACTGTTTGTCTTAAGAATACATAGTTTAATTTCTAGTACCAAAAGCTGCTCTCTTAAGTCTCCTCCCGTACAAAATATTGGAGATCAGAGAACGGGGGATTCATTAAAACACGGTACAATTCAAGCAACTTAAATTTTATTTTTTATCTATTCTCTCTGTCTATAATAATGTTAGCCACGCATGGCATAAGAAGAATAAAATCCGAAGCCAATAAGCAACAAGATAAAAGTAAATATAAATTCATTTAAAAGAGTAAACAGGGATACAATACATAGAACGATGCATCTTCTAAACATTACATAAGAACAAAACCAGCCACACAGCCAAGCTATTTTGTTCTTATGTGGTTTTACGTTTAACATTAGAAAATTCCAAAATTCCCACTCCATATAAAAAGAAGTATCAGGAGAAAAGAAGAAGTGCATTGATTGGTCGTAAAGTTACGGAAATGATAGGCATAACGTCTACCTCATTTAAATTTTAACATATCTTGCCATGAAAGAATTCTATTGTTATATCATGTCTAACTTCTTTGGGGGACTGGCAGTAGTCTTGTGAGTCAGAATGTGTGCAATGTTGAGTGGATGAAGAAGGTAAGATATTTTTTAAATAAAGCCTATATAAGAGCTGATGACATTGCCTTAGATTAACAGTGCTAGATAGATCATGAGACTACTCGCAACGACATCCTTCTGTAAATTCTCTCAAAATATCAACTTATCACTGATTAACTTATACCTTTTTGTATTGTTTCAGGTATATTACTAGTTCAAATAGCTGCTGAAAATGTAACCAAGTATAAGAATATAGACTTTAATTTTGACAAGGTAGACGAAGTCGAAGATATTGAAGATGATGTAGTCGAGATAAAACCGAAATGTCATTGCCCCCCTGGACCGAGAGGCATACCTGGTGACCACGTACATGAAGTAAGGCGAGAAACAGGTAGTGACACGGGATATGTTGAAGGTGTAAGTTTCGAAGGAAAATCTGGTAGTAAAGGAACGCCAAGAGCTGATGGAAAGGCAGGACCCATTAGAGAACCGGGTGCTAAAGGGTCACTTGGAGCTCTAGGTGCACTTGGTGATAGAGATCGCTCTGGACTTCCAGAATATCTAAGTATGCAAAGTAAACCAGGCACAAAATTATATAAACGGCCGTATCGTCCACAACCACCACCATCGCCACCCCCTCCAGATCCGCCACAACCGTCTTACCCAGTATATCCACCTTGTCATCCGATACACCCACCACCGCATCACCCACCTCATCAGCCATCGCACCATCATCATCATCATCACCATCACCACTCACCGCAACACCCACCGCCACCGCCACCGCCACCCCATTATCCACCACATAGCCCACCACCTCAAGATCCGCCGCATCACCCACCGCATCACCCACGGCATGGGCCTCCTCATTGGCCAGCACATGGCCCACCACCGTCAGGGTGGAATGGTCTACCGCAAGCTCCACAGTACGATCCACCGCAAGATCCTTCGTATCACCTTCCTTACAACTCACGGCATGGGCCTCGAAATTGGCCATCAAACACACTGCCGGTTGGTGTACCAGAAGTTCTACTGCAAGATCCACAGGAAGATCCATCAGAGGATCTACCAGTTGATAATTCAGGAGATCAGTCAATCGATCCGCCACTTGACCACAGAGAGTATTCTATGTACACCTATTATCCATACAACGACATGCCAATGAACCCCGAAACCTTCTACCAGCAAATAAACACTCGACAGATTCCACAATCTTACTCAAGCGAATCGTAGACATCAGAAAGTTCGCCACTTTCAATTTCCGGCTTTAACCCCAAAAATGACCCCCGACAAACAGACGATCAATATTGAAATGCCCCAAATCGTCCGCCAATTCCTAGTTTCTTGTTTTTCAATTGTAAGTATGAGAATGGCAAAAACAGGGAATGGATATGGAGATTTTAAAATTAAGCAATAATTAAATGACTAAATATTTGTGGACTTTATCAAAAATAAAAAGAATAATATATGTTTATTTGTAGTCGTTATTTATTTAAAGGACTTTTAATGGAGGTGCTCTTATTGCACATTAACTTGCACAACTACTCGTATGTGACAATTATCAAAAAATGCACATTGATTGGTGACTGAAAATATAGAAGCATCCTTTACTCTTATTTCCATTTATCCTTATCGTTCCTGAGCGGCTAAGATCTTATCCATTATCCGAAAAAACTTGTCTGCAATCTGTCCTGGTAGCGTAGTTGCTTTTTTTCTTTATGAAGAGCAGATCAAACATGCTAATATAGTGTACAAAACTGAGGCAAAAAATACTACACTGTTCCAAAGGTAGTAAACGTTTTTAATGGTTCGTCAAAAAAAAAAAATTAGAAATTCTGCTTCATTTTCTATCCCAACGCTCATTACAATGACATTCCAGCTATCAGCACTTTGGACAAGGCCAATCTGCTTGCTGCACACTTAGCGGCCATTTCAACACTTTCAGATTGTGCCTATAATTGAGTGCATCGAATCTTTAATAGGACAAATCCACTTTCACACTCGTGTCGTAGCAAGAATTCTTAAAGATCTTAGCATTCACAAATCCGCAAATCCTACTCTTTAGGACCCTTTCCGAGCAGATGGAAAACAGCATTTGTTCAGCCCGTCCCCAAAAAAGGCGAATCTTCTTTCTTCTCCTCCTAGAGACCCATTGCACCTACAATTAAAAGGTAATGAAAACGCTAATTAACCGTCAGCTCATGAAATATTTCGAAACACGAAAACTTTTCAATGACCGCCAGTACGGTTTTTGTAGCAACAGGTGATTTATTGGCATGTCTCAGCGAAAAGTGAAGCCAAAGCGTACATCAATCTGGCGAAAGTAAGATAGTTGCACTTGATATTTCCAAGGCAATTGACAGAGTTTGGTACCAGGCTCTTTTTTTTTGAAAATGCGTGTTTTTGGGATCAATGATTATCTTTTCAATGGATTAGAAAATACTTATCGGAACATTTAATTCAAGTTGTTTGGATGGTTTCAAGTCTGATGTTCACAAAATAAATGCGGGAATACCCCAGGGCTCCGTTCTGTTTCCGACACTCTTTTTATATTTCAGCAACGATCACTTGTCTGCTACTTCTAAATCAATACATTTCTTTGCTGACGACAGTACTTTCTGCTTTACATATTCGTTGCCTGACTCACGTCCCTACTCTTCGATTGTAGAACGGTAACGGCAGCATATGTTAAGCTCATTAAATGTTGAGATTAGCAGCATATATAATTGGTAAACTACTAGCAAAGTAGAATTTAACGCTTCCGAAACACAATGTCGCCTGCCGCCGTTAAAGCGAAATTTAAACACCCAGCAGTTGTCCATGAATGACACTTGCATCGTCGAAACCGAAAAACGTTCTACTCTCGGTATATATTTCAATGACAACTTACGTTCAATTAACCACATATTCGGTGTCGTCAAAAATGCTACGAAATGTCTAGGATTTTTCAATCAATGTAATAAATACTTTCGCTCCTCTGATCCGGCCTCAATATATAAGGAACTTATCCGCTTAACATTGGAGTACAATGCACACATCTGGTCAGATGCGCCCAAAACATATCTGCACCTGCTAGATAGGATTTAGAACCATGCAATAAAACTCATAGATATCACCTTGACAATAGATACCCTTAAACACCGACATAATGTCTTGTGTCTCACTCTGTGTTATAGCTATTTTCACCACCAGTTTTCCATTGAAATCGCAAGTAGCATTCCGCCCCTTAAAACTTTTAACCGTAACACCCGTCTCGATATGAATGCCTTATACCCTCAAGCCCACTCTCGGACGTATTCTAAAATATCGTAATTCGTTACTAAGCCGCACGACTCTCTTATAGAATGTCGTGCCTAGCTCTTTATTTCCTTGTCATTATAAGCTTCAAACATTTAAAACCAAAGTTCATCGGCATCTCTCTTGCCATCCTCCTTGATTTTCTCTCGCCCGCGCTTTGTAGGTACAAGCATTTTAAGGGTACTCAAATGCTTGTGAGCGTGCAAATTAAAAAAAAAAAAAAACCTTAACCCTTCCGAAGGGTAACACAAACCATAGAAAACCTGAGCAGAAGTGTGCAAAAACATAAAAGTATTATAGAAAAACAGTCGGTGCTGAGGATGTCGACAGGGACTATTTCGGCAGGATGTACCATATAATGACAATGATGACCAAAATTCTAATGCCAAAAATAATAATCCAGTCATTCTGGACGATGATAACCTCGACAGAGTAAAAGTACCCACATCTACATTAAAGACCATTTATAGTAAATGCGGTTTAAATGAGCTGCAGATGGTTTAGCCAATTCATATGGTTCATAGTTATTCTCTTTTAAGAAAACTCTATAATAAAGATATAGATTTTTTTTTTTGTTTTTTTTTTTTTTTTTTTTTTTTAATACTTAACACTCAAATGGGTATGAAAACAAATATACTTGAAGTGCTTCAGCATGTGTTAAGCTTGTTGGACAATTGGGAAGAGAGGGAAAAAAGATGTTTGGACTCAGTGGTTATTTCGCTCCATTGGTGTCATACAACATTTGATGAGGCGACTAAATTGTTAGTGGAAGTTGACTCGTTCTTGTTTTCTTATCATTTTCTCATCTTACTTGATTTAAGTTGTCTTTGAGACGCGGCGGGGTATACGAAAACTGAACCTTCCGAAGCCAGTACACTACCTCTTGAGCCAAAGTCACCCAGGTGAAGTCAACGGCATCTACGGCTTTAGTTAGTTTGAGCTACTCAGTGCACACCCTCCTTTAGAGCTGCTCTAACGTAAAGGTTGTGTCGATACTCTGGGCTCGAGATGACGGCGTAGGAAATGCAAATAGGCCACCAACGGTGGTTCCGACAGCTTCAGCCAGGGTGCCGCCACTGGACTCCTTAGCTGAAGCGCCCAATTGAACTTGTTAAGATCGTGCAAAGGTTGATAAGCTTTGATATCTTAAAACAAGAAGACTTCTTAGTGACCGGCAGTATGGTTTTCATAGTAACAGGTCCACTAGTGATTATGCCTTACCAGAAGGTTTAAGAGTTAAAGATCCTAAGGTTCTAAAAAAAACCGAGGTTAGACTAAGCGCCAATGACGTCTTAAGTAGACGTAAAAAAGTTAACAGCATGGAAGTGACCCGACAGGGTCATACTCCAGGTGGCATTTGCAATGGTGACAATCCATTCGTAGTCTTATTAACTACGGCCACGGCACGGACTCTAGAGGCCAAACCCGACATACTTCACAACCTCCCTTCCCCCTCCACCCTTTTTGGCCCTGTCCGAGGAGCTGCTGAATCACTTGATTCAGGAGACTCCTGCGGCTCTTTCTATGATACGTTCGGTGGATTGAGCTGGAACGTTGTAGAGAGTACCGGAGAGGTCTTGTCTGTTACGATTAAACTCCATCAGAATAGACCAGCGATTGGTCAGGGTACTATTTCTGACGGCTTGTCTCGGCTCCAGAAGAAACACATTCTGAAGAACTGCCGTCAAAGGCGTGATTGCTAAAAGTCAGACTCTACTAGCTTCAACAGAAAAGAGAAACAGGTTGGTGGAAGTGACACCAACTGAAACCGATTAACTTCTCAGATCTGAAGCTGCAGACTCTTCTTCTGTCCCGAACAGGGCCAAGAGAAAGAAAGTTTCCGACATTCCCATCGATGGATCTCTCCGCGCATGTTGTCAAACCCATTGACAACACGAAAACCAGCGGCGGTTTCACCCGTACGTGACGCCCGGAAGAGGTCAGTTCTTAAACCAGCAAAAGTTGTAGCTCGATTGACGGAAGTCGGCCTAAGCGGTGAAATCCCCGGTGAGAAACAACCCTGGTGGTGGCTTTCCCAGCGTGCAAGATCTTGCAGTTCTGGCGGACGGAACTTAGACGTCGGTGGAAAAGTTATCTCCAATAAAACCCCGAAACGACAAGAGGAACGAGACCGGCGCACCTGCAAGGACGCTGCTTTCTCCTCTCTGACAATGACAACAGTTTGAACGATACTGAATGCAAACACAGTGTCGATCAATTGTGGGAGCTAGCCAAAGTAAAGAATGTTTGCTACGGTATGAAGAATGGAACTCTTAGAGTGAAGTACTCCACGCAGCTATCTCCTGAATGGCTGAGTAAATCTGTGCCGAAAATCCCACCCCTGAAGACCAAGACTTTCGAGGTTTTCAGAGAACCCAAACTGACGCTCGCCATCTTCTGTGTATCGGGGCAACTCAGGAAAACGGGAGATGTTCTGATGCGGCTTCATACCAAAAAACCTGGACTTGACACTAAAAAGTGGAAAATCTACTCTCACAGGGAGAGAAAGAATCGGGAAAACAAGGACGGCTCTTCTCTTGTTGAGGGCTTAGACAAAGCTTCTGTCGAGACCATTAAGTCTAGGGATGACTCACGTCCCTATCTGCATCTTGGAAGGGTTCATTTCCTCTTTTTTTTTAATTTGTACGCATTTTTATTGTATCAATTAATTTACTCTTACTTGGCAGACAAAAAAATGCTTAAAAATTAGCTTAATTAATTTAAAATTATCTTATTCTAACTTACTGGCCCCATGCGAGCACTCTAAGTTAAACCTAACACTTAAATTATGTCTTTCGACGTATCTTACTACTATAGTATACTATTTCTATTCATTATAATTAAAACTAAGAAAACATTTTTAAAAAAAAAAAAAAACTTAGTAACCTGACTTTTTTTTATTTTATTATAAAACATAAAACTAAAATCCTACAAACTACTTAAAACTAAATCTTAATCTACTTAATCTACTTACATCTAATACATACACACACATACATATATATATATATTTATATATTTAATATATATTTATATTTAGTATATATTTAATATACAAATATATGTATATATATATATACATATATATGTTTTTTTTCCATTTTCTATTTTTTTTTAATTTTCTTTTTTTTTGGTTTTTATTTATTTATTTATTTCTTAAATCTAACTTAATCCTACTTAAAACTATTTAAGCCGGCCATGGCTAAAAAAAATTAGGCGACCCACTTTGCTTCACATGTAGCTACCAAGTATTAGAGGAATTCGACGACGAAGCATCCTCTCCCTCAAAAAGCCAAAAAAATTTGTTGGTGCTGCTGAGAAACATCCCTCAGGTCACGACTCCCTACCTCCCTACTGAACCGGAGACGCTGTGCACTGCCGTGTGCCACGTCTTTGTCGTAGTTGAAATCAGGTTGTTCGATGAGGTCATTGCTCTTGCAATATGCCTTTGAGTCAACTTAATGACGAAATTGTCCACCCTTATTAGGTTCGCCTTATTGTACAAGACCTCATTACGATAGAATTTTATGTACTCAGATTGTGGTGTTTTGTATAAGCGAAGACAAGTCTTAAAACAAGCCCTCTCAAACACCCGAATCTTTTCCAATAAACTTGCTCTCACGTTGAACCACACAGGACATCCAAATACGAGCATGGGCCGGATAAGGGCCATGTAGCAGATCACCTTCACTCTCGCATTGAGTTGGCTGTTATAAAACAGTCTCTTTGTAAGAGCAACATCTATATGTTTATTAAAATACAGATATTGATCTAGCCACATCCCAAGGTATCTGACTACATTTCGACAAGCAAGTGGCTGTCCAATTTGTCCTACGATAGAGAACCTTCGCCAATTCTTTCTGGTATCCCTAGAGGCCCCAGACAAAAGCGTCCTAAACAGAATGGTTTCCGACTTATGAAAGTTAATTTTCAACTTAAAGTCGTCGCAATATCGCTTAATTTTGTCGAAGTCACGTTGCAAAAGTGTATTAATGACCTCAATCTTTGGACCCAATCTGTATGCGATTATGTCGTCTGCGTACGCTATGGCATGGTGAAGTGAACTTATCAGATCACTTTTGTAAATGTTGAACAGGAACGGCGAATTTACCGCACCTTGTTTCAGACCGTTTTTAATGTTAAATGTTCCAGCAAAAGTCACATCGCCACAATCTTCACAATGAACTGACTACTGTAGAGCATATCAAAAATAATATACAGCAGTGGTTTACTAATGCCCAACCTGTCAAACTTGAAGAAAAGTCCCTCTAACCATATGTTATCGAAGGCCCTTTCCAAGTCAATCAGACAGGCACCTGTGCACTGTTTCTTGCCTTTGTTCCATTAGATATCAGAAACCAGTTTAGACGCAGCATGAATGATACCATGCCCCGTCTTGAAACAGAATTGATTATCCGAAACTATATGTTTGTCCTCAACCCACTTACTCAGGACTCTATTGATCACCTTCTCGAAGACCTTACTGATGTTTGAAAGAAGACTGATCGAGCGGAGATTCGCCGAATTGGAAGTATCTTTAGTGGGAGATGTCGAAGCACAATGTTCGGTATTTCATCGCTTCCCACTGGTTTCTTACTTCTAAGTTATTCGAAGATCGTTTGGAGCTCTTCCTTCGAAATGAAAAGTGGTAATACCCTTTCGTTGGTGATGGCATTATTTGCCATGTTCTCGTCACTGAACTGAGTGAAACCCGAGCTCTCGAATCGTTAATTCACAATTTCATTTCGAAGGCAGAAATTGTGCATAAGGACTCGACTCTCCAGGTCGTGGTTCGGGCCAATGATGTCATTCGCCTTGTACACTTCCTGAAATGTCGCTCCTATAACCTCTTCCTTCTCCTGCGGATCCTCGATCACAAAGAAGTTGTCATCATCAACTTCCTCAATTGGATCGATACCCGCTGCTACAAGTATTTGTTCGTTGTTCGTCGTTCGGGCGACATGGAAGGTCGTTTTGATTATTTCTCCGCAATATTTTATTTATTTGCGGGAACATATTCGGGTTGCTGGTGTTTACAGTCCGAATTTTATTGTTCCAATACAAACTTACAGAATTTCTGTAATTTTCCTTTATTAATATCTGGAGGTTTTTAATCAACGACTTCAATGTCATGATCTCCGGGTTATGTCTGGTAGTAAACTGTCTGTGCAAGGTTTTTGGTCTTGACAGCAGTCTACTTTTATGTCGGTGCAGTACGTCAATAGTTGCGTTGCGGAATAAGTCTTCGTTGTCTGTGTGTTGATACCGAGGTATCGTTTTGTCCATAGTTCGTTTAATTGTCTTTTCCATTAGTTTTAGATATCCGTCAATCTCCTCATTTGACAGATTTCTGTTGAACGGCGGGTAGAGCGAATTCGAGGAGAGTGCCCTTGTCAGTATTCTGGAGAAGTATGTCCAACGCACCCTACTATAATTGTAGGAATGCCTTTGAACAAACTCTTCCAATTCCGCAGTTTCGTTGGGAATAGTTATTTCGGTGCTGAAACCGCTTTGGTCACTGTCATACACAAAGGTGCGTAGACAGTTTGTAGTTTGTTGGTTAGTGCACGTCTGTTGTATTCGTGAGTCGAAGAAGCAGAAGATCCAAATATGACCCATGTCTGGGAAACGATGGACTATCTGTCGCCTTAAGCTCGAGTCGATACGTTATACTGTGCTGACCCCACCAATTGAATGTATTTGGTGTATTATTTCCCCAATCTCTATGTTTGGCGTTGAAAACTCCGGCGATAATAATAGTTGTCTTCCAATTCCAGCCTCAGAAATCGAAAAAGTGTCTCTATCTCTGAGATAAATAAGGTGGATTGAGTAGACTTAGGTGCATAGACAGACACTAAGTACTGCCGCTTTCCACTACGGAGAGGGATGTACATGACGCATGCTTCCAGCACCTGAAACCTACGTACTATACGCCTGTATACGACTGTATACTCTTTTGGAATGCAGTCCTTTTCTTACAAAGATTGCAGCACCTCCTCCTTGAATGGAGTTGGGTCGGTTTCTTCGTAATATTTTATATCTTCTATTCCTCATTTTGTGTCTTTTAGTAAGCTTAGTTTCGCTTACCAAAACCACATCAGGGGCTTAGTCTTTAAGCAACTTAAATAGTGTGGCTCTTCTTTTGAACCTTATCAGTGAATTAAAATTCACTGCAAGGACCTTCAGGGTTTGCTCCACCATGTACGTACTCATTACGACTGGAGGTGCGTTAGGCCCGGCAGCAGCGTGTATATTTGAGAAGCTTCCTTTGCTTGTTGTACCGTAGTTCCCCTACCTGCCGCCATTTGGGCGTAGGTAACTTGGGGAGTGACGGCTGGTGTTTGTATTTGCACGGGTGGACGTTTGACTTCCACCTTCTGCTGCTGAGCCAGATTTACTCTTTTTATGTATTGGAACTTAGGACAACCCCCATAATTTACGGTATGCCCCTTGTTCCTACATAAGGCACAAGAGAGTTCCTCTGACTTGTGGTTCTTTCCACACTTCACGCATCGAGGCTGCATTTCGCAGTTCGACGCGGTGTGCCCGAACCTTTGGCAGCGAACACATTTGAAAATGTTTTCACTCCTCTTTAATTTTTCCCAGTGTACAACCTGGTAGTCTAGGACTTTTATACTCCTTAGACCATCCAGTTTGCTGTTGGGACTTAGCTGAACCAGGAAAAATCGTAGTTTCCGCTTCTCCCTTTTCGCTCTAGCCGTGACGAAAGGCTTAACCCAAACGAATTTGAGCTCTTCGCACTCCTTCTCTTTCAGCAGTGCAAGGAGCTCCTCCGGATCAGTCGACAGTTCTAACCCCTTCAGCAGCATTGTTTGCAGCTTCTCCCCCTTCGGGGTATAGGAAAACAAATCAGTCGTTGTATCCTTCATTAAACTTTTAATTTTTTGGTAGCGCTCCACTGTATTGCTGTGGATCGCATGCCTACCTAAACTTAGTCTTTTAATATAGAAATTGTTGCCTATGGCCAACTTACACAATTCTAATGTATCCTTCAATTCCATTTTGTAGGTATTAATTGGAGGCACCCTTTGCTTAATTGATTTCTGCTGACGATTTTGCTAGTTTTGTTGCTGTTGTGCTTGATGTTGTTGCTGTTTTTGCTGCTGTTGTGGTTGATGTTGTTGTTGTTTTTTTTTTGGTTGCAATTTCTGTGTCTTATGTTTTTGTTGCGCAGTATTATGTTTTTCTGGCTGGGACATATTCTGTGTTTGTTCTTGTTGTTGCTTTTCATTTGTCTGCTGTTGTTGTTGTTGTTGAGAAATTTGGGTCTCTTGCAAATCGCTCGTCCTTCTCGCTATTTGTTTAGCTTTAATTACCATAACTCGCTAATGCATCTGCTTAATACTGCTGTTAAGCGTATTAAGCGTCCTTTGATTCCGAAGCCATCAGAGAGGCGAAGCTGTTATTTGACTCCAAGTACTGCACATCACCATCATCGGAGATGTATGAGTGATCACTACCGTGTTGTTGTAGTTTTTTTTAGTTCTTTTCACATCTTTCCTCACTCCAACTTGCGGTTTCGCAGAAGAAGCAGATAGGGTGATGCGTTTAACGGGGTTGGGAGCCGGCTTTTCCTTTCTCCTCCCCTTGGACCTTGTTTCACGAGACAAGTTTTCCGCAAATACTGCATCATCAGCTGAAGTGTTGGCGTCATCCGCTAATCCCGCTATTGGGGGAGCGAAGCGCCCACTTTTATCCATCTCCTGATTTTATTTGCATTGTAAACACTTTTATTACAAAAACAAATAAAAAAAGAAAACAAAATGTATTGTTCCCCCGACGGGACTTGAACTCTCTCCACTTTGCTTTTCGTTCAAATACCACTCCCACTGGGCTGATTGAACCTTTACGAAACGTCACCAAATAATGGTTTACACGTTGTATATATATAATCAAACATTCCTTTAGGGTTGAATACAAAACTCCACATAATAATATACAGGAACCATGCTTGTGAAATAAATGCATTTGTGGTTTCAGATGTTTAAGGGGTTCAAACCACTTTATGAAGAGCGATCGGTTTGAACGAGAGCTTGTCTTTATCTGCCAAATTCACTCTTACCAACTAAACTTGTGCAATTTTGTAATCAAGATTTGGTTGCTGCATACATAAGCTACGAAGCAAATGGAGAATGGCAAAAATTCGTAGTTGCGTGTGCTTATTTTCCCTATGATTCGCTACTGTCGCCACCACCGGATACGATAGTAGAACTCTGTGCATATTGTGATTCCAGAAAGATGCAACGTGGTTTCATATTATCTTCTGATCTGGCTGTCAACAACTTTGGATCAAAGCCAAATTTTGTTACGAGAGTAAAGCAGCAAGTAATCGATTTAAAAGGCTTGAGGTTTTTTTATGTTTTTATTCATTCTTATTTCATTTCTTTAAAGTATACATAGTTCTATCTGCAAGCCGGAAGGACTTGTCTGCAGACGACTAGTTGCAGAAATGTACATCACATACTTCATAATTATTTGTTCCTTAGAAAAAATTTTCTATTAAAAAATACACTTATAAATTTTGATATATTTGCTTGGCTTAGTTTACAGTTTACATTAGTGGATGATACTAGACAGGTTAGACCACGTAGTGAAGAGACTATAGCAGCTGTAGCTAAAAGTGTACGCAAAGACCGTGACGAATCGATTCCTCGTCGTTTTAGCAGCTTGGCTTGGCGTATTTTACGTAAGGATCTTCGCCTAAAAGCATACAAAACTCAACTTGTGTAAGAATTAAAGCCAGGCGACTTGAATTTGCGTCATATTTTCGTCGAATGGGATCTGGAAAAACTCAATGAAAATCCGGTGTTTTACCGTGAAATTTTGTTCAGCGTTAAAATACAAAATTGCCTTATTTGGGCTGATGAGCAGCCCGAAGAGAACCAAGCGCTACCTTTACATCCAATAAAAACAATGGTATGATGTGGTTTATGGGCTGGTGGAATCATTGGTCCATATTTCTTCAAAAATGTGGCAAAACAGAATGTTATCGTCAAAGTGAATCGTTATCGCGCCATGTTAACGGACTATGTGCTTTTTGAAGTTCAAGCACATGGTCTCGTTGAGCTCTGGTTTTAACAAAACGGCGCTACGAGAAATACAGCGCGTGAAACAATGGACTTGTTGAGTAATCATTTTTGGCCGCCTAGATCGTGCGATATCACACCTTTGGAGTATTTTCTCTGGGGATGTGTAAAGTCTCAGGCCTTCAGGAATAAGCCAGCTACAATTGACGCTTTGGAAACCAACATTACTCATGTTATCAGCGAGATACCAGTCGCTATGCTCTAACGAGTCGCCCAAAATTGGACCTTCCGAATGGACCACCTTAGACGTAGTCGTGGCCAACATTTACATAATATCATTTTTAAAGAGTTAATGCCATAAATTTTTCTTTTAACTGATAACAATGAGTTTTAAATTTAAACGTCAAATTTATGTGTTTTATTTTACATTATAAATCAAACCTTACTATGAATCACTCTTTAGTAGTTCGCCACGATTTCCAAATTATAAATTTGGTCGGCATTTAAAAACTTTGTTTGTGCTTGGTCTTCGCTGTTATCCTTGCAAAAATTTTTGCAGCCGTTCATGCGTTCTTTGTGTCGACTTTCCCCACGCTAGTATGGCAACCTCAAATGAGATTCAACTAGCCCAAAATAGCGTAGGTGAAAGAGAGCGTAGGCTGATTGACATAGTTTCATTTTTAGTATCTCTGTGTGGTAGCTCCACTTTAAGTTCTAGTTAACCATTCGCTCAAGAAACTTGTATGTTGATACGCTCTTGATATAGCCGTTACAATTATCAATTTCTTTTATATTGTTACACCCATTTATATGTAGACAGTCTAAATGATGTATTTTTATTTTGATTTTAATGTTTGGGATATGATATATGGGATATGGGATATGTCATCAAGGCGTTAATAATTAGTCCATGGTCGTCACACTAAGCTGTAATTCTATTGAATTCTATTTGTAATAAGCTTGCATCCTCATTTATACTCCTATGGCTAACCATAGTCGCAGTGTCCTCTACATACTATATGCATATGCCGTGCTATACTTCAACACCGATAACAGATCATTAACATATATATATTGTCTGTGGCTTAATATGTCAAAGGCAGGCTGAAACCACTGAATTGTGGTTTCTGTCTGGAAAACGATTAATACTTTTGTTTTTGCGAAAACCGAATTAGTTGCTATGTTAAGATTTTGTATTTTTACACATATTAGTAAAGAATTTCTGCTAGTGCAGCTTCTATAACTTTTTCGACAGTCGATAGAATTGAGATGAGTCTGTAGTTCGGTTTTCCTCCCGCTTTTACGTATCGGTCGAACGATTGAAGTTTTGAGCGTTTGTGGGACCGATATTAATAAAATTTGTTATCCATGGTGCCAAAATTGCTGCACCTGTCTTCAGATATCTTAGTCTAATTTGGTCTATTGCTACAGATTTGTTACATTTTAACGAGTGAAGGATATTTTTTATTTCCGTAACTGTTACGTGTTCTACGTACATCGATTATAGTACTCTGTTTGAGGGGCCAACAACCTTTTTTGATTGCAATCATGCACTGTGTTCAATACTTCGGATGATAACGTGGTCGCGAATTTGTTTGCTAGGTCTTTGAAATTTTCATCTCCTGCAAAGTTGTTTTTTATAACTTCATCCAAACTTCTTTGTTTTTCCCTAATATTGAATCTTTCAAAATTCTTTAAGGTTTTTTTACATTGCTGAAATTTTCGCTTGTTTAAACTTGACTTTGCCCTCAATATTTTCTTGTTTAGTTCGGTACGATATACCTTGTATTCCTTATGGTAATCTTCATGTTACTTTTGAATCTTCTATAAAGTTTATCACGTTCTTTATATTCTTTTTTTAACACTTTTGTGATTCAACTGTGCCCTGTGCTCCTTCTTTACCTTATTACCGTTGACGATGTTACTATTGTTTTGAATTGTTGATAGAAATCATTTCAGACGTTCCCAGTTGAATTCTCGTATTTTTTGAGCTACAGACTTGTTTGATATTTGATGTTCTTTTTCTGTTATCTTTATTTGTTTTGTCTTTTACATTTATGTTTACATCGCCTACAACAATTGGTTTTTTTTTTTTTTTTTTTTTTTTTTGTGTCAATAATTGTACCAATATGTTGCTCTAATTCCTGAATAATGTATCTAATATTGAAGCACCTTTTTTTATATTAATTCGTACAACATAATCATGTCTATCGTTCCGAAGGTATTTTTTACACAAAATATAAATGCGTTGCAGTTTGTTCTAACGAAGTGAGATATAAGAAACATCCACTGTCATAATTTTTTATATAGCAGTCTGCTTCATCTTGTGATTTAAGCATTTTAAAAATTAACTTTTCGAATTCATTTATTTCATTTGTCTCGTCTGTCATATTTGTTGTGTTATTTTTTCCGCCACTGTATTTTTACTATATTATAAAATCGCTTATTATATTTTGCCAATATCGTTGATTGTTTGAATCTCAATAGTGCGGTTTTCCTCAGTTTTTTTGCAAGAACTTTGTAGTTTTTTGAACCAGACAAATTCCAAATTTGTTTCCCTAGATCTTGTGTTGGTTAACCAAAGCAATTTCTTAAAATGTGGTGTAAATTTTTCATTTATAAATTGGGTCTATAACTTAGCGGTTTGCTAAGAGATGGCGTAACTTGTATTATTCTATTGTTATTATTCCATTGGAACATGCGTTGGAAAGATACTGTCATTGTACGTCATTTCAGTATATGTCATTCATTTGAAGCGTAAACAGCAATAATTTTTTTTCACTCAAATATGTCGAACTTTGTGCCTGAAAAAGTGTTTTTGCGGGGAGTTTTTCTTCATTACTTTAATATGAAGAAAACTGCTGCCGAAAGTCATCGTATTTTGGTGGAAGTTTATGGTGAACATAGGAGTCACGTGTGCTCTGTAAAAAAGCCTATTGAAAATCAAACCTTACGATGAATCACCCCTTACATTGTTTTTCGTGAGTGTGATATTGATTTCCTCGTATTTGTTTGAAGTGAACTCTACTTTTTTAGCATATTCTTTTCACATTGCTTTTATTTCAGAAATTTATTTTTTCATCTCGCAGTTTTCATGTTGTGCATCGATGGTGGAGTTTGCTTTTTGAGAATCTGCTGCTCTAGATCGTTTTGCGATTTGTGCATCCTCTTCCAGTTTTTCTTAGCATTTGCAGACAATTTACGATAGGAATTTTGTGACAGAGAGCTGCACTTAAATTTTTACAAATTACAAGTTCACCGTCAAGTTATGACGAATCCTGGTATCTAGTGCATTTATTACTCATCTTACAGTGTAAAACAAAATCACTTATGTGCGTGTATCTTGGATAAAGATAAAGATAAATAAGGGCAAATTGAAACGAGAAAGTAAAACTCTTTCCGTGTAACTAGCTAACACAAAAATGCCGAACACACCAAAACACGTCGGTGATGAAACACGCCTACCTACGCGGATGATCCGGTGTCCTGAAGACGCACTCGACAACAAGGAATACGCCTTGGGCATTTTCATTCACGTTGAGGGTGCTTTTGACAACACAACTTTTGATGCCATGCGCAACTCGGCCAGACAACACGGCGTAGATGAGTCACTGGACTTTTGGATTAAGGCAATGCTGGTGAATAGGACATTGACTGCGGATGCTGGTCGCGGCCAATAAGTGGTGACGGATGTAAACAGGGGCTGCCCGCAAGGTGGCGTTCTGTCTCCACTGCTATGGTGCATGTTAGTCGACTTACTGTTCATCGCACTCAATAGTTCTAACGTCTACGCACAAGCATGCGCAGCTAATGTAGCTGTCTGATCCAAAGCGCAGGCAGCCCTAGACGTGATCGACGACTGGTGCACTAGTAATGGGCTTTCAGTCAATCCTTTCAAAACTGAGGTTGTTCTCTTTACGAGGAGGAGGAAGCTGCCAGGTCTATCTCATCTAGTGCTTAAAGGCATCACCATTCAATTCACCAAAGAAGCTTAGTGCTTGGGTGCTATCCGATATGTCAAACTTATTTGGACTAAACATTTTACGACGAAAGTATCTAAGGCGCTGTCGGCCTACTTGCAGTGCAGAGGAGCTATCGGCAGGAAATAAGGTCTGTCACCGAAAAGAGTCCTTTGGATCTACACGGCTATGATAAGGCCAATTATTTCCTGTGCGTCGGTTGTCTGGTACAATAAGCTTTCGCGAAAATACTGCTTTCACCAGACTACAAACGCATTGATGAATCTCTTCCCCCTTGATATTCATATCATGGGCTGCACCATCAAACCCATCTTCCTCTTAAAAAGAAGTGATCTCTAGTACAATACGCACTGGGGCTTCGATGACCTTGCGCGCCAGCTATCTTATGACTCTGGTCTTATGGACATGCCGTCCGATGCAATGACATCGGAAAAAATACAAAATCGGCTTTCCTTGTGCCCAGGATTGACTTCGGCCAGAATCTGAGCCAGGAAAGGAATGCAGGAATGCAGTCGAGTCTTCACCAATATAGGATGTCACGCTGGTGACATCGAGTTAGATTTCACTTCACGTTAGGAAAGCTCGCATCTGTCTTCAAAGCAAAAGTTTACGCAATCTTAATGGCAGCGAAGTATTTTGCGGAGAAACAGTTGAGGAGGCCTTGCCGAACCTTCTAACGACTTCCAAGCTAGTTCGTGGATGCAAGAAATCATTGAACGTAGTCGGAAGGCTAAATTCAGTGACCCTTGTCTGTGTCCCAGATCACAATGGGATTACGGGAAATAAAGGTGCGACGAACTACGTTCCGATCCGCGGGATGTAGGCAGCCCAAACGAAATCTTCCCGACGTCTCTAGGAAGTCAGCGGCCTTTCTGCTATCTATCAGCAGGAAAGACTGCAGGTTGATAACTGGCGTCGTGACAGGACATTACACTTTTGGAAAGCACTTAAACATCTTGCGATGTTTCCTATGAATGTGATGATGACACCGCGGAGCACTATTTCTAGGAATGTCCGGTTTACGCTCGCATCAGGTCGCAGGTACTTGACTCTGATGTGTAGGCAACTTATCATTGAAGAGTTTGCTCACCTTCTTCGTTAGACTAAAAAATTACATTAAAAGGATCTTTACAAGGAGTACAATGGACTAGTTCCGATATTAACAAAAAAATAAAAGAAAAATAAAATATTTTTACTGAAAGTGAAACCATAGTCTAGACCAATCTGGTGAAAACGAGATAGTTTCATTAAATATTTTAAAGGTATTAGACAGAGTTTGGTAACAGGCTCTTTAAATTGATAGATTTATTCTTCAATTGATTAGAAATAAACTTCCGAAACCTTAAATTGTAGTTGTATTCGATGGTTTCAAGCCTGGGATCCACAAAATAAATTCTAGTGTGCCCTTGGACTCCATTCTGTCTCTGATACTCTTTTCAATCTTGGTTATTGATCTCTTATCTGTTACTTCTTATTCAATATTTTCCTTTCCTGCCGATAGTACCCTCTACTTTTCAGATTCGTTCCCGGAAACACGCCCTTGCTCTTCAAGTGTAGAACAAAAACGACAAATCAATAAACTCTAATATTAATAGCATAACTAATTAGGAAACCACCAACAGGTAGACTTTAAGCATGATGCTGTCTAATGTCATTAAAGCGAAATCTAAGCACCCAGTACATTATCCTTCAGTCGCGCTTGCATCGTCGAAACCGAAAAATTTCCCATTTTTATTATGTGTGTCAGAAACAAGCTACGTTGGGTCGACCACATACTCGATGACGTCAAAAATACAAAGAAATGTCTATATTTCTTTAAGCTAAGTAAGAAATACTTCACTTGAATATTCTATCGATATTTTTAACATCATTGCTCCCATGGTATTCCATTCCGCCCCTTTAATTTTTAAACTGTAACACCCGTATAGCTGTGAATGCTCACCAGTTTGTTCTTAAGTCCACTTTTAAAGAAACTCTGAAATATCGTTCCTCTTAGCCGTACCACTCGTATAAGAAATGCAATAACGAGCTCTTTATTTCATGGCAATTATAACCCGCAAACACACAGAACCAACGTTCATCAGTACCTCCCTGAGTTTCCTCCCTAACTATTCGCAGTTAGTACTGCATTGAGGATTCTAAAATTTTTGATATTTCTTGAATAACTCAGATAACTCTGGCCTGATTACACCAAAAAAAAAAAAAAACTGAAATTCATGGTCAATTTTTTGAGATAAATGACAACTGGTGACATTGTAGGTAATGTTAAGTAGACCTGTAGAGTTGTCGCAGTTAAAGGGGTTCATTTTCTTGAGCACCACAGTATATAGGTCGTCAGCTCCAGTAGCTTTGCTGAAGTTAAGTTCAGATTTCTTCTTCTTTGATTGGTTCAGGTCAATTAGCCAAAACTATTGGTTATCTGCATCTACATCGTCTTGATAATCGAATTTTGAAAATCGTTGGCGTTGTATACTCCGAACAGAATTCCGAAGACTCAGTACCAACTTTCATTCTATAATTGTGTTGCATTATTCGTTTAGACATGCTTCAGCTCTCGCTTTATTTAAGAGGGAAAATGTTCATTAAATTTTACGGTGTTCCTGGGTCTCTTTTTACTCCTTTAATTCTGAGAACTCCTGAAGGACCAAGTTGTCTTGGTGCTCCTTTATGCCCACGGTAATCAAGTTTTCCTTGTAGTCCAGCTCGGCCTACTGCTTCAATGAGACTAATCAGTCCCAGCTAACCTTGATTACCTCGTTCACAAGTTAAACCATTGGTGGTCCCATTGGTGGAAATTGTAGCGTACGATGCCATAATATCCATTATTACTATTTCCCCAAATATGTATATAATAACAGGTCCTGCGTCTCCACAGTTAATTTTGTGCACCGGAAGTGGTAACATCTGATTAGTGCTCATTAGTTTATTTGTTTACATAAATTGGTGTTGTTTTTAAAGTGTGGTTTTTCCGAGAAATTTATTGTTTCTGATATAATTGTGCAATGGATATTAAATTTATTGTTTCTGATATAATTGTGCAATGGATATTCAAATTCATAACTAGCTTCGTCAAAACAAACCTTACACTTTTTTGTTTTTAACCATTTTCCATATTGAACTAAGCTTTTACTTATGAAGGCACGAATCGCCATAAATGAGTCATATATCTATATAATCTCTTATTTTTTGGTTTAAAAACCTCAAAGTCTAGGTGCTCCTGGGTGATCTGAGGGTTGTTACAGGTCATTGAGATGACTAAGTTTAGTACTAGAAAGAATTTTTTTTTTAATTTTAATTTACGTGTTCTTTTACCCGAATGCTTGTTTTAAATACGTGGATAGCTTCAAAAAATAAAAAAAATGAAGAAGAAAGGTTTCAGGAAGTGTTTGGATCCCTTGCGAATTCTTTACCGGATGCTGAAAATATCCAGACTTTTGAATCTCTGTAAAAGGTTTGCCGCATATTGGAAGCAATTTAGGAGATCAAAAGCTAAGCTAGTGGCCAAATACGAAAGCTGGTTAAATGAGACCGTAGTTTGCCTACTTAAAGTATCTGATGGAGAAGTATGTGGAAACTACAACGACGTGCAAAAAGAATCTCTTCAATCTACAAGTGGAACTCGATACAGGAAGAAGTTTGGAGACTGCAGCAAGAGGTCCAACCGTCGCAGACTAGCAGTTTTATCACAGATGGACTATTACGCTGTAACTACTTTACTTAGCAGTTCAAATCAATCAGAAAGTTCTTTGGAATTTAGCACGGATGAAGTTGTTTCATTTATTAAGCTGAGCTTACTAAAAACCAATATTTATTATTAAGAGAAGTGATTGATTTTAAAATACCAAATGTTTTTCCGTCTTATCATAAAGTGCTGGAAGCCAAAAAATGGAGCTATCCAACTAATATTCGCGTGATGGAATCTTCTGCTAAAATCAATTTGCAATCATTGTTAGACCATACATTAAGTCGCATTGTGGAATCTCAAAAAGCTGTGTTTGCAAATCTTCACGAACCTGAGGATGATATGGATATATGATGATGAGGATATAAGTAGAAATTTCTAGATTCAACTATCGAAGATTCGAGTTTATTTGTCACATCTTATGTACCTCTTCAACTTGTTTATAAACCAAATACCTGTGATGAAAACCCACACCCTTCCTCCACTAGGTGGTGCAGACCAATTCGTTTGCAATTTACAAAAGAAACAAAGGAAGTCAATTTCAAAAGCCAAATTACCCAGTTAGTCCCTACTTCAGTGCTTATTAATGGCCACGAAATTAAAATCACCCATTCCTTACAATTGACGATGGTAGATGATAAAGTTTGTTCTGCACTTAGCGACTTATCTACGAGTAGGTGTTACATTTGTGGTACAACACCAAAAGAGATAAACGATTTAAACACATATGCTTAAAAGAGGTCCCTGATACTAATAAATCTGAGTTTGGCTTATCTCCTCTGCATTCATACATTCGATTTTTCGAGTATTTTATTCACGTCTCTTATTGAATTAATATTAAAAAGTGGTAAGCGCGTTCTGTAGAAGATAAAGCTAGTTTTGTTCAGAGAAAAGAACTAGTTCAACGGCAGTTTAGGGAAAAATTAGGTTTTATTGTAGACAAACCTCGAAGTGGAGGAAGTGGCACATCCAATGATGGAAACAGAGCACGTACATTTTTCCATAACTCTGATATTTCATCTGAAATAACAGCTCTTAGAAAAGATTTTATTGACAAATGTAGTCAACTTCTGCAGAGCCTTTCTTCTGGTTATAAAATAAATTCAGAAAAATTTAAGAGTTATGCTATTGATACTGTCAAGCTGCTCGTGGGGGAATACCCTTGGTATAACTTACCTTCATTAATACATAAAGTATTTATTCACGGAGCAGAAGTGATAGATAGTTCTTTATAATCTATTGCTGAATTATCTGAGGAGGCCCATAAGACTTGTAATAAATTAATCAAACTATTCAGACGCAATAATATAGGGTTTTCCAATAGGGGCTTGACAACTTTGAATTTAATTTATGAACGCACTCTTTCACTAATCATCAAACTGTCACTGTCAATTTATTCAGTAAACTCAACATTTTAGTCATGGTAAAGTACACTAACGAGCAACGTCTGCAAAATCATATTCAGTGACGAAGCTCATTTTTGGCTCAATGGGTTCGTCAATAATCAAAATATGCGTTATTGGTCGGGTGAAAACCCACATGTGCTTCATGAATCACCACTTCATCCACAAAAAATAACTGTTTGGTGCGGTTTGCATGCCGGCGGCGTTTTTGGGCCATATTTTTTCGTCGACGATAACGATCGTCACGTTAATGTGAATGGTCAGCGTTATCGCACCATGATCACCGATTATTTTCGGCCCGAGTTGGAAGATATACACTTGGACGACATGTGGTTTCAACATGATGGTGCCACAAGCCACACAGCACACGCTCCAATCGATTTATTGAAGAGTAAGTATGGTGAGCGTGTTATATCAAGACATGGGCCAGTCGATTGGCCGCCTCGTTCGTGCGATTTAACGCCGCTTGACTATTTTCTGTGGGGCTACGTTAAGTCATTGGTTTATGCCAACACGCCGACGACGTTGGAAGAGCTCAGAGCCAACATTGAACGCGAAATAGCCGAAATGTGTGGCCGAGTCATTGAAAAATGGGTCCAGTGAATCGACCGCTGCAAACGTGTACGCGATGGCCATATGAAAGAAGTCGAGTTCCATTCATAAAAGTTTTGATTGTACTTCAAGCCAATAATAAAGTTTTTGAAATATTTCAAATGGTTTGCCTTTTATTTAAAAAGTTGTCAAGTCGTTATTAGAAAACCCTATACTAGGAAACATTCCCGAGATGTTACTAACATGGATCTCTTGCACAGGCTCCTTCTTAATTCAGATCCACTTATTTCTAGTTTAAGAAAGTTGCTGTATAAAAAGAAGTCTTTGCCTTAGTAAAAGAAGTGTTGGATTTATTAAGTTTTTGAGCTTTATTGTAATTTTATTATATTATATTACTTGACATTTTTACTACTATGTAAATAGCACTTGTTTCATGTAAAATACTACGTTTTGATAAGATACACAAAACTAATTTTATTGTTATTATAACCCGATTATTATTTTTTTATTTTTTTTATTTTTTTTTTTTTTTTTTGTGAGAGTACGTTTTTTATATATGATGAATATCTTTTGCATGAATATACTCTGTTAAAAAAAAAGCTTTTTTGTCTTGTTCTAACCCTTTAGTAATCATAACAACCATTTTCCAGGCCAAAATGATATGATTTCATTGTAAATCTGCCCAAAAAACCCTATGACCGCCCTTCTTTGGAACCTGAACCACTGTGCATTGTTCTAAAATGTTTAAATTTCTTTGATTTAATTTATATAGTACAATACATATATAAAAAAATTCAATCTTTAGGGTTAGGTTAGGTGAGAGTGGCCTACCCACTTAGGCTTATTAGCCCGTTGTACAGTGGGACCGAAACGGATTCACTGTCTCAAAAATCTGTACCTCTTATGTTTTAAATTATAGAAATTTGAAAATTTGTCCATACATATATTACTGAATGTATGGTACATGCATTTCAATGAAATTAGTTTTAGGTGATAACGAACGAAGGAGAATGAAGAATGGATGAAACTTGTTGGTTCATACATGTACATACAGTCTCAATTTAATTTTTACTTGATTTTGGTAGAAAATTTAGAAAACATTTTAAAACATTTTAATTTGGAAAGATTAAAGTTGATATGCTACATAGAACAAGTAAAATATGGTGATTTTTGACTCTCAGGCAGATCCAAGAGCATATTGGCTTCATCCAAAAATTCTTAAAAACGGTTTCGATCGATGTCCTTAAACTTGCAATATATTGATCTGATGTAAATAATAATGTTTCTGTATTAGTTGCTGAACGAAAACACTTCCTAGAATGATCTAATTGATATCATCTGTAGTCTTTGTTCCGCATTTCCTGTGCATCTTCAGACAATTGGCCTATTGGTAAAATTGCGAAATGCCTTATAATACTCTCCCCGTGAATAAGGGTTTTATGAACAGATGACAGCATGTATTCATTGCGTATTGACCGAATTTGGTAGCATCTATTGCGATTCCAGATGATATTGATTGTAATATACATAATATATAGCCATTTAGCAATTCTTCGTCAACTCCAGTAATATTGGATGAACAATTATAGTTGGAAAATAATCTTCGCGCATTATTTCTATCATTACTGTTACCAGCTTCTTTTCGGGGTTTGTCAATATGGAGGCCAATATGGCTATAGCAACGTCGTCCGCATAGGCAATCACCCTGTTCCCTCCCGCTTCCAAGTATATCAGCAGTTCATTTACCACTAAGTTCGAAAGAATGGGAGAGAGGACACCGCCTTGCGGCGTACCTCTACTAACACCTCTTTTAGTAAAAGTCTCACCTAGTTTGGAGTGATTATCCTGCTATTTATCATAAGACTGATCAATTCTTCAAGTGAGACGTGATAGCGCGGTCGTAATTGTGGATGTATCAACGTTGTTAAATTCGCCATCTATGTCTAGAAAAGCAACTATTGTGTACTCTCTGTATTGTAGGGATCGTTCGATGTGGCTAGTCAGCGAATACAGAGCCGATTTCACCGACTTTCCTTTACAGTAGGCATGTTGAGCCGTTAACAAAAGTCTTGGATCAATTTTAGCTCAAATATGGGTATCAATCAGTCGTTCTAGAGTTTTCAGAAGGAAAGATGATAGACTTATAGCTCTGAGGTCCTTTGGGACATCATGAGATCATTTTCCGGCTTTGGCAATTAAAACTACGTTAACTTCTCTTCATGACACTGGAATGTGGATCAATTTTACACAGCTCATCATGATATTCTCTAGCGCGGGCAAGATGATATCTGAAGACATTTGTAGTTCGGTTGGTTTTTACCACCCGGACTCGCAGACTCATATGATTTGAAGCTATGCAGCGCCCAAGGCAGTTTGTCTCATGTCATGAATTTTGTTCACGGTTGCAGTAGTCCTGTTTTGCTTACCGTTGGCCGCGAATAAGGAGCTACCTGGAAAATGGGTGTCCAGTAGCAAGTTGAGTGATAAGTCACTTGAGTTTGTCCAGGAGCTATCGGTTTTTTTTTTAAACTACTACTAGGCATTATAGGATTTGTAGAGAGGATTTTTCTTAGCCGCTATGTCTCAGAGGTTTCTATGATTTTGTCACAGAATGTTATCCAAGATTGACACTTTGCTTTCCTCAGTTTTTTTTTTATATATTTTGAGGGATTCTTTGTATAAGTCCCAGTTAGTCACTTTTCTTATGCTTTTTGCAAAGTTGAAAAGTTTTCTGCAGGTATTTCTAAGCGGTCCTAATACTGAAGTCCTCTAGTGCAGCTTTGTCTTGTCCGAAGTTGAATCAGAGGGCAGGAAGAAGCCGTAGCCTGATTGAGAGACAGGGTGATTTCTCTGACTTTCATGTCAAGCTCATTGGTGTTTCGCGGGGGATTTAAGAGTTCAGAGGATACTGTTTTTGACGCTGATGAGCGTTAGCGTCGCATCCGACGTTGAGGCCAGTACTTTGCCTTCCAGCTTCCATTACCACCCTTTCTAGGTTAACACCAGGGAGAGAGCCCACCTATGTTTGGCAGTCTCCCGCCTGGCAACGGCTAAGTTGGGGTCGCTAAGGTTAGGATGTAAAAATATATTATAGGCTTCGTTTCACTAGTAGTTCTAATCTTACCTTTGTCTTTTGTATAAAGTTGTCCAAAATCCACGGACCACGTCTTCTGCGATCCATGGTTCCTAGATTAGGATGACGTCTTCTGCGTTTTTGAGCATTTTTTGAGTAGTGGAGATTAATTGGAGAAACCGTATCATTTCTATAATTTCCCAGAGTGACCTCCACCACGGTTTTATTCGAGTCCTCCGATTCTGAAAAGCAGCTCAAGAGCTCATCTTCTTCCTCTGATCGTGTAGGATCTTTTATTTCGCCATCGGTTTCCATTTCCGACAGAGTGTCAGAAGAGTAGATAGACCACTTAATAGTCGCCTCGGATGAATTGGAGTCATCGTTGTCCATTTCGGGAAAAGATATCGACGCCCCTAGATATAAGGTTGTGTTTGTATTTTCGTTTAAAGGAGGAAGAGGTTGCTTATCAGCATCGAGCTCATCCTTTTTATAAACCCTAAGGTGTATTTCCTCGAATCCGAACCGGATCATGCCTTTAGACTGCGCTAGAGGGTTAAGTGATTCCTTATTGATCACAATCAACGCGCATCTATAAGAGTCCCTTAGCTCCTCAAGTTTCGCGACTTTCCAGTCATGAGTCGGAAGGGTCGGATTACTAATAATACTTTTTGGAGAGTAGGGTTCGGCTGGAAGCCAGGTGCAAGTTCTAGGTCTGCAAGTGATATCCTCCCTAGGCACGACTTCGAGCTTTACACCTGGCCAAATCTCTTCTCAACCACATATAGCTTTCGTGAAAAGATCAAGAGATCTTTGGTCGGCACATGTGATGAGCTTGACGTGGCGTTAGTGCCAAAAAGTTTCAAGAAACCTTCAACTTGACCAACTGCCACCGATCGTCATAGCGTCTTTTAAGACTTCGCTAAAGGACCTCAGAGATGAGGTGTTGGATGGCCCAGGGGTTTTAGTTTTAACATTTTTGGGCCTTTTGGGAACCGGTACGGTTTCTTCCAATGGTCTCTGGCGCTTAGAACCGTCCTTTAAAGTTTTGAGAGCAGAGGGAGTAGTGACAATCCGTCATTTAGGATTTTGTTGGCCCACTTAATTTTGATCGTGATAAACGCACTTCTTTTCACCTCCTGAATAGATCCGAAGGTTTTAATAATACGTGATGCATATCGGCGTCTTGAGTAGAGCGCCTTATATGAGGCTTGCCGATGCGGCTGAGCCCGCATGGATTCCACGACAGGCGGGTAGGGTAGAAGCTCCCAGCCAAGTGTTTTGGTTTTGTGCCAGTTTTGTTTTGTGTGCAGGTGCATTGTCATGGAGCAAAATTACCTTACCGTGTCTTCTGGCCCATTCTAGTCGTTTTTCGATCAATGCATGGTTCAAATTGACCATTTGTTGTCGGTAGCGATCCGTATTAACGGTTTCACTAGGCTTTAGGAACTCGTGGTGCACCACACCTTTCTGGTCCCACCAGACACACAGCATTGTCTTCTTGCCGAATCGATCTGGCTTTACAGTCGAAGCTGATGGTTGTCCCGGATTAACCCATGATTTTTTCCGTTTAGGATTCCAAAAATGAATCCATTTTTCATCACCAGTAACAATTCGATGCAAAACCGATTTTTTATCGTTCCTTTGAAGCACAATTTCGCAAGTGGTTTTTCGGTTTTCCATCTGTCTTTCATTTAATTCATGTGGCACCCATTTTCCAGATTTTTAGGTCTTTCTTATAGCTTATAAACGGTCAGAAATTGTTTGTTGTGCAACATTTAACATTTCTTCCATTTTTTTCTGATTCAAAGGGTTATCTTCATCCAATATTGTGTGCAATTCGGCGTCTTCAAACTTTTTTTGGTGGTCTTCCACGTTCTTTATTCCTCAAATCAAACCGTTATCTCTGAACCGTTGAAACCATCATTTGCATGTTGCTTCTAATAGAGCATGATCACCATATGCCTCGACAAGCATTCGATACGATTCTGCAGCACTTTTCTTCAAATGAAAATAAAAAATTAATGCTTTCAGCAAGTCATCATTTTCTGGTACAAAATTCGACATTTTTAACACGATGAAAAATTATGATGTTGTTTGCTCAATGACTTGATGTACACTTAATATGTTTAACAGGTATCATAGCAACTAAACAAATAAAAATTAAGGCCCGTTCACAATAAAATGGACATAAATCGAGACATTTGTACCTTGAAGCTCACTTCATACCGGTACACCTGGTATACTTATGTAAAAGAAAGATCTGAACACTATGATCCTTAGAAATAACAAAAGCTAAAGTCGACTCTAAAGTCTACTTTAGTTAGTTGACTCTAAACCTAAATTTAGTGATTCGTAGAAGTAAACCACCTTTATCTAAAGTCGACTTTACCTATCTATTGTGTTTTACACCTACACCTACAATGACATTTCGGGAATTTGACATTTGACTTTTGAATTTGATTTTTATGTGAATTAGTTTTAACAAATTAAAAAAGGACTCAATACGAAAAAATGGAAAGTTTAAGTTTGTTCGGTTTGAGTGTACATTCAAAGAACAAAGAACAGAAATTAGAAAGTAACTTATTGATTTTCTAAAGACGGGAAAGAGAGCGGAAGTGGACACTGTAGGAAAAGGAGATTTTGAAGGACACTGTCAAGCCATAAATCAATATAGTGGACTGCAAGATTAACAACCAATCAATGATTGTTAAGAAGTTGGAGGCGTGGAAAAAAATCTGCGAGGAGCTTAAGTCGTACGGAACGAATTTTTCGTTACAGAAGATAAAAGCGCAGTGGAGACGGATGAAAAACAATGCCCGCTCACATATTTCTACCTTCCGAAGAGGGCAATGCGCAACTGGTGGGAAAATGAGGCCAAAGAACCAGATAATTCCAGATAATTTACAGATGATGTAGTCGTATTCGACAGCGATGCAATGTTTTCAGCTAAAATAACTTTATAGACACCATAATGTTGTAATCTAACAAATTGAATTGAATTCGGTTTCACAACATGAGCCTTACTTTCTTTATTTCAATTTCTTTACTTGCTCACTAAGTCTTAATTTTTGTCTTTTATTATGTTTTGTTTTATTTGTTTTTAAACGATATATTTATTGAATGAATTAGGTAATACGTTTTTAAGTGAACTATGTAAGTACTGTTGTACAAGTTTATGTAAAATTTTATAAAATTAACCATGTTAATACTGTAAATATTTTAAATATGAAATATAATTAAATATGTGAATAAAGCAACTATATGTACTTCAATTAGAAGTTAAAAATTATATTTCTGTTTCAAAAGTAGCTTGAAATAAAATTATTTCTAAATTGTCACCCCGCGTTCAAATTCGTCTCTATAGCTTCATGGTCTTCATTTGAACTAGCTTCGGAAACTGAAAAAAGGAAATAATATGAGTTGGTCACTGAATATTATATTCTCTTTACTTACAGATATTTTCTTACTTACAGATTCATCTTCTATTATGGGACAATTTCTTAGCTTTGTGATGTTTCATAACACTGCAGGGGCTGCAATCGAATTTTTTGCCAACTCCAAGTCCAATGAAACCCATTAAAGCAGCATCGAAAGCAGTTTTACAGCTGACCGAAAATTCGTTCAACGACACCTCTTGTTAATATGTGATGGCGCTGATAACGTTGCTCTGCTGGGTTAAGCTGCAATCCTATTCGGAAAGGAGTCATTACTATATTTGTTTGCTTATAGCCACTACCTTCAGATATGACTCCCCCCATGCGGTTTAGCTGTTGCAATCTCATTTTAATTGAAGATGCGCTGAATATCCTTGAATCATGAGCACTTCCTCTCCAGCGTGCAACGGACAACCTTGGGTGCATTTTGGTCTTATGTCACTCTTAGTCAAGTCACAAATAAACATAACAGTGTCTTTATTAAATCTGTAAAAGAAAAACTGTTATTTTTGAGCATTTTCTTTTGTAACTTCTGTTGAATTGATTACTATATTCTTACCTATAATTTCTTTTGAATTCCTCATCTGTGTATTGTTCAAATGGATTAAAACTATTGTTTAACACTTTTCTTTTTCTAATTTGCTCCACATTCCTTAAAATATTAAAATCATGAAAAATATTGTACGTTCGTCTGACACTTTTTTTTTCCAAATAAGTTTTCTTGAACTGTCACTTTAGATTGGACTTAGATAACGGTGGGTCGAATCTTAACTTTTTCTTAAGATAAAGTCGACTTTAGTGAAAATTGCCTGTTATTTCTACGAGTTTAGAGCTAAAGTCGACTCTAAATTTTGTTATTTCTAAGGGCCTATTTCTTTGAATCCATGAATCCAAAAGTATTTGCTGTTTCGAAATGTTGATTTAACGTCCGCCTTCTGAAATAATTCTATTCCTATATTCGCAAATAATCTTCTGGCTTAGCACGGGATTTCATCAACATTATTTTGCACTTCATTTTCACCATGTGCCCTGGCGTAGAGTCCTGATTTCTCTGCTGATTTTCTCGCTGATATTTTTGCGATGTCTGCTAAAACCCATGACTTGTAGCTGCAGAAATATTTTTCGGAAAACTCCAGTAGTCATTCAGAGCTATGTATATTACCTAGACCATTTGGGTTCCTTATTCTAGTCTGATACAGATTCCGAAGTGGACTATTAAGAGAATACTAAAACGCGTATTTAAGTTATGTAAGGTGTTGCGTCTACAGTTTATCTTAAAACAATTAAAAACAGTATTTCTACCAGAATTCGCATCTAGCTTTTGTGTTCGTGTAAACTGCCTTGGTACTAATCCAGACGTTTTTTATCACTGCGGCTGACCGTTAATTTCTATCATTAACTGAATTTAATGTAGTTGATCTTTTTGACAGATGTCATACATTATTTAACAGTTTTAGGTATTCAGTCGTTTACCACGCAACAACGCCTTTTTGTTATTCAATCTTATTATGAAAATGGGCGTTCTGTAAAAATAACATTTCGTAAAATTCCTGAATTTTTCGTTCAACGGCGAAGGGTTTTGATGCGTTTTTTACGGCGAATTTTTAAAGTTTCTCTTCATTTGCACGCCTATAAAATCCAAATAACACAACAATTGAAGCCTTTGAACCATCTACGACGTCGCCGATCTGTTAACTGTATGTTGAATCGCCAGGACAATTTGACATCGAATTTGATCTTGATGAAGCCCAATTTTCGGAGATGGGTACGTAAATAAACAAAATTGTCATTTCTGCGGACCGGAAAACCCATACGAGATTCACGAAAAACCAATGTTTTTTTTTCCAAAATGGAATGAATTGGGTCTGAACGATATCTGGTTTCAACAGGATGGTGCTATTGCCCACAAAAACTATCAATCAATCAATTTATTTCGTTGCGAAATTTGAAGATATCATTATTTTGGTTATTTGATTTGACACCTTTAGACTTTTTCCTCCGGGGTCATTTGAAGAATAAGGTCTACGTCAATAAGTTAGCAATAATTCAGGATATTAAACATAACATCCAAACTGAAATTGCGGCCATTGACCCATTTAATCATCAAACAAAAGTTTTTTTTTTTTTTTTTGACTTTCGGATTGTCGCTTGCGACAGAAGCCGTGGTGGTCAAATCAACGGCGTTGTACTCCGTTTATAATTGCCATAGATAGGAATTAATTAGTCAATATAACCCTACATTCATTTCACTATAAATGTGTGTTTAATTTAATAAAAACGTACACACTAGCTGCTGGCACACCCTTTAGAATATATTTCACAATCCACGCCAGGTAATTCATGTACTTCCAATGCAAATCCTTATTTTGATTTTATTTGGTGCTATTTTAAATCAGCTCTTCAACTCTGAAGTGGAGTCTGTTTTGATAGTAAAATACTTGAAACGCCTTTCCCTAGACTCACAGAAATCAACATATATAGTAAATAGTCAGCTATATCCTGTACAAAAGTGCCTGATTTCGGCTGAATAAGATATGCCAAGACCGTTTGTCTTAAGAATTCTATACATAGTTTAATTTCTAGTACCAAAAGCTGCCCTCTCAAGTCTCTTCCCGTACAAAGAAATTGGAGATCAGAGAACGGGGGATTCATTACCACATCATTTTATCTATTCTCTATAATAAAGTAAGCCACGCATGGCATAACAAAAACAAAATCCAAAGCCAAAATACAAGCAACAAGATAAAAGTTAATATAAATTCATTTAAAAGAGTAAAATGGGATACACTATATAGAACGATGTATCTTCTAAACATTACATAAGAACAAAACCAGCTTCATAGCCAAGCTATTTCGACCATATGTAGTTTTACGTTTAACATTGGAAAATTCCAAAATTCCCTCTCCATATAAAAAGTAGTATCAGGAGAAAAGAAGAAGTGCATTGATTGGTCGTAAAGTTACGAAAATTATAGGTATAATGCCTATCTCATTTGAATTTTAACATATCTACTTCCTTCATGATATTCTATTATAATAACTGGCAACAATTTTGTAAGTCAGAGTGTATGCAATGTTGAGTGGATGAAGAAGGTAAAATATTTTTTAAATAAAGCCTATATAAGAGCTGATGACATTGCTTTGAAATTACAGTGCTAAAAAGATCATGAGACTAGTCGCAACGACATGCTTTTGTAAATTCTCTCATAATATTAACTTAAGCACTGATAAACTTATTCCTTTTTGTATTGTTTCAGATATATTACTGGTTCAGATCGTTGCTGAAGATGTAACCAAGTATAAGCACTTAGACTTTAGTTTTGACAAGGTAGACGGAGTGTACGATATTGACGAGGTAATACCAAATTGTAATTGCCCCCCTGGACCGAGAGGGCCACCTGGCGACCCCGGAGATAGAGGAAGTCCAGGATTGGACGGTGACACGGGAGATGATGGAGATGTAGGTTTGGAAGGACAACCTGGTAGTAAAGGACCGCCAGGAGCTGATGGAAAGACAGGACTCATTGGAGCACCAGGTGCTAAAGGGCCACCTGGAGTTCAAGGTGCACCTGGTGATGGAGGTCCCCCTGGACTTCCAGGATATCCAGGTCAAAAGGGTATGCAAGGTAAACCAGGCTCATCTTGTCATCCGATATGGTCACCACCGCAACACCCACCACATCATCACCATCATCATCCATCGCATCATCACCAACATCGCCCACCACAGCAGCCACCGCATGCTCCACCCCATTGGCCGCAACATGGCCTACCACAAAGTCCGCCGCATGGATCACCGCAAGGTCCCCCGTCTGGTCATCACCATCGGCCACCATATAGTTCTTCCCACTGGTCATTAAACATTCCACCAGATGGTCAACCACAAGGTACACCACATGATCCTCCCTATTGGCCACCAAACATACCGCCGGGAGTTTCACCGCAAGGTACACGAAAAGATCCACCTCAAGGTCCACCTCAAGGTCTACCTCAAGGTCTAGCTCAAGGTCCACCGCAAGGTCCACCGCAAGGTCCACCGCAAGGTCTACCGCAAGGTCTACCGCAAGATCCAGCGCAAGGTCCACCACAAGTTCAACCGCAAGGTCCACCGCAAGTTCCACCGCAAGATCCAATGCAAGGTCCATTGCAACGTCGACCGCAAGGTCTACCGCAAGGTTTACCGCAAGTTCCACCGCAAGATCCAACGCAAGGTCCACCGCAACGTCGACCGCAAGATCCACCGAAAGATCCCTCGCAAGGTCGACCGCAAGTTCCACCACAAGGTCCACCACAAGGCCCACCGCATGGTCACCAAGGTCCACCTCAAGGTCCACAGCAAGGTCCATCAGTGGATCCACCAGTTGATCATCCAGAAGATCAATCCATCGACCCGCCACTTGTCAACAGAGAATACTATATGTACACCTATTATCCATACAATGACAAGCCCGAAATCTTTTACTAGCAATTTTACATTCGACAGATTCCACAACCTTACTGAAGCGAATCTCAAACCTCATATTGTAAAATTCGCCTCTTCCAACTGTCGGCTTAAAAATGACCCCTAAAAAACAAAGGATAAATATTTAAACTCTCCAAATCGTCCGCAGATTCCTGGTTTCTTGTTCTTTAGGTGTAACTTCGAGAATGGCTCAAACAGGGAATAGATGTGGAGATTTTAAAACTAAGCAATGACTAAATGATTAAAAGTTTGTTAACTAAGAAGAACAAAATATTTTTATTTGTAGTCGTTATTTATTTAAAAGACTTGAGGTAATTTTAGGAAAGCAAATAACTTTTAGTGGGGGAGCTCTTATTGTACATTTACTTCCACAACTACTCGTATGCGTTAATTGTCAAACACTGCAAGTTGATTTCGTATCATACTCGTATTTCCATTTATCATTATCGGTCTTGTGCTGCTAAAATCGTATCGAAAAAACTTGTCAGCAATTTGTTCTGGTAACGTTGTTGCTTTTTTTTCTCTTTTTATGAAGAGCAGACCAAACATGCTGCAAATTATAACGTTACTTACATTAGAGTAGATAGGGTATATTTGATTTATCTATAGGTTTAATTGTTCCCCTTCTAATCTTATTTGTAATTTGAAAGGATGTAAAGTTTACTTATAAGGCGCGTGTATGCCACATATATACATATTTGAGATAACAATAAAGATTCAGCTATGATGCAGCAAAACTGAGCAGCAAAAGAAACCTCAGACCAGTATATATGAGTTGTAACCAGGATACGATTGCAGATATCTCAACGATCCCAAACACAAGAAAATGCTGTGAAGAATTTGGCGTCGGACCGGTACGATTCCAAGAGATCCGATCTGTTGCCCCTTAGTCTTTGAATAAATTCTATGAGGTTCGCGAAGAAGATCGTAATGCATGCGTTGATGCATGATAGCGCATCAGTAACTAAATTCTCCGCGCCAGGTATGTACCTGATTTTAGAAGAGAACTGTCCGATATAGTCGAGCTCGACGTTGGTGAGGTGTGGCTTTATCTGGCTTTTGACTAAAAGCGAATATAAGCGTCTTATGATCTATAAATGTAACGAAACTACGACCTTGTAGCATATGTTAAAAATGTCTTACCCCACAATACGCTGTACTTGACGTGACATGCTGAAAATTTTTTGGAAAAAAATCCCAACGGTTGCCAAAACTTCTAGACCAGCTGCTGAAGAGCAGCACCTATGGCGACGTCTAATGCATCAACCATCAAAGCCAGTTAACAGTTTGTATCGGGGTGTACCAGCGTGAGTGATTTTGCTACTGCTTGCTTGCATTTTTCGAAATCTGAAGTTGTGTCGTCTGTCCACTCGATTCTGCTACGGTCGTTCTTTTTGATGCGTTTGATGAGACTTTGTAAACAACTCTGGGTTTCCACAGCCTTCGGTAAAAATCTGTGATAGAAATTTACTGTAGCAAGGAAATGACGGAGGTCGCACACCAACTCAGGTCGTTGGATGATGTCGATTTTTGCGGGTACGGGTCTTATACTACTCTCATTAACATTTTTTTTTCCCCAAAAAACTTACTTCAGATTTCCCGAACTGGCACTTGTTCACATTGATGACAATTACGTTGTCCTTAGACGTTGAAACACTTCTCGAAGATGCTTTAGGTGTTCGTCTCTGTTGTGCGATGCAATTAATTATATCGTTGATATAAGATGTCGTCCATAAAAGGCTGGAAAATCTGGCCAGCGTTGCGTAGACCAAACGTCATCTTACAGAATTCGTATAATCCATACGGCATGATGATAGCGTTCTTTGGGATATCATCTTCCTCTATAGGGATTTGGTGGTACGTCCGTCTTAGGTCAATCGTGGAAAAAAACTTCTGGTCGCTTAGAAAAAACCCTGAAGGTTTTAGCACTTGCGTATAAATAAGCAGCTTGTTATATATACTTAGTTTAGAATATCATCCGATAAGCCAATTCAATTCTCTTAGTCTGATTTCGAGCTCTTCACGTTTCTTTTTTACGTGTGATTTCCACTTTAGTTTTGCATCTAGGGTTATTCCCAAATATTTTGCCTCGTTTGCATACGGTATGTGCACCGAGTTGATGAATAAAGGTAAGTTGTTTATCTTTTGGTACGTGAAATTGACGTGTGTTGACTTAGTCTCGTTTAACACGATACGTCAGCTCTTCGTCCACTAAAAATTTTTTTCTGAGCTCGTTTAAGTTTTGCAGTCGAGGATTCAACTGTTTTTAATGTGGCAATGATCGCCGTGTCATCCGCGAACGTGGCTACCACAGTCTATTCATCTAGAGGTGTATCTCTAGTGTACAGTAAGAATAGGTATGACCATAGAACGCTTCTTTGTGGAACGCCAACTTGGATTTCCTTGAATTCAGAGTATTCAATCCCATGTCTAACCCGAAACAGTCTATTTTCAAGATAAGATTCGAGTATACTTTTCATTTCTCTCGGTAAAATTGGTTGTAGCTTATACTTCAAGCCCTCGTGCCATACCTTGTCGAAGGCTTGCTATACATCGAGAAAAACGCTTGAACATATCTTTTTTCGCTCTAGCGCGTTTTCAATTACATTTGTTATCCGATAGACCTGATCGATTGAGGAATGTTTGACTCTAAAGCCGAACTGGTGATCCGGGATCAATCGTCTTTCTTCAGTTATTGGTTGTGATGATAACTAAATGTGATGAGTAAAGTTGTGCGACGCTCGTTTCCGCTTTAGCGATTGTTGGGTCAAAAAAGCGAATTATACAGGAATTCACAACAGATATTGGTAAATTTAAGAGAGTATATACGGGCTAAACTACCACTGGTTGTGATGAACGTCGTTTGGTCGATTAAGAGCTTATTCTTCAGACCTAAGAGTATGTCAAAATAGCGAACAAAGTCTGCTCTAAGAATTGCGATTTGCACTTCAACTATTGTAAAGGTCCATCTGAAATTTCGCCTTAACCCCAAATTCAGAACAATTGTTTTTTCACCGTAGGTTGCTATTTTCGTCTTGTTGTCAGCATAGAGATAGTTACCACTGTTGCTGTTTAATTTTTGCAGTAATATTGGCGAAAGAACCGACAGTGTCGACTAAAAATTTTGTTTTTGTTACAAGATCTTTGACTAATAAGCGGGAACTAAGTTGGGCTACTGTCAGATGCCGCTTCAAGTGACAGGCCTTTTAGTTTTCCTGTTTTTTTGAAGACCTTTCAAAAGAGGACGACAATTTGACGCTTTAGATCCCTGCTAATTGTGGTACCAATTAGCTTAATTTGGAATGACCACGAGGTGCGTTTTGGTTTCTAAAAGTCAAGCGCGAACGGCTTCGATGATGTGTAGGTGCGCATACACAGCATTTCAGAAGAGATAACTCTTCTTTGTTAACACTTATAATATTGCTCATGTTCTGGGATAAACGCTGCAACTAGAGTGATATTAAAAGGTCACTGCTAACAGATTTCCAAGCCAACTCTTTCATCTCCCTTTCATCTTTCTCCCAACTCAATTATTTGCAATAGTTTGCGTAGACGTTTGTGCTCTTTTGCTTCTGTCCCGGTGGATTTAAAATAATGTCACTCAGTTGGGCCAAAATGCAGCTTTTTACTGCAGCTACCACTTTGTGGTACTTTGTAATGTCATTTCGCATGCCCGATGTGAAGAATTGTGATTCTACATGCTTGTGAGATACAAAGCTATGGTTGGAGTTTCCAAAAGGGGGGAATTTTTAAAAAAATGTTTACGATTTCCGCAGTGCATTCTCCACTAAGCTTAGTTTGTTGTGCTGGCTGCTTGAGCTGGGAAACTAAATGTCTCGGTGTGCCGTTGCTTTCTTTGGAATCATTGAGGTTATCTTGATCCATGGCTTGTGCGCGAGCGTGTTTTTCGATTAAAAAGTTGTTAAGGAAATTGGTCACGTAATGAAGAGTGTTAGGTGCCCTCCTTAATGTTCACGTTGGGGTCACCAATTATAGTGAATTGTTTGTAGAAGATTGTTTGTAGAAGAAAATGAAAACCACGAACTATTAAACACTAGAATATGAGTAAAAATGTTCTATCTAGGTCTCGTATCTTTCAATAGGGCGGTGGCGGATGAATCCCATATACGGGACGGCATCTACGGCATTCATTAGCTTGAGCTTCTTAGTGCACACCCTTCTTTACAGCTGCTTTAACGTATTCGGGGCTCAGGTCTAAAGCGAGCTAAAGGTTGTGTCGAGACCCTGGGCGTAAAAAAAGCAAATAGGCCAATGGCGGTTCCGAAAACTTCAGCGAGGTTAACGCCACTGGACTCCTTGACCGAAGCTTTTGTGTTGGAGTTTTTTTTTTAAAGACCTGGTCTTTGTGTTAGGGGGTTGCATCAGATAAGACGCCTAACACTTAAACATTGTGTCATGTTTTCACCTACACTTGAGTGCATCGTCTAATAGCATCATTTAATAGCAAACGTACTTAAATATTTTAAACAATTTGAACAATTCCTCTGGTTCAGATGGTATATTTCCCCACTTATGAAGAGGTGTCCTTCTACGCTAGCAAAACTTCGGGTATATTGTTTAATCAATTCATAACATTGGGACTCTTTAAGAGTAGATTAAATACAGTATTTATCTAGCCCAGCCCTAAAAAAGGCGGCCGATTGCACTTGCTAAGATCGTACAAGGGTTGATAAAGTTTGATATCTTGAAACGTGAAGAGTTCTTAGTAACCGAGAGTATGGTTTTCATAGTAACAATTCCACTGGTGATTTAATAGCATGTCTCACCGAAAGTAGAACCAGAGTTTAGTCTACTAAATCTACTAGTCTACACCAATCTGGCGAAAACAAAATAGTTTCACTTCATACTTCAAAGGCATTTGGAAGGGCTTGGCAACAGCCTCCTTAAATTGATAGATTTCTTCTTCAGTGGTTTCCTAATTTCCCAGTTTCCTAAACACATTGCTGTCTGAAGTGAAATTTAAGCACCCAGCCATCATCCTTCAGTGGCGCTTGCATCGCCGGAACTGAAAAATTTTCCATTCTCGGTATATGGTATGTGTCCATAACAAGCTACGTAGGGTCGACCATATACTCGATGACGTCAAAAATGCATAGAAATGTATATGTCTTTTTTAGCTATGTAAGAAATACTTCACCCCTTTGATCAGACCTTAATATATGAATAAGGTGTTTATCGCCCAAAATTAGAGTATAATACTCACATATAGTCATGTGCTCATAAGACATCTCTGCATCTATTAGATAGGATTCAGAACGGTGATACTGATATTGCACATTCAATTGACACCCTTAAATACCGACAAAATATATGATGTCTTATCTTATTCTATCGATATTTTCAACATCATTGCTCCCATGGAATTCCATTCCGCCCCTTCAATCGCTTAACTGTATCACCCGTATCGCTGTGAATGCTCAGCAGCTTATCTTTAAGCCCACTTTCGAAGGAACTCTGAAATATCGTTCCTCTTAACCGTACCACTCGTTTAAGAAATTATTTCGTGGCAATTATAACCCGCAAATACACAAAGAAAAACCTTTATCAGAACTTCTCTGATTTTCCTCTTTAACTATTTTTCGTCCGCGCTGTGTGCAAACATCTTAAGGGTATTCTTTATTCCTTCAGCGCCAACTAAAAGAAAAAAAAAATAGCCAAAATGGATTGCGCGCGGAATTTTCTGATGAAAAGAGCTTGTATTTTTCAATAGTTTTGATAATTCATATTCTATTATAATTTGGGAAACCTATCACCCACAAAAGTTTGACCGATCTAACCTGATATCCGATTTTATTTTAATATTCCTTGAATAGCTCAGATAATTCTGGCTTTTTTTTCAAATTTTCATTAGATGTGTGCTAATATATAATGCATGGGCTGAAAAGTCAGTGCCGTTTGATAGTAAAACACAAAATTTTTGCAAAATTCAACTTTATTTATCAATATAGTTACCTTCGAGGGCGATACACTGATTGAAACGATTTTTCAATCTTTCAATACCAGTTTTGTAGTACGATTTCAGTTTAGCCTCAAAATAGGCATCTGTTTCGGCGATTACTTCTTCATCGATCATTCTTTTGAGGTCTGCGAACAGGAAATAGTCACTGGGTGCCAAATCTGGAGAATACGGTAGGTGGGGAAGCATTTCGTAGCCGAATTCATTCAATTTTGCCATCGTTTTCATCAACTTGTGATACGGTGTATTGTCTTAATGAAACAGCACTTTCTTTTTCTTCGAATGCGGCCGTTTTTCTGCGATTTCGTCCTTCAAAGTCTCCAATAACGCAATATAATAGTCACTCTTGATAGTCTGCCCCTTTTGGAGATAGGCGATGAAAATTATTCCATGTGTATCCCAAAATACGGATAACATAACCTTACCAGCCGACTGTGGAGTTTTTGGTCGTTTTGGAAGCGGTTCGTCGCCTGCTCGCCACTTAGCCGACTGCTGACTTGACTCTGGTGTGAAGTGATGGAGCCAAGTTTCATCCATTGTCACATACCGACGCAAAAATTCGGCTTTATTGCGGTTGAATAGTTTTAAACACTCCTCTGAATCATCAACACGTTGTTGTTTTTGGTCGACTGTGAGCAAACGCGGCACCCACTTTGAACAGAGCTTTCGGATGTCCAAATATTCGTGTGTGATATATCCAGCACTCTCTTTTGATATCTTCAGAGCCTCAGCTATCTCGATCAACTTCACTTTACGGTCATTCGTAATCATTTTGTGCACTTTTTTGATGTTTTCATCTGAAGCAGCCTCTTTTGGACGTCCACTGCCTGCATCGTCTTCGGTGCTTGTATGACCGCTTTTAAATTTTTCAACCCACTTGCGAATGGTTCGTTCGGCTGGTGCAGAGTCCGGGTAACACTTATTAAGCCATTTCTTTGCATCGGCTGCATTTTTTCCCATCAAAAAGCAATTATAAATCAACACACTAAATTGCTTTGAATCCATTTTCTTTTTTTTCACAATAACAAAAGTTGCTTCACTCACAACGCTATATCTCGAGAACTAATCATCCGACAGCTGTCAAATTTATACACGTATCTTTTGAAGGTTGGTACTTACTAATGGTATGGATTTAATTCAAGTGGTGCCCTCTCTTAGAAACCGCACGGACTTGTGTTGTCGACAGTGTTATAATGTACTTTACCATGATGAAAATGTTGAGTTTACTGAATAAATTGACAGTGATAGTTTGATGTTTGATATAAGAGTGCGTTCACAAATTAAATTCAAAGTTGTCAAGTCCCTATTGGAAAACCCTATATTAATAAATTTCGATGAGTATTGCAAACATTTCAAAAGTCATTTAATTTAAAAAAAAAAAAAAAAAAACAACACAAATAAGTGTTTTAAAAAAAAAATACTGACAAAAATTAAAATCGACTCGTGGATGGCACATACGGGCATACAGAGTCTCGCATGCACACACACAGACATATTCTTAAATACTATCAGGAATTTAAGAAAGAAAAAGTGCCCTTTGTATTCCGTGCCAGCATCGTTTCTCTGTTCCACAAAAGAGATCTGCGCTATGGAGTAATAAGTCTCCTAAACATTGTCTTTACTGACTTTATTGTCTTTTTATGTAAACGGCTGAAACGATTCATAAACAATCTGGTTGATCCCTATCAGTGCAGTTTTAGGCCATGAAAATCCACCAACGAGCTATACCATGCCATGTCTATTTTTAACATTTTTGCCAAGCTTGTCAGTCTGTCCAGGATTACTACAGAGTTTTCTCGCTGTTTGATCAAGGACGATAATGAAACCTTCAATGTAAAAATATGTTTAAGATAAGGCAATGTACTCCCTTGCCTTGTTACTTTTATAACATCATAATGTGATTGAACAAATACAGTTAACGAAGGTAAAACAAAGAACGAGTATATGGTGTCATCAGAAATAGACGCACACCACCTACGGCTTGCCCAGCACGTTTCCATTAGTATTTGTAAGTTCAAAGTAGTAAAGAACTTCGTCTACATTGGCCCTGCGGTTACAAACATCAATGATATCAGCGCAGAATTCAGAACTCTTGAAAATCATTATTTTTCTTGTTCGCAAGAGGCAGTTGCTTAATTTTTATGTCTGCTATGAAAAATCTTATTTGCTTATATTCTATAGTATGTAACATATGTATGTCGCTTGTCTCTCGATATATATATATTCCATCACGTTTCAATGCATACAGATGTTTGTAATATGAATTCCATAGGCATCATAGGCACTGTGAAGTAATGTTAAGTAACATTCTGAGAGTTTTCTGTTCTCGTAGATAAGGATTTATAATAGCTCATTTAAATTCACAAAGCTTGTCACCGATAAACGATGAGTTCAGGGATATTTTCGCTAAATCGAAGATAGAAACTTGGTTTCGGAAACTTGGTTTAAACCTAATATCAGCAATGAAATCTACAATTTGAGTGGCTGCAGAATTTTTCGGGTCAAAAAAATTTAACGTGGTGGTGGTGTGGCGATATATGTGAGAGGTGGTCTCAAATGTAGAAGGACACCTTTTTCTACTTCTGACTCTACCAATGACTACGTGTTTGTCAATATAATAAGTTGGGAGAACTCTTTACTTCGAGGTACTCTTGATAGACTAAATAGTAATGTGGATTTAACACTTTTCCACAAATTAATAGATAATATTTGTACAAGCTATGAAAACATAAACGTATGTGGTGACTTAAACAGTAACATTTTGGTTAATGACATGAAATCATTTGATTTACATCCAGTAAACATTACCACTCCTAATCATCACGTCGGTACTGCAGACACTCTTCTAGGTGTATTTTTCGTGAGTCATACCGATAGTGCACATTTTTATCATCAACTTTCAGCATCAGCTTTCTCTAAGCTTGTCCTGATCTTACTTAGTTACATTTTCGTGTATAATACCATCCACAAGTAATCAATATAGAAATTTTAGCAACATAGACAGAGTTAATTAATAAAAATAGGGGGTGGCCGTGGTGTAGTGGTATATGCACACACTCCTCAAGTAGAGGGTTGCGTGTTCGAATCCCGTGCAAGGATTCTCTGAAAAAGTCTTTTCGTAGAATTTGTACGTAGTTATATGAGAATCCCGTCGGCGTCAACTCTGACATGAAGGCATAACACTGATGTTGGAGTGGTTGCTGGCTGGGCTAAAAGTAACGAACTAACAACTAGCACGTACTGAGACCCACTGGTTGAGGATGCACTTGCTCGTCCGGTCTTGTTTGACAACCACCTCTGGGAAAAATATCGAAACCTAATACACCTGAGTTTTGAACTACTACACCACCCGCCCGCATCCTGGAGAAAAGCCAGTAAAAGGGTATTCATGTCCCCTTGGTAGGCGCCCGGGATTATTAAAAAAAAATAAAAAATCTAGAACAGAGCATAGGGTAAGGCATTTAACTGTATATATATATACAAGTTTATTTTAAGAATTCACTAGATGTTCGGGTACAATTTTTTCACTCTAATATCAAATTTCCTTCAATCTCCATGCTCCACTAAAAACAAAAAACAATTAGAAGTTCAACACAGCTCTTGTACTCAAGAGAAATTAAGCAATCAATAAGGCAACATGATTAAGCATATCATCGGTGGAAGCATTTTCTTATCGAAGAACTCAACCGAGTAAACAAATCTTTGCAAAATTAGTCCAGTCAAAAAAGACATAAAATAGTGATCAAATAACAAACACTCCGACAGAGCTAAATTTCGGTAGAGACTTTGGGTACACCAGTAGAAATAAAGTGCTAAAAGTCTCCATAGATCACATCTGTGCTAAAAAATTTAAAATTTTACATCATAAAATTATCTACAAAAATGGTTCTCATACTTTTTTTCCTAAGAATCACCATTCCTAAAATATCGGCGTTCTAAAAGTTGAAGGATACATATACATAACATAAATAATTATATTACTTAATAATAAATAATATATTGTAAATAAAAGTGCCTATTTGTGTGTTTTATATAAAATTTACAATTCTGAGAATATACACTAAAAAAAAAACTCAGTCCCTTAACTAGTCCCTTCTACCTGCATGGCCTTGATCAACATCGTCTACTCTATTGTCCTCGTGGCAACGCTCATATATGTACATACCTGCTTTTTCAAAGTGGCTTAAGTGAGATACTTTTAATGTTGAATACTTGTTTCGAGTGAATGCTCGTGTTTGTTGCTAGCGTCTACTATTACAATTTTGAAAAATGTCACAATTGTACTTTATTTGCAATAAACTTTTGACTGAAGGTGAAACTGTTAAAATTAGTCGTGGAATGAAAACTTTGATCGATGCACGTAAAAAAAGAGGTGATAAGCTTGTTGATTATCTGAGAAGTGGAAAGTCTGTAACCATCCACGTGGATTGCCGAAAGTCATATATCCGGAAAAGTTCAATTGCTGCTATCAAAAGACAACATGAGGATAAACAAGCCGGTCCATCAAAAGCAGGTCCACCTCGTACTAAGTAAGTACGAGTAAGTGAATCCGACTTTAGTTTTAAGAAACATTGCTTATTTTGTGGCGATGAAGCGGATGAAGTTGTTGAAGCTGAGAAAAAAAAAGAGCAGCATCGTCGAAGAAAAATTTATAATTTTACTACATTTTCATTTAGGTCCAGATTGTTCTAATGACGTATCAAAAGCTTTTACTGCACGTATTAACTTCGAGTATGATTTAGTTGATACTGAGACTAAGTATTATGACAATTGTTACAAATCTTTCCTTAGACCTAATACCGGGGGTAGAATGTGCCGCCCTCAAGACGATGGAGGAAATTTATAAATTTGTATAAAGTTGTGATGATTGCCAATTAACATCGTATTAACTAAAGAATGTTAATAAAAATGTAACTTTAGATAACAGAATTATATAAATACGATACTACACCAGCAATGTTCAGAAGGGTTAAAACATCAGTATTGAACTTATTTGACAAAAGAATTTAATTGATTGCGCTTAAGTATTTGAAAAAATTGACTCTTCTCCTCAAACGGAATTCGGTTTCTTCTTGCTATTTATGGAGCTCCAAAAAAAATTAAATGTATCAACAAGTATAGATATTAAACTTTTGCACTAATTGCCAAGGTTAGTCTTGTCTGAATGTTAAATTGAATTCAATAGACGAAGATTCATGTGATATCGATGAAAAGACAGCTAATTCATCTATAGTTGAACAATTTATGAACATTCAGCAAGAAGAAGAGAAAAGCAAGAAAAATAAATCGAAGAAGACATGACTGTTGAAGTCCAATTTGAAGTGTATGAATCAGATTACTATAGGGTTTTCCAATACTGACTTGACAACTTTGAATTTAATTTGTGAATGCACTCTTTCACTAATAATCAAACTGTCACTAGCAATTTATTCAGTAAACTCAACATTTTCATCGTGGTAAAGTATACGGTGACTGCAACTTTAAGAGCGTTAACTCCAAATTTCGGTCGTAATTCTCGCCCTAATAGACAGGCAATAACAAGTTTAGTGCAAAAATTTGAGTGGCGATGTGATGTTGCCGTTGTGTGATGTGCCGTGTCAATAAGACAACGGGTTTGTCGAAATATCGCTGCCGTTCAGACGTCCGTAGCAAACGATCCCAATCAGTCAATTCCACGGCGTTCTCAAGAATTGGGCATCGCTCAGACCACATTATGGCGTATTTTGCGTAAGGATCTTGGTTTACACCCATACAAGATCAAGCTGACTCAAGAATTGAAGCCGATGGACCATTTGAAGCGACGTACGTTCTCCAATTGGGTTCTGGAGAAGATGCGCCAAGATGATGGATTTCATCGCAAAATCATCTTCAGTGACGAAGCTCATTTTTGGCTCAATGGGTTCGTCAACAAGAAAAATATGCGTTATTGGTCGGGTGAAAACCTACATGTGCTTCATGAATCACCACTTCATCCACAAAAAGTAACTGTTTGGTGCGGTTTGCATGCCGGCGGCGTTATTGGGCCATATTTTTTCGTCGACGATAATGATCGTCACGTTACTGTGAATGGTCAGCGTTAGCGCGCCATGATCACCGATTATTTTTGGCCCGAATTGGAAGATATGGACTTGTACGACATGTGGTTTCAACAGGATGATGCCACAAGCCACACAGCATACGCTACAATCGATTTATTGAAGAGTAAGTATGGTAAGCGTGTTATCTCAATACATGGGCCAGACGATTGGGCGCCTCGTTCGTGCGATTTAACGCCGCTTGACTATTTTCTGTGGGGCTACGTTAAGTCATTGGTTTATGCCAATACGCCGACGATGTTGGAAGAGTTCAGAGCCAACATTAAAAGCGAAATAGCGGCCGTTTCGGCTGAAATGTGTGGCCGAGTCGTTGAAAATTGGGTTCAAGGAATCGACCGCTGCAAACATGCCCGCGGTAGCCATATGAACGAAGTCGAGTTCCACTCATAAATGTTTTGATTGTACTTCAAGCCAATAATAAAGTTTTTGAAATATCTCAAATGGTTTGCCTTTTATTTAAAAAAAAAAAGTTGTCAAGTCGTTCTTAGAAAACCTTATATTAACAGAAATCATGTAAACCCTTTAACTTTTAGAACGGAATGGTGATTTTTAGGAAAAAGAAAGTATGGGAACCATTTTTGTAAATAATTTTATGATGTACAATTTTTGTCTGGGCTATATTTTTTATTTAACTTACCGTTTTCGAGACAACGAAAATTTTGACCTTTGACTGGTATACCCAAAGTCTCTACCAAAATTCAGCTTTATCGGAATTTTTGTTTACTTGGGTAATTGAAAACTCTGGAGTATCTTGAGACATCTAGCTGTAAATAAGGAACAAATTAGTATTCCAGTATTTCAAATACCGACGGTAATGAACTAAACCAAAAGTTCGTTCGAAAAACTTAAAAGGAGATAATTTTCGATCAATTTCAATTCTGCCATATCTCTTCAAAGTATGCGAGCGTATATTGCAAAAGCAATTAGATGAATATCTGTCTCGAAACAGAAAACTAGCATTGGTACAGTCGGGCTTCCGTGAGAAGCAAAGTTGTACGATTGCTCTTGTCAAAGTTGTTGAAGATATAAGATTAAGTTTAGACAAAAATGAAGTTACCTTTTTGATACTTCTCGACTTTTCTAAGGCATTTGATACTGTTGACCATACCTTGATCTGCAAAATGCTGCGAGAGTTCTCTGGTGTTTCTCCATCAGCTGTTAAATTGGTTGCGTCCTATTAATGCAATAGAAAGCAGGCAGTATCGGTTGATAATAACTTATCTGCTAACTCGAGGGGTATCTCAAGGGCCAATTTTGGGCCCACTTTAACTTTCGTTGTACATAAATGAGATACCCGATTTAGTTGTACATTCTTCAACACACAATTGTGCTGATGATATCCAAATTTATCAGAGGTCTTATCGAAAATTGTGGCTTAAGAACAATCACGGTTAGACGTTTAACCCTTATAAGTCTAAAAAATCTTCTGTTGATTTTGTGGACACATTTAAGAACTTTGGAATTATATTTAATAGGCTTATAACATCAAACGATCACGTATATATTATTATAAGGAGGTCCCATAGAATTTTGCGAAGCCTATGTACTGCCCAACCATTTACACCACTGAATACACGAATCATGCTGCAGTCACTTGATGCAACAGTACTACAGGAACAACGTCATTTACAGGAATTTCTATTCGCCCATACAAGACTGTTAAACCCCGAATCGTAATTGGCCTGGATAACGCGAAAATTGGTTTGCCTTTGGAGACTCGAGAAGCAGATGGCTATGATCTGATTGCTAACAGGAGCAGATTAGGATGGACTGTCTACGTCAAAAGTAACGACTCAAGTGCGGCCTGCTGCACATATATCCTTGCAGTTCTGTAAATAACACGGATGAGATGTTAAAGTCGTATTTTTGCTTAGAATCAGTTGGTGTCCAAGAAACGTACTCTGCTAAGAAATCCAAAGATGATGAAAGAGCGTTGCGTATAATGGAAACCAAATCAAAATACTTGTCCGGCGAGAAGGGGTGGGAGACAGGTTTGTTATGGAGATATGATTCTGTTGACTTACCGAATTCTTTTGAAATGGCGTAACTTAGACTTAAGTGTCTTGAAACTAAAATAATTCAGAATTAAAGGCCTTTTTGACAAAAACCATCAGAAGCAACGAAGACATACATAAGAAAACTGAAAAAATAAAATCAAATAACAGCTGGTGGAAAGTTGTGGTATATCTCTATATTCACCGTGACATATGTAAATAATAACAAAAAGAGGCTTCTCTGGGATGCTGCCGCCAAAGTAAACGACATTAAGTTAAACACAATTTTGATGAAAGGACCGGATCTTCTATCATCTTTAGTGAGCACACTTCTTCGCTTCAGAAAGAGATCTGTCGCAATCTGTGGTGACATCCGAGAGATGTTTCACCAAATTCATGTCTGCCAAAAAAATCAGGCTGCTCAGAAGTCTTCGTGGCGTAACGATGATTCTTTTAAGGAGCCTCACGTTTTCCTGATAACGGTTATAACCTTTGGAGCATCGTGTTCTCCTACGTTGGCAAACTACATCAAGAATAGAAATGCGAATAGATGGGCAGAGTTCCATCCGAAGGCATTTAGTGCTATAATCCGAAATACTTACGTCGATGACTGGCTACAAAGTATGGTAAATGAGAATGAGATGATAGAACTAGCTGGTACGGTGTGGCGTCATTGTGAAGGTGGTTTCGAAATGAGGAATTGGTCATCTAATTCTAGAACAGTCCTGGAAACTTTAATGCCAAAGGAATACAGGTGTTTCACGCTGATAATGAGAAGGTGCTAGGTCTGAAGTGGACAAGTCAGTTTTGGATGAAAATACTTCTTCCAGCAAATGTCAAATCATGAGAGTCGTTATGACTATATATGCCCCACTACGGCTATTGGGTTTTTATGTCATTTATGCCAAGATTATTCTACAAAACATTTGGCGGTCGGGTGTCAGCTGAGACGAACCAATACAAGATGAAGATCATAGTAATTGGTTGGAATGGATTCGAAAATTACAACTCATCAGCACAATTCAAATTCCACGCTGTTATCTACTTGTAAGTAGTAGTAATAATCTATTGTTATTCCTATCCTTGTGCATATGTAGGTATGAAATATTTAGTAATTGTGATTTAGTATGTACACATAAATTAAAGGTTGCTTTCAATACTTAATTCGATATATTTATGGGCTTAAAAGATATGGTCATGTCTCGCACATTTCCGTAAACGTTTTAGGCATGCCATTTGAGAACTATCTTAAATTTCAATCTTGGATTTTTCTTTTAAACATCCTCAAAATCACTTGAGGTTTTACAAGAGCCATCGTTTTTTTTTTCAAAATACTAGGAATCATGGGATTTGTGAAGAAGATTTTTCTTAGTTGCGATGCATCATAGGTTTAGGTAATTTTGTCACAGAATGATGTCCAGGATTGTGGCTTTGCGTTCCTCAGTTCTTTTTTATATGTATTTTTATATTTTTAAAGAATTCGTTATATGAGTTGCAGTCAGTCACTTTTCCTGGGGTTTTCGCTATGTTGAAAAGTTTTCTGCAAATGTTTCTAAGCAGTCCCAGTGCTGATGTCCCCAGTGCAACTTTTTCTTGTCTCTAGGTCGAAAAAGAGGGCAGAGCGCAGCCATAGCCTGATTTTAGCCAGAGTGAATTCCCTGACTTTCACGACAAACTCGTTGGCCTCACACGGAGCACTTAAGAGTTCGGAGGATAGTGTTTCTGGCAGTTTTTCCCTGTATTTTGGGCAATCAGTTTTCTGATAGGTAGTTCCAGAATGCTGGTCGGCCGAGAGGAGCATTATTCTGTGGCCTGAAAATAAGTGTTCAGACGTAACCATCCAGTTCTTTAGCATTTGAGTGATGTTGTCGGAGACTAGAGTGATATCTAACACTTCCTGTTGGTTTCTTGTTATAAAAGTGGGCTCATTGCCAATGTTGCAAACAATGAGATTAGTAATTATATTATAACCAAAAAGTGACTCACCTCTATCGTTGATGTCGGTAGTGCCTCATATCGTGAGATGAGTGTTAACGTAGCTCCCGACGATAAGGTTAGTTTTTAGCCTTCCAGCTTCCAGTACCACCCTTTCTAAGTTATTACTAGGGAGAGGGCCCAAATGTGGTCGTGGCCAAGATATGCCGATGCCAGCCAGTAAAAGGCTTTGGCAGTCTTCAGTCTGGCAACGGTTAAGTCGGGGTCGCTAAGGTTAGGAAGTAATATATAATTCACTAATATACAAGTTCTTATCTTACCCTAGATTAAGATGATTTCTTCTGCGTTTTTGGAAAGATGCAGAATAAGTGCGACCGAAGTCTTTTTTTAGTGATGGAGATAAATCTGGAGAAACCGTATCATTGCTACAATCTACCGGAGTAGCCTCCACCAAGGTGTTGTTCGAGTCCTCCGATTCTTAACATGTGCCCAAGAGCTCATCTCTTCCTCTAATCGTATAGGATCTCTTTTTAATTCGTCATCGATTTCCATTTTCTACAGAGTGTCAGAAGAGGAGACCGACAGCTTAATTGTCACCTTGTCGCTGTCTATTTCTGGAAAAGATATCGACGCTCCAAGATCTAAGGTTATTTTTAGAGTTTCAGTTAAATGAGGAGGAAGTTGCTTATCAGCATCCAGCTTATCTTTTTTATAAACCCTTGGGTGAACTAACTCCAAACCGACACGAATCATGCTACTGGTCTACGTAAGAGGGTTAAGAGATTCCTTATTGATCACAATCAACGCGCCTCTATAACGGCCCCTTAGTTCTTCAAGTTTCGCGACTTTCAGTTATGAATAGGAAAGGTTGGGTTGCTGAGCCTGATGATTTTCAGAATGCTTTCTGAGGATTCTAGGTCTGCTGGAGATGTCCTCGCTAGGCACAACTTTTAATTTTGCACCTGACCAAATCTCTCCTAATCCACCTATGGCTATGGTAAATAGATCGAGAGATCTTTGATTAGTGGCACATGCGAAAAGCTTTACGTGGCTTTGGTGCCAGCCAGCGTCGCTTGTAAAGGTAGGTGGTATGGGGATTTCCCGCATGATAGCCAAGAAGTTGCCCGAAAGCTTCAGCTTGACCAACTTCCCCCGTTCGGGTGTTATCGATCCGTCGGTGTCAATTCTGTCGATTATTGCGATCGTTATTGCGTCTTTTAGGACATCGCTTCCTACTTAAGGAGTGGAGTTTTAGTAGCAGCGGCAAGCTCGTTCCCTGCCACAAACTTTCTACTGATGGAGGTGGAGGGAGTGATAGGCCCAATGCTTGCCACAGTCTTACACCCCTAGAAAATCTAGTTTTAGGCTCGTTTTGTTTGCCGTTAGAGGATGGTGGACAATGGCCCGCCACAATTTTACCTCCGCTCGACAATAAAGGAGTCAGTACAATCATCGTTCTACCGCCTGGTATTAAAGAAGTACCGTCCTCGGGTTTTGTTTTCTTTTTTGAGATATCCTCGATTAAAGATCCCACCAGTAGCGGAGAAAGGATGGTACATTTGTACATAGATTCACTGTATGCATATAATGCTAGATAGTCCAGCGGTCAGCAGATATCCAGACACTCCGTTTGCGACTGAGCTAATTTTAAAGATGCTGGGCCCTCATCATCGGCACGGGTATTATGACACCTTATTCCAGCCCAGGGGGAAAGGAAGGTGGGTGGGAAAGGGGAGAGCATCCTTTAGTTTCGTCTGAAGAACTTCTCGAGATTCACTAACCTTACTCAGCCTCAACAGCTAGACAAGTTCGATGTCCAAAAATTCTTCGAAGCAGAGCAGCGACATATCAGATGGGACGAGGGATTGTGCTAGATGGAGAGGTTTGTCAACCTTAGTCCCACATAAGTAAGTAAGGTAATGATATAGATAAACATTTTACAAAAATTTATCTTTTTAATTTAAATGATCATAAGTGAGTCGTCTACTAGATTTCTTTAATGAAGGTTTTTTAATGGCTTTCCTATACTTTCCTGTCTATAATGAAACCTGTGATATAATATTTAAAAAAAATTATATTCATTTTAGTAGTGCAATTTCTAAATTTTAATTGTTTAATGGAAACAACGACCACATGGTATACAGATATTTTTTAAAAGGCAGGCAAAACCAAAAACCCGCAATAGCAAATATGACAGCTTCGTTGAATGACGAGCAGTTCTGGAAAATTGGAATATAAAGGTTGTTTTGGTTTTCCTTACAAATATATTAAATACTACAGTAGAAAGGTGTAAAATAAGAATTGTATCTTAAAGATTGTAAATTTAGTCTACTATAAAATATTCAGATTCTATTCATCCTACTACATTTCCTTTCGGCTTTGAACCTCTGAGATATATACCATATATTCTTCTTTCTGCAACATTATTCCATATACGAGTACAGCACATCTTAATATTCTTAATTGTGCGCTTGTAATACGTTTTACTTTTCTTGTTCAAAAGCCAGTCTTCTTTGTTCTTCTATGATCTTTGTGAGAAGCTAATATAGGGTTTTCTAATAACGACTTGACAACTTTTTTTTTTTTTAAATAAAAAGCAAACCATGAGATATTTGAGATATGAGATATATGAGATATTTCAAAAACTTTATTATTGGCTTGAAGTACAATCAAAACATTAATGAATGGAACTCGACTTCGTTCATATCGCCACCGTGGACACGTTTGCAGCGGCCGATTCGTTGGACCCAATTTTCAACGACTCGGCCACACATTTCGGCCGAAACGGCCGCTATTTCGCGTTCAATGTTGGCTCTGAGCTCTTCCAACGTCGTTGGCGTGTTGGCATAAGCCAATGACTTAACGTAGCCCCACAAAAAATAGTCAAGCGGCGTTAAATTGCACGAACGAGGCGGCCAATCGACTGGCCCATGTCTTGAGATAACACGCTCACCATACTTACTCTTCAATAAATCGATTGTAGCGTATGCTGTGTGGCTTGTGGCACCATCCTGTTGAAATCACATGTCGTACAAGTCCATATCTTCCAATTCGGGCCAAAAATAATCGGTCATCATGGCGCGATAACGCTGACCGTTCACAGTAACGTGACGATCGTTATCGTCGACTAAAAAATATGTCCCAATTACGCCGCCGGCATGCAAACCGCACCAAACAGTAATTTTTTGGGGATGAAGTGGTGATTCATGAAGCACATGTGGGTTTTCACCCGTCCAATAACGCATATTTTGCTTATTGACGAACTCATTGAGCCAAAAATGAGCTTCTTCACTGAAGATGATTTTGCGATGAAATTCATCATCTTGACACATCTTCTCCAGAACCAAATCGGAGAACGTAGCTCGTAAGTGTACTTTACCATGATGAAAATGTTGAGTTTACTGAATAAATTGACAATGACAGTTTGATGATTAGTGCGTTCACATATTAAATTCAAAGTTGTCAAGTCCCTATTGGAAAACCCTATATATATGAGTAGAGTTTCGCTGCGTTTGCTAATAGGCGCTCGTTGACAAAGCATTGACTTCGATAAGGAGAACTATGTCCATATTAAAGGATTACGATCCATTATGGTTTTATTATGCAAATTGTGATAAATACAAAAATTATAAAGAGAACTGTGGCTCAAAAGCAGCCTCATAAACATATTTTGAGTCGAAATCAATTTTTCTAAAAACACATAAATTTATAGCTACAGAATTTAAATTACCTGCATTTAAAGATATCAATGTTTTGCTTTGTGTTACCAGATACTAATTTCTTACCTTTTGCGACGTATTATAATATACATATATTATTTTATGTATAATGTTATATAATCACTTTTTTTCTGAAACAATTTGCCATCTTAATGAATCTTTCCCTTTGTTTTGCTAAATAATAATTTCTGCTTTATACTCAAGTTCGTCGAGAACAATAGATTATCATTTATTCAGTAATGTTACGAATAATTGTACTATGTAATTATGAGGTATACGATTGGCAATGTGTTTTGCAACCTTTTGTATTTCAAACATCAAATTTCCACATTTTTCTCTATCATTATTGTAGTATCTGGAAGACAACACTATGAATAATATCCTTTCTGCAGTTTAATCAATTAGAAAGAGTCTTTTGAAGCAGCAGCTTTCACACATTATTCTTGGTAGTTTTTAAATAAATTTAATAAAAACTTTAATATAAGGTCAATGGAACTTTTATATACACAGGTTCTTCCAATTAATCAATTACATAGGAAATGGATTTCCCTTGTATCAAAACTCTTCCCAAGTATATTCACAGAACTTGAAAGACCCACTGCACATTTACATAACAACACTTTTGGCCCAACTTAATTTCCTTCTAAAGTCATAAAATCAAATTTGTTCTACAAATGGAACCTCACATTATATTATATAGTATATGTGTATGTATGTGCGCTCGAGTAGGAAAAATCAAACCTGTCTAAATAAATATCAATTCCTGATACCAAACTTGTGCAGGTAGTTTCTTTCAAAACGCATTCCATCGCCCATATATTTACCCCCAAAAAATCAAAATTACCATACATATGTCTCCAAATTTACATTAGCATCACAGGAAAGGTATCTTTGAATTGATCTCGGGATGAAATGTTTTTGAATAGAAATTTCCTAATTTATTCCAGAGACTACACTCTCTTTTATCACTGATGAACCAGAGAATTAAGTCTGGCTAAAAGTCAATAAATAAATAAATATCACCAAAGACCCCATTTTTATTTCCATGTACTGCTTCCAAATATAGAGGCCAACAAAATAGAGATAATCTGAAATAGTCAAAATGTTAACCTCATGACAACATACAACTTGCATCGTCATATAAAAGACTTTTACCTCATGGAAAATGTATCAAAATCGATTCAACCATGAGACTCGTTGGAGTTATACTTCTCTGTAAGTAGATGTCAGTCTAAAATTAAAATAAAAAAATCCTTGATATATAACTGATTCATAATTGTGCAGGTTTTTTTGGCTTATCGGCCACATTTGCTAGCAATACTGAGAATTTTGGGAAGCCAATGCGTAAATATGTCGGGTCTACATCATCACAATCATCCGGAACCAAAAGATCTCAAACTAAAGTGATGTGCCAGTGCATTCCTGGAGAGCCAGGAAGTCCTGGTCAACCGGGATCAACTGGATTTCAAGGTGATAAAGGTGATAAAGGAAATCCTGGACAACGAGGACAAGATGGTTCTGGAGGAGCTATTGGACTTCCCGGGCGAGGCGGACGTGATGGACAACCAGGTGCGCAAGGAGCTAATGGACCCAGAGGCTTTCCAGGGCCACGTGGTCCACCCGGATTCCCTGGACGAAGAGGTGTTATGGGTCCAAAAGGACCTCCAGGACATCCAGGAAAAGATTACTAAAATGGTTGATGAAAATGTTGAGTGGGAAATTCACCTGAAAAGAGATTAAAATTTGATGTTCATAGCTCAATGGTTTTACTTGGCCTTATTTTCAAATCGCTTTAAGTGTCAGACTCAATATTATTGTATTCTTATAATGATATATGTCCTTAAGCAAAATATATTGAGGATTTGTTTATATGAGTATTCTATCCATACAAAAATACATATAGATTTTCAAAAGTATGCCATGGTACCAATATCCATATGTGTTCTGATAGAAGAAAAATATACTCAAAGCAGTGGCATAAGATTGGAAGCACCAACAGTTTTCTTTTAAACAGGTATTGAGTAAATAAATTGATACACAGCTACACACCTACACATCTACTGTTGATCCCGTGCACCTTTACCCTTTTTTTAACGTCGGTCGTGTGCATTTATCATGAAATAATATAAAATTAAAACTGATTCGAAATCAGAAACCTTTTTAGTTTTTTTTTTTTACTTTACGATTCGATGTCATATATTAGAAAAGAAGCCTATGTATGTTTTGTCAAATTCTATTGAATCATGAGGACGACTGGGGTGGTGATTTTTTGATTGTATTTTATATAGATAATTCATCTTGTGTCTTCTTCAAGCTGTGATTATTGTATCTGCGCAAGTCTTTTTGACCTTTCGTTTGCAATTGGTGTTGAAACAAATCATTCCCGCAAAACAACACCAACTTTATTCGGCTCAACTTTGAATGAAAACAGGATTAGTGAGAAAAAAGTATTTTGTTAATGGAATCCTGGTAACTCAGGTATAGATGGTTACCAAGGAGTTCCTTGAGCATCATGAATTAAAGGTAATAAAGAGCCAGAAATCAATTCGAACTGGACAAGAATTCCACTTATTTACCCAGCTTGATACGCTGTCTGACTCAATTATATCCCTCTATTCTCACAATGAAGTTATTATTACGTGCGATTTCAATACAAACAATTGTAGGTCGCTGCGACATTCTGGACATATAACAAGCAAATTAACCCAGCTTGTAAGTGAGCCCAAGACGTTGATAGCCATACCGCAAACACCCTGGACTTGTTTTCACTTTATAACCCCAATTAGTATGTATAAAGCCGATATGCTATCCCCTCTAAGCTCGTCGGACCATTGTTTCATGTTATTCGTATACTGATCACATAGTTAGAGAAAAAATTTTTAAAAGAGCATATGGCAATACAACAAAAATTAATCAAGCGGTATTAATAGCTTCTCCAGGAATTTTAAGTGATCGTTGTATTTCCTCGATAATAATTTGGCTGCAGCTACTGGCATTCTCACAGACATTATTTTCTTTGAAATGAAAATCAAAAAAGTGGTGGTATGGCTGGATCCTACAAGACCAACACGACAGCGTAAAACCAAAAAAAAAAGTTCTAGCAAGGAATGACAGCAACGCTTTTCATAAGCGCGTAAAATATCAATACGACAGAGATCTGTATGTCCCAAGGGTAGTAAACATTGTTGATCGTTCGTTGAAAACATAAGAAATTCTGCCTCATCCTCCATCCCAATGCTCATTTAATGAAAATAACAGCTGTCAGCATGTCAATTTACATGCTGTAGTTAGCTCATCACTTTTTAAGATTGTTCTTTGTCCCCGCCTACACTTGTCTGCGTCGAATCTTCAATGAGACTAATCCACTTTCGCTCTCGTGTATCCTAAAATATATTTTCTACTGCTAGATACGATTCAAAACCGTACGATAAAACTCATAGGTGATCCAAATATCACTCGGTTAATTGACACTCGCGAACATCGACATAATTTCACTTGCCTCACCTTGTTCTATCGCTATTTCCACCATCAGTGATGTAGCATTTAGTAGCATTCCGTTGCTTCAAACCTACAATCGTTGCTTCAACACCCGTCTCGTTATGACTGCTCATCCATATACCCTCAGGCTTACTTTCGCACATGGGCTGAATTATCGTGATTTGTCGATAAGCCGTACAATTCGCTAATGGAATGCCCTGTTGAGTTTTTTTTTCTGGTTATTATAACTTGCAAACATTTATGACCAATGTACAATATATTGGTGTCTCCCTCACCTTCCTCTTTAACTTTCCTTCGCCCGCGCTGTATGCAAACATTTTTGGTACCAAAAACAACAACAATAATAATAATAAAAAAAATGGACCAGTCCATAATATTGGCATTTCAGACCGATATGAACGTAATGGCTTGACAGGTAAACTGGTGAAAGAGGTCCACCCGGTTTTCTTGGACCTACGGGGCCTAAAGGAGCTACCCCAACTCCAAATTAGTTTAAATAAAATTGTGTTAACTGGTTTGCTATTGTGATATACGAGTTTGTTAATATTAACTTCTATAAGCAGTTCTATTAATTTTCGAATCTATGGAAATTTTAAATTCCTTTGAACATGTAAATATGACCCTGTGGGATATGTAACATCCGTCCTGTATTTTGGAAAATAGAGTCTTCATTTTTAATGCACTTCCTAATCTCTAATCTATAGCCTTGTAACCAAAAATGGAATTATACTCGTAATTATACTCAATCAAGTGCATATTGGCCATTATTATCTATAACCTTTTGACATTTTCGGGTAGTTTCATAATTCCATCAGTGTAGAACTACTGTGGATTATCGGCGAAAAACTTGGCCAAATGATTTTCAGCGGCTCTTCGGTCATTCAATTCTTTACCATCAAAAGAATTTTGCAAAAACCGAAACAAATGATAATCAAAGGGTGTAGGATCCGGGCTATACGGTGGATGCATCAAAACTTTCCAACTAAGCTCCGTCAATTTGTTCCGAGTCATCAAAAATGTGTGTGGCCTAGCATTGTCAACTCCCTTTCTGTTGGCCAATTCTGGTTGCTTTTTCCTGATAGCTTCATTCAAACGGTCGAGCTGTGCACAGTAGACCATTTCGCCACGTACTAGCAGCTCATAATAGACAATTCCCCTCCAATCCCAGCAAACACTCAACATAACTTTGTTTGCCGTCAATCCAGGATTTGAAGTCGTTTGTGGTCGGTCACTGGCCTTTGACCATGATTACTTGCATTGGATATTCTCATATTTAATCCATTTTTCATTGCGTTTCGTTTCAAGAGCGTTTCACTGATGGTTATTCAGTCAATTAAATTTCTTTGCGTTAATTCAACATCGAGAATTTTTGAGTAACCTGCTCGTTTTAGATGATTCCAAGCTATCATTCAGTTGATATTTAGTACCTCTGCTATCTCCAGACAGCTGCTGTGATAGTCTTGCTCAATCAATTGCAAAATTTCATCGACTTTTTCAGTGACAGGCCGACCAGTGCGAGGTGATTATTTACATATTACCACTCCTGGGTCCGGAGCTCACTCACAGCATTCTCATCGTAAACTGCACAAATTTTTCGACATGTTATTGCAGCATTTTTCCATTTTTTACAGTAAAAAAGCTTTACATAGCGTATTTCTTCAGATATTTCACTCATAATGAAATCAGTATAACTTTTAACACGAGCAAAGAATTACACAGCTGTCTTCACAAAAAATATAGCCTCACATGTCACCTTTCAAAAACGTGTTCGTTTGACACGATTAGATTAGTGTTTCCAGATAAATAAGCACCAACGCCATCTAGTGACAAAAAACCGCGGAGACTTTATATGATCTATCACAAAAGTTTTTATCACTTCAAATCGTAACTCCAAATATTTGAGGCAATTGCTGACTTGAAACTCAACGAATTTGAGTCGAGATTCCCAAAAAGTTTACACAATAATCTGCTCTACTTGGAAACCAGAATGGTGGCACTCTATTGTACATATTTAGGACTGCATTTTGATTATGTCGGCAAAGCGACAATGATGAAGAATTTAACTTTACCAAGTCTCAGTTTGTCAGGTACACATACAATATGATATCATGTATTGAACATCTATCCGTTTTTCAAATAAGGGAGTCGATAAAAGAACACAAACCTTAATAAAATCATACGATGTCATAGGATGTTCAAGCAATTTGAAAATAATTCCAAGTAATCCATTAGAACATTAAAAACACAAAGAAAGGAAAAATAACATATGCATCTGTATGACAAATGAACCGGGTATTGCATGCCTGAAAATACAATATAACGATACAACAATAGAATAAGAATTTTTCATAAAACTATCTAGATTCCAGAAATTTCAAAATTTCAAAAAAAATTTAGAATTGAAAAAAGTGCAAAGTGTTCAGAAAATAACGGGAATTTTTGAATTTCGCGGGTTTGGAGAATCCGTTTGTCGATTTTTTTATAACATATAAAAAAATACATGCCCCTGAAGCATGATACAATACAGCTGTATTCGTTGTTTACTTTGTCCGTGGCAGCCGCTAAGGTTAGACGTGTTTTTATGAGTTCGGGGATTTTCGTTTGTCAAAAGAAATGGGTCAAAGAATTTGTATCAAATTTTTTGTAAAAAATTAAATCAAGTGCTCTAAAATACATGAAATGTTGACAGTGGCGTACAAGTGGTACAAGCTCTTCCCAGATGGCCGAGAAGATTCAAATGATGAACCTCCCTCTGGACGCCCCAGCACATCAACAAAACATGATAACGTCGAAGCTGTGAAGAAAATTGTTTTGGAAAATCGTCGATTTATCATAAAAGAAGTTAGAATGGTCGGCTCGTGTCATGCATTTTTTCGAATGTTCAGGACATGGGACGAGTGTCTGCGAAGTTCGTTCAGAAACTTCTTAGTTTTTTTAGAAGAACCGTTGCATGAGCATCGCTCAAGAGCTCTTGAATGACTGGTTCTGTTCCCAAATTGGAAGAGACTTATAAAAGGACGGAGATTTGCAACGATTGAGCAAATAAAAACGACATCGCTAGAAGAGCTCAAGGCTATCCCAAAGATCGGGTTTGAGAAATGATGGTTGGAAGAAGCGCTGGCTCAAATGCATACATATCTAATGAAGACTATTTTGAAGGCGACAACATTAATGTGGACGAATAAATAAATATTTTTTCAAAAAACTAAAATTCAACAATTAGCTTAAATAAAATTTTTTTGAAATCAATTGACGCCATTACTCGTCTTCGAAAAAGTAAGGCCCAATGACTCTTTCAAAGACCGTAAGTTTTGATGAATGTAAGGGCGCTCCAAAAATAAAATCTCCGTGTAAAATCGGTCATAACTACGCGGTCCTAAAATCAGGATCACAAACAAGAATCTTTTGTATGTTTTGAACATATTGAAGACGACGCTCCCTATCAAGAGGCAATCATTTTTTAGCCACATGCATCTTGTATGAGAAATTGTACAAGCCGTACTGCTGAACACGGCGACGATATGAAATTTCTAAATATTGGTCAAAATTGCCTTTTATAACATTATATCAATGTAGACGTTATATTATAGCTGCTGGCCGACCATCGGTTAGACCGCGATATTTTCTTCTCTATGCACGTTGCGTTACACAAGGACTGATTTTCAAAGTAAATCCTTATAGTCTTAGACCTCTCTTTTGGAGTGTATTGCTCCATGGTAAAAATTGCACTGGAAAAAAGTTTTTGCACGAGCTTTGGAACTTCAATTTGACAGTTCCTGTCATTTTTATTGTAACATCAGGTAGGTACTGCAAAATAAAATACCGTGTCTATATAATAAGGTTCCCTAATTTTTATAATAAAGAGCATTAATAGGGATAGTTTTGAAACCGTTCTGTTATTTATTACAATTCTCTGATATTTATACTCAGATTTTTTTTTTTGGCAAATTATCATGAATAGACATACTGAGGAAGTATTCTTCCACATCATTCAAACTAAGACGTATTCTCAAAATCAAATGTGAATCTGCAAAATAGCCGTTTCCGAAGTGAGGCAAATCCAGAAAAACTTATATGATTCGACTACATCCTGTAGAGCTTATTTGCTAACAAATCGAAAACCACTCAGGCCTTGGGAACTAATATTCAATGCATTATTAGTGAGGTAGAGCTCTAAATGCTCGATAGAGTTACCCAAAATTAGACCGAAAGCATGCGTATTTAAGACATAATACATGGGCTGGGTGGGTGGATGGGTGGGAGAGGGCACCACTTGAATTAAATCCGTAAATCAATTAGTACCAACCTTCAAAAGATACGTGTATAAATTTGGCAGCTGTCGGACTATTAGTTCTCGAGATATAGCTTTGTGAGTGAAGCAACTTTTATTATTGTGAAAATGGATTCAAAGCAATTTCATGTGTTGATTTATCATTGCTTTTTGATAGGAAAAAATGCAGCCGATGCATGGCTTGATAAGTGTTACCCGGACTCTGCACCATCCGAACGAACCATTCGCAAGTGGATTGACAAATTTAAAAATGCTCCTACAAGCACCGAAGATGATGCACGCAGTGGACCTCCAAAAGAGGCTGTTTCAGATAAAAACATCAAAAAAGTCCACAAAATGATTACGAATGACCGTAAAGTGAAGTTGATCGAGAAAGCTGAGGCTCTGAAGATATCAAAAGAGCACGAATATTTGGACATGCGAAAGCTCTGTTAAAAGTGGGTGCCGCGTTTGCTCACAGTCGACCAAAAACAACAACGTGTTGATGATTCAGAGGAGTGTTTAAAGCTATTCAACCGCAATACAACCGAATTTTTGCGTCAGTACGTGACAATGGATGAAACTTGGCTCCATCACTTCACATCAGAGTCAAGTCGGCAGTCAGCTGAGTGGCGAGCAGGCGACGAGCCTCGTCCAAAACGACCAATAACTCAACAGTCGGCTTGCAAGGTTATGGCATCCGTATTTTGGGATACACATTGAATAATTTTCATCGACTATCTTCAAAAGGGGCAGACTATGAACAGCGACTATTATATTGCGTTTTTGGAGCGTTTGAAGGACGAAATCGCAGAAAAACGGCCGCATTTAAAGAAAAAGAAAGTGCTGTTTCATCAATACAATGCACCGTGCCACAGGTCGATTAAAACGATGGCAAAATTGAATAAATTCGGCTACGAATTGCTTCACCACCCACCGTATTATCCAGATTTAGCTCCCAGCGACTATTTCCTGTTCGCAGACAGAGATTTAAGACCGATGAAGAAGTAATCGCCGAAACAGAGGCTAAACCGAAATCCTAGTACAAAACTAGTATCGAAAGATTGAAAAATCGTTTCAATCAGTGTATCGCCCTCGAAGGGCAATAAATAAAGTTGAATTTTGCAAAAATTTTGTGTTTTACTATAAAACGGCACTGACTTTTCAGCCCATGTGTTTTTATATGTGAATAACTTATTATCACTACTCAAACAAAGCACGACTTATGCCAGTGCAGGCGGATACCATCAAGTAAACTGCGATTGATTGCGGTCCTCGTCAAATTGAATAACTTTTTTTTTTTAATGCGGAATACAAGCGAAACTAAACTAGTTCCTAAGTTTGTTGCTATGTTGCTAATTACAATACAATTAAAGTATTGAATGAGAGATAAAGGAAGAATTGAGCTCATTCTTGGTAATCATATATAGATTCCGAACGAGAGGTTAAGCCAGCCGATAATATGGCTGATACATCAGGCCACTTATCATCAATGGCGAGTGACGTCACCGTTAAGAAGAGGAGGAAACCCAAGCTAACTCCTAAATTAGGGAAGCGGCCCTCTTTATCAACTTGGATATGATAGAGACGTGGATGAGTACCCATACGTCTCTGACGGTGGAGAAGATCGCTATTTGAGAGATAATAGTTGTGCCTTCCTCGATATCAGACGACGATAAGCAATTGAAATCCCTTAACAGCAGCATTAAACAGCTACAACAAAGGTTGCTGGTCATCAAAACCAAACAATTGGCAAGAAAAGAAAGAGAGCGTCTATTGCACACCCAACAGAAAAACAACAACACCAAAACCCAAAACTTCAGCCAATTCTGAAGCAGAAACAACATCAACAACAGAAACAATAGTCTACGAAGAAGTCACCTATTAATACTTTTAAAATGGAATTAAATAATATTATCGAACTATATAAGTCGGTCATAGGCAGCAATTTCTTTATAAAATGCTTAAGTAGATATGCGATTCATTGCAATCCAGTGGAACGCTGCAATAAGATAAAAAAAAATATTGAACGACAAACGACTCTTCTCCTTGATACCAAAAGGCAAAAAGCTGCAAGCAATGTCCCTGAGGGGGTTAGAACCGGCTATAAATCCGGAGGAACTCCTCGAACTGCTCAAAAGGAAAGAGTGCGAAGAGTTCACATTCGCAGGAGTCAACCCGCTCACCATGGCTAGAGCAAAAAGGAAGAATCGGAAATTAACGTTCTTCCTGGTTCAGCAAACTTTTTTTTTATAATACCGCGCGCGCACCAAGGGGATATGAATACGCTTTTACTGGTTTTCTCCAGGGCGCGGGCGGGTGGTGCAGTAGTTTGAAACTCAGGTGTGTTTGGTTTCAATATTTTTCCCAGAGGTGGTTGTCAAACTGGACGGGACGAGACTGTACATCCTCAACCAGTGGGTTCTTAGTACGTGCTAGTTGTTAGTTCGTTACATTTAGCCCAGCCAGCAACCACTCCAACATCAGTGTTATGTCTTCATGTCAGAGTTAACGCCGACGGGATTTTCATATAACTACATACAAATTCTATGAAAAGACTTTTTCAGCGAATTGCCTTGCACGGAATTCGAACCCGCGCCCCTCTGCTTTCGAAGTCTATGCACATACCACTACAATACGGTCCTAAACTACCAGGTTGTATAATGTACACTGAGAAAAATAAGAGGAGGAGCGAAAAAATTGTAAAATGTGTTCCCTGCCAAAGATTTGGCCACGCTGCGTCGAACTGCTAGATGCAGCCTCGATGTATAAAATCTGGAAAGCCCTATAAATCGGAGGAATGTGCTCCTAGTCCGCTTTATGTATGAACTCTGGGCAACCGCCATATATCCGGGTTGTCGTAAGTTTCAATACATAAAATAAATTTAGTTCGGCAGCAAAAGATAAAAGTAAAGAGTCCACCTGTCCTTAGCCAAACACCAGTCGTCACTCCCCAAGTTACCTACGCCCAAATGGCGGCAAGTAGCAGAAGCAGTAAAAAAAGCGAAGCTTGTTTCTTAGGCTCCAGTGTCTAAAGCACTGGAAGCTACATCTTGCTCTCTAGCAGGGGCAGATAGCTCAGCTACAACATCAGAAACAGGAATAGGCTACACGTGTGTGTAACAAATCTACGCACTGCTGCCGGGCCTAAAGCACCTCCAGTGAAACAAAGCTTAACAAAAACAACAAAATAAAAGAAAATACGACACAATTCCGTTCAAAGAGGTGTTATTCCTATCTTCATTTCAAAAGGCTTCCGATTTAAAAGAGTGTTCAGCAGTGTAATTCGTAGGTTCTAGGTGCTGGAAGCATGTATCGTGTATCTACCACTTTATTTATTTTAGAACTCGAGACGCTTTTCGGTTTCTAAGGCTGAAATCGGAGGAGAATTTAACGTTAAACATTGAGATTGGTGAAATAATACACCAAACACTAGAGTGAACCTTGAAACTTACTAATTAATTGAAGGGGCGAGCACAATGTTGTGTACCGACTCTGTACAAAAGCGACGGATAGTCCGTCGTTTCCTAGACACGACTCCTATTTGGATATTCTGTTGTTCTTCTGTTAGCACGTCACAACAAACTACAAACTGTCTATGCACTTTCGTGTATGCCATTGCACTCTTCGCTCTACCCACCGTCGAACAGAAAACTGTCCAATGGAGAGATTGACAGATACTTCAAACAAATGGAAAAAACCATAGAACGAACAATGGACAATACTATAATATAACTCGGTATAGACAGACTAACAATAAAGATATATTCCGGAATGCAGCTATTGACGCACACCACAGACACTCTCGAGTATCAGTAAATGTCATCATTGGCATGATATTGTATATCACATGACGCGTCCAAACTAGTATCCGATATCCAATGGAACAAAAGCAAAAAACAATTCACTGGTGCCTGCTTGATTGACTTGGAGAAGACTTTTGATACTGTATATACATATTTTTTTATAAGAAAACAATTTTGTGTTTGTCTCGTTAATAAGTTTATTTTCTTATTTGTTAAGATAGATAATTCAATTAATAAAAACATATAATAGAATATGTCACGTTGTCGAAAGACATAGATTAGATGATAGGTGTAGCTTAGATTGGCTCAATTGGAAGGCTCAATTAAGATTGTTAAGTTAATTAGACTTTTCTAACTATTTTGTGTTTAGCATTAAGGTATTCTTGAATTAAAATTTTAAAAAATTCCTTTGAAATTAATAAGAACAAGTCCGTTATAAATAAACAAAATACGAGGGGGAGTTGTTAGATGTGGTTCGAGTGTATTTGTTGACTTTAAGCTCGAGAAATTTTTCATCACCAAATGGAAAATCTGTTGAGGTCTTCTTACACCGTGAAACTGTCAGAAGGCGAAGATGATTTTGATGATGCACAAATAGCACAGTTAATATCGTCAATTTTCAGGAGAAATTCCATAGAATTAAAATGCTGCCTTGGTCGGAGAAGCATTTATGTGTGAAAGAGAACTCTGTAGTGTCTTTTTTCAAAATAGAAAATAGTTCACATAATAAAATCAAATTGAAAGCCAAGAGCCTTTAGTTTGGGAAGGATAACTTTGTGTAAAATTCTGTTGAAACGTTTCTGAAATCCGTAGTAATTATATCAGCTTTAGTTTTTTTCTATGTAAAGCGTCAGAAGAAGAAACGACACAGAGTTTAATACTTAATACTAATTCTGTTGGATTTTTGGTTATTGATCTACCCTTTAGGAATCCGTGATGGTTTTTCGAAAGATTAACTTTCAATAAAAAGAATATTGAGTTGCATATAATTCTCTAAGAAGAGGACGGTTTGAACTTTGATCTATATGGTCTATAACTTAACTTAGCGGTTTGCTAAGAATTGGCGTAACTTGTATTATTCCATTGTTATTATTCCATTGGAACATGCGTTGGAAAACTACTTTCATTGTACGTCATTTCAGTATATATCATTCATTTGAAGCATAAACAACAATCATTTTTTTTATGTCGAACTTTGTGCCTGAAAAAGTGTTTTTGCGGGGAGTTCTTCTTCATTACTTTAATATGAAGAAAACTGCTGCCGAAAGTCATCGTTTTTTGGTGGAAGTTTATGGTGAACATGCTCTAGCTGAGCGAACGTGCCAAAAGTGGTAATTTTTGCTTGGAAGACGATGAATGTCCTGGGCATAACTCTATGAAGATTGTTGCCAAACACAAGAAGAACTCGCAGAATCTTTGGGTGTCACTCAAGCAGCCATTTCAAAACGTTTAAAAGCAGCTGGATATATTCAAAAGCAAGCAAATTGGGTTCCGCATGAACTCAAGCCGAGAGACGTCGAAAGGCGGTTTTGCATGTTTGAAATACTGCTGGAACGCCAGAAAAGGAAGTCATTTTTGCATCGGATTGTTACTAGTGATGAAAAATGGATCCATTACGACAACCCCAAGCGCAAAAAATCATATGTGAAACCCGGCCAACCAGCCAAATCAACGGCAAAGCCGAATATCCATGGCGCTAAGGTAATGCTCTGTATTTGGTGGGATCAGATGGGTGTGCTGTATTATGAGCTGCTAAAACTGGGTGAAACCATCAATGGACAACGCTACCGAACACAATTTATCCATTTGAAGAGAGCAGTAGCCGAAAAACGCCCGGAATATGCGACCAGACACGAGTCAATAATTTTTCATCATGACAACGCTCGGCCCCACGTTGCTATTCCGATTAAGAACTATTTGGAAAACAGTGGATGGGAAGTTTTACCCCACCCGCCTTATAGCCCAGACCAGAACGCCCCCACTGCCAAGCCGGCGCAGTTCTTTTGGGATGGGATCCACAAATTGCCAAAAAGATGGGAAAAAGTCATAGCTTCAGATGGGTAATAATACTATTGTACATGTTTTTCTTAAATAAATGTTCAAATTTTGAAAAAAAAAACCGCACGAATTAAAATATATTCCCAATATTATTTAAGATTTCGTCTTTTTTGAGTATTCTTATGGAGAAGGATTATGTAGCATTTTCGCAGAAATAAGGAAAAAACACCTCTAAAACCGGGGGCTCAGAACGAGCAGTGAGAATTTGTGACAAGTATTTTACATAATTATTCAAAATAAAAGCAGTCAGATCTTTCTAATGATCTAATGAGAGTATTCGTCCTAAAGTTTTTTAATCTTCTCATTCACTTTTCTGGTTTAAAAAAAAAAAAAAAAAAAAAAAAAAAAAAAAAAAAAAAAAAAAAAAAAAAAAAAAACTACTCGCTTAACCTAATTGCAATTATCTAAATAGACAGCTCCGAGATTGTTTGATTATAAGCCAATATGTATGTCTGCTTGCTGCCTTTTCGATACTCTTTAAAAAGGTTATCAAAGTGAAAGTTATTTCTTTTCTCGATAGATGCTCGTTTTTAAGTCCTAATCAATTTGCCTTCAGAGCAGACAAAAATACTGAAGGTGTACTTTGAAATTTTTGTTGACATGTTCATTATATAGGGTTTTCCAGTAGGAACTTGACAACTTTGAATTTAATGTCACTGTCAATTTATTCAGTAAACTCAAAATTTTCATCATGGTAAAGTACACTAACGAGCAACGTCGGCAAACTTTCTCCGATTGGGTTCTGGAGAAGATGCGCCAACATGATGAATTTCATCGCAAAATCATCTTCAGTGACGAAGATCATTTTTGGCTCAATGGGTTCGTCAATAAGCAAAATATATTGGTCGGGTGAAAACCCACATGTGCTTTATGAATCACCACTTCATCCACAAAAAAATAACTGTTTGGTGCGGTTTGCATGCCGGCAGCGTTATTGGGCCATATTTTTTCGTCGACGATAACGATCGTCACGTTACTGTGAATGGTCATCATTATCACGCCATGATCACCGATTATTTTTGGCCCGAATTGGAAGATATGGACTTAGGCGACATGTGGTTTCAACAGGATGGTGCCACACAGCACACGATACAATCGATTTATTGAAGACTAAGTATGGTGAGCGTCAGTCGATTGGGCGCCTTATTCGTGCGATTTAACGCCGCTTGACTATTTTCTGTGGGGCTACGTTAAGTCATTGGTTTATGCCAACACGCCGACGACGTTGGAAGAGCTCAGAGCCAAAATTGAACGTGAAATAGCGGCCGTTTGGGCCGAAATGTATGGCCGAGTCGTTGAAAATTGGGTCCAACAAATCGACCGCTGCAAACGTGCCCGCGGTGGCCATATGAACGAAGTCGAGTTCCATTCATAAATATTTTGATTGTATTTCAAACCATTTGAAATATCTCAAATGATTTTTTAAGGGATATAAACGAACAATAATAACTCTTATATAAGAAAAGATTCTTTGTTAAGATTTTTATTTTAACGGCAAAGGGAAATACGTATGCTTATAGGTGTCATAAAAGCTAGAGCAAGTTGAAACCTGCTGATCACCACAATATCCATCCCACACAACGTAAAAATCTGAAATAAGAACTTATTAAATAAATAACTTGTAGACGGCTCAAAAATCTTGCAATTCATTTGACTGCCATATTGACAATTATAATATTTCACATGACATTGTGAGCTAAATCGAAATCGACACCTTCCATTGTAGCCGCAGACCGATATTTTGTGATCATAGCACTGTTGCAGGCACTTATCCGTCTGAGGGTTAACAGCTTCAAGCAAAATTATCACTTAAAATATACAAACAAAATACATAAATATATAAAAAAGAGTCATAATTGACTTACAAGCGCAAGCGTAAATCCAGAACATGACCCACACAAAAACTGTGATCCGAAAGATCTCCCGTTTGCTTCGTAAATGAGACATTTTATAGGCCGAAGCGCGATAAACTTCACATCCAAAAAGTCCTATCTGTCAATAAACTATCATCGATACAGCAAATTATGTAGATATTCACAATTAACATATAAATAACTCCGCTCCGAGGTAACAATGTTTCTTTTCCTGTTCCTGTTCATTTCTGTTACCCGCAATCGCAAGGATGATTCTGTTGCTATAAATATTCGGATAAGAGCTTTGGAGTTGAAGGAATTTATTTTTACATTTTTTTACATTAATAACTGCATTAAATGTGTTACATTTGCGAAGGTACACATTGAGTGTCCTTCCTTTTAAAAAACACTAAAGAGTCAAGTTATCGTATATTAAGTATACGATACATCGATAAGTAGTCGGTTCATTTTAAACACATTCGTTTGGATACAAATGAGTACAGAAGGTTCAATAAAAACGACATAAGGCATAATCACCTTCTGATCTTACTTGGATGCGGTTTGCCTTGGATACATTACCATAAATTTTGAATTGAAGACCTCAATTTCAACTGTTCTGGCAACTTTTTGTTTTTGCTGCCAAAATAGCTTGAACATCGTTTTAAATTTTGAAGAATTGTCAAAATGAATCTTAGCGGTGGAATATGCCAATTTATTTGTGTCTTGGATCTTCTCAGATAGACGTATTTAGAAAAAAGTTCTATAGTGAAAAAAGTGATGCCAACAAGGTAGTCGCCCGTGTTTAAAAAGAAGGGGGTATGGTTATGAATCCGCCGAGAGTCATGGTGTTTTACCTAATTAGCTGTCCCCGTATTAAAATCAGTTTTTAGAAGCTATTTGGGAAAAGCAAACGTCGTCCGATAAAAACGAAAATAGAAAATGTGACCCATAGATCGGAATGTAGGAGGAAACTAGTGGCACCCAAACACCTAACCGCGGTTCTGTTGCTGTTATAGCTGTGTTCTAAGAAATACAATAGGATAAGCAGAAGACCAGAACAGTGACACCTATTACCTCAATTGCAATAAGGCGCAGTGCATATTTAGATGTGAATATGTCATTGAAAGCAGATTTAAGAGTAAAGTCATAAGCTTTAGATAGCAGCTGGTGAGAATTCGGATCGAAGCTTCATTCATGTTATATACACGCATATCTCACCGAAGGAGAGAGGCGACGCTATCAATTATTGTTCGTATCAAATTATCAAATATGAGAAGTGGTCTTCAAAATAAAATAAGTCAAGCAGATCATTGATAGATTTGTATAAGTTAGCATTGATTAGAAAAAATTCCCGACTCATGATTCTACGAAAAATGCTATCACGGAAAGAACTTGTTTTTTCGGTCCTTTAAGACCAACCTGACAGAGGAAAACCGAAAAAAGTTCAAACGAACGAGGAATAACTACAACGTGTTTCTTAAACCTGTAAAATTCCAATACGACTAAAAACTGAGGCAAAAAATACTACAATTTCCCAAAGGTAGTAACAATTTTTGGTCGTTCGTCAAAAATATTAGAAATTCTGCCTTATCCATACTCCATCCCAACGCTCATTTACAATGACATTCCTGCTGTCAGCTCTTTCGACAAGGTCAATTTGCTTGCTGCACACTTTGCGGCCACTTCAACAATCCCAGATTTTGCTTTTCACTTTGGCACTCGATTTCTTAAATGTCCTAGCATTGCACTTACGTCCCTTCTTTCCAAGGTCATGGCAATGCTGATAAGCCGTCAGCTTATGAAATATCCAGAAACACGAAAACTTCTCAATGATCGGCAGTACGGTTTTCCTAGCAACGGGTTCATAGGTGATTTGATGGCATGTCTCACTGAAAAGTGGAACCAAATCGTACATCAATCTGGCGAAAGTAAGAAAGTTGCACTTGATATTTCTAATGCATTTCACAGAGTTTGGCATGAGGCTCACTTGTCGAAAATGCGTGCTTTTGGGATCGGTGACTCTCTTCTTCAATTGATTTGAAAATACCTTTTGGAACGGTTAATTCAAGTTGTTTTGGATGGTTACAATTCTGATGTTTACATAATAAATGCTGGCGTGCTCTAGGGCTCCGTTCTGTCTCCAACACTCTTTTTAATTTTCATCAAAGATCTCTTGTTTGCTACTTCTAATCCAATATATTTCTTTGCTGACATTACACTCTGCTTTTCATATTCGTTCCCAAGCTCACGTCCCAGCTCATTAAATTCTGATATTTATAGCATAACTTATTGTGGAACCACTAACAAAGTAGAATTTATTGTTTTCCAAAACTCAATGCTGTCTGCTGTATTTAAAGCGAAAATTAAACACAGTGGCTGGTCCATGAATAGTACCTGTATCGCCGAAACCGAAAAACATTCCCGGTATGTGTGTCAGTGACAATTTACGTTGGAGTGACCACATATTCGGTTTCGTCAAAAGTGCTGCGAAATGTCTAAGATTTCGCAAGCGACGTAAGAAACACTTTAACCTCTCTGATCTGGCCTCAATATATAAGGCATTTATCCGCCTATTTAACTTGAATATCGACTTAATATCTCGTGTCTCACTCTATTTTATCGCCATTTCCACCACCAGCCCTTCATAGAAATCGCCAGTAGCATTCTGCCCCTTCAAACCGTTTAAATCAACCCAACTCTCGGATGTACTTAACTTACACAACTCGCTTATGGAATTACCTGCTTAGCTCTTTATTTCCTAGTCATTATGATATTCAAACATTTAAAATCAACGTTTATAGGCACCTCTCTTTCCAACCTCCCTGATTTTTCTCCGCCCACGCTGTGTACAAACATTTTAAGGGTACTTAAATCTCTTAAGCGCGCCCAAATTATAAAGAAAAGAAAACCTAGTAAGTCCACCATTAAGCAAATACTCAGATACCGATATCTACTATCTTTTCATCTATCTTAAGGTTACTTGTCTATAAAGTGGAGCCCTATAAGTCTATATCTGGATTTTAATGGGAAACTCCCACTCTTCTACAAAATATGGTAGGATTGATCGTTATATTTGTTGGAAGCAGCGCGACACGCTGTAGTGCAACTGTTTTTTAACACCATGCTTAAAAGAAAAAAAAAGCAAACCACAGCCAATATCCGAGGCACATATTCCAATTTTGAATGGAAATTACCAGCGCCATTCACGCCTCAGCACGGGTGGCTTCACACCCCCCAATTTTGCGTTATAGATACCAATATCGTCGGATAAAGACGGACCTAATATTAAGGACTCACACAATCTGATCATTGTATCTATGTTTTGTGCCCGATAAATTTGTTTCTGACATACTCAAATACAATACACATCTCAAGGGCAATTTTTGTGACCGAAGTTTCAAAAAATGCACATTTCTCTTTACCTCTCCATTCAATGAAAAACCCAATAGAATTGAAAACATAAGCTAAATAACAAATGTGAAGCGAGAATCGTTCCCTGATGTAATCCAAATTTCTTTAAAAAGAACCATTATTTTTTAGCAAGAAAATGGATACAATTTTAACGATTTAAATGCATTTTTCATCAGTCGGTCCGAGTTAGTCCCCCATGTACTATTAACTTTTTGACTTTTGTCAGTGAGTTGGCTGATATCGTTTTGGAATAAGGCTACATTTAATGGAAAAAAAGTTCGCAACCATGGAGAATACAAGAAAAATCCATTGAATTTGACTCAGAAATTAATTTGCCAATATAAGCTTTGTTCAATGAGGAAAAACTACAACAGAAAATCACAAATTCGTGGAAAATGTCAGATCAGAGTTAGAACAGAAAGTTACAATCCATATGTTAGCTGTCAAAAATGATGACATTCGTCATTTGTCATTTCTTGTGAAGTTATTGAAAAGTTGAAAAGATTCTCAAAGTGAAATACAAGATTGAATAAATAAAAATGGCTTTAAATAAGATTCAACAAATTATATTAGAAGAACTAGTGGACAGTGATAGTGGCAATGATATCAGTTTGTCGACTGATAGAACAACAGATTCCAGAGATCGGGAAAGATTCAAGGAACCGTATCGCACATTTCTTGAAAGAAATAGTTCCTTCCTACAATGAAAAGGAATTTGTGAAACATTTCCGCATATCTCGTAGTCTATATATACGGTTAGTAGATACATTTGCAACATCAGATATTTACGTCAAATTAGAGGCCCGCAAAACATATTCTGCTGAAATGCATATAGCGCTCTTTCTTTGGTTTGCTGGGCATGAGGGTTGCTCCTACAGGGATATTGCCGATAGATTCAACCTCGCCTTGGCAACTGTAAGCAGTCTTATCAATAGAGTGCTGTATTTCATCAGCAATCTTTGCGACTCGGAAACCAGCTCGTATATGAGAAACAAAACTGGAATTGAATATGTTATAGGTACTAAATTAATTGCATATAATAACTGACAAACGATGTAGGAAAATACCTAACTTATGTGGGAACGGGTTTCTATTGGGAGATTCCGCTTATGCGCGCTCATAGTTTCTAATAAACCCATATCGCGACAATGGACACTTATCTTCAAGGCAGAAGTTGTTTAACTGGAAATTAAGTTCCGGTAGGATCGTAATAGAACACTCCTTTGGTGTTCTTCAACAGCGCTTTCGACAGCTTTATTATTGCAAGCTGAGAGGAGTAAAGAAATTGACGAAAACATTGAAGAAAATGACAATTTCAATACAGTTACTGAGCAGCAGCAAGGCTTCAGCCTTCAAAATAGGCTGTGTAAAGAAGTGTTTTCGTATTTTAATTGAGGAAATAAGAAAAACTCAATAAAAAATCATAAAATTATTTTTATACTTTTATTTTTATGCATTTATTTTTCATTTAGCGAGTCTATTAGAGCCAACCGTAATTCGCGCTTCTCTTCTCTCTCTTTGGCCAGCTCAGCGGTTATCTCTCTATAGGCCTCAAGCTTGGCATATTTGTACACACGGTCTGATCTCCTTTCTTCAGCGAACTGCCCCCTCCACTTCTTCAGCTCTTCTTCAGGTTTTCTTCCGTTTTCTTGGTTGCTCTACGTTCTCTGAAGATGTTTCTTCAATGCTACCCAGCGGAGTTTCACTTTCACTGGCTGGCATTCCTTATTAAAAATAAATGGAGGGGTTTTGAAGGTTTTGTATAATTTAATGTTATACACTTACTTGCAATGGAAGAAATCCCAGCCTCAACCAATATTGCCTCCTTTGTTTTTCACTTCCAGTGGTACTGCCCAACCGATGGATTGAAATAATTGCAGATCGGTCCAGCAGTACATCTGAGAGCTCCCTATAGTATTTATGGAAATATGTTTATATTTATAATATAAGAAATTAGAATATATAAATATAAATTACATACTTTTCATAAGCACAAGTGGCCATGTTGTTTCCTGTTGTGACATTGTGCTTTATGAAGTCACGTTCAAGACTCTTTCACTTCCCCTCAACCAGGACCGCAGTGAAAACTGATCCGAACTCCTGCATGTGGCCAGCAAATCTGCGCGCAGAATTTTTTCTTTTGTTTTGAGGGAAAATATTTTGCCGACCTTTGGCTCTAAATCTTTATAAAGACTTATGAGGAGCTGGCAGTCCTTCTCCATTCAAATTGCTTTTTGTTTTTCTTCTGCAGTTGTTGCAATTTCTACGAAATCCTGGCTGGTGGCTGATTCTGCTCTAAACGACTGGCGAAATTCTTCATTAAAAAAAAAATAAGAAAATGTATGTGTAAAATATGTTAAATCCATTAAATTTGTACTTACTATTTTGTATATTCTGTCGTGTATTTGGAGAACATTCAACCAGCACAGAATGTGAATTTTCCATAACTTTTTTTTCATTCAAAATGAACACAACAATCGCAAACAAATAAATTGCAAGAAAGAAATCAAATGACAGTCTGCTCTAGCCCAAGAGTAGGTGCAAGTTTTTCTGTACTTTTCTGTTCTGACAACCTCACTGAACACAAAGCAGAACAGTTACCGCAGAAATTTTTCTCATTGAACACAAAATCTTGTACTTTTCTGTTCTTTTCTGCCCAGAACACCCTCACTGAACAGAACTATTTTAACCTGTCGGAGACAAGTTTTCAATTAGTATTTTTTACCAGTAACAAAAAAACACAAATTTGGGTGCATGTCCTTACTAAATCAACTACAATCAAAGTTAACCACAATTCTTACCTCTAATCTATTACTTTTTATTAATCTTGGATATTATTTCCAGTGATTCGAACCGATATGATTCATTCCTATAAATTTATATCAATTATTTTTACATTTGGTACATAATTCGGGTTCAGACATTTGGTGTCAAATAAATATATTTTGAATAGCTAGATGCCACTGTAATCGTTTTCATTAAAATTCAATTTGCGTTTTTTTTAAAAATATTATTTTTTTACAAAACTAATTTGTTACAGATTTTCTGTAAATTTTAAAGGAACTTTTCTTTTTTTATTTAACATTTTAACTCTGCGCTCTCCTTTTTGGATGGTTGTGTTCAGTAGTTATTGTAAAATGTACTGTAAAATCAAAAGATAGAACTTATTGCTTCAAATCAATCGCTTTATTACAATACAATTACAATTTAGAATTTAATCGCTTTTCTCAACCACTTTTATTTCACTTTATCTTTTACTAAACGTTATCGCTGTTCGTAATTCACCTTTTAATTTCCATTTTAGAACTTCACTTCACCTGTGTTCGTACTGGTAGTTGTAGTCCCTAGCATCTTTCGAGATCATCCCGTACTAGCCAGCTTTCATACTACTTTCCATTTTGCCAAATATTCGCTATTAGTTGTCAGGCATTTTCATTTATTCTTTAAATGGATGAGTCTCCTACTTTTCAAATATAGATGGTGCTGTTTACATTTGAAGTCGATATCACACTGCTCCCTCCCTAATGTTGTTTTTTACGAAAAACTTCGTTATTCATCTTTCCGTTGAAATGACACATTCACAATAGTTAAGTCTTTTGTTATTCAATTAAGGAAATCTTTTGCTATTGAAATATAGATGGCATGTTAACATTAAAGTGATACTACTACTCCCTCCCTAAAATTGGAGTAATAACTACTTGGGTTATTAATGCGAACCTTCCCAATCCTGTTATAAGTTTGGTGATTTTCTTTCTTACGCAGATGATTATACAGCGATCTCCTTCGTTGAAGATGGAAGATTTCGCTTTGGTGTCGTACCTAGTCTTCATAAGGTTTCTTGCTATCTTCATCTATCCTATGAATCCTGCAGCGCAAGTTATAGGTAGTCGTAGATCCGAATTCTTTTCTCGGATGATTCTAGATCTCGGAAGATGTGTATCCTGTTGAACTATGGACCATAGGTAGCAAACAGTGTTTGCTCTGTTTGTTTTTAATTATGACTAGGGAATACAGTGTGGACGTAGCCAATATATATAGCCAATATATAGCCAATAAATGCCAATATATGCTAAAAATTAATCACTTTTCTGCGTACGTCCACGTTTGTAAGTACCGACCTGCTGTTTTGGCACTTAGTAAGACACAGGTAGATCCTCGCCTACACCTCTCAAATCCCTCTTATCTGAAGCTACCTGACTACGAACTAGTGCATAGCATGCATAAATCCGCTGGTCCAGATGGTATATCGCCCCTTCTTCTGAAGAGGTGTTCAGGCTCTTTTGTTCAAAATGCGTGCTTTTGGGATCGATGATTCTCTTCTTCAATAGATTTGAAATTACCTTTCGGAACGTTCCATTCAAGTTGTCTTGGACGGTTTCAAGTCTGATATTCACAAAATAAATGCTGGTGTGCCCCAGGGCTCCGTTATGTCTCCGACACTCTTTTTAATTTTCATTAATGATCTCTTGTCTGCTACTTCTAATCCAATATATTTCTTTGCTGATGATAGTTCTCTCTGCTTTTCATATTCGTTCCCGGACTCACGCCTCTGCAGCATATGTTAAACTCATTAAATTCCGATATTAACAGCATAACCAATTGGGGAACTATCAACTAAGAGGAATTTAATGCTTCCAAAACTCAATGCTGTCTACTGTCAATAAAGGGAAATTAAAATACCCAGCCATTATCCATGAATGGCACTTGCATCGTTGAAACCGATAAACTTTCCACTCTCGGTATGTGTGTAAGTGACAACTTAAGTTGGAATGACCACATATTTGATGTCGCCAAAAATGCTGCGAAATGTCTAGATTTCCTCAAGCGATGTAAACACTATTTTACCCCCTCTGATCTGGCCACAATATATAAGGCATTTATCCGCCCAAAATTGGAGTACAATGCCCACATCTGGTCAGGTGCTACTAAAACATCTCTGCACCTGCTAGATAGGATTAAAAACCGTGCGATAAAACTCATTGGTGGTACTAATATCAGTCATTCAATTGGCACCCTTGAACATCGACGCAATGTGTCCTGTCTCACCTTGTTTTATCGCTATTTTTACCACCAGTGCTCGATTGAAATCGCCAGTAGCATTTCGCCCATTCAAACTTTCAACCGTAACACTCGTCTCGCTATGAATGCTCATCAGTAAGCCCTCAAGCCCATTTTCTGACGTACTCTAAAATATCATGATTCTTTCCTTAGCCGTACAACTCGCTTATGAAAAGCCCTGCCGACCTCAGTGTTTCCTGGTCGTTATAATTTCCAAGCATTTAAAAACAATGTACATCGATACCTGTCTTTTCTTCCTCCCTAAATTTCCTTCGTCGTCCTTCTTCTTCTCGTGAACCCCTGAAGATGCCCACGGGATCTACGATTTTTCAATCAGTCTCTCAACTTTCATCTTCGACATCTTTTCGGCAACTTCTGTTTCAAGTTGACGAATTGGTCTGGCCTCTCCGGTTTGAATGCGGTGTTAAACAAGTTGCGTACGTCCATATTCTCCGTCTTGTGCAGCAAATAATTAGCGTACCCACCGATTAGTTTTACTGCCAGGATTCGCTGTTCTTGATCCAGATTACAGGGCTAAGAAATTTGTGCTTGTTTTTTATGCTCTGAACTGTTGCGACCGGTGTTGCACGATTATTTCCATTGTGGTCGATATAGCCTGAACAGGTACACATTTTCCAACTGTCTCCTTCTTTTTCACCTTTACACTAAATGTCTTTGAACTTAGAATCCTTACAGGGGCCACGTTGTTCTTTGGTTCCACTAAGGTCTTTTTCACCATGAAGTCTCTGCTATTTTCTAGCTTCATCAAATAGAATCGATGACTCCAGGACCATCTTCCACTTTTTCCCAAATAGTTGCTTACGACGAAGGCTCCAGAATCTGATTTCTGCAGATAACGACATGTAAAACTGAAGTATTGGCGTTTCCGTATATCATTAGTATCTCCATGTTTTCGTATTTCAGAGTTTGTGGCTCAAAGTCCAGAAATAGTCAGTACCAATAATATACTCGTCGTATATGTCAGCCACCAGAAAAACGGAGAAGAAGGATTTTTATCATAGTCCATCACGCTCATTTATAAAGACATTGCAGCTGTCAACTCTTTAAACAAGGCTTGGTGCACACTTCGTGGCCACACAACACTTCGAGATTGACAAAGCACCTACACTTGAGTCGAATGGGGCAAATCTACTTTCGCACTCGTTAAGTAGAAAGATCCATCCGCTGATCGAGATGATACAACTGCCCTTTTTCCGCTACGTAAGACTTTTCACCAATCTTTTCCGGGCGGACGAAAAACAGCATTTATCTAGCTTCTCCCTAAAAGAGGAGAACCTTCTTTTCTCTCCTCCTACAGACCTATTGCACGTACGTTCCTTCTTTCCAAGGTAATTGCAACGATACTGGTAGTCTTCAGCCGCCTCACGCTCACCTTAGGTGCTAAAAATCCTGAATATATAGTACTTTTGCCTTATTTAGTGGTCTTATACAACAAACGAAACTACTGTGGCAGTATTCTATAAGCCGTTGCCGAACGACAATAGCTTGTGTAATCCATGTGATTGTCAAACGTTAAAGTTTTGCTTTTGGAGAAAAGCTTGGTGGAAAAAACTAATGCCCGGTCACTTGCACCCAGAAAAATTATACATATTTTTACTGCCTATCAATTTTACTCAAGATAAATTGATAGTATTCATTGCCCTTTTTGCATTCTGAAGGACCTGCTTAATGTGAATAACTCGCTAGAAGACATGTTACCTGTGTGAATCAATTTGCAATTTCAAAGACAACTCCTACTGTTTTTTTTTTTTCATTTGGTCTGCATCAATAAATCCACATGTATGCTAGAACAATTGTATCTTGCACACAACGTACATGAGTCCAAAGACGTTCGTTATTTATATACATATATGTACAAACTTCAACAATCTGCTATCCATTTCTTTCGCTTTTGTCCGCAACCTAAACCTTATTTGCCTTTAAGCCCGAAATCTCTCCGTCTAAATAAATATTCCATAAAACATGTTCACTTATTCACTCCATTTGCCTCTGTATGAGTAAAAATAACCAGCTATGACCTCTTTATGTCAACCGACATACATTTTGGAGCTACCCCTGCCATTCAGCAATTATTTCGGCTTCTAACGCGTCCTGCTCCTTCATAAACAACCATAAAGAACTTTTCCCTCAAGAGCATACTGTTCACCCAAAAAAAAAAAAACAAGTTTTTGCACAAAAGAGAAAGGAAATTATTTTATTATCCTGGAAGCTTCTTATTTATTTATTGAAAGAAGAGTATTATCCCATAGACTCAAATGGAACACAATCTGAATTCTGCATCTCCAACCCTCAGGTAATAAATGGCAACAGCAACTGAATATTTCGAAATTGAATCGAAGTTGAAACTAAGTTCAAGCCAAGTTTCTCTCCTGATAACATTTTTAAGTGTCACTATTTCGCAACTATTCTTAAAATGCGGACCTGCAATTTGTTCGCATGGAGGATCCTTGAAAATATAAATTTACTCGAAACATACTTATTTCTTCAGTGTGGTGACAATGAATGCAATTCCTGACAACAACCTTTCAACCTTTCCCAGTGTCAGATACTGGTGCGAATATGTAGTATACCCAGTAACACATCATTGAGTTAAATTTTTGCTGCTGCTAAAAATGCAATGCACTTGCCATAAATAATGACTCTGTTCCCAATTCACTAGAAGGAATCATACAAGCACATGTGTCCCAAGCCAACACCAATTTTAGATCCTTGTGAATTTACGGAAACACCAAACACTTGATGGAAACCCATACCGTGTCGAGATCAGGTACGTGTAAATGCAAATGCAAATATTTTTCCAAGTTGCTGACGGAATGATAAATCGACTATGGAATTGAGGTCGCTGCAGGGATATCCTTCCTAGAAGAGCAAGTAATTAGCGATTCAATTCAAAAACGGAAATTACCAAGGAAATTCATAAAATGGACATGAAAACCTTTTGAATGCATGAAAGGACCCAGACATTTCATTGCTTTTTCATGCAGAGAGAGGAAGTGATGAAATGTTTGTGTAACCTTTAATGGAAATCTGAATACTTAAAAAGATGAACTGAACGTCCAGCAGAGCGACCCATATTCCATAGAGTGGTTCCAAAAATAGTAACTGTAAGTGGAAAACTGATAAAATATCTCGTAAGAGAAAGACGGGAAATGGTGATAATTGATATTTGCATGCAGGTTTACTTTTCAAATCAAAGAAATCGATTTTTCCCTTGAGTTGGTTTACTATATTTACGAGTCATATCAAAATTTGCCATTCACTCATGCCATCAGAAAACTTTGAAATTGTGAAAGTCCATTTTGTTTGAATTAACTTTATTTTACAGTCTATCCATCCAACTTAATCATACCAATAAGATTCCGGTGCTTTCACCCACAGAGTTGTTTTAGGTTCCTTTTCACTTGTGCACGCAACCAGAAATAAAGTCTTCTTCCATTAAATAAGCAGATTCTTCGAAGCAGTGCATGCCTCAGCCATCGCAATCTCTCTAAATTCTTTTAACTAGGTCGATGTCGCTGTAAAGCCCGAATAGTGTGTCGTCCTCTATTTATAGAAGTCTACATATGATAGATGATAGCAAAGTCCACTTAAAGAATTTTACATTTAGCTCAAACTGTGATAATATCTTCGATCGATAATATCGATAATAATTTTGGTCTCAGTAATAATTCCTTTATTGTGCACCAGAATACCAGAGAATGAGAGGAAAATTTTCAAACCTTGTTACGCATATTAATGCATTTTCTTGTATTCCAGATATTTTATCTGTGCCTAAGGTCAGCTCTTTATACGAAGTGTGTTCAAAAAGTAAGGTGACTATATATTTTTGTAAAAAAAAAAATTATTTATTTATCACTATTAATGTTATTCGCTTCAAATATACTAGGTGGAGTGAAAAGTAATCTCCTTGACCGCAAGAATGCGCTGCTACTGCTACTTATGGTGCCTTGAAGTCCGTTCATATTTAGGCAGACGTGCCAAATTTCAGTGCGATACTGTCTTTAGTTTAGTTTTGACAGATGATTGTTGTTGACGTGTTTGGCATCATGTTGAGTTTGGACAAAAACGATCTTCGTTCTCTCATAAAACATTATTTTTTGAGAGGCAAAACGGCGAAGGAAACAAAAGAAAAGTTGGATAAATATTATGGGGCTAATGCTCCGTCAGATTATACCGTCAAATATTGGTTTCGAGAGTTTCGTGGTGGCCGAATCTCCACTACCGATCGAGTCCGAAGCGGCAGGCCCTCCAATGCGGTTACAGAGGACAATGTCAAAAAAATATATGAAATGGTGTTGGCTGACTGGAAAGTGAAGGGGCGTGAGCTAGCAGATACCACAAAGATTAGTACTGAGCGCACACGCCATATTTTGGGCAATATTCTGACCAAAAGCTCGAACGCGAATCGGGTGGGCTTTTGGCGTATGTATCGGAAAGGTTATGGCGTCGGTTTTCTGGAATTGTCATGGCATACTCTTCGTGGACTACCTCGAAAAAGGAAAAACCATCAACAGCGAGTATTACTGTGCATTATTGGAGCGATTGAAAACGGAAATCGCTGCAAAACGGCTTCAAATGAAGCGAAAAAAATTTTGTTTTTGCAAGACAATGTACCGGCACACAAGAGCATCGCAACCACGGCTAAAATCAATGACTTACGATTCCAATTGCTGTCACATCCACTGTATTCGCCCGATTTGGCTCCCTCGGACTATTATCTCTTCCCAAACTTCATGAGCCATCTTCATCAATAAAAAATTCAGCTCACGCGAGGAAACCATCGACGCCACGGAGGAGTATTTTGCAGACCTTCTGGAAAATTACTTTTCGGACGGGATCAAGAAGTTCGAAAATCGCTAAAATAAGTGTATCAAACCAAAGGGACTATATTGAATAAAATAAAAAAAACATTACAAAAAAATTTTTTTTTCATTCCCAAGGAGGTTACTTTTCATCCCACCTAGTAATACCAACCAATGCTTTTTCCAATCCTCGAAGATATTTTCTTGAACACTTTTTGGTATAGCTTTGAGCTCTTCCAGCAAAGCCGTTTTTTTTTTGGACGGCAAAGACATCAAAAAAATTGCACGAGCCGACAGATATGCCAACACCCTCTGCAACTTCTCATAATTCGACAATTTTTCAAAACAATTTCCTTCACAGCTTTGAGGTTAACTTCTTTTGTTGATGTGCTGGGGCGTCCAGATCGAGGTTCGTCATTGGCATCATCTCGGCCATCTTGGAAGAGCTTGTACCACTTGTGCATTTATTTTTACTTACTTTTTGCTTTGCCACTGTTCACATTTCAAATGTTTTAGAGCACTTGATTCCATTTTTTACACAAAATTTGATGCAAATTCTTTGCTCCATTTTTTATAATCGTTGAAAATCGCCAAGCACACCTAACACATCTAACTTTTCTATCGGTCAAAAACCAATCTAATTTGCTATATACTTGAAACTGTGAACATATGTTCGGGACATGTGTACCAACACAGCAAAAAAAAGTCAATGATCGAATGTACGTTGTCCGCGAAATTTCAAATGTCACCCTACTTTTTGAACACGCCTCGTATACTCGTAGTTTTGAGAAAAATTATTATTGTATTCCTGGGTATAACTTAGTTGTCGGATTTTTTGTCAAAGAAGAGTACAAAATTTTCGATGTGTTGAATTTTGACATTTTGAGAGCTGATGTGTTAACGTTTTCCTATCTCAATGGAAGCGGTTGGGCGTATTTAAGTGTACCAGGAAGTGAGGTTAACTCTTGTAAAAATTTTTTAGAATCACTCAAATAAACTTGCTTTTTTTGATGAAATTGAACAGGTTATGGGTCTATTCTGACAAAGCAAGTTTTTTATATCTTTGTGAGTGATTATGAGTTAAGGTTATGGTATATAATGGCATGGTATATTTACAAATGTCGAGTAGTGCACCGCCAGATTCGATTCGCGCTTGGAGCTTTTATCGAAGGATAATTACGATACTTGGTGTGTCCAAGAGGAGGCACTCCTGACGAAAAATTATCTGTGGGACTATGTAAGTGTAGGTATCTCGATCCCAAATACTGAAAATGCGCTCAATACTCAAGAGCTGTGTGGTTCAAGACGGAGGCAATCTACGTATCAAACGGATCGGAATATTTTTTGTGATAAAGCTGATCCAACAAGCAAGGCTTGGATTCTCGACAGTGGTTGCACAGCACATTTATGTGGTGATGAAGCATTATTTTAATCCATGAGTGATTCCTCAAGTGCAAAATTAAATCTCGCGAGTAGGGCATCAATCAAAGTTAAGGAAAAGGATATTGTGCATGTGTCTGTGGCAGGTGACATCGGGTCTCCATTGTTAGAATTCAAGGACATTGTACGTTCCTGATTTAAGAACTTATTTAATTTCGGTTCCAAAAATTACAAACAAGGGGCATGAAATGACATTTCGAAAAAACGATGCCTATATCCGGGATGAATACGACAATATATCAGTGCTTGCGGATCGTAGAGGTGAATCTTATTTTCCGAGAGAATTCAATGTGCGTGAAGGCGGTTATTGAAGCTGACTGATTCGAACTATGGAAGTGGCACGAAAGGTTGGGACATTTGAATTCGAAGGATTTGCTAAAAATGATCCGCAATGCCCCCTGTTAATGTGAAATACGCTCAAACCTATCGCATTGTTTGGTGTGCCTAAAAGGAAAAATTACTGCTCTGCCTTTTTCAAAGGTTCGTGAAGCTTGCACTGAGTTCCTCAAGATCGTGCATTCTGATGTAGTAGGCCTTTAGCCCGTGCAAAATACTTTGTACCCTTCAAGTGTGGCTTCAGTGAAGTGGCTTCAGTCAGATAATAGTCATGAATACTGCAACACTGAATTTGATAGTTATTTGTTGGACCAGGATATTGACAGAAGGCTGACAGTTCCTCGTACTCTAAAGCAGGACGGAGTAGCCAAGCGGATGAACCAAACTCTCATGGACATGGCCAGGTGCTTATTATTGCAATCCGGTTTGAGTGCATCCTTTTTGGCTGAAGTCGTTGCTACTGCTTACCATATCAGCAATACTATAGATGTTCTGCAAGTAGTTTAGGAGTTCAAATCTCTTACGAGAATTGGACTGGAAAAATTTTAAATTATCTTCAAACTTTTGATTCGAAGGTATTTATTTTGAATAATGAAGCATCAGATAGTCCATGCACGAGACTTAAAATTTGTAAAAGTGCGCTTAAATGTTCCAGGTGATACGAGTGTGTTGGAAAACTTAATGTATACGGTAAAAAAAACCCAAAAGATATCGAAGCAAACCAAAAGAGGTTAAATTCTTACCATATCCATTGAGAGGTGAACCATTTCCTGAAAAACCACTAGGAATTCCCATAGTGAAGAAGGTGCGAAAGGAGGATACAATCCTTTAACTGTCTCAAATTTATATTTATCTGATGTAATAGTTTGTCCATAGAACGTATACTCGTATTAAAGTAGGAATAACTTCGAACAAACTTCTTTAATTCCGCAATTTCATTAATATTTTTCGGTAAAGTTTTATGTGTCAAACAACTATAGACTTAGATAGGAGGCATATCTGTGAAACAACAGACTACATTTCGTTTTTAAACACTGTGCTGACCTCACCAATTGATAAGTAGGTTAAATGCCGCTTTGCACTACGGATAGGGATATACAAATTAAACAATTCGATTCGCCGTGTGCGAAAAAAAATTATTTTTATATTTTTATTTCAAGTGAACTGATTTCAATCTCAAGGTACAGCAATGGATACACAACTTACCAACTAACTGGGTGACAATCTGTCACTCCCTTATATCTATTCATACCTTGCTAACTCAGCAAATTCAGAAATTCGCGTGGCGACTTGTTGTGTGATATTAGATATCGTTGCAACATTGTCTCTATACGTTTGTTCGTTCACCTTAAAGAGGTGTGGGAAAATCAAGTTGGTTAGGAAGAGAAAAAAATACTCTTGTTCTTGTTGGAGTATGTAACCTACGCGATGAATTCTTCCACACAGCTGTTCTCTTTGTTTTGTTTTTCTATTGTTTACTTAGCTATATTTCTAGCTAAGAACGAGGCATACAAAGAGCGTCATCGCCTCTTTCCCTCTATTCCTCACTCATAACAATCACATTCATTCCTGACAAAGTCTAAGGTTATACGACAGGGCACAGGACTGAGATAAATATGGTCTTTAACAATTTCAAAAAATTAATTTGGTCGTGTGGTGACTTTTCTACTTAAGCGTATTATGCAAATGAGTTGATGTATCCTCCTTAAGAAATTATCTCCCGCTAGTTTAAGCAGCTCAAGTTTATTGAACGAAATTTTTTGTTATTCGTAACATCGTCCATATTGAATGATTCTTTCTACCTGACAGTGCAAATTTGATGATAGTCGCCATCATGAAAGGTTTTTCATAAAATGCGCCCCAATATTTTTTTAGTTTTAAAAGAAAATACAAAATATACGTTATACAGAATGTTTAACGTTTTTTTTTTTTCTCTTTTTCTTAATATTTTTTAAAGAACACTATTCACCATAAAGTATAAAGTGCGTTAAATTTTGAAATTCACACCAAAAGATAACTAAAAATCAAAAATGTAGCCCATGTACAATATTTGGGAACGTAATGGGGCAAAGGTGTAAAGAACTAAAGCGTATTTTTTGGTTCTTAATAAAAAATTAAAAATTTATTTTTGATTTACTTTTTTTATATGTAGAATAAATAAATAAGAAAATAAAAATAATGATTTTAATGAAGAGAAATAGCAATTGGAGAGAATGGTTTTATGCGTTGCTTCAGCACTTTAACTACCTCTGGAGGTCGTAAAAAGGTGCGGTTTGTCGAATTCAGTTTCATAGTGAGTCCACAGTCGAAAAGTAAGATAAAAGGACTTGAGTTTAAAGTGTTAATGATATATTTTTTTTTTCTTTTTTTTGAATTGAAATCTGACATCATACAATATCCTTCACGGAAACACTTGCATGGATAGATGCACTCGATGCGATTATCCGTGACTTTTTTCTGTAATTCAGCCAGCATTATAGCAATTTCACGGCAATCAGTCGCCATCAAGTCGTCTTAAATTTAGACGAGAGATTTAGTTGTTGCAAAGACAAGAGTCTGAAGGTGTTAAATCGCAAGAGCGGGGCGGCTATTTCCGGCGATAAGATGATCATCGAATTTCGTTTTCAATAAATTGATTATGGCGCACGATGTTTAGCAAGAGGAACCGCCCTGTTGAAACTGTATATCGTCCAAGTCTTCTATGGTAAACATGTGGTAAAAGCATTCTCCATTAACTGTAACCAGCTCGCCGATATTATCACTGTGAATTACGGCTGAATGACACTTTCAGAATGTAAACGATATCAAATAGTAAATTTTTTTGCAATAAGCAATGGTGCTTATTCAAAAAGCCATTTAACCAAAATTCGTTTCGTCACTGTGGAATTCTCGATCTTGCTAATAGAGTCCAATCAGCAAAAGTTCGACGCGCATAATGGTAATTTGGTTTAAGCACTTAGCTCTGTCCAAGGGATGAATGGTCAAAACACTCCACAGGAACGTTCCAGAAATGAGAAGCCTTTAAGAACATAGCGGAATCGATGTATTGTATTATTGTCTTCATTTACCAACTCGCATAAATTCGCAATATTCTTTTCATTTCTGGCTTTTCGCTGTCTCATTAGTATAGCAGTATAGCAGTATAGCGAAATTGTTAACTAGAAATAATTGCTAGCTTATCAGCATGACTAGAACGGCTAAAACTCGAAGTTAGCGTACGTTACGTAATCGTAACTGATCATTATCCTGTTGGAAAAAGGGGCTATTCGACTACTATTCTACTGCTATTCGACCTCTATTCTACTGTTGCCTACTATAATGTCCTTTTGTTCGTTTTTGTAGCCGTGCCTTGTTCTTTTCATCGCTTTGGTACATTTTTCTAACCTCATTCCAGTAATACGAGGGCGGAAAAAAAATCTGGAAAAAAATTTATTTATTTTTCAACATAATCCAGCTCTATATACTTTTCCCAGCGATTTTCAAAAAGTTCGACACCCTTTTTATAATGAGAGCTGTCTTACTCCTCAAAATAGCCATTAACTGCAGACATCACTTCTTCATCGTTGGAAAATCCTTGACCACTGAGCCATTTTTTCAAGTTTGGGAACAGAAAATAATCCGAGGGGGGCTAAATCTGGCAAATAGGGTGCCATTGAAACTATAATTCATTAATTGTGGAAATTGCAATAACGGATTTGTGAGCTGGTACATTGTCCTGATGAAACAACACTTTCTGGCCGTTGATAGTTTTTCCTTTTTCAAGATAGTCAATGAAAACTATCCCACGCGTATCCCAAAAAATCGACGCCATGACCTTGCCTGCAGATGAAACGGTCTTCGCCTTCTTAGGAGCCGGTTCTTCCTTTTGAATCCATTGTTTTAATTGTTCTTTTGTCTCGGGTGTAAAGTGATGGACCCAGACTCACACAGAGTAGAACCCAGTTCAGCTTTTTTATTGGTTGGGCTGAGGCCTTTCAAATAAAAGTATTGTATCTCATAACGATGACCAATTTTTTCTATTTTCACGAATTCACTGACAACGTTGACTACTGATGGCTGCCAAACAACGTGGCGCTTTCAAACTTGAAACATATGCTTTATAGACTGCGTACTTTCAAATACAGCATCCATGTCTTGGTCAGGTCGGGTCAGGTATATTTTGTTGGTTACGCATTTTTCACGCTTCCTTATTTTCTTTCTCAAAAAAATGCTATTAATACCATCTTTAAGCTTTGTTTCTTCTGTGCAGCACTGCTCAACACCTCTCTTTTATCGGAGCATGTGATTGTCATCATTCATTGTCGAATCTGGGTATTTTTGGTAGTGTTGCTACTGATTTTAAGTACTTCCTGAAGTATAGAACCTCTTTGGGGAAATATAAAGGACCCCTTTATTAGCAAGGGGTCTGGCGATCATTTGCGATTGTTACGTGACGTCATACTTCCTCAAAGTATTTTCTTATATTTAAAATGTTAAAGATATTCACAACCGCATTATGGCTACAAAAAATTCCTTACCCAGGTTTCCCGGAATATTCGGACATCAGTAATATTGGATAAGTCCATTTCGTAAATTATAATTTCATCAACCTGCTTGATTGTTGATTGATTGCGAGTTTTCGTAATGTTCTTGTATATATAGAGCTGACAACAACCTGCGCTAGCCACTACTATATTTCCCCCCATCGTAAAATGATGTGCCTTCCAATAGGACTACTAAAGTTACCCCATTCTTAATATTGCCTTAAAATCGTCATACAGAAAATGCTAACTGCACGCTTAAGGCAGAACTCATCCTTTTTGTCCAGCAGATTGTTTAAGCTACCTTTGGAGCCATCGTTTTTCTACTCTAAAGAATATGAGCCCATTTACTTATTTATTTATTTATATTATTTTTTTAAAGAATTTAGCCCTCAAAAGCACATGTTAAGTTTTTTGAAAAATTGTATGAAGAGGGATAAAGATATTTGGACGCATGACACATTTAATTGAGAGACTAAATTATTAGAAATTATGAAATTATTAGTGTAAATTGACTTGTTGTATTTTAGGCAATCACTCATCTCACGAGATTTTAGTTGCCTGAAAAGAAAAATGTCGTTCGGGCACGGTTGTTATTGAACACCGAACTGTCAAATTGGGAAGAATTAGAGCCGCGGCCACCGGCTTGTGTTGGACAATTTAATACGCATTGGCATAAGTTGCTCATTTACTGTTGAAAGCTCAAAGAGGCGCTGCTTTTGTTGTCCTTAGCAATCGCCGCAGAATTTGGATTTGTCGCAGTATTTCATTCTCTTTTTGACTAGCCTCCTCATCGGATATCTTGATTGGTAGTTAAATCTTCTTTGCAGCAATCTACGCCTTCTTTTGTAGTTTTCCGCGGTCTTTTAAGGGACCTGATACTCCAAGTATATAGTTGATTGCTGATAAGGAATCGTCATTATTTCATCAATTCTATGGCATTTAAATTCTCAGCTTATCAAAGGCAAACTTGAAAAAAGAAAATCGCGTTTATATGATTTGTGACGCTATCTCTTTATTGTTGTTTCTCTCGTTTAAGAAGACCACGAAGCCTGTAGTGTTCTAGATACTAAATACGTATATTGGGACTTGTATCATATGTATTTGACAATCCAGATTACGTTTCTTTGCAGCAATGGACGTTGCTTGTCCAATGGTTTTCTTCAGAAAGAATATTTGTCAGGTCCAATATTCCGGATTATTTTAAATTTTGTACGAGAAACCGGCTTTTCATTTTTAATTTTACAATTTCCGGTCAGTTGCATAGGTTATTTTATTGGTTCCACTCGATACTTTATCTATACTTTTTTTTTCCTCTAGAGTTTTCGAAATTTTGGTCCAACTTGTCTGTATAGATTCCCATTTTGGCTTCCATATGTGGGAAACCACTTCCTTTTGAATTAAAAAAATATCTATTGCGGAATTCCATGGCGACATCTTGTTGCGAGGTAAAGTGATCGGTGATAAAGTAGAGGATCTTCTTATCGTCGTTGTCTTATCGATAAGGCAAAATGTGGATTAAGAGAAAAGGAGGGGAAGTTAAGGAAGGGGTGTGCGAAAATTGTTTTTACGCGCAAATCAACACAACGCCGCCGATAGTGCGTAGCGTGGGTGAAAGGGTGTACCTACAGCCTAATTTTTACTTTCCGTTAGTCAGTCACTGTCAATCAAAGTTAAGAATTGATTTATAAAAAAAAAAATAAATAAATAAATAAATAAACTTGGCTGCATAACGCGTTTGCACGCACACCAAATTTACGAGTGGGAAAAAAATAATACTCTAATGGGGAATCCCCTAATTCCTTAATATGATAATGACCCAAATAAAAGAAAAAGATAAAATAACGAAATTTGCAAGACAACATCAAGAACACAAAAATTTAAAAATTGATGAGGCAATCGATGTTCTTTCAAAAAAAAAAATAAATCGATTACGACCCCTAGGTAACAATAAATAAAAGTTACAAAAAAAAAACCACAACTGCGTAACCCCTTAGTGCATTTGTGTGTCCAACCCCACTCTTACGGAAGTCTCAACAAACTTGTGTGAATATCGGCTTAGGATTCGGAGAGAATAACTGCTCTTATGGATGAATTGATCGAACCTACTCAGGGTACAGCTACCTCGCCATCATCTCCGAACACCGTTGCAGAAATCAACCAAAGCGTCGACAAGATCCCCACGATTCCTTCAGGCCAGTACAACACTAAGTAGAATAAGCTAAGTAGTTAATCAATTGTAAGGCTTATTATACATGTAAATAACCCATAACTTTTCCCTTTCCCTGATAGAATAACAAAAGAGAAAAAAGATGCAGGGTAACGCACACAATGAACTTACAATATTATGTAAGACATCTAGATGAAGGAGAAATTGCGCGCATGATCGCCCCATCAAGGATTACGGTACAGCGATAAGTGTTTTTTTTTTTTTTGTTGTTGTTTTTCTTTATAAGGTATGAAATGCATCTCTTAGTTGAACCAAAATTTGAATTATATACCATATACCACCTTGATCAAAATGTTCCCGGTGGCGTTACCGTGTGGCGCTCCCATTGTTCCGATTTGAGTTCTGCTTTTTTTTTTTTGTTAGGTTGGTACAATTGTTGTTGATATTCCCTCTAAATCTTAGCGTCATAGGTTGACATCTGCAAAAGTTACGTAGCCGAGAATACATCTAACTTTGTGTGTATTGGCGATTTTTTTTAAATTTTAAAAATGGATTTAAATTTGCAACTACGAACTTGTATTAAATTTTGCGTAAAAAATGGATTTAATGGTGCGCGAATGTTAAAAACGTCGGCAAAGTGCTTTGGCAACGATTCTCTAAAGAAAACGGTCATTTAACAGTGGTACGAGCGATTCAAAAGTGGTCGTGAGTCAATCGAAGATGATTAACGCAGTGGCAGACCAGACATTTTGGTTAATGATTTGGGTTTATGTCGTGTAGTAGCAAAGTTGGTGCCAAAAGACCTCAATTTCATGCATAAAAGAGACCGTGTTGACGTCACAAAAGAGATGACTTGCGAGGCTGAATCCGATCCCACATTCATCAAAAGAATCATTACTGGAGACGATACGTATGTTTATGAGTACGACATGCAACCCATACTTCAGGCCAGTGAATTGCGTTCATCAAATGAGCCGGGACCAAAAAAAACACATCGTGTTCAGTCAAAAAAGAATGCAATGCTCACAGTTTTCATGGATTACAACGATGTAGTGCATCATGAATTTTTGCCCGAAGGCCAGACAGTAAACAGAGAGTTGTATTTGGGCGTTATGAGACGTTTGCGTAAAGCAATTCGCCGAATTGTGACCAGAAAGCTCGTGGATTTTGCACAATGATAACGGACCGTGGCACAGTGCCATCATTATTCGTAATTTTTTGACGAAAAATGGAAAAAATACCATCCAACAGCCACAGAATTCACCTGACTTGGCTCCCTGTGATTTCTTTCGGTTCAATCGAGTTAAAAAACCACTACGGGGAACGCGTTTCAGCAGCCGAGAGGAAGTAATGGAAAAATCACAGGAAGCACTGATGGACATCCGAAAACCGAATATAAAAACGTTTTTGAGGATTGGATCAAGCGCTAGCGCAAGTGTGTTGCAGTCGATGGAGATTACTTTAAAGGAGACAAAATAACAGGGTGAGTTTTTTAACTTAAGGCATCCAAATTACTCGAAAAATACGCAATATCACGAAAAATGTTTCAGACAAAAGTCACAAGGTTCTGAAGGGGACATAAGATGTTTACCACGAGTTTGACCTTGAGTACCATTTTCAAGGTCAAACGAAGGTCAATTTTGATTATTCAAATGCTAATTCCTGATTTTTATTGCTCAGTCGTATTCCTCAATGGGCCATACGACTTTGTCTCAAAGGTTTTATTCATTCAGTGCTAGATACCACTGCACTGGCACGCCTAAATAATTAATCGGTTTCCAACGTTGTTAGGGTGTTAAAAGTTCGAGATTTGTTTTAAGGAAGTCATTATTGCCTCGAGTGAAGTTAAAACTCAAAGAAATTTCAGATAGAGACAAATTGTCCTAAACTTATCTGAGAGTGTATAATGTGCACTCTGCCTTTTTTTCTACTTGAACGGAACTGTACTTCATTTAGAAGTTCGATGTTTGTTTTGAGGAAATTATTACTATTAGTAAAGTTTTGCAGATTAATAATGCAGGCTATTTCAATTCAAGAGAAAATTGAAATGATATTGATTTATGGAGAAAGTGGAAGGAAAATCGATGGTGCTGTTGCTCTTTATGTTTCCCAGACCAGATAGGATTGCGCGCTTCCTTTTATCGGCTTATCCAACAATTCACTGGTGAAGTAAGTGTGTAACCAAAGAAAAGGAATCGGTCAGATAGGGTGGCTGTTGAGGACAATGAAATAGCAGTGTTGCACACGATCTTCACATTAGCACTCGCCAAATAAGTCGTAAATCAATTTCCCAAGCGACTGTCTGTAAGATATAAAATCGGCATAAATACCATCCTTATCATGTTTCAATGCATCAAGAACTTTCTAGTGAGGGTTTTCGCATTATTCCGAAGTAGCCCGGGGTGTATTACACAATGTTTACAATCAACGATGGATCGGACGAGGGGGTCAGAGGCAATGGCCTGCTAGGTCACCTGATCTTACGTCACTTGATTTCTTCTTGTGGGGCTACTTAAAAAGTGAGGTTTACAGAAAAAAGCCAAAAACACGTGAGGACATGAAAAGACGAATAACTGAAGCTTGCCGGAAGATTACGCCAGAAAAACTTCTTAGTTCTGTTGGTTCACTTAGAGCGCGGATAGACAAGTGTATTGAAGTGAATGGTCTCGGGAAATAAAATTCGAAATGGGAAGAATTCAATGATTTAACAGTGAGAGGTATGGGGACCCACTCTAATTAATCACCCCGAAGGAAATAAAGGACTGCTACGTCCACGTCGTTGTTTCTTGGTTATGCTAAACGCCGTATGTAAAAACAAATGACAAGCCAACGAGCAATACGACTGAACAATGAAAATCAGGAATCATTTGAAAAATCAAAAGTGACGTTCGTTTGACTTTGAAAATGGGTCTCAAGCTCAAACTCGTGGTCACCATCTTATGTCCCCTTCAGAACCTTGTGACTTTTGTCTGAAACATTTATCGCGATATCGCGTATTTTTCGAATAATTTGGATGTCTCAAGTTAAAAAACTCACCCTGTAGATTTAGATGCATAAACTTATATTTTTAATTTTCTAAATAATTTTTTAATATTTTTTGATCAGTGTGGTATATGAGCGATTTAGTGGAAAAATATTACATTTTGATTCATTCACATTAAAGAGGGGTTGTAACATAAATGTTCTTAGTGTGCATACGTGTATGTGTAACAATTTATTTCCATAAACCCCCTCAAAGAAAAAGCTGTTGATAAAACCATTCCCCTAAAGTATGCTAGCTTATTTGTAATATTCGATAGCAAGTTTAACAATATCCTAATTTTGTCAAAATCACTTGATCTGCAATAGTTTAGATGCAAAAGCGTAAGTTGTAATTCGATTATGAGAACGTAAAGGAATATCAAAGTGTTATTCAACATGGGGAATGGTTAATTAAAATTTTTTTTGTTTGTTTGGTTACTTAGGTTGTTAAGAATGTTCGGTATAATAAATTTTTGACAAAATATGTACAATGATACTAATTTGAGTATGTTACTTATATTACGTTTTTATAGTAAACTGAAGTGAAATTTCAAACGCGTGGTCTTATTTTTTTTTTCCTCTTTTGTCTTCCATTAGCATTTTTACAATCAGAATCATGCGATCAGTCTAATAGATTCCTTGTGTGGGTAAGGCCGCAATTTGTTTCCTTTGTACCTGACGAGGACTTAGAGATTTGAATTTTGTTGGTGTGAGGGGCTTATACCAATAATAAATGACGTAAAAGTAAAGGTCGTAGTATCCAATTTAAATAAATTGGATAGTGCTGGGTTGGGTCCGCACTTAATAGAGGCGCGGATATCTTGGGTTTTCCACCTTACTAAGAAGTGCTAGAACCAAATATTAGATTTTGAGATTTTTCGGGTTCCCAGCTAGAATTTAATTGAAATAAAAGTTTTCAATGGCATGGAACGTGTAACACCATCCGAAGGCATAGTGACAAGAACCCTCCCAAGCCGACGAGCTAGGACAGGCGGAGGATAGCAAGCCACGGCTGCGAAGGTCTCGGACACCCTCTTGTCGTAGCTGCCTGGGAAGGCTTTTGGAGTCTTGTGGCCGTAAGTCTTAGGGGTATTGCATGCGAGAAGAGGGTTTTGTTTTTTTTTTTCAGGGGAGCTGTTTTTTTTTTCGTGTGAGCTCAAATGTAGGCGACCTCAATAAGTGGTCTTGAAATTCCAAGCGGTGTTTTTAGGAATCCTTAAAAGTTCCGTTAAACATACCTTGCTGGATGCTGTTTTGGAGTTCTTCGAATCTTCAGTATCCACTGTTGTTACCGTATCACATCCTGAAAATAAGTTTTTTAATGCTCTTATCTCTAGTGTCGCGCAAATAATTTAAATCTTGTACAAGAAAATCGCGGAGTCAAAATATTACAACATTGAAAGGCATTCTATTAGACTTAAGCTCCCTTTCAAGCTGTACAGATGATAAGGAAACCATCCTTTATCTACTCTGCAATTGCCTTACTCTGTCTACCACGTGACCCAGCTATGTGGCTCCTTCTTTGATATTCTTGGACTCCTCTTCAGAACAACGGTTGGCAATTCCTGGATTTAGCCCCTAATTCGTTCGACCTCTGAGTAACCTCTTGGTCTTGATCAAATAATCTTTTAAGAAATAAAACTAAACAGAACCTTCGTTTTTTGAATTTGCTGAACGGATTAGGGATTCAAAACAAAATAACTACAATGATTCACTACAATGATCTGAAAATGATGCGATAACCCCTTACATCAACTAACCCAATTTATTCACGAGGGTAGCGTGAGAAGAAAAAAAAAGAATACCAAATATTTTAATAGCTGACAGCTTTAACAATTTTAGTTTTCAACGCCAAACGAAATAGAAAGGTTTTATTATAAAGGGTGAATATTTTTGCTGTTTAGCTTTTCAATGCTTTTTTTTTTGATGTGTGAACTACGCGTGATTCGTGACATGTGTCAAGGTCAAACATCCTCATTAGCATTGCCATCTCATCATGAAAAGACTTTCACCTGAAAAATTTTCGTGCTCTGTGAAAAATATTTTTCCGCACTTCGACCACTTTACGGTAGCCATAACCGACCGACTGATCAAGCAATTAAAGATAGATTAGATAGATAGATATTTAGATATTTTTTATTATTATATTATATATATACATTTCTTACAGTATTATAAAAATTTTATACAAGACCAATATAGAAATAATATGGTGACATTTTATATTTTCTATACCGGCAGTGTCAAATGTCACTTCAATTAACTTTATTTTTAGTACTAGGTGGGGTGAAAATTAACCCCCTTGACCACCAGAATGCGGAAAGTGAAGGTGCGCGATCTAGCAGATACCACAAAGATTAATACTGAGCGCACACGCCATATTTTTGGCAATATTCTGTATATGTAAAAGCTATCCTGCCGCTGGGTGCCGCGCATACTTACTCCTGACCAAAAACACGAACGCGAGAGCACTTCGAAAGAGTGTTTGGACTTGCAGATGCGGAATCGGGCGAAATTTTGGCGTCGATTGGTAGCTGTTGATCGAACTTGGATTCACTATTACACACCAGAGAACAGAATGAGTGCCCGGCAATGGACTGAAGCCAGCACGAGTGCTCCGAAGCGGCCGAGGGAGGCTCGATAGGTCGGAAAGGTTATGGCGTCGGTTTTCTGGGATTGCCATGGCATACTCTTCGTAGACTACCTCGAAAAAGGGAAAACCATCAACAGCAAGTATTACTGTGTATTATTGGAGCGATTGAAGGCAGAAATCGCTGCAAAATGGCCTCACATGAAGCGAAAAAAAATTTGTTTTTGCAAGACAATTCACCGGCGCACAAGAGCATCGCAACCACGGCTAAAATCAATGACTTACGGCTCCAATTGCTGTCGCATCCACCGTATTCGCCCGATTTGGCTCCCTCGGACTATTATCTCTTCCCAAACCTCAAAAATTCAGCTCACGCGAGGAAATCATCGAAGCCACGGAGGAGTATTTTGCAAACTTTCCGGAAAATTACTTTTCGGACGGGATCAAGAAGTTGGAAAATCAATTCAATGGAAAATATTGAATAAAATAAAAAACATTTAAAAAATTTCTTTTTTCGTTCCCAAGTAACCTTTACTTTTCACCCGTCAAATTTTCGTTTCAGTAAAAGTTACAAAAAAAATAAAAAAAAATTAAAGAAAGTAAAACAATAGAAGAAGGTTTAGCAATAAGTATTAAATATAGTTTAGAATAACTGATGGATACAAAAAAAAAGAATAGCTTACACCAGATTGTCGGAGAAAAGTATTTCTATATGACGCAAATCATAAAGCCAATTCCTTACAAACTTTTCAAAACGTTCAAGAATTGATATTGTTCTAATATTTAGAGGCAGCTTATTAGATCATCGACAAGATGAGACTACATATATTAAAGTTTCGAAATGCAGTTGCGCGAAAAATGGGTACAGTAGCAACATATGAAAATTTTCTGCGTAGATTATAATCAGAAATTAATTTGTAATTTAAATTTCCTGATCTCTTAAAGAACATTTTTGAAACCCTAAAACAGTATAAATGACGAACAGGAAGAATTTTCAAATCGCAAACCAATGGAAAGCTAGGATTGCTTTCAATACACCTTTTAGTAAGACTAATAAATGCTTAATTTTATTTATATTTATGACCCTCTAACATAAAATTCCGAATTGTAATCTCGAGTGAAAGATACCATAGTAAATAACTTTCATTAAGTAGGTGCTTCGAACAGAGGTTTCTTAGATAGTAGAAGCTTCGAAGAGTGCTGTGAAAATATTTTTTTAAAGACTCTATGGCTTGCAATTGACATTGTAGAGTCAATTGTGAGTCCAAGATATTTGAGATAGTCTACTTTCTCAATCAAGAAGCAATTATCACTGCAATTAATACTGTTGCAAAAAGTTGTATGCTAGTTGGAATCACAATTGCAGATTTCTAATCAATACCTTTGCCATTCTGATGCATGAAAGTAAACGTCTGCATTTGTACTTATTGGGGTAGCTAAATTGAAAAATATTATTTTGGTCTTTGAGCTTATGGTCAAATGGTGCTCAGTGAAACAAATTTGTAGTAGACTTAGATCCCAATTTATATCGGAAATTAGGTCCAAGACACTATAAGAACCATACGTACACCCACCATCACCCGCGAAGGCCGTAAATCTACAACTGAAATTCAAGGAAAATACTGAATCTACATATATATATTAGGAATAAAATGGGTCCTAACACAGAGCCTTGAGGAACACCTATCACCAATCTTCACTCTTTGAGTTCTGTTTGATAAGTATGATCTAAACCTGTTCAGCATGAATCCACGAAAACCAACTCTTTCCATTTTATTTTATAGTATTATATAATTGACCATGTCAAAGGGATTGTATTACTTGACCATGTGGAAGATTAGGAAGTTTCGCTTCTTTATCGAAAAATTGTCTTCAGCTACGAAGCTTATTTCTGGTTGGATGGATATGTTAACAAACAAAACTGCTGCATTTGTCTCGATTAGCAATCTCAGGTAATACAAGAGCTGCAAATGCACTGTTTCGTCCGGTTTATGGTCCGGCGGAATCATTGGCCCATATTTTTCCAAAGATGACCGTGAGAACAACGTTAACGTAAATGTCGCCTGCTACCGTTTAATGATTACGAACTTTTGCCCAAAATGAACGAGCTGATCCTGGCGACATGTGGTTCCGGCAAGATGGCGCTGCATACAACACAGCACGCGAATTAATGGAGCAATTGAGAAATGAGTTCGATGATAATTTATCTCTCCGGCCGGATAGATCGTGCTATGTAACGCCTTTAGACTATTTTTTATGGGAATACGTGAAGGCACTCGTCTATGCCGAAAAACAAGCTTCAGTTTCAGCCTTAGAAGACAACATTACACGTCTTGTTAGTGAAATACTAGCCAATATGCTCGAAAAAGTGACTCAAAATTGGTTTCTTCGTATGGACCACCAACAAAATAAAAATTGTATACACTTTTGCAATTTTCCTGCGCCTTTTCTAACAATTATAAATCAAACGCTCAAAAAATCACCATTTACAAAGTGAATGGGGTTATAAATTAGTCATGTGGCTTTTGACAGATAACACATCAATTTCTTCTATTTCTCATTGATGTCGTTCACTTAGTTTCGACATTTTAAAGTGGCGACAACATACTCTGCATAGTAAACGGGGCTTAATTCATCATCATCTCCATATTACTTTTACCGTCCCCATACGCTGCAATATCTAGCACAGAGAGGTTCGCTGCATGCCTCTTGTAAGCTCCTCCTGATGTCTGTACGGTTGCTTTTCTCACCCGACCATCCTTAGCTACTATAGTATCTATTACTATACCTCTTGGCTAGCAATTTCTTGGAAGATGTTTGTCGACTGTTATGACACAATCCCCTCTTTCGATTGGCTTTACACCTTGTTGAACCACTTCCTCGCCTGTTGAGGGTCTGTAGATATGTCTTTATCCATTTATTCCAGAAAAAATCGGCTATCCAATTTTTATTGAGGTCTATTATCTGTGGGTCATAAGGTAGCTTAAATGCACCGAGAAGGAAATGATTCGGCGTCAAAGCCTCGTCGTTGAGTTTCCTACAATTGATTACATTTGGACGAGTCTAATGACACAAATTTGAATTTCCTACAACTGATTACATTATCGACTTCAGCAAGCTCTTTTTTTTTGTTGTTGCACGACAGAACTCGGTAAGGTACGACTACACTAGCCTTTCCTAAGGTTTAATTTCTAAAATATGTCAGCCGACATAAAATGCTTAGCCAATTTCCTCAAATCCATTTCATTTAGTTCATCTCGAACTAAACATCTCCGTGCCATGAAAATTTGTGCTGTTGTCGCAATAAATCTCCAATGGCATTCCTCTTAATGTCATTGACCTCACGGTCAATACGGTCGAAACTCCTCTTTTGTAACATCCCTTGATATTTTGCGCAAAAACACTGAACCACTCACTCGTTCCGTAGTATTTGGACTATCGGTTCCATTTAGTAGCTTTATTAGCAACGTTACGTTTTGTGTTAATCCAGCTCCAATCAGAGTCGTGCCATAGCATATTGGTACCTTTACTGCCATCTCTGAACAATGCATACCGGTAGTTCATCCCCACCCAATAGATGTTCCTTAAATCTCATGGAGAAGTAATTTGTATAAATAAGACAATATGATGCGAGTCCCAGAAACTGACATGAGGATTCTAAGCACTTCCCGTTTGGTAGGCACTGTTCCTGTGGTTAATACGTTTGTGTTTAAGCCAATTAAACTTCAGAACGTAAGTAGACACGTCAAACGATGTGCACCTAAGCAATCCTAATATCTTCTCTGTTTCGGTGAAATTATTTGCTCTGAATACTAGATCCAGTGATGAATCAATGCCGCCGATAGCACCGCAAGGGAATATGAACCCACTTTTGTATATGAAATCAAACGTTCTGGTGGATAAGCTTTATATCTTTAGCGTGTTTAATGGCCTCGACTTCGGAGACCACATTATCAATAAAGTCTTTGACATAATGGTATTCGTGTATAGCTGCTATGCAAAGTGAACAATGTCATATTATAAACTGTTGCACATGTTTATCTTCTACTCGAACTCGTACTTGATGGAACATTTCAGCTATATTCCTACTTGCACCAGTCTTTCCACATCGAAACCCAAATAGGATATTAAATAGAGAATTCATTGGTGCTTGCTGCTGCATCTTGGCTTATTAGGATTCCGCACCATAAGGATAGGCAGATACATCTTATTGGCATGTCTCTGTGTTACCAGGTATCTGCTGATTCAAAATGCGAATTTAGTTCTAATTTCCAATCCCCTTCTGCAAGTTGTGATATCGGCGACGTGCCATTTAGGAAATAGGGAAAAATTGTTAAATTTCCCTAATAATCCTATGTCGAAAAAACCGCTGATACAAACGCAGGTATCTTCCAGAATCTTCAATGACTGTTTTTCTTCTTCAGATATGACTTGTTGAGTAGGAATGCGAACGTCAACGTTTTCAATCGCAAAGAAATCATCTGCCAACTGATGAAGCTCTCTGTCCGCATTGCACTTGCACATGTGAAAGCTAAATGATTTTGTATGACCTTCTACCTCGGCACGTCTATCGAGACCCTGCACTGACCTGGTTTTAGTTGCAATTGGCTGTTAAAACCTTAAGCGGAATGCCCAATTGTCCATCCCAATCAAAATCCTGGGATGGGATTGCTGATATGATGGAATAGGTAAACTAGCTATATGTGTATACCTTTTGGTTAGCAGCTCGGCAGACCTGGATTGTGTTGGTAGCTCTAAAGCTATGAACTGTTCGGACATCATTCAGTTGAAATTTGAAATTTCAGCGGGTTTCCAAAAGATACAACTTGGAACCTGCTTTCCACAAGTGTAGTATTGGAGTGCAAACAAAGTTCATCAGATCGATCAGAAAGCCCCAGCATCTCAGCGACTTCCTCATCTAAAAGCGCGAGTGACCATCCTCCATCCAGAAAGGCATATATATTAACCGACATGCCATTGGCATATAAGGCCACTGGAAAAAATTGAAACAGCAAGTTACTAAGATTGTTCATTTGATTCGTAAGTATTCCAGTTGTTACAGTTGTTAAGCCACCGTTTCATAATTGTGAATGAAAGGATGATGTTTTGCTCAACATTCACCAACATCGCACACTTTGGCCACTCACTCTGCAATTTGAATACGGAAGAGTGACACAAATTATGTTTACTTATCATTTCGCATCTTTTGGACAATTTAGGGTTTTTGAAAATTCCACAAGTTGCCGTAGAATTATCCCCTAGACATACCCCACATACCCCAGACTTGTTGACGCACTGGTTTTACGGGACGCTTCCCACTAGACGATATTGGACACCTTTCGGTGGACTCATTGCTCACAGCTAAAGTTGTCACCGAACATGCAGCTTCAGCAATGTCATACAACCAGTCGCTAAAATCTGTTAATGAAGGATAATCCAAGCGTTTTCGAAATGTTGCCCAATTTAAGAGGAGATGAGGAGACCCCTTATTCACAAACTTTTTCAGTAGTGTTGGGTTGTTGAGATGTTTCCAGTTTTTCGGCTTTTGGTAATGTAATGTGCCTTGACTTTTTAATCATTGTATTAATGATTTGTTTGGGACGAACGAAGAATATGAGTCTGTGCCTGACATGAAGCCATTTCTGAAACTAGCAATTTCCGTACTTTTCTTATAGGAAATATAAAAGTTTACCATTAAATATTGATAAATCCTTCGGTATAGCATTTCGGGCGGCCATTTGGGTAGAAGAAAGAACCTCTGATTCAGTATGTGATTGATCACTGCCACTTAATTGAATTTATTCATATGTGACACATTGCTACTTCCTTCCTGTTGATGTTGTTGGATTGACTTATAGTTGTCTGTGTTCTGCAAGTTTGTTTGCATTCGTGGTTCCTGGATATGTTGATGCTTCTTCGCAAATGTCTTGCTTCATCCAGACGTTGAAAAACCAATTGCTTTTATATTACTCGTTAATGATATTGACGATCTTTCATCATCGTCGAGAAAATTGTTCGCCAGCTTCGGTACTGCTAATCCTTCTGTACCCATTTTCTGCTGATTATCCACTTGTTGTGAACATGCTTTGCGTATCTAGTCCCGATATGCGACTAAGGAATTAACTTGTACACATTTGCAATGGTTATATTGAACCATATCATCGTTGTTAGGGTCGTTGCAGATTTGGAAAATCTTCGTTATTTTCTTTGACGCAATCGACATTTTTGAAGGTATACAATTTTTAAGCAATTGTTCCTAGAGGCTAAAGCAAAGAGAAAAGAAAAAAAGGAGCACCAAAATTCAATAGCTGATAGCTTAAAAAATTAAATAAAATTTAGTTGTAAATTATTGCTATCCTAAATTATTTCTCCCAGATGTCCAATTGAATGGTTTCGACATTACTGAGTGGCGACAACGCAATCAATACTTAAGGCGTCTTGTATTCACTATACAGTAAACATTCAAAAAATTCCATCGGAAAATGCGTTTTTTTTTTTTAATCAAAACGCAATCTTTAAATGTTTGCAAGTAAATTACAGAAGAGAAGATACAAAGAACCGATACACAATGGTCTTAAATTTTTGGATTTTGTATTCCACATTAATGTATGATAGTTCAGTTTAAGAAAGGATCCCGGTATTAAATGATGTTCAAAGTTACACTTAAGAGTTTGAAAAGGCAGAATACTACTTCCAAATTACTGTTGAAGCAGAAAGGGTGAAAGTAATAGTACAACAAAGTAAGATAAAAGAATTAGTGAAGCAAATTCAACTGTATGCAATTGCAATACGATTGTAACAATTACTTTTAATAAAACCTGTGTCGCAAGCAACACATTCGTATTTATAAGAAAAAAGAACCATTTTTCGTATATGCATTTTCAGCCATAGTTGGGTAAAGTATAAACGTCTCAAACTGAAAACAGCAATTTTAATTATTTCATCGGCTAAGCATTCCAAAATCCGGCTTTAAATGATCAAGTGAATCAAGAAAAGAAATTCAAATAAGTGCCGACAAACATCTACTTGGACTCGTTTGTTTTCTTAAAACACCTTTCTAGACGAAAGTCGTTACCCTTTGCTAATAAAAATATAGGTATATAGTAGGCAACAGACAAACCACATTAATCAAAGACAAGACAGTCTTTTTTCAGGGAATAAAATTCACGTAAGATAAGTGTTTACCTAGAATACAAAAACAAGTCCAATTACACTAATAATTTATTCCAGCCCTTAAATTTTGAATGCCACCCATGGAGCAAAATAACCACAGAGACCAAAAAGTTATCTTTTTCTCTCTGAGACTTTTTCCTAAAAACTTAACAAGTGCTCAGGCATTTTAGGTGTAGTAATAATAATGGAGTGCTAAACTTTTAAAAAAGAAATAAATAATAAATAAAATAAAATAAAATAAAGACCAATGAGCACGTTAAAAATTAATTACCTCTTCAAAAGTCGATTGAAACAGCTAATAAAACAAACAAGCAACCATTACATATGGCCAAACACACATTTGTGTGCAATTCAGTGCCATAAAATCGGTCTATTAACTTCAACCACATCCTTTATTGATATCTTTTAAATAAAACCAACGTTTTATGGTTGACATTCTCTTTCTATATTTATTTTTATAAGAAAAAAAAGAAAAAAAACTACGCTATAATGTCACTGCTCGACGTATCGATGAAGATATCTCAACTCGCTTACTCCTGGCAACTGTCCTAGAGCATCCATTTTGAATTACCGTCTAATTAAATGCAATACTTTAAGGCAAAGTTAATTAAATATCTTCGTTGGATACTCTCCAACTGGTTTTGTTACTTCTTTATTCTCTCACCTGAGTGGATCATATCCCTTTTTCTCTAATACGAACAGATCGAGTGGAATGAGATACAGAAAAAAAATGGAAACGGGCGACAAAACAAAAAGACCATAATCCTTTGATTGCACCTCGTGTTATCTACATATAAACCTCGAGGTAGTAGCAGCATCAAATGACACTATGGAGTTGAATGTAATTAAGCCACTTATAGCAAACGTCTGAAACTAGAACCAAGATATGGTATATTTGTATGTACTTTGATTCTATACATGTACAAACATACTTCTAGGACCTTCTACAAAAAAGAAGACAGTCTCCCTTCTACGAATGGCTGCGAATGCGGCAACAAATTCACCAAAGATATTCTCTTTTGGATAATTCATTTTACTTTTTTTCACCTGTATAGCCAAGTCACACTGACGAGCTTATAGGATTCGAGTTGGGATTCAGATTGGAATTATTAATTAAGCCACTTCGTGACTGAACATTTTTTATTTTCAACCAACTGGCATAGAATGTACATAGATTTTACAGAATTAACTAGAGTCTATAATCTGTAGAAAATGTAGTTATTGCAAACGGATGTTTGAAAATGGATTTCGTTAATTACTGAATCAAATGTGGTGATTCGGATGGGCTCAGCTATTCCACCTAACCTACATATTTGAATTTTAATGGAACACAGAGATTTGAATTAAATTCGTTTGATTTAATTAAACCGGTGTTTGTGGTTTTAGTGCTACTAATTGCCAATTTAATTAGTAGCTTAATGTGTATATCTGTTCGCTGCGGTTCGGGGAAATCCGTAGAAGCATCGTCATGTCAAAGAGACCGAAATGCAAGTATACTGTTGAATTGCAGTAAATCTCAGATATGTACTCGTACATACGAGTATTTATGTTCACAAGCTTTTTAGAAGTTCTTATATGGTATATGTGAGTTTCAGTGGTTGGCATGAAGTGTCTGTATCAGTGCTTAACTTTCTAGTTTTCCACGGATTACTTTAGGTAGAAAAGGTACGTTCAAAAGGCATCGTTGGTGTATATGCTTAACATAGTAGGTACTATGTAGTACTTCGAAATGAAGGTATAATGTTCTTTCACGTAGAAAGCCGCACGTTACAATAAAGTAAATAATTTCTATAATCCGAATAGGGAGAAAGGAACCTAGGATATCATTTCTCTATGATGTAAATATGAAACGTGAGAGACAAATAAGAATGAGAGAAATCCCTGATCTAGTATGCAGAGCACAGTATATATTAGGTGGGGTGAAATGTAACCTCCTTAGGAATGAAAAAAAAAAAAAAAAAAATTTTAAATGTTTTTTTTATTTTATTCAATATAGTCCCCTTTCGGTTTGAGACCGGAAGGTCTGCAAAATACTCCTCCGTGGCGTCGATGATTTCCTCGCGTGAGCTGAATTTTTTATTGATGAGCCATCTTTTGAAGTTTGGGAAAACATAATAGTCCGAGTGAGCCAAATCGGGCGAATACGGTGGATGCAATTGGAGCCGTAAGTCATTGATTTCAGCGGCGGTTGCGATGCTCTTGTGTGCCAGTGCATTGTCTTGCAAAAACAAATTTTTTTTCGCTTTATGTGAGGCCGTTTTGCAGGGATTTCTGTCTTCAATTGCTTCAATAATGCACAGTAATACTCGCTGTTGATGGTTTTTCCTTTGGCATGGCAATCCCAAAAAACCGACGCCATAACCTTTCCGACCTATCGACCCTCCCTCGGCCGCTTCGGAGCACTCATGACGGCTTCAGTCCATTGCCGCCCACTCATTATGTTTCCGATTCCGCAGCAGCAAGTCCAAACACTCTTTTGAAGTGCTCTCGCGTTCGTGTTTTTGGTCAGGAGTGAGAATGCGCTCAGTACTAATCTTTGTGGTATCTGCTAGCTTGCGCACCTTCACTTTCCGGTCAGCCCACACTATTTCATGTATTTTTTTTTTCATTGTCCTCTGTAACCGCATTGGAGGGCCTGACGCTGCGGACTTGATCGGTAATGGAATTGCGGCCACCACGAAACTCTCGAAACCAATATTCTTTTGTTTCCTTTGCAGTTTTGCTTTCCAAAAAATAATGTTTTATGAGAGAACGAAAATCGTTTTTGTCCATACTCAACATGATGCCAAACGCGTCAACAACAATCAACTGTCAAAACAAAACTAAAGACAGTATCGCACTGAAATTTGGCATGTCAACCTAAGTATTAACGGACTTCAAGGCACCATAACCTTTTTTGCAGCAGCAGCGCATACTGGCGGTCAAGAAGGTTACTTTAAGAACAAAGTAATGGATATTTACATATGTCGAACTAGTTGATCTTCGATCTGGATGAATCAACGCATTGAGCATAGTTATTTACTACACCCTGAATGACTCGAACTGCAACCAAATTCAGACTTTCCAAACCACAGTGCGTTCAAATTTTGAGATATGACAGATAATTTTATTATTTACAAGCCTTCTAAACGATTTGCTCATTGTCTCAGTTGTGTTGAAAAATTCTTATCCGCGATGGAATTCAAACGTGATAGTGTGATTGCTTTATATTTGGCTGGAAAACCACAAGTAGCTACCGTTAAAGCTCTCCAGCACCTCAACGTGAATAAATCATTTGTGTCTCGAACCGTAGCTCGTTACCATGATACTGGCAGCAATGCAAAACGCCATGGAGGTTGTCATAAAAAAACAGCAACATCGGCAGAAATGGTTCGGAAAGTGAAGGCTCGAATTGAGCGAAATCCGCGTCAAAATGGAAGAAAAATGGCTCGTGAGCTCAACATATCATTGGAACGCATACAACACATACTGAAAAATGAGCTTGGGCTCAAGCCATTGAAGTTCCTAGAAGCACACGATCTTACACCGCAACAGAAAAAAGTTAGAGTCGAAAGAGCGAAAAAGTTGCTACGCTTGCACGAAAGTGGTAAGTTGTCGAATTTGGTTTTTTCCGATGAGTCGCCATTTGTTATCGAGCAATATGTCAACAAAGAAAATGACCGAGTTTACTTACTAGAGAGGTCCTTCGAAAATTTACACCTTCGGACGGCCACCAGAAAATAGGCAGCACCGATGGAGATGGTTTGGATCGCTATAACCGTCGATGGTCGCTCTCCGTGCGTATTTTTGGACCGTGGCGTCAAAATTAATGCGAGCGTATACCGTGAAACTGTCTTAGAGGCAGTGTTGAAGCCTTGAGCAAGCAATCATTTTGGTCGGAGACTGTAGACATTTCAACAAGACTCGGCATCGTCTCACAAAGCGCGCGTCAACCATGATTGGTTAAAAAACAATGTTCCACACTTCATTTCTTCGTCTTAATGGATTGCAAATCTCCGGATGCAAATCCGTTGAATTTTTCTGTCTGGGGTATTTTGAACGCTAAGGTTGGCACTAAAAATACCAAAGTTTGGACCACCTCAAACAAACACTTCGCCGGGAATGGACCAAAATACCGCAGAGCCACTTGCGTAGAGCGTGCGATGCTTTCTTCGGCCGTCTCAAGGCCATTATTCGCGCCAAAGGTGGACATATTGAAAACTATTGATACAATTTAAAAATTGATGTATTTTCCAACATTTTTTGTTTTAGCACAATAAAATTTATTAAAAAAATTAAAAAATTATAGCATTTTATTGGGTCTATAACTTAATTGCTGCGGTTTGCTAAGAGATGGCGTAACTTATATTATTCTATTGTTATTATTCCATTGGAGCATGCGTTGTAAATCTACTGTCATTTTACGTCATTTCAGTATATGTCATTCATTTGAAGCGTAAACAACAATAATTTTTTTTTCACTCAAATATGTCGAATTTTGTGCCTAAAAAAGTGTTTTTGCGGGGAGTTCTTCTTCATTACTGAAAACTGCTCCGGAAAGTCATCATATTTTGGTGGAAGTTTATTTTGAACATGCGCTAGCTGAGCGAACGTGCCAAAAGTGGTTTGAACGATTTAAAAGTGGTGATTTTGGCTTGGAAGACGATGAACGTCTTGAGCAGCCAAAAAAGTTTGAAGATGAAAAACTGGAAGCATTACTCTTTGAAGATGGTTGCCAAACACAAGCAAAGCTCGCAGAATCTTTGGGTGTCACTCAAGCAGCCAATTTAAAACGTTTAAAAGCAGCTGGATATATTCAAAAGGAAGGAAATTGGGTTCCACATGAACTCAAGCCGAGAGACGTCAAAAGGCGGTTTTGCATGTCCGCAATGCTGCTGGAACGCCACAAAAGGATGTCATTTTTGCATCGGTTTGTTACTGGTGGTGAGAAATGGATCCATTACGACAACCCCAAGCGCAAAACATCATATGTGAAACCCGGCCAACCAGCCAAATCAACGGCAAAGCCAAATATCCATGGCGCGAAGGTAATGCTCTGTACTTGGTGGGATTAGATGGGTGTGCTGTATTATGAGCTGATAGAACCGGGTGAAACCATCAATAGACAACGCTACCGAACACAATTAATCCGTTTGAAGAGAGCAGTAGCGACCAGACACGAGGCAATAATTTTCTATCATGACAACGCTCGGCCCACGTTGCTATTCCGGTTAAGAACTATTTGGAAAACAGTGGATGGGAAGTCTTACCCTACCCGCCTTATAGCCCAGACCTTGCCCCTTCTGACTACTATTTGTTCCGGTCGATGCAGAACGCCCTCACTGAAATACGGTTCACATCAGAACAGAATATCAAAAATTGGCTTGATTCATTCTTGGCTGCCAAGCCGGCGCAGTTCTTTTGGGATAGGATCCACAAATTGCCAGAAAGATGGGAAAAAGTCATAGCTTCAGATGGGCAATACTTTGAATAATACTATTGTACATGTTTTTCTTAAATAAACGTTCAAATTTTGGAAAAAAACCGCACGAATTAAATTACATACCCAATAAAAAGTTACAGTTCGGGTCAGGCAGGGTGTATATAATTATAGGTATAGTATATAGTTAGTGTTCATCAAGAAAGGCATTTCTTACAAAATATTGCTGTTATAAATGCCCAATATGAACACCCAAAATTGTTCGTTTTATACAGCGGAACACCGATACAGGCTTTTAGAGCTCATGTCGTCATCATCTATGAATTTTATCGCACGGCATCGAATTCCATATACAATGTAGCGTGAGCTAACATCTAGTATGGAAATTTTCATTCAATTAAAAACGCATTTTTTGTGAAATGAATGTAGAATTTCATTAATTTAGTAAGTTTGGTGTATGGTAATTACGAATGGAACATAACGTCTTTCATGTGACCACCACGGCTTCTATAGCAACCGACAATCCGAAGGTCAAAATCATCGATTACCTTTTGAAGAATAAGTGACATCGGGCGCAGCTTTGTTAGACTAAAGGTTGGAAATTGCTGTCCTGAGTTTATTTTTGTGGAGTAGTCTAGCCTAGGTTAAATAGTTCGGTCTGATTGACGACGGGATATTGTTCGCCATCGCCGCTTTACGGTCTGCAAAAATAATTTCTCCATAAGCACCGAATATGGTTCTACTATTAGGTTTCTTTCTCCATTCTTACAGGTTTCTTTTTGGGCTTTACTGCTATGGCATATTCATTTTATTTTTTAGTAAGATTTCCCAGCTTATTGCTCGTAGCACTGGCGAGCCCCTCTCGTTTCTTTCTGAAGGGCCACATCTCCTGTCTTTTTAGAATTGCCTGTCCGCAGGTTTCTTTGTTTTGGGCGGGTTGAAACCCAGTACATCGGAGGCGGGCTCTTTTTTTTTCTCTTTTTCAGTGATACCACTAATCTTCTCCATTCAATTGTAGCAGAATCGGACTCCACGAGATGTTTTAAGAAACTCAATCGGAAAAGGCCCTGAGAATTTTTTCCAATTGTAGCCGTTCAACGCTGAATTTCCTCTCATTATTTCGCTGCCTTTGGACTATCCGCGTCCGTATCTTGGCTAAAACAAGATAATGGTCTGAGGTTCTCGGAACGATCAGACATCCGAGACACAAGAGCGTTGTTCGATTGCAGCATGAACAAATTGGTTAACTAATTTTTGATCAGGAATCAACCAGCTGCCTTTATGGTGTACTGTGCCTGTGTCTGTTTTCGGATGTGACGTTTTGATGCTGTACTTTCTAATCGTATTGCAGAAGATGCCCTACTTGCGTATTAAGGGCATTGCACGTAGGTTTGGTCGAGCAGCTCGTAGAAGCAATATATAGAAATGTCGTCTTTCTCCTCTATCGAGACGTATGCGCTAATGAGGTTTATGTTAGCTAATCTTTTGCGAATCTTTATCAGGAGTTCGCTTACATGCCTGTAGCTTAAAACCTGTTCCCTAAGTCTTTTTCAGAGGGCGAGTCCTCATAAGAATAAAAATCTGCTGTTCCTTTTTTTATGCAATAGTTGATATCACAATTTTTTACCTCCTTTTTGTCCGGTCTATCCCATCACACAACTTGGGTGCAGCAGTCGAATATCTCCTTTACGTGTTCAGCTGCAAGAATCCAAACGTTCTACGTGCAGACCTAAATGTCGGTCGACGTTTAATCATTTGGCGAAGCTGCCAACAGTGAATTCGTTATTTTCCAAGGATATTAGCTCCTCCGTCACTTTTCTTTATCTCCTCTGAATAGTATTGAGAGCCGTATAATGGCGTAGGCTAGTATTATGCTACTAGTCGACCACCTGCTTACCACTTTAACCTGCATGAGTAAGGGTTTCCTGGGGATCACCACTATGAGTAGGACAAGCACTGCGCTACGAACTTGATTGCTGCGCTGCAGAATATTCAGTAGTTTGCCGATCTTTCGACAAAGCTAGTGATAGTTCCTAAGAAAGACGATAAGTCCGCGATTTTGCTAACGAGTCAACTTGCCTGTCTAAGAGGAGTATCACTTTATATTATTTGCTAGGATCGCACGTATCCTGTTCCAGACAAATAATTTTAATTATAAATAATTTCTAACTTTTTTTTCTACTTTATTTTTATAATTATAATTACAATTACAATTTTGTTCATAATATTAACATGAAAGAAAACTAAAAGCGACATATTTATTTATACATGGCAGCAAAAAAGTCACTGACTTATGTGATAACTTTAACCTTGGCTTCCCAGTTGGATGGTTGGGGGTTCAATACCAGCCATGAGTTGAATAATAATTTAATGTTGGATGCCACCCATGGATCGAAATAACCACCGAGCCCAAACACCAAACACTACAGGTACCGTTGGTGACAGCGGCGATTTTTGGCTCGGACTCAAAGATATTTGTAATTGAATGTTTAATTTTCCGCCCACGCATAGCTGGGAAAGGGTAACTTGCATTATGAAGACGCCTTTATCCAGCCTAGAGGATGAGAAAAGATACACAGGAAAGGAAGTGTAGGGGTGGGGGATGAGGGACCACCTCATTTTGTGCTTGGTGACCAGAGTTGGTGATCTAATCCTACTTAAGCGTCTACATCGTCACAAAGTGGGCAATTGTCGTAAAAGATTTCAGACAAAACACCTCGTCAGGTACAGTGCGCCTATGTTCTGGGCGGAGAAAAACGCAATCTAAAAATAATTATCGATTTAGTGCGGCGTTACTGCGACCTGTCTATAGAATGCACACACCATCAAAGTTTAAACCATTTCAGTAATCATCTGGTTTTGTATCTTAAGACTTTTATTTATCTATTTTTACTTAAAATGAGTTTAAGTCCTTAAGGTGGTATTCTAGTCTAGAGGCATGAATTTCGGGCTTTTTTGAAGCTCTGTACAAACGAAACAAAAAATATTTTTAATATCCATTTTTTATTTTTTGTTTATTGATAAGATTAAGATTACATAAATAATTAACCGACAAAATTCGCAACGCATCTTAATTAGTAAAGATGCTGCTAGAGCATGAACTTTGGAAAAGTAAAAAAAAATAACAAAGTAGCGGCCGTTTGAAAAAAAAAATTGTTTGCATGTTGTTTTACAATAATAATTTCTAATTTTTTAAAAATAGTAAAACTAAAAATTTTGATATATGCGAGGACATTCACACCAAATTTTAAATAAATCGATTCATTAGAATTTGAGATATCGTGCATGTCAACCGGAGCCGCGTTACAAAAATAGATGCAACTCATAAAATAATTGATAAGTCTAAACTTTGGGAACATGAAAAAAAAATATTTCGATTTCTTCAAATTTGTAAACTCGAATACCCCCTTAAGTGAAATTCAAATGAAAACAAACTGTTATTTGTATGGTTGTTATAATATACTCGGCTTCTCTACTTGCCTTGAATTCGTATTAGTGTTATTTTATGCGCACTGTCATTGTCCTCATCATAGGAATCTTGTTAATTGGAAAAGGAAGTACAAGCTACAAAAGTGTGCCAATATGAGTAAGTGATAAATTGCTACTTCTCGATAAAAGGATAAGCGAATTTCCACACGTTACGAGTTCCTCTCCCATGTGGTCATCGACAAATCAAATTTTCATCACGATTCGTGAATTCAAGGACTAAATTTAAAACCGCATAAACGACTGTGGATGTTCGCAAGAGGCATTTTCGAATAATTCTAGAATCTTGGTATTTGTACATTGTTTGCAAATTTGAAAACATGCGTATATGCATACATAAATTCTTGTATACGAGGAGTATGTTTTTTTTTGGAAATTCTAAAATCCTTTGGTACAAGCTTCAGAGCCATGTACATATCAACAAATCTGGGAAAATCCACAAATGCTGAAGAAATAATCGAGGATTATACGAACATATTTCTAGTTCCTGTCATCTTTACCATGTTGTTTTCGGAATACAGGAGGGAATCGGGACAGAGAACAGTATGGTGATGCTTAAAATTAAATTGGGAAGCTCGTTTGGTCGTCCTGAATACGAGTGCTCACTCAGTGTAAACTGAGATATGAATATAGTGATGGTGTTAAGTGTGAGAAAACTATACGTAAGTATATAAGCATTTCAGTGATTTGAATTGGAAATTTACTCACATGCATGACACAATAATCCAAAACAGTTTCAGAAATGATTGGGCCTTCATACATTGTGTTGTTTATTATGCTTTAAATCTGACTACAAATACCTTACTTTGCTTTATGTATGGCAAAATAATTGAATACCTCTTGAAGATCTTATACCTGTTGTACAATAACTTTGCTGAGCATTTCACATAGGAGTACGTGCTAACTAGCGATATGAGTTAACGTTGTATATGGAAATTTAACAAACTTTATCAATCTTCATGTATCTATACAAGCAGCTCTGATAAAGTGATGCATATACTCATAACTTGTATCCAGTTAACATGTGAGAACTGCATTAGGTTACGAGTTAAGAACTGATTTTAGTGGGCTGATGTATTGTTCTATTGTTTATGCATATTTGTCAATATTTATTTATATTCTCTGGATCATCAGTCACCGCTCATCCTAAACAACTGATTCAACATTGGCATGAGTATACGATTGCAGTCCCAGAAGTACCCGACCCAACAAATTTTGGAAAAAAAATTCATTTATTTTTCAACATAATCGTCTTTCAGCTCTATACTATACACTTTTCCCAGCGATGTTCAAAAAGAAGACCATTGAGCTATTTTTTCAAGTTTGGGAAAAGAAAATAATCCGAGGGGGCTAAGTCTGTCGAATATTGTGCATGAGGTAGCCATTCAAACTATAATTCATTAATTTTGGCCATTGCAATAACGGATTTGTGAGCTGGTACATTGTCCTGGTGAAACAACACTTTCTTCTTAGCCAAATGCGGCCGTTTTTTCTTGATTTCTTGGCTCAAACGTTGCAATAAGTTCGCATAATACTGGCCGTTGATAGTTTTTCCTTTTTCAAGATAGTAAATGAAAATGACCTTGCCTGCAGATGAAACGGTCGTCGCCTTCTTTGGAGTCGGTTCTCCATTTTGAATCCACTGTTTTGGTTGTTCTTTTGTCTCGGGTGTAAAGTGATGGACCCATGTTTCATTCATTGTTATGAAACGTCACAAAAATTCTGCTTTGTTGCTGTGAAACTTCGCTAAACACTCAATTGAAACATCTTCACGACACTGTTTTTGCTCGAGTGTGAGCAAACACGGCACCCATCTTGCACACAGCTTTCTCATATCCAAATTTTCAAATAATATGCATTGTACCGCATTTTTTGAAATGCCTACAATGTCTGCTAGCTCGCGCACTTTCAGTCGACGATCATCCAGTACCACTTTGTGGATTCTGTTCACCATTTGTGGAGTCGTCACCTCATTTGGTTGACTACTGCGATGCTCGTCTTGGCAGTTCGTACGTCCTCGTTTAAACTCAGCAACCCAAAATTTTACTGTTGTAAACAAAGGAGCAGACTCACCCAGAGTAGAATCCAGTTCATTTATATTGGTTAGGCTGTGGCCTTTCAAATAAAAGTATTGTATCACATAACAATGACAAAAATTCGCTGACAACGTTCATTATTGATGGCCGCCAAACAAATACTAAACAACGTGGCGCTTTCAAACTTGAAACATATGCTTTATAAACTGCGTACTTTCCAATACAACCATGTCTTGGTGTCTTGGTCAGGCCGGGTACTTCTGGAACCGCCCTCGTACAGTTTAGCAAATATTTTTTTTGGAGCTGCGCTCAATTAGGTTTTGGATTTGGTAAGACCATACATCAGCTTAGTATGTTGGTTGATTGGAATCTCTGCATTGTTAATCCGATCCACAAGCGTAGAGATTTTCTAAACTGTGTCGAATATAGATGAATCAGTCCTATTAACGCCGCGTACAATTAACTGTCTAACCTTTGTTTACAATTTGATTGAACAGTTCGGGGTGAACCTGCGCCTTAACCAACAAATGTCTTCAACCAGCTCGCTGCCTCCAGTTTCGCTCGCTAATTTGGTTGAGGTCCCCTTCAACTTGCGTGCGCCACCTGAGTTGAAGTATTCGCCTACTGTGTTTTCCCTTGAGGGCAGGTTGGAAGACTTTTCGGACCGGAGCGTGGGTGTTCATCGACTCTACCACCTTAATGTCGCTGTACAGCCCATACAGTTTGTTGCTGTATCTCCTCCACCACTCATCGGCTGTGCAGACGGAACCGAAAATCACCCGAAGAATTCTCCTCTCAAGAAGCCAAGAGCACCTGTGTTATTTGCGATAAAAAAACTGATATAGACTTCTGACTTTATTAGATGTCTTTACTAGACGACAATAGACTATAGACTGATACTTCATATATTACATTTCTTGTTACATAATGTTTAGTAGTTAACCATATATACACATACAACACCATATATGTGTATTAATTAAGCGTACAGCATGACCCTCATCAATTTTTGATATAAAGTCCACGGCTCTGCGCTATAGAGGAGGACTGATTATTAAGATCCTATGTAGGGTCAACTTTGTTGTTCAAAACAGGACTTTGCTAGTCAATTGTCTTCTTATCCCAAGGTTAAGTTAGGTTAGGTTAAAGTGGTGGTTGGAAAACTAATTCACTAAGACCTATTGGCCTGTTGTGCTGCCACGTGGATCTATGATCCCCTCACTCATGAAACAAGTTTGAGCTTACGATGAAGCGCAGGAGACTGTTAACGTCTGTATTTTTTAAAGAAAAAGTGGAGGATTGTCTCCTCTTTATCCTCGTCCATGTAGCTTCTACAGAAATCGTTTGTAAAAGCGCCAAGCCTTCCTGCAAGCTTGCCTATAAGGCAGTGTCCAGTGATGACACCTATAATGGCACTGAGATGTGGAGATGAGTGGAGCGTAGAGCTTCACTTATGCATAGACATGCTGTTCTTTGGATTCGTTTTAGTTTTTCGCAGTTGACTGCAATGTCTAAATCCGTCCACCAGACGACCACATTGTAAGTGAGTATCGGTCTTAATTCTTAATTCAAGCTTAAAAAAACTACGGCTTAAAAATAAAATACAAAATATTTAATTAGGGTTTTAAGGCTAAGGAAAGTAAAGGAGATCGAATTTGAGGGAAAGTGTGCTGCGAATAAAATATAAAATGGAAAGGTTTGAGTATACCGTACGCAGCATACGGGATATTGGTTCGTTAGAGCCGTATGTGGTGCGGTGGGTTAGTAGATAAAAGAGGCGGGGGCAACGTAGATTTCGAGGGTTAGTGTTAAAGAAAATGGAATTGTAAAGAGACATGCAATCTACGGAGCCTGAGAGGAGTCGGTGAATGAAGAGAGTGTCTGCTGCGTCCCTTCGTTCCTCAAGGGTATTCAGGTTAATGAGTTTGAGACGGTCTCGATAAGGAGATAAGATTAGAGGATCGTTTCAAGGTAGACCTTGAAGAGGAAATCGAAGAAAACGACGCAGGATCCTCTCAATTCGGGTTACATGAACTCGTTCAAAGGAACACCACGCTTGGCTAGCGTACTCGAGAAGGGGGCGAACGTAGTTGATGTATAGTGATCTGGTCACGTATGGGTTACACAATTCTTTGGACCTTCTTTTAACGAAGCCAAGCGATGAGTTTGCTTTGGTAATTATCTCATCGATATGCGAGCGGAAATTAAGCTCCCTGTCCAAGGTCGCGGATAGTCTGTACAAGGGATATAGGTTGGCCGTGGAGAACGTAAGTTCGGGGAGTAGACTTGTTACACTTACGTGAAAAGGTAATCGACTGACATTTTGTGACACTGAGTTCTAAGCAGTTCTTAATATACCGGTTGGAAAATCTATTTAGATCTATTTGAAGGAAGCTGGAATCGTGTTGTGAGGAAATTGGCTTAAAAAATTTGGTATCTCTGCATAGAGAGAAAGTGCTGAGTGGTGAGTGAGGGGAAATAAGAGATTTGCACTGGAAGCTTAAAGCTTCGTACAAAATGCTTTCGAGGAGTTTGGGTATATGTGAGAGTTTAGCTATGGGGCGGTAATTAGTGACTTCGCTCTTTAATCTCTTTTTGTGTATCGGTGTTATGAAAGAAGACTTTCATATCTGAGGAAATTCACCTTGAGAGAGCTATAATCGGAAGAGATTTGCAAGAGGGCGGGAAAGTATTGAGGAACACTTTTTAAGAAATATGGATAGAAGAACGTCTGGGTCGGATAAGTATTCATTATTAAGTTGTTGTAATTAATTTTCTATTAGTGTATGGTCAAAACTTTGAGAAATAGAGGGGCCAATGGGGAAGTTAAGTAGGTATTTGAAGTGAGAGGGATCTTGTACGAAGGAATTATCGGCAAAAGATTGCTTTAAAAATGTAGCAAAAAAGTTGGCTACAGTATACCAATCGGTTGATGGCATGTTTTCATATAAGAGGAATGGAAGAAAACCGTCAGATTTTTTTGTAGTTAACGAACTGGTAGAAAGACTAAGAATCGTTTATAAGGTATAAGGTATCGCTGGTAGAGAGCCTCATAAAGCTGGGCGAATTGGATTAATGACCCGAGGTAGTTAGAATAGTCAGAACATAGAGAGAAATAGAATTAAATAATTCTTTATAGAAAATAGAGAGAGCACTTTTAAGGGGCATATTGGTTAATTCAAAAGAACACTTACTAAGATAAGTATTAATTTTGCAGAAATCCGCTTTATGTAAGTCGTAAGAAGAGGCAGCTGCAGATGATGTGGCCTGGAGATGAGAGTGGGGGAAAAGAGAAAGAAGAAGTAGTGGGTGAAAGTTATTAATGGTCGATAGTGAAAGGGGAAAGAGTGAGACAGAGGAGTTTATGGGGTTAATGGTGAAAATGAAGCCTAAATGCCTACCCATATAGTTGAAGACCCCACTAACTTGGTATAAGCTAGAGTTCATCCAAGAAGCGACATTCCATACTAAAGTTAGGGTTTGCTATAAAGAAAGATTCGTCTTCTGTTTGAGTCCAGTGCAATTGAGGTAGATTGAAATGGCCGAGTACGATGGTGGTACGTGGTGATCGAGAGGATCAGATAAGTTAATTATATCATCAATTGCATCGATAGCATTCGATCAGTTGTGCCGGTAGGATCTAAAAACACATAACGTACAGGGACCTGCAGGGGAGTGTTATCTTGATTGAAACGTGGACAAGCTTAGAAGAAGTACAAACAACGATTGGAGAAGAGTTTAGGTCATTATGGACGGCCAATAGGACAACTCGACAAGGAGAATCATCAATTGGATGGGTAAGATCGTCGTCTCGAAACTAGGGGGGAATAATTCCTGATTCTTTATATCGGATATTACATTAGTCAGAGCGTAGACCTCAAATGGGAGAGCGTGAGATTGGCGCATGACGTTCCGGGTCTTAGATCGCAGTCCTCTTACGTTTTGACAGTACAAGTTTAGAGGAATGTTATTTTGAGAGGGTGTAGGAGTGGATGGTTGAAACACTGGCAATGGTAGTACGTTAGGGACGAAAAAATTTGTCGTTGTCAGCTCTGCTCCGTTGAAGGTGTGAGATCCATTTCGAGTGCACATAGTTACCGAAAGCAAGGTCGTCTGAGACCTTTTGGGGAGACATATTGAAAATCTCGTCGAACTTGATATATAAGTTCCTCAGACTTGTAAGGGTCAGTAGCAAGACCTTCCTTCTGTATGGAGACCATGGTGCTTGTTTTAGTTTTTCCCTCGTAAAAAACTGAGTCTGATTTGTCATGCAGATACGTTAGAAAGAGATGTATATTCTCTTATGTCTTTTTTTCTCTAAGCCAAGAAGTGCGTAACGACATTCTGCTGTGTCGAAAGTTTGTTGGGTTATTTTAACTGTGGGAGGCAGAAGGAGGACAAAAATGGGGCTGATAGACTAAGATTTTGATTGCAATGTAGCGGTAATTGAAGGGGCATTAGACACTTCTTCAGATAAGGGATTTATGATATGATCGAAACTTAGGAAAAAATTGCTAGTGGGGGCATGTGCAGAGAGGTTAGGTGAGCGAGTTAGTGTGAGCGATTGGAGTTAATTTGAAAGAGACGCGTTGACGCGGAGGCTTGGGTGGAACGGAGGCAGCTGGTGCAATACAATTGGAGAACTGATGAAGTTGGGTCGGGATGTGAGTGGGAGGGGCGAATTTGGGGTTAGTATTAGTTTTAAATATTTAATTAGAGTCAGATTTGGAACTAGATTTGGAGACGGGTTTCGGTATAGAGTCAGGTTTTGGGCGGTTTGGGATTTGTTTCGGTATTTTATTAGAGTCCGGTTAGAGACGGAAGTTGTAAATGTTATAAGGTAACTTAGAATTAAGCTTTGTTTTATCCTGTGTCTTGGTAGGTGTTTCGATCCATTTACAGATGCGCATCTTTCCAATGTTAAAATTAGCACGAGCAGGGTTTTTAAATAACTACTCGTATCCAGCAGGCAGGTCGAATTTAAAGTTTCGATTATCGTTCTGGTGAGATGGCAGGAACATTTTACATTTGGTGATTGTGATGCCATATTTGTTTGCGAAGTATTTCGTAATCCAAGAAAAATCAGCATTTAGGGAGAAGCCTTTGATTAAAAATGTACTCATATCGGTTTCATTTTTTTACAGTCTACGCCTCCATTCGGAAGGTGTCCATGTTATAACAAAATTTTTGATGAGCTTGCGTGGGGCGGTGACTTGAAGAGTTGATAGTGAAACAGTTTCGGTCTCTTGGATTGAATGGGCAGCGGGAGAATTGGTAGATTTACTAACAGTGGTGGACGAGAGGGTGGTGGTGAAAGTGGGTTGACTTCGGTTTCCAGTAATTCAACCAAAATTGATGTATTGTAGTGGACATTCTGGTGGTGTTGTGTATGGGTTGGTAAATTGTCAATTTTGCAACTAAATGCCTCGATGTGATTCTCGATATCGAAAATGGTTTATTGTGCGGCAGCTACATCGTCGCCAACACCATTGATTCTATCAAAGATTACTTCGAGCAAAGGATCAAGCTGCATTAGAGATGGTTGTTTCTCTGAGGTGGTTTGAAAATGAGTCTCAAGATCTTCACTAGATCTAGGCTAGAGATATTTTGGGCAGAACATGCTGCTTTGAGATCATTTATCGCAGATCTCGACTAGACTTGCAAATTGTTTATCGATGTTGGTTAGCTTGGATTAATTATTTCGGTTGAGAACAGAACCGAGTAACCTAATTCATCAACATAACTGACACTACTTTCTAAATTGAACTGATACGTCGTGATCATTTTTGTGAGACTCTTTTGAAATGAGTCATTAGAGTCACTAAGGCTCTTTATAGCAAGCAACACGTGCGATAGCGAAATGATCTTGCTCTCATTACAATAGAATAAGAGGTTGTCAGAGAACTCTTTGATGTAATGTAAATTGCATGGAATGATTTTCCACAGGTCCCCTTACATATAACAAAGTCAGCATTGTCATCAAAGATTGGGCAGTTAGTGATACCGCAAAACTTGACAATTTTATCAAAAGCAAACAAAAAAGGTAAACAATGAACTTTACGCACTGTTATGCACTGCGAGTGGAAATTCACCAGAATCGGAAAATTGGTCAACACTTAGGGTAATGCACTAATTATAGGCGGAACGGATTACAGAAGTGGCACAGCGACAGTTATTCAGCGCGAAAGATTGAGGTCAGCCAATAAACAAAACAAAAGCCAAAGAGACGGTCAGCACTTGGGGTAATGCAATTATGTCGCGGAACTGATATCACAGGTAGAGATATGGAAGGGGAAGAAATAAATTATATTTAAAAAGTTTAAAAGTTTAACGCGGAGCAAAAAGAAAACACGTCTGAACACGACGAACAATAATAAACAATCCAGTCTGTTATTCGAGGTTAGAGGCCCCATTTGTTTTCAATGGCTTGCTTCCAAGAGAATAAAGCAACTGTAGGTTTCCAGTTTATTTTCCTGTTAAAAATGAGACCCAGGTATTTTGCTGTTTTGAAAAACACTAAACTGATAGCGTTTATTGATATTGATATTGATATAAATATAAAATTTATAGTTGGAATTTTATATTTCCTGGAAAAGAGCACAAGATCAGTTTTATGGAGGTTAACTCCCAATCCACAGCGATCCGCCAACGTGTTAATTTGTTAAGATTTAGCTGGAGGAGTTCCTTGATGGTATTAAGGTATTAAGGTATTAAGGTGCTTCGTCCGCATAGGCAACCACCCTGTTCCCTCCTGCTTCCAAATTTATCAACAGTTCATTTATCACTAAGTTCGAAGGAAGGGGGGCGTGGACACCGCCTTGTGGCGTTATTCTACTAACACATCTTTTAGCAAAAGTCTCGCCTAGCTTGGAGCTGATTATCCTGCTATTTAGTATAAAACTGATCAAAACCCCAAGTGAGTCATTTGCCTGCAGACGTGATAGCGCAACCATGATTGCGGATGTGTCGACTTTATTAAAGGCGCCCTCTATGTCTAGAAAGGTAGCCTTTGTGTACTCTCTGCATTATAGGAATTGTTCGATGTGGCTAGGCAGCGAATTCAGAGCCGTTTTCATCGATTTTTCTTTACAGTAGGTATGCTGAGCCGTTGAAAAAAGTCTTGGATCAAATTAAGCTCGAATATTAATATCAATCAGTCGTTCTAGAGCTTTTAGAAGGAAAGATGATTGACTTATAGGTCTGAGGTCTTTTGGGACATCATGAGAACATTTTCCGGCCTTAGGAATGAAAACCACATTGACTTCTTTCCATGACAGAGGAATGTGGATCATTTTTATCCCAAAGAAACAGCGATTGACAAGAGTCATTCTTCGTTTAATCTCAGCGCTGATGTCGTAGTTTGAATTGATAGCAGATACTAGGTATACAAAGTGCTTAGCTACACTTATCTAACTACTTATATCTGTTGAGGTCTCGCTAAGCTGTCTCTTAAGTTCCTACTACTGTTTCTTTTTTTTTCCTCTATCTTCGCATGATCCATGACTACTTTGTCAAAGGCTCAAAAACTTTATTACTATCGACATGGAAAATGTTATGTCATAACAAGAAGCGTTTCATTATAGAATCTTATTTAAAAGTCTTCTGCGAACAAGCGGTCTTGCAGAAGGAGTCTTCATGTGCAATAATGTTACAAAAAACAGTCTCACCTCCATTCAAAATTTAGATTCATGGGATATTTTACTTATCTTCATGCTTTCACAAAAGTAAGTCATTCAATCTAAAAAGTATTGGGAACACTTTTTAACATCTAAAAGTCCTCATCATACAACAAAGCAACTTTATAGATTGCCTAAGCGTTCAGACTTCTTTAAGTGCTTAGAAAATACCTTTCACTCTTAAGAGATCATAGATTACAAGGCTACTTTATTTATTATTTTCAAGAATCCAAATTTACCTAACCAAAGGAATCCGTATTCAGCGAATTTCAGCTTTCTGTCCCCTTGTTACTTTGAATCCACATGGTACATATATGCAAAAAAATAAAAAGAAAATTATTCACTGCCTCACGAGGAAAAAGTCCAAATCCAAATCAAAAAATGTGTGGTTAGATTGTCTTGTACCTGGTCATGCGGTTGCCAAATGTAGAACCAAACAAATATACAATCATACTCCAATGCTTTTGAACTCCTTTACTTTTAACTCGATTATCAATTTTACATCCGCTACTAATCCACACTGTTTCAAACCTTTCAACTACAGTAGATTAGGTAAAATACTTAGCCTTTTCACAAATCCACCTTGTAATGGCGAGAGTTATATTATCAAGCTCTGTTGTAAATATAATCATGAGAGTATTTGTGAATCAAGGATATCAAACATTCATTATTAACGAAAGGTGCGTACAGATGCTGCAACTCGAAAAGAATCCTCTTATTATATTGTGAGTGGTATTGACAGCAGTTCAAAATCATGAAAGAGTTTTGTAAAGGTTTAACTGAGGTCTACCAGAAACACATGTTTTGAAACATTACTAACTGCTTTGGTAATGAAATCTATAAGCAATTGCCTTTTAAAACATAACCAACCGGCTTCTGCAAACCAAAGCTGATCCATTATACTCACAGACCGGACAAATGAGGAGGTATCTATTAAACATATATCAACAGCTGAAGGAAAAGCATGCAAGATACCTTTTTACGTTCCCCTACAGGCAGATAAATATGTAGTAAAACTTTCTTTCAAATCAAAACTATATGGTAACGATCACCCTGAACTCAAGAATTTAGAACAAAATACACAAAAAGAGGTTTACCTATTCTGAACAAGGAACCTTTACTAAAAATCCCAAGCTCAAGACTTCATATTGTAATTTTATGCAGGAATACATCGGTTTTAATCACATGTAACTAAGATGTAATTTCAATGACCTTTCAGAATCATTGCACCGCCCCTTACGAGGAATTATCCCCTGGTCATATACTTTCCAATGATCTCTCTTCTATCATACTGAGATGGCGTTTTTTCCTTATTGCGCTCACGAATAATTGGAGATCCTTTTCAACTCTTTGAACTCGAAACTGTTACCTACGGCACTAAATGGGCATCTTATTTATCTAGACGAGTGCTGCAGCAACTATTTCCGATGCTGACGCTGTAGAGTCAGAAAAAATTCTCCAAACGAAACTGAACACGCATTCCTACTATCTGGATTATTCAAACTAAGAAATGGTCTTTTAACTATTCTCTGCTTTTATCCGATATGCTATTACAAGACAATGAATTGTCTTTTGACTTTGAAGAAAAGTAGTTTGTGAAGGCAATTGCCTTGTTTTGGAATCCTCATTTCGATTATCTTTTGTTTTAAATTTCCCTTTAATGCATAGGGATACAAAACGATCCTTGCTATCAGATGTTTTCAAATTATTTGATCCTCTTAGCCAGTTTGATCCAACCACTATTCCAGCTGAAATCTTTTTTCAAAGACTATGGCATGAAGGTATAGGATTGGATGACCCTCTACCTGTATCTTTTCAAACTGAATGGGAAATTTATCTCTCGAAACTTCCTTCTCTACACGCTATCAAAACACTGAGATGGCTGGGAATTAATTTTATAATATCTCTTCCAAAGAGGTGCATCGATTTTGTGACGCTTCCAACTTGCTTGATCAGCAGTTTTAATATATATTATCGTTTTATTCGCGATCGCAAAATATTTGTGAACTTAATTACTGCCAAAACGAAACTTGTACTCATACAGCAAATCACATTTTCTCGTTTAGAATTATGTGGTGGACCTAATGACCTCGGATAAAAATGAACTCATTGTTTACGACCCTTGTAAACGTTTAGCCGACAACGAGTTTCGGATCTGAACGAAGAATATTTGGAGCCTTAACATGCCATGACCCTACGAAAGATAAGGACAACACCTCCAAAGAATATTTCTACGAGCTCTTTGACAAGACATATGAGCAATGTATGAAGTATCACTTGTCGATTGAGGTTAGACATGCCTCCAGTAATGCGGATAACCAACATTAACTCTAATCACCACCTTGTTGCAGCCAAGGTACGTTTTTGAATTTCCCAAACGCCACAACTAAGAAGAACTACTGTGAGATGAAATGACGTAGAAAAGGCGCAATCGGAAGGGATCGGCAGAATACCCGCGGAACGCATATCTCAAAATCAATCAATAACTGCTTTGCTCCCAGCATCAAGTACCAAGGCTGCTAACGTGCTATCAGAGACGCCGCAATCGAAGTGCTTGGATTTACTCGACCACCACCAAGAAAAATCTGGTTTGACGAAGAATTCCGGATATCACATACATCTAAGCTAGAAGCTCACAAAGCGGCGCTGCAATGAAGAACGAGAGCTGCTCGTAATCTCAACAAGTAGAAGAGAGGGGAAAAAAACCGTCTTCCTCAGAAGAAGAAAAACGAGCACGAAAAGAGTGCGATAAAAAACATTTAGAGGTTCAATTTCAATTGAAAAGTTCGGCGTGATGATAATGAGTGGTTGCCTATAATACAACAACAAGTTCAATTACAAAAATAATTTAGTCTTCTCATTAATAAATGGGGCACTGGGCCCAAAAATATTTTTTTCTCTTTCTGTCCTATTTTCCGAAAAACTTAACACATGCTTTCGCATCATAAGCCATAAAAAAACGTTCTAAGGTAAGAATACTCGTAGAGAAGAAGAAGGAAATTATATAAAAGAGGAACAGACGGTGCAGAAAATATAGCAAAACTGCGACGTCTTTGACATTATAATTGAAAGAATTGCGCGGAAAGACAAACTTTCAAATGTCTCCACAACTACGACAATACTGATATAATTGGCAGAACTCTGAGGGCTATCACGGATGCATTCGCTAGTTTTGAAAAGGCAGCTGCCAGAATGAGTTTAAATAAGGGCAAAACCAAGTGTAAGTTGTCAACAAGAAGGAATACATAACATCACCAAATTGAAAAGAACGTCACCGTGTAAAGCTAAAATGAATTTTGTAAAAAAAAAAAAAAAACAGATATCAACAACATAGAAATAAAAACACAGAAAAATCATGCATACAAAGAATGACAAAACCACAGATAGAAGGCGCAAGAGGGTTCCTAAATACCACACCTACACAACAATCTTATAACTAATCAAGACAGTCCTTTCACACACACACATCCAATTTACACCAGGCTATAGCCCTTGCAGATAAAAACTGCACCCCACTTAATCCACACAACACGGAACAGCCATTCACACTCGCAACCATCGAAGAGAAGAAAGCTGCGTGGGCACAAAACAAATAGCTTAAAATGGTTACAGAGGAGAGAACACCATCTTAAAACGGAGGGGTTCATAATCGCCATACAATATCAAGTAATCCTCACCAAAAATTGTCAAAAACATATATTAAACGATGCGAATATAAACAATGACAAATGCCGCAGATGCCTAATACACACAAAAACAGTAGACCATATATAGGGTTTTCTAATAACGACTTGACAATTTTTTTTTAAGTAAAAGGCAAATCATTTGAGATATTTCAAAACTTTAATATTAGCTTGAAGTAAAATCAAAACATTTATGAATGGAACTCGACTTCGTTCATATGGCCACCGCGAGCACGTTTGCTCTGAGCTCTTCCAACGTCGTCGGCGTGTTGGCATAAACCAATGACTTATGACTTTAGCGTGTGCTGTGTGGCTTGTGGCACCATCCTGTTGAAACCACATGTCGTCCAAGTCCATATCTTCCAATTCGGGCCAAAAATAATCGGTGATCATGGCGTGATAACGTATAGTCGTTATCGTCGACGAAAAAATATGGCCCAATAGCGCCGGCGGCATGCAAACCGCACCAAACAGATATTTTTTGTGGATGAAGTGGCGACCAATAACGCATACTTTGTTTATTGACGAACCCATTAAGCCAAAAATGAGCTTCGTCACTGAAGATGATTTTGCGACTCCGAATATCTGTAGAAAATTTTTATAATTTGCAGACGTTATCATGATGAAAATGTTGAGTTTACTGAATAAATTGACAGTGACAGTTTGATGATTAGTGAAAGAGTGCGTTCACAAATTAAATTCAAAGTTGTCAAGTCCCTATTGAAAACCCTGTAATAGCCAGATGCCAAATTCTAGTACGAACTGACTACATGCAAAGACACAACATAGCTGCCAAAATAATACACCAATTCTTAGCACAAAAACAAGGGGGTGGCCGTGGTGTAGTGGTATATTCATACACTCCTCAAGCAGGGGGTCGCGGGTTCGAATCCCGTGCGAGGCAATTCTCTGAAAAAGTCTTTTCGTAGAATTTGCATGTAGTTATATGAGAATTCCATCGCCGTCAACTCTGACATGAAGGCATAACACTGACGTTGGAGTGGTTGCTGGCTGGGCTAAATGTAACGAGCTAACAACTAGTATGTACTGAGACCCACTGGTTGGGGATGCACTTGCTCGTCCCGTCCAGTTTGACAACCACATCTGGGAAAAATATCGAAACCTAATACACTTGAATTTCAAACTACTACACCATCCGCCCGCGCCCTGGTGAAAACCAGTAAAAGGGTATACATATCCCCTTGGTGCGCGCGCGGGATTGAAAAAAAATAAAATAAAAATTAACTAATAGAAACCGTACAGCCATATTATAAATATAGGATGATTCATCGTGAGGTTTGGTTTTCAATAGGCGTTTTTTGACAGATCACGCGTGACTCCTATCAAACTGCTTTGTTTTTTTTAGTATCATTTGGCAAGTCATCATGAAAGGACTCACATCACAACAACGTCTCCAAATTGTTCAGCTGTATTACGAAAATCAGCGTTCTGTGAGAAATGTTTTTCGTGCGATTCTTCAAAACTGAGCCAAATCAGAATGTTACCGTCAATGGTAACCGTTATCGCATCATGTTAACGAGCTATTTTCTTCCTGAAATTCAAGCACATGGTCTCGGTGAGGTCTGGTTTCAACAAGACGGCGCTACGTTGAGAAATCATTTTGGTGAGTACTTAATTTCACGTTTTGCTCCGGTAAATTGGCTGCCTAGATCGTGCGATATCACACTTTTGGACTATTTTCTTTGGGAAAATGTAAAGTCTTAGGTCTTCAGGAATAAGCTAGCTACGATTGACGCTTTGGAAGCCAAAATTAGTCGTGTTATCCGCGAAATACCAGTCGCTATGCTCGAACGAGTCCCAAAGTTTAATCTTCCGAATGGACCATCTCAGACGTAGTCGTGACCAACATTTACATAATATTATTCTCAAAAAATAAATGCCATGAATTATTCCTTTAACCGATGATAAAAATTTTAAGTTCCCTTTCAAATTTATGTGTTTTATTTTACATTATAAATAAAACCTCTTGATGAATAACCCTTTAGAACCCTGAAAAAATATTTGAAAATAATACCACATAAGAGCACTACATGCAGATAGAACAATGATGAACAGTAGACCAGATATTATATGGTACTAATGGACGAAGATGAAAAGTCACTTATTTTGGGGGTGGCCGTGGTGTAGTGGTATATGCAGACTCCGAAAGTAGAGGTACGCGGGTTCGAATCCCGTGCAAGGCAATTCTCTGAAAAAGTCTTTTCATAGAATTTGTATGTAGTTATAACATATTAAAATCCCGTCGGCGTCAACTCTGACATGAAGGCATAACACTGATGTTGGAGTGGTTGCTGGCTGGGCTTAATGTAACGAACTAACAACTAACACGTACTAAGACCCACTGGTTGAGAATGTACTGGCTCGTCCCGTCTAGTTTGACAACCACCCCTGGGAAAAATATCGAAACCAAACACACCTGAGTTTCAAACTACTACACCACCCGCCCACGCCCTGGATAAAAGCTAGTAAAAGGGTATTCATATCCCCTTAGTGTGCGCGCGGTATTATATAAAAAAAAATCATAGAAATCACTGTTTCTAACGATAATTACTTACTCGTACACACAAAATACGAGTACACTGAGAAGCTAGAAAAATATCACCAACTAGCACAAGAAATAAAGCAAAATTTGAGTTGTGAAGAGAAGCGCGATCAACGTTCGTTCGTTTCTCAAGGGTATTCAAGTTAACGATTTTGAGAAGGTCTCGATAGGAAGTCAAGATTAGATGATCGTTTCAGGGAAATCCCCGAAGAGCAAATTGAACAATACGGCACTGGATGCTCTCAATTCGGGGTACATGAATTCGTTGAAACGGACACCACGCTTGGTTGGCGTACTGGAGAAGGGGCGAACAAAAGTGAAGTACTCGTACAGTGATTTTGTCACGTACGAGTTGCAGTTTGCTTTAGCAGTTATCTCATCAATATTAAGCCCTCTGTCGCATAATATGCCAAGGTCGTAAATAGACTGAACAAGGGATATAAGTTGGTCGTGGAGAAGGTAATATCGGGAGGAAACTTGTAGCATTTACATACGTGAAAAGGTAATCGATTGACATTTAATGAGGTTGAGTTCGAAGCAGTTCTTGATGCACAAGGTGGAAAAATTGTTTAGATCGATTTAAAGATCGTCAGCGTAGAGAGGAAGTGCTGAGTGTGGAATGACCCCTTCAAAATTGTTAATAGTTAGGATGAAGAGAAGTGGATCTAGGTGACTGCCTTGAGGAACACCTGAAGTGGCCAAAAATATGGGTCGATACGACAGACCTGAAACGAACACTATAAAAACGATTATCCAGGTAAGAAGATATCCATTTTAGCAAAATAGGTTCAAAGCCCAGGACGGACAATTTGAACAGGATTAGTTTATAAGATATCTTACCAAAAGCCTTTCTGAAATCAGTTGTTGTAACGTCAACTTCCTTACAACTTTCTAAATCCGAGATAACAAAGGACACGAATTCGACGTGGTTGATCTACCTTTCAGAAAGCCGTGTTGATTAGGGGGAATAAGAAATATGCACTGGAAGCTTAAGGTTTCGTACAAAATACTTTCGAGGAGTTTGGGTATATCTGACTTCCATATCTGTGGAAATTCACCTTGATAGAGCGATAACCGGCGGAGGTTTGTAAGGGAGTGGTTAAATATTGAAAAAGACTTTTTAAGAAATATGAAATATTCATCATTAAGTTGCCGTAACTTATTTTCTATTACTGTATGATCAGAACCTTAAGAAATGGAGGGGCCAATGGGGAAATTAAGTAGGTACGATATTTGAAATAGGAGGGATCCAATACGAAGGAATTGTCGTTAAAGCATTTGGCTATGGTATGCGTATCGGTTGATGATATGTTTTCGTATTAGAGGGATGGAGGAAAATCGTCAGATTTATTTTTGTAGTTAACGAATTGGAAAAAAAACTTATGATCGTTTATAAGTTTAGATTGCGCACTATCAAGTTATTACTGGTAGAGAACGTTACAAAGCTAGGCGATTTGGAGGTGTGACCCGAGATAGTTGGAATAGTCAGCAAAAGAATTGGAAAGCGCCCATAATTTGTTTCTCTTGTTACGTAAAAGCAAAGTCTACTATTATACAATGGCGATGTAGAAGGAGTTTTATTGCGCAAAAAGGGGATAAAGGTAAAAAGAGAATTGAACAATTCTCTGTAAAAAATAGAGACAGTACCAATATAGACTATACCTTTTAAAATGTCGTCAAGTGGCATCCTACAAAAACCGTTTTTACTCCATTTTAAAACTTCCAACAATAAAAGAAATAAGACACCATACAATTCAAAAATCAATTATTCTTAAATCATGTAATATTGTCCGAAATTTCAAAAACATGTCATAAGCATGACAAAAAAAAAAAACACACAAATAGTGCCAAAACGACTCGCAGCCCGAAACTGCCTTCATGCTCGGTGTAAATGAAACCCGCCTCACGCTATACGCAGAGAGAAGAGTGGTGTAGAATAGTAATAATAATAATAAGATGAAGAAGAAAAGAAAGAATCACTCTTGCCAATCGCTGTGCTAAAAAGGCAGTTGGGTTGTAAGGCTCTATCTGGAAAAACTAAGGGGACTCCATTCAACACCTTGATCATCCCAATCTTACTTTATAGCGAAGGAAGCATGAACCCAGTCGAATGTGGATGAAAGCCTTAAGCCTCAGTCATTTCAAAAAAAAAATCCTTCTAAAAATATGCGGTTCTCAGTCACCTGAGATGGTTATCACATGTAGAGCGATACAATGCTCCGGCCGGCAGAGTCTTCGAATCTAACCCGAGGTAACAGTAGAAGAAGACCTCACCTTGTGTGGGGGGGGACCTCAACCGACTTAAAATGAGACAGTTAGCTAAAGACCGGGTTAACTGGAGAATCTTGTTAATATAGTTGAGGCCAAGGTTCCCCCCGAACTGCAGCGTAACTTAAGCAAACAAGCTAACAAATATGGTTCTAAAACTTAATTTGGTGGAATAATTTGTGTACCAAATCCTAAAAGAGAACCAATTGAGTTATCTTTTGTGAAAAGCAGCTCATATTGACTTATAATTTAAACTTTTAGAGTAGTTTAAGTACATAAAAACATTAGGATTAACAAAAACAATTAGGATTAACAAAATCCTCCAACTTAACTATTTCGATATTATTTAAATAAGTTTCCTATTGTATTTTAATATTTCAATTCACCTTTAAGATTTGTTTATATAATTTTATTCCGAAACTTCAAAATATAACAATAGTTTCATAGTCACTTATTTTATGGCCTATGTCAATGCCCGCAACGGACATTCGTTACAACCAAGTCGATAATAGTCTTAGTTGTATTTGTTATTTTACTTGGTTCGGTTATAATATGTTTGAATAAGTGTTCTTAATGGTATGTCAAAAAATGGCGTGGATGTTGGTTGTCAATTACTGTCATTTACTGAATTCAATGTGGTTGATCTTTTTGACAGATATAATGTAATCTTCAGCAATTTTAATGATGAAGTCGTTTACCACGCAAAGACGCGTTTCTAACCCCCGACGCAAAAGGAGGGGTGTTATAAGTTTAACGTGTGTATTTGTGTATCAGTGTATCTGTCTTTAGCTGCCAAACGGTTGAACCGATTTCGATAAATTTTTTATTGATAGCGAGTGTTCTTAGCTTTAATTCATGCAAATTTGTCCGGCCGTTTTTTTATAAGTTTGCGTCGAGGGTCAATAAATTTTTAATTTAATTTTACTTGTTGTTATTCAATCTTATTACGAAAATGTACTATCTGTAAAATCAACATTTTGTAAAATTCGTGAATTTTTCGGTCAACATATTGCCTTAATGGGCCCGGAATTCGTGCAATGGTGAAGCGTTTTGATAAAATTGTTTCTGTATCAGGTCAATTTCCATATCAGCATGCTCGTCCAGCACGTACACTCCAAAACATCACCACTGTGAGCGAAAGTGTTCAAAACCAGCCAAGCAACTCAATTCGTCGCTGAAGTCAACAATTGGGCCTTACTTATGGCTCTTTATGGCGAATTTCAAAAGTTGATCTTCATTTGCACGCCTATAAAATCCAAATTAACAATTAACAATAACAATAATTAAACAATTGAAGCCTTTGGACCATCTACGACGTCGCCAATTTGCTAACTGGAAATTGAATCGCCAGGATAATTTGTCATCGAATTTGATCTTTTTCGATGAAGCTTATTATTTGATAGATGTGTACGTAAATAAACAAAATTTTCATTTCTGGGGACCGGGAAATTTATACGAGATTAACGAAAAACCAATGCATCCGAAAAAAGTTTCTATATTATTGGTTGGCGGCATCATTGGCCTGTGCTTTTTCGAAGATGAGGCTGGAAAAAAACAATTATAGTGAATGGATAACGTTACCGCAACATGTTGACCAGCTATGGTCTGGACGATATCTGGTTCAACAGGACGGTGCTATTGCCCAAACAAGCCATTAAACAATCAATTTATTGCATACGAAATTTGAAGATCGCAATATTTCGGTTATAGGAGAAGTTTATTGGCCCCCAAGGTCATGCTATTTGAAGAATAAGGTCCATGCCAATAACCCAACGATAATTCAAGATATCAAAAATAACATCTAAACGGAAATTGCGGCTATTGACCTACTTATTCTTCAAGAAGTTTTCGATGACTTTGACCTTCGGATGGTCGCTTGCAATAGAAGCTGTGGTGGTCACATGAATGCTGTTGTGTTCTACTTTATTAATCAATAAAACTCTTCATTTATTTCAAAATAAATGTGTTTTTAATTTAATAAAAACTTCCACACTAGCTGTTGGCTTTAATTAGATTTACCATATATAATTAATATTTGGTTCGTCTAGCCAGTTGGAAATTATATCTCCTCTCATAATAAATTGCGGAAATATACAATGATTGATAATTACAGGCATGTTTTTTGTAGTTAAGCCAACAAAACTAGATGTCTTATTTAATTCACAAATAAGATAATTTATTTAAAAAATAAATAAAAAATTAGAGCTTGAATGTACAGCTGAGTCACTGCAACTTTAATGACTTTATTATCTTATGGAGCAAAACTTTAACATAGGAACTTATCAAAACGGTAAATGTTTAAGTACGTAGAATAGGCAGTAAATGCATAAACAGGATGCTTGAAACTGTGTATACATACCATATATGTGACTTTTGTAATCAGCAACCAAATTTCCTTACATTTAGCTATTTTCCTTATTATTATCGAAAGAAAATTGTCTTTTGCATAAATGTAAATTCCTCCGGTATATCCTGATGTACTCACACAACGAACTATTGTACTTGATAAGTAAACAATACGATTTCGCTTTCTTTGATGTCTATAAGATTTTGTATGAGCTTCTATTACACCATGTAATCGAAATTTTTCTTATTAAAATTGCAATAAGTTTGATTTAAATTTCCCGACAAGTCTAAAATGTTACAATAAATACGATTAAAGTTGTCTAGTTGCTAATATGATGTACGATTTTCTACCGATAGTAATAGCCTTTTACACACAGAGTAATCTTTTTCTATTATCATGTCTTCAATCTATAGTGGACTCCAAATTTTACATTGTAATTCCAATAGTTCACACATTGTTCTGTTTCGTTTTTAAATTGACTAGAATCGTTGTTATTATCGCATCCGGCACATTTGATTCCTTCTGTTTCATGCAGGTAACTCCAGTAGTTACAGCAACTGGTTACATTGTTGTACTCGAAAGCCCGACATTTCTGTCATCTGATGTGAATTTGTTGGTTTTGAATGATATTTGTATGGTCATACTCTTCTAGATTAATAACAGCATTGTACGAGTATTCCTTATTTTGTTTACGTTTAAAGATATTGATATTGAACATTGTTTTATTTTGTATAGCTTCTTCTAAATCTTTAATTTTCCACTGCTCGCTTGTATCTGCCACCAGTCCTTGTGGATGTTTTTTTTTGAAAGAGTTTGAACCGTATATTATTCATAAAAAAAATAAAAAAAATATTTCTTTCAATATAGGTAATCATTTCAATACAACTACATACAATCTACAATTTAATCACTTTTATCAACCACTTTTACCTTACTATTTGATACTTAAATCACTGCTATTAATTCGCCTTTTAAATTCTACTTCAGAATTGAACTCACTTCTATTTGTTGCCCGTGTTTATACAATACTCCCTGTCAACTTTCGAGAACTTTCTGTACTAGTCAATAATACTTTCCAATTTGCCAGAATATTCGCTAAACTTTCCCAAGAGTCTTTTGCGATAGACGGCGCTGTTCACATTTAAAATGGTTATCACAATAGGTGTTTTGTTGGCATCGGTGACGGCGCTTAGTTTTCGTTGCCCAAAAAACAGCTATACGCGTTAACTATTAACATTAGTAGAATTTGGCAGCACTACCATTTTATTTATTTAAAAAGTGGCACATCTTTTGGCGTTCCACTAAATTGTCGCTATAATAGAAAAGTAGGTCTGGAAGCAATGTTGCTATCCACCTTAATCTCGATAAATATCTTGCATTGAATTAGAGCATTTAAGTTAAGTTGTTAGCATAATTTGCACGTAGATTGGAAATAAGCGCTAATAATCGCCTTGACCGTTTAATAGTCACACTCCTTCCATATTTTCTGAATATCAGACCTGCCACGAGGTCGAAAGGGCCTCTTTTTGGCAGGCAGCAAACACCACGAATATGTACCAGGATAGCAGGTACATATTCCGATATTTCATTCTCTAGCGCATAATTTTCTTCATCCTCAGAACTTGACTTTGCACTTGGTTCTTATGTTTTGGCGTGAGCACAGGAAATTCTGCACTATGAGGTATTAGCATGAACAGAGAAGCTACTTTAGGGTATTCTATTTTGTTTTTATTATTACTATTACTTATTTATTTATTTATTTTTTTTTTAACTTTGACTTAAGTTATCATAACGATTCACTTGTTTACGCCAAATTGTTGGAATAGCAAACGGCATCGACTGCTTTTTCCTATTTAACCATTCGATAAGTGTAACATGATTTACAAAACAATGTCGTAATCGACGACTCTGTCTTGTTTTATATAGGGTTTTCTAATAACGACTTGACAACTTTTTTTTTTAATAAAAGGCAAACCATTTGAGATATTTCAAAAACTTTATAATTGCCTTGAAGTACAATCAAAACATTTACGAATGGAACTCGACTTCGTTCATATGGCCACCGCGGGCACGTTTGCAGCGGTTGATTCGTTGGACCCAATTTTCAACGACAAGGCCAAAGATTTCGGCCGAAACGGCCGCTATTTCGCGTTTAATGTTGGCTCTGAGCTCTTTAAACGTCGTTGGCGTGTTGGCATAAACCAATGACTTAACGTAGAACCACAGAAAATAGTCAAGTGGCGTTAAATCGCACGAACAAGGCGGCCAATCGACTGTCCCATGTCTTGAGATAACACGCTCACCATACTTACTCTTCAATAAATCGATTGTAGCGTGTGCTGTGTGGCTTGTGGCACCATCCTGTTGAAACCACATGTCGTCCAAGTCTATATCTTCCAATTCGGGCCAAAAATAGTCGGTGATCATGGCGCGATAACGCTAACCATTCACAGTAACGTGACAATCGTTATCGTCGAAAAAATATGACCCAATAACGCCGCCGGCATGCAAACCGCACCAAACAGTTATTTTTTGTGGATGATGTGGTGATTCATGAAGCACATGTGGGTTTTCACCCGACCAATAACGCATATTTTGCTTATTGAAGAACCCATTTAACCAAAAATGAGCTTCGTCACTGAAGATGATTTTGTGACTCCGAATACCTGTAAAAAATTTCTATAATTTGCAGACGTTGCTCGTTAGTGTACTTTATCATGATGAAAATGTTGAGTTTACTAAATAAATTGACAGTGACAGTTTGATGATTAATGAAAGAGTGCGTTCACAAATTAAATTCAAAGTTGTCCCTATTGGAAAACCGTATAGATAGGCTAAATGAAAGTTGATAAGCCCGGTTTACTATTTCGGTTTCAGCCCTTCTTGGGGTATTTACAATATATTGGCCACACATATAACGAGATTTATTGGGCTTATTTTCACAAGTGCGACACTTGATTTTTTACATATTTAGTTTATACCTTGTGCTATCTTAACTTAACTTAAATTACTTTTTTAAATTATTCCGATTACCAACCGACCGAGCAAGACAACTACCAAATATTGATTAATTGATGCACTTAACACATGAAGGTAGGTTTCATAAACGCACCAATAACACGAGAAGTTGACATGATGGGAAAGTTTTGCTTTCCATTATTAATTTATGTAACTGTAAAGAAACAGTACACATATCATTACTCAAGTTATCAAAACCTTGTCACGCTGTGTAATCGATTCAATTTTAAAAGACAAAACTTAACTACCCCTTCCCCTCCATGGACTCACAATTGTGAGTTTCAGAGTTTTGTTTGGATAAAATTTATTTACTTGGTTTACTCCTGCACCACACAAATGTGAATATTTATTTCCGGGTATATTGAAGCCGATTGTGGTTCATTTATATACAGTTTGTCAAGAAAGTACTTACACAAGGTAAAAAAAAAAAAAAAAACAGCAGAAATTTTATTTTAAATATTTTTTTTAATTTGCTACTCCATATTATAAAAAATACCATACATAACTTAAGCAAAAAAGTTCATTCGTTTAACCACAACAAAATAAATAAACAAAAAGTAAAAAAGAACAAAAATTGAACTGTCAAGAAAGTCTTTACAAATCTTAATATTATAGCTTATTGGAAACCTGATTATTCCAAAATATACGAACTTTAAAAAATTTACATTTTAATATTTGGTGAGACCAACTTTAGCATCAATAACAGCGTTAAGTCGTTTTGACGTTGATCCAATTAACTTTATGACATCATAACATAACTAGTTGAAATGTTAGTTAGTCTCTGATGTACTGCATTAGATGGTTTCGGTTTTTGGGGTTCCCCTTTTTGAAATTGTTGATACTAGCAAACAAATGAGTTTCCTCAGTTATGTCTCAATGAGGACTATGTCTCCGACGTCCCTGCTGCATATACACCCCATACTATCACAGATAACTTTACAAATCTGACCGTTTGAATGATGTTTTTGTGGTGCAAGGTTCTAAAAAGGTTTATGCCACACTCTATTAAGTCCTTCGTTGTAGTAGAGTATTTTTTTTGTTTCCTCACAAAATATAATATCATCCCTGTACTTTGTAGTAATTGATAAGCGTTTTGGTTTATTTTGAGTTAAAGTAGTGTTTTTTTCCGTGCAACTATTGCTGTGTACTTATTCTTTCTCAGCACCTGCCTTATAGTTTCAGGGGAAATTTGAAAACCACATTCTTGGCTTACTTCTCTGGAAAAAGCTCGAATGGATATATGTGGATTATAAATAAGTTATGCCCGATAATTTCCTTGGCCTATCTTTTGGTGCAATATTCTCCGAACGATTTTCACGTTCGGCTCGGTTGTAATTTATGTTGTAAATTGTTTTCCTAGATAAACCAAACATCTTAGTTATTTCTTATACGCTTTTACTATTGTAATGGTTGTAATAAACCAACGGCAAACAGGAAAAATTGTTCTAACAGCAGAAATAGCAATGAAATTTTCGCTTTCAATTTCCCACATTTGTTACAAAACAGAAAATAAAAAACCCTATAACAGTACTATTATGAAACTATTTATGGACTGCAAAAAACGGAATAAAGTGTGTAAAGGTTTTCTTGACTGTTCAATTGTTCTGTTTTACTTTTTGTTGTTTGGTGTGTTTAAGCGTTATGAATTTTTTTTATGTTATGTATTTTCTATAATATGGAGTTTCAACAGAAAAGAAAATATGTAAAATAGAGTTTCAAGAAGTGCCTTAAATTATGACGAGAAAGTAAAAATTGCTATTTTTTTGCCTTGTGTGAAGACTTCTTGACAACCTGTATGAGCACCGATCGAACTGTCAATAGCGCAATTCGCGACTGTTCCGTCCCGTTATCAAAGATTTTAATACAATATTTTGTAAAATAGTTTTATAAATTTGTTTTGCTAATTATTTATCTCTAGATATCAGGTATTAGTTATAAAGTTTTGTTGATTAAGATTTTACAATGAATAAATGTATTTTACATTATTAAGTTTGATTTCCACATTTTTGAGCTTTAGTTTTATTACGAGAGTTTATTAGAATGACGCGAAGATTTGTTACCGATCAAGATATTCTTAGCATGTTTATCAGTGGCGATAAATGACGAAGCTATTATTGTTAAAGTAGAAGATGGTTTGGAATCTGACAATTTTGACTCAGAAGATGAAATTCCATTAGCTCAACGTCCTCAACTTTCAGATCAAGAAGCTTCTACCTCAGCGACGATAAGTTCGCGCAAAGAACATTTCAATAGGTAAAAACGCAATTTCAGCATATGTCTCTTTAAACATATAAAAAATTGTAACTACACAGTGGTTTTGAAAATAAATATGATAAAAGACTTAAATCCTGGATCACAAAACTATAGGGTTTTGCAATATTGACTTGACAACTTTGAATTTAATTTGTGAACGCACTCTTTCACTAATCATCAAACTGTCATTGTCAATTTATTTCGTAAACTCAACATTTTCATCATGGTAAAGTACACTAACGATTGTGTTCTGGAAAAGATGCGCCAAGATGATGAATTTCATCGCAAAATCATATTCAGTGACGAAGCTCATTTTTGGCTCATTGGGTTCGTCAATAAGCAAAATATGCGTTATTGGTCGGGCGAAAACCCACATGTGCTTCATGAATCACTACTTCATCCACAAAAAATAACTGTTTGGTGCGGTTTGCATGCCGGCGGCGATAACAATCGTCACGTTACTGTGAATGGTCAGCGTTATCGCGCCATGATCACCTCTTATTTTTGGCCTGAATTGGAAGATATGGACTTGGACGACATGTATTTTCAACAGGATGGTGCCACAAGCCACACAGCACACGCTACAATCGATTTATTGAAGAGTAAGTATGATGAGCGTGTTATCTCAAGACATGGGCCAGTCGATTGGCCGTCTTGTTCGTGCGATTTAACGCCACTTGACTATTTTCTGTCAAGATTAAGATTAAAAATAAGCTGAGAATCAAGTGTTCTGAAGTTCCAAGCAACTTCAGATTGAAAAATAGGTATAAAAATTTATGCTCTCATCTTAAAAGAGAAATTCTTATTTGCCGCGATAATTATTATCGAAATCAATTTATCTTTGCCAAAGGAAATTTGAAAAATGAATGGCACGTAGTCAGTAGTATTCTGAAGTATACTTTAATAAAACATCTACTGCAACTACACCTACTACCTACAACTATTTCACCACGCTTGCTAGCAGTTTACCAACACAAACTGCAATCTGTGTGAGGATGCCTCGTAGTTGAAGTACTAGCTACTGTTTTGAACCGTAGCATATTATATTTTTAGGAGTTTTTCTTCAAGCTCTTAAATGCGCGGACGTAGTTCCCCTATTTAAAAAGGTTCACCGATTTCACTTCTTCCAGTTGTAGTGAGAATTGTATCTTTTTTAAATAAGTCAAAGTTTTTCAGTTCGGTACAATTTGGCTTCCAGAAGGGAAAGTCAACGGAAGACGCCGTTCTACTTTTTTGTTCTAGTATATTCTCTTGCCTTGACGCAAAAAGGTTCACTGCAGGCTTATTTGTAGATATTACAAAGGAGTTTGATATGGTTAACCACACTATCTTGTTGAGAAAACTTGAGAAAGCTGACTTTCGTGGTTTCATGCTCGATTGGCTTAGATCTTACCTTTCGGACAGATCGAAATATTGGGAAAACTAGGAGCGAAATTAAATTTTTTAATTTGGGAGTACCTCAGGGTTCTGTTTTGGGACCCATCCTCTTCCTCATCTATATCAGCTTAATGTTTGCATTAAAATTTAAAAGTACTCTCACTGCTTTTACAGATGATGTTAGCTGTTCTCATGGTTCTAACAGTGGTTTGAATTTGGTATCTGATATATGTGGTTCGCTGCATACAGCATTAGCCCTAAAACAAAGTTTATGTTTTTTAATCTATCAACCCATATCAGTACCAATGCTGAATTTTACTTACATGCACCGGAGTGTAAAATATATAAACTTTCAGGCTGTACATGTGCTTGCAGTTTATCAACTTTTTGTAGCACTCTTAATTGCAATGAAAAGTGTTTTTTAATCAAAAATGTGGTTGAGTACAAGTACTTGGGCCTCAATTATCTATTATAGTATTTTTCATTCGAAGCTTCAATAGAGTATTAAGTGTTGAGGAGGTTCTTATTTGTATAAAATTTTAATTTTTCTCTCTTTTAATTCTTAAAAAAAAATGTTTTGAGAAAATTTTGTCGAAAACACCGTCGACATTCAAAGTTTTCATTGTTTTGTAATATGAAAATTTTTCCAGTCAGCCATTTGTTTTGTTTTAAAGTGTTAAAAACTTTTTTCCTGAGATCAGGTTTGAAAAATGTCTGAGGAGTTGGCTTTTAACTTTTGATTCTGCTACTCTAGAATCAATTTTTCTGACATTTTGGATAGCTATGTTCAAACGATTGCCAGATCTGACAATATTGTAAAGTCTACAAATGTTCTAACAGTGACCTAGAAATGAGCTGACAATAACGAACTACCTTACAATGCTAAACTTCCAGTTCACACGGTTGCCATATTTTGTCCCAAACTCTGGCAATTTCACTGTCAGATGGTTGGCCTGACAATACTTTGCCAGGAAACGTTGTTAGGTTGAAAATTGTCAGCTCACACGGTTGGCTGATGTTTGTTTAAAAAAGATTTGCAGATTCTTTGACAGACATTGTCAGCGAAATTAAAAATTGTTTTTTCATTTGGCAGTGAGTGGTGTTTTTTTTTTTTTGAGAATTTTACTAAAATAGATAATAAATTGTATAATAGAAAATTAGGTTTGGAAGCATTGTTGCTATCCACCTTAATCTCGATAAATATCTTGCATTGAATTAGCGCGTTTAATTTAAGTTGTTAGCATAACTTACACGTAGATTGGAACTATGACTTGAGCTTAGAAGATGGTCTTTATATTCCTCAAACCAAAATCTTATCTTCACAATTTGTCACAATTACTTGCTCGTGAATAGCACGTGCTGCTACTTACGTCTAGGCATAAGGTATAATCGTGTAATTTCTTTTCTTAGGACGTGTATGAGATTAAATGAGAACTACCCTGAATTAAAAAAATAAGTTCAATTCAAAAAAGTGAAAATTAACTGAATCAGACAATTCTACACAATTAAGTAGTACATTCATAAATGAGCAAGAATTAGGTACGATTAAAGTACCTCAATTAGATATCCCTGTGCCAAAGCAAAAAATCTTAAACAAACTAACAACTTACGAAAAGGTAACTAAAAATAAAAACAAATTCAAGTGTCGTTCAAAAAAGCAAACCCAAAGTATAATTAGATGTCATAGATACTGTCGCACCAAAACGGCAATACCCCAAAAAGCGATTCCCGGTCTTTGACTTCAAAAATGCAAATCTATGCAAATGATTCTATCATACCACTTCAATAAACATTTGTCATATCTTTTTAGTTTGATCACAATGGTAGGTATACCATATACCATATATACCATAGGTATACCATATAATACAGTTACATATGCGAGCATTCTTCTATCACGGACTCCTAATTAGCATTGTTATTTTTATTCTAACGGATATTTGGAATTTTTGACGACATCCTTTGTCCAACAAAGTTGCATAAAAATAATAAGAACTACACAAATTAAATTAATTAGAGATAGAACTCTGGAATTAGACGCATATCAGGTCAGAAAATGAAATGCAAATAAGTGCTTGTAGTAATTTTATTGATTTTCCGTTGAAGAAGAAGAGGTCAGATAAAGCTTTTAGTTATTGAAGGAATGATTTAAATATTCACTGAACGGATTATTGTCGGCCCTTGAGGAATAATTACTTCTACGTTGGTGACCCTTTTGTACTGGCAATGGAACCGATCGTCCTAAATCTTCAGCGCCCAACTGTTCTTTTTCTGTCTTAGGATGCTCACTTTCCTCTTCATTTTCTAAATCAGATTGTGGGCTGTTTTCCTCAGGACTTATCGATTCTTCTTTGTTCTTCTCAGATAAATCACTCACACTGTCTTCAGCTTTATCTGGTGACTTTGAGTCACTAGAATAAATTGTATAACCTGAAAATGATTAATCGTTAGTTCTAAAAGAATTCAAAGATCTAACAATTAGCTTACCTTTGTTATGTGGATCACTTGGGTATGATGGATATGAAGGATAAGCTGAGTTAGACGGGTAAGGATAGTAGGGTTTTGTTTGTACAAGGTATCCTGGTGTGCCTGATGGCCCCCTTGGGCCAGGTTGTCCAGGTGGGCCAGGAATTCCAGGTCTTCCTGGTAATCCAGGTGAACCAGGATGTCCATGCGGTCCATGTTGACCATAATCGCCCTTATCACCTTTTTCACCTTGTAATCCGTGATCACCCTTCATGCCTTCTGACCCTCTTGGCCCATGATATCCTTTATCTCCCTTTTCACCGTCATGACCAGGTAGACCATATGATCCATCGTCTCCTTTTTCTCCTTTAGGACCATCATATCCGTCTCTGCCCGGGACACCCGGTCGGCCTGGGGGTCCCGGCAATCCAGGTTGGCAACTACAGTCATAGTGGGATGGTGGGGCTGGATGCTGATGGGAATGTGAATGCTGCGGTGGTGGTGGTGGATGTGCTGGAGGTGGATATGATTGAACTGGATATAAAATATATGATGGTTGTGACTGATGTTTTACAATTATAGGTACTGGAACATGTTGGTCAGTTGATTGTGTCCTTCTTGCTTTTACACCGGAAATGACAGCGGCGCCTTACAAAAAAAGAATTCTATATAACTATATTTTTCACAGAACCTGATAGAAAAGTTTCTACTTACTGAATATCAGCAGCGCGACTGCCTTCCTCATCTTGGTTTTTATGCTTTCTGTTCGCGAAATCAAGTCGGGCGTTGCTTTTATATTATTATCTACAGTTATGCGCATATTAACGAGAGTATAACGTACTCGTAAATCCGATAAATAAATTAAATTTTAGGAGACCTTCCTTTCCCCATTCCCATTCGCAGGCAAACATTATCATCAGATATGAATAGCTTTTCTGATTTAGGTGATTTTTTTCTTGAACACAGTCATCAAAAATAAAACCATTAGCTATAAATACGTCGATTTGAACGCATAAAAAGGGATACTTCCGCGGACAGTTGATTTGTATTTTGCTTCTTTTTAGTTGCCTTAAATATGATCGAATGATCGAAATGATCGCCATGATAAAAACAAGTAAAGATTCTGATAACAACATCAGTACAAATCAATGGATCTTTCTCTTTTATCCTATACGTACCCAAGTATATCTAAACAGATGCTTAAACTGGTAACTTGATTTCTTTTTATAAGTGACAATAAATAACCGAACTATGTTAATGAGGGACCAATGAACTTTCGAATAGGTTGTCTCTTATATACTTGCTGATGAAGATGAATGAAATAACATTGAATTTGCATTTTTAGTAAGTATACGAGTACTCGTACATGAGAAATTTTAAATATTCTTTCGTTTTCTAAACATACGAGTATATGAGTCATAAAAAATTAAAATATCACAAGGGTTTGTACCTGCACATACTCTGAATGTAGTGATTTCATGGTTAAAAGTCCCAGTCATTTACATGGACCAGTCATGCTTGCTTTTACTTCGAGTGATAAATTCAAAGACCAGGGTTCCTCAACCAGCATCTTTCTCCAGCCCCCAGCTAGCAGACGCATGCCGAATTGATTGAGGTCCCTTTCCAACTGCGTGCGGCACCAAAGACAGCTCATCTGTTACTGTGCTGTCCCAGCGGTTTTCTCTAATTTTCTTTTGGCTTAAATACTCTGCATTACATAGTCATCTTATTCGCTGAAAGCGTACCCATTTATCAGGTCCATATCGCCTTATAGCCGGTATTTATCTTCATCGTAGAACTTATCCTACACTCCAGTTAAGAAGACGTAACCGATGACCGCATTCAGATCTCTCACGCTTGAGAATGTTGATCTACTCTTCGAAGGGCATATGCCTCTTGGCCATATTACAAAGCAGAGATTACGAAATTCTTTTACATCGCATTGGTCGTTGTTCGAAATAAGGCTTGGTTACTACAAGCTAAGAAAGCAACTAGGTTATAAATATTTCATTTCTGAATCAGACCAGAAGCAATTTTGCTCCTTCTGCCTCAGCGTTAAAAAATGCCCCACTGGCAGCCTTATCACTTTCATAGGGTTCAGATACGTACGTCGAAGTAGTGTACAATATAATCAATTTACGGGATCGAGATAAATCAGCATAGATCAACGGCATTCATGCGAGAGGCTTTAAAATACATGCTAATGTGTTTTTACCAATCGTTACAACTATATTCAACCTAAGCCTTAAGAAGATAATGTATCAACTACACTAAAAAAAACGTATAGTACAATAACACCAATAGGGCATACGTAAAACACTGTCCAAAATTATAGGCTGATCTCAATTTCACCATTGATTGATTTAAAAATGTTTAGAAGAAGTGGTAGTTAACAACCACTAAATTTTGTTAACAACCACTAGTCTTTGTTAACAAGCACTCTACAAAACAGAAGAAGTACGGAGCAGCTCCTTGGTGAACTTGGGAATACGCAAGCTTTAACAAAAGTCGATAGGTCTTTGTCATGTTTATAGACTTAAGTAACGTTTTCGACACCTTAAATCATTGACAGAAGCATTAAGCTGTCTTCGAATCAGATGTATATTAGCTGCCTGGCTTCAGAACTATTTAGAAGAACTTTCAAAGTTAAAATTGAGAATGCCTTTATTAACGAAACTGTAGTCCCCTGTTCACCTGTTTTTTATAAACTTCTGAAACGAGTTTATGTATGTCTTTAAAAATAAGAGGTGACCAGATAGCAATGATATGTAGTTTTTCTAATTGTTATAAGGGGTGATTCATCGTGAGGTGTGGTTTTCAATAGGCTTTCTTTGACAGAACACGCGTGACTCCCATCAAACTGTTTTAACATTTTTATTCAATATCGTTTGGCAAATTATCATAAAAAGAGTCACACCACAACAGCTATTCAGCTGTATTACGAAAATCAGCGTTCTATGAGAAATGTTTTTCGTGTGATTCGAAGAACTTACGGTTCGCATAATCGACCTACTGAAACCACTATTGCCAATAACATTCGCAAATTTGAGTCCCAGTTTACATTAGTGGATGACACTCGACCGGTTACACCACATCCAGTACGTAATGAAGAGACTATAGCAGCTGTAGCTGAGAGTGTACGCGAAGTCCGTGACGAATCGATTCGACAACTTGGCGTATTTTACGTGAGGATCTCGGCCTAAAAAAGCCAGGCGACTTGAATTTGCGTCATATTTTCAGTGAACGGGCTCTGGAAAAAACTCAATGAAATTCCGGTGTTTTATCGTGAAATTTTGTTTAGCTACTATTACATCCATTAAAAACAACGGCATGGTGTGGTTTATGTTCTGGTGGAATCATTGGTCCATATTTCTTCAAAAATGAGGCAAATCAGAATGTTACCGTCAATGGTTACCGTTATCGCGCCATGTTAACCAACTATTTGCTTCCTGAAATTCAAGCACATGGTCTCGGTGAGCTCTGGTTTCAAAAAGATGGCGCTACGAGCCATACAGCGCGTGAAACAATGGACTTGTTGAGAAATCATTTTGGTGAGTACTTAATTTCACGTTTTGCTACGGCATATTGGCCGCCTAGATCGTGCGATATCACACCTTTGGACTATTTTCTCTGGAGATATGTTAAGTTTCAGGTCTTCAGAAATAAGCCAGATACGATTGATGCCAACATTACTCGTGTTATCCGCGAAATACCAGTCGCAATGTTCGAACGAGTCGCCCCAAATTGGACCTTCCGAAAAGACCACCTCAGACGTCTTGGCCAATATTTAAAAAGTAAATGCCATGAATTGTTGTTTTAACCGATAGTAAAAATTTTAAGTTCACTTTCAAATTTATGCATTTTATTTTTTTTTTTACAAATCAAACCTTACGATGAATCACCCTTTATTTCAGCTGCTGTCAAAGTTACCAATAACATCCAGCTGTCAAAATATTCAAAATATCCAGGCAATTTATCGCACCGTTGAAAAGTTTAACTGATAGTACACTTTTTTGGATCTTAAGACACCAACTAGACAGAGATTGGTGCGAAATGAAGAAAACATAACCGCCGTAGCGACTGACAGAAATGTCAATTCGGCGCAGATCAGCTGAATTGGGCATCGCCAGAGAGTTCAACCGTCTTATTTTCCGGTTGGATTTGGGCCTACATGCATATAGACAATGCCATGAGTTCGCTAATTGGACGCTGGAAATGTTTCCCGGAGATCCGGACTTCGACCAAAAAATCATTTTTCTGTGGTGAGAGCTCGACAACATCGATATATCCAAGCGACACAACGCTTACAGCGAGCGCTTATAAGCCGGCCGCCGCTATCATGAGATTTGACACAACTGAATTATTTTATCTGGGGCTGCCACTATGGACCGAGCCATCAAAAATTGGACCAACCCCTTGAAGCACTTAGAGTGAAGTCGAGGCGGCAATTTGAATGATGTGCTATTCCACACATAACGCCATGAATGTAACTTCAAAATAAAGTCAGAATCAATTTTATATTTCACACCATTGTTGTTGTATTTAACTTTTTTTCCTATCGTTCTTATCTGGTCACCTTTGAGAATTCCGTAGACGATACAGCGGTAGCCGTCAGCCATAGTTATCTGGCCACTGGTATACAGATAATGCAGGCGAAGTTTTATAAAGCAGTAAACTGGTGGCATGATAATGGCTTCATTTTACATGCGAAGAAGACGAGGGCTCTCCCAAATCAGGAAATCAGTAGTCGAGACTTACAAGTACCTGGGAGTAATTATCGACAGCCATCTTCTATGGGATGTGCACATAAAGAAACTCCGCTCCAACTTCAGACAAGCTCTTTATGACGTAGTGTACCTTGGCAAGTGCACTTCATAAGACTTCAACTACGTCTTCATCAGTAGTGTAAATAAAATTAAAAAGTGCTTTAGTGACACTTGATTCGCTTGTTAGTTAACGTAGATAACTACAAAAAAAAGTATTCGAATTGTGTGCTGATGAGAGAAATACAGATACGAATTAAGTACTTAGAAGATTATAAATATATTTCCTTTCAGCGTTTACCATTGGTTCGCACAGTTTCGCCGTGTCCGCACGCCGGTTTTTGATGAACCGCGTTCCAAAAAAAGCGAAGACTGTGAAAGGTGATGGTCACCGACACGCGAGGTGTGATACACGTTGACTATTTGGAGAAGGGAAAAACAATCACAGGAGCATAATACGTCGATTAATTGGGCCGATTCAACGCTAATTTGAAGAAAAAAGGAAAAAGAAGAAAAAAAAAAAGAGTATTTCGCAGGACAACAAAAGTCGTACTACACGGAGAGGTTAAAAAAGTTGCAGCAGTGTATCGAGTTGAAAGGGGATAGTATTGTAAAATAAATTGTCAAAACCTAAAAAATTTGCTATCTCATTTCTAATCCGTATTTCTGCAGACGTTGCTTACCACTTCTAAGTTCCCAAGAGTTTTGCCCAGAGCTTTTACAGACTGATTGTCGATATTCAAAACAATTCCAAAGTATTGTGATAACCACTTAAAATGTGAACAGCGTCATCTTTATTTAAATGTCAGAAGACTCAACCATTCGAGAATGTAGAATGGACAATTTTGATGAATATTATGGCAAAATGGAAAGTAGTGTGGATGGCTGATTGAGTAAGAGAGTTTTTGAAAAATGACAGTGAGTATATACCATATACCTCTGTAGTGAAGTCAGTGTAACTGTATTGAATAAACTGATTGAAATAAATAAGTTCTTTCAATTATACCGACACAAACATTTTACTGTATACTAGTTTTGTCGTTATGATACGAAATACTACAACGTTGCGAAGGGATCGACAGGGAGGTCGGTGAGATAACGATCATATGACAAAGTTGCTAACGATGTATATCTGCAACGTCATACCGTAAATTTTCGCATTGGACGTTCCTAAAATCCCTGCCACTTTTGACAGTATATATTTTTTCAATTTGCATATCGTAGGTGATATATGAAGGTGGCATAAGGTCTTGTGAGGAGTAGGGGATTCATTTATTGGGAAGTGGGTTCCTGTCAACACATTGACTTGAGAGGTTCACACTTCTAAAAATTTAAGTAGATCTCTGCAAATAACAATGTTGGGCACTTTTCTAGATATGGTTGCTAAAATGCCCATAACGGGGGGAAAATCTATACGAAGTGTGTTTAGAAAATAACAGGAATTTTAGTTTTATGAAAAAAATATTTATTAACTCGTCTACAATAATGTTGTCGTCTTCAAAATAGTCAACATTAGATATTATGCACTTATGCCAGATCTGCTTCCAATCCTCGAAGCACTTCTCAAACTTAATCTTTGGAATAGCCTCCAGATTTTTCAGCGAAGCGCTTTTAATGTCATCTTTGCTTGTAAAACGACGCCCCTTTAAGTTTCTCTTTATTTTTGGAAATAGGAAAAAGTCACACGGAGCCATGTTTGGCGAACATAGAGACAGGGTCATCGTTACAATATTGTTGTCGGCCAAAAATTGAAGTGTTTCTGTTCAAAGTTTAACAATTTTGGAGAAAATTTTGAAAGAATGTTCTTCTAACGTGAAAAGTGATTGCTGTAAGGTATGCTGAACATACAAAATTCCTAAGGTAAAAATAGCCGTGTCATCGGCGAACATGAAAATATTAACTTCATCACCAAGGTCAGGAAGGTCGGCGATAAATACATTAAATAGAACAGGGCCAAGTGCTGAACCCTGAGGAACTCTAAATTCAGTACGTCGAATTAAGAACATTTCAATATGCACTTTTACTGTAAATTTTCTGTTGGATAAAAAACTTTGAATTATTTTTAAAGTTGGTATTGGAAAATGGATATTAAGAAGCTTGTGCAGTAAGGCATCATGCCATTTAATGTTTTAAATTAAAGCTATCAGAGATGTATCTTTTTATCCTGACAACTTGGTGGTTGGTGTTGTGGTATTGCCTAAAACCATTACCATTGCTGATTTCCAACATTCTGGGAAGTAGCAAAGCTTAAGACATCCATTTAAGATAACTGTTAAGTATTTAATAGCACAGAAGGAAGTGCTTTTAATAGTTTATTATTGACACCATCTTGGCCAGGATATTTTTTTATTTTTAAAGTCTTTATAAGCTCGCTTATTTTGTTTGGACTTACAAAATAGGAATCTAGGCAAATGAACATTTGATTGCAAAATAGTAGTAATGGAGGTGAACACTTCAGAAATAGTATTTTTATCGCTTAGATGAGCATCATTGGAAAAATTTCTTGATATAATGTCATATAATGTTGTATATATATATAATGATATAAGTTAGCTTTTTCTTTTGGTCCTATGTATAGATGGTTTTGTATCTTAAGAGATGGTATATTAGAGCCTCTTTTATTTAATATTTAGGAAACCTTCCAGAACGGATTACTTGCTTTATCAAAGGAAGACAGCAAACTACTCCAACGAGTGGTTCTGAACTCGGAGATCTCCTTAGCGATTGCTTTGTTTAAAAATTTTACGCTATTAAGGAAAGAATCGTACCGATACCGTAGCCATTTTCTCTCTTCCGAACTTCTGAGTCGTATTAAATACAAAATATTGGATGGTAGTTTTACCTTATAGCCACCAGGTGCAGGACACTTAGGTGTTGCGTAATCGGCCGCTCTTCTCACCAACGAAACAAAGTTGTTACACAAGCAAGAAGTGTTGTTTATAATGTCCAATGAGTATTCTCTTGAATGGTAGTTTTTATTACAAAATGATTTAAAAGGACTCCAGTCAGCAGCGGAGTAATTATACTTAAATCTACTTTGTCTAACTTTACTAATGTTGCTCAAACAAATATTTACAGGTAAATGAACTGATCCCAGTTTGTCATATGTAAATGGTCTGGTGCAGTAATTTGGAGAGTTAGTGACGTAGAAGTCAAAGGTGGATGGACTTTTAGGTTAAGATGTAGGAATGTTTGTATGATTAGGAGGATATAACAATGAAAAACTAGGGTAGGCTTCACTTGTATCATATAGAACATTACTACCAGGAGGTAGTGACGTGGAATTGTTCTGACTTGTTATGACAAGAGCCAAGTTTAGTGAGAACTTCGTTTAAAAGGGAATTTATGGTATATCATCAAAAGAGAATAAATTATTGATTTCGCTAGGAATGGGATTGGGTATAGAAATTGGAACGATATTGTGAGGAGCTTGTGGTAGTGGAGAGTTTTTGAATGGGAAAATAGTTAGCTGACCGATGAATAGATCTAGAGCGTGATGGCAGTGGAAGGAACTGAGTGAGAGAAGAATTGTCAAATAAAACGTTTCTCTCTGATTTCGGAGTAGGTAGTCCTCTTTTTTTGTTAGTAGTTTGCCAATGAGGAGAAAGTTTTTGACGAATGTCCAAGTATTGTTGTCGACTGACGGAGTTAGGATCTGATGATTTGTGTGGAGTGTTGCAATTGGCGCAACGAATTGCTTCAGGAAAAGTACAGTAAATCGTTTTGTGATTGCCGGAGCAGTTGGCATAAAAACTTTTCACATTGCAATGACAATTGACAACTATGACAATGAGTTACCTTTCGAGTATTGTATCGTTTAAAGTCCCAGCGGATTATTGTATCAAATAGACTTGGGAAACTTCGCCGAAGTTCATTCAGTTTGATTGTTCCACGTTCTATGTAAACTATGTATAAGTAATGTTTACGATTATATTGGTTTTTGCTTTTAGAATACACTTTAGGCTCAGCTTAATCAGTTCATCCTTCACTTTATTTTTCTTGGAAAGATCGAGTCCTGACAAGATTGCCTTAAGACGTCTCCTGTTCTTGTGCGCGTGCGTAAAGAACTCGCACATTTTGTTTTGCCAGTTTGTACAAAATTTGTTTATGGACTTCTAATGAGGGGGAGAAAAAATGAGCCAATCGATATACCAACATGATTGCTATTCGCAATCATTCATAACCATTTCTTTAATTTTTTTCATGTTTTCATCGATTGATTCTTTGATCCATTTCTTTTGACAAACGAAAATCGCCGAACTCACAACAATACGCTTAACCTTAGCGGCTGCCACAGACAAAGCAAACAATGAATACAGCTCAAAATCATACTTCAGGGACATACTCCTGAACATAGTAAAAAAAAATTGACAATCGCACTTTCCAAACCCACGATATTTAAAAATTCCCGCTATTTTCTAAACACACTTCGTATATTTATATTATTTGACATGTAAGGATTTTCAATAGGCTCTTTTTGACAGATCACCCGTGAACTGCTTTGTCATTTTTGTTCAGTATCGCTTGACAAGTTATCGTGGAAAGACTCACACCACAACAGCGTCTCCAAATTGTTCAACTGTGTTAAGAAAATCAGCGTTCTGTGAGAAATGTTTTTTGTGCTATTTGATTAACTTACGGTGCGCATAATCGACCTACTGAAACCACTATTGCCAATACTAATCGCAAATTTGAGTCGCAGTTTACATAAGTGGATGATACTCCACCGGTTAGACCACATCCAGACCACGCGAAGTCTGTGACGAATCGATTCGACAACTTGGCGTGTTTTACGTGAGGATCTCGGCCTAAAAGTGTACAAAATTCAATTTGTGCAAGAATTAAAGCCAGGCGACTTGAATTTGCGTCATATTTTCAGTAAATGTGCTCTGGAAAAACTCAATGAAAATCCGGTGTTTTATCGTGAAATTTTGTTTAGTGTTGAAGCCCATTTCTAAGTCATGGATACGTTAATAAACAAAATTGTCGTATTTGGGTTGATGAGCAACCCGAAGAGTACCAAGAACTACTATTACATCCATTAAAAAATGTGGTATAGTGTGGTTTATGGGCTGGTGGAATCATTGGTCCATATTTCTTCAAAAATGAGGCAATGGTAACCGTTATTACACCATGTTAACGGGCTTTGTGCTTCCTGAAATTTAAGCTCTGGGTCTCGGTGAGCTCTGGTTTCAACAAGACAGCGCTACGAGCCATACAGCGCGTGAAACAATGGACTTGTTGAGAAACCATTTTGGTGAGCACTTAATTTCAAGTCTTGCTACTGTAAATTGGCCGCCTAGATCGTGCGATATCACACCTTTGTACTATTTTCTCTGGGGATATTTAAAGTCTCAGGTCTTCAGAAATAAGCCCGCTACGATTTACGCTTTGGAAGCAAACACTACCCGTGTTATCCACGAGATACCAGTGGCTATGCTCGAACGAGTCACCCAAAATTGGACTACGTAGTCGTGGCCAACATCTACATTATATTATTCTCAAAAAGTAAATGCCATGAATTGTTCTTTTAACCGATAAAAAAAAAATATGAAGTTCACTTTCAAATTTATGTGTTTTATTTTACATTATAAATCAATTCTGACGATGAATCACCCTATACATGAAACGCGCAATGGGGGAAAACAACAACAGACAAATGCAATGAAGCCTACTGCGTCCACAAGCAAGCACACAGAAGGAAATAAAACATATTTGGAACTCAAGATCGAACAACACATTAAGGGATTAAAAAAACTGATACCAAAAAGCTTGACAAAATTAAAAACGATTTTGTACAGCACTTCGCAATGGTGGACAAAACAATAGTTGATCTCTCAAAAAGAGTCCAACAGCTTGAAATGACACCTGAACAACCTTTTGCAGTAGGAGATAACTTGTTACTTGCCCAAGGCGTCGATGAATTAAAACGCAAAAAAATGTCAGCTTACGCCATCCTTCTTGGAATACCAAGAGAAATTGATGAAAATCTGCACGATTTGTTTCATAAATTATGCCAATCTGTGAAGTGTTCACCAACACCTGTACCTGAAAACATTTTCCGCGCAAAGCCTAAAGGCACAACAACACCCGACACTGCAATAATTACAAAATTGAAGAATGACTTTGACAAGAACTCTCTGCTTCGTTCAATTCATTCTCGTTGGAAAGCAATAAAATCGAGCACATGCTTACGTGACATTGGAATACCATCTGACAGCCGAATTACGTAACGAAAGCTTATCGTCATGTAATCATTTGATTCTTCGAAAAGCTCTTCAACTAAAACGACCAAAAAACTCTTGAGTGCCTATACTCGAAACGAAAAAGTTTACGTTCGAAGAAAATTAGTAACTGCAGCTTTTAATTAATTCCATTGAAAGCTTAAATTCCATTGTCGATGAAGACGATGATCTTGAAGATGAATCGTAAGCTGCATCTCATGGAGATCAGTATTTGTCTTTATGGCTTCTTTTTTCTTGAATTTTCTTTTCTATCTATTACTTTGAATTTGTCTGGATTTTTTCTTAATCTTGTGGAATCATTCTTTGTAGAGATTTCAACTGTGATTTACTTCAGAAAGAAACCTCACTTAGTTTTCTCACTAAAATAAACAGTTTTGGCTTATCAATCAAATCCTTCACATTTTTCATCAAATACTTCTAGACTTTTAGATTTATTTTGTATCATTAATATCGTCAACGTTCTGCTTTATTCTCAACTTGAGGCACCTGCATTCTCAAGGCATGGTTTAATGTTTGCGACTTTTAAAGTTTCTCCACAGGTTAAATCAACAGTCTTTAAGTAAAGGGACTTTAAGGCTGTTAATGTAAATGCCCTAGAAAACAATATTCACCGGACGATCAAGTTGATTTTTTTCAAACTTCAGTAAGCCAACTTTTTAATATGCATATACCGCTGAAAACAAAACTTTCTGTTATGGAAAGAAAATCTTGGTTTACGGCTGACATACTAAATTCTATTAAACAAGGGGATCAAGCATACATGCGATGGAAGCGTTTTCGCGTTCCTGAATTACTTTCTACCTTTCAAGTCTTACGAAACAATGTGTGCAAAAAAGTAAAAGAAGGAAAACGTAGACTGTATTATATTCAAAACGCTTAAACAAAAACATTCAAAAACCTTTCAAAAAAATCAAAAAATATTCGAGAACTTGGTGTTGGTCAGTAAAGAGAAAATTAATCCCCAAAGATTAAAGCAGTAGTAATCAAAATACTTCACTTATAGATGAATCTTTTCAAGTTGTTGACCCTGAAAATGATGATTCTCAAACTTTTAATCGATCGTTGAAGGGGATTTTGCCAGTTGTTGACCCTATACAAAGCACTGGTGAAGCAAATGAAACCTATCGGGTGTATGATGCGGATGTGTTAAGTACTGTACTTAAAATAAAATCGTCAGCTACTGGCTTTGATTAAATACACCCACACTTCATCAAAATGATCACACCCCACTTCCTGTGCTTACACATGTTTTTAAAACTGTACTAACAATATCTTCTTTTCCATCTCTTTGGTAAGTGGCTAAAAAAAATCAGCCACTCGTTTACCTCAAGAAGAGTTTAGACCAATCTCAATTTTGTCATTTCTGTCAAAGATACTGGAACAAATTTTACACAATCAAATTTCAACCTTCAAACATTCAAAGTCTTAAGTGAAAAAAATGGTTTTTCGACAAAACCACAGTTGCGTATCCGCTACTCTTAAGATTTTAGACAATATTGTAAAAATTTAATCATAAAAGACTTATTGAAAAACTAATACAAAAGTTTCGGTTTTCACAAACAGATACAAAACTGATTTTATTATACATTAGTGGAAGAAGCCAAGCTGTTATTTTTAGTAATAAACCGTCCCATCCTTTAAATCTTTTCTGTGGGGTTCCTCAGGAGTCCATAATTGGTCCACTCTTATTAACGATATCAGTATCAAAATGATACTGTAACCAAGGTTCACTTGCAGAAACTTTTTCGTTTATGTCTTTAAGCTTACCCTCTTTCATTAGAAGGCTTCGCGGCACCACACAGTTTTTAGTGTAATAAAGAAGTTATGTAAATTTTTGGTGTGTCACTATGAATATGAATTTAGTTTGTCATTTTAAATCAATAAAAACTGAATGTATGCATAAAAATAAAAATTGATTTGAATATAAGTCCAACTATACTTTCTATATCTTTTGTTATTAATTATAGGTTTTTTAAGCCCAATGTAAAAGATTCTTTTGAAATATATAAATAAAATAAATAAATGATACTCTTAGACTGTGTTTAAAATGTTTTTATACAGTTTTTAAAATGTATTCTTTTTTTTGATAGAGCCAAAAGATGTATAATATTCAAAGATACTCAGATACTCAAAGATATTCAGTAGTTCGGGGTAGCAGGAAGCACGATTCGCCTGCCCCATTGCTCTATTTCAGGAATACGCCTACGTACTAGACCATACCCTACACACTTTGACCACTCGCCTGTAAGGACTGTCGTTAGGTACTACTTCGCGGGGCTGATAAGCAATTTCTGCCATATCTTTTACATTTGCTGCATCCGCACGTCTTAACCTTTTGATCCTTAGCAACACGTTTTGCATGTTTATTATGAAAGTGCAAATTTCCATCCAATTTTCTTCTGACCACAGTTGGTTAATTATTGACTTAGGTTTCGTATGTCAGTCCTCCATCCCAAAAAGTGTATGCAACGGAATATTGCATATCTTCCTCCTAATTTTGGCAGTATGGGAAAAAAGGTGAGCTCATCATGCTCGAAGCGTTGTAGATATTTCTGATAGCCAACAGTGACCAGATAGGAACTGCATTAGGTGAGTTGCAGTCACCATGTTTTCGATTTATCCACTCTTGAATTGTCAGTATCAATTTAAACGACCATCTGCCTTTTTTTTGTAAGACCAACGGGCATGCCCTTGACGCTGCCCTCTCTTCAGTTTTAATCATCTTGATGCCGCTGGCTCAAGATTTTTCTATTGAAGAGCATTCCAGTTATAACAAAGTGGGTTTCGACTGAGATGGGTCGCTAATTGTCTTCTGACTTCTTCGTTCTTAGTGCCTCTGCCTCTGATATCCATCTAGATTATCCAAGTCTGCGGATATTAGGTAATATTCGTGATGAAATTGCCTATACTTTCGAGGCTTTGAAATATATTACCCAAGTGCTTTTTGTACTGCAATTTTTTGTCTAACATCACTTCAAGGTACGTAATGGTTTGATTAGCTATCTGAAAATTTTCAAATTCAATAGTTTTCCTACCTGTTATGTGAACAGCTTGAGTTTTATGATCGTTCAGCTGTCAATCTTTTATCTGAGCGATTGCTTCATTTGTAGCTGATTCTACTTCATGCATCTGTTTGATTTTGCAATTATCATTACGGTAGCCGTTAGACTGTTCCATAACAACGGCCCGAACTGATTCCTGTGGGTTTCCCGTAGTGACTTTACCTTTGACTTCAGCTTCCTTTAATTGAAATAGTTCGTCACTATCCTCAGTAAATAGTAGGGTGGGTCGATTCATGGATAACCAGCTCGCAGAGATAAAAGCATTTCTTTCCAGCGTAATTAATGTACAGTACTACTTTGTGCCGTAGAGGCATCTTTCTTCCTCGATGGCACCCTTCTCTTAACAGAGACTTTTGCAGCGGGTGTCTTGTCTTTCTTTTATTAACCTATGATAGTAAGGTGACGTCTCTGCGTCCAGCCTGCAAGCATTTTTGCCGAGTACCTTTATTTCTTCGTTCCACCAGTAGCATGGTGAGATCTTTCTGTTATTTACTTTCCTAGGCATTGATGCATCGCACTTCGCTTTGATGATAGCTGTGGAATGAGACGCACGGTTTTCCGCTGTTTGGATGTTAGTGAGGGTGAGTGCCCACTCTAGGGCTCATTCATTAAAGTTACCTTCTACAACCACTGGAGATCTATGGAGCGCATCCACCATCAGATTGTTTCATTTTGTCACAGATCCTGTTATTCTTTTGTTCGGGATACCTATAGAGTTCCCTGATAAACGTCCGCCCTTTCATCGTTTGCCGGTTATACAAGGGTATCTTCAGCTACTCTACAGTGGTTCAGGTTTATTTGTATTATTTTCATTATCTTTTGTTTGTAACAACTCTCCGGAATACTAGACATCTGCTGCTGTCAGCTACGTGTTTTATATTGTCGGGATGATCTTTCTTGCAGAATATGGAGGATGGTTCGTTGTCGCAGTTATTCGCTATCTGACCTTCTATTCGTCGTCATCCTTGAACTCAATGCAGTACGTTTGTTTGCTCTCCGAAGTCTGTACTCATAACGCTTTTCAATTCAGCTGTCTTGTCTCTGGTGTCTTTGAGCTGGATTAAAAGTTCTTCTTTTTGCGTTCTTCTGATTTTAAATACAGCTTCTTTAATCGTCTCCAACTTCGCGTCTGCTTTTATGCTACGGAGAATCTCAGCATAGGTTACATCGCTTTTTGACTCTCTAACTATAGCATCAAGTTTTTCTTTAGTTTTACGGATTTTTTCTTTAGTGGGGCCTTGCCCACTTGCTTCTTGGCTTGCTTTTCTTTGAGGACTTCAGACTAGTTGTCGTACTAGTAGTTAGTTTGAAGGGTTTTGGGGCTCGAATCTCTGACCTTTTCCTGTTCTTTCCTTAATTTGAGTGCCCGCTTTACTGCAAAGCTCTTTATTTAAATATTAACTGAGGATGGTTTTTGCCTCCGCTTCGATTCTGGGGTCTCATCATTCGGCTTCAGTCTTAATTTGGGCTCTGCTTCCGTTTTTAGACATGGTGACTATGGGGCATTGTTTTACCGAATAACTCCCTTCATTCTGTCGTCGTGCAGTTTGCAGAGCGCTTTGATGGATTCGACGGATAAAGCGCCTCTTGCCATCCTCCAAAATTTTTAATAGTGTTTTAATTTGTTCTCCTAGTTTGTGGAAAACAGATGACAAAGAAAACAGATTTTGTTCTGATCGCAACATTTTGAATATTGTATGTTCTGTGTTTTCCTCCTGAGTTGAACACGCTGGGCAAAACGGTTAGCTATCGTTCCCGAAGCGGTGTAGAAACTTTCGTAACACTCCGTGACCAGATAGGAACTGCTTAAGATGGTATACTTTCGGTTTGTCCAAATATCTATGGATGAAATCAATGCGTTGAACCATGGTCATGGTCATTGAAGTCGCTCTTTTCTCTTTTCTTCATTTCCTTCCTTCCGCTCTTCTTGATCCCTTTGATGACTAGAAATTCTCCTATTATAGACTCCCTGCGTCTCGATGGGAATTATCCTGCCTATAACAAAACCTGCCTCGTCCGAAATCCTTCTAAAGCCATTGATTACCCTAAATGCGCTAAGTCGATATGTTGATGATAGCTTTCTCCGCAGGACTTGTAACCAGTTCGCTTGCTTTTAATTCTTGGCGTCACCAGTAGCATGATGATGTTTACTTGATATTCGTCTGGAGATTGCTGCATCGCATGCTGTAGTTATGTAGTGCAAATAATTTAAATTCTCTGTTGTTTCGCTATTGACTAGCTCGCTGACATTCATCACTTTCTCGAACATGTCTTTGTCGAAGAGTATATCTTTCTATTTTTTGCTCACTTGCTTAAAGCGCGGAATAGCCTATGGTATTTTGCTGTTTAATATCAATTATCTTCGCCTGATAAGTAGATACATTTTTCGCTAACCCACCATACTGTTTTGCGCAGTAGATAGTAACTTATGAAAGTGTAGTAATATCGATTATAGATTCCATTCCTGCTTCCCTTAAAGTATTTTCTCGACTGTTTTTTGCAATGTTTCTTTCATTAGTGAGCCTGCTACCCCACTCTGTTGCTCAGGCATTAAAATCTCCGCCTATAACCACTTTAGATCTTGGTCCCGCGTAACAGCTGTAGAAATTGAACCCGTTTATTTTTGCACAAACTATCCGTTTGATCGCTGGCATCTTGGAGGCATGTTTTCAACATGCTAAAATTGCGGCACGCCTTGATTTATCTCAGATCCAGATATTGTTGTCAAGTGTTTTATATCGCTTGCTAATCAAAATGATGTGCGCTCCCTCGTCTCTAGCCGTTTGTGCAGGATGTCCTGGGCTGTCCTACAATGGTTTAGGTTAATCTGTATGGTTGTATGGTTGTTCGCTGGTAATGGTTCTTCTGGAGACCGGGCATTTGTTGCTACCGGGTACATGGTTAGCGTTCTCCGGGTTGTCCTTCTTACAGTAGAAACAAAGTAGTTCTTTCTTGCAGGCCTTGGCTATATGGCCTTCTTCCCCGCATCTTATATATTGCTTGGTGCAGTCTACCTCATTTTTTCTTTGGCGTGCAATGTGGCCGAATTCAAGGTATCTAAAATATGTAGTTAGGGTTTTTTCGTTCCCGGACGCGAAAGTTTTAAAGTTTAAGTTTAATTTTGGTATTTCAATAGGCGTTTCTCAGACTAATTATGTCTGTATTGTCTATGTCATTGAGCTGATATTACCGTCTGGCTGATTCGCAGGTCTCCTCTTTCGTCGAAGCCTCGTCGATGTCCTTTTCTTTCACATTAATGTATGTCCATATTGCTGCCAAGGGTGTCACCAATTATCTTTTTAAATTGTTCTGTTTTTTCTCCTGTTTCCTTCTGTTGCATCAGCAATACTCTTTTCCGAGTTCGTCTGATATTCGTAACCGATTCACAGGGAACACTGAGTTTTGAGTCCGCCTTAACTAAAGGAAAGTTTCCCCTTAGCTGTTGGGTTGAGTTTTTTCGTTGGTGGGCCTTTGCTTCTTCTTTTTGGTGAACTTTGTCCAAGTATTGTTATCGTCACTTGGATTCGATTTTCCATCACTTTTGGCAGATTACTCAGCCTTTGTTCGGTCGGTTTGTTTATCTTTTGCATTTTGGTCCTCAATTTGCGTACCCACGTTGTTTTGGGGCGTTTTATTCACATCAGCCGGATGCGGTTTTTGCGGATTTTGTAATAATCCCAGGATCCCATAGTTGCAGTGAAGTCATGTGAGGGTTGATACAGGCCCTTATGGGGCGCTGTCCCGGAGCTAGAGTGGTTCTAAGTAGAAATGTTACATCTTGACTTACCCCACAAACGTAATGGCGACGAGACAATGAACGGTCTTTGAGTCCTCTCAAGGTTTTAACGGGAAGGATTTTACTGAGGTAACAGAATAATACAAACGTCAGCCCTGAATTACGACCTTACTGGGTTCAATTGTAATGCCTAAGTGACTGTGATTTTCTTTTTGTCTTAATACAATCTGTGGAGTTAGCCTTGTAAGCTCCACTCTTTGGTTTTCCGACTCTCGTTCTGATTTGTGGCGCAGGAAACTCGCTATAAGTCCCCTTCACTTCGCAATCACCGGAGAGATTTCCAAATGGCGTTACGAGGATGTGTGAAGTGGGTCTTATTAGTAGAGCTGCAAGATGTTCGGCTGGAAAGGCTCTTTCTCGTTATCTAGCGAACCATCAACTCTCGGAAGATGCAACTTCTACAAAGACCAAATCTAATCGTTGCCATCCTGCCACCTTGCTATAGACTTGATTTTATTTTTTTTTAAATGTGCGTCTTCATGCCGAATCGTGGCCATTTTAACCAAAACCCGAAAATGACTTTTTAAATTAATGAAAAAAATCCTACACAAACTAAAAATGGAGATCTCTTTCGAAACTTTTATGGTACGAATCGAAATCTATTATCATTGTCAACACTTCACGAAAATTTGAAAAAAATTGGGGCCGGAATTATCTGAGCTACTCAAGGAATAGAAAATATTTTAGGATTTTTGAATTTTTATGGCATTGGTGAGACAAAAATAAGAAATCCCTAGAATAGGGGGTGCTTCGCTTTGAATAAGAGGAAAATGAAAACATATTGAAACACTCTCAAAATTAGTAATGTCTTTTTCTCCATTTTTCCAAAATTAATCAGTCATAAATGTACTGTATTTTACTTCATTGAAATAGGTGGCATTTTCGGATTTCCTAAATTCCAATAGGATAAAAAAAAAAAAAAAAAAAACATTGCGGAATATTATTAGTTCTCTTTATTAGGAAGTCCTTGACGTGACCCATCAGCCGTACCCATTTCGACAGCCTTATTTTATATTTCCTCCTGTTTTTTTTTATGAGATAAATATTCTGCTATATAGTAACTACGTACTTATTGTAAATGCATTTGTAAACGAGTTTAATTCGAATTGAATTGGAGCGCATCAGAAGTAAGTGGGTACTGATAACCGACATTCATACATTATTACCCATTAATTGATTTTCAATCATCCCACTCAGACTGAAATCATAAAAGTTTCCAATTTTCCATTTCGATTTAAGCAAAGCTATTATCGAGAGTACATAAATTCACACCTGAGAGCAAGAGTGTATTATGTTTCTAGGTAGAGTTTAAAGGATCGTAAAATAAAAAGCTTCTGGTGCTCTCGTATAATGAAAGTAGTCACATTTGCACCCGGATTTATAGAGCCTTTTTAGTGGTTGTTACCAGCCCCCCCCCCCCCCCAACCCAGTGAATTTGATAACCTGGGTTGAACAAATTTAAAGCAAATCGATGACAATAATGATTTACTGGAGTTAAGGACTTAACGAGTGACACTGTATAGAAACAATGTGAGGCAATATATAGAATTTTATACGAGATGGTTGAAAAATCGTAAATTGTTATTGTTGTTCTAAGAATAAACCTTGTACTTTTAATCTCAAGTGTACATTATCATCGCATCATAACGAATCTGGGGATAAGAAGTCCTTAAACGCTGATCGTATCAGTAATTGAAAGCACGCATTATATATTAACAAACATGCACACAGTACTGCAGGATACGAGTACATCCACGAGTTGTAAGAAAAAAATATCCATACAGCCCGAAACATAGGCTCTTTTTAAAGGCGTTTAAAGCTTGTTCTCTAATTCGATTGCAGAAGGGTGCCAAAATACCAGCATCATTAGTAATATGACAGCTATTTATTTTAACTTGCTTTCGAAATTTCAAATCGAAAAATTTTAATTCAATTAACTCGCGATATACTAGGTGGGGTGAAAACTAACCTCCTTGGGAATGAAAAAAAAAAAAAATTTTTAAATGTTATTTTTTATTTTATTCAACATAGTCCCCTTTTAGTTTGATATACTAATTCTAGCGATTTTCCAACTTCTTAATCCCGTCCGAAAAGTAATTTTCCGGAAGGTCTGCAAAATACTCCTCCGTGGCGTCGATGATTTCCTCGCGTGATGAGCCATCCTTTAAGGTTTGGGAAGTGAAGAGATAATAGTCCGAGGGAGTCAAATCTGACGAATACGCTGGATGCGACAGCAATTGGAGCCGTAAGTCATTGATTTAATCCATAGTTGCGATGCTCTTGTACGCCGGTGCATCGTCTTGTAAGAACTTGCTTCATGTGAGGCCGTTTTGCAGCGATTTTGGCCTTCAATCGCTCCAATAATGCACAGAAATACTCTCTGTTGAAGAGTTCTTCCTTTTTCAAGGTAGTCCACGAAGAGTAAGCCATGACAATCCCAGAAAACTGACGCCATCGAGCCTCCCTCGGCCGCTTTGGAGCACTCGTGCCGGCTTTCGTCCATTTCCGGGCATTCATTCTGCTCTCTGGTGTTCAACAGTTACCAATCGACGCCAAAAGTCCGCCTGATTCCTCATCAACAAGTCCAAACACTCTTTCGGATTATGTTATTGGTCAGGAGTGAGTTTGTGCGGCACCCAGCGGCAGGATAAATTTTTCATATGCAGAATATTGTCCAAAATATGGCGTGTGCGCTCAATACTAATATTTGTGGTATTTACTATTACTATTACTATTTTTTTGACATTGTCCTCTGTAACCGCATCGGAGGGCCTGCCGCTGCGGACTTGATCGGTAGTGGAGTTGCGGCCACCACGAAACTCCCGAAACCAATATTTGACGATGTAATCTGACGGAGCATTAGCCCCATAATATTTATCCAATTTTTCTTTTGTTTCTTTGGCCGTTTTGCTTTTCAAAAAATTATGTTTTATGAGAGAATGAAAATCGTTTTTGTTCATACTTAACATGATGCCAAACACGTCAACAACAATCAGCTGTCAAAACAAAAAAATTGCAGTAGCAGCGAATTCTGGCGGTCAAGGAGGTTACTTGTCACTCCATCTAGTACAGGGTGACTGACTCGAACTGCAACTTTTTAAAATGCTATAATTTTTTTACTTTTTGATAAATTTTATTGTGCAAAGCAAAAAATGTTGGAAAATACATCAATTTTCAAATTGTATCAGTAGTTTTCCACCTTTGGCGTGAATAATAGCCTTGAGACGGCCGAAAAAAGCATCGCACGCTGCACGCAAATGGCTCTGCAGTATTTTGGCCCAATCCTGGCGAAGTGCTTGTTTGAGGTGGTCCAAACTTTGGTATTTTTTAGTGCCAACTTTCGCCTTCAAAATACCCCAGACAGAGAAATCCAACGGATTTGTCGAAGAAATGAAGTGTGGAACAATCTTGGTTGACGCGCGTTTTGTGAGACAGTGTCGAGTCTTTTTGAAATTTGCACGGTCTCCGACCGAAATGATTTTTTGCCCAAGGCTTCAAGACAGTTTCACGGTATACGATCGCATTAATACTGACGCCACGGTCGAAAAATACGAGCGGAGAGCGACCATCGGCGTTTATGGCGGCGCAAACCATCTCCATCGGTGCTGCCTGCTTTCTGGTGGCCATCCGAAGGTGTAAATTTCTGAAGGACCTCTCTGGCAAATAAACTCGGTCATTTACACTTACACTTTTTTCTGTTACGGTGTAAGATCGTGTGCTTTTTGGAACTGTAATGGCTTGAGCCCAAGCTCATTTTTCAGTATGTGTTGCATCCGTTCCAACAATATGTTGAGCTCGAGAGCCATTTTTCTCACACTTCGATGCGGATTTCGCTCAATTCGAGCCTTCACTTTCAGAACCATTTCTGCAGATGCCGCTGCTTTTTTTATGACCACCTCTGGAGGAGGTCTCTGCTGGAAGGCTAAAAAAACCTACTTGTGGTTTTCCAGCAAAATATAAAGCAATCACACTATCACGTTTGAATTCCATCGCGGATAAAAAAATTTCAACACAACTGAGACGCAAAAAACATAGTAAAATTATCTGTCATGTGTCAATTTGAGCTCACAGTAATGAACGGTTTGGAAATTATATCAGTTTGAAGTTGGTTGCAGTTCGATTCAGTCAGGGCGTAGTTTAATAAAATTATGAGAGGCGATCGCATACCCTGCTAGTGGAATGACAACTTCCTTATTTCACTGCATAAATGGGATGCCAGAAAATGTATTGTAACTTACATTATTTATTAAACTTCATGCGGCTTTGTGGGAAGCAGTGAGACATACTATGCATAAGTTATGGATAATGATGGTAGAATGTCGGGATGCTGGAAAAACTCACAAATTGTTTGCATCGATTTGGAACGATTTCACGAGTCAGAAACGAACGACAGGCCTGAGTATAATAAACCACATAATACTCAGGCTCTGTTGTAAAACACCAAGAAAATTGTAAGGATGTTGTCTCACGTACAGTCAGTGTGAGGCGGTATAAATAGCTTTAAAGTTTGCTATACTTGGCACGCGTTCATCCTGAAATATATAAGAAAGATTAGAGGAATGAAAATTGATGTTCGAATATAACGAAACTTGATATAGTAAGAAATATGCACATCCGAGGAAATATCTACATAAGCAGCAAATTTGCTGATTTTGAAATATTCATTGAAGGTCATTAAAAAAAATCAGCTATCAAAAGGCTTATGCTACAACTCCAGCCGAGATTTCAATTGAGTTATTACAATAAAATGCAACATCCACAAACTCGGCCCGTAGAACAGTACTAATGTACGGGAATTCAACCAAGGTACGTTGAATGTTAGAATGAATGATGTACATTGCACGTCTTACATATTTTAACTATTAGGAATAAAGAAAGAAGAAGCATGCAGTTTAAATTCAAATACTAAAGTGTTATGGAAACGTTTCTGCATCCGTACTTCATCGATAAGACTATAGAAACATCAGACCGTGCTTCTCTGCTATTGGGAATAACAGCTTTTAGTCAGTAATTATATTTACTGCTAGCCTAAATGTAACTAAATGTGATCCTTTTATAAAAATATATTCTATACCTATAATTCTACTGAGAAGATTTATAAAATGAAGCAATCTTCCATTTCATATTAGTTTTGGTACTCGCAAATTTTAATTTATTAAATTAAATTAAATTTTGTTTTATTTCATACATTACAAGTCTTTTGGGAAATCAATAACTACAATCATTATGATACAAGTTGGCGCAAAATTAATCGTCCAATTTTGTTTTTGAATTACTTTTTTATTTAATAAAAAAAATGATTTTGAGGGATGGAGATCTTTATTTGGACCCTTACAATTGTTTTTGTTAAATAAAAAAGTTGATGTCCGTCAAGTGGCTACCGTTAGTCTTGATACACATTTGTGCCCGTTTTATCGGATTTTCCATGACTTTCCGCTAGATTTCCAGTGATAACTGTCTATATTCTGTCTATATTTGGAAGGTACTAAAAATATCGTCGCCGCTATCTACTTATGGTCATACATCTGAATGTGCACCTTGAAACCTCTGAAGGTGAAAGACTCGCTGGATTTATTACGAGTACATACGCGTAAAATCTCGCCAAGTTTGGTAATGTTTTTGCATTATCCAAATCTTCAACCGAATATATGTGTCCACTAAGCTAATTATTGTTCTAATCATTCATTTAAATTAAATCTATGTCCCTGAGACATTGCCCTCACCTGTATTTGTAGTTCTATTGGCTTGCTTAACCAACATTTTTTGAAAAAAAGATGTAGATTGCGATATGAAAATCTATTCTAAGTTCGGGGTCTCTTAAGAAGAATACTTTTATCTTACAGTACATGTGAAATCAATATTACTGTATCTGAATAAACAAAAGCAATAAAATATCGCTTAAGGTACACAGTAGATCAATAAAAAATGCTTAGTAAAATGAATGTACATATTCGGCCTTTTCTGGCAATAAAAAGTCGGTTCCGTATGCATTAACCTCAAACCTGCAAAGTGGATATTATATACCAACCACTTTCAGTCTACGTGCCTCTGATACAAATACCCGAAAGGGATTTACGCATACGGTAGTATCAGAAAAAAAAAATATTCGAATAATCGCCAGTAGGTTCAAAATATAAATTATCCTTTCCAAATAGTACACGAGAGTTTGCGTACAGAATTAATGAGATAGCATCGCAATATCTAACACGTGTTGGCTCCATCGGATCTGATTGAATTTTTCCATATTGTTTATTTAATTCCCGTTAGCCTACTTAATCAAAATAACCAAAAATCCTTATACGAGTATGCAAGGAAAAAGGACAAAAGTTTGAAATTCGAATCGAATATGTCGTTTGCATAAGTTGGGAAATTTTTCCGGTTATTACTCACTTGATGCCGTCCACCCTTTAAAAATTCTCCTTTGGGAGATATTGGAAAACTTTTCTCAATAAAAATTGGCTGAGATTTAAAGAAGAAAAAACACGAATTTTCTGTAACTCATAACGATAATCGAAAAGGAAATGAATGAAGATTTTCCTATGCCGATATCAGCAACAATTAATAGTTATGCTTAAGGCCAGATAAGTTTTTGAAACGATAAGCACAGCTCAATGGTAGGTGGATGTGTAGTGTTCTCCGCCGATATTCTCTAGACTTCCTCTTTGCAATGAATAGTCCTATGCCACTGGCAGACCCATACAACAAAACGTAATGTATAAAAGAAAAGTCAAATGTTTGCCTCAAGATAACAGTTAGCTTTCCTGCTTCCCATTCCATAGCAACTATGTATATGCACGTAGGAGCAAGAGTTAGTTGGTTGCGTATAGAGCTCTAGTTGTGAGTAACCTTAAATTGTGAAATCAAGTAGTAATTGAATTTAGAATAAAATTTATAATTTGAATTCTTTGAACCAAAGTATTTTCTTTATTAAATAACTATGCCCGCATCGCACCCACGTTCCCTAACACTTATTGGTGACATCGACGTGATAAAGCATACAACCAGCTGGGAAAAAAATAAGGGGTGATTCATAGTGAGGTTTGACATTCAATAGGCCTTTTTTGGGAGATTGCGTGTAACTCCTATCAAACTGCTTTGTCATTTTTGTTCAGTATCATATGGCAAATCATCATGAAAAGACTCACATCACAACAGCTCTTCCAATTTGTTCAGTTGTATTACGAAAATTAGCGTACTGTAAAAGATGTTTTTCGTGCAATTCGAGAATTTCGCAAATTTGAGTCCCAGTTTACATTAGTCGATGATACATGACCGGTTAGACCACATCCAGTACGTAGTGAAGAGACTACCAGACTGGGCTCTGGAAAACTCAATGAAAATCCGGTGTTTTATCGTGAAATTTTGTTCAGTAATGAGGCACATTTCTGGTTCAATGGATACGTTAATAAACAATATTGCTGGGCTGATGAACAACCCGAAGAATACCAAGAGCTACCATTACATCCATTAGAAGCAACGGTATGGTCTGGTTTATGGGCTGGCGAAATCATTGGTCCATATTTTTTCAAAAATGAGGCAAATCAAAATGTTACCGTCAATGGTAACCATTATCGTGCCATGTTGACGGACTATGTGCTTTCTAAAATTCAAGCACATGGTCTCGGTGAGCTCTGGTTTCAACAAGACGGACAATGGACTTCTTGAGAAATCATTTCGGTGACCACTTAATTTCACGTTTTGCTACTGTAAATTGGCCGCCTAGGTCGTGCGATATCACACCTTTGGGCTATTTTCTCTGGGGATATGTAAAGTCTCAGGTCTTCAGGAATTAGCCAGCTATGATAGACGCTTTGAAAGCCAACATTATTCGTGTTATCCGCGAGATACCAGTTGCTATGCTCAAACGAGTCGCCCAAAATTGAACCTTCCGAATGGACTACCTCAGACGTATTCGTTGCCAACGTTTACATGATATCATTTTCAAAAACTAAATGCCATGAATTGTTCTTTTAACCGAAAATAAAAATTTTAAATTCACTTTCAAATTTATGTGTTTTGTCTTACATTATATGTAAATCAAACCTCACGATGAATCACCCTTTATATTAGATTACCAGACAATTAACATACAAAAGGCATATTCATTAATGCCGGCAGTGTACCAGCAGTCAACATATACATATCTAAATCACCTGATGAGAAACAGATACTTTTCAACGAACGGAGTAAGCGAATAGGTAGGTACATACGCAGGAGCATAGTCGGATATCCATTTCCATATAACATATGTATATGTGTATGTACAAGACCAGCAATTACCTCATGAGAAGCCGCTACTTTTCAACCAACAGAGTAAGCGAAACTTACGTCACTATCATTATCATCACGTATACACATTTGGAGCTTTTCAGGACACATGTGCGAAGCTTAGTTAGATCTCCCCTCAGTGGTAAGGATGGGGGAAGTGATTTTTTTTCATTAAAATCATTAAATATGGTAAAGTCAGATAAGTTTCATTGAAAATTCATTAAACAATATTACGGGCACGAGTACGATAACTTTGGCGCCAAAAATTGATAACGGTTTTTTATAGATGGGTCAAAAGAAGGTCTATCTCGCCCCGTTTAGGAGATAGGGGCAATTTTATTAAAAAATGACTTAAAATGGAAAAAAAATATTAAAAAACAACGGCAACACTTACCATAAATTACTGTACCAGTTTCGGAAGTCAGAAGCCTATTCTTCAACCCTAAGTTCCAGCTATATTATTTGTATTAATAGTTTTTACGAAATTTGCATGCAAACCCAAAATTTTGAAAAAAAAAAAAAAATAAAATAAAAATAAAAAAAAAGTTTTCTAATTAAGAGTACACGGGTGGACCGCTTTAAGGTCTTTCAACTCTCTTTCCGCAGGCGGCAGGTACCGCTCAAGCAACTTCGTTGCTCCGCTCTGGGTATGTGCTTTTCGTCAGGCAGGCGCCTATGTCATCAATTCTCCACCTACAGTAATCATTCCAAAATTATTGATATTCACAAAGGTCATTCTATGTTCAACCTTAGTGCGAATCGGGTATTATTTAATGTGAATAAGCAATGGCGGCTAAGCATCCTCTAATCCATAATAAACTAAATAACTTCTCAATATTTTTTTCGTTTGCGGATTTAGTGTCGACAAACAAAAACAGCATTGCTCTTTTAGAAGAAATTGGTCTAATTTCCACTAAAACATCAACTCCCCCACTGTGTTGCAATTTACGGATGAAGGTAGAAAAATGCAAAAATATAAAGTTCGGTTGGATGTGGCGATGCTAAAAAAAAAAGCTTCAAAAAAAAGGTGACAAAAATTTTTGGAATACAATTAACCCATTTATCGGCACATTTTTCCTTTGACCTCAATGTCGGTTAGAGATTCGCGAGGTTCTTGCTCTTTTCTGATCAAAATGCCTGTGAACACGGTTTTTCTGGTAAATTTAATAAATTCTAAGTTACACCTTTATGTTTTTTTTTAATTTTGTTGTATATCATTTTTTTAAAATTAGCATTTAATCGCTTGGTGCCATCATGACAATAAAAATGAACTAAGCAAATCTACTATAATAGATTACTTTAACTATTGTCGTGAAATAGCCGAAATTATATTGTCTCACATTGATGTTAAAATTGGCGGCAAAGAAAAAACTATACAAATCGAAGAAACTTTTCTTACGAAAAGGAAATACCTCAGAGGCCGTATTAGTGACAATCGTGGTATAAGGGTTGTTTTGCAAAGAAGATAAGGTCGGGCGGTTCTTTAAAGTAAACTCCAAATGTAAGGAAGATTTGTAGTCTTATATTCATAAATACGTTGCCCCAGTATATAGGTTTCGGCAAAATGTTCTCATGAAATTACGAAGCACAGCAAAGGCGAATGTGTTAACAAGACCGATGCAACCAACACAATTAATGATCTGGATAATCAGAACAAGCTTCTGAAAAAAACAATATTATACCGAAAGACAACAGACCATGGCACCTTTTTTTTATCGAAAACACTGCTTTGAAAAAAATTTAAGGACGACTTTGGCTCCTAAATTATGGAATTTTTGCTGAACGTAAAAAAAGTATACCCATGTTTTATCGATGGTAAAGAAAGTGTAGGTTTGCAATTAAAGAACTTCGACCCCCCCACCGTTCACAGTGAGCACTTATAAGGTACTTCGGGTCCTCACTATCCATGACGAACTCAACGAATTCGACAGTAACACCAGTACGGATGATTATTTTATTGACGAGACGTACATACCTTTTTAATATGTACATTAAAAATCGACTTGACTATTTTTAACTAACTACTAACTTACTGACAAACTGATTGACTGGGACGCGGAATGCAATGCAATTCAACTTCCTCGTGGTGCATACTAGGTAACGCTAAATGATTTGCAATACTTTACTTACAAAGATGACAGGTTCATCAACATTAATCCTCACACAAAAATCTCATAAAAAAGTAGTTTTTGTAATTTTCAATTTTCAGTTTTTTGTGTTCGATTCAAAATTGATATAACCATCGACCACAAGAATCCAATTTAGCACTTCATTTTACAATTTTGAAAAAAATTGGTCCAAACTTAATTTTTAAATTTTTTTTATCAAAATGTTGGACTTGCATGCGAATTTCTTAAAAACTATTGATACAAATAATATACCTGGACCTTAGGGTTGAAGAATAGGTTTCTGACTTTCGAAATTGGTACAGTACTTTATTGTAAGTGCTGTCGTTGTTTTTCTTTTCATTTAAAGTCGTTTTTTTATAAAATTGCCCATATCTCCTAAACGGGGCGAGATAGACCCCCCTCCCATAGTAAAAAATGCTTGTTTTTGACCCCTCTATAAAACCGTTATCAATTTTTGACGCCAAAGTTATCGTACTCTCCCCATATTAAGCAATAAAATTTTATTAAGTCATACTATACATATGTATATTAATTCACACAACATAAATTTAATTTAATTTATCTTTAATGCTTCAAGATTTCATATCAGAACGATTTTTAGCCCATTATGCCAGCAAGCGATAATTATTATTATTATTTTTTTTTTATTGCATGTGAGAAATATTATGTACTTTTATGTTTTAAGTATTTAGTGTGACATGGGTGGGAAAGAATATCGGCATATAATATCGGCAGAAAATACGTCGGATCAAAGTCCGCTTCCTACGTTTTCTGATTCTCAACATCTCATGCATCCATTAGCAATTAATTTTGAATAAATGTACGTAAATCCTGATGAAATGTCGTCAGTTAAACTCCCGAATTTTTGGGAAAAGCTCCGGCGGCGTGGTTTATTGCAGCAGAGGAGCAGTTTACAACGAGGAAAATTACTAGGGATGAAACAAAATACTCGTACGTACTTCCTTCAATCCCAATTGACGCAATTAATACATTATCGATGTGTTAAATAGCCCTCCAGTTTTAGATAAATACGGAAATTTAAAAGAAGTTCTCATTAAGCGACATTCGCTGTCAGAGCAACGACGGTAAGAGCAGCTTTTATCTGCAGAAAACTTAGGCTATCGAAAATCGTCCGATCTTTATCGACATATGGTATGACCTTGACAGCCGGAAACATTTCATTATTATGCGAGGACCTTATTAAGTCCCTTTGAGGCGAAAACTCCCCACGCAGATAAACATTCCACTAGCTGTAAGTATAGGTCAACCCTGGCAGACTAGATTAGATTAAGCAGACAAGATTTTGGAGACGAAGCAAGCGCAAGCATTAACGCGATTCAAATAACCACTGGCGGTCGAAATATCTCAAACAATCTTTCTAACATTGAGGAAAGACAACATTTTGCTGTCTTTTGGTACATTGTAAGGTTAACAAATTAGATTTCCTCACAGACATAGGAGCTGAAAAGTCTGTTGTGCCATATAATTGATTTAAAACAAATCGATGTGTTCTTTCAGAGCAACATTTAACGGCTGCAAGCGGGTCTGTTATTAAAACATATGGATCTAAACTGTTTAACATTGAACTGGGTCTCGGGTGAAAATTCACATTTCCGTTTATCCTTGCCGCAGTCACAAGACGCATTATTGGAGCAAATTTTCTTGGTCATTTTAAATTATTGGTTTACATTAAGCGACATGCTCTTATCGATTCGCTAGCAAATCTGTTTTCAATTATAAGCATTGCTTCTAGTAAAATCGGTATGATTTCTCCACGGTTGGCTATCGTCGATGATAAGTTTGAAAACTTACTTAAGGTACCCCTCATTATCAAGCATTCCAAACTTTAACATTCCAGTTAAGCACAAGGTCGTACACCACATAGTGACCTCAGGGCACCTACCAGTTTCTCGACAAACACGTTTAGAAAACACAACATTAAAAATGGCTAAGATGGAATTTGACCATAGGCAACAGTTAGGTATCTGCCGACTGTCGTCGTCACCTACTTTCTGGTAGCAAAAAAGGAACCGGACGACTGGCGTCCCTGCGGATAGATACACCTTCATAGTTTTTCTGAAAATTTACAAGGTCGAAATATATTTTCTAAAATAGATTTGCCACGAGCGTATAATCAAAAACCCGTGGCAGACATTTTTAGAACGGCGATAACGACTCCTTTTGGAATTTTTGAGTTCACTCGAATGTCATTTGCCCTTCGAAATGCAGCCCAGACATTGCAAAATTTCATGAACGAAGTTTTTTTGTTTTTTTCGTGTATATTGATGGTATACTTTTTGCATGTACGAATAATCAGGAACATTTAAAATACCTAAGAATGCTGTTCGGGTGCTAAGTCGAGTATGGTTTAACTATCAAACTAGCGAGATGTGAGTTTGGAAGAACGCAACTCGAATTAAGGGCACGGCATCACGGAAGCAGGCATTGCACCATCCGAATCACGATTGAATACAGTTCAGCGCTTCCCGGAGCCTTCTTCATTAAAGCAGGTCCTACATTTTATTGGGATGGTAAATCTTAATAGTCGATTTGTTCCAAACCTCGCCACCCATTCACGCACAGGTAAAACTATTAGGTAGAAAAATCAATAAAAGTACAGCATTTTTATGGTCTCCAGATTGCTCGGAGACATTCGCTAAGACCAAAGCAGCTCTTTCACAAGCTACTATGCTTGTTCATCCGAGCGAAAACTCTCCAACTCACCTTACAGCGGACGCGTTCAGTATAGCTTTCGGCTCCGTGCTCGAGCAATTTATAGAAAACGTGTGGAAACCAATAGCTTTTGACATAGAGATCTCTTGGCAATATACATTTATATACGGCATTTCCAATATTTTCTCGAAGGGCGCGAGTTTGTGGCATATACCGACCACAAATCTCTAAGTACAGCTTTAGTTAGTAAAGCGGTACGAAGCCCAAAGCAGACAAGCCACCTCGATTAGATATCACAGTACACCAACGATATAAGACACATAAAAGGGAGAAGTAATTTTGTGGCTGACTTTCTATTGAGACCCGAAAAGAGCGCGATTACTAATGGTGATTCATTCAATCCAATCATATTTTCGCCTGAAAATATTGTTAGTAAGCAAACATTAGATTTAGATTGAAGTCTCTTTTATCACGCAGGACAAGATCATCATTAAGGCTAGAGAATATATGATAATTCTTCACATGGTAAATCAGCCCATATGGTGCGAAACATCCACTAGTCGTAGCAGGCCGTATATTCCAAAGTGTCTCAGATATGCGGTATTTTTCAGTTTGCGCTCACTTTCTCTGCCAGGCGTTCGCGCATCAAGAAAGATTTTGACCGAGATATATTTTTGGCCTGGAATGAACTCCGAGATTGAGAAATTTGTTCTTTCTTTCCAACTGTCGAAAAATCACCGAAATACCAAATCGCCCATAGGCAGTTTTAATATTTCCGAGCAGGTAGGACCTCTTTATGTGTCTAATAGATACACCTACATCCTATCCATTGTCGATAGGTTTACACGCTTGCCGGAGTCATACCCGCTAAAGGACATGTGTGCGGAAACAATTGCAAGAAAATTAATTTCAGAGTTTATAAACCGTTTTAGTGTCCCTGCGAGAATAACGATCGATCAGGGGGCGAAATTCGAATTGAAATTATTTTCGGAATTGACTTAGCAGTTGGGTCTCCACAGAATAAGAACCACCGCCTACCATCCGCAGGCAAACGGGTTCGTGTAAAGAAAATCAGCGATTAAGTGCAGAGGAAACACTGCCCATTGGAGCGAGGACTTACCTCTAATCCTTCTTGGCATACGTTCAGCTTTTAAAACGAATATCAGCTGTTCTCTAGCAGAAATGGTGTATGGACAGCTTTTACGCTTGCCAACAGACTTTTTTTCTTCTGATACCACATCTTGCGGTATTTGGCATTTTAGCCAAACGCAGGCATAACATGAACGCTCTACGCCCCAAAGAGACGAGTCAGAATGAACCCCAGGCTTATATTCTAAAGTATCTGGAAGACTATGATCAGATTTTTGTTCGGTCAAGAACCTTTTAAGGTTTTGAAAGGGTTGGGAAGATATTTCGTGGGGGAAATTAAAGTTAGAAATGTTTCCGTCTCGTTAGACCGCATTAGGCCAGCTTATATAATGAAGTCGTGTAATAGAATCGAAGGTATTAAGAAACTTGTCACATTTCGACAATAGAAATGAGACCTTTAGGTCTGATTATAAAAGTTCGTTGATAGATGCGTAATGCAATCGTGAGATGTACACGTTCATCGTATGTACTTATCTTTATTTTGTTTCATCATCTTTAGTCATTATCACCTTCGGCTGGAAGGGGGTGATGTGGTGTTCTCCATCGATAATCCCTAGATTTCCTCTTTGCAATGATGCAATGCAACGCCACTGACAGATCCATACAACATAACGTAATGTATAAGAGAAAAGTCAAATGCTTACCTTGGGATAACAGTTAGCTTTCCTGCTTTCCTTCCCACAGCAACTATGTATATGCACGTAGGAGCAAGAGTTAGTTGGTCTTAGACGGCTGTCATGTGCGGTTGCGTATAGGACTCTAGTTGTTAGTAACCTTAAATTGTGTAATCAAGTAGTAATTGAATTTGAAATAAAATTTATAATTTGAATTTTTTGAACCAAAGTGTTTTTTTTTTATTGATTAACTAATGTGTGTTCCGAATCATCGATTGCGCCGTCGACATACCATATATACAAATTGGATCATCCACCTTTTGGGCCCGAAAGAGATATTTGCAGAAATAGCCGTGTCCTGATAACAACTGTGTCAGATAGTAATTCACCTCACCGTCCCTTCTATTATACCATACATCAATCCTCGGAATAAGTCTGGAGCTGTTTCGCTTTTCCTGCAGTTTTCTCATGGTTTCCCTTCGTATCTCTTTTGTATCAACCTCATTCCCTTGCTTTCTTTCTAGCCAAATTAACTAACTAACCCACTGGTTGAGGATGCACTGGCTTGTCCCGTCCAGTTTGACAACCACCTCAGGGAAAAAATATCGAAACCTAATGTACCTGAGTTTGAAACTACTACACTACCCGCCCTGGAGAAAACCCAGTAAAAGGGTATTCATATTCTCCTGGTGCGCGCGCAGGATTATAAAAAAAAATTACATGTCTCCTAAATTAAAAGATCTATTGGGATGGAGCCACTTATTATCATTACGGCATCCTGTGACACTGTCCGGTAAGCCGATGCTGCTCTGTATGCTGATGTCCTTTGGACTGCCAGCAGTGTTTTCCGTATGCTTTGACACATAAGGGTCTTACACCACACTTTGCACCAATAAGGAATCACTGAGTTTGTGGTGTCCATTAACAGCTTCCGTTTTAGTTGTTGATTTACCTGCTGGTTAAACCTAAGCCTATTGTCAAACCTTATTCCCAGATATTTCAGCGTATTCTTCGTCGTCAACATCGTACCCAGGACGTCCAAATCTACCGTCAGAGGGATGTGTTTTTTCGTCTACAATATCAGCTCCGTCTTCTCTGCAGCAAGGCACAATCCATGCTGTTCCAAACACGTTTTGGTTCGAAGCATCACCATTTTCAGCTTTCTTTGTGCGTCGTTTGCGTTTTTGGCGTTGATAACAGCTGCTATATCGTCAGCATACTCAACTAGGTGACTCTCATCGGGCATTTCCAACCTTTTTATCAGTGCGACGAAAGCAAAGACTGCTGTCCACAGTACCAAAATGGCAGTAGCCTATTAACAAGCTATTTAAGGCAGTGGGTAAAAACATATACCAACATATTTTCATGATTTGATTAAAGGAAAGTGTGAGGAATAAAACCCCGGCATCAAAAGTCCGATCTTAAACAAAATACCATATATCCTCCAGCAATAGATGCATCAGTCTCTTTAGTATAGCGTATAAAATCTCGTCTGCTATATGAACGCTTACCGAGAAAACCAACAAAGTCCAGATCAATATGCACAAAACCAATGTTGATTTTAAGTCGGCAGAAGATATATCATAATTTACAAAGATGGGGTGACATTCCTGCCGAAATCATAAGATTGTGCAGAATCACAGTGGACATAGTGAAGTCAAAATTATCTAATAACATTGACATCATTGCCAAAACGTAGAAGATCCTACTGAACAATATTAACTCCGTAATGATACTTGTTTAAATATCAAACGAAGCATTACACAAAAAGACGATTGAGTAACGCAGCCTTGCAAAGCACACTAACGAAAATCTTTGCTGGTCCCCTGCCATTCTAAGTCGTTTTGAAATAGAGATCCTTTAAATTATTCTTGGCTCTGGTAGATGGGATTTGAAGGAGGAAATAAGAGGAGTGCTGTACAATGACACCGATCTGGAAAAAAATGCACATCAGTCGTTAAAGATGGTTTGTAAATGGAAAACGAATGGATACCAACGCTCCAGGCTGAAAAGTTTGTTACTGAAACTCACAATAACAAAACAGTTGTTACGACCTTGTGAACCTAAACCAACTTTGAGCGTACAATTCGAGATAGTTTATCAGCAACTACCATAACTGCCGACGTTGGGCATAACATAACAGTATTTAATTTTTCCTAATTCGCACCAACAGTTATAACAGCATTCCACTGCTAAAATACTCAAATTTCTGTTCCATTAGGCCCGATTTGGCTTTGGCTTTGGCTTTATTGTAAAAATTTTCTGAAGCAAAAAATGTTGTTTTTTCTGTCAGTTGCCCTTGTCCGTTTATTTGGAGTTCATTGCTTTTAAGTTTACAAAACAAACATCACATAAAATCGATTTACCACCAATCCTAGTAAATCAACTGATACTGCTTACCAAAATTATATGTACTACGTCTCACGCTAACGTCTCTGTCTTCGTCAATGACCCTTCGGGTCACTAAATAAAAGGATTCACGTCAAATTTGTTACATCCATACCATTTACAACATTCGCAACACAAGGCCATAAAACTCATATCTTTCCAAATTAACCACTTAAACGTTTACCCACTGACCTACCACCTACTCTTTTAAATGTCTATTTCGAACACAAACTAATACCGCTCCACATTAAAACCTTTTTCCGCACATTACCTCTCGAATTCAAAGGGGTTTTACTACCTTTTTACACCCTAATTACAACCACATCACTTCCAAATCCAATGCATTCCGCTTTACACCGCATTAAGCACCTCATCAGAGTCCAACATTCTGGAAAGCGATTTGATTAGGTGCCAACAAATTAAATCCCAGATCCCCGTCTTCTTTTACTGCAGCTATTCACTGTATGTGTGGTCCTTACCAAAAGCTAACCATTGCCCTGACTATCCAAAATCTGTTGATAATTATGTCTAATCGTAGAGAAGATAAACCACGTAACGTAAACCGCAACTGGTAGTGCCTCAGAAGCTTACACTACAATAAGCAATCATCTGCAGTCGTTGGTCCCCTAACATAATGAGGTCAACTTAATTGTTCCTTCGCTGAAAATGTGATAAGAACGACACAATGACACCCAATCCCCAATTGACTCTTCGGGTTCAATTATAATTCAGGAAGACAAGGACTATAAATAATTTCTGGAAAAATAATGACCAAGTATTATGTAAGAAATATGTGAAACGTCGTCCACTAAATTAGGTTCAATTTCATCTGAAGTAATTTTCATATTTTTGTCGTTGTTTCACAATCCGACCCTTCCAGGAACCACGTTAGCCAAACTCCTCTTCCATTATGGGAGACATTAAAAAATAATTTAAAAATTCCTCCTCATCAACATGGTTTGGTAAGGTAGGAATACACGTACCAGTAATCCTGTCAAGTTGCACGTTGACCATTGTAATTGCTTCATTTTGGTTTCCCAATGCCGAGATGGCGAGGTATGACGCCTTGTTAAAGGGCCGTAATCTTCTGCGTTCCACTACGGATACATGGGTGCTACCGACTGCTACTGCAATTGGTGCAAGTGCTGGATACCGTCGACGGAGCATAATGGTGTGGAGGAACATCTCTACTTGAGAATGCCACAGATTTCTTGAATCCTTACCTTTTAGTTGAGAAATCTATAGGTGGACCAGCAGCAGTTACCGCAGGTACCATGTTTATCTTGACATTATGAGAGCCATACACTGCCCGATGCAATTAAGAAATTAAACGTGAGGTGGGGAGGAATCCCAAACAGTGGTACCATAGACCAACCGAACATGAACAATTTCGCCGTTCAGGACACTTGGTAGATACGCCAGGCAACTGATAACTCTCATTGAGATCTTAACTCGGATATCAAATGATTTCCATACAGAAATAGCCACTTAACCACTGTAGCAGTTTCCCTTAAGCCATACGGAACAGAGCCAGAGATGGTGGACTTAGATGGGAATACTTACGAGCATATACGAATACTTATGGTAGATATATAGATACTTAGAAAAAGTAAGAAATCATTGGAATTATTGCCGGAGATATATTCTGACAGGGTGTGCTAATAAAACACGTTATTCACGCTTAAGTGACACTTATCTCAGTGGTCGTAAATTAACTGAGATTTTCTTCGTGTCCTTCGTGTTTCTGGCATCACTACATTTATCCAAATGACCGAAGTAAAGTTTTAAGACTAATGACAGATGGAAATGTGCAGATGCTTTTGAATAAATACGGTGAAAAGATGGGTGGGATGATAATCTTCTTTTTTTGCTAAACATATTGAATCTGGTTCCGTATTCGTAACTCAGGATAATCTACTAATTAATGTGTGATCGAAGTTGAAGGTCGATGGAAGTGTGAGAACATCGGTGATTACGTATTTTTTTTTCTTCAGGTCATCACTTTGAATAGGGTGATTTCAGTGTGGCCACAAAGAAATTTGTTGCTTTTTGTACAGAACTTTCGGAAATGAGGTTTCAAATTTTTATATTCTTCCATCAATAACTAATGCATTTAAATTGTAAAAAAAACACGTTAAAAAGGCACCCATAAAACGTAGATACAGTCAATGCACTTCAGTGCCTTCTTTAGCGACACAAAAAGTACATCAGCAAGTGGTTTAAGTTTTGGATAGTGCTCTCAGGTATTCACCAAAACCGTATTTGATTCGGTTCCATCTCATTACCTGATAGACCCATGTAATGTTCTACATATGTAGTGTTCTACATATTCTTGAATTACTTTCTAAGTTATTTTAGACTTCACGCCACAGGCGAACACTGTTGGATGAAATAGCGTAGAACAAAAAAACAAAACAACATTGGCGTCACCTATCAGTTTTATTGTACACTCTTGAGTTCTATTTAGTAAGTGCAGAGTGTTTCTACATCTTTTTAAATTGCTTGAGAAAATCCACGGGGAAGACATGCGTTTCCAGCATTTTTGGCAACATGTGATAGGCCTTTAACGTAACTTGTAATTGACACATATACGAGGGCTGTTTAATGAGTACCCAGATTAAAAGATAGGTAACTTCCTTAGAGAAACCCCTAAATCAAAATGAATGTACCATCATTTAGTATAACCTCTTAAAGCCCGCTCGATAAAATTTGCTGACAATCCGACGCTTAGTTTTGTCTTAACACCCAATTCAAAACTTCATTTTAGTATTTTTGGTGAGTTTCGCCATGGCTGCACGTCCGTTTTTCATGAACCGCGTTCAGGTCGCCCAAAAAAGGTTACCACAAAGGAACCCGTGAAAAAAACCCATGATCTCGTATTGGCGGACCGCCGAGTGAAAATTCGCATGTTGGCTGAGATAGCAGGCATCTCAACTGAACGTGTAAGCCATATCCTGCACGAGATTGTTTAATCGAATTCCGGGGAGTTTCTGTGTCGTTTCATGACTATCGATGAGACATGGATTCATTAGTACACACATGACATCAAAGAACAATTGAAACAATGGGTTTTACCCGATGAACGTGCTTCAAAGAAGACGAAGACCGTGCCTTCGGCCGGAAAAGGTGAGGGCCACCGTTTTTTGGGACGCGTGAAGTATGATCCACGTTGACTATTTGGAGAAGAGAAGAACAAACACAGTAGCATACTATGTCGATTTGTTGGGCCGATTCAACGCCGATTTGAAGTAAAAACGACCACATTTGGTGATCTTCCAATACGATGACGCACGGGCTTACACCTCCGCAGTCGCCACATCCGAATTGGCATCCTCCGTTTTCTCCTAATTTGGCTCCCTGTGACTTCGTTTTGTTCCCAAACCTTAAAAGATCGCTCGCCGAAAAGAAGTACGTGGTGTACGAGGAGTATTTTGCAGGCCAACAAAAGTCGTTGCAGAGCTGCTGGGAAAAGTGTATCGAGTTGAAAGGGGATTATATTGAAAAATAAATTCTCAAAATCTAAAAGAGTTGCCCTCAAACGTATATTGCAAGTGGCAGTCGGGGATAATTGCTGTTGAATATTCCGAAAGATTATTTCTATGCCGATACCAAACTCTGTTTAAACTCGTGTCGAATCACCAGCGATAATATAATAATGCTAGGGAAACCGTACCGCTGGTCATTAGTGTCTTCACATTTTCCATGAGTTGTCGATTTTTCAGCGCTTCCACGACCTTAGAGTGAGTGTAATAGAGTCAGAAGAATATTCGTCATATATATACGTCATATATATACTATATATATACTGCTACCCATCTATATACTCGTATTAGAAAAGAGCCCTAAAGAGTAAGGCTGACAGTTTTTTTGTCAGTTTTTGTCAGCTCGGATCGTACCATGCCTTTTTTTGGTTTGATACCCCTAATCCGATGAGCGATTAAGAATCTCATTCCAAAGAGAATAGTGTTTGGCGGTATTCGTGTCACTACGGAAGAAACACGACGACCATTTAATATTTCTAAACGCTTTTAAGTCCGCTCCAGTTGTGTTTCTCATATTGCACGTCATTAGTTTCCGAATGATTCTTCAATGAATCTTTAATTTAACGGTGTGGTCTATGTTCGAGAAATTAGCTGATATCACACAGCAATCTGACGATAAAAACCAAGGCATTACCAAATTCACATTCACAGACCTAATACATCGGTTGTTACGTATTTTCAGTTTTTAAAAACTTGAAAACAAAAACATACTGCGTCAGTCACAATATAAATGATCTGGTTAATAGTTTGATCTATATCCGCGTGTGTTGCTTGCAGAAAACAGTACAAATTGTCCTTTTTGTCATGGAACCGACAACTTTCCTCTTTTTAACTTTGACGTATGATTTTGATCTCATTCTTTCGACTTTATGGGACGCCCTCGTTAGCGAAATTCTATAGTCGCATACATCCGTTGCTCCCTGTGACTATGAGTATACACCGGGATTTTGTTATGGAATTTGAGCTCTATGGGAATTGCAACTACTTACTTCCCATTAATCGAATGGGAGTGTAACCACTTCGATTGTCCTCAGTTTCCTGAGAGCTGAGTGAAACATAACTTGTATCAGTTAAAGATCAGGACCAGATTTTTCATGAATCTTTGAGGATCTTGACTCTTGTGGTAAATAATTGCTTCTAAAGAAGAACATAGACACACAGAGAAAATGAAAATGAAGACCACCAGAATCTTGTCACAGACAGCAGAATCTCAGGAAATTCCTAAGATCAAGTTCGTAGCTGGATTTACTACCCATAGATCTCAGTTTTTTATCATCACAGACTGAACGGACTGAATCGTCCGCTTGTTCCTGTGGAATCTGCAAAAGTTGTCATGGTCTAAAATCAATTATCCATCATAGATACCAATGATAAAAATGTGTTGTTCGAAACCACCTGCGTGTGCTGGGCCTAGCTGTAATTAGTGTGATCTATTTCTGCTGTGTGTTAGCCAGAGGGTTCCAGGAACTGCGCATCTCTCACTATTGTTTCGACTTTGTGAGGTTTCTTATCTACCGGCAAGCATCCCATGTACATATGGCAATATATAGATAATTCTCATAAATTACATTTCTTACATACATACCCATCAATTGCTTCGGAATCATTCCCAAAAAAAAACAAAGACTCATTCAGCCTTTCTTGCTCGATGGGATCAAAACTTTGTGCGATTCCTAAAAATTTTGAGAAACATAACCCAAGTTAAAAATATGATGGCATACGCTAACTTTTACAATAGTTCTGCTACCTTTGGAGACGTGCTTGCAGCCAGGAAAATGAGTGTTCATAAGGATGTCCTCGTTCGTTCCTAAGAGAGACCTTGTTAGGGGACCCTGGTGATGGCGCCCTCATTAATATTTTCCTAGACTAGACCTAAACCACAAGATTAGCTTTTGGTGAATTTTTTCTCTTCAGCTGCTTGACGCATTATTTATATGTGGACCACTACGTGGTCTCTTCTTCAGCATGATTCAAGTTTCGTGTTTAGCTGGGCGACTGCTTATCGATTTTCTCGTTTCTACAACGTGCAATTTTTCTGTCATTCTACAGACATTAAATCCTTTTTTGAAGGAAATTAAAAGAGATCCTTTAAGAACATCGACTGAAAAAATGGAAGTGATGGAAATGACGCAATCCAGAGTATAAATTCAAAATCTTAGATTCAGATAATTAAAAACTAATTTCTGTTTAATATGTCCATTCTGATCAATTGTATCGTGGTTGTCGCTTAAATGATCGTGTCAAAGAGTAAATTGCCGACGAAATTCAAGCACAAACAGGAGGGTTCCTATTTAAAATACCGATAATTTAATGCGTACCTTCATTATATCGTTTTTATTTGAAAAGACAATTTCTTTTTGTTTTTAATAATACAATTATCATTTTAGTTTCCATACTATAGTCATAAGTGCACTGATAGTTGTTAGAGATAACTATTAAATCCATTTCAGGCAACACTTCGCCTGAAACTCATTTGTGTTTCACGCGTTGTGAATTTTTACACTCCTGAGCAGGGCCTACTGTTTATTGCCGGTTCTGAACGGCTCTCCTGAGAAACTTTTTTCATAGACAGAATTTGACTTTCGGAGGTTTGCCATTGCCCTCCGAAAGGGTGATGACGATTTTGAAAAATTAACTGTTGTGCTCCTACCTGGATTCGAACTCAGGTAGGTGGCGTGACAGCCAGTGAGTCAACCATCACGCCATCGCCACCACAAACAACAAGAGTTCGCTTATATATTCAAAATAACGCTCATGCAAACTCCTATTTAATGACTCCATATGAAAGCAACAACATTGTGCAAAAGAGTAATAATGCAACTTTGTATAAAATGTTCAAACGTCTAGAACATCCAGGTTGCAAATGCACACTACTAGTTCTCAAGCTTCAACCAACGCACTCGAGAATCTACCCTAAGGAATGGTTTATGGCTAACTCAATCGAGTATACAAAGTGTGTTTCCATTGCAGCACATAATCAAAATACCTGTGCCTTCCCAACCTAGAGATAGATTGTTGAGATTGCATAAAATTCAAACACTATACAACGACAACAGCCAAGTCAACTCGTATCTTATGGTAATCAAAAGTTCCTTTCAATTAAGTACACGCTCAACAATATGCTATCCTGAAACCACATATTCCTCCTAGGCTTCTGGCCCTCATATAGCTTACCTTTAGATGTTAGAAATTAATTAAAAGCCTGTCATGTGTATGACGAAAAAAAACTAATTCACCTGGTTTATACATACGAGTACATATCTACTATCTTCTATCGCTGATTTGCAATATTTTATGCACGTACTTAATTGACATATGAATGAGCGGGACTTGTTGTACTTGGAAACTGTCGCTTCGTGAATGATTTATGATCGAAGGAGAGACTTGATAATGGTTGCTGTTTCACCTGTTGTTCCTATCCCAGACGGAAGTGAAGGTTCTCCCGATTTCACTAGCACCAGGACTCTCACCCAATGTATACTTTATTACGATAGATGAGGTTTTAATGATGCGGACACATTTTATGAGCTCAAGTAGCTCGATGAAGAAGTGCCGCCGATGGCGATTGATTGAAAAGCTAATTTCCTATCAACGTTGCAATTAATTGCGTAGAGCAAATCAAGAGTTGTTGCGTCGTCGCTCATCGGTTGTAGATCGTTGTTAAACAAGTGAATTAGTTGTTAGACATATGCTGTCAATGAGAAAGGAATTGATATATTTATTTACTACCGAAGGAAGAATAAAAAGTCTCAGGCTATGAATAAATTAATTGTCTAAGTACCTATCAGTCAAAAGAGCGACTTGAAGTATTTAAATTATACAGTATATATCAAAAAACATACATATATCGTTAAGCGTTCAGGGCTTCCCTACCAACTTGCTAATATATAATTAAAAAAAGCAGTATCCACTTGCATTTTCCACAAGCAAGAAGTCACAGAATAGCAATAACAAGTAGAATTAGCGAGGAAGAAAAATGCAATTCGCTCCAAAAAATCTATGTCCCGAAAAGTAAGCTAAGTATCTTTTACTTTTCAGATAGCCCTTGCCTAAAATACAGCAACGAATCTCATTACACTAATAACTGTAACCCATGGAGCGAAATAACCACTGGACCCAAAAACCTTTCTTTCTCTCTTTGTCCCATTTTAATACAAACACGTACTCAGGCACTTTAAGTGTAGTCATTCCCACTTGAGTGTTACGTTCCTTATTTTTTAAAAAAAAGTATACTTGTAGTACTACATGTCGAGTTTCTTCCAAACGGGAAATGGAGATTCAACCATTCGCTTCATTCAGACAATTGTGGCGTCTAATCGACGTTTTTTGGTTTTTTGATTACTTAACGGATTCCTCTAACTGAGCATCGAACTTGTCGAGTTTAAGAGGCTGATAAAGGCTAATGAATCTGAAGGAGTTTCTCCAGATGATTCCCGAAACTAAAAGATGAATCTTGGACCATCGATATCCCTACCGGATATGGATAGCGACGACTTTAATCTATCCGAGGGACAACTAAGCCCTCGGTCTTCTTCTCTCACACTCTGTCGGAAATGGAAACCGTCGACAAATTAAAAAGAGATACTTTACATTCGGAGAATGAAAATGAGCTCTTAGAATCGGAGGATTCAAACAGTGCCGTGGTGTAAACTCCTCTAGCAGATTGAATCGATGATGCTACGGCTTCTCCTGATTTAGATCCATCAAAACAAAAAGGCCTCAGCCGCACTCATTCTGTGTCTTTCCAGAAACGCAGAGGTTATTATCCTTATCTAGGAACCATGGATTGCGGAAGGCGTGATTCGTAGACTTAGAGCACCTGTATACTCTCCGCTCTATACACGAGACAGAGATAAGATTAGAACTTGTATGTTAGTGAAGTATAACCGTACCCAGACTAGAGAATATCAAAAGTGCTTACTAACTAGCATCGGCATTCCTTGGCTAAGAGCATGTGGACCCTCTCCCTGGTGATACTGAAAGCTAGAAGGCTAAAAACTGGCCTCATCATTGGGTGCGATGCTAACGCTTATCACACAGCATGGGGCAGTACCGAGATCAACGATAAGGGTGCGTAAGTTTTTGGTTACTAACCACATTGTTTCCAAAATTAGCAACGAGCCCACTTTCATAATAAAAAAACAACTTCACTCAAATGCTAACAAACTAGATAGTATCGTCTCAACACTCATTTCCAGATCACAGATACATCAAATTCAGCCTAAATGATGCTTTTCCCAGCATTCCGAATTATCGGAAAACTGATTGGCCAAAAAATACAGAGAAACACTTAAAAAAAAAAAAAACACTTAAACTCCCCGCGTAAGACCAACTAGCATGCCATGATACCCAGGACTTCAGCTGGCTCTCAATCAGGCAATGGCTACTTCCTGCTCTCTTATTCGATCTAGACGCAAGAAAAAACAAGCAAAAAGCGCAAGAAAAGTGAAAACTGGGACTCATACTCATAGGAATCCCTAAAAATATATAAAAAAAACTGCGGAAGGCAAAGCGACAATCCTGGATGTCATTCAATGACAAAAGAACATAAATCTCTGGGGCAATGCGAGTAAGAAAAATCCTCTCTACAAATTTTATGATGCTTATTCCTCCATATTCGGCACCAGTAGCAACCACAACAGGACTACTGCAACCTTGACTAAAACTACGCTAGATTATATCATGAGGAACCGTGTAAAAATGACCTATATATCCTTGTCATAGAGAGAATTAATGTATTGTAGTTTTCATTTCCGAAAATATGTTGCACCAAAGGACCTCATATCTATAAGTTTATCATCTTTTCATCTGAGAACTCTAGAACGACTGATTGATATCCATATACAATCTATAAACGGCTCAACATGCCTACTATAAAGAAAAAAACTGTGGAAACGGCTCTAAACTCACTGACTAGTTACATCAAACGATCAATACAATTTAGACAGTACACAAAAGTCCCTTTCCTGCAATCACAACTGCGCTGTCAACTCTGAAGGTAAATGGGTCACTTGGGGAGCTAATCAGTCCTGTACTAAATAGCAGCATAATCAACTCCAAACTAGGTGGGGTTCTGCTAAAAGATGTGTGAGGAGAGGTACGCCACGTCTTTTTTGGAACTTAGTATATATGGTAGTTATTAAAATGCTAATATATCTAAAACCGTATCAGGTATCAGGTTGATAACCTATGCGGATGACGTTGCTAATGTCATCTAAAGTAAGCATCTTAATTCCATTTAAGAACTCCTTCAGCTAAATATTATTAGATTAACCCGTTGGGCAGATCGTTGTGGATTGGGAGTAAGCCCCCATAAAACTGATCTTATCCCCTTTTCCAGAAAATATAAAATTTCAATTACAGACTCTCCCTCAATAAACGGTACAGTTAAGTCTTTTAAAATAATACATCGGCTGTATTATTCGTGCCGTTTCTAAGAGAGGGCGCCACTTGAATTAAATCTATACCATTTTCAGTTAGTACCAACCTTCAAAAGATACGTGTATAAATTTGACAGGTGTCGGACGATCAGCTCTCGAGATATAGCGTTGTGAGTGAAGCAACTTTTGTTATTGTGAAAAAAAATGGATCAAAGCAATTTCGTGTGTTGATTTATCGTTGCTTTTTGATGGGAAAAAGTGTTACCGGACTCTGCACCAGCCGAACGAACTATTCGTTAGTGGATTGAAAAATTTAAAAGTGGTCATACAAGCACCGAAGATGATGCACGCACTGGACGTCCAAAATAGGCTCTAAAAATATCAAAAGAGCGTGTTGGATATATCATACACGAATATTTGGACATGCGAAAGCTCTGTTCAAAGTGGGTGCCGCGTTTCCTCACAGTCAACCAAAAACAACAACGTGTTGATGATTCAGAGGAGTGTTTAAAGCTGTTCAACCGTAATTAAGCCGTACTTTTGCGTCAGTAGGTGACAATTGATGAATCTTGGCTCTATCACTTCACACCAGAGTCAAGTCGGCAGTCAGCTGAGTGGCGAGCAGGCGACGAACCTCGTCCAAAACGACCAATAACTCAACAGTCGGCTGGCAAGTTTATGGCATCCGTATTTTGGGATACACATGGAATAATTTTCATCGACTATCTCCAAAAGGGGCAGACTATCAACAGCGACTATTACATTGCATTGTTGGAGTGTTTGAAGGACGAAATCGCAGAAAAACGGACGCATTTGAAGAAAAAGAAAGTGCTGTTTTATCAAGACAATGCACCGTGTCACAAGTCGATGAAAACGATTGAATGAATTCGGCTACGAATTGCTTCCCCACCCACCGTATTCTCCAGATTTGACCCCCAGCAACTATTTCCTGTTCGCAGACCTCAAAAGAATGATCGCCGGAAAGAGATTTAAGACCGATGAAGAAGTAATCGCCGAAACAGAGGCCTATTTTGAGGCTTAACCGAAATCGTACTACAAAACTACAAAACTGGTATCAAAAGATTGAAAAATCGTTTCAATCAGTGTTTCGCCCTCGAAGGCAACTATATTGATAAATAAAGTTGAATTTTGCAAAAATTTTGTGTTTCACTATAAAACGGCACTGACTTTTCAGCCCATGTGTTACAACAAAATTTCATTTTTGGCAGAAAACTAAACTAGAAACCTAGCATTCAAGCAAGAGTCAAGTAGGCTACAGCAGCTTTATTTTCTTGGAAAAAAAGGCATTGGAAACAAATGGGGTCTTCAACCAATACTCACCTGCAGATGCGACTGCAGATATTTGCCTTAAAGTGACTGCCCAGTGGAATTCTTCCAAAGAACATCGATTACATTATACCCCAACATTAGTTTGACAAACACTTTCATATAAGCATCCCCTCTAGATCTATCTGGGCTTTCGTAAATGACAAGTCAATCGACTTTTATACAGATGGGTCTAAAACTAAAAGTGGGGTCAGTAGCGGTGTTTTCTCAGATAAGCTTAATCTTAGCCTCCCCTTCCGTCATCCAAATTAAAAGAGTTCTGTTCTGGCTAAAGAAAAACATGATATCTGTAAAGGATATCCGCATCTTTCCGGATAGTCAGGCCGCTTTCAAGTCCATGGACTCACTCTCATTAAATTTTAGAACCGCCCTTGACTGCCGATCATCGCTTAGGGAGAGGGCAAAGCACTTAACAACGACAAAGCACTCCACTTAAGCTTTCTTCTAAAATAACTTAAGTGATCTTCATAATACAGGCGTTAACAGTTTTCAGGGCTCTATCATAAATTCAAATTGGTTCCAAAAGTAAAAGGATCATAGATGGGCCAATAGGCCTAAGTGGGTTGGTGTTTCCAATAGCTACCGTAACCTAACCTAACCTACTTAAAAGTTTTTCAATCTTTGAAAGATCTCTGCTTGAGACATGGCAGTCTTCTAATTATCTTTATCAACTCGAACTCGAACAGTGTTGATACAGGTCAGTTTGTGGTTATATCTTTACCTTTATTTAGATACTGTACCAAATATTTTTCTCTCGAAAGTGTTTAATATCTGTTCTGCTTCCCTACAACATTGAACACTCTTGTCTTTCGGCTTAGGATGTTTTATCCCATTTGCTTTACCTCAATTTGATAGGGAGTTATCATAGGGAACGTGTTCCTCGAGCTTCAATGGAGTAGGTGTTTTAATGATATTAGTGACGTTTACTCTCACGCATTGGGCAGGTTTTTTTTCATACATTTTATTTTATTCCTCTTAGATTTACTTATCTTAATAATAAGTAAGTTACTAATGCTAACAGAAAAAATGCTTAAAAGCTAGCTTAACATAACTTATTTAACTTTTTCTAACCTACTTGTCCTCCAAACGGGCGCTCTAAGCTAAACTATATTCTTATTCTATCTTTCGACGTCTAACTTAACATTTTACAAAATAGTAATTATTCATTAATATTAAGTTAAACTAGGAAATATGAAATACTTAAAAAAAACTTAGTGAATGAACTTTTTTTTTGTATTTTTATAAAACTTAGCTTGCTAACCTAATTGTTAGCAAACCTAAGGTTGCTTACCTTCAATACCTTAAAACTATCCTAACCTATGTATGTTGGCTATTTGCTTAACATAGCAAAGAGCAAATATGGCCCATTTTGCCTGACTAGGCTAACCCGAACTTGAAAGAAACGATGAAGGAATCGGATCTTCTTCACTCAACCACAAAAATTTTGTTGCTTGAGAACAACATCTTTTTTATCACATTTTGAAACCGCCCTACTAAATCTGAGACGCTCAACACTGCCACGGGCGACGTCTCTGCCGTAGTTGAGTCCCCCTTCACAGACTGCACGAGCTACGTGGAAAATTAGCGGCACTGCAAACCTATCCTGAACTAGTCCTTTCATGTCTAAATAGAGGAACGCTTCAGAGGGAAGGAAGCATTTCAAGCACACACTCTCATGATATAAGTAGTAGGGGTAGTAGGGCCCTGATATCAGGTTGTTGGACGAGGTCATTGCTCTTGCATGGTTGTTTTATTAGATTCACTCTGTTGTATAGGACCTTATTAGGATAAAATTTGATGTACTCCGATTTTGGTGTTCTGTAAATGTGAAGACAAGCAAGCCCTCTGAAACACCCCAATCTTTTCCATTAAGCTTGCTCTCACGTTGAACCACACAGGGCAGCCAATACCAGCATGTAGCAGATAACTTTTACACTCGCATCGACAGAGTTTCTTTTTTTCGACAGTTTCTTTGTATGGACAAAAGCACCCTTAGCTCTGGTCAGAGCAGCATCTACATTCTTATTGAAATATAGATACTGGTCTAGCCAGATCCCAAGGTATCTGACTATATTTCGACAAGCAAATCACTGCCCGTGTTGTCCAACGATCGAGAATTTTCGCCATTTCTTTTTAGTGTCGCTAGAGGCTCCAGACAACGGCGATCTAAGCAGAATGGTTTCAGGCTTCTGGAAGTTGATTTTCAACTTCATTCCGGTCAACCTGTAGAAAAGTCCCTCTAACCATACGGTGTCGAAGGCCTTTTCTAAGTAAAACAGACAGGCCCAAGTACACTGGTTTTTGATTTTATTCCATTCCATCATGCCCCGCCTTAAAACCGAATTGATTGTCCGGAACTATGTTTTTGTCTTCAACCCGCATTGAGCAGGTGCTTTTTTTAACATGAACGTGGCTTTGCTCGCATTTACTTTAAGATCAATTTGTTCGCCTAATCTTTGGTTGCCGTAAAAAGACTATATGAAGGATGTGATCAGCGTATTTCATCAGATTTCAAGGATTTCTTAAAAAGTTCAAAAAGTCACATCATTTAAGACTTCTTACTGAAGTCCGAAACTTGTTTCAAATTGCTTATAGGAATCATCTCCAAACGTGTACTTCGACAACCGCTTTGTATAGCTCTAGATGGTGAATACTATCATATGTAGCTTTAAAGTCCATAAGCGGGTGATAAAATTCAACTTTAAATTGTTACTGTTATCCAGAAGGAGAACCACTTCTTTGTTTCCTGCGGTAAAAAATCTAAAATTCCCTGGAAATCAGCATCCAGGTTTCCTTAACTATTTCGAATAGTGAGTGGTTCGAATATTGTTTTTATCGTGTCAATTTTTGGGTTTCCTTGATTTGGGAGAATAGATATGCTCTTGTCTTCTTTAATTTCGTAGTCAAAATACTACTTATCCCTCCTTGAAAACCGAGATATCAAAAGAAGTTCAATATACGTTGAAGAAACATTTTCTCCTTTACAGTACCTTTGATATGGTCCTATTGAATATTCACTATTTGGTTTAATTAAAACCAAATATCTATGCATATCAACCAAACGTAGAATATTCTAGTCCTAATAGATTAAGAGTTGTAACACAAAAACAAAAGTAATTGTGAGAGAGACACCAGCATCGAAAACTGGGATTGCAGCCAAATATCCCAGAATTCAGGTTCGTTCGGTTCAGGGGCACTCACAAACTCCGTAGGCCTACTCCCCATATGAACTAACAAGGCTTGGGTCTATCAGAATAAATCATATACAGCTTTTTAACGTTAAACGTTTGGAGAAATTAACCAAAATCACAAATGTAATTACAAGACACACACAAAACTAAATGTCCTCAGAATGATTTTAGCTGAAACTGCAGGGTTATAAATAACTGCAATATCTGGATAGTTACCACTTGCGAGGTATAAACTGTCTCTGCTCAATGAAGATCAATATCTTGATAAATTTGTCAAAAGATCTTTTCAGTTCGAAAACAAGCCAAGGCATCGCTTTTGACGCTCTTGGATTTGTATTGCAATGAACCTAAAACTAGCTTTATTATACATCACTATAGTCCAAATTTAAGGGAGCACACGTCTGGTCTGCCTCACATTCGTGCCACTCAAACTCAAAGAAAATTTAACATCAACATTACAAAACCAGGGTATGCACTTATGCATATATCTATAGGGTCTATCCAATAGGGACTTGACAATTTTGAATTAAAATTGTGAACGCTCTCTTTCACTAATCATCAAACTGTCACTGTCAATTTATTCAAACTTTTTTTTATTTATTCAACATTTTCATCATGGTAAAGTACACTAACGAGCAACGTCTGCAAATTATAAAAATTTCCTACAGATATTCGGAGGCAGTGACTGCAACTTTAAGAGCGCTAACTCCAATTTTCGATCGTGATTCTCGCCCTAGTAGACAGGCAATAACAAGTTTAGTGCAAAAATTTTAGTTTGCATATTCGTAGTGTGACGTTGCCATGTCAGTGAGACAACGGGTTGGTCAAAGTGTCGAAAATATCGCTGCCGTTCAGACGTCCGTAGCAAACGATCCAAATCAGTCAATTCCACGGCATTCTCAATAATTGGGCATCGCTCAAACCACATTTTGTCATGTTTTGCTTAAGGATCTTGGTTTACACCCATATTAATTTATTGAAGTGTAAGTATTGTGAGCGTGTTATCTCAAAACATGGGCCAGTCGATTGGCCGTCTCGTTCGTGCGATTTAACGCCGCTGGACTATTTTCTGTGGGGCTACGTTAAGTCATTGGTTAATGCCGTTGAAAATTGGGTCCAATGAATCGACCGCTGCAAACGTGCCCGCGGTTTCCATATGAACGAAGTCGAGTTCCATTCATAAATGTTTTTATTGTACTTCAAGCCAATAATAAAGTTTTTGAAATATTGTATCTCAAATGGTTTGCCTTTTACTTAAAAAAAAAAAAAAGTTGTCAAGTCGTTATTAGATAACCCTATACCATACTACAGTTCAAGGAAAATCCTGTGTTTAAAGAAGAAAGCCTAAGTAGGCTTTTGGGCCAAAAGACTTCAAAAATACTCGGTATCGGAACAACTTTTATCAAATATCTCGCAAATGTTCACTAAAACGCATGCTGTTAGAGAAATTTAATCAACGAAGTGACTATCTCGTCTTCAAAAGAAAAACCTACATACACTCCAATCGTATATTTTCAACATGTGTTGAAACATTGCATACTTAAAGCAATAACTGTCAATAAGTCATCTAGATGAACAAATGCATCTAATCTGTATAAACACTACCAACCGTACAAATATTTAGAGTATAATATAAATCACCCTCAACTACCCTATCGATCAACTTAGACACTTGAGCTACAAATGACGGGCATCTTTTCGAAGTACTTAGAAAAATTTCTTAATGGGTTCCCTAAGTCAACTCTAATAAACTGCAACAAAAATGTCAACCAAGACTGTTGATCGTGCTTCACATTCATTAGAAGCACAAAGTGGTCTCGTTATAGAACAAGGAAAATATCTATTAACTATCTTATATCACTCCAGAATGCATACGCTTGTAATATTTCTCTTCTCGGGCACAAAAAATCCCATAAAATCACTCATAGTACCCCTATTAATAGACCTTTAAGTGATTTCCTTATTTTTAAACCACCCTTTAAAATTGGCTTGAGTATCAAATACTGATTTCCTGTTTTTCGTCTGTTTGCATTCTTTTCCTTTACAAATGTTTTCCTTTTTCACTTCACGACTTTTAGAATTTTTAATTTATTTCCTAAATTTTTCAAAGTGATGAAAAAGTTGTCGATTACCGAAACGAAACTAAATACATATTCGTATACGAGTAAACTCGTACTTCAACCCAAAGGGAGTTCATAAAAATTGGAAAAAATAAATTTCTTCGCATCCGATAGGACTAACTTTTCTTAGAAAAGTATCTTCCGCAGCTCATTGAGCTCTTTAATTAAAACGTTGTCAACGAGATTGAAAATTTTAGAGATGGGGGTGTTGAGTTAATGAGTTCCATTTAAATAGCCTAATGAGTACCGGAACAAGGGAAGTAAAAATTTTCCAAAGTTTTCTCGGAATTTCCGGACGGGAGGAGTAGTACATTCTTTTTTTGTCTTATTATTTTGTTGTTTTCTTTTTAGACTTGTTATACTTTGAAAAGTGGGAAACTTAATGATTTTTAAATTGAAGTTGGACCTATTAGACAAGGCGTTCGGTCGGTGGTATTTTCGTGGCTTTTTTGCATACCAACAAGGTAGGAAAGGAACTTCTATGGAGAGGTTTCAGGGTCTGTCTGCCTGTCTGTCTATTGCAGACGTTTATTTTAGCAATTTCAAATGCTATCGACTAGAAAGTTGACGGAATTTGTGTTTGTATCCATATCTAAATTATGTAGAGTATGTCAAGCGAACCTGATATAAATGATTCTTGTTTGTTTTTTTTTTTTTCCGGCAGAAGCCTTCATTTATTCTGCTTAATACAAACTAAGGCCAGGTGTGACGTGATGTGACTATGAATGCACAGAATATCAGCTACGTCCTTGCGTTGTCAAAGCGTATTCAAATAATAAAATTGAGAAATGTTTTAAACGAGAGGTAAAATAAAAGGATCGCTCCGGGGTTGACGTTGAATAGCAAATCGAATAAAATTAATTTTGAATTTGCTCAACTTTTGTTGAGCAGCAAGTTATCGACTAAACGTAATACAATAGGTATGCTAAAAAGATTACTAATTGGAAAGTTCTATCAGAGATCTCCATGTCAGACCATAGGTATATTGTATTCTGGTCCAGACTATGCTGAAGAGAAGGAATCCACAGAAAACCAACTGGATTCGATTTAAGGAGGAGCTCGACAATTCAAACAGTGCTACCCCTAAGCTTTGTGGGTGACCGTGGCTTAAGTGATAGTGAACTAGTTTCCAAATCAAAAGGTTCGGTGTTCGAATCCCAACCTCGCCTAAAAGACATTCATTCTTTCAGTTACCAAAAATCAAGTAAGCTGAGTAGTTGTATAGAGATCAACAACAAATCAACTTCCACTAAGGATTTAGTCTCCCCATTAAATGTTGGGTGCCACCTATAGATTAGAATAACCACTAAGCCCAAATATCTTTCTTTTTTTTCTCTTTCAAAAAAATGCTGAGGCATTATAATGGTTTTCATTTCAAACAAAAAAAAAAAAAAACTCAGAACCTGAACCGTACGCTTAAGTATTTTAAAATTGCATATTCAGCTAACATGCAATCTTGCCGATTGCCCGTTACTTAGTGGAACGCAGATCTGTAGTGTCTTCATAAAGAAACTAGAAAACTTGTCAATAGGTCATTCAAGGCTAATTTGGAGGACTAGTGGATGATCTGACGGACCAATTGAGGGCAGAGTTACTAGATAAGAACTGATGAACAAAAACTATTAGGTATATATTTTAATTCGTGCCCCATCCGAAAAGAACTGTGCCGGCTTGGCAGCCAAGAATAAATCAAGCTAATTTGTTCTGCATCGACCGGAACAAATGGTAGTCAGAAGGGACAAGGTATGGGCTATAAGGCGGGTGGGGTAAGACTTCCCATCCACTGTTATCCAAATAGTTCTTAACCGGAACAGCAAGGTGGAGCCGAGCGTTGTCATGATGGAAAATTATTGCCTCGTGTTGTCCATTGATGGTTTCATAATACTGTACACCCATCTGATCCCACCAAATACAGAGCATTACCTTCGCGCCATGGATATTCGGCACTGCCGTTGATTTGCCTAGTTGGCCGGGTTTCACATATGATTTTTTGCGCTTGGGGTTGTCGTAATGGATCCATTTTTCATCACCAATAACAATCCGATGCAAAAATGACTTCCTTTTGTGGCATTCCAGCAGCATTTCGGACATGCAAAACCGCCTTTCGACGTCTCTCGGCTTGAGTTCATGTGGAACCCAATTTCCTTGCTTTTGAATATATCCAGCTGCTTTTAAACATTTTGAAATGGCTCCTTGAGTGACACCCAAAGATTCTGCGAGCTCTTCTTGTGTTTGGCAACAATCTTCATAGAGTAATGCTTCCAGTTCTTCATCTTCAAACTTTTTTGGCTGCCCAGGGCGTTCATCGTCTTCCAAGCAAAAATCGTGCAAACCACTTTTGGCACGTTCGCTCAGCTAGTGCATGTTCACCATAAACTTCCACCAAAATACGATGACTTTCAGTAGCAGTTTTCTTCATATTAAAGTAATGAAGAAGAACTCCCCGCAAAAACACTTTTTCAGGCACAGAGTTCGACATATTTGAGTGAAAAAAAAAAAAAATTATTGTTGTTTTCGCTTCAAATGAATGACATATACTGAAATGACGTAAAATGACAGAAGCTTTCCAACGCTTGTTCCAATGGAATAATACAAGTTACGCCATCTCTTAACCAACCGCACGAGTTAAGTTATAGACCCAATATACCTGCGATACCACGACCACACCTGGCACAAACGTCATGTAAAGAGATTTAGTGACCTAGGTGTTAGAATACTAACAAAGCCGATTTCTGAGTTAATATAGCTCCGATAATAGTGTTATTGATGTCAGCTCGAAAGTGAAGTTGAGCGTTGCAGATCACGAATTAAAGAGACAGTGGAGACAAGCTCGTTGTTAAGGTAATAAGATCTTTGAAGCAGGAGATGACATTTTCGAGAGAAAGTAATAGTTTAACAATTTTTTCACGTTTAGCTCTAAGAGATTATGTTGACACCAAGTGTAGAAATGGTTTAAGTCAGCTTGAAGTGAGAGGAAGTCCGCAGTGCAAGATATTTGCTTAAAGAGAATCTCATGTCATCTGTGTAAATCTCTGGATCAGAGTGTAAAATGATGAACACAACATCGTTTATGATCAAATTAAAGATCAAAGGTCCTAAATGACTTCCCTGTGGTACACCAGAGGTTGCTGTGACTGGGTCGAAAACGGAAATTCTAAAATGGACACTATACTTTCGGTCTTTTATATAAGACTTATTCCATGAGTTAAAAGGCGGTGGAAAACCGATCGCTTTTAGTTAAAGAAGTATGACATTGTGAGAAATTTTGTCAAACGCTTTGCTGAAGGCCACAGTATCCACTCTCGTACCATTTTTCAAGGCACTTAATATGTTAGTTACAAACTTCGTAAGGTTTGTGGTTGTAGAAATCATGTTGCTTAAGGGAGAGAATTGATTTACAATGGAAGTACATTGTATCGCTAATGATTCAAAAAAATTTAACAATGGGTCTGTAACTAAAGAAGTTGTCCTTTCACCCCTTTTTCTGATGGGAATTCTAAATGAGTCCTTCTCCAGTTTAGGGAAAATACCTTGAGCAATTGAAAGCAAGAAAAGAGCAGAAAGGGGCAGCTCTAATGTGTGAACACATTTCTTTAGAACAATGGCAGGGAAACCGCCAGCACAGGAGGAATAGTCGTTTTAAATTGTACACTATCATAAACAAATGATAAGAACAATAGAGGGTGAGAGTTGTCAAGCTTGGAGAGTAGGTAGCTACTCTCGATAACTACCTCGTTATCCATGTCAGTAGAAAAAAGTTGGTCTAGCTGTCTTCCTAGGCCACCAGCTAATAGCCGATCGGTGAATAAGATTTCCTTATCAGAGGTACCATTAACTGAGACCAGTTGAATGCTATCTTCTAGTTCAGATCAAAGTCACCAACAACGATAACATCGTCTTCAGGGTACATGCTCATGATCATAAAATCAACAGCAATGACAACTGATATTGACAAATGTGAGGGTATAATATACCATAGCAGCACACGAGTAAGTTTATCACAAATAAACTTTAGATTCAGAAAAGGTGCGAAGACCCAAAAGTACACCGCGACTGGGGCTATCATAATATGAAAGGTGAAGGAATTACGAAAAACATTGAAGTCGGAGGTAAAAAGTTCATTATTCTAAATGTTAGGGCTTAGATTTGTTGCAGTTAGAACGAAAACGTCATAAGGGAGCTTTTAGTCCGAATACCTCTAATGGTTTGGTAATAAAGAGACATGCAATTGAGGTTACGGATGGTAAGTTAGGGCTCAACTCAGTGGTTTTAGGGTGATGGATTATAATTGGTAGTTGGAGGTGATTGGGAGATGAAGATGTAGTCGTGAGATTGATGATGTGGGATAGGACGAAGCTCGGATAATTTTTTCCAGAAGGAGTAATTTTTGGGAGTGGACGCTAGTGGAAGTGAACTTAAATCAGGCAGTAAGTTGAAAGATACTCGCGTAGGTAAAGAATTTTCGGGATAGCTTCTGAGAATAGATTGAGAGAAATTGGGAAAAATGCCTGTTTTAAAGGACCAGCTTGGTTCGGAGGTGATATTATTATTCAAAGAGGGATGCTTATTACTAAGATTGGGAGAAGAAGAAGATGGCCTAATTTTAAAGTTATTAGAGAGCTCGTTTTGGTATTATGCTTCTTTTGCTTATATAATGTGTGTTTCTACTAAGAAAGCTAAATCTCATCCAATATAAAAAATCCTGATCGAAGTTCCAAAATAACCAGGTATATTTCGTGGGAATGTTGAGTTTGAAATAGCTGCTCCTTCTTAAATTAGCTGAGAAAACTGTATTGAAATTCTCAATGTTGATAGAAAACTTCTTTTGGAACAAAGTCGGTATACAGGAGGCATTGGCATGATGAGCAGCGGCTTTGATAAAGAAGGTTGTGTAATCAACGTTGTGGTCATTACTTCCGGTTAATTTTTCGATCCTACTTTTCCATTTATAGCGGCGCTTATAACAGGAGTCGGTAGGTCAGTTATCAGTGTATTTGGTGGCAGAGGTGATGTTGTTGGCAATATGGCAGTTGTTTGAGTTACAGGAGGTGCTGCACTGGAGGCGGGTACATCAATGGTGTAAAGGTTAGCGTCAGTATCACGTAATTCAGACAGAATTGAAGTATAATAAACTGACTGAATATGGACTTGGTTGATATCAGACAAAATGTTAATTTTGTTAGCTACTAATTTCAGCGGACAGTATGGATTTTATCTAGCACTATATTGATTATTGGCGAATAGTCAAGAACTGAATAGTTTTGGAAGAGGAGATCAAAGTCGGTGCGTAATTTTAGTGATTCCGTTATTGTCTTATTTGTGTTTGAATTCCAAAAAGCCACAAGCAAATCTGTTTTTAGCTCTTTACCGTTGATTGGGGACTCATCGCTACAATTCATTGTTTTTTACATTTACAATTCATTGAGACCTTTCGTTGTTGCTCGATGCTTAAAGGATTTGACTTGTAGAACGCGTCTGATGAGTCATTCACACTACTGAGTTCATTAACACTTTTAAGGACCAAATCGAGCTTCGACATTTGATCTGCAATTTTTTTGTTTTACATGGAAATGTCTTGGAATGTCGAATTCAAAAACTCAATTAGGCATTTGATGACGATCATAATATGCGAGAGGGATCTTTGTGTATACTTATCACAAAATATTGAAAAGTACTCGTATATTTTTAAAAGTAGGTCGCGGATCGCCTTTTTAGGCCAATGCAAGTTGGGTGGAAATAACATAATAACAACAAATTGGAACCTTGATCAAAAAAAAAAAGAGAAAAAAAAGGAATAAACACAGTGCGGCGCTCCTCTTGTTCCGATTTGAGTTCTGTTTTCTTTGTTAAGTTGTTACATCTGTTGTTGAAATTGATTCTCAATCTTAGCATTTATAGCTTGACATTTGCAATAGTTACGTAGGCAAGAGTACATTTATCTCTGAGTGTGTTAGCGATTTTACAATTTTAGAAATGGATTTAAACTAGCAGCAACGAACTTGTATTACATTTTGCGTAAAAAACGGCAACGATGCTCTGAAGAAAACGGTCGAAAGTGGTCGTGACTCAATCTAAGATGATGAACGAAGTGGCAGACCATCGACATCGAATCCGACGAAAACATTGATGAAGTAAAAAAAATTTTGGTCAATAACCGCAAATTAACCATCAGAGAGATAGCGGAGGACTTGAACATTGCCTATGGATCTGTCCATGACATTTTGGTTAATGATTTGGGTTTCGGTCGTGTAGCAGCAAAGTTGGTGCCAAAAGACCTCAATTTCATGCAAAAAAAGAGACCATTGTTGACGTCGCAAAAGAGATGATTTGCGAGGCTGAATCTGATCTCACATTCATCATTACTGGTGACGAGACGCAATCCAGACATCAGGCAAGAGAATGGCGTTCACCAAATGAGCAGAGACCAAAAACTATAAAACCACGTCGTTTTCAGTCTAAAAAGAAGGCAATGCTCACGGTTTTCATAGATTACAACAATGTAGTGCATCATGAATTTTTGCCAGGAGGGCAGACAGTAAACAAAGAGTATGATTTGGGCGTTATGAGATGTTTGCGTTAAGCAATTCGCCTAAAGAGACCAGAATTTTGGGCAGAAAACTCGTGGATTCTGCACCATGATAACGTACCGTCGCACAATGTTATTATAACTTTTTAACGAAAATTGCAACAAATACCATCCTACAGCCACCGAATTCACCTGATTTGACTCCCTGTGCCTTCGTTCTGTTCAATCGAGTTAAAAAACCACTACGGGGAACGCGTTTCAGCAGCCGAGAGGAAGTAATGGAAAAATCGCAGGAAGCACTGATGGGCATACCGAAAACCGAATATTAAAAATATTTCGAGGATTAGATCAAGCACTGACATATAGTAAGTGTGTTGCAGTCGATGGGGATTACATTGGAATAAACAATATAGATTTCGATGAATAGAGTTGTATTTTTAATTTTCTGAATAAATTTCTTTTTGATCACTACACTTAAACATTGGTAGTATGTCAGCAAAAAAGTGCGAAGAAATAACGAACCTTTGCGAAGTCCGTTCTAATTTTCAAACCAATAAGAACCTCTTCTTGAATAGTATCTGAAATATTTGATCGCTTGAACCTTAAATCAGCTGAAAGTAAAGAATTTCTTACCCAGGAATTTAATTGTTAGCTTTGACTGCAATAGCGAATTGTTTGTATTTTAACCTTTTGACCTGCATCATAAATTAAAAGTTATAATTTAACCTCCTTTTGTACACGCCCCATAGATTATCTAGTTTATTATCAATTACTTGTATATTGCCTTCAAAATCTACTAATGGCAGTTCTTTCTGCTAATCGTTCAACAATGAGGGCCGAAGAGTACTAATCAATCTCACCTAAACAGTCCGTTAGAATCCATATATTTACGTGGAATAACCATTTTTGCTTGGATCGCACTTTGTCCCATTATGGCTATCAGTAATGACCATTTCCTATAAATTATAAATCTTGGCTTTATTTACTGACTAAAAAAAAATTTTTTTTCGTACGTTGCTGTATATGTATAGGGTTTTCTAATAACGACTTGACAACTTTTTTTTAAATAAAAAGCAAACCATTTGAGATATTTCAAAAACTTTATTATTGTCTTGAAGTACAATCAAAACATTTATGAATGGAACTCGACTTTGTTCATATGGCCACCGCGGGCACGTTTGCAGCGGTCGATTCGTTTTAGCCAATTTTCAACGACTCGGGCACACATTTCGGCCGAAACGACCGCTATTTCGTGTTCTATATTGGCTCTGAGCTCTTCCAACGTCGTCGGCGTGTTGACATAAGCCAATGACTTAACGTAGCCCCACAGAAAATAGTCAAGCGGCGTTAAATCGCACGAACGAAGCGTCCAATCGACTGGCCCATGTCTTTAGATAACACGCTTCCCATACTTACTCGTCAATAAATCGATTGTAGCGTGTGCTGTGTGGCTTGTGGCACCATCCTGTTGAAACCATATGTCGTCCAAGTCCATATCTTCCAATTCGGGCCGAACCCATTGAGACAAAAATGAGCTTCGTCACTGAAGAAGATTTTGCGACGAAATTCATCATCTTGGCGCATCTTCTCCAGAACCCAATCGGAGAACGTACGTCGCCTCAAATGATCCATCGGCTTCAATTCTGAAGTCAGCTTGATCTTGTATGTGTGATAACAAAGATCCTTACGCAAAATACGCCATAATGTGGCGTATGAGTTTACTGAATAAATTCACAGTGACAGTTTGATGATTAGTGAAAAAGTGCGTTCACAAATAAAATTTAAAGTTGTCAAGTTGTCAAGTCAAATTCCACGATGGGTGGAACCTTTGGTATCAATGCAAGTATCAAAACCGTATTAATATGGTTAAAATATTATCCAATGTTATTTGAGGCCATAATTGCGCTCTAATACTGTGATAGAATATTTGGAGTCTTTATAGGCATGCGTATTTTAAAGACACATATCATAGATGCATTGCTGGTTCCATTAAGAGAATTCTTCTTTGATCGTGCTTCATCTGAGAATCTTTCGCTTTTGCAAGGTATCTTTCAGTTATTAATGTCAACAAAAAAAGTCGTATTTTCTTTTCATTAATGCCATTGTTAGTAAACTTTTAACCTACTACAATATTATTTTAACTTTCCATTTTTCCACAGTCACAATATCATTATTTAACATGATTTTCAACCAAAAAGAGAATAGACATCGAAGTCAAATTCATTACACAACTAATTACGTCAATTTGCCCCTAAAGAATCTCAAAAGAACTACCATCCACGATGAAATTCATCAATATCTAGACACTTACTACAGCCATTTTAGGATCTATTTCGTCTACATACATGAGATACATGAGTAACCGTGCCAAAACCATTGCAAAGATTATAAGATGACATTAAGTCAAACATTTCAGTAACCAGGAAGCAGCTCATAATTTTTATTGCAAAGTTTTAAATCTGCTTTAAAGTACCAACAATTATGTCATTCATGTCTAAATCCACTTATCATGTTCACAAGATCTTAAATCAGCTCTAGCAACAAGGTGCGCGTATTGTGGGGTTAATGATGAGCAATTTGTCACAACAGCAACATGTTCAACACAAAAAGCATGTCTTAATGAAGCCATTTATCTTGTAGTACCTAAAGTATCTATCTATGTAGATAACTTAGAGACACATGTTTCTTTGTTTGGGGTTCGGTCTTGTTGACTGAAAGTCATAATAGCTTATCACTTTTCTCATTCAGCAGCCTGTAATAAAAATAGGTTCAATAAACTGTAGGTGTTTTGTAATGGGGACCCCTATCTTTTATATCTGTAGCTTTGGGTCTTTTAAAAGAAAAGGTTAAATATTGATTGAAATAAAAATGTCAAAATGAAATTTAAAGATAAAAGAAGAAGAAAACAGTAGTTTTTGTTTTTTAGCCATGCTTGTAGTTTTTGTACTTTGATAGATCTCAAAACATCACCATGATATATATATACATTTTCTGAAATACTGCGTCATTTAACTTGACGAATAATGCATCGTTCTGCTTATACAACGAAGATGCAAATGACACTCAACGTTTTCTTGATTTGCCATTGAAACCGCCATATACTATATTCAATCTTCACACCGTAGAGCCTTGGCCGATACACTTTATATCTTGGGTAGATATCTAGATTGTCAGGTATTAGGTATGGAAATTGTTTCTATTTATATGACAACTTCTACACAGTTTATAGTTCTCTCTTGATATTGGTAATGTCAGGGCGTAGTAGCTTAGAGTTCTAAGATAAAGAATCTGCCTTATCTACCTTAATAGCGAATAGTCGTTTGCTCTGCCTGTGAAAACCGCTTTCGCAGTTTTTTTTTTTTACAATGAGCGCGCATACAAGGGATTTGTGTTCCCTTAAAATGTTTGCAAGTTATAACTACCAGGAAATAGAGATCTGGACAGGGAATTCCATAAGCGAGTTGTACGGCTTAGAAACGATTCACTATATTTTAGAATACGTCGGAAAGTGTTCTTGAGGATATACTGATGAGCATTTATAGCGAGACGGGTGCTACGATTTCAATAGATCACTGATGATGAAAATAGCGACAAAACAAAGTGAGACAGGAGACATTACGTCGGTGTTCAAGAGTGTCGATTGACTGACTAATATAAGTATCAATTATGAGTTTTATCGCAGGGTTTTGAATCCTATCTAGCAAGTGTAGAGATGTTTTAGAAGCACCTGACCAGATGTGGGCATTCTACTCCAATTTTGGGCGGATGAATGCCTTATCTATCGAGGCCTGATCAAAGGTGGTGAAATATTTCTTACATCGCTTGAGGAAACCTTGACATTTCGCAGCATACTTAACGACATCGAATATGTGGTCATTCCAACGTAAGAAGTTACTGACACACATTCATGGATAATGGCTAGGTATTTAAAATTCGCTTTTTTTATTGAGTTTTGAAAGCATTAAATTCCACTTTGCTGATAGTTCCCCAACTTATTATATCGGAATTTAATGTCCCATTCTACAGTCGAAGAGCAAGGCCCTGAGCCGTAGAACGAAAATAAAAAGCAGAGAGTACTGTCGTCAGCAAAGGAATATATTGGATTAGAAGTAGTAGACAAGAGATCATTAATGAAAATTAAAAAGAGTGGCGAAAACAGCCCCAGGGCTCCGGGACACACCAGCAATTATTTTTTGAATATTGGACTTGAAACCATTCAAGACAACTTGAATTAAACGTTCCTAATGGTAATTTCTAATCCATTGAAAAGGAGAGTCATCGATCCCAAAAGCACGCATTTTCGACATAAAAGCCTGATGTCAAACTCTGTTAAATGCCTTAGATACATCAAATGCAACTATCTTGCTTTCTCCAGATTTATGTACGATTTGGTTTCATTTTTCGGTGAGACATGCCATAAATTCATCAGTGGATCTGTTGCAATGTAAGTGGTCGTAGGTGAAATGGGTCTGTAGGAAGAGAGAGAAGAAGATTCGCCTTTTTTAGGAACGGGCTGTACATTTTCCATCTACTTGAAAAGAGTCCTAATGACTTGGATTAAAGAAAAAGCTTGCGCAGTGCTTTTTCCAGCGAGGAAGAAGACCTTTTCAGAAGAAGGGGAGATGTACCATCTGGACCAGCGGACTTGTGTATATTAAGACCTTTAAGTACTCTTGCTACTACACGAGTGTAAAAGTCGATTGGTCCCATTGAAGATTCGGCGCACTCGAGTGTAGGTGGAGACAAAGCACAATATGGAAGTGTTCAACTGGCCGAAGACCAAAATTTTTTACTACCATTGGGATATTGTAGTATTTTTTGTTCCAGCTTTTAGTCGTATTTTAATTTCAAATGCTTAAGAAAGGCGCTGCAGTCATTGCTTATTTCGGTTTTCCTCAGTAAGGTTGGTCTTGTAGGAGCGAAAAAACATTTCTCTAACCCTGACAGCCTCTTAACAGCTCGAGTTGTACCATGCCTTCTCTTTTGGTTTGATACTCTTCGTGATGAGAGATAAAGCATCTCAATCCAAAGATCATATCGGCAGCGGCATCCACGTCGTTATCGAGGAAACAGAACGACCAGTTAAAATTCCTAAAGAAGCTGTTAAGTCCTTTCCAAATGGCTTTCTCGTATTCCCAAACGATTCCTTTAGGAATCTTTTCTCTAACTGCGTAGTGGGTGTACGAGAAATTAGCTGATATGACAGCTAGGTCCGACGAGCCTAGAGGGGAGAGCACATCGTCGGTGTACTTATCAGGGTGAGAGGTTAGAAACAAGTTCATGGTGTTGGTGGTAGGACTGTCAACGTCTGCTATTCGCGTGGGCTCATTTACAAGCTGCGTCAAGAGTTCAGCACACCATCCCTCGGGTGTTGTCTTTTCCAGAATGTCGAATCCACCCAGAATTCTATGTATCGATCAGCACATCAAACTCGTTAACGGTCGAATTGTGGTCCAGTTTCTGTTCTGTAAATAAAGCATTAGTGGATAACTTGCTTTTTTAACCACATGAAATTGAATTCAGGATTGGAACAGGGATTACATTGTAGTGGAGTTTTTTAAGCTACATGACTACGTACGTAAACGGCGAGACTGCGATGAGGAAAAAGAATAGTGGCACTATTTCGTAGCCAGATAGCTTCAGCTCAGAGTGATCTGAGAGGTGTGGGCGGGAATCTACCTGTGTTTCAATAAGTGCCAAAACTGGTGGTCTGTACTTACAGACGTAGACGTACGCAGAAAAGTGATTGCTTTTTATCCCGTTTATATTAGCTATGTCAACCCTATATTCCCTAGTCATAACCACAAACAAACACAAACACCAACGATGCTAAGCAAGACTGCGAAGTGAGAACTTCGAATGTTTAATTCAGTAATTAAAAGCTACAAACACGTATCGAGTATTTTGTGAAATATACATTCAAGATCACCTCTAGAAGATAGCCAAAACCCAATGGGTTTCAACACTTTATCACCAAGAACCTACTTACAACAAATTTAACCACGACCTATCAACTCATAAAATGTTGGCTAGAACCTTCATTTTTGGTTGCAGGTATGTGCTAGAAATAATAATGTCAGTAATTAAATATATAATACATAAAAGCACATACTGCGAACTCCGTATTGCAAATATATTAATAATACAATATAATCCAAAAATATAATATTTCAAAAAAACAAAACAAAAAGTCGGTTTATTTCCTTATAATTTAAGAAAAATCTCAAAAAGTGTGACTTCTATTCCAGAAGAGAGTATGAGATATAGAGGGAAGTGGCAAGACCCGATCCACTCTGACAGGTGCCATACAACCTAGATCGTGCCACAACCATCTACTCCTGCATCATGGATTCCTCCACGGCCAACTAAACCCTTTACACAATGCATTAATATGTTCCCCCCTTCTGACAAACAGTTTCATTACTAGACTTAGACCACCTGCGAGCACCTTAGCAATATTATGTATGTGGTGTTCCATAGAACCATAAAAAATGAGCTCACTTCTTTAATGGTATTTCATTTCTGCGAACAGAGACCGAAATGAAACTTTGGATTTGGATAAAACTCCTCCACAGTTGCTCAAACTTCACCTTTATATTCAAATAATAATACTCGGTAAGTATAGGGTTTCCAATAGAGACTTGGTAACTTTTAATTTAATTTGTGAACGCACTCTTTCACTAATCATCAAACTTCAACATTTTCATCGTGGTAAAGTATACTAACGAGCAACGTCTGCAAATTATAAAAATTTTCAACAGATATTCGGAGTCGGTGACTGGAACTTTAAGAGCGTTAACTCCAACTTTCGGTCGTATTTCTCGCCCTAGTAGACAGGCAATAACAAGTTTAGTGCAAAAATTGGAGTCTACATATTCGTTGTGTGATGTTGCCGTGTCAGTGAGACAACGGGTTGGTCAAAGTGTCGAAAATATCGCTGCCGTTCAAACGTCCGTAGCAAACGATCCAAATCATTTAATTCCACGGTGTTCTCAAGAATTGCGCATCGCTTAGACCACACTATGGCGTATTTTGCGTAAGGATCTTGGCTTACATCCATACAAGATCAAGCTGACTCAAGAATTAAAGCCGATGGACCATTTGAAGCGACGTACGTTCTCCGATTGGGTTCTGGAGAAGATGCGCCAAGATGATGAATTTCATCGCAAAATCATCTTCAGTGACGAAGCTCATTTTTGGCTCAATGGGTTCGTCAATAAGCAAAATATGCGTTATTGGTCGGGTGAAAACCCACATGTGCTTCATGAATCACCACTTCATCCACAAAAAGTAACTGTTTGGTGCGGTCTGCATGCCGGCGGCGTTATTGAGCCATATCTTTTCGTCGACGATAACGATCGTCACGTTACTGTGAATGGTCAACGTTATCGCTCCATGATCACCAATTATTTTTGGCCCGAATTGAAAGAAGATGGACTTGGACGATATGTGGTTTCAACAGGATGGTGCCAAAAGCCACACAGCACACGCTACAATCGATTTATTAAAGAGTAAGTATGGTGAGCGTGTTATCTCAAGACATGGGACAGTCGATTGGCCGCCTCGTTCGTGCGATTTAACGCCGCTTGACTATATTCTATGGGGCTACGTTAAGTCATTGGTTTATGCCAGCACGCCGACGATGTTAGAAGAGCTCAGAGTCAACATTAAACGCGAAATAGCGGCCGTTTCGACCGAAATGTGTGACCGAGTCGTTGAAAATTGGGTCCAACGGCCAAATGAACGAAGGCGAGTTCCATTCATATGTTTTGATTGTACTTCAAGTCAATAATAAAGTTTTTGAAATATCTCAAATGGTTTGCCTTTTATTTAAAAAAAAAAGTTGTCAAGTCGTTATTAGAAAACCCTATACAACCTGCATCCCACAGTAATATCAATTCAGTCATCATCTTCCAAGGTAGGCACCGACTGTCACACATCCTCAACAACACATGAATTAGGTCACACAAAAAGGCACATCCTAGCTTTACTTGGAATCATGCTAAACCACCACTTCTACCTAGCTATCATCTACACATTGGCTTTATATCCAATTTAATGTAAATAAGAGACGTCTTTCCCGGTACTTATCGATGATATTATCTCAGAATAATCACCAACATTTTATGGGTAAGCTGTTGATGAAATATTTCCAGTTACGCGCCAAAAGAAGGCATAGACTACCTGCTGCTAGCTCTGAAATGCTAGCCTGGCACAAGCCTACGTACTGGATCTCTTGCGAATAGTGACACTAAAAATCGTTTTTTCTGATTTCTTTTCTGGTGAAAACAAAGGACGACAACCTTAGATTCCGTTTGGCTATAGTTATGGTATATTTTGGTCTATCTCTCCAATGGAAACATATAAAACCCTCATGGCAGTGGCCTATAGTCTAAAGTGGATTGGGCAAAGTGTACCATAAGTTCTTAGACTTCAATTCTCTGGGTTCTAGTTCACTCAGGAATCGCAAGAAAAGAGATCTCCAATAAACTTGGTAGGTAAGATTCAGGGAAGGATCCATCCAATTACATACAACTATAGTGGCATGATTCTCCAGATTAAACGCAAATCAAACGACTTCTGTTAAACGTCTTTAAAAGGTTAGGTATACCATATTTCTGCTATTCCTCAGTAGAAAAGAATGTGCTTGATATCGATGTTGTGATTGCCGATACTGAAAGCACTTTAACATTAGAGCAATTGATTCTTTCTTTCTAGAAAATGGTTGTCCTTTAAAAAAAAAAAATTGGAAGGAATCCATCAGACTAGACGAAAATTTTGTTTTGTAAGATCTCAAAGACAAATTCCCTCTAGTTTAAAATCAAAGACTTTTCTGGAAGCATTGCTGATATTCCTTCACTCTACATGTTATACTTCCTAGACAACAGATATGCACTTTTCCGACATATCTCGCTGTACGTAACACCGTATGTTATAGATGGTGACATCATTAACAAATGTTTATAAACATTTATATAATACGTAAGCGACGTTAAAAAACTGATATCCGTATCCCACTTTAATGTAGAATTTTATAGAGTTTTCACTTACGGAAAGCTGGTAACATCTTGATTAAATCTGCCGCTGCTTCTGTTTGTTGTTGATTACCGCACTATCAGAATGGCCATGCTAAATGATTTGTTGCGAATTTGGGGCCATTAGCAGTGGTTCAATTGCACGTGTTCTATCCAAGCTCTTACTATGCCATGCACATCGAACCCATCCTTATTTAAGACTTTTGTTTGCCTCAGAACGGAAAAGTTTTGCGAGTAACTCGTAATATAAAGTGCAAGGCTGCTTTCGAGATATTTCGGTGAAAGAATTCGGACTGATAATTTATGAGTTCTGTCAGTAAGTTCAAACCAAAAGTTCCAATCGGAAGGACTAGAGTCATAAAAATATAGTGCAAAGAATGTGAGAGTTTTATTGTTGGTTTATAGGGAGCTTCTCTTTCCTTATACTTATTTTGCCTGTCTAGTAAAATCCCAAAAGTTCTTGTCTGGATACGTCCTAAGCTGGATATGTAATACTTTTAATAAATTATATGTTGGATGTTGATTTGAATCAGGGAACTTCTCCACCCTTTCTCCACTAATTGTGCTTATTCCGATTAATAACTGTGTTTTCTGCTTTAAATAATGTGTTAGTTCTAAAAAAAGTAAGTAATGCTATATACTATATATACTTACCATATTTAAGCCGAGTTTCAGAAGAATTTTTTTAATTAAGATCAATGACTGTTAATTCCAAAAATAAGACTTCTCGCAGATTCCTTAAAAGTGGTCACTGTCAGACTTTATTCGAACGAATTAAAAAATCGCCGAAATAATGAGTCTAATGTATTCCCTTAGTTATGTAACGCATTTAATATTTATATAAAGCGACTTGTATAAAGTATCACATAATATCTCCAAGGGCTTCCATACTTATTCCTCTCCATTGTAAAGACGTCTTGCAAGTCAATCCCACATCATTTAGACTTAACCAACAACGAGTGGTACCAGATACTCGCCAGTTGCAATGAATCAGCAAATTCAGGTTACTAACTTCGATAATAACAGACATCAACTAGGTACCAATTTTTGAGTCCTCTTCTGGATCCTTTAGTGTATGGCAAAATTGTTAAATTCTCATCCTCGACTTCCTTACAAAGCCACCATAAGGAGATAGCAGGAGCCAGTCATTGAGAAAGATAGACACGTAATTGTAAACCATTTATATCAGTTACCAACTTTGGTAGTTACAATTTAAACTTGTTGGCAAGTTAATTGTCTAATGATCGGGTAAATGAACCAATCACGAGCGTTAATGCCAATCAAATGAGCAGCATATAAGCGCACATTTAAGCTCACCATCCATCCGAGTTGTTTTAGCCATCAAAATGCAAGCTCTATGCTTTGTTCTTTCAAAGAACCGGTCGTCTAAACGTTGTTACTTTTATGAATTCATCGCCAGGAGATCTGGAAAAAATGAATTAAAAAAATATTCGTGTCCGGTTACAAGAGTCTCAGTGCGAAAACTCTAGTCAACTTCAAGGGTACCTATAAATTATCTGGTTGAACGCTGTGCCAGGGCAGTCGACGATGCCAGTCAGTCAAGTCAACCTTCAGCTTAAGGCATTGTATTCTCTGACTGCCGTCGGCTAAAATGCATTAAAATTACTCAATCAAATATAATCCTCACTTTTTTCTCTGCCCTAGGATGACAAGCTTGTGGTGAGGAGACAGCCAACTGATGGTAGACATGGAAGGTGGTTTCAAGAAAATTCTTCGGATCGCAGAGGGTAGTGTACTTAGGTTTTGCTTTAGATTGACTAGTACGGATATTTCCTTTGTGTTGTTGCCTCAGGGAATTAAGGGCTAGATTTTGAAAAAGTAGTGGTGTAGCCAAGTCAGATATTGCATTAAAGTTGCGTAGGATTTTATAAGGAACACGGGAGAAATATTTTTTTTTGGATTATGGAAAGGAAATGCAATGGGAGTCTGGGTAATTGTGTAGTAATCACATTATCTGTATAGTAAGCCGCTGCCCTTAGAGTTTCAACTTGATGTTGATTATATGATAGAGATGATGCAAGGTGAACCATAATATTTATCCATAAAATTTATTCTTTAATATGGAAAGAATGTTGAACTTCCTGATGATCAATGTGAAGGGCAAAATTGTTAACTACCAAAATTGTAATGCCAATGAACGTGAAGCATATGGAACCCCAATTGATGGCGCAATTAAAAAATTTCAAAAAACTGGCATAGTCACTTTAAATCTAATTTTGTGCTTATACAAGCTGAAACGTTTGCTCTTTTTGGGTATATAAAATTGTTTATTTTTGTCGGAGGCCTTGACTAGAATTCTTGAGCTTCATGGCGACTTTATCAAAAATTTTCCTGTACGTGCAGTCTAAGGAAGTGTTAACTAAAGTGTTAATCAGACAGTCAATCAGGGTTTTGCCACCACATTCATAACAAGTATCATAAGAGGTCAGAGAAATTAATAGCGCTTAGATTTAAATGTTTTTGTGAAATGTTTCTTACTTACTTTCATGAGAATTGTTTATAGAATGAAATATAATAAATTTTGTAAACGTATCTATAACAGTTGTGATGAAAAAAAAAACATACAACAGCCCATAATTTGCATTTTATTACTCAGTTGGTATATTTAACAATTGTAGAACTTCTTGTTCAATTAATGTTTTTTTCGTTTTTGGAATGCATTGAAGACTTACCAAAAATGGATCTGAGAATACTAACAACCTGTTAAGAAAGTAAACAGCTCCCAAAATTTTCGATTTTCCTTGTTTCTAGCTTCTTGAGCTTCCTCGGAAAGTTGTCCAATTGGAAGTATACAAGTAGAAATTATACGTTTCCCATGAAATAATACCTTATGTACACTTACTGGCATACAAAACCAGCCATACTTTCTGATATATAGCTCCCTCGATTCTCTTGCAAATGTTTCCAAGGCATCTATGTCAATTGGAAACCCAGACCCAATCGCTTCTAAAATTATGTGAAATTTTTCATCTCTGAAGAATTATTCTGGCCGTGTTTTCATCATTCGTATTGCCTGACTATTGAGTTGGCATATTAACCAATAACCCAGTTTCCGCTCTAAATCTATCCTGAATCAGATTTTTTCTTACTTTAACCCTTTTTTTACTCTCTTGGTCTCGAACCTGCCAAACTTTAACATCCAGTCTTTAAGCGATATGTAGGATACGTTCCATAAATCGGATCCAAGAGTGAAGGGTACTTAGCCCATAGGACATTGCTTGTTGGTCCACTTGCTTTTCTGAAAGTTTGGTTGAATTGTTCATTTCAGATGGTTTTGCTGCGCAAATATAACAGGTTTGTGACGAAGAAGTTATAGGTGATAAAGCAGTACATATTTTGCCATCGATCATGGTAAGTAAGAAAATTAGCTTTATTTGGATATTTATCTCAACGGGCTGTAACATTTTAATTTGTTCTTGTATTGAATCTACTTCCAACTTGATCAATTCTGTCGTTTCTTTTGCAAAGTTCAATTTAATAGGCCGGCAGTATCTTGTTTATGATGGAGCTGGATTTTGCCAAACCACTTTTTTATTTTCTTCCTGTAAGAAATATAGCTGAATTGGCACCATAGAAATACTAAAGAAGTTTTCATCGAAATGATGACCTGATGAAAATTTTTGTTGAGCACCATCGCAACCCCATTTTATGAGCAGGAACAATTCTTTAAGCCCAGTTTTAAAATCCGAAACAGAATCTAAAACATCTTTTTGAGCTAAGCATAAACGTTCAATTCTATGATTTACCAAGCTTTGTAAGCTTCTGCATTCAGCAGAAGACTCACTCACAGTTCTGCTATAGCATTTTGCCTTAGCCTCTTTAATTTTGTGGTACGAAGGTAGTAGATTTGGAACATTTATATTAATTTTTTGAAGTATTATATCGTACTGATGAGTGGATAGCTGTGCGTCTGTTATCATTGCTAATGCATCATCTGCAGATATTGGCAACAAGTCAGATGTATTTGTTTCCAGTGTTTTCTTTACAATTGAACCTTAGGTATAAATGATAAAATCTATAAGAAAAAAATAATTGACTTAAGCAAAAAACTAACCTCTTTTTGGAGAACATATTGATAATTGCTTAACTGCAATAGCAGTATTTCTCTTTCCAGCTTTCCTAAGGTTTATTTTATTCGCAATTCTGATTTCTTCAGCGCTAAATGAATCTAGAAGTGTTTGTACTTTTCTCTTCTCACAGCACTCTTCGAAGTCTTTTCTTGCTCTTCCTATACCATGATGCCATGAGATGAAGAGGGAATTTCATCTAAAACAGTTTGTGATACTGGTAAAGTTTCATTTAACTAGGCACAATTATTGCTTTCGAAGCGTTCTCTATGGCGATCATTTTTGGCCATTTTTTCGTCAAACCTCAAACATAAATTTTTCAAGGTTGCCTTTAATGACTTAATTGCCTCTTCAGAATATAAAAAATTATTAAAACATTCCATTACGAAAGCAAATAGAGCATCGAAGCGCTTAATTTTGATTTTGGAAATCCAAACATCAAAAATTTGTTTTTTTTCGTAATTTCGGCTGCCATCCTAAAATACGAAAAATTAAGGATGGGTGTCGCACCTGTGCGCAAAAAGTCAAAACACTTTTTTGTTTCACATATATAAGTCTTTAAAACAAAAATGGTCTCAACCTTGAAAAACCCTGAACAATTACACTTTTGGCCTAATGAACACATAAAACACATAACTTATCACTAATTTTTACGAAAACGCTTTTTATCCCAAAACAACTTACCTTAATATTCAACAATAATATATTTATTAAAAAAAATTAAACTTGTACTTAAAGCTACGCGAACCACTTGAAAAAAAAACTTTACCGCTTGCTCTTAAAGCTGACCTTCTTATGAATAATTGTACACAACTTGATCTTTGAAGTAATTTTTTGTTGTTGCACATGATTTTAACGTACATTTCTTTTTGCAGTCATTCAGTGGGAGGTTTAAGCTTTAAGAGAAACCGTTTTTTATTTACATTTGTGCATGTCGATTTTTGAATTAAATCCCGCTAAATGTGCGAATTGTCACACTATGCGACGTTGTGAAATCGTGTGTTGATTTGGTTGCTACGGAAGGGCAATCTTTTGCGTTATTTGATTCAAATGCATTTCTTGTATTAACAGAACCAATTTTTTAAGGCTTGGATTTAAATACACCAAATTCAAAAAATATAATGAACTGGATTTCTGAAGAATCAAACCGCATTAGAAACTATATTATGTTACACGAATTGTAAAAGGAAGATTTATTTCTTTAAAAATGTTTTCGGAACTAATAAGCAGTTTATAATGAATAAAAAAATCTGTGTGTTTACATTAGCCATGCTAGAGCTGCATAAAAAGCCCTTCAAAGTGTATTGGCCGAGTATGAAATTGATAAATTGCAAACATACTCAATAACAACGGACAATGGTAGAAACATTTTGAAAGCCGCTAGCCTCCTTTCTCCTTTGGAAACGGAATTTGGTGAAAACCTGAGCGATGCTGATGATACAGGAACTACGAACATATTGTAAGAAACATTTCCTTCAATGGAATACAAGTAATAAGGTGCGTAAAGACTTCTTGGCTATGTACACACTAAATTCAATAAATCGTGCGAGAGATGTTGTGAAAACACTGAGGACACCTGCTTTTAGGTATGTCGAAAATTATTATAATTAAATTAAAACTATTTGGACTTCTGTAAATAAAGCGCCATATTGGTCTACCTCTACCTTTTACGCGTCTGTCTGCCTGGTACTACGTTCTACTTCCTTCATAAGGTATGGAACGAACGCATTTCTTGTCCTTCTTTTTTAAAAAAGGTAAATCCAAATCCTAGAGTTCGTAGGTGCAAACGCAACAGATCCATTTAACTACCAGGCTGAAACCGTTATTTGCTGCAGTGGAGAGAAACTTTGGTGATATTTACTTCTCTATTATCAATGGGTGGCTGTGTTGCTGTTACATTGGGTTTATGAGCGAGTACACTATCCACTGCACCATTGTTACCCATTGAACAAATACTTTTTGCAATTTTTTAAACAGCCGTTATTTGGCAGGTGACTACAGTGCATAACACTCCTTTTATAATAATAACTTGTTGTATTTATTTCAGAATAATGTTTTTTTTTACGGAACTCCTCTCTGTGAATAAACCAGGACTGCGATTTTTTCATACTGCATTCAAAAAATCAAACACACAATTACATTTTTGTTAATATTAGGTCAATAACTTAATTCGTTTAAATGGTTTGCTAAGAGATGGCGTAACTTGTATTATTCCACTATTATTCCATTGGAACATGCGTTGGAAAGCTACTATCATTGGATGTCATTTCAATATATGTCATTCATTTGAAGCGTAAACAACAATAACTTTTTTTTTCACTCAAATATGTCGAACTCTGTGCCTGAAAAAGTGTTTTTGCGGGGAGTTCTTCTTCATTACTTTAATATGAAGAAAACTGCTACCGAAAGTCATCGTACTTTGGTGGAAGCTTATGGTGAACATGCACTAGCTGAGCGAAAGTGCCAAAAGTGGTTTGCACGATTTGAAAGTGATGATTTTTGCTTGGAAGACTATGAACGCCCTGGGCAGCCAAAAAAGTTTGAAGATGAAGAACTAGAAGCATTACTCTATGAAGATTATTGCCAAACACAAGAAGAGCTCGCAGAATCTTTGCCATTTCAAAACGTTTAAAAGCAGCTAAATATATTCAAAAGCACGGAAATTGGGTTTCACATGAACTCAAGCCGAGAGACGTCGAAAGGCGGTTTTGCATGTCCGAAATGCTGCTGGAAGTCATTTTTGCATCGGAATGTGCGTCCAAACACAAGGCAATAATTTTCCATCATGACAACGCTTGACCCCACGTTGCTATTCCGGTTAAGAACTATTTGGAAAACAGTGGATGGGAAGTCTTACCCCACCCGCCTTATAGCCCAGACTTTGCCCCTTCTGACTACCATTTGTTGCGGTCGATGCAGAACGACTTCACTGAAATACGGTTCACATCAGAGCAGAATATCAAAAATTGGCTTGATTCATTCTTGGCTGCTAAGCCGGCGCAGTTCTTTTGGAATAGGATCCACAAATTGTGAGTTAGATTGAGAAAAGTCATAGCTTCAGATGGGCATTACTTTGAATAATACTATTGTATATGTTTTTCTTAAATAAACGTTCAAATTTTGGAAAAAAAAACCACACGAATTAAATTACATACCCAATAGGTACAATTTCATTGACTTATCCCTTAAAAAGCCAGTGTTAGATGTCGTAACACGCTGGAACTCGACTTTCCTCATGCTAAATAGTTTGCTCAATTCGGAAGGGTTTTGCGGAGAAAATATTGGCTGTCAAACTAATTTAATAGAAGAGGAATGGGAAGAAATTGAAAATTTAATTAAAGTTCTTGCACCACTTAATGCAGCGGCCATTAAACTTGAAAAAGTTCAACTTCTTATTAGCGATTTTTATAAGGAACGGCTTGAGTTAAAACTTGAGTTACAGCAGCGGAAGACAAGTATTTCTGAGCTGCTATTGAGCTGCATGAAATAACGAGAAGTAGCATCATTAAAAACAGAACATATTTTTGTTGCATTATTTCTTGATCCGCGACTGAGGCGTCTTTTAACACCGGAACAAAAGCAAAGAGCTAAAAGTCATTTAAAGCAAATCGTTCATCGATTTCATCAAAACGTACGTGTACGTTGTAATAAATTTTTTTCTTAAAGAACACCTATTCTTTTCTTTTTTAATTTCTAAACCTCCGGAAACAGCCAACAAGGATCTAACCCTAACACCGAATTTTTGATGAAACTGACCACACTTTACTGAAGGAATCTATTTGAAGTTTGGAAATCGATTCATCGGATGACGAAGATTCCTCACTAGTTTCATCCTGCATTGCCAAGGCATACGCTGAGCTTTATAGCTACCATGAAAGGCGAGTCGACGTTAATGCCGACTTAATGAAATACTGGGAAAGCAACAAATTTATGTACCCTTCACTGCGAAAATTGGCATTCGTCGTTCAAGCTGTGCCCGCAGCGCAAGTTAGTGTTGAAATAGCATTTTCGGCTCTCAGAATCATTCTAAACGATCTTCGTTGCAATCTAGCAGAAAACCATATAAAGATATTTTGTTTGTCAGATTGAATTCTTTGAATAATAACTGTTGAAAGTATCATACTAACAATATATATATATAATACATGGGATAAAAAGTCCGTGCCGTTTTTAAGAGAGGGTACCACATGAATTAAATCCATTTTCAGTTAGTACCAACCTTCAAAAGATAAGTGTATAAATTTGACAACTGTCGGACTATTAGTTCTCGAGATATAGCGTTGTGAGTGAAACAACTTTTGTTATTGTGAAAAAAAAAATGGATTCAAAGCAATTTCGTGTGTTGATTTATCATTGCTTTTTGATAGGAAAAAATGCAGCCGATGCAAAGAAATGTCTTGATAAGTGTTACCTAGACTCTGCACCAGCCGAACGAACCATTCGCAAGTGGATTGAAAAATTTAAAAGTGGTCATACAAGCACCGAAGATGATGCACGAAGTGGACGTCCAAAAGAGGCTGTTTCAGATGAAAACATCAAAAAAGTCCACAAAATGATTACGAATGACCGTAAAGTGAAGTTGTTCGAGATATCTGAGGCTCTGAAAATATCAAAAGAGAGTGATGGATATGTCATACACGAATATTTGGACATGCGAAAGCTCTGTTCAAAGTGGGTGCCGCGTTTGCTCACAGTCGACCAAAAACAACAACGTGTTGATGATTCAGAGGAGTGTTTAAAGCTGTTCAACCGCAATAAAGCCGAATTTTTGCTTCGGTATGTGACAATGGATGAAACTTGGCTCCATCACTTTACACCAGAGTCAAGTCGGCAGTCAGCTTAGTGGCGAGCAGGCGACGAACCTCATCCAAAACGACCAAAAACTCAACAGTCGGCGGGCAAGGTTATGGGATACGTATTTTGGTATACACATGGAATAATTTTCATCGACTATCTCCAAAAGGGGCAGACTATCAACAGTGACTATTACATTGCGTTGTTGGAGCGTTTGAAGGACAAAATCGGAGAAAAACGGCCGCATTTGAAGAAAAAGAAAGTGCTGTTTCATCAAGACAATGCACCGTGTCACAAGTCGATGAAAACGATGGGAAAATTGAATGAATTCGGCTAGGAATTGCTTCCCCATCCACCGTGTTCTCCAGATTTGGCCTCCAGCAACTATTTCCTGTTCACAGACCTCAAAAGAATGCTCGCCGGAAAGAGATTTAAGACCGATGAAGAAGTAATCGCCGAACCAGAGGCCTATTTTGAGGCTAAACCGAAATCGTACTACAAAACTGGTATCGAAAGATTGAAAAATCGTTTCAATCAGTGTATCGCCCTCGAAGGCAACAATATTGATAAATAAAGTAAAATTTTGGAAAAATTATGTGTTTTACTATAAAACGGCACTGACTTTTCATCTTATGTGTTATATATATCATACAAAAAAACATCTACAAAACTTGTTTTCATTACGACATTTGTGGGTCATTTCATCGTTCCTTCCACACAAAGAATCATTTGCCTGGCACTAAAGTGTAAAATACCCTTTTATACATCCTAAAATATGTATATATGATGTACATAAACCGTTTCTTCAATAACTTAGCAGATGAAAATTTGTATATCATCGTTCATCAAATATGTGTGTACATAGATACCTATAATACATATGCATATACATTTGTATATCATAGTTTTTACTTTTTATCTTTATAATTTCAAATAGTTTGCATTGCTTATAATATTATGTAGATATAATAAGAGACCTAATATGTTTAACTCAACAAGTTTCCATCTGCTCAATAAATATAAAAGGTTGAAATAACTTGTTCATTTGGCCACTTATGTTATGTGGCCAAAAGTACTAATTTTATTTGGCCCATTTTCAAAATGGGTTAAGTTCTTAAAGGCATAACAGGAATCGACAGGCAGTGGCCTATTTCACCAACTTACAAGCATTTTTTAACAAAATTTGGGATTTTGTTGATATATGTCGTTTCACTAAACTTTGTGTATTACAAATTTGTAGTTGTACAATATTCTACAAAAGGAAATTTGTGGGAATATGTCCTATTTATAGTTGTAATTTACAAGTTACAAGTATGTGAGAATGTTTTACAACTGAAAATTGACGTGTATTTCCTCTTAGAAATTTTGTTTATATTGCTAGTAATCGAAAAAATAATTTCCGACGAAGGCATAGTAGTAGCGATAGTAGCGAAAGTGATGATCATGTTTTGTATTTTAAGAAAAAAAATTTATCGGGCGCGAATAAGCCTTGTTATTTCGGAATTATTTAATTTTAATGAAAAATTTTGCCTGATTAGATGCAAGGCAGATGAAATAATTGCAATCGTTGAGCCACAAATAGCCCATTCGACTGAAAAAAAATTTTGTGTTAACACTAATTCGTCAGTTTCTCACAGCTTTACACTGGCTTGCAAATGGTGGGCAATATCATGGTGTAGCAGATATGCATCTGATATCGAAATCGTTAATTGTTAATTTATTGTTTGAAAGTTATGTATGTTGGCAAAATGAACATGAAAGTATTTGTGAGAAATTTTTTTCCTTTCTTAAGTTTTGCATACAACTTTCTTTCTTGCAAGGCATGCCATGTGTTTACAGTCGTATTGGCGGAACCTTAATAAACATAGATGCCCCCAGCGAGTTTGAATCTGCATATGTCGACAGACATGGAAAGCACTCTATAAATTGTATGTTGGTATGTGAGTCGGACTATAACTTTTATAACGCATATGTGAATTGGCCAAGAAGTGTGCACGGTTCAAGGGTGTTTTGCTTGGGGATACAGCATATCCTTTAAAGGATTGGTTAATTACCCCCATTTTGAGAAACCCAACCCTTGAAGTTTATCTTATAATCGAGCACATAAATCAATTCGGAGAATAATAGAGAACGCGATTGGAATTTTGAAAGAGAAATTTCCGTGTCTTAAGGACTTACGTTTGTTACCCAGGAAAGCAGTCACTGTTATAAAATGTTGCATTATCTTTACCAACAATTCTCGACATAGTATTACCGTAACGTTTACCAGCACTGAGGAAGAAAACAACGACATAGATACTCAAAATGCTGAAAATTTTGAGGGCAGGGCCACCTTAGAATATTTTTTAAACTACTTTTCATAAGAAACTTTTATGTAAAATAACGAGACTTTTGAGCTTTAATTGAAATATATGTTTATATGGGTATGTAATTTAATTCGCTTTTTTTTTCAAAATTTGAACGTTTATTTAAGAAAAACATGTACAATAGTATTATTCAAAGTATTGCCCATTTGAAGCTATGACTTTTTCCCATCTTTCTGGCAATTTGTAGATCCCATCTCAAAAGAACTGCGCTGGCTTGGCAGCCAAGAATGAATCAAGTCAATTTTGATTTTTCTGCTCTGATGTGAACCGTATTTCAGTGAGGGCGTTCTGCATCGACCGGAACAAATGGTAGTCAGAAGGGGTAAGGTCTGGGCTATAAGGCGGGTGGGGTAAGACTTCCCATCCACTGTTTTTCAAATAGTTCTTAACCGGAATAGCAAAGTGAGCGTTGTCATGATGGAAAATTATTGCCTCGTGACTGGTCGCATATTCCGGACGTTTTCCGACTACTGCTCCCTTCAAACGGATTAATTGTGTTCGGTAGCGTTGTCCATTGATGGTTTCACCCGGTTTTAGCAGCTCGTAGTACAGCACACCCATCTGATCCCACCAAATACAGAGCATTAACTTTGCGCCATGGATATTCGGCTTTGCCGTTGATTTGGCTGGTTGGCCAGGTTTCACATATGATTTGGGGTTGTCGTAATGGAATAATACAAGTTACGCCATCTCTTAGCAAACCGAATTAAGTTATAGACCTTATATATTATTTTTGTTTTTAGTAGTCACTGAATTCCAACTTGATTTCTTCCAACACTTTTTTGTTCTCTTCAAGTTCTTTTGTAAGATGGTTTCCTTGCAACCCCAAGTCCCATTCCTTTTTTAAGACATCTAACTGCAAATTATAAATTTCGAGTTGAAGCCTCCTTTTCTTCAACCGAATAATATCCGCTTCGTTCTTTAACATCATGTTATTGCGTTTGGGCTTTCTTGGTGATACTTGAGGTTTGATTAAATTAAAAAAAAGTGTAGGTATATATAAATAAAAAAAAATGTTTAAAAATTAGCATTCGTTTTTACCTCATTTCCTCTTTAATGTTTCTCACGTTCGCACACTGGGGTGACAGTACCCTTTCAGTATCTGCTGAAGAGACCTCATCAAGTATGCCTCGAACTGTTGGCGATTGTTTAATTGTTAATATGCAACTTTTGACAACTTCAGAACCACTCTTCTTTGCATTATAAATTTTAAGCTAAAAAATAAAAAATCAATTAAAAAATTGAATGTACATATATAGATTTGTGATTGTAATTTGTAGTTTGGTGAAATAGGCCGCAGGTATACTTAATTTTAATTTACAACCTTAACTACCAGTGGCCTTTTTTTTTAAAAAAAAGAAAAAAACCCGATATTTTCGATCCATGCCACAGATTAAAGAAAGAAATTCTTATTCCTAGTGAGGATTGTAAGGAGGAGGAGGATGAAATGTAGCGAGAGATCATCTGAAACTGGATCTACTTTTTTATTTAACGGTGACAAAGAAGTCAAAAATATATTACGGTCAATCGAACGAGCTGCAGTTGCGCCAACTGGGAAGTTGCATATACATATAATGTATATAAGTCTGCCAAACACACACAACCATCAACCGCCGATGGTTTATTTACTCCATCTTACGGTCCTCAGCGCTTTTTTTGCAAAGCAAACAACCATCACACCAAAGGCAGCGATATGAGTGAAAAAATAAGCGGAGAGAAAAAACAGCTATTAAAGCGGGACGGAAGGTGCTATCGATGTACAAAGATAGGATATCTGTCAAAAAACCGCAAGGTTAACGGACTGGAGTGCAAACTATGTAAAGGAAAACATTCTAAAGTCATTTGCAGTAAAGAAGTCAGTTCGAGAAGTTCAACAGAAAAAAAAAATTATCTACTGTCAGAAGTGATCAAAAAACCACTAGTTTGCTTTTACCTCACCAATTTAATTCAAATACCTATTTGAATAATATTTTTACGAAAGGCGAGAGTTTTTTGTTTGCCCCGCGTAAGAACTATCAATTACTAGGTGGGCTGAAAAGTAACCTCCTTGGGAATGGAAAAAAAAAATTTAAATGTTTTTTTATTTTATTCAATATATTCCCCTTTTAGTTTGATACACTTATTATAGCGACTTTCCAACTTCTTGATCCCGTCCGAAAAGTAATTTTCCGGAAGGTCTGCAAAATGCTCCTCCGTGGTGTCGATGATTTCCTCGCGTGAGCTGAATTTTTTATTGATGAGCCATCTTTTGAAGTTTGGGAAGAGATAATAGTTCGAGGGAGCCAAATCGGGCTAATACGGTGGATGCGACAGCAATTGGAGCCGTAAGTCATTGATTTTAGCCATGGTTGCGAAGCTCTTGTGCGCCGGTGCATTGTCTTGCAAAAACAAAATTTTTTTCGCTTCATGTGAGGCCGTTTTGCAGCGATTCGATTGCTCCAATATTGCACAGTAATACTCGCTGTTGATGGTTTTTCCTCTTTCGAGTTAGTTCACGAAGAGTATGCAATAACCTTTCCGACCCATCAAGCCTCCCTCGGCCGCTTCGGAGCACTCGTGCCGGCTTCAGTCCATTGCAGGGCACTCATTCTGTTCTCTGGTGTTCAACAGTTACCATTCGACGCCAAAAGTCCGCCCGATTCCGCATCAGCAAGTCCAAACACTCTTTCGAAGTGCTCTCGCGTTCGTGTTTTTGGTCAGGAATGAGTATGCGCTGCACCCAGCGGCAGGATAACTTTTTCATATTCAGAATATTGCCCAAAATATGACGTGTGCGCTCAGTACTAATCTTTGTGGTATCTGCTAGCTCGCGCACCTTCACTTTCCGGTCAGCCAACAACATTTCATGTATTTTTTTGGCATTGTCCTCTGTAAGCGCATCGGAGGGCCTGCCGCTGTGGACTTGATCGGTAGTGGAGTTGAGGCCACCACGAAACTCTCGAAACCAATATTTGACGGTGTTATCTGACGGAGCATTAGCCCCATATTATTTATCCCACTTTTCTTTTGTTTCCTTTTCCATTTTGCCTCTCAAAAAATAATGTTTTATGAGAGAACGAAAATCGTTTTTGTCCATACTCAACATAATGCCAAACACGTCAAAAACAATCAGCTGTCAAAACAAAACTAAAGACAGTATCGCGCTGAAATTTGGCATGCCTGCCTAAATATGAACAGACATCAAGGCACCATAACCTTTTTTTGCAGTAGCAGCGCATCCTGGCGGTCAAGGAGGTTACTTTTAACTCCACCTAGTATTTGTCCGTATAGTCCTCGATGGTGGTAGTCAACGATCGTACATTCAAGAACCAATTGTAAGTACTTCCTCTAAATTTGCCAGTTGTTGATGCAAAAAAACTTAACATTATTCCTTTTGAACAAGGAAATTTACAAAGCAGCAAAATTTTTCGCCTAGTGAAGGTATTGCTTGGAAGTCAGTTCTCTGAGCATTCACTACAAATTGTTGCGCTAGTAGTTCCAGAAATTTGCATGAATGTATTACCAGTTCCTGATGACGACAGTTATGGTATACAGACAAAAAAGCTGCGTTTGGCAGACACAAATTTCTGCGATCGCGAGCAAAAGGAAGGATTGAGCATGCTTATAGCCGCTGATTTTTACCGCTAAGTAGCGTCGGAAAAGTGTAAGCGATTAACATCAGGCTTATCCGCTGTGGACACTATATTTAGATGGACAATACAAGGTCCCTCTGACTCATCCCCACACCGTCCTTCCAAAAGCTTATCATCACTTTACGGTTTGGCAGTTTTTGAACATATGTGGAATATTGAAAGCATAGATATTAAAGACGACGAGTTGGAAAAATCTGCTCATACTAAAAATTTACAAGGTAAGTGCATCCGAAAAACAGCTACTAGGTATGAAGCATCGTTGCCGTGGAGAAGTAATAACCTTTCTTTAGGTGACAACCGTTCAGTGGCGATTGCTCGACTTAGATCTTTACATCGAAGGCTAATAAGGTAACGAACGCAGGGTTCGCAGAACCAGCTACAGATTGTTCGGCGGAAAATACATACTACATATATGTCACATCGACCAGTGTATCGTCCTAACAAGTCGACGACGAAGGTCCGCATAGTTTTTGATGTTTCTTCTCATGACGAAGGAAAGCCATCGTTAAATGATTGCTTATGGACTGGCTCAAACTTATTGCCTGATATATTAGAGGTACTTCTAAAGATTAGGATAGGGAAAATGGGACTAGTGGCTGACATTGAGAGAGCTTTTTTACAAATTTCATTGGCGGAGCATGATCGTGACAGTCATCGATTCTTCTGGTACTCAGAGCCGATAAAGTCCGTAACGTTGATACCATCTTTGAAGGAGTTTAGAATGAATCGAGTCACTTTTGGCGTAACGTGCAGTCCTTTTCTCTTAACAGCCACTTTTCAGCTACATTTGTCTTTCGAAGAGCATCAATATCTGGAAACTTGCTCCATACTTCTCCAGTCATTTTATGTTGACGACGTGTGTATCAGGCGAAGCGTTTTTATCAGGAATCCAAAAAAACATCCTCAGTAGGGCTTTTTATTTTATAATACCGCGCGCGCACCAAGGGGATATGAATACCCTTTTACTGGCTTTTTCTCCAGGGCACAGGCGGGTGGTGTAGTAGTTTGAACTCAGGTGTGTTTGGTTTCGATATTTTTTCCAGAGGTGGTTGTCAAACTGGACGAGACGAGCCAGTTCATCCTCAACCAGTGGGTCTTAGTACGTGCTAGTTGTTAGTTCGTTACATTTAGCCCAGCCAGCAACCACTCCAACATCAGTCTTATTTCTTCATGTCAGAGTTATACAAAAGAAAAGACTTTTTCATAAAATTGCCTTGCACGGGATTCGAACCGGCGACCCTCTGCTTGAGGAATCTTTGCATATACCACTACATCACGACCACCCACCCACGGCTTCTATGAACTTAAGTAAGTGGGTTACTAACGATGAAACTGTGAAGAAGCGAACAAACATTCCTGGAAGTTAAATGGAATATCTTCACTGACGATCTGTAGTTAAACATCAAAAAAAGTGACTTGAACGATATCAGCATAGCCACGAAGCGTAATGTAGTTAAGGTTATAGCTCCTATATATGATCCCTTAGGTTTTTTGGACCGATCGTCATCCACATGAAGATTTTGTTTGAAGATTTATGGAGGATAAAGCTAGACTGGGACGTCCCCTTAGATTCAAAATAAGCACGAGAATGGTCTGCCTGTATTAAAGACTTGGATAGATTAAATGAGCTTCATGTTGCCAAATGGTTGGAACCATCCCTTGTTGGATGAAGACGGCCTGCTACGCATTGGTACCTGTTTGCGTTATCAATCCAATTTTGCTTCCCAAAGGTGCATATACCACGAAGTAAATAATATCTTACACACATGAGCTGGCTATGAACAGTGGTGGCAACACAGTATTACAGTATAAGCATGGCTAAATGAAAAGTTTTGGTTACCCAGTGGTCGGCAAATTATAAAAAAACTCATCAAATCCTGCTGTGTGTGCCAACGGCTACAGGGAAAATCGTGCTCACTTCAGTTTGTACCCCTGCCAAGATAACGCATGGTAGCTGCTATTTGAGACAGTTGGTGTAGATTTTGCAGGGCCCTTCCATACAATAGTTAATTCTGAAAGAAGAAAAGCGTACCTAGTGATCTGCACGTGTGCTGCTATAAGAGCTGTACATCTAGAACTGGTTTCAAGATTGACTTCTGAAAGCTGCATTTTAACTATAATGTGTTTTATTTCAAGAAGAGGAATACCTAAGGCTTTCTTTTCTGACGATGCTAAAACTTCTAAGAAGGCAGTTGGTAAACTAAAGTATATTCGAAACGTTCTAGAGTGTGAATCATTTGAAGGACTCTTGACCAATCACAGTATTAACTGGCATTTTAGTGTTGAGCGAGCACCATGGCGGGGTGGTTTCTGGGAGCCGCTTATTAAAAGCGTGAAGGACATCAAGAAAAATAGGCACCGAAGAGCTTAAGACCTTTTTAACCGAAGCCGAATAAATAATCAACTTTAGACCGCTGACGTACATTACCGATGATTCATTAGATCTAACCCTAATTACTCCCAATAGCTGTCTCATCGACCAGATGTCAATTGCGACCAATGAAAACTCAACAGAAATCATTGATAAGAATCTTCGAACAAGTTGCAAGACCAGGAAAGGCTACATTTCTATTTTATTGAGGAGATTGAAAACTGAATAATTGCATCTTTTAAGGTCGGCACATCATTCTCATCAAGTATTAAGCTATGTCGAAGAATGTTAAACCTGCTGATGTCGTTATGGTGTATGATCCAGTTCTACCAAAAATTCATTGGTGTAAAGCGATGGTAGGAACATGTTATCTCGGTCGAGACAACAAAATTCGAGCCTGTGAATTGAAGTTTGATGATGGAAAACGATATTCCCGAGTCATTATAAAAAAGAGACAAAGACAAAAAACATAATCGCCGACAATACTAAGCACAGCTGTGAAGTAAGAATTCGGAGTTGATTTACCAAATCAAATTGTTGTTGGTGTTATGACCTTATAATAATAGGAAACAGCATACCAACAACATTCATACCCCCAACCCGCTATCCATCGGTTGTTACATAATGTAAATGTTAATAAGACTACACTCGTGCGTTGTTGTGCGAGTGCATTCAAGGCGTGCGCACTTATTGATAATCAGCTCGGCCCTCACGAATCACGAGTGAGCTTTCAAGAATAGAGCACTGAAAAACCAAACAGCAAAAATACCATCCTTACCAACTATAGACGCGGGCCTCTTAAATTACAAATTCCCGGTACTTTTTAGACAGAAGAAGCAAATCTATTGATCGGCGTTTTGGTTTTTTTATTGCATTGCTACACAACCTTAGAAAAAGTAGTTATTGTAATCAATATTTTCTAATCAGAAAAATCGAACCTCCAAATCTGTAGAAGCCATGGGTGGCCGTGGCTTAAATGGTAATGTATTGAGTTCCAAATCGGACGGTTCGGGTTTCAATACCAGCCGCGCTCGAAAGACAGTCTTTTTTTCGGTAACTAAATTTACGTAAGATGAGTAGTTGACAAGAAATCAACAACTAGCCAACTTCCACTTAGAATTTAGTCTTCCCATTAAATGTTGGATGCCACCCATGGAGCGAAATAACCACTGATCCCAAACATCTTTCTTTCTTCTCTATCCAATTTTCCAAAAAAATTAACACATGCTGAGACATTATAAACGTATTCACACCCACTTGAGTGTTAAGTTCTTTTATATAAAAAAAAGTAATAAACATCCGGTATAACCTCAATTTAGCTGTTTCACGTTGCAGATTTTAAGTTGTCTGAAGTCACTTGATTCTTATACGAGTGTGCCGTAGAAATCGGTTTTATTTTATTTTAATTCCTAGTTGCCTGAAAGGAATTTACCTCTCAACGATCTTATTCCTATTTTGAAATTAGTTTGAATATTTTAACTCGATCAACTACCCTATACCTAATCCAAGGTTATTGTAGCTGCATTATTTGTCTGCAGATTTTTTTGTTCAGGGAAACTGTATGTTATCTTATTTTATTTGCCAACTTAAGGTACATTTTCTGGGAAACTCTTGCTATGCACAATATATTCTCCGTTCGTTTTTCTAAATGTTTACTGGCATTGCTTAAGGAGATTATCTACGAGTTTACCTCTCGTATGATTGTTTGCCTTGCACTGTGCAGGCATTTAACGGTTTATGAATCTAGATAATTGTCTCTAGGCGAATCAAGGACTAGGAAACTCAATTAACTATGAAGCTTGACGATGTAACGAGCACAACTTCGGTTCTTCGTTCTTCGTATCACTAACTTATGCCAATATGAAGCTAAACTTTTGAACCAATTCCCCAAAAAGGTTTACCAAATCTACCCGGAAAACTTAACTATTTTTGTAGTTAATTTTAACAAATGCAATGTTTTGTGGAAGTGCGCATCTTTTTTTAATTGGCTCGCGCTCAAGGCACTTTTCCCTAAAACGTTGGTACATAGCGTTGGCGAAGGAAGGTACGGAGGATAGAAAGAGGTGAGAGTACACTCGCATCAATTTACGTTGGTTTTAAATGTTTGCAGATTACAATGACTAGGAAATAAAGAGCTCAGTAGAGCATTCTGTAAGCGAATTGTACGGCTTAAAGAAGAATCACGGTGTTTCAATGTACGTCTGAAAGTGGGATTGAGTGTGAACTGATGAGTATTTATAGCAAGACTGGTGTTGCGGTTAAAGGCTAAAGGGAACGGAATACTACTGGCAATTTCAATGGCGAACTGGTGGTTAAAATATCAAGAGAACAAGGTGACGTTGAGTGCAAAGTGACTGGCTGATATTAAAATCACCTATGAGTCTTACCGCATGATTTTTAATCCCATCTAACAGGTAAAAAGTTGTTATAGGATCTTATGACCAGATGTGAGCATTGTATTCCAATATTGGAAGAATTAAGGCCAGATCAGGGGAGGATAATGGACAATTGTTGGTTATTTAACGACAGAAGACAGCATTATGTTTAACAAGCTTTAAATTCTACTCTTTAAGTGGTTTTACAGATACGTAAGTCCGGGAACGAATATCAAAAGCAGAGAGTAATGTCGTCAGCAAAGAAATATATTGGATTAGAAGTAGCAGACAAGAGATCACTAACAAAGATTAAAAAGAGTGTCTAAGCCCTGAGATCAACTCCAAAGGTCACCCATTGGATATATACAATAATGTTTTGGCCCATCATCACCTACTCATCATAGTAGTATGGTGGAATAAAATAAAAAAAGATCTGCAGCGGCTACAAAGCCTTACTCGGCATCACCGGCGTAATACACACATTCTCCACAGCAGCTATAGAAACTTTCATTGGTTTAACCCTATTTCATCTCTTTATAAAGATGGCAATTCACAACACGGTCAGGCTACTGCAATCAGGAAAGATTAATCATCCAGATCACATGAATAAAATGAATTTTCTTTCCGAAATCTTCGAACTTGACATGATCTGCGCGGAAAAAACTACCTACCTAAGACTTTGACAAAAGGTTTAACATAGTGATCACAAGCCGAGGAGCATGGAGTAACTACAATATAAAAACCCCACCTCAAACCTTAAAGTTATCAATTGGTTTAGGGATTGGTCAAAAGTTGAAAGAAAATACCTGGTTGGGTTCTGGTATATTTGGACCATGTCATTCAGGTGTATGCCAATCTTATCCTCGATAAGGGAATGAACTGTGTTCCTATCCATATATGGTACATACTCACGAACAATCAAGCATTAGGATCTAATCTTACATAAGAAAAGAGTTAAATTTTGGTGGGTGTCTGGTCATATAGTATTGACGGATATGAAATAGCAGACGACTCAGCAATAGAGAGGTGGGCAAAGAAAATGCGTATATCTCATTGGGAAGACGTTCCAGGTCTTCAGCAGGGTAAAAGAGGCATCAAACTCTTTCACAAAAAATCGAAATACACCCTGCCTGACTCGAACTGCAACCAACTTCAGACTGCTATAATTTCCAAACCGTTCATGACAGTTAGCTCAAATTTTGACACATGACAGATAATTTTATTATTTACAAGCCTTTTAAACGACTTGCTCATTGTTTTAGTTGTGTTGAAAAATTTTTATCCGCGATGGAATTCAAATGTGATAGTGTGATTGCTTTATATTTGGCTGGAAAACTACAAGTAGCTATCATTAGAGCCCTCCAGCACCTCAACGTGAGTAAATCATTTGTGTCTCGAACCATAGCTCGTTACCGTGATACTGGCAGCGTTGCAAATCGCCATGAAGGTGATCATAAAAACCAACAACATCAGAAGAAATGGTTCGGAAAGTGAAGGCTCGAATTGAGCTAAATCCGCTTCGAAGTGGAAGAAAAATGGCTCGTGAGCTCAACATTTCGTTGGAACGAATGCAACACATACTGAAAAATGAGCTTGGGCTCAAGCCCTTGAAGTTCCAAAAAGCACACAATCTTACACCGGAACAGAAAAAAGTTAGAATCGAAAGAGCGAAAAAGTTTCTACGCTTGCACGAAAGTGGTGAGTTGTCGAATTTGGTTTTTTCCGATGAGTCGCCATTTGTTATCGAGCAATATGTCAACAAAGAAAATGACCGAGTTTACTTGCCAGAGAGAAAATTTACACCTTCGGACGGCCACCAGAAAGCAGGCAGCACCGATGGTGATAGTTTGAGCCTCCATAACCGCCGATGGTCGCTCTCCGTCTGTGGGCTGTGGCGTCAAAATTAATGCGATCGTATACCGTGAAACTATTTTAGAGGAATTATTGATGCCTTGGGCAAACAATCACTTCGGTCGGAGACCGTGGACATTTCAACAAGATTCGACACCGTCTCACAAAGCGCGCGTCAACCAAGATTGGTTAAAAACAATGTTCCACACTTCATTTCTTCGACACAATTTATTGCAAATTCTCCGGATTTGATTTCTCTGTCTGGAATATGTTAAAGGAGAAGGTTGGCACTAAAAAATACCAAAGTTTGGACCACCTCAAACAAGCACTTCGCCGGGAATGGGCCAAAATACCGCAGAGCCACTTGCGTGCAACGTGCTTTCTTCAGCCGTCTCAAGGCCATTATTCGCGCCAAAGGTGAACATATTGAAAACTACTAATACAATTTGAAAATTGATGTATTTTCCAACATTTTTTAAAATAAATAAAAAAAAATTTATAAAAAATAAAAAAAATAGAGCATTTTAAAAAGTTGCAGTTCGAATCAGGCAGGGTGTAATTCCTTAAACTCAAAAGGGATGATATCAGAAGGCTGGTTGGATTTGTAACCGGACACTGTCACCTTCGATATCACTTATAAAAAATAGTTCTTATTTAGGAAATTGAATGTCTGTCTTTACATGAAAAACGACAAAACTAGGTGCTTTAAGGAGAGAAATCTTAATCCCTGGGAAAATTCTCAAAATCTCCACCAGAGAGATGCTCAGTTACATCAAAGGGCTTAAACCTCTCTTGGCTTCGTAATACTAATTTTGTGGTACAAAAAATCTTTTAGTCCGCAGTGTCCCCGCAATTATCAGATCAGATCCTTAAAAAAATTAAAGAACACAATGAAAAGTAACTGAGAACAACCATTTTATTGAAATATAACATACTCGTACATTTCAGCCTCCTTTTGAGCTCGCATTCATTTTATGTACATTTTCTAACCCTAAACGCGAAACCATATGTAACGCATCGTACATGTGATGCTCTAAATATTCATCCAAAATCGGAGAATAAATTTATAAAGCAGATTTGGTTTACAAACAATATTTACCATAAATATTATAAGATCGATTGTTCCACGTATGAAAAGCATTATTCAAAAATTTATGAATCGAATATCCATCGAATCGTTCCCACAGTATCTTATGCAAGCGCATGCAAATAAATCAAAAACATTTTTTATATTTTAAATTGCTAACTCCCTCTTGGTGTTGCATGATGTGATGGAGCAGATGTTTTTTGCGCTGGCTGTGGTCTTGTATCTTTTTTCAAAGATACACCTTTCAAGTGCCCAAAAGCACAACGATCATTGTTCAAGGTGATAGGTAGATGTACCCATGTACTTTCAATTCACTGAAATTGTGGCCAGAGGCAGCAGATGCAATAACGAAAAACTTTTCCCGTTCTTTTTTCTGATTTTATTCCTCTTTCAATGTCTTCAGGGATAACTTTGATGGAAACAAATTGAAAAGTTATCACTTTATGCGAGGAATACTACAATAATTCATAAAGTTTTATGAATGGTTGGCTGGTTGGCTGGTTGGCATAACTTTTTAACACCCAAATATGCCTCAGAAACCTCTTTATGTTTCTTAAAGGAATATGCCAGCTGATGATATTTAACAATTATCTGTAAAAGATACATTTTCTCAGGCAACATTCCTTAATAAAGGTCAAATCTGTTAGACATAAACTATTGGCATGACCCACACATGATTGTATGATACACGTATAAAAATCCCTTCAAATGCCAGAGGAAAGTATTTTTTCTACGTTCAGGAACATTTATCAAATCATTTGACTGAATAAAATAGATTCTTCACATTCCGTCAGGCTGTGTATACGAGTACGAGTATGTGACAAATAAACATTTTGCTCAACAACAGCTTGACAGAAATTAACCCATATTGATGAAGAGAAATAAGTGAAGTGGTGCCATACAGCACCACCCGCAGGCATACGAGTAAATGTACATACTCGTATGTGCGTTATAGCAAGGAACAAAAAACATGGGTCAAGAGTATCCCTTGAATGTCAGTAAAATAAGGCAGGACATAGGAAACTCGTCTATTCCTCTTTTTTCATATAAAAGGAATAGCATAGCGGAGATATTATTGATTTTTATTGGGAAAAGCGCACAGTATGGGCTTTTATTTCGAGGTGATATCCACATATGGAAACCATTCGCAAAACAATGTTCGAGGGGCATTGCCAGCAAAATAGTTCGGGGTCCTCAAGCAAATGAGTATTTTGCAGAGAAAAATATATATTTTTACAATTTTATTAGATAGACTAATCGATTCACTCTTCTGCTGTTTAACTAGCAACATACTATACTCGTACTCGTATATGCAAATAGAATCCTTTTTGAGCCTTCATACATACACATACTTGTAAGAGGACTCCAATCGTTTTAAGGCGAAATGAGTAACGAAACTTGGTGACAGAATCACAGTCAGTGCAGATTATTAAACATTGAGAACAAGCCAAAATTCTGCCGAAAGGCAGAACGAAGCAATAAAAGTCAAAGTTTCCGTTGACCAAAACTAACCAAATATACTCCGACATTATATACACATTATCCTAGCCCTGCTCTATGGTAAAGAAGCATGAACGTTAACGAAAGCGGATTAAGATATCCTCAATAGTTTTGAGCTTAAAATTAATAGAACTAAGCGAACTTTACAACTTGTGCAGTGACAAAAACCTAGTCAAAAGGGTTAACTTGAGTTGTTTAGAATGGCTTGAATATATTTGATGACCAAAGACCGCGTTTATTGGAGGGGTATATTGGTTAAGACACTGGTCCATTCCGGACTGCCATCTTACTGCCATCTAAGTAAGTAAAAATGAACTTGGGGACGCCGAAAAAGTGGCCAACAACGCACCACTCAAAAGAATTTTCGAACTTAAGCTCGCTGTTTTGAGTCATTTAGGAAAACCGAATCTTTTTTTATAATTTGCGGGCGCTCAAGGGATTTAGGTACTCTTGTAATGCTTGCGCACAGCGCAGGCGAAGCAAAATTAAGAAAAATGGGAAGAGAGATACCGATGACCGTTGGTTTTAAATGTTTGGTCGTTATAACCACTAGAAAATAAATAGCTAGACAAGGCATTCCATAAGGGAGTTGTACGGCTTAGGAATGAATTACAAAATTTTAGAAGATGTCCGAAACTGGGCTTTAAGGTATACTGACGACGATTCATAGCGAGACGGATGTTATGGTTAAAAGTTAGAAGGGGCGGAATGCTACTGGCGATTTTTAGGGAGCAGTGGTGGCATGAGACACTATATCGGTGCTCGAGGGTGTCCATTGTCTCAATGATATTAGTATGACCTAAGAGTTTTATCGCACGGTTTTGAATCCTATCCATTGCAGCAAGTGCAGAGATGTTTTCGGCGCACCCGACCAGATGTGGGCATTGTACTTCAATTTCGGACAGATAAATTCCGATAAATTTGCCGATAAATAAATTGACACACATACCGAGGGTAGAAAAGTTTTTTAGTTTTGACTATGCAAATGCCATTCATGGACAATGGCTGGGTATTTAGATTTCGCTTTAATGACAACAGACAGCATTGTGTTTTGGAAGCATTAAATTCTACCCTGTTAGTGGTTCCCCAATTAGTTACGCTGTTAAAATCAGAATTTAATGGACTTTACGAAGAGCAGAGACGTGAGCCGGGAAACGAATATGAAAAGCAGAGAAAAGGTACTGTCGTCAGAAAAGTAATATATTGGATTAGAAGTAACAGAGAAGACATCGTTGATGAAAATTAAAAAGAGTGTCGGAAACAGAAGGGAATCCTGGGGCACTTCAGCATTTATTTTGTGAATATCAGACTTGAAATTTGATTTGAATTGAACGTTTCAAAACTTAATTTCTAATCCATTGAAGAAGAGAGTCATTAATCGACAAAAGAGCCTGGTAGTTGGCTACCAAATGCCTAAGAAATATCAAGTACAGCTATCTTGCTTTCGCCAGATTGATGTACGCTTTGGTTCCAAAGCGAGATATGTTTATCAGCGTTTCCATGACCGTGGAAAAAATGGGCGTAAATGCAATGGGTCTCTAAGAGGCGATTGTAGAATATTCGCCTTTTTTAAGGACGGGCCATTGGTAGGATTGGTAGAAAATTGGACGAACACCTCTGCAGAGGAAAGGGAAATATACCATCTAGACTAGCGGATTTGAGAGTGTTAAGATCTTTAAGAACGCATGCTACTTCACGAGTGCGAAAGTGGATTCGTCCCATTGAAGATTTGGGGCAATCAAAGCACAATCTGAGAGTGTTGAGCTGGTCGCACAGTGTGCAGCAAACAGATTGGCCTTGCCCAAAGAGCTGACAGCTACTATATCATTGTAAATAAGTTTTGGGATGGAGGATGAGGCAGAATTTTTAATATTTTTGACAAACGACCCCAAATTTTTACTACCTTTGAGACATTGTAGTATTTTTTTCCTTAGCTTTTGGTTGTATTGAAATTTCAAACGCTAAGGAAAGATGTTACAGTCATTTCTGGCTGGTATTAACTTTTTTCGGTTTTCCTTTCTCGGGGTGGTCTTGAAGGATCGAAAAAACATTTCTGTAACCCTGTCAGCCTCTTAACAGCTCGAGTCGTACCATATAGCAAGCAGTTAAAATTCCTAACGAAGCTGTTAAGACCGCTCCAATTGGTTTTCTCTATACTCTACGGTTCTTTAAGGAATTTTTCCTCTAACTGTGTGGTCGGTATACGAGAAATTAGCTTATACGACACAATGGTCCGATGAGCCTTGAGGGGAAAGTACATCAACGGTGTACTTATCAGGATGAGAAGTTAGAAACAAGTCCAGGGTGTTGGCGGTAATATTACCAACATCCAGTATTCGCGTGGGCCCATTTACAAGCGGCGTCAAGTTTTTTCGAAGCCACCCAGAATTGTGTATATTGAAATTGCCCGGAATGATGATTTCAGTATGATGATACAGGGATACAGTTCTTTGTATGGAGTCAGACAGCGTATCACACTCGGTAAAAGTCGAAATGGTACCTAGTTTGGGGCTTCTGTAAATGAAGCAATAATGCATAATTAGCTTACGTATAATCTGAAGAAATTAAGTAGCTTAGTATTTGAAACGGGCTGGATAAGTAATTGACAACAAAAGTGAAATATAATAATATATTCATGGTTCCAGATTTTTTTATACTCCACCAGCAGTTTGCCTTCTTAATTACTTATTTTACTTAAATTCTTCCACACTTCCATTTAAGTCCTTGTGTCTGTATTTCTATAAATATTATAATTGAGTCTGATTACGGACTAGTTTTAAACATCATTTTGCATTCTGCCATTACTCATGTCATGCACTGAAAATAGTTCCCCCAGACAAGTAACTACGACACGACATTAAAATAACAGCTCTTCCTTAATTATCGCATAGTATAGTATAGAAAGTTTTTAAGAAATTTTATTTCTCTTTTTAAAATGTGCAGTCATTGTTATACCAGATTTTATTCAAATGGCAATGCCGTCTCCTTTAGCACTTGTACTAAGTTATCCAAAATATGCTTGCACCCCTATTGTCTAACTCGGAACTTCAGTTTAAATCGAAAGTAAATCATCATCCCTTGTTACAAATTCGACAAAGAAAAACTCAATTTGTCCTCTCTACCAGAAAATCCAACCTTATCATGTAGCCGCCATCACTACCACATCGATTTTCAACTTCCTAAGAAACTTTTTTCCTCACTCTGTATTCGCTGTTGAAGGCCTTTACAACACAATTACCACTACCATCTCCGGGCCAATGTCTATATTTCGTTAGACGGGAATGTGTACAATGCAAGCAGACTAAATCCATTTTCGAGGGTGTACATTCACCTTTGGTTTAAACTCTCCTGTCTGTAGAGAATTCCTGTTTTTTTTTTTTTTTTTTTCATTTAAACTCTACGCACGTACAAGGAGAACACTACCCGACTTTCACTTCCTGGATCATTTTATTTTTTAGGAAAAAGATGCGTGGACAAGGGTGTATCTGTACACAAAATTCCACGGCTTGCACAAGTTTCCATAAGAATCCACTACTACAAGTGCGACTCGTCATAGCATTGAAGTTGAAGGGATGATGAATGAAAGTTTCTGGGTGAAACGTGATAGCAGAAATGGGTTCAATTGTGTTCAGATTTGTATGCCTGCAAGGGGCGCAAAATGCTCCTTATAGACATGTTTTGTGTCGTATGTACGTCTGTCTGTCAGGTGCAATAATTGGACTTTGAAAATTGCTATTGATGTAAAATTTATAAAAGTTTTAGCTTAACAGAATGTTTGTAGAAGTCTGGCATCAAGGATACGTACGTTGCCGAAGAGACCTTGGGAGACATTTCAACTTTTCCACAAAGCTCGGATGTTATTCAAGAAACAATTTCCTTGCATGCATTGATGTGAAAGTAGCTTTGTCTTGGAATTATGCATTTGGAATTGGTTTGTGAAATTTCTAAAACGTGTTGATACGTTTTTTCGAAGTTTGTCCTGTCTCGAAATATTCGGTTAGGACATCTGTGTATTTGAAAAGGAAATAAATGATTTCATTTTATTTTCCACAATCATAAGAAAAGTAAAGCTTAGAATCTAAACGAAATTATTTAGCATAAAACTTATTTTTGGTATTCCAATGCTCCATGTGTTCGCCTCGCAGAACAAGTGAGTATTAGAAAGAAAGAACAAGAGAGATGTGATACTATATATGATATTTCCGGCACTTCTTGCATCCCCTGTGCTCGTTTTCTAGTGCTTTGGTTATGGCGTATCTATGCAATCGTGAAGTCATCTTACAAACCGCATACACATCCAAGACTTTAAAAGATGGGTTCTCAGGTCTAAAAGTTTTAACTAGGCGATGCTGTGCCATGCCATGCCAGTATCCAAAATATAATACGCGATTCTCTTTGCGAGTAGTACACCTGCTTTTGTATTTCGATTCCTGAAACTTGAATACTTGAGTTGTAAACGCAGCACTTTAGTATGCTCAGGACATAGAAAATTCTCACCGATGGTGACTCTTAGATACTTTATTTTGTTTACCACTTCTATTGCTTTGTTGTTGGCCGAAGATAGGACTAAAGGCGTTTCGGTGATATACATATAGTGAAAGCTTCTTTTGGCTTAAATGGGCTTCGTATGTGTCTCATCTCTGTTTTTGCAGCATTAGTAATTAATTCTTGACCATCTCACTACTTTGACATCGCATCGAACTCTTCTTAAATTAATTCCAATGCCTTTTCGAATTATTTAAGTTTCATCATCTGCGTGAATGTAAGCATACGAGTTGTGTTCAAAAAGTACGGTAACTTTATATTTTTATAAAAGAAAAATATTTATTTATTCATCAATATTAATGTAGTTTGCTTCAAAGTAATCCCCTTCAGATATAATACACTTGTGCCAACACTTTTTCCAATCTTCGAAGCACTTCTTAAAAACACTTCTAAGTATAGTTTTGAGATATTCCAGCGATGCAGTTTTTATTTCCTCAATCGTTGCAAATCTCCATCCTTTCATAGATCTCTTCAGTCTTGGGAACAGGAAAAAGTCACATAGGTCCAAATCTAGTGAATACTATATGGTGGCTGGGGCATGATTGTCGTGTTGTTTTTGGCCAAAAAATCTCTTACAAACAACGATAAATGGGCAGGTGCATTATAGTGATGCAAAAGCCATGCATTTTTTTCACAATTTTCTCGTATTGCTTCTCGCAAACGACACTTAACTTGGGATAATACTCATTATTAGCCGCAAGACCTTAAGGTAAAAGCTCTTGATGCACTACGCCACAGTAATAGAAAAAAAAATAAAAAGTTTCAGAACAAACTTCGCTGACACACGTCTCATGCCCAAAACATCAGAAAAAGTTGCATGACACGAGCCGACCGATATGTCAACATCCTCAGCAACTTTTCTTATGGTAATTCGACGATTTTCCAAAACAATTTTCTTCACAGCTTGGACGTTATCGCCTTTTGTGGATGTGATGAGGCGTCCAGAGCAAGGTTCGTCACTGGCATCTTCTCGCCCATCTTGGAAGAGCTTGTATCACCTGTAAATTTTTTTTTTTTTTTATTTAAAGCATCGTACGAGCTATCGTGCTCGTACCATAACAAACAAGATAATATCGATGTGCACGATATGTGGTTCTAACAAGACGGCACCACATGCTACGCAGCCAATGCAAAAACAAATTTATTGCACGAAATATACTCGGGATTCATTATTTCGCCATGTTAATTGACCACAGTAATCGATTTTACACTCTTGGACTTTTTTCTTATCTCAGAAGTAAGATCTGTGCAAAATGTTCTTTATAGACTTTTAGATGTTCAAGTACACAAAAGAACGATTCAAGATCTAAAGGACGAGATAGTAAGCCATACCAAAATATTATCTTAAATTTGAACAAAGAATTGTTATGATATATGCTGCCGAATGCATGGTGAACATTTAGCCGTTATTATTCTACACACATAATTGTGCAACCAACTTTAAACTGCCCACGCACATTCCTGTAAGATAGTGACCTAACGAAATTACAGATTTTTTGGGGGTGGCCGTGGTGTAGTGGTATATGCATAGACACCTCAAGCAGAGCATTACGGGTTCGAATTCTTTGAAAAAATCTTTTCATAGAATTTATATGTAGTTATATGAAAATCCCGTCGACGTCAACTCTGACATGAAGGCATAACACTGATGTTGGAGTTGTTGCTGGCTGGGCTAAAATGTAACGAACTAACAACTAGTACGTACCAAGACCCACTGGTTAAGGATGCACTGGCTCGTCCCGTCCAGTTTGACAACCACTTCTGGGTAAAATATCGAAAGCTAATACACCTGAGTTTCAAACTACTACACCACCCGCCCGCGCCCTGGAGAAAAGCCAGTAAAAAGGTATTCATATCCCCTTGGTGCGCGCGCGAGATTATAAAAAAAAAAAAACTGATTTGAATGAGATTGCCCAAATGAACTCCTACAATTATTGTGGCACATATTTGACATGCATATTCAGAAAATTAGTGGTAATTTCTTCTCGAAATCGCCGAACCCATCTTCCAACATGAATGCCAGAGAATTGACAAATAACATATCCTTAATAAATGGTCAATAAAATAGATAACAAAGAAGACACATTCTGCAAAACAACTATTAACGCATTTCACCAACAAGGGTGGCAAGGTAGACTGCACAGGCGGTTAGACATAAGGTGAACAGACATGGGGAACGTCAAAAACCTTCAAATATTAATAAATGAAAATTATATAGCTTCTGTAAGTTTGTACTTCTGTTTTGGTTTTTCTTTTTTTTTCAGGTGGCAATACAGTCCTTGGTCTCAATCTGTAGCTTCCTTCGGTCTTATTTGCGCACTTATTAAGCGCATCAAGTTGGCTAAGGTACACTTAAGGCGAGTTATCTCTCCTTGATAGAGTCATTCGCTCAACATATTCCACTTACCTTCGGTCAGCTAGGGCTGTTTGTAGTTTGTAGTAAAGTATACTCGTAAGTAGGAGTAACAATTAAGAACGTCAAAACTACCTTTCGGACAATGAACAAATACTGCCAACAGCAGGTCTAGATCTAGGAGAAGCTGTCGATGATGACAACTACTTTATAATTTGTAAAGATCTGTAGAAGCTAAGCCCCATAGAAGCGACTTTCCAGGAAGTGTAAAAGCCAAATGGTCTCATTGCCCCAAACCATAATCAGGAAAATCGAGCCCTTGGGCATAAATTCTATCTTCAAAATGATATAGAAGGTGGCAATTCGAGGCTCCTGCGTTCAATGACGAATATAAATCGAATACTATCATAATCGACGAAAGGAATCAACCTCGCATGGTAAGGCAGTGGCGGTGCACTTTACTTTTAAAAGGGACAAGGAGCCGTAAATTCCGCAAATCTTCGGTCGATAAGTGTTCTTTCAAATGTCATCAAAGTACTCGAAATAGAATGATGATCAATAGAATTCAGACAGAATAAAATTTCGGATAAAAAATTCTGTTTCAAGGCCAAGCATACTATTTCTCATACTATCATACTATCTCTTACTCATACTATTCTAACGAAACAAAATCAAGAAATAATGGAAGCGTGCTTTCATTGATTGACTTGGAGAAAGGTTCCGATGCCTTATGGTAGTATTGCTGATGCCATCCTCGCAAGAATATGGGCCAACTATACCGCATCAAACAGGGATTTTAAGACGATACACGTCTCGCTTGTTCCAGAAGCGATAAGTCCGCTTATTCGGGTGGAAATACGTTTAATCGCTCATAAGTTTACAAAACATTTGGACGTTATTTACACACAATCAATAGCTTAAGCATCTTAATTTTTTTCACCAAAATTCACTATAAGGGATACGCTTTGGTACTTTCTCGTATTGATCCCGTCACCTCGAATAGAGCAGCTTTATGCGAAAGCGTTTGCCTAGTTAGTGCTAGTCGACTAGAAAATCAGTGACAAAATTTAATTTGAGCCAAAACCACCGTTTGTTTGTCAATCCTATCAATGTTATACAATTATTCCCCATGCTTCCAAAGCGTATTCCTTCGCAAATGCTAAATCGCTACGACTAACAGTATGACGCCATTTTCAAAAAGGTAATAGTATGTGCGACTTTAACTTTAAGGTCGCATCGATTTCTACGTCAGAGGTTCTGGTTTGATTCACAGCCCATACGCATACAAGATAATACAAAATAATTTCTGACTCCTACCGAAGCCTGCCTGGCTATTGCAAACCTAGGAGTATGTGAACATCTGCCTATGGAAAAACCGGGTTATTTTACTCAGAAGACTGAGAATACCTAAGTAAAGTACGTTTACGTTTTTGTTTTTCTCTCTTAAGGACCTAGTAGCAACTAGTCAACTGGTCACATCAATTTATTTAACTTTTGAAGCTTTCTTCTAATGAAAGTATGATACTTCATGATTTTTTAATAAACCTCTTATACTCTGGTTTTTTTTTTTTTTTTTTCAGATGTCACACAATTTTTTTGATTTCATTACACTAGTTGATACTGGTAATAGCATTATTCTGGTGATGGATAGAGAGTACCTTTAGGAGGGGATTGGAATAACAAATGTTGGCTTGGAGATGATACTGTTGATGGAGTGGGCAAGTGTGTTTTTCTTTTACGCGCGTTAGATATGTACATATCTACAGAATGGAACACATTTTGTAGCTTGCTTGATTTATGATTTTTCATTTCATCTGAGTCTTATATATCTGCCATTATCTTGGTTATTTACTTAGGTTTATCTATGAACCTTCACCTTTTATATCACGTAGAACGACCTGATTGACCTCCTAATCCTCTGTTCATTTCTTAAATAATTTTCTTCCAAATATCCGTTGGATGCAAAAAGATATTTAATCAAACTGCTTTTACTTAGCTTTACAAGTAAATCCTTTCTATGCAAAATGCATGTACATGACGAAAAATTCCTTCACGCAACACAGTTTTCCACTTCACAAGGTCTTAACCCTTCATCCATCTTTCTACCTTTATCGGTCTACTTTCAAGTGATGTTTTACAAATACACGGAAGTAATGAAGATACTTCTACGAGTATACCCAACCATAATCAATGTTTACAAACTATCCCAGCAGCCACTTCAGTTACTAATCCACATCCATGTACAAGTATCTTAGATGAAGTAACCATCTATCGTTGGTAGTAGGTGTGATCACGTATGTTCGATGTTAGCAAATACATCTTCTTCCCATTCAACTGATCACGTTGAGTTGGTTGATCCACGAGTTACGAATGTAAGTACCAACTACTCTTCCTAGGCTTGAAATTCAAGACTTGTTTCTAACGATAATGCAACACTGATATTGAATTTTCTCCACTCAGAAAACCTCTGACGATGCAGGGTAAGGAACACAACAATCCTAGAACAAGCAATTTTAATTGGTGCCTCACTCAGAAACCCCTTCGCAGTTATAAAAAAAAGTTTCTACATTTCCTCTTACATGTATCCATTTCTTCGTGGCGAAAACCACAATTGTGTTCAGACTCTTTTATATACCGGTATCTAAAAGCCCGGAGATGTTTCAAGTGTAGAAACACTGACAGAAACTTTGTCGTAAAAGGTGCCAAAGAAAGATAAAAAAAAAAAAAAAAACCTAATACAAACAGTTTCATGTGCCAACGTCTTCTAATAGCAATTAAATGTGACTACATGGATGGCCGGTTATATTTCACTTTATCTTTATCCATCAGTCCTAGCCATACCATAGGGCTACCAGCATACCCAATGTCTAGAGCAAATAGCAAAAGAATTTTTGATCTTCGAAGGATAATACTCGTGCGAGTACAGTATCCGTATCCATGTGCTCACGGGGTAATAAATTATCAGAGCCATGGTCCTCCAAGTCTCCAATGGTGTGTTAGTGTCAAACGATGGATGCTCTCTCTATCCGCGAGCTATTAGATACGAATACGTTTCCACAAACGATGCTAGTCCGTCGTGGAAAGGCATTGAAACGCTTTCAGACTGGTTTTCTGCCAACAAGAAAGTAATTAGTAGAATTGTGTTGAGCTTGGATTTCTGGAAATGGTCAAGGAGGGTGGCACTTCGGCACTGGATGAAATTTTCTTAAGGCGATAAATTTAGATTTCCCTTAAAGCGATGGATTTAAGGTTCATCGACGGGTTGACACTTTGTGTGTTCTGTCCGAAGAAGAACTGAAAATTTATTGGCATTTCTTGTCGTAAATAAGATTAAATGGTGACATAGTAGAGGACGTGGAGATTAATTTCATTTTAAGTTGTACTCGTACTGCAACTTAATTAAGTTTTTATTTTTTTCTACTCGTCAATGCAAGGATAGTTGGTTTAATGCTGAGTAAGCTGTACAAGTGTACTGTGTATCATTAACACAAAGTAGTCAATGTCATTGAGTCTTTCTTTTCGAGTGACATTTGTGAGAAAGATCTAGTAAGGCATTTTATGTAGATATATATGAACATTCTATTTGTGGTACTTATTACCAATAACAGCATGTAAGCGATGTTGATGCTTATGATTTGATCCCACAGATGACGGCTTAAGAAATTGCAACGTTTTCACTTCTCTACGTATTATGTATTATTGGTGTCGCGGTTTGAAACCGGTTTTATAAGGGCTTCGCCCTTAAGGGAATTCGTTTTTAAGCAGAATCTAAATCGCTATAAGATTAGACCCTCTGTTTGTTATTATTACTGGAATTTTTCAATCGTTCGTAAAATGAAAGTACTACATAATGTTGTCATCACTCCCACTGTAAGCGCCGCAGGACGATGTGTTATTTATGCAGGGCATATTAAGGTGATTAGCAAAAGTATGGTGCCGTATTACGACACCAGCAAGCCGGCAACAGTTCTTCGTACTGAAGGACAAAAACAAAGTCGCTGATCTCTTAAAAATGTTTGATCGGTCTTGAAGTCATCTATCAAAACATAATTAGTCATAGCTAAGTAGATCCGAAGGACACTTCTCGGTCACAAATGCTATGTCCGCAATCAGAGACCTATTGCTCTTATCAACAAAACTAGACTGAATTCCTAAATGTTTAAAAAATGCACATTGCGAATATTGAAGTTGTTTTGTTTTGAAAATATATCACTTTGTTGCAGTAGCTTTTGATTTATAAAAATAAGAATATTGCAATAAATTTTTAATAAAATTTGATTTAATTAAAAAAAAAAAAAACATTCCAAAATGTTAGATGAACATTAATTTTCACAACAAACTTCCCGATATTAGTTATCATACATGCAAATGCTTCCACACGGACGATCAAATCCCTGGTGACGATACGTTGAAAAAGGCTGAAGAGATTCCATGTCAAATTAATTGTGAGTACTCGTAGTACTGATTTAAATTAAAAAAGTGGTATTCAAACGAAATTCGGCTGAAGGAAAAATCCTTCGTAAGATCGGGAAATAACGAAGGTCTTGATATAATCTGGGAACCTGTAAAAGAGGAATTTCGTAAAATTCGTAAACCCATTAGAAAGGATGCAGACTGTCAGGACTGTTTTGACAGATGGGCCCGATTGTTAAATCCACTAGAACTAGTGAACTTTGTCATTGACTTGAGAAAAATATTTTCGCAGCGGCTTTGGTGGGCGAAGGTTGCGTAGGATATGGATGTTGGTGATGACCTAAAAGAGGAATGGGTTAAATTTCGATCTCAACTTTGTGAACCTACGAAGGTGCATGTTTCGAGATAGATATTTTCCAAAAACGCTGTTTATTGTGATTTATGTTACATGGCTTCTCAGATGCTTCTTTGAGAGAATACGGTTTCTGTCTCTATGCCCGTATAAAATACTCATCTGGGAATACTCGTATATTGATTCACCTTCTAGGAGCAAAATCCAAGATAGCTTACCAAGGCTAAAACTCTGTGCTTCGTAAATTATAAAACGAAGTTGCAAGTCTGAAGTCGAAATTAAATTCATTAATACAAACAGCCGAGTGAAAAAACTCAATCCATTTCTGCAGCCCAATCCTATAGTGATTTATTTGACGCGTGTTGGCGGAGGCAGTGAAGTTTCGGAGTTGCCGTATTGTGCTAAGCCAACATCCTATTCGATTGTTCTTGGATATCTGAAGTACATACGTTCAAAAAATGATCATGTGGTGTTTCAATATCAAGACAAATATTTTATCGACGCAGGAAATCTGGCATCAAATATTTTCTGATGATAATGGAACAACTTCCGGCTTCAAGAGTGTACGGCGAACGGCCGTTTTCAATCTCGTGAGTAAATTTTTGTGGCTCTTTTCGAACAACGTTAAGAATTCGAGGAAGTTAGACTAAAAAATCAATTATGGGTGTTTTTTTGTGTTTCACAACCCAAGCCGTCCATATGGATATTGTGTTAGCTCTATCATCTAATGGATTTCTGGCTGCTCTAAGAAGATTTATCGCTCGTCGTGGTATTTTTTGTCATCTGTATTGTGACAATATCACAAATTTCGTGGGAGCTACGAAAACAATTTTATAATGAAAACATACAGTCATCGATTCGATGGACCTACTTACCACGTTCAACTCACTTTGGCGGTTTATAGGAGTCTGCTGTTAAGTCGGTGAACAGCCTCCTGATAAGGGCGTGCAGCCCGTACAGTTTCAATTTTGAGGAGCTTTCTACAGTAGCAGCAGAAATAAAAACTATTCCAAATGCAAGGACAATTACTCCAATAACATCAGATCCAAGTGATGAATATGCACTGATTCTGGGACATTTCATAATCGGTGGTCATCTCACTTCGTTTACTGAACGATACTACGCAAACGTATCTCGACTTAACCGCTGACAACAACTTAATTCCATAGGTCAACATTTTTGTAAGCGGTGGTCTCGTGAATTTGTCCCACAACTTTAACAACGCTCTGAATGGAATTCTCTTATGTATCCGCTGACTACTTTCTTTCAATAAAGTTTAAGTGTCCCTTTTTATCTCATATAATATAGTGTAGTGCACAAATAAAATTTAAAATTTTTACACTTCTCATAACAATTTAAGTGTCAAGATCGGAGATTTTTACATAAAAAAAAAATAGATTTTGATATTACATATGTAATGTAATATCAAAATCAATTTTTTTTTTATGTAAAAATTGGCTCGAATTGAACTTACGTCCACCTAAACAAAACGAATTAAGTACGGCAATATCTAAGCCAAAATACAACAATCAGCTTACGACGGCTTACCGGCCGAAGTATCCAAAGCCGCTAGAAATGTCTTTATGGAGAGCATGCACCAACTCATTTCTCAGATTTGGCCAAAAGAGTGTATACCTGATAAATTGAATCTATGCACCGATTTACAAAAAAAGGAGACCCCCTAAATTAAGCCAACTATAGGGGTATTAGTTTCCTCAACACCGGATACAAGATCTTATCTGTATCTTATCTCTTATCTTATGTTATACCTATAAGCATCTGAAACCCTTCGTCAATAACCTGATTGGTCCCCATAACAATAGACCAAATCTTCACATTCCAGAAGATCCTGGAAATAAGGCCATGTCCAGTTTTGGCCATTCTGCCAATCTCGTCCGTCTGTGCAGAATTTTTTTATTTTTTCTAATTAGCTCATACTCTAGGGGTTATTAGTATCTTTAAAATGTTCGCACATAGGACAGCAGACGATTGAGAACGCTCGCTGTTCCGGCAAGTTCAGTAACGACTTAATCGAGACCTTTGATGTCAAGGTGGCCCGCGTTTTTTAACATCATAAAGTGAACAATTTTTCAAAAGTCTCAGTAACTACTAGGTAGGGTGAAAATAACCTCTTTGGGAATGAAAAAAAAAATTTTTAATGTTTTTCTTATTTTATTCCACATAGTCCCATTTTAGTTTGATACACTTATTCCAGCGATTTTCCAACTTCTTGATTCCGTCCGAAAAGTAATGTGAGGCCGTTTTGCAGCAATTTCGGCCTTCGATTGCTCCAATAATGCATAGTAATACTCGCTCTTGATGGTTTTTCCACTTTCGAGGTAATCCACGAAGAGTATGCCATGACAATGCCAGAAAACCGACACCATAAAATTTTCGACCCATCGAGCTTCGGAGCACTCGTGCCGGCTTCAGTCCATTGCCGGGCACTCATTCTGTTCTCTGGTGTATAAGTTTCATCAACAGTTACCAATCGACGCCAAAAGTCTGCCCGATTCCGCATCAGCAAGTCCAAACACTCTTTCGAAGTGCTCTCGCGTTCGTGTTTTTGGTCAGAAGTGAGTATGCGCGGCACCCAGCGGCAAAATAACTTTTTCATATGCAGAATATTGTACAGTACTAATCTTTGTGGTATCTACTAGCTCGCGGACCTTCACTTTCCGGTCAGTCAATACCATTTCATGTATTTTTTTGACATTGTCCTCTGTAACCGCATCGGAGGGCCTGCCGCTGAGGACTTGATCGGTAGTGGAAACTCTCGAAACCAATATTTCACGGTGTTATCTGCCGGAGCATTAGCCCCATAATATTATCCAACTTCTCTTTTGTTTCCTTCGCCGTTTTGCCTCTCAAAAAATAATGTTTTATGAGAGAACGAAAATCGTTTTTGTCCATACTCAACATGATGCCAAACACGTCAACAATAATCAGCTCTCAAAACAAAACTAAAGACAGTATGCAACTGAAATTTGGCATGTCTGCCTAAATATTAACGGACTTCAAGACACCATAACCTTTTTTGCAGTATCAGCGCATTCTGGCGGTCAAGAAGGTTATTTTTCACGCCACCTAGTACTAGAGTATGCCAATAATATCGGCAAATTTGAGAGAACTTAGCGGGAAACTGCTAAAATTTATTTAGTTTTGAATGAGGGTAATACCAAATATATGCTGTCAACAAGTCGAAGAACTGGACAGAATGCCACAATCGACAGCTACAATTTCGAGGAAGTAAGTAATGAACTTTGTCTACTTTGGCTCTACTATGAATTCCGCCAACACCCCAGCAGAAATTAAAGGAACAATCACTTTTGCCAAACGCTTTTTATTTGTGCTAAGAAGGCAATTGAGTAGTAATACCCTATCCCTTCAGATAAGACTTTGATCCCCTCAGTCCTACTTCATTGCGCATAAGAATGGTTGTTGTTTCGAGAGAAAAAGCCTTCAAAAAATATTTGATCCCATTGGAGGAGGAGACTCAACGATGAACAGCGATATCGATCTAGTCAGAAATCAGCGCATCACTCGCCTGAGATGGCTAGGATAGGTAATTTGAGTGAACACGAATGCTCCGGTGCACAGATTCTTCGAATCATACCCATGGGGACGACGCATTAGAGGAAGACCACACCGTAGGTTGCGCGCACAAAGCCTGAACTAACAGGAGAGGCTTGTTAGTCGAGGCCCAGGTTCAATCCGAACTGTACTGCCACCTAAGTAAGTTAGAAGTAAGCGTAAACCACCTTTGACGATATCGTCATTCTTGTTGATAAAATTCGAATTTAGCTTTGATGCAAAGTAAAGTTAAACAAAGCTTATATGCTGTAGATTTAGGACGTTTATTCTTAACATACCTCTGCTGGCGAATCCATATCCACGGCTTTTCAAATAAGAAGGCTGAATGTAAATTATTTCTCATTGCCAGGTCAATCCTGATTCCTGCCAGACTGAACATCAACGAACGCATTTGGTGATGATACTAAAATGAGAGCGAACATACAAGTAAATACAATCTGCATGTTAGTAAAGTCCAGTTGACATATGTAGGTGAATCAGTGATTTTTTTCTACTCTTCGATGGTGTAGTGGTGCTAAAAAATGATATATATATATACCCCCTTAGATCTGTTTAGTCTAGCCTTAGTCCACGACACTAAATCCAATTTGAGCATGACATACACATTACTCTTCTTATGTGACTTTCCCATCTTTATGGATAAATGGTGTCACCATTGGTTAATAGTAATCACATGCCATTGAGCAATTACATTTTATTAGCATAGCCACTTTTGATTATCAATATTTCGCTGTCCTTCAATTGTTATTTTATTATTGTTTTCTTTGTAATAAGTTCTGCTTTAAAATAAGTATTTTGTGACCAATTATCTAAAAACTTGTGAATCTCAGCACACTTTCATATATATATGTCTCCGTAATTTACTGTATTGCATGCCACCATACTCGTATGGCTTCTCTGTGATATTCACTTCTTTAGTTATTCTTAAGGCCTTTTGTGATTGCAGTCACTTTCAATATTTCTGTACCTATTCTTTGGCTTGAACTATGTACGTAATGATCTGTCTAGAACACTGAACATTTTTATTAAACGCGATGTAAGAAAAATTGTGGAATAAATAAGCTGGTTCTGCCACTATATCACTATGTCATCCAGTTCAAAAAGTAATTGAGGCTCAAGTTTCAGCCGTGGTTGGAAGAAGAGGCCAAAAGAATAATAATTGGATTATTTAAATGCGAAAAACTCTTAGCTTCATTAGTGACACTATCCAAAATGCAGTTACTTGTAAAATGATTTTAAGGTCAACAAAATATAGCCATGTCTCAATGAGAACAGTCTTCTTGTTAGTAGTTTGCAAAAAAGTGCAAAGGTACTAATATAAGCGATTCATTGGTAAGGAGCAATATGGCTAAATGGAGCAGTGGCTTACTCGAAACGTGGAGGATCTAGGTTGGAATCATATGGCATACGTCGTAGGATCGTATATGCTGAAGTTATGGATATGCATATGCATTTCACTTCATAGTTGAAAACGAGTGTATGTGGTGTCACTTTATGCCCTGAAGCATGTTATCCCATTCAATTTGTAACTGAGCTCGAAACACATTTTCGCTGCCTTCAGCTTCAATCAGGAAAAAAATTATTACTTTTTGAACAAAATAAGAGATCCACTACATGTCGCTTGGGAAGTAATCGGGGCAACCAGTAACATTACAGAAGGGTTCAATATATTATTGAGTATAAACTTGAGATATACGCGAAGAATACCCCATCTTTTCCATCAGCCGGTTCCTTTTTTAGTTGGCTCTTATAGACAGTAGACTATACCTGACAAACCTGGATCTAAGGGCATGAAACTATTTGCGATCATTCGAATGATAGTGCTCACTATGGACTCGCCGCCGAAATAAGAACTCAACAAATGAGCAAATGTAGGTGGATCAGTATGATCAAGTCTGCTTATATGACTACCATAGAGCACGCTGGTCGCGCTTCTCCAGTATCTCCAGTATCCTACCGATGCAAGACGCTTTCAAAGAAACTATAGGACAGACTATTCCGAAGGCAGTACAGAGCTCCAGCATCAACGCACATAAAAAAGTAGGCTGCCTTGCCGTTACCGTATATAAATAAACTGGCAAAAAAAGTGTCATTGTAAAATTAGATTTAAGAATTTTTGTCTAGAATATAAGTTATTAACGAAAGAAACAATTAAAATTAAAGAAAAAAGCGATACAAAGGAGAAGTAAGTAGCATTAGATCTAGTAAGACGTGCTACGTACATTATTTCCGCAGCAAACATAAGAAGAAGAAGATAAGAAATACTTTAATTTAAAACCATTAACAACCCTTTGACAATTGCACCTACCTTAATTAAATGTAATAAAATAATGTAATTAAGACTTCTACATTATTATCACACCGCTTTGCATTTAAGTTATCGAGAAAGTTTTCCTCTTCAACAGCTTTTCGAATCGGACTTTCTAAAAAATTTCATTCAACAAAGTCAGTAAGGAGTTTTCCAACAACTAGTTTCTTAAAAAACTCCCAGATACTTCTAGCTGTAATTTATTATTTATACATTTGACAGAGTGTCCACTGCAATGTCATTTACAAGTCGGACGCACGACTGTCGTGCATAATAAGACTTTAAACATTTTTCTGACACAAGAAGTTATCCCGCCATTTTTTCCCCATTACATATATAAAGTGCTCACACTTCATCCAAATATGAGGTATATTCAAAAAGTAAAGGCCACGTACATTCGATTATGGATTATCCCGAAATTATGTTCCAGGTGTACTGGTATAAGGTGAGGGTTTTTTTTTTTTGTGAAAACAAAACACTAATTTTTAATCAGAAACTAAAAAAAACATTCTATTAAAAGTATTGACCATTGCTAGCTACACATTTTTCCCATCTTTTAGGCAATTTATGGATTCCACGCCAATAAAACTGTTCGTCTTTTGAAGCAAACCAAAAAGTCACCCAATTTTCGACTTCCTCGTAGGATTCGAAGTTCTACTGAGCTAATGCGTATCCCATCGATGAAAACAAATGGTAGTCGGAAGGAACCAAGTCTGGTGAATATTACAGGTGGGGAAGCAGCTTCCAGCCAAGTGCTTTGGTTGTATCTTGAACCAGTTTTGCTTTGTGTGCAGGTGCATTGTCATGGAGCAAAATTACCTTGCCGTGTCTTCTGGCCCATTTTGGTCATTTTTCGGTCAATGCAAGGTTCAAATTGATCATTTTTTGTCGATAGTGATCTGTATTAACGGTTTCACGACATCTTTCTGGTCCCACCACACACACAGCATTGTCTTCCTGCCGAATCTATCTGGTTTTATAGTCGAACTTGATGGTTGTCCCGGATTAAACCCATCATTTTTTCCGTTTAGTATTCTGAAAATAAATCCATTTTTCATCGCCAGTAACAATTCGATGCAAAACTGATTTTTTTATTGTGTCTTTGAAGCGAAATTTCGCAAGTGGTTTTTCGGTTTTCCATCTGTCTTTCATTCAATTCGTGTGGCACCCATTTTCCAGACTTTTAAATCTTTCTCATAGCTTTTAAACGGTCAGAAATTGTTTGTTGTGCAACATTTAACATTTCTTCCATTTCTGTTATATGTTTCTGACTCAAAGTGTCATCTTCATCCAATATTGTTTGCAATTCGGCGTCTTCAAACTTTTTTTTTGGTGGTCTTTCACGTTCTCACATCAAAATCGTTATCTCTGAACCGTTGAAACCATCTCCTGCATGTTGCTTCTGATAGAATATTATCACCATATGCCTCGACAAGCATTCGATACGACTTTGCAGCACTTTTCTTCAAATGAAAACAAAAAATTAATGCTCTCCACAAGTCATCATTTTTTGGTACAAAATTCGACAAAAATATGATGTTGTTTGCTCAATATACTAAATATGTTTGACAGGTGTCATAGCAACCAAACAAAACAAAATTAAGGCCCGTTCACAATAAATATTCCCTATAAAGATATATGTATCTTGACGCTCATACCGGTACACCTGGTATATAGCATACTTAGTTTGTTTTTGACAGATAGAAGGGTTAGACATGTTTTGGTGTTCCAAAAATATAGGAAAGAATTTGCATCAAATTTTGAGTAAAATATGGAATCAAATCCTCTAAACCACTTAAAGTATTGACAGTGAGTCTGCTCTAAATAAAAAAAAAATTCTTACAATTGGTACAAGCTCTTCCAAGATGGCCGAGAAGATGCCAATGACGAACCTCGCTATGGACGCCTAAGCACATCAACAAAAGATGATAACGTCTAAGCTGTGAAGAAAATTGTTTCAGAAAATCGTCAAATTACGTCGGCTCGTGTCATGTTAGTTTTTTAAATGTTATGGGCACGAGATGAGAGTTAGCGAAATTTGTTCCGAAAATTCATCGCTCCGGAGCTCTTGAAGGACGTCAGTGATGATCCTGATTTATTTAAAAGGGTTATAACTGGTGACGAATCATGGGTTATGACGTCGAAACTAAAGCCCAATCGTCCCAATGGAAGAACCCAAGAGTGCCAAGACAAGACGTCTCTATTAATATAAAAGTTGGCTGAAAGGTTGTTCCGATGCTTTTTTCGCTGTCTATGGAAACGCTATCATCGGTCAAAAGAAGTAAAATCGTTTCAGACTGATCGTTGTAATATTTAAAAATAAAATCTTGCAAGTCTTCGAGAAGCAACAGAATTTCAACTTAGCTTTGGTGTATTTCAATTTTAACTTGAAGTTCTTTGGTTATTCTCTATTTATGATAAATTTAATGTTTCATTGGCATACATTCGTGTATGTACCTACATATGTATGTACGACTATAGTACTTTTTCAGAACTTAACCCTTTCTCCAAATCGATGAAGGCAATATTCAGGCCTTTCGTTGTGATGTTCTCCTATAGCTATGTATGCAAAAACTTTGAATGTGGTTTGAATTGAATGTATTTCGCTGACGACTGATTAGCACTGGCTGATAAATTTTCAATGAATGTGACATTATTTTTGCCGATTGGTAATTGTTTCAATTTTGCGTGTTGGTTGTGCATTTATAAGCAGGAAAGAAAAGTTCTTCTTCCGTTGTTTGAACATCCGACCATTCTTAGTAATTTATCAAATAATCTGGTTCAGTTGCACACCCCCGTTTAATTTTTGCTATTGCTTCGCTGTTTCAGTCTTCCGTAAAATCCACTGTTTTCTTGTCCTTGTCCAAATCTGTTAAAATACTCTTTTCATCTATAACGAATCTCATTGTTTTCAATAAATAAACGTTCCTGCTCGTCTTTTACGCATTTTTTTGATTTAATTTCTTCGTCAGGTAGTAATCTTTTAAATATTAACCCATTTGCTTGCACCGTGAAGTTACACCTCTAACGAAGGAACATCTTCTAAATCCGAAAACTAAGCCTCTATGGCAGATACAAGAGCTCCAGCGACCACTTTCTTTTCCCCTTTCTTGTTCGTTCTTAATCTTGAATTTTTCATTTAAGTTGTTGCACATACCGTATGCATACAGATTTGAGAGTAGGCTCTCGGGTTATTGATAATGTAACCGTAGTTGTAGATTTCCCAACGCGAAATACTTATACTCGCGTCGGCTTAATACATTCGTTCAGTCACAGCCCTCTAAAAGTCCAATCTCAGTTTGTTGTTTTATTATTAAACAAAGGGGCTAAATCCAAAAAAGAGAGACAATTTCCGTTTCAATTGTTGAGTAAACCAGTCTGGACTTAAAGTCAAAGACTTTTAGAGCCCCGATAAGGAAATGTGTGGCATTAATTATTTCTGTAATTAATTTCGGTGCTCATTCTCCTAAAATTGCATTTCTTTAACGTCTCGTGTTATGCCAGCATAGAAGCTAGCCTATCTGGTTTTTTTTGGTATCCGCCACTCTGACAGTTTAACTATCACTTTAGAGAGGCAAATTTTATACTAACGTAAATTCTGAATTCTGAATTCTTCGTTATCAAAATACTTCCAACATACTTTTTCCAATCTTCATCCTTAAAGTCTTTTTGGTTTAAGCTTGTATATAAAAGAGTTTTTTATATGAAGTCTCCTAGCTTGAATATGAATGCTTTAATTCAATCATTTTCTAGAACTATTTGCTTACTGAGATGGATATGCTTAATGTTATGTAGGAACAACATTTTACCAATTACTCAGATGAATTTTTGAGGATCTATCAATTATTGTCTTAAAAGTTTTAAACTCAATGTAGGATAAACTGTTTTAGCTTATACCAAATATTTCTAGTATCCTAATACCATTATACGAATATGTACACGTTACCATGCGATAAAATATAGGGTTTTCCAATAGGGACTTGACAACTTTGAATTTAATTTGTGAACACACTCTTTCACTAATCATCAAACTGTCACTGTCAATTTATTCAGTAAGCTCAACATTTTTGTCATGGTAAAGTAAACTAACGAGCTACATTCTCCCATTGGGTTCTGGAGAAGATGCGCCAAGATGATGAATTTCATCGCAAAATCATCTTCAGTGAGCTCATTTTTGGCTCAATGGGTTCGTCAATAAGCAAAACATGGTCGGGTGAAAACCCACATGTGCTTCATGAATCACCACTTCATCCACAAAAAAATAATTTTTTGGTGCGGTTTGCATGCCGGCGACGTTATTGGGCCATATTTTTTCTTCGACGATAACGATCGTCACGGTACTGTGAATGGTCAACGTTATCGCGCCATGATCACCTATTATTTTTGGCCCGAATTGCAAGATATGGACTTGGACCACATGTGGTTTCAACAGGATGGTGCCACAAGCCACACAGCACATACTACAATCGATTTATTGAAGAGTAAGTGTGGTGAGCGTGTTATCTCAAGACATGGGCCAGTCGGTTGGCCGCCTCGTTCGTGCGATTTAACGCCGCTTGACTATTTTCTGTGGGGCTACGTTAAGTCATTGGCTTATTCCAACACGCCGATGACGCTGAAAGAGCTCAGAGCCCACATTGAACGCGAAATAGCATCCGTTTCGGCCGAAATGTGTGGCCGAGTCGTTGAAAATTGGGTCCAACGAATCGACCGCTGCAAACGTGCCCGCGGTGGCCATATGAACGAAGTCGAGTTCCATTCATAAATGTTTTGATTGTACTTCAAGCCAATAATAGAGTTTTTGAAATACCTGAAATGGTTTGCCTTTTATTTAAAAAAAAAATGTTCAAGTCGGTATTAGAAAACAAAATATTTATTTCGTACTCGTAATAAGTTGTAATGCATGGTTTCCCTGAATCAACTCAATGTGTTGAAATTGAGGGATATGTATGAAAAGTAATGATCAGCTAATCAGAGCATTCGTACTATCGGCCTGATGTTAAAAGTTTAAAAGTACCATCAGCCGACGAGAGCAACTATTCTATCAAGCTGAGACTAGTTTTCGAAAGGCAGACACAAAACGAGGCAGTTGGTATAGTGAAAAAATGAGTAACAAAAGAAAACAGATTATTTTAATGAAAACTAATTTTTTCAATTTTTTTTTATAGAGAAACTAATCTAAGACTTATATACATCATTTTGTACCAACTTACTCCAGCAATTATCTTGTTGCATGTGGAATATATTTTCAAAGTATGTTTAGCTACTTAGGAAGAAAATACTCAACTTTTCCTGACAAAGTAATACAATAATCATGTCGAATCCTTAGCTTAACCAGACATAATAATATTACCCAGATTAATGCGTAGGATCAAGAATTTACATTAAATAGCCATAGTTATCTTAAAATTCCAGTTGGCACATTTATCGTTTCATTAAAGGTACAAACAACCTGTCTCACAAGAGCCCTACGATATCTCTCGTTGTAGAATAAGCAATGCAAATCCTTAAAACTTTCAAATGAAGGATTTCTTATATTCTACCAGCACCATTTCAAAAAAAAAAAAAAAACAAAACGCTGTCCATGCAAAACTAAAAATAGAAAAGACCCTCTCAAAAAAGTCCTCGAATCCTAATTTCCTCGATACTCCATTCGGGACTCAACAAAACTAGAGCTCTTTGGCTGTGATTTGCCAGACCAAACGAACGAGGTAATCTTGTTACAAATAACTTTATCTCTTCTCCCCGTTTAGAGAAATCCTGGGAATCGGCCTCATCCATACATGGGTATTCCAAATGTGTCCTTCCCCTAACCGAACGACAGTACAAGAATACGCAACCAAGAAATAAGCTCAAACCTGTCAAAAGAAGAAAAGGATTTTGTCGATAATGCCAACTTGGTAAAAACTTTCAAATCTTCATGTACCCTCCTGCATTACCGTCATCGACAGTGTGGAAAAAAATACAAAGTATCGTTAAAGATACGAGTATGTGCATTTGTACTCTTTGGTAACATATTGCAGATACCCGTTTGGAGATGAAAAATACATATATTTATCGATAAACCAATTCTTAGATATTATACATTACATATGTTATGTAAAGAGAGAGAGAGAGAAGGTTGTGAAGAGGGACAATGCCATGCAAAACACTTTATAAGGTTTACAAGGATTTATTGCAAACAAATCTTTTCCACTTTAGATAGAGTTTTCTATTATATTATAGTATGTTGGCAAATTTTACGAAGCTTTTTGACTTCGCACAGCGTACATAAGATACTCCAGATTCTAACTCGTATGAAATACAATGATGAGGATTTTTTTTTTTTTTGTCAAGGAGATGCTTATTTGCATTGCATGAATAAACTACTAAAGTTGAATAATGCATGCGTTTCCGCTCCCGTCATTACTGGATGATGGATTTGAAATTTATGCGCGCTCATATAAAGGAATTATTCAAGGATTCGATTGTAATGCCGTAATTTGCTTTCAGGACTTGTGTTTACATAAGAAGTAGGAGAACGACGGACGACGGTGTAGGATGCTTTTGGATTGAGAGTGGATTGAATAAGCGCATTGTCTGACATGTGCTAATGGATTTAATTTAATTGTTTACAAACAAGTACTTATCGATACAAGCATTAAGTTTTTATTAATTGTTTTCTCTCTTTGTTCTTCCTCTTCCTTGTTCGGTTTTAAATGGTAAATATTGACGTTTTCTTCTGTACGAATTATTTATTAAATTGACATGATATTGCGGTCTTATTTACTTTAGGGATTAGAAGGAATGTTTGTATTAATTCTTCTGAAAAGAAAATAATTATATTTAATAACAAATTTAACCACAAGAATTGCGACACAGGCTCTTCAGGACGACATGTTCTAGTGAACAAAATATTCGTGTTGATGGCCCGTTCTATTTGTTGAAATTCTACTCAAATGTGATGTATAAAACTGAAGTTGTATGCAATAGAATATCGTGCTCCACTGACAAAGCTGATAAAGGCATATCCCAGCAGGAATCGATAACGTTTTTACCACACAGCACCTGGTATTGCTTGATACACTGAAAATATTTGTCCAAATAAAGTTGCTTTTGTAGTCAAAAGCTTAGGCATTGTGTACATTAAATCTGACTTCAGTTTCTGTCAAAGTGTTAGGTGGGGCGCTTTAAACAAAAGATTGAAATACTAAAGGTCCGAACCCAGAAAATCAATCGATCAGATGCTCTGTCATTCCGTTGATGGTGGTGACGTTTTGCCGGACAGAAGAGTTCTATTAAATTCGTTGATGACATTTTATTACTGCTGAGATTGTTTTCTTTTCAAGGTATGACAGTTTCTCTGCATACCCTCAATGTTTCTCCGACGAAAGTGTTTAAACTCGCTTTGAGAATGAACTTCAATATGTGAATGTTTGAACTTCATTGCATAAATGTGTGAACTGCCATCTGACCAACGGATTGAAAAAGTAGAAAGCTATCCTACTTTATCTGTCGAAGTGCATAAAAGAAGTGTGAATTACTTCAGAAGAATTAATCAAATTAACGGATTCGGTGAAAAAGTATAAAATAGTGAGTTTACATGCTACCGATAGTGGAATATCGAAATGAGTCGAGATCACAATGTAGGTAGCATATTCCACAAAGGTTTCAGAGAGCAAGTTACTAAGGTTGTATCAATATTTAGTTCCGATAGATACTGCAAATTTTATAATGAATAATATCTTATAATATCTCGGACAACAAAAAAATGTTAATGCCTATTATAAAAGAAACAATAGTCAACTTTGATGCTGTTTTGCATGAAAATATTCACCAAGATGATTTGCAGAATGATGTACAATAAATTCAAAAATCAGTCATAAAAGTTGTAAACAAATATTCGTCTCACATAAATGTAACAAGTGATATTTATAATAACAGAACTAAAAGTCCCAAGTACATCAGAAGCTTTATAAAAGGGACACAAAGACATATGGAAGAAGAAGAGACCATCGCCTTTCCTTGCATCCTTGCAGAGAAGTCGTAGACTAACTTATTGCAGAGAGTTATGTTCTGACAAATATCAGAAACTTGCTAAGGCAAAATGCAAGTGCAAAATGCACAATTTGATTGTCTGTAAGAGGAACCCAAGCTTAAAATTAGGGAGGTTAAACTTCAAAAATAAAAAAATTAATTTAGAAATTTAATTTAATTTAAAATGAAACAACATATTCAAAACACAAATACTGTATTAATTGCTTTTTTATTTATAATTCCTTTTGGAAAGCCGAACACAATGTTTATTTGAATTTTTGTTTATGATTCATTTGATTGTGATTCAGTTTGTGAAATTATGCTAAAATATTCAATCATTGCTTTCCTCCGGGCACATATATCATCCGACGAGTTAAGCTTAATTTAAACTGTCATCGATAGCTGTTTAAATTAAGCTAAAATTCGTTTAAACTATCAATTAATTCTAAACCAGCAGTGAAAAATATCACTTTGCCTTAAACGACAGTTTAAACGTAAAATGTAGCAATTTTCGTTCACAAACGCAAAGAAAATCTGATTAAAATGAAGTCCTATAATAAAGGATGAAACTAAGTCCACTTGAGCAACTCCGCAACAAATGTTAAATATGATGATTGGAGTGCTCAAGAATAGAAGCAACAAAATCTACGAAGCATGAGTGAGGAACCAGAAGATGAATAAATACTGAGACCTCGGCTAAAAAACATCAAAAACTCAAGACTAAACTAAAAAATCTCCTTTAAAACCGTGATGATAAGCTCCATGACCCATGAGGGACGTATGTAGCTGTAGAAGATATAGCCAAAGTCAAGGCAGAAATCCTTTCTTCTGGGCTTTAATCTCAAATTACATGTTAGTACATGTAACTTCCTCTTGGCAAAGTTGATAATCTTGTTTTAAAAAGGAACCTGGACATATGAGGTGTCTTCAAAAAGTAGGAACACCTCGTTTATCTGCTCGCCATTATCAACGAGACTTCGATTCCTCCCAGCCGCCGTCACTTGCTTCACAGAAACGTCATATCTATCGGCTGCTGATCTTTTCTTTTAAGCTTTTGATTTGAGTCTCATCTCATGATACGGCGAGATTTAATTGTAAGGGTCTGCAATTTGCGAAAAAGTCGCAGCTTCTAAACGTTATTTCCCAGCTTATGAATAGCTTTAAACGCATATTTTGTTATCTAAGCTAGATATTGTATATATTTCCTAGATAGAGTAAATTATTCGAACTTCTATCCAGCAATGTAAGCTTGCAAGAGTTTCTGTTTTCAAGAACAACTATGCAAAGCCTTACTCTCCTTGCCCTGGATTCTAAATTTTATATCATTAAGTGAACATTTATAATACTTCGAAATGGTAAAAAAAATATCACCAGCGTTAACAGAGTGTTTCAGGTTAAATATTGTCGCCCGTTGAATGACTCAGCTTGTAGCCTTGTCACCGCTTTGTCTTTCAAAAGTGTTAGAAATCTCTATAAATCCGAAACAGTAGGTTCTTCTTAAAGCTGTTAATTACGAATATAATGTATGCGTTGCTAAGGGGACCGGTGTACATTTACACATCTTTTACTTCGAAACAATCGCTCTTGTTCGGAACCGTCGCGCTAATGTCCAGATGATTTTAACACTCACCTTAAATGCCCTGAGCTGTTATTAATCATAAATCAACACAAAATCTATTAGACTTTTACGGGATGTTGGATAAATCTGCGCACTCCATAAGCTAGGTAGCAATAGTATAAATTACGCTACATGTAACAATAATCGACACCTTCACGATCTTATTTTTGGGTGAAATACGTTGTTAGGTCCCCTTCCAAGTGTCTGCCGACAGCTATATTCCGAGAAATTCCTTACCCTTTTTGACACATGCCTCTAATATACTTCTGATTGTGAAATCACTTTTGACAGATCTTGAAGATTTCCAGAGGTTGTTCTCAAATCTGCCGATTGTTTTTGAAAAGTGCGGGCTCCCAAAGTTTGTCAATATTATATTCATTTTGGCGCGGTTACTAAATGTCATAAAATATTCAATTCTGATTCCGACCTTACATCTGTTTTGGAGATAAAAGAAAAATTCTATCTTGTTCGATATTTGCTGATTATCAGCTGAACCCTAGCTGACTTTATATGGTCTTCAATCGATATGACTGCGATGAAGTGATTGCATCATACTGCCATTGTATAAACAACGAAATCAGACTTTTAATTCATCCGCAATGCTAAGCACGGAATACTCCAACGACCGTTCACACGACACATCTAAGAATTGCTTTCCAACTGCTGTCAACAAGCAATGAAAATGATTTCTAAGTTATCAGTTTGTAAAACTAAAATAGGGCAATTTAATGTTATCACATATTTAGCTAGAAAATTTTCGTATAATTATAATAAATCAAATGGTAGATAGCCATGTAAATATTGTAACTTAAAATGCGATGGGAATTCGCAGCAAAACTACAAGGTTCATGTATATTTTGGACACCAGGCAGGTCGACATTGCTCTGGTGACCCAAACTTGGCAAAAGCAAGGTATTCATTTATTTACAAAAAAGGTGGTTGTGTAGCAGCACGTAATAAAAACGCAATATGTAGATAATATCGAAATTGATCTAAATCTAAATAACGGAGGGTATATGTGTCTATTTACGAGGCGTCAAAATACCAATCTTGAAAATAATAGGTCTTAAACGAGATCTTTGTAAGCTATGTACGTTAATCGGCGGTGACTTAAATTGCAGGCATAAAGATTAGGGTTGCTTAAAAGCAAATGCCTAGGGAAATATTTTGCGTTATCTGTCTATAACTTTGCCCGTTTCTGTGTTCTAGTTCTAATGACAGTCCTTTTGTTTTATATTTCTTTACTTGAAATGTTTCCTGTCATAAAGTAGAACCTGTTTCTTGAAATGAACTTTGCTCGGATCATAATTAGGTTCTTTGCAAATTTATAAGTTCTGGAGGTAATAAAGTTCAATATGTGCAAGAAACTTTTTCAAAATAAAATAATTTGGAAAACATAACTTGCAAAGGACACAGTGATTCGGCCATTACTATGTATTGTGTGTATTGTTGACAAAAGTGTATCCAACATTTCCAAAACTCTTTCTTCCTTTAAATTTCGGGCTCACATCCTGGAACATATAAAGATTAGAAATGCATACCGAAAATATTAGAAAAGATACCGACATGTTTTCTTCAAGCATCAGGTTTCTGGTCTAAACGAACTAGCAAGTCAAAAGATATTTGTTCAACGGAATATAGAATGGAATAAAAAATTTGAATCTCTTGAAAAAACACAAAACCTTTTTTAAAAATATTGTGAAAGTGGTAAAAAACTTAAACAAACAACTTCCATTCCTAAAACACCCGATAAGATAGAGATACTAATGTATTAGTAAAAAACGCCATTCCAGGCCTTACAGCTAATATTTACTAATCCTCAGCTAACGGCTATATTACTGTTGAATATATCATCATCAAAGACCTAAGATTATATAAAGTAGGAGTGCTGACCTTATACGAAAGTAGTAAATAAAATAAATTCCCAAGAGTGGTATTATTTGTGTAACCTACATTATTAATTCTACCATCAAACTAAACTATTTTCATGATGTATTGAAAATTTCAAAAATTATTCCAATCATCCTCCAGAAAATCTTATAAGTTACAGGTGTAAAAGTTAACTGAGCAGCCTAAGCTATATTTATGAAAAAGGTTCTAAAAGTAAGAGTCACGAACTTTATTGAAGAAAGAAATATATATCCGAATGAGCAGTTCGGATTTGGATAATTTCATAGTAAATATCATCAAAAGCTGAGGATTCGTATCTAACTATATCGAGGATAATCGCTCAATTGGCAAGTCCACTGGAATGATTTTTTTCGACATAGAAAGGGCCTTTGATACCGTTTGGGATGACCGACTTATTCATAAGATGATACATATAAATTTTCTTGTAAAGGATGATTCATCGTGAAATTTTATTTATAATGTAAAACAAAACTCATAAACTTGAAAGTTATATTTGTCAGTTAAAAAAAACTATTCATGGCATTTACCTTTTAAAGTTATATCATGTAAATATTGACCATGACTACGGCTGAGGTGGTCCATTCGGAAGGTCCAATTTTAAACCACTCGTTAGAGCATAGCGACTGGTATTTCGCGGATAACACAAGTAATATTGGCTTCCAAAGCGTCAATCTTAGCTGGCTTATTCCTGACGACCTGAGACTTTACATATCCCCAGAGAAAATAGTCCAAAGGTGTGTTAACGCATCTTTATTAAGCGCTCACCAAAATGATTTCTCGACAAGTCCATTGTTTCACGCGCTGTGCTTAAATTTCAGGAAGCACAAAGTCCGTTAACATGGCGCGATAACGGTTACCATTGACGGTAACATTCCGATTTGCCTCATTTTTGAAGAAATATGGACCAATGATTCCACCAGCCCATAAACCACACCATATGATTGTTTTTAATGGATGTAATGGTAGCTCTTAGTACTATTCGGGTTGCTCATCAGCCCAAATACGGCAATCTGGTTTATTAACGTATCCATTGAGCCAGAAATGAGCTTCATCACTGAACAAAATTTCACGATAAAACACCGGATTTCATTGAGTTTTTATAGAGCCCATTCACTGAAAATATGACGCAAATTCAAGTCGCTTGGCTTCAATTCTTGCACAAGTCAAATTTTGTACGCTTTTAGGCCGAGATCTTTTCGTAAAATACGCCAAGCTGCTGAGAACGACGACGAATCGTTCATGTCAATAGTTGTGTCTCCAATGTAGTATATTTCCAGGCAGGTGTTCCCCAAGGCTCGGTGCTTGGCTCTGTTTTATATAATTTGCTTTTTTTTCAAGTATATCAAACTGATGATATTTTCACCCCATGTTCTGGATATTGAGAGAAATCTTAAGAATTCGATGAACGTTCTGTTCAAAAAGTAAAATGAATAGGGTTTTCCAATAGGCACTTGACAACTTTGAATTTAATTTGTTAACGCACTCTTTCACTAATCATCAAACTGTCGCTGTCAATTTGTTCAGTAAACTCAACATTTTCATCATGGTAAAGTACATTTACGAATTAAGTTCTCCAATTGGGTTCTGGAGAAGATGCGCCAAGATGATGAATTTCATCGCAAAATCATCTTCAGTGACGTAGCTCATTTTTGACTCAATGGGCTTATCAATAAGCAAAATATGCGTTATTGGTCAGGTGAAAACCCACATGTGCTTCATGAATCACCACTTCATCCACAAAAAAATAATTGTTTGGTGCGGTTTGCATGCCGGCGGCATTATTGGGATATATTTTTTCGTCGACGATAATGATCGTCACGTTACTGTGAATGGTCAGAGTTATCTCGCCATGATCACCGATTATTTTTGGCTCGAATTAAACGATATGGACGACATGTGGTTTCAACAGGATGGTGCCACAAGCCACACAGCACACGCTACTATCGATTTATTGAAGAGTAAGTATGGTGAGCGTGTTATCTCAAGACATGGGCCAGTCGATTGGATGCCTCGTTCGTGCGATTTAACGCGGCTTGACTATTTTCTGTGGGGCTACGTTAAGTCATTGGCTTATGCCAACACGCCGACGACGTTGGAAGAGCTCAGAGCCAACATTGAACCCGAAATAGCGGCCGTTTCGGCTGAAATGTGTGGCCGAGTCGTTGAAGCCCGCGGTGGCCATATGAACGAAGTCGAGTTGCATTCATAAATGCTTTGATTGTACTTCAAGCCAATAATAAAGTTTTTGAAATATCTCAAATGGTTTGCCTTTTATTTAAAAAAAAAGTTGTCAAGTCGTTATTAGAAAACCCTATATTTTCATTGTTGTTAAATTCACTATTATCCATGTATCGTATTTACTAATTTTTACTTTCTTATTTATTTGTTTGTTAATTAATTTGTTTATGTATTTATAAACATATTTATTTATTTAGTATTTATTTATTGATATATTTATTCTTGTTTTTTTTTTGCTTTTTATTGAAGGTTTTTCTCGTATTTTGCTTCTTAGGATTTTCTGGTATATTGTTTAGTCTCTTAATCTTACTTCCTTTTCAAAATATAATGTTTTAGAAACAAGATCCAAAATTAATCCAAACTGCATTATTCTGCATTGTAAACTGTTCAATACGAAAAAATATAAATCTACATATATATCTATCTGATTGCATCATACGGTGTTGTCACATCCTACCTTGCCTCAAACCTCAAATCACGATAACTATGTCACAGGCTGTTCCTCACAATTAAGTGAATCAACGTTCATCGATTTTGCCGTAAGCATATGTACTATAGGTATGTACTTTGGTTCTTTTTTATAGCAATTTTGATGACGGTGAAAAGATTTTGCGCTATAAATCATTTCTTTCATGGATCTTGAGCCCTAGCTGGGAACTTATGTTTAACTATGCCAACTTATACTTTGCGAATCTTATTTATTAAAATTAACGTTGACGTTTTCTGCAAAAATCAATTTGAAGTGTAATAATTCAATGATTTGTATTTTGTGTATGCTGCTTTAAACAGAAATCTTACGTCTCTCAAAGAAAGATGTGGGTTTACTTTATTGATAAAGTGACTTTAATACCTGCATCCATTTAAACTGCTAGCCTTAGCTGGATGCAGAATGTTGTGTCACTAATGCTCAACTCATTAGGGGACTTAATGGAGCTTCGGTAAAAGTCAGTTACCAGTTTCCAGTTTTTTTTTTTTTTTTTTCAGGCGGGTTTTAGTGGGTTAAGTTAGGCACTAAGGGATGTGCTAGTCTCTAAGGAACAAGCATACAAAGAGGCCGTTTAGTCTTTTGTGATTCCCTGTCGATATTGTAAGTGTAATATATTATTATTATTATTAAAGGAGGAGGTGGTAATATTGTCCCTTACTGCTTGTTTTGGAAAAAGCGTCATTTATGCATAACATGGTGTATGAAGAAAAATACATTTCTTTGAAAGTCTTGAAGTGGTTATTGTTTGACATTTGGAAGGAAATGTTTTTCGATCAATTGTTTTATTTAAAAAGTGTTTAAAACAGTGTCTACAACTTTGAGTTGCAATCAGTGTATAGGTTAACAATCCTTCTTTGATATTTTGAAGGTTACATAAGGTTTACATATATGTAGTTTTACTAGCTAATTATAGATCTTATAGTAATATAGCTTACCAAATTTCACTACAATGAATCCTCTACTTCAAACCGGAATTCAATATCACGTGGTTAAAATGCCATCTCCCTAAGCAAATTATCCACTACTGCTTTATTTAAAGAAGCCCCAAACTAGACAACAATTCGACCTCTAACGAGTTTGGTTCGCTATCCGACTCTGGACAGGCTTTTGGACAGGCAACAAAGTACAATGTGTTGAGATCTTCGCTGGGGAAATGAGCCCACACGAAACCAGACGTTGATAGTCACAGCTTAATTAATAGCTAATTTCTCGTACACCGACCACACAGTTAGAGAGAGAAAAGATTCCTAAAAGAAACGTATGGCAATACGAGAATGACATTTGGGGCGGACTTTACAACTTCTTTAGGAATTTTAACTGAACGTTATATTTTCACGATAACGACGTGAATGCCGCTGCTGATATGATCACAGACACCATTCTCTTTTGAATGAGATCCTTTATCCCTCATCGGATGAAGAATATCAAACAAAAAGAAAAGTCATGGTACGAATCGAGCTGTAAAGAGGCTGTCAGGGTTAGAGAAATATTTTTTCTGTCCTTCAACGCCAACACGATAGAGGAAAATTAAAATAAGTTTAAACGAACCAGAAATGAATGCAACGCCTTCTTAAGCGTGTCTCTTAAAACTGCGGTAAAAAATACTACAATGTCTCAAAGGTAGTAAAAATATTAGAAATTCTGCCTCATCCTCTATCCCAATGCTCATTTATAATAACATTCCAGCTATCAGCTCTTTTGATAAAATCAATCAGCTCTCTGCACGATTTGCGCCCAACTCAACACTTCCAGATTGTCCTTTGTATACGGCTACATTTGAGTGCGTTGAATCTTCAATGGGACGAGTCCACTTTCGCACTCGTGTAGTTGCAGGTGTACTTTAAGATCTTAACGTACATTTATCCACTGGTGCAGATGGTATACCTCCCCTTCTTATGAAGAGATGTTCCACGCTGAAAAAACTTACTTACTCCGTATTATTTCCGAGCAGATAGAAAATATCATTTGTCCAGCTCGTCATTTACATACCCATTGCACTTACGTCCCTTCTTTGCAAGGTCATGGAAATGCTGATAAATCGTCAGCTAATGAAATATCTCGAAACACGAAAACTCCTGGCAGTAAGGTTTCCGTAGCAACAGGTCCTGGCACATCTCACTGAAAAGTGGGACCAAAGGCTACATCAATCTGGCAAAGCAAGATGGTTGCACTTGATATTTCTGATGCATTTAACATAGTTTTGCAACAGGCTCTTTTGGAATCGACAACGTTCAATTCAAGTTTTTTTGGATAGTTTCAAGTCATCGGGTTGGATACACGTTAGCACGTCACTGAGAGTTTTCTAAGGGAAAACCATTATTTTTCTTAATGCACGCCGGCTACTTTTTTTGTTTATCCTTGATTTATTTATAGTCATTTCGAAGAACATTTTCAGTGGGATGGCAATCTTTGAAATTGAACAAATCCGACCAAACCCAAACAATATTCCGCCGCAGGTGTATAACTTATGAACTTAGATAATCTGGGCGTATCAAGATTTCGCATTAAGAGGTCGGGAACACCAACCTTCAACCGTTGTTTATGAGAAGGTACTTCCCAAAAATCCAAAGAGTTAGAATACACATACCCCTATAGGGTATGAAGTGACTTGTTCAGTGTTTAAAACACCCCTGCGGGTAGGTGTTATAATATACCCGCGGTAGGAATGCCTGCCGTAAGGGGCGACTAAAATCCATCTGGGCCGGATTCCCAGATCCGTGAGGGGGCGTAAATTCAACGAATTTACCGCAGTCGTTTGATCCCTCCTCTAAAAGTCCAAGGGTATCACGATCTCCATCACCAAGATCGAATTTCTCCGGGAAAAGAAGTCCGCCCGAAGCGCCTACGCGCGAAGAAACGGAATCAGTGACAAATAAAAGCTTGAAGGACGAAAACAACACACTTCGTACGAAGCTTAAGCAAATGGAGCATGCATACCACCCATCAAACAATGCCAGAGGCGGATCCTCATTGTTCATGAAAGATTGTATTGAGCACTCTATAAATGTGAAGATTGAATGCGATGCAATGCATTTAAGTTCGGTTAGCGTAAAATATAACCACCTGCACTACAACATTGCATCCATTTATTATCCTCCGCGATGCAAGCTAAAAAAGAATGACTTTAAAGGTATCTTTGATTCACTCGGACCAAATTTTATAATTGGTGGTGACTTTAATTCGAAACATATCTTCTGGGGCTCAAGATGTAATACAAAGAAAGGCAGACAACACTATGAAACCGGTATGCAATGTAAAGTTGACTTTTTCTCGACAGGAAAACCAACATATTGGCCTTCGGATATAACAAAGACCCCCGATCTTGTAGATTTCTTTGTCACAAAGGGAGCAGCCAAAATTTCTACAAACATCGAGGAAAGTTATAATCTCTCCTCAGATCACTCACCAGTCATTTTAACACTAAGCATACTCTTAATTAAGAAAGAAGTGACGCCTAGATTAACTAATAACAAGACCAAGGTTTTAGAAACTACTACAATGAACATATTGTTCTAAACGTGTCGCTAAAAACACAAAACGAAATAGAAGACGAAGTTGACAGATTCATCAAAGTCCTGCAAAACGCTGCCTGGAACAACACTCCAATTCCAACAAGAAAAGAGAAAGCAAGTAGTGAAATAAAATATTCGCCGAAAATAATAGAACTGAGGAGAGCGCGAAAAAGATGGCAACAATCCCGTGCTCCCCAGCATAAAACATACTTAAACCACTTATGCAACAAATTGAAAGATGCAATACGAGATTACAAAAATCGGAATATCTCTACCTATCTCGAAGGTTTGACTGCCGAAAGAAGTTCAAATTACTCCCTCTGGTAAGCCATGAAGGGAATCAAAAAGCCTCAAATGCAATTTCCTCCCATAAGATAAAATAATGGCGAATAGGCAAAAGGAAATAAAGAGAAGGCGGATCTACAATATTTGCCGAGCACCTAGAAGAAACGTTTAAGCCTTTTGTTGGACAGACGTTAACAGGAGTTTCTAATTATATAATTACGGCACCGGACAATTTTAGAATAAAAACAGAACTTAACCAAGCAATTAAAAAATTTAAAAATAACAAAGCCCCTAGTTATGATTTAATAACTGCTCAAATTCTCAAGGAGCTGCCAAAGAAAGCCTTATCAAACTGCTCCAACTCATAAATGCCGCGCTAAGATTATTAAACGTTCCAAGCCAATGGAAAGTTGCCGAAGTTATAATAGTCCTGAATCCAGGCAAATCTTTGAATGAAAAAAAGTCCTACAGACCCATATCGCTTCTGCCGATAATATCTAAAATATTTGAAAAACTTCTATTAAGGCGCTTGCAACCGATCATTGAAGGGAGACGTCTAATTCCTGAACATCAATTCGGTTTTAGAACTAAGCACTCCACAATTGACCAGGTTTTTAGAATTACGAATGAAATTGAGAAAGCCTCAGAGGGGAAAAAGATATGTTGTGTTTCTTGACGTGTCTCAAGCCTTCGATAAGGTTTAAATTTTAAGCTAAGCCAGATTCTTCCGAGAGAGCTTCATGGCACCGAATACTGGGAATTTAAAGAGATAGCTGCTGGAGTTCCGCAAGGAAGTGTACTTAGACCGGTATTGTTTTTACTCTATACTCAAGACATACCAGAAGAATTAGGTACCATAGTAGCCACGCTCGCGGACGACACGGCGATACTAGCTACAGATACTTCAGTCGAGTTAGTTACTGGAAAGCTACAAACGGCTTTGGATAAAATCTACGAATGGACAAAGATATGGCGAATTGTTCTCAATGAGACCAAATCTACTCATGTTAATTTTAGTTACCGGAAAATAAACAACCTTCCCATTTTCATTAACTCGGTACAAATACCATATGCAAATGAAGCAAAGTATCTAGGAATGACACTAGATGTAAAACTGAAATGGAATCCGCATGTTAAGAAGAAACGTGATGAACTTGAAAATAAATTCAGACAAATGTACTGGCTACTAGGAAAACATTCCAAGTTAAGCATACATAAAAAACTGCTCATCTATAAGCAAGTGCTTAAACCTATTTGGATGTACGGTATACAAATTTGGGGCTGCACTAAACCAAGCAACCGAAATATTCTCTAAAGCTATCAAAACAAAGCTCTAAGACAAATCGTGAACGCCGCATGGTATATCGGAAACAGTGATATCCACAGAGACTTAGGAATAGTTACCGTCGAGGACGAAATAATTTACTTTGCTCGCAAACTCACTATACGTCTTCATGGCCATTGTAATAATAAAATACTCTAAATTCTGGACGAGACAAACTTAGTGCGTCGATTACAAAGAATGAGACCATTCGATCTGGCGCGATAAGGACTATCCGCATATAATAGCGGTACTAGCAGGTGTTTGCACCAATCACTCACTACTTTGAACAATATTACAGAATTCATGATTTATTACTCATATAATCATATCATAGCATACCGTAGTATAGCCGTACGATCTTCGCCGATTTTCCGAAGAACATCCACATATTGCCTGATTCTGTGTCTTTGGGCAGTTGTATTTGGATGTTTGCTATAAAGATGAAGCCTTTAACTATGCATTTATTTCACCTGCCAGTGTGACCTAAGTAATTACCGGCAGAGTCTGTGTAAAATCGTCAGCCAATAATATGACTCTCCCTCTTACAATACTTTGTTTGCTTTAAATATCTTTCATCGTCCGATTTAGTGCTTCATATGCTCTTTTGTGGCATATTGTACATTTTTTCCAAACCAACAGCTTACATTGTTGCAACAATCGTTATTTTTACTGATATTAAAAAATAGGTGTTTATCCATGAGCTCAGTTCAATTGCAGCTTCAGTACTAAGTGAGCCATTCGGTCGCCATCATCGAGTTGTTTTGCAGCTATTTCAGAGGAAGTTACTGCAATAGTTACTTCCTTATCTTTTTCAAATTTGGGACCAAGAGCAAATTTAAAAGAAAAGTCTTGCTAGTTCCTCGCAGAGAATCTAAAAAGAACAAACTATTCACCACCCTCAATTTGTTGCATAGCATTATTAAAAACTATTCTTTGTTCTGGATTCAAATGCGGAACATATTCAGAGAGTTGCTGTCGCAATAAAATTGAATCACAACTCATTTCTCGTATTAAATCACTACTAACTACCCCAGTTCTAATTGGTTTACGCAATCCAAAGTCTGATAAATGTTTTCTAGTAATCATTGTTACTTGGTCTTCCACCTTTATGAGAGCTTCGTTGTAGATAAAATCATTGTACGTAGGATTAAGGTCTTGAAATCTGTTTGAACTTTTGCCATATTTATTGTGAATTCTAAAGCCCACAGATTGCTAATATGGTAATATTGCAAAAAGCTCTCTCACAGTGGTCGCTGATTTGCACTAAAAAATTGTGAGTTTTCTAACTGGATTAAATAGAGTTAAACTACATAAACCTACTTAAAAAATATAATTAATAAAATCAAAACAGTATTAAATAAATTAAATTATTAAATATTTTCAAATGTTACATCAATAAGAAATGCGTAATATGGTTACTGTTCAATGCAGAGCAAATTTTATAATACTTCGTACATGCGACATCGTCGGCTGTCGACTGCCATTTGAAATCATTGATAAGAAAAAGATTTAAGCTACGTCCATACCAAATTTCATCAAAATCGGTTTAACGGTTTAGTCGTGAAAAGGCAATAGACAGATAGAGCTACTTACGTTACGCATTTATAATATTCGTATAGATTTTGAAGTTGATTTGTTTGCAAAATATTAATAAATATATTTTATAGGTCAAAAACAAATTAAGTATTACCACCTTCTCCTCTACTTTGGTTGACCTACCCAGCTTGTGTTTGCTGAAAACCAGCCAGAGCTTTCAACAAATTATTCTGCTGGCCATCCGCATTATCATTATATTATACTTTTGTGTGGCTAGATGCTTAGCAGATATCCACTTGGTGAAATTCACCGACTCTACGAGTAAATAAAGTTTGACGACATTTTTGTATCTCTATTGATTTCGTGATTACACTTTTTAAAGCTTTTGTGGCTGCTTGACAAAGACTGATCATTTTCTATGAGTAGTATAGCCTGTAAAAATACTACATTCGTCCGGAATCTTGGAGAAGTCCTGGATCTGTAACATTTCCCAATAGACTCTAACTTCAGTACATTTTTCCATTTTGGAGCCACCCGTGTACAGGTGGAGTTTTCCATTGCTGGTGGCAGTGTTAGTTAACCAGGAGGTTGAGCATTATCTCTAGTGCAGCTTGAGGAGTAGACCCTAACTCTCCTGTTATCTGTTATTGCGACACAGGCTAGTTTTTAAAATATGGTTAGTTGTCTGACTAATTTGAGATAACTAGTATTTTCCACGGTTTCCCGCTATACCAGCGGTGACCTGGTGCATAGGTAAGAATTGGTCTAACTATGACCATGTTCATCCAGTGTTTTATAGATTGTCTTAGTCCCCAACGTTTACCAAAGTTTTTGTTGGCATGTGTAGAATGCTTCTTATGCCTTTTTGGTTCTTTTTTCGATGTAACGCTTCCAACTGAACTTACTGTCTGGGATGATTCCTATTTAGCTATACTATCACCGTTGATTGTGGGAATATTAAATTTTTTTTTTGTGTATAACACTAGTTCGGTTTTTGTGGATTTATCAATTAACCATTTTTTGTTCCATTAGTTCCCAGATAATTGGAAGATGATTTTCTCCCACCAGAATGACTATGTCGTCGTAAATAATTTTTGATTTTGGTGGGGCTAATGCCTTCACTGCCCTAAAACCCTTCGGTTCGAAAATCTTACGGATGTCGTTTATAAAAAAAAGGGGATAAATTGCTGCTGCTTGTGGAGTTTCTCTTGTTACCGTTGTCCTGATTGTGTTTATCCCAAAATTCTAAATTGATAACTCTGTTCTTTAGCATGTTCTCAATCCATTGTTCTATTATTGTTTTTACATGAAGCTTGTCCAAAGCCGATCTTTATTTATAGTACCTGCAACCTTCCTTTAAGGTAAGCGTGTTGAGAACCGCATAAGTTGTACCTATTTGTTCAGCTTTTGTCTTATATGTCTAGGTTTCTTTCCAGTGCTTTTAACAATAAGGAGAAAAGACTTATGAGTCTGTAATCCTAAGCAGAGGAGTGATTATATCTTTCCGCTTTAGAGATGAAAACTAGGCGTTTGACAACCTTTAGAATATTTAGACAACCGATAAATATAATTTCAAGCAAAGGATGATATATAGGACAGAATAATGTACCATAGCAGTTATGCTAATCTCTGTGATCCGTATTTAGGATATGGGTTCGTTGGGAGTTAATGTTTTGACCTGTTCATCAACATCCATAAAGCCCGGGACTTGAATTTCCGTAAGAAGCATTAATGGTTCCCGACTATTCTCTGTCTGGACTCTATTGAATTCTTTGAGATATCCAGGGGCTATTGGATCTTTGCATATGACTTTCCTTAAGCTATCTGATTCGTTTGTACTTCCTATTGCTTCGCAAAGAAGAGTCTTATATTGTTCCTTGGCCATTCTTATATGTTGTTCTTTTGTAGTAGTTGAGTTTGGACTTATATTTGGCCTAATTTTCCAAAATTCTGGTGTGATATGCTTGTTTATGTAGTTTTTAGTTCGCTTGTCCACCAAAGGGGACCTTAGGTTTGAAGATATATAGTTTACGGCAGAGTCAATTAAAAATTTCGGGTTGTTCAATATTTTTGTTTATCCAACTGAACGGCGTAGTTATATTTCTTAGGATTTTGGAATTTATTTTGTATAGTCGGGTAGATATTCTCCAGTTATTTGACATACAAGTTTGTTTGAGCTTGCATATATGTGATTGTAAAATTAAGAATTTCTTCTGTTTTTTTGTATGAAAAATGGGGCGGATTCCCCTGTTACACACAACAAAATTGGAAGAAATAATGAATTTAAATAATAAGTCACCCTTGAGCTGAATGTCTGTGCTTTCCTATTGATTGTGTTGTGCCTTTGAATAGCAGTCGATTACCAGACCAGCCTTTCTTGATTCGGCGCATGTCACCAATTCACGAACGGCTGTTGGTGGTAGGTTGTTGTCGGCATGTGGCATGCACCACTTGCACCACTTTGACGCTTTTCCCATCATCATTTTGCTTTCAGACAACCTATCCCTTATTTTATCATGCCCGACTTTTTCTTAAGGATCTGCATTGTCTGCCTGTCTACGGCAAACAGTGGATATTTTCCTTCATGGCTGTGCCTCTTTCTAAAGTTAAATAATACCCACTCTTTTACATGCTGACCTTGGTTTTTAGCTATTTCGTAAGTTTCAGGAGGAGGGATTCATACCTGATATGATGGCGAGGCGAAAGGTCGTTTTTAAGAATAGTGATCAACGAGACTTCTTCCTGAGTTCTCCAGCTGTGGAGATTGTGTTATTAAGAAACTTCAGAGATAGTTCATTCATCAACTCGAGTTTTCTAGTTTTCCTATTTAATTATACCGTCGGAGCTTTAAATGTCGACGATGGATACCTGCAGCTCCACGGGAGTGCGAAACCAGACGAGGGCTTTTTCCTCTTTGAACTGCCCCCTTTGGTATCATCTTCTGACCAGTAACATTTCACTGATAGTCCTGAAGTTGATGGGAGTTTCAGCTTAGTTAACTTGTCCTGTTCTAGGGCTATAGATGTGGTTTCCTTGTTAATTTCTCCATTATTGCCACGTCTGAGTCTGAGTCTTGCAGTTTTTCTTCAGTCTCGGAACCTATTTTGTCGGTTACCTGAAAGCAAGAACTGTCCTCCCTGGTATCGCCAAGTGGCAGGTTATCGATCTTATGAAGTTGAGCTAACGACTCGCTTCCAATTGTTGACTTAGAGGAGGAGTTTTTTTATTGGTTGAGTTGCTTCTTCCGTTTTTGTTATTAGTGTTTGTATTTTTTTTTTTTTAGGAACTTAACATTCAAGACTATACGTAAAATTCTTGAGCATGTGTTATGTATGTTATTTCGGAAAATGAAGAAAAAAAGAATGGCTCAGTGGTTATTTTGCCCAATAAACCATGAGAAATTTTTCCAGCCGAAATATAGTAAGATTGAGTTTTTAGAAATGTTGTTTGTCTGTCTAGTAAAATAGAAGACTTTTTCCACGAACTCATCCGATACCTTCATAGGGATCGTGTTCATCAATCTTTTTCGCCAATCCCATATTTTTTTTTACAATATAATTATATAATCCGCGCGCGCACCAAGGGGATATGAATACTCTTTTACTGGCTTTTCAGCAGGGCGCGGGCGGGTGGTATAGTAGTTTTGAAACTCAGGTGTTAGGTTTCGATATTTTTCAGAGGTGGTTGTCAAACTGGAGCCAGTGCATCCTCAACCAGTGGGTCTTAGTACGTGCTAGTTGTTAGTTAGTTATATTTAGCCCAGCCAGCAACCACTCCAACATCAGTGTTATGCCTTCATGTCAGAGTTGACGCCGACGGGATTTACATATAACTACATACAAATTCCATGAAAAGATTTTTTTCAAAGAATTGCCTCGCACGGAATTCGAACCCGCGATCCTCTGCTTGAGGAGTCTGTGCATATTCAACTACACCACGGCCACACCACACATGGCCATTGTGCAGAGGACAAAGTAAATTGAGACTTCCAAATGTGTTGAGAGAAGTCATGTACTCTCGAACGAGTATATTCTTTCAATATACTTAATAGCCGCCAGGATTGGGTGCATCTCCGCATATAAGACGCCCATGAAACATGAAATTGAAAGTTGTAGTCCTTTACACATCAGCTCCACATCTTTCATCTGTTCGACATATAAGAAAATTTTGCTCATATTACATATATTCTACATCAGTAAAGATGCAAATTTCATATTACATGGGTCTTCCCATGCTCTTCAGCGGGAAGAAACACAGATTGTTGGGCTTTGAAGCCTTTAGCGACTTAGTAGTCTTCTCTATCGATTTTTAGTATCAGAGACTCTCAATGTTAGCAGAAGTTAGATATGTATCCCCAGTTGAACAGAAATCTAATAATAAACGTACCTACACTTGTGGTCATAAAAACCGTACCACCTAATGAGTTCTCAAAAAATGTCTAACTACATCAGATCGTCAAGGTTTTTCTCATACTAATGAAGGATATTCCCCATAGCAGAGTTCGGCCTCGTATTTAGTGCAAAAAAAATCAGTTTGAATTGAGTTCTGACGGTGACAAGTAAAAAAAAGTGTAATGTCTGGTAAATATCAACTGACTCGGGACGAAAAAGTTCAAATATTGACTTTAGTCGAAGAAGGGCTTGGTTATCGTGAGATTGCGATTAAAATAGGATGCTGTCATTCAACTATCGTACGACTGATGAAGAACATAGAAAATTTGGATCCACTGGAAATGTAAAAAGGCTCGGGACGAAAACGTAAAAAAACCCAGAAGACGGACATGGTATTACAAAGAATTAGCATGAAAGATCGCTTTAAAAGTGCTGTCCGTATAAGAGCAGAGCTGAGTGAATTTCATCAAGTTTATCTAAGCGCCGAAACCATACGCCGACGGCTACGGGAGATAGGTTTATATGGAAGACGACCAGCGAAAAAACCTCTCCTAACCACAAATGTGAAAAAAGCTCGCTTGACTTGGGCAAAAAAGTACGAAGATTGGACGCAGGATGGTTGGCGATGTGTGATATGGTCCGATGAAAGTAAATTTAATTTGTTGTGTGCCGACAATTTGCCATACGTTCATGGTTCAAGGACAAGTGCATAGTCAAAACAGTGAAGTTTCCTCAAAGCTAGATGGTTTGGCGATTTTTTTCACGTTTTGGGCCCTTTGCACTTTGTTAATGGAACTATGAAAGCTCAAAAGTATGGAGAAGTAGTAAGGGAGTTTTTGGTATCAGCAATTGAACAGCATCATTCGTATACTGACAAGTTCATTTTTCAAGATGATTCTGCACCTTGCCACCGCGCCAAATCCGTAAGTAAAGTGTTATAAATCAACTTCTAGATGTCTACTATATAAATAATAAACAGACAAGTAACTAGAGTATTTCAATAATTTTCAACTCAAGACAACGTTTGATGACCTCGGAATGACCAGACTAGACTGGCCAGCTAATTCACTCGATTTAAACCCAATCGAACACTTGTGGCATGTAATGAAACGTAATATGGCTGAAAATAAACCAGAGAGTAAAAAAAAGCTAAATGAAGTTCTAGAACATGTATGGAATACTGAAATTTCAAGGGATATTACTGAACTTTTAGTAAACCCGATGCTTTCTAGAATAAAAGCGGGTATAACCGCCAAAGGAGGTTATTGATAATGGGTATTGATAATCTTTTGGTAAAAGAGGCAAATCTAAACATCTTATATACACATACATAAAAAATGTATCGTTTGATTTTGTTTACCAATGACTATATTAAAATTTTTCAATCATTTTGATATGGTGCGGTTCTTATGACCGCAAGTGTATATTTACCTATCTCTTTTTTAGAGTGAAAAGTAACCATTCTATTCTTTTCTTGTCTAACAGGCAGAGATTTCAATCTTTTCCCTACTTCCGACCTACTTTTAATTTATTTGTTCTAGTTCTGAACTTAAGCGGGATTCGAAGAGATTTCCTAGATCCTTCTTAGGGCTTGCCAAGTAATCTCTCCTCTTCATCAAAACCCTAGCTTCATTCGGTTCGAATTTCCAGAGTTTTGCATTTCAAACAAAAGATGAAATTCTTTAATAGGACTCGGTTTAATAACTTTAAACCATACCATATAAGATACAACAAGTATCGAAAGTAGTGCAGATACAAGTACTATTCCTTGACGCAAAGGCAGGTGTATATAATAACCGCGTTTATAATCAAATCATCAATCACTTATGCAGAATAACTTATCAATTAATGAGTATCACTTGACAACGACAGATTTCCTGCAGTCAACCACATTGTATTGAATCTGAAGCACATAATCCATGAGCCTTTCTAACATGGATTTGGTAAATTTTCTCAGATTAGTTCAGAAAATTACGTTACATTCCTTAAGGGTTGTTAAACCTGATGTTTTTTAAAACTTCTTAACTTACCTTGAAATATAAATCATTTTCAAAAACAAAGAAAACGTATTCGATTTGTGATTTCTATAAACCATGAATTTATATCACGTGGAAGTATATTTCAAATACTTTGAAGGAAAAAATTAAAATTAAAAATACCAACACCAAGCAACCCAAAAAACGGAAGTTGAAAGAGTGTTACAACCAAACACACCAAAATATGTACACCCATTTCCCTACCACTACACAAAGTAAAACCATACATTCCCCAATATACAACAGTACATTCCCAAAATCAGAATAAACGTTTGAAGTGGGAAGAGGAGAAATGGGGTGGCTAAGGTTATAGGTTATATATATGTATTTGTGGACTAAAAAAAGGAGCGCATAGAGGTTATAACCATTAACCTGAAAGAGCAATAGATTACTAGAGTTTACTTCACAGCAGACTTTTTGAAGGGAACTAAGGTACGAAAATGTAAAAGCCACTTCCTGTAACATAAGCGCTTCACTTAAGACTTATATACATTTTAGCTAAAGTTCACCATTTCATTTGGTGAACAGTTCCCCATGCTTCGTTTATTTCGGTTTTGTACCCCCAAAGTCTTTCATTATAACCCTCTCTGTTAACAATTAATAATTAATTGTCCACCAGAGATACAAAAACGTACCAAGAACCTTGAAATTCCCAAATTCTGTAATAACATATTTCGTTTACACACCAAAAATCGAAAACGATGACGCGTCGCTCACAACCAGTAACGATCTACGATGTCCCAATTAAATACGACCGTGTAATAATTAACATTTCTCCTTACAGCGCGTCATACTCGTACGTTGTTGGTGTTGGAAGCCTTCAAGAACTTAAGGGATGAAGTTGAGTCCTTATCCTGGGTCGCTGGATTTAATAATTTCCATAAACGCGGTTGGAATTAAATTTTCAGACTTTGTGTGGGTGGTTGTCGATGGTGGCTTCTTCTTCTCGCGCTACCTTAAGCCGTTAAATTAATTATTCGCCGCTCAAAGTTAAAGATTAATCTGCCGGAAATCACTTTGAAATGGATTCAGTCTGTAGGCTGATTTATGCCTGGATGAGCGCATCTCCTCCATATAGCATTGTATGTGGTCAGAGATTCAATTCTTCATCCATACGTCATAGACTACAACTCTGCAGACTGCATCTGGTCTGCAGATAGTAAGTGTAGGTATAGTGTCCGTATGTGCTTATGTATGCATGCATCCCCAGGACTCTGCCTGAATCCTTCCGCTCGGCATCATCAACAACAGAAAAAAAGTAATAATTAATTCGTTTGGTGTGTTTGTAAATTTATTATAAAAGGTTTAACCCCTACCTTAGTTCGCTCACGGCGCGGCGGTGATAGTATGCTTTTTTATCACTCTTGCCGCCCAAGGCCTCGGCAACTGGCATACAGGGTCCTGTTCCAGCGGATGCATAATTTAGCGCGGTACGCCTATGCATCAATTTAAGTCACCCAATTTGCCTAGTTTGTTATTTTTTTTTTTTTGTTTTCTTTTTCCAAGTGCAAAATGCCTGTTTTTTTTTTTTTTTTTTTTTGTCTGGCAACAAGCGAGACTGTGATTGATGGACGTACATTACTCACATAATAGCACTCAAGTTACAGGTTTTTTATCACTCACAACAATAGGCGGTATCACTCAATTGGGAAAAACCTGTTTTTGGCGCGGGGGCTTCATAAGAAAACACATTTATACCTAATGCTTATGTGCACCTACCCAGCCATATGTATTTTTATCTTTTTTCATTTTCTCTCAAAGTTCATCGGTTTTGATCTCTTTCCAAAGTACTCTTTGTTAATTTTTTCTCTTTTTTTTGGGGAGATGAAGAGAGTCCATTTCGGTCTTACGGAGCAAGATTTTTCTATTTTTCGCATTAAACTTATCAGGAACGTGTCCTGAAGCTGAATGTCTAAACTCTAAATAAAGATCAACCCCAGATCCTCATCGAAACATGAGAGTAGAGTTCAATTCAATTCAAAAGAGCTAGTAAATTGAATTCTTATCAAAGAGAAGCAGCGATTGGAAGGAGTTATTCTTCCTTTTGTCTCAGCGCTGCTGTCGTTGGCTGGGTTTATAGCGGAGCCTAGGTAGACAAAGTCCTTAATTATCTTAAAGTTGTGTCCGAGACGTCGATGTTGGGTGTCCTTTCTTTATGACAGCATATACTTGGTCTTGCTCTCAATGAGTTTCATTTCAATACTCGCGAAAGCGTCACTGACATCATATTGTTTTCTTCCGATTATGTCAGTATTATCGGCGTATTCGAATAATAGGACGGACTTTTGAAAGACTGTGCTTCTTATGTTGGTGTGTGAGCTTTGCACTAATTTTTTAAGAATGATTTTAAAGAAATCGCATGAAAGCGCATCGCTTTGTCTAAATCCTTGTCTGACGTCAAAGTCTAGGTGAGTTCTTTACCTAAATCAATGGAGCACTCTCATCTTGCACAAACGGACAATTTTGGGCCATGGTGGACTTTCCTGACATAAAGCCACACTGATATAAGCCAATCAGGTTTTTGACGGACGGCTTTAGGCATTCACATAATATGGCAGATATGATCTTATGTTAAGAAAATTGATGCATCTGTAGCTGGACCAGTTCAGAGGATCTCCTTTTTTGAGGATCGAACAAACAATGTTCAGGTTCCATTCATCGGACATACTTTCGTTCAACCATATTTTACAGATGATTTTGAGTATGATCGACAGTCAAGCCGTCCTCTCCAGCAGCTTTGTTTTATTCAAGCTTACATAGATATGTCTATCTTCACTTTATATATTGTTGGTGTACATCGTCAAGGTTAAAAGGTTAATTTTGCTTGATAGCGGCATTTTGTTCGTCATCGCTGCCGATTTGCTCCAAATCATTAGCATCTTTCTACTACTATGTTCCCTTGTTCGTCTCTACAGGCTTTGGTTCATGGTTTGTGTCCGTGGCATGTTTTTTACCTTTTCTCAAAACTCCATCTTTCAATTTCCTCGATCGCGCGCTCCTCATACTCCTTCTTTTTCCTCCTGAGAGGCCGTGGTTCATCTCTTCTCTGATGTCTGATGTCATAGCTGTGGCACTGCTAATAGATTTCGTTCAAGAGCTCGTAGAAGCTATCTTTGGTGTCGTCATCTTTCTCCCCTGTGGGAGCGTATGCGCATATAAGATTATAGTTGACAAATTTCGCCTTAATATGGATTGTTACGAAGCGCTTGTTAACATGCCGTAATCTTAAAACTTTGTGCCTAAATTTGCACACCCAAATAGGCGGTGCTTTTGTCGTCGATAAAAATCGTCGTGGTAAATGTCGCAATTTTTTATCCTCGTTTTGTATGTATCTGAAGCTTGTTGTTGCTTCTGTATCTGTATATTTTTTTCTATTCCCGAGCAAGTTTCCCGATGGCAGAAACCCCAACCTGGAGGGCCAGTTCCGTTAAAGATATCCCTAGGACGAGGGGTCGGTTAGACTGAAGCCAGTAACCCGTTCGGAGCGCTGGTATTGGTGCATTAAGGGCTCATCCGCAATTATCTCTTCTCTAAGACCCTGGCCTGAGCTTCAAAATTTTGTCGGTAGACTACGTAATTACTTCAACATGTCTCCCTTTGCTATAAAGTTGATTGCGTCGTATCTAATGGCAAGGAAACAGAATGTATCCTGCCAAGAGTCGATTTTGAGACCTCTTTTATTCTAATTATAGTTACATTAATGATATAGTTCCTGTAATTTTGTATGCGGATCTATGCGGAACACAATCAAATCTTTCAGAGTTATCCCTTTGGCCTTATCAATTTGTGCGCCAATGATGTGAATTGAGATTTTCAACGGATCTTGAAAAAAGTTTAGTCAATTGCAAAACCATGGTAATTTTTCGCATTTAATATACATCATGCTAAAAAGCTCACCAATTCAATTGGCAACTATTTAAAAGGTCTGGTTGTCGTATTTTATAGAACACTTAGATAGTATAACTACATAAATTTGAAAGTGATGAGGGCTTCTTATGGTATTCTCCGAACTTTGTATATTCTCCAGAAATGTACACTCTTAAAGACAGCTCGTACCTACTTCTCAAATCTCTGGTTATGCCACAGCTTATCTATTTCTGTGAAGCTTTTTAGGATTCTGGTACAAAAATGAAGCTTCAATATCCGTTGCTTGTCGACAGTAACGTTCATACAAGTAAATATATTGCAAACTTCCTATGATACCTAAGCAACGCCATTTTAAAAGTTCACTGCAGAAACATCTCCATTTACAGTACGAGGGTGTATTTTTCATAATTTTTTTTCGAGAAAACGACTAACTTTTTTTTTTATTGTTACTAATTTTAATACATACACACATACAAAAGACACTACACATTTTTTTTTGGCCGAATCTTGAGAATAGTTTGCGGTGTACGCCGCTTCCAAAAAGACCCTCCGACGAAGTTGCTGCTTCCTGGTTGACAGCAATTGAATCTGAAAAATACAAAAAAATTTCGACATAAATAAGAAAAGTGGCGGCCCAGCAAATTTTATTCCCCATTTCAACGTTTTCACCATTTTCATAGTACTTAAAAAAAAAAAAATAAATTGAAGGGGTCCTTTATATAAAAAAATCCTCACGTAGTGCCATAGAGATTGTATTTTTGAAATTTGTAAGACTTGGTACATGCAAATCGTACCAGAGACTCGTCATTTTTTCCGTTTTTGCACGCAGACGACCGTCATGTCAATTTTTTTCAGCTTCGTGCTCGGCGTCGCATATCCGCTTCTCATCAATGTCTCGGTCGGTCGTGTCCTTCAACGGTTTCACATAAACTGCTGTATTTTCGTCAAATTTACGAATTTCTTTTCTAAATTTGTTAAGAGCATTCTTAATACCATAAATGCATTTTCGCGAGAATGAAAAAAAAAAATAATAATAAATAAATAAAAAATTTTACCGTTGCTTGCTGCTGTAGCTGGCAGAAATGATCAGTCCATGACTGACCAGATAAGAAAGATGATATATAGGGTTTTCCAATAGGGACTTGACAACTTTGAATTTGTGAGCGCACTCTTTCACTAATCATCAAACTGTCAATTTATTCAGTAAACTCAACATTTTCATCATGGTAAAGTACACTAACGAGCAATGTCTGCAAATTATAAAAATTTTCTACAGATATTCGGAGTCGGTGACTGCAACTTTAAGAGCGTTAACTCCAATTTTCGGTCGCAATTCTCGCCCTAGTAGACAGGCAATAACAAGTTTAGTGCAAATATTTTAGACTGCATATTCGTTGTGTGATGTTGCCGTGTCAGTGAAACAACGGGTTGGTCGAAGTGTCGAAAAAATCGCTGCCGTTCAGACGTCCGTAGCAAACGATACAAATCAGTCAATTCCACAACGTTCTCAAGAATTGGGCATCGCTCAGACCACATTATGGCGTATTTTGCGTAAGGATCTTGGTTTATACCCATACAAGATCAAGCTGACTCAACAATTGAAGCCGATGGACCATTTGAAGCGACGTACGCTCTCCGATTGGGTTCTGAAGAAGATGCGCCAAGATGATGAATTTTATCGCAAAATCATCTTCAGAGACAAAGCTCATTTTTGGCTCAATGAGTTTGTCAATAAGCAAAATATGCGTTATTGGTCGGGTGAAAACCCACATGTGCTTCTTGGATCACCACTTCATCCACAAAAAATAACTATTTGGTGCGGTTTGCATGCCGGCGGCGTTATTAGGCCATATTTTTTCGTCGACGATAACGATCGTCACGTTACTGTGAATGTTCAGCGTTATCGCGCCATGATCACCGATTATTTTTGGCCCGAATTGGACGATATGTGGTTTCAACAGGATGGTGCCACAAGCCACACAGCACACAGCACACGCTACAATCGATTTATTGAAGAGTAAGTATGGTGAGCGTGTTATCTCAAGACATGGGCCAGTCGATTGTCCGCCTCGTTGTTGCGATTTAACGCCGCTTGACTATTTTCTGTGGGGCTACGTTAAGTCATTGGTTTATGCCAACACGTCGACGACGTTGGAAGAGCTCAGGCCAACATTGAACGCGAAATAGCGGCCGTTTCGGCCGAAATGTGTGGATGAGTCGTTGAAAATTGGGTCCAAAGAATCGACCGCTGCAAACGTGCCAGCGTTGGCCATATGAACGAAGTCGAGTTCCATTCATAAATATTTTGATTTTACTTCAACCCAATAATAAAGTTTTTTAAATATCTCAAATGGTTTGCCTTTTATTTAAAAAAAAAGTCGTTATTGGAAAACCCTATATAAAAATGATTTCGCTTTATTTCGAAGGTACGTTCATGCCATTATGTGTGGAATAATACATCATTGGATACGCTGGCTGTACTTCAAGCGGTCGGTCCAATATTTGATGACTCGATTCAATATGTGCAACGTTTTTCCTGCAATAACGTGTCAAATGTTGGCCTCGAGCTCGTCCAAATTGATAGGCTTGTTAGCGTAAACTAAGGACTTTACGTATGCTACTGTCATTGTACGTCATTTCAGTATATGTCATTCATTTGAAGGGTAAACAACAATAATTTTTTTCACTCAAATATGTCGAACTTTGTGCCTGAAAAAGTGTTTTTGGGGGGAGTTCTTCTTCATTACTTTAATATGAAGAAAACTGCTGCCGAAAGTCATCGTATTTTGGTGGAAGTTTATGGTGAACATGCACTAGCTGAGCGAACGTGCCAAAAGTGGTTTGCACGATTTGAAAGTGATGATTTTGGCTTGGAAGACGATGAACATCCTGGGCAGCCAAGAAAGTTTGAAGATGAAAAACTGGAAGCATTACTCTATGAAGATTGTTGCCAAACACAAGAAGAGTTCGCAGAATCTTTGGGTGTCACTCAAGCAGCCATTTCAAGACGCTTAAAAGCAGCTGGATATATTCAAAAGCAAGGAAATTTGGTTCCACATGACCTCAAGCCGAGAGACGTCGAAAAGCGGTTTTGCATGCCCGAAATGCTGCTGGAACGCCACAAAAGAAAGTCATTTTTGCAACGGACTGTTACTGGTGATGAAAAATGGATCCATTACGACAATTCCAAGCGCAAAAAATCATATGTGAAACCCGGCCAACAAGCCAAATAAACGGCAAATCCGAATATCCATGGCGCGAAAGTAATGCTCTGTATTTGGTGGGATCAGATGGGTGTGCTGTATTATGAGCTGCTAAAACCGGGTGAAACCATCTATGGACAACGCTACCGAACACAATTAATCCGTTTGAAGAGGGCAATAGCCACAAAACTCCCGGAATATGCGACCAGACACGAGGCAATAATTTTCCATCATGACAACGCTCGGCCCCACGTTGCTATTCCGGTTAAGAACTTTTTGGAAAACAGTGGATGGGAAGTCTTACCCCACCCGCCTTATAGTCCAGACCTTGCCCCTTCTGACTACCATTTGTTCCGGTCAATGCAGAACGCCCTCACTGAAATACGGTTCACATAAGAGCAGAATATCAAAAATTGGCTTGATTCATTCTTGGCTGCCAAGCCGGCGCAGTTCTTTTAGGATGGGATCACAAATTGCCAGAAAGATGGGGAAAAGTCATAGCTTCAGATGGGCAATACTTTGAATAATACTATTGTACATGTTTTTCTTAAATAAACGTTCAAATTTTGGAAAAAAAACCGCACGAATTAAAATTTGAAATTTCCCAATTTCAAACTGCCTGACTCACGACGAAATGAGCTTTGCGTATTTGCGACTTAGGGGGAATTTAGTTTTTTTTTTTTAGTTTTTAATGGTTTACTGAATATTTTGACAGCTAGATGACAGCTGCTGAAACATAACAATTGGAAAACGAGAATATTTTAAAATAAGAAAAAAAAAGCAGTATACTGGGCCACTAGCTATTTCGCCTATTTATACAAACTCTGCTATTTTGTTAATATTAGAGTTAAAAGTGCGTTCCAATTAACTTTGAAGTAAAAAAAGTTAACGAATTCAAGCCTTAAAACTCTTTTGCGAGACTGAATGGAAAGAAATATAGGATAAAATGTTTAGTTGCCTGTCTTGCATAGGGATCGTTTGTTTGAATATTTTTTTCTAACTGAAACCAATTTTTTTTAAAAATTTTGAAACTGAACCATGCCACTGATGAACGCCTCAGAACGTAACGTGTAAGGAATATTTTTTTCTCTTATCATTACATATCTCTTTAGAGTCTCTTAAAAGTCAAGTCTCTACTCTTCTTTCATAGTCAAAAAAAAAAAATGCCGCCAAAAGCACACCAACAAATCCATAAACAAAACGATGTTTCAAATATAAATATCAACAATCAATCAAAGTTAAACAACTTTATATTCTTTAGCACAATAAATCTATAATGTCTGTAAATTAAATTATTTCATTCTGTTCAGTACATTTCCAATCTCTTTAGCGTTATCCACTCTTTATTACACTCAAAAATGAACTAACGCACTCTTTCAAATTGAGTGAACTTAAAATGCAGCTCGTTTATCCCAAAAACTCACCACTCAATTTAGTTGGTGAACCGCGTCCGTCTGGTTTGTGTCGTGAGGGTTGTTGTTGCTCGTCGCCGGTTGGTATAAATTAGTTCGAAGCATTTTATTTTGTTGTTAAAGTTCCGTTTTCTTTTGTTTACCTAAGTCTGCATATGCATATGCATAGTTGTAAAAAAAAAATTAAACCTGTGTCGGTGTTAGGAAGTCGTTGACGGCGGGAGTGCATCGTACGATTAAGCGCAATAATGCGCGCCAGTGTTTTCCGCATCGGATAAGTCGTTGACGTCGGCCCGTTATCATAGTTCAAATTGAGTGGTGGCGTGGATTATCACTCGAATGCTAAGCGTTTTGTGTTTTTTAATCATAATAAAAGTGAATGCCCCGTTGGTGTTGCTTATCCACCAACAACCAAGTGTTGCATGAGTAAAAATTTGATTATCCAAGCAATGGAGAAGTCCTTGCTGGTGTTTTGTGCGTTGCTCGCCTATTGCAATGGAGTGCAAAGAATCTATGATTCGAATATCGGTAGTGGTGGGTACCATCATCACAGTGGAGTTGAGGTATTACCCGGCTCATCGGGCATGTCGTCGGATTTATTTCCCCATCACAATCGGTGTGAACCCATAACGATATCGATTTGCAAGGATATCCCGTATAATATGACCATCATGCCGAATTTGATTGGTCACACGCGTCAAGAGGAAGCCGGATTGGAAGTGCATCAATTTGCGCCACTCGTGAAAATCGCCTGCAGTCCGGATCTACAATTGTTCCTCTGTTCGTTGTACGTGCCCGTGTGCACAATTTTAGATGAACCAATTCCGCCGTGCAGGAGTTTGTGCGAGTCAGCTCGGCTTTGTGAAGCGCTCATGAAGCACTACAATTTTAATTGGCCGGAAAATTTGGAATGCTCTAAATTCCCGGTGTACGGTGGTGATGGATTGTGTGTGGCGGAGAATACTACATCGACGACGCCATCACCAACGCGAGCAAATCTGCCAAGAGTCACTGCTCCCAGGAAGAACACCGTCGAAGCTCCACACAGGAATATTGGATTTGTTTGTCCGGTGCAGCTAAAGACACCTTCTGGTATGGGATACTCGCTGAAAGTTGGCGGAAAGGTAAGTTAAATTGAAAACCAAACAATAATCTACCTAAGTTACTGATGCCCAAATTGGAAAAGGGAAAGGATACCTTTTTCCATGAGGTGATAATCCCTTTGACGACATCCTAGACATGCGAATTAAATCGTGTGTATTTGGATTTGAATCCTCTTCTTTTTTTGAAAATGCCTATCCAGTGGTTGAACATAGGCATAAATGTATAAGTTAGAGGCCATTTTGGGGGTACCTCTGTCGAATTCTGTTTGACCTTTTTTCCCTTATTTGGTTTTAATTATCCTTTCATCGGTTTGATCCTCAGGGTTCTTTACAGAGGTGGACGCGTACAAATTGGAATTTGTTATGCGAGGGATTGCTTTTTAAAGGAATGGTACGAGGGTAGAATGGGAATAGTTTGCTTGTTGATTTCTTAAAAACCGATTAGACCTGGATGTTCTTTGAATATGTGTGACACCATCAAGGAATTGGGTAAGTGATATTTAAATCGCCTGAAGTTGAATGTTATAAATTATGGGAATTGGAGTAGACCAAGATCGCAGCAGAATTGATTAATGTTGATTTAGGATATTCAATGCCCTCGTAGTGCTTAAATTGGGTATAAAGTGAGAAGAAGGCTTATCAAAATTAAGTCTTTTACCACTTCCTTCGTTTATGATTCAAAATAATTTGTTAGATTGTTCATAGACTCTTTTTGAAACATTTAGGAGAGCATGTGTAACAAGTCCACTAATGATTGACATGATTTAAAGCGGTCAGGTAGCCTATCACTTACATTTTTGAAGCAATAACCGTATGCTAGGATGTGAGTATGCTCTGGAGGAGTATACAGATGGGTTGGCAGTTTCGTGAAGCCTGATTTCATTGTCTATTTTTGGATTCTAGACGCTTGCTGCTTTGGTCAATGAGAACAGCCTTGTTTTCATCAGATGTGCTGAGTCTACATTTGTAGTTAATGTTAATAACGAACTAACGAGTTGGATATACACCCTGAATGACTCGAACTGCAACCAACTGCAAATTTTGACACATTATTTACAAGCCTTTTAAACGATTTGCGTTTCACTTGTGTTGAAAATTTTTTATCCGCGATGGAATTCAAACGTGATAATGTGATTGCTTTATATTTGGCTGAAAAACCACAAGTAGCTATCGTTAGAGCCCTTCAGTACCTTAACGTGAATAAATCATTTGTGTTTGGAACCATAGCTCGTTACTGTGATACTGGCAGCATTGCAAAACGCCATGGAGGTGGTCATAAAAAAACAGCAACATCGGCGGAAATGGTTCGGAAAGTGAAGGCTCGAATTGAACGAAATCCGCGTCGAAGTAGAAGAAAAATGGCTCGTGAGCTCAACATATCGTTGGAACGGATGCAACACATAGTGAAGAATGAGCTTGGGCTCAAGCCATTGAAGTTCCAAAAAGCACACGATCTTACACCGCAACAGAAAAAAGTTAGAGTCAAAAGAGCTAAGGAGTTGCTACGCTTGCACGAAAGTGGTGAGTTGCCGAATTTAGTTTTTTCCGATGAGTCGTCATTTGTTATCGAGCAATATGTCAACAAACAAAATGACCGAGTTTACTTGCCAGAGAGGTCCTTCGAAAATTTACACCTTCGGACGGCCACCAGAAAGCAGGCAGCACCGATGGTGATGGTTTGGGCCGCCATAATCGCCAATGGTAGCTCTCCGCTCGTATTTTTGGACCGTGGCGTCAAAACTAATGCGATCGTATACCGTGAAACTGTCTTAGAGGCAGTATTGAAGCATTGGACAAACAATCATTTCGGTCGGAGACCGTGGACATATCAACAAGACTGTATTTAACATACTTAACAATTTCTTTTTACCAATGCTTTAGCATTGTGCTTATTTACATTAAAACTTGCTTCTAATATACATAAGTTCTTCAGGCACGAAATTAAAGATTTGAACGCCTTTAGGCATGTATAATGCTATTTTGTGAAATTCTATTTCTATGATTAAGCAGTCGTACGTTATTAAAATCTCTTAATCCATATGGCTGAATATAATCAACATACTTAATTACATTGGTAAAATAAACAGAAAATCATCCATTCTCATCTTTTGAATAAAGAGAAGAATATCTAACACAAATTGTTGTTTAACACTTAATCAATTAGGACGGTTTAACATACACAAAACACTTTTGTGGCGACTACAATTCAAGACTATTCGCTTTATTTTATTTTGAAGTTCTTGCAATCGATGTATATATTACTATTTGCTCACAAAAAATGGTCTGTGCAACAGTATGCAAAATACGCCTTGATAATAACATTGTACACTTTGACTAATACGTTAAAATCAAATTTACTTTTTATTCTTCACTTGTTCATTATTTTTGTCTTCTATTTTTAAATTTATATTACACTGTGTTTTAAATACCATGTACTTCGACTTTTCTGCATGGTTCTTGAGTTTGTTTGCCTTGAACCAATTACTTATCATCTTGTAGATGTTTTTTCATCGTTGCAATATCTCTTCCCACTGGGTATATTAGGGTCTCATTTGAAAACCTTAGAATTCTCCATATATCGTTTATATGCAGAAGTAACAAGAGGTGTCCAAAAGATGTTCTTTTTATATCCGAAAGTTTGCCATTTATGGAAGCCCTTTGAGCTCTCTTGCTAGAATAAGCTATGAATTAATATCCCTCATGTCGATTCACAAAGAAATTAGGTTTAAGTAAGGTTAGGCTGAAGTCGATATAGTTTTATTTGAAGTATGTTACATAAGCTCTCCGTTTTGAAATTGTCATATGTATGTATTGACGTCGTCTTACAGCTAAAGGTGGATAATTTTAGTCGAAGGTAACGTTGATTTCTTATATGATGATAACAATTTAATATTTGTTTAGCTATTATTGCTATTTTTACATTCTGTGTTATACAAATCGATTTTTAAGCTTATATTTATGTTTTGTCGAATGTTTTCCTTGAGCTCGTCTAAAGTAGTTGGCTTGTTGGCGTAAGCTAAGGACTTGACGCAGCCCCAGATAAAATAATCCAGTCGTGTCAAATCGCATGATAGCGACGGCCGGCTTATAAACGCTCGCTGTAAGATGACCAAGCCACAAAATTTTTCCTTCACAACTTCGAGCGTTGTGTCGCTCGGATATATCGATGTTGTCTGACCGTAGAAAGATGATTTTTTGGCCGAAGTCCGGATCTCCGGGAAACATTTTCAGCGTTCAATTTGCGAACTCATGGCGTTCTACGTCAGCATAATTTTATATGGATGTAGGCCCAAATCCAATTGGAAAATAAGACAGGTTGACTCTCTGGCGATGCCCAATTCAGCTGATCGGCGCCGAATTGACATTTCTGGGTCTTTTTCGATACTGATCGCTACGGCGGCTATGTTTTCTTCATTTCGCACTAATCTTTGTCTAGTTGGTGTCTTAAGATCCAAAATAGTGTACTACTAGTCAAACTTTTCAACGGTGCGATAAATTGCCTGGATATTTTAAATACTTTGATAGCTGGATGTCATTGGTAACTTTGACAGCAGCTGAAATAAAGGGTGATTCATCGTAAGGTTTGATTTATAATAAAAAATAAAATGCATAAATTTGAAAGTGAACTTAAAATTTTTATTATCGGTTTAAAGAAAAATTTATGGCACTTACTTTTAAATGTTCGCCACGATTACGTCTAAGGTGGTCCATTCGGAAGGTCCAATTTTGGGAGACTCGTTCGAGCATTGCGACTGGTATCTCGCGGATAACACGAGTAATGTTGGCTTCCAAAGCATCAATCGTAGCTGGCTTATTTCTGAAGACCTGAAACTTAACATATCTCCAGAGAAAATAGTCCAAAGGTGTGATATATCACGATCTAGGCGGCCAATTTACCGTAGCAAAACCTGAAATTAAGTGCTCATCAAAATTATTTCTCAACAAGTCCATTGTTTCACGCGCTGTATGGTTCGTAGCGCCGTCTGAAGCCAGGCAGCTAATATACAATACCTCTGATTCGAAGACGGCTTAACGCTTCTGTTAGCTTTGAATGATTTAAGGTATTGAAAAGGTTACTTAAGTCTATAAACATGACAAAGACGTATTGACTTTTGTTAAGGCTTGCGTATTCCCAAGTTCACCAAGGAGCTGCTCCGTACTTCTTCTGTATTATAGAGTGCTTGTTAACAAAGACTAGTGGTTGTTAACAACCACTTCGTCTCAAAATTTTTTAATCAATCAATGGTGAAATTGAGATCGGGCTATAATTTTGGACAGTGTTTTACGTATGCTCTTATAAATTGGTCTTATTGTACAATAATTTGTTTCTATTTTTTTATAAGGTTACCTCATTCATTGTGCATTTTAAGGCCCCTGTATGTATAATGAAATAACATTTTTTTTTGTTAAATTGTATGGTTTAACACCTATTCTTTTTGACAAGTTTCTGTTTAAATTAGTTGTCATCCAATTATGTTATACTAAATACAAATATAAACACACACATCATTACCCTTTATTTAACACTTAACATCCTCCTGTATCTATTACATCTTAATATGCATCGCATAGCGTTGTTTTGTTATCTATGCATCTAAATAAACAATTGTTCTGATCCTAAAACAACGCAGATGAACAATATTCAAAATAAGCCCTTATTATTGTGTTATAAATTTTAGTATCTACCTACCATCAATGATCACAACCAAATATCATATTTAATTTGTTTTACACATTTACACATAGTTTTATCTGTATTAAATTGGAGTTTATTCATAAATTCTTATATTAAATAAATTTTCTTTCATTTCCTCTAAACATTCTATTAGATTATACTTAGTTACAAATAATAAATCATCATCGGCATATAAAATTAATTCCCCCAGGTTTAACGAGTACTCGTATATGTATAGGGTTTTCCAATAGCGACTTGACAACTTTGAATTTAATTTGTGAACGTACTCTTTCCCTAATCATCAAACTGTCACTGTCAATTTATTAAACTCAACTTACTCATGGTAAGGTACACAACGTCTGCAAATTATAAAAATTTTCTACAGATATTCGGAGTCGGTGACTGCAATTTTAAGAGCGTTAACTCCAATTTTCGGTCGCAATTCTCGCCCTTGTAGACAGGCAATAACAAGCTTAGTGCAAAAATTTTAGTCTGCATATTCGTTGTGTGATGTTGCCGTGTCAGTGAGACAACGGGTTGGTTAGAGTGTCGAAAATATTGCTGCCGTCCGTAGCAAACGATACAAATCAGTCATTTCCACGGCGTTCTCAAGAATTTGGCATCGCTCGGACCACATTATGGCGTATTTTGCGTAAGGAACTTGGTTTACACCCAAACAAGATCAAGCTGACTCAAGAATTGAAGCCGATGGACCATTTGAAGCAACGTACGTTTTCCGATTGGGTTCTGGAGAAGATGCGCCAAGATGATGAATTTCATCGCAAAATCATCTTCAGTGACGAAGCTCATTTTTGACTCAATGGGTTCGTCAATAAGCAAAATATGCGTTATTGGTCGGGTGAAAACCCACATGTGCTTCATGAATCACCACTTCATCCACAAAAAATAACTGTTAATTGCGGCCTTATTGGGCCATATTTTTTCGTCGACGATAATGATCGTCACGTTACTGTGAATGGTCAGCGTTATCGCGCCATGATCACCGATTATTTTTGGCCCGAATTGGAAGATATGGACTTGGACGACATGTGGTTTAAACAGGATGGTGCCACAAGCCACACAGCACACGTTAAAATCGATTACAATCTCAAGACACGGGCCAGTCGATTGGCCGCCTCGTTCGTGCGATTTAACGCCGCTTGACTATTTTCTGTGGAAGAGCTCAGAGCCGACATTGAACGCGAAATAGCGCCCGTTTTGGCCGAAATTGTATCCAACGAATCGACTGCTGTAAACGTGCCCGCGGTGGCCATATGAACGAAGTCGAGTTCCATTCATAAATGTTTTGATTGTACTTCAAGCCAATAATAAAGTTTTTGAAATATCTCAAATGGTTTGCCTTTTTTTTTAAAAAAAAAGTTGTCAAGTCGTTATTAGAAAACCCTATATAACAAATATAGTAATGGATCTAGTACGAGGTCTGTTTGATGAGTACCTGGATTGGAAGATAGGTGGCGCTACTGGGCCAAAATTAGTATACCACCATTTAGTATAACCTCATTTAGTCCGCCTGTCAACATTTGATGACAATTCGACGCATAGCTTTGTTTTGACACCGATTTTGCGACCATGGAAAAAGAGAAGTATCGCTTCGCGATCCGATTCTAGTTTTTGAGTGGCAAAATCAGCGAGAATATCAAGCCCATTCTCGATGGTGTCTATGGGATCCATTCACCTTCCCGTATAACCGTTTACCATTGGTTCACAGAGTTTCGACGTGGCCGCATGATGGTTTTTGATGAGTCGTGCCCAGGAAACGGTTACCACATAGGAAACCGTGGACAAAATGCATGGCTTGGATGACCACATTTGGCGAAGAAAAAACTGCTATTCCAACACGATGGTTGGTTCACACATTCGCAGTCGTCAGTTTTTGGCTCCCTGCTACTCCCTGCTAATTCTTTTTGTTCCTAAACTTTAAAAGATCGCTCGCCGCGGAGGAGTATTTTGGAGGCCAACAAGTCGTACTAAACGGAGGGGTTAAAAAAGTTGCAGCACCGCTGTGAAAAGTGTATCGATTTGAAAGCGGATTAAATTGAATAATAATTTGTCAAAACCTTAAAAAGTTGCGTTGTCATTTCTAATCCGGATTCGATTCTACATTTCTCATACTATATCTTGATAGTTTTTGCAGCAATATCGATTACAAAATTAAGAGCTGTCTCACATAAATGTTTTTTTCTGAACCCAGATTGTTATTGAGTTAATATACGGTGGCGCAGAACTAGCGTTGTGGTTTAATTAATGATAATTTTTTTCTGAATTTATTTAACTTTGCATTTATTAGCCTTTAACTTAAAGTTTGGAAACATGTTTACATTGAATATGACTTTTCTCAAACGGTGCCCATTGTTAGCTTTGACGTGCTCTCTCCAGATCATTTTCCATATTTCTTGTTAGAATTCCAGATCCCAACGTTTTGCAATTTGCATACACCTTACCCCTTTTGGTAACCATAAAGAAAAAAATCTGGTGCCGTTTAATCATGCGAATGCAGTGGCCAGTTCAATTTTGAAAATCGCGATATTATTCGATCACAAAAAGTTTCCCGGGGTTGACGGGGTGTGTGAGGTGTAGCTTCATCTTGTTGGAACCAGAATTCTGAATTGTTCTTCACCTCTGGTCTTTAAAAATTTTCAATCATTGCCCGGTATTGAATGCCATCCCCATTTTCTCTAATGAACTTTTGTGAGGTTACTCCACAACAACTCGTATTCTTCAGTTTCGTTTATTCACGTGACTATGAGGCTGTGAATAAGCTCACTGTTCTCTTGGAACAGTTCTTGAAAACGCCGGGCATATATTTGTGCATCATTTTGTTTTATCCCGTGAACCAATTACATCTTATAGGCTAAAAGGTGTAACTGCTGTAATTTTGTTTGCAAAGACCGCCTAAACATCTCCAACCGCTGAAAACGGAGTTCTTTTCAATAAATATAAATTGTTGAACACTGGGTGCATTTCGAATATTAAAAAAGCTCATATCATATCAAAATAAAATTAAACAACTTTTGTTCTTTGCTTTGCTCTCCATCATAAATTTACCAAGGTTTTCAAAGCCAAATTCTGAAAAAAAAATATATACTCGTAAACTGTATATACTTAAATAAAAATATTATTCAATAGTTAAACTATAAAGTTAATTAAGCGCCACCCTGTATGTTCTTTCCTTTCAAAAATTTAGCAAACTGCATCTGCACCGTTTTTTCCAAAAACGATGTCTTCGAGTTTTCAGAAAATATCACTTTTATCAGTAATGCACTTCTAATTCTTTAAAGTGTTGTTTCTATTATACTATCCAGTTTTTTTTTTAAATCTGTGATATTTAACCGTCGTTTATTTTTTAGGTAAAGGAATCCATTTTTTTTTTTTATTATCCAGCACATTATATGTTAAGTCCAACGCTGAGTTAGCGAATTAATAGTTCCTTAATAAGACCTATTGCGTTTAATGCCTAGGATATTGAAGGGCCCTTAAGAGCAGAATTTTCCGCTGCAGTAGGTGTACTGATTATTTTTTCAAAATTTTTACCATCTGAGTTTGAAAAGTTGTCATCAGCGGCTAAGTACTATTTCCATGCTATTTCTGACGTAACGAAGTTAGAAATCATCGCCTTCATAAAATTAATGTTCGTTTTCAGAGTTCTGCAAAGTCTGCAGGTCGGCTTTAAACAGTTAGAAATTGTTCTACAACTCACGCGGTCCCAAGCTGGGGCTACCATGCCTGCATCGTCTAGTAGGTCAATGGTATTTTCTTTATTAGGTTCTATGTTCTGAATTATTTTGAGCACAATTTTTTTTTTTTGAAAATTGCTTTTTATGCTTCTTATCACACACTGGTCCATCGCTATTGTATTGTGTGCAAGGAAAACCATTTTTATTGCAGAAAGTGCTTGTTACAACAAGTGACAAAATTTTCTTTTTTTCTTATCCTTAGTTCTGAATTTTCGATATTTTTTATCGACTGGCAAGCACTTGGTACCATTAAGGAGCACACCTAGTGTGACCGCAAAAAAAGGTGATTTTTGGGAATTTTTTTTAAAGAAAAGTGCTGCATCAAATGTTTTAAAATTTAGAGCATATACTTATACATAAATAATGAATATACACATAAATTTTCAAAGGAAAAAATTAAATTTTTAGCGAGTTATTCGGTGTCACCCAACTCACAAAAGAAAAGGTCCTATACTGCTGCAGTGAGTGCGACCCACACCGTGGCTGAAATCAAAAAAACAATAAATGATTACATAACTAGAAGGTATTGCCTGTCGAATTTTACTCGAAAATTTTATGATTTTTGGACATTTTTCATATAATCGAAAACCTGGAGGATTACAAAATAAGCAGTATGTTTTTTTTTTTAAGGTATAGACGATCGAAATATGAAAGAACCGATTTTTTCAAAATTTCACACTAGGTATGGCCCTTAAAACAGCTAGGATTTTTTGATTTGTTAATAGTAAACAGCTTTCCTTTCTCTCATCACAGTTATTTGTTTGTTTGACATTTTGCCACCAGAGCACTTCTCTCTTCTAAAACGATGAATCCTTTCCAAGAAGTCCAATTCCATTTGCTTTCATTTGTAGTCCTGTTAATGGCACATTATTGTTTCTCTGATCTCTAAACCAATTCAGTATTCAAAACTCTTCTAAACGGCTTTTTTATTTGTCCACATTCCACTGATTTCTGGATGCGAAACAGTAAATTATTTTGCCATTATTGAGTTACATTCCCCCTGATTGAAGCATCCAGAAAATAGCAGCCATTTCTTCAATTGTAAACGTTTTTCCTGCTTTTTTTTACAGACATTTAAAGAATTGATGATTTTCCTACTTTCTGAAAATTAAGTAGTATCACACGAAACTTGGAACACTTCTAAATTACGAATAAGCACAACTGCCACAAAAATAATCTCCAAATGCATTCAAACATAGATGTATCCTGTCTAGATACACTCCACGCAGGAATAAGGCAAAAGTATGCGAACATTTTTCCGTTTTCTTTTATTTTCGGTCGTTATATCCAAATTACATGACGAGAAACTACCAAGAAAAGGTCGCTATAACCGAAATTGTTGCTATAGCTGAAGTCGTTGCAACCAAAAGATTTTATTCATCATTAAATGGCAAACAAACCTTTAGCTTTTAACTTTGTCATTATAAAAGAAATGTCGTTACAATCAAGGTCACATTACCAATACCTAGAGCTGTTTTGTCTTTTACCTTTGTAATAAAAAAAATTCATTGAAATTGAATTTGGTTTTACTACTCGTACAATACATTTACACTTTTTGATTTATCTGCTTTTCAACTTATCCACCTTATTTGAGCACAAGAATTTTTATGATTTTCCACATAGACTTTTGATAACTGGTATTGTTTATCTTATTTTTAATATGGTAACTTTTGGCTTTATTTAAAGTTTTTTGTATATAGTCTATGATCTTCTATATAGGTTTCAATCTTCCTCATCCGATATGAATACATCAAAAGCAATTGTCTACTTTTTGATTTCTAAAAACTTTTAAATGGTGTTTTTATCATTCAATTTATCACAAATCCATTCATACATTCTTTCAAAAACATATCATATCATATCATATCATTTGGAAGTGCCACCGGAAGACACTTTGCATTATTATATTTAAGAGTTCGTAGGCATTTATCTTTTCTGTGGTTTGATTTAAATATGTTTTTATTATTATCACTTTCACTATTGTCTTATGATCATTTATTTTTAGAGAATTATCCACATTACAAACACAGCTTTTAATGTTTAAAAAGACATAAAATTGTTTTACTAGAGGGTACAGCTCTTGTTGTCTGTAAGCACCTCTTTTCCTGCGAAGCACACTCAATCTTATTTTTAATGTTAATGTTAAAATCACCTAATAAAGCTAAATTATTCCATTAAGAAAAAATTCGCAAAATGATCTGTCAGATGAGCTGGGTGATCTATAAATTGCTGCATATGTAATAGGGATGTGTTCCACCTGACTTACTTCAATCACAAGCACTTAAACATTAACTTCAATTTGTTCATTTTTAACAACACAAAAGCTATAACTTTCTTGAAGGTAAGAAGCAACACCTTTGCCTGCCGATGTGCTTTTATATCTCATTCTATTGTATTATAGTTCTTAAATTTTATTTTACTATTGGGTCTATAACTCGTGCGGTTTGCTAAGAGATGGCCTAACTTCTATTATTCCATTGTTATTATTCCATTGAAACATGCGTTGGAAAGCTACTGTACGTCATTTCAGTCATCAGCGTAGTCGCATTTTCGTGACGGAATTCGGATATACATATCCTTGTCTCATGGCGCTTCGAACTCCGATTATATACTACTACTATCCCGCGAGAATGGTTTTCTTTAATATCTGTAGTTACGGGCATTACGTAAATATTTAAATATTTGTATGTCAGTTTTCGTACAAGACTTCTTTTCACGAAGAGTTTTCACGAAGTCTTCACTTTTGGCAACTTAAAGACTGTATTCAAATTGTCTTGGATAATATGGTGGTGCTTGACGCAGTCGATGCTGAGAATTTGAAAAGAGTATTTCTGTAGACTGACGACCAAATACCGCTGTCAGGCAGAATGAACCTTTCAACCTGGAAAATGTAGACCAACAATTCCATTCACCCGAATATGGATGAAGTGAAGATAGCCATATATTAGGTCAAGCCCAACAAAGCTGCTGTAGCGGACGGTCTGATTGCCGAGCTCTTCAAAGCTTTAGGCGATAACTTGGCATACACCAACTTATCTCTAAAATATGGTCGGATGAAAGTATGCCCGGTTTGTCCGATTCTGAGACCCTCTGAGCTGTGCCAACTACAGAGGCATCAGTCCTCTAAACATCGTCTACCAGATCCTCTCTGCCATACTGTGTAAACGCCTGAAGCCGTTCGTCAACCGCCTGATTGATCTATGCCAGTGTGGCTTTAGACGAAGAAAGTCCACTATCGATCAAATATTCACACTACAAAGATCTTGGAAAAAAACCATGAGCTCCAAATCGATACACACCACCTATTCATCGATTTAAAGTCCGCGTATGACAGCATTCATAGAGACGCGCAATGCAGAGTAATAGTTTTGACATCCCTGCCAAATTCTTCTGATTGTGCAGAATGACGATGGAAAATCTACACTGCTCCATCAAGGTCGGTAAAGAACTAACCAATACCTTTGACTTCAAAAAGGATTTAGACAAGGCGATGCGCAGTTATGCGATTTCTTTAACATTGCCACCACAAGAGGCAAAATCTATCCAATTACTCGTATACGCCGATGATATTGTCATAATCGGAAGAAAACAGTGTGGTGCCATTGGTGTTTTCGCAAGTATTGAGATGGAAGTGGTGAAGATGGATTTACAAGTCAATGACGGAAAGACCAAGTACATACTCCCAACAAGAAAAAATACCCAACACCGACGTCTCGAAGGAACGTCACCTTCGACAGATATATACATATACTCGTATCTATATTGGGTCTATAACTTAATTGCGGTTTGCTAAGAGATGGCGTAGCTTGTATTTTTCCATTGTTATTATTCCATTGGAACATGCGTTGGAAAGCTACTGTCATTGTATGTCATTTCAGTATATGTCATTTATTTGAAGCGTAAACAACAATAATTTTTTTTCACTCAAATATGTCGAACTTTGTGCCTGAAAAAGTGTTTTTGCGGGAAGTTCTTCTCCATTACTTTAATATAAAGAAAACTGGTGCCGAAAGTCATCGTATTTTGCCAAAAGTGGTTTGCACGATTTAAAAGTGGTGATTTTGGCTTGGAAGACGATAAACGTCCTGGGCAGCCAAAAAAGTTTGAAGATGAAGAACTGGAAGCATTACTCTATGAAGATTGTTGCCAAAGAAGAGCTCGCAGAATCTTTGGGTGTCACTCAAGAAGCCATTTCAAAACGTTTAAAAGCAAGGAAATTGGGTTCCCCATGAACTCAAGCCGAGAGACGTCGAAAGGCGGTTTTGCATGCCCGAAATGCTGCTGGAACGCCACAAAAGGAAGTTATATTTGCATCGGATTGTTACTGGTGATGAAAACTGGATCCATTACGACAACCCCAAGCGCAAAAAATCATATGTGAAACCCGGCCAACCAAATCAACGGCAAAACCGAATATCCATGGCGAGAAGGTAATGCTTTGTATTTGGTGGGATCAGATGGGTGTGCTGTATTATGAGCTGCTAAAACCGGGTGAAACCATCTATGGACAACGCTACCGAACACAATTAAGCCGTTTGAAGAGAGCAGTAGCCGAAAAACGCCCGGAATATGCGACCAGACACGAGGCAATAATTTTCCATCATGACAACGCTCGGCCCCACGTTACTATTCCGGTTAAAAACTATTTGGAAAACAGTGGATGGGAAGTCTTACCCCACCCGCCTTATAGCCCAGACCTTGCCCATTCTGACTACCATTTGTTGCGGTCGATGCAGAACGCCCTCACTGAAATAAGGTTCACATCAGAGCAGAATATCAAAAATTTGCTTGATTAATTCTTGGCTGCCAAGCTAGCGCAGTTCTTTTGGAATTGGATCCACAAATTACCAGAAAGATGGGAAAAAGTCATAGCTTCAGATGGGCAATACTTTGAATAATACTATTGTACATGTTTTTCTTAAATAAACGTTCAAATTTAAAAAAAAAACCGCACGAATTAAATTCCATACCAAATACTTTTAACACTTTTAGTTAAATAAGTTTTGGTAACGAATACCATTTCGTACCACCTTTCAAGAACTAATATTTCTTATTCATTAAAATTTTTGGTAAGACCTATTGTGATTAAATAGGCACACTTAATTCCAGCTGATTGTTAAAAGTTCACCTTCTTCTTTTCTTCTTCAAGGCTTCTTATGTATACTGGACACTTTAAATCTCTTGAACCGTGGTCTACGCCAAATTTTATTTGTTTTTTTTTTTTTTGAAATTGGAATATTCCACTTTTATCGCTTCTAAAGTCTGCCATAATCTTAACCCCAAATCACATTATTTGTACAATTTCTTTCGTGTGATTGAAAGCTCAACATTTGCAACACCTTTAACAACACATTAACTTATCGAAATTATTACACTTATTCCATTAAATATTTAATTGCTTATCAGCATAATGTTGAAACCACATATCGGCCAGATCAATGTCGTCCATATTTTCGAAGAAATAATAATGGGTTTTCTAATAACGACTTGACAACTTTTTTTTAAATAAAAGGCAAACCATTTGAGATAGTTCAAAAACTTTATTATTGGCTTGAAGTACAATCAAAACATTTATGAATGGAACTCGACTTCGTTCATATGGCCACCGCGGGCACGTTTACAGCAGTCGATTCGTTGGATACAATTTCGGCCAAAACGGGCGCTATTTCGCGTTCAATGTCGGCTCTGAGCTCTTCCACAGAAAATAGTCAAGCGGCGTTAAATCGCACGAACGAGGCGGCCAATCGACTGGCCCGTGTCTTGAGATTGTAATCGATTTTAACGTGTGCTGTGTGGCTTGTGGCACCATCCTGTTTAAACCATATGTCGTCCAAGTCCATATCTTCCAATTCGGGCCAAAAATAATCGGTGATCATGGCGCGATAACGCTGACCATTCACAGTAACGTGACGATCATTATCGCCGACGAAAAAATATGGCCCAATAAGGCCGCAATTAACAGTTATTTTTTGTGGATGAAGTGGTGATTCATGAAGCACATGTGGGTTTTCACCCGACCAATAACGCATATTTTGCTTATTGACGAACCCATTGAGTCAAAAATGAGCTTCGTCACTGAAGATGATTTTGCGATGAAATTCATCATCTTGGCGCATCTTCTCCAGAACCCAATCGGAGAACGTACGTCGCTTCAAATGGTCCATCGGCTTCAATTCTTGAGTCAGCTTGATCTTGTATGGGTGATAACCAAGATCCTTACGCAAAATATGCCATAATGTGGTCCGAGCGATGCCCAATTCTTGAGAATGCCGTGGAATTGACTGATTTGGATCGTTTACTACGGACGTCTGAACGGCTGCGATATTTTCGACACTTCGATCAACCCGTTGTCTCACTGACACGGCAACATCCCACAACGAATATGTAGACTCAAACTTGTTATTGCCTGTCTACTAGGGCGAAAATTACGATCGGAAATTGGAGTTAACGCTCTTAAAGTTGCAGTCACCGACTCCGATTATCTGTAGAAAATTTTTATAATTTGCAGACGTTTCTCGTTAGTATACTTTAAAATGATGTTGAGTTTACAGAATAAATTCACAATGACAGTTTGATGATCAGTGAAAGAGTGCGTTCACAAATTAAATTCAAAGTTGTCAAGTCCCTATTGGAAAACCCATCACTGATTGTAGTCCAGTAAAGTTGGTCAAAAACCAAATACCAATGAAGCCATGAGCGTGAAGTTCTGTATATTGAGTCACATGAGTTCCTTGTAGGTTTGCTTAACTTCAGAAATGGAAATTTTGCTTGTTCACATACCCAGTGATGAGTGAGATACGTTACTAAACCTGATTCTTCGATAAAAATAAGAGTCATCTGCACAAGAGCTTAATCCACGAACCCCCTTTATAAGCACTTGTTTCGTAGCTTTAGTTTGCGTACCAGCTGGTTTGTATACGAGTTGAGGCAATGTTCGACAAATTTTAGCAAAGTGGACAGACAAAAGACATTTACATAAAAGCCATGCTACATAATTACGTTGGCGTACGTTTTTGACCTCATGCTATAGAGTATACGAGTATATGATACAAAAATTATCCACAATATGATGACTAGCGAGGTTATGAGAACCAAAAACATCATGTAATCCTTTATACGTTTCGCGAATTAAATACTTCTGGTGTTAGTTTATTCATGATGATTCGTCAAACAATACTGAACATAAATATCAAAAAACCGTCGAAAATAACAGGACGACTTGAAACTTATCCCTATTGGAAGATCTATAAGTTAAAAGAGACAGACTTTACGAATCCCACAGATTCGAATTAACAGGAACCAGTAAAGATCTTGGATATCATTTCTCCACACTTGACAGATTCGATTCTGCTTCTTTTAAACTTTTCACGTTTTCTTTAAACGTATAGAAGTTTGCAGGAAACTGTTGCAAGCTCTTGAGTGGGGCGTAAACAACATATGTAATATATACAGACATACACATTTGTTTTTTTTTTTTCTATCGCTATTAGCGGCACAGTTTCAGTCTTGTGACAGACCTCACTTATAGTAGAATAATAAGTTTAATATTTGGATTTATAGGTCAGAACTGAAGAGACTAGTCTCACTAGCAGAGATCATTCCTAAACCATTCGCTTACCAGCTTTTATCAAAAGGATATGACGATGCAGTGTTTTTAACTTTTACTTAGGCTTATAGTCTTGTTTGTTTGATTTGCTGCAGTAGGAATATATTTGTAGAAAATTAGAAGTGTAAGTCCTATGACACTTTTAGGCTAACAAATCCTTAACCGCTGCAGTTTTTGATGATGCGAATATACGAGTATACAGGTGGTTTCGATTTACCAGTATTTTGTAAATTCAATGGTTGATTACCAAATAACATTATTTGGCAACAGACTTACCAGACTAACATATTTTCAATGTCCGTGAGAAAAATCCAGAGCACGGCACAAAACAAAGAGGTTTTTCTTATCAGAACTGGTAGTTCTATACACATATTTATAGCAGCAATGGAAATGTTGAGTCTATCTATTCATCACCTTTGCCTGAACGTAGAAGAAGTAAAAAAAATTTATTAAGCGGCGAGTTTTCAATGGCTGATTAAGCCACAAATTATGGAAATACGAAATGAACCACAACCTTGCAACCTTGCAACAGCAATAAAATAAATCTTTAAGAGGGACATCAAACATTTTGACGAGCATCTCTATTAAAGAAAATCTTTTTATTATCATAGACATAAAATCATTCAAACCTTTTCAGAACGTGGATTATGTGGTGTATCGAAAAAGTGTCAACATTTATTGGTATGTCAACGACATAACGGCTCTTTGTTAGTAACTTTTAGCATGCCTTTCGATCTTAATACAAAGATTTTGTCTCTATACAGTTCGTAGTATCTACAAATTGTTAACACACAAACGAGAGCAGATATCTTAGACGTACGAGTGTATGCTGTGCTAGCCCGATAAAACAGTGATTGGTCAGTGTCTTCATTGGTTTAATTACTGATGAGGTCTTCAAAAATTAGAATTCAGGTAGAAAGACTTCCTTACCACATATACTTTTTAGTTGTCCAGTATAACCTTTTAACAATCGATTACCCATGTTATGCTAAACCCATTTCCACAGTTTGTGAGCTGTACTCTCACAAACAAAATCGGTAGTAATCTCATTTACATAAACAGTTACGGTACGGAATTTGTAAGATTTCCAAGGTAACCAAAACTAATTAAGAATCTGCTTCAATCGTTTTTACATCTGCCAAGGTGCGAACATTTGTGAGCTATTGCAATTTGTTAAAATGGGGTCGCTTTTAAACTCCGGTACAATAATAAAGAAAACATGTTTCTTGCGGCAAAAAAGCAATCCAATTTTTCGGCAAAATCTCATTCGATCCACTTCCTACTTGTTTCAGCCAGCCGAAAGATACGATTTGCCGAACTCTGTTGCCACGATATACTCTTTATTTGGTGCGAATCTTTTGTCTCCAAAACATTTCTTCATATTTAGGGACAACAAATAGTGACAAGAGAGTAAATCCCAAAGTAAAGGACTAAAGAATATAGTTGTTCATTGAGGAATTCGTAGTGTTGTTAGTTTAACTTGACTAATTCAGTATTGGCACTGTCGGAATTCAACGGCACTCTTATGTTTTCCAAACCAGGACTTTTTTTTTTATAAAATCTTCGTTGAATCTAGTGCGCTTCGATAATAATTCTTCCCTTTTCCAAATAGTCGACATATTGTATATTATGGGCTGATTTGTTCTTAAGTGGCCAACCAAAATCTATTGTTTTGACTGTTTTTAATTGCTTACGCCTAGGGATAGATCCGAGTTTTAGCTGTAGTTATGAATAGAAGAAGAAACGCCTTTGAATTGTGCGCGAACATACAAACAAACCCGCTTCAAAGTTGTCATCCGTGCCTAATAGTTGGAGATGCCTACATCCTTAGAAAGCTGACGTAGTTGGACACTCCTACCGTCGATCGCCATACTATTAATTTTATCGACCATTTCTGGTGGGGCGATCCGAGCCCAGTATGCTCGGTGTCCTTTGTACTCATACTCCATCGAAAATTTCGGAACCACTTGTAAATCATAACTATCAAGCGATATGTGCATCGGTTTCATTGTTCTTCTGCAACAATGTGATACTAGGTGTTCCGGTATGAAGTGAGCGTCAAGATACAAATGTCTCGAGAGGGAACATTTATTGTGAACGGGCCTTAATTGTTTTTTTTTTGTTTGGTTGCTATGACACCCGTCAAACATATTTAGTACATCATTGAGCAAACAACATCATATTTTTTCATTTTGTTAAAAATGTCGAATTTTGTACCAGAAAACGATGATTTGCGGAAAGCATTAATTTTTTGTTTTCATTTAAAGAAAAGTGCTGCAGAGTCGCATCGAATGCTTGTCGAGGTATGCTCTATCAGAAGCAAGATGCAAAAGATGGTTTCAATGGTTCAGAGATAACGATTTTGATGTGAGAAATGAAGAACGTCAAAGACCAACAAAAAAGTTTGAAGATGCTTAATTGAAAACAATATTGGATGAAGATGACGCTTTGAGTCAGAAACAAATGGCAGAAATGTTAAATGTTGCACAACAAACAATTTGTGACCGTTTAAAAGCTATGGGAAAGATCCAAAAGTCTGGAAAATGGGTGCCACATGAGTTGAATGAAAGACAGATGGAAAACCGAAAAACCACTTGCGAAATTTTGCTTCAAAGACACGATAAAAAATCAGTTTTGCATCGGCGATGGAAGATGGATTTATTTTCAGAATCCCAAACACAAAAAAATCATGGGTTAATCCGGGACAACCATCAACTTCGACTGCAAAACCAGATCGATTCGGCAGGAACACAATGCTGTGTGTCTGGTGGCACCAGAAAGGTGTGGTGTACCGCGTGGTTCTAAAAGCTGGTGAAACCGTTATTATAGATCGCTACTGACAAAAAATTATCAATTTGAACCATGCATTGATCGAAAAACGACCAGAATGACCCAGAAGACACGGTAAGGTAATTTTGCTCCATCACAATGCACCTGCACACAAAGCAAAACTGGCTCAGGATACAACCAAAACACTTGGCTGGGAGCCGCTACCTCACCCGCCGTATTCACCAGACTTGGCTCCTTCCGACTACTGTTTGTTTTCATCGAAAGGACACTCATTAGGTGAGCAGCACTTCCAATCCTACGAGGAAGTCGAAAATTGGTTGACTTTTTGGTTTGCTTCAAAAGACGAACAGTTTTATTGGCGTGGAATCCATAAATTGCCTGAAAGATGGGGAAAATGTGTAGCTAGCAATGGTCAATACTTTGAATTTTTCCCATTAAAATTTAGTGTTTTATTTTCACAAAAAAACTTTATAAATCGCTGATTGTTGGGTTATGCGGTCGGCGGTTTTCGGATTGGGGGTTTCCTGCAATTGTAGCTTTTCTATGCTATCCTGATTTAAAAACCGCTATGTCTTCTTGTGAATGTTGGAGAAAGGTTTTCTTGAGACATTTCGTATCGCTTCAAGGTTAAGCGCGTTTTAGACGTAATGTTGCGTTCTACAAAAAAATATTTATTCTCTCCATTTCGTAATTGGAAACATTGGAAACGTAACTCAATACGGAAAGTCAGGTTCTCCGTTTTTCGACCTATTTCAAAAGAGGGGTCGTGTATAATGTTTTATATAGCCGACTGCTGCTAATGTTCAAGTTGAATCTGCCCCCATTAAGACTGCTGCCGCCTGAATATTGAAAACTTTCCATAATGGAAACATTTCTAGTTGCAGAATTATTAGAAGTTGTGCTTGTGGTTCACTACCCTGCAATAAAAACAAAAGGCAAACAAGGTGCAGTACTAAAGCCCACCACAACCCTTCTTAAAATTTACTAATAAGCTGTCATTAGAAATACAAAATGATATGTGATAGTGTGAAGTATATTGGCAGATTGCATTAGAGGATTAAAGGATTAGTAGTTTCTCTTTACCTATCCTTCGTATTATTAGCATTGTGCGAGCATATTTAAAAAAAAAAAACTCCTTTTGCGGTGTCCTGTTTCTGATATTTGATATATACCATAAAGATACCATTGTGTAGAAAAAGGGTCGAATATATTTCAAATTTTATTATTTATGCACAGTCGTCATCAGTACTCAGACAATTTTATGGAGAGCAACGATGGAATTAATTTGTATAATTACGATGGCTATATTATTACGTCGATGTTCAAAGTTCGAATAAGTACTTAAATACTCGTTCATATATCCTTATCCTTATTTATGGTAGTTCCTATTCCAATGAAAAGTATTTAGTAAAAATTATAACTTTTTGGTCTACAACTGTTGGATTATTGGTATAATAAATCCCTCGACATCACTGTATGGTGAAAATATGCAAGTTACCCCCTATTTTATTGGATACTGATTGTTGATTCCAATTTGTGAACTCTTGCTACTTTTTGGTGGATATTTTCCTGGTGCACGTTTCAGTAATGCGAAGCCAAGTGCCAGTCCTAAAGTCTTATTCCTTCATATTTTGGATACCGATTATCTACTACGGTCCCCGCGAGAATGGTTTTCTTTAACACCTGTAATTACGGGCATTACGTAAATCCTTAAATATTCGTATGTCAGTTTTCGTAAAAGACTTCTTTTCATGAAGAGTTTTCATGAAGTCTTCACTTTTGGCAATTAAAATTGTCTTGGATAATATGGGGGTGCTTGACGCAGTCGATGCTGAGAATTTGGAAAGAGTATTTCTGTAGACTGACGACCAAATACCGCTGTCAGGCAGAATGAACCTTTCAACCTGGAAAATGTAGACCAACAATTCCGTTCATCCGATATGGATGAAGTAAAGATAGCCATATCTTAGGTCAAGCCCAACAAAGCTGCTGTAGCGGACGACCTGATTGCCGAGCTCTTTAAAGCTTCAGGCGATAACTTGGCATACACAAACTTATCTCTTAAATATGGTCGGATGAAAGTATGCCCGATGAATGGAACCTCACCATGGTTTGTCCTCTTAATATCTTAATATCGCCTACAAGATCCTCTCTGCCATATTGTGTGAACGCCTGAAGCCGTTCGCCAACAGCCTGATTGATCTATGCCAGTGTGGCTTTAGGCCAAGAAAATCTACCATCGATCAAATATGCATACTACAAAGATCTTGGAAAAAACCTATGAGCTCCAAATCGATACACACCACCTTTTCATTGATTTTAAGTTCGCGTATGACAGCGCAGTTATGCGATTTCTTTAACATCCTTCTTGGAAGAGTTGAGCAAAACTCACGCTCCACCACAAGAGGCAAAATCTGTCCAATTACTCGTATGATATTGGCATAACCAGAAGAAAACAGCGTGGTGCCATTGGTGTTTTCGCAAGTATTGAGATGGTGAAGATGGATTTACAAGTCAATGACGGAAACACCAAGTAGATAGTCTCAACAAAAAAGACACCCAACACCGACGTCTCGAAGGAACGTCACCTTCGACAGATATATACATATACTCGTATCTATAGTTAATTACTAGATGGAGTGAATACTAACCTTTTTGGGAATGAAAAAAAAAAAATTATTTTAAATGTTTTTTTTTTTATTTTATTCAATATAGTCCCCTTTTAGTTTGATATACTTATTCTAGCGATTTTCCAACTTTTTGATCCCGTCCGAAAAGTAGTTTTCCCGAAGGTCTGAAAAATACTTCTCTGTGGCATCGATGATTAACTCGAGTGAGCTGAATTTTTTACTGATGAGCCATCTTTTGAGGTTTGGGAAGAGATAGTCCGAGGGAGCCAAATCGGGCGAGTACGGTGAGAGGCAAAACGGCGAAGAAAACAAAGGAAAAGTTGGATAAATATTATGGGGCTAATGCTCTGTCAGATTACACCGTCAAATATTGGTTTCGAGAGTTTTGTGTTGGCCGCAACTCCACTACCGATCAAGTCCGCAGCGACAGGCCCTCCGATGCGGTTACAGAGGACAATATCAAAAAAATACATGAATAGGTGTTGGCTGACCGGAAAGTGAAGGGGCGCGAGCTAGCAGATACCACAAAGATTAGTACTAAGCGCACACGCCATATTTTGGGCAATATTCTGGATATGAAAAACGAGAACGAAAATCGTTTTTATCCATACTCAACATGATGCCAAACACGTCAAAAACAATCAGCTGTCAAAACAAAACTAAAGACAGTATCCCACTGAAATTTGGCATGCCTGCTTAAATATGAATGGACTTCAAGGCAACATAACTTTTTTTTGCAATAGCAGCGCATTCTGGCGGTCAAAGAGGTTACTTTTCACTCCACCTAGTAATTTATCTACCTAGGCTCTGCTATCAATTCAGATAACGACACCAGGCGCATGGACACCAATATTGCGCTCTGAGAAATTTTCCATTCAAAGTCGTCGCTTTGTGGCCTCCGATTTGACTTCCATATAACAGCCTCTTATGTTTGATTTGATATTCCACTTGGCTGTCAGGGTGATAACATTTAGTTTAACGGGAAAGCTTGTTTTTAATTGTCGTGGATACTATCAGAAATCGATCGACCTTACAGAAATTGAAGGAATGTTCCATATTGTCATTTAACTATGTGGAGTTGGCTTTGGCAGTGCAATAAGTAAGGTTTTGCTTTCGTGATGATATTCTCCATTATTTGTTGTTGATGAAGCTCAGCTATTTCCTCTTCAGTCACCATATTCCTGATACTGAAGACTGTTTTTTCGTGACGTTACTCACTCCCACAAATAATTTTGGAACTGAGTAAAAGTTTTCTGCCTCATTGTACTGTGTACCTCAGTATTAGAGTTTATGTATTGTTCCGCCACTCAAGTATTCGTATCTAAGCGTTTCAGTACAAAATTACTCGAGCCAATTTTGCAGTAGTTTTTAGAGGAAGCTTTGGATGTTTTGGTATTAGTCCCAACAAATAAAACGCAATTACTGAAGTGATGTCTGAAATACTTTTAAATAGAATACCAAAACTATTTAGCTTGTTTTGTTTAGAATCGGGTATTCATAAAGGAAGGGAAAGATGATTTTTCTTGCATAAACTCAATTACACATCAGAGAAATGCTGGAAGATCTTACGAAGAGAAGGGTGATATTGAAGCATTTGCTAACTCGGATGAACGCTGCCTTAAATTTCGTTACTAATTTAAATAAAGTGGTTATGCATTAGAGATATTGGATATCGGCCGAACTATCAGCAAAGATTGTTACATTGTAGTTAGCTATAGCGCTAAGAGACTCTCTGATAACTAGTATAGTATGGTCAGGCAAACAGTATGAGTTAGAAATGTTTTATACTCCACCTTGGAACTGACGGTAAATATCGAAACTTTGTATCTAAAGTTTATTGCCTCACCGAGTCAATATTTTTGAGAACGAAAAAACGAACGAACGGAGCCTATAGTAGTGTGAGATTCTCACTCACTAAAAAAAATCTCCTTATGCAAACCACGACTGAGTTCACATTCAACAAGCAGTTCTTCTATCGCATTTTATTTTGCTTTTATAAGATATCCTGCAGGTGATTTTCCATTGAAAATTCCTGTGTACTTTACGCGCTGCTAATCACCGCACTAGATCGAGAGGCTTAGTCTTTTTCAGACAGCGCAATAAATTTGTCTCGTCGAGGATCTGTTGAACAGAAATATTTGTATGACCTTGTAATCGATTATTATGTTTTCGCGCAAACATTTTAATTACGTTCTAAACGTTTTCGACTCCTAAGTCTCTATGGATATCATCGTTTCTAATGTACCACTACGCATTAACAATACCTCGAAGAACTTTGTTTTGGAATGTCTGTAATACATTAATGTTACTATTTTTAGTACAACCCCAAAATTGTACACCACATGTCCAGATCGGTTTTAGCACTTGCTTGTATAACAGCAGTTTATTCTCTAAGCTAAGCTTGAAATACTTTCCAATAAGCCAGTAAATATCTTTATATTTGATTTCAAGCTCTTCACGTTTTTTCTTGACGTGTGCTCTTCATTTTAGTTTAGTGTCGAGTGTCATACCGAGATATTTGGACTCGTTCGCGTAAGGAATTCGTACTGCGTTGATAAACACCGGTGGATTCTCAATTTTCTCGAGAGTGAAGTTCACGTGGACAAACTTGTTTTCATTAAGCGCAATTCGCCAAGTCTTTGTCCAATTGTTAATCCGTGTAAGGGCTTGTTGCAACTTGGCAGTTGCTTCTTCGACTGTTTTAGCCGTTGCCAAAACTGCAGTGTCATCAGCAAATGTGGCCAGGACAGTGTCGTCCGTTTGCGGTATATCGCGGGTAAAAAGCAATTCCTTGCGGCACACCCGCCTTTATTGTCTTCCAGGTATGAACCTAAAATACAAGACCATTGCTGGGGTAGGGCTTGTCGGAGTATATATTTTAGGCCTTCATGCCATACCTTATCAAAGGCTTGCGAAACGTCAAGGAATGCGCTTGAACAGACTAACTTACACTCGATTGCTCGTTCAATTACATCAGTTACTGTAGAGTGTTGGCTTCTAAAGCCAAATTGATGATCAGGCAAGAGGGAATTTGTGTCGGTAATTGGTTTAAGACGATTTAGAAGGTTTCGCTCGAAGACCTTCGATGCAATCGGGAGAAGCGATATTGGTCTATATGACTTGACTTCAGTCAGTGGTTTACCGGGTTTCGGAACCATAATAACTTCGTCTACTTTCCACTGGTGCGGTATATGCTCTAATCAAATGCTGGCATTTATAAGATAGAGCAGCTTTAGCAAACATTTTTTCGGCAACGCTTTAAGTATCTCTCCCGTTATTAAGTCATATCCCGGGGCTTTATTGGGCTTAAGCGTGTCTATAACTTGCCTAAGTTTCCCAAGTGTAGCCTTTTGTACTGGAAAGTTTGTCGTCACGTCTAGCGTATTGACATTCTCTGGAAGCACTTCCCCGTCGAATGGTTTAAACGTTTCTGGAAGATGGTCGGCGAAAACATTAGCTTTTTCCTTATCTTCTTTCGCCCAGTCATCCTGATTTCTTCTTATTGGCGCCACGTGTATTTTGAGCTTTCGAACACTTTTAACGGCTCTCCATATATAGTAGTTGGTATCCTTTGTCGCTGTAAGTCTTTCAAGGTAGTTATTAATACCTTGATTATTGAAGTCCTTGATCGATTTTTTCAGCAAGTTGCAGAACCTATTGAAGGACGTTTTATCTTGTGGTGCCCGGGTTTCATGCCACTTTCTCCGCGCTCTTCGTTTCTTCCTTATCATTTCTCTGATTTCCGGTGAGTATCTTATGCCGACTTTGGGAACTTTGTTCGATTCGCGGGGAGTGTTCTTCCAGGCCGCTTACCAAAACGTTCAATTTCTTTTTCAAGTTGATACGGCGCTCTTAGTGTTACTTTCAACTCAGTATTGTCTACAACGTCTATTCGGAAATCTTCCCAGTGAGTTTTGCTGTTAGTTAGTCTGGGTGGTCTTTGTTTCTTAACCAAGGATTCACACAGTGAGAGGATAACTGGAGAATGATCGGAGGAAAGATCGAAGCCCTCTTCAACTTTGACGTACCTAGCGTTTACTTCTTTTCCGATAAAGAAGTCTATTAAATCGGGTGTTTTGGCGACATCCGAGGGCCAATATGTCGACTTGCCTGTTGAATAAAAATAGTAACCACAATCCATACCAGCCCTGTAAAGAGTTTTGCCTTTTTGAGAGATACATCTTGAGCCCCAAAAGGTGTACTTTGCGTTAAAGTCGCCACCAATAATGGAGATTGGCCCAAGAGAGTTGAATAGTCAATAAATTCGTGTTTTTCTATTTTGCAGTGCGATTGGCAATAGATTGAGGATATATTAAAAGAGTAAGTTTTATTTTTAAGTTTTAAGTTTTAGTTTAGATAGAAACTATCATCTATTGCTGTTGGTGGCATATTGGTGGCAATATGTTGTGGAACATTTGATATTTACCATAAAAAGTTTTAACAAAAGATATAGGGTTTTTGTTTTAAATACAACGATGAATTGTTAAGATATCTTTGAAACCGCTCCTGCGTGCAGACCCTAATCATTTTCTTAAAATTTTCAATTACTCTCTTATAAAGGTGGGGCTCTAATGTTCGCTTTCAGAGTTGGAATTGTTTGCGAATGATTGGCGAGGAACTTGCTTTTAACATAGCCTCAAAAAAAGAAGTCTTACAGTTTTAAATCCCAATATCTTAGCGGCCAATGAGTGTCTCCGAAACATGAAATTACGCAGCCAGAAGACTTCGTGCAAAATAACTCGATTGTTTCGCGACTTGTATGGTACACAGCTTCATTTTGTTTAAAGTAGAGGTTGTCTGTATTCATATATAAAATTAATATCGGAATGCATGTTTTCCAAGACTCAATCCGAGAACGTACGGCACAACGGTCAATTGAAAGATATTGTGTTCCATTATTTAAAAAAACAAATCCTACAACTCTTGTTGAAATACTTCTTATATTCGTTTTTTATTTGAATTTTCAGATCTTCAAACTGTTGCACCCCTTATTCAAAAGGGTGGCATTCGGTATCCACTAAGATGCTTACTAAATTTCGAAGAATTTCCTCTGTGTCAGTTAATTTATATGTACTATCACTTGCTATCCGCTTCTGTAAAGAATTCGTGGAAAAATTGGAATAATTGTAGATTCATGCATCATGGACATTACCGAGATATTCCAATGCCACCTGTCGGATTCGCAATTTAATGCAACAGTCTAAACTTTTAAAATATGATTTGGAGTCTTCTGATGGTTTTTCGGCTAATTTGAGTTCGGTCCCATTTACGTAGGATATACAGTATCGTAAGACATCGAGGCGTCTGGCCAGTATATAGTTTTTTTCTCAACTTCAGAAAAACTTTAAAAACTCTTGTAGTTATAGTCTGGAAAAAAAATTTTGGATCTAAGTGGGAGGGCATGTTAAAGCAACTTCTACCTGAATTGTTCCGCCATCACCAATACGGAAAAAGCTTGCAATTTTAGCAAACGTTCCTTCATCTCCACTGAAACCTAATCGATATAGCACGTTTATCAATTACATATCCACAAGATCTTGGCAGTTGGAAAATCTTTTCATTTTTAATTAAGTCAAGGATAACATAAAAATCTGTCCAATCGACTCTTAACATTTGGTTAAATCTATTTTCAGACTGATCCACTAATGCAGCTCAATATCGGGAATATTCAAGCACTACCATTCTGAGAATTAAGTCCTCTAAGATCTCACATTTCTCGAAAAACACATTTACACAAATGGTAAATTGACCACGTTAATGAATGCTTTTACCATGCATTAATATGCATCTTCATTCTTAATTTATTCATATTGTCAAATGTACAAACGGATAATTTTATTCATTGGATTATACAAACTACGAAACCAAAATGGTTTCATCTTCAATGATTTAACGTTTCCGCCGAATTTTGAAATATAGGTTAATTCATCGTGAGGTTTGATTTCCAATAGGCTTTTTTGACAGATCACGAGTGAGTCCTATCAAACTGCTTTGTCATTTTTGTTCAGTATCGTTTGGCAAATCATCATGGAAAGACTCACACCAAAACAGCGTCTACAAATTGTTCAGCTGTATTATGAAAATCAGCGTTCTGTGAGAAATGTTTTTCGTAAGATTCGAGGAACTTACGTTGCGCATAATAGATCTACTGAAACCACTATTGCCAATACCATTCGCAAATTTGAGCTTACATTAGTGGATGATACTCGACCGGTTAGACCACATCCAGCACGTAGTGAAGAGACTATAGCAGCTGTAGCTGAGAGTGTACGCGAAGAACGTGACGAATCGATTTGTCGTCGTTCTCAGCAGCTTGGCGTATTCGACAACTTGGCGTATTTTACGTGAGGATCTTGGCCTAAAAGCGTACAAAATTCAAGTTGTGCAAGAATAAAAGAGAGGCAGCTTGAATTTGCGTCATATTTTCAATGAAAATCCGGTGTTTTGTCGTGAAATTTTTTACAGTGATTTCAGGTTTAATAAAACAAAATTGTCGTATTTGGGCTGATGAGCAACCCGAAGAGTACCAAGAGCTACCATAATATTCATTAAAAACAACGGTATGGTGTGGTTTAGTGGCTGCTGGAATCATTGGTCCATATTTCTGGAAAAATGAGGCAAATTAGAGTGTTACCGTCAATGGTAACCGTTATCGCGTAATGTTAACGCAATTTGTGCGTCCTGAAATTCATGCACATGGTCTCGGTGAGTTCTGGTTTCAACAAGACTGCGCTACGAACCATACAGCGAGACAAACAATAGACTTGTTGAGAAATCATTTTGGTGAGATATCACACCTTTGGACTATTTTCTCTGAGGAGACGTAAAGTCTCAGCTCTTCAGGAATAAGCCAGCTACGATGGACGCTTTGGAAGCCAACATTACTCTTGTTATCCGCGAAATACCAGTCGCTATGCTCGAACGAGTCGCCCAAAATTGGACCATCCGAATGGACCACGTCAGACGTAGTCGTGGCCAACATTTGCATGATATCATTTTAATCAAACCTCACGATGAATAACCTATATATTGATTTCAGTATAACCATCACGTAGAATTCAAAAAATGTATGCTTACGACAACAATCTAAGAGTCATCAGTGACTTTAAGCTGTAAGTGAAAGGAGTGTCAGATTTTTTTCCCATAGTTGCAGCTGAAAGCAGGCGTTTTTAATTGTGCAGTCAATCTCATTTTCATACTGGATGAAATGCTTTTCAATCGAGCGTCGAAATAAAATAGCCCTGGGCATTGTTATTAGTTTGATGTGATCCGTAATAAAACCCAAATGGCAGCACTGGACTCAAATGGTTGCCTAAGTAAAGCAGTGGATGGTCAGTTCCGGATATCCATGAACCTTTTACTATTCATAGTACAAACCTTATGCATGCGATGTTCTTAAGTAAAAACGCTCATACTCTTAAAATATATTTCCGGCTTACGTAACTCCTATATTTAGTTGTACGCAAGAATGATAAAGTTGAAATTATATCTGATCAAAATTGGAAAGCTGTGTCAGGGTAAGTCACGTGTTGGCATTTTCTGTTGAAACCTAAGCCTTTGCAAAACTCCAGTCAGATATGCTAAATTATCAACAGCACAACCTTCGAATACAGCCCAAGTAAGGTGCGGTGTACAATTTTTCGCCATTACGAAATGAAATGAAACTATGAGGACGCAAAATTCGTAGAATTGCTTCAGACATATGTATCTCAGTGATCACTACCTAACGTTTAGAAGAAAATATTTAAACATATGGTTAAATATAAGAAATATATATACAATTGAATATAAGAATATACAAAAAATATAAGAACAATTTAATCTAAACTACAAAACATGCAGTAATACCACAAGGTCAACGTTAAAAATTCACGCGATAAATAGGAAAGTACAAGAAAAAATCTCGACATAATTTCGTTCTTAACACCCGGTCTATTTAACATCGTATGGGAGAGCTACAAGTAAGTCGATACAGCTTTCATTTTAGATCCAAAGGAATCGAAACTAAATCTAAATTAAATTGAGTGGTCGCATTATTTATAGGCATACATAACGAAAACAATTATATGTCCCCGACATTTGAAAATACTTCTCCGAGACATGGCACCTTTCATGTTCTTCAAAACTAGAGGCTCTATTTCCAGTTCTTGAAACCGATCACTCTAGCATCTACGGTTGCGTGGCCATAAAAATGTAGATTTGAAAATCTCTTGAGTGTGGAATTGATGTCGATGCGCTATATCTATCCAAGTCGACGTATTTTGGGTTTTTGGAATACATACACGCCTTAATATAGTTGATAGAGTTCGCGGTTAGACAGAAAAAAACTTCTATTCGCAGACGAATTTTAGGCAACTAAAATCATCCGAACTAAGAAGTTGCCTAGAATACAAAAACAAGTAGAACTACACTAATAACTTAGTCTTCTCTTCTTCTCTTTCGCTCTCTATCCAATTTTCTGAAAAACTTACCACATGCTCAGGCATTTTAATTGTAATTATAGTTCTTAAATATATATATACTATATCGACATGCAGCTGTGCATCTTGTAGCTCATCCACGGGGACCAAAAATATCCATTACAGCTGCAAAATGTCACTGCGGACATGGTAAAATTTTCGTCCAAAGAATAGTGAAACTTCCGCAAAAGCGCACGTTTATCGCTGTTTCTGTGCTGCGGGATTCCGATAATTGGTGACCAGATCACCAGGAGTCTCAACCATACGAAAGTATAGGTATAACACAGTTGGTATCCGCTGAGATGCAGTTTGGAGATGGAAGCTGCGATTGGCTCCTGTAAGAAGTCAACGGCACTTCGTAGCTTTTAAGGGCTTCAAACGGAAACGACGTCAATGTGTTGCACATCTCAGTCTTTCTAGAAAGTCTTGGGTTAGGAGAATGATTTTTAAACTGCTAAAGAAAGGAAACCTAACAACTGAAAAGGTATATACGTTGTTCCAGCTGTAGCTAAACTTTTAGATAGAAAAACTCTGAATCGAGTAAAACAACAATTCAATTCAACCCTCAACATCGGACAAGGAAGCCTTTAAGCTGGATCCCGTTATAATACATCGAGAACGCTTTTGATACCTTGAGCAAGCGAGCTTTGTGCAAGACAACACGGGTAAGGTATTAGAAAATCGAATGATCCCAATGGAGAACGACAGGGCTGTAATCTTTAGCCATTGCCTTTATTTTAAAGGCCTCAGTAGCGTTGTCTGTTAGAAATATGGGGCTGAAATGGACAATGACATCATATCATAAACAACTTGATTACTCTGATGGCGTTTGCCTCCTCCGACAGAGGATATCAGATCCGGGGAACAAAGAAGTATCATAAGACCAGCGGCCCTCAACTCAACATCACCGGGCTACAAGTCGAGAAAGTAAACTGCTTTATGTATCTAGGAAATAGGGTCTCAGAAGATGATTATACCGAACTAGCTGTAGGCAGCAGAATCCAGTTTACAAAAGCTATGCTTTTTAAAATCTCGTGAAGCACAACTAAACTAAGACTTTTGCAATCAAAGGAATAAACAGTGCTAACTTAACTTAGCAATACAGATCTGGGCTTAGATCCGAACGTTATTTAGTAAAAAAGGTAAAAAATTGTCTACTCTCTGATCGTCAAAATCTCTGACTATGATAAAATAAATCATTCGGGTAAAAATACCCGAAATGGACTCTTCTCATTTGTGTCGACATAATTGACAAACCGAGCAAACTTTGGTTCTTGGTTCTTGGTTCTAACTCTATCAACCTATTTCCTCTTTTTGTGTAGAGATTTAAAACCAACCAAAGTCCCCACATTATTGGCCGTTTCAGGAAAAAACTGCTTACCTTTCTATAACATTCTCTGCCTATGTCTTATAATCATATTCGAAGACGCAAAAGGTTTTCAAAAAGAATACCACTTCTATAGAGCGCTACAAGTTTATCGCAACTTATGAATTCAAAGAACTTCTCTAACTGTGTATAAAAACACTCACGTTGAAACTACATGAATGCCAATTGAAGAAACTGGCTTTGTTCATTAAAATTAAAATTCCACCTCTTGTGCTTATTGCAATTCTTATGACTACAACTAGCTACCATACTTCTTAAATAGATACGAGTACCTTCTGTGAGGGCTCATCAGGCGCATCAGTCATCTATTCCATAAACTATTATCACTTCCAACTGATGTAAGTATTTCAGTCTCTCGAGACTTATTTCCTCGTGCAACACCCCCCTTGTCAGGCTGCAAATGCTCATAAAAATAGTCGTAGTCGCCACGATTCAGTTACAATACTCATACGGCAAACGTTTATGCTTTATGGTGACATAAATTCAATCGTCTGCGCTCGGTTTAATGAAATTTTCTGCAAAAAAAAAAAAAAAAAAAAAACCTCAAACCCATGTGCAGAGTCCTTCATACCTGGTTCCATAGTACTCGTAATTCCACTTTTCTTATACCCGGGCTCTTTACGCTGAGTGTTGGGACTGAAAACTAAATACTGAAGGCCGCGCACTCCAATGTGATGAGGACGACGAGTTCAAATAAATGTTTATCTCCCGCTGTTTATGGCATGGCATTCATTTCACAGAACGCTCTCCCAAAGCGTCCATACTCGTATGAACCGAGTTGTCTATGCTGCTGTAAATATCTAATATGTATCTGCGACGTCATTTCTCTGACATAGTGGATTTTTTATGACACCAATTCCCGTTATTTTTATATCAAATTGAAATCTGCTTCATGCACATCAAAAGGCTGATTTTGAGACTCGATTAATTAATGAATAACCCCAAGTGCGCTACAACTAAAGCCGCCTCAAAGGCATTACATGCCGAGGTACGATCTGGCAATGTTTCGAGTATCAGTCTTATGATCAATTTGAAGGCGGCCGATACTATTCGCTTGGCTTATTAATAGTTTTCGATTAATTTGAGACCATTTATCCCACTCTCACAGCATGTGGGGTAACACTGCCCCGAAAAGTTGATGGAAATTTACACGCGGTGTTAGGCACGACAAGAGGACAAGTCGGGCGTACTAGCTGCCAGCCCACATGCTGTCAAAAATCTATATGCTTTGTGCAGCGACAAGAGTTATCTATTTATTTACCAAAGTGAAAATTGAGTGACACAGAACATCTAATAAATTTTCATATGAAAATCCAATTGAAAATTTTAGTTTGTTGCAGCGAATTATTTATGGAACTTATGGGCTAAGGCTGAGGGCAAGTGGGCCGAATTTGAGTTGTGGTTTTCCGGCAAAGAAGTGACTTTTAGAAATGCAGCTTGGAAGTGGAAGTGGTTTTATTCTTTATTTCATTGTAGTCCAGAATTTTAAGATGGTCAAAAGATGTTTGGTTTGGTTTGTTGCTTCTTTGGCAAGAGATGGTGTGTTGTCATTCCCATTGTAAAAGATATCTTTCCTGCTTTTCTGTAAGCCCGTTTTTAGCTAATGTCAATCTTATGCTTTACTCTTCTGCAGACTGAAAATGTGTGGTAAGCCTGGCTACTTTTTTTCGCCAGTGAAAGTGTCATCAGAAAATACCTCTTCGAGGGCTAATCGCCGACTTAATAACCATGGACACATTCACAGCATGATGAATTTTAATAAGAGAAAGAAGTCAAATTAGCCTAAATGCAAGTTAAAAAGATTAATGACAGATTGAATATAACTTACTTACTATCCAAAAATTTTTGGTCCAAGTATCATATGATGTTGAGCAATTTAGTAGTTTCGAAGGTTTTTCTTCTATAGATGCATTGACCACGTCTTTAGCAAAACAACTCTCGCTTTAGAAAACGCCTCGAGAGTAAGTTAATCTACTTAATTGACTTGATGAGTCTAAGCTTGGATGTCTTTGCCGAAAACGACGCTGTGTTCCAAACGTTTTTTAGACGTTGGGAAGCAAACAGTATTCCTAATAGAAATTTCATTAGAGTTTGCAGGCATTTCTGCCTGCTGTATTGCCATTTACCGCGGTCTTAGTTAATCACCTCCAGTTGCGCACACCAAGTTGACTGAATTCAACTGCCAATTGAGCACTCCACTTTAGGTAAAGTCTTTCATTATCACCTTTTCTCTTCGGGATGGATTTAAAGACTCTCCTGGATGGAGTGTTGGTGTTAGTTCGCTCAACATGACCAAGCCATCTAAGACAATGGATTTTGGCCCTGTCAATGTCGCTGTTTAGCTCATACAGTTCGTCGTTATAGTATCTTCTTCTCCAATTCCAGTTTACGTAAACTTGTCTCTCGAAGCATTTAATGGAATTTTCACACACACCGCAGCGTACATGAGAACAGGAAATATGAGGGTCTTATAAAGTGCTTTCTTCGCTGTTCGTTTTGTTTTATAATTCCTTTCTTAGTGCAAAAAAATAGCGATTGGCAAGGGTGATTATTTACTTGATTTCTTCGATTGTTTCATTATAAGAGCTTACAGCGGAGTTTAATGTCTTTTACCACTACAAGATATAATTTTCTGTTATGGTGTGCTGTCGAAATCATTGATGATGTTGGGTGTCCCATCTTATCGATAGCATATATGTTGTTTTACGTTCATATCCCATAAAAAAATAACCGCCCTTTCAGCTTCTGTTTCAATTAACTCAAAATGGATGTCACAAGTTTTCATGCTTCTATGAACTGGTTATTGCTATTGTTAATGGCCCGGGTCTACCCCGGACAACTTCATTAAGCTTACTAACAAGCAAACAACCTTAAATCCAGACTTAAAATTTCACAAATATGTTCTTAAACTAATGGGAACGAATGCCTGGTCGAGGGAGGTATTCAGCATGACGTTTTTTATTATGTATTTGCTGTTATTTACGTCAAAGGCTTCGGCGTAGTTATTTGTTGTACGCATCGTTCTTGGTAACTGTAATTGGTGCGATGATTTCGAATCTGGAGAAGGTGGACAGATCTAATATTACGGGAATTGGATGTGAATGAAATAATTTTAATAATTCTCGAGCTATTGGTGTCATTCAATAACTGGTGGATAACTGGTGGTACATCGGTCACATCGCGAAATTTTTCTTATAGGGTATGCATGCTTATTAGTTTTAGCCTATTTTCATAGCGGGCAATACGCAAGGATCAGCGGAAGGTAGACCACGAAGTGCGAAACGAATAAACTAGGTTAGACGGCCTATATCCCTTAAATGTAGACTTGTTTATACGGTGACCATTCTTGGCTGAAATATTGGAGGAGAAGCTTTACAGAAGTGTTGCAGAGGGACCTTGTAATATTATGGTTCGAAAATACTTTTAACTTTTACTTTACTTTTTTTGTTTGTTCTGTTTCCATGTTTTCGGTTGTCCGGTTTTTCTTTTGCAGGGCTCGTTAAGAGTAATATCGTCCATATTCGATGCTTTTCCTTTACAACATTGAGTGTTTTACGTGGATTGGGAATCAACTTAAGCCATATTCTTTCGAAAATAATGCCAGTATCGCACTACTGTATACGGTATAATCGCTGCCGTTTGTTCGCTGAAAATTCTTTCATCATCATATTTATTTCGAAATCCTGGCTAAATGCAGGAAATAAATTTCTAAAAGACCTGAGATATGTAGCTTAAATGAGGCTTTCCCTGGATTTGCATTTGATGTTCCCGTTAACCACATTTTGGAAATTCCTAAGCCGTTTTGTGTTTTAACTTGCTCATGTTTATTCACTAAGGTTCACCCAGGTGAGTTTGCGCATAGTCCGAGTATTTAGTTATATTTAAAAATTTTAACTCAGTGTACTGGAAAGTGATATTATTTAAGCGACTAGCCACGTTCTTTCTCGAGTAGAGCTTGGGATCGGTTACGGCGGAGCCAGTCACATCAGGTCCTAAAAAGTCCTCCTCTGGGACTTGTCCAGCGAGTTCATCGGTGATTTAATCTTTTGCGATTTCATTGTGGCCTGTAAGAGTCAGCTTTTCGTCACTTTTCAATTTAATTTGAAAGTGGTAATAACCCTTTATGTAGCCAAGTAGAATATAAGTGAATTGAATACACTTTGAAAGTAAGGCTCCTATGGAACCGACACAAGCCGTCCTTTTGGTTGCCCTCAAAACTAATTTCGCAAAATAGCTGACATAGCCATGAAAGAACGCCTCTTCTAAATTAATTGGCCTGACACTCAACAGATACCAGCTATGAAGATTTATACATATTACACGGCTCATCTGTAGTTCCAAAAACCGTAGTTGGCTGTGAGGCGGTTATTATCTGATTTCACCGGAGTCTGAATTTCAGCTTTATTTAGAAAACATTCGGAAGTTTCAACAGAGGCCATATATCATCACTCATCCCACACATGTGAAGTGAAAGTGAAAATCGCACTATCAGCATTGTACATCGACCTGTTCTTAAATGAAAATGATATCTCAAACACTCATCCAAATACTACTCGTTCGTTGTATGCTTCCATAATAATTATTGTACAAACGATAAAATACTCTAAGTCTTCAATTATAATTAAAACTGCTTTTCTACTATTTCAATCATCCACTCAATTTAATTTTTAACAAGTAGACGAAATAACTGTTATCAGGTCCAATTGCAAGCTCTAGCACAAAAGCAAACCTGTTCGGCGTTGTCCCTGGGAGACTTTGGTTCCATTTGCATTGCATGTAATAATGTTGCCAACCTACTCGTACATGAGCGCTTGCAACAAAGTTGTACAATCAACATGTAAGCAGGATTTGGTGCTGCTTAGGGATACGATCACAATCAATCCGACTACAACCAGAGTATTGAATAATATCAATTTGAACATAGATACTTTCTATTGTCGGATTTGGTTCCAAACATCCATTCACTCCTGAAAATTTCTCACGGATATATTCGATTCGCTCTATGTGTGCAGTTTAATTGGTCGTTTCTACTGATGATGTGTGCGATGACATAGATCCGGGAGTATTACTTATGCCACAACTTACAGCTCACAGTTCACAACTCACATCTCGATTCTAGCATCTCCATTGGTGGTAATTACAAGGCAACCATTGATGTTCTTTGATGAAAATGATACGGTAAAGCAAAAATTAAGAAAATATATATAAAAATAAAATAAGAAAATAAGCGCAAGAAACTGTAGAAGAAAGTATCGATTATCCATCATATTGTGGTCCCTAAGACCACGTCTCGAAGCACGATACCCTTAAAGTGGATCATTTGATATGCGTCTATTGCATGTGTTATGTTCAATATCTATGTACTTCTCCATCATCGTAGCAGTAGACTTCGTCCCCAGCATGATGTCTTGATCCAAACAGCATTCGGTGTGAACCAAGGAACAACCTTAAGAGATGGCTTGCTTGGCTTCTCCGCAATTGTAAGACTTTTCTTTATAATTAAATTAATTTGCTTCTCCACACTTTAGGTGCTCCACTGGGACTAACACAAAGAAATGAATATGTGTATGGAAAAGAAAAAAATTAAAAACCCATCAAGGCCTCTATCCGCATGGCACAGCTCAAAAGAGTAAATATTTTCCATTCCTACTTTGGTTCTCAATGTTTTCTTAGGCTTCAATATGAGCACTTGAAACACTTTTGCTGTGCTAGTATAATTGTGTGGTGCTTTTGACTAGTTATTCCGGAATTTGAGGTACTCAGTGAAGTGGGTTAAACCACTTCATCAGGCAGTGACTTGCATGACTTTTTAAATAAAAGAAAACCTTATGCTTTGAACCATTTGATCCATGAATATTTCTGGAGAGGTTTTTACTTTTTTTTTTTCAAATTTCTATGACCGAGAGAAGAGGAGAAAACGCGCACTCAATGACAAGGTAGAATGTTAAATGGATTTGGATATCCTCTATGTCTTGGTGGCAGCCTTATGCATGACTGGTTGAGAAGCATCTCAAAGTAAGCCATTTACTCACGGTAATCGTACTGAAGGAGACAGCAAGACAAATGCAATCCATTCAAAATTTTCAAAAAAAGAATTAAATGTGTTATGTAAAAAGAAAAGTATTGGAGTCCATATCATAAGCTATGGATTTAAGATATTATGGGAAAGAAACTAAATGTATCATAATACATATTATGATTGTCAAACCAATTTCATGATATTTATGAAAAATTTGAAATAAAGACCTAAGGTCGTTAACCATTAACCATAGGGTCATTGTTAGTGATAACGTTGATTATAATTATCTCTAAGTCGGTATTTAGTTCTATTTTCTAGTTCAGTTTCAAGATGTTCTAGAGTTCAATCAGCGAAAGTACTCATAGTGCATTGTGTTCTCATCATCCTTCGGTTTGTGGAAAAACATATTGTTTTTGGATGCAAAACAATTTTTTTTTTCTTTTAATTTGCTATGGTTAGTTTCCAGAGAATCCTTCTTAATCCATATGTAACTTCGGCATCTTGCATTTTAATTAAAACAAAAAAATTAACTGAATTGTTCGTTGGCACACTAATGGATCTTATTTGGAAGTCTTATTCTTCATTTACTAGGTGTAACTGAATATTGGATAGAATTTGAAAATATCACTTACTATAGCAGCACTACTAATCCAAATTTGTTAAATTTATCGAAGGATAGGTTTTTCCAACTCAAAAAGAAAAAAAAAAGTATAATAGCACCTACAGATTCGGAACTTTCAATATCATTGGTTTGCATATATAGCTTAAAGTCATTTTTAATTGGAGGTTGAAACATTTAATGAATCCTTGCGTCGCCTTCACTTTTGCAAAACATTAGTGATAAACAGAAACATTTGAGATATATCACGGAGCATTTGAGACTCTTGTCGAAAATATCATTGTAGTTGATAATTTATGAAAGGCAAGACTAAGAATTGAGTAGTAATTGCAAGACTAAATCTGGGTGGTCCTTAAAAATCAAGATCTGATAATCTCCAGCACCCTAATTTTTTCAACAGCTGATTGGATTTCATTAATCTTAGCTTACTTTCACTTAAAATGTGACCGTGAGTAGACCTTAATTCTAATCAAAAGCTTTTCCATACAGTTTAATCGTAAGATGAAACTCTCCAGTTACGCTCCTTCGGCTTGTATTTGAAGATTATCTGTTGTTTATTCGCTCAACATAAGCCAGCCATCGAAATCATTGTATTCGAACTCTTGTGACTAGATGACTACCGCTTTATAGACCAAATTAATTGTCGATACATTATCTTCTTTACTCACCGTCTATAAGTATGTAGATAGGTCCGGAGATAACCCAAAGAATTTTTTCCTAAAATAAAAATATTAGTCAAAAGAAACAGCAATGGTCAGAAATTATTGCGCATTCTAAGTAGACAAAGTTTCCAAATATTTCAAAGTTATGAGTAACATATATCTGTCTGAACTAACGTACTACTCGTTCTTTGGTATTTTAGATAAATCTTTCCCTCTTCTGAAGCGATAATCATGAATGTTCTGTTGACATCATGCTGCTATATATCTTCGGCATTTGCAAGTCATTCAACGAACTTTTGAGAATCTCTGCTGAGAAGAATGTCAAAGAAATCGTATGGAAGTAGGTAGCATTGTCTAAATTCTTTTTTAATATCGAATGCCTCGGCGATGTCTATCGTTTCGCCTAATAAAACGAGTTTGGTAGTTATATTTTATATAAGTTAATATTTTATATGGTTCTGCTTTAAAAAGATCGGTGGGTAGGCCATCAAATCCAGTAGCTTTGTGTTACTTGTGTACAAATGGCTATCTTTACTTCATATTGGTCGGGTGCATAGAACTGTTTTCATCGTTCAGATTTCATTGTTCATTCTACCTGCGAACAAAGTTTTGATCATCGTTGCTGTTATATACCTAATAACTAGTAGTAGTGTACTAGTACTAATACACGGTTTTTGGCCAATAAAATCAAAAGAAATATTTTTCACTTTTTTTCTTCTAATTATTCGGTCACTCAATGGCTACAAATTATAGAACAATTTATTCAAAGTGCCCCCATTTTCCTTCCAGCAACGGCGAAGTCGATCTGGCCATTCATCGATTGCAATATGCGTCATTGGAAAATTGTCCACTACTCGGACAAAGGTGCGCTTCAAAAACTTAATACTTAGATGTCGAGTCTCCAGAAAGGACTATATTTTGTAGTCTAATATATTGGGGTCTGGGCTGCCAGATGGCTAATCATCGGGAAATATGAAGTTCGGTATGATATATGATATTTGCGAATAGTGTTTGGTTGAGGAGCTTCACAATGTTCTATAAAACCGTCTTTCTGCCGTGGTTTTGACACCTTTCTTGCAGAAATGGAACTCAGTGACCCCATCATAGGTGAGTCCCCACCAAACCATCGCAGAAATTGGGTATCCCTAAATTACTTCACGGTACGATACTGATTGTAACGATTTTTCAATCTTTTGATACCAGTTTTGTAGTACGATTTCGGTTTAGCCTCAAAATAGGCCTCTATTTCGGCGATTACTTCTTCATCGTTCTTAAATCTCTTTCCGGCGAGCATTTTTTTGAGGTCTGCGAACAGGAAATAGTCGCTGGGGGCCAAATCTGGAGAATACGGTGGGTGGGGAAGCAATTCGTAGCCGAATTCATTCAATTTTGCCATCGTTTTCATCGACTTGTGACACGTTGCATTGTCTTGATGAAACGGCACTTTCTTTTTCTTCAAATGCGGCCCTCTTTCTGCAATTTCGTCCTTCAAACGCTCCAACAACGCAATGTTATAGTCGATGTTGATAGTCTGCCCCTTTTGGAGATAGTCGATGAAAATTATTCCATGTGTATCCCAAAATACGGATGCCATAACCTTGCCATCCGACTGCTGAGTTTTTGGTCGTTTTGGGCGAGGTTTGTCGCCTGCTCACCACTCAGCTGACTGCCGATTTGACTCTGGTGTGAAGTGATGGAGCCAAGTTTCATCCATTGTCACATACCGACGCAAAAATTCAGCTTTATTGCGGTTGAACAGCTTTAAACACTCCTTTGAATCATCAACACGTTATTGTTTTTGGTCGACTGTGAGCAAACGCGGCACCCGCTTTGAACAGAGCTTTCGCATGTCCAAATATTCGTGTATGATATATCCAACACGCTCTTTTGATATCTTCAGAGCCTCAGCTATCTCGATCAACTTCACTTTACGGTCATTCGTAATCATTTTGTGGACTTTTTTTATGTTTTCATCTGAAACAGCCTCTTGTGGACGTCCACTGCGTGCATCATCTTCGGTGCTTGTATGACCACTTTTAAATTTTTCAATCCACTTGCGAATGGTTCGTTCGACTGGTGCAGAGTTCAAGCCATTTCTTTGCATCGGCTGCATTTTTTCTCATCAAAAAGCAATGATAAATCAACACACGAAATTGCTTTGAATCACAATAACAAAAGTTGCTTCACTCACAACGCTATATCTCGAGAACTAATCGTCCGACAGTTGTCAAATTTATACACGTATCTTTTAAAGGTTGGTACTAACTAAAAATGGTGTGGATTTAATTCAAGTAGTGCCCTCTCTTAGAAACGGCACGACAGCCCATGTATTAATATACTATGAGAACTTTCAAAAAGTAGTGGTTAGGGCCTTAGGACTCTTAAAGTAGCATGTAAATTTAAACAACCAAGTAAATTCTCACTATCGATCTTTCTTCCCGTTTCGAGTGACTGCATTCCAAGTAAAAGACATTTCGAACGATTTGGACGTTGTCGATGCGAGTTATATTTGAAATAGTGGAAGGTCTCCAAGCACAAGCATACTCAACAACAGGACGAACTATAGAACAAAATAATGCCTTAATAGTAAAGGGATCTTTAAAATCTGAGGAGTTCCTTTTAATGAAACGTTATAGAGAGTCGGCCTTAGCAACAATGTATTGTAATTTATATGCATGATAGATAAAATGTTGTTTTTCCATCGAAAAATCTTTAAAATCGTCAACAACTTGTATTAGGCTATTTAAAAGTTTTGGAATGAGTTGTTCGCTGGCTTAACCTCCGCAAGGATATTGGGACGTTAATGTTTTCAGAAGACAGCTTGAACTCTCTGAATGCCACATTTTGATAGGCTAACCAAACTGAAAAAGCAAAGAATTGAAAGAAATTGAATTGAAAGAAATTCAAGCCATAGTGACCAAATTTCAGACCAATTTCACACTAATTTCCATCAAGCCATCCACCCGTATGCGTAGAATGCGTACAGAGGAAAATATTGCTGTTGCATCCGCCAGTGGTAATGAAGACCGTGATTTGTTTATTCGTCGCCGTTCGCATAAATTGGAATTCTGCTACTTGACTACTTGGAAGATCTTACGCAATGATCTTGTTCTAAAACCTTACAAAATACAGCTCGTGGAAGAACTGAACCTGAACGCCCTGCCACAGTGTCGAAGCTGAAAGAAGATTCGCTTTTTATCGAAAAAATGTCTTCAGCGACGAAGCTTATTTTAGGTTGAATGGGTATGTTATTAAATACAACTGCCGTATTCTGGTCCGATGAGCAACCTTAGGCAATATAAGAGCTGTCAATGCACTCGGAAAAATGCACTATTTGGTGCGGTTTATGGTCCGGCGGAATCATTGGCTCTAATTTTTTTCAAAGAATACCAGCCAATATGCTAGAAAAAGTGATCCAAAATTGGACTCTCCGTATGGACCACTTAAAACATAGTCGTAGTCAATCTTCAAAAAGTAAATGGCAAGCATTGATTAATTAACTCAAATAAAATTTTTTTACACTTTTGCAATTTTCCTGTGTTTTTTTTTTTTGTACACCCTGATTGACTCGAACTGCAACCAACTTCAGACTGCTATAATTTCCAAACCGTTCATTACTGTAAGCTCAAATTTTGCCACATGATAGATAATGATATTATTTACAAGCCTTTTAAACGATTTGCGTCTCAGTTGTGTTGAAAAATTTTTATCCGCGATGGAATTCAAACGTGATAGTGTGATTGCTTTACATTTGGCTGGAAAACCTAAAGTAGCTATCGTTAGAGCCCTCCTCCAGCACCTCAACGTGAATAAATCATTTGTGTCTCGAACCATAGCTCGTTACCGTGATACTGGCAGCGTTGCAAAACGCCATGGAGGTGGTCATAAAAAACAGCAGCATCGGCAGAAATGGTTCGGAAAGCGAAGGCTCGAATTGAGCGAAATCCGCTTCGAAGTGAAAGAAAAATGGCTCCTGAGCCCAACATATCGTTGGAACGGATGCAACACATACTGAAAAATGAACTTGGGCTCAAGCCATTGAAATTCCAAAAAGCATACGATCTTACACCGGAACAGAAAATAGTTAGAGTCGAAAGAGCGAAGGAGTTGCTACGCTTGCACGAAAGTGATGTCGCCATTTGTTATCGAACAATATGTCAACAAACTAAATGACCGAGCTTACTGGCCAGAGAGGTCCTTCTAAAATTTACACCTTCGGATGACCACCAGAAAGCAGGCAGCACCGATGGTGATGGTTTGGGCCGCCATAACCGCCGATGGTCGCTCTCCGCTCGTATTTTTAGACTGTGGCGTCAAAATTAATGCGATCGTATACCGTGAAACTGTTTTAGAGTCAGTATTGAAGCCTTGGACAAACAATCATTTCGGCCGGAGACCGTGGACATTTCAACAAGACTCGGCACCTTCTCACAAAGCGCGCGTCAACTAAGATTGGTTAAAAAACAATGTTCCACACTTCATTTCTTGGACATAATGGGTTGCAATTGCTCCGGATGCAAATCCGTTAGATTTCTCTGTCTGGGGTATTTTGAAGGCGAAGTTTGGCACGAAAAAATACCAAAGCTTGGACCACCCCAAACAAGCACTTCGCCGGGAATGGGCCAAAATACCGCAGAGCCACTTGCGTGCAGGGTGCTTTCTTTGGCCGTCTCAAGGCCATTTTTCGTGCCAAAGGTGAACATATTGAAATCTACTGATTCAATTTGAAAATTGATGTATTTTCCAACATATTTTGCTTTGGCACAAAAAAATTTATCAAAAAATAAAATTATTATAGCATTTTAAGAAGTTGCAGTTCGAGTCAGTCACCCTGTATTGATAATTAAACCCCAAACGCTTAACAAATCACCCATTACTACACTTAGATGGACAGCGAACAAAATAATGAAGAGGGTATATATTCTTACAAAACAAAAAATATTCAAAATAATCTAGCGCAATAAATGTGTGTACAATAATAAAATAAATAAATTTGTTATGTGTCAGCATCAGTAGTTGTACACAAATCTGCAAGAGTTTAAATTAAAATAGTTAACAACTGAAAATCATATATATAAATATAAATCATATAAATCATATATGTATCTTTTTGATTCTCTTAGATGAAACTTAACATCGTCTATAGTGAGAAAAAAACATGGGTCCCAACCTCAGATGTCATTTGGTAATTTTCAACACGGAAAATCCAAACTCCAAAGCTACCAAGAATTACCTTTATAAAACGTAGCGATGAAAATTAAAAAATGATTTCCTTTTGAACAACAAACTGAAACAGAAGAGTAAGTTCTAGGCAAATTTTGAAGCGCATTATTAACCTCTTAGTCCACCTGCTCCGTGGATGATTCATTTGGTGTACTACTGCGGTCATAGTTGTAAGATCATACAAGAAAGTTTGATTGGCTTCACAATTTAGGATATTCATCGATTGAAGTTAAAACTTATAAAAAAAAAATTTTCTAAGCTACTCGTAACTGGTAACATTTGTTACTAAGTAGCATACAAGAGCTGTTTGATGAATACCCGGACTAGAAATGACAACACATCATTTTAGGTTTTGACAACTCTCTTTCAACTCGATACACTTTTTTCAGTGGTGCTGCAACTTTTCTAACCTCTTCGTAAAGTACGACATTTATTGGCCTGCAAAATATTCCACCGACTTTCTCGTTCGACCCGGACTTCTTTCCGACGAGCGATCTTTTAAGGTTTGGGAACAAAAAGAAGTCGCAAGGAGATAAATCCGGAGAATACGGAGGATGGGGGAGCAATTCGTATTGCAATTCGACCAATTTGACTGTGGCGACTGCGTAAGTGTAAGCCAGTGCGTTATCGGTCTTCGGCTTTTCAAATCGGCGTTGAATCGGCCAATAAATTGACATAGTATGCTCCTGTGATTGTTGTTCCCTTCTCCAAATATGGTAGTCAACATGGATCACACCTCGCGCATTCCAAAAAAACGGTGGCCATCACTTTTCCGGCCGAAGGCAGTCTTCGTTTTTCTTGTAGCACGTTCACTTGATAAGACCCACTGTTTCGAATGTTATTCAGTCTCTCTTGTGTGCCAATGAATCCATGTTTCATCGAAGGTCAAGAAACGAGGCAGAAACAGAAACGATTAAACTGGCCAAGCACGTCTTTGAAGTGGTCTCCGGTGTGTCAAACGCGGCACCAAAATCTCGTGCAGGATATGGTTAACGAATTCAGTTGAGACCTCTTCTATCTCAGTTAATTCTTGAATTTTTTACTCGTCGGTCCACCAATACGAGATCATGGCTTTTGTCCACGGTTTCACATGTGTTAACCGTTTTTGGGCTACCTAAGGAATTTATCAGACAAGCGCCTATATACAACAATAAGATCAAATAAGTTTTGTTCTTAGAATGATTTCTAAGAATATAGTTCCATTAGAGAACTTACAGTAATCTTTTATACTTTCTTTTGCTCATACCAGAACAAGTTTTACCAAAATAACGAATGCCCGTCCCCACGTCTTGTTGATCAAACATAGTGCCCTTTACACCTTAGAAAAAATAGTCAAAGATCAAATCCGCATGAACAGAATGGCTACATCGCTTATATGTATCGAGAAAGTTCTGCAAAACCATGGTTGATAGGCCGTATACAGTAAAGAAATGATATCTTGTCCAAACCCTACATCCACTACCAAAGCTTAAAGGGCATATTTTATTCAATTAATTGGTTGATTTCTTTAAGTGATTTTAAGCATCTTATCCTGATATCTGGCGAATAATGTAATGGCTACTGGTATCTCAGTAGAGTTATCTACTTTTATCTCTGTGAATGCAATAGAAAAGGTATCAAATATCGAGTAACCCCATTGACTAGAACAAATAATCTTGAATTAAATTTTAATTATACAATTAAGCAATGAAAGTTTTCAGTAATTGCGTTAATGCTTCTGCCGTCCAAATGATAATGATCCTTGTTGTTCTCAATTACATGTGGTCTTTATTTCTGTGTAATATACATTTTACCTTGTTTTTAAATGATTGGTAATCTGCCCTTGGCCTGTATTCAGAACACTTTAAAACACTGCTAAAGGCATTTTATGGCACTTAAACACTCAAGTTCTGCCAAAAACCATTTAACATCGCTTGAATTTGAATGCTAATTGCTTTACCGAAATTAATAATCACCGCCGCCATTTACGAACAAACTAAGTTTCGACTAAGACTCGAATTACTTCAAACTCTTTCATCAGCGGTACGAAAGTCAGTGTAAATTTCTGTAAGTGTGCAAAGTTTTTCCCTATTCGCTAAAGCGTATATTTCGCTCGTTAAAAATGCGCTCTGAAGATATTATACGAATAGACTTTTATCCCCAAATGCAATTATGTACCTTAGGAGCCATTAAAATGACTGCGCGCAAATTTTGCTCTCTCATGCCAACTTCAGTCGTCGAAAGCCATCATTACCATGTCCACAGAGACTATAAATTACTTGAACCAAAGACCCTACCACAATTTTCAGTGACAAGAGGGGAATAAGGCAGAGATCCTTCTGGAACAGAAAAAAAAAGCACCAGCGCAGAGGCAATCCCATCAGCGGCACCACCAGTCGGCAGCTGAAAATAACAAAAAGACTTTGCAACACCACAAACACAATTTCCTTCGACAAAGAATAATGACAATCGTTCATCTTTTCCAGCAAAGACGACATAGGACTTGAAGACTTGAACGACTCTCCTCCTTCACAATCATCTTCAACACCAACAAACGATTCCAGCAGATAAAATTCAATATTTTTAGAGATGAACTCGTACTCATACCCGTATTTGTAGTCGCATCTGTAGCTTTGTAGTTTTGTGGTGCGATGCACTCTTGAACGTTGATTAATTGCCTTGGAAGTAAGAAGACCAAGGAAATACGGATATCTTCAAAAATCCACTTTAAATGATGCAACATGCAGCTGCATAAAGTGGCGGGCGGTTAGAGCGGCAATGGCCCCAACAAAACCCAAGTTACGTTCTCCAGATCAAGAAGAACAACGCAATGCACTTGGCAAACACAAAAAGCGTCATATTGAACTCTGGTATTGTAGTTGCACCATCAATCAACTTAATCGACTTGTCACAATAACAAAATGACTTTTTTGTTGTATTCCGTTTTTTATTATTTCGGTGATATTCCGATGGAAAACACTCAAAGCCTCTTAAACGACAGGGGGCGAAATGCAACTATAGCTGCGGATAGATATCCCAATCATAGTTCACAGAACTTTTTAGGTTGGGTTTCAGTTTCGGCTTTGTTGAAAGGCAACGCTTGCTTCGTTTCCATGACCTCAAAGCTGTTCTAACAAATTTTTAAATCGCCTTCCGGCATAAATGCGGGAAATCGATTTTTCCATCGTCCAAAGGGTTTATTTGGCAGGATGAGGCCAGACGGGCTAGCTTTGGGTAAATGAAGTGTTGTGTAAGGGTGGGTGGTGGTTGTTGCCGAGAATGGTCAAACCATCGTTCTAGTGAAAATGAGGCAAATGACTCCAAGTGCTAGGGAATTAAATGGAAAATTCATGGCTTTGTTGTGTTCTGCTTATTTGCGCTCACAACGTTAAGATACTAAAACGAATGCGAATAACAACGGTTTTCCACTCGAAGGAGTCCAAAACAAGAAAATGGTTACTAAAATGATTTTCAATCCCTGAGTGAGAGACGCTTGATTTTACTGTTTTACTGTGTTTCATTTTGGCTAGCCGTTTTGTTTGTATTTTGTTGGCATTGTGTAAGCCAAACAATTTCCGGAGTGAGTGGGTGGGCGATGACTCCTTTGAAAGGATACTAGCTATAACTTGTTTATTTTTTGCGCACATTTTCCTCCATTATGGAGTTTATCCATATGAATGGATACGGTATAATTTTCGTTAGAATATTTTGGGGGGAAAAAGTTGTCATCAACAACGAAGATAGGAGACAGGACGATGGCAGGATTTAAAAGGCAGACGGAAGACTAGTAACTCTTAGGGTGGTTAAATTTGAAATAATAAATTTTAAAAAGTTTCTCTTTGGGGGTCGGGTAAATGTACCACCTGAGAGAAAAATGCGAGTATAACCAGAAATTTTGTCTGTCAATTTGAGCTCGTAAAGAAGTTTTTTTGCGAATCATTGAACTTTTTTTTTTCAGAAATGATCCAAGCATGAGGATATCTTCTGAGTTTATTGTTCGCCTTTGAGTTGTAACTTTGTCTTAACTTTTGATTCATATCTTGGGTTGTTCTTTTTATTCTTGATTGCGTCGGAAATTGAATTAGAGGGAGTAACTGATACAAAAGCAACTATTTGGGAGGATTTTACATTTCTCTTAGCGTTTTAAATTTAAGAAAAAATAATAGTAGTTACTTGAGAAGCATGTTTCTTTGAAAATCTATAAAATTTTAAATTTTAGATTTGAAAACTTCTCAGAAATTTCAGATGACAAAGTTATTGACCCTTGAAGAAGGCAAAAGGCTTGACAGCCGCGCAAAGGGCTTATCTTAACATGAGATAGAGTTTCGGTTGTTTTTAAACCATCTTAGTTAAGATTTAAGTTACTTGCTGATGTCGATTCAGTTACCAGGACCCTTTCCTTTGCACTCTGTTAGCTTTTGAAAAATATAACGCACGCTATGTAATGTACAATATTATATATGTATTTCTCCAGCGTATCTGCTTTGCATGCACTCGAACATGGTTGTCTGGTTACAAAACAGTCAACTTAATTGATTATTCCTTCATACCGAACGTCGAATATAGACTCGGACCACTACTAGAATATGTTTGTGGTATTGGTACCAAAAAAGAACGATTGATTTGGTGGGTTCTACCCTACTACGTCAACGACACTACGACACTACCAGTAAAACAACTCGGGTCGTGAAAAGTTTTTCAGATGTTTTTCGAAAATAAAAAGCAAGGCAAAAATATAAGAGCAAAAAACCTGTGGAGACTAACTTTGAAATTTTTAGTAGAGTTACAGTCGAAACTGAAGATATGGAAAAACTATCTCTGCAGTCTGTTGAACTGCGGAAACTACTCTAATGAAGTAAGAATAGCTATATTTAATCTAAGCACAACAAGTCTGTCGGATCTGATAGACTACCGTAGAAGCTATTTACGGCAGTAAGGGCATACACTAATCCATCTCGAACATTTAGTCGGAAAAAGTTATAACTGATGAATAAAACATCAGCATCGCTTGTCTAATCCTTTGAACTGCCCCAAATAAAGAGAGATCAGTTATCTTAACATTGTGTACAAGATCCTCTCTTTAGTATTGTATTATGTGAAACCATTTGATGGCTCAATCTATTTAATTATTTGTATTACATATGCGATATGTGAACCTTAAAATTCACACTTCAAGTTGACTATCTGATTTAAAATTGAGTAAGTTTATTGCCGGAGTGTTAAGTTAACCCACCCTGCTATGCCATCCGAATATCTTCAGAATATTGCCCGATGACATTTTTGTTCAAAGATTATGAATATCGAATTCCGCTTTTGATAGAGTTTACATGTCATCTCCGCTGATGATGACCGGGATGATTAGGATAATACAGGTAATACAGTTGTTTTCCAAGTCTGAGGAAATAGTACGTGATCCAAGCTTCAACAAATTTCTTGCCTCCTCAAATCACTTGATTTAATACCAATTAAACTATGGGTGTGATTTTGTATCATCCATCATTGTAATGTCTTCCGTTTTCATATCCAACGTCATTGACTTGGCTTTGAATTCGTTTATCGGGAAACTCATTGTGGCCAACTATACTTCAAAACTCACATGAAACAGATCCATATTGTGTCTGACCGATAATTCAAGAATAGTTCATTTCATCTGCTACAGTTGTCGTAAAATTATCTCTATGATGGCATGGGAATGATCAATCTATACAGTTGGCGTATCCTAGTAGCTTGAGGAATTTATTGGAGATACATATTTGACTGCAACGTCTTTCTCAAGCGTAAGAAATTTCAATACGACCAGAACTAGGGCAAAACATACTACAATATCGTAAAGGTAGTAAACATTTTTTGGTCGTTGGTCAAAAATATGGTATTAGAAATTTTACCTCATCCCCCATGCCAACGCTCATTTATAATGGCATTCCAACTATCAGCTATTTGAATAATTCCAATCTGCTTGCTGTACACTCAAACTCTTGGGTGAGTTACAAAGAAACCACTTTCGAAACGCTTCTTAAAAGTCTCGCTGATTTTGTAATCATGTACAAGTATACCGCGGAAATATACGAGAGCTGTTTGATTAGTACCCGGATTGAAAGATTGGCGCTACTGATCCAAAATGAGTCTACCATTATTTATTAAAACTTTTTTAGCCCGCCTGTGAAAACTAGGTAACAATCCTAGGTTTAGTTTTGTATTGACACCCATTTCAAAACATCGTGATAGTGTTTTTTGCGACCATGGAAAAAGAGCAGTATCGCTCCGTGATCCGATTCTTGTTTTTGAGTGGCAAAATCTGCGAGGAAATCAAGCCCATTCTTCACTGTGTGTATGGGACCCATTCATCTTCCCGTACAAGCGTTTACTATTAGCTAGCAGAGTTTCTTGCAGTTTTTGATGAACCGCGCCCAAGTAGCCCAAAAACGGTTACCACAAACCATGTAAGAAACCGTGGACAAAATTCATGATCTCGCATTGGTGGACCGCCGAGTAAAAAATTCGCGAGTTTCTGAGATAGAAGGAATCTCAACTGAACGCGTTAACCATATCCTGTACGAGATTCTGGGCATGAGAAAGCTGTGCCCCGCGATGGGTGCCGCGTTTGCTCACACCGGAGAACAAGCGTAATCGTAAGACCATTTCAAAAACGTGCTTGGCCCTGTTTAATCGAAATCCGGAGCTTCTGCGCCGTTTCGTGACCGTCGATGAGAAATGGAATTATTGGTATACACCAGAGACCAAAGAACAATCGAAACAATTGGTTTTACCCGATGAACGTGCGATGGTGATGATCACCGTATTTTGGGACGCGCGAGGTGTGATTCATGTTGACTATTTGGAGAAGAGAAAAACAATCACAGGAGCATACAACGCCGATTTGAAGAAAAAACGACTACATTTGGGAAAGAAAAAAGTGTTTTTTTCACCACGATAACTCACTGGTTCATACCTCCGCAGTCGCCACAGCTAAATTGGTCGAATTGTACTACGAATTCCTCCCCCATCCTCCGTATTCTCCGGATTTGGCTCCCTATGACTTCTTTTCGTTCCCAAACTCTTAAAGATCGCTAGCCGAAAGAAGTTTGGGTCGAACGAGGAAGTATTTGCCGCCGCAGAGAAGTATATAGTATTGCAGAACAATACGGAGGGGTTAAAAAAGTTGCATCACCGCTTTCAGAGTGTATCAAGTTGAAAGGGGATTAAATTGAAAAATAAATTTTCAAAACCTAAAAATGTTGTGTTGTCATTTCTTATCCGGGTATTCATCAACCACCCCTCGTACTGAGAAAATGAAAACAATGCGCGACGGGCAATTAAATCCAGAAAATAATTTGTCTACACACATGTGTATGTAGAAGAAGTATTTAACACACCTTTTTCCTAAACACACTGTAACGTATTTACAACTGTATAATCATAGTATAGGGGTAATATTGATTAACCTAATTATGAGTGCCTTGGAGTTATGTTAAGTTGCACAACTGTGTTGATACAAAATTGGATACATATATGTAATACCCAAACATTGCGCATATTAAACGTCGTCAACTAACTTAAATCATTTGGAAAAAAAATGGAATTTGACTGGACAAAGTGTGTCATAAAAATGATGGGTAAAATCCAAAATCGAGAAAACCGCACCCGAACTGAAAATTTTCTGCAACCCTTACTTCGTTCAATACAACGTCACCTTTAAAGTGCAACTATTGGGTGCATAGACAAAATCCGGGTGGTAGGATCTACTGAGGAGTTAATATACTCCACCTACTTTCTCGTATGGTAGTTATAAACATGCATAATGCGGGGGTAATGTAATGTTAGGGGGATGCAAAACCAAGTTAGTAAAATGAAAAATACATAGGGTAGTAGTACAACATCGACATCAAATCAAAAACTGAAGATAAATATTCAAGTGTCTCATGTGCGTACTTTTTCTACCGTTACACATACTCATAAGCTATGGAAATAATCGATGAGTGCTATTCAAGTTATTGTTTACATACGCCTTTAAAACATAAAAGGCTTTTGATATACCGCTAATACTTAGCTATTAAATCCCTACTTACACACTGCAGCAGCGCCACATTTGGTACTTGGTTAAATCTTTACTTTTCACTCCGCAGTCAGGTTGCAGGGTGCAAGTTTTCAAAGTGTTGCTTCAATTACATGTAAGAATAGATATATTCTATAATGATTTTCGTGCCCCTAGCTGCCTCTCTCGGAAATAATGGCGATACCGGAAAGGGAATTGTAATATGTGTGAGTTGTAAAACGCACCCAAAAACAAAAACACAAAGCTGTTTTGGAGCATGTGTGCACGAAACTAGATTTCCAAAGGGGAAATTAGGGAGATATATGGTAGTTGTTGTCGCAAAGTGATTTTTTTTTTTTTTTTAACAAAGGTTCGTGTGAGATGGGTACAAGCGAACAGGACAAATGTTCCTTGCCAAATTCGATTCATGGCTAGTATTGAGTAGTATTGATTTCCCAGTGCTAACTTTGCAAGGTAAAAGAAATAAGCAGACCTGAAAAAAGGTTAAATGAATCCCGTGATTCGTCAAAACGAAAGGGAGTAGCACATGTAGTGAGGAGATACACTTAAACCGTTCTTGTATATGCTGCGCGAATGAGCTTACATGCTTCTGAACTTCGTGATGTATATTTTATGCGAACTAAGCCAACAAGCCCACTCTTGAAAAGACAAATGAAATAAAGAAAATCATTTATACTTTTCCTTAATTGCAATCGATACACACTTGATTGAGCTTTCCTAAACACTAGTGCAACAAGGCGCAATAGAAAAGAATACAAACATTGACTTACTAGGTGGAGTGAAAAGAAATCTCCTTGGGAATGAAAAAAAAATTTTTTTAAATGTTTTTTAATTATATTCAATATAGTCCACTTTTAGTTTGATACACTTATTCCAACGATTTTCCAACTTCTTGATACCGTCCGAAAAGTAATTTTCTGGAAGGTCTGCAAAATACTCCTCCGTGGCGTCGATGATTTCCTCGCGTGAGCTGAATTTTTTATTAATGAGCCATCCTTTGAGGTTTGGGAAGAGATAATAGTCCGGGGGAGCCAAATCGGGCGAATACGATGGATGCGACAGCAATTGGAGCCGTAAGTCATTGATTTTAGCCGTGGTTGCGATGATCTTGTGCGCCGGTGCATTGTCTTGCTAAAACAAATTTTTTTTTCGCTTCATGTGAGGCCGTTTTGCAGCGATTTCGCTCCAATATGTCACAGTAATACTCGCTGTTGATGTTTTTTTCCTTTTTCTAGGTAGTCCACGAAGAGTATGCCATGACAATCCCAGAAAATCGACGCCATAACCTTTCCGACAAATCGAGCCTCCCTCGGCCGCTCCGGAGCACTCGTGCCGGCTTCAGTTCATTGCCGGGCACTCATTCTGTTCTCTGGTGTTCAACAGTTACCAATCGACGCCAAAAGTCCGCCCGATTCCGCATCAGCAAGTCCATACACTCTTTCGAAGTGCTCTCGCGTTCGTGTTTTTGGTCAAGAGTGAGTATGTGCGGCACTCAGCGGCAGGATAACTTTTTCATATGCAGAATATTACCCAAAATATGGCGTGTGCGCTCAGTACTAATCTTTGTGGTATCTGCTGGCTCGCGCAAGTTCACTTTCCGGTCAGCCGACAACATTTTATGTTTTTTTTTGACATTGTCCTCTGTAACCGCATCGGAGGGCCTGCCGCTGCGGACTTGATCGGTAGTGGAGTTGCGGCCATCACGAAACTGTCGAAACCAATATTTGATGGCGTAATCTAAAGAAGCATTAGCCCCGTAATATTTATCTAACTTTTCTTTTGCTTCCTTCGCCGTTTTGCCTCTCAAAAAATAATGTTTTATGAGAGAACGAAAATCGCTTTTGTCCATACTCAACATGATGCGAACATGATACGTCCACAACAATCTGCTGTCAAAACAAAACTGAAGATAGCATCGCACTGAAATTTGGCATGTCTGCCTAAATATGAACGGACTTCAAGGTACTATTTTTTTGCAGTAGCAGCGCATTATGGCGGTCAAGGAGGTTACTTTTCACTCCACCTAGTATAATATACTAATTTCAGCAAAAAAAAAAAAAAAAAAAAAAATCCCAAGCAAGTAACAATTGAAGATACGAAAGCTGAGGTAGAGCTTCAATCTCTTCTTAATCATACGGGACAAGGAATAATACAAGTGTAAGACAAAATTTCGAAGCAGGATATGGAACAGCTTCGACGAGATCTAACTCATTCAATTATATGGGGTTATAATGGAACTTTTGATCATTCTAAATACAGGGTTTTCTAATAACGACTTGACAACTTTTTTTTAAATAAAAGGCAAACCATTTGAGATATTTCAAAAACTTTATTATTGGCTTGAAGTACAATCAAAACATTTATGAATAGAACTCGACTTCGTTCATATGGCCACTGCAGGCACGTTTGCAGCGGTCGATTCGTTGGACCCAATTTTCAACGACTCGGCTTGGCTCTAAGCTCTTCCAACGTCGTCGGCGTGTTGGCATAAACCAATGACTAAACGTAGCCCTACAGAAAATAGTCAAGCTGCGTTAAATCGCACGAATGAGGCGGCCAATCGACTGACCCATGTCTTGAGATAACACGCTCACCATACTTACTTTTCAATAAATTGATTGTAGCGTGTGCTGTGTGGCTTGTGGCACGTTCCTGTTGAAACCACATGTCATCCAAGTCCACATCTTCCAATTCGGGTCAAAAATAATCGGTGATCATGGCGCGATAACGCTGACCATTCACAGTAACGTGACGATCGCTATCGTCGACGAAAAAATATGGCCCAATAACGCCGCCGGCATGCAAACCGCACCAAACAGTTATTTTTTGTTGATGAAGTGGTGATTCATGAAGCACATGTGGATTTTCACCAATAACGCATATTTTTCTTATTTTCATATTTTGCTGCGGACGTCTGAACGGCAGCGATATTTTCGACACTTCGACCAACCCGTTGTCTCAATAACACGGCAACATCACACAACGAATATGTAGACTCAAATTTTTGCACTAAACTTGTTATTGCCTTCTTGTTATTGTCTACTAGGGAGAGAATTACGACCGAAAATTGGAGTTAACGCTCTTAAAGTTGCAGTCACCGACTCCGAATATCTGTAGAAAATTTTATAATTCACAGACGTTGCTCGTTAGTGTACTTTACCATGATGAAAATGTTGAGCTTACTGAATAAGTTGACAGTGACAATTTGATGTTTAGTGAAAGAGTGCGTTCACAAATTAAATTCAAAGTTGTCAAGTCTCTATTTTAAGATCCTATATAATTAAAGATTCGAAGACGACAATCAAGACCTAAGTGACAGCAATATGTTCGTTATTTCATTTTCACTGCTACAACTGAATTCAAGCGATGAAAACCTTACTATTTAGAATAATAATGCACCATCTTCTACACATTTTTATCCCTTTGTCTTGAGAGGGAAACTTCCGACGTTATCAAAGCTGAAGTATCAAAAATCCAGGAGCAAATTCCTTCTTTGCTGTCCTCGGTTGTTAAAGAGGGAGACGAAAACTTCTACGTATGCAAGCCATGATATGAATCTAACAATTATAGACGAGAAAACTTTTATCTTTGTTAGTGATACATCGGTGTGAACATGTGCAATCTGCAAACCAACACCTAAAGCAATGAATAACTTAGACCTAATCTATGGGCAGCAGAGTAAAGAATCATTCTTGTTTATTCATGTTACAATTTTACATACAATTTATGGAGTGCATTTTAAATATTGCATAACGCCTGTTATAGTAGTGTTACTTCCAAAACACATTAGGACATTTTTGAAAGCAATAAACAAGGCGTTCAAAGGAATATTCAAAATTCACTGCACCTAGTATAGAAACATTACTCGTGGCATAAAATCCGGCAACTAAAACTACAAAAAAATACAAAAACATAGTTTGTAGAGAAGGGGATGAAATGAAAGATCTACAAGTTAAGATTGATGAGAAACGTGTAAGACGATTGCATTTTTAAAGTTTATGGCATTTTTAATACCCCTGATGTGGAATGATGTGGAAGGGAATTCCATAGTTTTATAGCGTGAACAAAAAAGAGACGTGATAAATTTATTTTATTATATAGGAACGGTGGGGATTTAATATTAATGACGTGATGTAGGTAAATGTAGTTTCGTGCCTTGAGATATTGTTTTAAGGTACATTTGATTAAGCTTGTTGAATGTGCAGAAATATGGTCATGTCTATGAAGCCCATGTATATACCACATTGAGCCATTGAAAGGTACTTTAAGTTTTCGCTGAAATAAAAAATCAAGGTCACTGTATATACCACCTCAGAATAGTTAATTAAAGGTAAAAGTAAAGTCCTTACCAATTTTTGTCGAGTCGTCATTGGGGTAAAGCTAACTGTTAGTCAGAACTTTCGTAGACATCTTTAAATGCGACGAATGACAAGGTTTGTATGATCGTACCAGGAAAAGTTTCTACTTAAGACAAAACCGAGTCTTTTTGCTGACCTAGAATCGGAGAGCCATACATCTGGTACGACGTTAACGTCAAATTTTCGATTGATTTTTCTGGGTTAAGCAGCATTCCTATATATGTATTTTTGATAAGTCTTCATTCAAAATTCAGCGATCAAATTCATGGAACAAGACAGATATAGCTGAATGTCGTCAGCGTATAAGTGGACTGTTGCATGCTGACATACTGATAGCAAGTCGTTAATGAATGCGCAGAATAAGATAGGACCTTGCGGTATACCTTGTGTAATTATTTTCAAGGCCGAGGATTTCTTACCAATGACAATTTTTGCGCTCTATTGGAAAGATAACTTCTAAGAAGTTAAAGAGTTTGTTTACCAAAGCCAAACAAGTAATGTAATGTTATGTTATGCTGAGCCTTTGAAAACGTTCAAAACCTCAAGCGAGCATTTAAAAGCAGTAATGACAACAAAAGCGGAGTCCTTTCGCTTCTTATAGAGCCACAATACGCTTCGTCGTTTTTTAGTTTCAAACAAAATCAAGTTCGTTATTTTTGACTTTTACTTGAAACTTATTATGTCCGTAATGAGCCAAGTATTGTTTTCCTATTCAGGGGTATCATATATATACATATATTGGGTCTATAACTATAACGTGTCAATAGTGGTTTGCACGATTTAAAAGTGGTGATTTTGGCTTGGAAGACAATGAATGTCCTGGGCAGCCAAAAAAGTTTGAAGATGAAGAACTGGAAGCATTACTCTATGAAGATTGTTGCCAAACACAAGAAGAGCTCGCAGAATCTTTGGGTGTCACTCAAGCAGCCATTTCAAAAGGCAGCTGGATATATTCAAAAACAAGGAAATTGGGTTCCACATGAACTCAAGCCGAGAGACGTCGAAAGGCGGTTTTGCATGTCTGAAATGCTGCTAAAACGCCACAAAAGGAAGTCATTTTTGCATCGGATTGTTACTGGTGATGAAAAATGGATGCATTACGACAACATCAAGCGCAAAAAATTATATGTGAAACCCGGCCAACCAGCCAAATCAACGGCAAAGCCGAATATCCATGGCGCGAACGTAATGCTCTATATTTGTTGGGATCAGATTAGTGTGCTGTATTATGAGCTGCTAAAACCGGGTGAAACCATTAATGGACGACGCTACCGAAAACAATTAATCCGTTTGAAGAGAGCAGTAGCCGAAAAATGCCCGGAATATGCGACCAGACTCGAGGCAATAATTTTCCATCATGACAACGCTCGGCCCCACGTTGCTATTCCGGTTAAGAACTATTTGGAAAACAGTGGATGGGAAGTCTTATTCCACCCGCCTTTTAGCCCAGACCTTGCCCCTTCCGACTACCATTTGTTCCGTTCGATGCTGAAATACGGTTCACATTAGAGCAGAATATCAAAAATTTTCTTGATTCATTCTTGGCTGCCAAGCCGGCGCAGTTCTTTTGGGATGGCACAAATTGCCAGAAAGATGGGAATAGGTCATAGCTTCAGATGGGCAATACTTTGAATAATATTACTGTACATGTTTTTCTTAAATAAACGTTCAAATTTCGAAAAAAAAAAAAACAGAATTAAGTTATATACCCAATATATACTTAGTTTAAAGGTAATACATTTATTGTTCAGCTTGTAATTAATTTCGCGCTTCTAGATTGCCTAAAAGTGTCGATCCCTAGCTAATTTATTCCGATTCCGGTCGAAGTTAGAGTTTCTTGTAATTCTCATTTTCCTTTAAGATGGAATATTTTTCACATACTCTTAATTTTTTTTGAATTCGCGTGCGCTCAAGAGATTAAGGCACCCTTAAAGTCTTTGCTCACACACATGCCATATCCCAAGCCTAATGTACATTTTTTTAACTTAAAGTTTGTGCTCGTTCGTATATCATGAAGGGATCTTAAGCAGACTTCTCATACTCTCTATAGTTGACCTGTTTCCTCATCTTGGGGGTCAGGCGTTCAATATTGGTTTTCCATATATTAGGCCTATTTCCTTAGATCCATATATGTATCGCGTGCAACTGTTAAATAAAGTTCAACCGATAGGCTTTCGGGTTCATGGGCTAGGCTCTAACCGAGTGCGATGCAATAATTTATGCCATATATCATCTTAAGTGCTCAGAGTAATACATTCTGAGCTTAGAATTGTCTATCTTGTTTATCTTTAAAATCAGTTTGCATGGGTCCTTCGAAGGAAAGTATTAAGTATTGCTACAACAATTTTATTTTTAGTCATAAAGAATATACTTGGAATCCTTTAAGTTGGCTACATGTCTAGTTTTGCAATCGCAATATGAGTAAAATTGATTTCAACTGTAAATGCCCTAGCATATTAAATTAACCGATTGAATATAAATATCCCATTAAGATAATTACATTCAAGAATTGGTAAAAAGTGAGGTTCATAATGATATACTGGGTCTTTGTGCCGTAGACTACAGTCCACACGTCGAGCTTTGGGTCCTTTGTAGCAAAAATGGGTTGACTTTTTGATGCGGTCTACAAGCGAGCCGTGACAATTAAGCTAGCAATTGATCTCAACTGAATTGTCTCAATTGATTGCTTACAAAATTAATTACGCTAATATATTTGCAACCAATAATACTATGTTTGTGATGTGCTACTTGGTTTGGGTCAATAGTTTTATTACCAAATTTTGTGTCTCTATTTGTGTCAATAGAGATTTACAGAGACAAGTTGACAAGATATATTCTAGGTCGAGAGATGTTGATCTTCCCACTTGATTACCTTATCAGTTACTATATGTGTTTAGTGGACGAATTGGAAAACCATATTTTAAGAGTATCTTTTGTCATTTTAAAGTTTTATATCTTCCTTTCGACCCAGTAAAAAGGCACCTAAAGATTGTCCTTTTCGGACAAAAAGGAATCTTTAGATGCAAACCTTGCGTCACAATTGATCTTGCAAAATCCGAAGGCATCAACAAGTAAAAGCATCAAAACTTGTTTGTTATGCAGGCGGCGAAACTACCAGCTTTAATATGGAAACTATAAGTGAACATTTATTCAAAACGAGCTTTCGAAAATAGGAATCCGTTATTGCATTCACGAGGAGTTCTTACTAATTAGGACTTCTAACAGAGCTTAGGTCGACTCTTGCTTCTTCGTGTTTTCTCTGGACATAGAGCAAACATGATTCCTTAGTTTGAGCAGCTTTCTGTTTACTATATGCAAAGCAGCCTTTGATATATTTCCGTTACTCTATCTATTGTAATTGTGTTGAGATTTTATAGTATCACACAGAATAATTCATGGACTAAGTGAGCTTCATCGATAAAGAATGGTCTTTTCATTGAATTCATAAAGGCTTTGAGCGCTCTCTCTTTTTTTTTTATAATACCGCACGCGCACCAAGGGGATATAAATACCATTTTACTGGCTTTTCTCCTGGGCGCGGGCGGGTGGTGTAGTAGTTTGAAACTTAGGTGTATTAGGTTTCGATATTTTTCCCAGAGGTGGTTGTCAAACTGGATGGGACGAGCAAGTGCATCCTCAACCAGTGGGTCTCACTCACTCACTCCAACATCAGTGTTATGCCTTCATGTCAGAGTTGACGCCGACGGGATTCTCATATAACTACATGCAAATTTTACGAAAAGACTTTTTTCAGAGAATTGCCTCGCACGGGATTCGAACCCGCGACCCTCTGCTTGAGGAGTGTATGCATGTACCACTACACCACGGCCACCCCACTCTACTATTGAAATCGTTCGATTTGTAACTTTCTAGATCAATCTTGATGCATAGCGTATTTTTAAGTGGGTAATTCAACAAAGTTCACTAAGTAATTTCCAAAGTAAAAGATATTTTGTTCCATTAGTTGCTTTCAGATAACCCTGCTACCTAAGGTGACATAATTAGTAGCTTAAATTTGTCCATTACGCTTTTGACCGTTGCGTTAAATGACAGTTCTTGACTAAGTATAGCTGCTAAGATTTCTCACATAGTTAGGCTGCATGTGATATATTAAGGATTGCAATACTCCACATCCAGTTAAAAAGTTTGCTGTTTTTGAAACAGCACTATTAATCATTTTGACGTTTCATTTCTCTTTTAAATTGAACTAAGTCTAATTTACTTAGGTGGATTTTGTCATAAGAAGAGTAATAACCTCTTGGAAGACAACTTTGGCAAGCCAAACGCAATCATATGCACGAACAATTTGAACTTCCTGATTTAAATATGTTTACTTTATAAGTACTGCTCTGATATCCAACTAACCCACTTTGCTTTTCACCATATAACTGTACCCAAATAGCGTCCAAAGAACTTGTTTTTCTAATCCTCATTGGCATAAGTACGACTTATTTTCTTAAACTTCTTATCTCGAATAAGATCCATATTCAAGTTGTGCACGGTAGGCAGAGTAAAAGATAGTTTTAATATGTGTCCACTCCCACTACATAATCCAGAGATTCGTCTTATCTACTTAAGGTCCATTGGTATGTACTAGTATGTTCAAATCATCATCGTTTTCTAAATGAGTAGAAGATGTGTCACTTTTCTGATGTGTATCTTTCATTTTAATTTTAAAGCTCATCTTCATCGACGTGGGTTGAAATAACTAATGGAATGATTAATATGATAACTCCTCGTAGGCGAAAATGATGACATATGTATAGTATGTCGAGGTGTCGTTGTATCTTCGGTCCATATGCGACTTGGGACTTAGTGCTCAGTTAACCGATAAGCAATGCATCTGACATCGATTTAAAGAAAAATTGTCGGCTATTCTGGTACGGTATGTGTCCTCTTGGACATGTCTGATTCCTATTATGGTCTGATTTCAGTTATTAAGTGATGGTGATTGCAAGGTGAAGTACGAGTTAGCCACTTATTGCCTCAATTATGGATGATGATTTACAGTTACATATCTTAAATTACCCCCGATACAGAATCGTACTCAAAGAAGATTTTAGCACACAGATAAAGCAATAGGTACACAAGTCGCTTGGCGTAATAACTAAATTCGTTGTCCGATTGCAGGTTGTCTATCTATCTGAGTCTGGATCCAAATATGACTCCAAAACCGAATCCGGCACTTCTCCCAATGATCCTAATATTGTGCAATGTTCGTATTTTGTCGTTCTGTGTTTTTCCATTTTTTCCCCCTCCATGCTTGGTCCGTGTATTCGGTTTTTCCCATTTCTTTTTCTGCACAATATATATATGTATAGAGATACAATTTTATATCGTGTATCTTTTTTGGTATAACAAGTTTTTTCTTTCTCCCCCTTATACGAATTAATGCAGCGTGTGGCTGTAGCTGGTGTATTTTAAATTTCCTGTCCTCGTTTTTCTTCGCTACTAATAAAGTTGAAATAAACTGTTCGAACTGCTGGAGGATGGCTAGGAACAAAAAAGAAAAAGAAAAAAAGAAAAACAACTCTCACAACTGGTAGCAGCTTCACCTGTTTCTTAGCCGTAACTGCCGCACCGATGCCTTATTTGTTAACCTTACGCACTGTACTCGAACTCGAAGTTATTCTTATATTCTTATTCGTGGCTGAAGAGTAGAAAAGTATGTATATATGTATGTATGTTATATGTAGATACTGATATTTTCCGGTAGCAGATAAATTGTATAATTCACGCCATCTAGCTTGTATTTGTATATGCAAACCAGTATCTGAAGGAGAAAAGATACTTGTAGTATTTACAATGAGATGCACTACTTGATAGCATGCTTTGAGAGATAAATTTCTTCTCTATGCATCTGAAACTACATCATACACGTAGATATATCTGTATCTATACCTTGTGCAACGATGTAGGTTTTATGAGAATTTATACTCCCAACCCACGGGATCGGTGTTTGTAGTTATTCTCTACTCCGATGAATCTTAAACTGTGCTTAGTCTATTTTTAAAATTTAATTTTTGTGTTGGTTTGTTCTAACGTACAACTATGGATACAGGATTCAGAATTAGTGTTCTTTGGTCGTTATATTTCATTTAGATACCTTTATTCGACATGAGGTGGTTGATCTATTTTTATTATATTTTTTGCATGCTCCTGTATATGAATTCATGCATAGACATTGTGTGCACGGATACTGTCAGTGGAACGCCTTCAGAGTGGTAATCGATCGTTTTCCTTTGATGTAATTTATTATGACAGCCGATGGTAAAAATTATGCGCACCCAAGTCGGGTGGCAAATTAGTCAATTTGAAATATTGAAATAAGAGAGAACAGATTTTGGGATTATTTGTGTTGTTTTTTCCCTGTTTGGTTCGTTTCAGAGCAGAAAAAAAATGTTGAAGCCTAATGGATTGTTTGGCAATGTGCGTTCAATGAAATATTTATTTTCTTTTACAGACGGGAATTAATAGCCTATTAGCCTCGTCAAATAATTTAAAAATGAGCCATCATCCTATTAGAGTATTTCCTTTCGATTGAAAAAACTCATAAGTGGGGATATTTTTCAATAAATTAATAATGGTCACGCATTACGAAATTACAATGGGTTGGTAATTTTTCGCGTTTCCATTTACTTAATGTTTTTGCATATAACTAATAGAAATCTTAGAAAGATTAACTGAGCAAATATAAGTCCAGTCCAAGAAAGGTTTTTCATACTACATATAGTACAATTAATAGGTTCATCTAAATTAACGATTTGAGTTATTCTTGTACTGAAAATATACAGTGTTGGGGGAAATAATAGAAACGAACTCGTTTTACGATTTTGAATATAAAAATAATGAAATCGTGAAGGCAAACGTAAGTGAAATATATTGGGTCTATAACTTAATTCGTTCGGTTTGTTAAGAGATGGCGTAACTTGTATTATTCCATTGGACCATGCGTTGGAAAGCTACTGTCATTGTACGTCATTTCAGTATATCTCATTCATTTGAAGCGTAAACAATAATAATTTTTTTTTCACTCAAATATGTCGAATTTTGTGCCTGAAAAAGTGTTTTTGCGGGGAGTGCTTCTTCATTACTTTAATATGAAGAAAACTGGTGACGAAAGTCATTGTATTTTGGTGGAAGTTTATGGTGAACATGCGCTAGCTGAGCAAACGTGGTTTGCACGATTTAAAAGTGGTGATTTTTGCTTGGAAGACGATGAACGCTCCTGGGCAGCCAAAGTTTGAAGATGCCAAACACAAGAAAAGCTCGCAGAATCTTTGGGTGTCACTCAAGCAGCCATTTCAAAACGTTTAGAAGCAGCTGGATATATTCAAAGCAAGGAAATTGGGTTCCACATAAACTCAAGTCGAGAGACGTCGAAAGGCGGTTTTGCATGTCCGAAATGCTGCTGGAACGCCACAAAAGAAAGTCATTTTTGCATCGGATTGTTACTGGTGATGAAAAATGGATCCATTACGACAACTCCAAGCGCAAAAAATCATATGTAAAACATGTGAAACCTGGCCAACCAGCCAACCAGCCAACCAGCCAACCAGCCAAATCAACGGCAAAGCCGAATATCCATGGCGCGAAGGTAATGCTCTATATTTGGTGTGATCAGCTGTTAAAACCGGGTAAAACCATCAATGGACAACGCTATCGTTGTCAGAAAGATGGGAAAAAGTCATAGCTTCAGATGGGCAATACTTTGAATAATACTATTGTACATGTTTTTCTTAAATAAACGTACAAATTTTGAAAAAAAAAACCGCACGAATTAAATTACATACCCAATACAAAAGAAAAACCTTGGGTATCCTGAACTGCACGACTTTCCAAGACACTGCTTAGAATATCTTCGTCGGACGAGTTTTCTCTGGTCAGCACATCAATATCTACATTGACGTAGTCTTCAAATGATGCATCAATATTTGCTACTGCTCTAAATGGAGACTATAAAGACGGAAAATCGGATAATGGAAAGAAAGTGTTTCTGGTTTTACATAGACGTTAAATACTGTGCTTAAATTTTGAATGGCTTGCAGCAGTTCTATGGCCACAACAGGTTTGTCTTCATCCATTTGTGTTTATATGTTCGTTATAATTTGCTTTATGTAAAGTTGTTTTATGTTGTAGATAATGCCTTGGTTCATTGGTAACCAAGTCATGTTAGTAACGAAGTAATGTTAGGAGGAAAATAGACAAGCTCAATATTACTTCCCTAGGGTGCGCAGTACAGTTATCAACAAAAAACAATATCTTTCATTTTTGAGAAGCGAAATTTTCATCCAGCTGTATTATGCGGATAGTATGCGTATAGTATGCGGATAGTCCTTATCGCGCCAGATCGAATGGTCTCATTCTTTGTAATGGACGCACTAAGTTTGTCTCGTCCATAATTTGGAGTATTTTATTATTACAATAACCATTAAGACGAATACGGAGTTTGCGAGCAAAGTTCATTATTTCGTCCTCGACAGTAACTATTCCTAAGTCTCTGTGGATATCACTGTTTCTGATATACCATGGGGCGTTCACGATTTGTCTTAAGCTTTATTTTGATAGCTTTGGAGAATATTTCGATTGGTTGGTTTAGTACAGCCCCAAAGTTGTATACCGTACGTCCAAACGTTACATTAGATGAGCATGTATTATGTTAGATAATACAAGTTATGTATACATAACTTGGAATGATTTCCTGGAAGCCAGTACATTTGTCTGAATTTATTTCCAAGTTCATCACGTTTCTTCTTAGCATGCAGCTTCCATTTCAGTTTTACATCTAGTGTCATTCCTAGATACTTTGCTTCATTTGCATATGGTATCTGTACCGAGTTAATGAAAATGGGAAGGTTGTTTATTTTCCGGTGAGAAAAATTAACATGAGTAGATTTGGTCTCATTGAGAACAATTCGCCATATCTTTGTCCGTTTGTAGCTTTCCAGTAGCTAACTCGACTGAAGTACCTGTAGCTAGTATCGCCGTGTCGTTCGCGAACGTGGCTACTATGGTACCTGATTCTTCCGGTATGTCTCGAGTATAGAGTAAAAACAATACCGGTCCAAGTACACTTCCTTGCGGCACTTCAGCAGCTATCTCTTTAAATTCCCAGTATTCTGTGCCATGCAGTTCTCTCGGAAGAACCTGGCTTAGCTTAAAATTTAAGCCTTCGTGCCATACCTGATCGAAGGCTTGAGACACGTCAAGAAACACGCTAGAACATAACTTTTTCCCCTCTAAGGTTTTCTCAATTTCATTCGTTATTCTAAAAACCTGGTCAATTGTGGAGTGCTTAGTTCTAAAATCGAATTGATGTTCAGGAATTAGACGTCTCTCTTCAATGATCGATCGCAGGCGCTTCAATAGGAGTTTTTCAAATATTTTAGATATTATCGGCAGAAGCGATATGGGTCTGTAGGACTTTTTTTTTATTTAGAGATTTGCATGGTTTCGGACTTAAACGTTTCTTCTAGGTGCTCGGCAAATAGATCCGCCTTCACTTTATCTCATGTGAGATAAAGTTATTGCATTTGAGGCATTTTGATTCCCTTCATTTCCAGAGGGAGTAATTTGAACTTTTTTCGGCAGTCAGACCTTCGAGATATGTATCATGTAGTCAAGTTGATTGCTATCAGGACGGTTATTCTCTCTTTGCTCTGTTTTCCACTTAAGCATTTCTCATTTTTTGATGCCAGTGTTTTATTTGGCAAGCATTTGAAAAACAAACCAGTCTCATCGGCATAAAAGATATCGTCTTGTTTATATTTTTGTATCAATATCGGCAAAACGTTCAATGTTCATTCATTACGATCTTGTATGTTGGTATCTGCACTTTAACCACATAAGGTTTTTTGAACAATACTGTGCCGTTTTTTGAATTTATCCAACCACCCTGTACTCGCTTTAAACTCTTCGTGTCCCAAGGCATCCGCAAACTCTTTGGCTTTTTCCTTCATTAGTTTTCCAGATAAGCGGTTATCCATTTCAGCATTGCTTCATCAATATCCTCAAAAAAACATGTTCGAAGTCTTTTGCGCTTAGCACTTTATTGGTCGCCTTCTGCACTTTTTATAATCGTTGACTTTTTTTTTAAAATATTTGATAAGGAACTGGGAAGAATTCCAAACTGCTTGACAATATCTTTCTTTTTTGTTGCTCCTTCCTCAACTTAATTATCAATACCTGTTTTTCAAGAGAAATACTACTTCGCTGCAACATTTTTATTTTATTCACTGACAAATGCTGTCAAAATTGTTGGCGAGGGACCTTCTTCTCCTTTTTTGTTGTAATTTTTAATTTCTGGGGTTCCCCTTAATATGTTTAACTTTATTCGGTATACAATGTTGTAACAGAGAATAATATGAAAAAAATCATTATATGGAGACAAAAAACGTATGAAAGGGAAATTTACAACTATTCATTGTAGAGAAATATTCACTATATAGAAATTCATTAAAAGGAGATAAAACTACACTTAAAATAGAACCATTATATAGAAATTCACTATAGGGAAAATCGACTGTAATATGAACGAATATAATTTTTTTTAATGAATAGCCAAAATAAAAAATAAAAAAATCAGTTTCAGTTTTTTTTTTGAAGATTTTAGCCTGGAAAAAATAATAAAAATAAAATTAAAATTGTTATTTTTTTTAATGTAATAAATTACTTTACATTGAAAGTTCTCATTCTTTATTTAGTTCTTTGTCGTAGCACGTAGAACTATGTTGGCACAGGTTTCGGTAAGTATAGAGAACCATTCTTCCTGTATTTTGGACCACAATTCTTCTTTATTTCTGGATTTACATTCCCTGATCTTGTGTTTTAGAATACCCCACAAGTGTTCTATCGGATTTATATCAGGAGATTGTGAAGGTCATTCCATAACAGCAATTTTATTTGTTTGAACCATTGCTTTGCTAGTTTTGAGGAATGCTTGGGATTATTATCCTGCATAAACTCCTATTTTAGCGGAATATCTTCTTCAGCAAATGGTAAGTCCTAAGGGACTCTTCTTAGGCTCCTTGCCATTAAATCTGCTTTACTTAACCTGTTACGAATTGTTCGACTTGATATGTGTGCCTTCAACTCATTTTTAAGTTCCTCCGAAGAAGAAAACAGGTAAGACTTACAATGACGCAAAAGAACATGGTCGAACCGAGATGTTGTTTTTTGTTTCCTGCCTCTAGTTTCTTCTTTGGGATCAAAATGCAGTGCAGTAAATACCTTTTTTAAGAACACTTCATTATACGCCCTACTCTGCCATTTTTTAAATTTTCAATTACTTTCCTTTCATTTTCCATTTCACAGAACTTTCGATTTGACAACTTATTTTTTTTTTTTCAGTAACACTTTAACAAAATATGAAACGTCTTTCGATTATTTCCAATAAAAATAAACCGTCTTTCTCTAAGGAATCGCTAATGCGAAATGCCATAATCCTTTGTTTGTATTATTTTTTTCAGAGGCATGACCCGTTGCTTTGTATTTTTTTTTTTCGTTTAAGCAAGATCAAATATTAAAAAGAGATAAACAAATGCACCTTTTCAAAGAACTGTTAGGAAGTATTCATATGTGGCAGTGGTGTCAATGTGAGATGTAATTATGACTCAAAGCTGTTTGTTTACTATTCTTTCTGCCTTTGTTTCTATTATTTTTTTCCAACACTGTACATCAACCAGTTCTATTTAATAAGTGGCAATGCGAAGATCTTGGCAGACATATCACTGTCTCCATTAGAAAACTAACAAAAGATTCTTCGACAATCATGATTTCAATAATATCTACGGCCCAGGTTAATTATTCTGAAAGTCTTTAGGACCAACATTTTAAAGGCAAAAGAGCTCTATGAGAATCCTAGTAAACGTTCTTTCTTTATTCCAAAGTAGGGACAAATGGGAGGCTATATTACAATATGTATTAAAATCTCCAAAGATTTTTAATAGCTCAGATGTTGCTGAAAGCATTGGAAAGAAAAGTGGATATATAAATTGAAAAGAGGTGCAAACTGTATTGCATTCATTTATTTACTAATCTCTAACCAACGATGAATTTACAGTGACATTGTAACAAAGGAGATGCACTTGACAATAGAAAACTGGAAGCGGTACTTAACACTGTAAAAACATAGTTTTTTTTTATCAAGCAATTGCTGTAAATTATAATGAAATAAAATTCAAAACTGGAAAGCCAGATAATCTAAGAGGCTTATGAAACCTGATATACAATACAGCAGAGCGGAGTATCGTCGCTTTCAATTCATTACGAGGCTAGTGACGTGGATTAGTGATATAAGTTCATCGACTACCACGTCTAAGCTCTAAGTTCAATTCCTAGGTCATACACCGGAAAGTGGAAAAAAGTTTCCGTAGTTATGACCATTTGGACAGGCAATGACAAGGATTCAAAAATCTAACCTTCTGCTTATGAAAAAGTTTCTCATTGTCTAGCCATTCAGAATGCCTCCCCTTATGCACAAAAAAACAAAACGAATAAAACGGTGAGTAAAATGAGGACTTGATCCCGATCGCACTGTTTCACAATGAATTTATTTTTATTTTGTTAATTTGCCGAGATAGTAATCTCCGAGTTAAAGCGATCTGGGTGATATGTTAACCCGGAGTATAAAGAGATATTCATATCTTCAAAAATGACGGCACCTTTAACACTGAATGGTGTCAAATTCCACTTATTGATCTGATCCAAATATTTGGTTTTGGTCCTTGACATAGAACTGATATGAAGTACCACCACCAGTAACAGATTCGGAGTCGCGGATGAGGCACGAACTTCAACTTTCGTGAAGGGTTGAGACCTATCTAATACTTCGGCCATTCTTTGAATCATGACGCTTGGTTGCATTATAACACCACATCAAGCAGACTGATCAGTTTTATAGCCATCAAATGGCTGAACACAAAATGTTTCACGAGACAACATATGCTGTTGAGATGTCCAAGATCCAATCGGTCAACCCTTTTCGTGGTTTTGGGTGTAACCAACAACCACCACGATGCTCCCACAGAGGCCAACTCCTAAGTCAGGCTGGAACTTAAGTATCTTTACCTCCTGTAGTATCAGAATATTATTTCCGTTCGAGCTTCGCGACCTAAGGGTAACTTCTAATTATGCACCTTACTGTCCAGGACTAGCACCTTTGAGACCATAAAAATCATCAACAAAATATTTTCAACCTATTCCTCCAGCTAGCTACCTGCTTCGTCGGCTACGGAAAGTATTGTATAATTCGCGAAAATATGAATTCTTGCGAATTTAACTCTGTGATTGAGGACACCGCTGACAGTTCAAGCAACACCATCATAGGGTATGCCCATAGCTCGCAAGCCTGTAAAATTCCAATAGAGGAGATACACGCACAAACCGTGCATCCAATCTTTAAGGGGAACTCTGCATGAACAACTTGCCACGTCGCTTAACCCTCACCATACCTGCCATATCTGATTAGTATGGCAGGCTAGCCTTACGCTCATTCAAGGATAAATCCTCCACATCCCTTCCATTTCTGGTGAAGGCACTCCCAATTGTTCTTGGATTGCCTTCGTTGAAACAGTGCGAGATACCGGCCAACACATACCTGAGGCAAACACCATTCAAGCTAATCGTCGACTTATTGGCAATTTCCCTTTGAGCAATATTGTAACAGTCTTGTCCCGAGACACCTTTACTCTACACCAATTACCCCATTTTCATATTCGCCACAATTGGCAGAACTTTTCTGAAGGATTAGCATATGCACAACATTAGCGGTGCTCCGTCATTTGCCGCAAAAGTGGGTTCATCATTAGGTTCCATATGAATAGATCCTGTCTACAATTTCTCTTGTGCCAACAACATATGCTTTTCTGCCAGAAAAATAGCTCTTTCAGAACTCAATTTCTTCCAGCATCTATTGTCACGCAACCTTGTTATGATTGCGTGCCAGCTCAAATTGTCGAAGGCACCTTGCAGTGGCTTAGAACATAGGTGACGTTGCTGTTTTGTAAATGGTTTTTAACAAAAAACCTTAACACAGTACAGAAGACATAGGTTCAGTCATAGCTTTAGAAAGTCTTTTCACCATTATCTTCTCCACCATTATTTCCTTCTAACCACCGGGAGCAGGCTGATGCTACCATAAGATGGAGAAATGGGCCCAGTCTAACCAGGAAACTTAAGAAGGACAAACTTCTCCTTCAATTCCAATTCGCAGTAAAATGGCCTTGGTCAATGCACCATGTATTCAGAAACCACTTTCCAAATAGTTTTCGCCATTTCTTCAGTTATTTCATCTAACCCGATTCTTAGACCAAAAGGGATGGAAGGCCTCTCAGTTGAAGAGACCCCGTCACGATCCTCTGTTGAAGAATTCGCAAAGCATCAACCCAATCCTTCCATGTGGACAACAGAGTGTTATCCACACAGATAGTTTAAACTCCAACACTCTTTTTGCTTGCCCAAATTGTATAGAGCTGGTCCCAGGGGTCATCCCTATTTTGAGACACAAAATTTCTCCAGGAGCTTTGCTTGTCGTGCACAACAATTTTCTTGTATTCAGTAAGGCAACGCCGGAATGCAATGCTCAACTGGACCCAGTCATCAACAATGGCTGATCAACCCCTTTTGAACTTCGTTTTCAGGTTTCTGACATCCGTCTACTTCTCGATTATACTTCGGGTCTACCAACTTACCCTCTTTGGATTAACCTTACGGCTCCTTTCAGAGGGTTCGCTACGCACATTCGTAAATATGCTCGATTTGCCGATCGATGCTTAGGCCCTCATACACTTGGAATGATAACGAAGTTAGCTCTGTAAACACACGCGAACCATATATGTTCCAATCGGCACTCCGAGTACACCATCTCCTTTCGGAAATTGCGTCTCTGTTACTTTGTTACTCTGTCACTCACCCCTAAGCCTAGACGTCACCTAAAACTAAATGCTCTAAGAGCTGCTTCGTTGCTAACGCGCACCGACCAAGTGCCTCACTCGACCCGTTGATGACGTGGACGTTGTTTGCAACTGCCAACTCGATATGAAGCTCTCCCCGCTATGGCTACGGTAACCAGCTGAAAGCCTTGAAGCGGCTCTGTTGGCAACGGCAAACATCTACCTTAAATGGACAGTCAAGAATGCTGTGGCCAATATATTGTAAATAAAATTTAATGCAGAACCTTCCAGTGCTGAGTAAAGCGTTTATACATATATTCGGCCGATTTCTTAAAAAAAAAAACAATATCTTCCATGGTTTAGAAACCATCTTCAATTCGCTTTTATTCGACAGTGTAACACAGTTGCTATGCCAAGGACATCAACCCTATCATCGGGTTTTTGGATCACTGCCACTTCAATGTCCACGTTCTTAAATTTGTTGCTGCTAGCCACAATTCGCTAGCCTTTTCTTAAACCGAAGGTATATTAGCTACTGTGGCAGCCACCCGCACAAAACTCTAAATCGCTGTGCCAGCTGGTGCTGTCACAGAAGGGTTGGTATACCTGGTTGGTATGGAAACCATTCCTTCCATTCGGGCTACCTTTCCACCTGTCTAGTCTGAAAATTTCTTGATGACACTTTTAAGTGCTTTGTATGTACCAGCTAACCTTTCACCCAAATAATTCTTTCGAATTCCCTAAACTGTTGACGCATCACTCCCGGGAGAACTACATCCAGCTCCTCATTTAAACCTTTAACAGCATCTGCGACACCATTTACATTTCTTAAATTCGTCATATTAAAATCTCTTACCTCGTTTGTTCCGGCTCATTAGTCGCTTTCATCATCTTCTTTTTATTCGTTTCATCCCAAAGCTGTAACTTTGAGTTAGTTAAGGACTCTGTTTTCCTCGTTGTATTATTAATCTAATAATGGCTTTCATTGCAGTCAAATGAAGAGTTACATTTTAGAATTGCAATTCAAGGAAATCTGGTAAACTCCTAAGAGATCCAACATAAGCCCTTCAGAACCCCAGCCTTGTTTTGTAGAGCAAACGCATCGATATTAGCGTAAACAGATTAAGACGTCCCTTATCGTTTTGAACTTAAGATTGTTTAACTGATGCTTGGCCCGTTTGAATTGAACATCGACGCTTCCGAACGGCACAGTATGGTATACGAGTAGTTATAAGAACTACGGACAGATTATGCATTCTGACAAGATTTAACAAACTTTGCCTTTCGATAAGCTTCAGAGAGTTCTTTAGGTTCGGAAAAAGTCGCATCATCTAATGGCTGACATTATTCCTCCATTTGATTCCGAATTGGAGGAACTTTCACGTTATAGTAACATTACATTTGAAGATCCGGTGTTTTACATCAGAAGTAGTAGATGTTTTCTCCGCAAGAATAAGTGCAAGTAGTATTCAAAGTCGTTTTCTTTAAGCAAAGTGATAGCTTAAGTTTAGAAGATACGCCCTCAAATTTAAAGAAAGAAATACCATGTGTTAAAGAAAAGTCAATACATCTTGTAAGCAAACCTTTACGTAGCTAGAAAGCTTATAGTGCTGTGGTTGAAGTTGACTCGAACGGGCAAAAACTTTGAAGAAATTGAGAAGTTTATTTGGCTCAAAGTTCTTTTTAGAGAATTCGACGGAGAATAACCCTATGCAGCTGTTATTGGTTCGGAGTGTTCAGACATTTCCATGCGTAGGTAGGTATCAATGTTAAGTTAGAAGATTAAAAATATTCATTGACCCAAACGTTATTCGATAGGTATGGTCAATGTGGTAAGCTGATTATAATTGTCTTTATAGAAAAAAAAAGATTCGAAAGCTGGATAAATAATAAAATTAGTCAACGTACTCGTAGTTAGCTTATTCCTTCTCGTTTAAGAATCATCTATTATGGTAATCATGTATGTACATAATAGATATCTACCAGAAGTAAATTTAGCGGATTCTTATTCATCTGATTTCACGGCAAGTGAGTCTACAACAGAAGGTAGATGCTCGCGGCCCTTGCGTCATTAAAGACACCACCAGATTTTGTAATTGAGATCAGCTACATCAAATTTATCTGTGTACCTACTCTTCAGTTTCGAAATTCTATCCAAACCGTAACTGATTTCATTTATTCAAAAAAGTAGGTAGGTTAAGTATGTAAATACAATAAAAAAACATCAAAAAAGCCTTGAAGCAGTTTGGATTTACTTTTTCTCTTAAGGCTTGTAAATTAAAACCAAATCGTTGCGTTAATGGTCATTAGCTTTACTTCCTCGTTGATACGGTTTTACAATTTTTTATCCCCTAGTAGCGCTGTTCGTAAGAAGTAAACCTGATTTCTGTACATCATAAACCTTAACCTTTAAAATTCTCTCAAAAATACCGCCTTCAAACATTAAAGTCTTAAATCGAAAATGTGAAACTCCAGCTATACTCAGACCAAACTCATTTCACTAAATTTTACATTAGTCCCTTGCACTCGTTTGTTCTATTACCGCATGTCTGCATACCTGCTTAAAATAAGATTTCAAAAATTCCCTTAACTACCGGGGAAGAACAGAACAAAGACTGCGCAAAGCATTTCGAAGAACAAAACAAAAATAAAAGCAATCCCCCGGGAAGACAACCGATGAAAGTATCTCAAATCCAGACAATGACCTAAAATCGCATCCCGCGATCTCATCTCTTGCTCCTCATGACTATGACCATGATTAAGGGATGTATATGCCAGGTTGGTTGTTGCCAATGCTATAGTCATAGTCATCACCTAAATGAACAAAAGGCGGTTCCTCATGGATTTCTCCCTTCTCTCAAATGGAATGGCATGCAGAGAATAAATTGTAAATGGTAAAATTTTCAATTCCATTTCACCTTTGTTGGTGTTTTCTAACCTTAATACCCCCAGGGAATACTCGCACCTTCCTCTATACATAAATACATCCATTCGAATACATCCATGTATGTATTATCATATGTACATACTTCCTCCTTGTTGCTGTCGTTCGTCGTACTTATTTTCTTTTTTGTTGTTGTTATTTTTTCGACCAATTTATATCAAACAGACTTTTTCGGTCCGGTCGCGGTGCTGGTATTTCTTTCCATTGAAGACCTCTTCTCATAAATAATTGAGCGAAACTCCCAGTTAAGGAGATTTTAATTTATCTTTTGGTTCTGGCTGTAGTACGAATACAGTAGCCCTACAGCTTTCAGATATGAAACTCCGATTCGATGACGATGAATTTAAAATCAAATGGAAGGGATCTGTATAGCCACGATGATTGTCGTCAGAACTGACTGACATATGCATCATCAAAGCACACAAACGGACATCAGATATGGAATTGTACACCACCATTACCTTACCATCAGCAAAAATCTGACAAGTTATAGGCAGGATGTGCTCGTATCCAATGTATTTCACCAAAACGTTCCGGGGAGGTACAATTACGCACATTGTTGCATACATTCGTTTCAAGCTATTCCAATCAATGAATATAAAAATAGATTCCTGGGCACGTATGTTGAACACATTTTCACTTGACTGGTAAATGTTTCTTGCAGGCATGAGCCATCGTATGTGTATATAGAGGGCCGAACCACAGGCAATATGTCGTATCCGAGTTGCCAATTGGTCGTGTTTTTTTTTTTTTTTTTTCAACTTCTAACTGCAACTAGGTAGGTAGGTAGGTATAAGTGGTTGTTGAAAAGATCAACTCACTTAGGGCTATTGGCCCTTGTTCAGATATCTGTGATTTGAACAGTCTAAGAACATAGTAATGCAAGTGGACGAATACTTGCCATCGAAGCAAGATTAAATTAACTTAGAAGTGCAGTCGTTCGATCTGAATGAGAAGCTGTGTTTTACGGAATGATAAGTCCAGGTTACTTGTTTATTGCGAACAAAAGTAGTTATCTGCTTGTTGGTACAACTATCGAGAACAGCCTTCTTATGTTTATTACATTCCAGGTGTAATCCTAATTCCTCACATCACTTTTGCTAAGAGTTTTTCTAATAAACAGAAACTCTTTTTGCGATCCGTTATTGAAAACGCATTTTGCTTTTTTTTAGGAGCCATCTGAAACAATAATTTAATCGTTCATTTAAGTTATTGATTCCAAAGTAATGCTCACAGTTTTAAATTAATTTCATACCAATCGATTATTATTTCCAAGAAACAAACAAAAACCGTTATAAAAATGCATCAAATGTACTTGGATGACAGTTTGCGATTCATGCACAATAGCAAAAACCAGATGGCAGAACTGATTTATTCAAACCAGTGCTGTCTATGTTTTGTGTTTAAGTAATTTTGTATTGAAGAAAGTACTTTACTTTGTAGATCACAGAAAAAAATGTTTAAAAAAAAAAAAGACATTAAAAGGACAATTTAGTAAAAATAGGACAAATTAGAAAGAAAAAAAAGGACACGATACCGAAAAAATGGACGGTCACGTTATAATACCCTAAAACTCAACCTTACCTACGAGGTGTGTTCAGAAAATAAAGGGAATTTTTAAATTTCGCGGGTTTGGAGAGTCCGTTTGTAAAATTTTCCTTCGTTAAAAGAGATGGATCAAAGAATTTGTATCAAATTTTGTGTAAAAAATGGAATCAAGTGCTTTAAAACACATAAATTGTTGACAGTGGTATATGGTGTCTACTCTAAGTAAAAAAAAAGTGTACAAGTGGTACAAGCTGTTCCCAGTTGGCTGAGAAAATGCCAATGACGAACCTCGCTCTGGAGCCTCAGCACATCAACAAAAGGTGATAACGTCGAAGCTGTGAAGAAAGTTGTTTTGGAAAATTGTCGAATTACCACAGGAGAAGTTACTAAAATGTTAATGGCATGAGACGTGTGCCAGCGAAGTTTGTTCTGAAACTTCTTAATTCTTACCAGATGAACCGTCGCATGACCATCTCTCAGGAGCTCTTGAATGACGTCAATAATGATTCTGACTTGCTCAAAAGTGTCATAACTGGTGACGAATAACTGACGAATAAATAAATAATTTTTTTTTTCAAAAAACTAAAATTCCCTTTATTATTTGAACACACCTCGAATTGTATACATTTGGCACGAAAAACGTCCGTTTCGCAACGACTTTGCAGCCTCACTCCTCTCCTGCAATTTTTTAGTATTATTAAGAGACTTTTTCAACTTCGCTACTGTTTAAAACAAATTTCAACGGCAACTCTGTACCGGCCTTTTTATAGATTATAGTCTGTGCGTAATTGTACATTCGTTAAATGGCCTGCAGCGTAGAAATGTATGCACCCAGGACTGGAAGTAGCTATACACCCAGAGAAGTCATAAAAATTTAATGAGAAGCAGATAAAGGTCAGCTGTTGCCTTGTATCTTCAATACATGAGTAAGCAGAGAGAAGGTGACCATTTGTTTTTTTGTTCTCCTCCTTTCTCCTTCGGTATTTTATTTTTCATCGTTTTCGTTTGCTTAAGCCTTTGCCTTTGCCTTTGCCTTTACTTTTTTCATTTTCTTTTCTGTTTTCTCCCTTGGCATCGGTAATTACAGACGCCTGTCAGTTGGTGTTATTAAAAGTGTTCATTCTGGTTCTGGTTATATCTTTGACTTTGACACTGGCACTGACCTGGTCTCAATTCATCGTTTTTTTCTTTAGCAAAATGGGGTGAATGTGTTATTGAAAAAAAAAAAAAGAATGAAAAGTCTATCAAATAGATAGACGTTTCATAAAATGTCATGATCTTGTTTTACTTGTTCAATCAGTATCTTCTCAGCATTTTGTATAAAGATTCCCAAAAAGGCTTATATAACATTCATAATAGGATGGTTATGTTCTATTAACATTTATCATGATATTAGATACGGAATTGGAAAAAAGAATTAAGTAACAAGTATTGGTTCATTGATTGATTGGCAGTTTTTCACTGGATGAGAGGTATTAATGACTTCATTATCGATGAAGGTGAATGTACCCGTAATGGGAATACGAGTTGTTACTAATTTAAAATTATGTTAATATAAACTGCTTCGGGATTAAAAATACCAAAAACAATTCTATTGGATGAGAACGGAGGTGAACCCATTTTAATCCAAAAATATTAGTTAATCATTTTTGGTGAGAATTTTGTGTGTGGCTTCGCTGTCAGCTGCGCTTTTTTTTCTTCTTCTTATGGACTTTTGCAAACTTATCATACATTGAACAGAGTTCCTGTTTTCTTCGACTTTGATTAATTATGCACATTATACTTTCCCAATGGAGATATTTTACGAATTATAATATAAGTCGGTTGCTGTTAAAAAAAGTAAATAAAAAACAGTAACAGGAAACTGAAGAAGAAGCATTACGAAGTCGTTTTAAAATAACAAAGTCTTACTAAAGTAATAAGAAGAAATATAGGGTGTTCCAATAGGGACTTGACAACTTTGAATTTAATTTATGAACGCACTCTCTTACTAATCATCAAACTGTCACTGCTTACTGTATTCAGTAAACTCAACATTTTCATCATGGTAAAGTACCCTAACGAGCAAATTCTGCAAATTGGGTTCTGGAAAAGATGCGCCAAGATGATGAATTTCATCGCAAAATCATCTTCAGCGACGAAGCTTACTGCAAAATATGCGTTATTGGTCGGGTGAAAACCCACATGTGCTTCATAAATCACCACTTCATCCATAAAAAATAACTGGTGCGGTTTACATGCCGGCGGCGTTATTGAGCCATATTTTTTCGTCGACGATAACGATCGTCACGTTACTGTGAATGGTCAGCGTTATCGCGCCATGATTACCGATTATTATTTTTGAAGATATGGACTTGGACGACACAGGATGGTGCCACAAGCCACACAGTACACTCTACAATCGATTTATTGAAGAGTAAGTATGGTGAGCGTGTTATCTCAAAACGCCTCGTTCGTGCGTTTTAACCCCGCTTGACTATTTTCTGTGAAGCTACGTTAAGTCATTGGTTTATGCCACACGCCGACGACGTTGGAAGAGCTCAGAGCCAACATTGAACCCGAAATAGCGGCCGTTTCGGCTGAAATGTGTGGCCGAGTCGTTGAAGCCCGCGGTGGCCATATGAACGAAGTCAAGTTGCATTCATAAATGCTTTGATTGTACTTCAAGCCAATAATAAAGTTTTTGAAATATCTCAAATGGTTTGCCTTTTATTTAAAAAAAAAGTTGTCAAGTCGTTATTATTGTAGAAAACCCTATATAAGAGGAAATGTCACAGAAGAGCCCTAATTTATGTGTAGGATTACGGATAGTAAAAAAAATTAAGAAAATCTTACGTCATGGTAGAGCACTATTCCAAAATTAAGATATTCACTTAAAACAAAAGGATATAAGTTAAGATGTCTGAAAAGTGTCTTTGATGTTTAAATGTTTGTGGAAAAATAGATGGCGCCTAAGATGGACTTAGAATCATGATTTTGACTTAAAAGCAAGATATTGCAGTAGCAGATATGTTTCGAATATATCATAATATATAAAATGTCTCTGCGATTTTTTGTCACTAGACGGTGTCGGTGTCCATTTATCTGGAAACACTAATCTGATTGTGTCAAACGAACACGTGTTTCAAAGATGACATGTCAGGCTACATTTTTTGTGAAGACAGCTGTGTAAATAAAAAGTTAACGTACACTATGTTTAATGTTCTTGCTAGGTCTCATAAGGCATTAGGGGTATGCTATTTTAATGCACGCAGTCTAAATGATGAAAAATTGAAAACTGAATTGAAACCTTGTTCAAGCCGAAAATATCTGACTTGTTATGAGATCTTTAGAAATGGCAGAGTTACAGATACCATCGGATTCGGAGTGGCAGTAGATTGTTAATCCAAAGTTAAATGTGATGTGATCAATAAGTCTAGTGGTAACGGTATTGAATATATACCTGTTGAATTACACGATTGCAATACCAAATGCTTAGTTGCGTGTGCTTACAAGAAAAAGAGAAGTTTCTCTTCAGTTCCTTTGTTCCCTGTTGTTTCTGAATTCTGTGCACACTACGATCACACTATAATCTGTGGCGATTTTAACGCTAATTTTTTATTGATTTCAAATGAAAGATTAAATTTCGTCTGTAAGAATGAAAATTATCAACACTACATACGCTACCCGTTTCACTGAAAATAGGTTACTCAGCCTCCTCGATTTTTTTCTTGTCGCTAATCTATCTCTTGTACTGCAGTTTGATCAATTATCGTTTGATATTTCTGATCATGATCTACTTTTCTGTACTTATGATGTGAATTTGGTGAAAAATGTTGTCCCTAATACATTTACCTTTAAACATTTTAGATCAATTGACCTACTTCCCCTACAGAGTGCTACCTTTTCTGCCCCGTGGGAGCAATGCCATCTAGGCGCTGATCCAAATGAAAAAGTCTTTGTGCTCCAAACAATTCTGACTCAATTGTTTGATCAGTGTGTACCAACGAAAATGGTCAAAATTATAAATAAAGTATGTCCATGGTATACTCTTGAAGTTGTATAGAAAATGAAAGCTTAGACCATCTACTACTGCCTGGTCTGAGTATAAGGCGGCACGTAACAACTTGACTTCTATAGTGAGAATTTAAAAAAAAAAAAACTGTTACGCTTCCAAATTGAACACTTCCCTCCCGGCTAAGAAACTTTGGAGCAATATCCGTGAAATCGGTGCCACTAAAGCTACCAGTGACACCAAATGCTCTAAGGGTGAGGATGTATTACCACAAATTGTCTCCCATCTTACGCATGTAATTAACTGGTGCATTATTACCTCAAACTTTCCGCAATGCTAGTATACTATATAACTATAATGTTAGTATCTTACCGTGCTCATCAAAGGTCTTCGAGAAGATAATATCAGTGCAGATAACAAAGCATTTATCACTACACAAACTGCTGAGCCCCCGGCAATCTGGTTTTAGAGCTAACCACAGCTGTTCCACAGCGATGGTGAACTTGCCGGAGGAAATAAGGCAGGATTTCGACAAGAGGTTTATTTCGCTCCTCTGCTTGCTAGACTTCTCAAAGGCCTTTGATAAAGTTAATCATTCAATCCTATGTTGGAAACTGAGAAATAATTTTGGGTTTAGCGAAACCTAAGCTAGTTTGTATTTTTATTTCTGGTAGAAAAAGGGTTAGTTGATGTGAACATCGCTCATCTCTTAAAGAAATGGTGCAAGGCGTTCCTCAGGGTTCAATTTTGGGCCCTATATTATTTAGCATGTTTATAAATGACCCCCCATCTGTATGCAAATATGCTTTAGATGACGTACAACTTCATTTAGCTAAAAATTTCAAGGAGTTACCAGAGTTTGTTTTTGTTTTAAACGACGATCTCAAAAATATTTATAATTGGTCAGTATCAAATGGATTACTTTTGAACCCGATTAAAACTCAAAAAATCCCTATTTCTTAGAAAACCGGATATTTATCTAAATATTAACAAAATTGAAGTTGTTGAAATTTTAACCAGTCTTGGCTATGTTTTTAATCGCTCTCTCAGTGGTTATAACCACACTAACTTAGTGATTATTCGTATATATGCGTGCCTTCGGAAACTGTGACACAGTGCTTACTACACTCCCTTGGAACTACGAAAAATGCTAGTATTAACACTCGTATTACCAATTATTTCACACGCTGAAGTTGTTTACAGTAATCTTGACTCATTATCACAACATAAGCTGCAAGTCGCTTTCAATGATGCTGTACCTTAGATTCACTGCATCCTTCGACATGACCATGTGTCAGTTAGGTCAGGTAAGAATTTACTCGGTTGTATCTTACAAGAACGCATAAGAAGTGCCCGTTTTACCTGTACAACATTTACCTGTAACCATTAGCCTTATTCCATTACGTTGCAATTACCTTAACTCCTTTTGCTTATTTTTCATATACACTGTTAGACTTTGGAATTCATTACCTATGAATATCAAAGCCATATCTAGTAGCTCGAATTTTAAAAGTGCAATGTTTTGACATTTTTCCTCCTCAATTCACCCACAATAGTCCAACCCCTTTTCTCTGCTTCTACAAACCTTTTACTATTCTTCACTCCTACTCCTTATCCATAGGTTAGGCTTATTTTTTGTTAGTTTAGTTTTAATATATTCATATTGTACTCAGTACTAAAAAAGATGTTAAATCTTAATGTACAAACCATTATAATAAAAAAAATCGTTGCTCGTGTTAAAAATCATACTGATTTGAATATGAATGAAATATTTGAAGAAAGATTTTTTACTATAAAAAAAGGAAAAACGCTGCAAAAACATGCCGAAAAATTGGTGCAGTTTACGATGAAAAGTGAAACGCTTCTGAAACGATTCATTACGGGCGATGAAAAATGGATTAAATACGAGAATATTCAACGCAAGCGCTTATTGTCAAAGGCCGGTGATCGATCACAAACGACTTCAAAGTCTGGTCTGACGCAAACAAGGTAATGTTGAGTGTTAGGTGGGATTGGAAGGGAATTGTCATTTATGAGCTGCTAGAACGTGGCGAAATGGTCAATTCGATCTTCTTCTGTGCACAACTCAACCGCTTGAATGAAGCTATCAAGAAAGAGCGACCAGAATTGGCCAACAGAAAGGCCAAGTTGTCTTCCATCATGACAATGCTAGGCCAAACACATCTTCGATGAGCCGGAACAAATTGACGGAGCTTGGTTGGGAAGTTTTGATGCATCTACCGTATAGCCCGGACCCTACACCTTCTGATTACCATTTGTTTCTCTTGATGGTAAAAAGTTGGCCGACCGAAGAGCCGCTGAAAATCACTTGGCCGAGATTTTCGCTGATAAACCACAGAAGTTCTACACCGATGGAATTATGAAGCTACCCGGAAAATGGCAAAAGGTCATAGACAATAACGGCCAATATGTACTTGATTGAAATTGATTTTGAATAAAGAAATTTTTTCTTCAAAAATGTACCAAAAAAACCGCGCAGACTTTGTAAATCACCTAATACTTATACCTAATATGTTTCAAAGAACAAATGGTAATTATGCTATTAATTGCAAAAATTAGAAGTCGAAGTTTTTACAACCAGAGTGCCATAGACCTACGAAAGGAGGTATTCATACACAAATGGAAGTCGTAGGAGTGGCAATTCCAACCCAAGTCACTGTTCATATTTTCTTGAGATTTCATTTACGCAGCAAAAATTTTCAAATAATCGTTTTGTATTTGTACTTTCGTAATACATGTACATATCAAATCAATCCGGTAAGTACTTTTTGAGATATACACATATTTGCAAGGACGTCTCGGACTGTTAAACTCACTGATAAAATGATCGATAAGTTGACAGTTTATTATGACTTGGCAATCAGGACATATTGTGATTCTGTTGAAAATATATATAATGCAATATGGGCAACTTAATATCATTATTGTTCAACTGATGAAAATTCTTAACACGAAAGGTGCCCGGTCGGAAAAGATTCTTGGTGTTGTTGGCAGCGAGCGCAATCTTCAGACACTTTATTTTCTTATGAACATGATTATCTGTCTTTATACAGACCTCAGTAATAAAAAATTATTGAAAAGATGTGTTGGTGGTTTTACGCAAAACCGTGTGGCTCAAAGATTTTTGAAATAGCAGCTTACATCGTTGCCGGGATCTTCAATTAAGGTTGAACTTCAATTTGATATTACATAAATCATGCCTATATCGAGAAAGATGATGCAGAGCGTATCATGATCTCTGACTTGAGAGTGTATGGATGTACCCAAGTGGGAAGAATGGCTCGTAGACAATATCAACTCGAGGTATTAGAAGCTGCTAATGCTACGGAGGTTCCACTTTATTGCTCTGGAATAGAGTACTCCATGTGTAAAATTCTTTCGAAACTTTAATTGTGTTTTTCTCAAAACTATGTTTTCGAAGTCGATTATCAAGATTTCTGAAAAAAAAAAACAGCTCAACTGATCAGTCTGAAATTTTAACACAACCTTCTCAGATTATTCCTCAGGTACTGATCGAAGGAATAAGAATTCAAAAAAACTTCTCTTTTCGTCCTTGAAACTGCTTATACCATCTTAATGCCTTAAAGTGTCCGTCCTCATTGTCTAGCTCCAACGAGTACCGGAAAAACGGAAATAAAGTGGATGAGGGTTTTCGCTACGAAATTGTATTTGCCAATTTGTGTTACGTGATGTGGAATTTTCTCCTAATGTCTCTAGTTTCCTGTCTAAACACTTTTACTTTTTGTTTAGAAGTTCCTTTCTACGAGTTGATATTAGATATTAACTTACTTCACCTAACGTTGGCTCTTATAAAAAAGTTTTATAAGTTAATTTGCAACGGAATGTGTACTTTATTTGCATGCGACAAGCTAAGCAAATAAGCTGGGCTTTGCTTGACCAATTTGTGTCTTATTTTCATTTCTGAAAATGTTACTGAACCTTCGGGTACAAATCACAACTCCCCTGAATCTGAATTTTTGGAGTTAGCTTCGCATGTCGGTACTAATTTCAATGATGTAGTGACTGAGCGAAATCTCGGTATCCGGAAGTTTCCAGGATTTTGAGACGTTCAGAGATCTGAAAAACAAATCCGTGTATGCCCCGCTGCCTATTTTTAAACCGCCTTTATTAAGTCGAAGGCCCTGACCACCCATCCGTTATGCCCTTGTTTGAAATTGTATGTAAATGCGCTTTGTGAAATATATCTTCCTTATGTTGTATTTATCTTTGATAGTCAGTCACTATACTAGTCGCCCATATATAGGGAATAGACTTATTACCGCTGTGTACCTATACATATATACGGTCAATTTTGGTTTCAGGTCTCATTTTCTTGCGAAAGATTTGTTGCAGGCATAGAAAGCCATACATGTTAGTTCACCCGCGGATCCTTGTTAGGGATCCAATATTGATATAACTGTGGGATGGGAGGAGTAGGTGACCATTTAGTCAAGGAGATCTAAAGACGAGTATTTCTTTTCTGTTTTCATAGAATTTCATTGATTGCGCTAATCACGAAACGGAACATTCTTGGCTATGGATATGTTGCCTGAATAAGCATAGAAATATTCCACTGGCTTAGGTACATTTTTCATCCCTAGGTCCGTAAGATATTCGCATATTTCTTTATATGTCCGCTTTAAAATGTGTCTTCTGTATACAAAAAGGTCGCTAAAGTTTGTGCCTTAAGTATAGTTTAGCATTTTTTGTTGTTATTTGCACAACTTTCCAGAATGCGGTTTCTGTTGATATTGATTTAAGGTATTCGTGTTGTTTCTTTTATAAGTCTCGCAGTTTTCGTGGCTATGTCTACGCGTCTGAATAAAAAGCACTCGAAGTCGAGGCTGAAAAATTGTCCGGCAAACTGGAAAAGAGAAAAGTAGCTAGATAATTATGGATGTGTTTCTTAATATCGATTGTATTGGTAGTGTTCTCTATTTGTAATTGCCTATGTCAATGGCCTCGCCACACTGAAAGCATCGGTTTCCACTAGATCACCGAAATGAAGCAGTGTTGAGCGTGGTGAGTACGTATTTGGGTGAGCACGTGGGAACTCAGTACTCCACGTGCTGTTGACAAAACGCGCCACATGGGCATAGTACCCCGGCGTTACATCCCGGACCCTACAAATTTAATTTCAAGTTGATTTGCGATTCGTTGGATTGTAATTTTGAAGTTCTGCAAGTATGTCGTCATGGTCACTAAGCCGATAAGGTTTATTATTATCACGCGAGTTGCATTTGTTAACTTCCTGATAGGGGAGTTTTTGCATTCACGAAAATGAAAATTTTGTGATATTTTTACATTTTTAGGTGTCTATAAAGTTTTTAGATAGGTTTTAATTAAATGTATATATGTTTGTGTCCAAGTTACATCGCGAACGTATAGTCCTATCAAAACCAAAATTCGCCGTTCATTTTTAATGGTAAGTTATTAAAAAAAAACTTACACAAAATACAATTAATTTTTTCTAAAAAATAGAGGAATTTTTCGAAAGTTTTCCTAATCGAACTCCAAAAAATAACACACATCTAACGAAAATTTGAAAAAAAATCAATAAAGAATCATCTGAGTTATGCAAAGAATAGTAACTACTTAAAATTGCGAGTGCGATACAACCTTCAAATCTGTTAAAACAAATTATCCCAAACGTAAAGTCACTTTTTAAAATTTTAAACTTTTTAGCAAAATTAAATTATTTTGTCATTAAATAGGTCAACGCTTCTTTTATTTTTAAATCTTAAACCATGGTTAGTAAAACTAATAACAAATCTCCAATTCATTCCGTTAATCAAAAGAAGACTGAAAAAAGTATTAAAAGAAATGCATTCAGAACTACAAGATCTTGGACACTTTTTAATTAATTTTGTAGTTAAAAGTTAACTAGCAGTGGCAACTTCTAAACTAGGTATGGGTTTGAGATATAAAAGCGTTTGTCGAATTTTTAGAAATTCGTCATTCGTGTTAACTGCCAGGTAGGCGAATTGCTTGGCTACTTCTACATTGCTGTATTCAAAAATGATGGGTTATGTTACAGGAAATCGTTCGAAGCTCTCTTCTTTTCTTAAAATATATTTGTGCTTTTGTCTTTTTCACTTGAACTAAAGTTTTTTTCGTTGGTACCTATTTCATTAATCGTTCTTATGTGAATCCATGTGCCATTTACTTTGGTGAAAATAAAATTACTTGGTCCTTGTTATCCAAGCTTGAAGATTTTATTGTCAATCTGTCCCACTGAAGCATGCCATTCGCTATGTCACTATTTACAACTTTTAGCAGTAATTGGATTTCTTCATCACTCCAGGACATTATGTAAGAACTTCATAGGACATTATGTTTAGGGAGGTCGGAAACTATTATTGTGGCGGTTACTTTTCGCGTAGTGAATTTATTTTTTAATATTAGCTCAGTGTTGCTGCTAAAAAAACGTAGTTTGCACTTAATGCAAAAACATAGTTTTTCGCACTTTCAGCCGGCTTCTGTTGCCGGAGAGAGAGTGACTGTACATAATACTTAATACTTTCTTTCGCTATATTCAAATAAAGCCCTAGGATAAGATATAAATGTTGCTCTCTGTAACCTGCGCAATAATTGCAAATTTCCAACCTATTGCGCGGAGATGCTTAAGGAATGGTATTGCCATGCCATGTTTTAATAACCTTTTAAGAGAGACTAGAGGTATGATATCGTGTAACGATCGCCGTTTTCACTTTAAGTTGTGAATTCAACTTCAAATTTAGATTTCTGATTGACTGAGCTATTCAAGAACTGTTTCTAGCTGCTTGTCTTGTCTTGTTTGAGTTTCTAGGAAATTAACTAAAAGAACTTATCACAAAGATTAAGCGAATTCGAAAAAATCAGCAAATTATTAAAGTAATCATAAAACCAAAATCCTAATTGTCACATCAGTGTGTTTTGTATTTTGTATGTAATTGTAGCCGGACAACAGTTCGTTAAATATCTAAAATATAATCAAACATTGACGATGGGCTCTTCTTAAATACGAATATTGTAAAGATTAAAAAGCTAACTATTTTGTTAATTTTTATGGTACATACAGATGTGTACATTACATGGTAAACTTGTTCAGTTTTCGGTGTACATATCCTTACAACAAGTATAAAAAACACTCCTATCTTTATCTGCATAACTATAAGACTTAGGTAAATGTTGTTGTTTTGTCAGACCCACCGTTACCATTAAATCACAACAACTCCAACTTGGATGATTTCCCCCAAAGGACATCTTTGATCTTTATAATGGATGCGTCAGCATCTTAATGCAAATGTCGGGGTTTCACTTCAAGGGTGGATTGATATCGATTTTCTCTACTGCCCTTAACTCAAAGTATTTGTAGATACGAATATATCTTGTTTTGCATTGAAATATTTGTATACTTTTATGTATTTGTATTACACAAAGAATAACAGATTTTTTTGTCTTTTTTGTATTGTTTCAGGAAACCCGTGATTGTGGAGCACCATGCCATGCAATGTTCTTTCAAGAAAACGAACGAACCGTCTTACGCTACTGGGTTGGTTCATGGGCGGCAGTTTGCGTTGCCAGTTGTTTATTCACGGTAAGTATCCATAAATAACTTTAAGTACTTAAATATGTATAACCATTTCATGTCTCGTCAAAATGAGGACTTTAAAAGTTGTGCCAAACTCACGGGCTCTTCTGAATTGAGTTTTTTTTTTTTTTTAAAAAGACAAAACCAAAATATCAAAAAAAAAGTACATTCACTTGGATTTTTTAACATTTGCCAAGCACTCTCTGTGATTGGATAAATGATGCACAAGAATTGAAGTCAGATAAATTATGATGGCATTCCTTTTTGGAAATATTTTATCCTTCCACAAGAGATATGCAGCCAAGCAGACCTGATATATTCGTACAGATATACTATCGAGAAATCTAAAAAATTTCTGTTTAACGTTTGGAAATTGTGTGCTTCAAAAGACGGAAATCGAAAAATAACATTTCTTCATGGTTCTGGTGTAGAATGTCAATATTGCTGGCTATATGCCTGAAAAGAGGTGGTATGGTCGTCGTATGAGGGTGACACAGAGATAAATTGCTTCAATGGGATTTCGAAAAAGAAATGGGTTTTCAATAATTTTCTGTTGCTATTCTTGTGCCAATTTTCGGATGGGTAAAGATAAACTTGAATGCGTACGAAAAGATACTTATTTAAGGAATGGAAGAGTGTTGTGGCTTTATTCAATTTTTTCTGTTGACATAAAAAAGAGGGAAAAATCGGTGTGACGTCTGAGGTAAACGATTTGTCTGCTTGGAAAACCTGGTTGTGCTTGCAAAACCTTCGATTTTAGTGCTTTGAGTTGCGGTTTAATTCAGAAACCTTATGAAAGAGCTGTCATTCTGTTTAAAATATTATTATTTTCTTTCATAAAATAAGTTAATCTTGTTTGCTTCCTTATGTTGAGACTCGTTCTTTTTCCAATTAGAACTATTAACTCCCTGGATTAACTATATGTTAAGCTTATTGTAAGGACTCCCTATACTATCATAAAGCTACAAAATATTCAAAGGATACAATGCATCGGCATCACGGGGACCATTAGATTTTGCATTGCTACAGCCAGACTCTAACAACAATCCCTCTGTTGCACTTTTTGTAAAAAAAAAGCGAGTCATTTACTTTTCTTCCTGAATTAAAAATTATCAATTTGAAATCTGACTTCATGGTACTTTTGTACGAAATTCGAGATTAGAATTCCATATCATGTAAACCGAAAATCTTACGCTATATACTGATATGACAAAAATAGAGACTGATGTTGCTTATATATACATATATTGTGTACGGTTTGAAGGAAAAAATATCTCAAAGACACTGAGGATATTTTTAAGTGCTAAAATATTATACAGGCCGAGTTATATAATATATATGTTCCCCGGCAGCAATTTTTATAGAAGAATATAAGAAAACGTACGTATTTGTTCAATCCTTTGTGGTATATCTATATCTAATTGTAAGGTCAACAGTCGGCAAAACATTTAGAAAAAGCAGCAACACAGAATATACGAGTGCGAATGCAAATTTGATTAGAAACTCAATTTCAACAACAATGACATCAAGAGTCTTTTCAACTTCCTCACTGGACGAGATATCACAAGACTTTACTTAACTTCAAATGCCGCTTTAGTCCATGGTGGAAGCGGGCTTTAACTAAGAAGCTTATCCACCCAACTACTGCGGTTTCACTCCGCGGTTACATCATTTATGCACCTGGAACTATGAATTTGCTTTAGAATTTTTGTTTTAAAACAGTCTTGAACGGCTACTGGCCATAATTGTACTTTTTTATTTCTTCATTAGATATTGGTTTCATCCAACTGCACTTTACTTGCTAAATCCATAATCGCGATTATGAGCAATAGGGAATAGAACCACTGTAATACGACTGAGCTTCAGAAAAATGAGACACGGCGTCTATTTCAACGCGATCAAATTACGTAGCGTCAACAGTAATTTATCATGTACGAGCTGCCTCAACGTATTTCCATGCTTAGTAAAAGTGCTAAGACAGAGACGGTATAAACTACAACTCTCATGTTTCCGAAGCTATAATTACAATATATTGGCCCCGATGCTCTTATTTGGCTTTTTTACCCAAGATATTTCATCGGAGTTGTATGTCGAATTAAATATCCATGCCAAAAATATAATGTCGCGAATTAAATATCCATGCCAAAAATATAATGTCGCGGTGAAATGAAAAGCCTGAAGCTGAGTTCGGACGTATCGTATAATATATCGGTTACGTATATAAGTTAAACCTTCCATCAGGAACAGAGTGTCGGATCTGTTATGATTCATACTGTGTAATTGTGTTGCTCTGAAGATATTACTAAAGACTCGTTATATTCTTAAATTCATTAGGAAATTTAATAACCGGCTTCCACTACAAAAAATCCCAGAAGTCGCAGTGTTTATTGCTGTTCTGCAGGAAAAGTTTTATAAAAAGAAAGAAAATTGTGTTTAGTCTCTATCAGTCCCTTGTCAAAGCCAAATTTGGTGAATCAGGTTAAAGCTGTTTCAGTTTCAGATTCGTATTTATTTCAGATACTTTTTAAGAGTATATGGTATGTACATATGCATATGCATATAAATGCCTTTTATACGAGATTTTTCGAGATATGAAGCTCAAACAAAAGCGCTATTTCCTTTGCCGTAAGACTGCTAAAATGGGTAGGCAGTTGAACTTCGATATTAAAAATTTCTGTTTGTAAGTATATTTCTTCTTTATAGACTCTGCTTATCTGTATATAAAGTATGAGACGAACACTGATATGAAGTGCAAGTTGCTGGATCATGAGCGCGATCTTATTTGGTCAGCCGTTATGTAAATATATAGTCGTATGATATATCTGTTGTGTCCTCCCTTCATAGCTTACTGATATTTCAGTACATCATATAAAGATGTTAATAAAAACTGAAAACTTAACACATGCAATCTTCCCAAAGACAAATGATTGCGAAAGGTTAATTAAGTAGATACATACGGTGGGGTGAAAAGTGAATCGGGCAGACTTTTGGCGTCGATTGGTAACTGTTGATCACCAGAGAACAGAATGTGTGCCCGGCAATGGACTGAAGCCGGCACGAGTGCTCCGAAGCGACCGAGGGAGGCTCGATGGGTTGGAAAGATTATGGCGTCGGTTTTCTATGATTGTCATGGCACATTCTTCGTGGACTATGGAAAAGCCATTAACAGCGAGTATTACTGTGCGTTATTGGAGCGATTAAAAGCCGAAATCGCTGCAAAACGGCCTCACAAGAAGCGAAAAAAAATTTTGTTTTTGCAAGACAATGCACCGGCGCACAAGAGCATCGCAATCACGGCTAAAATCAGTGACTTACGGTTCCAATTGCTGTCGGATCCACCGTATTCGTCCGATTTGGCTCCCTCGGACTATTATCTTTTCCCAAACCTCAAAAGATGTCTAATCAATAAAAAATTCAGCTCACGCGAGGAAATCATCGACGTCACGGAGGAGTATATTGCAGACTTTCCGGAAAATTACTTTTCGGACAATTACTAAAAGGGGACTTTATTGAATAAAATAAAAATAACATTTAAATTTTTTTTTTTTTTCATTCCAAAGGAGGTTGCTTTTCACCCTACCTAGTATGCCATATATTGTTTTTTAAATCTTCTGAAACAAAGAACTTGAGCAGAAATCGCTGTTATCAAACCGCCACCACTGCTTCCTTTGCACGTTCTTTCTTTTCACTTCCATGTCCATTTTTTTTATTATAAATCTTAGTCCAAAGTCTTTTATTTTTAGGCATGCCTTCACTAATTTTTGAATTGTGTCATGAGGAATATTCACATTCACTCTGACTCAAAATTCCTCCAAGTTTTTCGTAGCTATGTCAAAATCTGCCACCTTCTTTTTCAGAATTGCCCACAACTTTGCTATCGGGTTCAGATCCGGGCTTTAAGCTAACCATTTAAAATTTGAAAATTGTGTCTACCGAACCGGTTTTGAATAATTTTGGCGGTATGCTGTATGGTTGATTTTGAATAGTAAGCCAACATGCCACTAAGTGAAACAGCCCCACCCCATTAGATTACTTCCATCGTGCTCCACTATTTGCTTAGCCTAGTGCTTTTAGATCATGTAGTCGGTGAAAGTAGTTTGTTCCTTACTTATTTACTTAGGTGGCGCTACAGTCGGGGTAAATCTGAGTCCCAACTTTCAAGCCTCTCCAGTAAGTCTGCTTCCAGTTTTGAACTCCAAGCCGATTAAGTTAACCTTACAATTGTGCGTGCCACTTACGTTAAGTTCTTCTTCTACTGCGTGTTCAATCCGGGTTAGATTATAAGACTCTGCGCGCCGGAACATTGGCATTGGTACATTCGCTCTACAGCCATCTCAGGCGACTGATGCGCACTTTTCTAAATAGATTGATGTCGCTGTACAGCTCGTATAGGTTGTCGTAGAATATTCTCCGGTCACAGCCCGCTGAGTTCTGTCAATTGAGAGATTGTGCCTCCAGTGTCCATTTGTAAAATCCGCCCAATTCTTTTAAGTATGATGTTAAAGAAGTCACCTTGTATAAAACCTTTTGTGAGATCAAATGTTTCGGTTAAGTCGTTATAAACTAAACATGGCTCTATAAATGCTATCATATGCGGCCGTATAATCGATGAAAATATGGTGGGTATCAATTTGGAATTTTTTGAGTTTTTCCAGAATCTTTCGTGTGAAGATTTGTTCGATTGTGGACTTCCCTGGTCTGAAACCGCACTGATAGGGACCAATCAGGTTGTTGGCGAAATGTTACAGACGTTTACACAATATGACATCTTGTATTCGATGTTGAAAAAATGTATACCTTTATAGTTTACACAGTTGAGGGGTTTCCTTTTTCGAGGTTCGGGTAAACGTTTCTGAGATTCAATTCAATTCATCGTCCACTCCTGCGCATACACTTTTCTGAACAGATCTGAGAAATGAGTTGGTGCACGGTCTCCACAAAGTTATTTTCAGCAGCTTTGAACATTTTGGACAGTAAGTCGACAGGTTTGTCTAATTTGCTGGATTTTAGCTTAGACATTGTTATCCTTACTTCCTTCTGAATGATCTATTATGCCCTTTTAGCCTGGATGAATAAGGGTTTACTTATGTAGTTGCTAGGGATCACCAGTGGGAATTAAGGTATGTACTTCGCTAAAAACTTGATTTTTGCGTTAATGGCCCAATAGTTTGTTCCATCCGAATGAGAACGATTTATATTTGCAACATCTGACCAAATGACATGTTAAAAATTTTCCACCGTCTTTGCAAAACGTAATTTTAGCTTTTGCATTTTTGTCCCATAAGGACGGTTTTTTCTGCTTCACTGCGGCCACTAGGCCAATCCGACAGAATGATCTACGAGCGGTTCATTTGCTTACGTTTTTTTTTTTCATATTATTTTTTTTTTTTTTAATTTTATAATTTTTTTTTCAGAAGTCGCCCAATTGGACGAGAGTATGAACTGCATAAAAGGTTTTTGTCGACCGCCAGTATTACGTGCTATCAAGTTGTACCATAAGTATTGCGCGGTTTTTTCGGGGGTTATTTTCAAATTGCTATTGTTCATTCCGTCTATAAATTTCGTTGTGTTAATGGATGTATAGGAAGAGCACCTTCGGCATATTTTATTATTTTTGTTCAGAAAAAGAAAAAGGAAAAAAAAACAGAATGGAACTATGTCTTCTAGGCCAGAAGAGCTAGACAATGGGCTACTTAAGTTCACAGTAGAAAAAAATCATACTGTCATTGTAAGGGAAGTTAACGTAAGCCATCGACATAATTATCCATCGACACCTAACAAATTTGGAATAAGTCCCGAAGTGGGAAAAATAAGAACCGCACCAACTATCGTAAAATAATCTTCAGCAAGCAGTTGAAGCTTACACTGTACTTTTGTCGCGTCACAATCTTTATCAGAGATGAAATATGGGTTTTTTACAATAACATTAAAAGTTGTCATTAAATGTTGTCACCAATGGCTTAATCCAGAAAACAAATCAGCACAATATCCCAGAAATGGACTGGTGGTATACTGTCTACTGTCTACAACTGTGTAGATTAAAATCGACACTAGAACAGAAACGGCCACGTCTGGTTAATCGAAGGCATGTTCTATTCTATCAGGATAATGCCCGCCCTCATACAGCCAGGACTCCCTGCACACAGGTGGTCGTGTTGTAGTAATATATGTATAGGGTCAAGCAGAGGGTCGCGGGTTCGAATCCCTGAAAAAATCTCTGAAAAAAATCTTTTCGTAGAATTTGCATGTAGTTATATGAAAATCCCGTCGGCGTCAATTCTGACATGAAGGCATAACACTGATGTTGGAGTTGTTGCTAGCTGGGCTAAATGTAACGAACTAACAACTAGCACGTACTAAGACCCACTGGTTGAGGATGCACTGGCTCCAGTTTGACAACCAACCCTGGGAAAAATATCGAAACCTAATACACCTGAGTAAGTAAAAGGGTATTCATATCCCCTTGGAGCGCGCACGGATTTATAAAAAAAAAAAAAGTTACAGGAGATCGGTTTTGAAAAAGTGGTGAATCAGCTCCATTCTCCAGATTTAGCACCTTCAGATTGCCACTTGTTCTGAAGTTTGCAAAATTTGAAGGAAAAATGTAAGATTTCGGGATGTCCAAGATGCCCTTGGGGTATTTTTTTCTTCAATTTTTTTAGTCAATGCATTAAAATGGTTGCCTCAGAGATGGAAGAATTGTTGTCTAAAGAAGGAGATTACATTGACGACTGAATTTTTGCATTTATTGCAAAATAATTAACATTAAACAGACATTCAGAACTGGCACAAGACATGCAATACAGGTTACAACTTGATATAGGTATCGATTAATATTTTTTCTTTCTCTTAGTTTATTAACAGTATGATGGCAAACACTTAATTTTATGGCTATTTCTCGAGGCGAGTAATAACTTGTAGACATCAAAATGATGCTGTTTTCAACATCAAAAAAAGAAGTAAAAACGCTAAATTCGGGACGAAAAAAAAGAAAAATAATGCATGCAAAACCGGCTGGTTTGTATTGTTTGGTTTTGGCGAGCATGTAATTGCATGAACAATACATCGAGTAAGCTATTCTAAAAATTTGATTGAAATCTGACTGGAGAGATTTGTTTAATTGATAAAAAGGTGGCCCATGACCTTATGCCTCATGCTTTATGTTTTATGTCGGATGCGCCACAGTTAACTTCGCCGGTAATCTTGTATTATACTTGTACTTTGGAATTTAAGATGTGAACAACTGAAAAGAAAAATAAAGTGATAAAAGTCCGTTTCACCTTTACATACTATTCGCGCGTCCAACGGAGTGCTATAGCTTCACTTTCCAAACAATACCCGGTCCCAAAAACACATAACATTATTCGTATCAGCCAGTTTTTCTACTACAACCAGCGGCATCTCAGAAACCATTTATAACGATAAATTTATGGGCCCGAACAGGCTATTGAAACCTGTTTTCAATTACAAATTTGGGTTTCCACTTTTCTTCTTTGTATAGCCTAAAAGTTGAGTGACTTTTTCCCTTTCTACTTATTCTTCTTCTCCTTCTCATCTTGTTATACTCCAACTTCTTTTCATCATAAATATCGCCCTTAATCAATTAATTGTTATTTTTTCGGCTATTTTTAAGCTTCGGTGACGTTTAGAATTCTATTAAATGTCCAATTTGAATGGGTGAATAATTAACGAGGTCCCAACTAGAACTCAAAAATCAGAACAGCGAAGCAAACCAAAATGTGAGACTATGTTAAATGCACGCAAAACATAAATTGGTGCAAGTTATTGGAATATGTCTAATCTGGTTTCAGGACAATATTATTAGCAATTTATAGCAAAAATATGGTAAACTTAGGATTTTGCGTTAGAATTGCTTAATCTTAATGGTAATTATAGTTAAAAATGAGACCTATTGGTATTATTGAGACCTATTGAGAATGATGGAGAAACAAGTTAATTCAAATCAGAACTCTTCATTTTTCAAGTCAACAGTAACTTTGTTTATGAAAGATGTACACTGTACATACATGTACAACCATTAAAGAATTCTGATATATTAGAATGTTGATAATATGGGCTTTAACCCAATGATCTGGGCTTGAACTTAGTCAGGTTATCAGCTTTTGAAGGGGAAAACGCTTCTTTCATCCACGCCCGTGCGCTATCATGTCAATCAAACCTTGTACGATATGTACACTGTCTACAAAGAGGTATGTCCATTAGTTCTTGACGTGCTCTCCTGTAAAAGTTCTTCATTAGAAGTGCCAATCATCCTGAAGGTGCGTAAAATAGTACGAAGACGTCTCTAGTCAAGATATTGATATTGAGAAAGATATGTATGCCGCTTTAAGTGACAGAGACTTGCACAATCGCACGTTATGTGTAGTCTTTTTTTTTTAATCTAATCCACCAATTGCGGAGCACCGGGACGTAGAAGATCTTTTGTACCAAAAAAATCAGTATTTAGAGGCCAGGAGAGGCTCAATTTTTTTGATGAAATTGTGAATCTGAAGAATTTGAGAATTTCCCCAGGGATTAAAATTTTTCAAAGAAAGTACTGACTCCTTAAGGCGCTTATAGCCATGCAATCACATCAAATGTCTTTCGCTCTTCCATGCAAAGACGACATTCAGGTTACTGAATTAGCTCATTTTGCGTAGGTGACAATGCCCGGTTAGAAATCCAACCAGTCTTCTGATATCATCCATATTGAATTGTAGTGATTCTTAAGATTTATTGTGGAACGTGCACCCCAATGGTGCAGGCATTTTCTTTTCCCAACTTCTTATTGTTGAGTTAATTGCTGATTTTGGAATAATATAACACATGGGCTAAAAAGTCAGTGCCGTTTTATAGTAAATTCAACTTTATTTATCAATATAGTTGCCTTCGAGAACGATACACTTATTGAAACGATTTTTCAATCTTTCGATACCAGTTTTGTAGTACGATTTCGGCTTAGCCTCAAAATAGGCTTCTGTTTCGGCGATTACTTCTTCATCGGTCTTAAATTTCTTTCCGGCGAGCAATCTTTTGAGGTCTGCGAACAGGAAATAGTCGCTGGGGGCCAAATATGAAGAATACGGTGGATGGGAAAGCAATTCGTGGCCAAATTCATTTAATTTTGCCATCGTTTTCATCGACTTGTGACACGGTGCATTGTCTTGATGAAACAGCACTTTCTTTTTCTTCAAATGCGGCCGTTTTTCTGCGATTTCGTCCTTTAAACGCTCCAACGACGCAATGTAATAGTCGCTGTTGATAGCCTGCCCTTTTTGGAGAAAGCCGATGAAAATTATTCCATGTGTATTCCAAAATACGGATGACATAACCTTGCCAGCCGACTTGACTGTGGTGTGAAATGATGGCCATTTTTTTTTTTTTAGAATAACAAAAATTGCTTCACTCACAACGCTATATCTCGAGAACTAATCGTCCGACAGCTGTCAAATTTATACAAGTATCTTTTGAAGGGTGATACTAACTGAAAATTGTATGTATTTAATTCATGTATTAGAACGGCTCAGAGACGATGAAAGAATCAGGTGAACTGTTTCTAGCCAGTTCGTTGGCTATTCTATTTCCGACAATACAAACTTTGATTTAGAATCAATGAGGTTAGAGGCTTACATAGGGTTTTCTAATAACCACTTGACAGCTTTTTATTTAAATAAAAGGCAAACCATTTGAGATATTTCAAAAACTTTATTATTGGCTTGAAGTACAATCAAAACATTTATGAATGCAACTCGACTTCGTAAGGCCACTATTTCGCGTTCAATGTTGGCTCTGAGCTTTTCCAACGTCGTCGGCGTATTGGCATAAGCCAATGACTTAAGGTAGCCTTACAGAAAATAGTCAACCGGCGTTAAATCACACGAACGAGGCGGCCAATCGATTGGCCCATGTCTTGAGATAACACGCTCACCATACTTACTCTTCAATAAGTCGATTGTAGCGTGTGATGTGTGGCTTGTGGCACCATCCTGTTGAACAACATGTCGTCCAAGTCCATATCTTCCAATTCGGGCCAAAAATAATCGGTGATCATGGCGCGATAACGCTGACCATTCACAGTTACGTGACGATCGTTATCGTCGACGAAAAAATATGGCCCAATAACGCCGCCGGCATGCAAACCGCACCAAACAGTTATTTTTTGTGGATGAAGTTGTGATTCATGAAGCACATGTGGGTTTTCAACCGACCAATAACGTATATTTTGCTTATTGACGAACCCATTGAGCCAAAATTGAGCTTCGTCACTGAACATGCGATGAAATTCATTATCTTGGCGCATCTTCTCCAGAACCCAATCGGAGAACGTACGTCGCTTCAAATGGTCCATCGGCTTCAATTCTTGCGTCAGCTTGATCTTGTATGGGTGTAAACCAAAATCCTTACGCAAAATACGTCATATGGTCTGAGCGATGCCCAATTCTTGAGAACGTCGTGGAATTGACTGATTTGGATCGTTTGCTACGGACGTCTGAACGGCAGCGATTTTTTCGATATTTCGACCAACCCGTTGTCTCACTGAAACGGCAACATCACACAACGAATATGTAGACTCAAATTTTTGCACTAAACTTGTTATTGCCTGCCTACTAGGGCGAGAATTACAACCGAAAATTGGAGTTAACGCTCTTAAAGTTGCAGTCACCGACCGCGAATATCTGTAGAAAGTTTTTATAATTTGCAGACGTTGCTCGTTAGTGTTAAGTTTACTGCATAAATTGACAGTGACAGTTTGATGATTAGTGAGAGTGCGTTCACAAATTAAATTCGAAGTTGTCAAGTCCCTATTGGAAAACCCTATACTTTAACGGCTGCTTGACTGGCCGTTAGTTTTGGATGGGGGCACACTTTATTGCCTTATCTAGGATGAGATTGAGGTAGGTGGTTTGATGTCCAATAGCGTAAAATGGTGCGAAATTTGATCACTATGGCTTGAATTGCTTGTTAAGTAAGCGATTATGACGACCGTAAATTGGACGAAGTGCCCAAACAACATTTTTCATAGAGCACGAATTTTGATATTAGAATACAATAATTTGTAAGCTTTGTTCTGATTTAAGTCTTTCCATGATGAAATGACAAATCTAACTGAGCATGTTTAACTTTGTCACATGTCACGAAGCACGCAAAGCGCACGCGTCAAAAATAAAAATAGAGCACTGAAAAACCAAAGAGCAAAAAAAATATCACTCTTTATGGTATTTCCGCTTGCAATATTCTACTGTTTGGACCAAATATACTAGCGCTCATTCGAGTGTCCATCTTTCATCCATCCATATACGACCTAATACCTTTAAGGTTTGAAGTCAGGTTTTCGTATTACCTTGCTTCTCAGCTTGATATCACTATATTAAACCCTCTGCCGAAGCACAGAGTCTAAGCTGAGCGGTGATTTATCTCGCAGATCATGTCAAGCTCGGGAATTCCAGAGAGAAGCATAATTTGATCCTCGCCATGTAAATGATTAATTTCTCCTGGTTGCAGTAGTCTGACCGTGCTGTATGACAGATTTCACTTTTGCTTTGTTCCACCATACTACTGACGAGTAAGTGATGAAGGGGCGTATAATCATTGTATATGTATTGGAGTTATTTCCCAAGTGTTACCATATATACGACATCAAGCCCACATTGCTTTAGTTGCTTTGGTAATTTTATTATTAGCTCAGAAGTACCCGGCCTGACCAGGACATGGCGGTAGTTGTTTAAAAATATTGACTGTATTGAAAGGTACGCAGTCTGTAAAGCATATGTTTGAAGTTTGAAAGCGGCACGTTGTTTAGTATTAGTTTGGCAGCCATCAATAATGAACGTTGTCAGTGAATTTGTGTCATCGTTATGTGATACAATACTTTTATTTGAAAGGCCTCAGCCCAACCAATATAAAAGCTGAACTGGACTTTTACTCTGGGTGAGTCTGCTCCTTCGTTTATAACAGTAAAATTTTGGGTTGCTGAGTTAAAACGAGGCCGTACGAGCTGCCAAGACGAGCATCGCAGTGGTTGACCAAATGAGATGACGACTCCAGAAATGGTGAAGAAAGTCCACCAAGCGGTACTGGATCGTCGACTGAAAGTGCGTGAGCTAGCAGACATTGTAGGCATTTCAAAAAGTGCGGTACATCGCATATTATTTGAAAATTTGGACATGAGAAAGCTGTGTGCAAGATGGCTGTCGCGTTTGCTTACACACTTGAGTTTTTAGCGAAGTTTCACAGCAACAAAGCAGAATTTTTGCTTTGGATGAAACATGTGTCCATCACTTTACACCCGAGACAAAAGAACAATTAAAACAATGGATTCAAAAGGGAGAACCGTCGATTTTTTGAGATGCATCTGGCATCCGCCAGATTTAGCCCTCTTGGATTATTTTCTGTTGTCTAACTTGAAAAAATGGCTCAGTGGTCAAAGATTTTCCAACGATGAAGATGTGATTTCGGAAGTTAATGGCTATTTTGAAGAGCAAGACAGTTCTTATTATAAAAAGGGTTTCGAACTTTTTGAACATTGCTGGGAAAAGTGTATAGAGCTGAAAGGCGATTATGGTGAAAAATAAATAATTTTTTTTTCCAAAATTGTGTGTGCTTATGTAATCAAATAGGATCGTTGTCTTCAGGCAGAACTGCAACCAATGTTTACAAACCGCTGGTGTTAGCTCTTGTGCCGTCTCGATATTTGCTTAATAATATCACAGACTTTCTGGCTTTACGTCTACCAGCTGAACTCTTTTCCTCTTGGCAAATGCTACGACTATTACAAAAGGTGTCTATTGAAGTATATAACGCCTATAAGTGGTCATGGAAGTGGTCATAAAAAAACAGCAACATCGGCAGAAATGGTTCGGAGAGTGAAGGCTCGAATTGAGCGAAATTCGCGTCGAAGTGGAAGAACAATGGCTCGTGAGCTCAACATATCATTGGAACGCATGCAACACGTACTGAAAAATAAGCTTGGGCTCAAGTCATTGAAGTCCCAAAAAGCACACAATCTTACACCGGAACGGAAGAAGGTTAGATTCTAATGAACGAAGGAGTTGCTACGCTTGCACGAAAGTGGTTAGTTGCCGAATATGGTTTTTTCCGATGAGTCGCCATTTGTTATCGAACAATATGTCAACAAACAAAATGACCGAGCTTACATGCGTCCTTCGAAAATTTACACCTTCGGACGGCCACCAGAAAACAGGCAGCACGATGGTGATGGTTTCGGCCACCATAACCGCCGATGATAGCTATCCGCTCGTATTTTTGGACCGTGGCGTCAAAATTAATGCGATCGTATACCTTGAAACTGTCTTGAAAACTGATGTATTTTCCAACATTTTTTGCTTTGGCACAATAAAATTTATCAAAAACAAACAAAAAAAAAAAAAAATTATAACATTTTAAAAAGTTGCAGTCGAGTCAGGCAGGGTGTATAGTATAGGTTTTTTTTTTTTTTTTCTTCCAATTCAGATTTCTCGGTTCCAAGTCAAAATGCCCACGCCAATGCGCGAACACATAATATCTTCATCGGGACATTTTCTATTTTTTTAATTAAAATCTTTCTCCCATTCATTTCTTTATATATTGTTCCACCTATTCGTACTTAAACAAATTCTTTTCTTTCGTGTATTCCTGAAATTTAATATAGTAAAATCTAGTCATGTCTTTCGGTATAAATTGGTGTTCATCAAGATTTTATTCACCATAGTCTTTAAGAAATCGATAAAGACACAAAGGGACACATAAAAGTGTTCCCATGTAGACATATGCGTATCCGATATTAAATCTGTGTATCTTTTGAGGCGTCTTATTTAGAATATTGAAACACTGCAACGAATCCACTGTTGACAACAATATTCGGTGCCTTGTAGAATAAATCGTTTCTTCTCAGGCTCGTCGTTTTTGTTTTCCTTCCGATACAAGAGACCATCAAATAAATTTCAATTCAGATACTATGGTAATATAGTAAGGCAGAATTTTGTTGTATTTTATTTTATTACCGGAGAGTCGAAACCGAACATTATCGCCTGGCAACAAACCGTTAAAGTCAGGTAGTTAACATGATATTCCAATTCAGACAATTATCAAATGTAAAATAAAATTGCGCACACTTAGATCGATTAATACGTGCGATCTTAAAGGAACGGCTGAGTCGTTAAAATTAGTATAAAAATTGTAAATATTGCCATCCGGCCTTGCATAAAGACCATCGAGTGAATTGGTGAATTTCCATAAACAATTTCCACGTCATTTCATGAAATTAAAATTTGTTTTAAATGCAAATCGCCCCAAGGTAATAAAATTTAAATTGTTTTTTGGTATAAAAGGTGGTCGTAGGAGTTCTGTAAGGTACATAAGAACGGAACGCAGGTCTGAAATGGGCTCTAAAATTAATCAAAATTATTATTTCTGGTTCAGTTTGTAAACGTTTGTGAAACGATTCTATGGTTATTGTAACTGAATGTAATCATTGGTGGTTTTTATTGGAAGAGATAGATGAAGTCCTATTTGGTTAAATGGACGGGAGGCTTGGATATTTTCGAGCAGACATTAATAACTCCTGCGATTAGGTTGGCTTTTATATGAGCCATAAGTATAGGCATATGATATGTTTCCTAAGTTTTAATGTGGGTACCTAATACCTTGGTAGTAATAATTGGTGTTATTTCAAATCAAATGTTTGGTTTCCACGACCCCGAATGGGGGTAGATCGTAGGATAGAAGAAATTAATAGATAATTTCAACCTGTCACATTTATTTTTTTTTTTAATTGGACAATAGGGTCCAATTTTTTTATTTGCGTACCGGCACCAGCCGGTGGCGAAGGGATGTTAAGAAGGGAGGAAATGAGATGCCTATGCACGCTGGAACGAATCATGATATTTCAGAGTACAACCGAAAGTGGACTTGAAATTTATCGCACGATTTTCAGTCCTATATATCAGGTGCAGAAATGTTATAGAAGCACCTGACCAGATAAGGCATTGTGCTCCAATTTTAGGCAGATGAATGCCTAATATATTGAAGCTTTATCAAAGTGGGGGGATATATTTTTTATATCACTTGATCAAACCTAGACATTTCGATGCATATTTGGCGACATCAAATATATGGTCATTCATACTGCCATCAGCAAAGGAACATATTGGATTAGAAGTACCAAACAAGAGATCATTAGTGAAGATTAAAAAAAGTTTCGGAGACAGAATGGAGCCCTTGTGCACACCAGTATTTATTTTATGGATATTAGACTTGGAACCATTCACGATAAATTGAATTGAATGCTCTGAAAGATAGTTCCCTATTGGGTTAATGGTTGCAGCATAGAAATTCTCAATAGGTTTTTGTGAGTTCCGGTCCGAAAAACCAAATAAAGTTTCCTTACAATTCTTAGGGTATTTTGTCTGGGTTATGCAGAGTTGGAGCTAGGCTAAACCAAGGTTATGGTCCGAGTCATAAGTTGGCTTCTTAGAACGTTCAAAAATATAAAAAATTGCTTCAAGGTTTTTTCAGCAGGTGACTGTCAGTTTTCCTTGTGGACTTTGAGAGTCATTTTTGAAGATCGCATATTTTCCATGCGAATAATATTTTTCCTGGTAATGCGTTTTACTCGGTAGTATGAACTTATCTTCGTAACATGGGTTGCATTTGCATTCATTCTCTGTCTAAGATATTTCATACTTACGAACGCGGAAGATCCTGCGAGAAAGCGCTGGAGATGTACTGCAGATTTGAGAGCTGTCGCCGACAAGGCCAATTATATCCCAAGAGTCGGCTGTTTGGTGAAACAAGTTTTCACGAAAATACGTCACTGCTCCTTTTATCTGACTCAATACGCCTGACTTTACAGGCGTACTTAGAAACTCCCCTCTCTTGATATTCATATCATGGGCTACATTCTTAAGCCATTTTTCGTATAAAGAGAAGTGGTCTTTGGTACAACACGCACGGGAGCTTTGATGATATTACGCGTCTATGTCTTTCTACTCTGGTCTTATGGATATGCCTGATACAATATTCAGAACTCTTGCTGTGGAGGCAATACGAAATCAACTGTGTCGAGAAATGATTTAGGCTTGAATTTGAGCCAGGAAAGGAATACTTTCAAGTTTTTGCGGATGGCTCCAAAACGGATTTAGGATTCGGCGCTTTAGGGAGAACGACAACGTTAGATTTCAGTCCTCGCTGAGAAAATTTGCGTCTGTCTTCCAATCGGAGTTATACATATATGTTGCGACGAATCTATAGAGGGATCGAAGTACTTGCATCTGTAGAAAATCCTTGCTGAAAACTTTTACGACTTCCAACCTAGTTCTAGAATGTAAGACCTCATTGAACGCACTCGGAATGCTGAATTAATTGAGTCTTGTCTGGGTCCTAGGTTACAATGGGATCACGGAAAATCAAACCGTCGATGAGCTTGCTATACAAGGCTCAAAAGAAAGTTTTTCGGGACCTGAACATATGAGAATAGATTTAGATGGCATGATTCTTCAGGTTACTAAAAATTCAAACAAATGCTTCCTTACCTCTCTAGGAGGTCCGCGACTTTTCTTCTGCCCTCAGTATGAAAGACTGCCGTCACTACGTTTTTTCTAAGCATTTAAGTGTGCTAGGAATAATTGGTACAACATTCTTCGATGCATTAAAGTGATGACGATAACGCAGAGCACTACCTCTGTGAATGTCCGGTGTAAGCTCGCACCATGCTGCAGGTAATTGGTGCTGTGTTCGTGGGTATTGGTACTGTAGACACTTTATCGCTGACTAGTCCTTCTTCCATGGACTAGTCCTGTGCATGAGTGCTCTGCTCCGACAGACAAAAGAAAAATTCTCAAATATCCTGAGTTCCGAGTATGTATGTGAAAGCTCAATCTGCCGCTGAAGTCGCTAGCGAAACGTCCTTCCTGTGACTGAAGCTTGTCCACTGAGGTTCACCTGCCTGTACTTGAGCATTTTCAAATGCACGAAATGACTGACGAAATACTTCTTGGACCTATGATCCTTTTACTCATGAAACTGATTTGAGCTTATGATGAAGCGCAGTAGACTGTTTACGACTATATTCTTTAGATCCTTTAAGTCATTGTAGAAGAAAGCTCTTAAGTGGGGTTTTCTTCTCTGGGAAAGAGCTGGACATGTACAGAGAAGGTGGGAGATTGTCTCCTCTTCCTCTTCGTCCATGCAGCTTCTACAGAAATCGTTTGTTAAGGCGGCAAGACTTCTTGCATGCTTGCCTATAAGGCAGTGTCCAGTGATAACGCCCATGATGGCGGTAAAATGTTTCCTGTTTTGAAGAATTAGACTCTTAAAGCGATTTAGATCCAGCTTTGGCCAAATCTGTTTGGTTGCTAGACATGCTTGTCCAACAGTCCACCTTAGGTCTGCTTTAATATTGATTTGCACGTACCCATTGGTATACCTAAGCTACCATTTTCCGGTAGAACAGTTAGAGTAGTTTAAATTTTGTCGTCGAGTTTGTCGGTCCTACAATTCCCTCGAATGTCTCTGTGGTCCGGCACCCAACAAAGATGAAGGTTGAACTGCTCTGCCATCTCCTTAAGAGATGATCGGCATTCGAGGGCGGTTTTAGAATTGAATGACATTGAGTCCATTGACTTGAGGGACTATCTAAAAAGATGCGGATATCCTTTACACATATCACGTTTTCCATCAGCCAGGAGAGTGCTCTTTAATCGCCAAAATTTTCGCCTGGAGCACGCTACAGTGATTTAGAAGACGAAAGGAGAGGCTTAGGTTTAACTTATCTGGAAAAACCCCGCAACTAACCCCGCTTTTGATTTTAGATTCATCTGGGTAAAAAAAGATTGGCTTGTCCTCCGTTAAAGCATATTCCTCCCAGAAGGATCTAGAGGTAGGTGCAATCGATGTTCTCTGTGAGGATTCCTAATATATAAAGAATATTAGCGTTGCCAAAAATATTATTTGTCCACCGTGTAGTCGCTTCAAGGCGAATAGCTACAGTCGCAGCTACTTGCATGCTGAATATGTTGTAGGATGTCAAGTCAAATAGAATGCCTAAAGCCGCGAAGGGAGTAGAACGTAGAGCTCCGATTATTCATGGACATGCTGTTTTTTGGACTCTGCTTAGTTTGTTGCAGTTGACTGCATTGTCTAAGGTCGTCCATCGACAACAACACCGTAGGTCTTATGACCGAGACGTATAGCTAGTGAGTTATGGCCCCATTTGTTCCCAATTTTTTATTGGGCGAATAAAGTAGAGAAAAGAGCTATTGTTGCTTTCTTGATTCTTTCTTGGATGTTAGGTTTCCAGTTTAGTTTCCTGTCAAAAATGAGACCCGAATACTTTGCTATATTGGAAAAACCTAAACTGGTACTGTCTATTGATGCAGTATCTATAATTGAAATTTTATATTTCCTGGAAAAGAGGACAAGATCAGGTTTATGGAGGCTTGCTCCCAATCTACAGCGATCCGCCAAACGGGTTAATCTGTTAAGATTTAGCTGAAGAAGTTCTTTGATGGTATTAAGATGCTTATATGAGACGGCTATAGCAACGTCATCCTAAAGATAAAAGATGATAAGTCATTGATAAATAGAGCAAAAGAGGTGAGCTAATGTGTCTTCCATAAGGAACACCAGAAAAATTAAAAACCGTTTTCAAATGCACAGTTCCGATTTTCACATATTGCTTCCGGTGCCAATCCCTTTCAAAAAAATTGGAGTGAATGCCGGTCATTTTGAGTTTATTCAAAAGTACATTGAGTTGTAGCCTGTCAAAGACTTTGGAAAATTCTGTCAACCTGAAGACTTTTTTCCATATTGTGCACATAGTAATAAGTAAATGTTACAAAGTTAGTGGTTGTAGATCTACCACTTATAAACCCCTGCTGAAACTCTGAGATATAAGAGCTTATAGCGGAATAAAATCTTTTTTCTCGCTATAGCTTCAAATATTTTTGGGATCAATTATAGCTTAACTATAGGTCTATTTGTAAATTGGTAATCAAACCTTTAGATCCTGATCTGTGAATTGGATTAGAAGATAACATAACCAAATGTACATTCGATCTCTATCGAAGATAAGCTGGTTTAAATGCCGTCAATTCATCCGCTTTAGTAGTAAGAAACTATTAAGTGATTGATTGAAGGCGTAACTCCGAGGGAGTTATTGGCTAGGGTGTAAAAGCAAAGCTTATTTCTGGTGTCTAGTGAGAGACCTAAAACTCTTAGTGGATTGACCTGCGAATTTTCACCTCATTCGCTTTTTTCTTATGGTTATATATTGGTGCAGTAATATTTATTTTGCGGATTACGGATTGGTTCTAGGTTTAGGGGTGTTTAGGTTTTCTTTGTCTAAATTTCAGAGCTAGTTTTGACATCTAAAAACGTTGTAAGTGAAAGTGACTTTCGAAGAAAACAAGCAATTGTGTAGCTTATTTTAAGCTGAATTTATCTCCCTTCCGTCTTTCTCTTTTAGATTTCATTCTTCAGTCAAGTTAGAGGGAAATCATTTTACTAGACGACCTCCTTTAGAGTTCCTTTTGATTTCTACTTTACTCTTGAAATAATTTTTATGACTTTTCGTAAATGTGCTTATAACCATTATCTAGGGAGTCTTTTTGTTGTCCCTTCCATCTTTTTACGTACTATGGTAGCATATAATTATATTTTTATTGTATCAATCTTATAAGAAAACACATGACATTGACACGTCATACATTGCCAAAATCTGTATTAAATATATATTTCCTACATCAGTTGGTTTCTAGTAAGATGATCGTTCATATCGAATCTTTGTGAATCTCCTGGGTGTCACATAAAACAAATGGAATCCCAAAGTCCAAGCGTATCCATTCGAATCACGAAAAGATTTTGTGACTGCGTTGAAATCTGAATTGAGAGTCAATTTAAGTTCTATATCGGTGACGACACCTCATGTCACATATTTTAAAATGTTTTTCCCTGTCAAAGTTATAAATCAACTGAAAGTTTCCAATACTCTAAACGGCTCTTTTTAAATAAACTTTAAATGCAATTCAATTTTTCTTCTGTGCCTTTTTTATGACAAACAAATTCGACTATCGGTGGTGGGAATTGCTCAGTTGGAAGTCCATAAACTTCCATGGAAATAAATTGTCTTTTCTGACGTTAGTGCAGAGAATATAAATGCCTCCTCACCTAGTTTGGTATTTCAATTTAATGTCGTGTCTTTGACGCTAGCTGGTGGTTACTGAAACTTCACAAAATAAATGAATGACTTCGGATGTGTCAGAGGAATCATTAACTTTTCCCTATCATACAAGACCATCTCCAACGTCATCCGTTTAAGGTCACGTTAAAATGATTGACATTAATGGTCTATCTTGTCTGAGTCCCATAGTCAGTTTAAGCCTCATGACCTAGTCTCGTTGAAATTTTGTAAGTTTTTCTTAAAAGCATTTTATGAGCTTTTAAAGATGTGGGTAAAGAGACAGGGAAGACGAAGCGGAAAGACAAATGTTCGCATGTCGTCAACGAGGTCATCTAATGTCTTTGTCGTGGCCGGTGGAGTCTCTTGAGGTAGGAGTACTCGTAATGATGACAATTTAAATTGCAGTGTTGAGTTTTATAATTGCACTACACTTATATGTACGTCTGAACATAGCGAAAGAGCATTTATGAGTTAATTAAATGTTTAACTTGCTCAACAGCTGAAATTGGACTGTCGGTCGTCGTGAATAATTATAACCTAGTAACCAAAGTGCAGGGAATAGTAGACTAGTTAAAGAAGCTACTGAATCGCCGTCAGGTAGAGAGAGAGAAATAGATCAATAAGAGAACCCCCTACCAGGTAATGAAGAAGTCATTTAACCTCCCAATATAGAACAGGTTGACTTAGCTTTAATTAACAACAAGGCTACCTACTCCAATGGTTCACAACTGGAGCTTTTTATACATAGATGAAGTTTTGGTAGGGTGCATAATTATTCATGGGTGAATAATAGCATGCCCGACGACTGGATTTTCAGCTCTGCCCACCGTATATTCAAAAAAGAAGATCCTATATCTTGTTATAACTATCGAGACATTTTCCTGGTGAATGTCGCATATACTTGTATGTAAGATCCTACCCAAAGTATTGTGTGAACGTCTCGAAGCCACATATCAACACCTACCAGCGCAGCTTCTAACCTAACAGATAGACGATTGATCAAATGTTCACACTAAGACAGAATTTAGGAAGACCAACGGATTTTAATTTAATTTAATTTATATGTACTGCATCAACATGTGGATGTAGTCCAGAAAGCCAAAACACATCGACTACACTGCTTCTGCCACGTCAAGTTAAAGGAAAATAATAATCCAGCAAAGAAGATCTTCGAATCATAGCTTTCAAGCTCGACAGTAAAGACCAATCTCCTTTTAAGTGATTAAGCTATTGCTGATGCCAGCGCTCTTGATCTTAATATAAAAACTGAAAACATCTTTCTTGAAATCGAAGAGAGTGAAAGGTTGCATTGTCTCTGCCATGTCACGGGTCGGGAGTCCATTAAGTAAGTAATAAAGAACTGTGGAGATTAATGATGAAGGCAATTAAATAGCCTGTTTGTTGGCCTCGTGGCCATCAAAGACTTTAATATATACCCTTCTCTTTTAATAGTTGATTTTGCAGTTTACGTAAGACGTAACTTTCTACCCTACTACTTTATCTGCCACTTCAGATCGAAATTTCAGCCCTCGTTGTCTCTATTGAACCTGCAGATATGTATTGTAGATTTGTGTTAAGACTTACCTCTCTGCAGCTCTTCATTCATTCACCAAATTACTTTGGTGATCATTCAATTATTATTATTGTATTTCGAACATATGTACAACATTAACGTAGTAGCTGTAGTGACTTTACGATGGATTAATATCTGCTAACTCTTTTTGTGTTTTATTTTGAATACTTCAATTCTGACTTGACCTACATAGTAGGTTTAACAATTTAAATATTCTTAAAACTGCAAATTTTGTGGAGCATTTTACATTCTTAAGGTTGGTGGTAGTTGCTTTACGTTTTTAAAATTTCTATCCAAGTCGGCTATACCCGACCTGAGGCACAACCGCTCGTTTGGAATATCTATTACCCTCTTTCCCGTAAGGAATACTTTCAATCTCGATGTCGTGCTTCCGTAATTTATGCAAAGAATACAAGTGTTAGTATTCCCTTTGAACTTCAACCCCATTAAGCAGGACAAGGAACTCAAATCCACTATCAGCATTAGAAAAAGGAGCCTTAAATGAAATCACCACGACCGCCATCCACTGACCGTTCATTATTTCATTTTAACGATCAATCTAAATTGTCAATTAAATTTTCATATTTACTTTTTATTAGGGAAAAATAATTTTGTGGTCAAGAGGGTTCACGATGCAATCTATGCGTCTGTACTCTGTGTTCTGCACTCTTGCGAGCACATGCATCCTTTCTTAGAATAGTATCTTCCCATGGAATACGGATAACAACAGAAACAATGATTTTTTTTGTTCTCTTTTGCAGGTGCTTACGTTCCTAATCGATTCATCACGTTTTCGCTATCCTGAGCGTGCTATTGTCTTCCTGGCCGTCTGCTATTTGGTCGTTGGCTGTGCTTATGTTGCCGGTCTTGGTGCTGGCGACTCGGTTGCATGTCGTGAGCCATTTCCTCCGCCGATTCGTCTTGGACGTCTTCAGATGATGTCAACCATAACACAGGTAAGTACTCGTCGAGTAAGACGTTATATGGGTCCTGGTGCCGGTATTATCATTCATACTACGTAGTGCTGGTTCCGAAGTTCGTGCAGTTGCCTCTCTCTCTCTTAAACAATTTTGTGGTTATGTTTTTTTTTTATTATTATTATTATTATTTTATTTTTTTTTAATTAAGGATTCTATTTGCGCACATAAACCTATGTGCTTCCAAAATGGATCCATATACAATGAATATATATGTTAATATAGAAAAAACAAAAAAAAAAAATTGATGGCTTTTCTTTCGTTAGGGACATCGGCAATCGACTTCGTGCACCGTCCTATTTATGGCTCTGTACTTTTGCTGCATGGCTGCATTTGCGTGGTGGTCGTGCCTTGCTTTGGCTTGGTTCCTGGCAGCCGGTCTTAAATGGGGCCATGAAGCCATCGAAAACAAGTCGCATTTGTTTCACCTGGCCGCCTGGGCAATTCCGGCGTTGCAGACAATTTCGGTCCTGGCATTGGCTAAAGTTGAAGGTAAGTCTATTTTGATTCAATTTATTTTTGGTGGAGGGTGCAGAGGTGGTTTTACCTCTTTTATATTCATTTCTCGGGACTTCGCAAGAGTGTTGCTCTTGCCGAGCATTTTGGCTTTAAGAGTGATTCAGTTGATCGTACGTGATGAGGTTTCTAATTAGTGTAAGTTGGGGGTACTTACAAACCTAGCTATCTACCTACCTATAGTATTAAACCATCACGACAAAGTTGTTGATGATAGTGGGGCTTAAAAATGGAATGCGAAATAAAATTACGAGTTAATGTGAAAAGGAGGGACGAATGAGCCAAGGCAAATGGAATGAAAATAAAAAGGAAATGTCGATTCGATATTGAATATTTCTTATGTGAAACGGTAGCGCGTTCGGAATATTAAACGAACCATCAGCACGAACAATGATGATAGGTTCGTTGGTTCTCTGTTGCTCGCTTCATTTAGGTGTTCCTTTATTAGGAAAAAAAATCATTGTGTTTTTTGTTGGCGCTCGCTGTGTGTCGAATACCGTATTTAGATAAATCAGCATTACTTTGGACTACAAAATTGTGAAGCTTGAATATGTTTTTTTTTTTTTTTTTTTTTTTTAGCAAATGGTGTGGTATACGGGTTGAGGATTTTGAACTTTAAATGTGCTGGAATGCGTATTCGTTATATCTCAACTGATTGACCAATTGGTTGTTTATTAATTTTTTTTCTTTTTTTTTTAATTTGATTGCATAATGTATTTGAGAATTGTGTGATGTGAACAAAAAGTTTCAGTTTTTTAAGAAATGAAGCGGGTTTTGAGTTTTTTTTTCTAAACAGAATTCAATATTTTCGATGTCATTAATGTCTACAAAGTATTTTTCAAGTTTTCTTCAGTTATGATATTGGTGAATAATTTATGTATTCGTGTGTTTACCAAAACGATGGCCTTATACACAGATTCGTGTTGCCTTTCGAGCTTAGTACATTAACTGCAAAACTTATTTAAGAAATTACAAATACAATTGTACGTCATCAATGACCACGTTCTTTAATTATAGCGCTTCTGCATTCCACAAAGAGAATTTTGCCAATTTATACGAGTATATGACCGCCAAAGTCCTTAATTTTTTATGACTTTTTTATGAGCCCCATTAAACAGATAAGGTGCAGTAAAAAGTAGAGAGAGAGAAAAATGTGTTATTTTGACGGTAGATAATATGACGAACTTAGTGTTCTCGACAAGTAAATTCTAATTTTCTTATGATCTAATCGCATAGAAACCAGAATTAAAAAAAAAAAAATAATTTAAAAACTTTATAGCAGTGAATGTGCCTTAATACTACAAAAGACACAACTCTATTAAGGTATTATTAAAGAGAGGAAGTATGCTCTTTCAAATTATAATAATCTGATCTAAAATAATATCCAAGTATTTAAAATTTTCCACACGGTCGATTTCAACACAACCATTGTTACAGCTAGCATTCTTGTTAAAGGTAACAGAACTATGTTGGCAACCAACTAAATGAAATGTTAAGGAACTCTGTGAATGACATATTTAGGGAAAGTCATTAACTGCTGTAAATAAAATGTAAAATAACTTTCACACTTTCACATAAATGAAAGTGCATCTAAAATTTTTATTATTGGTTAAACGAACAATTCATGGCATTTACTTTTTGAAAATGATATTATGTTAATATTTGCCACGACTACGTCTGAGGTGGTCCATTCCGAATGTCCAATTTTGGGCGATTCGTTCGAGCATACCCACTGATATCTCGCGGATAACACGAGTAATGTTGGCTTATTTCTGAAGACCTGAGACTTTACATATCCCCAGAGAAAATAGTCCAAAGGTCGCACCATCTAGGCGGCCAATTTACTATAGCAAAACGTGAAATTAAATGTTCACCAAAATGACTTCTCAACAAGTCCATTGTTTCACGCACTTCTTGTTAAAACCAGAGCTCACCGGGATCATGTGCTTGAATTTTAGAAAGCACATAGTCTGTTAACATGGCGCGATAACGGTTACCATTGACAGTAACATTCTGATTTGCCTTATTTTTTGAAGAAGTATGGACCAATGATTCCACCATTCTATAAACCACACCATACCGTTGTTCTTAATGAATCTAATGGTAGCTCTTGGTACTCTTCGGGTTGAATATCAGCCCAAATATGGCAATTTTGTTTATTAACGTATCCATTGAGCCAGAAATGGGCTTCATCACTGAACAAAATCTTACGATAGAACATTTGATGTTCATTGAATTTTTCCAGAGCCCATTCACTGAAAATATGACACAAATTCAAGTCGCCTGGCTTAAATTGTTATACAAGTTGAATTTTGTACGATTTTTGGCCGATATCCTCAGGTACACGCGTACACTCTCAGATACAGCTGCTATAGTCTCTTCACTACGTGTTGGATGTGGTCTAACCGGTAACGTATCATCCACTAATGTAAACTGAAACTCAAATTTGCGAATGGTATATGCAATAGTGGTTTCAGTAGGTCGATTATCTTACGAAAAACATTTCTCACAGAACGCTGATTTTCGTAATACAGCTGAACAATTTGGAGACGCTGTTGTGGCGTGAGTCTTTCCATGATGACTTGCCAAACGATACTGAAAAAAATGACAAAACAGTTTGATATAAGTCACGCGTGATCTGTCAAAAAAAGCCTATTGAAAATCAAACCTCACGATGAATCACCCTATACTTACAATAAACACTTACATACTTTCAATAAAAACGGGATCAGATCCAAAACAGAGACTTGAGGGAAATTGTGAGAAACAAATCAAAAACAACCGATGTATCCTGTGTGTAGAAAAATTGATTCAAGAGGAGCGAAGTTAATTTTATAAAAATTATTACACAATTATACTTTAGTTGTGGGTATTTTATAGTCGAGTTGAACTCTTTTCTAAAATCTTTTTTAAACTTTTGTAAAACCTTAAGAAGATAAGTAGTAAACAAGAATTCACACGTGTTAATTGATTTAAAAGACACTCAAATCCAAACGAAAACAGAATCGATATCGGCTGAGTGTTTATTTATTGTATTTAAATCACTTTACAGTATTATTTCAAGTTTGAAGTTCTAAAAATCTCCCGAATTCATCAAAAAAAGACATTACCAAAAATTATACAAGAAAAATTAATAGTATCCGCACTTTCCAATTTCAATATTTTAATTTAGCAATCTTTTTAATCACTTTTAAAGTGAACTCCACTAGAATAAGATTCATTGCAGTTACCTTTAAATTAAATAATACAATTTGGTATATAATATTACATATAGTACATTACAGAAAAATCTAAATACAATATTTAACATGGTTCGGATGATATGTACAAAAGCGGTTAGAATCATTGGAAATAGAGGAGAAGAAGCTAACATTATCACTGTTATTAACATGAGGATTGGAAAGGAAGGAAAATGATTATTCAAATGAAAGTTGACCCAGCAGAGTTTTGTTTAGTGATGATTCTCATTTTTGGTTATACGGTTACGTAAACAAGCGGAAATGCCGTATTTAGAACAAGAACAATCCTCAAGTTATTCACCAAATGCCACAGCATGCAGAAAAATGTACCATATGATGCGAATTATTTAAGGCCGGATCCCAAATTACTGTCAATAGACACGGTTCAATACGATTACCAACGATTATTTGTTCTCGAATTTGCGTGACATCAGTATGGAAGAACTGTGGTTCCAAGAGGATGCAGCTCCAAGCTGTACTACCAACGAAAACACGATTTGGCCATAGAGTCATTTCAGGAAAAGGATACGTGCGGCATTGGATTATTTTCTGTTGGGCTACGTCGGTTCTCTAGTTTAAGCCGATAAACCAGCAACGATTAAGGCTTTAGTGCACGACATTATCCCAGTAGTACGCGATATACGCCCCCGATTGCTCGAAAAAGTGGTCAAATTTACCCGTGGTAAACATATGTCAAACTATTTTCAAATATTAAATGACATCAAACAATTTTTCGAATGCATTTAATATAATAAAACGTCATTCATCAAGGTAATTTCTTTGTGTTTTATTTAAACAAGAAAGTTAAAATCTCTCAAAAAACACCCTTAACTTTCGGGTACCAGGCCATCACATTTGATAGCTAGCCATGTCATCCACGGAAATATCGCTAGCAAATGCAAATATTCGGTCTGAGTGCAACTGAGTCACCTAGCGCTTTTGTCTAGCGTTTTTATTAAGCAAAAGTCACGTCGTTGCCTAACAACGCTTAACGACGTCCTTTAACGTCATTGTATATGTATATCCCGTATCATTCTTACACACGTCTCGAGTACGTATCGTCGTTCAAATAAGATCCCTGGAAAGTCTAATAAGTCGATGAAGACTTTTCGAAGTATTGAAAAGTTTCTTCATTTATGAATTCATATGTCGACTTGAACCTCACAAAGCCGCTTTGACTGCTATAAAGTCTTAAAATATTGCGTCGTCGACCGTCTAGAAGTCTCTCGTATTTTTTCGTAGTATGTAAAATAAGTTTCACCGGTCAATAGTTGTTACATTTTCTCGTGTCGCTTTTGCCTTTATGCCTTTTATGTCGCCTTTTTCATCTTTTTGAATAAAATTGTGAGTTTTTTTAAATACAAGATTTCTGATTGTCTCTTATTCTTCGGAGAGTATAGATTTAAAGCTTTGTTACTCCCAAACAGTAGACGACTTTTTGTTGGTTGTACAGAAATTTTAAAAACATAAGCTAATTTGGCCGCCCGTTGACTTACCAAATATTGATTATTACCTGGCTGTAGGTTCTGTGGGTACCACTGTTCGTACTTCTCGATATAATACATCGACTCTGACTACTTTTTTCGCTGTTCCTTCTTGTTGTCTGCAACACGCGTCTAGTTCTTCCGCTTGTTTATGAAATTTCAAAGCAATTCTCGCAAATTAAGTGTCAAAAACTAAACACTTTCTATTTTACGTCTAGTACGTCTAGGTACGTCTGTTTTTTTTTTTTTTTTTTTTTTTTTTTGACCAAAAAATCGATTTTAGATTTTTAATTTTTCTGGATGATTATCATCGTAGAATTATTATGCTTCAAGATTTTTTTGAATTTCTCATTTTTCCGCCGAGTTATAGCACTATACATACTTATATATACGCGATCGCTCAGACCGTTTAGATAAAAAAAACAGAACTTAATTTTACAAATGACATTTATGATTTAAGAAAAAGAGGAGCTTTTCCAGGAAGCAGGAGAGCTATTTTATGGTGCAGTGATTGCAGATTGATCATTTTGTCAGTTAAAACCAAAAATTTTTGGTCGAAAGTCGAAAAAAAAACTTTAAACAAGTTTTTCTCGAAATGGGGTTTTTGCACGCGGTGGACACGATTGAAAAAAAAGTATAAGTCCGATCGACATATTGTCTTTTTAATCTGTTCGTCAACGTTTTGGGCGCTCCGCTAACCTAAAATGTTACTAATCGGAGCAAAAGAAAATTTTTGGTAGTACTTTTAGTGAGGAAAAATAAGCGACTTTTCGAAGTGTTTATTAAAAATGTCGCCAATTTTTGTTTTTTGTTTCAGTTGCCCCAGTATCGAAATATCCCGTCCACTGCAAACGGGACGATTTTTGAGTCGATGACTTCGGCGTCCTCTGGCGGAACCAGCAAGCGAGAAACACAAAAAAAATTTTTTTCTGATACCTTTTTTCATATTACTTAATGTAAAAAAATCTGAAAATTGACCGATTTTTACGCAAAAACCAGACATGTCCCTTAAGTTGTGGAAATTTATTATCTCGGCTGATAGAGGTTTTCGTCGATTTTTCTCCGGTTTTCTCGGGAAAAAATTCTGTCATCCAAAGTACATAAGTGCTGGCTTGTTAGTGGTGCATCCAAAATCACTTTAGAATCCTTTACTCTCCGTTTCCTGTTACTTCAGAGATAATATTGGGCTAAAAAAAGATAGATCCATTAAGACAACCCCAAGCGCAAAAAATCATATGTGAAATATCCGAATATCCATGGCGCGAAGGTAATGCTCTGTATTTGGTGGGATCAGATTTGTGTGCTATATTATGAGCTGCTAAAACCGGGTGAAACCATCAATGGACAACGCTACCAAACACAATTAATCCGTTTGAAGAGAGCAGTAGCCGAAAAATGCCCGGAATATGCGACCAGACACGAGGCAATAATTTTCCATCATGACAACGCTCGGCCCCACGTTGCTATTCCGGTTAAGAACTATTTGGAAAACAGTGAATGGGAAGTCTTACCCCACCCGCCTTATAGCCCAGACCTTGCCCCTTCTGACTACCATTTATTCCGGTCGATGCAGAACGCCCTCACTGAAATACGATTCACATCAGAGCAGAATATCAAAAATTGGCTTGATTCATTCTTGGCTGCCAAGCCGGCGCAGTTCTTTTGGGATGGGATCCACAAATTGCCAGAAAGATGGGAAAAAGTCATAGTTTCAGATGGGCAATACTTTGAATAATACTATTGTACATGTTTTTCTTAAATAAACGTTCAAATTTTGAAAAAAAAAACCACACGAATTAAAATATATACCCAATATTTAATAGTATATATTTATTTCAAATTTTTTATTTATTGAATGTGAATTATAATAAATATCACATTTCGCAATGTGATTGTTGGACAAAAATCGTGGAGTTTTCGTTTTTTCAATAATAATATATATAATATGCACAAATACTATATGAAATAAAAAAAATAATAAATTTCAATCGTTCACACCAATATATTAGAAATCCATGATTACAATTCAAACATTTTGCTGTGCTTTGATCACAAACGGGCTTATTACAGTGGCTTGCTTGCCTCTCTTCTCTTTCGAATAGGCTGCTCGTTGCAAATGTAGCTTTTTCACCACTATCGTGTTAGTGTTACCACTAACCTCTTTTTTTACTGGCCATTCATAGTAACGTTTGATTGCGATTTTCATTGCATGAGTTTGAATTACTTGCGAATTACTCATATAATTGGCATGGCTAGTTCTTCTGAGACCTGGCGTAGAAAAAGTCCGCGGCTATTAATTTTTTATTGCAAATATCATTATTTCTATAGTAAGTAGACGGCAATCCCGGTGATATCCAAAATATCGTAAAAAAAATCTAGCGGTCATCTGCACGTTCGCCGTTGGGTGGAATATCTCATGCACATTTGATCCATAGTATCAACGCCAGCCTTGGTTTTGTTCTAAACAAAATCATTCCTGGTTTCTGGTGAGGTGCATCAGAGATCGTATCATCATTGACCATAAGGGTTTAGAGTTCGACGGTTTCATTTCTTGAAGAATGAATGTTTTATATATATTTTTTTTAAGTATGGGCGATAGTGAGCTTCCAAAAGACTCTCTGCCAACGGGAAGATCATGAAAAATCTGTCCATGCTTCTGTTCCGGCCAGATCCTTGGTAAGCGGTGACCAGTTCATTCACAACACGTTCTTCTTGATTAACTTTTCGAGTATTACCTGTATAAAAAATCCTTTTGAGTGGATAACCATTACTAAACTAAAATACTTTTAAAGGTGTTCTTGAATATTCTTCAGTTAAAAAAGAACAAAAATATCGACCATTCTCAGGACTTAAGGACTCCAAAGGTCACTATACATAATTCAATTGTTATACTCAGGTAGGAATACCTTATGAATAATTAAATATTGATCATAATCATTTGTAGTTACAATGGGCTTTTACCAGGTACCCGGGTACTCGGCTAACAGATGCTGTGGGTTTTTGGGTGGTGACACAAGGGCTAAAAGTATCTTATGTCAGTCATATTTCCTTGTTCTAAAATCTTTAAGCATTCCACATATTACACATATTACACATATAATGGCATCCCAATCTTATAAGCCTTATGAAAATCGGTTCTTTAGAATAGTCATATAATTAGTCACAAAGTTAGTGTTTGTTTATTAATATGAACTAATTTCTATGTGACGCATTTTAACATCCATATAAACAATTTTAACTAAATAAACGTATGGTGCATTCATATATGGCACACCTATCTCATTTCGATTAGTTAGAGCTCGCTACAGCTTTCAGAAACAGCAAAAACTAAACAAGCTTTTGAGAATATAAGCGAAAAGACAAGATCTCTTTGTCAAAATTAATATTGGTTACTCTGGTCCTGTTAGAAGATCTTAGTGGCGGATATACAGGAAATCCCCGCACTCGTGGTCGAGTGAATAGATTCCATCCGTAATCGAGTAATCCGAGGTGGGACACAATAGTTGACGTATCGAATGGAAAAATCAAATAGTAATAGTGGAAGTCTATTTCAATTATTTTCTGACAGTTGGTAGTTTTCTTAGACACAATAAATAAATTCATGTGATTAATTCAAAATAGTTAAGTTGTTACTTCGCCAGTATTTTGAAACTGGTTTATTTTATTTAATTTTGACTTAAAAGAATAGTAAAACATCAGAAGTGAATAAAATTAAAAAAAAAAATATATATATATATGTAGTGATTCATCGTGAGGTTTGATTTTCTATAGGCTTTTTTTGACAGTATCGTTTGGCAAGTTATTATAAAAAGATTTTTTAGGCTGTTGTATTGTACAACAGGAAAAACTCAATAAAAATCTGGTGTTTTATCGTGAAATTTTGTTACGTGATGAAGCCCATTTCTGGCTCAATTGATACGTTAATTAGCAAAATTGCCGTATTTAAGCTGATGAGCAACCCGAAGAGTACCAAGAGCTTCGATTACATCCATTAAAAACAACGGTATGGTGTGGTTTATGGGCTTATGTAATCATTGGTCCATACTTCTTCAAAAATGAGGCAAATCAGAATGTTACTGTCAATGGTAACCGTTATCGCGCCATGTTAACGGACTGTGTGCTTTCTAAAATTCAAGCACATGATCTCGGTGACCTCTGGTTTCAACAAGACGGCGCCACGAGCCATACAGCGCGTGAAACAATGGACTTGTTGAGAAATCATTTTGGTGAGCACTTAATTTTCACGTTTAGCTACGGTAAATTGGCCTCTTAGATCGTGCGAAATCACACCTTTGGACTATTTTCCCTGGGGATATGTAAAGTCTCAGGTCTTTAGGAATAAGCCAGCTATGATTGACGCTTTGGAAGCTAACATTACTCGCCCAAAATTGGACCTTCCGAATGGACCATCTCAAACGTAGTCGTGGCCGACATTTACATGATATCATTTTAAAAAGTTAATGCCATGAATTATTCTTTTAACTGATAATAAAAATTTTAACTTCACTTTCAAATTTATGTAATTTATTTTACATTATAAATCAAACCTTACGATGAATCACCCTATATAGTTACATTTTCGTATTGGTCCCTTTTTTCTTTCATGGACCCCGAATGCATTCATACGTGAGTTTCGTAGTTTTCGTACGTCAATGACCCTCGATCACGGATAAACGAATGTGAAATTACGATACCCAAGGCTCCATAACATGTATGGGGATACCAAATGTGTATTTCTCAGTGATAAGTAGCTCGAATACCTATGCAAGAATTTGCCGCCTGCGTAAACTGTCTTCTTTCTACCCACGATCTTCTGCCTTCTTAAGACTTTCTTGGTGGCCTAGTATTTACCGTACACACTCATCATCATAACATGATTTATTTTAAGGAGGTATTCGTAATTCGGTAGCGTTCTGGATCGTGAAGCAGTAGGTTACTACAATTATATTATCTGTTTTTATGACCTGCATCTACCATATAATATCATACGTGGGCTGATGATCAGTGGCGGGTGTGCTTGCAGATTTGAATACTCAATACAATAGACGGACTGATAATGCGATTTTACCCTCCGACAAAACAAGAAATTGGACTGAGAAGACGAACTTTCGAGGACTTTACACTGCTTGAAAGCATTCAGCGTACGAGATATTAGCTGGTACAACACATTGGCTCGATGAGCTATTCACAGTAGTGTATTTATCTGGATGAGAAGATATAAAAAATATAGATATACAGATATTTTGAAATCTGAATCATTGGTTTATGTTATGATGGGAGGAGAGCGGTCTATCTTCAGCACTCAACACTGCTCACGCCGCCTCAGCACTGCCATTACAAAATCTATAGACGAACTTAATGCCTACATTCTTCACTTGAATACTGTCCCATATAAAAAAATACTTATAACACTTCAATTTTAATGTGATGCTAACGATTCCTTTAATAAACAACTCATAACGGTAAACAAAAGTGCAGTTATTTAAGAGTAAGTTTTAGTAATAATAAAAAATAGTCATATTAGTGCTTAATTTATGTAACCTTATACCCGGAAAACTATAGGCCACAGGTAATAACTTTGCATTGTGAATTTGTAGCTAATATTATGGAGCACACAAAAAAAAAATAGCTGGTAAAACACTTAAACAAACTCATAGCGAACTTTATTCAAACGAAACGCCATGAAGAGTGGAATAGGAAGATCAATCCTCTAGACAAATCTTTTAAACCTTTTTGGAATATCGTGAAGTTTACGAAAACCAAAAATATTCTCTTACAAATATGGGTGCAACATATCACACTGATCTAAACAAAGCCAATATTTTCTTCCAGAGTTTTGCTAAAAATCATTACGTTTCCCTACATCTAGGAAACACTACTACTAACGCATTTGTACAAAACTCGTTACAAGACTTTTATGCCTCAATAAGCACAACATCTGAAAATGCTTTCATTATAGAGGCTGAGATAGAACTCATCACAGATAACCTCGTTGTAAGGAAAGAAATATTTATTTGAAAAACTTACCCAAGGCTGGAACTAGATATGTAGCTTTCATAATAACTGCTTGTTTAAAAATTCAGTACTTTCCATCAAAGCAAAAGTAATACCTGTCCCAAAAGCAAGTAAACCTCCGAATGAACCAACTATCAATAGGCCTATAAGTCTATTGAGTAGCATAAGTAAAATCTATGAAAAAGTAATAAAGGACAAAGTAATCAAAATCATCGATGAGCAAAATATTCTTCCCAATGAGCAATTTGGCTTTAGGCGCTTTCATACTACGAACCACCAAATTCTACGAATTTGCAATAGTATTAAAAGGAATCGTGTTATAGGAAAATCAACCGGATTATTAATACTTTATATTGAAAAGGCATTCGATACTGTGTGGCACAACGGCTTATTATATAAAATGATTAGGTTCCATTTCCCAACGTATATTTGTAAAGTTGTCCAAAGTTTTTTGCCCGATCGAAATTACAAAGTTCATTTCAATAATAGTAATTCATTTTTGTGTAATGTATTGTAGATGCAGGTGTTCCTCAGCGATCAGTTCTTGCACCGATCTTGTTCAACATGTATTTACTTAATTTTCCCCATTTACCGGAATGTGATTTTGCTCGGTACACTGATGTTTCTGCGATTTTTTCGTTGCATAAATTTGGTCTCAATATTGAGATTAATTTAAAAGATGCCGTGGGAATAGTTATGCTATAATACATTGGGCGCCAATTGAATTAAATTCAGTTAGTATCAACCTTCAAAAGATACGTGTATAAATTTGACAGCTGTCGGACGATTAGTTCTCGAGATATAGCGTTGTGAGTGAAGCAACTTTTGTTATTGTGAAAAAAATGGCTTCAAAGCAATTTCGTGTGTTGATTTATCATCGATTTTTGATGAGAAAAAATGCAGCCGATGCAAAGAAATGGCTTGATAAGTGTTAATCGGACTCTGCACCAGCCGAACGAACCATTCGCAAGTGGATTGAAAAATTTAAAAGTTGTCATACAAGCACCGAAGATGATGCACGCAGTGGACGTCCAAAAGAGGCTGTTTCAGATGAAAACATCAAAAAAGTCCACAAATTGATTACGATTGACCGTAAAGTGAAGTTGATCGAGATAGCTGAGGCTCTGAAGATATCAAAAGAGCGTGATGGATATATCATACACGAATATTTGGACATGCGAAAGCTCTGTTCAAAGTGGGTGCCGCGTTTGCTCACAGTCGACCAAAAACAACAACGTGTTGATGATTCAGAGTGTTTAAAGCTGTTCAACCGCAATAAATCCGAATTTTTGCGTCGGAATGTGACAACGGATGAAACTTGGCTCCATCACTTCACACCAGAGTCCAGTCGGCAGCCAATTGAGTGGCGAGCAGGCGACGAACCTCGTCCAAAACGACCAAAAACTCAACAGTCGGCTGGCAAGGTTATGTCATCCGTATTTTGGGATACACATGGAATAATTTTCATCGACTATCTCCAAAAGGGGCAGACTATCAACAGCGACTAATATATTTCATTGCGTTGTTGCAGCGTTTGAAGGACGAAATCGCAGAAAAAGGGCCGCATTTGAAGAAAAAAAAGGCTGTTTCTTCAAGACAATGCACCGTGTCACAAGTCGATGAAAACGATGGCAAAATTGAATAAATTCGGCTACGAATTGCTTCCCCACCCACCGTATTCTCCAGATTTGGCCCATAGCGACTACTTCCTGTTCGCAGACCTCAAAAAATGCTCGCCGGAAAGAGATTTAAGACCGATGAAGAAGTAATCGCCGAAACAGAGGCCTATTTTGAGGCTAAATCGTACTACAAAACTGGTATCGAAAGATTGAAAAATCATTTCAATCAGTGTATCGCCCTCGAAGGCAACTATAGTGATAAATAAAGCTGAATTTTGCAAAAATTTTGTGTTTTACTGTAAAATGGCATGGAGCCCATGTATTATCTAAACAAAAGGAAAATTAAAGTTAATGAGGAAAAGATTAAAGCTATCTTTTTCACAAGAAAAAGAAAGTCTTGGTCAACACATACATTGGGAGACCTCAGGGAAATACTTGGGTGTTTATCTAGACACAAAAATTACTTCTAACGAACACATTACAAAGACTCTCCATAAAACGGACACTGCAATTAAAATGATGTATCCCATTATAAATAGGAAATCCTTGCTTACAAATGACAACAAAATATTATTACATAAGGTCATTTTTCAGGCAATACTGTTGTACGGCTGTGTCACATAAAAAGATTACAAATACAGCAAAATAAGATACTCAAAATGATGCTCAACCTTTCTTGGCATAACTCTACACGCGATCTACACAGCTAAGCTAATGTTGAATTGATCTCTGCTAGGATACATGCACTTAATGAAAGATTTATGGTCAGATGTGATTTATCTGAAAATCCACTAGTAAACGAACTTAATAATATTGTAGCTATAACCGACAAGACTGATGTCTTTCTTTTGTTACTTACTTAAATATTTATTTATTTGTTTATTCATGAATTTCATTTATTTAATTATTTATTCATTTATTTATTTATTTTTTTTTTGTTTAAATAAAGGGTTGTTATTGCTCTTTTCCTTTGCTTAAAATAATTATTTAAAATTACATTTGATTCTTGAGATATATTTCAGTAGAGAGATATAATATGACAATATACATATAATATATCAAATCTATGAATTGTAAATTGTGCTGTGGCTTGGTTTGTAAACTTATGAACGAAATAAACATGACTGATTGATTATAAGCACACTCCACCGAGATAAATGCAATTTTATTAAAAATTTATTTAAAAAAATTAAAAAATATGTATTGCGTTCGAAACATGAATGGTATCATCATGTATAATCAATAGGCTACCAAAGGAGCCCTGCTTGTCTCTAGGTGTAATACACTATAAATTATAACTAAATAATTGTTGGTCCCTACTGATCTGAAGGAACTTTTTTAAACACCCTGTAATTCAGTGAGTGTTGAAGAGAGACTCCCCCCCCCCCCCCCCCCCCTTCCATATGATTTTTTTTTATAACATGAACCTATGAATCAGATCTCAAAATATCGTACGTATCGAACGTATGTGTGTGAAGGGTCTAGCATTGTTCGATTTAAAAAAAAAAATGGTTGTATTCAGAAAGTGTCTATAATTTCTCTTGCTATAGCCAACATTCCGGTGTACCAACGGTTAAGCAAATCTTACAAATTAGGGAAAAATACAATTTGCATAACAAATGCTCAATCCCTAGGGTTAGTACCTACCTACATATTCAAAACAGTATTTCAAGATATTAAGAGGAAAATAAATGCGATATCCGCTTGTCACTAATCAATCACCGCCCACCAAATAGGAACGTGCTGAATATTTCAAATCAGCTGTTAAGCTCTCTTTCATTATCAAAAAGACGAATACTTAAATGAAAACAATCAGCGCCCTCCTCCTGGCCTTCATTCCATTTCAAATGGAGTGACTTCTCGCACGAATTTCATAAATAATTTATGAGGCTAACGAAATTTCATATTTACCCACCCAGCCATCATTAATTTTATTTTTTTTTTTTTTATTTTCTTCATTTTCTCTAACCGTCCACTTTAGAGCGTTTAAAAAAAAATCGAAAAGTGTACATAATGAAATTCCATTAAAAAAAAAAAAACAAAAAAAAGTCATTTCACATCTTGAAATGGCAGATAACACATTCTTAGGTCGCCTTAAAGTTTAGCCAGTTGGGCTTCTGTTGTTGACCAACAGCAACAATCTACCAAACTTTGCAGCTATATGTTGTCGATCCTAAATCAGGTAGAAACCAAAACCTGTAGTCAATGACAAACCATAAGTTATTGGGTAAAGAAATGTGAGGAGTTATATTTAAAACACACCTACGATTGAGGTATATTTGGCAGATCTTAACTAGCACGCATAATAGAAGATCAAAAATCCCATTATGATATCATTCTGGCGGTGTACTCCTTAAGATACTTAAGACGCCTCTGGGTCGAGTTATTTAATTCTATTCATTAGGTTTGTTGATTTTGAATTATGGTTGCACGAATATAGATGGCGTTTTGATATGTAAATTATCGTTGCGCGACACAAAACAGGGCGATCAAGATTTCACTGTTGATTACATACGTATATAGTATATAATATGTTCAAAAGGAACTTTTGATTCGTTGAATTAATTAAATTTAGAGTTAGCATTGAATGTAAAAATAGAATCTGTTAACTGTCCAAGTCTTCTAAAAAGTTGTTTGAACATGTGTTCATTTCTTCCGATATATTAACTTTTACTACTTGCTTATAAGCCGACGAACTAATAACTGCACAATACCAACCACTTGCTCAGAAAAATATTCTTAAATCTTCTCGTCGGCTACCAGCTTGAGATGATTGTTATAATAGAATTAAAAATTGGTTCAGTCTCTTTGAACTATGACACGGACGGACCCATTTTCACTATTCAGATACTGTTCACTATTTTTCTTTATGCACGATTATTTGATCATTAAAATTGAGAAGCAAATCAAACTGCCTCTGTGTTGAAGCATTGCTCCTCCATCGCTGTATTCAGGGCTCTATTGATTACTTTTTGGAATGCTTACTTAATAACTTAGATGGCGTTGTAGTTTGATGGGAACTTACAAATAAAGCTCTCGTATTATCATCTTGATAATGTCTTTATTTATCAAACTGTCTCCAGGGAAGGTCTCCCACTTGTCCTTTAGGGTAAAAAATATATACGCTTTGAGGCGTCAGCACTGATATCAATTTGCTTTGTATGTCTTCTTTCATCTCAGTCGACTGTTCACGTTTTTTTGATTACCTCGTTGTCGCCATAGATTTTGCTTTTATTTATACTTCTTTCCTCAAACCCCATTGACGCGGCTGCGACCAAAAATCACTCGGAGAATTTGGTGTTCAAAACGATTAAAGATATCTTTCTCCTCCTTCGCTAGCGTCCTTGCTTCTGCGAGTAGGATTGTTATGTATTCGTCATTTAAAAGCCTTCAAATGTAGGTTTTATATTTCTTAAATAACGTCCTTGACTCTTATACTAAAATTTCCTGTTCTTGTTGGTACACCCTGCTTATCTTTTGGGAACGTGCCGAATGTTGTTTGTGAAGTAGAATCTTTCCAGCTACTATTGTTGGGAGCTTCTCATTCCCATTAGTTTTTCTTTGGAGAAATCAATGTTCTTTCCTCCTAACGACATATGTTATGTATAAGCGGAAGATTTCGCCGAATAGATGTTTTAGGTTCTTTTAAAAGATAGCACCACCGCTATCCTTCAATGCATTGTTAAATAGGGTGGTGTAAATGTACACATTATGGGCGACATCGATGCACAATGTAAAATACATATATGTGCAATCTTCGAAATGAATGGAAGTTCGTTTAGAGCTATCCATTCGAAATATACTCGTACGGGCCAAATTTTTTTTTGTCGGAGTTGGCATTTTTTGAAAGTTACAAGTATGTAATCTTCCTTAATATCGAAATCGAAAATGACGAGTTCTTACAATGATTGTAGACAGACTTTCGATGGACTAATTATTACTTCAAAATAAACGCAGACAATTCACGGTACACTTAAGTCTTTTTCGGTTTCATCAGGAAAGAGGAAGAGAGCGAAGTCTTCTGTTACAAATTATACGAGTAATAGATGATGTTTTATGGCGAAAAAAGGGTACATAAAGAGAAATAAAATAAAATATTTCACTGTAAAAAATGGAGAGACGATCAGTTAAGACATGTACTATAGGTTGGTAAAATCAACAGAAGACTTGCTAAGATAGATATTAATTTTTCAAAAACTAGTTTTATAGAAGTTGTAAAAATAGAGAGTTAATGCAGTGTAATATCGTCTAAAACGTGTTTTTTTTTAGACAGTATAAAAATATTTTGCCTAAGGATCACACAGGGGAGCTGAACCAGTTTAACTACGGTTCCATATACGATCATCGTCTTCACGTGATGTTTGATACGGTAATTTGTCTCGAAATCAGTAAAATTGTGGTGTGGTGTCGCCGTTAAATTTTCTTCTGTTTTATAGAAAATTTTGAGCTATGATTAACCGTACTAGGACCAACAAATTGACTTAAAACATTCACACATAATCTCTAATTTCACACAGTATGCCTTAGACGAAACATCACTTGCATATTTTCAAGCAGGGCACTCCTCTTAGAATTAGAGAAATATAGTTAGCATAAGACTGTCTCTCATCATACCAAGTTTTCGGTTTTTCGGTTTCGATTACTGATTTTGGCCTTAAAGCCACAAAGTACAGTTTCGCCAGAGTACCTACAAAAGTGAATAGTACTTACGCTCCTAAGGTTCACCTAGTCAGCTTCATCGTATACATACATATATTTGGTTTATGATGTAGAAAGTTATTTAATTGTGAATCGCAGATAGTTACCATGAGCCGATAAATGTTTCTACAGCTAATACGAAACAATCCAATCTCTGTATATTTCGAAGTATGTAGAACAGGAGCCCATGATTTATTTGTGAAATAATGATTCTACCTCCTTATTTTAATGCTTGCAAACACACTTAACACATAAATGTTGAATTTGGAGATGAAGGCAGAAGTGCACACATCACACACTAATTGAAGACACCTGCTTTGGAATACTTACCATAAATAGGCAAGGATTCAAGACTCGCTTTATGAAAGTGCTACTCTAAAAGTAGTATTTTTAGTATTCCTCCCAGAATATGTTTAGCTATCCAAATACATATGTATTCCTCAATCTGGCTTCATTTCTCTATTCTAGCCGTGTAATCAACTTCAGCTCTTCCATCTGTTTAAAAAATCCACCGTCATACTATGTAGTATTTACGCTTCTCTCATTTTTATGAATACTCGTACTTTTAACTATCACCCTGTGTTCTCTTCATGTTGTTTTGAATTTCCATAATTCTCTTCATTATGTACATAATTGTATTACTCAAAATCGTTTTCACTCATCTAACACATACTGATTCGATGTTTTAAATAAGAATTCTATAAAATTCTAAACGAGGGAACCGGATACAATGTTTTAAGATATTAGATTATCTTTACTGAGTATTCGGCTATTTCTACGAAAATTCTCTGTTTATTATTATTGTTATGATTTGTTTTATACTTGAAAAAATTAAATGAATGATATGAAATGTATAGTTCGTGTTCAATATTTAGGTATTGGTGTGACTGTATCGAAGTTTGAGATAGTTTATATTTAAATAAATGACGTTTATACACGAAAAGGAACAGAGAATGTTTATATGTTACATATACTCCTATAATATGGGATGGTATATGTACTGCAAAGCTTATGGTTCGAAATAATCTGTATTTTAGGAAATGTCTGTGACTAGTTGATGATTTTTAAGACAACGATCAATCGTTTTTTTTTCTTTCTCGTTCCCTCAGTCGTAGTAGCTTCAGAATGGAAAGCCCTTTAGGGGACTCTAACCTTAAAAGTACCTATATATAAATTCGTTTCATTTCCTAAGCATAATATGAAGATAAGTCAAGTGGACACTGAAGCTAAATCGCATTTTTTGATCACTTTTCAGTGTGACAATTTAATCAAGTAGCTACGATTATTCCATATTACAAACTATTATGTATTTTAGCCGTTAGTTTTATCGCGAATAAAACAAACACAATCCTTTAAAAAAAAAATGTTCGCTCTTTATTTGGTTGCTTAATGTTTTCTACAGTGTTTGACTTACTACTAATCTTCTACCTACCGGCGGACTCTTTTCCTAGTGTGGCCACTTTACAATCACTTGTTAGTGTTGTCACTTTATATTTCTTACATGCTTATCAGTTTCTCTCCTATGGCTTGCTACAGTATGTAATATTCTCCTCCTTTAAGTGGATAAGGTATTTAATAGTCAATCGGATAGAATTATGACAATTTTTCTGGGCCTTTATACGAGTAGTGATCCAACATGACTGCGAAACCCTTGAGTATGTTCATATCGCATCTGTACTCGAACTGTTAGTGTTTAAAGTTTTAAATAACATCTGTATGAATCATCTCTCCATCAACTACTTAATAAAATATCCTGTGATATAAAGAATTTTTTGTTTTTTATTTTTTTTATTTTTAAAAATAAAATCTGGTATTGTGGCCATCAAAGACAATGGTATGCCACTAGTGCTGAAATATGATCCAGGTGTCTAATTTTCTACCATTTTTTTTTTTTTTTTTGAGGAACTGAGGCCGAATCATTAATCCATTGTTACTAAATCATTTGGGTAGCCTAGCTACTTTACATGACCCCACAGAAAATAATCCAAAGGTGTTCAATCACGGGTAAAGTCACACTTCCATTACAAAATCATAAGCTCATCGAATACTTCTTTGAATAAATTGATTTTCGGATGCGCTTTTTAATAAAAAGTCAGTAACCATGGATTTGTAGACTATAATGTTCTGGCCAAAATAATTTGTAAAGAAATATGATCCAAGTTAAAAGATTCCCTGTTATAGCATATCCTTAGTAACATGATGTCGTATCCAAATGAAATGAAACATTTATTATTATTATTATTATTACTTATGGAAAAGAAAATTTAGGTCAAGGGAAATGATCTAAAGAATGCTGATCAAGCCGATTATAGTAAAATTATTGAGGTACCTTCGTTACTGATTTATCTCATCATATTGTAAAAATAAAAACAATGCGACTGAGACACGGGCTTAGTCGGCTTTAACTTTATTGTCCGAATGCTATTACCATATATATATACCCTGACTCACTCGAACTGCAACCAACTTCAGGCTGCTATAAATTCCAAACCGTTCATTACTGTGAGCTCAAGGTTTGACACATGACAAATAATTTTATTATTTACAAGCCTTTTAAACGATTTGCGTCTCAGTTGTGTTGAAAAATTTTTATCCGCGATGGAATTCAAACGTGATGGTGAGATTGTTTTATATTTGGTTGAAAAACCACAAATAGCTATCGTTAGAGCCCTCCAGCACCTCAACGTGAATAATTCATTTGTGTCTCGAACCATAGCTCGTTACTGTGATACTGGCAGCGTTGCAAAACGCCATGGAGGTGGTCATAAAAAAACAGCAACATCGGCAGAAATGGTTTGGAAAGTGCAGGCTCTAATTGAGCGAAATCCGCGTTGAAGTGGAAGAAAAATGGCTCGTGAGCTCAACATATTATTGGGACGCATGCAACACATACTGAAAAACGAGCTTGGGCTCAAGTCATTGAAGTTCCAAAAAGCACACGATCTTACACTGCAATAGAAAAAAGTTAGAGTCAAAAGAGCGAAGGAGTTGATACGCTTTCACGAAAGTGGTGAGTTGCCGAATCAAAAAACAACATGACCGAGCTTACTTGCCAGAGAGGTCCTTCGAAAATTTACACCTTCGGACGGCCACCAGAAAGCAGGCAGCACCGACGGTAATGGTTTGGGCCGCCATAACCGCCGATGGTCGCTCTCCGCTCGTATTTTTGGACCGTGGCGTCAAAATTAATGCGATCGTATACCGTGAAACTGTCTTAGAGATAGTATTGAAGTCTTGGGCAAATAATCATTTCGGTCGGAGACCGTGGACATTTTAACAAGACTCGGTACCGTCTCACAAAGCGCGCGTCAACCAAGATTGGTTGACACACTTCATTTCATCGACACCATGGATTGCAAATTCTCCGTATGCAAATCCGTTGGATTTCTCTGTTTGGGTATTTTGAAGGCGAAGGTTAGTACTAAAAAATACCAAAGTTTGGACCACCTCAAACAAGCACTTCGCCGGGAATGGGCCAAAATACCGCAGAGCCACTTGCGTGTAGCGTGCGATGTTTTCTTCGGGCGTCTCAAGGCCATTATTCGCGCCAAAGGTGGAAATATTGAAAACTACTGATACAATTTGAAAATTGATGTATTTTTTAACATTTTTTGCTTTGGCAAAACAAAATATATCAAAAAATAAAAAATTATAGCATCTCATAGGTCAATGTGTTTATGGAGAAAAGCAACGGCACTAAACTCGAGGTTTGTAAAGATATCAGAGATCGATTGTTTAATGTTCGTTAGAATGAATTGAAATCATTTATTTAGACAAAAGCCTCCAGTGAACAACCAATTTCGACTTTGATACCGTCATCGGAACTGATTTTCAACTCAGTCATTTGAAACACATGGTGTTTTCGGTTTCGATTTAGTTTTTCTAAATTAAAATAACCCCAACAAACAACTCTATCGCTGTCAAACAAACAAAATCGAATTCTCCAATAAATTACAGACTCATTCATTCACATAAATTCGGTATAAATCAAAAGAAATTTCGAAAGGAGATGAGGGAAAGAAAAATAAAAGAATTGAATGATAATTGTATCTGACTTCAAAGGTCAATACTTTTTTTTTCCATCGAAGCCAGATAGCAGTCGTTCGTATCTTATAAATTGCAAAACAAAAACATGATACTCGTACGAATATTTTTTTGTAGCATTCGTTCAGGCAATTTTTTGTGATGTATCCGAGTTTCTATTATTTTCTGACACAATCCTCGATCTTCTTTTCCATTCGTTTGATTTTTTTTCTTTTTTCTTTGTGTATCTTTACAAGTGATTCATTAATGGTTTTGTAAAAGCCCCTTCTTTATCCACTGCTCTTTAAGGACAACGAATTGAAGGCCATTCTCAGACAAAAGTTGCTAGAGACTCCCAGTTTGAATCCGGAATGAGGCATTAATTAAGAAATCTCATTAAAAATTGTCTTATTCATATAGAAAAGAAGTGTTTTCGTATCATGTAGTCCGGGCAGTAGCTATCTTTTTCTCGTTTAATTGTGGAAAGTTACGTCTTATCTGTGGTTGTTTTTTTCTCCGTACCTTCATGCTGGCGTCGTTAAAGTTTTTTTAATGACCATCTGGACCATAGTATTCTCTTGTGTGTATATCATGTAGTAAGGCACAATGTGACTTTATGGTTTGATTTGGCTTTACGTACAGTATATCCACCACCTACGAGTCGAGGAGGCTTTAATGGAACATCTGGTGGGACAACCTCAATTAATTGCATAGCAATAGGGGTTTGTTGCGTGTTTTCATTAAAAACATTAATTTCTGGCAAGTGACGTAATTTTACTAAGCTGCTGGAAGTCAATTGGAATCTGTGGGATGTGCATTTTTCTAATAAAGACCTTCAAACTAATAAATAGCAAACTGGGTGCTTTCCCCTTTGATTCCTTGAACAACATGTATAAGAAACATCAGCACTACTAAAAGTAAATTAAAGTATTCTTGACTATTTGAAAATGGTAGTTTCGAAAATTATTTGAGATGTCGTTTGTATAATAATTAGCAAATTTTTATAGGCAAGTCTCACCGATGACTTCACAAAGAATGAATAGATATTTTGCAAGGTGGACAAGAACATGTAAGGTTGACGAAAGAAAAATTAATCTACACATTCAATCCTTCGACAACGGAATGAGATAGTTTAATATATCTAGCTGCACCTGAATGTCGAAGCTTGTCTAAAGCTCAAAAAAGAGAGCAGTAGATGTAGAAAAATGTAATCAAAACCTATTGATTTAACCCTCAAAGCTCTTTTTACATTGATAGTTGGAGAATGATACCAAAGAGGTGCTTAGTTTTCAAAACCTTAACCTTATGGATTGTTACACTGCTACTGTAGACAAAGAAATGTCAGAAATTAGACCCAACAATTTTCTGAACGGATAAGTTGCTTCACCATTGCCTTATTTTGAGAATACGGTAACGGTTCCATATTCGGAGAAGTTGACTCAATCACTGATGACGGCGTAGAGGTTGTTTCGAATGATCATATCAACGTCTTGAGATATTCCCTGGCTGCAAGATAACAAAGCTGAATGGATCTTACTTGTTGGTCTATCCCTGGGAAGCGAATCGTACTCATCATCTACTAGACAGCGGAAAAAGAAATCACTGGTGTGCAGCTATTGTGGAATTTCACAAAAATCATCCGATTCTACAAGATGACTCTAAACACGATCAAACAACATCACTTGCTGGTAAAATTTAATAGTTGATGAAACTTTATCGCGCTTGGGTGCTCTTATTGGTGCTATCGTGCGCTAAACAGGGACGAATAGTGGATCATATTATAAAAGCAAAGAGCAATCGTTATTTGTGGTATCAGCAGGTGCTTCCATGTGTATATTGAACTATCTGCAATTGTTACAGTGAAGCCATTCTAATTCGCCGACAATTTTTTTTTAAGTCAAAAAGGAACCTTTTATTCCAGATCTTGGGAGTCATCATGGAAAAATGTATAAAGTGAAGCTGTTTTTGTCGCAAAAGCCGTTAAAACTTATCATGGGGTACCACAAGGTTGGGTATTTTAGGCAATATTTTTTTCATATGGTAATTACACAATTAGGGATGGTCGTTAGTTATACATATATCAGTTGATTGATGTTTGAAGATGTTTTTTTACTTTTTTGTTAATCAATCAAAGCTCGATAGAACGTAGCAAGGCAACAGACAACTTTTTTAACTGTATCTTACAGATCAAATTAATATATTGTAAATGTCATCAACGTAAGCATTACCTTTGGGAAACTTTTTTGTCATCGAGTACAACATCTGCCAGATTTCTATGAAAATCATATATGAACCCAATGCTACTGGTATCATCCCATTACAGAAGTGTCTAGATTTGATATAAAATATATCTAAACCATTTCTCCGAATTGTATATATTTTGTTATTATTGCTCTGTCTGATTCGGAACCACTCACATTAATTTTGTCAAAACAATCTCCATAGCGCACTTTATTGACATTCGCAATAAAATCTCAACTCAAATTCTTACTTCATTAAATGTTTCCACCCTCTCTCGCCATTTGGTCACCCCTTAAAATTTAATCCCGAAATATAATCCTAATGACCCCCAAATGACTAAGTGTAACCCAAACACACTGAAAACTAAAGGGGAAACTGCACGCGTCTTACATCAAGAAAGAAAATCCCTCTCCTTAAAATTGCAAAATTTTACAACCCTGCAAGTAAAAGATAGATTTTTGCGTAGTCATTCCATTCAAGTGTTATATCTTACAATAAGATGCATCCCAACCCAGGAGGCAAATAAGGGGTGTTTGACTAAAGAAGAAATCCATTTCCTCCCCCTTTAAGCTATAACATACAAAGTAAAGATGATGCATGGCGATGACGTGTAAGATGATTTCAAAAGAAAATAGTATTTCGTTTAGCTCCAGGATATATTTTTCAAACATAAGATAGCGTGTGGGTGTACAGAACACGCGGAATGACTACATATTTTTTCCAAGAAAAGAAATACCCATATTCACATATTTACTCGTACTCTTACGCCGGCCTTCCTTACTAGATACTATGGTATATTTATCTGGAAAAAAAATTTGATTGTAATTTGAAGATATAATTTAAGTAATATTAACTAATAAATAATTGTCAGTACTTGGATCTTCAATTAACTAAAAGTTCAAGCTTATGAAATAAAAAACAATCCAAAAAGTAGGAGGTTGGCTTCCGGACTGTGAACCCATTTAAGGAGGGTTCAAAAGATATAAAAAGGAAAATTTCATTTTAGCTTTGATTTTATTACCTTGTAGCAAACCGAAATTTTTCAACCCTCCAACCAGTATGCAGGGGGAAATAGAGTTCTATGAAATTCATCCAACCCTCTAGTCTCATATACTTCAGCACAGACTAAGACAGCTTTTATGGATATCGTCAAATCAATAAAAATCATGTGGAATACATCGATTGGCCAGGAAGGTTTATATTTTATGCCCACCCAGCGGCTGCTCTGGTGTCAAGGAGTTTCGATATTTTGTTTTTTACTGAAACGATGAAGAGAAGTGGAAAATACGACACTAAAGATTGAGAATCAGACAACTGATGTGGAAAATGTTGCTGAAATCGTTAGCATAAATGAGGTGCTTCGTGTGAAATCACTTCAAATATACAGATACAAATGACGTGGATAAAGGGTAGTTTGTTGTTGAAGAGTTGCATGCAAACTTCAAAACATTTTAGTGAAGGCAAACATGACATCTTCAATGTATCATACATATATTACTTGTAAGTTATTTTTCAGACTCAGACACTTGGGAAGTCTGCAAAACTTGATAAACTATTGGATTGAAAATTCATTGCCGAAAAGCTATTTTTTTTGGCATGGATATGTTTAAGGTTCCTGATTTTTCATAAAGAATACAATTGACGTCAAATCGTTAAAAAATTTTGTAATTTACTCGTAGATTGCCAATAAATTGATGCATTTTACCATCAATTGAAATAGGATTACTTTTGGCTTGCATAGCGAAAACTTCCAATATCTTCACACAAACAAAAATTCCGTAGATATCCCTGCCTCTTAGGCAAATGGTTACTGTAAAAAAGAAGAAGACTTATCTGAATTTTCAGCCACAGTCTATTCCACTATTTAACTAAAGAAAAACAATATAGTAAGCCATAGTAAAAGCATATTCTTGAGGATTTTTCACTTTCGGATTCGTAACGTAACGGATTCCAAACCTTGGTATATTAGAACTGGGGGCAGGACTCATGTAAAAAGTACTAAGGTTTGGGGCCATTTTAGCCATCTACCATAAGCTTATGCACATTATTCCCACGTTAGTGAGATATTTACTCCTAAATAGATGTTTTGGGTTGAGATAACGACACCATCAAGGACTTCCTGAATGCTCCGTACCAAACTCACCCTTTCTTAATCGACACAAAGCACGCAATCAAAACTGGGAATGTGCCCATGGTCAAAAAAAAAAAAAAAAAAAAAAAAAAATTAGTAAAACACCCTTCAACTCTTGGAATGGCCAGAGGGTACAGAGAACTCATACGTAAGGGATTATCAGCTGTTAGGGATGTACCCATAAACACCTACAAAATGTGAAAAACGAAGAACACTTAATATGATGAAAGTATCACTATAAAAGAACAACAAAAGTCATGCATGGAAAAATGTGCTGTATTTCTGCTTAAGAATATTGAAAGCTACAACGATAGATAGGCGCCGAAATTCACATAAAAACAGTCATGTCTTGTAAATTTCAAAACTTCTCCAGAAATATACATATACACTCTTAACACATGTAATTTCTTAGTTTTTCGTAAGGACTTACTGGTTGTGTACTATAAGTCAAATTAATAATTAAGGTCTTATTTCAGTAGCAATTTTTAGCGAAATTCTCATAAACACGGTGCACAAATATATCATATACACTGTCGGACAAAATAAAGTGCAAAACTAAACCTACAAGCATTATTACGTTTATTTTTTAAATCATTTTAATTCATTATCCTGTTATTTACAATTGTTGTACTATATATTTGACAAGTGAACTAATTGTATAGGGTTTTCTAATAACGACTTGACAACTTTTTTTTTTTAAATAAAAGGCGAACCATTTGAGATATTTCAAAAACTTTATTATTGGCTTGAAGTACAATCAAAACATTTATGAATGGAACTCGACTTTGTTCATATGGCCACCGCGGGCATGTTTGCAGCGGTCGATTCGTTGGACCCAATTTTCAACGACTCGGCTACACATTTCGGCCGAAACGGAAGCTATTTCGCGCTCAATGTTGGCTCTGAGCTCTTCCAACGTCGTCGGCGTGTTGGCATAAATCAGTGACTTAACGTAGCCCAACAGAAAATAGTCAAGAGGCATTAAATCGCACGAACGATGCGGCTAATCGACTGGGCCATGACTGGGCCCGCACATGCGGGCTTTCACCCGAACAATAACGCATATTTTGCTTATTGACGAACCCATTGAGCCAACATTTTTTTATAATTTGCAGACGTTGCTCGTTAGTGTACTTTACCATGATAAAAATATTGAGTTTACTGAATAAATTGACAGTGACAGTTTGATGATTAGTGAAAGAGTGCGTTCACAAATTAAATTCAAAGTTGTCAAGTCCCTATTGGAATACTGCTTAGATACTTTGCTAGTATGCTTTGGATTGGTGAAAGATGTAACTTCCCAAGGACATTCTAGAAGCAGAATAAGCTTAATTTTCTCTGATAATGTTGACGTAAATTGGACCTGGAATTTTTGTATCGATTTTGACCAGTGTTTCAACGCCGCTAAAGGAGAAACATGCCCATACCATAACTGACCCTCCTCTGTGTTTTGCAGTTTTCCGTATGCACCTTTGACTCAGTTTTTCAGAGTTTCTGCACCAAACTCGCTTTTTTTTGGGATTCCGTAGCTCAAATTTGGACTCATCGGACCAAATTATACTTTGCCAGAACGTTTGCGGCTTTAATATATGTATACTTTTTCGCAAAGGATAAACGTTTTCGGATGTTGACTGTACAAAGCATAGGCTTTTTCTTCGCAAAAACATTTTGTAGTCCACTTTCTTGCAGTCGTCTTTGCACTGTTCTTGGTATTATGTTTAATTCAAAATCTTCTTTAATACTCCTTTCAGAAGACAGGGGATTTTTCCTGGCCATAATTTTGATTCGTCGGTCTTCGTTTGCTGTGCTCATCCGCTTTCTTCCGCAAGAAGTCTTGAAACTGGCCACTGTCTCTCGTTGTTCAAAATTAAGGCAAATCTTTTTTACACCAGAAATTGACAATTCATATATTTTTTATAGTTTTTGGAATGTCAAACAACTCCTTCACCTCGGGTGTTAGCGGTTTCATATCAGAATAAACCAGAACTTAGAGTGGAAAATAAAACTTCCAATTTCAATTTAATGCTTCTGTACCTCTTATTTTTTATTAATAGTAAAAATCTCTCCTAAAAAACTGTAAAATTGTTCACAATATTCCAGTCCGTGGTACACAAAATATAAAATGGACTTTATTTTGTCGTGTCTAAAAAATAACTGCTGCAGAATTACCACAACTGATAGGAAATAAAAAAAAGTAATTAACGGTAAGCAAATGGTTAGGTGACGTCAGCACAAAAGAATTGAGCCATAAAAGCTTTTTGCTTTTAACTAACATGACTTTAGAAGTGAATAAACTGCTTTTGCACTTTATTTTGTCCGATAGTGTACATATAACAACTTTGAACATATTAATAATTGCAAATCAGTTTTTTAAGTTATTTTGGTAAATTTTATTGTTATTTGATATTTTCAAAAAATTCCATTTTAATTTTGGAGCTGTTGATCTAAAATAATTTTTTTTAAGAATCATACCATGAGGAAGGCTTCTAAATGCAGAGGAATAAACCCCAATTTCGGCATACAATGACGCCGACTTTTCTTTGAGGAAATTTTTTGTAATATAGTTGTAGTAAAAAATTACATAAAAAAAAAACAAAGTACATATAACCGTAATAAAAAACTTTCATCGATGCAAAAGCAAGATACACTTCTTGAAGTTCGGAGAAGTTTTTTGCAAGAGAAATAAAGGCAAAACAAGAGTTCCCTGCCACTACTCGCCATAAACAGCAAGAGGTCAAGAAGGAAGACTAAAATTCGTGAAAGACCTCATAACTTGGAGCAACCACTGGGAAAAAAGAGTTTTTAGTGACAAAAAAAGTGAAAAAAAAGATGGAATTGACAGTTTTCTCAGCTATTGGCCTGACAAAAGGTTCAAAGAGGAAACTCGAATAAGTAGAAACTTTAGAGGAGGTAGCGTGATAGTAATAGACAGCTTTTTCATTCCACGGAAAAACAGATATAGCATAGGTTTCGCCAAAGATGAATGATGGTGGAAAATGCATTTACGCTGCGAGAATAGTAAAAGCATGGTTTAACTGATTTAGAGTGTCCTGACAGAAGTCCCGATTTAAACAATTTAAAAAATCTCTGGAGAATCTTGGAGAGGAGAGTTTGTGAGAAAGGGTGGCAGTACGATACAGTTTAGGACCTTAAAGATGCTTTTTTAGCTACTTGGGCATCTATTTTCACTGATGCTTCTTAGAACTTGATATGATCAATGCCCCACAGAATTTTTTAAATAGTAAACAAAAATGATGACTATTTTAAGAAACAAATGAAAATAATTCGCATTAAATCGCTTGATTTGACTTTTTCTATTTTGATCATAATCTTGATAAAGTCTTTTTTTTACATTAAATACAAAATTAGCCTTACAACAAATCCGTACAAAATAGGCTGTAAACCTGAAGTGAAATTAGTCGAGTACCTGAGGATCTGGTACTTCCAGCTACACAAATAATACGTCAGTTAATAATTTGTTGTGGATTTTTTGGCCGATCAGGCTAAGGATTTATAGCAGATTTCTTCACTGTTTTTCATTGTCTTTTGTCTTATATTTATATATGGATATTATATATATGGATGCAGGATATAATCGTAAAGAGAGCAGTTAGAAAACTGCTGATATTGGCAACTTATAGTTATATTTTTAACATGCTACTGAGGGAGTAGACGAAGTGCCCACAGGCAACGCATTTAAAGAGCAACTTTAAAATTTGGCTGAATTGCTTGAAAGGCTCCAGATAGCATATTCAAAGTTTAACCCGTAAAATTTTCCTTTTTCCTTCCGTATTTAATATAAATTACTTGGGTCTCGTTAAAAATAGTAAGTGGAGCGGTGTTGAGGAGTTAATCAGTTTCCAGAAATATATACTAATTGGGAAGCTTCCTGGAACTTGTCATGTTCGACAGTAGGTTCACGAAAGATCTTGCTGGTATTTCAAAGTTCCTGCATAAGTTTATTGGAAAAACTTCACGAAGAATTACGGCGCAGGCAAGCAGAACTGGTGAACAGAATTGTCCCAGTTATCCTTCACGATATTTCATGTGGAAAGAAATGGTTGCCAAAAAGAAAAGATAGGCAAAAATACCAAGAAAGATCTTGATTGCATCTAAATCAAGAATTATGTTTGCTTTATAAGCCTATTCGGTCTTACTTGCTAACTTAACCTAAACTGATCTACCAATTTTAGGCTTTGTTGTTGTGAATTCAATTTATGTAAAGGGTGACCAGATAAGAACGATATAAAAAAAATAAATAAAACAACAACGCTGCGAGATAAAACATTGATTCTGACTTTATTTTGAAGCTACGTTCATGGCATTATGTGTGGAATAACACATCGTTCAAATGGCCGCTTCAGCTTCGCTGTCATTAATTCAAGCAGTCGGTCCAATTTTTGATAATTCGGTCCAATATGTGCGGCATTATTCCGCCAATAGCATGTCGAATGTTGGCTTCGAGCTCGTCCAAGTCGTTGAATTGTTAGCGTAAACTAAAAAGTTGACGTGGCTCCGGAGAATATAATCAAGCCGTTTCAAATCGCATGATCGCGGCGGCCAATTGATGAATGCTTGCCATGAGATGATCCAGTCGCCAAATTTCTCCTTCACATTTTCAAGCGTTGCGTCGATTTTATGGCACGGAGAGGCATCCTGTTGGAACCAAACTCGGATATATCGATGTTGTCGAGCTCTGACCACAGAAAGTCTGTTGACATTGCTCTATATCTGAAACCATTGACGGTAAAGGTGTCTCTTTTCTCATTTCGAAAAAAATGAGGTCTGATGATGCTGCCATGGCAAAAACCGCACCAAACAATCAATCTTTGTGGATGCATTGATGCTTGGCCAAACACTTGTGGATTGTGTTCGATCCAACAACGGTAGTTTTGCTTTCTGACATAGCCGCTGACCAAAAATGGGCTTTGTCCGAGCAGATGATTTTTTTGGACAAAATCCGGATCTTCGAACAACATTTCCAGCGCCCAATTAGCGAACTCACGATTTAAATACTTGCGACATCAAAATCTTATACGGATGTAGGCCCAAATCCAAACCCAAAATAAGCCGGTTTGACAGTCTGCCAATGCCCAACTCAACGGATTGATGCCAAATCGACATTTCTGGGTCTTCTTCGATACTGGCCTATGTTCTCTTTATTTCGTACCAATCCTTGTCTGGTTGGTGGCTCAGACTTTTCCACGGTGCGACGAACTGCTTGAACACGGAAGCCATGATGACGACCGACCTTACGACGAAATTCACGTAGCGCATTTACAACTGAGCCGCAATTTCGATAATATTTCTTAATAATTTTCTCATGTTCGGCAAGCGTAAAACGATGCTTGATAAAATGGCAAACCTTAGTGGATATTTTGTTTGGTAACCTTGACAGCTGCTGAAACATAACAATTGGAAAAACCATCATTGCAATCTGCTCATCCGTTATTTTAAGAAAACCTCTAAGAAAGTCTTATTTGTTCCTTAATTCTTACTACAAAAAGTCTTATTTATACTTCAAATTGTTTAAGTTAGGTAATGAATTGGGTATAAGTTGGTTTAGGAGATAAGGAGTGTTGAATCAAGTATATGATATGTTCCAGTGTATCGATCTTCTACAAAAGCAGGTACATTGTGTTGATTTAGAACGGTTACTTTCCCATGTTTATATTTGTTCTTTTTAAATAAACAAATGTCACCTCTTATTCTCCAAATCATGTTCAAACTATAATAAACATATGCGCAACAAGACAATGTTTAGTTTAACAACCCATTATAGTATAAATACCTCCAAATAGAGTCATTTGCTCTCTCAATAATCCTATCAAATTCAAATTAAACTACACTTATGAATCAGCTATTTTTGTACCCGTGTCAAATTGGTGAACGCCCATATTAAAATTATCCGTAAATGAACCGTCAGGGCTAGGCCGGCCCCTTCTATTCAACTCGAAAACCCACAAAACATGTCTTCTTACAAGACGAAAATAATTATTATTTGGGATTTTTTATTTATTTTTTTTTTTTTCAAGCAAAATAGAGACCGCTGACGCAGGAGCAAGTCAAAAATAACAGAAAACCATTCTCAATGACTCTATCAATCGTAGGTCGAAATGAACGCCGACAAGCCAGTCAATGTAGTATCCACCAATATGGTGTTTAATTTAATTACATTTTCGTTTAGATAAACAAAATAAGACGAACGAAAAGTTCAAAGCGTTGCGGTTCCCTTCAATCGCATGAATGAAAAACGTAAACAACGGTCGTAAATTCGAAAACGACGAAATCAAAAAAAAAAAAAAAAATAAAACGAAAACATGACGCGCAGCTAGTGTAATTTACTTTGACCGTATAACAATCAAGCGTCTGTGGCCAAACACAAACTTACTCAGATACATATCAGTATTTTTATCTGCGATTGCGTAGATCCCAGTATCTGTACTTTCAGCTCTGCACTACTAACTGCCCATGACTCGACCGTTTACAGATAGCAGATGCTAATGGGTGGGTGTCTGGAATTCTTTGTAAAGCATTTGAACCAAGCTGTGGGACATAGATACACTTGTAGAACGATCATAAATAGTGAAAAGTGGCGGTGGGGAAATTATGATATGTTTCACAGAAATAATTGTGGTCTTAAAGTTTTTGAAAATTTCTAAAAATGTAAACCATTGTTCCGACAATGTTAAGAATATTCAAATGGACTTTGGTTTGCAGTTGAATTCGCATGTTGTTTTTTGTTTTTTTACTGCAATAGGATGAATACTTAGGTTTATTGACTTTTCAAGAACAGAACTGGTTTTGGCATCATGTTGAGTATGGACAAAAACGATTTTCGTTCTTACATAAAACATTATTTTTTGAGAAGCAAAACGGCAAAGTAAACAAAAGAAAAGTTGGATAAATATTATGGGGCTAATGTTCCGTCAGATTACACCGTCAAATATTGGTTTCGAGAGTTTCGTGGTGGCCACAACTCCACTATCGATCAAGTCCGCTGCGGTATGAATATTCATGTATATTCAAAAAAATACATGAATGGTGTTGGCTGACCGGAAAGTGAATGTGCGCGAGCTAGCAGATACCACAATGATTAGTACTGAGCGCACACGCCATATTTTGGTCAATATTCTGCATATGAAAAAGTTATCCTGCTGCTGGGTACCGCGTATACTCACTCCTGACCAAAAACACGAACGCGAGAGCACTTCGAAAGAGTGTTTGGACTTGCTGATGCGGAATCGGGCGGAATTTTGGCGTCGATTGGTAACTGTTGAACACCAGAGAACAGAATGAGTTCCCGGCAATGGACTGAAGCCGGCACGAGTGTTTCGAAGCGGCCGAGGGAGGCTCGATGGGTCGGAAAGGTTATGGCGTCGGTTTTCTGGGATTTTCATGTCATACTCTTCGTGGACTAAATCGAAAAAGGAAAAACCATCAACATGGAGCGATTGAAGGCCGAAATCACTGCAAAACGGCCTCACATGAAGCGAAAAAAAATTTTGTTTTTGCAAGACAATGCACCGGCGCACAAAGCATCGTAACCACGGCTAAAATCAATGACTTAGGGCTCCAATTGCTGTCGCATCTACTGTGTTCGCCCTAATTGGGTCCTCGGACTATTATCTCTTCCCGAACCTCAAAGATGGCTCATCAGTAAATAAATCATCGATGTCACGGAGGAGTATTTTGCAGACCTTCCGAAAAATTACTTTTAGGACATGATTAAGAAGTTGGGAAATCGATGGAATAAGTGTATCAAACTAAAAGGGGACTATATTGTATACAAAAAAAAAAAAAAAAAAAAAAAAAAAAAAAAAAAAAAAAAAAAAAAAAAAAAAAAAAACATTAAAAAATTTTTTTTTTCATTCCCAAGAAGATTACTTTTCACCCCACGTAGTACATATAAAACCGTATATCATAAAAAGCGTACGACAATCACATACGAGGTGACTTTTTCAAGTAGTCGTATACTAGTATAGCTTATTTAGTTTGTTTTTAACAGATTTAACAGACTTAAAGGTTAGCAAAATGGAGCAAAGTATTTGCAACAAATTTTGTGTAAAAAAAAAAAAATAAAATTATGACAGTGGCATACGGTGAGTCTGGTCTAATTAAAAAGAAAAATGTTTACAAGTGGTACAAGCTCTTCCCTGATGGCCGAAAAGATACCAATCACGAACTTTGCTCTGGACGCCAACAGCACATCAATAAAAAAGATAATGTCGAAGCTGTGAAGAAAATTGTTATGGAAAATCATCGAAGGTTACTAACGATGTTGGCGTATCGGTCGGGTCGTATCATGCAATTTTTTTATTCCGATGTTTAGGGCATGAGACGTGTTTCAGCGAAGTTTGTTCCGAAACTTCTTAATTTTGATCAGAAGAATCGTCGCATGAGCATCGCTCAGAAGCTCTTGAATAACGTCAATGACGATCTTGATAATCCCATTAGTTCCCATGAAAGCACCTAGGAGAGCCAAGATCGAAAGAAGCACGCCAAATTCGATCAAATGTCAAAGTTTTGGTTACTGTTTTTTTTTTTTTCGACTACCATGGCGTAATGCATCAGAAGTTTTACCTCAAGTTCGTACGGTCAATAAGGAGTATTACCTTGAAGTAATGCGCCGATTGCAAGAAGCAATCCTACGTTGTAGGAAAACAATTTATGGTTTTTGCATCACGATAATGCACCTGCTTATTCATTGTAAGAGATTTTTTGGCTAAAAACCACACGACAATCATGCCTCAGCCACCATATTCACTGGATTTGGCATGCGACTTTTTCCTGTTCCCAAAAACTGAAGAGACCTATATAAAGACGGAGATTTGCAACGAATTGAGGAAATAAAAGCTCAAAGCTATGCCAAACATTGGTTATAAGAAGTGCTTCGAGGATTGGAAAAAGTGTTGGCACAAGTGTGTTATATCTGAGGGGGATTACTTTGAAAGGGACAACATTAATATTTATTGTATGAATAAATAAAGATATAAAGTCACCTTACTTTTTGAATATGTGTCGTATATGTTTGGTACCAAATGAAAGTTGTTTTCTCTATCTTTTGAATGACGTAAATACCATGTTTCTAAGATTTCCAGTTTTTGAAATATTCAATTTAACTCTGAAAACCTGGAAATTTATTTGCAAATCACTTATTACTGAAAAATCTTCAACGAGAGTATATCTCCTTGTTATCGTTATGTGAAAGAGCATCATTCAAGTTTTAATTTGTTGTATAATAATGTAAGATTCAACCAACATAAATCCTAAGTGGTGCATATCAATCATCATGTACGCAATTTGTAGGTGTATGGTAAATACCTAAAATGTTGCTGTTTTTTATTTTCAATATAGACGTTAACTTTAGTATGCACCTGACCAAAGCTAGGCAAGAACATACATATTTATGTAGGATTTAGGAAAAGAAAAGAATTCAAACCTTGTTTTTAAGCATTTTTAAAATGGTATGGATGATAACTGTCATTATTCTTCATCAACTTGGTCATCTATTAAAATTTTATGCAGAAAAAGTGCAGGTGATATTTCTATATTTGTTTGATTTTTGATTTGATGTGCTCACTCATAACGTGAGCACAGCATCCAACAGCATCACACCAACCAGGAGAAGTACAATAATAAGCCTTGATACTAGCAGTATTTTCCTTATTGCCAACAAGAATGCGTTGCTAATAACTCTAAAAGTTATAAATCAGAATTTTATACAACAGTTTTACGAGTACATAATTGTTTCCTTGTAAATTCTAGTGTCCTGTTTTGCTTCAAATGTTCGCCAGAGTATGAACGCACTTGCTTTATTTCATAATTTCTCAGGAATATTTTATGTTGTTCTGGCAAACTTAATTAAATTTCCAATATACCCTTCAATAATTTGAAACACTGCCCTTCTTTGATTAAAGTTATTTTCTATCACAAAATCACCTAGATGATTGAGAGTAATCAATCTGTTCAAAGCGATTTGCAGCAGCTCGTAAGGATCATAGCTGTCTTCGATCTGTGGTAAAACTTGTTCAAAATTGCTTAAACTATTTTAAAATCATCTATCTATTAAATCAAGTTTGGAAAACTCCTTATGGAACAGGTTAAAGTCTAGTTTAAAGCGTTCATTTAAAATTTTTACAACCCACCTACACATCGCGATTTTTTTGCCTAAAGTATTGTTAATTGCTGATATATAGGGTTTTCCAATAGGGACTTGACAACTTTGAATTTAATTTGTGAACGCACTCTTTCACTAATTATCAAACTGTCATTGTCAATTTATTCAGTAAACTCAACATTTTCATCATGGTAAAGTACACTAACGAGCTACGTTCTCCGATTGAGTTCTGGAGAAGATGCGCCAAGATTATGAATTTGATCGCAAAATCATCTTCAGTGACGAAGATCATTTTTGGCTCAATAGGTTTGTCAATAATCAAAATATGCGTTATTGGTCAGGTGAAAACCCACATGTGCTTCATGAATTACCACTTCATCCATCCGGCGGCGTTATTGGGCCATATTTTTTCGTCGACGATAACCATCGCCACGCTACTGTGACGCGCCATGATCACCAATTATTTTTGGCCTTAATTCGAAGATATGGACTTGGAAGACATGTGGTTTCAACAGGATGGTGCCACAAGCCACAAAGCACACGCTACAATCGATGTATTGAAAAGTAAGTATGGATATCTTGTTATCTCAAGACATGGGCCAGTCAATTGGCCCCATTCGTTTATGCCAACACGCCGACGACGTTGGAAGAGCTCAGAGCCAACATTGAACGCGAAATGTGTGGCCGAGTCGTTGAAAATTGGGTCAAATGAATCGACCGCTGCAAACGTGCCCGTGGTGGCCATATGAACGAAGTCGAGTTCCATTTATAAATGTTTTAATTGTACATCAAGCCAATAATAAAGTTTTTGAAATATCTCAAACGGTTTGAATTTTATTTAAAAAAAAAGTTGTCAAGTCGTTATTAGAAAACCCTATACTTCCAGCAGGAATTCGGGTATATGCGCTCAGTACCCATGTGATTCTAGGGTTGAAATTTAATCTCTGAAACCTCTTTCGAGAATGAATACATCATTCCTTCTGAAAAACTGCCTCATCATCCTTATTTTCGCTTCTGAAGAGCTTGTTCATTATTGAAGCATCCGAATCAGTGGCAGCATACGGACGCAATGTTTCAAGAATATATCCATCACAGCACGTTATAAGAAATGGTTTTACCAAATTCTGATTACTTATGTAAACGATATAGTATAACTATGTAAATATAAGTGTCGTCACAAATGACTATACTATTATTTTTCAGATATTTCAGGGTTGGCAAAAAATCTATTCGGAATTAATTTATTCCTTCTGACATATACAATATTTGTTCTGCAGGATATTTGAAGTAATAAAGAAAGCCTACGATTACTATCGCATGTTCTTAATTTAGCAATGTAAGCAAAAAACTCATGGACGGTACGTGGCTATGTTAATACCATATATGAACTGCTCTGGACTTAATCCTACACAATACCGACATAAATGAGGATTCATTTTGTTTATATTTTTTATGAAGATTGATTGGATTTGCAGCTGTGTTGATAACAATCAATTTAAATTTACTATTATCGGCCTATTTTAAGTGTACATTAAGAACTTTTTTTTTTATAGTAATCAGAACATATATAAGCATAGATACATTACTCGTAGCATAAAATTCAGAAATTATAAATTAATTCAGCAATATTAAAATTCAGAAACTATAATATTCATTGTTAATAGAAAATTCAAAAAAATTAATTAACATTAAAGAAAAAAAAAAATACAAAACAGAGGAAAAAAATGAAAAGATAATTTGTAGAGAATTGAAGAAATGAAAGACATAGAGATTAAGATTGAGGAGAAAAGTATAAAAGATTTTTAAAGTTTATGGCATTTTTAATACCCCTGCTGTGTTAGGAAAGGGAATTCCATAGTCTCATGGCGTGTACAAAAAGCAGACGTGACGAATTTAAGTAATTATAGACAGGTTGTATATAGTTTTTAGTTTTTTGATATCGCGCAAATTGTATTTTATTATATAGGTACGATGGGGATTTAATGTCAATAACCTGATGTAGGTAAATGCAGTTTCGTGAACTGAGATATTGTTTTAAGGTACATTTGAATAAGCTTTTTGAATGTGCAGAAATCTGGTCATGTCTATGAAGCCAATTTATATACCACATTGAGTCATTGAAATGTACTTGAAACTTTCGCTGAGAATCAAGGTCACTGTATACCACCTCAAAATAGCTTATTAAAGGTACAATGAAAATCCTTACTTGTTGCTGACTTTACAAGTTTAATCCTAGAGTCAAAGAGCTATAAGTCTGGTACGACATTAATATTAAATTTTTGATAAGATATCGGGAGAACTTTTGATTTCGCTGGGTTAAGCAACGATCCATTAGCCACCGACCAATCATACAATATATTTTTGATAAGTCTTCATTTAATTTTGATGCAAATTTCAGCGATCAAAAGAAATATGACTTAGTATCTGTTTCGATATAAATTTCTCAAAAACCTTTAATATGGGCTGCTCCGTGGCTCCGTGCCGTTTCTAAGAGAGGGCACCACTTGAATTAAATCCATACCATATTCAGTTAGTACCAACCTTCAAAAGATACGTGTATTATTTTTACAGCTGTCGGACGATTAGTTCTCGAGATATAGCGTTGTGAGTGAAGCAACTTTTGTTATTTTGAAAAAAAATGGATTCAAAGCAATTTCGTGTGTTGATTTTGGTTATCATTGCTTTTTGATGGGAAAAAATGCAGTCGATGCAAAGAAATGGCTTGATAAGTGTAACCCGGAGTCTGCACCAGCCGAACGAACCATTCGCAAGTGTATTAAAAAATTTAAAAGTTGTCATACAAGCACCGAAGATGATGCCCGCAGTGGAGGTCCAAAGGAGGCTGTTTCAGATGAAAACATCAAAAAAATCCACAAAATGATTACGAATGACAGTAAAATGAAGTTGATCGAGATAGCTGTTCAACCGCATTAAAGCCGAATTTTTGCGTCGATATGTGACAATGGATGAAACTTGTCTCCATCACTTCACATCAGAGTTAAGTCGGCAGTCAGCTGAGTGGCGAGCAGGCGACGAACCTCGTCCAAAACGACCAAAAACTCAACAATCGGCTGGCAAGGTTATGGCATCCGTATTTTGGGATACACATGGAATAATTTTCATCGACTATCTCCGAAAGGGGCAGACTATCAACAGCGACTATTACATTGCGTTGTTGGAGCGTTTGAAGGACGAAATTGAGTGAAGAAAGTGAAAGTTTCATCAAGAGAATGCACCGTGTCACAAGTCGATGAAAACGATGGCAAAATTGAATGAATTCGGCTACGAATTGCTTCCCCACCCACCGATTTCTCCAGATTTTGCCCCCAGCGACTATTTCCTGTTCGCAGACCTCCAAAGAATGCTCGCCGGAAAGAGATTTAAGACCGATGAAGAAGTAATCGCTGAAACAGAGGCCTATTTTGAGGCTAAACCGAAATCGTACTACGAAACTGGTATCGAAAGATTGAAAAATCATTTCAATCAGTGTATCGCCCTCGAAAGGCAACTATATTGATAAATTCCGACAAATTCGTCGGAAGTTAGTCCAGATATGTTTAGATGGAAGCGATGCGCTCAAATTAGAAGCATAATAGTTTCGCTTAGCAGTCCGAATGACTAAGGTTGCATTGTTACGCGCTGTTTTTTATGCAGCCAATTTAAAATCGGAGGGGTTGTGCTTCTACCATATTTGCTATAAAGTTTGTTCCAATTTTTAATTTGGCAAGAACTTCACCCGTAAACCAAGGACATTTTTTTATTACGAACAATTACAGGTTAAGTGAGTACACAATCATCATAAAGTTTACACACAAGGTTTTGAACGGGTTTCGAAAGCATTAAAATCTTTGAAAGTAAAGGACAGTGTTAAAGAGGAATGTAAAAAGTCAATATTGTAGGTGCAGAAAAGGAGATCATGGTTAGAAATATAGTAGAGAGTCACAAAGTATTATAAACAATAATAAGCTCAAGTAAGCTGGGAATTGAGTTGTCAGAAAATCGCGTAGGGTTGCAGTCATTAACTATTTTGAGTCCAAAAGAAGATACCATCTTTGATTTGGAAGACACAAGAGTCATTTTTTAATAAGTCCGCATTGAAATCCCAGCTTATAATGAAATACTGAAATAGCGCAGAAAACTCAGAAAAAGCACTGAAAAAAAGGCTGAGGTGAGCAGCTTCTGCTGGGGTTATAAGCGCAGGATACTAAACATTTAGAGAAACCATCATGAACTTTTACAATCAGATATTTGATATCTGTCGAATCAGATGCAATAGGAACGTCACATTTTAGTGTAGAAGTAACACATATAGTATTGCTTCTCCTCCCCCGTGTCCGTTGTTCCTTCATTTCTAAATAGATTGTAATACAGCAAGAAGTAAACCAAGTTTTACTAACAAATATAATATCAACATTGGGCTTCAAAAATAAGTAACGCAAATAGATACAAAACATGTATCAATTCACACTATTCAGACAATTCGATAAAACATTACTTTCCATAATTAAACCAAAGAAATAATGCTATAAACCATAGGGCAAAAGTACAGAGAAGAAGTTAGAAAGATAGAATTAGAAATAGAGGAAGGAAGCATAGGGCAAAGCATATAGACATCACATCATTCACTTCCTCCCCAGTAAAATCACGAAATTCGGTACTATTGACTAAATGCGACCAATGATGCGATCATTTTTCGGTATATATGACATAATTAGTGATAAGTTAATAACTGTTCATTCATAACTTATCTTTCACTAGTTTGACAGTTACCAGATACGCACTGGGATTCTGTTGCAGAAACGCGTTTACGAACTGCTGAAAATACTTTTAGTTACACGTGAAGTACTCCATTAACAATTTTTTCTTCAAGTTCAGGAAGCATATGGTAATCATGCTGATTTTGATCTTCTATTCGCTGCCTTCGAGTAGCCCACAGCCAACAACGCCTGTAGACTTGACTTACGTTGATATTCTGAAATATTTTAACGTAACAAAATAAGTTTTAAAAGTATTATGATGTATTATATATTTAGCTCTAGGGGGTAGTTCTGTGGAGTATTATGAGATCCAACCAACCTCAGCGATTTATCAAGCTAAGCCTGCATAAAATCTGGCGCAATTCAAAATATATCAAGCTTGATTCTGGTATCTAAAAATAATATAAAGCAAGATATATTTATTGTATTTATATATATGTAGAGCGTACACGTGTGGACGCATGTCACACATAGAGGTACACTCACAGGTAATTTAAATCGTCAACTAACAGAAAATAACTACATATATTAGACCTTACCTCTCGTGAGAAATCCAATTGTTTAAGACATATCGCAGATAATTTGGTAGCTCTCTTATGTTAGTAATGCGTAAGTAGTATTTTAATATTATTAAACAATTAAAACATTGATTACCTGAATTCACTTCCATATTTAGATTTTTTCGGCAGAATTTATCAACACGAATATAAAAAAGAAGCGAACATATGCTCACTGGAAGCGGACTGCATAAAAAGTGACAATCGACAGTTATCTACTATATACGATACATATGTATGTACATCCTTACCGAGCCTTGGTTTGGTTAACTACTATACTGGAAAAAAGAAAACAACAGCAAAATTTTTTTCAAGTTTCTGTGAAAGAAAGAAGTAATATATGTAGGTATAGGGTGATTCATCGTGAGGTTTGATTTATAATGTAAAATAAAATACATAAATTTGAAAGTGAACTCAAAATTTTTATTATCGGTTAAAAGAACAATTCATGGCATTTACTTTTTTAAAATATCATTTAAATGTTGGCTACGACTATATCTGAAGTGGTCCAGTCGGAAGGTCCAATTTTGGGCGACTTGTTCGAGCATACCGACTGGTATCTCGCTGATAACACGAGTAGTGATGGCTTACAAAGCGTCAATCGTAGCTGGCTTATTCCTGAAGACCTGAGACTTTACATATCCTCAGAGAAAATAGCCCAAAGGTGTGATATCGAAACGTGAAATTAAGTGAAATTGTTTCACTCGCCGTATGGCTCGTTGCGCCGTCTTGTTGATACCAGAACTCACCGAGACCATGTGCTTGAATTTCAGGAAGCACATAGTCCGTTAACATAGCGCGATAACGGTTACCATTAAAGGTAACATTCTAATTTGAATAATTTTTGAAGAAATATGGACCAATGATCCCAGCAGCACATAAACCACACCATATCGTTGTTTCTAATACATGTAATGGTAGCTCTTGGTACGCTTCGGGTTGTTCATCAGCCCAAATACGGCAATTTTGTTTATAAACGTATCCATTAAGCCAAAAATGGGCTTCATCATGATAAAACACCGTATTTTCATTGAGAGCGCATTCACTGAAAATATGACGCAAATTTAAGTCGCCTGGCTTCAATTCTTGCACAAGTTGGAATTCTGTAAGCCAAGCTGCTGCGAACAACGACGAATTGATTCGTCACGGTCTTCGCGTACACTCTCAGCTAGCTGCTATAGTCTCTTCACAACGTGCTGGATGTGGTCTAACCGGTCGACTATCATCCACTAACGTAAACTGGGACTCAAATTTGCGGATGGTATTGGCAATAGTGGTTTCAGTAGGTCGATTATGCGCACCGTAAGTTCCTCGAATCGCACGAAAAACATTTTTCACAGAACGCTGATTTTCGTAATACAGCTGAACAATTTTGCGACGCTTTTGTGGTGTGAGTCTTTCCATGGTGACTTGCCAAACGATACTGAACAAAAGTGACAAAACAGTTTGACAGGAGTCACTCGTGATCTGTCATAAAAAAAACCTATTGAAAATCGAACCACATGATGAATCACCTACGAGTATGGAGCACATGGTGATTGATTTGCACCCCTTAGGACTACGAGAGTGCTTTCCTTTGTTAATATTGGGAGAATCTTACATTATTAAACACCAAATTAAAGCCTGAGTGTTGCGCCATGTAACGGTAAAATAGATATACAAAAGATTTTTCAGAAATTAGTAATTAAAAAAAAAAAAAAAAAACAAAATTTTAATTGCAAAGTAATTCAAAAGATAGTGAAATCGACTTTCATTTAATATTAAAAACATATATATGCGTCCCACGCTTCTTATGATATATCATTTTATATGCATATCTATTAACGTACCAAAATCATCAGAAGAACTTCACACTTAATTCACACAAGGAAATCTCAAAATCCCTACAAACGGTTTTCATAAAACTTGACAGTTCTAATGTATTAACGCTCAGCCTTGTGTTGATACAAGTCTCATGTAAGGCTTGACCCAAAAGTGCTCCAAGATAACGTAGAACGTTTGCTATTCTTAGACTAGATATCCCACTCCGATAATATTGGGTTGTTCAATAAGTTCTGCGGTTATTTTCTTGGAAGTAGTGTATATCCTTTCAGAAAATCTCTGTGTACTATATACCATTATGAAATTTTTATTATTTATTCCCATAGAGGGTTATGCTTTACATCGTTACGAGATGTTTGTATATTTTTTTTTTTTGAATGGAGGATAAGAAAGTGCATTTCCGTCATATATTCCTTTTTTTTTAATTGAGATTTAGCTATAAGCGCTTGACACTTTTCAGCGTGAGTTTCGTTCAAAAAATACAGGCTTTGCTGATGTTGTTCGCTCTGGACGCCTACCCGCCACAGACGACAATGAAATCTTGTCCGCAGTTATCATTGAAAGGTATTTGACGACAGAGACTGAAACGGCTTGGAATGCCGAAAAACGTGATTGTTTGGGTTCCTCACGAGCTCAGTGAAAGAAACATTATGTATCGTATAATGGTTTTTGAGTCTTTGTTGAGATGGAACTCGCTTTAGGTTTTCCTGAAAAGAATGGTTACAGGAGACGAAAAATGAGTGGCTTACAACAACATTCGGTGTAAAAGGTCATGGAAACACCGTAATCGGTCTGTAAACAAGATTTGCATTTTAAAAAGGTCATGTTGAGAATTTGGTGAGACTGGTGAGGTGTCTATTACTTAGAGTTGCGTCCACGCAATCAGACAATAATAACCGTTAAATATTGCTCTCAGTTCGATACTTTGAAGTAAGCAGAAGAAGAAAAACGGCCAAAGTTGGGGAACAAGAAGGGCATTGTTTTTCATAATGGCAAAGCTAGACCACACACAGCTTTAGTGACAAAACAAAAGCTGATGTCATTTGGCTGGGAAGGTATGCAGCACCCACCGTACTCTTCAGACCTTGCGCCCTCTGACTACCATCTGTTCCACTCTCTCCAAAATAGTTTGGACGGAAGGCAATTCCGAAAATGAGATCAGAACATACCTGGAAAACTTTTTAACCTAACTTACTTTTACAAAAGAAGCATTGTGTTTCTTCCAGAACATTGAAAGAAAGTAATAGACCATGATGGATAATATCTAATGGATTAAATATAAGCTTTCATACTAAAAATGAACTTATTGAACAACCCAATAATTGAGAAGCTTTAAATAACATTGCTCTTTATTTATACAAAGAAGTGAAATACATTGATTTGCATTTTTTAAGTTGTTTTTTTACCGTGGCCATAAAAACTGTTGTAAAAAGTAATTATAAAGCTGAGAAAAATAATATTTTGACTTTTTCCACTAAGTATATTATGGTAAAACGACCCTAGTGCAGGGCCAAAATAGATATATTGTGTCCCTTTCTTCCATAAATTGTTTTTGAAGTTGGAATTGGATCAGCCCTTACTGCAAGATCGCTTTCAAATCCACTTTATGGAGAATACATTTGTTTAGGAAATATTGCCAGTTTACGTGCCAAAGCCGAATACTTAGTGATAAAATATCCCATAGGCTCCTTAGTTTCACAGCAAAATCCACGAGTACTAGCAGATATGATGAAAGTGATCCGTTAATGCTCCACACTGTATCAAGAAAAATAACTAATTCGGTCCTTTTGTTATTTAGAAGCTCAAATGTTTTCTAAAAGTGCCCCTGAGGATCACTTCTGTACCTATGGGATAGTATACTTTTTCGATAGGGCCTTTTGTATGCAAATGTTTATCTAAGATTCCCCCTTAAATTTCCTTAGTTCTTTATTGTACATTGTGGTAGACCAGCTATTTCTTCTTTTGACCTTATTGAATTCGTTTCTAACTATTTCCGAAGTTTTTCTTGCTTATTGTTCCACCGAGGTACACTTTTCGTGGATGAATTCATCTTCGATGAACAGCATTCAAATAATGAGGATACCATGGCATTGGTAAGGGTTGTAACTGAATATATTTTGATTTAAATTTAAATTAGAAAAAAAAATCGAATCTACACAAACGAAAAACTATATCTAAACGTCTTGAGTTCTCTTGAGAGTTTAGTTATCATTGTAATGCCAGTTAGATTATTCCGTTGGGTATATAGCATCTAATGGGATTCAGTTAAAACCTCATATCGTATATCTCAATCAGATTAATGTTCCTGTAGCGACCTCCAGTAACTTAACGCGAACTGTGGATCATAAGCAATAAGGTTTTATGATGCCTGATATTTGGAAAACCTTAACAAATGTCACGTTTCCTTGGGTGTTATTGGAGGGTTTTCAGGCCTTCGTCATGTTATCATTTAAAGAGCTTTGCAAAGATAGAACCAAATGAAAATCTGATGACGGTAGACCGGGGTTTTATGGTTCAAACATTTTTCACGAGTCACCAAAGATGAGTGTGGTCTAGCATTGCCACACAACTCCCTTACAATTTGCCAATTCTGGCCGTTTTTCTTTGAGTGATTCCTGCAAATTCACCAGCTTTTGACAATAAACCTGAGTTGATTGATTGCTTGCAAATATTGATTTTTTGTTTTCAGTGGATCTCTTTCAGCTTTTTTACGTTACCGTACGTTTAAAGTAAATTTCAGTTGTTGTGTCTGATGGATTTAACCTCTCTGCAATCCATCACGTAGTCACATGATGATCTTAATTAATTATGACTTGGATTTGATCATCATCAACTTCAGTTGATCTTCCAGAACGTTGGACGTCTTTGAGTATAAAATAGAGTGTACATATCTGTTTGTTAGCCTAATGGAAATAAAAAAGGAAAATTTGTCGAAAATATTTGTTTTTGCACTTTATGTTATAATTGGCATTGTACGAGTACTAACAGGTGTAACTAAAATTCAGTTGGATTTACTTCTAAAGTAAGCTTAAATGTACAGCTATCGAATGTCAAAAGGTTTACAATCTATTTGTAAAAAACGAAATAAGTTTCTTGGAAACCCAATGTATTGTGCATTACTTTCTGGAGTTCCATTGTCCCTAACTTCTTCTGCGCTAAAAAAAAAATAATTTTAATATTCAAAATGTTCTTCCCATTCTTTAATTTAATTGGATATCTTTCACTCTCCTCTAAGACCCAATTAATAGGACAACTACCTTCAAGAAAATTTCCACTCCCAGGACCCAAACCATTATAATTCTATTTCTTTCTACTTGTTGTGCTCAACTCTGATTTTTTTGACCCTACTTAAGTATCCTTATTTTCTCGAAGCTCTTATTTCCTTTCAACACGTACCCTATTATTCTAAATTTTCAACAAAAAGGAAAAAAAGACAAAATCACCACACTTCAGTGTGTAAGAAGGAAAATTCTAATACTCCCACTGAGCACACCCTTGCATGGTAATATCCTTTGAAAGAAAAATTGTCGACTTTACTAACATTTCGTGCATACAAATGACTTAGCCCACATACGAGCACACAGTCGCAATCAAGTTAATCAGAAGAATCACTATAGTAAAGAGGATAATGTCGGTTATAAAAATAGCACAACAGAAGAGGAACAACGAACGTAAGAACGAAAACTAAACTAACCACCGACCCATCCACCCCGTAGATGGCATGTGTCCTGAATAACAATCAAAAGGCATACACGTAGAGCAACACCAACAGCAAAAACCGGCACAAAAACAAATGAAACAATCTTTTTTTTTGCTTCATATTGCTGGTGCTCCACTTCGTGTACTATCATTGATCAATACTATCTTCCAATATGCGAATCTAATCGCTTGCAGCAGGAAATTAAGTTGGGAACGCTTATCCTAGATTCAAGTCCTCTCACCATTGTCGTCAACATTAACATCTAGTTACGTTCAGTAAAGTTGTGTAAACAGAAAATTCTACAAAAGGACAGGTCGGTCAATGTCCTTCAGAGTTTCTATCATGAAATTGTTAGGAAATACAAAATATCCTCTCTCCTCCCATGCATCTGTTACTATGTTAGTACAAAAAAAAAAAAAAAAAAATCAACTTCGAACAAAATCGAGCATAAAATCGATTGAAGGCTCGTCCCTCTCGGTTGAATGGAGGTTTCCTTTTCAAATACTGGGTATCGCAGTCGTTGACAGGATAATGAACACCCTTCGAATTATGAATAATAACTCTTCCTCTCAGGGGGTTATTTAAGTTTGTTATTTCAGATAGACTTGGAGGAAGACGCCTGCCTAGCGGAGTTGGATATTTTATTTTCCATGTCGATAATTACAAAGTGACAGAATAATTGGTACACAGTTGGGGCTAGGATAGGTATCCGTATACACGTATTTAGAATGTACTCGTATCTATATCTGATTTAGGTCTCTGCGTGAGACCCTTTCACAAAACAATTAATCTTTGTCTGATTGTCGGTTGTTATGTTGTATTCTATGGTATTTCAATGAAGAAGAAAGAAAAAAAAATCTGTAATAAAAAGGAAGAAGTTTCTTTCTTTCTATTGTACAGTGGTAGAATGGGTGTGGATTGCTCTGGGGGGGGGCAAGTGGAGGGATTCTTAGATATCGCATTACCATTTGTTTAATTGTTTAGCAACTGATGGTGAAAAATGAGTTCATAGCCTTTGTGCGTATTGATACCGTACAAGTGAGTGAGAAAGAAAATACTTCTTTTGAGCTTCGAGAAATTTTCAATTTCTTCTGTACATGCTTCCACTTGGATTTAAGGCATCAGAAAGTAAATACTAATTCCGTGTTGCAATTTAAATAACGCACTAGTGTATGCGACTTAAATATGAGAAAGATATTGAGAGAATAATTGAATCCACTTGTATGTTTGTACATACGACAATACGTTTGTATTTTATATCTTACCCTATGGCTGGTTAATTTAAGTACTTTTCATTCATACTGTATGCCATCCGGAATCCTAGGCTTTTGAATTTGTTTGATCTTGATCGGTTTGATCATGTAAAGTTACTGTTGCTGCAGTGTATTGGCTCTATAACTTAATTCATGCGGTTTGGTAAGAGATGGCGTAACTTGTATTATTCCACTGGAACATGCGTAGGAAGGCTACTGTCATTGTACGTCATTTCAGTATATGTCATTCATTTGAAGGGTAAACAACAATAATTTTTTTCACTCAAATATGTCGAACTTTGTGCCTGAAAAAGTGTTTTTGCGGGGAGTTCTTCTTCACTACTTTAATATGAACAAAACTTCTGCCGAAAGTCATCGTATTTTGGTTGAAGTTTATGGTGAACATGCGCTAGCTGAGCGAACGTGCCAAAAGTGGTTTGCACGATTTGAAAGTGGTGATTTTGGCTTGGAAGATGATGAACGTCCTGGGCAGCCAAGAAAGTTTGAAGATGAAGAGCTGGAAGCATTACTCTATGAAGATTGTTGCTAAACACAAGAAGAGCTCGCAGAATCTTTGGGTGTCACTCAAGTAGCCATTTCAAAACGTTTAAAAGCAGCTAGATATATTCAAAAGCAAGGAAATTGGGTTCCACATGAACTCAAGCCGAGAGACGTCGAAATGCGGTTTTGCATGTCCGAAATGCTGCTGGAACACCACAAAAGGAAGTCATTTTTGCATCGGATTGTTACTGGTTATGAAAAATGGATCCATTATGACAACCCCAAGCGCAAAAAATCATATGTGAAATCCGGCCAACCAGCCAAATAAACGGCAAAGCCGAATATCCATGGCGCGAACGTAATGCTCTGTATTTGGTGGGATCAGATGGGTGTGCTGTATTATGAGCTGCTAAAACCGGGTGAAACCATCAATGGACAACGCTACCGAACACAATTAATCCGTTTGAAGAGAGCAGTAGCCGAAAAATGCCCGGAATATGCGACCAGACACGAAGCAATAATTTTCCATCATGACAACGCTCGGCCGCACGTTGCTATTCCGGTTAAGAACTATTTGGAAAACAGTGGATGGGAAGTCTTACCCCACCCGCCTTTTAGCCCAGACCTTGCTCCTTTTGACTACCATTTGTTCCGGTCGATGCAGAACGCCCTCACTAAAATACGGTTCACATCAGAGCAGAATATCATAAATTGGCTTGATTCATTCTTGGCTGCCAAGCCGGCGCAATTCTTTTAGGATGGGATCCACAAATTGCCAGAAAGATGGGAAAAAGTCATAGCTTCAGATGGGCAATACTTTGAATTATACTATTGGAAATGTTTTTCTTAAATAAACGTTCAAGTTTTGAAAAAAAAACCGAACGAATTAAAATAAAATAATTAAAATAAGTAAAGCCGGTAATCTTAATTTTAATCTAGTAAAAGTAGATTTCATCAGGTCGTATTTCAAGAGTAATTTAGTTAAGCTTGGATTTGAGGCATAAATACAAAGCCGTTTTTACGGCCTCATAACTTATTATTATATTGGGAATCGTTTTAAGATAAGTACTTAATGAAGAACCATAATTCACAAATCTTTTATTTAACTCAATTTAATTTTGATACGTCGAATTCCTTCAATAACGAGCAATAAACTTTTGACGGCCAAAGGATGGGTCAATATCTACATACAATACATAGTAAAGTATTTGCATATAGTTACATATAGTACATTATTGTTACATTAAGTTTAACCTCTCACGATTCGTGATGTAATTAGCTAAAAGTAGCAAGCATTCAAATCGTATGTGAGCTGTTTTCTTGATTAGAAAGATCTCTTCCTAAAAAACAGAAGCTCTTCTACGACTCTTGATATATCTCTACTAGTAGATAAGTCAAAATGGAATACTTTTGTGTATTAATAACGTCAAGTGTAGTACGACACTAGATATATGGAAGTTTTAAGGCTCTTTTTACGTTGGTATGCTTCATTGTGGCAAACTGGCAAACTTAAAGAACAAGTATTTTATCACAGGGTGATTTTACGAATATGCAGTCTTGTAATAAATATCTTTTCCGTGTATATTTTCGGAGTAAGAAAACAAAATAATGGTTCCTATTTTATGGTACAAATTTATCTCTCTACCAGGAGACAATCGCTCCTTTGGTACGTGAGGCCCTGATTAAGCGAAACAGTTTTTGGCGTTTGTTGTCAATGACAAGGTTTAAATTGTTAGCACTAATTTGAAGTTTTATCTTCTTCACTTCTTCTGGGTAAAAGAAACTTCGTATTTGTTTAAATGAGCCATGGATGTCATTTACATCATCCTGTTGAGGTAGAGTAAAAACAGTAAGTTTCCAGGGAGGATACCAAATTAACAATTGCATTTAAGTGTCAAAAAAAAAACATAAAGTAACCAGAAACCTTTATAAAAATAACAACAAAATTGTCGAAATTAACCACCAGTTTAGCTCTTCGACTAGGGTAATTTACCATCCATCGTCAGAGACTTAAAATCCATATGGGGGTGGCCGTGGTGTAGTGGGATATGCACAGACTCCTCAAGCAGAGGGTCGTGGGTTCGAATCCCGTGCGAGGCAATTCTGTGAAAGTCTTTTCATAGAATTTGTATGTAGTTATATGAAAATCCCGTCTTCGTCAACTCTGACATGAAGGCATAACACTGATGTTGGAGTGGTTGCTGGCTGGGCTAAATGTAACGAACTAACAACTAGCACGTACTTAAGACCCACTGGCTGAGGAAGTACTAGCTCGTCCCGTCCAGTTTGACAACCACCTCTGGGAAAAATATCGAAACCTAATACACCTGAGTTTAAAACTACTACACCATCCGCCCGCACCCTGAAGAAAAAGCCAGTAAAAGGGTATTCATATCCCCTTGGTGCGCGCGCGGTATTATACAAAAAAAAATATTCTTAGCTGAGTCTTCCAGAAATAGGTATGTTGATTTCCTATTCTAACCAGCTTAAAAATGGTCATTGCAGACATGAGACAAGTTTTAAAAACAGACTCTAAGCGAGTTGTCGTAAAAATTTCTTTGTCTTAAGCGGACTTAACTTCGGGGAAATGGAATTCAGCTGCCTAGGGACCCGTTCTTTGAAGTCAGATTAAGGAGCAATAAAGTAATCATGTGAATTAAGCAAACCATTGTTCGGTGATCGATCTCGTTGACTACATAATTTGTATTGCCGTAAATTTCCTAGCACTGTCAGAATACCCAAACAGCCAAAAAGGATACAGTCCAAATATTCAATCAGAAAAACTGTTGATGACATCCTCCCGCAATAGTTGAATGATTCTAAAGAGGGCTAGCGAAAAAACGATTTTTAAATCAGCAGTTGTCGACTACGTACGCTTAAAATTACATTGACTTAACTCTTTCACTGTTGGTTGCCAGTTATAGATTGCAATTTCGCTGAGGCATGTTTTCCACTTAAGTGCGTTTTTCTTTGACCGGAAAGTTTCTGCTAAGTCAAACAACATTACAAACTGTATTGAAGTTATAATTGTCAATAATGACGTTTACCTATTTGAAAGCCCATTGCGATATCCCTAAAATGTTAATGCCTTTTACCTTAGTCATTCATTGGAGAGGATTTTGGAAGATTATGCTATATGCCATATAATATCTGATTCTATTCAGTGGACATACATTTGGTGTCCCAGTTACAGACTGACCATAATGCAATACAAACTGTGTTCCACTTTGTAGTGATATATTTCCAGTTACCCTTTCAATGACTATTGCGTGATAAATGGACATAGGTCCATGTCCTTCGAATTGCTTAAGCACCATCTTAGAAGCATGAATAAAGATTTATGTACACACGAATTTGAAGTCAGACTCCACTTTTTGCCATAGTAACTTTTTTTGGCATTTCTGTATACATTCACATATGTAGTACAATACGATAATCCACGCAATATATTTAAAATTAGCTCAATTTTTTTTTTCTGTTTAAATTAAACCACGAACATTTTTTTTATAAAAAAATATATATTTTGTATTTCCTTAATAAAATACTATACTATACTATACAATAAATATACATGGTATATGTGATTAGAAAAGGAAAACAAAGAAAACAGTAATAAGTAGAAGCGAAATGATTGTAAACACAGTTCAGAATTCCTATGATCACATCTGTAAATATCTATTTGGACTCAAAATCAAACAATTTTCCAATAGAATGCGGAGCCTATTGCTTATTGCATCAAATATCCGATTGATCATTGAATTCACTCTTGAATTTTGGTACAAATTGTTTCCAAAAGATTTTGACACATTTTAATTTTTTATTTTTATTTTATTTCATTCAGTAATTGACACTTACAAGCTACACGAAAAAACGCTTAATAATTAGCGGTCATTATAGGTTAAACATGATATTGGGTATATAAATATTTTCGTGCGGTTTTTTTCAAAATTTGAACGTTTATTTAAGAAAAACATGTATAATAGTATGATAACTTTTTCCCATCTTTTTGGCAATGTGTGGACCCCATCGCAAAAGAACTGCGCCGGCTTGGCAGCCAAGAATGAATCAAGCCAATTTTTGATGTTCTGCTCTGATGTGAACCGTATTTCAGTGAGGGCGTTGTGCATCGACCGGAACAAATGGTAGTCAGAAGGGGCAAGGTCTGGGCTATAAGGCGGGTGGGGTAAGACTTCCCATCCACTGTTTTTCAAATAGTTCTTAACCGGAATAGCAACGTGGGGCCGAGCGTTGTCATGATGGAAAATTATTGCCTCGTGACTGGTCGCATATTCCGGGCGTTTTTCGGCTACTGCTCTCTTCAAACGGATTAATTGTGTTCGGTAGCGTTGATGGTTTCACCCGGTTTTAGCAGCTCATAATACAGCACACCCATCTGATCCCACCAAATACAGAGCATTACCTTCGCGCCATGGATATTCGGCTTTGCCGTTTATTTAGCTGGTTGGCCGGGTTTTACATATGATTTTTTGCGCTTGGGGTTGTAATGGATCCATTTTTCATCATCAGTAACAATCCGATGCAAAAATGACTTCCTTTTGTGACGTTACAGCAGCATTTCGGACATGCAAAACCGCCTTTCGACGTCTCTCGGCTTGAGTTCATGTGGAACCCAATTTCCTTGTTTTTGAATATATCCACCTGCATTTAAACGTTTTGAAATGGCTGCTTGAGTGACACCCAAAATATTCTGCGAGCTCTTCTTGTGTTTGGCAACAATCTTCATAGAGTAATGCTTCCAGTTCTTCATCTTCAAACTTTTTTGGCTGCCCAGGACGTTCATCGTCTTCCAAGCCAAAATCACCACTTTAAAATCGTGCAAACCACTTTTGGCACGTTCGCTTAGCTAGCGTATGTTCATCATAAACTTCCACCAAAATACGATGACTTTCGGCAGCAGTTTTCTTCATATTAAAGTAATGAATTCCCCGCAAAAACACTTTTTCAGGCACAAAGTTCGACATATTGGAGTAAAAAAAAATGATTGTTGTTTACGCTTCAAATGAAAGACATATACTGAAATGACGTACAATGACAGTAGCTTTCCAACGCATGTTTCAATGGAATAATACAACTTACGACATCTCTTAGCAAACTGCACGAAAAGTTATAGACCCAATACTTAATCTATGTCCTTCGACGTTTCTTACAGGGTTTTCATTTTGACATTTTTCTTTTGAAACTAAAACTACGAAAACAAATTTTAGGTAAAATAACATAGCAAATGGACATTTTTTTGTCATAACATAAAACTTAGAACTAAACCTATAAACTATCTAATACATATGCATACAATCTAGATTTTTATTTTATTTTTTTTTTTTTTTTTTGTTGTATGGGTTATTCCTTATTTTAGAGAAAGTTACCTATCTCTTTGTTCTTTTTTTATATCTTTTTGGTCTGTTACGTACTCCGGTCACGACTAATGATATAAACTAACGACCGACTTTGTTTCATAGTGAAGTTATACGAGTATTGTATTAGCGGAATTCGACCAAGAAACTTCCTCTCATTCAACAGTCCACCAAAATTGTTGGTGGACATCCCTTATGTCGCGACTCCCTAACGCCTCACTTCTCTGTCGTAGTTGCACCCCTAATTTGTCCTGGATCAGATCTTTCATATCGAGGTAGAGAAATGCTCTGTAGGAACAAAGCCGTCAAAGCGTACTATCTCATGATACATATAATTGGGTTAGTAAGTCCCGGAGATTAGGTTTTTCGACGAAATCATCGAGTCAATTAATGACGAAATTATCCACACTTTTTAGGTTCGCCCTATTCTACAAGACTTCATTTATTGATAGAATTTTATATTCTTAGACTCTGGTGTTCTGTATAAGTGAAGACAAGCCCTAAGGCAAGCCTTCTCAAACACCCGATTCTTTTCCAATAAACTTGCTCTCACGTTGAATCACACTAGACATCCAAATACAAGCTAGGCCGGATAAGGGCCATGCACCCTCGCATCTAGTTGACTGCTGTAAAACAGTCTCTTTATAAGGGCAGAAACCCCTTTGGCTACATCTATATGATTGTTAAAATATAGATTTTGATCTAGCAAGATCCCTAAGTATCTGACTACATTTTGACAAGCAAGTGGCTGTAAGTCTTTTCCGACAAATGAAAACTTTCGACAATTTTTCCTGGTATCGCTAGAGGCCCCAGACAAAGGCGTTCTAAACAGAATGGCTTCCGATTTCTGAAAGTTGATTTTCAACTACCAGTCCTCGCAATATCGTTTAATTTTATCGATATCACCTTGCAGAAGTATATTAATGACCTAAATCTTTGGACCTGATCTGTACGCGATTAAGTCGTCTGCGTATGCTCTGGCATGGTAAAGTTAACCTATCGAATCACTTGTGTATATTTTGAAAAGGATCGGCGAATTTACAGCACCTTGTTGAAGACCGTGCTGTGAAATGTTCCAACAGGAGTCACATCGCCATTTTTCACGATAACCTGTCTATCTGTTAATATATTTAAAATAATATACCGAATACCGAATTGATTATCTGGAACTATGTTTATCTATGTTTAACTATGTTTGTCCTTAACCCACTTAGTCAGGGCTCTATTGATCAACTTTTCGAAAACCTTACTGATGTTTGGAAGAAGAGATTAACCGGATTAAAAGTGTACATATCCCTTTTAGGGATGGGATGTGCGTTGGATCATCGAGATCATCGAGAGCTCCAAATCGAATAAGTGTCTCGAGCTCTGAAATGAATAAGGTGGATTGAGTAGCGTTAGGTGCATAGTCGGACACCATATATATGTATAACCTTTTTTCACTATGGAGAGGAATATACACAATGCATGCTTCCAGCACCTGGAATCTACGTACTACACTAATTACAATAGAATAATTAAAAAATAAAAACAACTACTGAGACTTCAAAACAAGTCTAATTTTTATTACAGAGATCAGGAAAAAGCAAACGCTCCTGCGATTCCTTTTTTTTTTTAAAGTCACTGTATAAACAAGATTAAGCGATCCAGCAAAAAATCCAATGGTTAACGAAACAATGCATGATTTCAACATACTGACCCTTGTCAACCCACTAAATTTATTTCTTACTGAAGACGACCTTAAATTCGATTTTATAAAAAAATTGTAACTCAAGCATTTTCCTAAAGCTGAAGTGAAGATTTTGACAGTTGGAGTGAGGTGGTACCTATTCTTAAAGCTAGAAAATCACTTCAGAGTCCCGAAAGCTGCAGGCCGATAAGATAATTTCTCAAAGAAAAAAATTAATAAGTGCGCGCTCAAGGGGTTATTAGTACTCTTAAAATGTTTGCACCGATGTACTTTGGTCTTAAATGTTTGGAAGTTACAACGACTAGGAAATAGAGAGCTTGGCAGGGCATTTCTAAAGAGCCTTGTGCGGCTTAGGAACGAATCACGTTCAGATGAGTATAGAGATGAGTATTCATAGTGAGATGGGTGTTACTGTTAAAAGTTTGAAGGGGAGGAATGCTACTGGCAATGGGAGTAGCGATAGAACAAAGTAAAACTCGATACATTGCATCGGTGTTGAAGGGTGTCCCCTGTCTGAATGATACTAGCATCACCTATAAACTTTATCGCACTGTTTTGAATTCTTTCTAGCAGGTGTAGAGATTATCTTCGAATACCTGACCAAATTTGGGAAATGTACTCCAATTTGTGGCAGATGAACACATTATAAGAGGTGATTCATCGTGAGGTTTGATTTTTAGTGGTCTTTTTTTGACAAATCACGCATGACTCCTATCTAACTGCTTTGTCACTTTGGTTCAGTGTCGTTCGGCAAGTCATCGTGGAAAGACTCACACTACAACAGCGTCTGCAAATTGTTCAGCTGTATTACTAAAACCAGCGTTCTGTGAGAAATGTTTTTCGCACTTAAAGTGCGCTGAAACTGAAACCACTATTGCCAATACCATTCGCAAATTTGAGTCCCAGTTTACATTAGTGGATGAAACTCGACCGGTTAGACCACATCCAGCACGTAGTGAAGAGACTATAGCAGCTGTAGCTGAGAGTGTACGCGAAAACCGTCGTCGTTCTCAGTTGCTTGGCTTGACGTATTCGACAGCTTGTAGACTTGTTGAGTAATCATTTTGGTGAGCACTTAATTTTCCGTTTTGCGGTAAATTGGCCGCCTAGATCATGTGATATCGCACCTTTGGACTATTTTCTCTAAGGATATGTAAAGTGTCAGGTCTTTAGGAATAAGCCAGCTACGATTGACGCTTTGGATGTCAACATTACTCATGTTATCCGCGAGATATTGACCTTCAGATTGGACCACATCAGACGTAGTCGTGGCCAACATTTACATGATATCATTTTCAAAAAGTTAATGCCATGAAAGGTTCTTTTAACTGATAATAAAATTTCTAAGTTTACTTTCAAATTTATGCATTTCATTTTACATTATAAATTAAACCTCACGATGAATCACCACTTATGTTGTGGTCAAATCAGAGGGGGGGAGAAGTGTTTCTTACATCGTTTGAGGAAACCTAGACATTTCGCAACATTTTTAGCGACATCAAACATCATCATTACAACATTCCAACAACAAAAATTGAAAGTTTTTCGGTTTCGACGATGCAAGATATCATCCATGGATAATAGCCGGGTATTTCAATCGAAAAAGCATTTGATTCTGTTTTACATGTTAGTTAGTTAGTCCAAAATTTTTTTGTCACGTTGTTTTTTTTTAAAGCTCTATTCAATAGAAAAGTTTTAATTATAATCTGTTTCTAATAAGGTATACCGCAAGGTTCTTTTCTTAGTCCAATTTTGTACAATTAGCTTGCATCTGATTGTCCAAGTTTATCCAACTGTGAAATAGCAATGTTTGCAGAAGATACTGCAATATTGTCATCACACAAATTTTCTCTCACTATTAAGACTAATCTTTGAAAGGTGATGGTAGGAAGTATTAAAATGGATTGAAAATTAGCCTGAACGGTGACAGTATGCAAAATATTTTTACCCGGAAAATAAAACCTTGCTCTTTTCTGAACTCCCAATTGCAAATGTATGGATCGCAAATAAACTGATCCTACTATTTAAAGTAACCAGATATGTATGTATTTGGACACCAATTTTATATATCATGAGCATATTTCGAAGTCAATATAGCAATAAAGATACTACATCCTTATATAAACAGAAAAATCTGCTCTGTCAAAAGAAAGGAAAGTGATCATACACAAGCTAATTTTCTAATCATTACTTCTCAATGGATGCCCGGTGTGTCGAAATTGTCCACAGTACCATTTTATAAAGCTGTAAGTGGCACAACATAAGCTCTTCAAGATGATGCTTACCACATCACCATTCTACATCAAATCTCGAAAGAAGAGTAGATGTTGAATTGTTATCCTGAAGAGTTCAGATAACTTATTGATTGGTTCATCTACATAAATCTTTTGATTTTGAAGAGAAGTTAATTTTTCCGGACCTTCTTATTTGCATATTGTTTGCCCTAATTTTTAAAATTATTATTTGCTGTTGGGGAACGTTTTATTTAATTTTTTTCTTAAAAATATTTTAATTTTTTCCAACTCAGACAATATTATAGCATGACCCGTTGCTAAAAGTGATAACATATTCTTACAAAGGACTTAAATATATTAAAGTTATTACTCTCAACATTTGAAACACTGCTGAAAAATTAAAAAAAAGTGTTTGCATCCGGCATTATGTTCACCAAAAATTATTAAATCATTAAATTGATTTCACACTTTTAACACACCTTTTGACCCGATCAACAAATTGCGTCATTTTCATGCATTCAGTGTTTAGATAAGACAGAAGATGTTTGCCTATTACTATCAATAAATAACGAGATTAAACTACCATAAACACAATTGCATAGGAAGCTACAAAAATTAGTATGCCTTTAAGTTCATTTTTTTTGGACTGTATACGATTATGTCCAATTTTTTAAGCTGAAAATACATACATATGTATATTACAGATTTTCATTTCATTTGCGAAAACCTTTTGCTCGTGAACATATTTCCACTTCCAAAGCGTTACAATCTCAAAATAATGGACAATAATGAATGCATTTCGCATTTTAACCAAACAAAAATTTTAAGATAACGAAACATCACAATAACGTGAAAAGAATTCAAAGTCCCAAATAGGGTCGCATTTTCTCATTATCTTATCCAACAAGCAATTGTTAACATAGACAAAATGAATTAGTTTTCTTTGTTAAGCCGTTGGACCTATGCCATAGAAAATCCAGAGCACTCCTCTCTACGAGTAATTGTATCTATTAATCAAGATCATGTTGTCCCTGTTCATGTGCAACAGAGCGTTTCCCTTTATTTGAGATACACTGTCAGATAGCAAATCGCCCGCGTGGAATCCCTCGTCTTATGACGAATCCTGCGTGTCAATTTGACCCCAGCAGTTGACGTGCTACACGATTATTCTTCCAGAATCTAGCAGTGCCTTGAGCTGCACATAACTACGAGTATATATTATGTATGTTATGTTATATAGTATGATAGTATTCATGAATGTGTTTATGTCCCACTAAGCCGACCAAAACACGTTAGCGATGCATCTTAACAGAGACATTAGTGTGTAACATGATGCGATACTTACAGGGATCCATTTCTTCGTTGTTACTGTTACGGCTTTAAGCCTCACCAAGTCAAGGCAAATAACTGACGCATATTTACTTTAACTTTAAAAAGATTCGGATGCGAGACAAGAACAACAAAGTTGTGATATTCTTTTTTTTTTTTTTTCTCCACACTTGTCTCCTGCACCTTCTATCTTTGACTTGTACGGGTCGTGTTGGTTGTATAGAAATTTCGTGAGTCTCGATGACAAAACAAACACTTTCCTCGAACGGATACGAGGGCCGTTCCAAGGCAATTCATTTTAATTAGTAAACACTCGATGTCTTGACGGCATGCTGGTTGCCACGACTACGTACACCGCAACGATGCGATGATGGTGAAGTGACAAACGAGAATATGGCTCATGATTTGCTCATGATTTTGGAGGCACCCTTAGGCTCTTCCTTCTTTCCGTTTCGTGACTAAAGGATGAGGTTTTGTTTATTCTTTTTTTTTTTTTTTTTTGTATTTCATTGTTAAGACTACTTTGCGTTTGTTTTATTGCCTTTGTCACTGTTGGTAAAGTTGTTTATAAAACAAAAAAAACAAAAAAGGAATAAAAAAAATGGGTAAAGAAGGAGCGTTTGTCGTTTGTTGACAGCATAAAAAGGAAACGAAAAGAGCTTCGGTACATATGTATGAATGTAGTGAAGTTGGAAGATGTGCTGTCTTTTTGTTTTTGCCCGCTGTTAAATGTGTCATCTGAGGAGAATTGAAGAATATCGAGGACAATGAACAAGGGTAGGTTATATAGTGGTCCTTTTATCCGACAATAACTTTTTCAACATTCCATTGGCAGTCGGAAGCATTTTTTGTTTTCTTTATTGTCAAAGTTTTGCAATTTGAAGTTCCTTACAAGAATTCAGAAAGTTTTAAGAACGTGAACAAATCTGGGGACGAACTGAAATTTTTTGGTTGGGAAGTGTGTTGCACAACTTGTGATTTGTTGTCAAAAATCAGATAATTGACAATCTGCTACTTTGTCCTCTTCATTAATCATTCTCTTTGAATATAGAGGATCATTTGTCTAGTCTGAACTAAATTTTTAAAGGGGCATTTATTTCAGGAAAACTTAACTTCTACTTTCAGTTGCCAAGATGCTTTAAAGGATAATTCACCATGTTCTCTTCCCGAAATCTTGAGACAGGAATAAAGTTTAAGTTTTCTTTTAACTTAAGTGAAATTAGATCATTCATAACTTATCCTCATAAATATATACGGTTATAGGTATACATTTTAACAATATATAGTGAACCAGAAAATTTCCAAAAGACTACTGTTTTAAAGTATCTCCATGCCTAAGCATACTTAGACACTATTATTCTAACAAAGAAAATTGTAACTAAAGAAAAATGCAATCAGCAAAGCTTTAAAGTTCTCAGATTTCTTACTCTATACTATATACTATACCAACTGTAGGTTCTTGTTTTTAATATCAGTCTGGGCTGCCATTTCCGTTAATAAATTGTATTACAGCGGTATTGGTTACGGTACTACCGTTATGATAAAACCATACGGATTCAGTTCAAAGGAAATGACATTGTTCGTATCCACCTAAACAGGTGGCAGTAAAAATCAATGAAAGTCTGCCTTAGCCACTTGCTGCGCTTTATCTGAGCGACGATAACGGCAACATCATATAAGGTTACATCAAGTGGTCGCTATTTCAAGGAAAAAATAATAATAATATTTTTTTTTTAGAGTTAACATCAAACATACATATTTGGTATAAAAGGTTATATAGGGTGATTCATCATGGGATTTGATATATAATGTAAAATAAAACACATAAATTTATAAGTGAACTTAAAATTTTTATTATTCCTGAAGAACTGAGATTTTACATATTACCAGAGAAAATAGTCCAAAGATGTGATATCGCTTGATCTAGGCGGCCAATTTACCGTAGCAAAACGTAAAATTAAGTGCTCACCAAAATGAATTCTCAACAAGTCCATTGTTTTACGCGCTGTAAGGCTCTTAGCTCCGTCTTGTTGAAACCAGAGCTCACCGAGACCATGTGCTTGAATTTCAGGAAGCACATAGTCCGTTAACATGGCGCGAAAACCGTAACCATTGACGGTAACATTCCGATTTGCCTCATTTTTGAAGAAGTATGGACCAATAATTCCAGCAGCCCATAAACCACACCACACCGTTGTTTCTGATGGATGTAATGATAGCTCTTGGTACTTTGGGTTGCTCATCAGTCCAAATACGGCAATTTTGTTTATCAACGTATCCATTGAGCCAGAAGTAGGCTTCATCACTAACCAAAATTTCACGATAAAACACCGAATTTTTATTGAGTTTTTAGAGACCCCATTCGCTGAAAATATGACGCAAATTCAAGTCGCCTGGCTTGAATTCTTGCACAAGCTGAATTTTGTACGCTTTTAGGCCGAGATCCTTACGTAAAATACTCCAAGTTGTCGAATACGCCAAGCCAAGCTGTTGAGAACGACGACGAATCGATTCGTCACGGTCTTCGCTCAGCTATAGCTGCTATAATTTCTTCACTACGTGCTGGATGTAGTCTAACCGGTAGAGTATCACCCACTTATTTAAATTGGAACTCAAATTTACGAATGGTATTGGCAATAGTGGTTTCAGTAGGTCGATTATGCGCAGACGCTTTTGTGGTGTCTTTTTATGACGACTTGCCCAACAATACTGAACAAAAAGTTTGATAGGAGTCACGCGTGATCTATCAAGCCTATTGAAAATTAAACCTCCCGATGAATCACCCTATATTTAATCCAGCAGATGTTATCCATCATGGTCTACTACTTTCTTCCAACCCTACAGGAGAGACATAATGCCCCTTTTGTAGAAGTCAGCAGACTTGTGGATGAAAAATTTTCCATGTACGTTCTGATTTCATGTTCGGAATTGAATTGCCCTCCGTCTTAATTGTTTTGGTGAGAGCGGAACAGGTGGCAGTCAGAGGGCACAATGTTTGGAGAGTACGGTGGGTGCTGCATAACTTCCCACCCAAATGAATTCAGCTATTGTTTTGTCACTAAATCTGTGTGTGGTCTGGTGTTGTCATGATGGAAAACAACCACCTTCCTGTTCCTGTTCGCCGAATATTGTTGTAAACCACCCAATTTTCATCTCCCGTTTCAGAAAAGCCTCAAGCGAGTTTCATCTCAACAAAGACTCCCAGATCATTATATGATCTTCAATGTTTCTTTCACTTAGTTCATGAGGAATCCGAGCACCCACCTTTTTCGACATTCCAAGCCTTTTCAGCCTCTTCGAAATGGTTGTATGGGCGATGTTAAACTGCTGAGTGATCTCCCGTGTCGTCAAACGCCTGTCAACGATAGCTGCAGCCAAGATTTTTTTCGTCTGTAGGCATGTATTTCCTGAACGAAAGTGTGTAAACCAACGCTAACAAGTGTCAGCGCTTATAGCCGAATCTCGGTACACTCTTCAAATCTAACGTTGCGTCGCTTTGACAACTTTTTTAAAGAGAAAAAGTAAAATATACCGGAATTGCACTTTCTTATACTCTTTTAAAAAAAAAAAAATATTCTCGTAACAATGTAAAGGATAACCCTCTCTACCGGAATAAACAACAAAAATATCATAATGGTATACACAGAGATTTTCTGAAAGGATAAACACTACTTCCAAGAAAAAAACTGCATAACATATTGAACAACCTAATACTTACATACGAGTACATATGCCAGTTACCCTTCTCATCATTAGTTACTTAGGACTTCTGAATTTTTTTCCGGTATTTCTGATATCTCGTATTCTCACAATTTGGTGAAAATTTCGTTGCGTCTTTTTCCGACCCGAATGAATCTACAGAAGATACAAGCACAGATCTTACCTACTTCCTAGATACTTCTTAAATTTTTCAGATGTGTAGAATATTTTTATTGGCGTTATTCATATATCGTATTTAAAAGTCGATTAGGGTCATCAATTGCATGATGTCTTTTGATTAAAATGAGTTCCAGGTTTCTCGTCTGTAGTAGTCTGATAATTGCAGATTGATTCGAAGCAAAACGGAATTCATTTCTATATATCCCTATCATAAGGAAATTACATAATTTCCAGTCAATATTGTTGAACGATTCTCCCAATTTTTATATTGTCTACTTTCCTTCATGTTTCGCCGAATCCTTATTGGAATCCAACCAGCTGTGGAAGTTGTGCTTGGTGCATCTGTTATTGATGCGCTTCACAGTGAAATAACCTTAGCTAGAGACTTCTTCTGAGTCCGAAAACTCATAGAAAACCATAGAAAAAATGGTCCACCTAAATATCTAAGCGATAGAAGTAAAACTTCACAAAGCTAGATAAATATAGGATAGATAAATATCTAAGGATGCTCGCTCTAGATTATAAGTATTTTAAAAAAAAAAACTTTTCATTGATAGAAGAAGCCATTTTTCAATATTGATTAATTTTTTGGTGAGTGTTTCTTACTTCTTAATAACCTCAATAACCTCGACACACTATATAAAGTCGATAAATAACAAATGCTGTACGAGAGATGACACTCACGAGAAATAGTCTATAGCATAGTTAATTACCATTAAAATGCTCATAAGAACTCGCCATATTCAAACAAAGCCAACCATCACTCTATGTGCCTATTTTCGGGTCCATAGTATGGACACGATATTGAACGTCGGTATCCCACGCGTGAGTAAAATACATACAGCCCGTACAAATAAAACGCAGCTTATTTAAATAATGTCTTTTTACTTCAAGGTCTTTCACACGACTGACTTGTTAACTAAAACTTACTTAGCATAATAACTAGAATAATATAAAAGATTATACAATGAAGATTTGATTGTTAACAATCATGGTGTTTGGCTTGAATTGCTGCTACCACTTTTTCCAAACTAGTCGATCGATGTCGCTGGAGCAATTTTACTTTTTATCTTCTTGCCATTAACAAACAAAAGCGAAGCTCAGCCAAACTCTTTTTTTTTAGCTTTTTTTTAGTTTTGGGTAACGTGTTGATGATGCTTTTGGTGTTGTTACCAACCTAGGTAGGTATTATCCTTTGACAATGGCAACAACAATGACAACTACGGGGGTGGCCGTGGTGTAGTGGTATATGCATACACTTCTCAAGCAGAGGGTCGCGGGTTCGAATCCCGTGCGAGGAAATTCTCTGAAAAAGTCTTTTCGTAGAATTTGTATGTAGTTATATGAGTCGGCGTCAATTCTGACATGTATGCATAACACTGGTGTTGGAGTGGTTGCTGACTGGGCTAAATGTAACGAACTAACAACTATCACGTACTGAGACCCTCTGGTTGAGGATGCACTTGCTCGTCCCGTCCAGTTTGACAACCACCTCTGGGAAAAATATCGAAACCCAATACACCTGAGTTTCAAACTACTATACCACCCACCCGCGCCTTGGAGAAAACCAGTAAAAGGGTATTCATATCCTCTTGGTGCGCGCGGGATTATAAAAAAAAAAGATGATGACGATGCTTCTACCATGAACGTAAGTCGTACATTGTGCACTCACCCATGACTTCTCATGTCTCATTCCATCCGAATAAGTACCCCATGGGAGAGGTCTCATTCTGCCCGAGCTGTCTCAATCCCTCCTGTTTTCTGTCCCGTTTTCGTTTTATCGAATTTTTAGCGCTCAAAATGAAATGGGTGTTAAGGAGAGTTTATTGGCAAAGTAGGAGTACTATTGGTGGAAATAGAGCCACAAGATTGTGAAGCAAGGAACACCTCATTATTGTTGGATAATGTTAGTGACAGTTACAGGTTCTATCGTACGGTTTTGTATGCCAGCTAGTGGGTACAAAAGTAGATAAGGATTCGTTTTTATCGGAGTTCGGAACCACGTAATTTCGCTATTTCGTTTCATCCTAGGTCGGGATCACTTATTATCGCTTTTTCGTTTTATCGGAGTATGGAATTACTGCCCAACCAGCGATAAAAAGTTTCACTTCAGGTCGCATCATAGTGGCAGGAATTCTCAAGTGAAATTCAATATCAACGAAAGTTCGAGTAATGTAGAGTTCGTTAAGGTTCTTGAGTATTTTATAGATCACGTCCACCCTAAATAGTAAACTTGATGAAGGTATGCTTCTCTTCATTCTAATATATTTGTCAAGTTGAATTTCAGCTCGTTGTTGATCACTCCTTCTCAACATTTTCAGATCCAATAGCTGAAGCTAGCGTTCATCTTCAAATCTGTGATGACTTCGGTTTACGATTACATTATCGTATGCACTTTCAATGTCTAGAAAGGCAATGACTGCAAATTTCTGGCTGTAAAGTGTAAAGGACCGGGTCTATTCATATTCCCTTGCGATATGCTAATATAACATAAAGAATACCTTTGATTTCCACCATGTGGATTAGTATAAACCAGTTTGAGGCGGCTTTTTAATATAAGCTTTCAAAAGTCTAAGCTGTGTGGCATGCCCGCTGGATAATTCACCGACTTTGTAATGTGAGATCTGGAGATTTCTACTGATACCACCATTTTCATTTTCATACAAGGATGCAGGTCCTAGGCTCTGGATTTTCTTATAGAAAATGTTTTATGTTTTGTTATATTACCTAGACTGTTCTTGTAGAGAGTTCAGTCAGTTTGTTTCGTAAACTTTTGATTTTTTTAAAGTCTGCTAGGAACACCCTAGTGCAAAAGTCCGGGATGGACCAAGGCCTAGTCTCCCCCACTCACTGTATTGTTTGCCCTGTCTTGTTTTGGCAGTTTTGTAGGACGGTTGAATAAGATAATTTACAAAGGCAAAAGACTTCACTTTCGAGAGTTGGTCATAGTATTCTGAAATATTCGTGACGTAGAAGATTACTTTTTATGCTTTTTGGCCAAGTTTTCAATACAGACCGCAGCAAACTCCTCAATTTAAATTACAGAACTCTCAGTAACTTATTGCTAGATGAAAGTTTTTTTCGCGATATATCGCATAGGTTTGGAACTTATACTATGTGTATGTATGTATGTTGAGTACTTGCTTTAATGAATACCAATAATTTCAATACCCACCGCTTCGAATTCGCATTTTGATGCTACCCCAATCTCGGATAGTCATACAGATAATACTCAATATCAAGACTAGGAAATGTTTTCAATCTCATTTCCATAGATTTATGTAGGCACTAGCGTATTAAATTTGACTGTTTAAATTCAGGCCTGACAGCAGGGAAAGTTAATTAGAAATTTTTTCAGATGGCAACGCTCCTGGATTAGAAAGAATATAACAAGGTAAAAGTTCAAATATATTCATTAAGTTAAATCATTACAACACTATATTGCGATTTCGTTTTAGTGTTCTTCTCCGATTTGCAAGTCTTATCGAAATATCATTTTCAGCTGCCAGAAGATATATGATACTTGGCTCGATCCAGATAGATTTATGCTTGGTTAAGGGGTTGTGTTGCTCGTACATTCCAAAATAAACTGAGTAAATTATCTAACCTTACACATTGTTTGTGCAGCATTTTGACGACGCCGAATATGTTGTTATTCCAACGTAAGTTGTCACTGGCACACATACCGAAAACAAAAAGTTTTTCGGTTTGGACGATGCAAGTGCCATTCATGAACAATGGCTGGGTACTTAAATTTCGCCTTAACGACAGCAGACAGCGTTGTGTTTTGGAAGCATTAAATTCTACCCAATTAGTTATGATGTTAATATCAGAATTTAATAAGCTTAACATACGCTGCCGTTCCCGTTCTACAGCCGAACGTAAATCGAGGAATTAATATAAAAAGCTGTCGTCAACAGAAGTGTGCTAGAAGTAGCATAAAATAGATCGTTGATGAAAACTAAAAAGAGTTTCGGAGACAAAACGTTGCCCTGTGGTACACCAGCATTTATTTTGTGAATATTATACTTGAAACCATTCAAAACAACATGAATTGAACATTCCGAATAGTAATTTCTAATCCATTGCAGAAGAGAGTCATCGACCCCAAAAGCACGCATTTTTGACAAAAGAGTCTAATGCCAAACTCTTTCAAATGCCGTAGAAATATTAAGTGCAACTATCTTGCTTTGACCCCAATTTTAGGAGAGATATGCCTTCAAATCACCAGTTGACTTAATGCTATGAAAACCGGTCATTGAGAAGTTTAAGTGTTTCGAGATATTTCATGAGCTAACGCTTTATCAGCGGTTCCATGCTCTTGGAAAGATTCGCCTTTTTCTAATGATGGTCTGGACAAATGCTATCTTTCATCTGCGCGTAAAAAGTCCGAAAGACTAGGATTAATGGAAAAGCTTACACAGTGGTTTAGCCAGCGAGTAAGAACAGCTCTTCAGAAGAAAAGAAGATATATAGGACCATCTGGACCATCTGATTTGTGAATCTTTGAACTTTGCTACTACCCAAATGTGAAAGTGGATTTGTTCCAATGAAGATTCGACGCACTCAAGTGAAGAGGGAGACAAAGCACAGTCTGAGAGTGTTGACCTGGCCGCAAAGAGTGCAGCAAGCAGATTGGCCTTGTCCAAAGATTTGACAGCTGGAATGTCATTGTAAATGAGCGTTGGAATGGATGAAGATGCAGAATTTCTAATATGTTTGACGAACGACCAAACATTTTTTACTACCTTTGGGACACTGTAGTATGAGTATTGTTTGCCTCAGGTTTTGATCGTATTGAAATTACATACGTTTAAGCAGTCATTCCTGGCTCGTTTAAACTATTTTCGGTTTTCCTCTGTCAGGTTGGTCGGTCCTTCACGACATTTCTCTAATGTGCTCCAAAAGATGGAGAAGACCGTACTTTCGGCCAGAAAGGTGATGGCCGCCGTTTTTTTGGGACGCGTAAGGTGTGATAAACGTTAATAATTTGGAGAAGAGAAAGAAAATTACAAGAGCATACTACCTCGATTTATTGGGCCGATTCCACGTCGATTTGAAGAAAAAACAATCACATTTGACGAAGAAAAAAGTGCTCTTTCACGACGATAACGCACGGGTTACACCTCTGCAGTCGCCACAGCCAAATTGGTCGAATCCTCTGTATTCTCCGGATTTGCCTCCCTGCAACTTCTTTTTGATCCAAAACCTTAAAAGATCGCTGTCCGAAAAGAAAAAGGATAGTTGCGTTGCGTTATCATTTCTAATCCAAGTGTTCATCACACAGCCCTTGTACACACGATATCTAGAAAAATTAATCCTTTCCTGCATACGATTACCAGTGTTTTTGTTATTTAGTGGTCTTTTGCTGAGTAGCTGGGGAAAAGCATCGAAATATTTCCTTAGATCGCTGAACTTTGAGTCAGCGATATTGAGCAATATTGTGTTAAACAAGGCTTTAGAGAGACTAGTTTTCCACTTACAAGGTATGCTGATTGATGAAGCCTCTGCCGGCTTTTTGCAGATCTTTATTAATTTCACGATCGCTTTTAAATTAACGATCATGAAAAGCTGCCTTAGACGCAAGAAACTATTTCAAGAAACAGTAAATATGTATATTCCAGTACTGTTTATTGTTATTCATGATTATGATATTGTACATGATATTATACATGAATTTATTCGCAATTAAACAGATTGTTTCATAGAATGTTTGTCCAGATAGGTTTATATATTAAAAGCGTATATTACATTCAGACACCTTTCGATAACGTCACGCATAATCTATTCCTTGCAACTTTTGCAAGAACTGCTCCTGATTAGGTTTAAGATTATTTTAGGACTTCTTCCATAAAAGTTATACAAATATTGGCAACTATCGTAAACACATTTGCAAGAATACTGCTTTATACGAAAGCCAGCCCATCTCCTAGTCAGTTTTCAAACACCAAAAGAACATACCGTAATTACCCGAAAGCTAATTAAGATATTCCACCACATTCCACCAGATGGTTGAAAAGTGGAAACAAACACCAGAGCCACAAAAACATCCACTGGGGAGGAAAAGGTAAATGGGATGATTATTGTTTATGCATTCGGGAACACACAAACAACGGAAATTGTTCAGTCTTGTGTTGAATACGTAATTCGTCTTAATCTGTTCGGCGGGAATCATTTACAAAGCTAGATATACTCGTATATGTATTTTCAACAATCAACCAACGAAACTTCATTGGTTTGTGTGTGAATGTCCGCATATGTGTATCCTCACCCTCAGAGAAGCGTTGTGTAAGGTGGTTGCCGAGGTTTACGAAAACCAAAACCACATCATCGCACGGCTTCTATTGAAGGAACTAAATAAAATTCCTCCTTCCTTTTGAAGCTGCCCATTCTAAACATTCAAAACATCAAAGAGCAGCCATACCCCGACTTTGTGGTGACGAAGACGCTCAGAATTCTATTGCTGCCTAAACAGGAAAGAGTTTTGTTAATGTAAACAGACGAGGGACGACCAGATAAAACAGATGCCAAATATTGAAGTCAATTAATTTCTCAATTCGAAATCGAAGATACAATGTACTCGTTTATGTGGGTATGTTTATACTTTTCTATAGATATCTTGCTGCTGAGAGGGAGTCGAGTTGATCCTTTGTTCTTCACCGGTAATCTTATTTCTAGTCATCGCTACAGAGGCCTGGATAGGTCGTATCTCAAGGACCAAATTACATCATTAAATGCTGAGAAAATATTCTGCACAAGAGCCATGACTAGCAATTAGTCATGTGAATCTACGATTTTCACGATGTAATTCGCTGAGAAGAACTGACTGCGCTGGGTAATGGTTTCCTTCTCTATGTCAAAAGTGCATCCGTGTTTCCTAAACTCGGTTTTTTGAAAGATAGGATAATTAAACTCTGGAGACTATGATTTTAAAATACCATCCTGCCAATGTCTGGGCCTGTATCTTAATGAAAGCGCGCTGAAATAGACCTAATGGTCAAAGCAACTCACTTTATCGTCCGAAATGATTTACCCAAAGGCACAGATTGTGGCTCTGCGAGCAGTCAATTAGCATGCGATTAATTGCCTCATTATACTCGTATGTACGTATGTGTTTAAAACCTTGTACTCACGCATATTCTATAACCATAATCCGTAAAGTGCTTGATTGCATTACAACTAGGAGTAGGCTACTCAGAAATTATGGGTGGTTGGGAGGTTTTATTCGAATTTGATTACATCGGCCCATTTGATGAGGTGCTTCTTTATTGGCAGAGATTTGGTACTTAGATTTAATAATTTCCAATAAATTCAATGAATTTCCCAGCAAAATATGTAAGCTTCTGTTTAATGGATGCAGTTATTATTGTGGTTTGTGTGGGATTGGTATGCATATTTAGATGATAGTTGTGTTGAAAGCTGATCGGGGTAATGCCTTAACCTTTCTCTTCTGCGAAAATCGCAGTTCAGTGTAAACAAGTCTTCCTGCATTTATTCACGTAGCTCCTAATGAGCTTAATGATTGCGGAATTTATAAATGAATAGATTTCATTCGTTTGGTTTTAAATAACGGTATGTTGGACTAAGTCTGCTTAGTGATAAAGAACACTCCTCTTCCAGATGTTCATTAAAAATATGTTTGCTTTTAGGCATACTTTTCCATTCATTAAGGGCAGTATAAAGGTGTAAACTTACTTTTCAAATCCATGGGGTTCTACTTTTAGCTAAAAAAAAAAAAGAAGCCCTTGTTAGATTTTACTGTAATTGGTCTTAGTAGATCCCATCTGTTAGTGTATATATGTGTAACAGAATCTCATATTTAGATCTGAAGACTTAATATTGGTCAAAAAATAAATTTTACGGCTGTACTATTAAATCAGAAAATATCTGTGGGACAAGTAGGCTACTCCATTAAAAGCAATCCAGGCAGTCCGTAAATACTTTTAAAATGTGATGATACCTTCAACGAACATAGAATGAAGACTTTTATTGTCATGTTTGACTTTCACTTCTCTGGCAATCAAATCAAAACCAGCGCCAACTACTGGAACTGCAAATAGGCGGAGTGCCACAAGCCATTAAATACGTTGTTGCGTCTTTTGATGGCTTGATGTCACCAAGTATTGTTAGCCTAATACTGGCCTGTATTTAAAGTTGAATCCTTACAGTATTTTGTGAATGCATCCTCTATCCAAGATGCACTATGATAACGCGAAACAATTTTATGCGACTCTGCTTTTGAGTCTCTTAGTTTCTCTTTTGAAATTTTTGTCGTCATTAAAGGCACCTTCGACAACGCAATTTTTGACAAAATTTTGAGCCAGGAAACGTGCTACAGATGAACCTAGTTTTATGGCGGTTTAAGGCAAATATTTTTTTCTAATTGACTTTGATGAACCTGCAGTAAGCATTCGTTCAATACCCTTAAAAACGTGGCTAGTCTCATTGAAAGGGGATTGATTTGCCGCGACTAGTAGAAAAATTCTTTAACGTTCGTTTTCCGTGTAAAATATGTGTGTTATCCTGGTTAGCAAATGTTCAACATTGTGCTTATCATAATATGTCACGGCTATAACAAATGTTTAACACCTTAAAAGAAATGTCGCTGTAGAACAATATACATGTCTTCTGACGAATTACGAATCGAATTAGTAACAGGACCTTTGAGATGCATATCAATATCGCGCGCAAAATGTATGTATTAACAAACATATTGAGTTCTTCGAAATTAAAGACACAAACGACATTGTCTTAGTAAAAAGACTTCTCACTGAAAGTATGCGAACGCCTCAGTTTTGTCACAGGAAGTTCTATAATCTTTTGACAATAGTAAGGAATCCGTTCATACACTTATTGAAAATAGTGTTTGAAAGATGCTGCTTTTGTCTAAAAATTAAAATTGTTGAACAATTTCTAGCATCGTGTTACTTGGTTGGACAAGCTTTTAATTAAACTACCATACAACCGCTTAAAGTCTCTTAATTGGTGAAACATTTTAATCAAGTTTTAATTTGAACCAATGCAGTTGCCTCCTGGTTTTGGCTTTTTCTGGGCAGTAAAATAAACAATCAGGCCATTTTCATAAGAATTTAAACTTTTCCCTCGAATAATCGTCTAATACTCTTTCAATCGACCACATCTTGTGAAAAAGCTGAGCCATGCGCTTTTCTGGATCAATTTAGGTCTTCACCGTGGTTAATATGAATGGCTATTCCTTCTAAATCACTTGAAACATAAAACCCATTGTATTATCTTCACTGATATGCATATACATAAGGTATTATTATTTAATTTGGTCCTTTACAATTTATTTTGACTAGTTTTTGAATACAGCATCAATAAAGTGGCTGCCTTTATTGACGAAAGAAAAATATGCCCTTTTTGCTGGGTTTTTCATCACTCTTTCGAGCATCTCGGTCGGAACAGCCGTAATTTCGGAACCAATGTTTGCTTTGAGCTCGTCAATGGTCTGAAGCTTGCTGGGGTGTACTTTAAAGAACTCCACAAAAAGAAGTCCGGAAGGGTCAAATCTGCAGATCTGTGTGGCAAGTCAATGTCGCCATTTTTAGGCAACACACGTTCAGTGTGGCATGGCGCACCGTCTTGTTGAAACCAATAAACATCACACATTTATGGTATAGTCAACATCCATCGATATTGATTCCTATCGACTGTTTCGCCCTCTGTGAAGAAAATTAGGGCCGCAAACGTTCCAATTAATCACTCTCGTGGATTTTCCATTTCCCAAATATGGCAATTTTACTTGTTACCGGCGCCAGAGAGTGTAAAATGGGCCTCGTCGGTCATCAAAATTTGCTTCCAAAAATCAGGTTTAGTGTCAACTATTCGAGTGATTGTTAGGCCGTATTCCAAGCGACTTGGACGGTCTGTCGGCAATATTATTTGAGTCAATTGCACTTTATACGGAAACAAATGCAAATCGTCCATCAAAATGTACCGCAAGGTGTTTCCCCTGACGCTTAAATGCTGAGCGCGGTGACGAAACAAAAAATGGGGGTTCACGGCGACACTTTCTCTTACCGCTTCAACCAGTTCATTGCAACATCTTGTGCGTTTATAAGCGGCATGTCGGCAATCCACCACTTTCCTGTGCTCAACAAAATTCGAAAGCAAACGACGAATATTGTGGTTACACGTTAACACAACTAAACGACTATATACAGTGTCACTATTTCGGGGCGTTATTTCTGTGTGAAATGATTCATGGTTCAAATCGTACTGAATTGACGCTTCAAAAACATGTCTACTCAAGTCATCGGTTGATAAATGTCAAAGTTATTCAATGCTAATATCCAGACATAAAAGATGGCGCACTCTGTATATGTGTATACGAGTATAGTCTGGGTAGACACATTTTAAACCCAAAACATTCAACAATCCTGATTTGCGTAACGAAAATCAGCTAAAAGTGACTTCCACACCCAGGTCCAACTGTCATCAACTGCTTAAAAGTAATTAAAACTATATACAATGTAATTAAAGGCAAATTGATTTTGATTTCTTTCGAATTGTATCGCCAAGACCGCAGATTATCTCCAAATGCCACAAGAGCAAAAACAAAACTCAATTAGTAAAGTTCGCGACAAAGTTAAATACCAAGTTAAGTGCAACACGTTTAATCGATTTAATTAAACGCCTCAAACTAAAAATTAAAACAAACAAAATGCTTTTTAAGACTAAATGGGCGCGCAAATTATGATAACTCAACGGAACGTCCAAGTGGCCAACGTAGTTCCAATCTGAACCTCAAAAAACCCCGAAGTCCCAAAAGTCAACAGAAAAAAAAAAAAACACATACAACGAAATGTAAACAAACCTCTTTACGTTCGGAAAACTGAAGGTGCATGGCTTGGTTAAAGATCGTGTTCAACGATTAACCACGATGCCGTATTTAAACTCTGTGTCACGGAACTAGCCTCTGATGCTCTTGTTTAGGTAAACTGAGGTCCAAACTGTCAGTTAATTGGTTGGACCATTAATTACTCTTCGGTATTGATTGCGGTAACTTGTGTTTTTGTTTTGCGCATAAACAGTTAATACAGGATTATTTTAACAAGCATTGGTCTTTTTTCAGTGGTTATTGGTTTCACTAATGAAAGCAAATTTACGCTGTTTCTACACTTAATTAAGACTTTCGGAGAGGACTACATAAATATTATTGTGTGACCCATGTTATAAATAAACTTTTGGCACTACAACAGAGTGTGTGTTAAACTGACATTTCTTGATTTTTGTATTATTTTAGAAAAAAACTACTTATCTGTTGTAAAAATCTAGGTTAGGTTAGGTTTAAGTGGCTGTTAAAAAACTAACTCATTTAGACCTATTATCCCATTGTGATGCCACCTGGATCTGTGATCTTCCTACTCTAGAAACCATTTGGAGCTCTTACTAAAGCGTAGGAGACTTTAAATGTCTAGGTTGCTTAAATCACTTAAGTCGTTGTGGAAAATGTCCCCTAGGTGGAGATTTCTTCTTTGGGAGAGAGCTGCTCATGTACAGAGGAGGTGAGGGGTTGTCTCCTCTTCCTCCATGCAGCTTCTGCAAAAGCTGTTAGTAAACATGCCAAGCCTTCTTGCATGTTTACCTATGAGGCAGTGTCCAGTGATGACACCTATAATGGCGTTAAGATGTTTTTTATTTAGAAGAATTAAACTCCTGGAGCGACTCAGATCTAGCTTTGGCCAGATTTGTTTGGTCGCTAAGCATGTTGATCCAACTGCCCATCTATTGGTTTGTTCTTCTATTAGCATCCAGCTTTATTTCTTGTTTGCACGTAATGGTAGGTATACCTATATTTTCCTTTTTAGGTGTGATAGGTATAGTGGTTCCAATTTTGGTAAGTTCGTCGGCCCTACAATTCCCTGGAATGTCTCTATGTCCCGGCACCCAGCAATGTTGAATTTTAAACTGCTCCGCCCTCTCCATTAGAGACGATCGGCAGTCTGCCTGACTATCGGAAAAGATATGGATATCCATTGCAGATATTGCATTTTTCTTCAGCCAGGATAGGGCTGCCTTAATTGCCGGAATTTCTGCCTGGAACACGCTACAATGATTGGGAGGCGGAAGGAGAGGCTAAAGTTAAGCTAATCGGGAAAAACACCACCACCAACCCCACTGACAGTCTTTGAACCGTCGGTGTAAAAGTGGATTGAATTATCATTTAGGAAGACATTTTCCTGCCACAAGAATCTGGAGGGAATACTTACACGGAAGCCCATGTCAAACCGTTGTTTGGGTATGGTGTAGTCGATGTTTTCTGGTAGGCTTCCTAGTGCGTTAAGAATATTTGCGTGGCTAAAATGTTTATTTGCCCACTGTGAAATTGCTATAAATGTCGAGGGGTGTAAAGTGAAACAGAATGTTTGAACTTTACTTAACTTCATGCAGTTTATTGCTATGTCTAAGGCCGTCCACCACACAACCACCCCGAAGGTGACCCGAAGTCTTATGACCGAGATATGTATACAGCTAATGGGTGAGGCGAGGTTGGAGGCCCCATTTGTTTCCAATGGCTTTTTTGCAAGAGAATAAAGCTACTAAGGCTTTCTTTACTGTTTCTTGAATGTTAGATTTCCAGCTTAGTTTCCTGTCGAAAATTAAACCCAGATGTTTCACTGTATCGGAGAAGACCAAACTGGTACCGTTGATTGAGGGAGGGTCTATAGTCGGAATTTTGTATTTCCTAAAGAAGAGGACAAGAACGGTTTTATGGAGGTTTATTCCTAGTCCACAGCGATCCGCCCAGCTTGTTAATACGTTAAGATTATACTGCAGTAGCTCTTTAATTGTATGTAGAAGCTTTCCTGAAACTGCTATAACAACGTCATCCGCATACGCAACAACCCTGCTACCACCCTCTTCCAGGTATATCAGCAGTTCGTTAACCACTAAGTTCAAGAGGATGGATGAGAGGACGTACCTTTACTGATACATCTTTTGACAGATGTATCCAGTTTGGAGTTGATAATCCTGCTCTTTAGCATGAGATTGATTACGTCCCCAAGTGAATCATCTACCTTCAGAGCTGACAGCGCCGTCGTGATTGCGGATGTTTTGACGTTGTTAAAGGCGCCTTCTATATCCAGGAAAGCTATCAATGTATATTCTCTATAATGTAAGGATCGTTCGATGTGGCTTCTTAGTGAGTGTAGAGCAGTTTTTCACTGACTTTCCTTTGCAGTTGGCATGTTGTGCCGTCGACAGGATTCTAGGATTCAAGCTAGATCGTATATGGATATCAATCAGTCGCTCAAGAGTTTTTAGAGGGAAATATGATAGACTAATAGGTCTTAGGCCTTTTGTGACAACATGAGAACATTTACCGCTTTCGGGAATAAGAACTACATTTACTTCTCTCCATGACAGAGGTTGTGGGATAGTTCTACGCAGTACCTCATGATATTTTCAAGCGATGGTAAGATTATATCTGAGGATCTTTGTAGGTCGGCTGGAATTATACCATCCAGCCCAACAGATTTATATGGTTTGAAGCTATGCAGCTCCCAGAGCAGTTTGTCACTTCTGGTAAGGCCAGTAAATTTTGTCGCGGCTGCAATAATTCTATAATTACTGTTGCTAGCCGTGAAAGTGAGTCATCTGGAAAATGAGTATCCAGTAGCAGGTTGGGTGATTCATCACTTGTGGTCGTCCATGAGCCGTCGCTTTTTTTCAAACAGCTAGGCATCGAAGGATTTGTTGAAAGGATTTTTCTCAAAAACCCATCACCCATTATAAAAATTATTTTCTTTGTTTTGGTTTAAAGTCGTGATTTTAATTAATTATATTGCAAGATACGTCGGAATACATAGATTAAATGTTGGGTTTGACTTAGAGCGCCCGTATGGGGTCAGAAGGTTATCTTAAGATAGTATAAGTTAATAGCCTATTTTTGAGGATGTTTTTTTGTCCAGATTGCAAGTATAAACGAATTTAATGAAATAGAAATATATGGATCATAGTCAGGTGATTGTTATAGTCACCCATTTTTTAAAGTATGAGTTGCTATGCATTTTTTTTAGATCTAAGTAGTATTGGTCATGAACTACATCCTCGTAATTTTTTGTTTTCAGTAGCTCTCGAAGTACACATTTTATTTCAGGTAAATGATTCAAATGACCACTACATATCTTATCTCTTCGATAAAATTAAGAATATTCCTCATGTTGTAGTATTGTCCTTTGGAACTAGCGACCAAGTATCATATATGTTATATATGCCTGTTATCCCAAGAAAATTCCTTTACCAGGTTGACATCTGATTCGTTATAAAAAAAACTTTTAAGAGGCAAAAAGTTCGTTGAATTGGACTCGTACTGGTCTGTATGCATAGAGGCATTTTTAAAACTGTTACAGCTTTTAAAATCTTCTTGACAGATTTTTCCTCTCTTTTAATAAGCCAGCGACTTAAAATTTACGAGTATTCAGCGTATTTGGCTTAGCAAACTGTCATATTAATATTTTGAATGACTAACGCAGTGGCAAAACGTTTGACAACTTTGAATTTAATTTGTGAACGTACTCTTTCACTTATCACCAAACTGTCACTGTCAATTTATTAAGTAAACTCAACATTTTCATCATGGTAAAGTACACTTACGAGCTACGTTCTCCGATTGGGTTCTGGAGAGGATGCGCCAAGATGATGAATTTCATCGCAAAATCATCTTTAGTGTCGAAGCTCATTTTTGGCTCAATGGGTTCGTCAATAAGCAAAATATGCATTGTTGGTCGGGTGAAAACTCACATGTCAACCCACCCAATAATCACCGATTATTTTTGGCCCGAATTGGATGATATGGACTTGGACGACATGTAGTTTCAACAGGATGGTGCCATAAGCCCACAGCTTACGCTACAATCGATTTATTGAAGAGTAAGTATGGTGAGCGTGTTATCTCAAGACATGGGCCAGTTGATTGGCCGCCTCGTTCGTGCGATTTAACGCAGCTTGACTATTTTCTGTGGGGCTACGTTAAGTCATTGGTTTATGCCAACACGCCGACGACTTTGGAAGAGTTAAGAGCCAACATTTAACGCGAAATAGCGGCCGTTTCGGCCGAAATGTGTGGCCGAGTCGTTAAAATTTGGGTCCAACGAATCGACCGCTGCAAACGTGCCCGCGGTGGCCATATGAACGAAGTCGAGTTCCATTCATAAATGTTTTGATTGTACTTCAAGCCAATAATAAAGTTTTTGAAATATCTCAAATGCTTTGCCTTTTATTTAAAAAAAAAAGTTGTCAATTCGTTATTAGAAAACGCTACAGTTATTTAAGATCAGTATATTAGGTCATGTAAGCAGCGGCAATGAGCATTTATTTCAACAAATAATGAATCTATCCATCAGTATCTATTCAATATGCTGGGCAGTTAAATCATATAAATCTTTTGGTCTGTAGAAAATTACTGTAACATATACAGCAAATTGCTAACATTCTCCTATTTAATTGCAAGACACCTGTTAATTGTGGTTATTCTCAGCGATGGTCAAACTAATTTCTAAAGAAGGATCCTTCTGGAAAAAGATAAATTAATTTATTATAGGCAGTTTCTAATCATAAAATTTGCTGAATTTCCAAGTCATTGAATAGCGCCTGTAAGTCGTTAAGTTCGATTAAAGACTGTAACCGTGAAAGGCTCTTTTAATTACCAAGCGTCTGTATGGTGCTCCTAATCGTTATATGTCTTCAAATCAAGTTTTTAATTCTAAAGTGAATGGTTTTTGGCACTTTTCTCTTTACGACTGCCATTTATGAATGCTAAAAAAAAAAAAATGTTTACTTTGAAGATTCATGCTGAACTGGTGAAAGTCGTAAATATTTTTTGATTGGAGAGAAATAAAAAAAAATATTCATAGATACATAAAGTTAACTTTAGGGTTTTTTCCTATATTCCTATTCCTATATTATTCATTTGAATAAGGCTAACGGGCAAGGGACTTTGAGACTGGTATGTAATGGCTGATTACATGATTGATGCGTTGAATTACAGAGCTCTCCGTTCACATGGAAAAGGTTTGCATACAGCATGACTAGCGGAAAAGTTGGAAAAGAAAAAAAGGTGGAATATAAAAAGTTTGAGAGTTTTTTTTGCTTTTGTTTGAGTTACAATTTGCCGTCGTAAATGGTATTAACATAGATGACATTACTATTCTAAAGCCGGAGATCAGAGAGTTAAACTGGAAGTGGAAAACAAAAAATCAATAATAAAAATGAAGGCAGATTTTGGGAGACAAAATGGATTTGTTCTGGTTAACACCCAATTTTATTTTAACAATATTACACTTGAATTCAGCTTGAATTGTGATTCAAACGCACAGTTTGTTCTCGTACTCTTTTTTAATCTGAGGCCTTCTATTGAATCAAAACAAAACTTCCGATTACTGTTTCATTGAAATGGCATAAACTAATGATTATTCAGAATTTTCGTGATCTGAAGTACAAAGTGTAATGCCCCAGAAACTGGAGGAGAAGTTTCTTCCCGACTTACTCCGATATATTTCCAAAAGCATAGAATCGAATAAACAGCTTACGCAAGCGTTTTCAGAGCATCTATAGCAAAATTGTGTGTGTTTTAATTGAACTCCTGACAAATATAAGCCTTAATTCCACTAAATGTCCAAACATTCACGGAAGGATACGCCTTGCCGTCGCTCTTCGTTCATTCATTTATACGAAAGTAAAACTTGTGTTTGCAACTCTACATCGGAAACTCTACCAACTCGAAACTCTACCTTCCTTCCGCAATAAGTCGGGTCCGAACCGAATTCCGGGCGGCTTTTGACTCCCACAGGAGCATGATTTTAGTCCTGGTATAAACTACCGGTGGCCCTGCCATCAACAGAACCTATGACTGCCAATTTATGACTTACCAAATCGTAGCACCTTTCAAAAGTACTAAGTTCAGAAAACTGTTAAGATAAGACCAGTATTTGTTCTGCACTCGCTTTTCATTAGATAATTTCATTAATGTCGTACGGACATTGATATTTCTCATAAAATTGATTTGTTGTAGCATTGTTTATTTTCATCACAAAAAGCTTATACATTTAAGTCGTACAATTTACAATATAGAGATTCGATATACAAAAATATCTCTCTGCTATTACAAAATTTTACATTTTTCTTTAAAGATTACAGTTTGAAAATATTTAGAAAAACAAAGCAAAAAACGAATAAAACTTTTAAATAAATAAATAAATAATTTAATAAATGAGTGAATGAATAAATAAATAAATAAATAATAAATAAGTAAATGAATAAATAAATAAAGAAAAGAAAGAAACAAAAAAAAAAAAACCAAAAAAGCAAAAGAAGGAAAGAACTAAACAATATCATGTTTCACTGATTGAGTGAATCTTATTAGGGGACTATCATGTAAAAAGAACATTCCTAGCAAAAGATGCTTTTAATTTATAAGTTCTTTCGAAAATCATCTCAACATTTGATAACTTATGCAGGACTCTAGTGGAGTAGGAACGAGGTAGATTAAACATCATCTTAAGAATTTTGTTTTGTATACGTTGAAGATTTTTTTATGACATATTCCATAATCTCCCCGAACCTGGCATCCATAAAGCAAAATTGCCTGAAATATTACTTTGTATATTGTATATTTTTTTCTTTTTCGAGTAAAAAAGATTGCTCGAAACTTACCTGTGTTGACTTTAATTTTCCATTTCGTATAATAATGTAACAATATTTCTATCGCATTTTGTAAATTGTCTCGATGTTGAGACCAAGTCTATGCGAAGAAAATATTGCCACATCACCAGCTTAGATTGCGTATTTAAATAACGGAATCTCAGAGAAATCGGATGTAAAGATATTATAAAGAATCGGACCAAGAACTGAACGTTGTGGTACGCCTGTGAAAATTTGAGTTTGAGTTCAGAAGGACAATTATTAACATGAACAATAAAACTTCTATTACGTAAAAAACTTTTATAATTTTGACGAGATATACACGGAAACCAAACGAGAGCATTTCGTGTATTAGTGCATTGTGCCAGACTGAATCGAATGCCTTTTCGATGTCCAAAAGGACCAAACCGGTTGATTCACTAATAAGTCTTTTATTCTTAATGTACTGACAAATTCTGTTTGCTTGATGCAACGTGCTATGCCGACTTCTAAAACCAAATTGTTCATTGTGAAGAATACATTGGCTTTCAATGACTGATAACAGTTTGTTTTTGAGGATCCTTTCCAGAATTTTGCTTATACTGCTAAGCAAGTTTATGGGCCGGTAGCTAAGCGGATTTTCCAATGGCTTACATGGTTTGGAAATAGAAATCACTTTAGTCATTTTCCAACTATCCGGAAAGTATTGTAATTTTAGGCACGAGTTTATAAGAAAAGTTAAAAATTTTATTGCTGACGTCGGCATATATGCATATAATTTCGTCCATTTTTTCGTTGTCACTATCACTACAGATCTGAGTCTGCAAGGGACTCCAGTAATTTCTTCTGGAATCACTATTTTTTCCACTCATTTCAGTAGAGCTAGACTTAGCTTTTTTTTCTGAGGACAGTCCTCAGATATATTAGGCGATTGCGCGCGTTTCGAAATTTTAAGCAAGATTATTATTAGTGGAGAGAAAAATTGACAACCGACGCTGTTAAAAGCTTGGACACCACTTGATAAAATTGATTTATCGCACTAATTATCCAACGCTCTCGATTATCGACCGAAACGTAGTGCAATCCAAAAGCGTTAAACCAAATGCGTAGTGTGACGTACTGCTCCACTCTCTTAAAATTACTCGAAAAGGACAGTGCAGAACAGAAACAGTGAACCGTGAAATGGCACTTAAAAGAAAGGATGTAGGAGTGAATTAGACGCTAGAAATATATATTCATGTATAGTGCTATTCAAAGCAGTTGGCCAACGGACAAATGCGTAGAGTCAGATAATGAAAATATATACATCGGTGTACATGTCCTCTTCCATTTTTTTTTTTTCTCTTTCAGCGTCCATTTTCGTATATTTGTTGTTGTAAAATTCCTTTTTTTTAAAAAAATGATTTTTGTGATAGCACCCCTGCCTACTATCTGTCTTGAATAGGACTATACTGAAAATCTGGAACTATTGTTTCTACCAGTCATTTAACGGTGATAACGGCAAGCAATCCCTGAGCACTATTAATCAGAATGTACCACTCAACGCTGATGAAGATTTAAAGCAATTCGTATCCGCCAGATCAAGCAGAGCTTCAGATAGCATTTCTTTCAAACTTAGAATAGAATAAAACATGCACCAAATCATCCATGAAGAATTGCCTGACAGGAGTACGAACAGTAAATATAATATTCCTGAGAGTCCAAAAACCAGACATAGAACCATAGAATTGCGTCCAAAATCCTATCTGTTGTATTGTACGCTAACGCCTTAAACATTTCATGGACAATTTTATAAGGACATCGTCAACATTTTGGAAAGTCCATTTCCAAAACCGTCATAAGTTCTGTTCAAACTAGTCTCCCTATACAAAATGACAATGCAGAGCGCCCGATGTCCTTTAAATTCAGTAATGACAGTAATGACATCGAACTCAGACAGCGCGGACAAAGAAAATTAGGAAGAAAGAAAAATAGATACCGACGTATGTTGGTTTTGAATATTTGCATGTTACAATAACTATGCAATAAAGAGCTCGGCAAGGCATTCGATAAGCGAATTGTATGACTTAAGAACGGATCACGATATTTCAGAGTACGTCAGGATGTAAGCATTTTAGTCCAATTTTAGTAAGATAAATGCCTTATATATCAGATACATTTATATCTGGTCAGACCAGGTGATCTATTTTTTTAATAACACTTGAGGAAGTGTTATATTTTCTCACTTACCAAAAATGGAAAATTTTTCGGTTTCGAAAATGTACGTGCCAAACGTCATATGCTTTTAAAGTATTGAGTCCACCTTAGTTTCATTCATCATATTAGTATATAGTAGACTGGTTTCACCTTTCAGTAAGATATGCCTTAAAATCACTACTGGACCTGCTGCAACGAAAACCGTACTGCCAGTCATTGGGAAGCTTACATGTTTTGAGATATTTTATGAACTGACGATGTATCAGCATTTCCATACCCATGCCAATTAGATACGTAAATGGAATAGGTCTGTAAGAGGACAGAGACGATTTGCCTTTCTCAGGAATGAGCTAGGCAGGGGCTGTGTTCCATCTACACCTCTTGAAAAGAAAGGCAAATATACCAACAGGACTAGGTAATCTGTTTTAATTGAGACTTTTGAACATTCTTGATATTATACGTTTGCAATAGAGGGTTCGTCTTATACAAGTAGAATGAGATATGATACAATCTGCAAAAGTTGAATTGGTTGCAAAGTGCGCAACAAGCTGATTGGCCTTGTCCAAATAGCAGACAGCTGAAATTTTTATTTTATCGTATTTTTGATTGTACTGGAGTTCCAAACGCTTAGAAAAACTTTGCAGTCATTCCTGTCACCAAAAAATGTTGACAAGTTGATATTCGCAATTTGAAGAAGGTGTCGCCATAACAACCTATATGAGCTATAATCAACCGAAAACTCTAAGGGCTCAAACCCAAATGCTAAGTCGGCTAGAGAACAGGAAGAAATTAACGGTTCCGGGAGGATAATCTTAAATCCAACCTCGGAGGAATAAAAGGTAAATGTAGATTTCACCTTCGAATCATGTTGAAGTAATGAATAGAGCGCTAAGTCAAGAAAGCTGTTGATTGAGTCCTGAATCCGGTTCGCACCCTAGAGCAACTTGTAGTACCTATATAAGTAAGTAGGTTGAACTAATTGTTTTATCTTAAATGACTAACTCGAACTGCAACTTTTTAAAATGCTTTAATTTTTTTTATTTTTTGATAAATTTTATTGTGCCAAAGCGAAAAATATCGGAAAATACATAAGTTTTCAAATTCTATCAGTAGTTTTCAATATGTCCACCTTTTGCGCGAATAATAGCCTTGAGATGGCCGAAGAAAGCATCGCACGCTGCACGCAAGTGGGTATTCAGTATTTTGGCCCATTCCCGGCGAAGGGCTTGTTTGAGCTGGTCCAAGCTTTGTTATTTTTTAGTGCCAACCTTGGCCTTCAAAATACCACAAACAGAGAAATCCAACGGATTTGCATCCGGAGAATTTGCAATCCATTGTGTCGAAGAAATGAAGTGTGGAACATTGTTTTTTAACCAAACTTGGTTGAAGCGCGCTTTATGAGACGGAAAAACACGAGCGGAGAGCGACCATCGGCGGTTATGGCTGCCCAAACCATCACCATTGGTGCTACCTGCTTTCTGGTTGCCATTCGAAGGACTTCTCTGGCAAGTAAACTCGGTCATTTTGTTTGTTGACATTTTGCTCGATAACAAATGGCGACCCATCGGAAAAAACCAAATTCGGCAACTCACCACTTTCGTGCAAGCGTAGCAACTCCTTCGCTCTTTCGACCCTAACTTTTTTCTGTTGCGATTTAAGATCGTGTGTGCTCTTAAACTTCAATGGCTTGAGCCCAAGCTCATTTTTCAGTATGTGTTGCATCCGTTCCAACAATATATTGAGCTCACGAGCCATTTTTTTCGACTTCGACGCGGATTTCGCTCAATTCGAGCCTTCACTTTCCGAACCATTTCTGCCGATGTTGCTATTTTTTTATGACCACCTGCATGACGTTTTGCAACGCTGCCAGTATCACGGTAATGAGCTATGGTTCGAGACACAAATGATTTATTCACGTTAAGGTGATAGAGGGCTCTAATGATAGCTACTTGTGGTTTTCCAGCCAAATATAAAGCAATCACACCATCGCGTTTGAATTCCATCGCGAATAAAAAATTTTCAACACAACTGAGACGCAAATCGTTTAAAAGGCTTGAAAATAATAACATTATCTCTCATGTGTCAAAATTTGAGCTCACAGTAATGAACGGTTGGGAAATTATAGCAGTCTGAAGTTGGTTGCAGTTCGAGTCAGTCAGGGTGTACATATACTATAGTATGACATATAGAGAAGACCAACATCTATAGAGTTTTCCAATAGAGACTTGACGACTTTAAATTCGATTTGTGAACGCACCCTTTCACTAATCATCAAACTGTCACTGTCAATTTATTCAGTAAACTCAACATTTTCATCGTGTTAAAATACACTAACGAGCAACCTCTGCAAATTATAAAAACTTTCTACAGATATTCGGAGTCGGTGACTGCAACTTTAAGAGCGTTAACTCCAATTTTCGGTCGTAATTCTCGTCCTAGTGAACAGGCAATAACAAGTTTAGTGCAAAAATTTGAGTCTACATATTCGTTGTGTGATGTTGATGTTTCAGTGAAAAAACGGGTTGGTCGAAGTGTCGGAAATTTCGCTGCCGTTCAGGCGTCCGTAGCAAACGATCCAAATCAGTCAATTCCACGACGTTCTCAAGAATTGAGCATCGCTCAGACTACATTATGGTGTAAGGAATTTGGCTTACACCCATACAAGATCAAGCTGACTCAAGAATTGAAGCCGAAGGACCATTTGAAGCGACGTACGTTCTCCGATTGGGTTCTTGAGAAGATGCCAGGATGATGAATTTCATCGCAAAATCATCTTCAGTGACGAAGCTCATTTTTGGCTCGATGGGTTCGTCAATAAACAAAATGTGCCTTATTGGTCGGGTGAAAACGCACATGTGCTTCATGAATCACCACTTCAACCACAAAAAAATAACTGTTTGGTGCGGTTTGCATGCCGGCGGCGTTATTGGGCCATATTTTTTCGTCGACGATAACGATCGTCACGTTACTGTGAGTGGTCAGCGTTATCGCGCCATGATCACCGATTATTTTTGGCCCGAATTGGAAGATATGGACTTGGACGACATGTAATTTCAACAGGATGGTGCCATAATCCACACAGCTTACGCTACAATCGATTTATTGGAGAGTAAGTATGGTGAGCGTGTTATCTCAAGACATGGGCCAGTTTATTGGCCGCCTCGTTCGTGCGATTTAACGCAGGTTGACTATTTTCTGTGGGGCTACGTTAAGTCATTGGTTTATGCCAACACGCCGACGACTTTGGAAGAGTTAAGAGCCAACATTTCGGCCGAAATGTGTGGCCGAGTCGTTAAAATTTGGGTCCAACGAATCGACCGCTGCAAACGTGCCCGCGGTGGCCATATGAACGAAGTCGAGTTCGATTCATAGATGTTTTGATTGTACTTCAAGCCAATAATAAAGTTTTTGAAATATCTCAAATGGTTTGCCTTTTATTTAAAAAAAAAAAGTTGTCAAAAATTACGAAAAATTACAAAGTGGCTTCTAAACTGAGTGGGGACCTAATCGAAGTTGTTATAAACTTACTCTTAACCTAACCTTTAACCATTTGAATTCAATATTGAAGTTAGGGTTGGTGATCATAATTTAATTCACACCTTAGTTGTATTTATTTTGAATCTAAATCAACTTCAATTATGGCAATTTTAAATAAATTTCTTTTCATTATTATTGTCTGAATGCATTGTGGTGATTGTATTTCCCTTGTCTTAAGAACAGTTATGGGAAACCCTTGAATAAAGTAGAATATAACCTTAACTTTTTCTGTTATATGTGCTGATTGTTGCATTTTTTCTTACACCTAGCTTTTTATCTATATGTATAGTATTAAGGAACATTTCTTATTTCTAAAAAGAAGAGTTTTGTAAGATATGTAATAAAACTACAAAAAAATATTTTATATATAATAAGGGAATGATTCCATGTTCCTATGATACTCAAAATCTAAGTTCGAAAGGAAACCACATTCAAAACGATTAACATGACATATCACTCCACTCGAATATTTTATAGATTAGATTCACCTTTCCAACTTAATTAATGTGACAATGTACCCGTACTCATGGGCAAGTAATTAATATAGATCATAAAATCTATCAGCAAACAATTATCTACGCTATGTAAATGTTTCCATTTTGCTTCTTAAAAACACAGACAACGCATTATTCAACTGCTTACCAGTTTTGGTTAAATAGCTACAATCAATCAAACAGCATGTCTTTAGCCTATCAATCTGGCTGATTTGTTCGTAACGTTCGTATGGTTTGGTCTACTTGGACTACTTGAACACCAGACCCAGGTAACACAGCACTTCTGGACCGCAAAAGAACCTAACCAAACTAACTCCAACCAACTATGGCCTTATAGGCAGCTTCTACGATTCTTGCTATATGTTAACTACTAATAATTGTTAGGCACACATCTACAGATCCTACTGCAGTGAGTGAAAACCTTTTAGCAGTTTGTGGTAATGTGGTGGCGTTAAAACCTCTTAGCACCTTTGACTTACTTTGGAAAAGCAGAAAAAAGAAAAATCCAAATAACAAGTATCCCGCAGAGGCATGAGTGTACTGCCCAGGTTACCAAGTACGAACCAAAAAGCAAATATTTTGCTCGCACCCCCCTTACCAGTCCAGCAAATGGTCGATTATGCTGTATTCCTTGTGGTCTATGATTCTGTGTCCCAGTAGTGGTTAAAGCATTTACGAGCACCATCTACTGCCCGGGTTGAGTTTAGATACTCGTACATCGAAAATTCCTGAAGTATCAATATGGACAAACGAGTGAAATGATTCTTCCAGTCTGAGACTAGTGGTAGATAGTCTCGTTATCCATAGTTTTAGGGGTGTGGAAGGGTTTAATTCTTTTGATTGCTTTTAAATCGACTCAGGTAACACCCAGTGTAGGATGTTACTTAAAACGATTTGCATTAAATTACGAAGAAATGTGTGATCTCCTCAATACAAGTATGTATATGATGAAGCAAGTTTGCCTCACACAATGTAACGCAATCCTCAATAAAATGTCAGCATATCGAAAACACGCACCTGTATTGCGCCGTTGGATTAGAATTTCGCAACTTTTCCATTCACCTGAATCTAAAGGCGGCAGAGCGTCGGGAAGATAATCGCATTATGCGCATTAAAATACGTCCGCTTGAAGGTCATTAAAGAATGAGTGTCGGTTTTATGGTTGCTTTAGTCAGAAGATGAAGAGGTATCCGAACTCAATATCTATTCATAGGTTTCCTATTACGCACATTCTGTGGATTACTTACCGCGTTTTCAAAACTCATAAATAACAGCTCTAATCCATAAAATATGTGACGAGCCATTTTACATATGACAAATATCAGCATTTACTATGTGGAGCTGGCATCGTTTACATATGATTTCGTTAAGTAATAATCTTAAATCATAATTTTTTAGGCATTGTATTGCGTAATGAAAAGAAACGCATACCAATAAATGCGTTCGAATATATAATATTTTTGTTTTTGATTTTTTAGAAATGTGATGTGGGTCTGTTTGCAAAACTTGATATGGTAATGTGGGGACTGGGGATTTGGTTGAGTATATGCAAAGTACCGAGTATCTGCGGCAGTCGAATAAAGGAATTGTGTGGTTGAATCAATTTGGGAAAGGAAAAGATGTGTGAACACTTGCGCGCGGTCTTAAATGGTCTCAAATAACAACGCGATATCATGGGAATTTGATTAAAAACGTTTTACCTTGGGGGCATACGAGTAAGCGCATAAGTAAGATGTATTGAATGTTGTTGTATTTTGTAAGTGCTTTGTCGTGTCAGTAATTTGTTGCAATTTGCTCTATATGGATGCAGAGTTTTCTTGATTAATAGACGCCTATGGCAGAAATGCTTATGCGACTTAAGAACTAGGCGGTTGTAGCGAAGTGTTAGATATATGGAGACAAGTCAACGTATAAAATACACACTGTTCGGGACGGTAACTGTCCTGGAGCACTCAAGATTAATTGTATTAATTATAAGATTAATTAATGGGAATAGCATTAGAATAACATTTGCGGGGCTGAATTTAACCACAAAATCTAACTAAGATGGAACTTCAATATAAAACATGCTCAACAAATAGTATTTCAGCACGGACTACTTTTGCATATGTTAAATTTGACTAAAAAAAAAAAAAAAAAACAGGAAAAAAAGGTTTAAATATTTTGGGTAAAGACTAGACTTCATTTCGCTCAACCAATAGGTGAAAAACTTCTTAAAAACTAGTTTTTCTCACAGTCCCATCAGTGTCTTCATTGTTTAAGGTTGCTAAATTTTTGGTACCTCCGCCTATCACAAAAGGGTCAGTGAGACACTAGATATTTATTTAATTTTTTTTGTTGATTTATCATAGACAAATCAGCACTGTTATTTAGATTAGTGGATATCTGTGTTGAAATGTGTCTCATCAAGTCACTTTCTTTCTGTAGATCGGCTTAACATCCGATCTTAACAAGTGTTTACATGTAGCAATGGCTCTTCACATTATTTTGTAAGAAAACTTTTTAGTATTGCATTATTCTGAAATATCTCTGTATATCGGATTCCCAACAATCATAAATATCTAACTCACTGTCAAGAACGAACGATGACTTTTGAAAGGTTTGGGCATGATGTCAGCGACTTAATAACCTCATGCCTGTCAATGAAAATGCTCATATTCTCTGCAAACATTGTACTTTATTTCATCCAGGGTAATTACAAATTGAATAAGACAACTAATCAGAAAGAAGCAAATTCGGCTTTTTGAACGCTAAAACTTATTCCTTTTCCGGGCTTGAAATAGTGGTTGGCAATATCCAGTCAAAACCTTGTAGCCAACTCATACAGAAGCTGCTTGCGACCGTCATCAAATCAATCCTGCATACGCAGCTTATATATGGACACCAGTAATAAGTCTAGAGATGTATTTGAGAACAATAAACTTCGTGCATATCATCCGGATTATGCGGCGCATATTGAACGGTCACAGAGTAATTGCCATTCAAGGCCAAAATATATATCGGATGTCAATATTAAACCACGAAAAGCCAGAAAGGATGACAAAGGCATGAAGACACCTTCAAAGAAGAAGACATGGAAATGTAAACTTTGACCTTACGCAGTTCCTGTCGAAGCTGGATGCTGGGACTATCTTTATAAATAAAAACCTATACTGTTAGAATTGTGAAGACACATAACGCATATCATGTGGTAGATGGGCGTAAAAAAACTAAAACACAAACGATATCTTGCAGTCAAGTTTGAATACATTTTCCTCCATCTCCTTAAAAGTAAAAAAAAAAAGGTTTTTTCCATTACATTAGATTCAGCTTATTGCCTTAAGCAGAAAGCCTTAAAAGCAATTCGGAAGCCCCTTAAGTAAAGAAGTGTGTTAATCTATTGTAGTTAAATAGCACAATCCTTTTGGTTTTAGATGATTTACTTGAAGGCCAATCCATATTGACAAAATATCGATCAAACTGTTAAGCGTTGAACAGACACTAGGAAAGAGCCCACAGAAAGTATAACTACGTCACTGACAAACAGGCTTAAGGCTTTCAATTTTTTACTATTGTCGAGAAACAAATAATTTTTACCACTTTTTACTATAAATACCATTTAAGCAATACCTTGTTAATGTGTTATGTATTCGTAATAAACAGTCAAGGTAGCTGTGAAGATCCTGTTTAAGATCTTAAGCAACCATAAGATCTGCTTTATACGAACATATAAAAATTCATAAGTTTCATATAAAAGTGGTGTACATACTACTGGACAGAAGCTTGCTTCTTAAGTTTGAGCAGAATATTAAGTAGATGTGACTTTAGAAATCACTGTTTCCATTTACCTTACTTAGAGTCATAGATGATCTAACATAAATGAAAAACTTTTCAGATTTTGTCTGTTCCACTCTATCCATGTACCACAGTCTCTGAATACGTGTAAATTACATAAAAACGTCATCCATATTACGCATACTTAGTGAACTTTACGTGTAAATTGCTGTCATTCTGATAAATTCTAGCAGTTTTCAGGCTCGATCAAGGGTTGGTAATTCACTTACAGTAGATTTGTGAGGATTTTAGGTGATTGCAAAAGCATTAGTAAGGTTGACATCTATGTTAGTTCATCAATGGTTATCCTACTTGGGCCATCTTCCATAAGTATGCCTGTATTCTAACTAGCTGTCAGTTAATAATTGAAAAGTTCCAACTTAAACTGCACAGCGGTATACTTTCTTTGTTGTCCTTTGCCACTAATTTAACGAAAGTTCAGGACCATCCGTAATAATCGCGGAATCTTGCTACTTATCGATGTACTATCAACAGAAAGTGAATAACGACCTAGCTCAACTCAAAATTAAGGCAATAAATTTAGCTTGAATTCTTGTCTTTTTTCAGGTATTTTGTTATCTAATCCAACACGTAAAAGTGGAATGAGATAGATTATTTCCTGTCACTACTCTCACCTTGGAGCTCTACTTCATCGGAAAAAACTTATCTTATATCTATCACAAATATTGCAAAAGGTATTTGTACGGGAACCTTGACCGTCACATTACATATGCTGCAACTTTTGACGTTACTATTGTACTAACCCTCACCCTTTTTATTATTAACAATCTTATGTGATTGTGCTGCTTCTACACTTTTATTTTATATGTTGTACATTTCGTATTATAACATCTTCACCATAATAAGATCTAAATCTAATGAATGCTTTTTTTCTTCTTTTTCATTTCAGGTATGTCATCATCATTACTGTTCCATTGATCTATACACACATCTTCCAACCCCCCTGGACAGTTGTTTACATAAGGAATTAACATAATAGATTCATTTGGATAATAGCAGTACACAGTAGGAATATCCAAGCTATTCGTATTCGTGATTCAATAGCAATAAGTTGATCTCTAATTAACGACATGAGAGATGAAGATCAAAATTATCTAAATGTACACACATCTATTTTCGATATCGTTAATTTCCATCAAAGAACTTTTCATCTGTTTCATATGTTGGCTTTAAAATTGATAGGCCAATTTGAAACAAAGCAGAAACAATCGATTTCAAAGAGAATAAAATTGTCGGTATTCATTTGAAAGATAAATACTCGTACTCAATCTTGTACATATAAGACTGTGCTATAAATACTTGACTCGCACGAGTATACGATTTCTTTAAGGTCTGTCCGATATTGATGTTGTAAGGTGAAATTACGAGTAAATATCTCACCAATCCACAAATAAAAGGGAAGAAGGAACAGTAAACTACACAGAAATGTTGCCTGTGCAAAAAGACAAACAATTAAACTTTGTTCGGATGCCATATATTCGAGTATGTCGAGTACTTGTATTCGTATTTACCACGAGTGCTGACTACAAGTTTAGATACAAGGTATCATGTAAACAGATTTCGTTCTAGATGTAGTATCTTGACGATGTTTGCGAATACTCTGACGGTGTACTATACGACTACGGGTATCTTATGTTTGTTTATTTATTCTTTCCTACATTTTTTTTTTTTTTAACAATTTACGCGTGCTTTTCGTGGATCTTATTGCCGCTGCTGCTGCTGTTTATTTTTGTTGCTGTTTTGGTGGTTTGTAGTTGTCCTTTGAATTTGCATTAGCGAGCGTTCTGCTGCTGCTGCTGTGGTGGCGGCTAAAGTAAAGACACAGAGTTTGCGAACAACCTGAGGATGTTGTCGTACAATCCGGGAATAGTTGGCCGAAGTTGTCGAAGTTGTTTTGCTCTCTTTTCTCGAATTGACAATAGTGAGGACCCGATGTACAAGGATCGTTAGTTTGCTTGTCTTGACTAATTCTACGCAAAGGCCTTTGTTGACCTTAAAAGAGATCGCGATTCACGTTCTGTCCCGAAACAAACAGCAAATTACAGCTTTGTCTGGTACATAAATAAGAAATTCTTACGAAACTTTTTAGAGTTAATGGATTCATTCTTAGAACTTGTAACAGTTAGAGTCAACAAGTGGGTCCGTTGTTATTTTACTGATTCTTTCAACGAAACAGTTAAGGTCTTATTCGGTAAATATGGTGCCACGCAGATGTTCACAGGTTACCTTTTGAAAAAGAAACACTTTACTTACAGCCTGATACCACTTTATAACAGATACCGGCTTTGTTGCAGCTAGTGGCAAGTGTTTATGCGTCCGAACCTAGAACCGCAAAGATGGCGTACTTGATAATCTTGCCCTTTTGTTTTTACTTTTCTTTCGGGATACATGATTATAGTTTTTTTTTTTTTTTTTTTTCCTAGTAATGTATATTATGTATCATAGTTGAACGTATAAATTCTTGATGTTGATGTTGAGCTGGTTGTATCTGAGTAGCTATAACTATAACTGGTCTTTTTAAAAATCGTAACCATTACAAAAAGTGACATGTTAGTCGGTGACTACAGTCTTCAGACTTTGTAAAGATTAGTCTCGCATTATTGAACTTATTTGAAAGTGGCTAAGGGGTGGCTAAGTTGAGGTACTTAGTATTAACCTGTTCTTCTCAAGATAGTATTGTACATGATCATCAGGATTGTGTATACTTAAGTTTGAAACGTTTATCTTATGTGAAGTGAAATCTGGAATGACAGAAATGACAGCACCACTGAATTCATTGGTTACGGTAACCTCAGGAAAGATTCTACTGCATTTCCTTCTTAGCTCACACTATACACACAAGTAGTAGTAGTCGACTTAAAATTTTTGCAGCATCTGGAGTTTTATTACGAATGCATCATACAGCATGTTGCACATAAGCGCAGACATATTCTGGTATAGTGTACAGGTGAATCGTCAGCATTCGCATGAGCATAGATTTAAGAATAGTTGAAAACGTCAAGCAGAGTGTTGAGCAACTCCCATCTTTAACAATGGAGACAGGACGGATCGCCATGTCATCACATATTCTCCGCAGTCAGCATCCGCAACTTGCATTTCTTTAATCAACACAACTAGTAAAAGTTGCAAAACTAGTAATTCGTAAACACTTTGTTGTCTGGTAGTCGATACAAACTTCAATGTCACTTTAAATGCTCAAAACGAACGCTGATGGCACAGAATTTCGGCTTGGACCAAGCTCTGGTTTCTTCACTCATTGTCTTGTTCGTCTTGTCATCTTGGGCATTTATAAAGGGAAATACGTTAATACTTAATAGGTTGGCCATCCTTAAATTTCGGTATTTAGGGCTTAGGGACCGAAAGTCCCGGTCTTGCACAGTGGTGATGGCAGTCCGATGTATTCTTCCTTTTCTTGTCTTTCTCTCTTCCTGTCTTTTAAGTTTGTCTCTATAATTATTTTCAGTTTTTTTTTTGTTGATAGTTTTGACACAAAACAAAATGGTAAGTTGAGTTGAGATACACAAGGTAGTGTCATGAAACAATCCCAACTGACGAGCTAGGGTCGAGGAACCGCGAGTGTCGTCTACTGTCGTCTACTCCCGCATCACGAATGCCGCCTCCGTGGCAAACCAGACTTCTTACAATGGCGCTCAACATTTTACCATCTATCTTTTACTTCTCCAAGATCACATTCTGATTATGATTTTGGTTTCTGGTGGCAGTCCAGTCTCCATGCGAGAAGCCAAAAGACTTTGTATGGTAACTGGGTTTCTGTCAAGGAATCCAAAAGCGGACTTGGGTAGAGAAATCCGTAAGCTGACTACTGTCCGATAAAGTTAGCCAAAGGTTGACTTTTCGTGAGGTGTGGGCTTGATATTACAAACTTCTAGTCATATTGAGGTATAACCTGGACGTTCTCTGCCAACCTGGGATTTGGTTCAGCCATATACCCAGTGTGGAGAGAAATAAGAGTAATGCTTCAGCACTGATATTAAAATACATATCTTCACTATACGTTACTTGATTTTACATAACGAACTATAGTAACTAACTATACTATATTAGTTCAATTGACTATTTATTTCATAATAAAAATGTATTCATAACAATTTTTGATACTAAGTCTATATGGCTTGGCTTATGGCCGTCTACCAGATTGACAATTTAATTACATTTTGCAAATAATTTAACCATGACTCTAACCATATAGTTAAGGTGGAGTATAGGATATCCATAAATATCGGTGCTTCTCCAGTCTCTAGGTAAAGCATGTAGTTAGGTGAGCTACTTGGCAACCTAAGAACTCGCCGGTTGAAATGGCGAAAAGATTTTTCGGCGGCTTCAAGTGAACAGTATTCCCATACTTGGATAGCAAGATAGACGCTACAGTAGCACGGAATAATTTCTGTTTAGGCATAATCAAAACACCGCGGTGTTTATACTCCCTCACAATTTCAATCTTTTCTTCTTGAAACTTCCACTTTTCCCTGTGAGAGTATCTGCCTCCGCCATCCCTAAATAGCATCATCTTTGACTTTGACAAGCTTACCGACAGGTTCCAGGTTTTACAATATTCATCTAGTCTATTGTCTAATCTAGTCTATTGAATCTGCGAGAAAAACGATGTCGTCTGCAAACATAAGAGCTGGTATTATGGTTTGACTTATCTCGATCCCACCTTTTACGTGATCTGTTAAGTCATGTGTACTGGATATGCATCCTTGTATTACCCCCATTTCTGTATTAAATTCCTTTGATAGAGGAATTCTTGTAAATCTTCGCTATGTTTACTAGTGCGTAAATTTGGTCTATAGTGAAATAATTTTGCCTAGAACCAGCCTGGAATACGCATAGTATTCAAAAAAGATATACCTCGGTAATTAGCCGGGTTGTTATAGTCACCTTTCTTATGTAAAGGGAAAATTATTGAATTTTGAAAACATTCAGGAACATCTGCAGTTTCGAATATTCGGTTGAATTCCTGAATAAGCACTGAAAGGAATTCAGGTGTGCAATTTTAATAAAATTCAAACGAAATACGGTCGCTACCTGGGGCCTTGTTCTTCTTGGAGTTTTCGATAACAATTTTTACTTCAGCTACATTGATTGGCGCGTCCAGAAATCCATCGATGTACATAGGGGCTACATATTGAGAAGGTGGTGAACATTGTGCTGCGTTGAGAAGGGTTTCAAAGTTTTTTTTTTTTAGCTGCTCTGCTTGTGAACTTTAGCGGCTTTTCAGAACTCTGCTGATGATCTCGATCTATTTAGTAACTCAATATTCTGTTGATCAACGGCTAGCTTTTTTACATGACAAAGGTTTTTAAGGCGTTTGTTTGCTGCTGCATAAAGTTGTTACAATTCGTCCCTAATAAGCTGAGAAAAGCAAAAGACGCGTCCCTAGCTCGCATGCACTCGTTATCACACCATTTTTGCTTGCCGATTTTTCTGTTGGGTTTAGTTGATGTGTTCATCGGAGCGGCTTGCCTAACTACCATCGTTAGGTCTTCAATTCGCGGTATTCTATCAGCTTCTCCCAAATTTGACAGTTCTGCATTAAGGTTTAGTTTATAAAGATCCTGAAGTTCCTCTTTCCATCTGAACTTGGGTAATAGTCTGAGTGGGTCTGGGATTGCTGTATTCAAGTTCTCATTAACCTTAAACATGACTTCTAAGAGCATATGTTCTGAAAACGTTTTCATTCCTACTCGAAAGTCGCCAAGATAAGAGCACCAATCTCCCGATATAAAACTGTTATCTATGACTGAGCTTTTAGTTCCTCGCAGAAAAGTGTATTCACCATAGGACTCTGCAGTCCCAGGCATCAGCAAGTTCCAGAATTTGAACCCCTTTTGCGTCACACACTTTATCCTTTGGGATACGGCTTATAGAAATAGGTGACGGATTAAATTCACCAACAAAGCTATTTTGAGATAAATCTATTCTAGAATAAAAGTTTCCAATAAGTAGTAATTCAATTGATGCGAGGTTATTTAGCACATATCTTAATTACAATTTTAATATATTGGCACTATGAAGAAGGTCTTGACATCCAGGTTAAGTTTTAGTACGCACGTTTTTTCTATCAATTTAAATCCCTCAGAGATTCCTTTAAGCTTCTTCCGATAACCAAAAAGTTCTCCACCGCTCGGTCTTCCAAATAGGCTTGATTTAACTGCAGGTATGCATTTTAGCTCCTTAAAAATATTCTTATGTCTAATATCTACATAATCTATTTGATTATATATAAATGTCAAATTTATATTATCAAAAAACTCAACAAAAATTAATTTATTTTTTAATTCTTAAATTTAAGTCTTTTCTCGAAGTTATGTTGATCCGAGGAGGTCTTTTGCAGTTCTCTTTTGTTCATAAATTGAGTTTTAGTTTGAAATTAGTGAAAACACAACTTAACTACTACGACTTAATCGAATTTTACTTTCAGTCTTGCAACACACTTAATACCACAATTTCGAAACTATTTTATTGGGTCTATAGCGGTTTGCTAAGAGATGGCGTAACTTGTATTATTCCATGGTTATTATTCCATTAGAACATGCGTTGGAAAGCTACTGTCATTGTACGTCATTTCAGTATATGTCATTCATTTGAAGCGTCAACATCAATAATTTTTTTTCACTCAAATATGTCGAACTTTGTGACTGAAAAAGTGTTTTTGCGGGGAGTTCTTCTTCATTACTTTAATATGAAGAAAACTGCTGCCGAAAGTCATAATATTTTGGTGGAAGTTTATGGTGAACATGCGCTAGCTGAACGAACGTGCCAAAAGTGGTTTGCACGATTTAAAAGTGGTGATTTTGGCTTGGAAGACGATGAACATCCTGGGCAGCCAAAAAAGTTTGAAGATGAAGAACTGGAAGCATAACTCTATGAAGATTGTTGCCAAACACAAGAAGAGCTCGCAGAATCTTTGGGTATTACTCAAGCAGCCATTTCAAAACGTTTAAAAGCAGCTGGATATATTCAAAAGCAAGGAAATTGGGTTCCACATGAACTCGAGCCGTGAGACGTCGAAAGGCGGTTTTGTAAGTCCGAAATGCTGCTGGAACGCTACAAAAGGAAGTCATTTTTGCATCGGATTGTTAATGGTGATGAAAAATGGATCAATTACGGCAACCCCAAGCGCAAAAATTCATATGTGAAACCCGGCCAACCAGCCAAATCAACGGCAAAGCTGAATATCCATGGCGCGAAGGTAATACTCTGTTTTTGGTGGGATCAGATGGGTGTGCTGTATTATGAGCTGCTAAAACCGGGTGAAACCATCAATGGACAACGCTACCGAACACAATTAATCCGTTTGAAGAGAGCAGTAGCCGAAATTGGCTTGATTCATTCTTGGCTGCCAAGCCGGCGCAGTTCTTTTGGGATTGGATCCACAAATCGCCAGAAAGATGGGAAAAAGTCAAAGCTTCAGATGGACAATACTTTGAATAATACTATTGTACATGTTTTTCTTAAATAAACGTTAAAATTTTGAGAAAAAAAACGCACAAAAATATATACCTAATATTTTATTTTTCTTTTTTTTATTGTTCATTTACTACATTTTCTGGATAGATCTTCTAGCACGATATCACTTTGACAAATGAAAAATGTCAATTTCTAACGAACTATACTTAGACATAATTTAGAGAGTGACCGAAAAATCGACTCTAATTTCTACACATTAAACGAATTTATGAATTAATCAATTACCAACAATCACATAAGAACTTACACATTTTTTTAAACACAAACTTTTAAATACAAGACATACACTGATTCACGTTTTGAAAAGAATAGGTGTTAATAAACCTTATTTTTTTTGTTACTTATCAAGGTTTTGAAGGGATTCCAAAAGTCTCTTAGGAAGAGGCTGACCTCTACCCATTTGAACATGGGCGTTTGAGCATCGACAAGAAACTACTTAATATATTCCGACAAATTTGAGTCGAGTAACCGCAGGCGTGCCACTGTCGTCTACTCCTGCATCATGTATTAAATTTTACAAACTAACAGGATGGCTGCGGTAAAATGTTTTCTTTTGGTTATATGTTAGGCCTAGCAATCGATCCTGGAACCTCTGATATAGTATTCAACGAACCCAAATAAAAAAGCCATTATCACTTTTCGTCTGAAATTTGCCTTATAGGCCAATGATAAACCGTCTTGTCGTATATGGCCTGGTTTTTAACAGCATGATACCATAAAAGCACGCAAGAATCTATTAACTGTCTTCATATATTAACCGAAATGGAACCACGATAAGATACTTTAGCTGATTTGGTTTCATCGTGTCTTAACAAAAATTCTTACAAGATATTCAAATAAAAAGTTCTTAAACGTCTTTTGTTTTCATAGACGGGAACGTTAGTTCAAAATATTGAATACATGAAAGAGTCCACTAAGTTATGAGTTGTAGCAAAGTTTTGTAAGTTGTTAGCACCTTCTCCCAAAAAAGTTCGAATACTTGCTTGCTTATTTCTCACTTATTTGTTATTTTTATAACAATGGTGGTCTGAAAGTCGACTGTATTAATTATCAAGTCAGGTGATGAAATGATAAAATCTTACAGTAGACTTGCTTATTCATCCGGAATAATGAGATTGAATGAGAGAATTTTGCCTTAGATGATGCTGGCGATAATACCAAATTAATGAGAAGATAATCTGTCCATTGCCATTCTTCGTTTCTTTCGTTACTTCAATTTTCAGCAAGGAAATTGCGGCCAAAAACTTAACTAGATGCGCTCAAAGTAGTTCTGCTGAAGTTATGCAAGCTCATGTAGTGGCGTAAGACTCTCTGCTAACACCACATACCGACAAATATGCGCTTTTTCCACATATATGTCTATTTCAATTTTTTATATACCTATATAATAAGCTTGAGCACCCTTTAGTGCCCTTAAAATGTGTGCACAGAGCTACATAGAAAAACAGAACCATCCTTGAAAGGTTTAAAATTAGTTTGAGCAAATGTCATACCTAAATTCTGGAGATTAAATACTCTCACACAATGTGCGATACAATTTATGCCAGAATATCTTTCCGATATTGTAATTTGTAAGATTAAATGAATAGTAAATCTCAACATCATTTGAAAACCCTTGATATTGACCAGGTCTCTAAAACTAAAATGTATTCCATTCTTGAATGTTTATCATTAACATGAATAACTACCGTGTGACACTCCCATTGTTCCGATTTGATTTCTGTTTTTTTTTTTTTGTTAAGTTGGTACATTCCCTCTAAATCTTAGCGTCATTGTCTGACATTTGCAAAAGTTACATAGCCAAGAGTACATCTACCTCTGTGTGTGTTGGCGATTTTTACAATTTTAGAAATGGATTTAAATTTGCAACAACGAACTTGCATTAAATGTTGCGTAAAAAATGGATTTAATTGTGCGCGAATGTTAGAAATGTTGAAAAAGTGTTTCGGCAATGTTTCTCTAAAGAAAACGGTCGTTTACCACGAGCACGAGCGGTTCAAAAGTGGTCGTGAGTCAATCGAAGGTGATGAACGCAGTGGCAAACCATCGACATCGAAAACCGACGAAAGTATGTTGAATGATGAAGTAAAAGAAATGTTGATCAATAATCGCAAATTAACCATCAGAGAGATAGCGGAGGACTTTAACATTTCCTAGGGATCCGTCCAAGACATTTTCATTAATGATTTGGGGATCCTTCGTGTAGCAGCAAAGTTGGTCCCAAAAGACCTCAATTTCATGCAAAAAAGAGACCGTGTTGACGTCGCAAAAGAGATGATTTGCGAGGCTGAATCCGATCCCACTTTCATCAAAAGGATCATTACTGGAGACGAGACGTGGGTTTATGAGTACGACATGCAATCCAGACATCAGGCAAGTGAATGACGTTCACCAAATAAGCCGAGACCAAAAAAAAACACGTCGTTTTCAGTCAATAAAGAAGGCAATGCTCACGGTTTTCATGAATTACAACGGTGTAGTGCATCATGAATTTTTGCCAGAAGGCCAGACATTAAACAAAGAGTATTATTTGGGCGTTATGAGACGTTTGCGTGAAGCAATTCGCCGAAAGAGACCAGAATTGTGGGCAGAAAACTCGTGGATTTTGCACCATGATAACGCACCGTCGCGCAGTGCCATCATTATTCTGAATTTTTGACGAAAAATGCAAAAGATACCATCCAACAGCCACCGAATTCACCGAATTCTATTCAGTCGAGTTAAAAAAACCACCACGAGGAACGCGTTTCAGCAGTCGAGAGAAATTAATGGAAAAATCGCAGAAAGCACTGATGGACATACCGAAAACCGAATATATAAGTGTGTTGCAGTCGATGAGGATTACTTTGAAAGGGACACTATAGATTTAGATGAATAAATTTGGATTTTTAATTTTCTGAATAAATTCCGGGAACTGCCGGTGGTATTTGTCAATATCAACTAGCATTATATGAAGTATGCTTGAAAATAAAATTAATATTGAATCTTAAGCAAATTTGTAAAATTGAATCATGTAGTGGATTAAGAATTGTGTTATACAATTTGGCTGCAATGAGGCTCAGCCGGAATCGACTCTTATGTTCGCATCCAACGAAATTCGATTCACATTATGTCTTGTATTGACCCCACAAAGTATCAAAGCCACATGTATCATATGTAAATATTCACATATACATCTGAAGTTTTATTACTTTCAAGATAAGTTTGTGTGTTCTTCAATATTCGTGTAAAAATATCAGAGATTAGCCGTGCTTTCCAAAAACCATTTAACTGCTTTGTCTTCTACATCACAAATTCTTATTACATCCTACGCACACACACAAAGCGATTTTAATTTGAATGAAAGATTAATCGAAAAACAAAAAACCGATTTTTACAACTTTTTTGCATTATAAAAAGCTTCATAAAATTCAAACGGGGTTTTTTAAAAGCATACAAATAAATACATATGTATGATAGTAATAAGAAAAATTATACACTCCTAAGTACCTATTCCAGCCGCATCCATTTAAAAAAGACAGTGAATTTCACTCATTAAATACCTATGTATATGTATGTATTATAATTTTACAACATTACTGGGCACTCGTACAAATGTATCGAACAAGTTTGCTAATCTAATTGTATTTTAAAGAATTTCAAAAAAAAAAACAGTTATGGTAATTTCATCTGATATATACAAAGATAGTCGTACATCTCGTACTTATAATCTACGTCGCAAGATACTAAAAGTTGTGCCACGAGCGACTTTGATCTACTAGGGAAGTGGATTGTGATTATGTGCGAGTATCTGCATCAGAAGTTGTAGCACAAAGCGTGTATCCGAGAACTTTTTTGTCGGCAGAAAGGCGTTGATTGTATGTAGATATGTTAGAGCATATCCGGATGACAAGAACGGGAAAAATAAAAAGATGAGGTGGAAGAGGAACAGAATTGCAAGTAAAACGTGCGCGCCTTTGTTAATTCGCCGCCACGCGTTCATCAACGTTACTTGAGAATACATATAGATACTGGTACTTGTATTTTGACTCCAACTCCGACTCTGATTGCATCGCGGTCGTTATGTACGAGTGTTCGTATCTGTGAACATAGTCGTACAAGGCTGTAGATATTACTTTTGTAAAATGCCATTGGCTGAAAAAAGAAAACGAAGTTCTTCCAAGGAGATGAAGTGTTTTTGCGACGATAAATTTTCTTATAAATCACCCTGGCAAAATCAGACTTCATTTAGACTGAGTCTTACTGCAGATCTGATGGTGCAGTGCTTCAGTGTGTCTCTCATGCTATACAGTATCGACTACAATCTCATCATTAAAGTATTGAACTATCACAGTCTACGAATCAATTGGATTTATGGTGCCGCAAAATATTCAGTAAGATACGGTACAAGAAACAGTCATCTTTGGTTAGTTTAAATTGTGTGAGATACATTGATGTTAGTTTTCGTTTTATGAGAGAGTGCTGATTGAGACCATTGATTAGATTCTACAAACAAAATGGACGCAGTGTATCTTTACAAGAAATATATATCACTTCGATAAGGTGGATATGAAAGATCATAAGTAAGCAGCGTTTATGTTTAATTGTAACAGCGAATACCTATGCTGTTGAAGTGTTGGGTTTTCCAATTTTGTACAACTTTACACTGCTTATGTCAAGGCATTCGTCTTACTGGTTTCGAAACCTAAATTGGGCATATTTTTTTTTTAAACCTTTCAATGATTGCCTAATTTTGTTTTGTTGCTCTTCGTCGTCTAGTCTTAAATATTATGGTACTGGAAAAAAAGAGAAACGTTAAATGTTCGGTACATGTACAATAGTTAAATCAGCACTTGCATTTCAATAAGCTTTTGAAGGATTATGCTTTTAATTCTTCCCTATGTGTAAAATGTTGAAGGGACTACGTGAAAGCTGATGAGCTTCTTCTTTAAACCATTTTTTTAAGCTCAAAGATGTCCACAGAATAGCTTTATAAAAGATTGAGCCTTCTCTGCTGTCTGCCTCTACAATTGAATGAGTCTGAAAGGTATGCCACTGGTTCCAACAAGATCCTTCGTATTCTGGCTATCTGGTCTATGATGAACCTTTCAGGTGTGTTTCTAGCCACCACACAATCCAGAAGATACCATCTTGTATGCTTTGTTGATGAACCTGGTGTATACATATATTTTATAATTGAAAAAAGTTTTAAAGCTTACTTTATAAATCAGGATAGCCTATCTGGTCAGTTGGTTCGTGTTTGTTACTTACCAAATAATCCCTCACTGCTTAAAATAACTCTATAGGGAGCACAACTCGACCGCTACAGTAGTAATGCTTCTTAATCTTTAATAATCTTTCTTTCTTAAATCTACTAGCATAGGTCTGTGCTTGACATACTCTGTTTACTTTTTGGGAATTCTATTCTTCATACTTGCATAGCTTCATAGCTTCATAGCTTCGATCGAAAATGTTTCTAATTACATACACGCTCCATATATTTTACGCCTCGGATGACATGTTTTTGATGTCATGCTGATCATTTTTGAGCTCGAAGCTTTCAACAAAGTTAAGGGAGATTTATCCAAGAAACGCTTTAGCACCTTAGCAATTGAAATCATTCGACATCAGATTCTTTTCTAACATCTATTTAAGCAGTTGGAATTTAATGCTGTCCATAGATGCTACATCGTTGAAACCGAAAAAATTTCCATTCTCGGAGCGTGTGTTAGGGAGGACTTACGTTGGAATGACCACATATTTGATGTCGTCAAAAATGCTGCGAAATGTCTAGATTTCCTCATCCCCTCAGGTCTGCCCACAATATACATATAAGGCATTCATCCGTCCAAAATTGCAGTACAATGCCCACATCTGATCAAGTGCTCCTAAAACTGCTTCTATCTGCACCTGCTAGAAAGAATGAACACCGTGCGATTAAACTCATAAATGATTCTTATATCAGTCACTTAATTGACACCTCGAGCACCGACGTAATTTCTCCTGTCTCACTTTGTTTAGTCGCTATTTCCACTACTAGTGCTGCATTAAAATCGCCAGTAGCATTCCGCCCCTTCAAACCTTCAACCGTAGCATCCGTCTCACTATTAATGCTCATCAGTATACCGTCGGCTACCTAAGCTGCACAACCCGCTTATGGAATGCCCTGTCGGACTTTATTTTTACTGGTCGTTACAATTTGCAAACTGAACGCTCTTAGCCATATACGAGATTTTGAGCATGAGAAAGCTTTATGTGAGATGGATGCCACGTTTTCTCAAACCGGAGAACAAGCGCAATCGTGAGACCACTTCAAAGACGTGCTTGGGCCTGTTTAATCGAAATCTGAGGCATCAATTCGTGACTGCCGGTGAGACATGGATTCATTGGTACACACCAGAGATCAAAGAACGATCGAAACAATGGGTCTTACCCGAGGAACGAGCTACAAAGAAGGCGAAGACTGTGCCTTTTGCCGAAAAGATGATAGCCACAGTTTTTTGGGATGCGCGAAGTGTGATCCACGTTGACTACCATATTTGGAGAAGGGTACAACAATCACAGGAGCACACTACGCCGATTTATTGTTCCGATTCAAAGCTTTAAAGAAAAAATGACCACATTTGGCGAAGAAAAAAGTGCTCTTCTACATCTGTTACGCATCTGCTCACACTTCCGCAGTCGCCACAGCCAAATTGGTCGAATTCACTACGAATTGCTACGGATTTTGCTCCCTGCGACTTCTTTTTGTTCACAAACTTTCAAACATCGCTCGTCGGAAAAAAGTACGGGTCGAATGAGGAACTCATCGCCGTCTTTCAAGTGTGTTGGTGACGATGCCTTAATTCTTTTCGTTAAAATCAGAAAGGAAAATCGTAGGGTTTTTTCGAGCGGTTGAGGAGCGGCAGAGTTGAAGTAAGTTTTGGAAAAAATGTCTTTTTAATCTGTGGGGGGGACACATAAACGCATATTAACCTTACGTAAGAGAATTTAGCAATGCTGCTGAGAGTAATAAATTATTCATTCTCGTGTATAAAGTTTTAGTATTCCTACTTAAATCGTTCTTTGAGTTCGAAATGAATTAAGCAACTTTCCTCCTCTCTATAGTATTTATCATAGTAAGTGTCACAATTCTTCTTTTTCCCGGCCCATCCCAACGCAAAATAAAAGCATAGGTAATAGTGTGAGTAACTGTTATATAGATACATATAGCAAGAGCTCGTGAGCTATTCATTGTTATTTTACACAAACAGAAAAGTATGACAGTGAATATCCTTTCATTTTTGAAATTTCCAGGATTAAAACCTTTGGCTTATAAGAGTAGATTGCTATACGTCTGCGCATTCACGCATTATGGAAGATACAATCTTTCATACTTCTTGATTGTTTTATGAATGGCCAAGTTTCTAGACGTTGGCCGACCCCAATGTTAAAAATGCTTTTCCCGAACATGTCATTAGATTCATAATGGCATACATCTGATGTTGTATTCAGAACATTATCCGTATATTCATTCTCTTCGTCTGCTTGTTCAAATATGGTTTGGTGACGAAGTTTAAAAGTTAACTTCGATATAGGAACTGTTACAGTCTATCTGCTTTCGAAGAATATGGGAACGCAGTAACTTAATGGAGGTTGCAATGGTATGCGGAGTCGCCCCATGTTGTTGAAAATGTGTGACGAGTAAGATGGATGTGCTCTCAAATTAAGTAAAAAATAATCTGTGATAATGCGCCGAAGATTTTCGCTGTTCGCATTTATCGACGACTCCGTTCCTCTATAAAGCGCACCAAACATTAACTCTTGGACAATTTAAATGCCTTTGATGTTTCATTCGCATTTTCACGGAGCCCAGAAGCGACAGTTTTGTATATTTACCTGTCCATTCAGGTGGAAGTGGGCTTCGTCATTCCAAAAGATGTAAGAAATTGCTCCAATATTGTTCCACAAAAGCGTTTATATACATTGAAGTCATTTTTCGTAAGTTCTTAGAGCAATTCAATCTTAAAACGGTGAAATTTTAAGTCTTTCTGTAAAATTTCATGGTCGATAGTTTATTTAGAGTCCCAAAGCAGCCGCTCTCTCCGCACTGAAATTCTTGAGTTTTCACATAAGCTTTTTTAAAACAAGTGAACGTTTTTGGTGAACCTTGATGTTCCGCTGGTCCTTAACTAAGTCGTATTAGGAGCTGAACAAAGTTTTGCGGACGCACGAATGAATTAGATTTACAATTGTAAATTATAACGTGAAAAAAATCATCTGTTCCCGGACTGTCTTGTTAGGTAATACGTAATTGGTACCTTTGCCAGTATTCAATGTCTCGAACCGTTAAAACCCGGAGTTTATTAAACCATTTATTGGCAATTCTGGACTGTAAAGTATTGAACAATACTCTGACATCGACACCCTTATTACATGTAAATAAATATTTTCTTAATACCAGTTTCTTTGACAGTCTTTCTTAATCAAATATTTTTTGTTTGCTTTGATTATCGGTATTTAATGGCCAAGTAGTTGCAATTGAAATCAAGAGTTCCTTAGTCAATGTCTTACACATTTTCTTGACTTCAACTCACATTTCAAACTGTGAGAGGTTAGCATGTAAACTACACGATTACAACCCATTAGCCAAACCCCTTAAGTTTTTTGCTTTCACATCGAAACCATCGAAATACGTATAAATAAATCTACCACATCATTCACCACATCATATCTATACAAACAATTCTCTGTACGCCAGCTCCAATATTTGTAACTTTCTCGGTCGATTCCTTAAGCAAGCTTATGATATAGATACCATGACTCGTCCACTGACAAGCTCCAATTAGTGCGAATCAATCATTTTACCTAATAACGAATACGATCTCTTACATCTATCAAAGCGATCAGTGGGATCATTGGCTCGGACAGGCCAATGAGGCGACAGCCTTTCGAAGAATCCGCATACACGAAGTTCCAGATACGGATACGAGTACATGGTCATGGTATTCATACGGCAACTGACAGTCTACCGTCAATGCCGCAGATCATAGGGGCAAATTTATTAAAATTGCTCTCGATCTAAAGCTAACGGAATGTTTAATTAAAATGTCGTCTATTCGGTTTGAAGAAGGTAAATCCTTTATAAGGAGAGAATGCTGACATCGATAAGCGATGGCCCACAAAACCTGTCCCCAGATGGGAACAGGTTTTACCCGTAAAGAGCGCAGAAGTTGATTAGCAGAAAGTTGGCAGAAATGTTGAAGCTTGTTTTCTTTTTGTAGTTTATTCATTTTATCGAAGAGAGTTGTAAAAGGAAAACCTAAAGAGTTTTCTTGTTATTTATTGGACATGATTCTAGCAATTATTTGAAGTATACTTAAGGAGTGGTAATGAGGATTGCCTACATAAAAATGATTACAGAGGATATCGTGATAGCTGTTATATTTATTTTTTCTATGAGTAAACCGAAGTATTTATATTCGTATCTGAAGGCAGGAAGGAAGGATTATAGCGTTCCACAGTGGTTATCTAATTTATAGCTTATAAAGTTTTATCCAAGGGTTTGCACAGAAATCATTGAGTATCTTCAAATAGAGAGCACTTAAAAGTGGTTCAATGGACTACAAATATGAATAAAACCAGTGTGCAATAAAAAAAAAGCGAACAATTTTTTTAAGTATATTTTAACTTAGGTTAATCGCAAACAACTATTTATCTGTACATCGTAAAATTAGGCTAATAATCATTTAAGCAATGACTGTCGTCTTCACTTTTTTTTTAGAATAGTTGGTAAATATTATATTTGATATTTCCTAGCCAAAGTAGGAGTTAAATTGTAATTCCACGTGTACCGCTTACTGAAATTATTCGAAAATATTTTGATTATGTTTATCAGACCAATCCCAGTTATAGCATCTGTATTCCGGATGCTATTTTTTGTTTTTTTTTCTGGCGGTATTTTGGGGAATTACGAGACAATATAGACAAAATGAGCAGTCCTAATGCATATTCGGGTCCCGATAAATCCCCTCATTTACGATTCGTGGAAAGGTATTAATGTTTTTTTTTTTTTTCATCTAAATACGAAGGAACTTACAGTTTATATTGTTTATGCAAAGCTAACCTAAAAATATGGGAGCCGAGCTATACAAAGCCTTACTCGTAAACGTTAAATCTTGTAGTTGAACTTTTTTACTGCTTGTCAAGATTTATGACTTATTGTTGATGTTGCTGTGATCTTCCTGGTTTGGATAATCTTGGGCGAAAATAAGAGGCTTTTCGTTATCATTTTCAATACGACATACTGCCATAATCATCTTCGAAATTGACAAACAAAATTGATTGAATAAGAATTTTTAATTTATGGTGGCGTTTACAAAATATCCAGGTAGACAGGAATAAACCATTCCCGAAACTTTTATAGCCTAGAGGGACTTCTTGTAGTACACTTATCGGAAAAAACTGTTTTTTTTTTAGCAGAATCTTAAAGGTAAATGTGTATGGGTTCTAACAGATTTTTTTTCTTTGTTTTTTAATTGATTACTTATTTCAAGAGATTTCATTGCTCATATTCTCCGCAGTAAGTAGAAGATCAAAATCTTGGTTCTCGATTCAAGGTATCATAAAATTTGCAATCACCCAAAACTCTTGTTAAAAGCTTCTACGAGTATTGTGTGCTGTGACTATTAATTTTTGTAAAATAAATCTTATTCTCCCCGTTCTATATGCAGTATAAGACATGTTGGCCATTCTGTAAACTTTGCGGTTATGTTTCTTAGAGGGGATATGCGATTATTAAGTTTCATCGTTGTCACTACTTTAACTACGTCAACTAGACTTTTCGTCTGTTTTTGAATCCGTACAGGCTATTAGTCTTTGTTTGATTTATTTAAAATAATTTTTACATGATAGTTGTCGTGCAAGCACTTCTCATACGAACTAGACTATCTGGTTAATATCTCGAGATTCATATGCCGCGGTTTTGAAAACCTCCATTTTAATTGAAAAAGATTAAGGATTGCACTCAATCAATCAGTAATGAGAGTAATTTTTATAGAGTTGAAATTACAGTCATGCATTGTAGTTTTTATGTTTGTTCACTGTTCGTAGTAGTTTTGAAACTCAGATACTGGTATCACTTTCATTCGGTTTCGAACTTTCCAATGTTCTCCAATTTAACAGAATGGTATCCTTTGAACTAAATTCTGGAACTGCAATAAGGGAATAAGTTTCAAGGGTTTAAGTCCACGACTACGTCTAAGGAGTTCCATTCGTAAAGTCCAATTTTGGGCGACTCGTTCGAGCATAGCAACTGGTATCTCGCGGATACCACGAGTAATATTGGCTTCCAAAGTGTCAATCGTAGCTGGCTTATTCCTGAAGACTTGAGACTTTACACATCCCCAGAGAAAATACTTCAAAGGTGTGATATCGCACGATCTAGGCGGCCAAATTACCGTAGCAAAACGTGAAATTAAGTGCTCACCATAATGATTTCTCAACAAGTCCATTGTTTCACGCACTGTATGGCTTTGAGACCAGGTGCTTGAATTTCAGGAAGTCCGTTAACATGGCGCGATAACCGCCATCATTGACAGTAACACTCTGATTTGCCTCAGTTTAGAAGATATATATACCAATGACTCCACCAGCCCATAAACCACACTATACCATTGTTTTTAATGGATGTAAACAAGAGCCCAAATACGGAAATTTTGTTTATTAATGTGTACATTGAATTCTAGTCGCTTATAGATTCGTTACGGTCTTCGCGTACCCTCTCAGCTACAGCTGCCATAGTCTCTTCACTACGTGCTGGATGTGGTCTAACCGGCCGAGTATCATCCACTAATGTAATGTAAACTGGGATTTAAATTTGCGAATGGTGTTAGCAATAGTGGTTTCCGTAAGTCGATTATGCGCACCGTAAGTTCCTTGAATCACACGAAAAACATTTCTCACGGAAAGCTGATTTTCGTAATACAGCTGAACAATTTGGAGACGCTGTTGTAGTGTGAGTCTTTCCATGATGACTTGCGAAACGATACTGATCAAAAATGATAAAGCAGTTTGATAGGAGTCACGTGTGATCTGTCAAAAAAAAAGCCTATTGAAAATCAAACATTCCGATGAATCACCCTTTGTAAGAGGGTTGGATGTTATTTACAAGTTTCTTCCCTACTATCGTCTTTTTGGTTTAATCATTGGCCAAAATCTGATTAATAATATCGTGATTCCAACTCAACTCGAATCAGCTCGTTCTCAAATTGTCTGTTATTCATTTTAAGATCTCACTCCTATACACGAAAACACTTTCTATAGATCATTAGTATGACAATGTTATTCGTTCTAATAACTAATCTCTGAATACCTAATAAACTAATAAATTGAAAGCTGTAATATACATTATAAACAATAAATCAGAAAATACTAAAGTCACCAATTTACTGAATAGAAAAAACAACGTGATTAAAACGTTTTAAAATCTTAAACCCATAACACATTTTTTGTCGGGCTACAGCTCCAATTCTGGAATTAATATTTAATATTAATATTAATATAAGACTTAATTTTTTTTTTTTTTTTTTTTTTTTTTTTTTTTTTTAATATTGCAAAGTTATGTCTATATCCAAAATTGTACATCTGTTCAAGTTATATACAAATAGAGCGCATCAATCCATCTTTTCAAGTGCATCCAAAAAAACTAATTTCACGCAATAGGAGTAATGCAGTCATTCATGTATCCCCTGCTGTGTCGTTGCTCTAACCTGTTTTTAGAATCTCACAAAGGTTCTCTCATATAAATAACAAATCAAGATCGTAAACTAACTCCAGAACCCAAAGATCGAAAGTCCTGATTGGAAAAAAGGCTAGCGTCGATCGTGAGTAGCTTACGCGTAAAACCGGCCAACGTCGATTAGGTGTCTTTGCACAAAGCACGAGACCCATGACAGAAACTAGTTTCATGACTCCATATACGAGTACGAGTCTAATACCATCCTGCGCATGTGGGGTGCCATATAACGATTTGCAATGATACGAATATCTAGACCATGAAGAGCTAGTCATTTGCACGGTTTTGCACGCTTAGCTTCATCTACAACTGATGAGAATCTTTTGTAAATAGAATCGAATGTCTGGGTAGTGAGATAAGTTGCGATGGTGTTCCTGTCAATCGAAAATTGTGAACGCTGAAAAGTATTTGTGTGGCACAAGCAGACAACACAAGGACACTGCTGGACTTTGTAGTGTGGTGGATCTTGTGATGTGATACCTTCTTAAAATACATAAGCCTGATAATGTTTTTGCAATGGTTCTGGACCTACTCTTGTATATAAGTATATCAAAATGAAATCCGATCGATCTGCTGCTCTGTCTCTTCATTCGTTTTAGCCTCAAAGAACCACACCGAGCTCACAGCTATTGTCTCTTACTGTGTAGAGTTGTACATTCGTTATTTATTCCTCATGACAAAATATAGCATCCCAGTCCCAGAGAAGGTTGTAGTTTCGTGCAGCACCTGCATTTGGTGGTTGATTAATAAGAAGTTGTCTTCTGCTTTTCCCCCACAACTGTTGAAAGAATGCTGAGTGTGGATTGCTTCTGTTCGGTTGTACTATTCTCAAGTTAAGTTACTTTAAAGACGTAGTCAGATCACTTTTGACCACAATGTCCTGTGAAATTATATGGGATTGCTCACTGTGAATACCCAGTGTGAAAAAATAATTTGATCGTGTCATTTAGTAGCTTTATAAAGATAAAAGGCTTTTTTTGGAGGTTATGTGGGAATTATGTCAGATGCTAAAAATATAATTGCAGTTTCGCAGATGCTAATGATCAAAAAGCTGTTTAATTTCGTACTCGGACGTTGGTTTTCATCACACAGATTCTGAGATATTCACATATGTGTATTTGGTAATCAGCTAATAGTTTTGCCTGTCGAAGGCCGAAAGAAGTTAAGCATGTGCAAATGCAAATGTGCAATTTCTTACATAATATTCTACTTAACACACCCCACAGCAGTTTTTAGAGTTTTCTTAGTCTTGCAACCGTCTTAAACAAAGACACATAAATTAGATTAAATTGGTTGGTAATACAACATGGTCACACCTTTGAATAAAATCAACAAATCAGCCTCGACAACAAACATGGTGGTAATAACAGAAGAAAACACTGACGTTGGATAATACCATAGACTACAGAGTGAGAATTGCCATTGTATAAGCTTAAATCCGCGTTCAGAATGGTGGCCCCAGGAATACAAAAGCTTTGTAAAAATGGGTCTGGTTTTGAAAAAGTCAGCTATTTTATTTTCATGTTCTATAGTTGGTTCATGATCTTCTCGCTAACAAAATATGTGTGATTTATTGATTCTCAAGCAAATGACAATCAGACGCAACAGTTTTGGGTCATACAGTATTTTTATCGAACAACATGTAGCATGTAGGAATAAGCTTATAATTTTCTGAGTATGTTGTCGGACGCATCCTGCAGAAAATGTTAACCAATTACCTTGGAATATTATCGTAATTTTTTGTTCGTAATTGAATCCTCCGTTACAGACAAGTGAATTCAATGAGTGAAAATCAACTTTAAGAAGTCTGAAAACATTATTTTTGGAAACGCATTCGTATGGGGCCTCTACGCATATCAGACAAAATTGGCGTATATTCCCGATTGAGGATCAGCACGAACAGATTTCTTAGGATCTGGCTAGATCAACACCTATTATGTTAAATTCGCTGCGTTTTTTCATCAAACTTCAAACACATTTATCTTATATTTAACTTTATTTAAGTAAATGTATGCCGTTTTCATCGATAACCTTTTGTTATTTTTTGGTAAAACCCTGTAGAGTTTCTGGACATAAAGCTGAACCAAGTAGTTCTCACAGGTCTTCTCTGCAGCCACCTTTACACCATTACACCAAGGCAAGGTGCGCGCTATACGCTGGATGAACAAAAACTTCCCAGTCAAGCTCTCTCAGTTTTTGACAAGTCATTAAAGTTCAGAGATCTGTGTGGTCTCTAGCGTTGTCAAAGCCTTTCCTGTTGTTCAGTTTTGGCCACTTTACCTTAACTGCGCACTTAAATCTCGTTAGTTAGAGAACAGAATCAATCGTCTGGCCAGGTTTTAGCAGCTTAAAATGCACGATTCCCATCCCATTTCACCAAACACAAGGCATCACCTTACGTGGCGTCAATCACGTCTTTTCCACAGTTTATCCACAGTGTATATGTGACAATATATATATATATCAAGCCAATTTTTGATATTCTGCTCTGATGTGAACCGTATTTCAGTGAGGACGTTCTGCATCGACCGGAACAAATGGTAGTCAGAAGGGGCAAGGTCTGGGCTATAAAGCGGGTGAGGTAAGAGTTCCCATCCACTGTTTTTTAAATAGTTCTTAACCGGAATAGCAACGTGGGGCCGAGTTGTCATGATGGAAAATTATTGCCTCGTGTCTGGTCGCATATTCCGGGCGTTTTTCGGCTACTGCTCTCTTCAAACGGATAAATTGTGTTCGGTAGCGTTGTCCATTGATGGTTTCACCCGGTTTTAGCAGCTCATAATACAGCACACCCATCTGATCCCACCAAATACAGAGCATTACCTTCGCGGCATAGATATTCGGCTTTGCCGTTGATTTGGCTGGTTGGCCGGGTTTCAGATATGATTTTTTGCGCTTGGAGTTGTCGTAATGGATCCACTTTTCATCACCAGTAACAATCCGATGCAAAAATGACTTCCTTTTGTGGCGTTCCAGCAGCATTTCGGACATGAAAAACCGCCTTTCGACGTTTCTCGGCTTGAGTTGATGTGGAATGATGTGGATGTATTGCTTTTGAATACATCCAGCTGCTTTTAAATGTTTTGAAATGGCTGCTTGAGTGACACCCAAAGATTCTTCGAGCTCTTCTTGTGTTTGGCAACAATCTTCATAGAGTAACGTTTCCAGTTCTTCATCTTCAAACTGTTTTGGCTGAACAGGACGTTCATCGTCTTCCAAGCCAAAATCACCGCTTTTAAATCGTGTAAACCACTTTTGGCACGTTCGCTCAGCTAGCGCATGTTCACCATAAACTTCCACCAAAATACGATGACTTTCGGCAGCAGTTTTCTTGAAGAAGAACTCCCCGCAAAAACACTTTTTCAGGCACAAAGTTCGACATATTTGAGTAAAAAAATTTATTGTTGTTTACGCTTCAAATGAATGACATATACTGAAATGACGCACAATGACAGTAGCTTTCCAACGCATGTTCTAATGGAATAATAACAATGAAATAATACAAGTTACGCCATCTCTTAGCAAACCGCGAACGAATTAAGTTATTAGACCCAATACTATAAAATAATGGAGCGAGATAACCACTGGGCCCAAACGTATACCTCTCTCTCTCTCTCTCTCTCTCTCTCTCTCTCTCTCTCTGTGTTAAGTTTAGTTCAATAAAGTTAAAAATAAATCAAGTGCTTAGGAGGGCTTGCCTTCGCTTGTATAGAACGCCAGAGTCGGAGTAGATTAATCCTTGTTAGGTCTTGTTCAAAAAGACGAACCAAATAACGTCGGCAATTTGTTACTACTCGAACTGTTTATCCAACGAAAATGTGCACTTTAACGGCTTTGACGCTTCAGAAGCATTCCCTTATTTTGATAATAAAGTTCTGATCCAGGACAGATAAGATAATCTTCAACGGCATTCAAACAACATGGATGCAAGCGTCGAATAGGACATTCGGGTGTTTTTGAATCAATAAGTCAGAAACATTTTGAAGAAAAGTCAATTTTTTCTGCAGAAAAGCGTTGTATTGCTGAACTGAGCTATTGAACATTAAACTCCGTCTAACGTTTATCCAATTTTTTGATCTCTTCCTAGTTATAGAATACATTGATGTTCTCAAAAAAGGCGTTTGTTTGAGCGAGAATTTCATCATTACAGCTAAATCTCTTCCTGCCAAAAATCACGCGATTGTCTGCTTTCAATAGTTGTCACCCAGACAACTACGTGAACGCAGTGTGCTCATGGCTGTTTTATTTGTCAATGTTGCTTTTCAAGTAAAAGTGCAAGATATTTGGAAAGTTGATCACTTTTTTAATAATAATAATCAATAACCAATCAGGTCGTTAACGAAGGTCTTTAGATATAAATGTAATATAACAGATAACCTCTGTAGTTGGCGCATTAATGAAGTAAGCACATATTTACTAATATTGGCATATTTAACCTTACTATCTGCATATCAATAACTGTAGACTACTTGTCTGAGTGTTCCCCGTACAAAGAATCTAAAAGTAAATGGACGTTGATTTTTTTGTCGGTGATAATCGATGCAATATATGTCGCTGCTTTATATTTTTCTTTTTTCTACTCGGCCTATTTCATCGAATTACTTAGATTCGGTGCTGCTTCTAAATAGTAATTAGTGGCCTCCGATAGTTCTTCGACTAGAAGTTCTCTGTTAAGAGGCCTTATATTCCACGTACATATCCGAAATACACTATCTATCAATATTTTGTTTATGTTACGATCCCAGTTACGAAATCATTATAACTTACGACAGTTAATCACTGTAATCTCAACAATTTCCAATTCGAAGAAAAAAGTAAACTATCTATTGTACTATGAGACGAATTATTTTTGAAATCTGATTTGCGAACTAACAAAACGGCTCTAATTTCAAAGCTTCATTCGGATCAATTGCAACGGCTTAACGATATGTCTCAACACCTTGGTATAAATTGCAACACATATGAAGATAAATCAATCTCAGTCATTGATACCCTGCATTTTTATGGCTTCATCTAATTGAAAAAAGAAAAAGGCGTTGATGGCAATCAATGTTAACCGCTTTTAAGAATACCAGTCTTTTGTCTTGTCCCCGAAATGTTCGCATTCAATTGGTTGGCACCATGTACGAGTATATCTGTGCTACAGCCACACTTTTTCTATTTGCAATTACAAATTGCGAACATTATTATAAAAGAATAACAATAATTTCAATTTATCGATCTTCCTTATTACACAATTACCTCCCCGATAACTGCCCCCCCCCCAACTTTTACCCAGATTGTTTTCAACTTCAAGCTTAAACCAACAAAAGACCAACACACATTCACTAGCAATATTATATTCGTACCTACATCATAGCAAACGATGATTTCGCTGGCCCTCTGTGTTTCAATTCCTGGATATAGAGGAAGGAAACCAACAAACTTCATAAACTCAAACTCAAACTGAAGTATCTAAACGAGCAGCATTATTCGTACACGTACTTATATTCATATACGTATTCGTTTTCGTTTTCATATTCTGGATCTGCAAAGGGGGACCTATAGTATCTGCACCTCTATTCTATACAACGACTTACGACGGCATCGACAACAACTAAGCGACCGGTTTAAGATGCTTGAGTGAAGCTGATCCAAGATGGAGGACAAAAATACGAAAAAAGAGCACAAGAAGACGGAAAATAAATAAAATAACAGCCTTCAAGTGCACAAAGAAAAAGTGAGAAACTACAGAAGTCAAAATGAACCATAGTCACAGGTATATATGTTAGATACAGCCGGAGCCACGTCTCCATCCCCAGCAACATTCGCAGCTGAAGCCTTTTTGAAAGACGCTTTTGTACAACGTATGTCAGTCAATTTCCTTGTTCCAACTTTAAATGGCTTGTCTGGCACAGGCATTTGAACTGGCATTCTCTCGTTATTCGTATGAGCACACTCACACCCCCAGTTCGGTAATAATAATAGAGTGCCAAGAGGAAGCTAAATACACACTCATACCAAGATACCGATTAATACACGACTCCTTTGTGGAATTTCAGCATTACAGCATCTCAGTATCTCCGCATACAGGGATCTCGGAACCACAGCATTCCAGCTTTTCCAGAGATTGCAAAATTGATCCTCTTTTCAATTGGGCTGCATTGAATAAGTACATGTTCAGAATATGTTCTTGTTGCATCTGCAATAGTTCTCCAGTTGGAGATGCAAGGTCCCATTTCCCTTTTATTTTTTTGTGAATAGTACCTACGAAATTAAAGGCTTTCATTATCCTTGGACTGACTTTACAATCAATGTATTTCAATTAATAGTTGCTGTGCGCTGAGGAAACAACATGACAGCGGTACGTCAAGACTGACGGAACAGAAGGATATTTCTTAATTGTCGGTTATTATTGTAATGAATTCCACGTGAGAAAATTCGACGGTGATGTCGACGAATTTCAGTTTTACTGGAATGAAGCATGTTTGATAAAATGCGATGTACTCGTAATTATGGCGAATTTCATGGGGTGGACTGCATCGTCCTACCTTGGCTACCAACCCCCCTGTCATATGATTAAATGTGTGTCCTGTCATCCAGGAGATGAGAGTGACTTGATGGGAAGGTTGGAGTTTGTCGTGCTTCTTTCCTTCCTTTTGACAGGAATGCTGCATTTGCCAGAATACCTTTGAAGGCTACATCAAGTTGAGGTTATTAAGCAATTTCTGTACGATGGCGATGGCAAGTCAGCAGTTTTTTCTGTATTTAGTCATTAGAGGTGATTGTTATGGCTGTCGAAGGAAATTCCATGCAATTTGTGCTAAGTGGGATACGTGACCAGTGATGCTCAATGGAAGGGACAGGAACTAGTTCAAAACTAAGAATGTAGCTAAGAACTATCAATTATGATTTTTGTGACTATTGAAAAGTACTGAAAGTTAGTTCTAGTACCTACTAACGTTGGACGAGTTTATGGGGCCTTTTCATTAATGAGACGAAATTTGGATCCATCACAACACACCGGAGACCAAGCAGCAGCCCAAACAATGGAATTGATTGGCCTGCCGAGCAGTCAAATTCGAATAACTTCATATGAGAAACATAACCCACGTCCAATTTTATGCGAACTTACTTGACAGGTTTAGCATTTGACCAAAAATTAAATGATAAGACGGAAGTACATAGTCCTCTAAATCTGTTCCTAATTTCAGTGTCAACTTTTACTTTTTCATTGTTATGATTACACGATTATGAAACGAAACATACACTATTACCGCGCTTTCCGCGAAGATCAGTAAAAAAGGTGGTTTAACTGCTATTAAAAGTTATCTTTCTGTCTCTTTTAGTCGAAAACTTGTCGGGTGTTATACTTTGGCCCTAAATTAGAATTCTGTCGAATTCCAGATAACTTAGGGAAACCGAAATTTAGGTGGTCCACAATCTTTATAGATTTTTCATTCATCCATTCCCTCCTGAAATTGTGTCAAAACAAACTTTACCAATGTAAATTGGAGGTAACTGCCCGGCCATGGAAAAAAAAAAATCCAGTTACGAAGCAACAGCAAGCCTCGGATACGGACAGATCAGCTCTTGACAACTGCAACAGACAAAACAAGGACAATGAACTTCAAATTTGCACATGGAATTTTAGGTCTCTTAATAGGACACGTGCAGCCGAACAACTAGTGGGGGTCCTGGACTGCTGCAACGCAGATGTTACCGACGAATCTATGACGATTGCTATCGACGTAAAAAACAGCGATTATTTGGATGCTGATTTGTTGTTTAAGGAAGACTTAGGCACGATGTCTTGAATTTTCGGTATGTTAACAAGCACCTGAAAACAATCCGTATTAAGGCTACGTTTGCCAAAATTATCTTGTATGCGCTCTATCTCATAGCTACAATCAGAAGTGATCGCTAAATCCTTTTTCGATCGAGTCTCCCTTATTCTCTTGAGAGGACTTATGCCGCCAGCATCAAGTATCGAAGAGCAATGGGAATGTTGCCAAAAAGTCGTTAGAGATTCCGCTTCTGGTGTACTGGGTTTCACTCGGCCACTACAACGAAACCCTTTGGTTTGACGACGAGTAGCGGCGCTGCATAGAAGGACTACCTACTCCTACTACCAGGAGCAGACGAACAATTCAGTCCACCCCACCTGGATGAAGTGAAGTTAACCATATCTAAGTTTTAGTCCCACAAAGCTGCTGCAGTGAACGGCCTGACTGCCGAGCTCTTTAAAACGACAAGCGGTGACTGAGTAAAAAGCATACACTAACTCATCTGCAAAATATGGTCGGGCGAGAGTACGCCAATTGAATGTAACTTCAGCATTGTTCGTTCTATCCTCAACAAAGGACACCCTCTGAACTGCGCAAAGGCATCAGTTTTCTTAACATCGCATACAAAATCCTATCTGCCGTATTGTGTGAGCGCCTGAAGCCGTTCGTCAACAATCTGATTAATCCACATAAGTGTGGCTTTAGGCCAGGAAAGTTCACCATCGCCCAAATATACACATTACAGAAGATCTTGTAAAATATCCATGAGCTCCAAATCGACACACCACCTATTCATTGATTCTAAGGTCGCATACGAGAACATCTATAGAGATAAACTATACAGAGCAATGTTTAGTTTTAGCATCCCTGTCCAATGACAATGCAGAATGCATGTTGCTGCATCCATCAAGGTCAATAAAGAACTCATCGAGACCTTTGATGCCTAAAAAGGATTAAGGATTCTTTTATTCTTGAAAGAATAGTTGCAAACTCAGACGCCAACACAAGAGACACAATCTTTCAAAAATCCGTTCAATTACTTGCATACGCCGATGATATTGACGTAATCGGAAGAAAACAGCGTAATAGCAGTGGCAACTAACTAAAGAGCCGGCTGGAGACACTTGTTGGTCCACTCTCGGCTGTATCGCCACCTTAAGTAAGCAAGTAAACTGGAGGTTTTAAGTCCCAACAACGGAGATTTTTTTTTTTGGTAAACAAAGAACAGTTGAACATCAGGCTTATTTTGAACTGATAGGGTAGAATCCAATCTCAGAATTTTAAATTCCTGGAAATTAGAAAGTTTATTAACCGCATAAATGATCAGGAAACATTCACGCATTTTGCTGTTTTGCGTGACCATATTAACATCTAACAGAACATCTATCATAATAGCAAGGTTATAGTAATATTTGAAGTAGCGGAAACTAATGAGTTTATATTGAATCCTATTACCGAAATCTTTAATTTTTTTTTAATAAAGCGGATGGCTTTTCAAATGAAGAAACGATTGATTTTCTAAAAAAGTCTCAAGAAATGATCTATGGTAACCTTTCTCGATGAATGTTCCTTTATGCGTGTTAATAAATCAGTCTCTCACAAAAGAAATCATCAATAAAAAGCTAGAAGAGGTACAGTTATCTAATAGTTTTTATGGAACTTAGAGCCAAGTCTTATTTTCTGGAAAAAGACAGCTGTTAAACCCAAAGTGTGGCTCAAGTTAAGCTGAACCAGTCCTCTTATTTTGGAGCTATGGTATCCGCAATTTGCTTACCTAAGTAATCCATATCAGTAATGTCCCTATGTACTAAAATGCACCACCTGCGTTCTATTCTTTTTTTTTAGATACTACTTCGGACAGCAGTGATATCTTTTATGTTTCTGCTGTAAAGTATATTTTTGTTTATTACTATAAGTGCTATTGAATTCTTTTTTGAAAACAAAAATGACTGCCATTAAATGTGAATCAAAAGTCGTTGTTCATTATGACGAATACCTACTTCATGACATTATGTTTTGAACATGACTTTATGCATATGATGTTCTCGATATGCATTCTGTCGTGGGTTTTAGACTCTATTCCACCAATTACGCACTGAATATTGGCTTCCAAAGGCTTAATATAATAGTCGGGATCAATGTCTATATTTTTGGACCGACCGTTATTTGGTAATGTTGATAATTGACGGTAACGCGAGCCCTGACCTCATTTAAAAAAAAAAAAAACTAATGAACTTGCGTGAAGGCCATCCCAAAAAATTTTTTTGCGGGTGAAGTGAAAAATGTGCTTGTTCACAAATCGAGCATAGTTAAAAAGACGAATTTCAACAGAAATAAGGGTAGACTTCAAAATGCTCAAGAAAAGTGCCCGATTGGCAATCTCTCATCGCAAGCCATGGTTTTCTGGGCAGTTTCTGCACTAGCATAATATTGAACATCAATATCAAGGAACTGTCAAGGATGACAGTACGACTTAATAGATACCCTCATTGGAAGATTTATCTGTCAAAAAACAAAACCACTTACCTCCAAAGGATTTGGTGTTTCTTTTTCGTTTAGACCTTTGAAGCTCCGTAAGAACAGTCATTTGATTTCTCCTCTGTTTTTCTTTCAGTACAGCACAAGAGATAAAAAAAATTATTCCATTGTACTCCTTATACTCACCCTATCGAAAGATGAGGTAATTTTTGCAAATGGCGACACAAATGTCAATTCTACCTTGACATTTGTGAAGTAAACAGAAACAAAACACACGTCAACAATACATGAATCGCTATACTCCTAAAGAATGCGGAATAATTGTTACGAATAACGCAAGCATTGCGTTACTTGTTAGTTGTTGACCGCCAAGCACATGTAACCTACGCTAAAGCCATCTTGAATCTCGACTTCAGGAGACAATTTTTTATCGAAAATCATCGTGGCCTGGAGACGTCTTCATTTTTCGAAAACGTCGCCGGCCAAACGACTACTGTGGACGGCGAGCCCCACAAAGCCATGCTCAACGACTTTCTCTTTGCTCTACTTGATGAATTGGGACTGGAGAACACTAGAGCAACGGCCCATACCACAAGCTTAATTCTGAGAACTGCACTTCCAGGTCGGCTAATCTCTCGTTTCGGCAATTTGCACTGACCGCTAAGATCGCGGTTTTTTGAAGTCAGGAATCTATGTCAAGAAGCCTCAAAGAAAATATCCGTCAAGAATGCGAGGACCTATCGCCGGAAGTTCTGGCAAGAGTAATGGAAAATGCCGCAAATCGTTCCCAAATGGTCATCAATATCGTTTTTTCGACTTAATGGAAACAAATTTAAGACATCAAATAAACATAAATCAAATGAACAATCCAAGAAATACAGCCACCTTATATGTTCCTCTTAATAGAATTTCTCAGTCTTTTGAAAAAAGACGAATAAGCGTTTCAGTTGTAAAGTGCCTACAATACCAGGATCACAGAGGAAGTGCTTCGCGGTGTAATTGTCACTCTCATTTCAGGCCATGTTTGCCCATCATATTTAGGTGATTAGCGAAAGCGTAATACGCCGTCACGATTCCAGTAGGCAACCTGCAATTTTTATTATTCAGAGCCACCAGGAAAAACGCTGGTGATCTCTTACAGACCTTGGAAAGCTTTCAGCTTTAGTCTGTTGGCAATCTGAAGAGCCAAAAAGGGAGATTCCTCTTTGGGAGTCAGAGTGGAGTCAGACGCAGCAGTGACATATTTTCGTGAAACCCTGTTCTACCAGACAACCGATGTATAAGATATGATTGCCCTTAGTGCCTTTCTTAGATGGTCTTTAAAATATCATCATCTCGTGTCGTTCAGAAAGTTTGAGATCAAGATATTCAAGATCTATCAATCAATCATCTTTTTCAATTTTATTTGAACTTAAATAGGACGCATATCTCGACTTTATTGAGTCCACATGGTCATTGTTATTCAAGTCCACATTGCTTTCCCTAATGAGAAATAACCAACAAATAGACACAATGTCACCATTCCATCTTCTACATTCTCACACTATTAATATCCCGTGCAGTTTGTCTAAGCCCATAAATTATTCTTAGACTTGAATTTTCTCGTCCCAGTGGGAAGTCTCTGCATGCAATTCAGCCTGCAACTGGTGCATTATTAACCAGAGAGAAGCACAAAACATTCAGGCACAAGAAGCGAATTGTGGACTCAACTCTGCAGAGTGTTGACAAAGAGAAAATTAAGAGAACTCCCTCAACACTGTCACATGCCCTCGTGCATAAATGTCACAAATAGAATTCATAAACCTGCAAGTACATACATATGGGTACGTGCGCGTATGTATATTAAGCTTTCGTAGATTATTGTATCCGGATAATATACACCCGCACGCACCCAGTAAGATGGCAACATTCATCATCGTGCAAAGCCAAGAAGCGAACCCTGTTTGTTGCGTTAGCGCCGCAGGACATTGCACTACTTTATGTTAGGAATCCCGTACATGACAGCTGCACATAAATCTTAAGTGCCCATTGGAATACCCGATAGGCATCTAATTGGATCTGGAGATCATTAGTTATTGGATTATTTTTCCTTTTCCTTGGAAAGCAACGCTACATATGAACTAAGTTGGAGGAATAAAAGAAAGGAACCAGGTCAGGATGATGTGGGGTAGTTGCGAGTCTTCTTGGAGCAGCAGTATTTAGTTTGAGATTAAACTTGGCGGTAAATACATATGTGTGGATAAACATTTGAGACTAAACAGTTTTATGATTTGACGTCACTGAACGGGTAGTATCTACCTATACTAAGGAACACAGGCAAATCGGATTAAGAATTTCTGTTATGACAAAATTTTTCTTTGACATATTAAGTGCTATGTGATACATAAGAACAAAATACGACTGAGTGAGGCTTAAAAGGGATTATTTGATGAACTGAATATATTAGGTGAGATGGATGATTAGAATGAGAGTTGCTAAAGATGCTTTAACTCAGCAGAGTAGACGTGATCTTAAGATGGACTTTTCGAATCCTGTGATAACGTTTTTTATGCTCGATCTTAGAAAACGGAAGGTAGTTACCTTAAAACTAGTCTTAACTTTGTCTTGAATAGTTGGGTCTGAGCTATCAGAAATAATTTAATTTGGTGGGGGCTAACGCCCCCATTTATTTCGCTTAATGCAAGCTTAAACTAACTTAAAAAACTAGGACTTAAAAAGCTAGCTTAAAAACTAAGACTAACTTATGGGTTAGTGAGTAAGGGAGTGGTGGAGGAGATCAAGTTTAAGGCGAGAATTGTTCAGGTTAAAATCAAAAAGAGGGAGGTTTGAGTTGACCTTACGGAGCATGCGGGAGATTGGTTCGTTAGAGCCATAAGAGGTGCGATGGGTTGGGATATAGAAGAGACGAGGACAGCGTAAATTACGAGGATTAGTGTTGAAGGAAATAGAGTTGTAAAGGGAAGCGCAGACCACAGAACCGGAGAGCAGTCGATGAATGAAGAGAATTTCAGCTACGTCTCTGCGTTTTTCGAGGGTACTCAGGTTAAGAAGTTTGAGGCGGTCGCGATAGGGAGGTAAGATAAATGGGTCACTCCAGGGTAGTCCACGTAGAGCGAAACGAAGAAAACGACGTTGAATGTTCTCGATTCGGGATATATGAGTTCGTTGAAAGGGTGACCACACCTGGCTGGCATATTCAAGAAGGGGGCGGACAAGCGCAATGTAAAGTAACCTTGTTACGTAAGGGTTGCTAAATTCTTTAGACCAACGTTGGATACCACCGAGCGATGAGTTGGCTTTAAGGATTATCTCATCAATATGCGACCGGAAGTTTAACTCTCTATCGTATAAAATTCCGAGGTCGAGAAGGGATTTCACCTGGGGTACAGGTTGGTCATGCAGAAAATAAAGTCTAGAGGGGGATTGATAGGACTTACGAGACAAAGTCATAGATTGGCATTTGGAGACGTTAAGCTCAAAACAATTTTTTAGACACCAGGTGGAAAACCTATCAAGTTCTTCTTGAAATAGAATAGAGTCTTGGGGTGAAGAAATAGTTTTGGAGAACTTAGTGTCATCGGCGTAAATGGATACGGAGCAGTGTTTGATAATCTTCTCAAGATCGTTTAAAGAAAAAGGAGGGGACCAAGATGGCTGCCTTGTGGGACACTAGAAGTGGCTAAAAACGGGGTTGAGAAGGCTGACCTAAAGCGAACGCTATAGTAACGGTTCTCCAGATAAGAAGATATGTATTTTAACAAAATGGGGTCAAAACCGAGGGAAGACAATTTGAGAAGGATCAGTTGATGTGATATTTTATCGAAGGCCTTAGTGAAATCTGTAGCAATAACATCAATTTCGTTGCCATTTTCTAGGGCTGAAAGCGCAAAGGACACGAATTCAACTAGGTTTGTAGTAGTTGATCTACCTTTTAGCAATCCGTTCTGACTGGGTGACATGAGTGACTTGCACTGAAAGCTTAGAACATCATATAAAAAACTTTCGAACATTTTAGGTATGTGAGAAAGCTTAGCAATGGGACGGTAGTTAGTTACTTCATTCTTTGATCTTTTTTTGTGAACCGGGCTTATGAAAGAGGTCTTTAAAACTTGGTGAATTCCCCTAGTGTGAGGGACAGATGAAATAGGGAGGAAAGTGCGAAAGATTGCAGGCACACTTTTTAAGAAATATTGCTGGGAGCCGATAAAAATTCATCATTGAGATTTTGTAACTTTTCTTCGATAAGGGTGGGATCAAAAGTTTGAGAGAGAGAGGAGCCAATGGAGAAATTGGGAAACTACTTGAAATACATGGGGTCGGGTACGAAGGGGTTGCTGCAAATGACTGCTTAAAAAAGTTTGCAAAATAGTTGGCAATAATATGTGGCTCGAACGAATGAGAGGGGGGATATCCGTCTGATTTTCTTTTGTAGTTGACGAATTGATAAAATGTTTTAGGAACATTGTTAAGGTTGGTCTGCGCTGTGTCGAGAAAGCGCTGATAAACGCATTTATAGAGCTGGGTGAATTGCAGGTAAGTTCCAAGATAGTTAGTGTAGTCGTAAAAAAGAATTGGTGCGAAAAAAAGCTGCCCATAATTTGTTTCTTTTATTACGTAAAGAGCGAAGTCTTCTGTTGTACCATGGAGGGGAAATAGATGATGTTTTTGTTGAAGTTGTAAGACGAGATGGTAGTTGAAGAAGTGGGCTGGGATGAAGAGTTACGGAAAAATGAGAGAAGAAGAGGGGGGGTGAAAGTTGTCGACAGTTGATAGGATAAAGGGACAAAACGTTACTGTGGAGTTTATAGGATTGGCACAGGCTTGAGTCAGTTATGCTTTCAATGAAAAGACATTCCTTGGATGAACTGGCATTTGACGCGGTAAAAAATAAGTGATCATCCGATAGAATCCACTTCAGAAGGGGCAGATTGAAGTCTCCAAAGATAAGGATGTCGTCGATGGAATCACTTAGTTGGTCAATTGCCTTAATAGCAAGGATGTAGGATTCGATAGGTTGAGCTGGGAGAATGTAGCAGCACATAACGTGCAGGGACCTATTGGGAAGTGTTATTTTAATTTAGACAAAGCCAATTTTATCAGACGAAGAGATAGCGATGAGAGAAGAGTTGGGGTTATTGTGAATAGCAAGTAGGACACCTCTACATGGAGAATCAACTTTAAGAATGGCAGGATCATTAACCATAGGGAGAGAGTGATCGTCATCTCGGAAGACATTAAACGAAGATGGGAATAGCTCCTGGCTCTTTATGTCGGGGATCAGATTGGTTTCTGTAAAAGCATAGACGTCGAAAGAGAGACTGTGTGATTTAGACAATACAGCCCGAGTTTTAGATCGCAAGCTTTTTACGTTTTGGTAGTAAAATGTAAGAGGTAGTTTGTTGCGTGGATTAGTAGGGGAGTGTAGATGAGATACAGGCAAAGAAGGCATTTTATCATGGTCAGCTCGGCTGCGCTGAAGGTGAGAAACTCTTTTAGAGTGAAGAATTCGTGGTACCTGTTGTAAAGCTTTCTGAGACTAGTTATATCCGTACCAAGGCCTTCCTGTTGGATGGAGACCATGACTTATTTTTGTTTTTCCCGCAAAGCAAACAGAGTCGAATTTGCGAGATATGCGAGAAAGAGACGTATATTTTCGTGTATCTTTTTATCCCTTAGCCTAGAGAGTGCGTAACGGCATTCAGTGGTGTCTATATATTCCTTTGGGTCAATTTAAGGTTAGGCGGTGTAAGGGGATCAAAAATGGGAACTGAATCCCGTGAAACCGATGGAGAAGGCGAGCTAGCAGCGGGATTTAGGATATGCGAGCTGATAAAGTTAGGGTATTTGGCTCCTGTTGTAAGGTCAAAATTGGTAAAGCAGTTGCTAGTATTGGTGGGAGTTGGTATGGGTGGATGAGCAGTGAAAGTATCAGTGGCAGGGGTTAAATTAAATGAGACGTGTTGGGGCTTGGATGAAATAGAGGCACTTGGTGCTTATGCGGAGATACGTGAAGGGTCCTAGGACAGCCTAAGAAGGTACCAGCAGCGGAAAAAATGTTCTACGTTAGGACTTTTACATCGAAATATAAGCCCTGTGTCGATTCCGAATAAGGGACACCTTTGAAGATGTAAGGATGTACAGCAGAGTGTTTTTTTTTCGTGTGCTGAGCTCTTTTAAAATTATTGACGGCCAAAAGCAATATTGCCTATCATAGAATATATTTTTAGTGGTTAAGTTACTACATGGAAACAACTTCTTTGTAACCTAAACTTTACTTGTCATTGCAGCAGTGAAAGTATCGTTTCCCTTTGTTACGACTTGAATACAGGTCTTTATAAAACGTTGTCAGAATATGTATGTGAACATTGCCTTTGGTCAAAATAAGTTCCTCCATCTCTACTCCAGAAACCCTGATTTTGTTGAAGGCTTACTGGTATATCGAAGTAACTGAAAAATCTCTATCTCTAAATTATATGTTAGATACATATAAATACATGACATTCTGTCGATTCGTCTATGCTATACATCTCTTGTTGCAGCATATCCTGATAGTTGCCATCATTTACCATGTTAATTAAGTTTTATACTTTTGTGGTGCCTCACACTTTTGACATCAAATATCTCGCCGCGACATTTTACATAATCTAGACATGGCTGTGTAAAGTTTTATAAATAGATGATGTCATATAGGGGGCAAACCAATGTGATGAATATCGAATCGAAATGTTTTTGATTGTAGTGCGAATATTTGGTCGATCATAAACTCACTGGTCCTAAATTCGCACTGATAGGTGTCAGTTCGATCATTGGCAAGTAGTATCAGCGTTCACATTATACGGCAGTCAACATCTTATACTGAATGGGTCTCCTTTCTTGTGAATCGGGCAAGCGATTAAAGATTCGTGTGCATTGCATCGGTTTTAACCTTACTTACTCCTACCTCTAAACCTTCTCTAAGGCATGTATTGTAGATATACAAAGATTCATTTCCTTAATTAAAGGATAGAAACCCTTAGCGTATTAAGTCTTGGGAAGTCTGAAGTTAACAGTAGTAAGCTTCCTCACACCGAATTCATACAACGACTTGACAACTTTTTTTTTAAATAAAAGGCAAACCATATGAGATATTTCAAAAACTTTATTATAGGCTTGAAGTACAATCAAAACATTTATGAATGGAACTCGACTTCGTTAATATGGCCACCGCGGGCACGTTTTCAACGACTCGACCACACGTTTCGGCCTTCCAACGTCGTCGGCGTGTTGTCATAAACCAATGACTTCACGTAGCCCCACAGAACATAGTCAAGCAGCGTTAAATCGCACGAACAAGGCGGACAATCGACTGGCCCATGTCCTGGGATAAAACGCTCACCATACTAACTCTTCAATAAATCGATTGTAGCGTGTGTGTGTGTGGCTTGTGGCACCATCCTGTTGAAACCACATGTCGTCCAAGTCCATATCTTCCAATTCGGGCCAAAATAATCGGTGATAATGGCGCGATAACGCTGACCATTCTCAGTAACGTGACGATCGTTATCGTCGACGAAAAAATATGGCCCGGCATGCAAACCACACTAAACAGTTATTTTTTGGGGATGAAGTGGTGATTCATGAAGCACATGTGGGTTTTCACCCGACCAATAACGCATATTTTGCTTATTGACGAACCCATTGAGCCAAAAATGAGCTTTGTCACTGAAGATGATTTTGCGACTCCGAATATCTGTAGAAAGTTCTTATAATTTGCAGACGTTGCTCGTTAGTGTACATTACCTCGATGAAAATGTTGAGTTTACTGGATAAATTGACAGTGACAGTTTGATGATTACTGAAAGAGTGCGTTCACAAATTAAATTCAAAGTTGTCTAGTCTCTATTGGAAAACCCTATACTAACCAAACAGCGATTTTAATTAACTTGACTCGAGGGCTATTTTTTGTAAATCCAGAGATAACAATAACCAACTCATACTTGCCTCTACAACGATGTGTTGCACGCAACTTGTATCATTTTTCTGGCAGATGCATGTAAACATGCAAAACATGCAGTTTGATGACACATTTTGTCCCGCATTCGTCTCGAAAAATAAAAAGGAAAACAAGTCAAAACAAAACACGGAAAATTAAAACCAAACATTTTCAATAAAACCAAAGCGTCGTCGTCGCACGTTGTCCTTAACACATAAATACAGTGTAAAGGACCTGGGTGAATGGAACCAAGCAACCAACCACAGTGCCGGTATGCAAAGTCCTATGCCTGAATGCAATTACGTAATGCTGTTTGCCCGATGAAATATTCATGGTGCCATGAGGTACAAACATAGGTGCCTGCATGTGCCACACCATATGAAGATGACTTGAGTACTTTTAATTGCTCCAGAAAGAAGTTGTTGGGAGTTCTGAGCTTATGGAAGGTGGTAGTAAATTTAGCTCCTCTAGAGGTACATTCAAGTCAAGTTGAATGAATAGATGTTTGGCCTTGCGTACGGTTTTGTTTGGATTTGTACTCTCAGTATTCATATTCATATTCATATTCATACTGAGACTGGTTTCAGAAGACAGGGCATTAGAGATGTGACACATTTGTGTACGAGGAGAGTTATTTGCTAGATGGTACGAGTGCCTGTTCATGGGAAGTTGGTGAAAGATACGACAAATATGATGCCGTCAGATAAGTGTGTGGAGGGATTTGTATCCATGGCATGGTTGTATCTCATTAAAATTTTTGCAGGAACTTTTAATAAATTGATTGATGCTTGCATACGAATAAGAAGTAGACGAATGAAAGGTGTTGCTTTACTTAATGGAAAAATTAGTGAGAACTGACGAATAAAGACCTAAAGTGCACGTAAAGGTTATTTTGGCTAAATGGGGCACTAGGCAATGGCATATTTTCAATAGATTTGACTGAGATCATGCGCTCTGTGATAGATCCTGTATTGAAAAAGTAATACTCGATTCGATCCGTACGATTTCTCGACTGATAGAAAGAAATGGCTTAGGCAACTTAAAGTTTCTTAGGGGTCCACATGCCTATTTGGGCTACAGAAGATCAATTTTGTTCATTAAATTCTGAAGTTTTGTTGATGAATGGCCCGACAGAGATAATAAATAAAAACAAATAAGGGGTGATTCATCGTAAGGTTTTATTTTCAATAGGCTTTTTTCGACAGATCACGCGTGACTTCTATCAAACTGCTTTGTGACTCACACTACAACAGCGTCTCCAAATTGTTCAGTTGTATTACGAAAATCAGCGTTCTATGAGAAATGTTTTTCGTGCTATTCAAGGAACTTACGGTGCGCACAATTGCCAATACCATTGCAAATTTGAGTCTTCAACTATCAGATCACCTTAAAACTTACAAGAAACTCACTGATATTGGATACATAGACCAACAAATCAAGTCAAACAAGTTCATGCAACGTCTCAACATAGTATATATTGGGAGCCAGACAAGACTCAGTAAACTAAACAAAGTCTTGAATTATTAAAGTGGTTAAAATGTTTCAATAGAACTTAAATACCATCTTGACTTTTGCTGCTTACATAAATACTGACAATTTAGATGTTGGCGTTCCAATTTTACTTAGGCAGGCTAAGGTCTCTTATTGTTTCTGTCGGAAAAAAGCACTCAGACAAAGAGTTAGTCCATTGTACTCCTTGTAAGTTCCTTTTAATTGAATCTTTCAGTGTTTCCAAGAAATATGAGTAAGCGCTTCATTTATTTTGATATTAGTAAGCAACCTGCAGTGTTTTCTACTGAGGGACAAGAAGAAGATCTCTAACTACTTAGTAAGCCATGCCATCTGTAGTTGTGCCCATATGAAACCCAACTGTCAATGGAAGCCTTAACCAACTAAGCAGACCTAATGTGGGTTCGGGTTCTGAAAATTTCTCCTGGCAATTTGATCGGTGAATTGAGCCTTCCGAATGCGATTAGTGATGCCTTGCATTCTGGAACTATCTTGGAAGTCGTAAGGGGAAATCTGAAATCTTCCTCAGTCGTCCTCCAGAAAGACACCAACGTTGCATCATATATCGGTTTTGGAGGTATACGTGAAGACCCATTGCATTGCCTTCATGGCTTGGACTCCGGCCGAAACCAGCCTTGGGCACCGGAAAAGTGGGTTTTGTATTTTGTCTACAGCAGGAGCTTAGGTGTCATTTCATCAGATGGCATGTCCATAGACCAGAAAAAAAAGACATCCAAGACGCGCATGTTCGTCAAAGCCCCAGTGCGTGTTTGTTTTTATAATTAGCGTGTTTAAGGGGTTATTATACTCGTTAAATGTTTTCACATAGCGCGGTCGAAGGTAATTTTTGAAGTAAGAAAAGAGAGGTACATTGGTCTTAAATGTTTACAAGTTATAACCACTAGGAAATGGAGAGCTCGGTAGGGTATTCCATAAGCGAGTTATACAGCTTAGAAACGAATCATGATATTTCAGAGTACGTCCAAAAGTGGGCTTGAGGGTATACTGATGAGCATTGAAAAGGTAGAATGCTACTGACGATTTCTATGAAGCACTGGTGATAGAAATAGCGATAGAACAAAGTAGGACCCGAGACATTACGTCGGTGTTCGAGAGTGCCCATTGTCTAAGCGATATTAACATCACCTATGAGTTTTATCACACGGTTATAAATCCCATCTAGCAGAGATGTTTCAGGCGAGCCTTTTAAATTGAGGCGGTGAAGTATTTCTTACATCCCTTGAGGTCAACTAGACATTTCACAGCATTTTTAACGACATCAAATATGTGGCTATTCCAACGTATGTTGCATTGGCACACATTCCGAGAATGGGAGATTTTTCAAACAATGTTGGGTATTTAAATTTTGTCATCAGCAAAGGAATATATTGGATTAAAAGTAGAACGGAGCTCTGTGGTAAACCAGCATTTATTTTGTGAAAGTCTGACTTGAAACTATCTGGGACATCTTGAATTGAACGTTGAAATAGGTAATTCCTAATCCATTGGAAAAGAGAGTAGTCGATCCCAAAAGTAAGCGTTTTTGGCAGAAGAGCCTGATGCCGAACTCTGTCAAATGCCTTAGCAATATCAAGTGCAACTATTTTGATTTTGCCAGATTGATGTACGCTTTGGTTCTACTTTTCGGTGAGTCATGTCATCAAATCACCAGTGGACCTGTTGCTACGAAAACCGGTCATTTTGAAGCTTCCGTATTTCGAGATTTTTTTTTTTTTTTTTTTTTTTTTTTTTTTTTTGTTTTGCTGTTTTCCACCTGCTCAGAAAGAGTCCTTAGGACTAGGAGTGATGAAAAAGTTAACGCAGTGGTTTTGCCAACGTGGAAAAACACCTCTTCAGAAAAAGAGGCGATATACCATCTGGACCAGCAGATTTGTAAATGTTAAAACCCCAAAGTACTCTTCTTAGTACACGAGTGCGAAAGCGGATTCGTTCCATTGAAGATTCGACGTACTCAAGTGTAGGCGGAGACAAAGCACAATCTGGAAGTGTTGAGCTGGACGCAAAGTATGCAGCAAGCAGATTGGCTTTCTTCGGATTGCAAATATTTTTGACGTTCTACTAAAGACCACTTCTTTTTAAATGGGAACTGAGTTTGAGAGTGCAGCCCATAATATGAACATCAAGAGCCTCCATGCGAGAAAGACTGCTCTTTGTAGTCTGATAAAAGCAGCACTGATCTATTTTCACGAGAGCTTATTTCACCCGGGAATCGTCGCTTATATAATTGGCCTTATCACGTGTTTTGCCGACCTCTCCTTTGCCAGAAGGCTGACAACGCCTTTGGAGCTTTCGACATAAAATGTATAGTCCATAGAAGTTTGTTATCAAGGATGACTTAAGACCCTAGATGAATTAGATCACACAGCTTCCTCCTTCTCGTAAAAAGAGCCGCCTCATTCCTGAAAGAATTGACTGGAAACTCATTTCTAATGCACCAATCGTGGATTACATCTAGAGATGCCTATAAAGCTAGACACGATCCAAAAAACAGTACAACTATATTATCCACTTATGCTTGTGCATAAGAAAAGACGATTTTATATTTTTGCTTCATTAGGAGCCATATTTTCATTCATTAAACAAAGAGGAGTTGATACCAGTACGCCAGATCATGGAAACTTCTGAGTGAATTGTAGCACTTGTTCCTAAAAGGAATATGGCATGACAATTAAGTGTATCAAATGGCAATGGAGACTAAGGGCCGAACCAGGCATGCAGGCTTTAACTGATCTTTAAAGATCAATGATTATAACCTGCAGTAAATTATTTGTGTGAGAGTCTATTACGCTATGGCTTAGAACTCCACTACGGCTTAGGCTTCATATTTTGCCGAGAAATTTTTAAAAGAGCTAGAAAAACAACAGTGCTTTGTAGATTTTCCGCTTGATATGTCTATGTAATCCAGCGAAATTTCCAGAGAAACACTCATATATTTGGCTCCGCTGGTAAAGCAATGTTGTACTCTCTGCAATTGCTAATCTGGACAACTCGGCTTCATCTTTTTCGTTAAAAGATAATGAAAGATAATTTCTAGTAAAACAATCACTTCGTGTTGAATACCACCAGGATCCGCAAATTTAGCAAATTTTTAATCCACTACACTAATGGTTCGTTAACACTATATTGTCTTTCTTCTACTCTTCTTGGCAGCTTACAGTCTGATATCTTTCTGAGCCTGAACTGACATTTCTTTTACTCAGCTGAAAAGGTAGATTATTTGCTTCAGCTTTGCATCTGCATATAAGGTTTTGTTGGATCCGAAATGGGTTATTGATTAGTTTATAACGTGCACTTGCAACAGGTGTGCCCTTACAGAGTTCGAATTTTGATTTCGCTAAGGTGCTAAACCCATTTTGTTTTCAGTGAAAATTACAAGCGTGTTTCTTTTTATACGAAGCAATTCTTTTTCATTTTTATGACGAATATTATAGTCGATCATGTCAGTATGTTAAGATATGTTGCTACTCTCTGCCATATGTTACATTTTCGTTTACAAGACTTCTCAATAGTTGACAGAGGAACGTCATCAATCGAATGGTAGGTCAGAAACTCGTGAATGAATTTTCTTTTCGAATTTTCGGTGTAAAAGCGTCCCCCCACAATATTTAAAAGAAGTCAATTCCTGTCTTCCAATAAAGATCTCCTTTAGAGTTGTTACTAGCTCTTTAATTTTACAACGTATTTGAAAATACGCCATTAACCCACAAGAGTTTATGCTTGCTAATCGTGCGAGTCATAAGTCAAGGAGAATATAACATTAATTTTGTGTATCGTAACGAAAGTCGGATGTAAATGAGAAAACAATTATATTATAAACAGTTATATTCCTCTCTGATGTTGAGATTTTGAGCGTAACTGTCGATAAATTTACTTTTCCAAAGTCTTCTTCTTCTATTATTCGTAAACCCAAAACATTCGACAGGAGTTGGTTGCCTGATCACTAATGACCTATGTATAACCTCAGAATCTGGACCCTGAATTAACACTTGGAAGTAGTCACATATTTTGTTTTTAGTCAGCAGTGATCCGGACTTACATTTGTTCAAATTAAGGGCCACCACAACGAATGACAGGGTTTTAAAAACTGTCAGTTCATATACGATATTTCGGCTCCAAGAGTGATTGGTACTCTAGTCAGTGTTATGGGTGAAGATGGGAATGACTTTCTGTTCCGATGACAAAGGAATTTTGTTCGTTTACTCGGATATGATTTCAGCAGATAACCTTTCAGAAAAACTGTTTTTTTTTTTTTTTAAGAAGTACAAAACATTTTCAATCTATTTTCCTGCCGTTTTTGCAAAACTGAAACGCCTTTAGTTGTTTTTTTTTTTTTTTTCTAAGGCATCGTCCAACTACTAAAATAAAGAGCATTTATTTATTTATTTTTAGTAAATTTGTTTGTTCAAGACCTATGCCTCTGCTTTTCTTTATCCTCATTGCCATTGATGCTGTGAGTATATCAAAAGTAAAAAATACAAACGACTTGCTTTTGCAAGCCTTTCAATTGTGACTTTCTAAGGTGGGGGGGGGGGGGGGGGGGAGAAAAAATAACCTTAAGCAAACAAAATCCATTCAAAGAAAATTCCAAAACAAATGCAAACCAGACCACTTCAATTACTTGAGAGTAAATACGTAGTACGAGTGGAAGAACAGAGGAAATAAACGAATTGAACAAGAAAATGTTCAAAAAGAAACGAAGAAAAATGTTTAGCCATTCATTGAAGTTTCTCCTTGAGGTAGAGAAGGCATACAACACATAGGCCAACCTCTTTTGTATCAACATTAGAGTACAACGCTTAGTTCCATGTCCAACGAAGCAGCAACGGAGATCCAAGTATCGAAAACCAAGAACCAAGTACCAAGATGAATAACATATGCTAAAGCACTTCGCAGCCAAAGGTACTGAAGAAAATTCCAGGCACACACTTAGGAATACCACAAGTGGTTATGCCACTGCCACGAATAGTTGGTGGATAGAGGTAGAAACACTCTTTAGCAGGGCCTATGCGTTTCCCATTGTTCCCTTTGAATCCATTATAGCCAAAAACTCTTTGGAACATTGAATGCAAATTTTCACTCTGCATACAATCATATACCAGTTTCGCCCGCCCTTCCCGAGAAACAGTCTCAGCACAAGCTTGGGACATGATTTCGTGGAAGAAAAAAGAAAACTGGAAAACCCTCGCGGACTGTGAAGAGTTGAATCCAAAGTGCTTTAGCCGCAAGAACACGTCGTCATAGCTATCGTCGTCATCGCCATCATCATCATCGTTCTCGTTGTCGTCGTCGTGGTTCTTAGTGGAAACCTCATCAACCACTCTAGAAGCGGTCTTTGCTGTGGCTTTTGTATTCAAAGTAGTGGAGGGAACAATAGCATTGTCGATGGTGTTGGCGGCGAAGGAGAGAAACTTTGCCTGGAGGCTCAGGAAATTCACTACGGAGAAGAGGGTTAACGAACTGACTTCGGCAGTGCGCTATACTTGGTATTCTGTATTCAGTATGCCCAAGTACGAGTATTCATATACCCAACAATTGTTGATGTTGTTTGTGAATGCCCGATTCCGAAATGGTATACCACCAACTATACAACTTCCCGATAGCTGCTAGCACCCCGTATATGGGTGAAGGCGAAGATGCGGGAGGCCATAGACGTTACGAGCGACGTTTCGACATTTATCGCATGGTAAAATTGAAACTGCATGCCGCGCGCACCACAACCACAATTGTGTTGTATTATGGAAGATGCACAACTCTGAGGAAGCATTGTGGCCTTTTATGGTCGGGACGATCATTACCATTTGGCGTTTGGTGGTTTGCTAACATCCAGTCATGATGCCAAAGGTGAAGCTTTGAGTTTTTCTTCCTCATTTCGTGCTATTTTGGAGGATTTTTTTTTTCTTCTTATCGTCGTCCTTCTTCTGTAATTGAATGACTGATCTTAGTTATGGTTTTGCGGATGATTGCTGCTGCTGGGATGAGCATTAGTGCGAGTACAAGTATTTGTGTTCCTGCAGTAGTTAAGGTTATTTGTGGTGGCATGAGTATTGTGGTTATGAGAATGAAGGAAGATTTGAAAGATAAAATCGAGATACGAGTATTGCATCAACTCCTATTTGATTCTTAAAGACGTGTTGAGAAATAACCAGTGAAATTCAGGATGGGATCTGGGAACAGCAACCATATTCGTAGGATTAGATGTGACTTGTGACTTATTGCTGATTTTCTTGGATAATAATCTACAGCACATCTTCGTTGTGATGAGTGAAGTTTGCAAATGTGTATGACCCAAGTGGTCATATCATTTATAATTATAAATTAACTCATAAATCTCTGTTTTTTTTTTTTTACTTGCCCAAGCCTCATCTCTTGATACCGAGGAAACGAGCATGGAGTTGATATTATTTTATATAGTATTTCTCGTGTCTTCAAAACACATCTAACATCATCCAGTCTCCCTTTCTACCGGTAATAAAAATTTGCAGACCAAATTTACTTATTTTATGTCAAGGACTCGGAATGTAGGCAAGACTCGACTACTTTATACAGAGTTCTACAGGAATTATTTACCCTTCCCAGATGCGTCTCGATTGGGTGAAAGGGGAACTATGTAGTACATTTCCTTCTCTCCGAGGAGGGTTTCATGACTACTATATGCAAATAAGTTTCAGGGGAACCGCACCATGTATCTGTATGAAAGCATAGATGGCTACTGGCCTGTTTTAAAATATGTTCTCATTATATTTATACTCGCTTATTAACGTGTGCAAGGATGCACGCCGGACCATGTTAAATTTATTGGCTTGATGAAGGAGTAAATATAGAATTTTCCAATAGGGACTTGACAACTTTGAATTTAATTTGTGAACGCACTGTTTCACTAATCATCAAACTGTCAATTTATTCAGTAAACTTAACATTTTCATCATTCATCATTTCAACATTTTTACATCATTTTACATGGTAAAGTACACTAACGAGCAACGTCTGCAAATTATAAAAATTTTCTGTAGATATTCGGAGTTGGTGACTGTAACTTTAAGAGCGTTAACTAGAATTTTCGATCGTAATTCTCGCCCTAGTAGACAGGCAATAACAAGTTTAGTGCAAAAATTTGAGTCTACATATTCGTTGTGGGATGTTACCGTGTCAGTGAGACAACGGGTTGGTCGAAGTGTCGAAAATATCGCTGCATTTCAGACGTCCATAGCAAACGATCCAAATCATTCAATTCCACAGCGTTCTCAAGAATTGCGCATCGCTCAGACCACATTATGTCGTATTTTGCGTAAGGATCTTGGTTTACACCCATACAAGATCAAGCTGACTCAAGAATTGAAGCCGATGGACCATTTGAAGCGACGTACGTTCTCCGATTGGGTTCTGGAGAAGATGCGCCAAGATGATGAATTTCATTGCAAAACATCTTCAGTGAGGAAGCTCATTTTTGGCTCAATGGGTTCGTCAATAAGCAAAATATGCTTATTATTATTATTATTATTGGTCGGGTGAAAACCCACATGTGCTTCATGAATCACCACTTCATCCACAAAAAATAACTGTTTGGTGCGGTTTGCATGCCGGTGGCGTTATTCGACCATATTTTTTCGTTGACGATAACGATCGTCACGTTACTGTGAATAGTCAGCGTTATCGCGCCATGATCACCGATTATTTTTGGCCCGAATTGGAAGATATGGACTTGGAAGACATGTGGTTTCAACAGGATGGTGCCACAGGCCACACAGCACACGCTACAATCGATTTATTAAAGCGTAAGTATCGTAAGCGTGTTATCTCAAGACATGGGCCAGTCGATTGGCCGCCTCGTTCGTGCGATTTAACGCCGCTAGACTATTTTCTGTGGGGCTACGTTAAGTCATTGGTTTATGCCAACACGCCGACGACGTTGGAAGAGCTCAGAGCCAACACGAAATAGCGGCCGTTTCGGCCGAAATGTGTGGCCGAGTCTTTGAAAATTGGGTCCAACGAATCTACCGCTGCAAAAGTGCCCACGGTGGCCATATGAACGAAGTCGAGTTCCATTCATAAATGTTTTGATTGTACTTCAAGCCAATAATAAAGTTTTTTTAACCAGAATCTTTAAACCAATTTGAAAATGAAGAACACTACGTATAATACTATTAGGGTCAAAATAATAGCAGTGCAACCTTGGAAAAAACATGTTTTAGTATAAATTGAGATACTATTACTTCCTTCAACCAATTTTCTGATAAAAAAAAAATGTGTCATAAGTTTCAAAAAAAATGTGTCGTTCACATAAAGGTTTCCTTCCAATTGTCCTTTAAATGCATTGATTGTTTTTTTAGCGGTCAAAATACGAGTGGTAGTGCACGTATTTGTGGTAGTAGTTTGAGGTTGTTGTGTATTGTTTTTTGATCTGATGTGTAATTAAAATATGTAGAATGCAGAAATTGAAGAAACACAGGAGATCTCTACAAAAATGATTATAAATGCTCTATGAGGAAAAACTCGAAATCTTTGGCATATAAAAGGTTTTATCCCCGAAATTGGTAAACAGAATTATTAGGTGTTTGAAAGCCTCAACCAATATGATCGCTATAAAGGTCAAGAGAAAATTTAATTTAAGCACGAGTGTGGAAACTTAAGAAGAATAGCAAGAGAAAACAACCTCTACGCCAGAAGCCCAGGAAAAATTCCACATATATTTCCAAAAGAATTAAGTTTTCTAAGACCAATGTTGATAGGTCTGGTTCACGTGAATATGTGTGACGCCCACCAAACGCTAAATACGTATCTAGGTATACGCGCAAAACTGTAAAACATGGGTACTCTAGCATTATGATACGGGTTTGCTTCTTATGCCGTGGAATATGCCCCATATACTAAATAAATGGTGTGATGGATCAACTTGTTTATGTTTGCATACTTAGGAAACAATGGTGCATTACACAAATGAGAGCAAATGTCAAAATATGGTTGCCTAAAATACAAAAAGTCAATTTGCACTTATATTTTAGTTTCCCCATTCAATGTTGGATGCCACCCCCGGAGCGAAATAACCACTGGACCGAAAAATTTTTCTTTCCCTCTCTGTCCCATTTTCCTCAAAACTTAACACGTGCTGCGGCATTTAAAGAGTAGTAATGCCCTTTTGAGTATTAAGAACTAAGAAATGATTTCAAGTTAACAATATTTCTGTTATGGTTTTGCCTCCCCAATCACCTGGTCACAACCCAATAGAGAATCTCTGGGCGGATGTAAAAATCAAAGTGGTTGCAACTTCAAAACCTAGAAGTAATAATGAACTTTGGGTCCCAATGAAGACTGCATTCAAAAATGTACCATTGGAGAGATGTCAGGCGTTGGTGGATTCCATGAAGCGGCGATCTGAAGCCGTACTAAAAATATTGTTCTATTGGGAATATATTTTAATTCGTTCGGTTTTTTTTTTTTTCAAAATTTGAACGTTTATTTAAGAAAAACATGTACAATAATATTATTCAAAGTATTGCCCATCTGAAGCTATGACTTTTTCCCATCTTTCTGGCAATTTGTGGATCCCATCCAAGAATGAATCAAGCCAATTTTTGACATTCTCCTCTGATGTGAACCAACAAATGTGTGAACCGGAACAAATGGTAGTCAGAAGGGGCAAGGTCTGGGCTATAAGGCGGATGCGGTAAGACTTCCCATCCACTGTTTTCCAAATAGTTCTTAACCGGAATAGCAACGTGGGGCCGAGTTGTCATGATGGAAAATTATTGCCTCGTGTCTGGTCGCATATTCCGGGCGTTTTTCGGCTACTGCTCTCTTCAAACGGATTAATTGTGTTCGGTAGCGTTGTCCATTGTTGGTTTCACCCGGTTTTAATAACTCATAATGCAGCACACCCATCTGATCCCACCAAATACAGAGCATTACCTTCGCGCCATGGATATTCGGCTTTGCCGTTGATTTAGCTGGTTGGCCGGGTTTCACATATGATTTTATGCACTTGGGGTTGTCGTAGTGGATCCATTTTTCATCACCAGTAACACTCCGATACAAAAATGACTTCATTTTGTGTTGTTTCAGCAGCATTTCGGACATGCAAAACCGCCTTTCGAACGTCTCTCGGCTTGAGTTCATGTGGAACCCAATTTCCTTGCTTTTGAATATATACAGCTGCTTTTAAACGTTTTGAAATGGCTGCTTGAGTGACACCTAAAGATTCTGCGAGCTCTTCTTGTGTTTATCAACAATCTTCATAGAGTAATGCTTCCAGTTCTTCATCTTCAAACTTTTTTGCCTGTCCAGGTCGTTCATCGTCTTCCAAGCCAAAATCACCACTTTTAAATCGTGCAAACTACTTTTAGCACGTTCGCTTAGCTAGCACATGTTCACCATATACTTCCACCAAAATACGATGACTTTCGGCAGCAGTTTTCTTCATATTCTTCTTGTGTTTATCAACAATCTTCATAGAGTAATGCTTCCAGTTCTTCATCTTCAAACTTTTTTGCCTGTCCAGGTCGTTCATCGTCTTCCAAGCCAAATCACCACTTTTAAATCGTGCAAACTACTTTTAGCACGTTCGCTTAGCTAGCACATGTTCACCATATACTTCCACCAAAATACGATGACTTTCGGCAGCAGTTTTCTTCATATTAAAGTAAGGAAGAAGAACTCCCCGCAAAAACACTTTTTCAGGCACAAAGTTCGACATATTTGAGTGAAAAAAAAAATTATTGTTGTTTACGCTTCAAATGAATGACATATATTGAAATGACGTACAATGACAGTAGCTTTCCAACGCATGTTCCAATAGAATAATACAAGTTACGCCATCTCTTTGCAAACCGCACAAAGTTATAGACCCAATAGTTCCCAATCTCAATCTTTACTTTGAAAACTAAATTTTATTTTATCATTTTTTTTTTTTTTGTATTTACTTTATCGAAACAAAACTTTTTAACATAATAAAAGGAAATATTTTATAATATATTTTTTTTAATTAACATTCTAAATCTTTTGCCGTCAAAAAGCGGCCGGAGGGTCTTGGTTAACCTGGTTCTCTTAAGACTTGGCCACCTTAGGCTGGCAGTCTTTGTGATATTTTCCTTAGCACTATCTCACTATGCAGATCTCACTATGCAGAGGTGTGGTTTGATGTTGGCAACAATACTATTTTCGAGTAGCTCCTTTTTTCTTGAAAGCTCATCCGTCATTCCCAGTCCTCCCTTTCCGGATATATTACATCATATGTGTCATATCCAAAACTAATACTCTTGAAGTAACCCAAATTATTGAGTCGTATCGCACTATTGCCAACAAGTTTTTTGATCTGTAAATCAAGCGATGTTAGGTGCAGAAAGGTGTTTGGTATAGAGCACACCTGTTATGGCTATGGAAGCCATTCTTTGAACGGCCGCTAATTTTCCGTAAACTGTTTTCTTGTTTGTTACTTTCCAACGTACTAATGCGCCGTATCCATATTTAGATCTTACCACCTCGTATACAGCCAGTACATCATAGCACCCACAGGAGTGGCGATAAGACTCCACCCTGAGTGATTCAACTGGTTACGGACATTCTAACAGAGCTTTTCCAATAAATATTCCCCACAAAAGTGGGTGAATTCCTTCTATTTGCAAAATCTTAACTCAACACAGTTCTATAAACAACGTTTAAGGTCTTGTATTCTTACAAGAGCATAAAGATTTTATGTGTTGGATACACGTTAGCACGCTACATCGACTTATTCATAACGAAAACATGGTTTTTTCTAAATGCACGCCGACTACTTTGAGTATTTGCCCTTGGGATTTATTTGTAGTCATTCCAAGAGCAAATTTTTAGTGAGAATTGCAATCTTGGTATTGAAAAGACATAATTGGCATTCGTGGGATCAAAACAATTTCTCCGTGTACCACTAATTATAATAGCTCCAACAATATTTCAACTTATAAATATGTACCGTTACATAGTCTAGGCGTGTCATAATTTTATATTAAAAGGTCCGAAACACCAATCTTTAACCTTAGTTTATGATAAAGTTAAGTTAAGAAACTCTATAGAGTATGAGGTGACTTGTTCAGTGACCAAACCATTATCCTCAGAAAAATATTCCACAATAGCCTCTTCTACTTGTAACATAATTTTTTTCATTTATCTGCCCCACGTTTCAATTAGTCGGCCCCAAAATTTCCCATACTAGTTTGCAATTCAGGATAAACTTTGCTCATTAATTCCTCTGTACTTTCAGTAATATACAGAATTCCTGCTACATTTGTAGCAATACGATATTCGCGAACGTCGCAAACACGCACCGTGAAACGCGATAGACAATCGGCTGAGTACTTGGAAACACTTACAAAGTATAACAAAGGAAGCCGAAACCCATATCCCAAATTCTAATACCAAATTCCTCCCGATAATCCTCTCCAAAAAATAGATCAATAGATAAATCCGAGAGGACTGGAAAAAGTCAAAGGAATTTTTTCATGATACAAAATTAAATAGGCCATTAATTTATTTGAAGCATTCAAAGCCCCTTATGAAGATAGAATCATCCCAGTATTCCTCCAAAACCGTATTACACAAATAACCCCACTTCTGATAAATATATTCAAACCAATAAGTCTCAGCTCGTTTTTCATTAAAACAATGAAAAAGTAATTGATAGTCACATCAGGAATATTTTACTATATAGGAAACCACTTTATAAAACCCAAGCCAACTTTTTACCAACCGCTTTATCAAAAGAACAAAATAACTCGTAAAGCTTTTTAGTGGTCAGATACACGGAGTGACCGGATTCCCAACCGGTTACTACAGAGTCAAAAAGCACTTAATGACTATGGTAATAGGACAAATCAAGAATTGTCTCATGTACAAAGAGGACGAAGAAACAGCAGTGCATATCCTTTGCCACTGTAACCGCCTAAGCAGAACTCGTCTAGGTCTTCTACGTAAGTCATACCTTGAACAAGAAGATATCACTGCCAGCTCACTCAAAGATATAGCCAAGTTTATTAAAATTGCAGTCATCCTGGATGAGATTTAACTCGAGGAATTAAAAATAGGCCTAACCTGGCCGCAGCATTAAGGGTTCATAGTCCCACTTCCCCGCTTAATCTGATCTAATCGATCAAACTTTTTCGTAAAATCGAAGCTTGTCACAACGTCATCTGTAGATGGTGAAATGTTAAGACTACTTCTTCGCTGATTTTGTTTCCCGATTTGTTTGCATTGTTTACTAAAGCCTTTGGCAAAATACAATTCCTTTAGTTAAACTAAATTTGCTTACATCGTAACTTATAAGAAAACATACATCAAATCCGTGATACCACTAAGCTCCATATTGATTCATTCGTAGTAGCACAGCATATCTGTAGCTTATCATAATATCTCTTGCATAATAAAACACATTTTCTCTGGTAAGCTATTCAAAATGACACACGTTTTTGTCACACACCAAGCTTCCACTGAAGTTGCGGCTTTCTTCTACATAGTTTATAAGCCTCAATATTCGTATAACTTCAAACAGATGTCACTTTTCGGCAGCTAACATGTTTAGCATTTTATAGATACTTTAATTTCCACACACAATTAGGGCAAACATAAGATAAGGTACGAAGTACCATTACTTCTCTAACATATATTATTGCTGTTGCTTCTACCCTGCCCTTCTCCTAGCCAAAATGCATTGTTTTGATCCCTTATCAGTTGGTCGTAAGAACGGTGCTTTTTATGTTTTTATTATGTCAACTACAGAATGAGTACTTATTTGTACTCGTATCCATACTATGGCGGTTTCTTTGCTTTGTCACACAAAGTAACGTGGACATGTACCCGGCTCTTGTGACATTTTTACTAAGCGAACAACTTAGAGAGGCATTACTACAGGGAAGTCGTAAAATCAAGATTGTAAAATCCAGTAAAAACGTAAAGGTAACCAAGTTCCGAGAAAAGTGCGATGTTCCATTGAATTGCTTGGCGAGTCTCAGTAAAATAGCAAACATGAAGTGGAGCAACATTTTAATTAAATAATCATGTCAGGTGCCAAAAATGGTGACACCACCAAGTAATTTCCCAGAGCAGAGTTGTCCATGTTCAACTGTTGGATGGATTTTTTTCCTTTAAATTACATCTTTTAGGTTCAGCTGGTATGTTTTGTCATGACATTTTCACAATTGTCTTTTGACAAATGAACTCGGAAGAATTGGAGCTGTCACAGGATGTACTCGTTTATGCACGAGTAATACTTTGCTGAAAATTTAATGGAAGTTATGACAAACAAGAGTGAACCACACGGAAATCTTAATTTCCTGGGAGCAGGAAGCTGACATTACTTCCATAATGAGAAGAAGAATAACTCCCTGATGCATCATCAATCATCAAATATTTTTTAATGACTTTTCTCATAGTAACAATTTTAATTTTCACTGTAGGAGTATGTGATTAGTAAGTCATAGCAATCAAGATACAGAATTGTGTACAGAGGTTCCACAATTGAAATGGATAAATGAAATAATTAAAAATTAAAATTGGACTTTGTTTTTATATAAAACTAGCATGTTTTCCAGTGGAAAGTAGAGCAACAATTTATCACTTACTACTCCTCCCCCTAAACCAAAATGATACAATTTGATTAAGTTCAGGCATTTCACACAGGACGTCCGTACATTTTTTTCCATCAAAGACTTGTAGTTATAAAATCAATCTTAGAAAAGAAACGTAGCATCTACACCTACACACACCTACGGGCCAGCTCAATGTTGAACTCGTGTTGATGGTTGCCTTGGCAGAATCCTTAGAATCGTGTGACCTAGATTCTATATCGAGTGTCCAATTAATCGCAAGAGCTCTGGCTACCGCGCACAATTCTTTAATTTGTTATTGATTGCTTGAGGATTCCGTAGCTATAAGAAGAAACGGCGCTATTATGTATTTATATGCCTTGTATATACAATAATATCAAAAACTGAGATGTTTTAAGGATGAATTTCAACAATTTTGTACTGCTTTTTGTTGACTTATGTACGAGAGAACAGAGAATGCAATATATTGAGATAACAGAATTCAATATAAAGATGGTTTACATGAAAAATACAAAGAAGAATACAATGAGTGCATTTAAAGATTTCAGTTATACTTTTTGTTATCATAATACATTTCTAGTAGTTCGTTTCGGAATTTGTTTTTCGAAGAAATACCAGCATTTGTAACTGCGTTTAAATAAAGTTGAAATCTTGCTTGAGTCTTCAATATCTTCAATTCACTCAGCTAGCACAAAGAAACCCATTATTTGATGACAAGTGCGAGCTTTGCATAGAAGGACCAAATCTGCTTACGAGCTCTACGAGCAGAAAAGGATAGACGGATATCGGCTTCTCAGGAGGATAACGAAGGAACATGAGAAGCGCGCGTTCGAGCAAATTGAGAGATGTAACTCCATGCATGAGATTTGGGAGTTTTATCAACAGGTAAAAAAACCCACCCCGAGCCGAAGCCTGTAGAGACGAACAAGGGAACATAGCAGTAGATTTGCACCCGCTGCTGAGCTTTTGTGTAGAGTGTATAATGGCGATGACGAACCAACTACCCCTGTCAAGCAGAATGAACTGTTTAACCTGGACGAAGTAGATTAACTATACCGTCAGCTCGACCTTGATGAAGTTAAGATACCTTAGAATCCAACAAAGCTGCTAGAGCGGAAGGCATGACTGCCGCGCTCTTCATATCAACAGGCGATGACTTGGTAAGGAGCATTCACCAACTCATCTGTAAAATATGGTCGGACAAAAGTATACCCGATGAATGGAAGCTCGGCGTTGTCTGCCCGATCCTCAAGAAAGAAGACCCTCTGAATTTCTTGATAGCAAAGCCCTCTCTCGAACAACAAAAGTACACTTATATAAGACAATCTCAGACCTGCTCTATTGCGCAGAGGCATACACTTTATCAAATATAGATGAGGATGCTCTTGGCTGCTTTGAGAGGTAAATTCCTTGGGAGACTTTCAGTCCCATCTGCGTAGACGATGAATAGAGGATGAGATACAACGAAGAACTCTACGAGCTGTACAGCGACATGGAGTTAGCCAGAAGAGTAAAGGTCCAACGACTGAATTGGCTGGATCATGCAGAGCGGATTAACACCCATGCTCCGGTTCGAAAAGTTGTCGAATCTATACCTGAATGACAGCACAATAGAAGAAGATCGCGACTCAGCGTACGAAACTGGATATAGTTAGCTATAAGTCGATCGTGCTGAAAACGGAAATTTCAGGCGGAAATTTTGGCGATTAAGGAAGCTCTGTCCTAGCTGAAGAAAAAAGTGATGTCTGCAAAGGATATCCACATATTTTCGGATAGACAGGCCGCTATCTATTCCCTGGATTCGGTCTCACTAATTTCTAAGACCGCCCTTGAATGCCGATTTTCTCTTAGGGAGATGGCAGAGCATTTCGACCTTCGCCTTTGTTGGGTGTCGGGCACACTATATAAAGACGTTCAAGGGAATTGTAGGGCCGACGAACTCACCTCAATGAGAATCACTTTTTCTATTCTACCGGAAAATGATAGCATAGATATAATAATCGCTACGTGCAAGTTATTATTTAAGCTGGATGCTAATAAAAGAACAGACTTTAGATGAACCGGTGGATAACATGTCTAGCGACTAAACAGATCTGGCCAAAGTTGGATCTGAATCGCTCTAAGAGTCTGATTCTTCCAAATAGAAACATCTCAGCGCCATTACAGGTTTCATCACTGGACACTGCCTTAAAGGCAAGCATGCAAAATACTTGACGCTTTTACAAACGATTTCTGTAGGAGCTTCATAGACGAGGAAGGAGAGGAGACAATCACCTCGTTGGGTGGTCCACCCCGGACTGTAGCGCCACCTTAAGTTGTCTCTGTTCTCCTGATATACAGAAACAATTTCGCAGATATCCAAGACCCACAGAAGAAGTTCGGAGAGTACTTAGAAAGAGTTCAATCCAATTATTAATCATGACCAGGATGCAGAATCTACCTATTTTGTGCACTTTATCCTTTTTTGAAAATAAAGAGAGGCTAATCAGCTTAATTTTACGGTTTTGGAAATATTTTATGTATTATTTTTTGTTCCTGAAAACCACTTCAGAATTGACATTGACTGCTCTATTAAGCAGTTTCTGTGTTCTTTAAGATTTATTAAAATTTTAGAAGCAATCGTTTGATTCCCCACTATAATCAAAGGATTGCTTCTAAAATTCCAATTCTATCGGTTCTAATTAATATTTGTGACACTTCTTCTTTTCCGAAAAGAACTTAAAATATCTACGTGTCCAAATAAGTTAACTTTTGTATTTACTGTCTTTTCGTTGTAACAAATGTTAATCGGAGAAAAATACATAGCAATGGACAAGTTTAATAACTTGCTTCTTGGGAAAGTAACCTGATGAAAAGATAGAATGTTCAGATGTCCATACACCAAATACGAATCATGCTGTCAATATTATCGATTTATCGAACTGTAATACCGTAATCAAAAAGTTAGAAACTTTAAAGAATTTACCTGTTGTCGTTGTCCTGAGTGAGATTTGGATTTATAAAAAAATGAATTAGATTTTTATTCCATTTCTGGATATACTCCATTTGGTAAATGTAATGAAAATTATTCAGCTGTAAGTGTGGCAATTTATGTTAGAGATAGTCTTGCACCCAATTGTACTAAATTTTGTTTTACTAGTGCCGACGTTAATATGACTTAAAAATAACTGATCATTGTATGATTACCCTAAATATATATATATATATAAATACTAGAGAAAGATATTGCACTAACTATACTCAATTAAGGGAATGTTTAAAGTATGAGTTCTGGGATCCAGTTTATTTTGAACCTAACCCACCAATTGCCTTCTATATGTTCCTAAAAATTTTAAAATACCACATTGATTGCTGTACATCCCGTTCATTTTCTTTCTCTAAAAAGAATTAATTTTTCAAGCCGTGGATGACACATACTCTTTTGCAAAAGATAAAAAGTAAAAACATGTTTCCTAGAGAAGTTAACAAATATCCACAAAACGTTAAACTAAAAAAATTCAGAAAAGTCAGTCCTCAAAAATATTATAGAAACACGAAACAATTATTATGTTCATTTGTTTGGAAGAGCTAGAGGAATTGTGGGAGAAGAATGGAAGGTAGTTCAAAATACCACCTTGATCAAAAAAATTTTGGAATTTATTCAGAAAATTAATAATATAAAATAAATTTTTTCATCTAAATCTCTATTGTCCCCTTCAAAGTAATCCCCATCGACTGCAACACACGTATGATCTTGATTGATCCAATCCTCGAAACATTTTTTATATTCGGTTTCCGGTATGTCAATCAGTGCTTCCTGCGATTTTTCCATTACTTCCTCTCGGCTTCTGAAACGCGTTCCCCGTAGTGGTTTTTTAACTCGATTGAACAGAAAGATGTCACAGAGTGCTAAATCAGTTGAATTCGGTGGCTTTTGGATGGTATCTGTTTCATTTTTCGTCAAAAAATTACGAATAATGATGGCAATGTGCGACGGTGCGTTATCATTGTGCAAAATTCACGAGTTTTTTGCGCACAATTCTGTTTTCTTTCGGCCAATTGCCTTACGCAAACATCTCATAAGCCTAAATAATACTCTTTGTTTACTGTCTGGCCTTCTGGCACTACACCGTTATAATCCATGAAAACCATAAGCATTGCCTTCATTTTTGACTGGAAACGACTTGTTTTTTTTTTTTTTGGTCTCGACTCATTTGGTGAACGCCATTCACTTGCCTGATGTCTGGATTGCATGTCGTACTCATAAACCCACGTCTCGTCTTCAGTAATGATCCTTTTTTTTTCTGTTGCAAATTTAAATTCATTTCTAAAATTGTAAAAAAAATCGCCAACACACACAGAGATAGATGTACTCTTGACTACGTAACTTTTGCAAATGTCAAGCAATGACGCTAATATTTAGAGGGAATGTCAACAACAGATGTACCAACTTAACAAAAAAAAAAAACAGAACTCAAATCGGAACAATGGGAGCGCCACACGGTGGCTATTATTTCTTTTTCTTTTTTTTATTTGGTGTCTACCTTAATTTGAGCGTATTGTAGAGAAAAAATTTTTGCCACATCAGGGTCTCTCTCAATCCGATCAGTAGTCTCTGCCAAGTAAACTTCTTTGACATTTTTGTGAACATAGGAGCTTCAAAACGCATTTGTACACGAACAATCATAAAAGCTTAAAGTTTGGAATCGTTTTATAGCTCTGACATTAATTAAAGCCAAAATCGATAAATTGTGGTCCCGCGCTGTGGATAATATGACAAATTGAATATTTTGGTTGCATTTGATCTTCTTCGGTTTGTGAAATAATACCACAGAGTAGGCCATTAACTTACTGAATGTTAAACTACAACCCGGCATCACGAATTCGGCTTTTTTCCTTTGTATTCTCCCTAAAAAAATCCGGAAAGTGAGTTGCCAAGTAAAGGATTTTTTTTAGCGAATTATATGATACTCAGCATATGCAGGCGTTCTTCTTCCAACTGTGCCTTTCAAAGGACACACTTCTTATTAGTTTCATAATAATAATAATCAATTACCTTCAAAATAAATTCCACATCGAATCCAAGCAAAAGAACTCATTCTTGTTACAATACATCAACTTCAAAACTTTATCAAAGAAGGTAACTACGCCATCGGCCACAAAATAATTGAATTGGATTGCTTAGGATGGTCTATTCATTCTTCTTATTTGCATAAGAATAATTTAATATTCATCGGATCATTAAATCACTGACTTGCAATTTTCCTTTATAGTTGATGTTAACGATTGCATCTGCAAGATTATAGTCCTCTAAGGATTGCTTTCTTGATGAAGTAGAGATACTCTGAATAGTACCGTTCTCTCTCTTTTTAAAGATCAAATTATGGCCATATTGAAATGGCAGATTACTACCAATTTGAACTCACTGACTTTAGTTGAGTGGTTCTTTGATGTTTTTATCGAAATGAACTTCTATTCATGCACATGTATGAACATCTGAACGTTAAATCAGCACATAATGTTCTCTACAAGAACTTTCGGCCATAAATAATCAGTTTTCTTAAATTTATTCAATATTATGAAAGTGTGTGCAAATTTACAAGAATATAAATCTCTAAAGATATGGTTTCCATCATTAGGTACTTTAAGGAGTACCTAAATCACACCAGCAAGTTTCACGTTCGTTCCTAGCTCAAATGCAAACAGCAAGCATTTTGTAACAAATGTGTTTGCATTTCCAACCGATTTGTCAACAAACTAGCGCCAATGCATGTCGTGTAAAAATTAGCTCAATACAACTAAAACATTCCTTCTTCGTGATTCTCATCATTTCGAATGTTTCAATTCTTTTTGATTTATCTTAACACATTTAATGCTTTTGTTGTTTTCCTAATTGCGGGATGCGAGTATATTTGAGTACATATGCACACGCACAACTAGATACGAATACATAATATATTCTCTGACAGTTTCTAATGAAATATGTTTCTGTCTACATATCTTTGTAGACACATATATGCACGTACATAAATAAGTATGCAAAATAATCATAAATCCATAAAAGCGGGTAAAATCTTAAATATAGCATTCGACACAAGCTCCACACAGAATTTTTCGAAGAGATAAATCTCACAACGCGCCCTCCTTAATCTCATTTCGTAAAAACTATACAACTATTTCCAGATTTGTACGTACATACATAGGTTGACAATCTCTAGAAAAAATTATAAAAAAATCCATCCATGTATGCTCCACAAGACAGAAATAAACCACAGTACAAAAAAAAAAATAAAAAATAAAATAAAATAAATAAATAAAATAACCACGGTGACAATTTTAGTATCTTTTATACACTTATACTCGTATGTATCACTTCGCTTCGCAGACAGCGTAGGGTGTGTGTAGGTGCAATTTACAACTCAGAAACACCCCTCTGCAGTGCACATTTATTTATATTTATGGATGCATTTTCCTTGTTGGAGCTGAGTCGCAGACCCCTATTATACAATGTACGACTGCTGTTAGACATATGAGGGAGCGTGTTAGGCATTTACACCATAATCCTGTACGACTTGACTCCCACATATGGCATACGTTTTTTTATTCTACTAAATCTATGCTACATGACAAATAGACAAATCTCACAACATTATATTCGTACCTACATACAAATATTCAATGGATAAAAAAATATACATATATAAAGAAGAAATATTCAAAGGAAACACATTCTGAATAGAATTAGAATATGTATTGTAAGTTCGTTCGCACTGACTTTAACCCACGAGTTATTTGTTGGAACGTGTTTGACAGGCACTGTGACAAAACAACATCATGTGGTTGGATTTATTGTATTTGATTTTAATTTACCCACAAATCTTAAGAAATAATATGTTTTCAGATTATTATATTATGAAGAAAAATTACAAAATTAAAATAAAACCAAAATCAACAACAGCATGGATTAGATTGAATTGAAACTTTTAATCGAGTATTTCATGTGTCGGGAACTAGTAACGTATTTATAATACATATGTATAGGGTTTTCCAATAACGATTTGACAACTTTTTTTTTTTAAATAAAAGCGAAACCATTTTAGATAGTTCAAAAACTTTATTATTGGCTTGAAGTACAATCAAAACATTTATGAATGGAACTCGACTTCATTCATATGGCCACCGCGGCCACGTTTGCAGCGGTCGACTCATTGCACCCACGACTCGGCCACACATTCGGCCGAAACGGCCGCTATTTCGCTTTCAATGTTGGCTCTGAGCTCTTCCAACGTCGTCAGCGTGTTGGCATAAACCAATGACTTAACGTAGCCCCACAGAAAATAGTCAAGCGGCGTTAAATCGCACGAACGAGGCGGCCAATCGACTGGCCCATGTCTTGAGATAACACGCTCACCATACTTACTCTTCAATAAATCGATTGTAGCGTGTGCTGTGTGGCTTGTGGCACCATCCAAACCACATGTCGTCAAAGTCCATATCTTCCAATTCGGGCCAAAAATAATCGGTAATCATGGCGCGATAACGCTCTTAAAGTTGCAGTCACCGACTCCGAATATCTGTAGAAAATTTTTATAATTTGCAGACGTTGCTCGTTAGTGTACTTTATCATGATGAAAATGTTGAGTTTACTGAATAAATTGACGGTGACAGTTTGATGATTAGTGAAAGAGTTCGTTCACAAATTAAATTCAAAGTTGTCAAGTTCCTATTGGAAAACCCTATATATGTTTTCAATTTGTAATTAGTTGTGAAGTTGGTTGGGGCTTTAGCTGTTGCTACATATTTTCGAGGTATTGCACTTGCAAGCAGATTAAACAATTAAGAGCTTTAGATACATATATGTTATACCTATTATGAACAATATATAGATCTGGTTCTAAGAACTTAGTAAAATATCATTAATCAGCCACCATTCTAAATTGATGCAGATGCTCAAAATAAAACATAAATAGATTCCTTTCTTGCCACATCGTCTCAGATGTATGCGTTTACATAGAGTCTTTCATCCTCTTCACTACAGAATTTCATCATAGAATTTCATTGGATGAATGGATGGATCTCTATTTATGCAATTTTTGTTCAAGTAATTAATATACGCTTTGTCTTATCTTCGTCAGCCTATCTATAAACCTCAGGGCTATAACCAATTCTTTATTTACACCAAACGCTTAGTGCCTCCTCCACTTCAAGTCGGTTGGGGTTCCCTTCTAGTTGTGCGTACTACGTAACGCTAGGTCTTCTTTTTGACTTTTAAAAGATTGTGTCTCCAGTATTCACTTGTGAGCTTTGAACAATTATTTCAAGTATGATATTAACCTTATTTAACGTCAAAGGTCATCATTTTGTACAGACTGACGAGTTTGGCAGGAATGCCAAAAATACACGTGGCTCTATATAACTCGTTATATGCTTTCTTGAAAAAAATGAAAAGGTAGTGGGTATCTATTTGGGCTTCATGAGTCTTTTTCTAGGATCTGTGTGAATGTGAAAATTTGGTCGATTGTAGATTTTTGTGGTCTTAAACCCCACTGTTAGGGACCAATCAGGTTGTTGACAAAGGGTTTTAGACCTTTAGACCTGCCAATATTGCAGGTAAAATCTTGTAAGCGATTTTGAGGAGACTTATACCTCTACAGTCGGCGCAGTTGAGGGGTCTCCTTTTCTGAATGTTGTGTAAACGGTGTTGAGATTCCATTCATAATGCATACACTCTTCTGACCAGATCTGAGATATGAGTTGGTGCATGCTCTTCACAAAGTCATTTCCAAAAGCTTTAAATGTTTTGGCCGGTAAGCCGGCAGGTCCAGTTGATTTGTTATTTTAAGTGAGATGTTGCTAACCTTACTCCATTCTGGTCAACTGGACGGAAGTTTTTGGCTATCGTCGTGTAAATTGAATGGTTTGTTCTGCTTCTTCGCCGTTAAATAGTCTGCAAAAATGTTACCGACTGAGGCTCTTTATGCCCTTTTTTTCTTCTTCTGCAGAAGCCGATGTTTTTCCCGTCTCTCACGAGCAGCTTTCGTCCTTCGTTGCAGCGCCGCTTTGTAGGCTTCTTGTTTATCTTCAAATCGTTTTCGTGGTGGTTCTTGCGTGAAACTCAGCGCATCAGTTGCGGTGTCTGTGATGGCGCTTTGGCAGTGTTGCCACAGGTCTTCGGTACTTGATGCTGGCGGTAAGATGAAGAAACTGTGTGCTTGTAATATTGTAATATTTCGTCCCGCTGGAAAGTCAATATGTCTAGAAGTCCATTGCCATACTTAGGGTTCTGTAGTCTATACTTACCAGCTATGCAGCCAAAGATGCCCTCCTTTCCTATCCTGTTGTTAAAATCACCTCATACTTCGGACATTGCTCATTTCTCATACGATGTGTGTTTAGTTTTTTGAAAAAAATATTTATTTATTCGTCTACATTAATGTTTTCGCTTCAAAATAGTACCCATTAGATATTATGCACTTGTGCCAGCGCTTCTTCCAATCCTCGAAACACTTCTTAAACTCCAACGATGTCGTTTTTATTTGCTCTCTTCTGTTTTGGGAACAGAACCAGTTATTCGTCACCAGTTATGACCCTTTTAAGCAAGTCAGAATCATCATTGACGCATTCTAGAGCTCCTGAGAGATGCTCTTGCGAAGGTTCTTGTGATCAAAATTAAGGTGTTTCGGAACAAACTTCTCTGACACAAGTCTCATGCCGTAAATATCCGAAAAAGATTTGTTTGAACAATTCTAGTAGTTGCCGATATAATTTATAATAAGGTATCATAGGCCAAATCTCCAGTCAAACTTCGCGAGGGTCAGCACTCTAATCTAACTTTAGATTAGTTTAGTTTTCGCAGCGCCTAGGCATGGATAAGGTACGTAACAAAATAGAATATACTCGTATTGCACTCCAATGTCAAATAAATTTATAACATTCGTATTGAGAGAGCCTGGTGTAGGATTTCCGGCTTGTCGAACAGTATTAGCCTCGCGTTGAAGGATGCTGCAAAGGTTCAGGAGGCCGAAAGGGCATTGTATGTCCAAACCTTTGTTAAAGAAACCAACACCGAATTTCTTCGAACCCGTTTCATAAATATGTACTGCTAGCGATTGAAAATATAAGACATCGTAAGGCATTCACTGACTGGTATGACTTGGTTGGATGCAATTTCAAATTATGTACGTTAGCTTTTCATCCGTAGTGCAGACCTAGTATCGGTTGCAATGCTAGCTATGATTTTAATGATGGTAAAATTTCGTTTTGATGAAAGTGGAGCATGATTGGTAGTGCTGCTGTTCAGTGGGTTCTAAATGCACCTGCAACATTACACCATCAACTTTATTTATCAATATAGTTGCCTTCAAGGGCGATACACTGATTGAAACGATTTTTCAATCTTTCGATACCAGTTTTGTAGTACGATTTCGGTTTAGCCTCAAAATAGGCCTCTGTTTCGGCGATTACTTCTTCATCGGTCTTAAATCTCTTTCCGGTGAGCATTCTTTTGAAGTGTGCGAACAGGAGATAGTCGCTGGGGGCCAAATCTGGAGAATACGGTAGATGGGGAAGCAATTCGTAGCCGAATTCATTCAATTTTGCCATCGTTTTCATCGACTTGTGACACGGTGCAGTGTCTTGATGAACCAGCACTTTCTTTTTCTTCAAATGCGGCCGTTTCTCTACGATTTCGTCCTTCAAACGCTCCAACAACACAATGTAATACTCGCTGTTGATAGTCTGCCCCTTTTGGAGATAGTCGATGAAAATTATTCCATGTGTATCCCAAAATACGGATGCCATAACCTTGCCAGCCGACTGTTGAGTTTTTGGTCGTTTTGGACGAGGTTCGTCGCCTGCTCGCCACTCAGCTGACTGCCGATTTGACTCTGGTGTGAAGTGATGGAGCCAAGTTTCATCCATTGTCATATACCGATGCAAAAATTCGGCTTTATTGCGGTAGAACAGATTTAAACACTCCTCTGAATCATCAAAACGTTGTTGTTTTTGGTCGACTATGAGCAAGCGCGGCACCTACTTTGAACAGAGCTTTCGCATGTTCAAATATTCGTGTATGATATATCCAAAACGCTCTTTTGATATATTCAGAGCCTCAGCTATCTCGATCAACTTCACTTTACGGTCAATCGTAATCATTTTATGGACTTTTTTGATGTTTTCATCTGAAACAGCCTCTTTTGGACGTCCACTACGTGCATCATCTTCATTGCTTGTATGACCACTTTTAAATTTTTCATTCCACTTGCGAATGGTTCGTTCGGCTAGTGCAGAGTCCGGGTAACAAATATCAAGCCATTTCTTTGCATCGGCTGCATTTTTTCCCATCAAAAAGCAATGATAAATCAACACACGAAATTGCTTTGAATCCATTTTTTTCACAATAACAGAAGTTGATTCACTCACAACATTATATCTCGAGAACTAATCGTCCGATAGCTGTCAAATTTGTACACGTAACTTTTGAAGGTTGGTACTAACTGGACACGGTACGACACGTACTTTTCAGCTCACGTATTATAGTAAGTATATTAGCCTTCTCCAAAAAGGTGACTGCTGGAATGTCATTATAAGTAAGCGTTACGATGGAGGATGTGGCACAACTTCTAATATTTGTTGACAGATGACCAATTATTTTAGCTACCTTAGGGACATAGTAGTATTTCTTGCCTCAGTTTTTAATCAGGACCGAAAAAATTTTTTTTCTAATCCTGACAGCCTCTTTACAGCTCGAGTCGTACCATGCCTTTGCTTTTGGTTTGATACAAGTCATCCGATGAGAGATAAAGGATCTTATTTCAAAGATAGCAGCGTCATTCACGTCGTTATCGAGCAAACATAACGGCCTGTAAAAATCCCTTAAGAAGCTGTTAAGTCCGCTCCAGTTTTTTTTTTTTTTTTTTTTTTCATATTGCCATACGATTCTTTAAGCAAACTTTTCACAGAAGTCTGACGCGTCACCCAGAATTATGTGTATTAAAATAGCCCGCAATAACAATTTCAGTGTGACATTAGTGGAAAATTTGCTCACGGAGATGCAATTGGAATTCCGTGGAATTCCAGGTTGGGATGTGGATTACATTGTGATAGATTTTGGTAAGCTACATCACAACGCATGTAAATGGCGAGACCGCGATGAGAAAAGAATAATGGCACTAAGTCGTAGCCAGATAGCTTCAGATCAGAGTGAGAAATGTGGGTGTGGATCTACCTGTGTGAGAGAGGCAGAGAGAAGTGATTCTTTCGTAGCCCACTGAAGTGAGACCAAAACTTAATGTGTGATTCTTTTGTTAGAGTTTCAGTTCAGTTGATTTTAACTTTCCTGGTTCCCTTCCTTCATCCATCCATCGTTCACTTTGACCTAAATAGGCTGCACAAGTCACATATTATCCTTCACTGGAATGCATGTCCCAAATCTCGGTCATTGACTTATTTTATACCAGCAATCCTTTTGTTCTATGAAACCTACAATGATATCTTTCATAAGTCGCAATCTTTGGTGAACAATCATCATCAAAAGACATTAAAATCCTATCTCCTATCCATTTCTCATTGCCAACAGTAAATTAACCAGAAGTCCGACTTTCAACTTTTGTTGCTGTGTCCCTCTTTTCTTCCAAACTTCCTTCATTCCTAATCGTTTAACAGGCTTATGTAAGCAAAGAGTAGAACAGGCAAAAACAAAAATAAAAACCGAGAACCCAAGAAGCCATCTAAAAGAGTCGTTTGTAATCAAATACGTCAACCTTCACTTCGTAACAATCCCCATAAAAAGTTGTTTCGGTTGTCCTGCGTCCTGTGTTCTGTGTCCTGCTTCTCAGTGGCAGTGGCGCTTCCTTGGGAAATTCATTTTTAACTACCATCCATAGCTAACCCTTTTTTGTAGTCTCTTTGTCGAAATGTTAAGTACTTTGTGACAACGGTATCCTACTCATAGCATTTGGTTACATGGGACCGCCCAGTGTGTTTCGAGAAATGTTTGCGTTTACAGTAAATCACCCCGCAAAAGGCATTAACACGTACAATGGAATGTTTGAAAGTTCAAGGATTGGGTAAAATAATTAAATTCTCAAAGAGGGAGAAGAATAAATTAGAGAATAGTTCCGAATAGTTTGGAGAAAGTTTTTTTCAACTTTTTTGACTATTTTTTTGATTTGTTTAATTTGCATATAGTTGTCGGGATTTATGAAGTTTCCTATAATTTTTTTTGCGTTGAATGAGTCCATCGAGACTTATTGTTTCCGTTAAGTAATTAATGAATTTAAATACAAATTGGGGTCGGATTTATAAATGTATAATAAATAAAATGGAAAAAAAATTACATAATCATGAAGTAATCAGAGGTTAATTTTCAATTTTCTCAAGTTAATTTATTTTCTGTTTGTTCATTTCTTTTTTAAACTAAAGGGTTTGTAGCAAAATACCGCTGATCCCATTCTTTACTTCATTATGTTAAGAGAATTGCTTAAATGTAATTTTGAATCGAAGTACATATTCTACAATGGTAAGAAAAACCCTACAATTCTTAGCGGACTGGTCGTTTTTAAAATACGTTTTGTTTAGTTTGATTGACTAATTTATTTCTTAAAAAATTGTTTAAATATTGTACATTTCATAATTATCATCTTAAATTTAAAGGATCATATACCGTTAATCATTTTCAGCATATTTGTACAGCACATCCCAGCCACTTAAAATACTTAAAGCATCCTCCATATCTAGTACTTGTGCTACTAAATATGCAATTAAACGGAATACATCCTCTCTTTCCCTGAGATAACATAGATACCAAACGATCCAAAGCATTGATCATACGATCAATGCAGTATGAAGTTCAAATTAATTAATTCTCCTGTGGTTTTTTTTTTATATAATTAGCGCGCGATCCTTTGCGCGGCAAAGGAAACTTAGGGAGGAAGAAAGGAGAGGTACCGATGTACATTGGTCCTAAATGTTTACAAGTTATGACGACCAGGAAATAGAGAGTTCGGCAGGGCATTCCATAAGCGAGTTGTACGGCCTGTCAACGAATCATATTTTGGAGTACGCCCGAAAGTTGGCTTGAAAGTGGGAGTATATTGATAGGAATTCATCACGATTCGGGATTCAATAGAGCACTGGTCGTGGAAGTAGCGATAAAACAAATTAAGATAAGGGACATTATGTCGTTGTACGAGCGTGTCAGTTGACTGACTGATATTAGTATCACCTATGAGTTTTATCGCATGGTCTTGAATCCTATCTAGTGAGTGCAGAGATATTCCAGAAGCACCTGACCAGATGTGAGCATTCTAATTTTGGGCGGATGTATTCCTTATATATTGAGGCCAGAACGAGTATGAGAAAGTACTGAAATATATTGCATTAGAGGTAACAGACAAGAGATTCTTAATGAAAATTAAAAAGAATGCCGGAGACAGAACGAAACCCTGGGGTACACCAGCATTTGTTTTGTGAATATTAGACTGAAACTATCCGAGACAACTTGAATGGAACGTTCCGAAAGGTAATTTCTTATCCATTGAAGAAGAGAGTCGTCGATCAGAAAAGCACGCATTTTGGACAAACGAACCTGATGCCAGTCTGTGTCAAATGCCCTAGAAATATGAAATGCAACCATCTTTCTTTCGGCAGATTATTGTACCCTTTGGTTCCACTTTCGGTGAAACATGCAATCAAATCACCAGTGAACCTGTTGCTACGAAAACCATACTGCCGGTCATTTAGAAGTTTTCGTGTTTCGAGATGTTTCATGAGCTGACGATTTGCAATGTCATGATCTTGCAAAGAATGAACGGAATTGCAATGGGTCTGTAGGAAGAAAGAGTAAAACATTCGCCATTTTTAGGAACGGGCTGGACAAATGCTGTCCCAAAGAGTAGGATTGATGAAAAAGCTTACGAAGTGGTTATTACATCGAGTCTCATTTTACTTTAAAACATTCTGTACTGTGATGACAGGGCGTTGTTAACACATGAGTAGTAAGGAAAACGACCTGCTTTTTTTTCAGTATAATGTCGAATTTTAGCTTTAGTGATGTTTCCTCTTTGTTGTGTGAAACATTTAAGTTCAGCATACAATTCTGTTCTAGCTTTTAACATTAATGTACAAGATCTATACTTGTTGAAATTATGTGGAAGAGTATTATATTTTTTAGCTTTTTTTTTTCTACATTCTAAGTATAGCATATGCAATAATAAGGGGTGGTATTTGGCAATCTAAAAGCCTTCTTATGTAGTATCATAGGCATTTTTGCGACATCTGCAAATGTGCAGTTACCCCATACTTGAGCTCCATAAAACATAATACCTATTCCCGTCATAAATTCTGTTACCAATTTCCAGCGCTTATCGTTCAAAACTTCTTGCGGGAATAAAACCGTTAACTTTTTTTCCAGAACACATGCACTCATTCAGTTTGCAAACTATTAAAATGGAGTGGGGCGTTATAGAGAATCGAGTCGCATAAGTGAAAAAAAAGAGTGCTGTCCAAATTTTCGAGTTGCTAAAACCACTGGTAATATCGACAATATCCGTTTATCGGGCTATTACTCGCTTCGGCGAATTGTCTGGAGTAGAGGACAGGCCAAGAAGTGGTCGCCCGCGCCTCGACCGTACGAATGCGGTAGTAAAGTCAGTGCGAATTCGAAAAAATCGAAGATCGAATTCGAATTCGGAAGCAGAAGATCATGAGTAAGGAATTGGATATATCAACTAGATTCATGTCTAGGCTGATTCGGGATGATCTTCATATAAAAGCCTATCGTCGGTCCACGGGCCATATTTAAACTTCAGAACTGAAAAAAATTAGGCTGTAAAGATGCAAGCGAACTTGCTGTGGCACGAGTACAATGGGCATAAAAACGTTCTGTTTACGGATGAGAAAATTTTTACCATTGAAGAAGTTTTCAATAATTAAAATGCCAACATTTATGCCACTTCATCTAAGGAAGCGAAAAAAGTTGTTCCAAGGGCTCAACGTGGACATCATCCCGCTTCCGTAATGGTAATGGTGTCACATCTTTCCATTTCTGTGAGAAAACCGAAAAACTTGGGCAAAGGCTAACCAAGAAGATGTGCTAGAGAGTATTTGTAAAGGAGTGGTTTGTAGTCAATATTCCTGGCTCTATAGCAAGAGAAGATCGGCCGCTGGGGAGTCCAGATCCGAAACCACTGGATTATGGTTTGTGGTTAGAATTCGACAACATGGCTTGTACTATTCCCCACAAAAATTTGAAAAACCTTAAAACAGCATCAATCAGAGCAGCACCACGATCTCCATGGAAAACGTACGTTCCGCTATAGCCCAATGGCCACAACGTTTGGAAGCTTGTGTTAAAGCAAAAGGCAGTCATTTCAAGTGAATCCATTTTTTTTTTTTTTTTTTTAAATTGTGGTCTAATAAATGAAACAATTTTGGATACAATATGTTTAGTGTTTTTTTTTATAACGTTTTATACAGAACTTACGGAAGGACTAGGTAGATGTCGCAATTAATACGAGTTTATTTATTTTTGATGCATATTCCCCAGAGTGAACAGAATTCAACATTCCTAGATACTTATAGTCTTTAACCATTACTTTGTTCTCACTTCCTTGCATACTGACTTCATTCTTTGAATATCGCCCTCCACTATTTTTAAAAATCATGATTTTCGTTTTTCCTAATTTAATAGAATAATTCCAGCTTTTCAGTCTGTTTATCATAAGCTGCATACTATTCACTGTTTTGCTATAAAGATAATATCACCTGCGCATATTGCGCATTTAAATGAACAAGGATACACTTAGAATACTCGTACACTCTTGTTTAACTTCCATAGTTGTCGCGAACTCTTCAGATGTACTGCTCCCAACCCAGACCATTGCCAAGTTGTTTCCATATATTGCTTTCACTTATAATTTTGTTCGAAATTCCAATTCTGTAGAGATTGTAGAATAGTGCTTCTCGAGGCATAGAGGCGAATGCTGCACTAAAGTCAAGCATAAAGCCTAAAATTCATGTAGAACTTTATTATTTTTAACCCATTGTGTTAGCCTATTGAACAGCACTGCTCCAAGTAATTAAGTTTTGTGCGGGAATATGATCGATTTCTGAAGCTTTTTGTGATATTTGCAAATTCTGGTATTTGGTTAAATTCAACTGAAAGGGCTATTACAAATTCTGTCTTGCGCGTCTAGCAAGTTGAAGGCGACACACAAAACGTCTTGGACCTAGATTTGTGTTGCTGTCAGCTCATATTTTTTTAGAAACGAGGCCATATACAAGGTGTGTTCAGAAAACAACGTGAATTTTTAAATTTTTACGGGTTTGGAGAGTCCGATCGTCAAAATTTGTTCATATAATATTGGTATACATGCCCCTGAAGTATGTTAAAATTTTCAGCTGAATTTATTGTTTACTTTGTCTGTGGCAGTCGCTAAGGTTAGACGTGTTTTTATGAGCTCGGCGATTTTCTCTTGTTAAAAGGAATGGATCAAAGAATTTGTATCAAATTTTGTGTAAAAAATTGAATCAAGTGCTCTAAAACACATGAAGTGTTGACAGTGGCATATGGAGAGTATGCTCTAAGTAAAAAAAAATATATATATATTTGCAAGTGGTATAAGCTCTTCCCAGATAGCCGAGAAGTTGCCAATGACGATCCACGCTCTGGACGCCCCAGCACATCAACCAAATATGATAACGTCGAAGCTATGAAGAAAATTGTTTTGCAAAATCGTCGAATTACCATAAGAGAAGTTACTGACGATGTTGGCGTATCGGTTGGATCGTATCAAGCAATTTTTAAGGATGTTTAGGGCATGAGACCTATAAAAGAATGGAGATTTGAAACGATTGAGTAAAGAAGAACGCCATCGCTGGAAGAGTTAAATGCTACCCCAAAGGTCGGGTTTGAGAAGTGTTTCGAGGATTGGAGGAAGGGCTGGCACAAGTGCATAATATATATTGGGGACTCTTAAAATCTACAACATTAATGTAGTCGAATAAATAAATATCTTTTTTCACAAAATTAAAATTCCCGTTATTTTCTGAACACATCTCGTATCATATAAAAAACTTTTTATACGAAACTGCCATGAATTCTTTTATCCGCTTAGGCAATAATTCATGCCTCTGTACCGGAAGGAACAACTCAAAGAAAGTCAGCCTTCCTGCTTTCTTGCTTTCTCAGGGTCAAGTAGCAGTGATTAGCAGAAGTTGAATATATTTTTATTTATTTATTTTTTTTATAATTGGCGCGCGCATAAGGGATTTTATGTACCATTAAGATGTTTGCATATAGCAATATTACTACGAAGTCTAAATTAGTGAAACTTTTAAGCTGGAATTATCAAAGATCGCATGGATGTTGATATTGCATTTTATAACATGTTTCTATTGTTTTAATTATTTAATGCTTACGCAATTGGATTTACTTGTTTAGAAAAGATTTTATAGAGACCGTCGTGTTTTGTCGCGATACCGGTCCAATTCGTCTCTATCTGCATTGTCAAAGGCGACCCAAAAATCGATAGGTAGATGTTTAATGTCGAATTCTACTTGCCCGTAATTTTTTATCTTGAAATAACGTTGAAATAGTACGCAAACTTACTATAGGGTTTTCTTATAAAGACTTGACAACTTTAAAGGCAAACCATTTGGAATATTTCAAAAACTTTATTATTGGCTTGAAGTACAATCAAAACATTTATGAATGGAACTCGACTTCGTTCATATGGCCACCGAGGGCACGTTGGCAGCGGTCGATTCGTTGGACCCAATTTTCAACGACTCGGCCACACATTTCGGCCGAAACGGCCGCTATTTCGCGTTCAATGTTGGCTCTGAGCTCTTCCAACGTCGTCGGCGAGTTGGCATAAGCCAACGACTTAACGTAGCCTCACAGAAAAAAGTCAAGCGGCGTTAAATCGCACGAACGAGGCGGCCAATCAGCTGGCCTATTTCTTGAGATAACACTCCCACCATACTTACTCTTCAATAAATCGATTGTAGCGTGTGCTGTGTGGCTTGTGGCACCATCCTGTTGAAACCACACGTCGTCCAAGTCCATATCTTCCAATTCGGGCCAAAAATAAGCGGTGATCATGGCGCGATAACGCTGACCATTCACAGTAACGTGACGATCGTTATCTCCGACGAACAAATATGGCCCAATAACGTCGCCGGCATGCAAACCGCACCAAACAGTTATTTTTTGTGGATGAAGTGGTGATTCAAGAAGCACATGTGGGTTTTCACCCAACCAATAACGCATATTTTGCTTATTGACGAACCCATTGAGCTAAAAATGAGCTTCGTTACTGAAGATGATTTTGCGATGAAATTCATCATCTTGGCGCATCTTCTCTAGAGCCCAATCGGAGAACGTAGCTCGTTAGTGTACTTTACCATGATAAAAACGTTGAGTATACTGAATAAATTGACAGTTTGATGACTAGTGAAAGAGTGCGTTCACAATTTAAATTCAAAGTTGTCAAGTCCCTATTGGAAAACCCTATACATATTATACATTACAAATTAGTAATCCCAGTTGATCAATGCTGCTCAGAAGGTTCGTACATCAATAATACTGCAGGCCTGTCTTACTTTGATCGAAAAATGGACTGTTGGCATTGTCAGTCAGCTAAAACCAACAAGCGGTGGAGTATATATGGAAGAAATACATGGCATGAAATGGAAATGGTGAGAGCAATGACTTTTTTCTTTCCTTCTTTTTTTAGTCATTTCATAGGTAAAAATTGAAAATAATTGAACTAAGCCAAAAAAAAAACTCCTGCATTTAGGGAATATTATGTTTCAAAAGAGAAGTTTATAAACACGCCCTGCCAACTGATATTGGAATATTTTCAGACTGATTTGTACATCCGACGTAGACAACGTTTTTGATAAACAGAATTAAATCCCAGGTGGATGAATTGCGGTACCGTATCAATCACTTCAAGACAGGAAAGAAGCAAACTTACCATATATCCTACATGAGATCATTTTCATGTCTTCCTTGAAGAAACTTACGATTATACTGCACTTTGATTGTCACTAATGAAAACAACTTCGGATGTCCCGTTGAACTACTTAGCCGACAGTAAGGAGCCTTCGAGAAATTCCCAACACGATCAATAATACTCTACTTCTGTTAGATTTTACCTTCGCAAAACAACTCATAAAACGGTATCTAGAAACAAAAGCGAGCTTGAATGTGTGGAACAATAAAAAAGAGTTCTTGTTCTTTGCAAGTATTGGTGTGATAGAAGCAGGAAGCAGAAGGACTTAGAATTAAAATTAATTTCTTTCATATGTATAGTGCTTGTTTTAGATTTATGTTTATGAGCTACTCATTGCATACATTACAGGTCTAGCGCTAAGCGATCATTATCTCATCATTTCTACTTTCTATTAAAATATTTCTTAATATCATGTTCATAAGATGTCAGCTTATGAAGATTTTCATCCAGTACGTTAACATTCTTTAGATAAGTATGTAAAATATGTACTCGTAGTTATGCTCTGAGTGGTTCACTTGATCTAACTTCAGAGTTAATATTTTGAGTAATTATTTTATACATGTTCGAGTATAAAACAAATTAGTTTATTTCAGTATTTAATTAATTTTAACAACTACACTCCCAATCCAATTACATATACCCGTCTCCTTCAACAAATATTCACAAAGCTCTCAATTGTATCTAACACAACAATTTTCTTGTTTTTCTTTTTTATTCTAGGTGACATCCTCTCTGGCGTATGTTTCGTTGGACAACTAGATACTCATTCGCTTGGCGTTTTCTTGATTCTACCACTATGCATTTATCTATCAATCGGAGCGCTTTTCCTTCTGGCCGGATTTGTTTCACTCTTCCGTATACGCACTGTAATGAAAACTGATGGCAAACGCACCGATAAACTGGAACGATTAATGCTTCGCATCGGTTTCTTTAGTGGACTGTTTATTCTACCCGCACTTGGTTTCCTGGGCTGTTTGTTCTACGAATATTACAACTTTGATGACTGGATGATTCAATGGAATCGTGATATGTGTAAAGTATTCTCTATACCCTGCCCGCTAGTCCGTAATAGTTCTGAAGAAGCTCGTCCGATCTTTCAAATCTACATGGTGAAGTATTTCTGTTCGATGTTAGTTGGAGTTACTTCAAGTGTTTGGCTGTATTCCAGCAAAACAATGGTCAGTTGGAGGAATTTCGTGGAACGACTTCAAGGGAAAGAACCACGATCCAGAGCTCAGGCGTATGTTTAGCCCGAGCTTTAGACTAACGTGTAATTAGATCGATCACTAGTAGTAATCATTGACGAGAGTAGCATGCGTGATGTTGATTAAACGAGTGAATGATGCTCACGCATAGCTATGTAATGAAACCAAAATTTTTCTTATATTCGTATAATTTGAAATATACACACGGATAGATAAATAGATGCCATTTGTGTGTTAATTTAGTACAGTCCTTAATTTTTTTTTTTTTTTTTTTCATGTGTTTGACTATACTCATATATTGTTTTGTAAACGAACTTCCTCTTAATCTGAGTGTGAATGAATGCGAAGTGTATGTGGCTGTGTTTGAGGTGAGTGAAAGGACGAATGAATCAATATTGTTTCATATAAAATTGTTTAAGAGAAAAAATTAAAAATAAATAAATGTCTTATTTGATAATTTACTTAAGTCTATTCGTAATTAAATGCATAAAAATTGCGCATATAGTATTTAAGATAACATAAAATAACTTTATTGTAGTTATAAAGCTTTACATGTGCCCTATACGATAAATGAAATAAGTTAAAGCAAACACACACACTCATTATGTAGAAGACAAAAAGGAACAAAAACAAATTCTGTTTTATTGTTTTATTATGTACTTTTAAATTTCCGAAAACAGGTGTTTGTGTTATTTAGGTTATTCAGTGGAAGTAGTTCGATTCAATACTCAAATTTTATTTCTAATTCTTTCTATGGTAGTGGATGGAAAGTAAAACTACCGAATCATGGTCTTCAGGCATAGTTACTCATCTGATTTCTACAATATACATATTTAGGGTGACATATCAGACTTAGGCTTTGCTTTGCTGATTCGGCTCGTTATAAGTTTTCCAGTACCTTAGTTAACTTGCAAGTCAAATTTCTTAGAAAGATTTATTAAAGTAACAAGGCTTATATTGTATTTTAAGCTTTTTTATCATCTGGCCGTCTTTGTCTTCAGTTTACCATATCTTTCTCTGTGTCAATAACATTTACAGCAATATTCACATTGTGCCATCGTCTCCTTTCCAAATAACCATCAATTTACAAAGACGACCCTATGTTTGAAATTTTCGCATTTGTTAAACATTTCTGGTTTCAGTATAAAATTCAAAGTTACACTGTTGTTTTGCTCATATAATTGTTACTACTGCTACAAAAACCTTTATAAGTCATAAGGTACAATGTTAATCACAAAACCCTTGCGTTATAAGGCTCAAATACTTTGGGTGCTTTCGAATAGTGTCTTTTAGTATGGGATAGTTGAACTAATTGCCGGACGTTTGTTTGTTTTTCTTCGAAGTCGGTGCTTAGTCAGACTACTGCTGATTAATAGGAGATTCGGCACTAAAATAGTCCTTAAAGATGTTGAGAGAGTAGCGAATTAAGGTTTTGATGCATGTTTGGATCAGTAAAATCCTGGTCAGTTGTCACTTTCAATTGCCAGTTTTTTCCTCTTAACTTTCCGGTCTGATATTTTAAAATAAAAGGAAATTGTTTTGAACGGAAAAGACCAGTCTTAGTAGCTGCTGTAAAATCATTTTTTGGTCTATGAAATTAGAATTAGTAATTAGTAATTAGAATTAAGTAATTCTAGTTTTATCTGTTCTCGTTATCCTTTATATGCTTATATTTACGGGTGGTATTTATTCCCATCATTCTTATGTTGACTATATTGACCTGGGTTAAAACTGAACAACTGCTTCCTTAAAGTGATCTCATTTTGCAGCCAGTTCTAGTATTATGGGACAGTAGGCAAATATCTCATGAGTAATCTAGGTCCTTTTGACGCTTGATTATCATTATACTCATGACAACGTATGAAAACAGCGATTTCTGAATTTAAAGAAAGGGATGCTTTTCTTTTTCCTAAGTAGAAGTAGGTTATCGTTCTGTATTCCATAACTAGTCGCTTGGTTGAAGTCGACACCTTTGCAGAACCTAAATGTGTTGTTTGATTTTTCATTTGCATCTACGTCATATTAATCAATTTTGCAAAACATTGAACTTGAGGATTAGCTGTTTTGTGAACCATTCATATATGGTTTTCTTAATCAATCTTTTTCAAGAACGGGCATTCTGTCACATTTCGTAAGTGGTTTTGTTTGCATTTTTTTTAACATTGTTGACGCCAATATTATTTGTAAAAAAAAAAAAAAAACAGTGATAAGACGGTGTATATATTACATTTCCAGTACTTTGTTGTGAAAATATGGCAGCATATATTACCTTATTAGATCCACCATATTTTACGCAGAAAAGTTGAATCACCTTTAATCAGGATATGTATTAGTATATTTATTAAGGATTAAGGAAAAAAGAAAAGTACCCCTTTACAGTCACTTTCGGTCCCCTTTACATTCGTGAGCTCATGAAACCTGACCAAAGTCTTGCGATTGGCAATTAAAAAAAAAAAAAAAACTACAAATTCTGGGTTCACTCAGTCCGAAAATAGTCAGAGGGTTCGATAGCCAGCACTCTGATGATTAAAGGTGTACTGATACCTATTGTCTTACCTCGTTTGAAGTCAATTGAATTAACTTGTTTGTACTATCTTAAGTATTAATCGGTTAATTTATTATATTAATTGCTCATATTTATGTGCTTGGTTTTAATGCAATAATGGCAGGTACGAAGTATTTATACATTTTTAGCGCTAAAGTTCCATTATCTTTCTTGACACTTTCCTTGACCTAGTACCGATGTGACCAATTTTCCCTGACATTATTTTGTTACTATTTAAGCATATCTTAAGACTGTGTGGTAAGATAACGATCGGTTGGCACCTCACCGCTTTTCATTATAATTCCCGAAATTCCCGAAGAAAGCTGATTTTAACTCGGTTTTTTTGTTTTTCATTTAAATTCTTTAAATACGGTCAACTAATACATATATTGTGATGGTTCACACACAAGTTTTCTGTTTGCTGTTTGCTGTTTGTTTATAAGCCAATCTTATTGCACTCACATGTACATTTGTAAGAAAGAGTATGCAAAAATTTTGAAATATAGTTCTTTCTAGAACTGCGGAATATACGATTTTGGTGCTGAGTTACTTCTTAAGGTCAGAAACCTCTCTCGATATATATATTTTTTTCTTTTGTAAATATCTCAACGGCGCTCTTTTTTATAGTGCATGCTGATTTAGCTTTACTATTTTCTTCAGAGTACAAATAATTAATTTCTTTATATCTGAATAACAAATCATCCTAGTTTCTTGTCTGCCCACAAAAATTCTCTTCGTTGAATTGGTTGCCTATGGAATCACTTAAGAACAGATGACAAAAGGCTAAAATCTCGTTTCCTTTTAAAAATTTAAAAAACGAGTTTGTAAAATATACCCTCCTAAATAGCACAACCGTTTGACTTAAACATATATTTTTATTTTAGCTCTTATTTAAGTGATTTTTTTTTATTTTTTAGTTTTTTATGGTGACGTTATAGTCATTAAATTGCATGTGCAAAAATACAATTAAAACTCGTAATTATAAAACTGCCACAATAATGTCTTCAGACATGTTTTCCTTTAGTATTTTTTTTTTTTTTTTTTTTTGTAAACCTTCTTCATTCCTCTGGAGATAACATTTTTTCGTTTGGGGTTTTTCCCTTTCGTGCAAAATCTCCGTTTCCACAATTAAGTGGCGAGCACAACCTACATATTGTGTTAATTTTTTATTTATTTAGTTTTTTTTTTCAATACTCATCTACTCGTACTCGAATCATTATGCTGGCATTCAGGAAAACTATGTAAAGGAACTTCATATTCATAACCCCAAAAATATATATATGGTAAACACCATCATGATCATAAAACGAGTACAAACTTTATTCGCCCACCTGAAGTACCGGTGGGCGGTTTTCATTTACTAAATGACCAATTTTATTACCCTGCTTATGTCGCCTAACAAATGTATGGATATATGTTTCTACTTTTTCCTACTTCTGTCTTTGGAAGGAAAATGTTTCCTTGCGTGTGGTTTGTTACAAGAAAAGAAAACATGAAATAAAAAAGTTGAGGAAAAAAAATCGCGACAAATGAATTTATTATCTAAATTTTATCGTCTCTCGAGAGTCGTTACATATTTTCTGTTTGTCGACGTCTATAGGAATCTTTTCCTGTCTGCCAGTCAGCAATAAGAGATACAAAAAATGCAGAAAATAAACGCGAAAACAAATCATGCTCATAGATTTTTCAGTATTATTTGAATTTTTTCCACTCTTTTATTTTATTTTTTATTCCAGACTAGAGCACAATTTTTGCAGTTTGTCAGTTTATTGATTTTTTTTAAAAGGGAAATACACATGCATATACAAAAAACCACAAGTTAATTTTAAATAAATAAATAATACAATAATTGAACCAAATGCAGAAAATGTTGGCAGATAGACACATTGACACTAAATACGAGTACATAAACGTGTTCAAAAGGACTTACAAAAATAAAAATAAAGTAAAATTAAAATAATGATGATTGTTCTCTTAATGACAGCGAAATACATATGTACATATGTATATACATACGAGTAAATAAATACATCAATGGATGCATATGATACCTGTAACTAATAAGGATTAAGTTGTTGCCAAATTTGTATTTTTAAATATATTGACAAACATTGCTATTAATTAACAAAAAAAAAAAAAATTTAAGATTTGTTTGTGTAGCTGACATATTTGAGAAAATAAATGAATACAAATAAAGAGATAAATACCCGTAAATTGATTTAGCACTTGTTTTGTTTTTAAGCATTCAAATTTTAACAGATTTTATTTTTTAAGATACCTACATACATATATAAATATAAATAACAAAAACATGTGTATATGGACTATAAAGCAAAAAATGTAATTAATTCTAATAGTTAAGACGTGAACCACTAAAACAAGTTAAATATATGAAAAATAAAATGAAGATAAATAAATAAAAAAAAAAACTATAATGTTGAAGACTGAAATGTGTTGTTTTTTTTTAATAATTTGTTCAATTCAATTCAAAGTTTAATTCTTTAAACAAATAAATGAAGATCTCTCGTTTTATAAATGTAAAATCGTAATGACCGAGATAAATTGAAACAGCTTAATATGGCCGCCAAATTTCTTGATGCGATAAATAAAAATACTATGCAACATTCAAACTCTAAAGTGGCTTTTTATACTAGTACAGTATCTGCTAAAAACTAATAAAGCCCAGATCGATCTTGAGCAATTTAAGTACGTATTTGAAATCATCAGTAGAGACAAGCTATTCTAGTTTTCACATTCCTAACAAACTCATTAGAATGTGCAGAAGGATGATGAAGAACATTCGATGTTTCATAAGAGTTGGATGCAATCTTACCCTGAGATTTGAGGGTTAAGACGAAATGATGCGCTGCTATGTTACATCAACAGTATACTTGGGAAAATTCCATGGAACTCACAAACTAACACCAGAAGCACTATGTTTCAATTTGTAACTCCTCCAATGATTTTGGCATGTTCCAGTAATTTCACATTCGAATCTTATGCTGAAAGTGGTCTAAAGTATGGCCCAAAAACTTAATGTAACCCCAAAAGAAAAGGGTCTAAACCAAACCAATTCTTATTTATCCAGCATCAATTTGGGAGAAGTACGGCCCAGTAAACCCAACCACCGTCAAATTTTTCGTATACATTGGCTGTTGTTGAAACAGCACCCGCTGTTCGTTTGAGCAAATTAACTAAAATTATATCTCATCACCGAGGTCGATTTTTTGGTGAAAATCCGGATCTTCCATTTTCAATAGATCCCAATCAGCCAAAGTTCGACATGCACAATGGTAATTTGTCTTTAGGTCTTGTAACATACATCCAAGTCTTTTCGACATAGGGGCGTTTGAGAGATACCGACCTCTTGAGAATGGTGCGGAATGGATTTGTTGCGGTCTTGACTTACCGACTCATAGATAGCCGCAATATTCCCTTTAGTTCTGGTGTTTCGCTGTCTCATGGAGCAACAACAATACCCACGTATTGTAGCCATACCGCGAATTTTGATGAAGGTAAAGTTAAAGTAGCTGTTGAAAAGACCAACCCACTTAGGCCCAATGGCCCATTGTGATGCCACGTGTATCTGTGATCCTCTTACTTTTGAAACCAATTTCAGCTTAAGGTGAAGCATAGAAGACTGTTAGTGTCTTAGTGGAGCTTCCTTCTTTGCGAGCTGGGCATGTACAGAGTAGGTGGAGGATTCTCTCTTCCTCCTGCACATCCATGCATCTTCTGCATAAATCATTTGTAAAGACGCCAAGCCTTCTTCCATGCTTCCCTCTACGGGTAAGGCAATATTTAGTAATGGCACCTATGATAGCACTGAGGTGTTTCCTATTTAGAAAATTCAAACACTCAAGTGGGTATGAATACATTTATAATGCCTAAGCATGTGTTAAGTTTTTTTAGAAAATGGGATAGTGAGAAAGAGGAAGATGTTTGGGCTAAGAGGTTAATTTCGCTCCATGGGTGGCATCCATCTTTTAATGGGGAGACTAGATTCTTAGTGGAAGTTGGCTTGTTGTTGATTTCTAATCAACTACCCATCTTACTTGATTTTCGTTAACTGAAAAAAATTATTCGATTCGAACACCGAACCTGCCGATTTGAAAGCCAGTCCACTACCATTTAGAGCAATTCAGATCCAGTTTTGGCCAGATATGTTCGGTCGCTAGACATTTTGATGCAATAGTCCACCTAAGGTTTGTTATTGTGTTACCATCCAGCTTTAATATTACATAGTTTGCACTTAGCGATTGATATAGCGATGTAACCCTTTCTTTATAGAGCAGGTAGAGTGGTTCCAATATTGGCGAGTGCGTCGGCTGTACAATTCCCTTAAATGTCTCTGTGGTTTCGAACCCAACATTGGTGAGGTAGGGTTAAGGGCAGTTCTTGAATTTAATGAGACTAAGTCCAGTGAGTTTATAACGGCTTAACTATCCGAGACGATGCGGATCCCTGCAGATATCACGTTTTTCTTCAGATAGGAGAGGTTCTTTAATCGCTAAAATTTCCGCCTGGCACACGGTACAGTAATTTGGAAGACGGAAGAAGAGGTTTTGAATAATCTTATCTGAGATTTCAGTCTTAGATTTATCTGTTTAAAAGTGGATTGGTCATCTTCCACCAGAACGATTTAGAGGGGATGATTACATGAAAGACCGTGTCAAACCAATTTTGGGGTGTAAGATGTTCTCTGAGAGGATAATACTAGATTAAGAATGTTAACGTGTCGTAATAAATTATTTCTCAACTGTGTCGTCGCTTTAATACGAATAGTTCCGGTCGCAGCTACTTGCCTGCTGAAGGAATCTCCCGTAGAGGAAGTACAAGGTAGGGCTCCGCTTGTGCATGAACATGCTATTCTTTCGACGCTGTTTTGTTCTTCGCAGTTGACTGCATTGTCTAAAGTCGTTCAACAGCCAACAACTTCGTAGGAGAGTATCGGTCTTATAACCGAGAAGTATAGCCAGTGAGTTATGCGAGTTTGAAGGCCCCAATTGTTTCTTATGCCTTTTTTGCAAGAGAATAAAACTACTGTAGCATTCTTGCGCGCGCATTAAGGGTAATCGAATATCTTTTTACTGTCTTTTCTTCAGGGCACGGGCGGGTGGTGTAGTAGTTTGAAACTCAGGTGTATTAGGTTTCGATATTTTTCCAGAGGTGGTTGTCAAACTGGAGCCAGTTCATCCTCAACCAGTGGGTCTTAGTACGTGCTAGTCGTTAGTTCGTTACATTTAGCCCAGCCAGCAACCAACTCCAACATCAGTGTTATGCCTCACGTCAGAGTTGACGCCGACGGGATTTTCATATAACTACATACAAATTCTATGAAAAGACTTCTTCAGAGAATTGTCTCGTACGGGAATCGAAACCGCGACCCTCTGCTTGAGGAGTCTATGCATATGCCACTACATCAAGGCCACCCGTTTTCTTTCATAAATGAGACCTGGATATTTTTTTATATCGGAGAAGACTAAACTGGTACCGTTTATTGAGGGAGGGTCTATGATTGAAATTTTATATTTCCTGGAAAGAGGACAAAATCAGTTTTATGGTGGTTTGATCAGGGATCCGCCCAAAGGGTTAGTCTGTTTTTTTTTAAGCTAAAGAAGTTTTTAATAATATCAAAATGGCTACCTCAGACGGCGATAACAACGTCATCCGCATAGGCAATTATCCTGTTACCACTCGCTGCTAGGTATACCAGCAGTTCATTAACCACAAAGTTCCAGGAAAGGGTAAATGGACACTTCTGCTAACACATCTTTTAGTAGAAGCCCCACCTAGTTTGGAGTTGATTATCCTGCTATTTAGCATAAGACTAATCGAGTCGTCGTCTACCTGCAGAGTTGACAGCGCAGTCGTGATTGTGGATGTATTGGCCTTTTTAAAGGCACCTCACCACTTGAGGTCGTCCAAAAGCCATCAGTTTTTTTCAACAACTAGGCATCATAGGATTTGTAGAGATGATTTTTCTTAGCCGCGTTTCCTCGGAGGTTTTTGCTGTTATGTCACAGAATGATCTCCAGGATTGCCGCTTTGCCTTCCTTAGTTCTTTTTTTATATATTTTGAGATATTTTTTACATATATGAATCTGAGTCATTTACTTTTCTTGTACTTTGTGCTAGGTTGAAAAGTTTTTTATAAGTGTTTCTAAGCGGTCTCAGTGCGGCTTTTTCCTGCCTCTAAGTTGAATGAAAGGGCAAGAATCAGCCATAGCCTGAATTAGAGCCAAGTTAAATTCCTTAACTTTCATTTCAAGCTCGTTTGTGTCACGCGGGGGACTTGAGAGTTTACAGGATAGTGTTTCTGACAGTATTCCTCTGCATTTTGTCCAATCAGTATTCCGATAATTCCGGAATGCTGGTTGGCTAAAATGACCATCACTCAGGCTGAATTGGATGTAACTGTGGTCTTAAAATAAGCGTATAAACGAATTCATCCAGTTCGTTAGCGTTTAGTGATGTTGTCGGCGATAAGAGTGTTATCTAGCACTACCTGTCATTTTCTTGTGAAAATGTTCAAAGCCAATGTTGCAAACAATGAGGTTAGTACTTATAATATTCTTAAAAAAAGTGACTCACTTCTATCTTTGATGTCGGTATTGTCCTATACCGTGTGATGAGCGTTAGCGTCGCACCCGATGATGAGGTCTATTTTTAGCCTTTCAGCTTCCAGTACCACCCTTTCTAAGTTATCAACAGGAAGAGGGCACACATTATCGTGGCCAAGATATGCCGATGCCAAGCAGTAGGAGTCTTTGGCAGTCTCTCCAATTAACGTGCGTTTAAAGGATTTGAGTACCCTTAAAAGATTTGTACATACATACATACTAGGTGGGGTGAAAAGTAACCTCCTTGGGAATGAACAATTTTTTTTTAAATGCTTTTTTTTTATTCAATATAGTCTCCTATATTTTTTCCGGAAGGTCTGCAAAATACTCCTCGCGTTTCATTTTCAACATTTTCAATCGACGACAAAACTCCTCCCGATTCCGCAACAGCAAGTCCAAACACTATTTCAAAGTGCTCTCGCGTTCGTGTTTTTGGTAAGGAGCGTGAGTATGCGCGGCACCCAGCGGCAGGATAGCTTTTTCATATGCAGAATATTGCCCAAAAAATGGTGTCTGTGCTCAATACTAATCTTTGTGGTATCCGCTAGCTCGAGCACCTTCACTTTCCGGTCAGCCAACACCATTTCATGTATTCTTTTGACATTGTCCTCTGTAGCCGCATCGGAGGGTCTACCGCTGTGGACTTGATCGGTAGTGGAGTTGTGGCAACCACGAAACTCTCGAAACCAATATTTGACGATGTAATCTGGCGGAGCATTAGCCCCAAAATATTATTCCAACTTTTCTTTTGTTTTCTTCGCCGTTTTGCCTCTCAAAAAAAAAAAAAAAAAAAAAATATGTTTTATGAGAAAATGAAAATTTGTTTTTGACCATACTCAATATGATGCCAAACACGTCAACAACAATCAGCTGTCATGTCCATCTAAATATGAACGGACTTCAAGGAACCATAATCTTCACTCCATCTAGTTCATACATGAATTCAATGTGGTACTCTATAATTCCGTTATCTTAGGCTCAAAAAAATTTTTTTCTGAATGAGTAATGGACGTCTGTATGAAACAAAAGCTGTGCAATGTTTTTGCTAAACTTCAATTTTATATGATTAACGGTAGTTGCCAAAGAAGTAAGATAGAAATGCCGCATATATGTAATGATTCTGGGCTTTCATTGAGAGAAATTGCTAAAAAAGTCAACCGGTCTCGTAAAGTTATTCGCAACTTTTTAAGTTTGGGTGAAAAATATGGGACCATTCGCCGGTATGACCATACCACTAAAATAAGTTCCCGCCAAAAATCGCTTATTTTTAGAGAAATAAGAAAGGACACAAACACAAACAGGCCCTCAGCTACACAAATAGTAAAAAAAATACAAACTTCCGATTGAAAAACGTCGGGTCCGGCAAATTTTTAAAGCGAATGAGAACATTTGCTATAAGAAACCGATGAAAAAACCTCAGCTGTCTGCCAGACACAAATCTGCTAGTTTAGATTTTACGAAAAAAATATAGGTCATGTCTCGACGGTTTTTTCATGTATTGGCACGATTAAAGAATGAAGGAGGTTATAAAATTCAGCCGTAATTTTGAAGGCGGTAGTGTTATGATTTGGGCTGGTTTCTGTGCAACTAATAAGACGAAAATTGCATTCATACTAACGAAAATGAATTCCCAGAAATATATTGAGCTACTGGAAGATGTAATGGTAGAAAGTAGTGAGGAACTAGCTGGAGTTCACTTCATATTTAAACAAGATAATGCTGCCGTTCACACCGCACTTGTCGTCAAAGAGTGGTTTTCACTTAAAAATATTGATGTTTTGGACTGGCCAGCAAGAAGTCCTGACCTCTACCCGATCAATTTGTGAGGAACATTATCTCGTCTGATATATAAAAACGGCCGGAAATATAATAGCGTTGTAGAACTTAGGAAACAAAAAAGCTCACCTGAGGCTCTACTTCAAATACTACCCTCCAAAACTTAATTGAAACCATGCCAAACAGATTATTCGAAATAATAACTAAAAATAGAGATTCTACCCTTATTGAAAATATAATTTAAGAAAGATAAACGCTCCATTAAGTACATGTGTTTTTATAAGAATTTAGCTGCTATTTTCATAGATTTTTAGCAGATTTGATTTAATTATGATTGAACTGAAATTTTTTTTTATATTTTTCAAGCAGCCTTGAGTATCAATGATTGTGTTCGATTTTTTAAAATTTAATTTTTTATTTAATTTATTTTTATTAAGCTTATTGCAAGCATACATACTTAAAAAATAACATTTACACCTAAAAACTAAAGATTGAGAGCGGTTAAAGAAAGTTACGTGAGGCATAGGTGGAAATAAGAATATTCTTGAGAGAGAGTTTGCTGAGATGAAACTCGAAGAGAGGCAGAATATTGTTAACTTCACGAAGCATCCTAGACATTGGCTCCAGGTCTCGTTATGTGAAGATTGAGCCGGAAAAGTGGCATAGACCTAAGATTGCGCGGATTGGTGTTAAAAGAAATAAGTTGAAGTAAGGAGAAAAAATCGATATTACCAACCAAAATTTGATGAATAAAGAGAATGTCGGCAACTTTTCGGCCTGTAGAAAGGGTTAATTTATAAGTTTCAGCCGGTTAGTGTAAGGTGGTAAGTTTTGGTTATCATCCCAATGAAGACCACGTAAAGCAAACCGTAAAAACCTACGTTGAACAGCTTCTATCCGGAGGAGGTGAGTTCTGTAGTATTGTGACCAAACTTGGCTAGCATATTCAAGAAGAGGCCTAACAAAGGCTATGTAAAAAGATTTGGTAACATAAGGATAGAAAAAATCCTTAGACCAACGCTTCATGAGTCCAAGGGCAGAGTTGGCTTTATTTTTATTGTACTATCAATGTGAGAACGGAAATTGAGTTCCTTATTGCAGATAACAGCTAAATCACGCAACTCATTCACTAAGAGAACAGGCAGATTAAAGATTAGATAGCAACGAGGTGAAGTAGGGGGGCGTTTACGGGTATAAGGCTATACACTTATTGACGTTAAGCTCAAGAAAATTCTGAGGAAGATGATATATATCTAAATATTTTCATATCATCTGCGTAATTAGATATGTATGAATTATTAATGATAAAAGCAACATCATTAATGGTCAGAACAAATAATAAAGGACCAAGGTGGCTGCCTTGAGGGACACCAGAGTAAGCTTTAATTGGGTCAGAAACCATAGATCATAGTAAAGGAGCCTTTAATTTTAGAAGGATTATATCGTGAGAAATTCTATCAAAGGCTTTGCTGAAATCGGTGGCAATCACATCAACTTCATTTCCAGATTCCAGTGCACATAAAGTGCTTGAATTTCGTTAATTTGGTGGTCGTAGATCTGCCTTTGAAAAATCCATGCTGGTTAAGGGAAACAATAGATTTGCAATGGAAAAGCATTATGTCATAGATAATCTTCTCAAAAAGCTTAGGAATGCAGGACAGCTTAGCAATTGGTCGATAGTTGGAAAGATCGTCTTTTCGTCCTTTTTTTATTTAGGCGAATAATAAACGAACTTTTCCAGGTTGAGGGAAATAATTCCTGGGTAATAGAAAGCTAGAAAAGAGCTGTAAGGCTAGGTGCATTTCACATTTCTTCAAAAATATAGGGGGAAGATCATCAGGATCAGCACAATAACTATCTTTGAGGTGTATTATTTTATCTCTAACTTGCTCTAAAGTAATAGACACCGATTCCAAAATTGTTTGTGGGCAGCTGTTTAAGTTGGAAAAGTAAGTCTGGCTATTGAGAATGGATGGCGAACGCTTGGCCAGAAAAAAATTGCGAAGAGAATTGCAATAATTTGGGGATCGCCCGAGAACCTATCAAGAAAATTTAGAGAAATTTCGGTGTGAAAGGATGCAAGAGCATCGTTAACCGTAATGTTAGGGTTATCGTAGAGAAAGTTAAAATTGACCATACTGAGGAGATTGTTGATTTTGGTGTATTATAGTTATCCCTATGAAAATTAAAACTGTAAGAATATTCATAGGAAACGGAATTAAAACAATTGTTATATGAAAGCGAAAGAGAAAGGGGAGGGTGGTAACTATCCAACTTAGAAAGCAAATGATTACTTTCTAAAACGACGCAGTTATCTGTATCAGTGGCGAAGACTAGGTCGAGTAGTCTACGATGAAAAGATTTTCTTTATCAGAGGTAGGATTTGTTGCAGTATAGTAGGACTGGTCAGTCTGAGCCCATAGAAGCTCACTTAAAAAAATAAAAACGTTGTTGGGATCAGCAGCATTAAAAATGCAGTCGATTGCATCAATAGCTAGCTGGTAACCTTGAATTGGTTGAGAGGGGCGAATATAGCAACAACAAATATATAGGTTGCGTTTGCAAATAGAAATTCTAACAAAATTATCAAGTACTAAAAACAAAAAATAAGAAAAAAAAGTTATGGTGTTTCTATAAGAATTTCGCGCAGAGTAGCACCGACGAGAGAAAATCAAGGTGAAAGAAAAGAAAAATATCGGAAGCTCGGCAAGGCATCCCGTAAGCGAGTTGTCCGGCTTGAGGGTATATTGATGAGTATTCAAAACGGGATAGGTATTACGGTTGAGAATTTGAAGGGGCGGAATACTGCTGGCTATTTTAATAGAGCACTGGTGGTAGAAATAGCGATAAGATAAGCTGAAACAGGATATCAATTGACTGACTGATATTACACCCTGACTGACTCGAACTGCAAACAACTTCAGACTGCTATAAATTCCAAACCGTTCATGACAGTGATCGCAAATTCTGACACATGACAGAAAATTTTACTATATAAAAGCCTTTTAAACGATTTGCGTCACAGTTGTGTTGAACATTTTTTATTCGCGATGGAATTCAAACGTGATGGTATGATTGCTTTATATTGGGCTGGAAAACCACAAGTAGCTATCATTAGAGCCCTCTAGCACTTCAACGTGAATAAATGATTTGTGTTTCGAAACATAGCTCATTACCGTGATACTGGCAGCGTTGCAAAACGTCATGGAGGTGGTCATAAAAAAACAGCAACATCGGCAGAAATGGTTCGGAAAGTGAAGGCTCGAATTGAGCGAAATCCGCGTCGAAGTGGAAGAAAAATGGCTCGTGAGCTCAATATATTGTTGGAACGGATGCAACACATACTGAAAAATGAGCTTGGGCTCAAGCTATTAAAGTTTAAGAACACACACGATCTGACTCCGCAACAGAAAAAAGTTAGAGTCGAAAGAGCGAAAGAGTTGCTACGCTTGCACGAAAGTGGTGAGTTGCCGAATTTGGTTTTTTCCGATGGGTCGCCATTTGTTATCGAGCAAAATGTCATCAAACAAAATGACCGAGTTTACTTGCCAGAGAAGTCCTTCGAAAATTCGACGGCAACCAGAAGGCAGGTAGCACCAATGCTGATGGTTTGGGCAGCCATAACCGCCGATGGTCGCTCTCCGCTCGTATTTTTCGACCGTGGCGTCAAAATTAATGCGATAGTATACCATAAAACTGTCTTAGAGGCGGTATTGAAGCCTTGGGCAAACAGTCATTTCGGTCGGAGACTGTGGGCATTTCAACAAGACTCGGTACCGTCTCATAAAGCGCGCGTCAACCAAGATTGGTTAAAAAACAATGTTCCACACTTCATTTTTTTGACACAATAGATTGCAAATTCTCCGGATGCAAATCCGTTGGATTTCTCTGTCTGGGGTATTTTGAAGGCCAAGGTTGGCATGCTTTCTGCGGCCAATCGACTGGCCCATGTCTTGAGATAACACGCTCACCATACTTACTCTTCAATAAATCGATTGTAGCGTATGCTGTGTGGCTTGTGGCACCATCCTGTTGAAACCACATGTCGTCCAAGTCCATATCGCTGACGCTGACAGTAGCGTGACGATATTTATCGTCGACGAAAAAATATGGCCCAATAACGCCGCCGGCATGCAAACCGCACCAAACAGTTATTTTTTGTGGATGAAGTGGTGATTCATGAAGCACATGTGGGTTTTCACCCGACCAATAATGTATATTTTGCTTATTGACGAACCCATTGAGCCAAAAATGAGCTTCGTTACTGAAGAAGATTTTGCGATGAAATTCATCATCTAAGCGCATCTTCTCCAGAACCCAATCGGAGAACGTACGTCGCTTCAAATGGTCCATCGGCTTCAATTCTTGAGTCAGCTTGATCTTGTATGGGTGTAAACCAAGATCCTTACGTAAAATACGCCATAATGTGGTCTGAGCGGTGCCCAATTCTTGAGAACGCCGTATAATTGACTGATTTGGATCGTTTGCTACGGACGTCTGAACGGCAGCGATATTTTCGATACTTCGACCAACCCATTGTCTCACTGACACGGCAACATCCCACAACGAATATGTAGACTCAAATTTTTGCACTTAAATTATTATTGCCTGTCTACTAGGGCGAAAATTACAACCGAAAATTGGAGTTAACGCTCTTAAAGTTGCAGTCACCGACTCCGAATATCTGTAGAAAATTTTTATAATTTGCAGACATTGCTCGTTAGTGTACTTTAAAATGATGTTGAGTTGTCAAGTCCCTATTGGAAAACCCTATAGTTCATTAAATTTTGAAATAAATTTCAACCAAATGTGAGTGGTACTTTTTTTTGTGTAATTTAGTTTTCGTACTACCGAAGATGCAATTAATTTTCTGGAGTCTTTGCAATCTGACGAAGAAGATGATTATGAAATTGAGAAGTTGTATATTAAGCCGCCTGCTCTGCACGGAATATTAATTCCGAAGAAGATTCTGGTAATGAAGACGACGGTGGAATGCTTCATAGCATACCAAAATCAAGCCTTCTTGCTCCATGCTGCATTCAACTTAAATCTTCACGGGATATTTGATATTGATCCAGGAACCCAACACAATGCACCGCTTGTAGAGGATTCTCAAGCAGACTCATCAACATTCACCAAAAAAAAAAAAAATGGAAAACGAAAAAGCCTTTCTACTTCATCAAAAAAACTTTCAAAAAAGTCTGTTCAAAGTTCTTTTGTTTGGGTTGAAGACAATGACCAAGAAGAAAAACCTCTTTTTCCCGAGCCTTACTATACAGAATTTAGTCAATTACAACCACATGAAATTTTCCAAAAGTTTTTTGATGACGATATAATTACATTACTCGTTAACGGAAGTAATAGTTATACTGTTTATTGTGGAAAGGCAAATTCTAACATAACCGCTGGTGAGATTCGTGTCTTTTTTGCAATTCTAACTATAACGGGCTACAATTTTACACCGTCAAAACGTAGTTATTGGTTAAATGAGGCTGATTTAAAAAATGAATTTGTTTCAAATGCTATGAGAAGAATTCGTTTTGATATAATATTCCGCTATCTACACTTCACAGATAATTCAAAACAAAATTTAGAGGAGAGTATTTGGAAGTTGCGACCATTGATTGATGCTCTAAAAGATAGATTTTTAAAAAACTTTTGTCCAGAGCAAGACTTATCGTACGATGAATCCATGATACAATATTTTGGACGATATGGATGTAAACAGTTTTTGAGGGGAAAGCCACTACGCTTTGGATTTAAAATGTGGAGCTTGAATACACTTTTAGGTTACCTTGTAAATTTTAAGATGTATCAAGGAAATAAACCTCGCTTAAAAAAAGCTTATCAGTCTAATTATGGTAAAAATATTTCACCTCTATTCGACATGATTGACCAATTTGATGAAAATGTGTAAAGATTACCATTTTGCTTTTATTTTGATAATTTATTTGCTTCATGTAGCGCTCTTATAGGGCTCCGTCAGAGGGGCTATCACGGTACTGGTACTATTTGGCAAAATATGATACCAAAATCGTGTCCATTGCCATTGAAAAAAGAGTTGAAGAAAGAGGTTAGAGGTTTTGTAGTCAGCAGTAAAATAAGCGATAGTAGTATTATAATTACAAAATGGATTGACAACTCTGTTGTTGCTATAGCTTCAATTCTATTTGGCAGAAATCCTATAGGAAAGATACAACGATATTCTAGAATATAACGTCAGCGCATTTCAGTGCCACGACCAAATTCCATTGCAAAATGTAATCAATGTATGGGAGGTACTGATCGTATGGACCAGAATATCAGTAACTACAGGATAGGTGCTCGATGAAAAAAATGGTGATATTCTATTTTTACATGGCTGGTAGATGCGTCAATACAAAACGCATGGATATTGGACAGAAATGGAGGCGGTTCATTAACACAGTTACAATTTCGCAGGGAAATAGCGTTGCATTACGTTGCAACGTTGCATATGGCACCGTACGACCACCACAAGGATACCGTTGCCCGCAACAAGTTGATGAATACTCTCTTCGGTATGACAATATTGTCCATTTCCTTGTTGTAATACCTAATAACAAAAGACGACGATGTGCATATGAATTTTGTTCAACAATTGTGAAAACTATGTGCAAAAAATGTGACGTTGGTTTGTGCATGAAGTGCAATTTGAAGTATCATTTTATTCAATCAGACTAAAATACTAAGTATTTTAAATGTTTTATGTATATTTAATATGTTTAGTGCTTTTAGAATGAATTTTGTTTTTTAATTTTATGTTCTGTATATTTTATATTCTGTACAATAAATATTACAAAAGACTCAAAATCTAAGCATTTACTTAATAACGATAATTATTTATCTTTTATTTCTAACAATTTCATTGAAATTGAAAACAAAATTAATATTTGCAGCAGGAATTAAGGTCATCCTTAAATTTTTATCTATTTACGCGAAAGAAAACGCTCTGGGCACTAATAGGTTCATAATATGCAATGCAAATATCTATCCGTAAGACAAAAAAAAACTAAGCTATCGACCTCCATCAAATGATACCGTCCAATATCCCATCTCCCATGCACAGGAAAAATTTTTGAAATAATTATTTCTAAAAGATTGTCTTGGTTTCTTGATAAGAAAAACTTATTAGATATTACTCAAGTAGCGTTTAAACATGGTCAAGGGACAATTGATCCTTTGCTGCATATTAACGACTACGTTACTACAGCTTTATCAAGCAAGAGCCATGTCTCGATTCTTGCAATTGATTTTAGGAAAGGCATTTAATCTTATTGGTGTCCATTTTGTACTAAACAAATTGGAAAAATGGGAAATTGGTCCAAAAATAATAAACATTATAAAGTCATTCCTAAGCAACAGAAAATTTCGAGCCAAAGTAAACTCACAAAATGGTATTTCCCAGTGATCTCCCTTCTCAGTAATTTTATTTGTTATAGCATTTATTGATATCTCCGATCTTTCATCATTTTTACCTAATGCAAGGAAATGGAAATGGTTACTAGCTTATTTTCAAAGATTTTCGAGAAACTCGAAACTTGGTGTAATACATCAGGCTCCAGAAAAAAGCTTCTGCATATTTTCCAAAAAAAAACTAGTTGCATTAAGCATATTTCTCTTAACTTTAACAATACTAACACAAATCACATAAATTATCTCAAAATTCTAGGTATATATGGGTCTATAACTCGTGATGGTGGTGATGGCGTAACTTGTATTATCCCATTGTTATTATTCCATTGGAACATGCGTTGGAAAGCTACTGTCATTGTACGTCATTTCAGTATATGTGATTCATTTGAAGCGTAAACAACAATAATTTTTTTTCACTCAAATATGTCGAACTTTGTGCCTGAAAAAGTCTTTTTGCGGGGAGTTCTTCTTCATTACTTTAATATAAGGAAAACTGCTGCCGAAAGTCATCGTATTTTGGTGGAAGTTTATGGTGAACATGCGCTAGCTGAGCGAACGTGCCAAAAGTGGTTTACACGATTTAAAAGTGGTGATTTTGGCTACGAAGTCGATGAACGTCCTGGGCAGCCAAAAAAGTTTGAAGATGAAGAACTGGAAGCATTACTCTATGAAGATTGTTGCCAAACACAAGAAGAGCTCGCAGAATCTTTGGGTGTTACTCAAGGAGCCATTTCAAAACGTTTAAAAGCAGCTGGATATATTCAAAAGCAAGGAAATTGGGTTCCACATGAACTCAAGCCGAGAGACGTCGAAAGGCGGTTTTGCATGTCCGAAATGCTGCTGGAACGCCACAAAAGGAAGTCATTTTTGCATCGGATTGTTACTGATGATGAAAAATGGATCCATTACGACAACCCCAAGCGCAAAAAATCATATTTGAAACCCGGCCAACCAAGGGCAAAGCCGAATATCCATAGCGCGAAGGTAATGCTCTGTATTTGGTGGGATCAGATGGGTGTGCTGTATTATGAGCTGCTAAAACCGGGTGAAACCATCTATGGACAACTCTACCGAACACAATTAATCCGTTTGAAGAGAGCAGTAGCCGCAAAACTCCCGGAATATGCGACCAGACACGAGGCAATAATTTTCCATCATGACAACGCTCGGTCCCACGTTGCTATTCCGGTTAAGAACTATTTGGAAAACAGTGGATGGGAAGTCTTACCCTAATCGCTTTATAGCCCAGACCTGGCCCCTTCTGACTACCATTTGTTCCGGTCGATGCAGAATGCCCTCACTGAAATACGGTTCACATTAGAGCAGAATATCAAAAATTGGCTTGATTCATTCTTGGCTGCCAAGCCGGCGCAGTTCGTTTGGGATGGGATCCACAAAATGCCAGAAGGATGGGAAAAAGTCATAGCTTCAGATTGGCAATACTTCGAATAATACTATTGTACATATTTTTCTTAAATAAACGTTCAAATTTCGAAAAAAAAAACTGCATGAATTAATATATATACCCAATACTTCGAATCAAACTATAGTTTTAAGAATCATTGTCTATAACTTAAGAAAAGCCTAGCTGCCTGGTTGAATACTGTTGCAATTCTAGCATCTAAGAATAGTTTCTCTCAGGTCAACTCTCTTATTAATATTACAAAATCAATAATTCTCTCAAATATTGACTATGGACTTGTGACTTATGATAAATATGGTTTATACCATGCCTTTAAGCCTTAAAGCAAATTCAGGACCACGGCTATCAAGAATATACTCGCAGAAAGTGGTCTTCCATCGATTCAGCATCGGTTCAAACATCTTATCTTACTCGTTGTTACCAAGATTATAACATTAACAGAGTTGCCCATACTGTTAGATGTCAAAAAATTATTAACCCGTAAGAAAATTGGCAAACATAATTCTGCAATTTCAAACGCAGTCCGTTATTCGAAAACAATGGAAATCTCATTTGTCAGACAGACAAGCCAACAGTACCGGTCAAAAAATGTTCCTCCATGATTGTTGCTTAAAGAATTTACTAACACTGAACCTGCAGTGCTTCCGGCAAACATAGCCAATAACGATGTTTACAAGCAAAAGAGGAGAGAATTCGAGAAAAAACATCCTCATTGGGAAATTGTCTTAATAGATGGTTCTAAAAGCGAAGTTGGTTTTTTGCCTTAATTTGCTTCTGTGTATACAGATGAAGCTCTAGCAATTCTCCGAGCCACAGATTACCTTTATAGAAAAAAAACTCTCATCTGCTCAGACAGTTTCTTTACAATCGTGGTCGTTTTAAATATAAATAATAGAAACTCAATTATTTCAGCCATACGGGACAAGTTTATAAAAGTACGCTCAAACTTATCTGTGTTTCTGGTTATGCAGATATGACAGGAAATTCTTACCACATTTTTCATCAACAATTAAAAGGACATCGAAAGGAAAATCAAAATGTTCTGGAGTGAAAAAAAAAAAAAAACAAATTAGACTGGAGACAGTATATGTATCATTACTCTGCCTTGAATCTTAAAGGACAACGGACCATATATCCATCAACAACATCAAATCGAATGGTAAAATGCTCTCTCCGTCAAAGGCTTGGACACACTCTCATTACAAATAACTACATCATTAACCGGAGAATAGCCCACCAGACTACCGAATCCCAACTAACAATAAGGCAATAATTGCCCAAAAATACAACAATTAGCAAAATCTATTTTTCGTAATACTAACCTATGCAGTATACTTGAGGTTCTTTCGGAAACAAACATTAGAAAAGTATTAAATTTACTAAGCTCACTGAAACTAGAAAATAGAATATAACCATAACCTTTAATTTATAAACTAGCTGAAAGCCCTGGTAGCTAGAGCTATATATTTTGTGTTTTGTATTTTTAATAAATAGTTAATGAATAAAAATAAATGAAAGGTAAGGCCAGACAAGGCAACTTACTTACCAGAAACCTCAAATATTGTATGTAAACGTTGAAGAACATTGAAAGAATGGTTGACCGTCATCATGATGGTCTCGCTTATGTACTCGTATACTGGGATTCTTAGTGTTCATGTGCTTATGTTCCATTGTCGTAAATAGACTACGACAATTTGCTGAAACTTCAGGTTGAAATAAATAAAATAGCTGTATGTGTCAAGATGTATCGGCGTCTTCCCAGTTAACCAAGTTCAGCTTCAATTAAATTAACGCAATGTTTCTAAGATTGAATGACTCGTATTAAGCTGAATCCCACATTGCATAAACTTCTTGTTCGTGAGGAGTCAGTACTACTACATTGAGTTGACATATTTATCTTTAAGCGCTCCCGCTGAACCAACATAGTGTAATTAATTTAAATCTGTTGGTAGGTTTTGATTTCATTTTATAGGAAAAGGAAACCACCTAGTCATGTTGCGATACTTTTTACATATGATCCGCTCCAAACTAGCTATGTTAACATTTGTAAAAAAAAAAAAAAAAAATAAATAGATATAACTATATATATATATATATTTCTTTTCCAAGGTAAGCACGTATACTTACAACCAATTTAATTGAAAGCAAATTCCATTTCATGTAATTACATTCACATCTCAAACATCTACGGAAGCAAAACTTATGCCATTTCATTACTAGCGAAATAGCATCCCTGTAAATTTTTCAATTCCCTGCTGTGCCGAGAACCATCACTTCTGGTGGGTTCTTTGCTGCTATGGGTTCGTATCTACTGCAAATACCAGATTCGTAAGATTCGTCTATCCTGACACAAGATAAAACGTATCCTATTTTTTAGCAATTATCTTGGTGTGCCTTGTATGCATGTAAGGAGCCACCTGCTGGAATTTATTATCTTCAGAATCGCTTTAACCATTCTTCTGGAAGCGACAGAAGACACCACAAATAAGCAATTCTATCTGAGACAGTTGTTGTAAATCGACTCAAAGGAAGTGTGGCAGGCAACGATATTCGTAGACCGGAAAAAATGCTGAAACTTTAATTACACGCCTTGATTACATCGATTAATATTCGAATGCGCGAATACTATGCGAAGTTGATGTTATGGCCAGGGGGCTATTAATTCATTTAGACCATCGTAGAACCATAAAATTTTGGATTCATTAAAATTTTCTACTAATCGGCTAGTAAATAAATTGATGAGGTTTATATTTTTAATTCCCACACCATGGTATTTTTTGGTTGGTTGTGTTTTTGAGTTATAATTAACAGTTTAGAAGAGGTGATACAAAATAAGTCATTAATTTGTCCGAGAAAAGGCATGTTATCAGTGTAGTATACCACGTGTTGAGTTGTTAAGAGTTTCGAATTTATATTTCCAGAAAAGCATGTCAGACTTAATATAACTGAGTATTCAATTTTGTGTCAAATGTATGTTTTGTGGTACGTTATGTGCATAGCTCAATCAGCGCAGTCACGGTGCTTAAATATGCTTGAAATTTATTGATGACGAAGTCAAATGAAGTTTAACAGAAATAAATATTATGGTAAATAATAGGTAAAAAACGCCAAAATCCTGGGATATTCGGAAAGAGTTTTAGTTTTCTCTAGCTCACAACCTCCTTCACTGTTTTGCGGTAAGTTTAACTAGGTAATTGAGTAGATTTGCCATTTTTTTGGTATTAAGTTAATTTTGTGCCTATTTTTTGTGTATGGCTGGTTCTTTGATGTAGCTAATCTTTGAAGATCTTATTCGGTACCCATAATGCAGTCCCCATTCAACATTGGAGCAGAACAGTCTAGATATTACCTCGAACAAATTGTTGGCTTTGTTGAGTTTGCACACCAACTCAAGAGAAAGGAAACTCATTGCACTTGGTGGAGATATAAAACAATTTGCTTTTTTTAGTTTCGAGAAACTTTCAAACTTCTTAATGGCAGGATTAATTGAAAAAACTAAAAACAAAAGGTTTGTCAACGTAGAATAACACCTCACGAAACTGAAATATTGAATTTGTATTCGTTAAGATCTTTAAATGGTTTATGATGAATGAAAGTAAAAGTAGATTTAAATCACTGATAGTTCGACACACTTAAGTGAAGACGAAGACGTAGAAATATCCGCGCTAAGCTATCTGCAGAGTGGAAGTTCGATAGAAGAAATACTTCAACGTTCAGCAGGACTGAAGTAATAATAAGTCATAAGCATGTGGCCTAAATTCATGAATTGTTTGGTTTAACTTACTTACTTACAATCGGGAAAAGGCTTCAGACCCTTATTCCAAGTTGTTGAGATCCCTTCTACATGCGGACACCATCTTGGATTTGGTCGTCCTCTACTACGTCGTCCCTCGTGGTTATATTCAAAGACTCTTTGGGCCGGAGCTATGGTGTCCATTCTAATATTATGGTCCACTCATCTCAGGCATTGGATCCGTGCACCCTGGCAAACTCCGTGTCGCTGTAAAGGCATACAATGCGTGGTTGAAGTTGAATGCCCAAAAATTATGGGCATTATCTTACTCTCGAAACGGCTTTCTTCATCCGCTGTCAAAAAATTTCATAGAGCAGGGCCGGGATTAGTATGGTTTTGTATAAAATGTAGTTAAAATTGGCAAGGGTTACGTTCTGATCAAGTTGTCCATGACCTATGGTATATCCTTTTCTGATGAAAGCATATACACAGTTTGTTTTGCCTCCGTTTACCGTCATATCCATTTTGGCTGCTCCGAGTCTACACACACGAAACAAATCACATCAATGTTATCGAGTACGCAAGACGTAATCAAGATTACGCCTCTTCTTTTGGTCAGTGAGTTTTACAAGATTCTTTCTAGAGCTACGTTAAAAAAGTTACATGACTGCGTGTCGTTTTTTTTTTTAATGCGTTCCTCGACATTGAATATCTCAATTAATACGAGTACTTCACTAATCTTGATGGAACATTAATAAGTCGCCAAATTTGTTTTGCACTACCAGGTGAGCTTGGCTGGGATGTCATAATTAGAAATGGCATTGTATAGCTCGTCCCTATCTATATGCGACCACGAAGTCGACCAATAGATAGTGAGTAATGATATTACCTGGCCTGAAACCGCACTGGTGTGCATCAACTAATTTGCTCATGAATAGTTTCAGATGCACATAAAGTATAGCACCTTCTATAGTTGCCTTCCATTCTGGCTTTGTAGCCTTGATGTGTTCGTTATATTGTCTGATAAAACTTTCAAATGCCATTCATGCAATCACATCTCTTTATTTCGATCGAGCGCTTTTTTTTTATTGTCGAGACACAATAAAAACTAAAACAGTGCAGAGTGCCATAGAAAAAAAAAATAGCGGGTTGTGTGTGAAGATTTTGTTGGTGCGCTGTTTCATATTGTTGTAAGGGCATAACACCTACAGCAATTTGATTCGGTAAACCATCGTCAGAATTTTCACTCCGCACCTTGCTTAGTATCGTCGGTGTTTGTGTTTACTGTGTTTGGGTTTACTGCGTTTGTTTTTAATTATGACTAGGGAATGCAGAATGGACGTAGCCAATATACGCGTTCTAAAAAGTTATCACTTTTCTGCGTACGTCCACGTCTGTAAGTACCGACCAGCTGTTATGGCACTCAGTGAAACACAGGTAGATCCCCACCCACACCTCTCAGATCACTCTGTGTAGTTTTGCGTAGTTTTGTAGCTTACCAAATTCCACCACAATGTAGTCCCTGTTCCAATCCGGAATTCAATTTCATGTGGTTAAAATTCCATCTCCGAAAGCAATTATCCACTACTACAGAAGCCCCAAATTGGACAGAAACACGACCTTCCACGAGTTTGATGCGCTGTCTGACTCCACTCAAAGAATTGTATCCCTGTATCCTCATACTGAAATCGTGATTACGGGCGATTTCAAAATACACAATTCTGGTTGGCTTCGACATTCTGGACAGACAACACTCGAAGGACGGTGTGTTGAGATTTTCGCTGCGGAAAATAACTTAACTCAGCTTGTAAATGAGCCCACACGCATACCAGACGTTGATAGTCATACCGCCAACACCCTGGACTTGTTTTTAACTTCTCACCCTGACAAGTACTGCGTTGATGTGCTCTCCCCTCTAGGTTCGTCGGACCATTGTCATATCAGCTAAATTCTCGTACACCCACCACACAGTTAGAGAAAAGATTCCTAAAAGAACCGTATGATAATACGAGAAAGCCAATTGGAGCGGACTTAACAACTTCTTTAGAAATTTCAACTGGTCGTTATGTTTCCTCGATAACAACGTGGATGCCGCTGCTGACATGATCACAGAAACTATTCTCTTTGGAATGAGATGCTTTATCCCTCATCGGATGAATAGTATCAAACCAAAAGAAAAGGCATCTTACGACTCAAGCTGTAAAGAGGCTGTCAGGGTTAGAGAATTGTTTTTTCGGTCCTACAAGACTAATCCGACAGAGGAAAACCGAAAAAAGTTTAAATGAGCCAAAAATGACTGCAACGTCTACGACCAAAACTTGAGGCAAAAAGTACTGCAATGTCCCAAAGGCAGTAAAAATTTTTGGTCATTCGTCAAAAACATTAGAAATTCTGCCTCATCCTCCATCCCAACGCTCATTTACAATGACATTCCACCTGTCAGCTCTTTGGACAAGGCCAATCTGCTTGCTGCAAAGTTTGCGGCTAGCTCAACACTCTCAGATTGTACTTTGTCCCCGCCTACACTTAAGTGCGTCGAATCTACAATGGGACGAATCCACTTTCGCCCTCGTGTAGTAGCAAGAGTACTTAAAGATCTCAACATGCATAAATCCGCTGGTCCAGATGGTATCTATCTATCTCAGTGGCAAAACCACTGCGTAGGCTTTTTCATTAATTCTACTCTTTAGGACTCTTTCCGAGCAGATGGAAAACAGTCCGTCCATAAAAAACGCGAATCTTCTTCATTATCCTCCTACAGACCCATTGCACTTACGTCCCTTCTTTCCAAGGTCATAGAAACGCTGATAAACCGTCAGCATCAGAAAACTTCTCAATGACCGACAATATGGTTTTCGTAGCAGCAGGTCCACTGGTAATTTGATGGCATGTCTCACCGAAAAGTGGAACCAAAGCGTACATCAATCTGGCAAAAGCAAGATAGTTGTACTTGATATTTCTAAGGCATTTGACAGAGTTTGGCATCAGGCTCTCTTGTCGAAAATGCGTGCTCTTGGAATCGATGACTCTCTTCTTCAATGGAAAAAATTACCTTTCGGAACGTTTAATTCAAGTTGTCTTGGACGGTTTCAAGTCTGATATTCACAAAATAAATGCTGGTGTGCCCCAGGGCTCCATTCTGTCTCCGACACTCTTTTCAATTTTCATAAATGATCTCTTGTCTGCTACTTCTAATCCAATATATTCCTTTTGCTGATGTCACTTCTCTCTTCTTTTAATATTCCTTCCCGGACTCACGCCCCTGCTCTTCGGTTGTAGAACGGGAACGGCACCGTATGTTAAGCTAATTAAATACCGATATTAACAGCATAACCAATTGATTAACTATCAACCGAGTGGAATTTAATGCTTCCAAAATTCAATGCTATCTGCTGTCATTAAAGCGAAATTCAAATACCCAGGCATTATCCATGAATGGCACTTGCATCGTCGAAACCGATAAACTTTCCATTCTCGGTGTGTGTATCAGTAATAACCTACGTTGAAATGATCACATATTCGATGTCGTCAAAAATGCTGCGAAATGTCTAGGTTTCCTCAAGCGATGTAAGAAATATTTTACCCCCTCTGATCTGGCCACAATATATAAGACATTTATCCGCCCAAAACTGGAGTACAATGCACAATCTTGTCAGGTGCTCCTAAAACATCTCTGCACCTGTTAGATAGGATTCAAAACCGTACGATAAAACTAATTGGTGAAACTAATATCAGTCAATCAATTGACACCCTCAATTAACACCGACGTAATGTCTCCTGTCTCACTTTGTTTTATCGCTATTTCCACCACCAGTGCTCCATTGAAATCGAGAGTAGCATTCCGCCCATTCAAGCTTTCAACCATAACACCCGTCTCGGAGGGTCTGTTAAACTTTCCCCAAATGTTTTCCACACAAATAAGCATTTATTTAATATTGAATTAGAATACTTGTCTTACCTCATCTTAGACTTGACACCTTAGAACCTAACACAAACAATTCATCAACTTAGGGCCCAAGCTTCAAGCCCTAACTACTAGACAATAATATACTGCCTACAAATTTGAAATTGTATTCTCAGGTTAATATCCCTAAAATAGAAGTTCTATAATCTAGCCCTAAAATTTCATGGACAAAAATCTAGGGGTAGGTTGCAAATCTTAGAGTAAATCTTCGCAACCGTAAGCCGAGAGCTAATATTTAGAAAATATATGTAGCCGTTAAATTTCGATTAAGAAAATCCAGAGTTAGTAATTCAAGGCGTAACATAAAACCAAATGCTGAACCGACAGCTTTCTTCGTCAAGCGGATCTTGCGCTGACTATGTTTAATTGTATGCGTTAAGTTGGTTTTGGCACATCAAGTTAGGACCCTCTTACCAGGTTAACGTATGGAAGACAAAACTATTAACTGCCTTAAAGTGAATGGCCGATGCGCTGAATTTTTCATGGGCAGTTTAGGACTTCCACGAGGTGTGTCCATATCTTTCTGTTGCAAAGTCGATTAGTCTAAGTCCATTTTCAGAGGTGGTGTTGTCAGATTTGTTCTCCAACTTTACTTGTTGTTGTTGAAGTTAATAAGAACAATATTAATGTGGAATTTGTAAGTTACGTCTAGGAGCTTGTAGAGAAACCTTTTTCATAGTGATGCTTCTTCTCTATTCTTTTAATTCACAGTTTAGTCAGACAATCGCTCAGTTGCTCCGTTAAGGTAGTCTAGAGTTGCCCTTAATTGTTTTTCTACAACTGCTTAATAAAGGGTGCGAATATTCCCCGTGCATGACTAAAGGTCTTCATGTCCGGAAACGTTTGCCATTTTGTAATGTAACATACTTAATGAAAGTTTAAGGGAGTTGATTAACACAAGCAATAGTACAACCCCTAAATTGTTAGACCAGCATAGTGTCAGTTACCCTGTAAGCCCAATGAGCACAATCTTTGTTTCGTTGCGATCCCCTCTTTCACAATCCCACTTTTGATATTGTAGATCTGTAGTCGAAAAATGACCTGAGCTCCAAGCTTATACAATATTTGTATAGGTATATATTGAAGTGGATGAATATGGATGGATATTTCCATTTTTTCACTCTCATTTGCTCTTCAAGTTGCTTTAACACTCTTAATCTCATAAATCAACTCAAGCTCGAAACTAAATTCAATAAATTTCCAAACAAGTATCAGACAAAAGCGAATGTGAAAACTTGAACATCCAGAATTTTTAAGTTCAAAAACATTGTTTCTCCTTCTATTTCTGCAAGTATGCACACTTCGTTGTGCTTCCTTCAACGTTATGGTTGCACTTATTGTTCCATTATCTGTTCATACCAGTTCACCCCAGATACCCTGACTTGTACTTATACTTAGTCTACTTTGGCACGGGAATGTCTATGCATAAATAAATTCACATCCTTGTCTAGAGGATCCGTATGTGTTCAACCTGCTTTTGGTGTTTGGTAATTGTCGTCAACCGACCTGTGCACAATAAACCCATACCTGGTTACCAGGTTACAAGTCGTAACCAAAGCCACATTTTAGAAGCATCTGTAGCATTTCAAGGACTATACACCACTCCTTGCTTTTCCCTCGTGCTTCGGAAGAGTATGTGGCTAACACTTGTGTACCTTCTACGTGATGTAATTAGGGATGAAATTTGTTTCGGTCTTGTTGACACTACGTTCAACACATAGGAGACGTCGACAACACGTGGCTTCAAATCCCGTGCACTTCTTGGAAAATTCCTAGGGCAAGTTGTGCACCGTAATTTAAATAACTTCCCGCTTTGGAGATCATAAATAATTTTGTCCTAATACTTGCAGCAAGAAATCAGCAGTGCAGATGAAATATAGCTCTTTGGTTTGCATCAAGAGGTTGGATTATGCGTGAAATTGTGTAAAACGCCGTAAAGCGCTTGATTCGACTTAACAATTGAACTGGCTGTGGCTTGTATACTCAAAGTATACAAGTACAAGCCCACATCGAAATTGATTGGGGCGGTCGAGTAAATAAACTTAATTCGCTGCAGAATGTTATATACTACGTTGGGCGTTCACCGACAGTAAGCGACGTTTTCATAGGTCAGTAAAGTAAATAGCTACGAAAACTACTGAATATTTATTGTAATTCAAAATGTCCGGAGTCAAAGCAGAGAAGGTAAGACTTTGGCTAATATTTATTGTCGGCATTGTTTTTGCTCTATTAGACCGCAACATTGAACTACCCGCTCTCTTAATGTTCCTTTCCATAGGATCCACAAGAAAGCACGTTCTTTAACAGGTCAAAATCCTGGATCAAAGTATTTGTTGATATATTGTTAATTTGCTTTACGATACGTCGTCCTCGTCGAGTTGTAACACTTAAAAGTCATAGCCAGCTTCTGTTTAATGTTTTTTAAAAGCATTTATCAACCTTTTTATAAATTAATCATACCAGTTCCCCCATTACCTAACTTTAAGTCCTCTTTTACTGGTCAAATTTTAAAACTCTCCAAATTTATTTGCTTCTCCTCTAAATTCACTTAGCGGAAACGCTGAATAAGTTCCTCTTATTGACAATCATTTGATTTCATAACCCTATTCAAATATGTGTATAAGCTGATGCTTAAAACATTCCGCTGGGAGATGCAAACACAAAAGACTGCTTTCGGCGACTATAATTTCCCCGACGTATGGACACAAGAACAACCGAATTATAAGAAGGCTTTGCTTCCGAGTTGACTTCACACAGAAGAAGCAATTGCAGACTCCAATGGACACAAAGCAAAGGAAATTAGGTAATTATTCCACAATCTTCGTAATGTAGGCAAAACTAAGTTGTACAAATCATCCTGGACAATCAGATTGAGATACTTGATTTCAGTAATGGAGTGAGCCCTAGACTTTCTAATCAACCAAACGCTAATAAGCTGCTCCAAATGCTGGGACGGATTCTGTCGTAAATACCCAATTAAACGACATTATTTTCCGTTCTAATCATGACCCTGAAATTTACAACAAAAAAAAAAAAAACAAATAAAAAAAAATTAATCAAAATAATAAGAATATTAAGACATGACTTTGACTATGCCGTTTTGCTTCCATTACTTGTGCCATGGTTGTCAGCGCAACATTTTTAAACGGCTTGTAAGAATCGCCAGGCAGAGATTCGGAAAAGGATAAGTTTTCATTGAAGGGAACCTTAAATGAAATGCGGTGCTTGGTTTCCGCCTAAGCAGGGCACTTGCAAATAAAGTGGGCAAGAAATTCTTTCACATTAACACCTTTGGGTATATTACGCTTGGCCGCATAATCGTTTAAAGGCAAACTTCAAGTAAACATTAATATACACCTTGCCGGACTCTAACTTCAACTTCTTAAAATGCCAAATTTTTTTTATTTTTTGATAAATTTTATTGTGCCAAAACAAAATATGATGGTAAATACATCACTTTTCAAATTGTATCAGTAGTTTTCAATATGTACACCTTTGGCGCGAATAATGGCCTTGAGACAGCCGAAGAAAGCATCGCACGCTGTACGCAAGTATCTATGTGGTATTTTGGCCCATTTTCGACGAAGTGCTTGTTTGAGGTGATCCAAACTTTGGTATTTTTTAGTGCCAACCTTCGCTTTTAAAATACCCCAGAGAGACAAATCTAACGGATTTGCATCCGGAGAATTTGCAATCCATTTTGTCGAAGAAATGAAGTGTGGAACATTGTTTTTTAACCAATCTTGGTTGACGCTTTGTGAGACGGTGCCGAGTCTTGTTGAAATGTCCACGGACTCCGACCGAAATAATTGTTTGCCCAAGGCTTCAATACTGCCTCTAAGACAGTTTCACAGTATTCGATCACATTAATTTTGACGCCACGGTCCAAAAATACGAGCGGAGAGCGACCATCGAAGGTTATGGCGGGCCTTCTTTCTAGTTGCCATCCGAAGGTGTAAATTTTCGAAGGACCTCTCTGGCAAGTAAGCACGGTCACTTTTTTGACATATTGCAGATTACAAAAGGCGACTCATCGGGAAAAACCATATTCGGCAACTCACCACTTTCGTGCAACTCCTTCGCTCTTTCGACTCTAACTTTTTTCTGTTGCGGTGTGAGATCGTGTGCTTTTTGGAACTTCAATGGCTTTAGCCCAAGCTCATTTTTCGGTGTGTATTGCATCCGTTCCAACAATATGGAAGGCTCAATTTGAGCCTTCACTTTCCGAACCATATCTGCCGATGTTGCTGTTTTTTTATGACCACCTCCATGACCACCTCACGGTAACGAGCTATGGTTCGAGACACAAATGATTTATTCACGTTGAGGAGCTGGAGGGCTCTAACGATAGCTTCTTGTGGTTTTCCAGCCAAATATAAAGCAATCACACTATCACTTTTGAATTCCATCGCGGATAAAAATTCAACACAACTGTGACGCAAACCGTTTAAAAAACTTATAAATAATAAAATTATCTGTCATGTGTCAAAATTTGAGCTCACTGTCATGAATGGTTTGGAAATTAAAGCAGTCTGAAGTTGGTTGCAGTTCGAGTCAGGCAGGGTGTATAACTCAAAGTATACCTTGTCTTTATCTGCTTAGTAGTTCTGTTGTACTTTACTTCTTTTTAAAATCTGTGTCATATTTTTATATGGCGCAGTTAGTCAGCATATGCCTTGGTTGGCATGAAGAAGTTTTGATATATATCACCCTTGACTACTCCTAGTTGTTTCTCTTAGTGTGTTGACAAGAGCTGACCCCTTAATGGCCGCATCATCTGTGGTTGCAATACCTGCAACCTCTCTACCTGAAGCACAGGATATTTAGAAATTATTAGAAATTCGATATGCTTCTACACAAAACAAGAGTGACAAATTCATCATGATGGGAATATCAAATTCAAATATAGCCGCAGAAAAACTCAAATTTCCACAAGTTCTAGGAGAGCTAGATTAAAAGCGGAGCAAATTTGTGAAAGCGCTTACCCACTGTTCTCCACACTTTGATGTAAGTGAGAGTTTTAGAAATGACCCACAAGTCGCACTCACAAACGAACTACTTATGGGGGACATCTATCTATCCCCAAATTCCAATACACATAATCGTAGCCATAACGAAAGTATACCCACAGAAACGGTTTTTCACGAGGTAATATACTCGTTCTTCAGCTACATTTTTAGACATAGACTAAGACTTTAATTACGAACCAAATCCGGTACCCGGAAAAACTTTCCAACCAAACTTACTGAGGTACAAAAAAATGACATGTGTAGTACCGCAGACGCTCTGCGATAGGACCTGTTATATGTTCTATGTTTACATCTTCATACAAAAAACATTATAGCAGACTCAGAGAAGCTGGGTAATGGGCGGACTGAGTTATGGAATCTAAATGGGATGGGGTCTTATTTTAATTCTGTAATAGATCTCCTAGCTATCTTCCTGCATTAGTTTGTGGTACAACTAACCTCCATTCTGTAAACATTCCATGTCTCCATATCAGTGTCTCTGTCAGTCTACATATCGAATGTGTCGCTGGAAACACGCTGGGGAGAAGATTATTCTTATCGAAAACATTGGCTAAAATTCCTAACACCGATGTACAGAAGATACTCTTATTTTCGCTTATTTTCATGTCTGGCATGCTAAATCTCTTCAGTCATACCATAAGTATTCTTAGGTGTACATGGGAATTATAGATAACGATAGTAACGCAATAATTTTTTTTTTTTAAGAAATTGCTCCCTTCCTAATTAAAATGTCGCCGACTGTACCCGTATAAATTTCAGCTTGGCATACGAAGAGTATCGTGTGCTCTATAATAATCAGCATTCAAAATGGATCACGGTCACGGTAGTGGAACAAAGTGCACATGTGTGCAAAATCCAAGGCATAGCCTGTTGCTGCAATTGCCTTAGGCGTTAGCCTTCACAGAAATGTCCAATTGCCAGACACCACCTTCCTCCACCACCATCATCATCGACATAAACCTCGACGTCATCAACTCAACTAAGCAATCTGGACCATGGTTGACTTCCAGTCTTGCTACCACCTATTGTTAGAAACTATTCGTTGTATAGGACTACGAGAGTAACTAAGTCTTCCGCATGCTGCAAATACACAGCACAATGTCATGATGCATGCTGTGGGGTGCTAGAAGCAATTTTGTATCTTTTTTTCCCTCAACTGCACCTCAATTTTAGTTGAGAATATAGGCAGTCTATCCCGTCACGCTTTTTGCAATGCAGAGTTTTTAGAAAATCGGTACCGAGTAATACACAATTAAAGGGGGGAACTCCACCACAAAATACGCTCACATGCTTCTTATGGCATTTACAACACTTTTCTAGTTCAAGCTAAGGAAAAGCGTTTTAATGGGCATGGTAATCGTGCCTGAGAGACATTTCTCTGTCTGTGCCCAGACCTTGTAGAGAGGATACTGACCATGGTTAAGACTTATGTACAGCCATTTAAAGTATATATATATGTATATGCATCTGCAGTCCATTGTTCGTGACGATTACTCCATGGGCACAATATATAGAGATACGAATACTCGTACCTTGTCCCTGTTGCTCCAACTGCTGTCTATACGAGTACGAGTACATTGCATTGTAGTCTCTCCTATCGGCCTTAAGTAATCTTTCAGGACCTAGGAAAAAGCAAACTTTTGACACAAAACCTCGACCTTTTCCACAGTCAGGGAGATTCGATTGGTATTTTTCCAATCGTGTTCCAAGCCTCGGATACGAATACGAAGCTACATTGTGGGATGATTAACCGGTGACGAGGTTGATGATGAGGATGATACTCGTATTGAAGTTGAAAATCAAATGTATCTTTTGTGTTGCTACCATTCTGGGAAACCTTTTACAGCAGAGTTATTTAGAGAAAGCCTATTGATTTGGATTTTGCAGTAAAAAAAAAAAAACAAAAAAAAAAAAGTAGAAGGGGACGTGGTGGGAAAAGGTTATGGGGATCAGTTTTGAACTATGTGGATGAAAAGATGGAGAAATGATTAATGGTTGAGTGGAACCTTTGTATCAAGATACGTATGTGGGTTGGTTGGTATTGTGAACCTTTGAATGCCTGAGTTAGGATGAAAGAGACTAGCTTCACAAAAGCTGTTGAACTTGGTGGGCATAAATTTCAATTGGAGCTCTTCGACGTACACAGATTGAATTAATGTACATGAGCTTGATTTGTTCAAGTTATTTTACTAACCAGACTGGTCAATAGTTGAGACTTATTGAGATACTTAATATAGTGATAGCCATTGCTGACTATTTTTTTTTTTTTTTTTGAAACAGGTATGTTCAATCGCCAATCTCGAATAGAAAATGTTAATTATACGACTATATCCTAGTACAACTTTTATAATGAAAGATGCCAAGTGGAAGAATTAAGTTTATTCGAAAAATTCCAAAAATCTCCTCAGTGTATCCTGAAAGCCATAAGCAACAAAATGTATTAGTGAAACGATTATGCAAAAATCGTGGTCAAAGATAAAAATGAAATATTTCAAGCGTGAACTATGTATACCGTATATAACGAAACCGATTAAGTGCGTCGTGAGAATACGTATGGTGTAAAAAAAGGCGCGAAAGCTAGAGCACGTGCGGTAGCAGTAGCATCAGCACATTAGGCAATATTTATAACATTACGGTGTAACATAGAAAAAATACGCCAGAAGGTTAACTGCCGACATACATATGCCGAAGATGAGTACTAATGAGGCTAATGACGCACAACGAAATTTTAACAGTTATGTAGAGCAGTTAAACGCGTGACATAATGAAAAATTCTCACGAGGTAACATTTCCGAGGCTGTCGTACACAAAAATAAAACAGCAAATTTTAATGCTAGACGGTTTTTAGCAAAGCAGTTAAACGAATGCACCTAGAACTTGTATTCGAACCGGATCGTCCGAGTATGAGCGGTAATTGGAAAGTTGGGGTTTAAATAAGACCTCTTGTTCCACTATATAAAGAAGGCAAAGGCAACATGGTGAAATTAAAGATTTACTGATTAGTGAAGCTTATGTCGCGTACTATAAATATATATGAACGAGTTCTAGACAGTCGAAAAAATATTTGGATCTGTCAAATTCGAAAATATTACCAAAATCTTGGTCACAACAACAAGGTGATCCAAAATAAAGCGGCCAGTAAAGTGGTACGCTTTGCAATAGCAAAGTTAAAACGTGATAAATGTACGTATACAATTCATTTATGGTATATTCATTTCTCTATACGGTTTGAAGATTTAAACAGGCTTCCGTAGCACCAACTACATACTGAATCTTGTTAATGTGGATAAAGGGTTCCAAAAAATGTATTAAGGTAGTAGTCCGGTGTGACGGTCGAAATTTCGACGTTTTTTCGTGAATTTTTTTTAACAAGAAAATATAATCCGATCGTTTTGTAATTTTTACACGTTTTTTTATTTACAATTTTTTGACTTAATTTTACATTAATTTGTTTATAATTTTTTATATCAAATTGGAGCTGTTTTGGTAAAGCACACAACCTGAAATGCTATGCCTGATTAATTCTTCCGTTTCTCCAAAGTTATCATTTTCAGCCGCTAGCCCTGCGAAGGTTTCGGCCTCTGTACAGTTGGCTTCTGTAGTTTTTCCTGCCCTTAAAATTCGTGCATTGTCAACAGTGTCAGCGTAGTCCCTGGCTGTTTGACCTATTGTTACGCCCATCACCTCTATAACTTTGAATGCAGATAGAAAACCCACATCTAAACCCATTTCTAAAACGTTTCTCCCAGTAAATGTATGCTTCGGAGCAAAATTCCACACACAATGATTGAAACTTTCGTTATTATTTTGGGTTTTTTCCCCCAAACATCTTTTCAACAAGTCGTCAGTTGCTAAAGTCTCGTATATTGGTTTTATAAAATTTATAACTTGCTCTTCAAACGTTACTGGGTGTTAATAAGTGCTTTCTTTAATTTCCGCTTTCAATTGTTGGCATATGCACCAAAAATCTGGGCTGTTAAAGTGCTGAGGGTTTTTGTCTGTCAATGTAATATGGTAGAACGTAGCTCACACTGCTCTCCATTTCTTCGATGGATTGACAGTTTTTCGTGATTGCTAAGCCCTAGTAAGTACTCTTTTTCAACATAGGCTTATTAGTTAATTGCAACAGTTAAGGTTTTGGTGAATCAGCGCCAGCGCTGGTCGACGAGTCTCTCTTCGTGCTACGCTTTTTCGGAGCACTTTTTACGGTGCTTATCACTTCTCCAGCCTTCTTTTTTTTCTCAGCTGCATCTATTGTTTTTAAGCTTTTGCAAACTCTTTAAGAGTTTTTTTTACACCTTGAAGTGCTCGGTACATTCATTTCTTCACGTGCAATACGCATTTGCTTTTTTACTTCTGGATCGCCATTGTAAGGTTTATCATCAATCAAATTTTTGTGGGTTTTACTGTCCCCATCTCTGATGTACCTCACATATTTAATACCATTACGCTGCAAAGAACGCTTGAACATTTCCGAAATCCCGTTGACCTCCATTTTACCTTTTTTGCCACCTTGGTTTGCTGTGCATTCGTCCTTGTGAACATCATATAAATTTTAGGCTTCGGTGGGGTCCTTAGTTGCTAAAACCTGGTATCCTTTACCTATTTTCCTATCAATAACACAATGTCCAAGAGAGAGGAATAACCATTTTCTGGGTAACCTTCTCTGACATTTTTTTCTTTTTCTTCCTTTATTGCTTTTTGGATCACAACGTCAGTAACAGCGAAACTTATTTATTCCACCACTTGATAATACAGAGACTTATTAAAAATATTTACAATAAATCCATCAACGAGCAAAAAAGATTAATTCCAGAGTGACCTACACCAAGCAACCTCATTGCATAAATAAATTGTCAGTTAATTTCATACGCATTTTTTTATCATTGAGCATGAATCAATCAGATATTCTCGGCAGGAACACTTCACACACAATTTAAATCCTAATCCTCTAGGTGAATGTTTCAAAAATTTGATATCACTGTTGCAAAAAGTTTACAATTTAACGCCGATTCTAACGCACCAAACATGAAAGCGAAACTGATTAGAACGTTTTTGAATGTTATGGCTTACTTCAAAAACTCTGTTATCTTTCAGTTTTTCTTCCAACTTTATTCTCGTGTCGACCTCGGCTAGAATGCTTGTTTCCCATTTTAGAGCAGTGTCCACTCATCGAGCGAAAAGCAGTTACTGAAGGACTGCTCGAAAATCTTTCTTGTATACTGTACAAAATTCTTATATTTCGTCTTTGTCAATTGAAAAGTTTTGCTATAATACGCATACCTGCGAACCCTAGAATAATAAAAGACGAAAGGACAATAAAAGAGGGAATGGTCAGAGCACCTGCCGCTGCCGCGTCAACACACTTTCATACACACTACGGCGTGCTGTCTGAAATTTTAGATTATTTTTCTAAAATAATTTTCGATCTGAAAATTTAAGATTATATTTTTAAGGTGTTTTCCTTCTGAAAACTTTGAACCCGTCACACCGGTTTACTACCTTAAAAAATGTCCCTTAATGTCCTTATCAAATACAGTTCCCCATAAAAATAGGGCTCTTTGAAATACCAGGGTGGATGATACTTCTTTGAGCTTAGAAGGTGATAAAATACCAAAGACCTATCAAATGAATTAGATGACTTAACTTAGTTTTTTAATTCTAATTAAATTAATGCAAGCTAAAACTAACTTAAAAAACTAGGACTTTAAAAGCTAGCTTAAAAACTAGGACTAACTTAGGGGTTAGTGAGTAAGGGAGTGCTGGAGGAGATCAAGTTTAAGGCGAGAAGTGCTCAGGTTAAAATCAAAAAGGGGGAGGTTTGAGTTGACCTTACATAGAAGAGACGAGGACAGCGTAAATTACGAGGATTAGTGTTGAAGGAAATAGAGTTGTAAAGGGAAGCGCAGTCCACAGAACCGGAGAGCAGTCGATGAATGAAGAGAATGTCAGCTACGTCTTTTCGTTTTTTGAGGGTACACAGGTTAAGAAGTTTGAGGCGGTCACGATAGGGAGGTAAGATAAACGGGTCACTCCAGGGTAGTCCATGTAGAACAAAACGAAGAAAACGACGTTGAATGTTCTTGATTCGGGATATACGAGTTCGTTGAAAGGGGGACTTCACTTGGCTGGCCTATTCAAGAAGGGGGCGGACAAGCGTAATGTAAAGTGACTTTGTCACATAAGGGTTGCTAAATTCTTTAGACCGAGCGATGAGTTGGCTTTAAGGATTATCTCATCAATATGCGACCGGAAGTTTAACTCTCTATCGTATAAAATTCCGAGTTCGCGAAGGGATTGCACCTGGGGTACAGGTTGGTCATGCAGAAAATAAAGTCTAGACTGGGATTGATATTACATACGAGACAAAGTCATAGATTGGTATTTGGAGACGTTTAGCTCAAAGCAATTTTGTAGACACCAGGTGGAAAACCTATCAAGGTCTTCTTGAAGGAGAATAGAGTCTTGGGGTGAAGAAATAGTTTTGGAGAACTTAGTGTCATCGGCGTAAATGGATACGGAGCAGTGTTTGATAATCCTCTCAAGATCGTTTAAAGTTAGAATGAAAAAGGAGGGGACCAATATGGCTGCCTTGAGGGACACCAGAAGTGGCTAAAAACGGGGTTGACAAGGCTGACCTAAAGCGAACACTATAGTAACGGTTTTCCAGATAAGAATATATCCATTTTAACAAGATGGGGTGAAAACCGAGGGAAGACAATTTGAGAAGGATCAGTTGATGTGATATTTTATCGAAGGCCTTAGCGAAATCTGTAGGAATAACACAAATTTCGTTGCCATTTTCTTGGGCTGAAAAGGCCACGAATTCAACTAAGTTTGTAGTAGTTGATCTACCTTTTAGCAATCCGTTCTGACTGGGTGATATAAGTGACTTGCACTGAAAGCTTAGAACATCATATAAAAAACTTTCGAACATTTTAGGTATGTGAGAAAGCTTAGCAATGGGACGGTAGTTGGTTACTTCATTCTTTGATCCCTTTTTGTGAACCGGAGTTATGAAAGAGGTCTTCCAAACTTGGGGGAATTCCCCTAGTGTGAGGGACAGATGAAATAGGGAGGAAAATGGGTGCGAAAGATTGCAGGCACACTTTTTGAGAAATATTTCTGGGAGCCTGGGGTCCAGATGGGACCGGATAAAAATTCATCATTGAGATTTTGTAACTTTTCTTCGATAAGGGTGGGATCAAAAGGTTGAGAGAGAGAGGGGCCAATGGAGAAATTGGGAAGGTACTTTAAATACATGGGGAGGGTACGAAGGGGTTGTCTGCAAATGACTGCTTAAAAAAGTTTGCAAAATAGTTGGCAATAATATGTGGGTCGGTCGATGATATGTTATCGAGAAGGGGGATATCCGTCTGATTTTCTTCTGTAGTTGACGAATTGATAAAATGTCTTAGTATCATTGATAAGGTTGGTCTGCGCTGTGTCGAGAAAGTGTTGATAGAGGCAGTTATAGAGCTGGGTTAATTGCAGGTAAGTTCCAAGATAGTTAGGGTAGTCGTAAAAAAGAATTGGTTCGAAGAAAAGCTGCACATAATTTGTTTCTTTTATTACGTAAAGAGCGAAGTCTTCTGTTGTACCATGGAGGGGAAATAGATAATGTTTTTGTTGAAGTTGTAAGAAGAGATCGTAGTTGAAGAAGTGGGCTGGGATGGAGAGTTATGGAAAAATAAGAGAAGAATAGGGGGGTGAAAGTTGTCGACAATTGATAGGATAAAGGGACAAAACGTTACTGTGGAGTTTATAGGATCACTAGTGAAAATAAGGTCTAGTTGCCTTCCGATAGAATTAGGGACACCACTTACTTGGCATAGGCTTGAGTCAGTTATGCTATCAATGAGAAGACATTCCTTGGATGAACTAGAATTTGACCCGGTAAAAAACAAGTGATCATCCGATGGAATCCACTTCAGCAGGGGCAGATTGAAGTCTCCAAATATAAGGATATCGTCGATGGAATCACTTAGGTCAATTAGTTGGTCAATTGCTTTAATAGCAAGGATGTAGGATTCGAAAGGTTGAGCTGGGTGAATGTAGCAGCACATAACGTACAGGGACCTATTGGGAAGTGTTATTTTAATTGAGACAAAGTCAATTTTAGCAGAAGAAGAGATAGTGATGAGAGAAGAGTTGAGGTTATTGTGAATAGCAAGTAGGACAGCTCTACATGGAGAATTAACTTTAGGAATGGCAGGATCATTAACCATAGGGAGAGAGTTATCGTCATCTCGGAAGACATTAAACGAAGATGCAAAGAAGTAAAATAGGAACGAACAAATTTATCATGGTCAGCTCGGCTGCGCTGAAGGTGAGAAACTCTTTTAGAGTGTTAGAGTTACGTTATAGAATTATAAGCTCTTACCTTGGTAGTCGAAACTGTTTTTGGTTCCTTCGAAGTAAAGTGTATGCATTGATAAAGATAGAAAGAAAATTCATTAAAGAATTCTACAGGCTGTATGATGACTGGGACATGTAGATGGCATGAGTAATATATGTATATGTATACTATATACACATATGTCAATGTACGTATCAACTGACGTGAAACTCTGGGTTGGTGGAAAACGCCGATGGTAGAAGTGAAGAAGTAAATAAAAAATAAAAAGAGTATCCATTAGGATGTCCCAAGACATAAGGAAACAATTTTTTTTCGCGAAATAAAATACGCATACCCTCTATTTTTTATTCCGTTTGACCTCATTGACTCAAATAATAAATATTATTGCGATTGGACAATGATAACCAATAGGCGGAATTAAGAATTTAATTTTTATTACTTAATTAAAACTCCAATACACCCGAATGGTATATTATTTACTTATTTACATTAAAAAATAATATTACTGTTCAAATTTTCTTTTTAACGTTTGTTTTTTACAGTCAGGATAAATTTTCTGGTGTTCTTGTACGCAACGTAATAAAAATTGTTTTTGTTCCTCCTTAACTGTGATTAATCCATTGAAGTCTTGCATCAATTTAACCGCTCTTTCGGCTACATCGTTTACTGCTGTGGTAATAAATAAAACTATCGAAAGCTTTTCAACCGAATTATAAAAACTTTAATAAATATTAACAAAACTCAATTACTATTCAAAATATTGTGAAAAATAAAAATGTGATTAGATTGGAGACAAGCAGATGCTACTCGACGGCCGACGGCTGGCAGTGAACGAACAACAACTGGCGCCAGAAGATTGAAAATTCGTTGTCAAAATGATTGAGTGTGACCAGGTTAATGTTGTTGTCAAAATGATAGAGTGTGACCAGGTTAATGTTGCCACAGTACTCCCCTTCTAGTCCGCATCACTGAAATCTATATGGGATGTTGACTTTTCGTCCGGATCGTGTTGTCACTGGTGTTTTTAATCTCAGAATTGGTTTTTGCTTCTCCACTATGGGCCCGTTTAAGATGAAAGCAGGCCTTAGCCGGTCCAATTAAATATTTGTGGCCTTTCCAATAACCCTGATTTTGTATAACTTCTCCATTTTGTCCAATTTCTCAAATGGACCATCTTAAGGTGGTTAAAGTGGACCTTTAACTCTATCGCATCGAACAAGTGCATGACTGCAACTCTGCAAATCTGGATGAACGAAAATCGACTGTTTGTTTTTGTGAGTTATTGGAATCGGTCTAATTCTTGATAAATTTCTCTTGAGCTCCTTCAAAAACTCGGATTCGGAGGGAATGATTGACGTCGGCAGGAAGAACTCACCAGGTAATTTTAGTTTGGTTCCAAAGATCATCTCGGCTGGAGTAATATTCGTTCCACTTTTTATTGTTGAACGAAGGCCTAGAAGAATGATTGGCAGTGAATCGCACCAGTTGGCGTAGAATTTGATTGCTGCTTTGAGAGTCCTATGCCAACGCTCTATTATGCCGTTTTGGTTGCGGGTGGTAAGGTGTCGTTTTGAGATATTTGATGTCCAGATACTTTGTAAGTTCTTTAAAGATGTTGGATAGAAATTGTAGTCCTTGATCACTTGTGACTCTTCCCGGCACGCCGAAGCGAGAAATCCAGGATGCGATGAATTCTCGAGCTACAGTATCTGCTGTCATGTTGGAAAGAGGAATGGCTTCAACCCAACGCGAGAAGCAGTCCACCATGGTTAAACAATTTTGGTTACCTCGTGATGGTGGAAGGGGTCCAATAAGATCGATGTTAACATGTTCAAAACGATTCGCTTCATACAACCCATATTCCGTTTGATTGTAACTTTGAACTTTTGATCTTTGACACTGTATGCAGTGTTTGACGAATTCCGCAATGTTTTTTGACATATTCGGCCAAACAAACCTCTCTTTTATGCGCTTCACTGTAGCCAAGATGGGAAATTCCATGAAAATGCTGCATAATTTTTAGTCGAAACGTTGGTGGCACGAAGGGACGAATGGTGTTTTGCGAGGTGTCACAATACAGGAAATATTCAGCTATATGAAGAGGAAATGGTTTGATATTAAGATTTGATTCGAAATTTTTACCTCCATCCAAAAGGGTTCGCAATTCCTCGTCTTGTAACTGCTCTTTAGCCATTTCTGGCCGATGTAATCCAACTGGCGTTGCTGTCTTGGAGATGCCATCGCTTTTGATGGAAAGCGAAGGTTATAGGTTTATGGTCGGTCAAAATCACAAAACATCTTCCTTCCAGAAGGTGCTTGCAGTAGTGGATGGCTTGGTAAATCGCAGTCAACTCTCGATCGTACTTTCTATATTTAAGTTGTTGAGGTGTTAGCTTTTTTGAATAAAATCCGAGTAGTTGCATAACGTTGTCTATCACTTGATATAATGCAGCACCTACAGCGAAATCGGAAGCATCAGTGAAAAAAACTAATTCAGCATTATGAACAGGATGATGTAAAAGGATGGCATCAATTAAATTCTGTTTGCAAGCCTTCGTAGTCACATCATCCCATCGGATGGGAGTATTGTTATTCTTTTTGTTCCCGAGAATGAGTTTCTGCAGCACCATTTGATTTTGAACAGCGTTCGGTATAGAAGTTTTGTAAAAATTAATAGTTCCAAAAAATTTCTTTAAGTCTTTTGCAACTCCTGGTTTTTTGAAATTTTTAATAACCTCAGTGTTCTTCGCAGTCGATCGTATTCCGTTTTTATCCACCAGGTATCCCAAGAAACTGACTTCCTCTTGGTCAAAAACACATTTAGCGACGTTAGTGGCTAAGTTGTTTTCATGAAATTTTCGAAAAAATTTGAGTAAATCCTGTTTATGCTGCTTGCGTCACTTGATGCTATGCAAATGTCATCCAAATAAGGAAAACCACAATCCGACTCGTCTTGTAGCACCAGGTTGATATGCCTCTGGAAAGTTTGAGATGCATGCCAAAGGTCATATATTTAAATTCGAACAGTCCAAACGGGGTCGTAACTGCTGATTTTGGAACGTCTGCTGCTTCTATCGGGATCTGGTGATACGCCCGACGAAGATCTATGGTTGAAAATATTCTTTTGCAATATAGTACGTGGCAGATTAGGTAGAGTTCTTGCATTAAGTGCCCGGTAGTCACCACAGCATCACCAGTCGCCATTCGGTTTTTTTTACCATATGAAGCGGGCTCGCCCAAGGGCTCTTCGATGGTTGACAGACGCCCTTTTCCATGAGGTCTCTGAATACGGATCCAGCTGCTTCGAGCTTATCTGGCGGCAATCTGCGAGGGCGTGCTAAATTGGTGGACCGGTGGCGACGATGCGATGGGTTACATCTATGCCAGTGGGCTTCTTTAATGCATTAAAATTCGTGATGTCTTTGACTTCACCTAAGATGGGTGCGAAGGTATCATTTATCTTAAATGTGTAAATTGAAGTTCTACCTGATCAAAATTGATCCCCCGATGATTCCAGCTGCGTCTTGCGGTCAATGACCTTTCCTCTGCGAAGATCGGTTAAAAGGTCGAAATGAGTCAAGAAATCAACACCTATGATGGGACTTCGGATATCTGCGACGATTAAATCCCACGTGAACTTCTTACGTAAACCGAGATCGAGAGTGAGCTGCTGAGTTCCAAAAGTTTTGATTTCACTTCCATTTGCTGCGTACAACTTTGTCGTGTGTGGAGATTTAAAGATATGAGAGCGTTGTGGCGGTATCACGGACACATCTGCGCCAGAGTCAACCAATAATTGTTTTGCAGATTTTTTGTCGTTAATAAACAGACGTGCAATTTGTAAGCCACTGCTGTCCGACTCGTCTGACATTTCGAACAACTGGCTTAATGGTTTTATGACACGAAGCTATAAGGAGAGCGACTTTTACGGGCATCTTCTCCAAACTTACGGTGATACCAGCAAAGATCGGCGACGTTCGCAGAAGGGGTTCGGTCACGACTACTGTTTCTGCTCAGGGATCGTAGAGTTGAGCGGCCATGGCGATCTCATCGGAGGAGTTGTTGCAATTGTCGATCAATCTGTTCGATACGGCGTTCGATTGCTGACTTTGGAACCGAGACCGTTGTACTCGTAGCCATATCAACTCGATAATGGTCACTTACCTCCAAAATTTTATCAGCAAGAGCTGCCTTCCCCCTTAAGTCCGCCGTTGATGCTTGTAGGATGGCACGTGTATTTGCGGGTAGACGATTAAACCAAAGTGTCTGCATAAAATCTTCTGTCAAGTGACCTCCCCTGAGCGGCGTCATCTCCTGCAATAACTGCAAAGGCTTTTTGTCACCTAATTCAATGTGGGAGATTAAACGGCGAATATTTTCTTGTTCGGACTAACATCTTCTTGAAATATGCGTATTTTCCGTCTGGTGGTGGATTGAGAATTGCGTCCGATACTAACGCCAAAATTCTGGTTTTAATAGCTGCAACCACGGTGTTGAATTTAGAAACGTCTGATTACACTCCTGAATTCGCAAATTGTGCTTCCACTTGCGCAAACCAAATTTTGGGATTCTCACCCCAGAATGGTGGTACTTTTACGGACACTCGATTCACAGTTGTTGCATTTGTTTCACTGCTCGCAGGTTTTGGTTCTGCACTGGTGTCAGAGTTCATATTTTGCATATTTTAATATATATTTTCGTAAAAAAATCTGGCGGTACAAAAGAACGGTTATGAGAAACAGTAAAATCTGGCGATCTTTCGTTATTCCGTTTTCTCTTTTAAGGTTGTTTACATTGCGGGGTCACCAATGTGATAATGTGCTTACTACCAAATAAAACTATCGAAAGCTTTTCAACCGAATTATAAAAACTTAAATAGAAATTAACAAAACTAAGTTACTATTCAAAATATTATGAAAAATAAAAATGCGATTAAATTGGAGACAAGCAGATGCTAGCAGTGTGACCGGGTTAATGTTGCCACACTACTCTCAGTGCCGAAACTTTCTTTCTAGCTTCTTGAAACGAAGTATTATTTGACCACAAAGTAGGACATCCACGTAGAAAACTGTCTTGAATTTTAGGGCGACTGAACAAGGATTTGCTTTTTTCGCAAATAAAGTCATAGATGTTTGTATTTGAAACAAAATAAGAAAAGAGTGTTAAAAAATATACTTTTACGAAAAACGAAGGTAAAAACTTCGATAACTATTAATGCCAATGTTCTTTAATATACTTACCATACAATGAACCACAAAGTTCTTCTTTAGATGGGATGTATAGTTTTCCATGAGTTATTTGTTCTTTGGTTAAATTATTTGGTTAGAAACTTCGTCTTCTGCAAAGATGCTTTTGAGATCGTTTTATCAGTTTTCTCGTAAGACTTTATTGATTTCAAAAAGCACTAAGTAACGATATTTTCAGGGAATAAAATGCTCTAGCCATCCATCGAGCTTGGTGCATAGCACCTGGAGGTCGGATTTTATATTTTTTCTCCACCTAAAAATATCACAGAAAGCTTTATTAACTCTAATCATCTATAATCATCTCTGACTATTTCTTTTGTCAGCTCAGTTCGGTAAAACTCTAGCAAGTTGGCAACTTCGTAATCAGTAGTATATCAGTAGTAGTATATGTAGTTCTGTATCTTATGAGCATTAATACTTCTCCAGTTTTCTCGGAACTTTTTAAAGAGTGGAATATTAGGGCTTGTAGTTACTTAACTGATTTTCGCTTCAAATACGCATTTTAAGACTAATTCATACACGTGATGGCGACAAGCAAAAATAAGCATTTCTCTGTTCAGTTTTTGTTCAAGAATCACACACGCACCGTTGAAACGACCTGTATTTGAAGCAGTAGTATCACAATAAAAAATTTGAACTTTATCTTCTAAATTCCAGTCTACAATCGTGTTCCAAACTGCCTGCGCTTGTTCACTTCCTGTTTTGGCACAGCAACAAGTTGTTCTTTGTTTTCATAAGAAATATGTTAACTTTAGGAAGATGTTCTTCTTTTGATTTCAGAGTAAACAATCTTTCCGCAGAGGTGTTTTGCTGGGTTGGGTGTTATCGACAAGATTCGGTACGTCCTCTTGTAAATCTAAGTTTTAATTGGGTTCAGAAGATGAGTCGTCTTGTAACGGTATATAAGATATTTGTCAGCTCAGACAAATATTTAGCACGTCGTTTTTCTTCTTCAATAGTTCTGAGGCGCGCTCTTTCCTCTCTATCGGTCAATTTTGTATCCACTCCTGCTAAGTGACCAGGTCGGCCTGGCTCTATTCACATAATTAGGCAAAGATTTAGTAGAAATACGCGCCCTTTTTCCAATAGATAATACTCTCGCGAATAGTGAGATTCATGCTTTCATTGACAGTTAAATTCACTTTACGGATATTGTAAAATAAAACTGCTAGAACCTGTCCATTAGACGGAAGTTCTGAACCCGTGACCAATGTTTGGACCACTTCAAACAAGCACTTCGTCGGGAATGGGCCAAAATACCACAGAGATACTTGCGTGCAGCGTGCGATGCTTTCTTTGGCCGGCTCAAGGCCATTATTCGCGCCAATGGTGGACATAGTAAAAACTATTGACACAATTTGAAAATTGATGTATTTTACAACATTTTTGCTTTGGCACAATAAAATTTATCAGAAAGTAAAACAATTATTGCATTTTAAAAAGTTGCAGTTCGAGTCAGTCACACTGTCTTCCGTTTGATTTTTCCTCTCGGTTATCTTTTGTCCAGTGCATCAAGTGCCGACGAGACATCGTCAAGTGTAAAACGGGAAAAGAAAAAAAAAATTGAATTGAAAAAATAAATAAATAACATTAAACATTGAAAAAAGATAAAAATGTGTTTTATTTTTTATCGGCTTGGTAAATATTCCGGTAAAAATTCCGATCCACACCAGAGGGACGTTAGAAGATCTCGGCTGAATAGAGATGTGCGTATAAAAAGTCCTTAAGAAATTCCACATGAGTCAGAGTCAGCTCGCATATGATCGATGTGAATGGAGAGGATTGAGCCCATCCCAGTCTACGATTATAGTGACATTTAAAATAAAAGTGAGGTACAGAAACATGTAGTCTTAAATATAATACGGCTGTACCGCCTAAGATTGTAATGACATACTTCTGCCCGAAAAGTTTTTGGAGCCAATCTAGAGGGATGAAGAAAACATTACAATTATGCATTATTCCTTACCGGCTCAGAAACATCGGATTATCAACCGAATACATAATGTCTGACTCGCAGTGCATGTCCGTCATCTGATGAACTTTAACTTTTGAACTCGAACTCCCGAATATATCCCTTGGAAATGTTAAATAATATTTATGAAGCGCACGCACTACTTGAACAATCAGAATGGTCTAACTCTATTTTCTATCTTTCAATGTATATTTTTTTGTTCTATCTGAAAAAATATCGTTAACGCGAGAATTTTCAGATGAGAATAAGTAAATTACCTAAACATTCTACTGTCATATTTACTTTCTGTATCTTCAGCTTTCAGCACATTTTTTAGTATTCGAGAACATTTTTACTTTCTACGATTTTTATTTTGGTTTCATCCTTTGTATTTTTTTAGGATATCGTCGTTACGTCGCACTGGACATTTTTTCTAAGCTCCGTTCAGTGAAGGAGAAAAGATAGTGCTGAGTGTAAATCGCATAACGACCAAAACTGTCGTTATGAGAATCCTCTTAGTTAACTTTCATATTATCCCTGAAAATTGAGTAAGACGTTTTTAGAAAGTCAGTTGCAACGATAAAGCTCGATAATACAACACCACCTCCAAGGAAATCAAGTTATTGAGTGGCAACATTAATTCAACCAAAGTCATTCAGCAACAATCGAAATAAACCAGATTCCTCAAATCCTCGATTTAATGGTACAGATACCATTCCTTGCTTTCAACTGGTGCTAAGCTGTTTCGTTACATAAAAGTCCTTTCAAAAACCGAAGACTTCCGAATTTTTGTTGAATTTCCCACTCTCTCTTTTAAATCCTCGTGCCTGAAGTGTACTTTTCTTTTGGGTACACACTTTCTACCAAACGAACAATAGCACACGATTGTTTCGTGTGAGGTGGTAAGGTTTTGATCAAACCATATCTGACGGTTGCCTTCCTGTTACTAATTTTATTTCCCGGTGCTTACAATCCTGTTCAAATACTCACATGCTGTGCGGAAATTGAAACACAGAAGACTGAAGGAAACAAAAGTTGGCGCTTGGATTGGCATCCTTTATATATATAGCTGATGATATTCCTGAGGTAAAAATTTTAATTAAAAGTGACTGCAGCAACTGTTTTGAAAATTTTTTGCAATTCTAGGCAACGCGCTGGTGTTTTAGTTGTTTGATTATTGTATTATTTTATTGTTAAAATGAAGTTGAGCGACAAGAATTGCCTCAAAGGTCTCTGACTTACTTCATGGAAGTGCGCATATTCATGTTCAAAACTTCGAAAGAAATGGTGAAATTAAAATAGAAAAGACTTCCAGCTTTTTCAAATATGGTATCTTAGCAGTGTGTTCTCTGAGGTCAGGGGGACCTACAGAGTTCATCATGAAGAATTTCGGTGTCTACCATTCACACTACGGAAGATCTTGGAAAAAAACTAATGAGCTAGAAATCGATACACACAACCTGTATATCGATTTTAAGGCCGCGTATGACAGCATGTATAGATACTAGCTATGAGGAGCGTTTAATGAGAACCAGGATTGAAAGATACGTCGCGCTACTGAGTCAAAATGAGTGAACATCTTTTTTTGGGGTATAACCTCTTTTAGCCCAGCTGTCAAAATTTGGTGACAATCCGACGCTTAGTCAAAACATCGTGTTAATGTTTTTTGCGACCATTGGAAAAGACCAGTACCTGTGCTCTGTGATCCGATTCTTGTTTTTGAGCGGCAAAACCTGCGAGGGTATCAAGCTCATTTTATGGGCTTCCCCTTCCTGTACAACCATTGGTTCGCACGGAGTATTGTCGTGGCCGCACGTCGGTTTTTGATGAACCGCGCCCAGGTTGCCCAAAAACAGTTACTACAGAGAATACCGTGGACAAAATCCATGGTCTCGTATTGGCGGACTGTCGAGTTGGCTGATATAGCTGGCATCTCAACTGAATGCGTTAGCCATATCCTGCACCAGATTTTGAGCATGAGAAAGCTGCCTACGCAGTTAGTATCGCGTTTGTTCACACCGGAGAACAAGCGCAATCGTGAGACTACTTCAAAAACGTGCTTGATCCTTTTAATTAAAATCCGGAGGAATTTCTTAGTCGTTTTGTGACCGTCGATAAAACATGGATTCATTGGTACACACCAGAGACCAAAGAACATTCGAATACAATGGGTTCTATCCGTTAAACATGCTTAAAAAAAATGTGAAGACCGTGCCTTCGGCCGAAAATGTGATGGCCACCGTTGGTGTGATTCACGTTGACTATTTAAAGAAGGAAAAAACAAACAAAGAAGCATATTACGTCGATTTATTGGACCGATTCAACACCGATTTGAAGAAAAAAAACGACCATATTTAGCGAGCGAGGAAGTCATCGAAGTCGCAGAGGAATATTTTGTAGGCCAACAAAAGTCGTACTATACGGAGGAGTTAAAAAAGTTACAGCGCCGCTGAAAAAAGTGTATAGAGTTGAAAGGGGATTATATTGAAAAATAATTCGTCAAAACTTAAAAAAGTTGCGTTTTTATTTCTAATCCGGATATTCATCAAACAGCCCTCGTATATAGAGCAATGTCTAATTTTGGCATCTCTGTGAAACTCGTTCGTTTGTTTAGGATGACGATTTAGAATGCATGCTGCTCCATCAATATCGGTAAAGAACTCACCGAGGCCTTTGATGTCAAAAAAGGATTTATGCAAAGCTATGAGCTGTCATGCGAGTTCTTCAACATCATTCTTGAAGGAATAGCGAAAAGGATACGAGCTAAGACACAATCTTTCAAAAGTTTGCCCAATTATTCGCATACGCAGATGGTGACGCTTTCGTAAGTATTGAGGCGGAAGCGGCGAATGTGGATTTAACGGTCAATTAGGCAAAGACCAAGTATATGCTGTCAACAAGATGAGCACACAACACCAATATCGCAGACAGAACGTCACCCTCGACAGTTATAACTTTGAGGTAGTTAAGCACTTTATCTACCTAGGGTCCGCCATCAATTCAAGCAACGATACCAGCGCTAAGATCTAACAAACAACAACTTCTGCCAATCGCTACTGTTTCTTTGGGCAACAATTTTGCAATTTATTATGTCTCTCGAACAATTGAAAAAGTAAAACTGTATAAGACCTAAATAATCCCAGTCCTGTTCTATGACGCAGGGGCATGTACTTTACAAAGAATAGATGAGGATGCTCTTGGCTACTTTGAGAGTAAAATTTTTCGGATGATTTTTTGTCCCATCTGCATAGACGGTGAAATAACGAGTAGATACAATGACGAATTGTACGGGCTGTACAGCTGCATCAACTTAGCCAGGAAACCGAGGATCTAATGACTGAGGTGGCTGTGTCATGTTGAGCGGATGAACACCAATACTTCAATCTGAAAAGTCTTCGAATCTCCCCCTAGGGACAGCGCAGTAGAGAAAGACCGCGACTCAGGTGGTGCATACGAGTTGAAGGGGATCTTAGCCAACTTAGCGTGCGAAACTAAAGGCATCTGTCTAAAGATAGAATTGGCTGAAGACGCTTGTTAGTTAAGGTCCAAGTCCTCCCCGGACTGTAGCGCCAGCTTAAGTAAGTCAGTAAGCAAAACATTTATGTTCCCTGTCCAAGTTAAAGTGGAAAGATGGGCTTTCGGATGCACGCGGGAATTCAAAATATAATTATCTATTTATAGCTCTCAAAGTGCGTGTTAAGAACATTGTATTGTACTTTAAATTGAGGTGTTCATGAAGATAGCTGTAAAAGGAGCTTTTAAAAACCCGTCCAGGGGACAAGATAACTAAATAAGTAAGCATAAGCATAAAAAACTTAACACTCAAAAAAGTACACATTTTGGAAAATTGGACAAAAAAAGAAAAAATGTTTGGTCTCTATGGTACATTTTTTTCTTGGCATTCGACATTTAATAGAAAGACTAAATTATAAGAGTTATTAGACTTGTTGTTGTATTCTAACATCTATTAAGCTTAAAACGATTTTAGATGCCTGAAAAAACGAATTTCTTTCGATCACGGTTGATATTTGTTAAGGACGAAAAATTGTACCACGTTCAATGTACTCTAGGTAAGTGCAAATATAAAATTCAAGCAGCTTTGCTTTAAATAAACGGTAGAAATTGGTGAGGCTTTACGCTGAATTTTGGAAAGCTCTTGAAATTGTCAACGGCCAAAATGTATTACATACAGTCAGTGTGAGCTGGTGCGTTATCGTGGTGGAAGAGCACTTTTTTCTTAGCTTTTTAATCCCCCGGGTTTCGATTAAACAGGGCCAAGCACGTCTTTGAAATGGTCTCACGATTCCACTTGTTCTCCGGTGTGAGCAAACGTGGCACCCGTTGCGCAGACAGCTTTCTCATGCCCAAAATCTCGTGCTGGATATGGCTAACGTGCTCCGTTGAATGCCTGCTATCTCAGCCAACTCGAAAATTTTCACTCGGCCGTTTGTCAATACGGGATCATGGATTTTATCCACAGTTTCCTTTGTGGTAACCCTTTTTGGGCCACCTGGGCGCAGTTAATCAAAAACCGACGTGCGGCCTAGACGAAACTCCGCGAAAAAATTATTAACGGTTGTACTGGAAGGTGAACGGGTCCCATATACACCAACGAGAATGGGCTTAATTTCCTCCAACAAGAATCGGATCACGGAGCGATACTGATCTTATTCCATGGTCGCAAAAAACACTAACACGTTGTTTTAAAATGCTTATCAAAACAAAACTAACCGTCGGATTGTCACCAAAGGCAATGCAGGCTAAACGAGGTATACTCATTTTGGCTCAGTAACGCTACCTATCGTCCAATCCGAGTACTCAAAAGTAGCCCACGTACCCACTGCAAAACTTTACATTGTGCACAGTATTCTGTGAAAGTCAATAATCAAAGGGAGTTTTTGAAGAAATATTAATGAAGAATCTGTACGTCATGTAGAATTTGTTTTTAATTAGAATAAGAATCAATTTGTTTTCTATTTTTTTTTTTTCAATCTTAGAGATAGTCTAAGAACCAAACCATAAAACTAAATTTGTATTCTTCATTTCGCAAACATTTTCTTTTTTTGAAATGAAATTTTCAATTAGCTGACTGAATACCATGCTTACATGAAAACTTAGGCAGTATCATTGATATTTGAGAACTGTATAACTGGATTTGTGGTTAAAGATCGAAAAGCAAAGAAAGAATAAATTTAAAATCCAAAATGAAATAGAGTGTTTTATTTTAATGCAAAGGGCTCCCTAAGAACACAGGGTACAAGTCAAAAGTCTTTCACGAGTAAGTCATATCAGTTAAGACTTATAATCAGCAAGTTGAAACCTTACTAAGCTAAGCGCCACCTCGTGAGTAAAAGAGGATTGCAAGGGACCATAACTGGCATTAGCATTGAGCAACTAAAAGTGATTCTGAATGAAAAAATAAAGAATTAAGAAAAGATCCTCTGTCAAAGTTCGATATCCAGCTGCTCTTTACCCAACTAATGGGGTTGTGGACAAGGCATACAGAGTTATCTAAAAAAGTGGCTTAATTGGAAAGCCGTAACAAGGTACCAGAAGGTGGTACAAGGTACTACGCAAATTAACATCATTCTGATCTTTCCTGCAGAGAACAGCGTTGACCCGCTGAAAAACGCAAAATTTATGTGAGCCGGGCTCTTGGACGATGACAGAACCAATATTGAATTTGCCTTTAAAATCCCAACACATAACACAAAAGCTGCAGCTGTGGTGGTGAAGATGATATTCAGAGTCTCTGCCATTGATATTTTGAACAATTCAAAAAATTAAAAGACACAAATATGAGAGGTAAACTTGTCTCCTTTATCTATGAAATTCCTGCACGAAAGACAACCGGTGACGATGAAGAAAATCACATTGAGAGATGATAAACTGTATGTGGAAAACAAAGTATTTACATGGGATCTAGTTTGGGTTTGAAATTCGGTCACGAGAAGGGTACTTATTTAATTAAAAAAAGTTCAGAGAAATACCGATAACTTTCATTAATCCAGCAGATTGTTTAGAAGTGTAAAACAAGAAGAGTGGATCAATGTCAGTGTCAGTTGAAACTGACAGCTCGGAAAGTCAAAGCTACACTCACGGTAAGAAATAAAAAAGAAAAACAGCTGCTGTAACAAAAAGGAGAATTTCGAATGACGAGTCCAACTGAAGTTTTCCAGTCTACCCGATCAACATAGTTTTAAAGTTATAACATAGCAGGCCTAAGAAACAGAGCGCTATTTACGGATTTTTTAACTACCTATGTTAATAAATTGTGGTTTTTGTTATATTTAAGACTATATTTAAGACTATATTTAAGACTATATTTAAGAATATATTTAGGAATTTTAGACTGAAACATAATCCAGCGGTGAAATCTAACATATTTGGAAGGGCAAGTGGAGGCGAAATGTATGGTTGCCGTAGGCAGCTGAAAGTTGCAGCATTCAAATTTAAAAATACAGATGAAGGATATGTTATAGAACTAAAAATTAATACTACCAATTTACACATCGTGCCAATATACTTGGTTGAGTGAAAAGTAGCCTTCTTGTGAATGTAAAAAAATTTTTTTTTAAATGTTTTTTTTATTTTATTCAATATAGTCCCCTTTTAGTTTGATACACTTATTCCAGCTATTTTCCAACTTCTTGATCCCGTCCGAAAAGTAATTTTCCGGAAGGTCTGCAAAGTACTCCTCCTGAATTTTTTATTGATAAGCCATCTTTTGAGGTTTGGGAAGAGATAATAGTTTGAGGGAATATCGGGCGAATACGGTGGATGCAACAGCAATTGGAGCCTTTAATCATTGATTTTAGCCATGGTTGCTAAAACGTTTTGTAGCGATTTCGGCCTTCAATCGCTCCAATAATGCACAGTAATACTCACTATTGATGGTTTTTCCTTTTTCGAGATAGTCCACGAAGAGTATACCATGACAATCCCAGAAAACCGACGCCATAACCTTTCCGACTAATCGAACCTCCTTCGGCAGCTTCGGAGTATTCGTGCCGGCTTCAGTCCATTGTCGGGTACTCATTCTGTTCTCTTGTGTGTAATAGTGGATCCAAGTTTCATCAATAGTTACCAATCGATGCCAAAAATCCGCCCGATTCGCAACAGCAAGTCCAAACAATCTTTTGAAATGCTCTCGCGTTCGTGTTTTTGGTCAAGAGTGAGTATGCGTGGCACCCAGCGGCAGGATAACTTTTTCATATGCAGAATATATCCCAAAATATGGCGTGTGCGCTCAGTACTAATCTTTGTGGTATCTGCTAGCTAGCGCATCTTCACTTTCCGGTCAGCCAACACCATTTCATGTATTTTTTTGATATTGTCCTCTGTAGCGGTAGGAGGGCCTACCGCTGCGGACTTGATCGGTAGTGGAGTTGCGGCCACCACGAAACTCTCGAAACCAATATTTGACGTTTTGCCTCTCAAAAAATAATGTTTTATGAGAGAAAGAAAATCGTTTTTGTCCATACTCAACATACCAAACACGTCAACAACAATCAGCTGTCAAAACAAAATTAAAGACTTTATCGCACTAAAATTTGGCATGTCTGCCTAAATATGACTTCAAGGCACCATAACCATTTCTGCAGTAGCAGCGCATTCTGGCGGTCAAGGAGGTTACTTTTCACTCCACCTAGTATGGTACTTTAACTGGAACAACTTTAGCAATAAATAAACTTAAACACCTTGTGAATAACCTGGGATCGACGAATTCAGTGTTCATCGGTGATGAACACTCCTGAATTGCACAAGCACTTACACTGAAATTCTGCCAGATATTCCAAATGGCCGACGTATCTGATTGTTTCCATAGCGCGATTATTTTTCACTATACAAAAAAGGTGAACACAACAATCCATCAAACTGTTTCTGATCACGTCCACTAAATTTTTTGCAGGTGTATTTTTTCAATGTGTTGAACAGAAGAGAATCGTCCTTTAACTCTTACCCGGTTTTAGACAAAACCATAGACCACATGTTCTAATTAGTAAATATTAAAGAGATCTACAAAAGGAAGAAAAAGAAACTATACGTCTGTACGTCTGTACGAAACTGTACCATAAGAGCCTTTTTTATAAGCTCTGTAGATATGGAATCTCAACTAATTTCATGATAAGAGCTTTTTATGAAAATAATGTGGCACTTGTCTGGAATGGGCCCAACTTTTCGGAGAAGTTTAGTACGTAAATGAATGTTTAACAAGGAAGTGTATTAAGTACACTTTTATTTATTTTGTACATAAAAGATGTAACAGAGTATGTAAAAGGAGGAGTTGAATTGAGCCGGGGAAGTATCCTAGCATATAGTTTGCTGATGATATTTGTCGAAGATAAAATCGACTCCATGCAATAAATGATTAACCGGATCGAAAACTACTGCAGAGCTCAGAACCTGTCCGTAAATTTATCTAAGGCGAATATAATGATTTTTAAAGAACAAGGAGGCAAATATTTACGAAAGGAACATTAGAAATTTCAAAGTGATGAAATTGAATTATTTTGATAAAATAAGTCCTGAGTCGGGGTCCTGATGAAAGCAGGCCTTAACATTTCCAAGCACCTACAAATAAAATTAACAGAAGCAAAACGGACAATTTGTGCAGTATAAAGCATAACGCATACAGCGAAACCGAAAGTTTTCTGTGCAATTGCAGCCTCCTGTCTCTTAATTATATGTAGCCCAAGTATGGGGCTTTCGCTCCGCTTACGAAGCCGTTGAAAAGTTTATTCGCTATTTTATCAAGAGAGTTTTCAGATTTTTGTGTTCCTCACCTAATTATATGCTCACTTCGAAACTGGACTAGCGCCCTTGTTCTTTAAGATACTCAGGCTTCATCCAGATTATGTGGTTTAAATCCTGGCAAGGCATTTAAAAGGTTACCACGAATAGTGCTTTCTCATGTACTACAGTATGGAGCAAAATGTATAAAAGAGTGGGCAAATTTATGAAGTCCATGCGACTTTAAGTACAATATTTCGCAAAATAAGCCATAAATATTACGATGAATTTGTGAATAGAGCTGAGCCTTCACAATTTAGGGAATAGTACAGTAAAATAAACCATCATCTGCGGGAAAAAACGTACCTTTTAACTAGTAGCATAACTAAAATAAAGAACATAATCTTTTAAGTAAGAGGAGGACTGATAAATCTCAATTATATACCCCATCGACCGGAACTCCCAAATATTTGCGGCCTATGCAATCTCAAGCAACGAGAAGACGTATTTCACTTGCCCCATTATATATACAAGAACTTCGCCGCCGGTGCTTAGGTGCTTGAGTTGAAGGAAACGATTAGCATCCTAATCGGTGCCCGAGGTTGGGACTTGCCGTACAACTACACGGTCTATATTATTATGGAAATGAAATTGTTAAAGAGAGTTTCTAAAAAGTGAATGAACTTTATATAATTATATTTCTTATACGAGGTGTTAAACAAGTCTGTCAATCAAGGAGACGGCCTTAAGTCAAATCAATTAGGCTAAGAACTAATATTATCAAAAAATATTTTTTTATGAAATAAATTGTCATTTAACCCTTTCACACCTGTTGGGACACATATGTCCCACTCAATGCTCACTTTGCCCTAACATAGAAAATTTGCGTCCAGAATGGGTGAATTACGTCCCACGCCGTATTTTAACGTATTTTTTTCAAATTTAGTGCCAGCTGTGCCAAAATTATTGAGTTCATTAGCGTTTTTAAGATTATGGTGCTTGGATATTTTTCTATAAGTGAGTAAAAAAAAAGTGTAAATTTAAGGTTTTTCTTTGTGACTTATAGGCACAATGAGTAAAAAAAGTTATTATTTATTGCTGTGTATACATAAGAGAAATTGTTAGTAAAGATTCTTTCTGTATTTTACGTTTAATTGCTATTTTTGTGCGCTGGGACACATATGTCCCATTCGCTCCTTTAGGTAAGACATATATGTCCCATTCGGCGATTGCTATTAGATTTGGCTGTATGACTATCTGTATTATTGGGAAAAAATAAACTGCAGTTCCTAAAATGGCAAAGAAACTTGCACCAAGTGAAACATCAAATTATATCGATAATTCCGGTGATGAAAAAGATTTCTGTTGCAGTGACAGCATTTTTAGACCTTCTGGTGATGAATCTAAGAAGATACTGCATCGGAAACTAGTGAAGACATGGGCAATTTCCAGATATCAGTATGACTCCGACTACAATAGTAGGTATGGTCTAGTCCAGAAATAGTTTTGAGCCCCGCATGCAAGTAAGTTGTAACCGAGACTCTTCCATAAATTTTCAATTTCATCGCAACGACACCCTGCTGCAAATATTCAAGAAAATCTTTTTTCAATCACACTGTTTAATGCACAAAAGAGCGAATACAATTTATGCGCAATACAAAAGGTAAGGTATCTACCGATTCAGGAGAAATAAAAATTGTAATTGGTTGCATGCCGATAATGTCATACAATCGGGTTCCTTCAATGAAATCCGTAAAAAAATCGATCACTTGGAAATGAAGCCATAAAAGTGGCAATAGCGCGGGACCGATTCCTAAATATTGTCTCCAAGATGTATTTTACACTGTCCAAAAAGCCTGAAAGCTCAGGAAAAATCAAGGACCGCTTTAAAAAGCTCATGAGTCCACGACGAAGTTTAAAGGCCACTCTTCGCTCAAGCAATACATGCTACTCAAACTAACCAAACGTGGCATAAGAATGTGGTTGCGATGCGACGCTCCAAGTGGGTACACTTACGACTTTAACATCTACAGCGGACGTGATGAAAGAATTATGGGAGGTAAATTAGGGGAACGTGTTGTCAATATTTTGGCAACATCGATTACCGAGGCAGACGTTGCACTTTGTTTTGATCGCTTTTTCAGTAGTGTAAATTTGCTTGAGAGCCTAAACTATACTGCGCTGGGAACTATCATAACAAATCGCAAAAAATTACCTATCATAAACCAAAAATTACAAAAAAGTGAATCTGTTTTCAAGAATAGTAAAAAAGGACTAATGTTCACAAAATGGTGAACAACCAAAAAGGTTGCTGTTCTTAGCAACAGTCATGCTGTGGGCCTAGTTCAGGTCAATAAAAAGCTCAAAAACAGAAAAGAGTATGCATACCATGTCCGGAAATGGTCAAATTTTACAGAGAGATAATGGGCGGCGTCGGGCCTGTATGAATTTGATAGGGAGTCCATAAAATGGCGGAAAAAGGTATTCTATCGACTGTTGATCATAAACGTTGTGAATTCGTACATAATTCATTCACAACTATCACAAAGAAATCGCCATTGATAGGATTTTTTGTTAAAATAGCAGAGGATCTTTTAGCCGAAGGGAAGACAACTGCCAAAATTCATCGTTCAGGCAGATTTGGATCTACATATATCAAGAAACAAAAAACAGATAGCTGCAGTGCACCTATCCGTAAAGGGCACTACAAGAAGAAGTTGTACTCAAAGTAGTAACAACAAAAAGGAGAAGCGAACAATAACCATATGCGAGGAGTGTAATATTCCACTGTACAAAAATTGCTTTGCCAAATACCAGAAATAAAGATTACACATAACTCTTGCGGTTTGGCGTAACTGGTATTATTCCATTGGAACATGCGTTGGAAAGCTACTGTCATTGTACGTCATTTCAGTATATGTCATCCATTTGAAGCGTAAACAACAATAATTTTTTTTCACTCAAATATGTCGAACTTTGTGCCTGAAAAAGTGTTTTTGCGGCGACTTCTCCTTCATTACTTTAATGTGAAGAAAACTGCTGCCGTATTTCGGTGAAAGTTTATGGTGAACATGCGCTAGCTGAGCGAACGTGCCAATAGTGGTTTGCACGATTTAAAAGTGGTGATTTTGGCTTGGAAGACGATGAACGTCCTGGGCAGCCAAAAAAGTTTGAAAATGAAGAACTGGAAGCATTACTCCATGAAGATTGATGCCAAATACAAGAAGAGCTCGCAGAATCTTTGGGTGTCACTCAAGCAGCCATTTCAAAACGTTTAAAAGCAGCTGGATATATTCAAAAGCAAGGAAATGGGGTTCAACATGAACTCAAGCCGAGAGACGTCGAAAGGCGGCTTTGCATGTCCGAAATGCTGCTGGAACGCCATAAAAGGAAGTCATTTTTGCATCGGATTGTTACTGGTGATGGAAATGGATCCATTACAACAACCCCAAGAGCGAAAAATCATATGTGAAACCCGATCAACCAGCCAAATCAACGGCAAAGTCGAATATCCATGGCGCGAGGGTAATGCTCTATATTTGGTGGGATCAGATGGGTGTGCTGTATTATGAGCTGGACATCAATGGACAACGCTACCGAACACAATTAACCCATTTGAAAAGAGCAGTAGCCGAAAAACGCCCGGAATATGCGAACAGTCACGAGGCAGTAATTTTCCATCATGACAACGCTCGGCCGCACGTTGCTATTCCGGTTAAGAACTATTTGGAAAAAAGTGGATAGGAAGTCTTACCCCACCCGCCTTATAGCTTAGACCTTGCCCCTTCTGACTACCATTTGTTCCGGTCGATGCAGAACGCCCCCACTGAAATACGGTTCACATCAGAGCAGAATATCAAAAATTGGCTAGAATTATTCCTGGCTGCCAAGCCGGCTCAGTTCTTTTGGGATGGGATCCACAAATTGCTAGAAAGATGGGAAAAATTCATAGCTTCAACCGCACGAATTAAAATATATACCCAATACATATGGTATCTTACTTATTTTTTTTTGTTACGTATAAAAGTGTGAATAAAATGAGTTTATAATTTTTTTTTTTTTTGAAAATGTGTTATTTTATATTTCTTGATAATCACTTGATGGGACGTGTATGTCCCACGCATAAGGCTGGATGGGACCCGGCGTTTCGACGGACAATTTTGGAAGTGTTTTGCTAGAAATGTTCTAAAGGCCACATTGCAAGAAATAAGCGATTGATGAAGCTTTTAATTAGGTAACGCATGATATATAATGAACCTAAAAACTACGCCGAAAAATTAAATTGTAGGGAAATAACACCTATTCACTTGTTAGGGTAACACAACTGTCCGTGGCTAACCAAGGCCTCAGCGAATGAGCGTCACCAGTTAGCAAGGTCTTTCACTATTTGCTACTTGTCTAAATTGTTGGAAGTCGCCTTCTATTCGAGAGCGCCATCAAAGGCGGCAATCTTGCTGTCTTGTTCATTCGATATTAAATTCAAGTCTTTTTGGGGGCAGGGCGAGGGTATTCAATTACACTGCATGATACGAGTACATGTCTTTTCAAGTCTAAGTGACTGGAGCGAATTTTTATAACCTGTTCGATATGGCAGTATACGAGTACTTCATAAACGTTGCTGCTCAACCTCACTCTACAATGCTTGTCAATGCAAACGGAACCGAAAATCACCCGAAAAACTTACGAGTATATAGCTCCAAATTCATTCATTTTTGTATATAGGTTTGATTTTCAATAGGATTTTTTTGACAGATCAGGCGTGATTCCTATCAAACTGCTTTATCATTTTTGTTAAATATCGTTTGGAAAGTCATCATGAAAAGAGTCACATCACAACAGCGTCTCCAAATTTTTCAGCTGTATTACGAAAATCAGCGTTCTGTAAGAAATATTTTTCGTGCGATTCGAGGAATTTATGGTGCGCATAATCGACCTACTGCAACCACTATTGCGAATACCATTCGAAAATTTGAGACCCAGCTAACATTAGTAGATGATACTCGACCGGTTAGACCAAATTCAGCACGTAGTGAAGAGACTATAGCAGCTGTAGCTGAAAGTGTACGCGAAGACCGTGAAGTATCGATTCGTCGTCGTTCTCAGCAGCTTGGCTTGACGTATTCGGCAACTTGGCATATTTCACGTGGAGATCGCTGCCTAAAGCGTACAAAATTCAACTTATGTAAGAATTGAAGCCAAGCGACTTGAATTTGCGTCATATTTTCAGTGAATGGGCTCTGGAAAAACTCAATGAAAATCCGGTGTTTTATCGTGAAATTTTTTTCAGTGATGAAGCCCCTTTCTGGCTCAATGGATACGTTAATAATAAAAATTGCCATATTTGGGCCGATGAGCGACACGAAAAGTACCAAGAGCTACCATTACATCTATTAAAAACAACGGTTTGGTGTGGTTTGTAGGCTGGTGGAATCATTGGCCCATATTTCTGCAAAAATGAGGCAAATCGGAATGTTACCGTTAATGGTAACCGTTATCATGTTGCCATGTTAACGGACTATGAGCTCCCTGATATTCAAGCACATCATCTCGGTGAGCTTTGGTTTCAACAAGATGGCGCTTTGAGCCATACAGCGCGTGAAATAATGGACTTGTTGAGAAATCATTTTGGTGAGGACTTAATTTCACGTTTTGCCACGGTAAATTGGCCGCCTAGATCATGCGATATCACATCTTTGAACTATTTTCTTTAGAGATATGTAAAGTCTCAGATCTTCAGGAATAAGCTAGCTACGATTGACGCTTTGGACGCCAACATTACTCGTGTTATCCGCGAGACACCAGTCGCTATGCTCGAACGAGTCGCACTAAGTTGGATCTTCTAAATAGACCACCTCAGACGTAGCCGTAGCCAATATTTACATAATATAATTATTAAGCAGTAAATGCCATAAGTTCTTCTTTTAACAAAAATTAAAATTTTTTAGCTTACTTTCAAATTTATGTGTTTGATTTTACATTACAAATCGAACCTTACGATGAATCACCCTATTTAGGGACGTTCCTACACATAAAACTTTTAATAAAGTCTAATTGCCTTTGTTTTTGCAACTACCACTATCTCTCCGATGCAAATTGTTCAAGAATTTTAAATTCATTTATGTCGGAGAACTCTTTTTCACTTCAAAACTTTGTTTTCATTTTTATGATCCAAAAGAACACTTATCTGTTTATCGGAAACTTCTCAGAAAGATCGTTAAAAGTTATGTCCCAAAAGCAGACAAATTAACGAATATAGTGCCAGTTCAGGCATAAAAGAAAACAAATTTGTCCCCGATGGTGTTCTTGTTTATGGCCCATGAGGTATGTTAACCTGAAGCTGACATTAATGCCTCGAGTGGGACAAAAACTTCAGTATTTTTATTTTATTTCTTATGGGATATTTTCTAAAGAGTGCTAAAGAGTGGTTTAATGTCTGGTGGACTAAAGTTTGTACATTGACCCAGTTTATCATTCAACCCACGTTAGATGAGAGCATTTAGGCAGTAATTATGGTTTTTAAGAGACCTGGAGGACATTAAAAATCGTTTAATGGGTTTTATGATACACCAACATAGAATAAGATGATAAACTTGGTATGTTGTACAGCGAAAAGATACAAATTTGTAGCAATATCTGACTTGTCATACGAGGTTGCTGCAAATTGTTGTGTAGATTTAACTGCAGGTTAGAGCTCAGAATTTTAATCTTGTAAAAAGGCGTATGAACTAGTACAAATATAAAAGTTGATTATTCATTATGACGAAAGACGTTATACATATTTGTGTTTTCTACGAAGCGGTTTTATATAAACTTTCAAGAAGTACTCAAGTGACGATAAATCGGTCTCTGTGTCCAATTCAATGGTCTATTTCCTGACATAATTGTGTTATTGAATCCAGTCCTCAGTAGATCAATGGTTTTTGGGCAGTATAGTGCGCAGCGCCTAGGATGAAATAATCACTTGCCAGTGTCCAGTATTGCTAGCCATCAATTTATTTTGTTTACGTTTAGACAGAAGATTCGCAACGGTTTCTTTTATCTCACTGATCAAACGGCACTTTGCGAAGCACCAAGCGTATACCAATATACGTGAAAGTGAGAGATGGTATACAAATCCTTTATATAGCTAATTGATTATTCACAATGATGGTATACTGATGGTTCGAAAACGTTTCAAGGCGTAGAAGCAGGAGTGCCCTTACTCGTAAGATTGTCTTAGAGTCTTTCAGGCAGAACTAAGTACTTTATTAGAAGCTTTATGCAGTGTACTAAGTAAACTACATAAAAGAGTCGAAATAATTATACTTTCGAATAGTCAATCGATGATCAAAAACCTCACCTCCGGTGGCATTTTTGTAAATTCTGGTGAAATTGTTTTCGAAACGGTGAGCAACTCCCATCGCCATTATACACAATCTGAGCTTGCCAGGAATATCTTCTTGACATAGGTATTGTGTTGTGTTGTATGGATCCTCAACACATAATACGAGTGCTGTTTGATGAGTAGTCCGGGTACAGTCAAAATTTAGTGACAATCCGACTCTTAGTTTTGTTTTGACTGCCATTTCAAAACATCGTGTAAGCAGTATCGCTCCGTGATCCGATTCTTGTTTTTAAATGGCAAAACCTGAGAGGAAATTAAGCCCGTTGGCTTGGCAGATCGCCAAATGAGTTGTCTGAGATGTGATTAGCCCTGTTTAATCGTAATCAGAAGAAGCTTCTGCATCGTCTCGTGACCGTCGATGAGACATAGATTCATTGATACACAACAGATATCAAAGAACAATCGAAACAATGGGTTTTACCTAGTGAATGTGCAGAAAAGAAGGCCATTCGGCCGGAAAGGTAATGGTCATCGTTGTTTTTTACACTTTGAGTAATTGGATAACAGAAAAACATCACCACGATAACGCACCGGCTCACACCTCCGTGAGGAGGTACGACTCGAACGAGGAAGCTATCACCGCTGCGGAGAAGAATTTTGCAGGCCGACAAAAGTCGTATACGGATTGGTTAAAATCCGCAGCACCGCTGGGAAAAGTGTATCGAGTTGAAAGGGGATTATATTGAAAAATAATTCGTCAAAACCTAAAAAAGTTCAAACAGCCTAGAGGTTGTAAATGAGTGGCGAGAGGCTGGCTATTAACAAATGTGTTGTTGTGTTCGAATATCCGTAGACGTACCTTATATGCAACGAGGTATTGGTCCGGATATACATACGTTTTCCGCTTAGAGTCTTCAGATATCTGCAATATAATACTAAGGAAGTGTCTTGAGTCGATCGTTACATGACTAACTGTACTTGTGCTCCAACCCTCAGCAAAGCTTATTGGCCTAAGTTTATTTTCAGACATGATCTCTTAAGTCACAAGTCAATCAATCAACTTGAAGATTTTAGGGTTGTACTAAGGGCATTGTTTGTAGGTTTTGTCGAAGAGCTCCTAGAAACAATCTTTAGCAGCATCATCTTTTTTTTCTGTGGATGCGCTAGCGCATATCAGGCTGATATGAGCGGATTGTTACAAATAACTTCAACGAAGAATTACAACTAGGGAAAACTTCTAAATCTTCACCGTTTGCATTTGATGAATTGTCGGTAATAATAACAGCATAATGTTCCTTTTCTTCGTTATCAACGTTATCCGTCAAAGCATCTCTTCGATACTATAAATTTTTTTTAATTTGCTCCTCTTCAGTCTGAATGATTCTATTTAAAACAATATTCAAATTAGCCTTTTCTTATTACTTTTATGATTAGGGTAATTTGAACATTTATAGGTGACCGTGGCTCAAGAAGAAGTGTTCTGACTTCCAGATCGGATGGTCTGGAACGAGTCCAATTACACAAATTACACTCATTATTTAGTCTGCTTATTAAATGTTGGATGCTACTCATGGACCTTTTCGTAAAAACTTAACACGTGCTCAGTGTGCTTTAAGTGTAGTAATACCCACTTGGGTGAAAAGTTCTTCAAAAATAAATAAATAAATAAATATGTATATTATCTAATTCATTTCATACCATGTTGATTTTATTAGTTACGATACTAGTGTATAAGAATATACATATATCTAATATATCTAATACTTTAAAAAGCCCCCAATGTTTTGTAGTACTTAACTTGATTCTTTGTACAATAATAGATATAAATTTCTTTTAGTAGATATTATGTCATGTGACTGTTTTGAAGTTTCAGAGATGGTTGCATGAAATAATTCAGGGAGACGAATTGAAATTAGTGATGCACTTGCACCGTACACCAAATGGAGAACACTAGAAATAAGATAACGCACCATTGATAAATGAAGTCGCAGCCATTGCCACAGACGAACAGTCCACAATGACAGATTAACTAGGGTGTCTGATACAGATAAATATTATAAAGCAATGTCCGCTTATTTTAAGCAAGGGACAGGGAAGTTATCAATTTCAAATACCACAATTCAACAAAATTGCCAAACAAAAACGTGGCTAGTCAGTTTTATGTCGATATATATGTGAAGGTTTAAAGCGAACGAATGTGACATATCGCATATCATTAAATCAAGTTAAGTTGAGAGCTGAGTATTATATTCATTTTTAAGTTACTGTGGCCAATTATGCAAATGTAACACAAATCCTAATAATATAGGCAAGATGGTAGTTCTACCCTCTACATTTGTGATGAGCCCATGATGCCTGCATTAGTATACTCCAGATGCTTTCGCCTATATGCGCACGTATTATCGTGATGATTTATTCATAACCTTCACATGTAACCCAGCAGGGAAGGTAATAGTCGATGAATTATAACCAGGCAAAATCGCCTGGTTAAGAAAAGTAAGAAACCTAACGTCAGTTATAAATAAACGAAAACTATATGGAGAAGTGTAATGTTCTATGTATTCTTAAGAATGACACAATGTTAACAATTTTAATTTAGTTAAAATACAGGCTAAGACCCAGTCATATTGATAACATTATCAGTGTACAAATACTTAATTAATTCAACTAATGACAACCACTTCACTACATTATTATAAAAATATATGATCTACGGTCCATCACCATCCATCACTCCTTGCATGAAAGTTCCCACGTAGGCTTCACAAAGGGACCGTACACAATGAAAATAGATACCCCCTATACCGACGAAGAGCGGCAGAATATGGCAGTCGGACTGCATCGATTAAGCTTTTAAAGAGCAGTTACTATAATGTCCATAGTAAATAGCTGGGTGAGGAGACAACCCCTATTTTGTCAAAACTATTTAGAGCCCAAATTAATTTGCAGGCTTGCAGTTCAATCAAGTCCGCCAAAAACAACACTGACTGTATTCTTTGAACTTTACGTAAGAGACAATTTTGCAGAAATTCTTCCATTTGTTGAGGTGCCGACAACACAAATATTGAGTTCGCATTTTGCTTATCTGATTCCTATTTCTCCCATCCTACCAATTAAAAAAAAGCTTACCTAAAAAGGTTTGCTTACATGGCAATCAGATGGAAAGTTTTATGTTAAGAAAAGCTCCTCTTTTATCTCTCATAATGTATGACCATATAAATTCGGTCTTGACATCTGTGATTTTGTCATTCTCTGGCTACCCGGCTCCCGGTAAAGAATATTGCTGCCGTTCATGAACATGTCGTAAAGTCTCCGTCGGCATCGACCAGACGACGTCCATCAACTGATGAGGGTTGACCGTGCATCGCGTCTAACCTACGCTCACGCCCATTTGATTCTTGACAAGGAATTGGACGATTTTGCATCAAACCTAATCTTGAGTGACGAGACCCATTTCCACCTATGTGGATACGTGAATAAACAAAATTTCAGATTCTGGTGCACTGAATATTCGAGAATAATACACTAAAAACCATTATACCATTGAAGGCGCTCCCTTTGTTCCGATTTGAGTTCTGTTTTTTTTTTTTTTTTTTTGTTAAGTTGGTACATCTGTTGTTGACATTCAATCTAAATCTTAGCGTCAAAGCTTGACATTTGCAAAATTTACGTAGCCAAGAGTACATACATCTCTGTGTGTGTTGGCGATCTTTTTTACAATTTTAGAAATAGATTTAAATTTGAAACAGCGAACTTGTATTAAATTTTGCGTAAAAAACGGATTTAATGGTGCGCTAACGTTGGAAATATTGCAAAAGTGTTTCGACAACGATTCTTTAAGGAAAACGGTCATTTGCCAGTGGTCGTGAGTCAATCGAAGATGATGAACGCAGTGGCAGACCATCGACATAGAAACCCGACGAAAACATTGATGAAATGCTGGTCAATAGCCGCAAATTAACCATCAGAGAGATAGCGGAGAACTTGAACATTGCTTATATATCTGTCCAAGACATTTTGGTAAATGATTTGGGTTTCCGTCGTGTTGCAGCAAAATTGGTGCCAAAGGACCTCAATGTCGCATAAGAGATGATTTGCGCGGCTGAATCCGATCCCACATTCATCAAAAGGATCATTACTAGAGACAAGACGTGGGTTTACAAGTACGACACGCAATCCAGACATCAGGCAAGTGAATGGCGTTCACCAAATGAGCCGAGACCAAAAACCCACGTCGTTTTCAGTCAAAAAAGAAGGCAATGCTCACGGTTTTCATGGATAAAAACGGTGAAGTGCATCATGAATTTTTGCCAGAAGGCCAGACGGGTAAATAAAGAGTATTATTCGTAATTCCATTTCAGCAGCCGAAAGGAAGTAATGGAAAAATCGCAGGAAGCACTGATGGACATACCGAAAACCGAATATAAAAAATGTTTCGAGGATTGGATCAATCAAGATCATAAGTGTGTTCAAGTCGATGGGGATTACTTTGAAGAGGACAATATAGATTTAGATGAATAAACTTGTATCTTTAATTTTCTGAATAAATTGCGGGAACTTTGTGGTGGTATGCAAAATCACTGCATGGTGGTCTGTTTATGCTGGAAGAGTCACTGGATCTCTTTTTTTAGAACGTCGTTCTAAATCAATTGAATAAATTGGGATTGAAGGACATTTAGTGCCAGCAGAACGGAGCAACTGCGCATATTACATGAGCCATAACCGACACAAAGCAGATCTTTCATTATTGGCCACCTCGTACTTAAGGGGTTATAAGCAGTCGAAACGACGGAAAAAGATGTTTTTTATGAATTTTTTCTGAAAAGGTATTTTATTTTACAAAAACAAAAAGTAAAGGTGCATTTAGTGGCAACATCTAGACGATCTTCTGAAAGTCCTACAATTAAAGGTGTTCGGCGGTGATTACGATATCTCAAGTTAAGTTTATCTGAAATCAAAAAACCAAAAAGGATAATCGAAATTTTGATTTATGACAAAATGCCGGCTTCTTTCAAAATAATCGAATCTTACAATTTATTGTATAGATAGCTTTTAAGCATTCGGCAGAAAAGAGACGCAAGTCAAAAAGAACGTATGGAATTCCGGTTTCTTCAAACAAGCCCATCATATCATTACAATAGAAAAATCCGACTATGAATCTTTCTTTGATCTCATATTCTAACATTTTTTTCAAGCTAATTCTACGGTTTCAACCGGAAAGCTAGAATTTCTGCTTTACTTTTGGGCAGGTTCAAATCTCTAACTTAGTCATTTAATTCGTCGGAGTTAATAAGGTGTGGTTGGGAACTTACTGAATTTTTTTCTGAAAAAGTATTTTATTTTACAAAAACGAAAATTATAGGTGCATTTAGTGACAAGATCTAAGTTTATAATGGCACTAATGATTTGTAAAAATATCAATGTGGTGTGCTCCTGAAAGTCTCCTCTCCCGTTTGGTTCATCTGATATTGGATAGATAAAACTAGATATTGATCGAAGGAATAATCGAAATTTTGACAAAATGGCAGCTTCGTAAAAAAAAAATTCGAATTTTCTAAAGTTTTGTCTAAAGTTTCGGCAGAAGCTAACACATAGATAATTTTTTTTTATCTTCAACTTGTGATAACTCGAGTTGATGTAGTCTACGAGCCATTATACCCTCTCGCGTACTCCCATGCGCCCTTAAGTCAAAGATCATAACGAGCTCTGCATCCTCTTTCTCGATATAGGCATAGACTTTGGGCCCAATTGATATTATCGTCGAATGTTGTTCCTTCATTGAAGATGCCGGCAGCGATGTAAGCTGCTATTTCAACAATTTTTAGCCCACACTGAACGATTTTTGAATTATTTTAAATCCAATGTAGCTCTCATTGATATTTTCAATTTTGCGTAAAACCACCAAAAGGTATTTCTAATAATTTTTATCTATCCAATAATTTAGATCTGTATAAATTGGAACGATAGCTTAAGCAACATCAGGTGGTAAGGACAGATAATCATGTTTATAAGAAGATAACAATCATAAATCTTCTCCAACCGGAAACCTTTCGTGTTAAGGATTTTTATCAGTTGAAGAAAAATGATAATAAGTTGCCCATATTGCATTATAAATATTTTAAACAGAATCACAGTGTCTTCCGATTGCCAAGCCGTAATAAACTGTCAACTTATCGATCATTTTACCAGTGAATTTACCTTTTCCACCAAGTACTCAATCACTTATTGCTGTACACACTGTTATAAAGTTCAAAATTCAATAAAAAAATCACAGGGAACTTAAATCTCTTTCTGTAGTTGGAATTTTCTCGCGGACGCCCAAAAACAACTTTCATCTGTTTCAGCTGTTTTTGGAATAAATATATGTTTTTCCTTCTTTTAAATCGTTATAAGTACACTTTATCAGCTACTATTTCTTTTCTATTAAACTTGCGGGCATTTTAATTCAGATTAAAAGTCAGTTGAATTGAATTAAAAATGCAAAACTGAGAACAGAACAACGTGGCAGATCTGTTTCAAATGGTGTTCACTTGTTTCGTCCAAGAAATACTTTAGTTATCATAGTCATCACGAATAAGATGGACTGTTCATAATGACATTTAATAACTGTGAACACAAAGAAAGAAAAGATCTGCTACTCCGATTTGTACTGCGCAAACTTTTTAACAGTCCGAGACATCTCGAAAAGAACTTACCGGATCGATTTAAAATTTTCAGATAATATAGTCAAATATGAGTATACTCGTATTACGAAAATACAAAAAATAATAAATTTTTTGAAAATTCTAACTGCATATAATTACGTACCTAAATATGCACTGCATGCATTTATATATGTGTACACTACTATACACCCAGTCACTTATAAATACTTACAAAATTACTAGCTCATTTATCCATCATCACTTATCGTAACAAAAGTACTAATATGTGAGCCGCGGGTTACAGCTAGTTATGTATACCAACTTGATCACAAAAAATTTGGAATTTATTCAGAAAATTAAAAATACAAGATTATTCATGTACTATATAGTAAATCTATTGTATATTGTACCCTTCAAAGTAATCCCTAACGGCTGCAACACACTTATGCCAGCGCTTGATCCAATCCTCGAAACAATTTTTATATTCTGTTTTCGGTATGCTCCTCAGTGCTTCCTGCCAATTTTCCATTACTTCCTCTCGGCTGCTGCGACTCGTTCCACGTAGTGATTTTTTAACTCGATTGAACAGAAAGAAGTCACAGGAAGACAACTCAGGCGGATTCGGTGGCTGTTGGATGGTGTTTGTTGCATTTTTCGTCATTGGCACTGAGCGACGGGGCGTTATCATGGCGAATATCTTCACGCAAACGTCTCATAACGCCCAAATAATACTCTTTGTTTACTGTCTGGCCTTCTGGAAAAAATTCATGATACACTACACCGTTGTAATCCATGAAAACAGTGAGCATCAAATCCTTTTTTTATTGAAAACGACGTGTTTTTTTGGTCTCAGCTCATTTGGTGAACGTCGTTCACTTGTCTGATGTCTGGATTGCGTGTCGTACTAATAAACCCATGTCTCGTCTCTAGTAATGATTGTTTTGATAAATTTGGGATCGGATTCTGCCTCGCATATCATCTCTTTCGCGACGTCAACATGGTCTCTTTGGCACTAACTTTGTGCTACAGGATGGAAACCCAAATCATAGGATCCATAGGCAGTGTTCAAGTGCTCCGCTATCGCTCTGATGGTTTATTTGCGGTCATTGACCAACATTTCTTTTACTTCATCAATGTTTTTGATGTCGATGGTCTGACACTGCGTTCATCATCTTCGATTGACTCACGACCACTTTTGAACCACTTGTGCCGAAACACTTTTCCAATATTTCCAACGTTCGCGCACCATTAAATCCTCTTTTTACGCAAAATTTAATACAAGTTCGTTGTTGCTAATTTAAATTCATTTCTAAAATTGTAAAAAATCGCCAACACACACAGAAATAGATGTACTCTTGACTACGGAACTTTTGCAAATGTCAATTTATGACGCTAAGATTTAGAGAGAATGTCGACAACAGATGTAACAACTTAACAAAAAAAAAAAAAAAAAAAAAAAAAAAAAAAAAACAGAATAATGGGAGCCACCATACGGTGTTTTTTCTTGATCAAGGTGGTTTACATTTTTACTTCAATAGGTAAACTTAAATTACCTGAGAAAATTTGAATTATATCTAAATATAATAATAAAATATATTATAAAGAATGGGGAGCGAAATTAGATTAAAGGAAGTTCAGAATAATCACTGCAAATATCTTGTTGGGTAATGGGTATTCCCTTAAATCCTTAAAATGTCTGGTCAGTTTTCTGGTTCAGCAGATTCTGACGCTGCTTTTTAGCTCTGAAATCTGCATGGCTACTTCAACTTGAACAGTACTCGAATGTACTGCGGAATTATCTTGCTGGAAGAAAAAATCTTATATAGCTCTTGGTTCAGCAAATCCGAAATTTTTCTAATTCTTGAAGCATGCATGTCACACAACACACAACAAAGTCATTTTTTCTCCATAGATGAATTCTTCCCAAACCATAAGATTCTTACATCCAAAATTGCGGCTCATTCTTTTTTATTTTTTATAGTCTAGGTGATGCCAATAATATTGATTCATATTTTTGCTTCACTCTTTTTACAGTACCTAACTTGAAGTTTGAATTTGCCTGCTATTTTCGTGTCAGAGAACTTACGAGTATTTATTTGTGCCTCTACGGTAATTTTTTGTTTTGACAATAAGTTACTTTTTTCCGGATCAACTTAAGCTTTTCATATCTGTATTGTTCCACATTTATAAAATTTTTAACAACTTCTGGTATACGTTGTATTTGTTTAACAAAACTTCTGTTGAACATTCCAGATCAATTTTAACCTTTTCTGCACCAATAGCATATTCATATTAACATATTAACATAGAGTAGAATAAAGAATGTAAAAAGTAATTTTGACAGAACACAAAGGTTTTTAATTTAAAATTGCGATTTTGTTTATTGATTTAGTGGCTGAATTTCGTTGATGCAGCACCATTTGCTTCCTCAAGGCGTGGGTTTTTTTTTTTTTTGAATGAATTTTTATTTATTAAATTCATTTATACTTACTGACTTTTTGCGGGTACTCAAAACTTCACCTAACACTTAATCTGTGTCTTTCGACAAGCCTTGGAATTTGCAATTCAATTTAATTTTATAGTATTAATACTAAGAAAATGGCCTTTAATTTTGAAAAAAAATTAGTAAATGGATAATTTTGTATATAAAATATAATAAATAAAACTTAGAAACTACTTCAATTAAATTTTAGCCTACCTTAAATATCTTACATATGTTACATAATTAAATATGTATTTTTTATTTTTTTTGGTTTCTATATTTTTATTGTATATAAATGTTTTTTTTTGTTTTGAGTTGTTACCCGTCTTTCTTTTGTTTTTAATTTTCACCGATATTTCTATTTTTAAAATTTAAATACTACTTAAATCTACCTAAACTATTTAAACTATGTAAGCCGGCCATGACTTGAAAGGAAAGCATTGCCGACCTTGCTCCTTAAGGGGCAAACCCAAATTTGAAGGAAAAGACGGAGAAGTTTGGGTAGTCGTAGGCTTGTTTATTCAAGGTTTCAATTGAAATGCAAATCCTTTCTTTGTGGGAATATGCTGTTGAGAACTTCTCAAAACGTCCAAATACAGAATTGACATTTCTGGATTCGCAGCAACACTCTAATGAATTGTTTCGATGTTTTGTTTAGAATGACCTGAAAGTACGGATTAAGGAGTGTTTCAAATCAGTCATTAGTCCCTAAATTTTTAAATTATTCACTTTCAAGTTAATGAAGTTAAAATTATTATTCCGACCATATTTGTGTACGAAAATTATGAACTATACCTGCCAAACTTTCACTATTTTTAAAATATTGCCCAACAATGAAAACGAAATATTTATTTTCGTGTTGCGTTCGACCATTTCTATTACCTCTGACTTTTTAGCAGTCATGCTTTTTTTTTCGTTGCATAAATTTTGGGACCCACTTTGTACCAGGTGGGCCAAAAATCTCTTTCCAAAATCCCTTATCTGGTACAAATTTTTAATGAAAAGAGAAAAACTAATGAAGTAAATGACAAATCAAGGTTTATTTTATTTTTTATTTTTTTTTATATTGTATATGGAAATTTACATCGGTTAAGTGACCGCCTTTAGAATGCAAGCACTCATTTACTCTTTTGATAGCACTTTTCATGACTTTTTGAAGTGTTGACGGCGTAATTTGCACGATTTCTTCTCGAATGTTGGGTTTTAGCTCCTCTATAGTGTGTGGTTTGCTAATGTAAACCTTTTCATTTAGGTCACTCCATAAAAAAAGTCTAGATTCGACAGATCAAGCGATCGCGGTAACCTTTCAATATCACCGTTTTAAAAGATAATGCGTTTTGGGAATAAGTTCATTGTCTCACGAGCAGAGTGTTACCAAACAGTAACACGAAGCGAGTGTAAGGTACGTTGATGGAGATTTTTGGGAGATCGACTCTGGTAAAAATGTGCCCCGTTGCTCATCATAAAATTTTCTAAAAATTCTTGGTCATTTCCGGAGATGATAAGGAGAGTTCTGCAGTACTCCAAATGTTTTTCTGGGTCACTAGGATTGAGCTGTTGGATTAACTGGATTTTGTAACTTTGTAATTTTCCTCAAAATCCGACGAACCATGCCACGCGATATACCTAACTGTGTTGAACGTCGTCGTGTTGATGTTTCAGGATCGGCTGCAACACTTTCACAAACGATAAAAAGTTTTCGGCTGATCGTCCATAACGAGGTCTACCGATACGCTTCACATCGCCAACGTTCCCGTATTGCTCAAATGTGGCCATTATTGCACGAATCATGGAAGCTTATATCTGCAACAAAAAAAAAAAGTTACTCAAAAATATCTCTATATTCAAAGAGTTATTATTTTTTTACATAGAAAAGAGACTTTTGGCCCACCCAGTATATTAAAAACATGAAAATAAACACGCTCACTGAATCCAGTATTTCTAAATAATTTAAAAAAGAACTAATTAAGAATATATAGACTCAACACTATTTTACCAAACATAATTTACTCACTTAGTCTTTTATCGCGTCTCTTAAGATGACTGATCAACAAATTTTCTTACGTTGTTTTGTATGTTTAGATAAGACAGATAATGTTTACTATGATTATTGCTATCTTCAAAATAAGAGGAAAACTGTTGAACATAAATTACGTACCACACTGCCAAGAATTATTTATTTTATGTGACATATATACATATGTCATTTCAGAGAACGAAAAAATGTGTTGCACTCCATTTCGAAATGCCCTATTCTTAAAGAATTCTGCCAAAATTTCCGGGTAATGGAGCTAGATGGGACAATTAAAATGACTTAAAACTTTTAAAACTTAAAACTTTTAAGAAATAAGCACCAACAATAGGAAACAACCTATTTTTTTATAATGCTATTATTTAATATCAATCTGGTAGACTGCCAGGAGGCCAAGCCACACAAAAATATCATATCTTTTTTTCGAATAAAGTAATCAATAAATAAGAATAAGCAACAGAATATTACAATAGTTACACTAACAATAAATAACGGGATTCAGCTAAATTCGTTTAAGTAGGAGGCTACATTTGAAAGTAGTATGCCTTTATATTCATTTCGTGGACAGTAGAATATGTCCAAAAAATGCTTATAAAAACTTATATCGAAAGTCGTGACTCAGTTCACGATACTTACCCACATCTAGTCGGGTGCGCCTAAAGCATCTCTGCACTTGCTAGATAGAATTCAAATCCGATAAAACTCATAGGTGATACTAATATCCCTCAAACAATGAACACCCTGGACCATCGACATAATGTGTTGTGTCTCACTTTGTTTTATCTCTATTACCACCACCAGTACTCCATAGAAATCGCCAGTAGCACACCGCCACTTCAAAACTTTAACCCTTACACACGTCATGTCATGTATTGTCATCAGTACAACCTCTAACGTACTTTAAAATATCGTGATTCGTTCCAAATCTGTAGAACTCACTTATGGAATGCTCTGACGAACTCTCTATAGTTGTTATAACATCCAAATAAAACCAATGTATATATGTACCTCTCTTTTCTTCTTCCCTAAGTTTCCTTCTCCCGTGCTGTGTACAAACACCTTAAGAGGATAATAACCTCTTGAACGCGCTCTAATTATATATATATATATATATATAAAAAAAAAAAAAATACCATGCGTCATGCCGCCCAGCTCGCACCACAGTCACTTTATGGAACGAATCATTCGACGAGTGCATGAATTCGCGCAATGGATCTGTCAGTTGTCTATCCATTGGTATTAAAGATTATGTAATGTAACACATTTGGATTTTTCACTATGGGGATATGTGATGTCGCTAGTCTATGTACATCGAAAAACCAAAGATTTTCTTAATGCCTTATAAAGCAACCCTCGCTGCATTATTGCGAATATACTAGCACTAGCTACTAAAAATAGTGGTGTAGATTACGCATTATTTGAGCCAAAAATAAACTAGTATAGATAGCAAACTTTCCAGATTTTGACTCTTCTAAAAACCGATTTCCACTGATTTTTTTCGTGTCATCTGGTCTGTGAATATGTGTATACATATATGTACGCTCAAATTCCTATTATGATACCAATAGCATTATTATTTTTCCATTAAAACTAAAACCATTGCCAGTGTTTTAAATCTTATAAGTTACATCTTTAAGATTAATTCACGAAAAAATTTTTTTCTATATTGGTCATCAATTTCAACAATTTTTTGTTTTAAATTATTATAAATTATTTTACAATTTAAAAAATAAACGACTTTATATTTATTATATGAGAACATTGTTTATGTTCCGAAGCATATGGCTACTATGCTTCAGGTTCCTAAACGACCTTCAGAAATCCAGTTTGTCATTAAAATATAATTCTAGTCCAGAAAGCTAGGGCTAGGTAAGGCTTAAACAAACGGGTTCACACAGTCACTAGGCACCAAAACGGGACCATCGTTATCCCTGTGGAACCAGTTGAATTTGTATTTAAAGGGTAAGATCCTGATAGATCTCACGGCTGAAACATCCATTTTCTTTGCAAAAGCCAAATAAGTCTTTGAAGTTTGCTCTGTGTTTTTGAAAAAGTATTTCCCTAAAATATTTCTTCAACTACGCGATATTGCCTCCCATTTACACAGTAAGTGTGTTATGTCTTCAACGCTTGCAGATCACCGCAGAATATGCAAATATCCGTGTCTGACAATTTGAGTCTATTTCCGTGTTTTCGCAAGAGACAGTGTCTTGTCAGGATTTCTTTTGTCATTAGCTTATCTCTGTTTAATTTTATTGACTCCCTAGATTCTTTACCGTAAAAAAGTGGCCAGAAATTGACAGCCTTTATGATGTTTTACTCGATAGTGCCTCTTACTTTGCAAAGGGTGGTTTGATGCTACCAACTTCACTATTATCGAGTAGTGCTCCTATTTTTGTAAGCTCATTCATTTATTCTTAACCGCAGTGTCATAAAACTCAGCACAGTTTCACCCGGTTCTGCTTTATAACACATGGGCTGAAAAGTCCGTTTCTAAGAGAGGACACCACTTGAATTAAATCCATCTTCAGTTAGTACCAACTTTCAAAAGATACGTGTATAAATTTGACAGCTGTCAGACGAATAGTTCTCGATATATATCATTGTGAGTGAAGCAACTTTTGTTATTGTGAAGAAAAAATGGATTCAAAGCAATTTCGTGTGTTGATTTATAATTGCTTTTTGATGGGAAAAATGCAGCCGATGCAAAGAAATGTCTTGATAAGTGCTACCCGGACTCTGCACCAGCCGAACGAACCATTCGCAAGTGGATTGAAAAATTTAAAAGTGGTCATACAAGCTGATGACCAAGAAGATGATGCACGCAGTGGACGTCCAAAAGATGCTGTTTCAGATGAAAACATCAAAAAAGTCCACAAAATTATTACGAATGACCGTAAAGTGAAGTTGATCGAGATAGCTGAGGCTCTGAAGATATCAAAAGAGCGTGTTGGATTTATCATACACGAATATTTGGACATGCGAAAGCTCTGTTCAAATTGGGTGCCTCGTTTACTCACAGTCGACCAAAAACAACAACGTGTTGATGATTCAGAGGAGTGTTTAAAGCTGTTCAACTGCAATAAAGCTGAATTTTTGCGTCGGTATGTGACAATCGATGAAACTTGGCTCCATCACTTCACAGCAGAGTCAAGTCGGCAGTCAGCTGAGTGGCGAGCAGGCGACGAACCTCGCCCAAAACTACCAAGAACTCAACAGTCGGCTGGCAAGGTTATGGGATACACATGGAATAATTTTCATCGACTATCTCCAAAAGGGGCAGACTATCAACAGCGACTATAACATTGCGTTGTTGAAGCGTTTGAAGGACGAAATCGCAGAAAAACGGCCGCATTTGAAGAAAAAGAAAGTGCTGTTTCATCAAGAAAATGCACCGTGTCACAAATCGATGAAAACGATGGCAAAATTGAATGAATCCTGCTACGAATTGCTTCCCCACCCACCGTATTCCACAGATTTGGCCCCCAGCGACGATTTTCTGTGAACAGAGCTCAAAAATGAAGAAGTAATTGCCGAAACAGAGGCCTATTTTGAGGCTAAACCGAATCGTACTACAAAATTGGTATCGAAAGATTAAAAATCGTTTCAATCAGTGTATCGCCCTCGAAGGCAACTATATTGATAAATAAAGTTGAATTTTGCAAAAATTTTGTGTTTTTCTATGCGACAGCTCCTGACTAATTGAATTGATGTTGGTCGATTCCATTGCCTAATGTACGGGCTGGCTACCGACGTAGATGGCGATATCTCTTCCGGATACAGATCTCATCTGCATTTTCTAAGCCGCCCTGAGGACAGACAGAACCTCTGATTAGGGGACACTGCTTACGTGTGATAGTCTTAGAGTCACTCTTAGTACTGGGTTTTCTGAGAAGATTTCAGAAACTGTTCCTTCCTCAGTTTTGCAATTTCATATGAAATAATTATTGCAATTATGTTAGAATTGAATTGCCTGGCAGTAGCTCCGCCAGAACCGTGCCGTCTCCGAAACTACTGCTCTTGAAATGACCCAAATTAGTGAGTCGTGTCGCGCAGTTTCAAGCAAGTGTAAGGTGTAAGCTGCAGAAAGGTGTGAAATGCTGCTGAAGTTAGGCGAAAGAAGTAAAACTTCATGAAGCTCGATAAACAGCTAAAATGAGAATGCTCGCCCTAGATCATAAGCATTTAAAAAAGACAATAACATTTCATTATTGGGAATTTTTTTTTTTGGGAGTATTTCTCATTTCAATAACTTCGACGCACTATATAAAAACGATAAATAACAAATGCTGCACGACTGATGACACGTGCTAGGGATACTCTACAATACAGCTAAATTACATGTATATTCTGGTGAGAACTCGTCATATTCATAGGAAGCCAGCCATGATCCTATGTGCCATGTATATATGTATTCCACGCGTGAAGGGGAAAACCAAATTGAATCATTTTATAAATGAGACTATCATGCTTAACCGAGTCAAAATCATTCCCGTAGACTTACCTTAAGAATGCTGTGCACGTATCTCGGACATTTTGCACTCACCTACAACGTCCCCTTTAGTGGTTATGGCTCATCCTGTCCGATAGCTCCACCATTTTTTGTTTTATACTTCAAATCTCTCACCTTTTCGCTTCTCTTCTATATCTCATGCTGTCCGAGCTGTTTCATCACGCATGCTATCCTCTCCCGTTTTCTGTCGAAAATTACTGCCCAGTGAGCCAGAAGTAGTTTCAAGCCATGTCACTTTTCTTTTCATCGTAATTCCCAATCACTTCAGGTTCCTTTTTTGTTTTACCGAAGTTCGGAGTCACTTCTTGTCCCTTTTTCTTTTCATCGTAGCTCGGAATCACTTCAAAGAGGTTTTTTTTCTCAGTGCCAGACTTTTCTATAGGGATCAAATATCATCACTGCACTGCAAAGCTTGAAATTTAGTAGACTTATAGACCACTTCGTGAAATCTTTTATAGAGCATGCTATTTATAAAATTATTTAAAAATTTCACACCTTCGCAGTTCATGCCATTGGATACTCACACACCAACAAAAATGAGAACAGTGAAATGAGCTGTGAACGCCTATCTTGAAGGGGACTATCGTCATCGTTCACGAAGTTTACCATATGCTATTGCAACCAGAAAAATGCACATAGTATGGATTGTCCGCCGGTGGCATCATTAATTGTTATTTTTTCAAAAATGAGATCAGAGAGATTATTGTTGCAAATTTTCGTGACATCAAAGTGGAAGAACTGTGGTTGCAACAGGACGATGCTCCACCCCATACTCCCAACAAAAGCATCGCTTTATTGAAGACATGATTAGACAATTAGACAATAGAGACAAGGAATGTACCCGCCAATTGCGGGTACAATCGCGCGATTTGACGCCATTGGATTATTTTCTGTTGTGCTACGTCAACGGTCTCGCCACACTGAAAGCATCGTTTCCCACTAGATCATCGAAATCAAGCAGTGTTGGGAGCGGTAAGTACGTAGGTGGGTGAACACATGAGAAATCAGTACTCCGCGTGCTGTTGACAAAACGCGCCACATGGGCATAGTACTCCGGCGTTAAATCCCGGACCCTACAAATTAATTTGTATCGTTCCCTTGATAATACAAAAAAAAAAAAAAAAATTCGTCAAATCAATAATTTATGGTAATAGAGCGGCAATGATTGACCCAAAATATTGTTCGAGTAATACGCGATATACTCGAAAAAGTGTTCAAAAATTTGTCCTCTTCGTATATTCTTCGTAGGAAACTACGTAACATACACTCTACGACGCAAAGACAAAACGCGTCTTCAACGTAATGTCAATTATGTTTATCCTTATCCGTCCACTGTGCTAAAAAAATTTTCGTGGATTTGAATTCGACTCTTATCTCTATCAAATAATCTTGCTCAAAAGGCTCAATTTGGCTTAATGATTTTATGAACAAACGAAAGTTATGAGATTTAATTATACAACAAAAGTCCCCTCTTTGCAACGGTCATTTTCATTGTATCTCTATGATAATTCCTTCCAAGACTATAAAATCCAGTTGATACATTAAGTTTTTTGTTATAATTAGCTGAGGTCTTGGAAGATGAAGTTTCAAAATAAGCTTCAGCCCACTGAACCACAAATTATAATAAGTAATAAACCCATCGCAATAAAACTGTGCATCGAAAAAAAAGTACTTTAGTAAAAGATGCACACTTACTTAGCGGGCTTACCACTTTGGGTGCACATGATCTGACATGTTGCTTCATTGACCTAATTGAACCTCTCCTTGAATGTTTCGGTGCTATACAGTAATATACCCGCATGGTAGGTCCTCCTTCCGCTGATGGCGACGTCGAATAGAAGCTTTTCCACCCATCGCGCAAGATCGATGTTACTGATTGTGCTCGAAGACATTTATCAGTGAAAGTACAATCTTGCAGATATTTTGTTTCGAACAACCGGTAAAGTTTTATTTCTAACAAATTTTTAATTTACCAACTAAAGGAGGTGTGTTTGGTATTGCAAGTGGTATGGCTTATACTCCGGAAGTATATGTTTCTATTTTTTAGCTCTTGTGTAGTGTCTGGTGTTCAGAGTATGAAGTCCAGTATGACTCTTAAAACCTCAGTACTTCTAGCCTGGAAATCTTACGACTGGAACGGTGTAAAGCCGGTGAATGTAACTGGTCGTACGATTTTCATTTTCTAAACTCTGTCTCAAATTATACTTAGGTGAGTTAACATTTTGCATAATTGCTTAACCTTTTTACATTTTTGTAAAGATATCTGCGATATCAATATCAACTTTCCGTGTGTAGCGTCTATCTTCGAAAGCCTGCACTCAAAATTCAGTAAGGTACCACTTAACCAAAGAATATAGGTATTTCATTATTATACTGTTATGCATTTGAACTTAGTTGTTCATTTTAACATGCGGTAACTAAATGTAACTCAAACAAATCCTTCTCTAAGCTTACATTTGCCTTTTTTTCAATAAGAACTACAATATTTAACACCCTCTGCAGCCGGAAAACCAAAGTCGTAACTTCGAACGCAATTGCATGTCTAAACGACCCCATAATTAATTTTGAAGCTTGCGTGATTCATCAGTTAATCTCTTATTACTCGAGTTAGTAGAAAGCATACACAACTCGTACACGTACTACACATTCTCCACTATCCCCTTACCACATCCATACTGCCAGAAACAAATTGTAACACCCTTTTTCCAACCATGGTAAAGTAATTACATTGAGAACCGCGCTTTTCATGTTCCTCTCTGGGTTGTTCTAAAGCGTGAATAATGATCTCAAGAGAGTTATCTGTATCTGCCGCCGCATATCTGCGTATCAGGATTTTCCGTGCAACACGAGCGCCACCTTTGGTTGCTTAATTACAACCGGACGCAGTTTAAAATCATTCATCCGACCATTGAGCATATGTATGAACATACCCAGGAGCAAATGATTTTGTGGCTCTTTAATAATGCTGATGTTGATTAATTGACTCAGGCATTATGTTCTGGAAACAGAGAGTAACCAGGAACAACTGGAACCAAGCACCCAGCACCACAGTAACTGATCTCCTTCTCATTTTAATGAGATAATTACGACGTACCTCAGGAGGAGCACACTCGAAAAAGATAAAAAAAAAAGACAAAATGATACACCTCTTACGCAAAGTGGATTGGTAAGTTCTGTCAGATGTTTTTCCAATTGTTAAATCGGCCGTCGTCACCACACCATCATTGTCCAGGACTTACACGAATTCAATTTATTTCTCTACTGCTTTGGCTTCTCCGCCCGTCGTTCGGCTACTTTTCTAATGAGGCAACATGCGAAACGCACGCACCAACAACCAACAACCCCCTTCGAGATAATTCCGGATAGATCCTGTGGCCGTCTTAAATATGCAGGGAATTCGCAATATGAACGATTCTAGAACCTTTGAAGTTTGAAGCCCTTTATAATGTGATGGCACATAGTATTAAGAAAGTCACAGCTCCAGTGTACATCGGTGGTATGTGGTACATACCATCGTCATCGGATCAAAACCACTTATGGGCACAGTAATTAGATGAAGAAGAAGAAGCAACGAAATCAGGAGAATATTTCCGTCTTTGAAGCCAAGAGCAAAATATTGAAGAAAATTACATCATTACATGGTTGAGGTAGCACCAAGGAGAGCAATAGCTAGAAGAGGTACAAACATTTAGGTTGACTGGGAAGCATCGCAACTCGGTTGGCAATTATAGTGCATAGAGTCATGTTTGCCATGTACTCATATTCGTAGTGCTTTCCAAAAGGATGTGCAACTGTTGTGAGTGAATTTGATTAAGTTGGTGTATAATATCGTGTACGAGTATCAGGTGGTTTTGGTGAGTGTGAAGTAGGAAAATTTCTTCATCAGACTTATTGCATACTGAAAGGAAAGTATGATATTATGAACTAAAGGTTTGTAAGGAAATTGCTACTATCGTTGATGTATTACACATACAATGTATCAATGCATCCTCAGGAGTTTTAGATGACTTTGAACGAAGCATTAGTGGCGGGAATTCAATTATGTATGTTGATTTTTGTGATATGCTGGTGCGCATATAATTATGAACGAGATATCTTCTCTTAGAATCTTAAGTAGGTGGATTCGGATACTTTATAATCAGGTTTTATTGCATGTTATGCACATTATGCCATATCTAAAGCCGATTGGGTTTATATAAGCTCATGTACAGAAGTGCACCAATTCTTAAAATAAATCATCTTGTATGCAGTGCATTAAGATACTACGCAAAAATGTAGTGTTCCATTAAGAAGCCTTTTTTACATAATGACAGAAAAAAATACCGCTCGTAGGCGTTTGTCTACTTGCATCCTAGAGAGACATACCAACAACAGTTGTTGTAACGAGATACCCAATTATAATGTAGAGTCGAATAGACTCATCTGTGCTATATCTACGTCTTCTTTTCTTCGAACTTGCTGTTCAGCCTTTCTATCCTATTCAGAGTAGATTAACAATTTCAAACTAGTGCCGGAGTTATTGAAGGGTTTACCCTTAAGTGCATCTTAAGTAGAAACTTTCCTCGCTATTCTGGTTAGTCCACTGTATTCTCCATTTTGAAAGCGCGTATCTTAGGTTGGAAAGCAGACGCGTGTATGGTATATCAAACAAGTAAAAAGTAAGAAAATAAACTACATTCCTCTTCTATGCCAGAAGCCATTTATGAGCACTGGAAAGTCTGCAAGGTTCATGGATTCATCGCCTTAGACTTATATCCATAAGACAAGACTCAAAATACAATCGACACACCGAAACTTTAGGTTTATACCAAACACTTTTTCCTTATAAAAAGAAAATGACGATGATTAATCAGCGACTGTTCGCTGCTCAAATGAATTGCTCAATGAACTTACATGGTGAGAATTAGCCGTATTGTTAGAGTGAGAGAGGGGTCATCTCGTTCTATAAAGACTCTTTCTCATCACAGATCTCGAGGAAAAACAAACGGCCACCAATTGATTATCAGCTATAAGGAGATCTGGCTCATATAACGCATTTAATGTTCCAGAGGTCTTGAATTCTATGAGTAGCATTATAAAAATAGCTGTACTTGCAGTTGCTGAGGCATAAAATAGTGAAATGTTGTGCTAGTATCTGCTGCTCCACCCCAACAAAAGTGGTTTCAAAATTTTTCATTTTTGCAAGGCCTGCAGACTGTACAGGATAAAATTCTGTTATCAGAAGTGGTACTGCCTAAATCAGAGAAATCCTGAGCTAGCCTCACAATTTGCTTAAAAGCTTTTTCTTGAAAATTGAGGGAAATAAATGTGCAAATCAATACAGTCCACAAGTTAGAAAGAAGAAAGAAAAATATCAGGGCTATAACAAAGTATATATAGATATAAGCATCTTCATTTATTAAACTAGACTTATTCCCGTTGATAGCAATTGAATATTGATGAACATAAAGACAGCCAAATTAACACCTTTAAAATGTACTACCTACTTTAATATGTTGATTTCATCAAAGAGATGCTGGAAAGTGTTTCGAAGATCTGTCTCAAAACTCCATATTTTGTCGCATGTTTGGTAGCGTAGCACGGCACATCTGGATCAGTTGTTTCGAAATGATGAATTCATTCATAGATTGAGAACACAATACTAGATGGGGTGAAAAGTAACATCCTTGTGAATGAAAAAAAAAAAAGAATTTAAAGTTTTTTTTATTTTATTCAATATAGTCCGCTTTTAGTTTGATACACTTATTCTAGCGATTTTCCAACATCTTGATCCCGGATGTTTTTTCCGGAAGGTCTGCAAAATACTCCTCCGTGGTGTCGATGATTACTTCGCGTGAGCTGAATTTTTTATTGATGAGCCATCTTTTGAGGTTTGGGAAGAGATAATAGTCCGAGTGAGCCAAACCGGGCGAATACGATGGATGCGACAGCAATTGGAGCCGTCATTGATCTTAGCCATAGTTGCGATGCTTTTGTGCACCGGGTCTTGCAAAAACAAAAACTTTTTCCCTTCATGTGAGGGCGTTTTGCAGCGATTTCGGCCTTCAATCGCTCCAATAATGCACACTAATTCTCGATATTGATGGTTTTTCCTTTTTCAAGGTAGTCCACGAAGAGTATGCCATGACAATCCCAGAAAACTGACGCCATAACCTTTCTGACCCACCGAGTCTACCTCGGCCGCCTTGGAGCACTCGTGCCGGCTTCAGTCCATTGCCGGGCACTCATTCTGTTCTCTGGTGTTCAACAGTTACCAATTGATGCCAAAAGTCCGCCCGATTCCGCATTAGCAAGTCCAAACACTCTTTTGAAGTGCTTTCGCGTTCGTGTTTTTGGTCAGGAGTGAGTATGGGCGGCAATCAGCGACAGGATAACTTTTTCGTATGCAAAATATTGCCCAAAATATGGCACATAAGCTCAGTAATAATCTTTGTAGTATCTGCTAGCTTGCGCACCTTCCGGTCAGCCAACACCATTTCATTTATTTTTTGACATTGTCCTCTGTAACCGCATCGGAGGGCCTGCCGCTGTGGACTTGATCGGTAGTGGAGTTGCGGCCACCACGAAACTCTCGAACCCAATATTTGACGATATAATCTGACGGAGCATTAGCTCCATAATATTTATCCAACTTTTCTTTTGTTTCCTTCGCCGTTTTACCTCTCAAAAAATAATGTTTGAAAAATAATAATGAGAGAAAAAAAATAGTTTTTGTCCATACTCAATATGATGCCAAACACGTCAACAACCATCAGCTGACAACAAACAAAACTAAAGAGAGTATCGCACTGAAATTTGGCATGTCTGCCTAAATATGAACGGATTTCAAGGCACCATAACCTTTTTTGCAGTAGCAGCGCATTCTGGCGGTCAAAGATGTTACTTTTCACTCCACCTAGTAATAAAAGCACGTATCGCTATTAAGCCGATAAAATGGTGGAGACTTCTAAATTTCTCCATGATTTGCGTATGTTAAACCTTTTTGGACAATTTACCGATCTACCATGGTACATGGTTGAAAGTGTTTTTCAGAAGTTACGGCTTCTCCGGGTGTTGTTAGACTTAGGGGAAATAAGTTGAGTGACTCGCTCTACAATTTATGATTGCTGGATATGAACCGTTTTGATGCCACTCCGAAGATTGAAGTCTTCCGCATATTTATTGTTAAACAATACTTGAAAGTCATTATGAAATAAAATAGATACTTAAACAATAAAGATACAACTTATAAGCATGGCATTTCATTATTTATAGTTGGAATTGTAATTGTTGTCATGTTCTGTTATGGCTGCTGTATGATGTCTCATGGTTTCTTCTTTTTAGTTGGTCTAGTAGAAGCAATGGCATTAAGTGCATAGCAATTGCACTTAATGTTAACCTACGTTTAAACCTAGTAATTGAAGTCGGAAATTTAATGGAAGGAAAAATTGACTATTTTTTTACGGCTTTTCTACGTTAATCACATCACAATCCTCTGTTGGGATCACCTATATTTTCTAATATCTATCTTCACCCTAGGTAATCACGTTCAGGCTATAGGTTTCCATAGGATTTCTTTACCGAGTCAAACTTTTGCTTAAGGCCCTCACAGGCGTTTTTATTCTCTACAACACACAAGATAAAGAAATCATTGGAGATCTGGTTAACTTACTTTTTGTCAACCGGTACCAGTATCTAAATACTGATATTCTGGAGCGGGATATTCAAAGCATTAATTGGCATCCAACTCTAAGATTAAACAAGCAAACAGAGTGTTTTACGACTAACACATTGACCACAAGTTACATTCAAAAACTCTTTAGCATAATTTAGGTGAGCTTGGTGTTGGTCGAAGAAAGAATACCAAAATAAATAATATCGATACCAATCAGCTCAATAGAGAATTCACGAAAGTGAAAACGACATCCAACACGAGTACTGATCCACTGGATATAAGACTCGATGGCTTTAAATTTACTTGTATTGGACAAGCTTTTGTCGTTAAGGGTATACCTAAAATTAAGTCTAAGGCTGTTGATATCGATGGAATTCAATCCATTTTCATTAAAGTTATACTACCTTACATTTTTCCAGCCATAACCCATATTTTTAATAATATTATTTTCTTATTATTCTGAAAAAGAAAGCGTCCTTCAATTCTCTGGCTGAATATAGACCTATTGCCATCCTTACCTTCTTGTCAAAGTTATGGAAAAGATAGTACACCAGCAGATGTCAGTCTTTATCCAACAAATAAATTCGTACAAATCAATCCGCTTCAGACCTCATCATAGCTGAACGTCTGATTTACTAAATGTAACAGATGGTATCCGACAGGCGATGGATAAAAACCTAACAACTTTTGAGACTCTACTTGACTTTTTCAAGAGGTTATTCGATTTTTCATCATCTGCTATCAAGCTCATCAAAACATACCGTGACAGAAACAGCATGAATGGCTGTAATCTTCCTAATATATTTCTCTGAAATTAACCAATTGAGTTCGTTGACAAAGTTAGAAACCTTGGTCTATGGATAAATAGCACTCTAAGATGGAATGATCACATCTCTACTATTATAGAGTTTCTATGGTTCTCTAAAGAATCTGTCTGTGTTGCAGTCTTTTACTCCATTGTATGCAATGCAAGATTAATGCTAGTGAGGGCTCTACTGATTCCAATTTCTACTTATGATATAACTGTGAATTTTTTTTTTACAGTAGTGCATTCATTAGACGTTAGGTCAATATCGCTTTCAACAACATCACTCGTTATGTTTATGGATTGAGACGACCATGACCATTTTTCAAGATACGCTAAAAATATATTGGGATGCACTATTGATAAATATCTCGAGTAAAACTATCTTTCGGCATTTGGCAGTGTAAAGCTAACACTTTGTATAATCTCATTGAATCTCAAAATTATTTACCTTTACTTTTTCGTTTACTTATTTGTTATAATATAATAATTTCACAGTAAAACTTTTAATTTATTTTAACTTAACTATATGAATGATATGATGCTATTTAATTAGTAAGTACTGAAATACTGAAATACCTTTTTGCCTAATATAAATATAAGCCTAAAAATCAAAATAAAAATAATTCTTGTACTTTCTTACAATTAAATATGGAACCCACAACATAAAAACCGAACCATTTCATCCGAAGTCGGTAATCGCTTTGTGCCCTAAATTAAAGTTTTAGCTTTGATGCATTCTTCATCACATACCGTCAAAATTCTAACCTGCTCATATCAGCTTAAAATCAAAATAAATTTTGAGAGTATCTGCCGATTCCCGCTTTTTGTCATCACAAAGTCAAAATGCGATGCGAATTTTCCACATGCAATACGAATACTATAACCCTGTTCTGTTGGTTTTCACTTTTTATTGTGCCATCTGCACGTGAATAGAAAACGTACACCACAACAAACAGAATAAACATATCTGAGGATGTGGGGTATCTCTGATTTTATAGAGCAACTCATTATCAGTTCATGCAGAGGGCAGAGTTGCACTAGCATCCCGATTGCCATCATTATGCATTCAAGGAGCCCATTGCAAATAAAATGAAATTCATAGTCCTGTGCTCGACATTTGTTCGTTATGCGGCTATATGCCACATACAGATAGAGAGCACAACAAGAGCTAACAACGCTCTGCCACTAACCACAAAGCGGGCATTGTATGTAGACTACACGAAGCTACGGCTTTCAGATACAAAACACAGCAGAGCTATCCATGCGTGACCTACAAAGTTTCCAATCTTTTTGTGTTTCATGCTGCATGATCCATTCTTTAGATTCTTGCATCATCATTATGCGATGCGATGCGATGTGATGCGAGAATGAAAGTTGCCACCCTGGTCTGGTTGTGTTGTGATGATGGTGGTGATGGAACGGCCACAGATTCAGTCTATTTATGATAACCGTATTCATGTTGAATAGACAATAAGTCAATGCAGACGATAGTGGGAATAATATGGTGCAGGTTTATACTATTCAGATGGGATCTTTTACAGTTTATTGCACTGCCAGTTGGATACAGCCAATACGGTAATTCTCAAATTGTATATAAAAGTATTTCTATGCATCTATGCCAACGTCCTCCAAGTACTTTAGAGTCAATGGGAGACCATCCGCAAACTCCTAGAATCCGCAGAAACCTCAGGGGCATAAGTAGAATTCATTTTAAAAAGGAAAAATATCAGTGTATTATAGATTAGACTAGACATATGCGGCTGGCAATTTTTTTCTCTTACCCAAGCGACAAAGGACGAATGCCTAGTACTGATTGCAATGTATTATGTATGGAAAATATATTTGCAATATTGTTTAATATATACAAATGCTGTCTCACGGAACACAGGCCCGTTTGAGCTATATTTGACGAAGCCCAGCAAATGAGCGGTTATTTAAATGAGTTATCAGGCTTAGGCGTAAGTCATATGAGTATTTAACCCCTTACTGTATACGAAACCAAATTTGGACTCCGAAGTTTATGATATTTTTAAAGGCTTATTTCATACATCATCACAAAAATCTAAATCAGATATAAACTAGAGTTTCATCGTAACGGTCCTACATGCATTTCCGGAAGATAACCTTCTCGACAATAGCACAAATAACCTTGACAGGTGGAGATATAGTGTTTGCAACGGCTCGCTCAAGATTTTTGTAAGCAATGGAGTTCAGCATATCTCCACCTTCTCCAACATCATCCAAAATGGCTTCAAAAGCAGCCAAGTATCAAAACAGGATACATTGTTCTTGTGAAAGAAGATAACCTACTACCAACATCATGGTTACTTGGGCGAGTGCAAGAGTTACAATACATGCCGGAGCAGATGGTCTGACGTGCATGGTGACCATAAGCATAAATACTTCGAAAATAAAACAAAACTTTGTTCCACACACTCAACTTTATGAACCTTTTAAGCCTATGAACTTTAGATTTTATGAATAATAACATACGACAGAAGGCAAACACCAACACGTAATTAAACTTATAAAAATAAAAAAATAATAATAACCTACTCTCAAGCTAAAAACTACTAATGAATAAATGGTGCCATGAAATAACGCCGAATTTTGCAATTCGGTGCTATTTCACAATGACAAAATAAAATAACGCCGGACACCGTTTGTGAAATAAAGCCGAATTCAGAGAGAAGGTAAAAGAACTTGCAAAGCCATCTGTACTTCTTAGAAAAACAAGTAAACTTTATCGTTATTAATGTTTATTGATTGCAATTCGATGTGCAGCACTGCAGCTATCTCATTAGTTGATAATGATTAATTGAGTGATACACATCGCTAAAATGACTAGATTTGGTGAATCGGTTTCTGTATACAAGTATGAAATCTGTGTTGGTTTTAGGAATGGAAGCGAACTTTTACGATTATACTATACATACCCGAAACAAAACAACTATATAAAATTAAATCTAAATCTGCATTGTGTAAACGATATACGTGCTATGCGAATGCGTGCAATGCTAGTACAGTTGTAGACTTTAATAACGAAAATTTAGTGAGAATTCCGAAGGTCAATGCTCCACACAACCATTCGACGAAAAAAGACCTTCGCAGTAAATTAATTTTACTAAGTAAAATAAAAATTCGATGAAGTTTGTGGAAGAGAAGAAACCAGTGCTGATGTTCAGTTTGGCAAAGTACGGCGTCAATTCATAAACATCCGAAATAGTTCATTCCCTAAGACTCCCATATCTGCTTCAGAACTATGAAGGATTTTCAAAAACCATAGTGTGATGCAGAATTTCGGGATGTCTCGATACAAAAGTAGTGAGCCATTCTACAAAAGTACTATTATAGAACTGGGATTTTCGTACACCATTTTTATTTCTCCGACGATTTCTGGCGAAATACAAAAGTTAGCGGAAGGAATCCAGAAAAACTATCTTCTGGACGGTACTATTAGCGTTGTCCCATCTTGCGGATATAAGTAGCTCTGTATATTAAATTTTGGTCACAACGATCACGTAACTAATACATTATATTACATTTAAATTTATATGTATTAATGAGTAAATGAATTTACTTATGAGGTTTACCCGTTCATTTACATATTATTCAGCAACAAATCGGAACATATGTATCTGCATGCATTTCAGTACATAGAAGCCAATTTGTTTAAATTTTGCTCAAGTTCCTTTGTAACCGAAAGGCTTGAGAAATGCTTTGCAGAAAATATTTCGATCTGCCAAATATGTAAGGTGCTGGTTTCATTTTTGCCAAGCAATTAGGACAAAATCATTTAAGCTGCCAGGATTCTTTGCTCATATAAACAAAAAGAAGCAAGCAAATGCTGCCCCCTGTAACCCGCCTGCTTACATACAATAATTTTTTTTTTAACTTTATTTCATTTGAGAACTTATAACTAACAATTCAGAAAAATATATTTATTAGAAAGAAAAAAAAAAACAAAAAAAACACAGTAATAACTATAAGATTTCACATAAAATAGTAAGGAACATCCGATTGTCCGATGGACAAGAGTTGGATGCGCCATTCAATGAACTAAATACAAAAGTGATTATCTATTGATGGGGATCAATTATAAAATTTAAAACAATTCTATGAGCACATACTATAGGTTTAAGTCAAAAAAATAAATAAATACATAAAAGTTGAATTGATAACTCAAACACTATGAAACTAGGTTAAAAGCATATGTGTACAAGAGCTAAAACAAAAATATTTAAAAAGATATTAATTTCGTTACGGTTTAAAGAAAATAGCAAGAGTTTACAGTTTTTTAAGAAAATAGATTTGACTCTTTCACTTCTTAGCTTTTCTGGCAGTCTGTTGAATAAGCTAGGTGCAGTAACATTAAAGGAGTGAGAAAAAAGAGATTTTTTTTATAAAAGGTACAGTTAATAAATTCCTACTGTAGATGCGTAAATTATTAGATCCATACAATCTTGCAGATGAGTATCCTAATTTCTCCAAAAATATTTTTAGAACCTTATGAAAATATAAATGTTTTAGTGGAAGAATGTCTAAGTTTTTGAACAAAAGAAAGCTAGGAATGATACGACTGGCTCTACAGATAACTCAAATGGCGTGTTTTTGTTTGATAGGCAAAGGTGCAGTTTTATTCTGATAAATACCATCCAAACAAGAAAGACCATACTGTAGTCTGGATTTAAATAAACCATTGTAAACCAGCTTTAAAATTGGTTGACTACAGTACAGACTGAGGTGGTAGTTTTTCCATTACCAAACATTTTTAAGGTAATTCTTCAGGTCAGATGTATGATCATTCCAACACATCCTGTAATCCAAAGTAATACCTAAATATTTGAAACTTTAAACTTTCTCAATGTCAGAACAATTATCTGAACAGTTGATGTTGTCATTATAAGATGTACTGTTGTTATTATCATGCATACAATTATTATTGAGAGGATATCTACAAGAATTAGGTGAATTATATTTTATTAATATATCCTCATAGATTGTCCCCTGAATATTAAGAACCACAAGTTTAGTTTTGTCATTTATAACAAGTCTATGCAAATAAGACCATTTTCGCAGAATTTCTAAATCATTGTCTATATTGTGAATAAATGAAATAGGTTTTTCGAAGAATATGATAAGGAAGTATCATCAGCAAAGGATGTTATTTTGCCTTTAAAATTTTGAATGAAAATCGAGTTCACAAAAATCAAGAAAAGTATAGGGCAAAAAACGGAGCCCTGAGGAACACCTATGTATATCAGTACATCTTTCAGAACTTAAATTATTCTAAATTCTAACCTTTTGCTTTCTGTTCTTTAAATACGACGCGAACCAATCATGAATTTTACCTCTAAAACCTACCTTATGCAACTTATCAATTAAAAGAGATGCAGGCACCTCTGAATCATTCAAACTAACATAAATTTCGCCACATAATTTTAAGACAGCATCCTCAGTAGATCTTGCACTCCTAATACCGTATTGGTAATCACTGAAAAATTTGGATTTCTTTAGAAAGCAAAGCATTCTAGATTTCATGCCTCTTCCAAAAACTTTTGAAAAAAACTGAAAGAATGGAAATGGGACGGTAATTATTTAGACATAGTGAATCAGTGATTCAGGGAAAATTCCTTTTTTTAATCAAGGATTGACTATATGGCATAGCACATCAGAAATAAAAAAAGAAATCTGTTTTATAATGTTGCTGGTAAACATATCTTCAGATGATGAATTAGACGATTTTAAGGACATTATAATTGCATGTATTCCAAGTGAAATAAATTCTTTACAAAAGAAACTGTTGGGATAAAAAGGATCCTCTATTATCATGTTGTAACAGCTTGAAAAGTAATCATTAAATAAATTTGCAACGTTTGAAGGCTCGGATTCAGTCGCATTATAGGCTGCAATAACTACATTCATATACTGTACAGTATATTCTTTTTATTTAAAATGTCATAGACAATTTGCCATTCTTTTTTAGGGTTACCTAAATTTTCGGAAAGCTTATTTTTGAAATAAGTATCCCGAAAATTTGGAATATCAGCTTTAAGATCATGGCAAAGATTTTCATATGCTCTTCGAAGCCTTATGTTATTTGGATGTTTTTTTATACAAGCAAGAACTTTTTTCTTTTTATTTTAACATGGTTTAAGACATGTTAGCTGCTTGTCTCTTTTATTTAAAAACTGACTATTGTTCGATGTTAGCACTTGTAGCTTGTTGAGAAATAAGCCAAAGGCTACAGATGGATCACCATTACTATAAACCTCTTCCCACAATTCAAAAAATAAAGCGGATTTCAGTGTTTGGAAATTGATCTTTTTAATTTTTTTCAAATAGGATTGTTTAGTTCTGGAGACGAAATTGTCAAACTGAAGGCTGGTTAAGTTATGATCGGTTATCTTGAGATCAAATACATGTGCTTTATATTTCATAGTATTATTCCGATATAATCTTAAAAATATATGGTCTAAACATGAAAGACCACTCCATACACAACATACTGCCACTCCTTTAGTTGCATACGCATTATTACAAAAGGCTTTAAATGTATAGTTAAAATTAGATACCTCAAAATCAAAAATCCATATTTCTGAAAGAAATGCGAAGTTAGGTAAATGGTCTAGCGATGCAAGATGAGCCAAGAAAACATCTAAGTTCTTTCTTAAACTGCGAATATTTTGATGAACTATTGAAACACCAGAGAACGACTCTACTTTAGGATGGTCAATACAGAGACAGTTGTTATGATATATGATATATGATACTTATATTACAGTTGTATATGTATGGGCGAATTTAAAACTTAATAAAAGCTTAAATAAAAAGAATGAGAAATTTAAGAAAATATTAGCTCAAACTTCGAGCGATTATTTTCTCAAATCTCCTACACTTTAACTGTAACATCGAATGGATTTCTTAATTGAATGCTTATACATATATATTTGTTTGCCTAGGAAAATTCTGCAGGTGTATCAGAGCTCCTATGAGAACAACAAGCACTGTTGAGGGATACAATAGTCGACTAAGCCAGAAGTTAGTAAAATTTGGAATTTTTTTCACGTTCGTAGACGTAAAGATGAAGATGTTATAAAATCCAAAGAATCAATGGATGGTACCTTATAAATATTTGAACCTCCAAAGAAAAAATACAAAAACAGGGGAGAGTAAATTGAAACGGTTTTAATTAAACTGGACAAGAAGCGTATATCAATCCACGATTTTCTAAATCAAATGACGAATGAAAGCAACAATTTACTTTCTGAAGATAAAGAGGATGCAAATCTAGGTGAAGTAAAACCGAAGTATTTTAATGTTGATGATACATCTCTACTGTGCATTATATGCTGTAAGAACGCCCAAAGTATCCTTCTACAACCTTGCAATCATTTCAAACTGTGTTTGAACTGTTATACAGGCTTGTCAGATAAGTATTTAAAGTTTAATAACCCAATTCTTTTTCCAATTTGTATTGCTAAACTCTCATATTCTAAGCACTATTTTCTTAAACGTTGTTTTGTTATAGGTGATTAACATAGGTAACCGTATAGGTAACCCAAAACTTATTAAATAAAATAAAATGAAAACAAAATGTTGAATGTGTTTGAAATATGTATAGATCTATTCAAAGGTACATTTTCAGAGGTGCAAATCTAAAAACATTGGTTTCTTTAAATCCGAAAGATTCTTTTAATCAAAAAAGAAGCTTCATATACCCAACGTAGCACCTACCCCAAATCCAATAGTGACCCCAAGCAGGGGGATTGCAGGGGGCAAAAAGCCCCCTTTACCTACTACACAAGTTGTATGTCACTTTCTAAAACGAACAAACCCCATATAATCTAAAATCTATGAAAATCCTCTCTCTCTAAATGTGTGAATAAATTCAAAGCGAAATAAGGCCGACTCGGTTTTATTTCGCTTTAGCAAAGTGAAATAAGACCGAACGTACAAATTCGGCTTTATTTCACGGCGCCGAATAAATAAAATAAAACAAAAAAAAAATTCCAAAGAACCTACATATATACTATACATACTCACATATACACATCTTAAGCTACGGTTGACAGATGAAATCCAACATCTTGCAGCTCTGTTATATATCACATTATTTTATTAAAAAGATAATTTTGTTGTGTAATATCTGATACTTTCCTTCTTTTTGCATGACCGGAGCTAACCATTCCTAAGATCCAGGTATCTGAATCGATGTAGACAGCCAGAACATCCAGCATGCAGTTCGTCATGCACCACATCATGTTAGTTGGAGGCGGGTGAGCATGTTGGCTCCCAACAAACAGGACTAGTTATCGTTAGATAGATAATATGTTAGCGATAACAAGTCCAAAAAACAATCACAAATTAAAATGACAGCCACTTTGCCAACAATAACTAAACAAAACGTCAGCTGTCAAAGTGGCTATGTTGATGAGACTGACGAGCTGTCCCCCTTTCTCCGGATTCGGTAGCATTAGCATTAATAAGCACATCCGAAAAACATGTGTGTTCTATGCGTATACTAGAATACTTATGCATATGTAATTTTGTAATCAAATTTGTATTAGAAACATCAAGTTTAAAGAGTATAAATGAATTAGAGCAGTATGTACAAAGTAGATTAATGTAAGTGGACAATGTAAAAGAACAGCTGATAGATTTCCTTTTGAAGAAGTTATTCCACAAGTTATTCCTGACGGCACCTCAGTCAGGAACACTTAGTTTTTCCAGTTTATCACTAGGCATTTGAAGGACTTTAATGGTTTCAAGAACAGTTCATTTTTATTTGACCAAAGGATAAAAAGTCCTTGTCGATGTTATTAATACAGTGTTCGATGAGTTCCATCAGAATACTTTCCAGCAATCACACATCATCGCACGTTTGGATATTTGATGTTCTTACCATAGTGAGACGTTCGCTTATATATAGGGTTTTCCAATAGGGACTTGCCAACTTTGAATTTATTTGTGAACTCACTCTTTCACTAATCATCAAACTGTCACTGTCAATTTATTCAGTAAGCCCAACATTTTCATCATGGTAAAATACACTAACGAGCAACGTTAAAATTTTCTACAGATATTCGGAGTCGGTGACTGCAACTTTAAGAGCGTTAACTCTAATTTTCGGTCGTAATTCTCGCCCTAGTAGACAGGCAATAACAAGTTTAGTGAAAAAATATTCGTTGTGGGATGTTGCCGTATCAGTGAGACAACGGGTTGGTCGAAGTGTCAAAAATATCGCTGGTGTTCAGACGTCCGTAGCAAACGATCCAAATCAGTCAATTCCATGGCGTTGTCAAGAATTGGGCATCGCTCAGACCACATTATGGTGTATTTTGCATAAGAATCTTGGTTTACACCTATACAAGATCAAGCTGACTCAAGAATTGAAGCTAATGGACCATTTGAAGCGACGTACCTTCTCCGATTGGGTTCTGGAGAAGATGCGCCACGATGATGAATTTCATCGCAAAATCATCTTCAGTGACGAAGCCCATTTTTGGCTCCAAGGGGATCAATAAGCAAAATATGCGTTATTGGTCGGGTGAAAACCCACATGTGCTTCATGAATTACCACTTCATCCACAAAAAATAACTATTTGGTGCGGTTTGCATGCCGGCGGCGTTATTGGGCCACATTTTTTCGTCGACGATAGCGGTCGTCCCGTTACTGTGAATGGTCAGCATTATAGCGCCATGATCACCGATTATTTTTGGCCCGAATTGGAAGATATGGACTTGGACGACATCTAGTTCCAACAGGATGGTGCCACAAGCCACACAGCACACGCTACAATCGATTTATTGAAGAGCAAGTATGGTGAGAGTGTTATCTCAAGAAATGGGCCAGTTGATTGGCCGCCTCGTTCGTGCGATTTAACGCCGCTTGACTATTTTCTGTGGGGCTACGTTAAGTCATTGGCTTATGCCCACACGCCGATGATGTTGGAAGAGCTCAGAGCCAACATTAAACGTGAAATAGCGGCCGTTTCGACCGAGTCGTTGAAAATTGGGTCCAACGAATCGACCGCTGCAAACGTTCCCGCGGTGGTCATATGAACGAAGTCGATTTCCATTCATAAATGTTTTGATTGTACTTCAAGCCAATAATAAAGTTTTTGAAATATTTTAAATTAATTGCCTTTTATTTAAAAAAAAATTGTAAAGTCGTTATACAAGAAAAAGAGGAGACGTCCTTATATAAGGTGATTTATCGTAAGGTTTGATTTTAAATAGGCTTTTATTGACAGATTACGCGTGACTCCTACAAAACTGCTTTGTCTATTTTTGTTCAGTATCGTTCAGCAAGTCATCATGGAAAGACTCACTTCACAACAACGTCTCAAAATTGTGCAGCTGTATTATGAAAATCAGCGCTATGTGAGAAATGTTTTTCGTGCAATTCAAGGTGCGCATAATCGGCTTACTGAAGCCACTATTGCCAATACCATTCGCAAATTTGAGTCCCAGTTTAAATTAGTCGATGATACTCGACCGGATATACCACATAAAGCACGTTGGCTGTAGCTGAAATTGTACGCGAAGACTGTGTCGGACCGATTCATCGTCGTTCTCAGCAGCTTAGCTTGGCGTATTTTACGTGAGGATCTCGGCCTAAAAACGTACAAAATTCAACTTCTGCAAGAATTGAAGCCAGACGACTTGAATTTGCGTCTTATTTTCATTGAGCCCATATATGGCTCAATGGATAAGTTAATAAACAAAATTGCCGAATTTGGGATGATGAGCAGCCGAAAGAGTACCAAGAGCAACCATTACAACCATTAGAAACAACGTTATGGTGTGCTTTATGGGCTGGTGGAATCATAAGTCCATATTTCTTCAAAAATTAGGCAAATCAGAATGTTACCGTCAATGGTAACCATTTTCGCGCCATGTTAACGGACTATGTGCTTCCTGAAATTCAAGCACATGGTCTCGGTGAGCTCTGGTTTCAACAAGATGGCGCTAGGAGCCATAGAGCGCGTGAAATAATGGACTTGTTGAGAAATCATTTTGGTGAGCACTTAATTTCACGTTTTGCTACAGTAAATTGGCCGCCTAGATCATGCGATATCACACCTTTGGACTATTTTCTCTGAAGATATGTAAAGTCTGAGGTTTTCAGGAACAAGCCAGTTCGGATTGACGCCTTGGAAGCTAACAATACTCGTATTATCAGCGAGATACCGCGATTTGTTAGGTAAAGTTAAAGTCGCTGTGAGTCTAGCAATGTAGTCTTCATTTGGGTTTTTTAACTAAAAAAACAAGTGACTGAATTAAACAAAAGATAAACCCGAAAAATTTTAAGAGGTTAAGTTTTATATCCACTCATAATTTTTAGACATTCAATACCCATCCATGCTGAAGACAAGACATCCAAAATCCAAAAGGACTGCTCAGAAGCTAAGCTCCAACCTAATACATATTTGCAGTGAAGTTAGTCCAACGAACTGGATATACACATTGCCTGTATTTGAAACGTATTTTTGGACTCCGTCGTTTGCTTGTTCGGTTTACGTAAATAAATGGTAAAATTTGAGTTGACAAGACATTTACCCTAGAGAGAAATGGCACACACAATTAACAGCGCGAACTTTTCCACTTTATGCGAATTCTCAAGTGCAGACCATAGGCGATGAAGAATTCTACAAAATTTACAAGCCATCTTTCTTGCATTCCTCAGCCATCTTGTCCAACAAAATAACAAAAAAAACAAGAAAATACAGGAAACCTTTCTACTTCCTTTTTCCGCTAGACTACTTCTACACGATTGTGTTCATAATGCAAAACCAAAGAATGAACAAAGCTAAACGTGCCTTTCAAGTCATAGCTTTATGCATATTTACCCTCCGTGGCCGACAGTTAGAAAGTGGCACCATCCCCCTTTATGTTGAGAAAGATGAAAACAAAACCCCTAAAGGATATAATGAACTTATCCCTCGCATACGGAAGCAAGCAAACGTACCCAGCTGAATGAAGCAACATAAAAACTGCTCAAGGCAATTCTTTTGCTTTTCCTTTCGTTCTGCTTCCATTACTCCCCGGGGAGGTATCACGAAAAATAACTTCAATGTACGAGTGGAAGAGCTTGAATGCTATTCCCTCTGCATGTCAAAATGATAATCAGAGTGTTTTTGGCCTAGTTGGCGGTAAAAAAAGAAAAACTGTTTACTTTGTTTTGCCAACACGCCCGCATTCCTCAATTTTGACGGTGTGTAAGAAAACTTCCTTTTTCCGTGATCCTTGTGGAACCAACAAATTGAGTTTTAGAATAACGGTTATTGCTTTTCATGTGTGGCGAATGAAAAAAAAAAAAATAGTTCTGTGACATGTCAATGTTCGTGTCGATATGGCTCTACTTATCACCTCAGTTTCCGGGCATCTGTAAGTAGGAGAAGATGGGTTCACGGCGCGACAGTTCGTCTCATGTTTGTCGTCTATGCAGATGAAAATATATATGTATGTATGTACGTAAGTATATCTTGTTTGCTTTTGTTTGAAGCATTCTTTAGAAAGACATTTGCCTCTTAATTTGGGATTTGTTCTTCAATGCTGGTTTTCAAAGCTTGCGAGACTAGTGGTTTGTTGTGGTGAACGAGTTTTCAAAAAAGACTTAAAGGAAGAACTCTGTCACCGACCAGTTTAGACTGACAAAACAAGTTATCACACCTGAAAATTGGTAATTCAAAACCACATCGTTGCCAAAAATGTGTAAGCGTACGATGCTACGATGGTGCCGTAAGCGTCCTCACTGCAAATGCCGCTTTGAGGGGATGCTATGGCTCTTCGTGCATTTGATGTGAATTCTCCGTGCCACAGAAATGCAAATTTTTTTTATTCATATAAACACTTAAGCGGATATGGGCTTATGTTTGCACGAGACGCTCAGCTTAATTATTCGCGCTCATGGTGCAGGACGACTAATTCTACAATTCATTTATGTCTATACCATAAATGTCAAAGCACAATGACGCTTGAAGCTTGACTTGTACATACATAAACATATTACGACGATCTTCTATGATCATTAAATGGTAAGAGCATATTTCAGACATCATTTTGGATTTTTTTTTGGATCAGGCTATATACTATAAGACAGCACTACAATTTGGAATACACTGTCAACTGGCGGCGAAATACTTCTGTCAAGGCGACGACTGTCATATTTGCACATTATATAGGCAGGTTTACCTCCAATTACATAAGCTTGTAACAGTCGTTTAATCAACACAATAAATGTAGCGAACATACGGTTGTTTATTGATCATTATATTTCAGTGCATCTTAAATAATTTACAATTTCGTTACTAAAAAATCTCGAACGTTTGTAGATGTTTCTCGAAGCGGCAAGAAGGTGATATTACTTCATCACGATCCGTTTGTAAGTGACTTCAGTTATATATGTAGATATCAGGAAAACAAGAAGGGTTAGAATTTTATTATGTGATATATAGGGTGATTCATCGCAAGGTTTGGATTATAATGTAAAATAAAACATATAAATTTGAAAGTCAACTTAAAATTTTTATTATCGAACATTAGAAAAATTCATGGCATTTACCTTTTGAAAATGATATCATGTATCGGAGGTCTAATTTTGGGTGATTCGGTTGAGCATAGCGACTGGTATCTCGCGGATAACACGAGTAATGTTGGCTTCCAAAGGGTCTATCGTAGCTGGATTATTCCTGAAGACCTAAGATCTTACATGTCCCCAGAAAAAATAGTCCAAAGGTGTGATATCGCACGATCTAGGCGGCCAATTTACCGTAGCAAAACCTGAATTTAAGTGCTCGTCAAAATGATTTCTCAACAAATCCATTGTTTCACGTGCTGTATGGCTCGTAGCGCCATCTTGTTGAAAATGGAGCTCACCGGGACCATGTGCTTGAATTTCAGGAAGCACATAGTCCGTTAACATGGCGCGATAATTGTTACCATTGACGGTAACATACTGATTTTCCTCATTTTTGAAGAATTATGGACCAATGATTCCACCAGCCCGTAAACCACACCATACCGTTGTCTTTAATGGATGTAATGGTAGCTCTTGTTAGTTTTCGTGTTGCTTATCAACCCAAATACGGAAATTTTGCTTATTAACGTAGCCATTGGGCCAGAAATGGGCTTCATCACTGAACAAAATTTCACGATAAAACACTGGATTTTCATTGAGTTTTTCCAGAGCCCGTTCTCTGAAAATACGATGCAAATTCAAGTCGCCTGGCTTAAATTCTTGCACAAGGTGAATTTTGTACGCTTTTAGGCTGAGATCCTCACGTAAACTACGCCAAGTTGTCAAATACACAAAGCCAAGCTGCCGAGAACGACGACGAATCGATTCGTCACGTTCGCGTACACTCTCGGCTACAGCTGCTATAGTCTCTTCACTACGTGCTGGATGTGGTCTAACCGGTCCAGTATCATCCACTTATGTAAACTGGGGCTCAAATTTGTGAATGGTATTGGCAATAGTGGTTTCAGTAGGTCGATTATGCGCACCGTAAGTTCCTCGAATCGCACGAAAAACATTTCTCACATGAAACTGTTTTTCGTAATACAGCTCCCCAATTTGGAGACCCCTTTATTAGAACATCGCGCATCGATAGAAATAAATAGAAAACGGACCTGAAATAACGGTGGTACAAACAATTTTCAGTTATCATGAACTTTGAAGAATCATGTGTAAGTGGACTGCTTTTATATCCTTGAAGCCCTAGTTATATCAGGTTACCTAGAGCACGGCGTTATGACGGCGGAAGAACGCTTGATGGTCCCACTGCCGTAAAATACTGCCACCAGTTAATCTATCAAAATTATTTGGTTTAAGAATTATGAGTTCTAGATAACCTGTTAGCTAGAATGCCATTGGGCTACAAAGAGAATTTTTTTTATTAGAAGCCTCCGAACTGTTGTGGGATTGCCTGAAGCTGGGCATCATAATTGCGCGTCTGGTGTTCACACTCACCATCACTTGATCTTTGAACCAGAAATCGGGTCTTGATTTGGACTACATTCGTATCCTACAATCTGTAGGATATTCCTTCTCTGCCTCTGTCCTCCTCATACTATTTACTTTAACTTTCCAGTGACATTTATCTACAAAGGAGCTTTCGGTGAGACCGATAATGTCATCTTAAAATAATAGATGGACGAATTTGTTGTGGAGTGCTTAACACCCGCCCCACACTATCCTATACTGCTCTGTTCCACTAGATAGGCAGAATTTAGTCTGTACATTGTCGACATTGAGGGTGAATTTAAACATGTCGCTTCGAAAACTTTTAACCTGATATCGGCTTTCCGAGAATGTAAAGATAAATAAAGGTAAGTTGGGATCAATTCGAGAATAAGATTTCACGCAAATACTTCGCTTTTGCTTTTCATAGCATGTCAAGCTCTGTCTTAGATGGACTGATAAGTCTCCCTTAACTTCAGTATTAATATCATTGGCGCACTCTTTACACCATATGTTGTGGAACCCGGACTGTCATTTGACACAGTTAAGTATTTTGAAATAAAATTATTTAAAATAATTTCTTTTTCAACAACTTAAAGGTCGTCGACCTAATTCTGATTAAACTTTTGTGTTACACTAGCACTTATAATCTGGTAGTGAATTCAGCACTTTTCCATGTGAAATATTCCAGACGGGAATATAATATTTGCATTCGGTTGTTTCGCTAAAAAAAATAATGCAAATATCCTTCAATATTAACATTGACCTAACGACGCGTGTGCTGATGTTGCAGAATGTTTATTTTGTTTATATGCAAGACTAAGTGCAATAACTGCACCGATCTTATAGACACGTAGTCTAATGCAATCACACAAAAGGTAGCCTTTTGAAACAAAAGTACGAAATCGACTTTTCTTGTACTTCGACTGGCTTTGGGCAGAATCTGAACGATCAAAAGAACGTAGTAAGATTTTTGCTCATGATTCTAAAACGGATTTTGAACCTGGTGCTGAAATCTTTCTAGAGGACCACAATGGAAACCTTTACTATTGGTAAACCGATTCCAAACGATGATATATACAATCCTTACGGCAATGAACTATGTTGTAAGAAACAAGTGGAAGAGGCAACATATCTCGTAAGCTGCGCCTAAGGCATTACTGAATTTATTTATTTCCTGCAACCTCTTTCTAGAATTCTTCCGTAAATCTTGTGAAATGAGACTCTCTATTGGGGCTTGAACTGGCAGCTTTGCTAAGCATAACTGACACCACCTCTTGCGATGATTTCTATTAGGCCAAAGACGACACCACGGAGCTTTTAATCAAAGAATGTTCGACTTAATTCAGCCTTTGGCTTCATGTACTAGGCGTTAATGTGGTTGATGGTGGCACCTTAGATACTATCGCTAAAGTGATTATTCATCAATCTTCGAAAAAATGAGCAATTTCTCTAAACGAATCATAAAACGATAAATAAATGAATTGTTCTTTGTTCGAGTAGTCTGACAAAAAAAAAAAAAGAATCGGTTCCGGCACTACATTGAAAAAGTCATACCATGCCAAATCTCCTTGCCGAAATCTGGTCTAAAGTATACCACCGAGTCTACGTGGCGATAGATCGGGAAACTGTTTAGTATCCTATAACCTGGATTGGGCCAGCAGCGCACCTATCCCGTCCTCAGTCAGAATAGACCATACAACTTAGATTTCCGTCGACCTGAACAGAAAGAAGTAAGGATAGCAATATTTGAGCTACAATCCAGCAAATCAGCTGGGGAGCATGCACGAACTCATTTTTCAGATCTGTCCAGGAGAGTGTATGTATAGTCTCCTCCATCGGATACAAGATCTTATTTGTCATATTGTGTGAACATCTGAACTCCTTCGCCATCAACCAGATTGGTCCTTATCAGTGCGGCTTCAGACCAAGAAAGTCCACAATTGACCTAATCTGCGCACTCGGTAGACCATGGAAAAAATTCAAAAAGTCCAAATCGATAGCCACCATCTTTTAATCGATTTTAAGGCCGTATATCTATATATCATTTATAGAAAAGAGCTATATAGAGCCATGTCTAGTTTTGGCAACACCAACCTCGTCCGTCCGTGCAGAATGACGATTGAGAAACTTCGCTACTCCGATACCTTCGATGTCAAAAAAGGTTTTCGACTAAGTGACGCGCTGTCAAGTGACTTCATTACATCATATTTAAAATAATTAAGTAAGGGAACCTTTCAAGTGAACGCACATTATTTAAAAATTCTGTGCAACTACTAGCGTACGCCGATGATATCACCATTGTTGGGAGAACTCAGCGGATTGTCACTGCGTTGCTAGTATTGAAATGGCAGCTTCCGTTGACTTTAGCGCTAAATAAGGGCAAAACCAAGTATATGTTGTCAACAAGAAGGGACACATAACATCGACAAATTGGTAAAAACGTCACAATCGAGGAAGTAAAGGACTTTGTCTACCTTGACTATGCTATAAAATCAGCCAGCAACACCTCAGGCATAGAAGCATGCAAAAGCGGATGAAGATATCCTCAGTCGTTTCCAGAGAAAAGTACTTTGAAGAATATTCAAATCATTTGCGTTGACGGGCTTCTGAAGGGAAGAGAAGAGCTGTTCGGTCACATCAAATTAGTTAGAAAACTTCACATCAGTCGCCTGAGATGGCTAGGATACGTATAGGAAATGGACAGCAATGCTCCAGCCCATATGAAATAAAAATGAAATGTGTGTTTGGATTGGATTCTCAAACGGACCTTTCGGTGTTTAGTTTCGGCAGGTACCCGAAAGAAAATCGTACGAGGTGTTAACTTTTAGTTTTAAGAGTATTGATATCCTTTTGAGAGTTAAGTTCTTAAAAAAAAATATTTTATGTTTTACAAAGGTAATTGCAAGGTTAATGTTTAAATAATTTTTATTGAACTTACTTTAGTAATTTTATTTCGTTAGTTCCAGGTTTTGCCTCATTAGCTCTGAGGTCGCACTGTTCAGTGAACAGTGACGCAGGAAATGTAATAAGTTAACCGACTCTGCTTGATGGAGGGAATTGAAATAAATCAAGACCTCTGTATACTATAATACATTCGAACAGGCGACCTAGAATTGGTAGTGGGCGAAGCAATGCGTTCGGAGGTCTACGCCGGTCGTCTTATTGATTGTCATGGCGAAGCAGAAGGCGACGGGGAATGGGAGCGGTTTTAATTGGAAAGATAAGCTATCAGCGCAATAATAACATACTCTCAGCAAACCCATCCGATTAAGTTTGTGGCTTCTATGACGTTTCTAGTGTTTTGATACAGAGTCTTTTCCGATTACATAGTTTCGGGGGATCAAAGTTTCGCATGATCATTATAGACGCCCCAACTTTTAACTTCAGCTCATACGTAGAGGTGAGGTGTCTTCTTATAACAATAACAAAGAATACATACACTAAACAGATCCTTGAAAATGAGGGTCCATTTGTGCGTTCCCGGCTTTTAGAATACAATTTCATACAATAAAAAAGTACATTTGGTCATGATTGGATGTTAAACAAACAAAGTAAAAAAAAAAACAAAACAAAACAAAAAACAAATCCAGTTTTTGGCGAAACATTGCAACAATGCTAAATCCACGTCATCCATGTCATCCTTACGATCTCAGGATAAGGAACTGAGATATGCTTACGCTCCCTTTTGCACCATCTATCTACTGTGCTAATAGCATTATTTTCTCATTCTGTGGAAACCAAGGTAACATACCTCGTCGTTCCTTACAAATGGTCTTAAATATCCCCTCTAGTCATATTTTTGTCTAATGGGAAATTTATGCATTTAAGGCCATTCAACATGATATTTTCTTTAGTTTTATATCCCATTTGAAGTAGTCCTTTCCTATAATGCTAAAGTTGTGAGCTAGCGGTCGAAATATAGAAAAACCCATTGAATATCTTATTACAATAGAAGAACCAAGCTCTAAACCGGTATCTGTAAATGTATTTTCACTTTGATTGTGAAGGCCTATGGGTCTGGGCTTGTTTTTAACATACTACCTCATGGGTGCTTTTCCGATAAACGGTATCATCTGCTCATTAGTCGATTATTTAATGATATCTTCACTAAGTTCACGATATCTTTTTCTAACGCAATTTATAACTGATTGTAATCCTCACAATTTGTTTAAGTCGGATTGTCATAATTATAAACAACAAATCTCGGGAAAATGAGTTCTGAAAAATTCTAATAGCATATCAATAGCAAATCTTCAGTCCAAAACATTCGTGCTCTTGGATGGTGATCTTATTTTAGCAAGTACCTTGAGTCTTCAGAGACATTTTTTCGAATGACACATTTTTCCAAGTTGTTCGGCGTTGATCCTGTTCACTTGGGGACATGTAATTTAAATTATAAAATACATTTTATGGCTTACCGTCAATATCCTGTTGCTATGCAATAGGAGCGTCAACGTTTTCACCTTCAGATTCTAATGGTCCTGTTGAATTCACGAATACAGGGTACTATGTTGCATCATCATTTTCATCGCCATCATTGAAGTCTTAATCAGATTGATCTAAGAGGTCCAGTACTTTTTTGACGTAATCCTCGCGGTTAAAGTACAAATATCCTGTACAAAATACATGGTCAAAAAACACAAACTTGCTAGTATACTAAAAAACTAATATAATACCGAGCTAACACAATTGTGTTAGCTAATATTACCTTCTAGAAAACTCATGCATGAATGGCATTCACATGACTGAATACTTACTTTGGTCCATATGGCCATCCTCTTCAAGCACTAGTACTATACTGACAACTCATTTAAAGTCAATGAATAAACAAAAGTGTCTAATGAAGGAATGATAGAAGGCTAAACACACCATAGATGCGTACCGGTCTTACCTCTAAAATTTCGTCAATTTCCTCGGAATATTTTTTATAAATTTACCAGCACAATTGTATACTAGCGGTGTGAAAAGGATACATATCCACATACATATATATAACATACATAGGTGGAAGGTAAAAGAGGTGGTTGGAAAGGACCAACCCACCTAGGCCTATTGGCCCATTGTGATTCCAAGTGAATCTGTGATCCTCTTACTCATGGAACCAATTTGAGCTTATGATAAAACGCAGGAGACTGTACACGTCTATAGTCTTTGGATCGCTTAAGTCATTGTAAAATAAAGCTCCGAAGTGGAGTTTTCTTGTCTGAGAGAGAGCTAGACATGTACTGAGAAGGTGGAGGATTTTTTCTTCTTTCTCCTCGTCCATACAGCTTCTACAGAAATCGTTTGTAAAGGCACCTAGCTTTCTTGAATGCTTGTCTTAAAGGCAGTGCCAAAAAAAATTCAGGTATGGTGTAATCGTTGTTTCTTGTGAGAATTTCTAATATATTAAGAACATTAGTGTGGCCAAATAAATTATTTGTTCACTGTGTAGTCGCTTTAAAGCGAATAGCTGTAGTCGCAGCTTCTTGCCTACTGAAGACGTCAAGTGAAACAGAATGTCTAAAGCCACGGAGAAAATAGATCGTAGAGCTCCACTTAAGCATAGACATGCTGTTCCTTAGACTCTGCTTGGTTTGCTGCAATTGACTGCCTTGCATTAGGCCGTCCACCAGACAACAACCCCGTAGGTAGGTAAAGGTCTTATGTCCAAGGTGAATATCCAGTGGATTATGCAGGGTTAAAGGCCCCATTTGTTCCCAATGGCTTTTTGCAAGAGAATAAAGCTATTGTAATATTCTTGAATCTTTCTTGAATTTTAGGTTTCCACTTTAGTTTCCTGTCGAAAATTAACCCAGATATTCTGCTATATCGGAAAAGACTACCGTTTATTGAGGGAGGATCTGGAATTTTATATTTTCTGGAAAAGAATAAAATATCGGTCTTATGGAGGTTTACTCCCAATCTAAACAACGATCTGCTCAACGGGTTAATCTGTTAAGATGAAGCTGAAGGAGTTCTTTGATGGTATTAAGATGCTTACCTGAGACCGCTATAGCAACGTCATCCACAGAGGCAATCATCCTGCTACCATCCTCTACAGTTATATCACTAGTTCATTAAGAGAAGGGGAGAAAGAACACTGCCTTGCGGTGTACCTATGCTGATACATATTTTAGCAGAACCCTCACATAGTTTGGAATTGATTATAATGCTATTTAACATAAGACTGATCACTTCCCCAAGTGAATCGTCTAATTGCAGACGTCAAACACCGCAGTCGTGATTGCGGATGTGTTGACGTTGTTAAAGGTGCCTTCTATGCCCAGGAAAGCAACCATTGTGTACTCTCTGTACTGTAGGGATAGTTCGATGTGGCTAATCAGTGAATGCTGAACCGTTTCCACTGACTTTCCTTTACAGTAGGCATACGGAGCTATTGACCAAACCCTTGGATCAATTTAAGCTCGTATATGAATATCAAAAAGGAAGGTTCTAGAAAAGGTTCTAGAGTTTTTAGAAGGAAAGATGATAGACTTATAAGTCTGCGATCTTTTGGAGCAACATGAGAGTGTTTTCTGGCTTAAGGGAATGAAAACTACATTGACTTCTCTCCATGACAGTGGAATGTGGATCAGTTCTACACAGCTCCTCATGATATTTCCTAGCGTAGGCTGGAAAGTGAGTATCCAGCAGCAGGTTAAGTGATTTATCACTTGAGATTGTCCAAGAGCCATCGGTTTTTTTAAACAACTAGGCATCATAGGATTTGTAGAGAGAATTTTTCTTATCCGCGATGCCTCAGAGGTTTCTGTAATTTTGTAAGAAATATTTGGGATTGTCGCTTTGCCTTCTTCAGTTCTTTCTTATATATTTTGGGGGATACTTTGTATGAGTCCCCGTTAGTCACTTTTCTTGTGCTTTTTCCAAGGTTGTAAAGTTTTCTGCAATTTTTAAGTGATCCCAGTTCTGATTTCCGCCAGTGTGGCTTTTTCTTTGCCTCTAGGTTGAATGAGAGTGCAGGAATCAGCCATAGCCTGATTTAGAGCCATATCCTGATTAAGCTCGCTAGTGTCACGCGGTGAAAATGAAATGCTGGTTGGCTGGGAGGAGCATCACTCAGGCTGGATATATCTGTGGTCTGAAAATGAGTGTTCAGACGATACCATCCAGTTCGTTAGCAGTTAGGTGATGTTGTCAGAGACAAGAGTGATATCAAACTTTCCCAGTTGATTTCTTGTTATAAAACTGGGCTTATGACAATGTTGCAAATAATGAGGTAAGTACCTATAATATAATCAAAAGGTGACTCACATCTATTCTATGATGTCGGTACTGCCCCATACAGTGTAATGAGCGTTAGCTTCGAACCCGATGATGAGGCCAGTTTTTTGCCTTCCAGCTTCCAGTACCACCTTATCTAGCTTATCACCGGGGAGAGGCATACATGATCGTGGCCAAGATACCCTGATGCCAACCAGTGAGAACCTATGGCAGTCTCTAGTCTAGGCAATGGTTGGGTTAGGGTCGTTGAGGTTAAGAAGGAAAAATGCATAAAGGCTACGTTTCATTAATATACCATATAATTAGTTCTCATCTTTTACCTTTCTCTCCTGTACAGATAGAGAGTCCGTGGCCTGCCATAAACTTGCTGCTGCTAGGGGTGGATGAAGTGATAGGATCATGGCGTGCCACGGTTTTGTCGCTCCTTGAAAATTTAATTTGGGATAGTTGCGTTTGCCTTCAGAGGTGCACCACGACCTGTCAGAATGTTACGTCTGGTCGACAATGCAGAAACCTTACCGGTAGTCGGTTCAGTTACCGTTCTACCGCCCGGTATTAAAGGAGCACCGGCCTCGGATTTTTGTTTTTATTTATTTATTTATTTATTTTGTTGAGATTTTATCCGAATAGCGGAGAAAGCATGCTCCATCTGTACAGAGATTCGCTGTATACAGATAAGACTAGCTAATCCGGAGGACGCTAAGTATCCGAATACTCCGCGTGCTACTGAGTTATTTTAGAAATGCTATAACTTCAGCCAAGTTGATCATCGGCATCGGTGGCATCCAGGGGGAAACAGAGTTGCTTGGGAGGGCAGTAGGAAGGTAGGAAAGGGTGGGAGCATCCTTTAGTTTCAGGATTCTCGAGAGTTCTCGAGATTCATTGACCATACTCAGGCCCTACAACTCGACAAATTTGATGCTCAGGTTGAAGTATAAATGCATAAATATGTATCTGTACAATATGAAGTAGTGATTCAAATTTTCAAATATTCTAATATTGAAATGTTTCTTTAATTCTAACTACAACTCTATTCATCGATCGTAATGAAACCTATCGCAGTTTTTAAGCTCAACGAGCTACCGAACAGTGAAAACATAGTTGGATGTGATGTTGTAATGCCAGGACAAGCAGACAAATGGAAAAATATGAGTATAGACCACGTTGCTCGTGGTGAATGATCCTTCAATTTAGTTCAGAATTAACTTTTAAATTTCGTGTTTTATTTAACAAAAAATATACAAATAATACAATATAAAGCATAAGCATAATAATTGTAAAAAAATGCTAATACTTACATCATTTCATTAAAATGAAAGCTGTTTTGTCATATACCAATGTGCATGAGAAAAGTTTTCGTCTCTTGCTTCAAAAACATATTATTGTTTTACTTGTTGATGGGACATATCATCGGACATACATTCATCTTCTCATGCTCGACTAATGATTTAGTGCATACTTCAGAATCAAAAGTTCACATCAAGCTCTGAATAACCTTACGAATTTCACGCTTTTATCAACCATTTCTAATAGCATCTCTGACATACCATTCAAGCATAAGGCTGGCATATGTATGTAAGAATTTCTGCTGCAATATTTACATCATAAAAGCAGATATTTAGGTTTCTAAAGCCAAATACATTTGTTGCTTGAAAAGGCGTAGTGACTCGCCCGCACATTGTTTGTACAAAAATTTTTCCTTAAAGAAACAAGGGATTTAAAAGGCTGCTTAACACGACACTTTAACATTTGAACAGTCCTACAAAAAAAAACTTAATGTTTCACCCTAGCTACTTTTGACCATGATGTGATTAACATCATGAACCAAAGAGCAAAAAGGAGTGCTATAGTGATCAAAATTACTTCCATGGTAGCTTTGCATGATCTTTACCCAAACAGGCTTTCAAGCAGAGCCATCTTCATTTCGCAATTTTTAACTTGTGCAACATGTTTTGAAATGCCAGCAGTAAAAATGGGGGTTTGTCATGGATTTGTGTAGCCACCGACAAGTTATGAGAGATGAGGCTAAATGTAAATCTGACACCAAAACTATGAGCCGGAATTTAGATGATACCCTCGTGATCTTTAATTGAACAAAATCGTGCAACATTTCGTGCTGCGCAATTTTCTTCTCTTGATTTCTTGCATCGGATTGCTGTGCTCATGGCCATCGTGTTATGTGTTCGCGTAATGCTTTCATGACTTTGGATAAATGCAAAAGGTCTCTTGCAGCGAGTAAGTCATGTTTAACTTATCGAACCAGGGTAAGTAAGCATAACCATGAATCCAGTAGAATGGGAATGTATGGATGTCAGTAGCATTTAATTAAATTTGACACTCCTAAGAAGTGTGTAGGTTTCATTTTAGATACATCAGTGACAAAAGAATTTCAGTCATGATTAGGTGAAGTAAGAGGGAGGAAAGGCCAATAAGTAGTGTTTGTAATTGCAAAAGTAGTAAGATTGAAGTTGAATAGGAGTGGGTTATACAGTAACCCAATTCAAAAAAGTTCGTAAAAATAGTCCAATAAATAGAAACCTAATGTATTGTGTACTTTTGCACCTCCAATCCGTGAATCCCAATAGTTGAATTGTTTTGCCTGTTCAATAACTGCATTCAATATTCCAGTCGGTGAGGAAATTTGAGTTGTCTTTTGCATTGACCAATGCCTTATCAAACAAAATCAAACTAGATATAAACGTATTTTTAAGAATTATGAATTGAAATTTATTCCTGGTGTAAAATCAAACCGCTTTGGAAGAGCCAGCGTAGGTGAACTTTTCGGTTCACAATCAAGAAGACGGATCAAGTTTATGTTTTGGGGATAAAAATTAATATTACCGTGATGAACTTGGTGCCAATATATTTAAATTGTAGCAATTCGCTATGTGATTTCAATAAGTTAAGAGATTTATTAAACAATCTGAACATAACTGAACTGTTATTTATTGGGGATTTTAATGAAATGATCGGTATAGCGCATGGGGTGGCCGCGGTGTAGTGGTATATGCATAGATTCCTCAAGCAGAGGGTCGTAGGTTCGAATCCCGAGCGAGACAATTCTCTGAAAAAGTCTTTTAAAAGAATTTGTGCGTAGTTATATGAACATCCCGTCGGTGTCAACTCTGACATGAAGGCATAACACTGAAGTTGGAGTGGTACTAGACCCACTGGTTGAGGATGCACTGGCTCGTCCCGTCCAGTTTAACAACCAATTCTGGGAAAAATATCGAAACCTAATACACCTGAGTTTCAAACTACTACACCACCCGCCGGCACCCTGGAGAAAAGCCAGCAAAAGGCATTCATATCCCCTTGGCTCGCACGCGGGATCATAAAGGAAAAAAAAAAAAAAAAGTGGAACGAATTCAGTGACTCAAAAGGTGATAAAATTCTTGAATTGGCAGACGGTTGGGACTGCAAAGTCTTAAATGACTGTTGTTGCGAAGATATATAAGAGAAATATACTTTTTTCGATGCCCAAACCGTCGAAAATATAACACAGATAGAACTTCTCCCTAAGTTGATATGGAAAGATAATTATTGGGAATCCTATAATCGTATGCTTAACATACAACTCGGAAAACTGCAATAGACAAATACTGTACCTAGAATTGAGGAACTGACGGAGTTAATCAAAAAAACTGCTTCACTAAAGCCGTCGAAGAGCTCAATGCGGTTGCTAATAAAAAATTCAAACATATGTGCTATGCAAAAAAAGTATCTTTCGATGAACAAAATATAGCCTTGTTAAATGGATCAAGATCATCCTGAGAATTTTGAAATGCGGGTAAGCTTATTAATGAAATGCGGGTCAGTTATGAGACCATTTTAAAACTCTACTCAATGCACCGCAAAAATATATCAGCCCCCTGAGTATCCAGCGCCTATGATCGTGGATGAATACCTGGACTCACCATTTTCCGTCTCAGAACTAGAAGTTGTAATCGAAAGCTCGAAGAAAAATAAAGTGCCAGTAATCGACTACAAATTCTACAAAAATTGCTCATCGGAATTCTCATTGACCCTTACACAAAAATTCAATAGAATATTCTCAACTGCTGATGTGCCCAAATGCTTTCAGAAAGCGATAATTTTTCCGTTGCAAAAGAAAGGTGAATACGACGACCCAGCAAACTAGAGAGGAATATCTTTCTTAAACATATCTGCTTAGTATAGTTTGCTAGTTTGCTCTTCAATAGAATCACAAAGTGGGTGGAAAATAGCAAAGTTTTAAAAGAATTTCAAGGTGGTTTTCGAAAAAATACTATTCTATTGTACTATTGACCAAATATTGTTAATATTGCGGAGATATACAAAATATATCTTTGTACGCTTTCTTCGTGGACTTTCGTGCGGCTTTTGATTTCATCCCGCGAGAAATGCTTTTCTATAAGCTAAAGTATATGGGTACTGAATCTCGTCACAAGTCGTTAATGTTTTAAGAGCTATGTACTGCAATAATAAATCATGTGTCTGGGATGGTGTCCATCTATCGGAGGAATTTGAGGTCTAAATGGGTGTCAAACAATGTTGGGTCCTTAAAACATTGCTGTTTACCCTGTACATAACTGATATAACGGATGAAGTTAGGGGTGGAATAGATCTCTGTGGAACCAATATTCCGGCGCTGATGTTTGCAGATGATATCGTTTTTCTCGCCGATACAATAGATACTGTGAAGTTAATGATCAACAGGCTAGATACCTACTGCAAAGCGTTGAATTTAAACGTTAATCTAGATTAATCAAAGATGATGGTCTAAAGAGATAGTAGTAGTGGAAGGTACGGCTGATGTGAGAAATTGAGGTTTCAAGACAACTAGATTGACATTATTAAGCAGTATAAGTATATTGAAGTGTTAATTACTCAGAACCTTAACATGGACAAGCATTTTAAAATTAAGCTTGCAGAAGCTAAAAAGGCGATCTGGACTGTTTAGGGAAACTGCATCAAGAACACCCACATTTCTCACACCTCAAAAATGTAAATGTTACGCGCTACAGACTCTTCTTTTCTACTGTATGCAACGCAAGTCTGGAGTTGAAGGCGCGGTAAGTCTTATAAAAGCTTCTCCGCTATTTTCTAAAACGGATTTTTAAACTTGCGAATAGTTCGTCCAGTTATACATATGCTGCATTTGAAAACTGGAGTGTCACCTATGTTCCTGAAATTCCTCTTAAATGCACGTGTATTATGTTCTTAAAGTTAATGCAATGAACCAGGTAAGAATTCGGAGTTTTGTACTCGCGAAAATGGTAACGTATAAGGTGAAATGTGTTCAAGAGTGGGAAATACTAGGAGTGGAAAGCGGTTATTTATTTATTTCCACATCAAGCGAGCAGCAGGAATCACCTAAATGTAAACATGCTATTTCAGAAAACTAATCACAGAATACAACCTTGATCAAAACCACCCTTGTGGGGCTCCAATTGTGCCGATTTGTGTTCTATTTTTTTTTTGTTAAGTTGGTACATCTGTTGTTGACATTCTCTCTAAATCTTATCGTCATAGCTTGACGTTTGCAAAAGTCACGTAGCCAAGAGTACATCTATTTTTGTGTGTGTTGGCGATTTTTTACAATTTTAGAAATGGATTTAAAATTGCAACAACGAACTTGTATTAAATTCTCTAAAGAAAACGGTCGCTTACCAGTGGCATGAGCGGTTCAAAAGTGGTCGTGAGTCAATCGAAGATGATGAACGCAGTGGCAGACCATCGACATCGAAAACCGACGAAGACATTGATGAAGTAAAAGAAATGTTGATAAATAACCGCAAATTAACCATCCGAGAGATAGCGGAGGACTTTAACATTACCTATGGATCCGTCAAAGACATTTTGGTTAATGATTTCGGTTTCCGTCGTGTAGCAGCAAAGTTGGTGCCAAAAGACCTCAATTTCATGTAAAAAAGAGACCGTGTTGACGTCGCAAAAGGGATGAGGGATGAATCCGATCCCACATTCATCATTGGGGATCATTACTGAAGACGAGACGTGGGCTTATGAATACGATACGCAATCCAGACATCAGGCAAGTGAATGGCGTACACCATATGAGCCGAGACCAAAAAACCCACGTCGTTTTCAGTCAAAAAAGAAGGCAATGCTCACGGTTTTCATGGATAAAAACGGTGTAGTGCATCATGAATTTTTGCCAGAAGGCCAGACAGTAAACAAGGAGTACTATTTGGGCGTTATGAGACATTTGCGTGAAGCAATTTGCCGAAAGAGACCAGAATTGTGGGCATAAAACTCGTGGATTTTGCACCATGATAACACACGCACCGTTGCACAGTGCCATCATTATTCGTAATTTTTTGACAAAAAACCTGAGTTGGCTCCTTGTGACTTTTTTTTTGTTCATTCGAGGTAAAAAACCACTACGGGGAACGCGTTTCAGCAGCCGAGAGGAAGTAATGGAAAAATCGTAAAAAGCACTGATGGACATACCGAAAACCGAATATAAAAAAATTTTCGAGGATTGGATCAATCAAGACTGTAGTCGATGGGGATTACTTTAAAGGTGACAATATAGTTTTTTTCCGGAAACTTTTTGATGGTATGAGGTGGTATACAAACTTGTAAAAGAAGCTCTCAATACAGAGCTTACTACAGAAAGATGAATCATTATCTGTAGAAAGGACGTAGTTTTTGGACAGTTACCCGGTGGATAAAATAAGTACCATCTTCAAATAAAGAGGCGAACTTTTAAATCTTAATTTTATACCGCACCGCCCTGAGCATCCAATTTTATGTGAGTTGTGCAATCTTAGGGAACACGAGAATGTGTTGCATTTCATTGCGAGATGCCTCATATTTAAAGAATTCCGAAGAAACTTCTTCGGTGCTCAAGCACTTGACTTGGGATAGAGGAAGAAATCCATATCTTGAATCGTGGCAGAGGTTGGGACCTACTGTGTAACTACGGAGTGAACGCATTATGCTGCTGCATAATCAAATAAAATTTTTGAGTACTTAGAAATGATTTCTTTTTTAATTTATGTACCATATGTACGTATTAAGCATAAGTAGCACCAAATTCCTTTGTTATTTTTAATGACAATCTGGTAGACAGTTTATAAAAGGCCAAACCATATAGGCTAAGTAATTTTGTAATTTTTTTTTTTTAAAATAAATAATACTCATTTAAATAAACAAAAAAAAAAAAATAATAATAACAAAAGATCAGCATTATTCTAGCAAATTTACCGGAGCTGAGTCGAAAATTTACTCTGAGGAAGAAAATTAACGAACTACTTGGTACCTATCGTTTTCTCTAAAATCTAGATCTAAAAACAAGGACTGAAAAATTATTGTCAAGCTTAGAACATTCGATCTAATTATTGGTGTGATAAATTTGCGTTATGTGCGTGGGAGAGTGAAAATTAGAATTTGTCCTGCAATGCCCATTTATGTAATTTCAGATCTCTTTAGATGTCGCTATAGATTTTAATAGGTCTGTGCCTCAATCAATAGCTCTGGCTATTTAACATGACTAATGCATGCACTAAAGCTTTTCGCTTACGCTTACCACTCTTTTAGAGTTAACCTCCACCTAATGAGAGATCGAATCTAATCAGTTTTCATTCGCTCCGCATGTAGCAGCAATGAGCACTTATGCTATAACTCTTTAAGGTAAATTCGATGATTTTGCGCAGTTCTCTAGGGCTGGAGAGAGACTTGTTGACAGCATTGTTGTTTATATAGGGTGATTCATTGTAAGGTTTAATTTATAATTTAAAACAAAATACACAAATTTGTAAAAAAAATTAAATTTTTTACTGGCGGTTAAAAAACAATTTATGGCATTTAGTTTTTAAAAATAACATCATGTAAATGTTGGCCATTTTACATATTCCCAGAGAAAATAGTCAAAAGGTGTGATATCACATGATCTAGGCGGCCAATTTACTGTAGCAAAACGTGAAATTAAGTGCTCATCAAGATGATTTCTCAACAAGTCCATTTTTTTACGCGCTGTATAGCTCTTAGCACCGTCTTGTTGAAACTAGAGCTCACCGAGACCATGTGCTTGAATTTCAGGAAGCACATAGTCCGTTAACTTAGGCGCGATAACGGGTGCCATTGACGGTAACATTGTGATTTGCCTCATTTTTGAAGGAATATGAACCAATGATTCCACCAGCCCATAAACCACACCATACCGTTGTTTTTAATGGATGTAATGGTAGCTCTTAGTACTCTTCGGGTTGCTCATCAGACCATGGCAATTTTGTTTATTAACCTATCCATTGAGCCAGAAACGGGCTCCAAAGCCCGTTCACTGAAAATATGATGCAAATTCAAGTCGCCTGTCCTCACACGTAAAATACGCCAAGTTGTCGAATACGCCAAGCCAAGCTGCTGAGAACGACGACGAATCGATTCGACACGGTTTTCGGGTGCACTCTCAGCTACAGCTGCTATAATCTCTCCACTACGTGCTGGATGTGGTCTAACCGGTCGAGTATCCTCCACTAATGTAAACTATGACTCAAATTTGCAAGTGGTATTGGCTATAGTGGTTTCAGAAGGTCGATTATGCGCACCGTAAGTTTCTCGAATCGCACGAAAAACATTTCTCACAGAACCCTGAAAAACTTGGAGACGCTGTTGTGCTGTGAGTCTTTCGACGATAACTTGCCAAATAATACTGAACAAAAGTGAAAAAGCAATTTGATAGGAATCACGCGTGATCTATTGGGTACATTTTTTTAACTCGTGCGGTTTTTTTTCAAATTTGAACGTTTATTTAAGAAAAACATGTGCAATAGTATTATTCAATCTTTCTGGCAATTTGTGGATCCCATCCTAAAAGAATTGCGCTGGCTTGGCAGCCAAGAATGAATCAAGAAAATTTTTGATATTCTGCTCTGATGTGAACCGTATTTCAGTGAGGGCGTTCTGCATCGACCGGAACAAATGGTAGTCAGAAGGGGCAAGGTCTGGGCTATAAGGCAGGTGGGGTAAGACTTCCCAACCACTGTTTTCCAAATAGTTCTTAACCGGAATAGAAACGTGGGGCCGAGCGTTGTCATGATGGAAAATTATTGCCTCGTGTCTGGTCGCATATTCCGGGCGTTTTTCGGCTACTACTCTCTTCAAATGGATTAATTGTGTTCGGTTGCGTTGTCCATTGATGGCTTCACCCAGTTTTAGCAGCTCATAATACAGTACACCCATCTTATCCCACCAAATACAGAGCATTACCTTCGCGCCATGGATATTCGGCTTTGCCGTTGATTTGGCTGGTTGGCCGGGTTTCACTAGCTTTATTTATTTTCCGGAGCAGTAACCAGGACATCAGCTCAAGGAAACGACAACAGCAAAATTAGAAACGCAGCTATAGCAACAACAAAATAAAGTTACTAAAGTAGAAAAAAACTTGAGCAACAGAAGCGGCAGTTGCAGTAATGAAGAAGCATTTTAGTCTATCAAACAAATGGCTCTTCCTTAGAAGAACTGAAAGTTATAATTTAATACATTTTTTTGAATAAATTGATGCTAAGGAAACTGTCAGTTTCTTATTTTCGTATGAATAAAGCTATTCATATTATTCATATTCATTATTATATTACCTCTCATGTGTATGGTGTCACAAATCAAGATGAAACGTAAACAATCGGTACTGTCCCCAGTTTAAATATATGAAGAAAGCAAATCTAGATTGTCAACAAAAGTTAAACGTCGGTTAGTCCTAGGTCAAATAGCAGCTAAGCTATTTACCCAAGTGGCTGGAGGCTGCGACATGCGTATCTTAAACACCAGTACCAGGAACACTGGGAACACTGCTAGCTATCTTCATCTCTATCCTGAAAGAGATGAGTCAGATACATAAACAAGTAGAGTTGAGAAGTTCTTTAGAAAAGTCTTCCAATTGAAAAAAATTTGTGTCCCCCTAGTGCGTGAGTTCGTGATGTTGGAAGTATTCATGTTGTACATTTCTCCCCGTAGTATAAAGTGGTTCAACATCAATGCGATATGCGAGTATGATCCAAGCTATTTACCTCAGAGTTTGAGATCGAAGGCTAAAATCGGAAAATTTATTCATCGTTTGCGGAAATTTAAACCCTAAACAAAGATATGAATGTAATAATACATCAAATATGGGCATCGTGGTGGGTGTTTGTGTAGTGGGTTCAAACACCAGAATTTTGTAACCAATGAAAACAACATGTCATTCAGATGTGCGCAAATCTCATCCGCCATATGGGATTGAAGAGTGTCCCCATCCATGTACAAATAGATAGTCAAACAGTCATTAAAGCATAAGGCTCTTAACTCATTAATGCTTCAATATGCTGCAAGATCTTTTTCATAAGAACAAAGTGAAACTTTTTTGAGTGCCTGGTCATAAACGTTTTGTCGGAAATGAAATAGTCAATTAACTTGCCACAAACGGTTCGGCTGATTCTTTCATCGGCCTTGAGCCGTTCTTTAATACTCTAAATTCAGCAATTAACTCAACAATGAGTTAGGAGAACAAAATTTGTATATACCTTCTAAGCAGGAAACATTGCAGTGCTATCATGGGTGCCATCATTGGATACTGCCATGCATGCAAGAAGACTTGGCGCATTTACAAATGATTTCTGTAGTAGCTGCAAGGGCGAGGAGGAAAACTAGGCAATCCTCCACATTCTTTGTAAATATCTAGCTCTATCCCAGAGAAGAATACTTCACTAAGGAATTTTCTTCTACAATGACTTAAACGATCTAAAAAATATAGCCCTGAAATCTAGGCGATAAAAGTGAAAGAAAATTTAGCTTTTTGAACCTTTAAGTACAACTGCACTTGGATTTGTGTAGCCCCTACCCGAAGGTGGTTGGCAGAATTTACTAGTTGTGGCCAACCTGATCGTAAATTGTGAGATATTGGGCCGCCTATGGAACTTCATGAATCTCTATAACTATGGAATGTATGTAAAATGAAGATGCTCATCCTACATCACATCATCCAAATTATCGTTATCCTTGCCCTTGTTTCTGAAAATGCTCGGTACTAGTTTTGGTTTATTTTTCCCTTTGTTAAGTGCATGTTTAGCACGCAGTCGATCTCTGAATTGTTTACATGAACGAGCATCCAATTTAGGTGTGATTTACATTTCCAGGTCATCTCCACACTGTTTAAAAATATTTCTCACTTGTTTACAAACTCAATATCTTCGACAAACTATCATATATAGTATAAACTCGATAAATATAAATGTCATGTAAATTCTCATGAGAACTCGCCATACTCATGCGAAGCCAGCCATAACTCTATATGCCTACACTCGGATCTATAATACGGACACGAGATGGAGCATCGGTTTCCCCCGCGCCAGTTACATTTGTATTATACTGTCCAGCCCTTACAAATAAAATACAGCTAATTTGAATAATGTGTTTTTATTTCGAGGTCTTTCACACGACTGGCTCGTTATGTAAAACTAACTTAGCATAATACCTAGAATAATACAAAACATTATATATACAATGAAGAATTGATAGTTTACAGTTAACAATCAAGTTGTTGTATTGGTAACGTCGCTATTTCCAAACTAAGTCAACCGATGTCACAGGAGTAATTCTTTTGCTGGGCTCTTCTAAGCTGATTGTCTTTTTGGCGTTGACAAACAAAAGCCAAGCCAAACCAAAATTTTGTTGTTTAGCTGAAGTTCTCCTTTGCGTGTTGGGGATGCTTTTGGTGTTGTTATAAAGTAAATTCTACGTAGGTACTTTGACGATGGTAATAATGATGATGGCGATGGTGATGGTGTTGATATGCACGTAATTTATGCATTATGCACTCACGCACGATGCTACTGTTTATGGTGCATTCCGTCCGAGTTAGTGCCTCACCACGCGCGTTACCACCTTCTTTTTTGTTCCTGTCACAGTCTATCAAGCTTTTTCGTTTCAATGGAGTTTCAGAATCCACTACGAGATGGTTGTTAAGAAGAGTTAGAAGTGGGAGTAATACTTGTGGAAAAAGCGAAACAAAGTCATGAAGTTAGGGACACTGCATTCTTGTTGGATAATATTAGTGTCATTTACAAGTATTATCGCATGGTTTTGAATGTCATCTAGGGGGTGAAAAGGGTTTTGGGATTCGCTTTATTGGAGTTCGGAATCACTTCATTTCGCTCTTTTGTTTGATCGGAATTACTGCCGTATGAGCGATAAAAAGATTCACTTCAAAAAGAAAAAAAAAAAATAAAATAAAACTCGCTGGACAGACTTCACTAAGTTGTTAGTGAGAACACCGCCCAACAGGAGTGTATTAATCTATTGAACATGACAATGAAACGAGCTACCGATGGAGTGATAACTCGTTTTCTCCTCGATTCTCCTCGTTTTCTGGAATTTTTCAATCCTAAAGTGACAAAGGGGAAACCAGAAAAAAAACGGGGAAAATTGACTGCAGTTAGTCCTGTTTAAAGCACAAAGAGCAAAAAATACCCTCAAATACGAGTATATAGGGTGTCCCCACCTCCCTCCAAGTTATAGACCGCTAAAGTGAAAAACCTCTTATTTCGTGGTAAAACTTTTTAAAAGGTCGTAACTTTCTAACGGATTCAGGTTAAGAAACCGTTGTACACACTTTTGAAAAAGAATTTCAGTGTGCATAAAACACTAAAATTTCGTCGAGTTTGATGAACGCCAGCCAAAATTATGGCTTCTTTAAACTAACACTTTAAAAAATCGTTGGACCAGTTTCATCAGAAAAATGCGTTTATCTCGAAATTTTCAAATTTTAGGTTAACTTTTTTATCAAAACTTTTGTCTTCTCTTCATTATCTACGATTTTTATGTATGACTTTTCCACCTACGAACAACAGAAACGATTGCAAACCACTATTTTCTTCAAGCAAATGGGTCACAAAATAGATAGGGTGCTTTCAAGAATTCAGCCGGCTGCACAGATAGTGCAGCTGACCGTTCAAATATTCAGACATAAAGGTGGCTGCGTGCATCCAATATTAAGATAGTAACGGCAGCGCTGCGCATTTCCTGCAGCAATTTTTTCTGGCTGCTCTGGCTGCACAACATAAACGTCACATTCGAAATGTCACAATTGTGTCAAAACAAAGGAAAAATAAATCTGTGATCTAGTGTTTGTGACTCAAAAACAAACTATAATGAATACACAAGATTTATCAGTTTTATTGTGAGAATATTACAGCAAATATTTATTCAGAAAATATTTATAATAAATCAATAATCACTTTTTAGCAAAATTGACGGAAACTTAGACGATTTATTTGAAGAAAAAAATGTTTCAGGTGCAGGCACAAGAGGTTCGGTTTATTTTTTGTGGCAAGCATTTTTATTATTGTAAAAAAATGTTTATTTTAGTTTTTCGTGGAAGGCCGGTAATATAAAATTGTTGGTAGCAACAGGCTTAGAGCTGGAGAGTCAGTTTCCCAAGGGATAAAAGTCTCGTTCATCTCTTTGGAGCATTGTTCAAAAGAAAATGATTTCTGTTCAGCCAACATTTCCCTTTTCTTGTGCTGATTGTAGAAAAAAGTTCAGCAATATGTAATAACCTACAATAGGATAAAACGCAGGAACAAGAAAACAGGAAAGAATGCAGTTCCATGGCCATACTTCCAAGATTTCGATTAAGTGTATGGATCGAAACATAACATTTCTCCACCTTCAAACATTGTATTTGATTCAAGTGCAGAAAGTCAACTAAGTTCGGATTAACCGAAGACACAATGCGCAGAGCCGAAGATAAGTTGTTCTTCAACCCCCAGGGCTAAACGAATGCGTGTGAGTGAAGATGTGCTGAATTATTGGTGAGAAGAGGATTTCAAAGAGCAACAGAGGCATGAGGAAAGGATGACAATGGAGAGAGAAAAGAATGATATTGAAAGAGCCAAAATCAAATGTTTACAGAATCCAATGGACACTTTCAAGAAAGATTGAAAACACATTTTCTTTTTGCAATAAAAAAATGCCTACATATGTTCATGTAAATAATCATGTGCATTTAAAATTAATTCCATGAATTTCGCTTTAATTTCTGTTAAATAGTTTTACATATTTTTTTTATCTTTAAAAGTTAAAACTTCTAATGAATTGAAAATGAATTCCATGAATTTTGTTCCTTCAGTAAAAGTATAAATTAATAATTTTATTTGTTTAATTCTCCTCAAAGGTTCTTATGGAAGCGTATTTAATAAATAATTTCTTTTAGCCGTCTCGGCTGATAATCCATTTGACTGGCAAAAATATCTAGACTTTCAGTATCGATGTCATCTTGACGACCTTCATTATTTATGATGATGTTATAAAGTACGATATTTAAGTTTTCGGAATTTACATTTTAAGCGTCCAAATGTTTGCTCAATGACAATTCTTGTTAAACTAAGGACATAATTGAATTTTTTCAATTGAATAGACAACGAATTGTCTATAGGAGTACGGATTGGAATGTTCATTCCGTCTACGCAGCCTATGACGTTTTTGAAGCTATCCAGGCTCCTTAAACTATTGAATTTTAACTGAACAGTTTCCATTTCTTCATCTTTTAGCCAAATAATGTGCTGATGGGAAATATTTGTCAGCAAACGACAAATGCTTATGACACAGTTATAACAAGCACCAATTGATACGCCAAACCTATCTCCTATTTCTCTAAAACAATTATTATTTGCCTATGCCCATATTGTCATTAGAGTAGCAACCTCGTTCGATACACGACTGCGGCGAAGACCTCTTTGTGAAATTTTTTTTTCGATTATTGTTAAAATTATCTATGAAAGGAATGATAAAATTGTATGTGGTAGTTAAAAGTATTTATCTACTTGAAATGTTTTCATTGTCATTCGAAAATATTTTCTAAACATTTCATCATCGTAAGAACCGACAACTTGAACATATGCGGAAATTTTTACAACCGGAAATTTCGAAATGGATAAAATATTTTTTTTTTTTTTTTTGTAGTATTCTCTCCATTTTTTTTTTAATAAGATGGTAGTTTCTGTAATGTTGACTTGTGTTTCGAGATAGAGACAAAGGCTCCAAAGCAGAATTTAATATTATTAATTTTAATGACATCTTTCGTATATTTTGACAGAAGTTAGCTGTGAGTCTTTCAGTTCAGCGCAGCTGACTGTTCAAATATTAAGCTGCAGACGAGAAAAAATTTGCAGCAAACGTAAAAAAAGCCATAGTGTGTTCAAATGAAAAAAAAATTGACTAAAAGCTGTCAGTTAACAAGTAAAACAAAGTTGGAGAGTTAGGCCAAAGGTAAATTTTCCGCTACTTTGTGAAATGTTTTTGTTTAATTCGGTGATAACTTTTGAAATGTGCCGATGTTAATTTATTTACTGATTAAGAGTGAACGAGTAAAGTGTTTAGCAAATGTATAAGAATGTTTTCGTTAACGGTTTCCATAATTTGGATGCAGGGTTAGCTAAATTAGAGTACCAACGGCGATTTCCTAGACGGAGGATCCCTTCTAGTCCGCCTTCTATCAATGCTTTTCACCGCCTTTTAACCATCGGCTCAGCATATGGTTTAAGAAGAGAAAGATTGTCTAACATAACATAACAGCAGCAGAAGAGGAAGAAAGAATTTTAAATGCTGTAAGAATGCAGCTATCTATTAGCACAAGAAAGCTTGCAGCACAGTTGCAAGCTCCAAGAATTACAATTCATAGATTTCTTCAAGCCAACCGCGTTTACCCCTTTCATTATACGCCCGTACAGGAACTTTTGCCAGGGAACTTCCAAAAAAGGATTAAATTTGCAGTTTTTTCAAAAAATTTTATGGACTGACGAAGCCCAAATAACGAAATTCCCATTGGGGAAATTGTCTAATCCTCACTTAACACGAACCACATTTTCTCAAAGGTGAGGATTCAGTTGAAATCTAGATATTTTTCTTAACAGTATACCATTTTACAGAAGTTTTAGCGTGAATATCTGGGCCGGCATATTAGGTAGTTCTTTATTCGGCCATTTCACATGTCCTAAATTCAACATTCTATTTTGGAGCTCCTGGAAAATGTTCCCCTTGTTCAGAGGCAAAGAACAGTTTCCCAACACGATGTAGCTCCTTGCCAGTGTTGCAATAAAGTAAATTCGTTTTTAAATCAAAAATTTAATGGACGGTGGATTGGCCGATTTGGTCCTTTTCCTTGGCCACCTAGATCTCTTGACCTAACTACAATGGATTTTTTTTTTTTGGGTCTGGGGAGCCATAAAAAAAATACTTTATTTGACTGAGATCTCAAGCCGGGAAGAGCTCCAAGAGAGAATAAATACAGTGACAGAGGAGCTAAGAGGTATTATACCGAACATTAATTTGCAGTCTGAAATCATCAAACGCGACAGAACTTGCATCCAAAGTCACGGGCAACATTTCGAAAATTTACTATAAAAGTGTTTTGATATCTCAAAGCGTAGCTGTCCTTTTTGGGACCACAAAAACTATTTAAAGGGATATTAGATTTATTTTGTGACCAATTTGCCTGAATAAAGTAGTGGTTTGCAATAACTTCCGTTGTTCTTAGGTGAAAAAGCCATACATAAAAATCGTAGATAATAAAGAGAAGACAAAGGTTTTGATAAAAAAAAAAAAATTAACCTAACAGATGAAAATTTCGAGATAAACGCATTTTTCTGATAAAATTGGTCCAACGATTTTTCAAAGTGTTAGTTTTCAAAAGTCATATTTTGGCTGACATTCATCGAATTTGACGAAATTTTAGTATTTTATGCACACTGATATTCTCTTTCAAAAATAAGTACAACGATTTCTGAAGCTGAATCCGTTAGAAAGCTACGGCCTTTTAAGAAGTTTTACCATGAAATCAGAGGTTCCTCACTTTACCGGTCTTCAACTTGGATGGAGGTGAAAATAAACCTCCCTGCAAGACAATTTTTTGTTCACTAAAACTTCAGGAATCTTCAGCTATCAGGACTAAAAACTAAACTGGGACACCCTGTATATGATAAACTATATAGCATAATTTTTGATGGTATATCGTAAAAAAAAAAATTGTAACTGACTTAACTAACAAAAACAATATTGCTATTTGTAAATATACGATATACCTACACGATATACCCTCATATCTGTATATTGTGAGTTTATTGACGTTTAATAGTACTACACAACGTACTAGAGTAATTCTACAGAAATTCTTCAAAATAAACCAATTCTCAGTTGGAAGATTTTGTTGCAAATGAAATACTAGGTGGAGTGAAAATTAACCTTCTTGACCGCCATAATGCGCTGCTACTGCAGAAATGGTTATGGTGCTTTGAAGTCCGTTCATATTTAGAAAGACATGCCAAATTTCAGTGCGATACTGTCTTTAGTTTTATTTTGACAGCTGATTGTTGTTGACGTGTTTGGTATCATGTTGAGTATGTTCGAAAACGATTTTCGTTCTCTCATAAAACATTATTTTTTGAGAGCTAAAACGGCGAAGGAAACAAAAGAAAAGTTGGATAGATACAATATTATGGGGCTAATGCTCTGACAGATTACACCGTCAAATATTGGTTTCGAGAGTTTCGTGATGGCCGCAACTACACTACCGATCAAGTTCGCAGCGGCAGGCTCTCCGATGCGGTTACAGAGGTCAATGTCGAAAAAATACATGAAATGGTGTTGGCTGACTGACCACAAAGATTAGTACTGAGCGCACACGCCATATTTTGGGCAATATTCTGCATAGGAAAAAGTTATCCTGCAGCTGGGTGCCGCGCATACTCACTCCTGACCAAAAACACGAACGCAAGAGCACTTCGAAAGAGTGTTTGGGCTTGCTGATGCGGAATCGGGCGGACTTTTGGCATCGATTGGTAATTGTTGAACACCAGAGAACAGAATGAGTACCCGGCATTGGACTGAAGCCGGCAAGAGTGCTCCGAAGCGGCCGAGGGAAGCTCGATGGGTCGGAAAGGTTATGGCGTCGGTATTCTATTATTGTCATGGCATACTCTTCGTGGAATACCGCGAAAAAGTAAAAACCATCAACAGCAAGTATTACTGTGCATTATTGGAGCGATTGAAGGCCGAAATCGCTGCAAAACGGCCTCACATGAAGCGAAAACAAATTTTGTTTTTGTAAGACAATGCACAGGCGCACAAGAGCATCGCAACCATGTCTAAAATCAATGACTTACGGCTCCAATTGCTGTCGCATCCACCATGTTCGCCCGACTTGGCTCCCACGGACTATTATCTCTTCCCAAACCTCAAAAGATGACTCATCAAATCATCGACTCCACGGAGGAGTATTTTGCAGACATTCGGGAAATTACATTTCGGACGGGATCAAGAAGTTGGAAAATCGATGGAATAAGTGTATCAAACTAAAAGGAGACTATAACACATGGGCAGTGCCGTTTTATAGTAAAACACAAAAGTTTTGCAAAATTCAACTTTATTTGTCATAATAGTTGCCTTCGAGGGCGATACACTGATTGAAACGATTTTTCAATCTTTCGATACCAGTTTTGTAGTACGATTTCAGTTTAGCCTTAAAATAGGCCTCTGTTTCGGCGATTACTTCTTCATCGGTCTTAAATCTCTTTCCGAAGAGCATTCTTTTGAGGTCTGCGAACAGGAAATAGTCGCTGGGGGCCAAATCTGAAGAATACAGTGGGTGGGGAAGCAATTCGTAGCAGGATTCATTCAATTTTGCCATCGTTTTCATCGACTTCTGACACGGTGCATTGCCTTGATGAAACAGCACTTTCTTTTTCTTCAAATGCGGCCGTTGTTCTGTGATTTCGTCCTTCAAACACTCCAACAACGCAATGTAATAGTCGCTGTTGATAGTCTACCTCTTTTGGAGATAGTCGATGAAAATTATTCCATGTATATCCCAAAATACGGATGCCATAACCTTGCCAGCCGACTGTTGAGTTTTTGGTCGTTTTGGACGAGGTTCGTTGCCTGCTCACCACTCAGCTGACTGCCGACTTGACTCTGGTGTGAAGTGATGGAGCCAAGCTTCATCCATTGTCACATACGGACGCAAAAATTCGGCTTAATTGCGGTTGAACAGCTTTAAACACTCCTCTGAATCATCAACACGTTGTTGTTTTTGGTCGACTGTGAGTAAACGCGGCACCCACTTTGAACAGAGCTTTCGCATGCCCAAATATTCGTCTATGATATATCCAACACGCTCTTTTGATATCTTCAGAGCCTTAGCTATCTCGATCAACTTCACTTTACGGTCATTCTTAATCATTTTGTGGACTGTTTTGATGTTTTCATCTGAAACAGCCTCTTTTGGACGTCCACTGCGTGCATCTTCTTCGGTGCTTGTATGACAACTTTTAAATTTTTCAGTCCACTTGCGAATGGTTCGTTCGGCTGGTGCAGAGTCCGGGTAACACTTATCAAACCATTTCTTTGCATCGGCTGCATTTTTATATCTATATCTCGAGAAATAATAGTCCGACAGCTGTCAAATTTATACACGTATCTTTTGAAGGTTGGTACTAACTGAAAATGGTATGGATTTAATTCAATTGGTGCCCTCTCTTAAAAACGGCATGTGTTATTGAATAAAATAAATAAATAAAAAAAATTAAAAAAAATTTTTTTTTCATTCCCAAGGAGGTTGCTTTTCACCCCACCAGTTAGACCACATTTAATACATCAAGGTGAACTATAATCGTATGATTTAGTTATAGGCCTAAATTTGTCTAAATCTCAAGCTGAACTCTTAGTTTCAAGACATCAGGAATGTCAGCTGACTTCAGAAATTAATTCATCAGAGTGCACAAGTTTCAGTGTATTAACTTCACTTCAGGGTTTTGAATAAATTAGGTTATAACTATTCACCAGATCAATGGAGAGTACTGATTAACTCTTCAAAATTAACTTTAAAAGCAGTCGTACTGATATAGAAAAAACCTACTCAAGAAATTTCACTACAACCGTCATTCTTGGAAGACATGTACAGACCCAAAGTTCTTGGAATATTGCTTGGATTGCAAGAAAGCCAAACGAAATAATGCTGCTTTTTGTGCTAGCTCGATAGCAGAGCTAAAAGTTAAGACTGCATTAAAAAAGGATGGCCAATGAGAAGTAATTTCATTTCTAAACAAAAAAATATTTCTGGAAACCTCTTAGTAGAGCCAAAAAATATCATTTCACTGTCTGTAGACATAAAATTTAACTTCGTTAAAGCCATGGATAGAAGTGTAGAAGGTTTTCTGTATTTGAAAACATTCTTTCTTGCATTAAACGAAACTAAATTAAAAGAAGAAAGTCTTATAAAACCGGTAATAAGGAAGGTCATGAATAATTTCAATTTTATTTAAAAATAAAAAACAGAAGAAAAAAGTTGGCAAACATTTTTTTTTGGGAAATACAAAGTCAGAAAAGTATAAGGAGATGGTTTCTTAGCTAATACACAATTATAAAGTCTTGGGAAGTAATACTATATGTCTTTCAAGATTAATTTCCTCGATTCCCATCAAGACTTTTTCCTCGAAAACACGGGGAAAAATTCTATCAAGACATCATGGCGATGGAAAAAGATACCAAGGAAAATGGTCGTCGAAAATGCTCGCAGATTTTTGTTGGACATTAAAACAATGTTATCCGTCACAATTATAAGAGACATGCAAAACAAACAAAAAAGCCTCTAGAGTATCCATCACAATTCAGTTATTTTTATTTTTTTATATAAACATATTTTCATAAGAAAGGAGGTGCTTCAATTTTTTTAACACACGTTTTTAAACTAATCTCATGCAAAGGTATGAAAAAAAAAAAAAAAAACAGCTGCGAACCACGGTATTTCTAGTTTAGTCATTCCATTAAACGTTTAATGTTGTCTCTTGATATACCGCTTCTTAGATAAACCAGCCACATAATTCTACCCCGAATTGTCAAATTTATTTTTGCCACTTTTCAACAAACTTAATTTGCTAATGTTGTCGATTTAGATTTACGAGTACAGACACACAAGCTTTTCGAAAAAAAATTTCAAATGCTGAACACACTTGTTGACTTCTTTATGAAGAAGATATTGCTTCTAAGAATATAATGTCCGAGTAATTTGGATGTAAGTTTTGATAGTGAAAGTAATTTCTTACTAATCAAGGCTATTAACTTAGGCCCTTTTCTAAATGACCAGCTATCCGAACGCTCCAAACTCAGTGGTTTCGAAAAAAGTTTGTTTAGAAAAAAAAAATGTAGAATCTTTTTTATAGCTGCATAATAGGAAATATTTAATCCGAATTTATAAATCTTCTGAGTAAAGTGGTCTGAATGACATTCAGAAATTTTGGAATAATGTTTTATTAATGAAACCTCCTTAAATGGATGAAAGGACCTCAAATGTTAAAAAACTATTTTTTTGTCTTCCACATAGTGAAGCAGGCGCTGAAATGGCCTATTCAACAATTAACTTACAGAAAACTAAACTAAGGAATCAACTTGTTAATCGAACATTCGCGCGGGTGAAAATTAGAAAGGGAAAAAGCGATATACCGATGCAGGTTGGTTTTAAATTTTTAATATGAATTATAAGCTTAATAATAGGTTGATTCATAATTATCCGCCGTTTATACGTTTATATAAAATTGGCGTTTAGTTTATTGATGAAAACAGGACAACCCAGATGCTGACCAAACACTTTAATGTCGGCCAATCAACAGTCCCTTGGATGTGTCCCATACCAACTTTCTGATAACAACAAAGCTTAGCGTTTCCTTCTACGATTTGCTTCACCGAAACGACCAAACTTCGTTCCTGAAGGATATCGCGACTGATGTAAATCATAGCTTCTCTTTAAAACAAAAGAAGAAAAAGTCTAAAGAAAGAAGATTTGCGGTTGAAACACCGAAAGGAGTACCGAAGGACGTCCACTTTAAGAAGGCAATCTGGTGTGTTTCGTCTGACAGAAGTATAGTAGAAGTGAAAATAATTTCAAACGGTATTTGTTATTGGTGGAAGGAAAATGATGACCGTCAACAGTGGCGTATTCTGTACAAAAACGACAAGCAATATTTCAACACCAACAGCGACGTTTACCTGGCTCAACTAGATCGCCGCTATGCTGCAATCCAAGTGAAAAGACCGCGAAAAAAGAACAAAATTATCTTTCACTACGATAATACAGAGCCATATGTTAAACTTTGTGTCATTGAATACATCGCTGGTAAGGAAAGGGAACTGCTTTCTTATCCGCCATACTTTCCCACAGAGGCACCTTCGAACTACCACGTTAATCCCTCACTGAAAAATGTCAATATTTGCTCTCTCTTTTATCTTAAAATAAAATTGGAACATGAATTAATTTAAAATCTTTATTTATATACAGGGTATCCCCTAATTTGTCAAGGATAATTTGGGGAATGAATTTTGGGTATATTCTAAGAAAGAAATCGCACTACAGTAAGGGTCCATCTCCAATGTTGACATCATTTATCGAGGATTTAAGAAAAGGCTTACTTTGATGCACCCTGACCAATGTTAATAAAAATTGGTAGAAACTTGGTTGAGAATTTTATTTTTAAAAGAAATACTAGTCTTTATTGTATATATGTAAATACAATATACATTGTTGGTTGAAATACTGTTCAGATGTGGAAACCTCAATTGGTTAATCAGGAGAGCAACGATATGAAATATCGCAAACGTATCTGTCAGAGTTTCAAAGCGGAAATGAAGTCAGTTTCCAAATGTTTTTGGTGGTTTGCTGTGGTTGCTCATAGTGGTGTGAGATTCTTACTCACTAAAAACACGCCTCCTTTCTTATCGACTACAACTAAGTTACCTTATCAAGTAGTTTCCGTTTCAAATAGCGTTCGCATGGGGCACGTAGCTTTCCAGCGAAAGCGCCTGCTAGTACCGCTATTATATGCGGATAGTCCTTATCGCGCCAGATCGAATGGTCTCATTCTTTGTAATCGACGCACTAAGTTTGTCTCGTCCAGAATTTGGAGTATTTTATTATTACAATGGCCATGGAGACGAATACGGAGTTCGCGAGCAAAGTTCATTATTTCGTCCTCGACGGTAACTATTCCTAAGTCTTTGTGGATATTTCGGTTGCTTGGTTTAGTACAGCCCCAAAGTTGTATACCGTACGTCCAAACAGGTTTAAGCACTTGCTTATAGATGAGCAGTTTGTTATGTATGCTTAACTTGGAATGTTTTCCTAGTAGCCAGTACATTTGTCTGAATTTATTTTCAAGTTCATCACGTTTTTTCTTAATATGCGGCTTCCATTTCAGTTTTACATCTAGTGTCATTCCTAGATACTTTGCTTCATTTGCATATGGTATTTGTTCCGAGTTAATGATAATGGGAAGGTTGTTTATTTTCCGGTAACTAAAATTAACACGAGTAGTTTTGGTCTCATTGAGAACAATTCGCCATATCTTTGTCCATTCGTAGATTTTTTCCAAAGCCGTTTGTAGCTTTCCAGTAACTAACTCGACTGAAGTATCTGTAGCTAGTATCGCCGTGTCGTCCGCGAACGTGGCTACTACTATGGGTAGTAGTACTATGGTACCTGATTCTTCCAGTATGTCTCGAGTATAGAGTAAAAACAATACCGGTCCAAGTACACTTCCTTGCGGAACTCCAGCAGCTATCTCTTTAAATTCCGAGTATTCGGTGCCATGTTTAACACGAAAAATTCTGTTTTCCAGGTACGATTTCAGAATCGTATGCAGCTCTCTCGGAAGAACTTGGCTTAGCTTAAAATTTAAGCCTTCGTGCCATACCTTATCGAAGGCTTGAGACACGTCAAGAAACACTCTACAACATATCTTTTTCCCCTCTAAGGCTTTCTCAATTTCATTCGTAATTCTAAAAACCTGGTAAATTGTGGAGTGCTTAGTTCTAAAACCGAATTGATGTTCAGGAATAAGACGTCTTCCTTCAAAGATCGGTTGCAAGCGCTTCAATAGAAGTTTTTCCAATATTTTAGATATTATCGGCAGAAGCGATATGGGTCTGTAGGACTTTTTTTCATTCATAGATTTGCCTGGATTTGAGACCATTATAACTTCGGCAACTTTCCATTGGCTTGGAACGTTTAATAGTCTTAGCGCGGTATTTATAAGTTGGAGCAGTTTAATAAGGCTTTCTTTGGCAGCTCCTTGAGAATTTGAGCAGTTATTAAATCGTAACCAGGGGCTTTGTTATTTTTCAATTTTTTAATTGCTTGGTTAAGTTCTGTTTTTATTCTAAAATTGTCCGGTGCCGTAATTATATAATTAGAAACTCCTGTTAACGTCTGTCCAACAAAAGGCTTAAACGTTTCTTCTAGGTGCTCGGCAAATATTGTAGATCCGCCTTCTCTTTATTTCCTTTTGCCTATTCGCCATTATTTTATCCTATGGGAGGAAATTGCATTTGAGGCTTTTTGATTCCCTTCATGGCTTACCAGAGGGAGTAATTTGAACTTCTTTCGGCAGTCAGACCTTCGAGATATGTAGAGATATTCTGATTTTTGTAATCTCGTATTGCATCTTTCAATTTGTTGCATAAGTGGTTTAGGTATGTTTTATGCTGGGGAGCACGGGATTGTTGCCATCTTTTTCGCGCTCTCCTCTTTTCTCTTACCAGTTCTATTATTTCCAGCGAATATTTTATTTCACTACTTGATTTCTCTTTTCTTGTTGGAGTTGGAGTGTTGTTCCAGGCAGCGTTCTGCAGGACTTTGATGAATCTGTCAACTTCGTCTTCTATTTCGTTTTGTGTTTTTAGCGACACGTTTAGAACAATATGTTCATTGCAGTAGTTTCTAAAACCGTCCCAGTTGGTCTTGTTATTAGTTAATCTACGCGCCACTTCTTTCTTAATTAAGAGTATGCTTAGTGTTAAAATGACTGGTGAGTGATCTGAGGAGAGATTATAACTTTCCTCGATGTATGTAGAAATTTTGGCTGCTCCCTTTGGGACAAAGAAATCTACAAGATCGGGGGTCTTTGTTATATCCGAAGGCCAATATGCTGGTTTTCCTGTCGAAAAAAAGTCAACTTTACATTGCATTCCGGTTTCATAGAGTTGTCTGCCTTTCTTTGTATTACATCTTGAGCCCCAGAAGATATGTTTCGAATTAAAGTCACCACCAATTATAAAATTAAGTCCGAGTGAATCGAAGATACCTTTAAAGTCATTCTTTTCTAGCTTGCATCGCGGAGGACATTAAACGAATGTAATGTTGTAGTGCAGGTGGTTATATTTTACGCTAACCGAACTTAAATGCATTGCATCGCATTCAATCTTCATATTTAAAGAGTGCTCAATACAATCTTTCATGAACAATAAGGATCCGCCTCTGGCATTGTTTGATGGGTGGTATGCATGATAAGCACAGTATCCCTTTAGTTCCACACGAGGTCCTTTCCTCAAGTGAGTTTCAGAAATCAAGCAAATATCAATATTGGCTTTTTGTAAGAACACTTCCAGTTCGTCGAGTTTTTTAATAAGGCCGTTTGCGTTCCACGTCAATATTTTAAGCACTTGTTTCATATTCATGCTTGAAATCGAGTTTTACGTATTTCTTTCTCGAGATTGCTCAATTTTTCAACTAAAAGTTTATTTGTTCTGCTTTGCTCCTCAAGAGTCGTGAGAATTAGGGAGAAAACGTGAGCCACTGGATCTGGCGTAACACAGCTTTTTTTATTTCCTTGCGACGCAGCTCGTGCATGCGTTAGCGTGTCAATCGGTGGCGATTTTTCCTTTGCGTTCTTTTTTTGTATTTCCTTCGACTTTACCATGACGGATTTTCTTTCTTTCACTACCTGTTCTTTAGCAATATTCGGTTTATTTGTAGTTGCGTTTGGGTTTGGACGTAAGGTTTTTTTAAGCGTATCGCGACTTTTTTGGAGTTCTTTTGCCACTTCACATCCGTGATAGTTTGCTGGGTGCTTTCCTTGGCAATTTATGCAAGACGGTGGAAGTTATTTATTTAAGTTGCACTCTTCTGAGAGATGTTTACCGGCACATTTTACTCAACGCGGTTCTTTTTTGCAATAAGTCTGCGTATGATTGAAGCCTTGGAAACGCTTACATTGCGGGATCGATCTTGTGTTCTTTCGCACAGGTTCAATTTTGACTACGATATTCAGAATAGTTTTGATACTATAGATATATTCTTTATTTTCGGACTTATCGAAACTAAGCATAAACAGTGGAAGTCCCCACTTAACCAAGATTTCCTCGTCTTCCCTGTTTTTCTCTTTTCTTTTTTAATAATATATACGACGTCTAGAACTTTAAAGCCGTTTGCATGGAGGTCGCTTACAATATCGTTTTTGGTACACGAAGGGTGAAGTCCTCTCGCTACTACACGTAATGATCTTTCTAAATTGTTTTCGAAAGTGTACCATTTGATCTTCTCGGTGTTTAATTTTTCGAACAATGGTCGGTATTCATCGAAGTTGTCGACTCTTATCTGGAACGACTTAAGGTGAAGAACCAGCTTTACGTTTCTTAGACTGTCTTTTCTTTACGGTCCAATTTATTTCGCGCGTAAGCTCTTCTTCGTCCGTATGGTATTCGTGACTAGTTGAGCGGAGTTTATATGCTTTGTTTTCAGAGTCTTGTTTTCCTCTCGGAGTATGTCTACTTCTTTTTTAAGCTCTTGAAAAAGTAGCTCCATTTGCTTAAGCTTCGTACGGAGTGTGTTGTTTTCGTCCTCCAATCTTTTATTTGTCACTGAGTCCATTTTTTTGCGCGTAGGCGCTTGGGGCGGACTTCTTTTCCCGGAGAAATTCGATCTTTGTGGTGAAGATCGTGATACCCTTGAACTTTTAGAGAAGGGATCAAACGACTGCGTTATTTGCATTGTTTGCATTATTTGTTTTATTTGTTTTGTGACAACGTGTGGAAATATATGAAGCAGAGGATCAAAGGAAAGGATGTTGGGACAATTTTATTGCTTAAACTGTTTTTACAAAGAATTTGGTTGCAATTACCTCGGAGCTATCCATTTTGGCTATTCGAATTGGCTATAAGTTGTCGGCAAATACGATATGTGAGGTGATAATTGGGAGCGCACTGTTTAACAGTGATTTTACCCTGTATTTTGGCTACTTTTCAATTTTTAATGAACCTTATGTTTAAGATGAAATATCTCAAAAAATTACGATGGCGGTCTCAGAAGTGACCGAGCCAACAAAGAAAACACAAAAATTTTGATAAAATTTATTTATTTTTCAACATAATCGCCTTTCAGCTTTTTACACTTTTCCCAGCGATGTTCAAAAGTTCGATACCCTTTTTAAAATAAGAACTATCTTGCTCCTCAAAATAGCCATTAACTGCCGAAATCTTTGACCACTGAGTCATTTTTTCAAGTTAAGGAACAGAAAGTAATCCGAGTGGGCTTAATCTGGCGAATAGGGTGCATGAGGTAGCAATTCAATAATTTTGAGTGTGAGCAAACGTGGCACCCATCTTACACACAGCTTTCTCATGTTCAAGTTTTCAAATAATATGCAATGTACCGCACTTTTTGAAATGCCTACAATATCTGTTAGCTCGCGCACTTTCCTTCGACGATCATCCAGTACCGCTTTGTAGAGTCGTCACCTCATTTGGTCGACCACTGCGATACTCGTCTTAGCAGCTCCTACGGCCTCGTTTTAACTCAGCAACTCAAAATTTTACTATTGTAAATGAAGCAGCAGACTCACCCAGAGTAGAATACAGTTTAGCTTTTATATTGGTTGGGCTGAGGCCTATCAAATAAAAGTATTGTATCACATAACGATGACCGATTTTCTCCATTTTCACAAATTCACTGGCAACGTTCACTATAGATGGCTGCCAAACAAATACTAAACAACGTGATGCTTTCAAACTTTAAACATATGCTTTATAGACTACGTACTTTATATTGTATTATATTATATTAAACAGACGTTTGAATCTTGCTTCCGAAATTGAAGGCAATCTATAATTTCTTAACTTGAAAAATTTGCGTCTTGCCCATACCATCACGAATTCAATTCTAAAAGATCAAATTTATAAGCATTTATCTTTTTTTTCTATAATTTTTTTTATTACAAGTATGATAATATTCGAATGCCAACTTTTTGAAATTCAATCATTGCGCGGCGGGACATTGATTCGTTTAGCTTTTCAAAGCATAAATATTTGCTTTCGAGCTCATAAAATTCTCGTAAGCTTCGCTGTAAAGACAATATTCGCATGTTTACATCCGACAACTGTTCTATATATATATTTTTCTTTTTTATTGCAATTTATTCCCATGTCGATGGGGAATGTTTTTTGTATGTTTCATCCTGCTGAACGGGCGTGTAATTGAATTTAAGCCATCGTATAACCGATGGTTGGGTTTTTAATCTTTTTGCACAGCAACGATTGCTTTTTTGTTGAATTCAGTTGAATCCTCTGTTAAATGTGCCTTGCTTGTGGTGTCATGTATGCAGCCGACAACTGTCATACAATACAGAACCTGTACAAAAAGACACTTTTCCACTACGATGAGCAAGTTAGCTTTTCACATTTTCAAACTTAAAAATGCAAACTTTAACAACAATCAGAATGAATCAGTTCGTTTAGGAAACCAACTAAGGACTATGTCAGACTGTTAAAACATTTTAAAATAACCGTCATGTGGGTTTTATAGTCGAAAATAAAATATGAAAATCTCACAATGCTTTTTAGGTGACACCATGAACATTGCCAACTTGAATTGATATCGTAAGAAAGAGAAAGGGTTCCGTTTTTTATCTGTCGGCAGATGGTGTGGTTTTATGTGACACTTTTACTGGTGTGCTTCTCATAAATTTAATGGTGTACAATTTTGGCTTTTTGGTTTCGTAATGTTTCGTTGCGTTCCATTATGCTTTATTACGTTTTTAATTACGAAATTTACTGACAAGGTTATAGTCATTAAATTGGTAATATATCTTCCCATCGTCTAATGGAATATTGCTTTGTATTCAAGGACAAGGAAAAAGCAAAGCATCCCAAGGACTACTATGTACACGGAAAATCGGTAATAAATTTGAAAATTTGTAATTTTAAGTGAGTAAGTTGTTGTATTGGATCTTAGAAAAAGAGCAGGGAAATAGAGATTCAATTTGTTTCATTTCAAGTTCAAATTCAGTCAGGGCAACGATAAATGGGTAACTCTAATAAATTAAACAACAGACTTAAAAAGAAGATAGTAATGGCTGAAACATAAAGTTGATTGCATCTTTAATTTTTAAGTGAGAATACTTATATAATCGGCATCAGTGGTACGCTTGCCAACTCAAGGTTACATGCGCAATCTTACTGAAAAGGAGGAAACTAATAAAAATACAAGACACCTAAGAATAGTACTAGTGATGCCGCCATATATGAAGATTTTATTAGGTTTATGAAATTATTATACAATACTTATTTGAAGAAGGAACTTTGTTTGATCTTAGCAGCATTGTAAAATTAGTGTTGTAGCAAATTAGCATTACCCAAAGCTAAAATGAAGCTACGAATTTGGAAGTCATTAGTGAATTCAAACAAACAGCATTGTCCAATGGAATGGAATAAAATAAAAAAAATATAAAATTATATAATATACAATATTTAACGATTAAAATAATCTCTCTAACATTTTTAATTTTGTACTTTAATTATAAGCTATTTAAATATTAGAAAATTAAAAAATACAGTATTAATAAAATATTGTAATAATTCATAAAACGAATAACATTAAATAAATTTTTAAATTATTATTTTGTATTATATTATTAAATTGAGAAAAATAACTATTAAATTTTGTCCTCCAATAAATTACGATCAATCTTGTTCAAATTCTTACCAATATTGAAAGAATAATTAATAATTCCATAAATAGAAATATATGGTACAAACCATATAGACCCAACAAATAAACTAAATAAATAATAATTGAATGATTTATTAACAAAAAATAATGAAATTTTTGAAATTAAATAACCAAATAAACCCTATAATACACATAAAAATAGAATGGAATGGCCACTGTAAAAATGGTTCGAGGATAGCACACAACATAAAGACTACTGAATTCAAGTCCTACGTCATCTAATAAGTGATGCCAGACTAATACTGCTTTGAAGGAATTTTATACAAGTTAGAAAATCGAATAGTTTTCTCCCACCTCTCTCTCACGAAGCTTAGATCTTGCATCAAAACTACAAAGGATAAGTAGTAGAAAGGGCTTTGTACATTCTGATAGATACTATAGAAAAATCCATACGCAACAAGGAATTAACTATGAAGAACTATTCGTGGGTGGCCGTGGCTCAAGTGATAGTGACTGGCTTCCAAATCGGGAGGTTCGATGTTCGAATCCCAACATTGTCCGAAAGACATTAATTTTTGTAGTTAACAAAAATCAAGTAAGATGAGTAGTAGTAGTAGGTAGTAAGTAGTAAGATGAGCCCAAACATCTTAACATATGCTGAGACATTATAAGTGTACCCATTTGATTGCTAAGTGCTTTAAGAAAGAAAAAATCGGATAATGGTAAATTAATTAGGAGATATGAAGCTTTCTTTGCATGGTATGGAATGTCTCCAAGAAGGCTTTGTATGAAATTTTTAGATGAGTAACTAAAAATCCAACCGAATGGCAATCTCAGTAATAGTAAATAAACTATAAAGGACGTTTATGAGTACGTGTGCATCAACTAAAATACTAAATATATATATATACTAGGTGGGGTGAAAAGTAACCTCCTTGGGAATGAAAAAAATTGTTTTTAAATGTTTTTTTTTTTTATTTTATTCAATATAGTCCCCTTTTAGTTTTATTGATATTCCAGCGATATTCCAACTTCTTGATCCCGTCCAAAAAGTATTTTTTTGGAAGGTCTGCAAAATACTCCCCCGTGGCGTCGATGATTTCCTCGCGTGAGCTCAATTTTTTATTGATAAGCCATCTTTTGAGGTTGGGAAGAGATATTAGTTTGAGGGAGCCAAATCGGGCGAATGCGGTGGATGCGACAGCAATTGGAGCCGTAAGTCATTGATTTTAGCTGTTGTTGCGATGCTCTGGTGTGCCGGTGCATTGTCTTGCAAAAACAAAATTTTTTTCGCTTCATATGAGGCCGTTTTGCAGCGATTTCTGCTTCAATCACTACAATAATGCACAGTTATACTTGCTGTTGATGGTTTTTCCTTTTTTCTTTAGTCCACGAAGAGTATGCCATGGCAATCCCATAAAACCGACGCCATAACCTTTCCGACCCAACGAGCCTCCCTCGTGCTGGTTTCAGTCCATTGTCGGGCAATCATTCTGTTCTCTGGTGTGTAATACTGGATGCAAGTCTCATCAACAGTTACCAATCGACGCCAAAAGTCCGCCTGATTCCGCATCAGCAAGTCCAAACACTCTTTCGAAGTGCTCTAGCGTTCGTTTTTTTGGTCAGGAGTGAGTATGCGCAGCACCCAGCGGCAGGATAACTTATTCATATGCAGAATATTGCCCAAAATATGGCGTGTGCGGTCTTCCTTTCCCGTCAGCTAACATTATTTCATGTACTTTTTTGACATTATCCTCTGTAACCGCATCGGAGGGCCTGCCGCTGCGGACTTGATCGGTAGTGGAGTTGCGGCCACCACGAAACTCCCGAAACCAATCTTTGACGATGTAATCTGACGGAGCATTAGCCCCATAATATTTATCCAATTTTTCTTTTGTTTCTTTGGCCGTTTTGCTTCTCAAAAAATAATGTTTTATGAGAGAACGAAAATCGTTTTTTCTATACTCAACATACACGTCAACAACAATCAGCTATCAAAACAAAACTTAAGACAGTATCGCACTGAAATTTATCATGTCTGCCTAAATATGAACGGACTTCAAATCACCATAACCTATTTTGCAGTAGCAGCGCATTCTGGCGGTCAAAGAGGTTATTTTTCACCCCACCTGGTATAAGAAGAATCATTTCAAAGAACCATGGTTTGACGAAGATCAAATATCATTCGCATGTCTAAGGCTATTTAAAAAAAAAAAAGCGATGGTGAGATTAAAAGTTGGTATTTGGAAGCAAACAGAGAGTAAAGGACTAGACTGTGAGAAAAAGAAATAATTACGAATTGCTTGCTCAAAGTTTGATTCAATGCAAAAATTCTTCAGATTTTCGGAAATCGGAAAATCAAAAAACAAAAAAAAAAAACATCAATGGCTGTAAATTTTAGAATATTTCAATACACTTTTAAGCCCGACCCCTTGTGAGTCGTTTGAAAGAGATATCCGGTGAAGCTACGCGATTTGATGTTATACCCTCCGAGTTTTATAAGTACGGCAATGATGAATTACACAATAGCCTTGTGACAATGTTGAATACGATTTTTGGCAATGGAGTATTTAGTAATTCCTAATTAGTAATTATAAAATGGAATGTACAGCGAATATAGAAAATTATATAGAAATTTCTTTTTAAAATGCTTCTAATAAATTATCTACAGCAATTCTACAGCGTCGACTAGCGTGCAGTTGTCAGCATGATTTCGAACATGGTCGGGTGTTAGACAGGGATGCCATCTGAGTCCAAGTTGAGTCCGCAGGAATACTGATCAAAACCTTACTGTTGGCTGATGATTAACTACTCCTGGCACACACACTTAAATTACTACAAAAAATTATCAATAGATTATATGAGTATTGTTAGCTGTGAAACTTCATCGTCAACCTATATAAGTCGAAGATCATGATAATTAGGAGAGGAGGAGGAAAATGCAGAAGAAATTAAAAATTGTAATACAACGGTGAAAGTATAAAATTCGCGAAGGAGTATAAGTATTTTGCGGCTTTTTGTTTCACTAAAGACAGTTAGTAGAAAAATTAAGGAAGCTTACAACATCCATCAACACTGTTTGGAAGTAGTGTGTCTCAGAAATAAACATATTGCCCACACCAGTAAATATAAGGTATTTATGGCACTCTCTGGGTCAATACTGTTTTATGCTGCGCATGTTTAGGGAGTTAGGGAGTACGAGAATAGGGACAAACTGTTACAATTCTATATAAAAAGATCATTTTATCTGCCACCCAACAACACAAATTATATGCTATTGTTGGAAGCAGATTTGTCCCCGTTCCTTACAAAAGCCCTTAAATTACATTCAGACTTCGTTTTTAGTCTTGAAGGCAGCAGATACCGAATTGCCAAAAAAGCAGCAATGCCATGCTGTCCAAAATGAGGTGGTATAGTGAGTGGCTGGAACTTCCTTATAGCTGTGGAATAGTGCTAAACCTCGATGACAGTATTTGTTGGAAAGGGCAACTTTACCAACTTATTGCAAGTGTGGACCGCTTACAACAGTATACTTAAAGCAGATGTCTGCATCGCTATACATCATAGAATGAACTATAGGGTTTTCTAATAACGACTTGACAACTTTTTTTTTAAATAAAAGGCAAACCATTTGAGATATTTCAAAAACTTTATTATTGGCTTGAAGTACAATCAAAACATTTATGAATGGAACTCGACTCGTTCATATGGCCACCGCGGACACGTTTGCAGCGTTCGCTTTCTTGGACCCAATTTTCAACGACTCGGACACACCTTTCGGCTGAAACGGCTGCTATTTCGCGTTCAATGTTGGCTCTTAACTCTTCCAACGTCATCGGCGTCTTGGCATAAGCCAATGACTTAACGTAGCCCCACAGAAAATAGTCAAGCGGCGTTAAATCGCACGAATGAGGCGGCCAATCGACTGGCCCATGTCTTGGATAACACGCACACCATACTTACTCTTCAATAAATCGATTGTAGCGTGTGCTGTGTGGCTTGTGGCACCTTCCTGTTGAAACCATATGTCGTCCAAATCCATATCTTCCAATTCGGGACAAAAATAATTGGTGACCATGGCGCGATAACGCTGACCATTCACAGTAACGTGACGATCGTTATCTTCGACGAAAAAATATGGCCCAATAACGCCGCCGGCATGCAACCGCACCAAACAGTTATTTTTTCTGGATGAAGTGGTGATTCATTAAGCACATGTGGGTTTTTACCTGACCAATAACGCATATTTTGCTTATTGACGAACCCATTGAACCAAAAATAAGCTTCGTCACTGGAGATGATTTTGCGATGAAATTCATCATCTTGGCGCATCTCCTCCAGAACCCAATCGGAGAACGTACGTCGATTCAAATGGTCCATCGGCTTTAATTCTTGAGTCAGCTTGATCTTGTATGGGTCTAAACCAAGATCCTTACGCAAAATACGCCGTGGAATTGACTGATTTGGATCGTTTGCTAGGGACGTCTGAACGGCAGCGATATTTTCGACACTTCGACTAACTAGTTGTCTCACTGACACGGCGACATCACACAACGAATATGTAGACTCAAATTTTTGCACTAAACTTGTTATTGCCTGTCTACTAGGGCGAGAATTACGATCGAAAATTGGAGTTAACGCTCTTAAAGTTGCAGTCACCGACTCCGAATATCTGTAGAAAATTTTTATAATTTGCAGACGTTGCTCGTTAGTGTACTTTACCATGATGAAAATGTTGTGTTTACTGAAAAAATTGGCAGTGACAGTTTGATGATGAGTGAAAGAGTGCGTTTACAAATTAAATTCAAAGTTGTCAGGTCCCTATTGGAAAACCCTATATAACTATTTAAGACATAACTTAGCGGAAGGTAATTACTTTGCGGAAAAGGAAGACGTAATACATTTCTTTGGAAGGTGTCCACTTTTAAATTAAACGAGGAGACACATCTTCGGAGGTCATGTTATGTCGGCGGAACAAATATTAATACCTTTCAATGAAATTAACGTGGCGCACTTGTCCTCGCGCTAAAGAGTCCTCTTGGAATAATCAATGAAAGTTTATAATTAAATTAACTTTGCCATTAGTACACCAAGTCACAAAAAAAATTCTTCACAAGTCAAGGAGACTGATGGAACTTGCAAGTTGTAAGGATGGGCTTAGTAAGAATGCGTTTAGCTAAATTCAGAAAAGACGATGTTTCCAGCGTTCGAAGAAGGTACGCATGCTAAGATTCATCAGGAATAATCGTCAATTTGAACTCATTTGTAATCCGTATTAAACATCTTGAAGCTAACTTCGACAAAAAATGATGGGTAATTTCGCAAAAAATAATGGACTGTATATTAACTGCCTTCATTAAACCCATAATCTAGTATTGTATGATTTGCCCATTAACCAGAAAAAAAATTGTGACGGATGCTCTAAAAAAAAACAGTACCTAATTCCAACTGAAAAATTTTAAAAACTAAACTTAAACAACTGAGAAAACCATCGGACCTGATCTTGTATAGAAATAGAGACTCAAAGATTCTATTTGGCGAAAGCAACATCTCATATATAACCGGCTTAATAGTCCATTACTACAACTTCGATATAATAAAATTATCTTTTTTTATTCCGTTGACATAGAAGGTCTTCCAAATAATAATAATAAAAATAATTGTTGACAAATGGCAAAAAACCTTGAACAGACCATTACAGAGCGCACCTTGCTTAAGCCATGGGCTAAAAAAAAAAGCTGCTCTTATTACCAGGCCAAAAGAAAGAAGAAAGACTGTGACATTAAAAGAAAATAAGAAGAAAATCGTTCATTTTCACATGAAATTTTGTAAAGTGCCAAAAAAAAAAAAAAAACAGGCCATCAATTGGAGCACGGCTGGGGTCTACCCTTGGAGCTCACTTTTATTATTGACTTTCTTAAATTGGGCTTTTAACTATCATAATTTATGTAATGTCCGATTGGGCAGAAACTATTCGTATACTTGTGATTTGTAAAGGTTGCCTAAAATATTATCGCTTTTCCTTATATCTTACCAATTTACTTTTTTTGCCAAAATATCTTGCTTAAATGACTTCTTAACTTCAAATAACACTAATTATCTAAGTAGCTAAGCAGCGTTTTGCTTAAACTAATAAAAGTATCTCAGCGCACTAAGTTGTTGAACTTGTATCACACATCTTTTGGGAAAAGCTACCATCGTCAAAAGTAATGTTCTCCTATATATCATGCGGATACTTTCTGGTTTCCAAACGCACCATGCTGGAACTAATATAGCTCTACATGGGTAAGATTTTATATAAAATAGAAGAAGAATTGTTCAAAGAAGAAAAGCTGCGAAAGGTAAAGTATCTACATCCTCGTATTCTATCCCCGAAAGTCTTCCTACAAATATTTAACATACCTTCAATCAGTTTAAAAGGAAACCCTGGATTATGCTCGACTCTCTTTAAGTAGTAACTTCAACTCAAGCTTCAACAAAGAGAACAACAGCAGAATATCAGCAGCGTATAATCAGGTGGTGTTGGTTGAGTATTTTACGATAAGGGTAAATACTTAGCTGCTTCAACCTGATGTTTTCAAATGTTGAAAGTATGACTAAACATCTATTTAGCTTACTTTACTTGCTAGTGGAGGACAGTGGTATCGTACAGCCGGGTTTGACTTGCTAAAGATATAATTGTGAGTGATAAACGCCAGGATCCCCACTCAACGGAGGAGCAAATAAATAAAAAGTTTGAATGCTTTGACTCTATCTTTATCCAGCCTTATATATACAAAAAAATATAAAATAATACAGAATAAAATGTAAATGTAAAAAATAGCAGGGAAAAAATTAAAATACTACGGACAGTAGCAGGTGTAACAATATATGATCTAATAAGAAGTACGCGCATTCGTGGAAGTCCCCATATTAAGCAACTAATAGTGGACAAGCTTCATTCGCCGTCAGTTAAATCACACAAAATGTCAGTAAACTATACTTCTGTCTTAATATTTGACGATTGATCCCTTTTTACTTATACAGCAATACATTCGCAATACTGTTGTGGTCGTAATGGACGAATACACAAACTTTATCGAAAGAGAATAAAAACAAAGTTCGTTTCTTCAAAATGTAATACTTTGACTGATATTCGAAAGACAAAATGTCTCTGATAGGACTACCATATATTTACATCCTTTAAAAAGAGTTCGTAGCTACGAAGACGTTTAACAGACATAAATCATTCAAGTATCACTCTTAGGTAACCAGTACAGGAGCTATAACCTGGAGACTCGGTTGCTAAATTAGGGATATTACAGAACGACTTACTACTGATGAAAGGATCAGCCGCACCGTTTCTAACCAGTTCGTTGACTATTTCATTTCTGGCAATACCTTTATGGTCGGGCACCTACCAAAGTTTTACTTTGTCCTTATGGAAGAAATCTTGTAGTGTACGTTATCATGTCCGTGTACTGAGTTTTAAATTCTCTTTAAACTATACCTTTGATGGCATCTTATAGACTCGAGCAGTCCTGGGCCTCAACCAACGCATCTCTCCAGCTTTCGGCTTCCAATTATACAACCAAGTACGCACTTTTATTCGCACAGTCCGTCGCTTATGTCATTCATAAGAAGTTCACTGTAGGACTGTAAAGTTACAGTTGTTGATAGTAACAATTATCCTAAGACGTCGGTGTAAAGTTTTTTTTTTTTTTTTTTTGACTACAGCGGTTTTTTTGTTTTGCTTTCATTGACCGCATTTTTGGTGCAATGCGCACAAAAATTGACATCCCCTAGATCCCCGAGATTATAACTATAGTTATCTGCATGCAAGAAGTTGGATAGATTAAAATACGGGTGTCGGGTTGTGAGATACGCACAATACTTTTAAGTACAAAGTTAACCTTCCTACGATCCTCGGCACATTTTTGACCCATTTTAAGAAATGGGTCCTTCAAAATTTTTGAAGGACTTGATATTTCTTGACTTGATTTTTCCAAAGTGTTGAGCTGAAAACAATTACGTATGATCTTATAAAAAATATTAGGAACTTCGCGACTTACAAACTTTTTTACGTCTGCGTCCCTCGGGTCAAATTTGACCCAACGTATGAATCGAACGATATTTGCAGTTTGCTTTGATTTCTAACTACCTACTCAATTTTGGTCATTTATGACCTGCGATTTTGTATGTATTATCTTACTTTGCATTGTACATTCGTACCCTTTTTATCAGATTTCCGGAGAAAAACTTCTTCATCCATCAATAGAGATTTATTTCGCATTTTTGTTAATTGAATAATATATTTAGAATACGGAATTATGCTCAAAGAAAGGGAAACGAGAATGCATTGTTGAGTTTATTATAATCCACACAATTTCAAAGGTGCATTATATCAGTTTTTGTTATGTAGTTAGATTGTTTGATTTATGGCGCTTTTTTAGTATTATAATAAACATTTAGTGATTAGTACGTACCTTTGTCTGGAAATTGTACCTTTGTAGCTATGAGTGATACCGAAAGTGAATTCTCTTTGACCGTATTTTTGGATGAAGAAGAATCTTGTTCTGAGTTCGAGGAGCATGTTGAGGCACCTGATTCATCAGACAGTGATTTTAGTGATGTTGAAAATTTTTTTATGCCTACCGGCATGACAACAGTGCCGTAAGAGCCGCAAGGAAATATATTATAAAATTGGTGACAGGATTGACACGTTATTCTTGTTCTATTACAGAAGTCGAACTTTCCAGCTTTGAATTATTTTTTCCACCTCCTTTGATACGTAATATTTTGACCTTTACCAACCTCGAGGGCAGACGCATATATGGTGAAGAGTGGACTGATGTTGATAGCACTGAACTATTTGCATTCATTGGACTTCTTTTATTGGCCGGCGTTTTTCGATCAAACAACAAAAGTACTGAAAGTTTATGGAACTCTGCAAAAGGAAAACCACTATTTGCTGCAACCATGTTATTGACGATTTTCAGAAAATATCAAGAGTTTTAAGGTTCGACAATAGCGAAAATCGAAGTGAGCGACGACTGTTTGATAAATTTGCTCCTATACGTTAGTTTTGACATATTGCCAAAACTTTACAATCCATCCGAGCAGTTAGAAGCTTTCAGAGAAAGATGTCAAGTTTTGGGTACTTTGTGATTCTGCAACGAATGTTTGGAATATTCAACCTTATACTGGCAGGGAAATCGAAAGTACTCCAGAAAAAAAAATCAAGGTATGCGTGTAGTTCTTAATTTGATTGTAGGGCTAAAAGGACACAATGTCACAACCGATAACTTTTTCACGTCTTACCAATTGGCACAACAATTACTGAAGAGACAAATTACACTAGTAGGAAACAATACGCAAAAACAAGCACGAATTACCGCCAGAAATAGTAAATTTAAAATGAAGACCAATATATTCATCTAATTTTGCATTTACAGACAAAACTACTCTCGTACCTTACAAAATTTACTAAGTATTTACATCATGACTCGAAAGTAAGTGATCGCTCGGATACTGTTTCTTTATTTCGCAAGAATTTTCTTTACAAGTTTGGCTTATTTTTAATTATTTTCTTATTTGTAAAGATATACGTTAGTTAATTATCTTTTATGTTAAACATTATTAACAAAATTTGAAATAAAGTATAGTTAAATTCAATTTTTTACAAAAGGAAAAACGAAAAAAACCTTTTATTTGAAGACAAAAAAAGGAGAAAAGGATATATATTGGGTCTATAACTTAATTCGTGCGGTTTGCTAAGAGATGGCGTAACTTGTTTTATTCCATTGGAACAATGGAGCGTTGGAAAGCTACTGTCATTGGACGTCATTTCAGTAAATGTCATTCATTTGAAGCGTAAACAACAATAAATTTTTTTTCACTCAAATATGTCGAACTTTGCGCCTGAAAAAGTGTTTTTGCGGGGAGTTCTTCTTCATTACTGAAAACTGCTCCCAAAAGTCATCGTATTTTGGTGGAAGTTTATGGTGAACATGTGCTAGCTGAGCGAACGTGCCAAAAGTGGTTTGCACGATTTAAAGGTGTTGGTTTTGGCTTGGAAGACGATGAACGTCCTGGGCAGCCAAAAAAGTTTGAAAATAAAGAACTGGAAGCATTACTCTATGAAGATTGTTGCCAAACACGAGAAGACCTCGCAGAATCTTTGATTGTCACTCAAGCAGCCATTTCAAAATGTTTAAAAGCAGCTGGATATATTCAAAAGCAAGGAAATCGGGTTCCACGTGAACTCAAGCCGAGAGACGTCGAAAGGCGGTTCTGCTTCTCCGAAATGCTGTTGGAACGCCACAAAAGGAAGTCATTTTTGCATCGGATTGTTACTGGTGATGAAAAATGAATTCATTACGATAGCCCCAAGTGCAAAAAATCATATGTGAAACCCGGCCAACCAGCCAAATCATCATGATAATCCATCATCCATAATCCATCATGATAACTATCGGCGCCACGTTGCTATTCCGGTTAGGAACTATTTGGAAAACAGTGGATGGGAAGTCTTACCCCACCCGCCTTATAGCCCAGACCTTACCCCTTCTGAGTACCATTTGTTCCGGTCGATGCAGAACGCCCTCACTGAAATACGGTTGACATCAGAGCAGAATATCAAAAATTGGCTTGATTCATTCTTGGCTGCCAAGCCGGCGCAGTTCTTTTGCGATGGAGTCCACAAATTGCCACAAAGATGGGAAAAAGTCATAGCTTTAGATGGGCAATACTTTGAATAATACTATTGTTCATGTTTTTCTTAAATAAACGTTCAAATTTTGAAAAAAAAAACCGCACGAATTAAATTACATACCCAATATATGAGTTGGTAAGTCAAAAAAGTATAAAACAATTGTTGATAATAATTCAATGGCAAGTAATACATCAAATGGAACTGGAATGAGATGTTCATCTCAATGGTGAAAGAGAGCAAATAAATGAATAAGTAAATAAATAAGCAGATAAGTAAACAAATAAATAAATATAAATAAGTAAAAAATGAAAGTAAATAAATAAATAAGTAAAGGGATTAATAAATAAATAAAAAGATAAATAAATAAATTAATAAATATATATAAACAAGTAAGTAATAAATTAATAAGTAAATAAATAAATAAACATAAATAGGCACCAAAAGTGTGTATACAGGGTGAGTTTTTTAACTTGAGACATTCATATTACTCGAAAAATATGCGGTATCGCGAAAAATTTTTCAGACAGGAGTCACAAGGTTCTGAAGAGGACATAAGATGGTGAGCACTTGTTTGACCTTGAGACTCATTTTTTAAGGTCAAACGAAGTTCTTTTGATTTTTCAAATGAAAATTCCTGATTTTCATTGCTCGTAGCAGGATTTTGTTTCCTTCGGGGTGATTAATTAGAGTGGGTCTTTATTTCACGAGACTATTTCAAAAAATGCTCGAAAATGTGACCATTCACTTCAATACACTTCAAAAAATGAACCAACAGAACTGAGAAGTATTTCTGGCGTAATCTTCCATCAACCTTCAATTATTCGTCTTTTCATGTCCTCACGTGTTGTTGGCTTTTTTCTGTAAACCTCACTTTTTAAGTAGCCCCACAAGAAGAAATCAAGTGACGTAAGATCAGGTGGCCTAGCAGGCCATTGCCTTGGACCCCCTCGTCCGATCCATCGTTGATGGTAAATATTATTTAATACGGCCCGGGCTACTTGGGAATAATGGGCTGGACAACCATCATGTTGAAACCACATTGTTTGTCGCAGCTCCAATGGCAGTTCTTCTAGTAAGACTGGAAGATGGTCCCGCAAGAAGTTTGCATACTTTTCGCCATTCAAGTTGCCTTCAATAAGATATGGACCTATTATTTTTTCCCCAATAATTCCCGCCCAAACATTAACATTCCAAGGATGCTGGCGTTCAACTTGTCGCAACCAAAAAGGGTTTTCGGTAGCCCAGAAATGCATATTATGTCGATTGACTGTACCGTGATTGTTGAAAGTCGACTCATCAGAGAATAACACCTTGGCGAAGAAAAGTAGGTCTCGTTCAATTTGCTGAAGTGCCCATTGACAAAAGGAAACCCGGTTGCGAAAATCCTCACTAGAAAATTCTCGATGCATTGAAACATGATAAGGATGGTATTTATGCCGATGTAATATCTTACAGACAGTCGTTTGAGAAATTCCTGATTCACGACTTATTTAGGACATTGTCCTAAACAGCCACCCTATCTGACCGATTCTTTTCTTTGGTTGCACACTTCCTTCACCAGTGAATTGTTGGATGACCCGATAAAAGGAAGCGCGCAATCGTATCTGGTCTGGAAAACGTTGGGCGTAAAGGGCAACAGCGCAATCGATTTTCCTTCCACTTTCTCCATAAATCAATATCATTTCAATTTTCTCTTGAATTGAAGTAGCCTGCATTATTAATCTGGAAAACGTTACTAATAATAATCAGTTAATCAAAACAAATATCGAACTTCTAAATGAAGTACAGTTCCGTTCAAGTAACACTCTCAGATAATTTTAGGACAATTTGTCTCTATCTGAAATTTCTTTGAGTTCACAACAAATCTCGACATTCTAACACCCCAACAACGTTGGAAGCTGATTAATGATTTTGGCGTGCCAGTGCAGTGGTATCTAGCACTGAATGAATAAGACCGTTGAGACAAAGTCGTTTGCTCCATTGAGAAATACGACTGAGCAATGAAAATCAGGAATTATCATTTGAAAAATCAAAAGTGACCTTCGTTTAACCTTGAAAATGGGTTTCAAGATCAAACTCGTGGTAACCATCTTATGTCCCCTTCAAAACCTTGTGACTTTTGTCTGAAATATTTTTTGCGATATTTCGTACTTTTCGAGTAATTTTGATGTCTTAAGTTGTATGGCGCCCTCTGACGCATTTTTGAAAAAAATTTTCCATGTAAAAGAATTGTAATTTTTCACGAAGATTACGAATCTGTCTAGAAAAAATAGGAGTTCTCATTAAAAAATCAAAAGTGACCTTCGTTTGACTTTGAAAATGGGGCTCAAGGTCAAACTCGTGGTCATCAACTTATGTCCCCTTTAGAACTTTGTGACTTCTGTCTGAAACATTTTTCGCGATATCGCGTATTTTTCGAGTAATTTGGATGTCTCAAGTTAAAAAAAAACTCATCCGGTATAAATAATAAAATCTATATAAACATAGAAAATATAGAAAATAAGAGCTTAGTTTGGATGCTGTGTACATAAACATTTAACAAGAGGATTTTCTGCAGTGGAACATTTATCCAAAAAAATTAAAAGTAAGCTTGACAACTCTTCCGCTAATCAATTCGACAATTGCTCTTTGATGCAGTTGAACGGTTGAGTAATGCCATGGAAGGTTAAGTATCATTTTGAGTACTTTGTTTTGTGCGATTTGAAGTTTTTTCAAATGACATTTGGTAGTTTGACCCCATACTTGACAGCCATAGCATAGTTTGTTGTCTTCTAAAAGATGAGATTTTTGATTTATAAACGGATAAAGCATTTTTATGGCAATGTTCACTTTTTTGATTGTGTGGTTTATGTGGTCCTTAAAAATTAACTTCAAATCCAGATTTATGCCTACATACTTAACCGAGCTTTCCCAATTTATATTTGTATTGCAGACACTGAGGCTGCTCCTTGGAAGGAAGCAAGCTTTTCTTTTTCGAGTAAAAAGATAGCCTTTACCTTCGTAGAATTCAGTTTAATTTTTCATTTTTTTAAATATTCATTTACTACTTTTGTCGCATCATTTAAATTTCTCTCAATGTTGAGAGGAAATCTATGAGATGAGAGTATAGCAATATCATCGGCAAACATTGCAACTTTACAGTTTGATAATACAGGAAAGTCGGACGTAAACAAAATATACAATAAAGGATCGAGAACTGAGCTTTGCGGAACACCACATTTGACATCAAAAAAACCGGAGGCAGAACAATTGACTGCGAACAATTTTTTACAGATAAAGAAAGCGAGTGCAATAATTTAATAATTTGTATAACAAAACATTATGCCAGACAATGTCAAAGGCTTTTTCGATATCTAGGATTATCATTCTTGTTGATTTTCCTTGTTCACAATTTGTTTTGACAATATTGTTTATTCTTATCACTTGATGAATAGTGTTATGATTTTGCCTAAAACCAAGTTGTTCATTAGGTAAAATATTGCTCTCAGAAATTACATTCATTAATATTTCTTTGATAATTTTTTCAAGCGTCTTACTAAGTAGGCTAAGTAAACTAATTGGCCTATAGCTCTCGGCGTTTTCTGGAGGCTTACCAGATTTAAGAACTGGAACAATTTTGGCCTTTTTCCAAATATCCGGAAAATATTGGAGCTTAAGTCAAGAGTTGAAAATAAATGTAACATATTTTATAGGAAGATGCTTGAGGAAAGTATTTTTTATTAGATCAAGGCCTAGAGCTTTTCTCGTTTTAAGATTTTGCAAACCTTGTGTAACCTTGTTTACAGAAACATAAATATTTGGTGGAGTCATACAGCTTTAAGAGTCAAAGTTTGCAATTTGTGAGTCTACTCGAGAAGTAAAAAGAGGATCACTTAGGTTTGAGGCAATTTCATGATTTTTTTATAAAAACATCTGCCAGAGCCTTAGCTTTTTCCTCATCAGTGTAGAAGATAGAGGATGGGCTTATTAACCCTGAAATATTTCGATACTTGTTTTTCAACACCCGCATAATGTTCCAGAACGGCTTCCCAGATTTGTCCAAAGCACTAAAATTGCAGTTCCATTCAATATTTCGTTGACTAGCAATAAGTTTTGTAAACAATTTATTGAGAGATCGGACATACTTCTGGAAGTTAGGGTGTCGGAATCTTTGCCAGTTCCTTTTCCGTATGTTCCTAATTTTTATTAAGTTAAGTATAAATGGGGTGAAAGTAGGGGTTTTATATATATTTGACATTCGTTTTTTCACATTATCATTAGCGGCACAAATAAGCAAGTTAGTAAACATTTCAATAGAGTGATCAACATCATCAATATTGATGGCGTTATCGAGGCAGGTGGAAACATAACGCAAAATTTGCTCTAATGATCCTCTGAAAAAGATGATAATTTGTACTTTTTATGTCCTGAACATACTGATTTTTTATTTGCCCAGAATTTAGAAGTTGACGGAATACGGGATTATGATCAGAGTTAAGCTCACTTTTGCTAACCGGATTGGATATATAGTTCGGAGAATTTGTAACAAAAATAAAAAATCTAACACCGAGGCACTAACACGTGAAGACGATGGGACAAACGTGGGACTAGGTGGAAACAGAATAGCATAATGAAAAACAAAATAAAGCCTCAATTTCTGTGTCTACAGTTAAGGTCACCTCCCAACATGTTAGTTTCCTTATCACTTTGAAAGATATATATATATCACAGACGACACACCACCAGGATAGTAAACACAATAAATTTTAAACGATTGGTTGTTAACAAGGTTAACTTCTATCCCTACATTTTCAACACAAGTTGTATTTATAAGAGGTAAGAGCGAATGTTGTATAGACCGCTTAATTAAAATTGTAACTCCACCACCTCTGCGTCTAGTTCTGTCAACACGGTAGCATTTGTATACAGATGTAGATAATTTAACGTTTAATCGCAACCAAGACTCAGTAACAAGAGCTATATCAACATTGTTGCAATGCAAAAAGTTGATAAAATCTAAATACTTTTTACGAATTCCACTTGCGTTCCAGGTAACAATGTTTAAGTATGTATAACTTGCCATTGGAATACAAAAATTTTATAGCTAGTTGAGAAACTACATTAAATTGGTCTATTTTAGTATTAAATTGAGAAAGTTTAGTTATCATTTCTAAAGTTAAACAATTGAGTTCATCTTTGGAAAATAAATTGGATTTGTTGATACTGTTGTTGTTGACGTTGTTGATGTTGTTGTAGCTGGTTGATGCATTGTTGATGGGCCAAGTGGGGAGGCAATGACGAAGAGTGTGTAGCAGAAGAATTATGAGTTTTGTGGTGAACTGATTCTATAGTTGGAAAATCTGTGAGAGAGCTTAGTAAAATAGGTTTTTGATTTACAGAGTTCAACTATACATCAGCAGAGGTTCTATTACGAGCTTTCGTTTCAGAAATTTTGTTCTCTGACAATTGCCGTACTTCGATGTATTTCGTTCTGCTTATACACGACGAATCAGTTGCTTTGTGTTTCCCATTACAGTTTGCACGTTTTATTTGATTATGGTTGCTGCAATCAGAAATTTTATGTGACCCTGCACATGATACACAATAACTTTTAACATGACAATTTTTTTAGCCATGTCCAAACATTTGGCAATTTCGGCATTGTGTGAGCTTACCCTTCTGCTTGCGTTAGTAATTCCATTTTACTTCATTATGAAATAGAGCTCGAACATTTTTCTTTACGTTACTTAACTTGACCTTACCGATTTCAAAAGAAACAAGGAATATGAAGTCTGTGAAGTGTTCATACTTTTTTGTTATTTTTTTAACTTCTAGGCATTTTAGTCTTACTTTAATAAGTTCAGTTTTTACTAACTGCGAATCGATATCGTACAATCCGTACATTACAGTTTTAAATGATTTGTTCTTGCACGTATCGTGCATGAAAGACTGACTGCAAGTACTTTTTCGTATGAGACAATAGAGTCACATCGAATTTTTATACCGATTGATAAATTTTTGATTACATAATCTGATATGCCCAATGACTTCATCATATTGTGGATGTAGTCATACGAGATTTGCAACACTTTGATAGGAGGCACAAACACTCTTTTAACTTTTTCGGTAGTCACAATTTCAGCGTCACTATCGCTGTCTGGTAAACACTGTAATGGACTCCAGTAATTTATTCTAGAGTCCATTTTTTTGGAAGTACTAGGCATTTTAACTCGCAGTTTTTTATCTAGAGATATTAGTGAGCCCTTAGGCTCCAGGGATCTGTTGAGTTTTAATATAGAGTTTTCTAATAACGACTTGACAACTTTTTTTTAAATAAAAGGCAAACCATTTGTGATATTTCAAAAACTTTATTATTGGCTTGAAGTATTGTACAATCGAAACATCTATGAATTATGGCCGCTATTTCGCGTACAATGTTGGCTCTGAGCTCTTCCAACGTTGTCGGCGTGTTGGCATAAACCAATGACTTAACGTAGCCCCACAGAAAATAGTCAAACGGCGTTAAATCGCACGAACGAGGCGGCCAATCATTCACAGTAACGTGACGATCGTTATCGTCAACAAACCGCACCAAACAGTTATTTTTTGTGGATGAAGTGGTGATTCATGAAGAACATGTGGGTTTTCACCCGACCAATAACGCAAATTTTGCGTATTGACGAACTCATTGAGCCAAAAATGAGCTTCATCACTGAAGATGATTTTGCGATTCCGAACATCTGTAGAAAATTTTTATAATTTGCAGACGTTGCTTGTTAGTGTACTTTACCATGGTGAAAATGTTGAGTTTACTGAATAAATTGACAGTCACAGTTTGATGATAAGTGAAAGAGTGCGTTCACAAATTAAATTCAAAGTTGTCAAGTTCTTATTGGAAAACCCTATATAATGTCGATCGAAATACACAATGAGGAAATACGTCAAACTTTGGCGAAAGCTCCAGAGTGACAGATGTCAGAGATAATCATGGGTTATAAAAAATGTAAAGGTAGTGTAGACACATTGGACAAAACAGTATGTGGCTACACTTGCAAAAGGATGACAAAACGGTGGCCTCAAGTAGTATTCAGTAATATGGTCGATATATCAGCTTATCACGCTTTTGTTTTATTCAAATCCGGTAACCATACATGGAAAGACGGCTGCCTCTCAAAACGCCGCTACGTTTTGGAAGGTCTTTGTATGCAGCTTGTTACTCCCTACATAAAAAAGTGACAAACATTACCCCGAGCACATTTTTCACTTCAAATTGCCAAAAAAGTTCAAAGTGATTTTCAAGCCGATACAAAACCGTCTTCATCACCTCAATCGCGAAATAGGCTAGGAAGAAGAACAACTAAAAGAAATCGATGAAACAGATATTAAAACGGGAATAATTTGCGAGATTTGTAACATTTGTACTATAAACAGCATTCTAAAATCATAACTTTGTGTGAGAATTGTAATAGTTGACTGTATTTTTTTTTCCTTTTATTATTGAATTAAAAGTTTTGTTAAAGTATTTACGAAAAACATAAAGTTGAAATAAATTTACTTTAATTTTTATTTAAATAACTTTGTTTTTTTCTCTTTTAATATTAAAATTCAATCTTCAAGTAAAAAACAAACAAATATTTGAAATAAAGCCTGAAAATAGAGTACTGAGTCAAATTTGACACGAAGCCCGTTCGCGTCAGTAAATTTAAGGAACGTAGCAAGGTTAAAAAAGTCACATAACAGCGCGTCGCCGTGTCTGAGTCCCTTTTCAAAATAATTAGATTCGGTGATGTTTCTTTAGACTTTGGCAGAGCAGAAGCAGTTCAACATCGACATCCTGCAAAGTCAATCGAATTTGACAGAGATGCCAAAAAGAAACATGGTCTCTGTATGTTTCGTTTCTAAAGACGCCATGCAACTTTAAAATCATCAAGAGATGGAAACTTGATTCAATATTCTCGATTTTCTAGATCTGCCGCAGAGTGACAACGTTTTCTTTGTTGGATTTAGCAGTTCTAAAACTGCACTGATATGGTTGGATCAGATTGTTGACATTCGGTTGAAGACATTCACATAATACGAAGCAAGAAACTTGTATGCAACATTTTATAGTTTTATGCTGCTGTAGTCGCCGCAGTTCAATCGATCTCCTCTTTTCTTCAAAACCGGAAAAATTATACTCAGATTCTATTCAGCAGGCATCTGGCCAAACTGAACAAATCAGCATGCTCCTTAGCGCGTCATTTCCCCAAGATAGAGGATTTGGAGGAGTTGAAGGATCTACATTTAAAGAAAATTTATGAAAATTGGCATTTTTCACAAAATCGCCCATACAGTCACCGATTAAACACATTTCTTTTGTAATTCGTTGATAACAATCTTCTAAAATGCTTTCAAATATAATTATATAATACTGAAAAGTCCGTGCCGTTTCTAAGAGAGGGGACCACTTGAATTAAATCCATACCATTTTCAGTTAGTACCAACCTTCGTATTGGTGTATAAATTTGACAGCTGTCGGACGATTAGTTTTTGAGATATAGCGTTGTGAGTGAAGCAACTTTTGTTATTGTGAAAAAAATGGATTCAAAGCAGTTTCGTGTGTTGATTTATCATAGCTTTTTGATGGGAAAATATGCAGCCGATGCAAAGAAATGGCTTGATGAGTGTTACCCGGACTCTGCACCAGCCGAACGAACCATTCGCAAGTGGATTGAAAAATTTAAAAGTGGTCATACAAGTACTGAAGATGATGCACGTAGTGAACGTCCAAAAGAGGCTGTTTCAGATGAAAACATCAAAAAAGTCCACAAAATGATTACGAATGACCGTAAAATGAAGTTGATCGAGATAGCTGAGGCTCTGAAGATATCAAAAGAGCGTGTTGGATATATCATAGACGAATATTTGGACATGCGAAAGCTCTGTTTAAAGTGTTGATGATTCAGAGGAGTGTTTAAAGCTGTTCAACCGCAATAAAACCAAGTTTTTGCGTCGGTATGTGACAGTGGATGAAACTTGGCTCCATCACTTCACACCAGAACCTCGTCAAAAAAGACCAAAAACTCAACAGTCGGCTGGCAAGGTTATGGCATCCGTATTTTGGGATACACATGGAATAATTTTCATCGACTTTCTCCAAAAGGAGGCAGACTATCAACAGCGACTATTACATTACGTTGTTGGAGAGTTTGAAGGTCGAAATCGCAGAAAAACGGCCGCATTTGAAGTAAAAGAAAGTGCTGTTCCATCAAGACAATGCACTGTGTAAGAAGTCGATGAAAACGATGGCAAAATTGAATGAATTCGGCTACGAATTGCTTCCCCACCCACCGTATTCTCCAGATTTGTCCCCTAGCGACTATTTCCTGTTCGCAGACCTCAAGAGAATGCTCGCCGGAAAGAGATATAAGACCAATGAGGAAGTAATCGCCGAAACAGAGGCCTATTTTGAGGCTTAACCGAAATCGTACTACAAAACCGGTATCGAAAGATTGAAAAATCGTTTAAATCAGTGTATCGCCCTCGAAGGCAACTATATTGATAAATAAAATTAAATTTTGCAAAAATTTTGTGTTTTACAATATTATAAAACGGCACTGAGTTTTCAGCCAACGTGCTAAAAGGATTTACGAAGATTTGAAATATTTTTCCTATTTAAATATAATTTTGTGCAGCTTCTAAAGAAGCATTTGTGTTGGGATTGAAGTATAATCCAATACTGAGATCGAAGAAGTAGTTCTATAGCAACTAACTGTACCTTTTCACTTGATTACATCAAGAATAGGATCTCTCCTGGACAAAAAAGTGTTTTGGGAAGCCTTATCTAAAGAATGTTTTGGGCCAGTACATAGATTTCCTATAGTAAAAAATGCAATTTTGTTATCAGCTTCAATAGCTGACATAGATCAGGGATGTGTATTATTTGTGATACTTTCTATTCGCACTAATATGTTATTTCTTTGTACGGTCATTCACAAAACGGGTAAGCATGTACAGATTATAACATCAATTAAATGTAATACCACCGACCACTTACCAGGTAAAAATTTGGAAACAAGAAAAGGTACTCATTTGATGGAGTGCCCTATCCGATACGGCAGCTACTCGTAAGGCACATCATTCTTATAAAAAGCATGCCAACAAATCGAGACTGCAAACATCAGACACGTGCCAGGTTTCCAATTATTGCAGATATAATTTTTCTTTTCTAGGAGAATGCATTGTAGTTTAAATATCTCAATACCAATATAGCACCAATATTCAGGAACATGTCCCACTTCATATCCAACACTAAATGATACCTCAACCTTAACCTAAACGCTTAAGTACCACCGTGTTATACTGACACAATGCTCGTAAATCAACAGCGGAGGCATAAATCTGTTCGAAATAAATGAACATACGTCATGCGATTCCCTAATAGTACACACCCACATTTCTTCGCAGACATGGCTGTGACTGTGTCTCAGCATAGACAAATGCTACAGATACCCATTTTCATGACCAGCTAATGTTCATTAAACCATGATCGCACTACTTATGCCATTCATGTGATGTGGGCATTGGCTTCTACGATTTTCAAAGAGCATGTAACCGACTTTAAGCGGTTCCCATTTCATTCCCACTTCTTGCCCAAGGCACACCATCTAACTGAGGCTAACAAATTATTACGTGCATGCTGTGTGGATGCGCACTTTCTGGGTTGGTCCAAATGGCCAAGTGAGCAGCATCCGACCAGTTAGTGGTTAGCATTTGTTGAAGACAAGTTATGTGCAATTTTGGAGGAAACTTCTTCACTCGATGTGGTACCAAATGGCATGAACGCAACCAGGAAGGATTGGAGGTGGTTACATAAAACTGAACATGCAATAGATACCCCGTTGCTACAAGCAATAATTTATGGAAGACACTCTAGTCTGCCGTTAAGCCAATGAAGTTAAAAGCTGAATTTGATTAAGTCGATGACAGCATCACATTAACGGCAGCAAGAAAATTACGGATTCCATGAAGTCCGCCTATAATAGTCCAACGCGTGCGGAACCTAAAGCTTAGTAAGACCACTATCACTTGCAACTGTACATTTCATGTCATTCACTTAGTCACCTAATTTCTATTTCATCGACCACCAAATCTTACAATTTTAACCTACTGCCGTGGCACACTTCAATTTATTATTTATGGATCCAGATCCAGGTCCAAAACTTTCAGTGGAACATAAATCATCCATCCAGGTGATTACTCCTGTGGTATTCTCTTTTGAATCATAAAATTACATGCAATGAAGGAGTGGACCAACCAATAAAACTGTCAAAATTTTCCGTACTTGTCACACAAGTTAATTAAACTTTTGCCGCTGAAAGATAGCTGATTTATGAATCCTGTTGGGCTCTGATTTTAGCAACACTTTAGCGGTTAACCTAGATATGCTTATTCGAAATACATATTTAATTCAGGATTATCCAGTGTAGACGTGTGTATAATACTTCTAATGAACGAAAATTGCTTGTCCTTCTCGACGAATCAGTTTATTTGCTTGTTGGCTACACCTGCATGTGTGATACAACGATGTGATGGTAAAATTGTGTAGATTTAAATAGCAGCAGCAACTTTGTGACTGGTTAGAGTTTTTATAGTCGTACAAGATCAAGGCGATAACATTTGTTTTAAGTTGGCTGATCCCTCATTTTAATTACCAGTTGCTTTGACGATGTGTAAAATTTCTGGGATGGGGTGAAAGGTAACCTTCTTGGGAATGAAAACAATTTTTTTTTTTTAATTTATTCAATATAGACCCCTTTAGGTCTGCAAAATACTCCTCCGTGGCGTCGATGATTTCCCCGCGTGAGCTTTTTATTGATGAGCCATCTTTTGAGGTTTGGGAAGAGATAATAGTCCGAGGGAGCCAAATCGGGCGAATACGGTAGATGCGACAGCAATTTTTGCAAATTGCAAGAACAAAATTTTTTTTCGCTTCAAGGCCGTTTTGCAGCGATTTCGGCCTTCAATCGCTCCAATAATGCACAGTAATACTCGCTGTGGATGGTTTTTCCTTTTTCGAGATAGTCTACGAAGAGTATGCCATGACAATCCCAGAAAACCGACGCTATAACCTTTCCGACCCATCGAGCCTCTCTCGGCCGCTTCGGAGCACTCGTGCCGGCTTCAGTCCATTGCCGGGCACTCACTCTGTTCTCTGGTTCAACAGTAACCAATCCAAGTCCAAACACTCTTTTGAAGTGCTCTCGCGTTCGTGTTTTTGGTCAGGAGTGAGTATGCGCGGCACCCAGTGGCAGGATAGCTTTTTCATATGCAGAATATTGGCCAAAATATGGCATGAGCGCTCAGTACTAATCTTTGTGGTATCTGCTAGCTTGCGCACCTTCACTTTCCGGTCAGTCAACACCATTTCATGTATTTTATTGACATTGTTCTCTCTAACCGCATCGGAAGGCCTGCCGCTTCGGACTTGATCGGTAGTGTAGTTGCGTCCACCACGAAACTCTCGAAACCAATATTTGATGGTGTAGTCTAACGGAGCATTAGCTTTTGTTTCCTTCGCCGTTTTACCTCTCAAAAAATAATGTTTTATGAGAGAACGAAAATCGTTTTTGTCCAAACAAAACTAAAGACAGTATCACACTGAAATTTGTCATGTCTGCCACTCAAGACTTCAAGGCATGATAACCTTTTTGCAGTAGCAGCGCATTGTGGCGGTTAAGAAGGTCACTTTTCACTCCACCTAGTACCCTAGGGAATTTGTCTTCGAACGTACCCCAATATTTCACGATCAAAAAATATGACCCAAAGATTTTGGGGAACTAGCTGTGAAATACGGCTCATGCCTACCTCACTAAATTAGCTATTCTACTTTTGAAAAGTCGTCCGCTTATTCCCTGTTATCGATCCTCTATTAAAATTTATGCAACAAATAATAGGGTTGTAAGTTCCAGATAGATTCTCAAAGAAAAAGAAAAAGCCACATCTACTTTTCAAAACGTTGTAAAGTGTTTTATTTATTTGAAACTTTAGCAAACGATTCACTTTAAAGGTTGATATTTTAGAGATTCAGTTGTATAAACGATGAAAGGAAGAAAACTGGATGTAAAGAGTTTATTATTTTGGAAGTTTTACAAATTGAAAAATATAAATTCATATTTTTTATATTCGGGAAATTCAAAGATTCTATGTTCTGTATGTTGAGGAGAAGCATTGGCTGCAACAAGGGGACCAGTAAGGTTAAGTTTCATCAGTTTGTGGAAGAAAAATATTTGCAGATCACATTCAGTGTCATTCCATTTTGGATAAGAACACCATTTACGATTATCGCTGAGCCTTCTAAATATCTTGCTAGTTGAAGCGACTAGAAAATAGTCCATTTACGATTTTTGAATTAACTATGGACTTATATGTCCATATCATATGTTAGAATAGAACTACTAATCAAACAATGGTCTTCTCTAAAATTAGCTCATTTTCGAATAAAGTTTGCTTCACACAATGCTACAATTTAGAAACACAATAAAATAGAAGAAAAACTGAAATAATCTGAGAGCTCAAAGAAGTAAACTAAGGCAGTGTTTAAATTCCATTCGAGGTTTTCTCTTTGAACAGAGTCATGTCAATAGGCCTTCCGGACAATATTCAGCAACTGAATAACTAGTGCTGCGAAATATCCGTTTTCCCATACAAAAGCGGAATATCATAATATATAAACATAACTCCTTATATTTAGTTTTTTAAAATTGAAACACTCGGCAAAAACCAGCAGGTTAAGCTCTCAAAATCACCGGCTTGGTCATACTGGAAACGTACTGACAGTACCTACACCACATCAAATGTAAAGAACTGATACCAAATTCACGTTCGAGATTTATTTTCCAAGTTAACAGATTAAAAACAGCTTTAAGCCAACTCATATTACTAGAACTGCAAATGAACTCAATAAAACAACTCGCCGTAGTTGATATCTGTCATCGAATTATGTGACTGGTAAGGCTACGAAATACGCTGTTGCGTCATTTTGATACTTCAAGTCGCATTGTACCTATTCATCTTTCAAAACGCCAGCTTTCAATTTTAAGGAGAATTTTTATCTCTACTCTAGTACTTGCTTATATTTCTCAACACCTGCCAAACAGTGAGATTGACTTTTACACCGAAAATCGACAGAAAGCTCATTTTAACACGCCTAGACCTTTGGACTCATTAGTCTGATTTCTCCTAAAGAACCTGGAGAGAATTGTTGAGTTTCATGTACACAAGATTTCTTGCGTTTATATTGTGTAGGGTAAAGCAAGCAACGTAAATGTAAAATGTAACTCGAAGGATTTGGTGAGACTGGGCTTTAGATTAAACGGAGCTCGCGATGGTTATTTTCATCGACACCGAGATTGCGTTCGACAACGCAACTTTTTCCAGTATGTGGTTATCGACCAGACAAACGTAGATTACGGTAATACTAGCGAATAGGAATAACTGAAGCTAGCAGCCCACAGGCTAACGTTTTGTTTCCATGGATGTGTACGTTGGTGCAGGTTGGTTAGTATTTTCAGCACTTTGATACATCATATAAAGCAATGAGAAAATAATCGAAAGCCTCAACTGAATTGGCGTGAGAGGGACCTTGGCAAAGTTTTTGCAATGGTGTACCTTTAAAAATAAAAATTGCAGGTGTACCTTGCACTTGCTGAATCCCGTTTAAGATATGGAATATTAGCTAGGGGAAATGCATCCAAAACACATATCGATAAGATATTATATCTTCAGCATCGATTATTTAAAATTATGAATACTAATAATTTTGTTTTAAAGGTCCTCGATGTTAACGGTATATTTAACCTGACAATGCTGTTACGTTATTATGACGATTAACGCAACCAACAAAGAATACGTTATAATCAAAATACAAAAAGACGAGCTCAGGGACTTCTGGAAATTCCTAAAACTTTTAACAACTATAGGAGAAGACATCCAAGCTACGCCATACCACAAGTGATGAATGACCTACCAGCAAATATAAAAAGCATAGTGAATTTCAAAAAACTTACAAAAGTATTAAAAGTTTATTTCCTTAATCTGTATTGTGTAACTTAAAATACTAAAAAAATTAATTTTGCTGAATAGTAATTATTTTTTTTTTTTTAATTTTTAAATCAACTGAACTTAAATCAAAATTTGAATTATTTAAATAAGTTTCACAACCGATAAGTTTTTAAAAACTATTGTAAGAGATCAATCACCTGCAGATAAGCAACATGCTTTGCCGGTAACTTAAATTATTGTAACGTTTTTAAAGAAAATAAAAAGAGAGAATAAATAAAATAATAAAAGTTCTAATGTCCACGCTAAGGCATATACAAGGTTTCAGTTATACTGTTTATCGGATTATGACTTGCAACTGCTTACGAGATAGTTTAAGACGTGATCGATGATTTCATCCGATCTTCTTAAAACTGAAATTATATCCTGCACGAGCAGAAGAAAGCTGCCTGGACTGATGCAACTGATTGCAATATGTATAGGGTTTTCCAATAGGGGCTTGACAACTTTGAATTTAATACGTGAACGCACTCTTTCACTAATCATCAAACTGTCACTGTCCATTTATTCAGTAAACTCAACATTTTCATCATGGTAAATTACACTTACGAGCAACGTCTGCAAATTATATAAATTTTCTACAGATATTCGGAGTCGGTGACTGCAACTTTAAGAGCGTTAACTCCAATTTTCGGTCGTAACTCTCGCCTTAGTAGACAGGCAATAACAAGTTTAGTGCAAAAATTTGAGTCTACATATACACAACGTTTGATGTTACCGTGTCAGTGAGATAACGAGTTGGTTAAAGTGTCGAAAATATCGCTGCCGTTCAGACGTCCGAAGCAAACGATCCAAAGCAGTCAATTCCACGGCGTTCTCAAGAATTGGGCATCGCACAGACCGCACTATGGCGTATTTTACGTAAAGATCTTGGTTTACACCCATACAAGATCAAGTTGACTCAAGAATTGAAGCCGATGGACCATTTGAATCGACGTACATTCTCCGATTGGGTTCTGGAGGAGATGCGAGAAGATGACGAAGCTCATTTTTGGCTCAATGGGTTCGTCAATAAGCAAAATATGTGTTATTTGTCGGGTAAAAACCCACAAGTGCTTCATGAATCAGCACTTCATCCACAAAAAATAACCGTTTGGTGCGGTTTGCATGCCGGCGGCGTTATTGGGCCATATTTTTTCGTCGACGATAACGATCATCACGTTATTGTGAATGGTCAGCGTTATCTCGCCATGATCACCGATTATTTTTGGCCCGAATTGGAAGATATGGACTTGGACGACATGTGGTTTCAACAAAGCCACACAGCACTCGCTACAATCGATTTATTGAAGAGTAAGTATGGTGAGCGTGTTATCTAAAGGCATGGGCCAGTCGATTGGCCGCCTCGATTTAATGCCCCTTGATTATTTTCGGTGGGGCTACGTTAAGTCATTGGTTTATGCCAATATAAAACGCGAAATAGCGGTCGATTTGGCCGAAATGTGTGGCCGAGTCGTTGAAAAAAATTGAAAAATTGGGTCCAATGAATCGACCGCTGCAAACGTGCCCGCGGTTGCCATATGAACGAAGTCGAGTTACATTCATAAATGTTTTGATTGTACTTCAAGCCAATAATAAAGTTTTTGAAATATCTCGAATGGTTTGCCTTTTATTTAAAAAAAAAAACAGTTTTCAAGTCGTTATTAGAAAACCCTATATATGAATGAATAGCAAAGTTGTCGCTTTTCTTCGTACAGTAAGTCAGCTTGTTGAAAATCATGAGGTTTTTTACCGACAAAATGTGCTTAAATCTACATGGCTCTGTTTCACACATGTACGTCGCTGCTGCTTTACCAGACTCCTAAAATAATATCTTAGCTGCATTTCCCCAGCACTTATCGATGTATTTTCCGCTCTTCAACATGTAAGCCATGGTCAAAGCAGTCGTCCATCTTCGTAGAATGATACATTCACTTAAAAATAAAAAATAAAAATAAAAATAAAAAATACATAACACTCAAATGGATATGACTAAATTTATGATCCCAACGCATGTGTTAAGTTTTTCGAAAAGTGGGACAGAAATAAAAAGAAACTTGTTTGAGCTCAGTGGCTATTTCGCTCCATGGGTGGCGTTCAACATAGGATAGAAAGAAATGACATAGCAAAGGAACTTACTAGGCAATGCCCAGGCGAAATCTTATCATTATATCAAACATCATTAGGACCACCTGCCTCCTTGTTATAGGCTTCCATTGACAGTTAAAATTATTGTCAGCAAAAGTTGAAAGTGTCCCTAATTCTTTAGCCAGTCAGTGATATATTTGCTGTCTAGGAATAGCAAATACTGTAGACCGCATTTAATCGAGCGACTGTGTTTTTTACAGAAAACCGAGATGTGCTAGTCTTTAGTGACACTACCGCCAGCGAAGAAGGGAGTACAATATATGTATGTGTTCTGCGAATTGTGTACACTATAATGAATAATGTGAGTTAAATTTATAATGTGAGTTAAATTTAGATACACTCGCTTCGGGTTAGGGGTTAGAATATACCCGAGGTAAGGCATGCCTGTCGTAAGAGGCGACTAAAATCCACAGGGCCGGATTAAGATGTTAAGCGACCCGTTCCAGAATCGACCAGTTTGGGGCCCAGTATAAAAATAGCTCAATCTCTAACGGAGCATCCGGATACTTGGCGACCTCCGGATCAGCCAGCCTTATCTGTCCAATGCGGATCTTTGGACGGACGGACTACCCTTTCTCCGCTACTCATGGGAACTAAAATGAGTTCAAATAATATTCAAAATAATACAAATATAAACCAGGACCCTTTTAAAAAATGCTCAAGGGTCACGAGATCTCCAGAACGCGGATCGCTAGGAAAATCATGCGATAGCAAAGACCAAACACAGTCGGTAGCTCAGAGCAATAGTATTACACCAAATAAGCTAGAAAATCTCGAGCGCGAAAGTTCTGATCTCCGCGCTAGACTCCAAAATATGGAATTGCTCTATGCCGAACTAAAAAAGTTACTAGATGCCATTAAGCTGCAATCTTAATCTGAGTCTGAGTCTGTTTCGCTACTTGACCGCCCCGAAAACTCGAGTTTTCACACGGACAAAGAAGAGCTAGTCCGCGAAACGGACTGGATACTTGAAAAAAAGCCAGATAAGAAGCGCAAAGCTACTTCCCCGCCTGATATTAAACAAACAAAGAAGCAAGCTAGCTTTAAAACTGCTGAGGTCGATAAGGCAACAAAGCAACCCAAACAAAGACCGCCGCCGCCAATAAACGTTTTTGGAATCTCGGACTACAAGTTGCACATAATCCTGAAATCACTGTGCTCAACCGATTATAAAGTAAGATCTCGCAATAATGATACATGGACTATTAATGTCCTTAATCCAGACAACTACCGTTCGCTTTCGCAAAAATTAAATGCCGAGAAGATTCAATGGCATACCTATGAAAATAAAACGGAAAGACCCATACACGTTGTAGCGTTGTAGACGCGGACTTCCCCTCTTTAGGCTAACTTTCGGCAAAACCGAAAGCCTAGAAAGAATTTATGCCATAAATTCAATTTTGAGACTTGTTGTCAAAATTGAACCTCCGCGGAAAAACTCTAGGCTGATTAACCAATGTACACGTTGCCAGGGATTCAGCCATACTCAGGCCTACTGCCAGAAGGAACCTTGCTGTGTAAAATGCGCTGGCAAACATCTGACTCGAGAGTGCAATGCCGCGAAAGAGTCCCCAGCGATATGCATTAACTGCAGGGGAAAACATCCAGCTAATTATCGAGGCTGCGAAGTCGCGAAGGAGTTGCACAAGCTACAAGATCAACCAAAAACGAAGGTGACAAACGCTAAAATCACCAGTAACAACAACGTCAAAAATAACAATGCGCAAGTGGAAAGTGGAAAAACTTACGTGCAAATAGCGGCGCGAGTTAATATGACTAACTGTACATCACCGGATCCTGCCTCAAATGTGTTATCAGTAATTCTCGAGAGACTAGAAGAACAGACTAAAATAAATAAGATAATAGTCGAACGGCTTCTTAAGTTCGAAGCCAATTTCTGTAACTAATTATGGCAAAGAAGCTCAATATACTTGAGTGGAATGCCAACGGGCTATAGAAAAGGCTTGATGAACTAAATATTTTCATGCAATAAAAAGAAATTGACATATGTTTAATTTCTGAAACTCATCTGGCGATAGAATCGCTCGAGGAACTAAAAGGTTATTGCGACTACCACGCTCATCATCCATCGGGAAACGCAAGAGGCGGATCATCCCTATTCATAAAACACATTGAACATACTCTGGAAGCAATAATTGAACTTGACAAATTTCAAATGACCGTGGTGCGCTCTAAAAATAAAAATTAATCTTTTAATATATCCTCAATCTATTGCCAATCGCGCTGCAAAATAGAAAAACACGAATTTATTGACTATTCAACTCTCTCAAAAAGGCAAAACTCTTTACAGGTCTGGTATGGAATGTGATTGCTATTTTTACTCAACAGGCAAGCCGACATACTGGCCCTCGGATGTCGCCAAAACACCCGATCTACAATAATAGACTTCTTTATCGGAAAAGGAGTAAACGCTAATTACGTCAAAGTTGAAGAGGGCTTCGATCTTTCCTCTGATCATTCTCCAGTTATCCTCTCACTGTGCGAATCCTTGGTTAAGAAACAAAGACCACCCAGATTAACTAACACCAAAACTCACTAGGAAGATTTCCGAATAGACGTTGTAGACAATACTGAGTTGAAAGTAACACTTATAGCGCCGTATCGACTTGAGAAAGTAGTTGAACGTTTTGGCAAGCGGCCTGGAAGAACATTCCCCGCGAATCGAACAAAGTTCCGAAAGTCGGCATAAGATACCCACCGGAAATCAGGGAAATGATAAGGAAGAAACGAAGAGAGCAGAGAAAGTGGCATGAAACCCGGGCACCACAAGATAAAACGTCCTTCAATAGGCTCTGCAACTTGTTGAAAAATTCGATAACTACCTTGAGAGACTCACAGCGACAAAGGATCCAACTACTCCATATGGAGAGCCGTTAAATGTGTTCGAAAGCCCCAAATACACGTGGCACCAATAAGAAGAAACCAGGATGACTGGTCGAAAGAAGATAAGGAAAAAGCTAATGTTTTCGCCGACCGTCTTGCAGAAACGTTTAAACCATTCGACGGGGAAGTTCTTCCAGATAATGTCAATACGCTAGACGTGACGACAAACTTTCCAGTAGAAAAGGCTACACTTAGGAAACTTAGACAATCTATAGACACGCTTAAACCCAATAAAGCCCCGGGGTATGACTTAATAACGGGAGAGATACTTAAAGCGTTGTCGAAAAAAGGTTTGCTAAAGCTGCTCTATCTTATAAATGCCAGCATTAGATTAGAGCACGTACCGCACCAGTAAAAAGTAGCCGAAGTTATTATGGTTCCGAAACCCGGTAAACCACTGATTGAAGTCAAGTCATATAGACCAATATCGCTTCTCCCGATTACATCGTAGGTCTTCGAGCGAATCCTTCTTAATCGTCTTAAACCAATTACCGACACAAAGAAGCCAACACTCTACAGTTGACCAAGTGCATCGAATAACCGATGTAATTGAACGAGCAATCGAGTGTAAGTAAGTCTGTTCAAGCGCATTCCTTGACGTTTCGCAAGCCTTTGATAAGGTATGGCATGAAGGCCTAAAATATAAACTCCGACAAGCCCTATCCTTGTATTTTAGGTTCATACCTGGAAGACCAACTCTTCCGTGTGAGACACGGAAACGAATATTCCACTTTTAAGTCAATAAAGGCGGGGGTGCCGCAAGGAAGTGTACTTGTCCCTCTGCTATATTTGCTTTTTACCCATGATATACCGCAAACGGACGTCATTGTCCTAGCCACATTTGCTGATGACACTGCCATTTTGGCATCGGCTAAAACAGTCGAAAAAGCAACTGCCAAGTTGCAACGTGCCCTTACACGGATTAACAATTGGACAAAGGCTTGGCGAATCGCTCTTAATGAAAACAAGTCTGTCCACGTGAACTTCACTCTCAAGAAAATTGAGAATCCTAAGGTGTTTATCAACGCAGTGCGAATTCCTTACGTGAACGAGGCCAAATATCTCGGTATGACGCTATACTAAAATGGAGAGCACACGTCAAGAAAAAACGTGAAGAGCTTGTAATCAAATATAGAGATATTTACTGGCTTATTGGAAAGTATTCCAAGCTTAGATTAGAGAGCAAACTGCTGTTATACAAGCAAGTGCTAAAACCGATCTGGACATATGGTGTACAATTTTGGGGTTGCACTAAAAATAGTAACATTAATGTATTACGGACATTCCAAAACAAAGTTCTTCGAGATATTGTCAATGCGCTGGTACATTAGAAACGATGATATCCACAGAGACTTAGGAGTCGAAAACGTTCAGAACGTAATTAAATTGTTTGCGCGAAAACATAATAATCGATTACAAGGTCATACGAATATTTCTGTTCAACATATCCTCGACGAGACAAATTTATTGCGCCGTCTGAAAAGGACTAAGCCTCTCGATCTAGCGCGGTGATTAGCAGCGCAAAATTTTCCTAAAGTACACAGGAATTTTCAATGGAAATACGCCTGCAGTATATCTTATAAAAACAAAATAAAATGCGATAGAAGAACTGCTTTTTGAGTGTGAACTCAGTCGTGGTTTGCATAAGGGAGATGCTTTTTAGTGAGTAAGAATCTCACACTTATATAGTGTCATAAAAATTTCTCACCTTCCCATGAAAAAAAAAGTAAAAAAATAAAAAAAAAAATTAGGTACAAACCACTGTAGCACAAACTCGAATTGTCCAATATATAAAAGACTACTGGAATCAGAAATTGATTTAAACATACGTGGTTTAGATTGTAACATATAAGGATAAACTGACCTTCAACAAAATGCGCAGATTCAAACATCGTTTTCTTAATATTAACAGACACCCATACAAACGAAAAAATTGAGGGCGCCGAAATCCTTATTGATAAGTTCTAAAATCTTTTCCGCTGTGATAGTGACTCGCGACATACAGGTGTTGTATGTGTTAATGTAGAAATATCGTTTGAAATAAACGAAATACAAAAATACATGTAAGATAGAACATGGTGGCTTATGTATACAGTAACGTTTAATATACTTCTTTTAAACGTGAATTCTGTGCTTTGCAAAGACATAATAGAAACAAATGAACGTTCTATTGTTGAAGGAAATATAAACACTAATTGGTTGGACGACCTATATATAAAAATATTTTGAAAAATATTACTGAAATATAAAATCGGTGTAATAACAAATAGTACGAAAATATTGATAGACCATATAATAGCGGAATCGTAAAATAATGTATGTGCTGAGGTAAACACTGATATGAAAATAAGCAACCATGAAATGTTGATTATGATAATATCTATGGAAAAAAGTGTAAGGAAAAATAACGTAAATGCAAGTACTGAACACGCTAATTAAATATCAAGTTAATTATCCACTATTTCTTAACAGAATCCCCGAAATGGACACCAATTTGACTTTTAACGAGTTTGATCGACTATCTGACTCGATTTAAAAATTGTATTCCTGTATCCTCACGTTGGAATCATTATTAGGGGCGATTGCAATATACATACCTTTCCTAGGCGCGAGAAATTTCAAAACGATCTAAACTAAGGCCTGCAATGTCCCAAAGGTAGTACAAATTTTTGGTCGTTCGTTAAAAAGCATTATAAATTCTGCCTCATACTCCATTCCAACGCACATTTATAATGGCATTCCAAGTGTCAGCTATTGTTGTGTGGCAACTCTTGTAGTAGCAAGAGTATTTAAAGCATACACAAATCCGCTGGTCCAGATGGTATAACTCCTCTTTTTGCGAAGAGGTTTTCTTCCATGCTGCAAAACCATTGCTTAAGCTTCTCCATCAATCTATTTCGCCACTTCAAACCTTTAAATGTAACACCTGTCTGGCTATGGATGCTCATCTGTATACCTTCAAGCCCTTATTTAAGAAAAACCTGTACAATAGTATTATTCAAAGTATTGCTTATCTGAAGCTATGACTTTTTCCCATCTTTCTGGCAATTCGTGAATCCCATCCGAAAAGAACTGCGCCGGCTTGGCAGCCAAGAATGAATCAAACCAATTTTTGATATTCTGCTCTTATGTGAACCGTATTTCAATGAGGGCGTTCTGCATCGACCGGAACAAATGGTACTTAGAAGGGACAAGGTCTGGGCTATAAGGCGGGTGGGGTAAGACATCCCATCCACTGTTTTCCAAATAGTCCTTACCCGGTTTTAGCAGCTCATAATACAGCACACCCATCTGATCCCACCAAATACAGAGCATTACCTTCGCGCCATGGATATTCGGCTTTGCCGTTGATTTGGCTGGTTGGCCGGGTTTCATATATGATTTTTCCAGCAGCATTTCGGACAAGCAAAACCGCCTTTTGAACGTCTCTCGGCTTGAGTTCATGTGGAACCCAATTTCCTTGCTTTTGAATATATCCAGCTGCTCTTGAACGTTTTGAAATGGCTGCTTGAGTGACACCCAAAGATTCTGCGAGCTCTTCTTGTGTTTGGCAACAATCTTCATAGAGTAATGCTTCCAGTTCTTCATTTTCAAACTTTTTTAGCTGCCCATGAGGTTGCACCTTTAAATCGTGCAAACCACTTTTGGCACTTTCGCTCAGCTACCGCATGTTGACCATAAACTTCCACCAAAATATGATGACTTTCGGCAGCAGTTTTCTTCATATTAAAGTAATGAAGAACTAGCCGCAAAAACACTTTTTCAGGCACAAAGTTCGACATATTTGAGTGAAAAAAAAATTATTGTTGTTTACAAATAGAACATAATAAAATAAAAATAAGAACAACAAATGAAAATGTTTGAACAAAAAAAAAAAAATATTTGAATAAAAAAACACAAACAAATAAGAAAACAAAACAAGATTCAAATAGCCAACATATAATAATAATATGATGTAATAATAACAATCAAATAATACTTCCTGTACATGAAAAAAAAAATTAGAAAAAGTGGTCCAAATCAAAGAGACGAGTACTTCGAAACAAACAATCTATTCCTGCAAAGTCAATTTGAGTTCAAGACTATAGTGAGAAATATCCCCTGGTGTTAATTAAATAGTAACGGTATTATAAATAATGAATTAAAATAGATTAAGTAGTTCCTAAGTGGTCGCACTAGTTAAGAAACGTTTTCCTTATTTCTCTTCAGCACCAGAACAACATAATTATGGAGCATCAAAACAACATTATCATGCAGCAATTATCACCCAGCTTGTGAATGAGTCCACATGAATACCAGACGTTGATAGTCAACACCCTGGACTTGTTTTTAACTTCTCACCCTGACAAGTACTGTGTTGATGTGCTCTCCCCTCTAGGCTCGACGGATATCTACTAAATTCTCGTACACCCACCACACAGTTAGAGAGAAGATTCCTAAAAGAACCGTATGGTAATACGAGAAAGCCAATTGGAGCGGACTTAATAACTTCTCTAGGAATTTTAACTGGTCTATATGTTTCCTCGATAACGACGTGGATGCCGCTGCTGATATGATCACAGAAACTATTCTCTTTGGAATAACCTCATCGGTTGAAGAGTATCAAACTAAAAGAAAAATCATGGTATGACTCGACCTGTAAAGAGGCTGTCAGGATTAGAGAATTGTTTTTTAGGCCCTACAAGACCAACCCTACAGATGAAAACCGAAAAAGGTTTAAAAGAGCCAGAAATGAATGCAATGTCTTTCTCAAGCGTGTGAAATTCCAATACGACCAAAAACTGAGGAAAAAAAATACTGCAATGTCGCAAAGGCAGTAAAAACTTTTGGTCATTCGTCAATCATCTTCCATCCCAACGCTCATTTACAATGACATTCCAGCCATCAGCTCTTTGTACAAGGCCAATCTGCTTGCTGCACAATTTGCGGCTAGCTCAACACTCCCTGATTGTGCTTTGTCCCCGCCTACACTTGAGTGCGTCGAATCTACAATGAGACGAATCCACTTTCGCACACTTGTAGTAGCAAGAGTACTCAAAGCTATTAACATGCATATATCCGCTGGTCCAGATGGTATATCGCCCCTTCTTCTGAAGAGGTGTTCTTCCACACTGGCAAAACTACTGCGTAAGCTTTTTCATCAATCCTATACTTTAGGTCTCTCTGAGCAGACGGAAAACAGCATTTGTACAGCCCGTCCCTTAAAAAGGCGAATCTTCTTCACTTTCCTCCTACAGACACATTGCACTTACGTCCTTTTTCTCCAAGGTCATGGAAACGCTGATAATCTGTCAGCTCATGAAATATCTCGAAACACGAAAATTTGGTTTTCGTAGCAACAGGTTCACTGGTGATTTGATGGCATGTCTCACCGAAAAGTGGAACCAAAGCATACATCAATCTGGCGAAAGCAAGATAGTTGAACTTGATATTTCTAAGGCATTTGGCATCAGGCTTTTTTATCAAAAATGCGTGCTTTTGAGATCGATGACTCTCTTCTTTAATGGAATAGAAATTACCTTTCGGAACGTACAATTCAAGTTGTCTTGGACGGTTTCAAGTCTGATATTCACAAAATAAAAGCTGGTGTGCCCCAGGGCTCCGTTCTGTCTCCGAAACTCTTTTTAATTTTCATAAATGATGTTTTGTCTGCTACTTCTAATCCAATATACTCCTTTGCTGATGGCAGCTCTCTCTTCTTTTCATATTCGTTCCCGGACTCACACCCCTGCTCTTCGGCTGTAGAACGGGAACGGCAGCGTATGTTAAGCTCATTAAATACCGATATTAACAGCATAACCAATTGAGGAACTATCAACCGAGTGGAATTTAATGCTTCTAAAATTCAATGCTGTCTGCTGCTATTAAAGCGAAATTCAAATACCCAGCCATTATCCATGAATGGCACTTGCATCGTCGAAACCGATAAACTTTCCAACTTACATTGGAATGACCACATATTCGATATCGCCAAAAATGCTGCGAAATATCCAGGTTTCCTCAAGCGATGTAAGAAATATTTTACCTCCTCTGTTCTGGCCACAATATATAATGCATTCATTCGCCCAAAATTGAAGTATGGGGTTTTCCAATAGGGACTTGACAACTTTGAACTTAATTTGTGAACGCACTCTTTCACTAATCATCAAACTGTCACTGTCAATTTATTCAGTAAGCTCAACATTTTTATCATGGTAAAGTACACTAATGAGCTACGTTTTCCGATTGGGCTCTGGATGATGATGAATTTCATCGCAAAATCATTTTCAGTGACGAAGCTCATTTTTGGCTTAATGGGTTAATCAATAAGCAAAATATGAGTTATTGGTCGGGTGAAAACCCACATGTGCTTCATGAATCACCACTCCATCTACAAAAAATAACTCGTTGGTGTGGTTAGCATGCCGGCGGCGTTATTGGGCCATATTTTTTCGTCGACGATAACGATCGTCACGTTACTGTGAATGGTCGGCGTTATCGCGCCATGATCACGGATTATTTTTGGCCCGAATTGGAAGATATGTACTTGGACGACATGTGGTTTCAACAGGATGGTGCCACAAGCCAGACAGCACACGCTACAATCGGTTTATTGAAGAGTAAGTATGGTGAGTGTGTTATGTCAAGACATGGGCCAGTCGATTAGCCGCCTCGTTCGTGCGATTTAACGCCGCTTGACTATTTTCTGTGAGGCTACGTTAAGTCATTTGTTTATGCCAACACGCCGACGACGTTATAAGAGCTCAGAGCCAACATTGAACGTGAAATAGCGGCCGTTTCAGCCAAATTGTGTGGCCGAATCGTGGAGAATTGGGTCCAAAGAATCGACCGCTTCCTATTATTTAAAAAAAGAGTTGTCAAGTCGTTATTAAAAAACTCTATACAATGCCTACATCTGGTCAGGTGCTATTAAAACATCTCTGCACCTGATAGATAGAATAGGATGCTAGATACTCATTAGTGATACTAATATTAGTCATTCAAATGACACTCTCGAACATCGACGTAATGTCTCCTGCCTCACTTTGTTTTATCGCTATTTTTACCACTAGCGCTCCATTGAAATTGCCAGTAGCATTCCGCCCATTCAAACTTTCAACCGTAGTACCTGTCTCGCTATGAATGCTCATCAGTATACCCACAAGCCCATTTTCGGAAGTACTCTAAAATATCGTGGTTCTTTCCTAAGCTGTACAACTCGCTTATGGAATACCCGGTCGACCTCCGTGTCATTATAATTTACAAACATTTAAAAACAATGTACACCGGTACCTGTTTTTTTTTCCTCCCTAAATTTCATTCGCCCGTGCTGTATACGAACAGTTTAAGGGTACAAAAACCCTTTGAGCGGGCGCTGATTATAAAAAAAAGCAAACAAAACGTCAATGTACGGTGAACAAAATGTAGTCAAACATAATCATATGAGTAATAAATAATGGACGTAAGTGCTCAAAAATGTATTATTTTTTAATAACAAGTAATATCTACTTATTAACTCACTAAACGATTGGTTGTAAATGGCGAAAAAACTGAAAGAAAAATTGGGGTCCCTCAAGATTCAATCTACCATATTTTAAATCAAGGCAACTAAAGTTAAAGTTAAAGTCGATGTCGAAATGTATTTTATTTAATTGTAGGTTTAATTTTAAGGTAAAATGTCAAAAAAAAAAAAAACAAGCCGGAGAGAATATTTGGATTTCTTTATTGATCATAAACTAAAATTTTATTTATAATTCTTATTACGTTATTAAAGAAGTATGAAAAAAAAAAAAATTTTTAGTTGAGTACGAAATAAGATTTCAACACTAAGTGCAATAAATATATTTAATATAATGATCATGCTATATTTTTGATATTTTAATAATACATATTCGTTAATTTTACTTTTGTGTGGTGAAAATTTTTTATTAAATGTACAGCGTTTACAAAATAGTAAACAATAAAATTTACCATACATACGAGTAAGTCAAAGAGTGTATGCATGTGATATGGCATGTACGAGTATACACAATACGACATATATAGGTTGATTCATCGTCGGGTTTGATGTATAATGTAAAATAAAATATATACATTTGAAAGCGAACTTAAAACTTTTATTATCAGTTAAAAGAACAATTCATGGCATTTACTTCTCGAAAATGACATTATTTAAATAATAGCCACGACTAAGCGTCAATCGTACGATCTAAGCGGCCAATTTATCGTTGCAAAACGTGAAATTAAGTGCTCACCAAAATGATTTCTTAACTAGTCCATTGTTTCACGCGCTCGTAGCGCCGTCTTCTCGAAACCAGAGCTCAACAAGACCATGTGCTTGAATTTCAGGAAGCACATAGTCCGTTAAAATAGAGCGATAACGGTTACCATTGACGGTAACATTCTGATTTGCCTTTTTTTTGAAGAATTATGGACCAATGATTCCACCAGCCCATAAACCACACCATACCGTTGTTTTTAATGGATGTAATTTAGCTCTTGGTACTCTTTGGGTTGCTCATCAGCCCAAATAGTTTATTAACGTATCCATTGAGCCAGAAATGGGTTTCATCACTGAACAAAATTTCACGATAAAACACCGGATTTTCATTGAGTTTTCCAGAGCCCAGAATCGATTCATCACGGTCTTCGCGTACACTCTTAGCTACAGCTACTAAAGTCTCTTCACTACGTACTGGATGTGGTCTAACCGGTCATATATCATCGACTAATGTAAACTGGGGCTCAAACTTGAGAATAGTGGTGGCAATAGTGCTTTCAGTAGGTCGATTATGCGCACCGTAAGTTCCTCGAATCGCACGAAAAACATTTCTCACAGAACACTGATTATCATAATACAGCTGTACAATTTGGATACGCTGTTGTAGTGTTAGTTTTCCACGATGACTTTCCAAATGATACTGAACAAAAATTATAAAGCAGTTTGATAGAGGTCGTGCGGGATCTGTCAAAGAAAACCTATTGAAAATCAAACCTCACGATGAATCACCATTTATAAGGTTACATTTCCAGACGGTCTTAACTGGGAACAGGAAAAACCAACAATTGCCAAGGAATCACATGTATGGTACACAGAGGGATCCAAAACAAATGAAGGAGTTGCACCTGGAGTATACGGTCATCGCACAAATAAATGTATACATACTAATATGGATACAAGCAGCTCTGTATTTTAGGCTGAAATCCATGCAATAGAACTTTGCATTCGAGAGAATCTAAACAGGCATATAACAAAAAAAAAAAAACATATTTATATGGTACACTCTCCGAAAGAAACGCTGTCCTACTTGCAATTAACGCATTTGAAATAAAATCAAAACTTGCCTTCAACTTCTACAACTACTGGCCACCACAAATAAAGTCCATATAATTTGGATGCCAGGACATAGCGGATGTGAAGGCAATGAAATAGCAGACGAGTGTGAAACCTGGGTCTACCACCATAATCCTGAATCAAAACAGAGACGACTCCGAAGCGAGTTAGGGTTCAAAAGTCGGCCAAGAAGGTGTTAACATCTATTTTGGGGATGCAAAAGTAATTTTGTTCGTAGATTATCTCCAAACTGGTAGAAAAATAAACTCATAAGTAAATAATAATAATAATAATAAATACCACCTTCATCAAAAAAAAAAAAAAAAACGGAATAACCTCCGTGTGGCGCTCCCATTGTTCCGATTTCAGTTCTGTTTTTTTTTTTTTTTGTTAAGTTAGTACATCTGTTGCTGACATCCCCTTTAAATCTTAGCGTCATAGCTTGACATTTGCAAAAGTTACGTAGCCAAGAATACATCTATCTCTGTGTGTGTTGGCGATTTTTTACAATTTTAGAAATGGATTTAAATTTGCAACAACGAACTTGTATTAAATTTTCCGTAAAAACCGGATTTAATGGTGCGCGAATGTTGGAAATGTTAGAAAAGTGTTTCGACAACGATTTTCTAAAGAAAACGGTCGTTTACCAGTGGCACAAGCGGTTCAAAAGTGGTCGTGAGTCAATCGAAGACGAAGAACGCAGTGGCAGACCATCGATATCGAAAACCGACGAAAACATTGATGAAGTAAAAGAAATGTTGGTCAATAACCGCAAATTAACCATCAAAGAGATAGCGAAGGATTTGAACATTGCCTATAAATCTGTCCAAGACATTTTGGTTAATGATTTGGTGCCAAAAGACCTCAATTTCATGCAAAAAAAAGACCGTGTTGACGTCGCAAAAGAGATGATTTGCGAGGCTAACTCCGATCTCACATTCATCACATTAATGGAGACGAGACGTGGGCTTATAAGTACGAAATCCAGACATTAGGCAAGTGAATGGCGTTCACCAAATGTGGTGAGGTCGTTTTCAGTCGAAAAGAAGGCAATGCCCACGGTTTTCGTGGATTAAAACAGTGTAGTGCAGCACGAATTTTTGCCAAAAAACCAGACAGTAAACAAAGAGTATTATTTGGGTATTATGAGAAGTTTTTGTGAAGCAAATCGCAGAAAGAGACCAAAATTGTGGGCATAAAACACGTCGCACAGTGCCTTCATTATTCGTAATTTTTTGACGATAAATGCAACAAATACCATCCAACAGCCACCGAATTCACCTGATTTGGCTCTTTCGGGTTAAAAAACCACTACAGGGAACGCGTTTCAGCAGCCGAGAGGAAGTAATGGAAAAATCGCAGGAAATACTGATGGACATACCGAAAACCGAATATAAAAAATATTTTCGAGGATTAAATCAAACGCTGGCATAAATGTGTTGTAGTCGATGGGGATTACTTTGAAGAGGACAATATAGATTTAGATAAATAAACTTGCACCTTAAGTGCAATATGGAACTACAGGGTCACTGACTCCAACTGCAACTTTTTAAAATGCTATATTTTTTTTTATTTTTTGATAACTTTTATTGTGCCAAAGCAAAAAATGTTGGAAAACACATCAATTTTCAAATTGTATCAGTAGTTTTCAATATGTCCACCTTTGGCGCGAATAATGGCCTTGAGACGGCAGAAGAAAACATCTGCACGTAAGTGGCTCTGCGGTATTTAGGCCCATTCCCGGCGAAGTGCTTGTTTAAAGTGGTCCAAACTTTTGTATTTTTAAGTGCCAACCTTCGCCTTCAAAATACCCCAGACAGAGAAATTCAACAGATTTTTATCCGGAGAATTTTCAATCCATTATGTCGGAGAAATGAAGTGTGGAACATTGTTTTTTAACCAATCTTGGTTGACGCGCGCTTTGTGAGACGGTGCCGAGTCTTATTGAAATGTTCAGGGTCTCCGACCGAAATGGTTGTTTACCCAAGGCTTCAATACTGTCTCTAAGACAGTTTTACGGTATATGATCGCATTAATTTTGATGCCACGGTCCAAAAATACGAAGAGCGACCATCGGCGGTTATGACGGCCCAAACCATCACGGTGCTGCCTGCTTTCTGGTGGCCGTCCGAAGGTGTAAATCGAAGGACCTCTCTGGCAAGTAAACTCGGTCATTTTGTTTGTTGACATATTGCTCGATAACAAATGGCGACTCATCGGAAAAACTTTTTTCTGTTGCGGTGTAAGATCGTGTACTTTTTGGAACTTTAATGGCTTGAGCCCAAGCTCATTTTTCAGTATGTATTACATGCATTCCAATGATATGTTGAGCTCACGAGCCATTTTTCTTCCACTTCGACGCGGATTTCGCTCGATTCGAGCCTTCACTTTCCGAACCATTTCTGCCGATGTTACTGTTTTTTTATGACCACCTCCATATTACGGTAACGAGCTATGGTTCGAGAAACAAATGATTTATTCACCTTGACGTGCTGGAGGGCTCTAACGATAGCTACTTGTGATTTTCCAGCCAAATGTAAAGCAATCACACTATCACGTTTGAATTCCATCGCGGATAAAATTTTTTCAACACAACTGAGACGCAAATCGTTTAAATATATTTGTAATATATTTGGAAATAATAAAATTATCTGTGATGTGTCAAAATTTGAGCTCACTGTCATGAACGATTTGGAAATTATAGCAGTCTGAAGTTGGTTGCAGTTCGAGTCAGTCAGGGTGTATATACAAGTGCATACGAATACAAGTATATTGGCTTTAAGTAAATCGTCTTATTCTATTGCATACATTTTCCTTTATGTTGACCAACTACCTCCTGAAGTGAATATACGTGTGAAAAACTGTGCAATATGTGAAGTACCTTGGTGTTAAAATACACAACAAACTTAAGTTTCAAGAATATGTTGAGTATATATATAAAAAAGTGTCAAAAGAATTTGGCGTCTTGAGAAAAGTTCGAAGAGACATCTCAATAAACAGTGCAATAAAAATTTGCAATGTAATTGTTAAACCACATTTCGGATATTGTCCCAAAATGTTAAACATATTAAATTGGCTTAACATTAATCAAAAATTGTTCATTTTAGCAATGACGCTAGTTTACAAAATTAAAATAGTAAGAGATCGTCAGACACAAATGAAATTTATTTCAATTAACGATCGGACCCAGTATTTGCTCCAAATAGAAATGTCCTCAACATTCAAATACTATAGTACACTATAGTATAATGACCTTCGTTTTTAGAAAAACTTACAAGGGAACAACAAAAACTCCAGCAACTTACATAAATTTAAAGGATTATCAAATTATACTCAAGCGGAGTTTTCTAAATTAATGACATAATTTACACGCTTCCTCCATGATATTCGTACGCGCAGAGATATTAAGAGATTGAAAATGCATGGGTGTGCACGTCCTCTTCTATTTCTTTTTTTTCTCATATCATTTTCGTATATTTTTTGTGGAAAGAAATTTAAGATACCTGGGCTGTAGACTTACCAATAGTTTTAAATATCACTATAATGTAGGTGTTTTGATAATATATTAATTATCAACGAAAGATTGAGAAAATATGTTAAAAGAAAGAAACAAGAGTACAGAGGCTTTGCCCAAGTTCCCTCAGAAAAATAGAAACTAGGCACGGAGACTACTGGAAACACTAAATGGAATTTCGAAATCAATTTCTTCTTAATCTTTTACTAACCGTTGAAATATGTAACATGTACAATATTATTACATTTTATGTTATACGAGTATATTTCTTGTGGGGTTGGGTTGGCTACATTCATGGATCTTGGGTCACCTAATTAGTGAGGTCAAGAGTCTCCTGATGTTTCCATATTTGAATGATCCAAATATTTTTCTTCCGGCCTCTACTTCGAACATCGGCTGCAACTTGCGCCTCTACTGATTTTTGCACCGAATTCGAAAAGAAACCTTCGTTGAACATGGCAAAATCCACTGATTTGCTCAGCCTGAAGTTTTCTACAACCAGTTTCTTTGTAGGGACTTCAGCCGATGCGTGTACTTCTTTTAAATAACATTTTGTTACACCCTCTGACATTCGCAATATTTTCACGAAATCTAGAGTTTGTTTTTCCTCAAAAAAATGCAGTGGAACATTCGCGCCATTTGGAAAAACGGCAATTCAAGTTTTTGGTCTTAGTACGACTAATTCGTAATCCGGTACCTTCTAGTACCTTTCTCCGATTATTAGAAGCTTAAAGGAGTATCATGTCGTTGCCTATACCAGCGGATTACCAGTGAAAAAAAGAGAAGACTTCCCGGAATCTTTAATAAGCAGCTTCAATAAAAAACTTACGTACTATAACATGTATGTTATTAAAAGAAAGTACTCCAAGTTTAACTCCGATTTCTCCTGTTATTCGATCTTTGCATCTAACTTTAGTTCTGATGTCGACATGCCTGTTATCTGTCATACATATAGATCATATAACTCGGGTACATTTGGACATTTTAGCGCAAGTCCAAGTAGGATACGAATGCTGTCGTACTTTTTTTCCAAGTCGATGAAGAATATATGTAGATTTAGATCGATTTAATTTGTTTATCGTAAACTTTAAATCGCATCATACAAACACATGTACTCGCATGTGGACCTGCCTACCACAAGCCGCATTGACTGCCATGGACTTCAGCCGATGCGTGTACTTCTTTTAAATAACATTTTGTTACACCCTCTGACATTCGCAATATTTTCACGAAATCTAGAGTTTGTTTTTCCTCAAAAAAATGCAGTGGAACATTCGCGCCATTTGGAAAAACGGCAATTCAAGTTTTTGGTCTTAGTACGACTAATTCGTAATCCGGTACCTTCTAGTACCTTTCTCCGATTATTAGAAGCTTAAAGGAGTATCATGTCGTTGCCTATACCAGCGGATTACCAGTGAAAAAAAGAGAAGACTTCCCGGAATCTTTAATAAGCAGCTTCAATAAAAAACTTACGTACTATAACATGTATGTTATTAAAAGAAAGTACTCCAAGTTTAACTCCGATTTCTCCTGTTATTCGATCTTTGCATCTAACTTTCGTTCTGATGTCGACATGTCTGTTATCTGTCATACATATAGATCATATAACTCGGGTACATTTGGACATTTTAGCGCAAGTCCAAGTAGGATACGAATGCTGTCGTACTTTTTTTCCAAGTCGATGAAGAATATATGTAGATTTAGATCGATTTAATTTGTTTATCGTAAACTTTAAATCGCATCATACAAACACATGTACTCGCATGTGGACCTGCCTACCACAAGCCGCATTGACTGCCATGGAAATCAATAATATTCCGTATCATATATCATACCTATATATCCGTATATCGTATCAAACATTGAAGAAATTATAAAAAAAAAGAAAAAACGTTTGGGTTATGTCGTGTGGATGTGTCTATAGCCAAATTATTATTATTTTTTTTAGAATTTCTGTCCGTTTCTCGGTTTGTCCACTGTCTGAACATCACAAGAAAACTACTGAACCCATTCTAATGGGGTTTTCACTGTTCGATCGCCGATTTCTCAACTTACAAACTACGATATGTATCTGTATGCAAAAATCAAACATTCAAAAGAGAAACAAAGGAAAAAAAATCAAAACAAGTTTTTGTTTTTAATGCTTATCGGTTTCAATGATCTTCGCTGGGTTGTATTTAAATTTTGTAAGGCAGATAAATTTGCTAGTATTAATCGTTTGGGATAACGTATAGAAATGTATGATACCTTATTATACCTAACCTTTGCCTAGCACTTTACAAAAAATTTAAATTTAATTAAACCTGATACATCGTTTATGAATAATGGATGTGCAAATGTAAAAAGATATTAAAACTATTTAGTAGTATAAGCGCTGTCTAGAAAAATGCGATAATTTATGAATTTTTACGTTTAAGAAGTCACAATCTTAAACGAATGTGGGCGCGGATGATGTTTTCATCTCCTTCTGACTTTCGTTACTTATTCAAACGACCCCAAGTCCCCATCGCCCTCTGCCCCTTCCGCCCTTCAACAAGACGCAAGGTCATACCTTGCCTTGCTCCGCCCACGACCAACTATAAGTCGCCTGTTCGAGGATCAGGATCCCCTCGAATCACATCAGTTACCCTCTTGAGAACCAAACAAGTAATGTATTGTAGTATACAGAGAGGCCTTGATTTAAAATCAACTTCATACCATTCGGTTTCTTTCGATTCCCCCCGGCAAGCAGAGGAGCGAACTCTCCAAGCTTCTCTATTCACTGAACAATGTAACCTAGCTGTAACTAATGTAACTCTCAAGAGAATATAAGAACTCTTTAATCTAAAACTGAACACCTCACATGATTTTGGATGCCAGCTAAATTGTTTCTCCGGCCCCGGTCGGGATTGAACCACAAACCGTCCAGTACAATACAATTGTACCACGGTCACTCATTAAAATACTAATTCATTAAAAATATATGTACATATTATTGTAAGGCTTTGTAATATTCACATCCTCATTGGTCTATCTTCAGAGACCTTTTATCAATTATTCACTATACCATTGCGAACGAAATCGTGAAAGCTAGTATATCATGTACATGCATACAAAATCAATACTTCTCAGCTATACTGTTCCGAAATGCAATAGACAACCTAAAAATACTTTCCCTCTTTAAACTGATGGTACTATGTACGTATGTTTCCACTTATCTATGTCTATGATAAAGTTTCTGTCCATCCTTAGGTTTGATAATAATCATCCCTTAGTCCAGCTTTATCGAAATTTTCTAGAAGTTTTTGGAGTGCTAATAAATCCTTTTCCTAAAATAGCAATAAAATACTACACTAGACAATTCGCAAGTCTTGATACTTTAAAAAGATTGCGGAGCTCGCTTTATTTTATCAAATGCGTACGAGTATAGTCTAAAGCAACAAGATCAGTTTAAATAAATTGTTTACCATTGAAAGAGAACACATGTACTTATTCCAAAAAAACTCAATCGCCATCGCCACCTGGAACGAAAACCACACACATGCACTTGTATCTCGTCATTAAGATACACGATTTTATGTAAGTTTATTCTTGTTTAAAGTTATTTTAAAATTATTTTTAAGATATGCTCTCATTATAGAGAAAAAGGCAAAGCGAACATTAATTTGAGGGTACTCATTTCGTCAGCTTTTTAAAGAATTCTATCACTCAGCCCATTGAACTGCATACATATAACAAGGAACAATAGATCATTCACTTCTAAATCGCCAAAATACAATGGGTCGTCAATCTCTGGTAATTTATCAATTTGAGCTCTCTTTTCGGTCTTTAAGTTCACGAATATGGAGCTAGTGATCTAAGCCTCTAAAGTATGTGCTATTGAATAAGAAAATAGTGCGCGACTAGTGCGTTCGTTCATAATGATAGCGAATAAGTGCGATAATAGTGTGTCCGAGTTAAAATTTGTACAATTTTTTTCTGAGCTGTCATCGAGAAGTTGGTGAAATATAGTACAATTGATACACATTAGATCTACGCTAAATTGCGTAGAGCTATAATAACAAATGAAAACGCCTGATTTCTTCAGTCATGTCATCTGGTCCAACGTACTAAATGTTTTTCTAGACTAGCAACAACCCCGTAGGACACCCTACGATTCCGGTATTTTGGAAAAAGTATGTTTACTAGTGCTTATCCACCCACAGTTCAGTGTGTAATATATCCCTTGGTATTCGGTCTGAGCTGATTAAGTTACGGTTTCAGCTAAGAAAGTAATTTTTTGCGATATTTCATGCTTGAAGATTGCTTGAGTTAACAGAGTGGAGATAAGGGAAGTAACGAGTTGTGAAAAACTTATGTAAGCTTTTAGTCAAATTCGACTATATACTTTAATTTTTTTATCAACGCTGTTTTAACCTGGAAATAAGTGAGCTTTTATGATATTTGAATGAACATAATATGTTCATATGTAGAGTAAGTGTCCCAAATATGGCCCACTCTTAACTCTTTTGTAAATAAAACAGCCAGTGTTACGTTAATTCACTTTGTTTTTTTTTTTTAATAGTTAAGGAAATTATTTTATTATTAGTCTTCATACACATAAAACATAAAACACGGCATTACAAAAATAAATAAATAAAAAACTAAAGGAAGTTATTTTAACATTTTTGAATAAAGTGCTACTAATATGGACCAGGGTGATCCATAATTACAATAATACAACTTACTATTGAATTGTCTTTAGAAAACAGACTAGAGCAATAAATGCATTTAGCATCTTCTTTATTAGTTCGATCAGGGCTTTCATCAGATAAATCATCCAGAATAAAATCGTTTTCACTTTCTGATGAAGTAGATTCTTCTGTACGTTGATTTTGCTTTCTGTGTTGTTGTTGTAAGTTCTTGAGTACCTTATGGAATAATTAACAATAATGAAGTATTTAAATTTTAAAACCTATCTAAAATTTGTATCTACCTTTTTTTCTACTTTGCTGATTTCTTTTCCATATCCTATTGTTTGCTTCTTCAATTCTCGTTCGTGTTTATTTTTTAATGATTCTTCGAGAGCCTGTTTGTATGGTGATGATAAAATAAGTTCTGCCTTTCCTGGTTTTCTTCCTCGATTTGAAATCTTTTTAACTCAGATTGGAACAGGAGAAATTTCAAGAGGAAATGTATACGAAGACGATCTTATATCAGTAGAAGTAGAAGGTTCTGAGATGTGAGCTTCCATTTCATATGAGTTTGCTTCTATTTGGTTGTCTCAGGAATTAAATTTATATCAAGAGAAGAACAAGGTTCTGAGAAGCGCAATTGAGGTTCAACTGGATTTGATTGCAGTATCATAAGCTCATCAGTTGGCGCAGTAATTGCATCAAGTGAACGTGGATAATTTATTTTTGTTAGAGCTTCATCAACTTCCTCTGCTGCAAGGTCCTTGGTCCTTGAAGATATGCCTATCAAGATATGCCTTGCAAGAAAGTGCTTGAACCATCTTGTAAAAAAATTGGTTTGAACCCATCCAGAGGGATGATTGGCATGAATTGATCCAGGCGGTGCACCTTTCATAAGAAGTGAATTATCCCTCTTCCTAGGGAAGATAAACATCGGTGGCACGAACGATCCTCCTGCGCTCATACATAAAATTGAAGTTTTTAAAGATCCTCTTTCAGCTGAAGTGAGTGCTCATATCTGCTTTCGACCTTTCATAGCTAAAATTTTTGGCATTTTTGCTGGGACGACCGAAAGTCCCGTTTCATCGGCGTTACATATGTTGTTTGGAAAAAGGTTGTACGTTTTCATTTCTGTTTCTAGAAGGTCGAAGAAAATAGCGATATTTTCCTTGGAAAATACTTTTATTCAAGCTATAGATGTTCCAGTCGGTTTACGGAATGACAGTGATAGATGGCGTTTAAGGAATAGCCGAAGTCAAACTCTATCTGCAGCTTCTTGTTGCAATGAAAAAGGGTTCGGTATATTGTTTTTAATAGCTTGTTGAAATGCTAATGATCGTATGTCTTTTCTTGTTAGACCGAACAACTTTACTTCCATCAATAGCGTGGAGTCCTCGAGCTCTAGAGGGAAGATGGGTTTTCTGCCCAACTTAGTAGACACCAAATCTTTCACTGGTTTTTGTGTATGTGCAGCCAAAAGCCTCAAGGTAGTTTTAGGCACCTTAAATTGTTTCGATGCCTTCAAGAACCCCATACTCTTCTCTTTAATGGCATCTAATGCTGCTTTCATATCCTCTTTGTTCCACGCCTGTCGTTTTTTTTGGCGGTTGTATAGCTCTCGAAGCCATTAGTTCTTTAAAAAAAAATAAAACAATCATGTTATTGCTATGCATAATAGCGTGTTAGATATGGCCTACTGTGCCATAATAGGAACACATATGATGGGCCATATTACCAACATCGAGCTTTTTCACTATTTTTTTGGTTACCACACAAAGAAGATCTTACTTGTGTAAGCCATATAAAGAAGACCAATGATCTTATACATATTTGGCACAGATAAGAGGGTCTCCTTTCTTCAGAATTGGGCATATGTTATGGAGGTTTTATAGGAAAATATGCTTTCACTCGCCAATATTTTGGTGAAGTTCATCTTCCATCGCCTTTAAACATTTGAAAGCCCTGCCGTCACAGCTGCCGTGTTGGACTTAAGTTTATAAATGGCTATATTCACTTCTTCTAGGTCGGGTACAAAAAAATGTTGCCCAATATCTTCCAGATTAATTGGTTCGTTCTGCCTCAAAACTAAATAACTTTAGAAACTTTTCTTCATTGGTCAACAGCTGTTCCTTTTACTTCAGAATATGTTATGATCAGTAAGTCCAATTTATTAAAAATCACTTTTCCAACATACAGTGGAAATGAAGACGAAAAATTTCCCAAATCTATGTCTGCATATGCTAGAAATACATGTGAATCTTTTATGCACGTACTCATATTGATTGATTTTGGAAAAGAAATTCTCACGCCATAGGGTGAGTTCATAATTGTAAAAAAAAATTCTGAAAACATTAATGAACGCAACTTCTGCAGCATTGCGATTTTCTGAACGACGTCAGTTTGGATGAAAAACAAAGCGGAGCTTACAAAAATATACCTAATAACCAAGAAAAGGCAAAGAAGAATATTTTTTTTAGTATTATTCAATGTTATATTATTATTATGGTTTAAAATCTTCCCTAAAACAATCCAAATTATGATAAGCTTTTTGTTGCTGTACGTAAAAAATATCTTTTAAATAAAATAACAATCAATAGCATTTCCTTCTTTACTCTTCGATACAAATTTATTTTTCTAACATAGAACGGGGCGGACGTGGTGTAGTGGTATATGCATACACTCCTCAAGCAGAGGGTCACGGGTTCGAATCCCGTGCAAGGTAATTCTGTGACAAAGTCTTTTCGTAGAATTTGTATGTAGTTATATGTGAATCCCGTCGGCGTCAACTCTGACATGAAGGCATAACACTGATGTTGGAGTGGTTGCTAGCTGGGCTAAATGTAACGAACTAACAACTAGCACGTACTTAAGACGCACTGGTTGAGGAAGATGTACTAGCTCGTCTCGTCAAATTTGACAACCACCTCTGGGAAAAATATCGAAACCTAATACACCTGAGTGTAGGTAGTGGGATATTGTAAAGCTCAATTTCAGTTGTCATAAGGACAACATATTCATTTCCCAGTAAGAGGTCACTGCTTTTTTTAAGTAGAAAACAAGAGTTTTTTTTTTTTTTTCGTTTTTTTGAGCAAACATCCTTATTCGGGACATTTTCGGCTCGGTTTTCCTTTAAGCAGTAATTGTGTTGTGACTTTTGTGCGCTAATTGCATAGGTTCAAGAACGAGAATAAAGCTTATTTTGTAGTTTAGCTATTATAGTGACTAACTATATCCAGTAATATTAAATAAAATGAGCGACAAAGACAGAAAAAGGCAAAAGAGCATAAGTGCGTCTTTAAAAAAAAAAAAAAACCGAATGTGCAATTTCTGAGACAGAAAATACAAATGAACTCGATGGTGTCTCTTCATGTGCATCCTCACTTGCAGCAACTCAAACGTCAACGTCAACGTCAACAAATCCATCAGCTTGTTACCTGTTGCAGGTGAAAGATATAGGTAAGTATCGCAAGCTTATACAGTAATGTCTCACTAATCCAAATCAATGCATGTGATAATATATTAGGTATGTGTGTTGCAGCCAGGAAAAGGTGATGGAAAATGCTGACTGGCATTCTAAGCATTCCTTTAGTACAATTTTTAAGTACAGATTTTTCAACCCAATAATAAAGGTGTTTGTCTTGGCCTATGAGTTTAATTTTTTATTTATTTTACCTACAGGTAAGCTTCTTAATAACCAACAGAACCATCCTGCTCTTACAGATGAAGAAAAGAATAAGTTCTAGTTCGCGAGGGTAACAAAAACCGATCCTTTCAAATGAGCTGGTTAAAGAAACATGAATGGCTAGCATATAGCAAAATTGCTGGTGGCGCATTGTGCAAAATGCGCATTCTTTTCGGTCGACATGAAGCAGGTAAAAATGATGTGAAACTAGGGAAATTTTTTACGGAACCACTAAAAACATACAAAATAGCTATTGAAATGATCTCACATCACGAGAACACAAAATATCACCAAGGTAATATGGTATCATCTCAAAATTTTTGAAAAATAATTGGGGGAATATCAATAAATATTGTTGTCCAAATAAGATCCCAGGAAAGAAAAACTGTTGATGAAAATCGTAGAAAACTTATACCTATTATAAAAACAGTTATATTATATGAAATGCAAAACTTAGTATTAAGAGGACACAGGAATGACGGTAATTTACAATTGGAAAGTTCTTTTGGAGAAAGCAACTTTAGAACATTGTTAAAGTTTCGAATCGATGCTGGAGATAAGATTCTGCTTGACCATGTAAACAAATGTGCTAAAAACTCTTCCTACATTAGCCGACACAAAATGACTTGATTGAATGCTGCAGGAAATTTATCACAAACAAAATAGTGAACAAAATTAAAAAAGTCACAATTTTTTACTATTATAACTGAGGAAACTACAGATGTTTCAATTTGTATACAACTGACAGTTTGTATTCGTTATTCCAATAAAGATATGAATGAATTCCAAGAACATTTTCTGAAGTTTGTCGAAGTTGTGAAGCTTACTGTTAAAAATATTGCTAACCATATTATGCAGGAGTTGGAAAACCTAAACTAGGGCATTACATTGTGCCGGGGTCAAGCATACGATGGAGGTGCTAACACGAGTGGAAAAGTAAAAGGTGTACAAGCGTGCATAGCCACCGACTAAACTTAGCTATCAGTACAGCTTATCTCAGGTTATCTCAAATGTAGCAATGTGAGTCAGCTAAACGAATATATTTTCTCAGAGAAAAAATGCAAGCTCAAAGGCAAAAGAAAAAAAATACAAAAAAAAAAAAAGTGAAACCAGATAGGTAGAAAGACATGAAGCGGTTATGGCATTTGCGAACGTTTTGCCATGTCTTCCTGGAGTTTTGCAGAAAATGCCTGATCAAGGAAAAAGTCGTTTTCACTGCTCCAAGCCTTAATGTCATCGGAATTTTTTTGTGAGTTTGGTAATCCTCGCTGATATTTTGAGAATCACACTCCCTTTACATCGATCAGCCACTGAAGTTGATGTACTTTCTGCAACTGAGCTTGTCGATAAGACCACAGCCAGCCTGCAGAAACAACGAGATACTAGCACGGACGCGTTTAAAAAAATTGTCGATAAGGTTGAAGCCCTCGCTAACGAAATTGGAACCGAAATCACAGTCCGTATAATAACCGGCCATCAAACTAATAGATCGAGCATTCAGACTCAATCTGTTGAAGAATATTACCGATATATGTTATAGTGATAGTATATAGAGTGATTCATCGTTAACTTTGATTTATAATGTAAAATAAAATACATATATTTAAAAGCAAACTTAAAAGTTTTATTATTGGTTCAAAGAACAATTCATGACATTTACTGTTTGAAAATAATATCATGTAAATGTTGGCCACGAATATGTCTGAGGTGGTGACCCAAGTTTGGACAATTTGTTTAAGCGTAGCGACTGGTATCTCGCGGATAACACGAGTAATGTTGGCTTCCAAAGCGTCAATCGTAGCTGGCTTATTCTTGAAGACCTATGACTTTTCATATCGCCAGGGAAAATAGTAAAAAGATGTGATATCGCAAGATCTGGGCGGCCAATTTACCGTAGCAAAACGTGAAATTAAGTGCTCACCAAAATGATTTCTCAACAAGTCCATTGTTTCACGTGCTGTATGGCTCGTAGCGCCCTCTTGTTGAAACCAGAGCTCACCGAGACCATGTGCCTGAATTTCAGGAAGCGCATAGTCCATTAAAATGGCGCGTAACGGTTACCATTGACGGTAACATTCTGATTTGCCTCATTTTTGAAGAAATATAAATTAGTGATTCCACTAACCCATAAACCACACCATACCGTTGTTTTTAATGGATGTAATGGTAGCTTTTGGTACTCTTCGGGTTGCTCATCAGCCCAAATACGGCAATTTTGTTTATTAATAGCGTATGCATTGAACCAGAGCTGGGCTTCATCACTGAACAAAATTTCACGATAAAACACCGGATTTTCATTGAGTTTTTTCAGAGCCAATTCATTGAAAATATGACGCAAATTCAAGTCACCTGGCTTCAATTCTTTCTGAATTTCTTGAATTTTGTACGCTTTTAGTTGTCGAATATGCCAAGCCAAGCTGCTGAGAACGACGACGAATCGATTCGTCACGGTTTTCGCGTACACTCTCAGCTACAGCTGCTATAACCCCTTTACTAAGTGCTGGATGTGGTTTAACCGATCGAGTATCATCCATTATGTAAACTGGGACTCAAACTTGCTAATGATATTGGCAATAGTGGTTTAAGTAGGTCGATTATGCGCACAGAACGCTGAATTTCTTAATACAACTGAACAATTTGGAAACGCTGTTGTGGTGTGAGTTTTTCCATGATGACTTGCCAAATGATACTGAACAAAAATGGAAAAGCAGTTTGATTGGAGTTACGCGTAATCTGTCAAAAAAAGCCTATTGAAAATCAAACCTCACGATGATTCATCCTATATTTTGATTTTAATTCTCGTATCCATAACACGGAAACGGTACGTGTTTCAATAGAATTCCCAGTTATTTTACTTATGATACACAAAAATAATTGAGACTTGTTACGCAGTATTAGCTCCCTAGGGTCGTGGGGACCGCGGGGTATGGAGATAGAAACTTTTTTAAGCAATGAATATGTGTCACTCTGCTGCAAAGCTGCTCATCTGTGTCCGTTTTTTGATGTGTTTATTATGCTCTCTGTCTTTTTAACAAGACTTTGAATGTCCTCCGACAACCATCCCCGATATGGGTAAGTTTTCGTAGATTAATGTTATATTCGGAAGATTTGCTTCAAGTTGAATTTGTCTAAAGCTGAAGCCCCTTGCTTAAATATTAATATTTATATAACCCCTAATTCTAGTCCTTTAAGCACTCGAATATGCTTAGAAATATTGCTGTTATTCACCCGTAGCTTAACATTTCAAATTTAGATTGAAATCTTTTAATTCGATGAGATGAGTTAGAGCAATAGAAATAGAATGGATAGGGATTTTTTTAAAGTCAATTTGATATACCGTCCGCTAAGGTCTTATTCGATTTCAGTCGTACAAGTTTACTAAAAATTATTAATTAAGAGAAAATGAAGCTTCATTTCCAGTAAGGAGTGGACATGAGCCTCTTTGAATCGAGCATGTTTAGGTAGCCATTTTAAGCTTGCTCAAGGGGACTCAGGTATTGTCCCCTTGCGAATATTTTCTAACCTTATATTAATCTAATTCTTCTTAAATTGAATTCTTAATTCATTTTTTCCGATCAAACTATTGTACTTCAGATTTTAATGCGTATGCATCGAGTTCAATCCCATCGCTTCACTTTTATTATTTATGATACACTATTCAGAGTCGAACAAGTTCTTGCTCATAGTATAAATCAATTTTCCACAAAGGCTAATGCTGTATTTTGCTAATATTGTCACTGTAGCGTTGTGGGGTGAATGGCCCCTGTACATACTTATATATGATGAAGTCATAACAACTTTAATTTTTCTGATTTAATGCATGTTACGATACCAGAACATTGGTACACGATAACTAGAAGTACAATACATACTCGTACTCATATTGCACCTATTCCATTTACTATTTCAAATTGATGTCAGCAGAGAATAGTTCACATTTAAATATACAAACTGTCTGATATCTAATTAAAAAATATAAACATACGAGAATATGTAGTATAGCTGTCAAGCTCCCATCATGTGCCAAAGTTTAATAGTGTTTGCTCAAATATTCGGACAAAATTGTAAAAAAAAAAATTTATTAGCTTGAGCGGTAACCACACACGAAATACACAGGTCACACATGAATTTAATAGAACATTGTTGGCACTATTACCTGCTAATTTCACGAGCGCAATACTCCCAGTTCCAGAATGTACAAATTAAATATTCTTGCCAGTTTTGGTCACCACCTTTACTGCGGTCATTCTCATACAACATACGCATTTTATTGTATTCTACAGGCCATTTAGAATTGCCAGAAAACCAGGGATTGCTGGATTTTGCACAGGTAACCAAAACCAGGTAATTCATGGCTCTACTAGGGCAGTGTAGTTTAATTAAATCATGAAATTAGATACATAGAATCTACTCTGTGTTCTCCTGATTTCATCGTATAACGTAGTTAACACGAAAATAAATCTCCCAGCATGTGATGCGTTCAGAAAATATTTCCGTCATTCTTAGTCCAAATATAAATATTGCAACAATGTTGTCCACCATGTCGCTTCACAAATAATAGTCAAAGGTTTTGGGGACGTTGTGAACTCAACATGCCGGGTGGATTATCATACATAATGAGGAAAGTATCCCCTAGAAGCATCCATCAAATTAGAGATCTCCCAAAATTATCACTATTAACGAAGTTTTATGTCCCTAACCCATTTCACCAATTCTCAGTTTGACAGGTTGGACACATATGGATTATTAATGTGACCCGACAAGGAACTTAACAGCCGCTCCACAAATACGAAGGGGAGTACTTTCTGGTCCATGTGGGTTAATTTAGGTCCGAACTTCAGAACAAGTCAGGGATTGTACACAGTTTCTTATTAACCACTTTGCTATAAAAATGAATGACTCATCCCAGGTCAACGGGAATGGGGTGAATTTTTGGCAACCCTTAGCACTAAGTGAATATATTTGATTAGACCTTTGGCCTAAGGGAGATATTCGTATAAGGAAGTGAATTTGTTGGATTCATTGCTGGGTTGGTGAATGACATGGGAGGATAATTTTATTGACAGCCGAAGCAGGAACTCTATATGTTTGCACATGATCCCAAGTAAACATGAACGTTGTCTTGATGAGCTGCAGAGTTGGAGATTGAAGTTGCCTGGAAAGGGGGAACGGAAATATTGTGAAAAACCAATGAAAGTTAGTTTCAATTTGTTCAATTTGGAGTTAAGTGTTTGAAACGTGAGGTTTGATTTTCTGTTATCTTTGATGACAATCGAATTCGTTATGGGCTATAACGATTTCGATTGCTATTCCATTGGAAATGGTATAACTTTCTTCCGGTTTGGTCCGATTCAGTTAATACTTTTGCGAAAAGTTAATGAAAAGGGGAAGATTTACAATTAACAATCACCCTTCAAAACAACGAGTAATTGACAGCGTTGTGTAGTATGATGCATATGCAGTACATATGCAGGCCTTTTGTCAAATACCAAGAAATGCTCTATACTACAAACGTATCTCTTTTCGAAGGGAATTTACTTTCCTGTGGTGGCGGATGAAGCTAAAAGTCAGAATTTTACTTACACAGTCAATTAAGAGAAAAATACAATGAAGTGGACAAAATTTTTATAACATAAAGGTACGAAAGAAACACTCGCACAATAAAGAAATGCGTGTAAATTCGCTTAAATAGAGTTAACTACCATCAAAGAAATTAAAATACCGCCACGAAAAGCGCAGCCCAGATGTTGATTCGTCTTTAGCAGCAGACTTTGGAAAGAGTTTAATATTTTAAAGACACCGTTACGTACTATATTATTTTTTTTAACTATTACTTAAATTTCAGTTCATTTAAAATTTAAAACTTACGACGTTATAAAGATAATAACATATAGTCAATGAACAAGTTGCCATGAACTGTCAAATGTGACTTTTCGTTTGATTGTTTTGTTTTGTAAATTTTCCGGTATTTGATTTTGGTTTTGAGATTTGCGAATTTGTTTTATGTATGTCGAATTGGAATAAAATCAGTACAAAGATAAAATAAAGTATAAAGAGTTGCTCTCTATTGGATGAGGACCGGTTTATGGGTTTTTCAGCGGCTTTTTTACAGAATCACAGCACAGGGAAACGTGAGAGCACTAGCATAAATTTGCCGGCACAAATAATTTGTTGTTCGCACGGTTTGCGGTCGTTATGGGACGGAATTTACACATGACCTCTCCGTGCTTCTCAATGAAAATCTGCGGATTACAAATGCTGTTGTTTCTGATACGGATTCTTGCCGTGCCTACCAATTTGATGAGTGCGTTGAAAAGTGCGGACTCAAATTGTGTTCCTTAATCCGTGGTATGTGCTGTAAGCAAACCGAGTAGAGCAGACTATTGCGTATAGAATGCTGTAGCCACTGTGTCTGCACACGTGTCCGGTAATGGTACACATTCCGGCCATTTGCTGTATTGGGCGATCTTCGTAAGACAATTACAGTTGCGTAGCCGAAGAATAATTAGGTCGATGTAGTTATGTTGAAAACGATTATCTAGAACTACAATTGAATTCGGAAGTAGTCTGTTATGGTTATGAACCTTTGAACGTTGGCATTGAATGCATTTTAGTAACCATTTCAAAACTTCTTTCCTAATGTTTTCCTCAACGTACTTCGGCCTAATTTGTTGACTAGTGGTTCTTCTGCTTGAGTGAGAAAGATTGTGGATGAAATCGAAACCCAGAAATAGTGGTATATATGGTCGAATTGTGTTGTCCGATATGTCGCAGTATACCAGGTGTACCGGTATGAAGTGAGGGTTTTTTGTGAAAATAGAACACTAATTTTTAATGGGAAAGTAAAAAACACATTCAAAGTATTGGCCATTGCTAGCTACATATTTTTCCCATCTTTCAGGCAATAAAACTGTTCGTCTTTCGAAGCAAACCAAAAAGTCACCCAATTTTCGACTTCCTCGTAGGATTCGAAGTGCTGCTCAGATAATGCGTGTCTCATCGATGAAAACTAATAGTCGGAAGGAGACAAGTCTGGCGAATATGGCGATACGGTTGTATCCTGTACCATTTTTTGTTTGCGTGCAGGTGCATTGTCATGGAGCAAAATTACCGTACCGTGTCTTCTGGCCCATTTTGGTCGTTTTTCGATCAATGCTTGGTTCAAATTGATTATTTGTTGTCGGTAGCAATCTGTATTAACGGTTTCACCAGGTTTTAGAAGCTCGTGGTACACCACACCTTTCTGGTCAAACCAGATTCTGGCCGAATCGATTTGGTTTTGTAGTCGAAGTTGATCGATAACCCATGATTTTTCCAGTTTAAGATTTTGAAAATAAATCCATTTTTCATCGCATTTTGAAGCAAAATTTCACAAGTGGTTTTTCGATTTTCCATCTGTCTTTCACTCAATTCATGTGGCACCCATTTTCCAGACTTCTAGATTTTTCCCATAGCTTTTAAACGGCCAAAAATTTTTTGTTGTGCAACATTTAACATTTCTTTCATTTGTTTCTGACTCAAAGTGTCATCTTCATCCAATATAGTTCGCAATTCGGCGTCTTCAAACTTTTTTTGGTGGTCTTTCACGTTTTTCATTTTTCACATCAAAATCGTTATATCTGAACCGTTGAAACCATCTTTTGTATGTACTCTGCAGCACTTTCTTCATTTTCTGGTACAAAATTCGACATTTTTAACACGATGAAATAATATAATTTTGTTTGCTCAATGACTTGATGTATACTAAATATGTTTGACAGGTGTAATAGCAACCAAACAAAAAAATAAATAAATAAATAAGGCCCGTTCAAAATAAATCACGAGACGTGGGTTTATGAGTACGACACGCAATCCAGACACCAGGCAAGTGAATGGCGTTCACCAAGACCAAAATAACCACGTCGTTTTAAGTCAAAAAAGTCTCACATAGATTGCATCATGAATTTTTTTCAAGAAGGACAGACAGTCAACAAAGAATATTATTTGGGTGCTATGTGACGTTTTTGTGAAGCAAATCGCCGAAAGAGACCAAAATTGTGCGCAGAAAACACGTCGCACAGTGCCATCATTATTCGTAATTTTTTGACGAAAAATGCAACAAATACCATCCAACAGCCACCGAATTCAGCTGATTTGGCTCCCTGTGACTTCTTTCGAGTTAAAAAACCACTACGGGGAACGCGTTTCAGCAGCCGAGAGGAAGTAATGGAAAAATCACAGGAAGCACTGATGGACATACAGAAAACCGAATGTAAAAGATATTTCGAGGATTAGATCAAGCGCTGGCATAAGTGTGTTGCAGTCGATGGGGGATTTTAAAGGATAAATATAGATTTAGATGAATAAACTTGTATATTTGATTTTCTGAATAAATTCCGAATTTTTTTTAATGAAGTTGGTATGTGTTTAGAAATTCTATGTTGCGTTTTAAAGTCCGAACGGCATTACAACGAACTTAAATAATCTAAAAGACGTGCTCACAACAGTTTTTTTAATATCCTCAACCACCATCGGAATTTGGTAATATGGCTTGTTCAAGTCCAATATTGAGAATTAGTTTTTATTGAAGTGATGTTCGGTGAAATCAATGATATGCGGTATTGGTTAACTATATTTGTGTTTTAGCATTTAAACGACGGTAGTCCCCGTAACATCTCCAACCACCAGTTTTCTTCTCGACGAAATGAATTGGACCTTACCAAGAAACCCTTCTCCCAGAATTCTTCAAATTCAGCCTTGTCCTGTTTCAACTTGTCACAAGCGAATCGTCGTGTTCGTTCGGCAACCAGCCGGCCTGTTGTAACAATGGAGTGTTGTAGATTTTTGACTTTTAATCTAGAACCTGCTTGATTACTAGCGGCCCGAATTAATTCGTTGACAAGGTTTATGTATGGCTCAGCACCATTGATAATGAGGAGTTTAAACAAATCATAGGTATGAGCCATAATGTACGAGAAGGTCTTCCCCAATCATTCCTATTTTAACATCAGCAATAATGAACGGACAAGTGATTAGTCGCCCAAAACCAAGATTAAGTTTGAGAGTCTTGTCACCGTAGGTGTTAATCGATGAGTTGTTTGCTACCAAGAGTGCTGTTTCTTCTCGGTTGCTTCTACAGTCTCTGAAACGAGGTATGACACAATTTTTGATGAGGAATCCAGGAAGAATTTTTGGTTTTTCTCCTTGTCGAAAACATAAAGGCAGTACTCCTGTCAATTCTTGGATTGTTGTCAATCGCCTCAGCTGACAACAGCTGTTTTAGAATTTTTATTTTTTTTTTTTTTTTGGCTGAAAGTGCAAGGTTTTTTTACACTTGCGAGCTTAGCTGCCGAATTTTTTATGAAAGAAGATTAATTCTTAATTAATTAGTCTCGAAATAGAACTGAAACTCCTAGAATTGTATATGATTGCAAAATAGTCGTTAAATTTGACAGAGACGAGTCTATTTTGCGGAAGCGTCGGTGAAAGTCACTCATAGCATTGATGGCATGTGTTTACGGGGCTTCATCATGGAAAAAACAGAATAGGCGAATGTATTGCCTACCTGCCGTGACTGACAGAACATGGCAAGACATGCGTTCCATCCATTAAGTGGACAATATGCCTAAAAAGAGTTCACAGACGTCTATCGCAAAGTTTTAGGACGTCGTGAGTTGAGTTGTCTCTCCTTATATTCGGTGAACCGAAACGGTATTAATTGTTTGTTTGAATAAAAAAATACTTATCTGTATCTTGGGGCTTTTGAACAATGTCTGACACTGTCAGATCCGACAGGTTTCACTGTCAATTTATTTATTCTTCTTCTATGAACCGTTAAAATAAGTTGCGTATAACTATGTACATCTAATGTCGCATATTTTTCCATGTAAAGGCACTGTTACTTCGCTAATTATGGAGTTAACTAAATTTAGAGTCTTAGAACCACACCAGTGCTCTCTTTTTTGGACCATTTGTTCAGTGGGCCTGACTCTTTGTATTTGAGAATTCAAATTTTTTGCCTTCAGTCTTTTCTTAAAAACACAATAAACACACAGGGCACGAAAAATTAAACAGGATATCCGAAGACTTAAAAAAGATATTTAAACGCATTTACAAAGGCTAATATTTCTTCCAAAAAACAAAGTCCTTAAATAAGTTTCTACCATTAGTATTAACAGAGCAATTTTCGTTAACATGGATCAAGGTACACTAAAGTAAGCCTTTTCTTAAATCCTCGATAAATTATATCAACACTAGAGATAAATTGTAGAACACTGTAGAACAATTTTTTCTTAGAATGTAACCAAATATTACTTCTAAACAGATTTCAAAAGTTCAGTTTACGAGTTCGGAAAAACGCCAAATAAGATATTCGATCTTAGTATGGTTTATAAATTGTTTATTTATAGTTCTCTGAAAGGAAGGACCTCTCTATTTCAAGTTTCTTGAGCGAAATTAGAAAGAAACTTTAAATTTTTGCTTTGGTATATTCTATCTTCAAACTTGAAGCATCTGAGTACTCCAGCTTTGCATTTTAACATAAATCTCGGGATACATCTTGGTATATAAGATCCCTCCACTGAACCCTTTTTTTCAAATCGGTGAAGACGATATGCATATCTTTCTCCACCCCCGCCCATAACCGTAAATTTTGTAACCCTTTCCATAAAACCTTGGAGTTTGATTATATTGTGCTGTTGACTATCTAGAGCTCGCTCGTGTATTTTCGTTGTATCGATTATCAACATTGTTTTCCTTGCTTTTCCTTTTTTAGTTAAGTCCTTATGTTAAACAAAACTACCACTTAAATCCAAGGCTTCCTTTTTTTTGTCCATGCTATTGTAAATCCGTAATACCATCCGTTGCAAATTTTACGTTGCTTTCGTAAGTAAACGTTTTATAAATATAACATATTTTGGTGAGTTTATCTTTCGCGATTTTTCCAGTCGTTAACCAATATTTTTTTAAGTATTTCTTTGTTTGCTGTGCTGCGTCATTAAAAATCTTTCAAAGCTGCTTATTACGTGCTTAGCGACGAAAAATTGCAACTGGATTGCGGTGTTGTTGGGGATGTCTCCCCTTGATTTCAAGGCAATACGTCGAGGTATCGCCTGCAAGATTAGGAAAGGACTCACGCTGACAAGTGTTGATATCCGACTCCTCGACGATGTTGGAAGATTTGTCCCGCAGGGAGTGTAAGCTCCTGTTTTCCGAATGTGTCCGGTCTAGATTGCAATCTAGATGAGACGTAAGCGATAAGGCAGAATTACTTATAACTTCCTTCATGATGTGTTGACTATGAGCGGGTTACCAGAGGTGAGCTTCAACCTCAGTTTGGGCTTTTTGCTAACTGGGTATGGCTATAACAAAGCGCTTAGCGAGGTGGAAGGTTGCTCATGCGGAGCTCCCCTTGAGAACTGTATGTATGTGTCCAATTTACTTTGATGCTAAAGATTTGAAAGCTCTGGGCATCACCTATGATGGTATGGCCTACGATATCAGCGGTGTTCTCGTTGACAGAGCGAAATTCGAAAGCATTTGTAATGTCACATATGAGATTTTCTGTTTTAGACGGAGTAGGCAGCTAGCTAGTGGCCATTCTATGTTAATTTAAGGTTCGACTTAAGGCCGACGGTCCTGGGCTATAAGGCGATACCTAATTCCAAGTGACCGCAAGATTACGAAGCTCGATCGGAAGTTATATTCTGTTACCACGGGAGGTCGAGGACCCCTGGAACTTTCTTCTAGCCTGACCTAGGAATTGGCCCACTTATGAGAATATTGTGGTGGCTGTAGCTTAAACCCAAGATCGCAAGGAGGGTAGACCAACTAAGCTTGAACATCTAATGGTTCAGCATTTGCTGAAGCCTGCTGAAGATGGCTATGCAACTGATCGATCTGCCTGATGTTTTAGCTTCACTGCAACAGGGTTCCGTGACCCATAGAATGGCTGTGGTAAAGGGTGACCAGATAAGAATGATGGGAAGAAAATTTAAATAAAACCACAACGGTGTGAGATATAAAGTTGATTCTTGAAGAATTGATTGATAGCATGAAGCTACGTTCATGCAATTATATGTGGAATAGCATATCATTCATATGGCAGCTTTGGTTTCGCTGGTAGTGCTTCAAGTGTCGGTCCAATTTTTGATGATTCAGTACGATATTTACGACGTTAATACGGCAATAGGCCTTGAATCGTCCTAGGGAAGATAACGGAGTGGTGTAAAATCGCCAAGTTACAAGCGATCGGCCATAAGGTCCTGTTGGTTGGCAGTACTACGGGTAGTCCCTACCAGGACTCCTCGAGCTACAGTCCGAACCTGACTTGAAAGAGGAAGGCCCACAAGTGCAACGTCATGGTGGAAACGGTTTAAACCTAAAGTCGCAGGAAGGGTCTTCCACAAGTTGATTGCCCTGATGAAGAGTTTTAATAAGTATTAACCCTAAGATCGGCAAGGTTTCACTATCCTTAATATATCCTGCGCTACCAGCAAACGATAACTTTGACAGTACCAATGCCAGTACAACTAAGCCTAAAGTGCATGAAGTTTGAAAAGTATTCCAGTTTTAAGAAGAGCGTAAATAAGTTAATAATTCACTGAGAATTAAATACAAATGTTAAAGATATACTTTTTACCTTACGAAGAATATTTCTTTTCTGACAGCCTTATGTCATTCTGACAAAGACCATATGAGATACTCGATTGAAATTTAAAAACAATATAAAATACTTTATTTTCCCCAGAAGACCTACATACAATATGTATGGCTTATTTCATTGCCTGTCATCCACTTCCATTTTCAATGTGCCCAGATAAAAAAGGCTAAGTCTTCACCATCGGTATCCCACAAGACAATCCAACACAATGTGACCAAGTCTGCTTTTGAAAGAACCGAGGAAAAATTACCTTCAGCCTGAGGAAAAAAAGAAGCTCGTGACCGCCTGACGGCTATGTAACGACTATGTCAAAAGACCTAGCGACTTGGTTAATGCAATTATTCCATGGAATCACAAAGAGCTCAATTCTGGACAAAAAAAGAACACCAAAGGAAACCTGATTTACCACGACTGTAAGCCAACCTCATCATCATTATCAACAAGAACACCATGGCATCATGACTGCATCAGCTTGGTGATACGTAGTTATATATAGGAACTAATCCAAAAACCGGGTGATTGATGGGAGAATGATCTTTTCTGTGGTGTCCAACGGCTTCACCAAATGCTATTGCAGTGTAAAATTACTTCGTTGCATTCTATTTGCCTTGAAGCAGAGTTTCTATTAAGTGGAGAAGCCACATTTCCACATTCGAGAAGAAGGCAATTCACATGATCACTGTGATTATGATGATTAGGTATGGTGAGATGATGGATTAAATCCTGTAAGCTGAACAGTTTTTTTTTTCGAAAAATGGAACGTAAGTTCGAAAGTCATCAATTAAATTGTGTTTAAATTGACTTATTCTGGTGCTGTAGAAATTAAAAGCGTCTTAGGGCGCGGTTGTATGCGATTAGAGAACGGTAAGCACCAAATTTAATTTAGATTCTTAAGCATAAATAAATGAATCAAGATATTTAGTAGTGTAATGAAGATTTGGAGTTGGTGCTTCATTACACCTCATCGCCCTAATTAGGACCTACAATGCTACCCGGTATCGGGGTGATAAACATATATTACATATGACATTATGGCATTTATACAAAATTTGGTACACTTGAAAAATAATAGGATTTTTTGTTATCCTAAGTGAAAGATAACCATAATAAAAGGCATCTCAGAAATAAGTGGGTACTGTGTTGCAGGGAGATTTTGGAAGTCTGTGATGAAGATTCATCGAACATTTTCGAGCTGAATTGAAGGTGGTGATAAAACGCCAGTTCATCACCATGCATCTTATGCAACTAGTCTGAGCACAATTTGAAAGTCAACACAAGTGTGTTACTTCTTTATCAAACGCAACGGTTCGGTGAGAGATCTTGGCTTCCGGAGTTAATCACCCACTCCATATTCCGTGGGTTATACACTGACACCAAATGTATTGGTAAGGAAGAAGGATATTCTTTACTCAAAGATTTACCATGACGCGCTATGGTAGAAATTGGCAGAGATGGTGTGATTTGACCTCTTGATTTCATTTCAACGGCAACGAAATTAACTTTCTGGCTGTCCCTACGTATTGTAATCTGATCATGGGAAATTGTCAATGTTTTAGTTCTCTATACTACAACCAACATCTCGGCTTAAGAGGCACTACAACGAACAGGCGAAGTGAACTTCGTAGATTCAGTTGGTCCCACAAGTGTGTATATGATCCATTTGTGAAATATACCCAGTACATTCGATAAGTTTAAATTGTAGCCTTTCGGGTTTGATTTTTATCCATTTAATCTACTCATTCTTAAAACACTTTTGGTTGCAAATTCTTGAGCGAAGTGATCTTAGAACAGCAGATAAAGGATAGTCACATGTCCCACCGTTGACTCTAACAGAGAATCGGAAACAACGTTATTGGTGCCGTAGTTTTATAAATATAAATATACTCGTAAATAGTTAAGTCGGAGACGAAAAAGTTCACTGAATATGCTCTCAATCATTAATTAATTATTAACGCTCAGAGCATTTATGCGTCGCCGCCCAGTTTCTCTGATCAATCATCTACCAAACTCGCCGGATTTTTTTTATTCCTTTAGCTGAACTCTGCCAAGAAAGGATTGTTTTGTTAATCAGACGAGGATGCTAAGAGCCATTTCGGAAGAAAATTTCTTAACGTCTTTTCAAAGGTTGGACAGTCAAAATTTTGTAGTACAATATGTAGTGGTTATGAAAATTGAATAAAAAGTTGTTCTAACTCGTTTTTTTAATTTTACATGGATATGTGTTTCCGCTGTGGGTCGACATTTTTCTCTGTGCACCAAAATTTTGTCCATCGTTCTTACATAACCTTCTTTTTTACATTGCATATTGTGCTTATTTTCTGTTATTTTTCAGTTTCAAGTGGGAGTTAGTTCATAACGTGGCGTTTCATTACTTGTGTTCTTTATGTCCGAAATCTAAGACTGAATTAATGCTGTAATTTCGTAAGCGTAAGTGAGACTATTTACACAACGGCGAAGAATCTACGCCAGAAAATGCTCTTGATCGTAAACGTGAGAAAAATAAAAGGTAATTGTTGGTAATTTTTTTCAAAGAAAACTACTGCACCAACTGTTTTAAAATTTGGAGGATATATTTATACATAAATAATTAATATACACTGAAATTTTCAAAGGAAAAAATTAAATTTTCAGCGAATTATTCGCTGGTATTCACAGTAAACTGCTCGAATGTATGTTGATAACCCGTAAACTTTCACTTTTTTGAAACTGATCTATGCCTGGGAACGTCGTGAGTTTGAATACAGAGGTTGATCACTCACTTTTAGAAAAATAACTTACGAAGTGCTCAGTATAACAGTCATAGTAAAACTAAATATGTGTGGCTCCGAAACATGTGACATAGTTATAAACAAAAAATCCCTAAAGAGTAGACCCATTCATGCATTTCTGTATACCGAAAATAATAAAAACTGGAATTGTATTATAATGGCATACGATGACGACAGAACAATAATCCTGGTAGACCCCGTAGCAAGCGTAACTTTCTGACCGCTGAGCGGCTACTCTTTAGAAAGCTGTGTGCAGAAACATACATAAGAAGAATTACAAATCAATGATGCTGTTGATCGTAAACGTGAATCGTGTAAGCTATAGGCCGATGCAAAACGCGGAATCAACAAACAGCAAAAGCGAAGGGGCATTTGCCGAACTTTTCTAAACCATTGAACGCAGACTTCGTTAACTACTCTTTTTTGGGCAAATTTAACGTTCAGTCAATAAACGCAAATTTAATCAACTTAATATCTGACTTCGTCCTTCCTACTACTAATCTGCTCTTGTTGTCTGAGACTTAGCTTAAGAACGATAGTCCGCCCGATATACCAGACTTCCGGACTGTACCTACGATAGATTCAAGCGAGGTGGTGGAGTTGCAATCTGCGACGCTTTACAATCGGTCGAACGCGAGCTTTTGAAATTCAACCAATCTGAGATGAAATTTAAATGAATAGCAAGAGCACATGATAGCATTGGAGGTATTTGTTCAGTCAAGACTAACACACCCATTAAACCTATTAGGTAATTCTTCGTACTCAACCTGCTTGTATACAGTCATAAATTGAAAGGCTTGCTTACCGATCTCGACTAGGTCTGTTATCATGATATACCGGTGATTCAATAGGGTAATCGCAATCTCGATCTTCGGTCGTCCAATGGAATAATTTTGATCGAGTTTATGCAGACTGAATTTGGCTTATGTCTCAACAATGATCCAGCTATCTTCACCTCACGTAACGGAAATTGTATAGACGGAGTATTCCCTCGTCATATTCATAACCTGGAAACCTGTCAATACATTTCGTACTTTAGTACACATCGACCATTGTTGTCTATAATTTGTAACCAACAAGGTTCTAAGGATCAATATGGGTTACGTTTAAAAAATAAGCAATTTCTTCAATATTTTACAAACCTTCCCAACTGGTTACTTCCCTCACCAGAAAACTGAAAAAAATAAAACCCAGCAATAATTTGATGTTTAGTACCTCCGCTAAACGGGAGTATTATATATACACTGGAATGTGGATATGTGCCGCCAAAAATGCAAAAAAATATCCATGTTCCAATGTAGTTCCATCCAGCGGAGATACTAAAACTTTTAGAATAAATTGTGTATGACTGCGACATTTGTCACGTTTTTTCGTATGCAGAATCGTTAACATTGTATACTCTTTATCGCAAAAGATGTTTTTGATCGTCCTGGCGACTTCATATGGGGCTATTTCCGTGTTTTTATTTTTTTTCTTCAATTTTTGCAGATACTATACATGGTATTAGTTTAATGTTTAATCTAATTCTTTTGCTGATTCTTCTGATATCCACTCTAAGATTTATCGCTGATTAAGGGGTTTAGCGTAACTATTTTATAACGTATGCTACGTTTGGTGTAAATCCGGGGTTAATACTCTGAATTTCAGTGCTCGTTTTCATATAATCGGTTCTAGGAGATTAGTGTCTTCTGCTAATGAATAGATAGATGTTTTAGATAGAACGATTTTTAATCTCAAACACTCTGTTTTATTTTCGATATTGGAGCGAAGGTTCTCCATGATTGTCATACATTTGCCCAGTCACAGTAGACACTGGAACTTCTAGAAGCCTTTGCTCACCAATGTGAATAATTCTTATAATTAACGATGTACTGCATGTACATTGAAACATGACTGTTTTTTGCACGCATTTTTTTTTCGTGAAGGATATGTGTATACCTTTAATATAAATTTGAATGACTATTTTTAAAGCATGATACGTGCAAGAACATTTCCCAATCGATAATAGACTTGGTTTCAGAGTTAGTCATAGCGGTCTGTTTTTTACTACAGAGGTACAGGAATACACAGACTAAGCAACTACCGATTTCAGGATAACGATCAGTTTTAATATACCTCTATAGTTAGTTTTCGTACTATCAAATTAGGCTCGGCGGGAGTTAACAGGTCAACCAATAATTAATTCCGACCTTTCCTGTGATAATTGAAAAACGTTTCCTTGAAAACGGCCAACAAAGAAAAAAGAAAGATTTTCAAAATTAACAATTTCTTGAACCGTTATTTTAATATTGCAGCGCAGCACTTTATTAAGATTAAATCTCTAAAATATGTGAACGTCGGCCAACGGTGGCATTCAAACCTGATAGAGAAATATCGGAACAATGCGAAACATCTGCATACCATTTTCAAAAATCTGAAGAAATTACTCGATAGAATTCCAGAAGCACTTACGTCTACCATATATGAATAAGGATTTATGTCTGTAAAAAACACTTACGATCAAATATTAATCTAGTGCTAAGTAGGTTTTTCTCGGAAGAAATTCTAAAGAGCCTTTAACCTAAGTTATACCATGGAAAACCTTTTTCTTATATGAACTTGGGGTTCGACGACTCTTTCTTGCTTGCATGCCATTGTTAATGGATTGTTGCGACATATTTTAGCTCTTGATTCTCAATTGTCATGCGCTATGTTCTTTAGACTGGTCCGCTCTTTTAGATTTAGATTTCTTTTTACTTTTCCTTCGTAAAATAAGTATTTGATACTTAAGGATTATTTCTAGTTTGGTTCAAAAAGGAGCCGATTGCCAGAATATATTGAGTTGTAATACATAAAATGTCCAATTTTATAGTAAAAATTAAAAAGCCAATCTAATTTTTCTGTAAATTTTTATTTAATCAAAATAGGATCCGTTGGCATATATGACATTCTTCCAACGTGATACAAGGTCAAATATTCCTTCTTCTTAGAAGTGCTGACTTTTTAAGGCAACGAAATTTTTAAAGGCCTTTATGACATCTGCTCGGTTCCGGAAAAAACGGAATCCTTCTGCCGGCAACATGAATCTAGATTTGGGAAAACAGTTTGCTTGAGAACAAATTAAATTACTTAGAACAACAACCACTAAGCAACTGCATTGAAATTGTTAACGTTCCTGATAACGCTTCCATCGGTACTGCTCTCAGAGTTTTTGATGCTGGCTTAAACGTTAGGTTGAAAGAGGAGGACATCTACTCATGTTATGTGAAGAAAATTAAAACAACAAATAAACAAGGAAAAACAAATCCTTTTCATTCGACTGACGTCCGAAACATTTTATGTGTGCGCTTTGTTTCTCGCTACCAAAAATAAAAAATAATGAGAGCGAAATACTGTGGAACACCACAAAATCTGTATATCAACGAGAGCTTGTCGTATACCTCGCGTCAACTGCTTAAATCTGCGTCATCGTTGAGAAAAGCCAAATGTTATGAATTTCTTTGGACAAGATGAGCAACTATTTACATGCGTAAAACGGAAGAGGAGACTGCTGTGAAGATCACCTGTGCTGCGGATTTATTGAAATTGTAAATTAACTCTATAATTAATAATTCTGATCACATTTCCTTTTATAATGCATGTGATAGTGATGCTGTTTCACCAGTTGTAACTGAAAGCTTTTGTATTCATCAGAACATTCTTTTTTAGCTCAAGTTGAATCTATGGAAATTTTGCTTTAGTAATCGTGTTAACTGAAATTTAGATTTTCGATAGTGAATTAGATTCTTACAATATTCCCGGTTATACTCCTTTTGGTAATTGCAATAATTCTTATGCAGCGGGCGGTGTAATTGTGTTTACGAAATATAGTTTTGCATGAGATTGTTCCAAAGTTAAAATTTCTAGTGCCGGTATTATTGAAATTAACTTGACCTTTGATAAATGGAATAAATGCACAGTACTGGCATTTACAGGCTACATGATTTTAGCAAAGGCGTCTTCATAGAAGAATTACGACAGGTTCTTGGTGCTATGCGCGCTAAAAATTTAATTGTTTTGGGTGATATAAACATTAATATTCTAGATACCTCGGATATTGATAACGAAGAGTATGGGCTCAAAAGCGTAATAAACCTCCCCACTCGTATTACTAGTTCAACGGTGAGTTGTATCGATCACATCTTTATTCGCAGTTACATAAATAAGGAAACAATTTTTTATAGTTAAGTTCATGACTTTCAATTAACAGATCATCGCTTGTGTTCCTTAAATGTAAGCGGTAATTTTGGTGGGGGCGAAAGCCCCCATTTATTCGGCTTAATACTAGCTAAAACTTAAAATTAAATTTAAATCAAAACTTAAAACTAAGGTGGGTTATTGTGGTAAAGGAGAACCGATTTGAGGTAGGAAGTGGTGCGGTGGAAGTCAAAGACGCTAGGGTTTGAATTAATTTTTCGTAGCATGCGGGAGATTGGTTCGTTGGCGCCTTAGGTGGTGTGGTGGGTTGGGCGATAAAAGAGACGAGGGGTACGTAGATTACGAGGGTTAGTGTTGAGGAAAATAGAATTGTGAAGGGACGTGCATTCAACCTGACCTGAAAGAAGTCGATGAATGAAGAGAAAGTCGGCTGCATCTCTGCGTTCCTCAAAGGTGTTTAGGTTAATAAGGTTGAGACGGTTTTGATAGGGGGGCAGAGTAAAAAAATCATCCCAGGGCAAACCTCGAAGAGCGAATCGAAGAAAACGGCGGTGGATGCTTTCGATTCTCGAGATATGAACGCGATGATATGGGGACTAACTTGACAGGCGTACTCTAGGAGGGGACGAACAAAGGTAATATAGAGGGACCTGGTCACGTATGGATTGGTGAATTCTTTGGACCATCGTTTTACAAAACCTAGTGCAGAATTGGCTTTAAGGATTATCCCATCCATATGCAAACGGAAGTTGAGCTCCCTATCACACAAAATGCCGAGGTCGCGAAGAGATTCAACGGAGGAGATAGGTTGGTTGTGGAGAAGGTAGAATCGAGGAGGAGATTTGAGCCGCTTATGTGAAAAGGGAATGGATTGGCATTTGGTGATATTAAGTTCCAAACAATTTTTGAGGCACCAGATCGAAAAACTATCAAGGTCTTGTTGAAGAAGAAAGGAGTCATGGGGAGAGGAAATGGTATTGAAAAATTTGGTATCGTTGGTGTAAAGGGAGACGGACTAGTATTTGATGATCCTATCGAGATTATTTATGGTTAATATAAAGAGAAGGGGGCCGAGATAGCTACCTTGAGGAACTCCAGAGGTAGCCAAAAATGAAGCGGAGTGGGCTGACCTAAAACGAACACTGTAAAAACGGTTTTCGAGGTAAGAGGATATCCATTTTAATAGTATGGGTTCAAAGCCGAGGGCAGACATAGTTTGTTATTTCGTTCTTTGATCCCTTTTTGTGGATCGGGGTTATAAAGGAAATTTTCCAAACCTGAGAAAGTTATCCTTGTGAAAGGGATAGACGAAAGAGATCAGAAAGGACAAGGGAAAGAGACGAAGAACATTTTGGTAACGCTGGTAAAGGGAATCGTAAAGTTCGGTGAAATGAAGATAATCACCAAGATAGTTGGAATAGTCGGACAAGGATCTGGTACGCAGGAAAACAGCCCATAACTTGTTTCTCTTGTTTCGTAAGGAACGAAGCTTGCGATTATACCAGAGAGGACTAGTAGATGATGCTTTAAGGCGGGGAAATGGAACGTAAAGGCTGAAAGAATTAAATACTTCCTTATAAAAAATGGATAAGGCATCATTTACGCTTAGGTTGTGAAAGTTAAAGGGGGATCTGCTAAGATAGTCACTGATTTTGTGTAAGTTTGCTTTATGAAAGTCGTAGGATGAGAGAGTTGTGGGAGGAGTGGACTGGAAAGAAGAGTTATGAAAAAAATGAAAGTAGAAGGTGGGGGGGGGGGGGGGGGGGAGTTGTCGATTGTAGAGAGAGAAAGGGGACAAAGTGAGACTGAGGAGTTAATTGAATCTGTTGTGAAAACAAGGTCCAATTGCCTGCCCATATAGTTGGATCCACCATTGACTTGGCATAGACTTGAGTCTGTTAAGCGATCTAAGAAGAGACATTCCTTAGCTGAGTTGGCATTTGAAGCAATGAAGAACGATTGATTGTCTGATGGAATCCACTGTAGCTGAGGAAGATTAAAATCGTCGAAAACAAAATATCGTCAGTAGAGTCAGATAGGTCAATTAAATAGTCGATCGCATCGACAACAAGTTGGTAAGATTCGTAGGTTGAGCTGGCAGGATGTAGCAACATAAAACGTAAAGAGACTTGAAGGGGAGTAATATTTTTATAGCGACAAATTCGACTTTAGAGGGTGAAGAGATGCTAATGGGAGAAGAGTTAAGGCTGTTATGGATCGCCAGCAAGACGCCTCGACAGAGGGAATCATCATGTGGGCGGGACCATCCTCGTTCTAGTCGGCGAAAACTCGAAATTAATTATGAACTTTTATATGAGAGGCTTCAGCAAGAATTTTGGAAACCAGTGTTTTTAAGATGTAGTGTATCATCTGCATACGATAACTTCATCGCTATACTAAATGGTCATAATAAGACTTGTACTTGTGAAATCTTGAAGAGGCCAAATTCTAAAAATGAAAGCCGTGGATGACTACACTGTTATTACATAAAATAAAGTACAAAACCAAACTCGCTGTAAAATGCAAAAAACATCCACATAATCACAGCCTTCACAGGTACTATTCCAAACTCTGCGATAAAATTAAAAAGGTTGTTTCACTGACTCGTGACAATTACTATGCTTCGCGACTGTGCAGATCCAGAGGTAATGTTAAACAAGAATGGAAGGTAATTAATCAGATCTTGGGTAAATTTATATGAAAATAATGAAAATATTTCCGACCCTGCCAACATTTTCAATGATTACTTTGTTGAAATTCCTGATAAGCTAAAATCTACCACTCCGCTTAAGGATAGTTGCTCCTGTAGCATTTCTAATGGTCTTATACAGCAAAGTATTGTCACAAATAGTTTCGTTTTCGACCCGTTTACGTCTTTTGAGATTTTGAAATTAATAATGTCAATGCAAAATAAAAGTTCGTGTACAAGTGATGGAATCTCTGTTATTGCTTTAAAAAAAATTGCTTGGTATGTTATTTATGTGTTGTGTTACTTGTTCAATTTAAGTGTTAACAGTGGTGTGTTTCCAAGTCAGCTGAAATAAGCAAAAGTTATTCCTCTTTTTAAAAAAGGAAACCGGAAGGCTATTTCTTCGTACAGACCAATTTCTCTTCATTCAACTTTCTCAAAAATATTTAAAAAACTTATAAAAAAAACGTATGGTTTCGTTCTTAAATCGAAATAATTTTTCTGGCTTGTCAACAGAAGATGCAATTTTGAACTTCAGTTGCAATCTTTTTAAAGGAATCAACGAGTCTAAGATCATGATGGCCCTTTTCTTTGACATGATAAAACCGTTTGACATGGTTGATCATAAGGTACTTTTAAATATACTCTACAACATCGGTTGCAGGGGCTTAATTCATAATTGGTTTCGGTCGTATTTGTTCGAGAGACAGGTAAAAGTTTGTAATAATGGTGTTTTTAGCTATTTTCGTAAATTAAATAACGGTGTACCTCAAGGGTCGGTGTTAGGACCTCTTTTGTTTCTGATTTGCATAAACCCACTTCTCGAATAAAAATTCAATGGTTTATCTTCTGCTTTTGCAGATGATATAGCGTTTACTTACGAAGGGACCTCTACCTTTGATTGCGGCGTAAAAATTGAGAAGGATTTGGACACTCTTGGAAGTGGTTTACATTGCATAAGCTTGTGCTTAGCGATAAAACCAAAGTAATGTAAGATTACTGGTGCTTTCTTCGATCCAAATCTGTTTTTTCATGCTGCTGAGTGCAAAAAGTTCTCTTTTCCAAGCTACACCTGTGGAAAGATAAACTATTCTTTATCTGTTATTTATTCCCCCAGTTGCTTTAAAACAGAAGAAGTCGACTGCTTCAAATACTTGGGAGTGCTTATTGATTCTAAATTAAACTGGAATCCTCATAAATCTTCTGTAATGGTTTGGCTAGTTCAAAACTGCAATACGGCCTTTCGAGTTAGGTAGGAGCTTATGTAAGTTATTTTGGGTCCATACTTATTGCGCAAAAACATCTCATAAGAATAATTAGTAGGAAAAACCGTTTAAGTCATTTATTGCATTTTTTCTTTGAATTCTCCCTATAAGATATTTCTACGTTTTTAAGGTTTTAAGATAATTTTTCAAACAAAGAGGGAATCTAGACACTAGATACTCGAGATCATATAATTAGCGCGTCAATGACATGTCACTTGTTTGTGTACCAATTGCACGCAGAACACATTTTTCTCGTTTCTTTTTATTTTCCGCCCTCTCTCTATTAGGTGAACTCATAATTACCGTGCTTTTTTAAAAGTTGTTAAAAAATGGTTATTCACGATTGACTGCAGGCATATAAAACTCTTTTTAAATATAGCAACGTAATGTTCTGAGCTACAAAATATTTCAATAACTATTAGATAAAATATATATTTGGTTTTTTTTTTTAAGTTTTTCTTTTTATAACCACCATTGTTTGTTATGCAATTTTTGTTTTTCTTTTACAAATTATTATTGAAGTTGTTAAGCAAATTTTTTGTAATTTTTCTCTGTTGTACCCCACATCAGAAATTTAGTTGTAAAATTTCAAGCAGACCATTCGTCACTGATCGTTTTTCTTTCACAGAATGGTCACTTAATTCTTTTCGCATTGTAACGCTTTTATTCTTACGAATTTTGTTTTATTTTTTAAGTGTATTTGAATAAAATTTAAATAAAATGAAATGAAAAAATGAGATATTTGATACTGTTTAACGTTTCTCCTGGTTGAAGAAATTTAAACTGGATTGGTCCTCTCGATGTCCACCAAATTGTCACCATAACCTTTTTTGGATGAAGATCGAGCTTGGGGTTGTGTTTTGGTTTTTCATCTGCATCTAAACGCTGTCCAAACCTTTTACGATTATAATACAGTATCCACTTTTCATCGCAGGTGACTAAAGTATCTGGTAGAAAAACGGTTAAGTTTCGTTACTTATAGTAATGTTAGCGATGCGCAGATTTCCAAGCACCGTAGTTTTTGGAATTCATTTAGTTCGTGGGGTACGTACCCACTTATCAAGTTTGTTTACCTTTCCTATGAGAGAAAGGTGTCGATACTATTATGCTTTGTGCGATCTTCCGCACCGATTTCGTTGGGTCCGCATCCACCGTTGCTCTTAAAACATTGTCGTCAACTAACGTTTCCGACTTCCCATGTGGTTCATTTTCGAGACTGAAATCTGCGAACAGAACTTTCCAAATTAACTAAATCCTCAAATGCGTCATTAATGTTTTTCATCGCCAATGACGCATTATATCTCATTTTAAAATCGTAAAGGAAGAGGATTCAAATTTGAACTGCCGACAGCATTGTAAAAAATTCCTCGAAAAAAAAAAACGGTACTTATAACGAACCCTAAAATACTTACACGTCAAGCACACGTACTACTTTATTTTTAAAAAAAAAAGAAAAGTTAGCGTTTTGGCACAGATGTTCACTCGAGATCTTCTTATTTCCGACTGAGCGAAAATTAGACATTTCATGTGATACAACCCAATATAAACTATATTTTATAAAGGATTATATAATATTATATAATATGAATATAATATTTATTTATTTTACTACTTTAGATAATTGTTCTTTAATTATTGAATAGTACATAGCAAGTAAATTTTTCCTTAAGAGTTTCCAAAATAATATCGTTTCTATATCATAATGCATTAACGGTTTATTTGTACAGCACGTTCTATAAATTGATTGTAGAGCATGTGCTAAGTATTTATCTTTAGTCAGTGTTTGTTAGACTGGGCAAAACCTGCTTGAGTTGAACTAAGTCCAAACAAGTCCTTATTTTAGCAGTCTTCGATATAATTTTTAATTAGTTAATTCAATAATATTGTGCTTGTTGTAATTAGTTATATTTCATCCAATGTGTCTGCCAAATGACATTCCTATTGGAACCGAAGAATTTCCTTTTCATTGAATTAAAATGTACCCTTTGGAAAGTTTGATTGAAATTGTCTTGGATGTTTTCGAGCGTGCCACAAGGCCCGTTTTGTTTCCGAGTCTTCTGTTTTTGTCAATGATCTCTTGTCTTCTCCCTTTAATTCAATATATTCCTTTCTCCATGTGTGTGTCAATGATAACCTACTTTAGAATTATCACATATTCGATGTAGACAAAAATGTTGCGAAATACCTAGGTTTCCTTAGGGCCAAATAACGGTTGCATTTCCCCCTCTGATCTAGCCTCAATATATGTATACTGCCCACATTTGTAGTACAATGCCCACATCTGGTCTAATATCACACAGTCAATTAACACCCTCGATTATCGACAAAATATCTTCTGCCTTGCCTCGTTTTAAGCTGTTATAATTACCAGTGCTCCATCCAAATTGCCACTAATATTTCGCCCATTAAAATCCTCTATCCTAACACCTGGCCCATTTTGAAAGCTAATCAGTTAACCCTCAAATCCACTTTCGGATGTACTCTAAAATATCATAATTCTTTTCTAAGCCATACAACTCATTTATGGTATACCATGATGAACTATTTACTCAACATATATAATACATAGTCATTTTAATCTGCATACATTTAAACCAAAGTACATCAGTACCTCTCTTCTTTGATTGGCATCCCTATGGCTTACAGGAGAAGTACATATGTAGCTTTTATATTTTATTTTACATGTCTCAGTGATATTATCAAGCGAAAGAATTTTGTCCTCTGGTTTGTAATTGTTCCAAAAGCCAGCTGAAAATTCATTTAAAACTTTCGTGTTCTCAACTCATTGTGAGATATTGTTAAATAGCAATGCAGGAAACAACTTAGCCGGAATATTTGTAAAGGAGGTTCCTGTGTTATTTGTATTTTCATACATAACTTCCTCTTTGGTGTATGCTTATCTGTTTTTTAAAGTTCTTTAGAGTAACAGTTGTATCGAATAAACAACTGAATTCTACTGTAAGTGCAACAAAAAATTCCATCGAACAATTCAAAAGAAACGCGATTACCCCTGTTTTTGACTTTGTTGACCTACTAGCCAGAAACGTTGGTGTCCGAGAGACAAGTTTAAGTTTTTACCACATTAATTCTTAGATCCCTCTTTCTCTATTTTTCACAAAAGAGCTCTGCGTTGTGTCACATTTATAAGAGTACATAATAACTTCAATTATAGTACAATAATAACTATACCGTTACGGTAAATGTGCTTATATTTTAAGGCTATCCACGAATCTAACCATTTTTTGATGTCTTCATATGAGCGGAACTGCTGATCAGCCAGACCATGTGCCATTGAACGGAGCAAGTATTAATCACACGGCGCAGTATCTGGGAATATGGCGGGTGGGATAGGACTTCCCATTTGAGCGTTTCTAGGTAGGTTTTAACAGGTTTGGCAACGTGAGGCCGAGCATTGTCATGCTATAAAATCAGTTTTTCGTGCCTCTGTTCGTATTGTGGCCATTTTCGCGCAGTTCTCGGCTCAGTCACATTAACTGAAGTCGATACCGTTCCCCAGTAATAATTTCATTGAATTTCTAAAGTTTGGTCTCACCAAATTCAACGCATAACCTTCGCAGAATGAATATCCGGCCAAACTAATGACGGAGAAACATGAACGAGCAATCCCCATGACTTTCTTCTATTACTTATTACTTTGCTGTAATAAATCCACTTTTTATCATCTGTCATGATGCGATGAAGAAAACCGTCTTTTTTGCCGCTGGAGCAGTTGTTTACAAGCGAAAAAAAAGACGCTCAATGTCCCTTGGCTTCAAATCATAAGGAACCCAAGTTTCTTGTTTTTGAATAATTAATATACTCCTATTACTGAGGCAAGCTCTTCTTGCATTTGGCACGGATCCCCACCGAGCAATGCCACCAATTCAGCGTCTTCAAAGGATTTCGGTCTTTCGTCATGCGAGCGGTCTTTAACATCGAAATCAGCTCCTTTGAAATGACTGCACGTTTTTTCACTTAGAACAACATCTAAACGCCGTTTTCTTCGAATGAAACAAGGACATCAAAACTTCCGCCAAATGACGATTATTTGGCAAAACGTCAGACATTCTCACGCAACCAAAAGTATGTGACGCCAAAACAAAATCACTAATGTGTCAAAATTGTTTGTTTACTATATGTCTAAGCTTGGTTTATGAAGTTTTGGATGTATCAAAATTGATCAGCACTTACTGCTGTAGCCATCTATTGAGAACTTAGTTGCGCATCTAATATAGGGTTTTCCAATAGGGACTTGACAACTTTAAATTTAATTTGTGAACGCAGTCTTTCACTAATCATCAAACTGTTACTGTAAATTTATTCAGTAAACTCAATATTTTCATCATGGTAAAGTACACTAACGAGCAACGTCTGCAAAGGTTCTCCGATTGAGTTCTAGAGAAGATGCGTCAAGATGATGAATTTCATCGCAAAATCATCTTTAGTGACGAAGATCATTTTTGGCTCAATGGGCTCGTCAATAAGCAAAATATGCGTTATTGGTCAAGTGAAAACCCACACGTGCTTCATGGATCACCACTTCATCCACAAAAAATAACTGTTTGCTGCGGTTTGCATGCCGGAGGCGTTATTGGGCCATATTTTGGAAAATATGGACTTGGACGACATGTGGTTCCAACAGGATGATGCCACAAGCCACACAGCACACGCTACAATCTATTGTTACCTCAAGACATGGGCCAGTCGATTGCCCGCCTCGTTCGTGCGATCTATCGCCGCTTGACTATTTTCTATGGGGCTACGTTAAGTCAACGCCGATGACGTTGGAAGAGCTCAGAGCCAACATTGAACGCGAAATAGCTGCTGTTTCGGCCAAAATGTGTGTCCGAGTCGTTGAAAATTGGGTCCAAAGAATCGACCGCTGCAAACGCGCCCGCGGTGGCCATATGAACGAAGTCGAGTTCCATTCATAAATGTTTTGATTGTACTTCAAGCCAATAATAAAGTTTTTGAAATATCTCAAATGGTTTGCCTTTTATTTAAAAAAAAGTTGTCAAGTCGTTATTAGAAAACCGTATGATAAAGTGCAAATAGAGGAAATTGTCTTTGACTATTCCTATAATAATTCGCAAAATTCTCAGAATACTTATGAGATCAAAGATTTCTAAGTAGATGTAGAAGATCTGTCGATGTATTCGGTGCCGCTTAAAAATCTAGAAAAAATTGCTGAACAAACTCAGTTCTTTATTCTTTATTAGATCTCAAGCACCCTTCTTTGCTCTGCTGAAAGTGTTGCAACTTGAGTTTCAAGTGCTCCACGATCCATTTCCAGGTATTTTAAGGTACCCATGTGAAGTGTTCCCTTTTTCTTGTGTCAATAAAACAGAAACAACTTTACAATGAACTTTTTCAATAGATTTATTGACCCTTAGCTTCTGATCGTTTCATCTTCTTCGGTTAGGTCACTAAAGTTTTGGTCAACTATGGGAACCCTAAGCTCATCGCTTTTATATTTACGAAATCAAAGAAACTATATAAGTTAGTATTATCTCGCACAATTATCGTGCCCTGGCATTTATATGTAAAAATTGTCATATACCATATACTATATGTATTATCAATCACAATTTATATTCGAAAAATCACTCTGGAATCTGTTCGTCAATATTCGGCCGCTCAAGTAGCTGTTAGAATCAGACCTATTTCAACAAACTACAAATTACAATCACAAATTTGTACTAATGTGCTTGAATAACAACTACAAATTTGTAATCTATAATAGTTTTTTTGCTTCACAAAGTACAAATATATTATCCGCAAATTTGTGATTAGAATGCAAATTAAATTATGGAAAAACAATTCTTGATCACAAGGCTGACTTGCTATCTACGAGTGTTTTCTCACAAAATTTTTGAACGCCTTGGCGAGAACTAGAAAAATAAGATCTTTGTTGCCTCTCTAATTAGTGATTAAAATTACTTTTTTTTTGATAGTTTTCAGATTATTTAATCCATGAGATAAAAAAGAGCTTGCTAGAACTAGAAAAAATATTTTAATCCCCCTAACCCATCAAGGCATTTTAAATATTACGTCTATAACTTAATTCGTGCGGTTTGCTAAGAGATGGCGTAACTTGTATTATTCCATTGGAACATGCGTTGGAAAGCTACTGTCATTGTACGCCATTTCAGTATATGTCATTCATTTGAAGCGTAAACAACAATCATTTTTTTTTTTTTTTTCACTCAAATATGTCGAGCTTTGTGCCTGAAAAAGTGTTTTTGCGGGGAGTTCTTCTTCATTACTTTAATATGAAGAAAACTGCTGCCGAAAGTCATCGTATTTTGGTGGCAGTTTATGGTGAAAATGCGCTAGCTAAGCGAACATGCCAAAAGTGGCTTGCACGATTTAAAAGTGGTGATTTTGGCTTTTAAGTCGATGAACGTCCTGGGCAGCCAAAAAAGTATAAAGATGTGTCACTCAAGCAGTCATTTCAAAACGTTTAAAAGCAGCTGGATATAGCAGCATGGCCAGGATCGCTGCGAGGATCTACATATGTATGTTTACTGAAGCCATAATATACATAAATAAATAATTCTAAAAGGAGACGGTTTATGCGCGTCCAACATTTTTTATTTTTTTTTTCAAACTTTAAACATAATTGTTTCTTTCGCTACTATCGCTATTACTATGCCTTTATCACAAAGACAATTTGTGTAACTAGTTTCTTTGGTGAAATTTTTCACCGATAAATAAAATTTTCACGAATTTGCAACTTGTTAATTAAAATTATAAATAATAGTCGGTGAGACGAACAGTTATCTATTCTCACAAATTTATTTTTGTAGAATACAACTACAAATTTGTTATACTCAGAGTTTAGACATCAGCCAAATAAATCACAAATTTTGTTAAAAAAAATGCTTTTAAATTCAAATTTGTAAGTTGGTGAAATAGGACACAGATCTATGTCTTCTAGAGTAATGTAAGGCAGTACCATCATACTTTACTTATTCCCGTGCTGTCATTACTCAATATCTTCTGGACTTTTTTCTATGAATCCAGAAGAGCTCTAAAGTTCTATTGTAGAAATCTTTCAACGTGCTCCGTATTCGGGGCGTTGTAGTTATCGTACGTCGGTCGGAATGTATTTATGGGTGCGGGTCGTTGGTCTGGATGTACTGTGGCTTAGCCAACACTTATCCTCTTTTACGCCACAGAACACACTCTCCCTTTTGCAATTTCCAACGAAATTCCATTTTTTTTTTTTTTTTTTTTTTTTTATTTTATTTTTTTTTAGTTTTTTACCCACAGTTCTAGGAAATGAGAAAATAATCATAATTCTTAATGTAACCAACAACATTTGTGTCATCATAGAAAAAACACCACAAACAACTTTTATCATAAAGAAAAAGAAGGATGAAGTGGACATTTAGATCTCCAAAGCATTTGCTTCTACTTCTCTGTTTAATTGAGCAAAGAATGATTATGAAAATGTTCGCTTAAAGAAACTTTCAAATGACTTTGCAAATGACTTTGCAAACAACGATCCAATTTTTTTAATTACTTCAAGTGACTCTTACGCAGAGTGGATAATTTATTACAGATAGGACCTACTACTTATCAAAGAAGCTAACAAACTTTGTCGAATAAAATGAGATTCAATTGAAGCAAAGTAAAAGCTAATGGATCTGTTGAAGTTCTCGCCAATCATAAACTTTAAGATACTTATCAGAGACATGAACAACAACTACATTCACTTAGTTTGAAACTTTAAATCTATTCACTACATCGTTGAATTGGTATTTCATAGTCATACACATCCAGCACATTGTTTTCCTTGGGAATATTTTAATACCAACACGTGTTATGCTTATTGTTATTAGAAAGGATATTCAGATTTAAGTTCAGCAAATGGAGTTTCAGAAATTTATTCAATGTAACCAACACGCAATTTGACTTGCTGTAACCTCACCTCACCTGGAATGTACACATTAATTCACACATTTGACTTAATTTAGATAGTCGTACCTACCCTTTACGGGCGGATATAATGAGCTTTCCTCGTTCTTTTAATGTTAACATGGGGTGTCTAAACAGAGGGGTAAGTGTATCCTATGCTAAAACATAGTGTGCTCTACATCAAAGCTTATCGCGTTGTGTCATTAAACAAACACTTAGCAACTCCAGTGCAGTGCGCGCACTTACCCAAGATATTCTTGGATATCTGATATTTGTTTGTTTTGATAGTAAGTAGGCACGCGATGATTTAATCCACAATCCTCAAAGAAAGTCGGCGCTTTTAATCTCCGGTGATGATCTGTCGAATCACGGATAATTTTGTATATGTTTGTTCACTACAAGGGAGGGATTTCAAGACCAGTCAAGGGAAGTGTTTGGTCTTTTAAGAAACAAAATAACATGCTTAGTACTCATTAGTAGTGTGATTCAGGTGGATATATTGTGGATATGTTACAATATAACTAGAAGAGGTTTTTATTATGGCAGACAAATTAATCAGTATTTCAGTATTTTTATTGCAGTATAATAACGACATTTATAATGGACCATTCAAATCTTTAAGCTATAAACGTGATACAATCAATAAGTGATTTAAGATTGAACTAAAATTACAATTCTTTTCTCAATAAAGTAAACTTTAAAATATTAACATCTGATTGAAATAAGTTTAAGTACAAAAAAATAAAATAAAAATTTTTAAGCTTTCTTGAACAATTAAATAAAATATTTGTATGGTGTGGAAATTTACATTCAGTATTCCTGCTATTTGTCTGCTATATGTCGAAAGAGAGTTTCATTAAAGCTATTTGTACTATAGAGTCGTCTTATATTAAGGGGGAGTTAATTTCAAAGGCGAATGGCGTCAACGAAAAACTGTCGTTCGGTAACGTGATAAGCAACACGAGGTACAATTAAACTTAAAGATCTACTTGCATGCAAAAACCTTAGTTTATCATATAAGTATTGGGGCTGTTGGTGGATTATAATCCTGTGTAGATATTTGATTGTGAATTGTCAAAATATAGGTCAAGTGTGCAACCAAGAATATTTTTGGTATAAGCCGACACATGAGCAAAACGATTTAGGCCGTATACGTATCACATAACATTGTTAAATGTGCGCCGGTGCAACAAAAAAATTCGCAGCCATACGTTATCAGAGGAATGAACACGGCCTCGACCAACATGAGCTTCGTATTTACTGGTGTGAAGCTTTGAGATTGGGAGAGATTCCTAAGACATCCTTATATTTTCCCCACAACTGAGCAAAGGTTGATTTTGTATTAAAACAAATAGGGACTTGGCAACTTTGAATTTAATTTGTGAACGCACTCTTTCACTAATCATCAAACTGTCACTGTCAATTTATTCAGTAAACTCAACATTTTCACCATGGTAAATTACACTAACAAGCAACGTCTGCAAATTATAAAAATTTTCTACAGATGTTCGGAGTCGCAAAGTCATCTTAAGTGACGAAGCTAATTTTTGGCTCAATGATTTCGTCAATAAGCAAAATATGCGTTCTTGGTCGGGTGAAAACCCACATATGCTTCATAAATCATCACTTCATCCACAAAAAATAACTATTTGGTGCGGTTTGCATGCCGGCGGCGTTATTGGGCCATATTTTTTCGTCGACGATAACGATCGTCACGTTACTGTGAATGGTCAGCGTTATCGCGCCATGATCAAAGATTATTTTTGGCCCGAATTGGAAGATATGGACTTGGACGAAATGTGGTTTTAACAGGATATTGCCACAAGCCACACAGCACACGCTAGAATCGATTTATTGAAGAGTAAGTATGGTGAGCGTGTTATCTCAAGACATGGGCCAGTCGATTGGCCGCCTCATTCGTGCGATTTAACACCGCTTCATTATTTTCTGTGGGGCAACGTTAAGTCATTGGTGTATTATTCTATTGTTATTATTCCATTGGAACATGCGTTGGAAAGCTACTGTCATTGTACGTCATTTCAGTATATGTCATTCATTTGAAGCGTAAACAACATTAATCTTTTTTCACTCAAATATGTCGAACTTTGTGCCTGAAAAAGTGTTTTTGCAGGGAGTTCTTCTTCATTACTTTAATATGAAGAAAACTGCTGCCGAAAGTCATCGTATTTTGGTGGAAGTTTATGGTGAACATGCGCTAGCTGAGCGAATGTGCCAAAAGTGGTTTGCACGATTTAAAAGTGGTGATTTTGGCTTGGAAGACGATGAACGTCCTGGGCAGCCAAAAAAGTTTGAAGATGAAGAACTGGAAGAATTACTCTATTAAGATTGTTGCCAAACACAAGAAGAGCTCACAGAATCTTTGGGTGTCACTCAAGCAGCCATTTCAAAACGTTTAAAAGTAGCTGGATATATTCAAAAGCAAGGAAATTGGGTTCCACATGAACTCAAGCCGAGAGACATCGAAAGGCGGTTTTGCATGTCCGAAATGCTGCAGGAACGCCACAAAAGGAAGTCATTTTTGCATCGGATTGTTACTGGTGGTGAAAAATGGATCCATTACGACAACCTCAAGTGCAAAAAATCATATGTGAAACCCGGCCAACCAGCCAAATCAACGGCAAAGCCGAATATCCATTGCGCGAAGGTAATGCTCTGGGATCAGATGGGTGTGCTGTATTATGCGCTACTAAAGCCGGGTGTAACCATCAATGGACAACGCCCAGACCTTGCCCCTTCTGACTACCATTTATTCCGGTCGATGCAGAACACCTTCACTGAAATACGGTTCACATCAAAAATTGGCTTGATTCATTCTTGGCTGCCAAGCCGGCGCAGTTCTTTTGGGATGGGATCCACAAATTGTCAGAAAGATGGGAAAAAGTCATAGCTCCAGATGGGCAATACTTTGAATAATACTATTGAACATGTTTTTCTTAAATAAACGTTTAAATTTTGAAAAAAAGCACGAATTAAATTACATACCCAATAATACCTTTATAAATAGTATGAATAATCCACTGTGTTAAATTAATTATAGGAATGTTTAGCTAATTGAGGATATAAGCAATCTAAAACTTGCATGGATCATAGTGATCCAAACCATTATAGACCGATATCCCTACTCCCTATTTTTCCCAAAATAATAATAAATCAAATTCTTGGAGAAGACTAACTTTTTTAATAAAACACAATTTGGCTTTTTGAAGGGTGAGTACACTCGATATTAATATGACAACTGCTGGTCTTTTTCTAGATTCCACTAAAGCCTTTCATCTCGTCAACCATGAAGTGCCTTCCAAAAATTACGCTTTGTTGGTTTTCGGGGTAGTAGTTTTGACTGTTTTAAATTTAATTAATAAAATAAATAAATAGATGAATAAATGAATAAATAAATAAATAAATAAATAAATATGAATATGAAACAAATTTATATTGCACTCCTACGAGACTAAGTTTGAAATCAAGTAGTTGTCAGATGAAGAACAAGAGATATTATATTGATGGTTTAGTTTATCAATTCTATCTGAAACCATTTCAATGTTAGCCATTTTATGTCTGTTGAAAAAAACAGGGAAGATTAAGTATCATTTTGAGCAATTTGTTTTGTGCTATTTGCAGCTTGCGCAGATGGCTTTTTGCACACTTACCCCAAACAGGAGATCCATAAAACATAATTGCTTGGAATATTGATTTAAAAATAATTATTTTTTTGGCGTCACTCAATTTTGAATTCCGACATATAAATGGGTAGAGAACTCTTATTGTCACATTAACCTTTTTAATTATTTGTTGAACATGTAGATTGAATGTAAGTCGCTTATCTAAATAGATGCAGGGATACTTAACAGTCGATTTCCACTCAACTTGAGTACCGTTGATTAGAAGGTTGTTAGTAGGAAGTAAGCAGGCTTTTCTTTTACGAGTAAAAAAGATAGCCTGAGTCTTTGAAGCATTAATGTTTATTTTCCAATCACTACAATATACTTCAACAGCACTTAAACCAGATTGCAAATAAGTTTCAATGTTAAAACCAATTGCATCTAAAGAATAAATGTAAGTATCATCAGCGAATAAGACAATGTTACAGTTTGTCAAGTTGGGGAAATCGGAAGTATATATATTAAAGAGGACTGGACCAAGAACAGATCCTTGTGGGACACCTGCATTAATCAAATGATTGTCTGAAAGACTTTGGTTGATGGATATATTGAAACTTCGGGATGGCAGGAAGGATTGAATAATTTTAACTATGTACAACGGAAAATTAAATCTTAGAAGTTAATGTATTAAATCATTATTCCAAACGGTATCGAAAGCTTTTTCTACGTCCAAATTTACCATACCAGTGCTTTTGCCCTCCGAAAGGTTATTTTTAATATCTTTTGTGATACGATGCACTTGGTGAGTAGTGCTGTGAAATGGCCTAAACCCAAATTGCTCCGGGGGCAAAATTGCATTTTCGTCAACAAAAGATACAATTCTTTTTTTTTTAGTTTTTTCCATATCCAAGTGGATATGAATACACTTTCTATACTGACGTAATCAGTATCAAGTCAGTGTAATCAGCAAAATGTTGACAAACGTGGTGCTATGTAGGCTATACTTACCAACTGTTCACCAAAAATGTCCTCCTTTAATATCCTGGCGTTAAAATCGCCTAGTACGATCCTGACATCATACTTTCGACATATTTTCCCCAACATAATTAATAATTTGCAAGCACAGGATAATCACATAGATGTACCAATATTATTGAATGTTTTATGTAAACAAAAGCATAATGTCATTTAAATGTTTAAAGCTTGAACGCGAAATAGCGGCCGTTTCTGCCGAAATGTGTAGCCGAGTCGTTGAAAATTGGGTCCAAAGAATCGACCGCTGCAAACGTGTCCGCGGTGGCCATATGAACGAAGTCGAGTTCCATTCATAAGTGCTTTGATTGTACTTCAAGCCAATAATAAAGTTTTTGAAATATCTCAAATGATTTGCCTTTTATTTAAAAAAAAACTTGTCAAGTCGTTATTAGAAAACCCTATACCAAGATTTTTGGCTTTGCTTACAAATTCGATATGTTCATTACTAAGGTATACTGAAGGAACGTTGATAAGAAATAACGGATTTCTATTTATGAGAAACACTTCGTTTTTCTTGGGTTAAGCTGCAGAAAGTTTTCATCTGTCCAGCAATGTATACGTTTTAGGTCATCATTAAATTTCCAAGTAGCATGATCAATAAGATCATTCTCAAAGCTTAAATAGAGCTAGATATCGTCGACAAACATGTGAAAATTTGAAATTTTAATGCTTTTCGGAAGATCGTTAATAAAAATTGCGAAAATTAGGGGACCTAAAATGGATCCTTGTGGAACACCAACTGAAATTGCAATATAATCTGACACAGCATTGCTTACATGAACCGCTTGTTTTCTTTCAACCAGATAGGACCGTATGAGATTAGCGGCTGATGTAGAGAAATTATAGAAGTTTATCAATTTTGATATAAGTAGTTCATGATCAACGGTGTCAAAAACTGTGATTTGTTTCTTGTCTATTGCAACTCTCATGTCGTCAGATACTTTTAGAAGAGCTGATGTGCAGCTGTGATATTTCCGAAATCCAGACTGGTAGGCGCAAAGAACTTGGTCTTGTTGAAGAAAACTTGATATTTCATGGTGTATAACTTTTTCAAATATTTTTGATAAATATGGAAGTATAGAGATAGGTCTATATTCAGTTGACGAGTTCCCTACTGCTTTCCTTTTCGGGATTGGTATAATCTTAGCTTGCTTCCAAGCACACGGAAAAGTGGATCTTGTTATTTATTTATTATTAAAAATATATGTTAAAGCTGGACTTAATTAATTTAATAAAAGTTGGATGGATGTTATCGACACCAACATCATTAGATTTAATTTTTAGCACAGCTCTAGCAACCTCGATTTGTTCCACTCGGCCAAATTCAAATAAGCCAGTGTGAGGCGTTTGGATATTGTTTCTATTTAGGCGCAACATCGCTTGATCTTTTCGAATTCTTTGTTTAGTTCGTTAGGATCGACCTGGTCTACCATGGACTTCAAGTAACTACCTACACCTAATTCTCGTAAGTTTGTCCAAAGTGTTTTCGTTGGAAGTTTATTATCGCAGTGCTTAGCATAATAGCGACTTTTGGCTTCTTTAATCTTCGAGTTAATTATGTTACGTAACAACTGATAACTGTCATAGTATTCGGGAATCCGAAATCGTTTCCATTTTTTAAATTCAGCATCACGCTTGTTTCTTGGCTCAAAAATTTCAGAGATAAACGACTTGATGTTATTATATTTGACAGCTTTCCTTTTTAGAAGAACAAGTTTATCGAAGAGCTGTTAAACTACGTAATGGAGAAATTCAAGAAATTACGATCTAATTGATATAATGCTTGTATAGGTCATACGACTCTTTATAATTACTTGTTATGAAATATAGTATATATTGTGAGTCATGTAACTTTATAAGATATGGGATTAAATGAACAATGACTGGTTGTTTTCGATGAAAGTAGGGCCAGTGTTATTCATATTTTGTGGGTGTAGTGCTGTTACTCGCCATTTGGCAAAAATTCACGGGGCACACAAGTAGCTAATTACCTAGAAATCAGGTATTGTCGTACAACTTTCTACTGGGGGCGTGTGCACCCCACCATATGGGAAGAGGAAGTGTCTACAATTGGATGTGTGTGTTTATTGTTAGATATTTGTGCGTTTTTGACATCCCGTTCTGTTACAGTTTGTAGAGCTTCCTTCACGTGCAGTCGCCCGCACAATGTGAAAAAATATTAAGGGCATAATAACCCTTGAGCACATGCTAACTATAAAAAAAAGCGTTGATAATATTTTTAGATATAACCATATATCGTAACGTAGTGTGTACCGCCTAGTCACCCTGTTCACGCTAAAATTACGCTACCCAAATGGAATGACATACTAACATACTAACTGTCAACAGCAGTGTCTATTCAGCCTTCATTCGTCCAGCAGATCAGCCGCATTATGTCTTAACCTCTTTAATTGTGAATTACTAATTTAATTCTAAATTTCGTATTAAGCTTATAATAATTTAAACAGTGAATCCGTTCTTTTTCATTTCCCTACATATCTGAGGGCTCAACAAAAGCAAAAAAAAAAAAAAATTCATTGAGAAAGCAATCAACGGATCGTTGATCGCTGATGTGAAAGCAATTTTAATTGCTCGGTTACAAGAAGCAATTGCTCAAAGTAGTTTAGCTGAAGGAGATAACTCTTTAGACAGTTTTACTGAAAATTATTCTGAAGAAAGGAAAAGGCCAAGATAACCATCAAAGTTCAAATATGTCGCAAGACGAGCAAAAGGCAGATGGCGTAAGTAGTGCGTGTAAGATTGCGGTAAAATATATCAAAAATTTAATTTGGAAATTCAGTCATCAATAAAATCGTGGATAAAAGAATTCGAAGAATTCTTAATTAAAATAGTTGGAAGTAGAAAAATATATTTTCGCTAAAAAACAATTGACAGGTTCAGCACGAAGTTTCATTAGAACGTGCATTTGTTCTTCACGCGGTGATCTCAAGCCTAAATAATTTGCGGAATTAGAAGTACTGGTATGTAAAGCCGATATTTACAACAAATTACAGAGTCGCGAAAATTTGGCAAATACGTATATAAAATGCAGGAAATTAGCTATTTGACTGACGTTGATGAAAGATCTCTTATTTTAGATATTACGAGTATAAACGGCATTCCAAGTCGCGAAGAACATAAAAGTATGCTGTACAATGCAAAAACAATTACCAATTTAAAACAACAGTATGACGTGTACGAAAAATTCAAAGCGAAAGAAGGTGAAAATGCTGGATTCGATAGACTCGATGGTTCCACAGGCAATGGTCGGCAAGGGAGGTAGAGTTTCCAAAAAGAAACGATATCAGACGTTCTCAACTGCATTGTTTCAACTGTAGATAAGCAGACCACCACCGAAAAGACTGTAAGGCCGGAATAAAATGCTTTAAGTGCAATGGTAAATGACACATATCAACCACATGTCCACAAAAAGCAGGTTGCATGCATAAAGAAACAAATATTATTTCTGTTTTAAATTGCAAGAATATTCTTATTAATAATGTTTCATTTCAAGCTTTAATCGACACCGGTGCTGGAGCTTCCTTCTTACGAGAAGATGCTTTTAGAAAGCTGGGCCATACTCCACTTCAAAATACAGAAGGTAATCTTCGGAGCTTGGAGTTAGCTAAATGTTGCAGTCGACATTTATTTCGAGTCACCTGGTAGTACCAAAATCAGCAGTTAATTTTGAGGTTATTATTGGCAGCGATATAGTTTCGAAAGCGAGAGTAGTTTTTGACACACATGGGGCAACTTTTTTTAAATTTAAGGCTGAAAATTTTATTATGCAAATTCACCTCGATAAGAATGCAGATGTAACACATGGGCTGAAAAGTCAGTGCTGTTTTATGGTATAGTTTATTTATCAATATAGTTGCCTTCGAGGGTGATACACTGATTAAAACGATTTTTCAATCTTTCGATCTTTCAATCTTGCAGTACGATTTCGGCTTAGCTTCAAAATAGGCCTCTGTTTCGGCGATCAACATACTCTTCATCGGTCTTAAATCTCTTTCCGGCGAGCATTCTTTTGAGGTCTGCGAACAGGAAATAGTCGCTGGGAGCCAAATCTGGAGAATACGGTGGGTGGGGAAGCAATTCGTAGCCGAATTCATTCAATTTTGCCATCGTTTTCATCGACGGTGCATTGTCTTGATGAAACAGCACTTTCTTTTTCTCTAAATGCGGCCGTTTTTCTGCGATTTCGTCCTTCAAACGCTATAACAACGCAATATAATAGTCGCTGTTGATAGTCTGCCCCTTTTCGAGATAGTCGATGAAAATTATTCCATGTGTATCCCAAAATAAAGATGCCATAACCTTGCCAGCCAACTGTTGAGTTTTTGGTCGTTTTGGACGAGGTTCGTCGCCTGCTCGATACTCAGCTGACTGCCGACTTGACTCTGGTGTGAAGTCATGGAGCCAAGTTTCATCCATTGTCATTGTCATTGTTTGAACAGATCAAACACTCATCTGAATCATCAACACGTTGTTGTTTTTGGTCGGCTGTGAGCAAACGCGGCACCCACTTTGAACAGAGCTTTCGCATGTCCAAATATTCGTGTATGATATATCCAACACGCTCTTTTTATATTTTCAGAGCCTCAGCTATCTCGATCAACTTCACTTTACGGTCATTCGTAATCATTTAGTGGAATTTTTTGATGTTTTCATCTGAAACAGCCTCTTTTAAACGTCCACTTTTAAATTTTTCAATCCACTTGCGAATGGTTCGTTCGGCTGGTGCAGAGTTTGGGTAACACTTATCAAGCCATTTCTTTGCATCGGCTGCAAAGAAAGCAATGATAAATCAACACACGAAATTGCTTTAAATCCATTTTTTTTTTTTTCACAATAACAAAAGTTGCTTCCCTAATAACGCTATGTCTCGAGAACTAATCATCCGACAGCTGTCAAGTTTATACACGTATATGGAAATGGTGTGAATTTAATTTATGTGGTGCCCTCTCTTAGAAACGGCACGGCAGCCCATGTATTAGATGCACCCTACCAGTATGCAAAAGATGTCAAGCGACTTATAAGTAACTACAATCCAAAACATACAAAAAGCTGTCATATTGAGATGACTTTAACGCTGGATTTACATTCCACCTCGACGACTTCCAATCAACGAAAAGCAAGTAGTAAAGAAGCAAGTTGAAGCATGGCTTCATGGCAGTTTTTCCGAATTTGGCATTCCTGTCGTCGTTGTGAGGAAGAAAGATGGATCTCCGAGAGTTTGTTTTGATTATAAGAAAATCAATTCTAAAACTATTAAACACCTTTTTCCTTTTTCTCTCATTGAGGCAATTCTAGATAACCTGGCAGATGAAAAAGTTTTCACCACCCTTAATTTAAATTAATTTAAAGAATTTCCATGTCCCTATATCTGAGTCGAGTAAAACATGTACAGATTTGTCACCGCTGATGGGCACTTTGAATTTAATTAAGTACCCTTTGGACTTACGAATCCTCCTGTTGTTTTTATTCAATTTATCTACACTATATTTCGAGAGTTGGTGAGTAAAAATATTTTTAAACTTATATGGACGACCTTATTATTCCGCATCAGGCGAAGCAGACAATATGCGAAAACTTAAGATTGTTTTGAACTTAGCAGAAGATTTTAATTGAAATATTAATTGGTCGAAATGCAGATTCATTCAGCGTAAAGTAGAATTTCTAAGTCATACAGTAGAAAATAGAACAATAAGTCCGTTAGGTGAGAAAACTAAAATCATTAAAAAGTTCTCCGAACCGAAAAATTTAAAAAACGTGCAGGCATTCCTTGGTGTTAGTGGAGTTTTAGGTGATTTATTTGGCAGTATTCAACGAAAGCGAAACCCTTATCTGACTTGACAAGAAAAGGAACAAAATTTACATTTGGTGCTCCACAGCGGCAAGTATTCCCGGAACTCTAAGACGCATTAGTTAACAAACCCGTTTTAGCTTTTTATAAACAGGACCCCCATTGCAGCAAGGCGACGACAAAAAACTGCATCCAGTGTTTTTCTAAGAAGTATTTGCCGTTTACAAGATCCTATAGAAATGTCGATGTTACTTACTCGGTAAAAAATGTAAGGTTGTTACTGACTGCATCGCTTTTCGTCAAAAAGCCGTACAAAGATGGATAATTTACTTACAAGACTCTGAATACGTAGTCGAACACCGACCTGGTACGCGGACTACTTATGTGGACGCGTAAAGCAGATATCCTACTATTTCAGGACTTAAAAAAAGTTCTATAACAATTTCGCGGTAAAAGGAGAATTTTTATTCAAAGAAGTGAACGGATTTGAACTCTTAGTTGTACCACGCAGTATGGAAAAAGATGTAGTCAAGTTGAAACACGACGAAGGCCATTTTGAAGTTTTAAAAACTATGAAGCTAATCTCACAGAAATTTTATATACCGAAGCTAAAAGATAAAATTCAAACTTGTATATCAAACTGCATAAAGTGTATCCTGGCTAATTGAAAGCTTGGGAAACAAAAATTGTAGAGCCAGTCGCTTTTTTACCGATCGAGGGAGCGCTTTTGTTATATGAGTTTTCAAGGATTACTGTAAAGAAGAAAACATAGAGCGCATTTTAATTACTTCAGGTATGCCAAGAAGTAACGTTCAAGCAGAGTGAACAAATCGGGTTATTTTAAAAGTATTGAAGAGGTTGTCAGCAAACTCGCCGGAGAAGTGGTATCGGTTCGTCGCAAGGGTTCAAATTGCCATAAACAGCACATTTCAGTGATCTCCTAATCTTACTCCGTTTGAAATACTTTTTGGATTTCCAGTAAGGAAGAAAGGTGATATGGAAGTCAGCGAACTAGTAAAACAAGAGCTGCTTACTAACTTTGACGCTGAGAGAGATCTTCTTCGAAAGGACGCCCGCCAACAAATCGATAAAATTCAAGAAGAAAACAAACTAATTTTTAACAAGAAACGCAAAGCAGCTCAACAGTATAACATTGGCGACCTTGTTGCTATAAAAAGGATTCAGTTTACAACGGGTAAAAAACTCTCCTGTCTTTTCTAGGTCCCTGTAAAAGTGTGTCTAAAAGAACATGTAACCGGTATTCAGTGGAAAAATGTTTACCATCTTCTGAAGGTCCGAGTAAAACTACGACGAGTGGTGAATTCATAAAGCCGTGGCGACAAGACTTGTCCAAAGCGGACGACCTAGAGGAGGAGTGTCTACCACCTGGTCATCCTGTTCTCAAGCAGATCAGCCGCATTATGTCTTAACCTCTTTTACTGTGAATTACTACTTTAATTTTGAATTTCCTACTAAACTTATAATAATTTAAATAGTGAGTTCGTTCTTTTTCAAGTGCAACTGGTACTTCAAATTAATAAAATGAAAAACCTTTTAAAAAGGAAAGCTTTTTTCGTTTTTTTTTTTTCAGATTGTATGTAACATACATCGCCACAATGAAAATAGCTCACGAAATTCTTTATTTTTCAGCCTTCTGGGTTGTGTACCTTTATTTTGTAATACACTTCCATTCATGATTTTCTTGAGTAAAGTTGTACGTGATTGAGCATCTTACGATTTGGAAGCAATTTTTTATGCATTGATCATCGATATTTTTGTACTTTATTTTGTATTGTTGTACATTTCTACCTATTTTTTCATTAGTACTTATTGTATTACATTTGTGGTTTGTATTATTTTTAAGTACACATGTACATATGATCATCTTATTTTCTATTATTATTGTATTACTTTTACATTTTATTGGTTAATTGTTTTTTTGTCTTATTATAGTACATTATTTCTATTTTTATCATTATTTAAATTTTCTCTATTACTGATAAGTCTTTTTGTTTCCAAAGTTAATAGAAAAACTCACAAATAAGGAGTGTTGTGTTGTATTGCTGATTGCAAACGCTCGAAAATACCATACATAGTCCTGGTGTAGGATTATTTTAATTTCGCTCTTCGCCAGAAAGACAATTTTTGAGGGAAGACATGCAATATCCAAGAGCCAAGAGAAAATATTTTAATTTATAATTGCCATTTTAATCCTTATGTCTTGGGTAAAAGACGATTAAAGTCTGGAGCTATTCTCACACTATTCTTTTATTGGAAATTTCTTTGATAAAGATTTTTTAGATCAAGAGTTATCTACTTTACAACTCCCCACAATGATTGCTTAGAAGCTAAATGCTTTAACTGCGAAAAGTTAAATTAATTGACTATTATCAGAAAAAATTATATTTATTCAAAAACAAAATCGTAACCTGAAAACCACAGTGAACCATTTCAAGAAATAAAATAAAAGAAAAAGGCAATCAAGTGAGACTAGTAGAAAAAACTATGATATAATTAGTCTTGTAATATAAATGTTTTGTAGATTACTGGTAAGCAACCGTCCAAAAATATTTACCAAAAAGAAATATATATACCATATATTAAGTATCTAACTCAGCATATATATTTTTGAGAAACATTTTGAATCTAAATTGTCCTTATACATATAAGTAATCGAAAACAGAGACTCTCCATCTTATGCTCGAGTCTCCCTTCCCAGTTAAACTGATCGAAACGGAGTTGGTAGTGAGCTGAACAACGCAATACGCCTTAGCTGGTATATCTCATCGGTTATGGCGACGAATGGCGCAATTTAACATGATGTTGCTTCCTTTGATGGCTTCAAGTCGCCTGGCACTGATGGTATTTATCCAGTTATGCTATAAAAAGGTATAGACTAGCTGCTGGCAACTCTGAAGAGAATTTTTACTGCTAGTCTTGCCTGGCATACATACCGAATTCCTGGCGAACAGTAAGAATAGCCTTTATACCGAAAATCGGAAAAAAAACTATCTGTTCGTCAAGAGTTTTAGACCTATAAATCTGACTTCCTTCATGCTGAAAAGCATCGAAAGGAATTGCGAATGCATCCTCTATTGGCGATGCAACACCTACCAAGGCAGAACTAAATGCGCACTCGACAAGAAGGAATACGCTTTGGGTATTTTCATGGACGTTAGGGGTGCTGACGAAAACGCAACTTTTAACGGCATGTGTAATTCGGCCAGGCAACACAGTATAGACGAATAACTACATAGTTTTGTGGGTAAAAGCAATGTTGGTGAATAGGGCATTGATAACGAATGCTGGCCACGTCCGATATGTGGTGGCGAATGTAAACAGGGGTTGCCCGCAAGGCAGCATTCTGTTTCCACCGCTATGGTACATGTTAGTCCACTAACTTCTCAACGCGCTCCATAGTTCTAACGTCTATGCACAAGCATACATGGATGATTTGGCTGTACTGTCTGTGGGATCGTAGCGCAGGCAGCTCTAGACGTGATCGACGACTGGTGCACTAGTAATAGGATTTCAGTCAATCCTCTTAGAACTAAGGTTGTTCTCTTTACGAGAACGAGGAAGCTGCCAGAACCTCACCTAGGAAAAGAATGCAGTCGGGTCTTCACGGAAGGCTCCAAAACCAAGCTGGTGCTTTGTGGAGGACGACAATGTTAAATTTTCACTTCACGTGCAAGCCTTCCATCTGTCTTCCAAGCGGAGATTTCCACAATCCTAATGGCAGCGAAATGTATTGCGGAGAACCGGTGGAGGAAGAGAAGTATTTGCATTTGTAGCGACAGCCAAGCTGCGCTTAGAGCCTTATTAAATCCTCTTACGACTTTCTCGCTAGTTCGAGAATGCAAGAGATCACTGAACACAATCGGAGGGCTAAATTTAGTGACCCTTGCCTGGGTGCCAAGTCACAATGGGATCACGGGATATGAAATCGCTAATGAACTTGCCAGACATGGTTCAGAGAAGAGTTTTCAGGACCCAAACATACGTTGGGTCCACCTGCGTCCTGGGTTAAGGCTTCCATTGACAGTTGGGTCTCATATGAGCACAACTGCAGATAGTTCTGCTTCCCGAGATTTAGGCAGACCCAACGAATGCTTCCCGACGTCTCTAGGACCTCAGCGGCCTTTCTTATGTCCCTCAGCAGGAAAGACTGCAGGCTGCTTACTGGCTTCGTGACAGTGCACGACACATTTGCAAAGCATTTAAATGTGTTGGACATAAGTAACACAATATCCTGCGATGCTTACTGCGAAAGTGATGACTATCCCGCGAAGCTATATCTCTGTGAAAGTCCGGCTTACGCTCACATCAGGCTGCAGCTACACGGCGCTGACGTGGTGGGTGCTGGTACTGTAGGCACTTTATCACTGAAGCGCTTACTAATCTTTCTTTGTAAAATTGAAAGATTTTATTAAAAGGAACTTTACAAAGAGTACAATGGACTAATTCTTTGCCTGAGAAGGTACTATTAATCAAATGACTTCAGCCGGGCTCAAAAAGTTTTACATTTAAAGATTTAAAAAAAAAAAAAAATATTCCCTTTTGGTAGAATGGGATAGGAGAAAAGTTTTATTATTTGTTGATAAAATTGCAGTGCGGAAGGAAGTATTATGTGATGCAATCTGTTGCAACCACACCTTCTGATTAACGAACGATTGTTGTTTCGTATCGTTACAAAATCTTTATTAAAATCCGATTTGAGTTACAATTATTTATATTCAAATTTATATTCTAATACATACTATTTACTTGGTGTTACAATGAGGTAAATATTTGAGACATAGATTTAACAATTTCTTAATTTTGCCTAATAGGCTATCCCCTCATGGCGATGCTGATATTTAATTTAATCTTAGGATTTTTGGCGCCTACTAGGTGACTGATCGCGCCACCTCGGTGTGAGTAATGTAAACTACCAAATAACACAATCTAATACAATCCACAATTGTATTTTGTAAGTGCCCTCGAAAATTTGGGTTTTGCAGAAATACACAAACTGGAAAACAAGTTTCTTTTTTCATGACCAGGGGATTGATCAATAATTTTAAATTATTTTGAATTGAAATGAGAAGCTATTACTTGCAATTAAGGTTCATCGAACGCAATTCGCCCATATTTCACTTTGGTAGAAAGTAAAATATATTGCTTTTATGATTTTTTACATGAAATCAAGTTACTTAGTAATGGGTTACTAAAATCCGAATCAAGAACTGTTTAAGCAGTAATAAAGTAATAAAAACAGATATCGAAACTTGTAGTTTAAAGCAAAGCTGCGTGGATATTGCACTTGCAACAGTAAATTTTTTTTTATAAAGTGGACCAAATTTTCGACTGTATAAAAAGTGCATCGTTAAGGAAGATAATTTGGTCAGTTATTCAGATCAACAATGTACCATATAATTTCATTGAATGCTTAGTAAAATACGTTGAAGGATGGTTATTTATTATCAAGTCAAAACTAGTTTACTTCGTAGATAGAATGAAGCAAATTACTAAATGGTTTACTGTTTCTGGTTAGGTCTGGAAAACTTAAAGCCAGATTCCGATAATTTTCCATTCTTGGAAAAATGTGCCCAAATTATTGCAAAATATATAGTGCAACATGCTTCGCCGTCATTTTTTCGTATGGCGTGAACTATCTTGGTTTTATATGGTATTTGGTATAATTCAGGCTTCGCTCATCATCATCATGAATACTTATTCCTCTATTTAGAAAATTCCTAACCAACGCATACATCTGGCGTTCCTTCAAAATATGTTGCGCATTCTGGACTTTGACTCACATCCACGAGCTTGTATTTGTGGAAACATGTACCCACCCCCGAAAATTTCGTGTACCGATAGGAAAACTAAGCCGGGCAAATGGTCCACTCTTCTTTATTAGTGACTAGCGTAAATGTCCATTTTTCCATAATTCCATTAGTGCAAAGTTCTTCTGCCTTTAGGCTGGTTCTCGCTTATGATCGCAGACTTTCCGACTTTCAAATCAATGTTCATTCCGCCATATTCGAATTGTATTTATACAATAGCTTCCCTAAACACCGTTCTGAAGGCACATCGATGCGATTCTTTGCACCAATTGATAGATAGGTTATCTTGCCTGTGTACTTCAGATGTCCATGGTTTGCTCTTCGGTGTTTATGGTAAGACGTTCGTCCCCTGTCCCGTTGTATATTAGCACTGCTTCCATTTTATAATCTGTCGCTTTGGGTTACACCCTTACGTTTCTGATGGATACAATCAATTAATTTTTCAGACGCTTGTTTCAGTGTTCTTGCTACAATGTTGACGAAAATGCGATCGGCATAGCAGAACAAAGCATAGATGATGTTTACAGTGATCGGCTTTAATAACATTTGATATACATAGAACTAACTATGTGGAATCCCTTCATCGGTTTTGCATTTTTTAGAGGCTTCTTCGGATCATTAGCGCTTTCACTATGCAGCTCAGTACAGACGATTTGAAAGCGTTTTTGAATCAAGACTTGTCACCACACTCAAGTGCAATTCCTTTTTTTTTTTTTTTCTTTGATAACAGCGACATATGGACCTATTCCTACGAAATCCAAGTTTGGACTGGCCAATTGGGATGTGTGCAGAGACGGACACAATTTTTCCAATTTAATTGTCCTAGAAATTGTGTGTAAAATTTGTCCTGTGTGTAGCCGTTTTATAACACTAATAATAACTCGGTGTGCTTGTAACATTATCGGTTTTTTTCGACTTTGTGCTAAGCTTGCTGCTGTCCAGTACAATGACAGTGGCCTTGTTTCTCTTTGAGACGAGGACAAGTCACCGACTTTTCACCTGAAATGGGAACACGAAGTATGAAGGTCTTTGGTCTTGATGTGGTTGCCATTTTTGCGGCAAGTTCGGGATCCCACCCATTCCTCCCTTCTTGCAGTGCTTTATTGTTTTTGTGGCCTCCGTGATATCCTCAGTTGTTCTCAGCCTCCGTTGTTCCTCTTTGAGACGAGGACAAGTCACCGACTTTGGTCTTGATGTGGTTGCCATTTTTGCGGCAAGTTCGGGATCCCACCCATTCCTCCCTTCTTGCAGTGCTTTATTGTTTTTGTGGCCTCCGTGATATCCTCAGTTGTTTCTGGTGGTATTGTCTTTGCTACTTCGGCTATTCTGTACGCCAATATTGTCTGTATTGCCGCTTGAAAGTGTCTAACTCTTGTGTTTTTCGTGCGTTTACATCGTCCTGTTGGAACCACATTTCCTTCAATGGCAATTTGCTTCACCAAGATGTCATTGACCAAAGCTCACCAGTCACTAAAACAGTGTTTCTAACACAATGCTCGAAGAAATTACGGCCAATCACCTTGATTAATGAAGATTAATGAAGGGCTGCCCATAGTTTACACGCTGTTGGCGTTTTTCAACTAATAGTTGATGCAATATTTGAACTTTGAAACGAAATATTTTCAATGTTTTTTAAAAATGTAGGCAAAAATGATCTGGGTTTTTGAAGAAAATAATAAATAGAAAATTGGTTTTTGTATTTCGCTTTGGTTTACTTCAGAAACGACAAAGTCAGCCTCTAAATTATGAAGAAGTTGCATGCCAATCACGGTCATCAAAATATGCTATTTTACTCGTTAGAATCAAAAAAACTTAAGTTTACGACCATCCTCAATTTGCTCCAGGTCAACCTGAAAATTTTAAAACCCTGTTTACTTTTTCGAACAAAAAAAGGAAAGAGCTTTTTTGCCATGCAATTAGCCTTTAGCTACTGAAAACATGCAAATAGACCTCTACCACAAAGTCAATGCAGTTATTATCGGATTGGAAAAATTACATTGCAACACACAGGCTGCTCCATTTATTAGGTATTTGATGAATACTTGAAGTATACTATGCCTATGGTAGCAGAATATATGAAAAGGCGGAAGAACTGCGCAAGTAGCTTCGCAACCTGTGGTTAATGGAAAAAAGCTGAACGATGATGTTTTATGACTAATCGAGAAAATACTATATACAAAACTGAAGATGATGCATTTTATCTTACGTTTAATTCATCGTATTTCAAGTCCTCACTTTTTTTCCCCCTTGTCTGTTCTTTTCTCAAATCAGAATCGTTCTCTTTTTATTTAGTACGTATGTAGGTATTTGATGGAACCCAATATTTAACAGCCAAACTGTTTCATCTTATAAAAAAGTATCAACATACTCGCATAATAAGGCCATTCGTGACAAATTGTAGCATTCATTTAAGTAGGACCTAAGTTGTCCCTTCCCAAGATAAAGACATATTTCCTTCCTTCCTTTTGTTTTCCCAAATAAAAAATTCATAAAATCTTTATTCGAACAAAACAAATTTATGTGCTCTTCTCATATCCTTCAAAATGTCAAAGACAGCTTCGATACAATGTCGGGACTTACCTAACTTACCTAAAATGTCACAAACCAGGCATCAATAACTTCACAAATTCAGGCTGACAGACAAATGTCAACCGAGAAAATGTTCTTCTCCTTACAGCCCCTCAAATACTTTATGGTGCGGAAGTAAATTTCATGCGACTTATATGTAAATATTTGTAAATAACAAAAAAGCGTCTCCTCGGCGCGCTCATATTTCTGTATCTATTTGACAATCTGTCCAGAAAAAAACAATTTTATATCTGTTGGTGACAATTGGTTTTATTATCTGTGTGATACGACTGTAAGGCGCCCGTGACTTTCGCCAGCCAAACCGAGAGGAAAAGTTCAATTTCTCGGTTCCGTAAATTCTATGAGTTCCATCAGAATGGGTGTACGTTACATACCTCCAAGCAACATTCAATCTGAGAAGCACAAGTACTCAAAGTCGTATATGCATTCCTGGAATAAGAGCGAGCGGTTTTCAAGTTTCACTTAACTTTTCTTTTGTACGATGAGACTGAAGAGCGTGTAATTGTGCAATTTTCCAGGTTAGAACCTGTGGAAAAAGTATCGCATTAACACTGGCAGACTGATAGATATGCCGTCCTGCAGGAGGAGGAACGATTTGGGGAGATAATTACTTTTGCTTATTTGAAATGCTACTGAACAATTATCCGAAGCGTTTTGATGGACGACTGCTGCAGTCAATAAAAGTGTGAATGTTGGCTTACACGATTCGTGTAAACTGTACACGAGTTTCCACTCGTTTGTACTCATATCTAATTAAACTGGTTTAACCCGTGCAACTACTCTAAATGATATATTATCGTGATTTTTGGTTCAGAGAGAATTTATTGTAGCTTGAGTAGAGTGGAAATGAGATTTTCTCTTGAAAAATTGACAGCTGGCTTTTAACAAGAAAGGTTTTGTAAATATTTATTTTGCTCATTAATTTGTCGGCAAAGTGGGTAGTGGACATCGGGTTCACTGTCACCATCCTTTTGAAAAAGGGTCTCGGACGCTTCCATTTAATAAAGAAGTTGTACAAGTAAATGCATTCTGAAATTATTGTTATATGATTGATGATATAAATGAAAAAAATGTGGTTTCGAGGTACATATTCAGTTATTTTTTTTTTTTTAATATTTTCTTATTACAATCTATAATTCTTATAAGTAATAATATAAAGGAAAAAAGAAATAAGAAAATTTGTAACATTTTTTATTGCTTTTATTGTTTAGGTCAAGGAACAAAGCAAAACTAGGATGTCTAGCGAATTTTTGCATTTATTGCAAAATAATAATTCGAATACAAATTATACCCAAATAAAAAAAAAATGTCTAGGAGTGCATCCTTAACTATCTCAATTTGGAAGCATTTATCGCTACAGCTTTTGTTGCTATGAAAAATTGGGTAGGCAGAACCAGATGCACAGTTACACATTTTAGATCCTTTGTAGACAGGAAATAGTATTGGTCCCATTAAAGAAAATTGGTTTACCCTCAGGTTGAAGAACTGAATCTCGCTTCTGAATTCATCTAACATCACTCTTTGGGATTTATTCTTAGGGTAAGACTTAAAACAATTTGGCATTAAACCACGGGATCCAGCCCTTTCCAATTTCCTTAACAGGATATTGTGGTAATATCTATGAATAAACCGGCCGTACACCGTGTATTAAAAATGTAATTTTATTAAAAAAAAATAACTATTCCGATTTTCATAATTTCTTCAATGATCTTACTAAAAACTGGAAAACATGACATATGCCTACAATTACCGATCTCAGTCGCAGTACCCTTTTTAAGTAAAGGCACAACTTCTGAACGTTTCACAGCTTCTCGGAAGACTCTTACAGGTACGCAACGATTAAAAATATCTGCCAACACACCCACTATGAAACATGAAAAAAAAAATATTTTTTTTTAAAGCATTAATAACTTTTAACACCTCAGAAAGACTTATGGGCGTATAAACACGAATAGTATATCCACTCTTATGAGTAAACGAACATAGTGAGTTGTACGTTGGCTACATTAGTAAAATATTTATTAAACGCATTAGCAGTTTCAATTTTATCGGAAATATCACAGCCATCAACACGTATAAGAGTTGTCTTTCTTAAATAGAAAATAATTTGTCGAGCACGCAATTAACTATTTGCCTTTCATTCCTTAAATTTTTTTTAGCGGGGCCAAGTTGAAAACGGTTGTAGCTATCCCGATAGATTGGCATTTCAAGTTTTAGTTCAGTACGCTTATATATTTTTTAACCACAAATTTCTAGGGTGCTTATTTCATTTGTTTCTACGATTGTTTTTGCCTTTAACTATTAAAAACTATTAGAAATTCTGTCTCATCTTGAATCCAAAATACTCATTTATAATGACGTTCCAGCTGTCAGCTCTTTGAACAAGGCCAATCAAAAAACTATTATTCCACGTACTAGTAATAAGGAAATAACAAATAAAAATTAAATCGCTGACGCTTTTAATAGACATTTTTCAAGTATCGGACTTAAATTACATAGTGGACTAACGTAAAATCTATGTTCTCAATGTTCTGCTATTAATGCTGTAAACTATGTGCACTGTAGAAGTTTTGTTTTTGACCCTATAGCTCCTTTAGAGATTTTAAATTGGCAGTTTGAATAACACAAATTTATGTGGTGTCGATGGTATTTCTAATGTTGTCCTTAAAAATATTGCATGTTTCATTGTGGATGTATTAGCTGATGTATTCAATCGTAGTGTGTTTTCTGGTATTTTTCCTGAGGATCTAAAGTATGCAGACGTTATTCCTTTGTTTAAAAAAGGCTCTCCAACTGAAATAGGAAATTGTAGGCCGATTTCCCTTTTGCCAACCATAAGTAAAGTTTTCGAAAAACTTATAAAAATAAGGTTAGTAAATTTCTTAGACAAGACTATGTTCTCAATTTGGATTTCAAAAGGGCAAATCAAAAGAGTACGCAGTTCTAGAGTTTTGCTCTCAGATAATATGCAACCTTGACAAAAGAAAATGTACAGCGGCGTTATTCATTGATATAATCAAAGCCTTAGACATGGTTGACCATAAAATTTTGTTAAGTAAACTAGAAAATGCCGGTGTACGTGGCTTCATGCTTGAATGGTTCAACTCATATCTGAATAATACAATAGATCACAGACATTAAAGTTGAACGAGACGAGAAGTGATGTGCAAATAATCAGGCTTGGTGTACCACAAGGTTCAATCCTGGGTCCCATTCTATTTTTAATTTATATCAACTCACTCTTCCATCCAGATCTAAAGGACTTACCTACAGCTTTTGCTGACGATGTTGGGTTACCGTATGGCGTTAACAGTCCCTTAGATCTTAATGTTAACATAAATGTACATAAGATGTACATACTTTAAGACAATGGTTCGCTGAACACAAACTTGTAATAAGTCCTTATACTAAATTAATGTCCTTTAGTTTATCTCCATCCGTTAATCCAAAACCGGATGTTTATTTTCATGCTCCGAATTGCAAAAAAATTCATTTGTATCAGTGTAAATGTGCAACCAGTGTGTTTGGTCAATTATTTTGTGCTAGTGAAATTTGTAGTGATAATTGTTTTTTGATAGAGAATGTAGACGAATTTATGTACTTAGGACTCCTACTTGACTCTAATATGAAATTTTTATCTCACGCTACTGCACTGAAGAAGTACTTTATCTCCACACTTAATCATTTTCAGTACCTCCGTAAAATACATATGTTCAACTATGCTCCTAACCAGAACTTATTATGGACTTTTTAATTCTGAGCTGCAATACGATATAAATTGCTGGGGAGGTGGCTATCAAAATAAAATTCAGCCATTGCTAGTTTTACAATAAAATGTTGTCCGAAAGATTTGTCGTAAACCATGTAGGCATCCTAGTTATCCATTATTTTGTCAATTAGGGATACTTCCTGGTCGTCATTTATACTGTTTTAAGGTTCTAAAAGCATTCTTTATAAAGTCGCGTAACCGAAATTTTCGTATAATCTCAAACTATAACCTACGTAATAACTCGCCTAATATGTAATAAGTGCCAAACTATCGAACAACCACATATAGAAATTCTTATTCAGTTATATGTAATCGTTTATTTATGTCCTCCCGGAAGAAATCAGATATGTTCACATGTTCAAATATTTTCTTGGCTGTTCTCTCAAGATTATTGTAGTTTAGACTCTCTTACTTCTAATATTTTGATCTAACTTTTGTTTAAACCTTTGATATTAGTAAATTAATTACATAAATTTTTGATCCTTTATGAAGCGATAACAAATTGATTCCAGTTAAATGAATTAAATTGCTGAAATTTTTTTTTCTTATTTCTCTATTTTTTGTTCAACACCCACCCCAACTTATTGTATTATTTCTTTTGAAGTGGCATTCAACACTATTTGAACTCACTAATATAAAATATAGAATACCACCAGAGTTATTTATTTTTTTTTTTCTTACTCTACTTTGTTATTCTTAAAAGACTGAATTTTTATATGGATTTGTTTTTATATGATATTTTATAAGTAATTTAAGTGAAATAAATAACATACAAAAAAAATCTGCTTTATGCACACTATGCGGCTAGCTCATCACTTCCAGATTATGCTTTGTCTCCATTTACACTTGAGTGCATCGAATCTTCAATGATGGAGGATGAAGGACGAAACCACTTTCCCACACGTGTATTAGCAAGAGTACTAAAAGATCTTAATATTCACAAATTCGCTGGTCCAGATGATATATCTCCCTTCTTCTGAAGAGGTGTTCTTCCACACCCGCAAAACCATTGCGTAAGCTTTTTCGTCAATCCTACTCTTTAGGACCTTTTCTGGGTCCTTACAGACCCACTGCACTTACGTCCCTTCTTTACAAGGTCATAGAAACGCTGATAAGTGTGTGCTGGTGTGCCCCAGGGCTACATTTTGTCTCCAACAATCTTTTAAATTCTCATTAAAGATCTTTTTTTAAACCAAATACTTCTAATCCAATATATTCTTTTGCTGACGACAGTACGCCCTTCTGTTCATATTCTTTACCTAACTCACGTCTCTGTTCTTTGGCTGTAGAACGGGAACGGCAGCGTATGTTAGGCTCATTAAATTCCGATATTTACAGCATAACCAATTTGGGAACTATCAACAGATTGGAATTTAGTGTTTTCAAAACACAATGCTATAGCATCGTTGAAACTGAAAAACTTTCCATTTTCGGCATGTGTATCAATAACAACTGACGTTACAATTACCAAATTTGGGCATTTATCCGCCCAAAATTGCAGTACAATGCCCAAATCTGATCAGGTGCACTTAAAACATCTCAGCACCCGCTGGATAGGATTCAAAACCGTGCGACAAAACTCACTCGTTTCTCACTTTGTTGTATCGCTATTTTCACCACCAGTTCTCCATGCCAGTTGCTTTCCGTCTAAAACGTTAAGCATCTACTGGAATACCGTCAGTTCATAAAATCCCCTGTGTGTCATTTAATTCCTCTCCCTTCGGTAAATTTGCACAACTTTTTGACATTTGCATTTGCTTATTAACAACTTACTCCTCTTGGTAGTTTAATGAGTTGACATTGCATTATAACAATCAATTATGTCGGTCTAGTTTCAAAAAAACACAAATTAATTTTAAACAACATCAATTCGGCTCTTCTTTGTGAGCAATTAAATTTTAAACTTCAAATCCTATTTAAGATATTCAAAATTTTTGCAAGCGTTGGACGTAAATCATCATCAGAAAACAAGGCATCTGAAAAACTGAAAAACTTTTAAGCCTCAAAAGTAGTCTCGTGTAACTACAGACGGTTTGCAGAATTCTGAGTGCACTTGAAGTATGCACTTAAGCAACTATTTTACCACACTCCCTGCGTTTTAAATCACAAAAGTTTTGAAAAAGCCTCATCCATTTTAACAAACTAGCAAGTGGAACAATCAAAACCTTCATAACCGACTGGCGCCTAAGCATCCTTAATGAGGTTCACTAATCCATTGTTGGAAATAATGGTCCTTACCACATATCCTCTCGTAGAGAAAGAGCATAGCAAAAACCATTCTAGAGGTGAAATTTGCTTTTGTCTGTAAGTAATTCCATAATTACACTTAAGTGAGTAGGTGGGTGCTTGAGGTGTGAAATACAATAGTATTGTTTTTTGAGAACAATCATCTTTATGGGTAAGGTTTGAATGGGAAGCAGAAAACAGAGGATCACAGCGAAATTTATGGTGTTTTACATCATTGACAATCCGGGTAATAAAACGAGTAGAGCAAATGGTATTATGCTTTTTGCCAGACAAGAAAATAAAGGGATTGTGCTACAAGGTTTTGTTTAAAATCTGTACAAAAAGATACTTTTTTTATAAATGCACGCTATTTACTTTACTTATTATCATAATTCTAACGTTATTTCAGGGCTCTCTTGATAATGTAGGTTTAGCAACAGAATGGTAAGATATTCAATCTGGGTTGGGTACAACAAGTAAGAAGTAATTTATATGCCAAAAGTGACAATAAAAGTTTAGGAAAGACTCGATAGACTTACATATATGCAACTGGAAATACGTTATGATATGGGGTTGTTGAAGTTTCCTTTTTGTGTTTCGGGCCTTGATTGTATATCCAAATAGCCTAGTAACAGAAACGGTGTTTATAGATAAACAGTCCTTAAATAGGTTATGAAGCTATTAAAAACACATATCCCAGGACCTTGTGCAAGGCTACTGAGTTATTGAAAACTTCGGATACCAGCTACCATTAACCTACTTTTTATCGCTTTGCTGTTAAACGAAATGTTTCCGCAGATGTGTATGCTGAAATAAGAATGGAAACGTGAACGGAGAGTCACAGTCAGTGTTAAAAATTTTGAAGAATATCTGCTGCAAATGGCGAAGCTGACGTACATTTAAAGCGCACGATGATAACAATTCAACTATTAGATATAATCAGATGAGCGTATGCAATGTAAATGTAAGTTAAGCATTGTTTGTGGGGTCCTCAAGAAGGAAGGCCCTCTAAACTATGGTGGAATTAGTCTCCTTAACATCGCGTGCATGACTCTATCTACTATTCTATGTAGTTTCTTGAACCCCTTTATCAACCTATATCAGCAATCTAACAATAATAGAATGTTGGCAACCCTGAATAGCAACTACGTTGACAATATTAGCAAGCTATCACTAGAGCGTTTACGTTCATAGAATTAGAAGATAGATTAAGTGGAGAATGAGGTTTAAAAAAGTATTTACATATATAGGGTGATTTATCGTGAGGTTTGATTTTTAATAGGCTTTTTTGACAGATCATACGTGACTCCTATCAAACTGATTTGTCATTTTTGTTCAATATCGTTTGGCAAGTCATCATAGAAAGACTCACATGGTAACAACGACTCCAAATTGAGCAAGCTGTATTATGAAAATCAGCGTTCTGTGAGAAATTGCTTTTCGTGCGAATTGAAGAACTTACAGTGCACATAATCGACCTCTGAAACAACTATTGCCAAATTTGAGTCCCAGTTTACATTAGTGGATGATACTCGACCGGTTAGACCACATCCAGCACGTATTAAAGATACTATAGCAGCTGTAGTTCAGAGTGTACGCGAAGACCGTGACGAATCGATTCGTCGTCGTTCTCAACAGCTTGGCTTGGCGTATTCGACAACTCAATGGTAACCATTATCGCGCCATGTTTACGGACTATGTGCTTCCTGAAATTCAAGAAAATGGTCTCGGTGAGCTCTGTTTTCAACAAGACGGCGGTACGAGCCATACAGCACGTGAAACAATGGACTTGTTAAGAAATCATTTTAATGAGCACTTATTTTCACGTTTTGCTACTGTAAATTGGCCGCCTAGATTGTGCGATATCACACCTTTGGAATATTTTCTCTGGGGAAATGTAAAGTCTCAGGTTTTTGGGAATAAGCCAGCTACGATTGATGCTTTGGATGCCAACGTTGCTTTTGTTATCCGCGTGATACCAGCCGCTATGCACGAACGAGTCGCCCAAAATTGGACTCTACAAATGGAACACTTTAGATGTAGTTGTGGCAAACATTTACATAATATCATTTTCAAAAAGTAAATGTCATGAAGTTTTCTTTTAACCAATAATAAAAATTTTAAGTTCACTTTCAGATTTATTTATTTTATTTTACATTATAAGTCAAACCTTACGATGTATCACGCTATATAACATAAAAAGTAAAACACGTTATATTTAGCGTCAAAGAAAAGTACTTAAGCTGGTTAGCCAGAGAAGGACATCAGGTGTGATATTGTGGGGGGTTGAAGTTAAACATGGAGAAGGAGCAAGTGGAATCAATGTCTCTGCAGCCGTCCTTATCCTACTTAATTGTGTCAACGTTTGTCAGGGTAGGTTATCGAATTGTCAGAAGTGACCCCAAGCTATGCATCCAAAAAAGCTAAGAAACGATATCTACATTCGCTCAAATATAAATGAGAATGGAAGAAACCCTCTAAGTAAAAGCCGACCCCTGGTTCGGGTCATAAGTGAAGGTCAAATAGGCCAAATCTTCCGATATCAAGTACAAGCAACTTGACATGAGCATCTAAAAGCTGTATTTAAGAAGATGGCTCTTAACAGCTAGGGAGATTTAGTATGTAAGACTGAACTGCTCCAACTCCACAGGTCAATATCTATACATCCTTCAGCCGAAAATGTATGTCTTCATCTAGTTATGATGTGATGTTTTTCGTATTGTGAGTTACCGTAGCTTTCCTTCCTTCTTGAAAGTAAGAACTGTTACATGAAGTATGCTTGTCAAAACAATGTGGATACCATTTAAGAAGATAATAAACGTATTATGCCTTACTGTAACTGGTTAAATATTTCTTTATCTCAGCAAGCGATTATAAAAATGGAGCACTGATTCTGTGAGCAGCAAAACAGTGACCGATTAAAGCGAAATGTTCTTTTTACAAAAAACAAAAGTCCCTGGCTATACTGAAACTAATAAAAACTCATTTCACCCTATTAAGGCGCCATCACATCGGCTCCTTAAAACAAAAACAGAAAAAATATTTTTTTCAATTAAAAACACTTTTGTGCGGTTTTTGCGGGATGACTCAACCAAAATAAACAACGAAACAATGTAAACATGAAAACCCCGTTAAGCCAGTAATTTACTCTGAAGTCGGGAGCCCAGGACCTTTACTCAGCGAGGGTATCATGAAAAAACAACATCGTTCACACGGGTTTCTTTTTTCCTTTTTCGTCCGCGCTATCCTTTTTTGTGGTAATGGCGAGGGCTTTCAGGGATGATGCTCCCTCCAGGACTATGAGTTTTTGTTAACTTTGACTGCATCGTAGTGAATTCGCAATATCCTTTCAACAGTTTTTCTACTGCAACATTATTTTAAGAGGACAGGCTCTGCTGCATTCATCTGGTGATGGTATTATAACTGCAATAGGAGCATTGCATTGGATCAGTAGAAGTTCAGAGCTTGACGTCAACCTCGTCATTATCGAGTAATTAGAAAACTTGACCGCTGGCTGGAGTTCTGCGGGAAGTTGTGTATTTGTTGAACAGAAAAAGTATTTTTAACTTCTCCAGAAAAGGGGATTTAAAGAGCCTTTGGTAATATAAAGTTGTTTAAAAAAAAAAATGTAAACAGCTTATCATCAAAACCTCCATTGTGGAGGTAATTGATATTTAAAAACATTTTCATAGTTAACTCCAAAGATAGTTGTGAAAGCGATTATTAGTTGCTCTAAAAGGCTTACACGCCTTGGAACGATACTATTGGAAGTTTAACATTATTATTTAAAATTTGCATAAACATTCTGCTTGACATACATATATATGTCAGTTATGTGTTCTCTAATAATTTCTAGTACCATCCTGACGTATTCAAACCTGAGTTTTGGTACCTTTATAAGAGAGAAGAAGCTCTGCTTAAATTTAAACGGGAAAGCAAAACACCAAATATATTTCGTTGAAATACCTATTAGCCCTTAAGATAGGCTACCTACCTACTGTCCAACCTACACCCATTTAGGTCACAAGGAAATAACTCCTACCCAAGTGGTAAAGCATATTAACAATAGGCATTTATGTTGTTAAAAATCCGGTGTGGACCATCGCCCGGTCTTACTTCTTACTCCGTGTTTTCTTTTTTTTTTCAGCGTGGCGTCTGGATTTAAATCCATACATCTGAATTCGTTTCATACTATAGACAACTTTTGTCTGCTTTTAAATGTTTTTAAATTCTTTACTCAATGAAAGCGGAGAAAATCGGGTAATTTTACGTGACCTTAATATCGATATTGTGGGGATAAATCATACTTCTGACTCCTACCTTGCTCTCACAGCATATAACGAAATAACAAAACCAATTTCATGTATACATATGTCCTGATCATATTTTGGATAGAAGTAGAAAATCTCTAAAACAGCTTTTAGATGTTTATTTCAAGTTTCGTTGTATAGGGTTTTCTAATAACGACTTGACAACTTTTTTTTTTAAATAAAAGTTTGAGATATTTCAAAAACTTTATTATTGGCTTGAAGTACAATCAAAACATTTATGTTTGCAGCGGTCGATTCGTTGGACCCAATTTTCAACGACTCAACTACACATTTTGGCCGAAACGGCCGCTATTTCGCGTTCAATGAACGACTTAACGTAGCCCCACAAAAAATAGTAAAGCGGCGTTAAATCGCACGAACGAGGCAGCCAATCAACTAGCCCATGTCTTGAGATAACACGCTCACCATACTTACTCTTCAATAAATCGATTGTAACGTGTTCTGTGTGGCTTGTGGCACCATCCTGTTGAAAACACTTATCGTCCAAGTCCATACCTTTCAATTCGGGTCAAAAATAATCGGTGATCATGGCGCGATAACGCCGACCATTCACAGTAACTTGACGATCGTTATCGTCGACGAAAAAATATGGCCCAATAACCGCACCAAACAGTTATTTTTTATGGATGAAGTGGTGATTCATAAAGCACATGTGGGTTTTCACCCGAACCCATTGAGCCAAAAATGAGCTTCGTCACTGAAGATGATTTTGCGATGAAATTCATCATCTTGGCGCATCTTCTCCAGAACCCAATCGGAGAACGTACGTCGCTTTAAATGGACCATCGGCTTCAATTCTTGAGTCAGCTTGATCTTGTATGGGTGTAAACCAAGATCCTTACGCAAAATACGCCATAATGTGGTCTGAGCGATGCCCAATTCTTGAGAACGCCGTGGAATTGACTAATTTGAATCGTTTGCTACGGACGTCTGAACGGCAGCGATATTTTCGACACTTCGGCCAACCCGTTGTCTCACTGACACGGCAACATCACACAACGAATACGTAGACTCAAATTTTTGCACTAAACTTGTTATTGCCTGTCTACTAGGGCGAGAATTACGACCGAAAATTGGAGTTAATGCTCTTTGCAGTTGCAGTCACCGACTCCCGATATCTGTAGAAAATTTTTATAATTTGCAGACGTTACTCGTTAGTGTAATTTACCATGATGAAAATGTCTGTAGAAAATTTTTATAATTTGCAGACGTTACTCGTTAGTGTACATTACAATGATGAAAATGTTCAGTTGACAGTTTGATGATTAGTGAAAGAGTGCGTTCACAAATTATATTCAAAGTTGTCAAGTCCCTATTGGAAAACCCTATACTTGATGTCGGAGATTTGACATTCCTAGAGTGTTTTCTTCTTTTCTCAAGCATGTTTGAGCGTATGTAGATTTCGTTTCTTAGTTTTTTTGGATGCATAGCTTGGGGTCAATTCTAACGCTTCGATGACCTACCTCGACAAACGTGGACAGAATTAAATAAGATAAGGACATAGCAAGGCAGCTGAAGACACTGTTTAAATGGGCAGCAGCAAGATCAAAGTTCATTCAGAAAATTTAAAATACATGTTTATTCATTTAAATCTATTTGTCACCTTCAAAGTAATCCCCGTCGACTGCAACAAATTTATGCCAGCGCTTTGTCCTATCGTTGAAAATTTTGTTATATGACGAAAGAAGTCACAGGGAGCCAAATCAGGTGAATTCGGTGGCTGTTGGATGGTACTTGTTGCATTTTTCGTCAAAAAATTACGAAAAATGATAGCACTGTGCGACGGTGCGTTATTGCGGTGCAGAATTAGATTTGGTCTCTTTCGGCGAATTGCTTCACGCAAATGTCTCATAACGCCCAAATAATACTCTTTGTTTACTGTCTGGCTATCTGGCGAAAATTCATAATGCACTACACCGTTGTAATCCATGACAACAGTGAGCATTGCCTTCTTTTTTGACCGAAAACGACGTGGTTTTTTGGTTTTTGGTCTCGGTTCATTTAGTGAGCGCCATTCACTTGCCTGATGTCTGGATTGCGATTCATTAACCAAAATGTCTTGGCAATGTTCAAGTCTTCCGCAATCTCTCTGATGGTTAATTTGCGGTTATTGACCAACATTTCTTTTACTTCATCAAAGTTTTCCTCGGTTTTCGATGTCGATGGCCTGCCACTGCGTTCATCATCTTTGATTGACTCACGACCACTTTTGAACCGCTCGTGCCACTGCTAAACGGTCGTTTCCTTTAGAGAATCGTTGACGAAACACTTTTTCGCGAAAGTTCCATTAAATCCTTTTTTTACGCAAAATGTAATACAAGTTAGCTATCACGCTAAGACTTAGAGAGAATGTCAACAACTGATGTACCAACTTAACAAAAAAAAAAAAAAAAACAGAACTCAAATCGGAACAATGGGAACGCCACACGCCGGGAACTTTTTGATCAAGGGTATAATAAGACCAATTTCATGTATACATATGTCATATTTTGGATAGGAGTAGAAAAATATTTTTTTAAGTAAATTAACACTCCTCTTCTCTTTCCACTGCAAGTTAATGATTGATGATAATGATTTATTCTATGATTTTCGTCCGTTAACCTTCTTAGCTCTAACTCTGATGTTGATTTTACTCCTGGTGGCTCCTGTAGCAAGGACAAATTCTTTATTGTCCACCAAATGTCAGAAGTTTTAGAGGGAATTTTGCAGTTTTTGCCACTTATATCAATTTTTTTCTGTGCATTCCAGATTCCAGTTTTCGTTTCTAAAATCTGGATTTATGGGTTTTGAAAAAGAGGATTACTTTATGCCCAGTTTAAATTTTTATGCCAAAACTAATGAAAATTAAGCCGCAGGTTGTGTTGTCTGTTTTATAAAAGTAAAAGAGAAATACATGCCTTATTCACGAAGTTCTTTAACCAAGAGATCTATGTCATTTTTTTTTTTTTTTTTTGTGTTTATAGATTGCATATGTTTAATTTTTTTAAATTTATAGTAGAATTTGCTTGTCTCCCAGAAAATAAAAAATCAAAATATTGTTATCATATTAGGGGATTTCACTGTAATATTTTAGAAAAAAGTGAAATTGTTCCAAGCTATATGGCATTGTTTACATCGCATGTCTTACCAAGCTTTGTCAATGCTGAATTGCAATATGTTATTGTCTGCTGTCTATTTTAATAAAATACAACCACTACTAACAATTCACAAATATATTTTGAAAAAACTCTGCTTTAAAGATCGTCTACATTCAAGTCCTTCCATTACTCCGTGATTTGAAAATTCTTTCTACTCATTATTTAAACTGTTTTAAAGTGCTTAAGATATTTTTCAAAAGGTCCGGCAATTTAAATTTCAGAATTCTTGACAGGCATAGTCTTCGTGGAAACTCTTTATAGTTGGACTCTGTGCCTTCATTTCGTACCACTGCCTTTCGTAATTTTTTCATACCGTATTTTCTCGTCGTCTATACAATTAACTACCTCAGTCATTAAGATAATTAAGGTCACAGTTGAGAGATTGATTATTTATTATTAATTATAATGATGTCGAAATTCTTTTAAATGTCCAAGTGTAGATAAACGCACAATGAATACATTTCTAACATTTGGGTGAATTTCAGATTGTTTTCCTTTATTAACTTGAAGTACTTGGTTAACTAACTTATTGTTTTCTTTGCTTTAAATATGTTTAATTTAATAATCTGCTCTTGTTTCTTTTTTTCCAATTTTTATTAAAAATAATTGAACTTATTTAGCAACTTATTCTAACTGCTATTTTCAGTTTGATTATAACGTACATAAATAGAATTTGTAAGGGTCACCCCACCCGTATTTAATTTTTTTGTTTAATTTTTATTGAAATGGCATTTAAAACTATTTTTACCCACAGAAATATAAAATGCCTCCTATTAATATTATAAAAAAATGTGTTTATGTAAGATAAACAAAAAAGCAAGTGAAATAAACTTAAATTTAAACTTAAAACTTAAAAACCCACTTGACTTGTCTTATTCAGCTGTTTAGACCATATGGTACTTATGGACGCATCCCAAATGGTTCATTAAGTAACTGCAAGAAATGTGTTGATTTTATGACAACTGACCACTCTATGATTGTTTTGCATGTCCAATAGTAAAAGTAATAATTACTAGGAAGGTAACGAAGAAAAACTACACTAAGATCAAATACAATCCTTCCGATAAGTTTTGAGTATATGTATGTTTTGCTGTATTTGGATGCTTTAACTTCTTATTCAGTATTTAATGATTCTCTTAAGAAGCATATTTTTATTTTTTCCTCTAAAATTTCTTTTAAGAGACTCAAACTTTGGCTTTCAAAATACAATAAAATATAAAAAAAATTAGAATTAAATGCTATAAGCACCTTAGACATCTGAGATTAAAAAGCAACTAGCGGGAAACTCCAACTTGTAGAGGTAACTTAAGAAATAAACAGCAATTAGTTAACAATATTCTAAACAAGTCCGGTGTTACAAAAAAAAAAAACATTATTCGTGAATGTGTTGTATCTGACAAACTAGTCATTGTTAATGCATTTAACCCACCTTAACAACCAGGTCATGCTCAACCCTCTTGTCTAACCTGTTTGACAACAGGTTGCTGTGCTGAACTAATCTTATGCAACAGTTATGTATTTGAGCCCATAACTTCATTTAAAGCTTAAAAAATTGTCGGTGTTGTAAAAAATATAAACTCGTGTGGTGCTGATGGTATTTTGAATATCCTTATTGTTAAAGCAAATTGTAAAAAATAGGATACGAATAGTGAGTCATCTTTCAAAGACTAAGTGTTTTACTCCATCTCAATTTGGCTTCCTTAAAGGTAAATAAACCGAAGATGCACTTCTACAGTTTAGTGACAAGGCAAAAGTTTTCTTTAGGGATTTAAGTACCCTCAAAATGTTTGTACACAGCGCAGGCGAAGGAGAAATACCGATGTACGTTGCTCTTAAATGTTTGCAAGTTATAATGAATAGGAAATAGACAGCAGGACATTCCATAAGCGAGTTTTACGGCTTATGAACGAATCACGATATTTCAGAGTACCATACATAATAAAGTGGGCTTGATTGTATACTAATGAGCATTAAAGTAAGACGGGTGCTACGGTTGAATGTTTGAACGGGCGGAATAGTACTGGGGATTTCAGTGGAACACTGGTTGTGGAAATAGTGATAAAATAAGACATAAGAGACAGGAGACAATACGTCGGTTTCTTAGGGTGTTCATTGTCAGATTGTTATTAGCATCACATATGAGTTTTATCGTATGGTTTTAAATCCTATTCGGAAGGTGCTAAGATGTTTAAAGGGCACCTGCCCCAGATTTGGGCATTGTATTGCAATTTTGGGCGTATAAATGCCTTATATATTGATGCCTTATCGGAGGGGTTACTTTGCTTGAGGAAACTTACATCGAATATGTGGTCATTCCAACGTATGTTGTCACTGATACACGTACCGAGAATGGTACAGTCATGGATAATGACTGGGTATTTAGATTTCGCTTTAATAACAGCAGACAGCATTGAGTTTTGGAAGCATCAAATTCCAATGTGTTGATTATGCTGAGATTATGAGAGCAGGGACTTAAGTCCGTGAACTAATATAAAAAGCAGAAAGTACTGTCATCAGCAAAGGAATATATTGGATTAAAAGTAGCAGATATATTAAGAGATTATTTATGAAAATTAAAAAGAGTGTCGGAGACAGAACACCAGCATTTATTTTGTGAATATCAGACTTGAAAATATCCAAGACAACTTTAATTGAACGTTCCGAAAGGTTAATATCTTATCCATTGAATAAAGACGATCATCGATCTCAAAAGCACACATTTTCAACAAAAGACCCTGATGCCAAACCCTATCAAATGCTGTAGAAATATCAAGTGCAACTAACTTGCTTTCGCTAGATTGATGTATGCTTTAGTTTCGTTGAGACATGCCATCAAATCACCAGTGGACCTGTTGCTACGAACACCATACTGCCTGTCAATGAGAAGTTTTCGCGTTTCGAGTTATTTCTTGAGACCACGGCTTATCAGGGTTTCCATGACATTGAAAAGAAGGGACATCAGTGCAATGGGTATGGAGGAAAAGAGAGCAGAAGATTCGCCTTTTTTAGAGACGGGCTGGAGAAATGCTGTAGTTCATCTGCTCGGAAAAAGACCTAAAGAGTAGGATTGACGAAAAAGCTTATGCAATGGCGAACCATCTGAACCGGCGGATTTGTGTATATTGATATCTTTAAGTACTCTTGCTATTACATATTTGTCCCATTGAAGATTCGACGCACTCAAGTGTAGGCGGTTGTAAAGCACAATCTGGAAGTGTTGAACTGGCCGCAAAATGTGCAGCAAGCATATTGGTCTTGCCCTGAAGAGCTGATAGCTGGAATGTTATTATAAATGAGCGTTGGGATGGAGGATGAGATTGAATTTGTAATGTTTCTAACGAACTACCAAAAATATTTACTACCTTTGGGACATTGCAATATTTTTGCTTAAGAAAAGTTTTGCAGCAATTCCTGGCTCATTTGAGACTTTTTCGATTTTCGTCAATGGGGTTAGTCTTGTAGGACCGAAATAACATTTCTCTTACCCTGACAGCTTCTCTACAGCTCGAGTCATACGATGCCTTTTCTTTTGGTTTGATACTCTATATCCGATGAGGGATAAACGATCTCATTCCAAAGAGAATGGTGTCATATCAGCAGCGGCATCCACATCATTATCGAGGAAACATGACGACTAGTTAAAATTTCTATAGAAGCTGTAAAGTCCGCCCAAAATGGCTCTATCGTACTGCCATACGGTACATTTAGGAATCTTTTCTCTAACTGTGTGGTCGATGTACGAGAAATTAGCTGATATGAAACAGTGGTCCGACGAAAATAGATGGATAGCACATTGACCTTGTTTTTATCAGGTAAGAAGCTAAAAACAGATCCAAGGAGTTGGCGGTATGGCTATCAACGCCTGGTTTACGTGTGGGCTCATTTACAAGCGAGTCAAGTTGTTTTCCGAAGAAGAAGTGAAGATTTCAACACACCGTCCTTCGCGTATTGTCTGTCCAGAATGTCGAAGCCGTCCAGAATTGCATATATTGAAATCGCCCGTAATAACGATTTAAGTATCAGGATAGAGAGATAATTCTATGAATGGAGTCAGACAGCGCATCGAAGTCGTTAAAGTTCGAATTGCTGTCCAGTTTGGGTCTTCTGTAAATAAAGCAGTAGTGGATAATTCTCTTACGGAGATATAATTTTAACCACAAGAAGTTAAATTCCGGATTGGAACACGGATCAGATTGTGGTAGAGTTTGGTAAGCTACATCACTACGCAGGTAAATAGCGATACCGCGGTGAGAGAATAATAATGGCACAAGTTCGTAGCCAGGTAGCTTCAGATCAGAGTGATCTGAGATGTATGGGCGGGGATCTACCTGTGTTCCACTAAGTTCCAAAATAGCTAGTCTGTATTTACAGACGTGAACGTACGCAGAAAAGTGATTACTTTTTAGCCTGCGTATGTTAGCTACATCAACTCTAAGTTCCCTAAGCAAAATCACAAACAAATACAGGAAGCACAAGCACCGACGATGCTTGAAAATTCTGACGTTGAAACCGTGCAGCAACAAAATTCACAAACAATTGCCCGTGTCGTATGATAAATACAGCAACAACAGTAACCAAGTACAAACAACAATACCACGACCGGGGAGCATGAGAGTTGCGATACACTGTGCTTTTGGTTTTTTTTTTTTGTTGTATTGTTTTAGATACTAAACTGTACTGCACTGAATATATTTATTTGCACGCGCTTTTTTTTTACACACGAACAGCGAGTGTAAAAACTTGCGAGCGCACTATGTTAACGTATGTGCACTCGTATACGGTCAACACGGTACTCAACACCTCGTTGGTAAAAATTCCACTTTATTAATATCACTAAAGCGTTTGATATGGTTGATCATCTTATATCAAATCTTTCAGTCTTGCGAAGAAAGATGAGAAAGCTCTTCAGTACAGTACCAGCACCCGCCATATCAGAACTAAGTACCTGCAGGATAATGCGAGCGTAAGCCGGACATTCACAGAGATAGTGCTCGGCGATATCGTCATCACTTTAGCAGCAATCATCACAGGATATTGCGCCACTTATACCCAGTACATTTAAGTGTTTTGCATAAATGTAATGTTCTTTTACGACGTCAGTAAATAACCTGCAGTCTCTCTTGCTGAGAGACAGCAGAAAGGCCGTTGACTTTCTAAAGACTTCGAGGAGCATTCGTTTGGTCTGCCTGCATCCCACGGAGTTGTGCCATCTGCAGTTGTGCTCGTATGAGAGCCAACTGTCAATTGAAGCCTTAACCGAGGACGCAGGTAGACCCAACGTAGGTTCGGGTCCTGAAAAACTCTCCTCTGAACCGTGCCTGGTAAGTTCGTCGGGGATTTTATTTCTCGTGATTCCATTGTAACCTGGGACCCAGACAAGGGTCACTGAGTTTAGCCTTCTGACTGCGTTTAATGATCTCTTGCATTCTCGAACTAGCTTCGAAGTCGTAAGAGGATTCAGCAAGGCTCTAAGCGCAGCTTGGCTGTCACTTCAGATGCAAATGCTTCGCCCACTTCACTGTTTTCCCGCAATATAGTTCGCTGCCATCAGGATTGCATAGACTTCTGCTTGGAAGACAGATGCAAGCTTTCCTAAAGTGAAGTGAAATCTAACGTTGTCGTCCTCTACAAAGACGACAGCGTTACATCCTATATTAATTTTAGATCCATCTGTGAAGACCCGACTGCATTCTTTTCGTGATTCAAATTCTGGCCGAAGCCAGTCCTGGGCACAAGCAAAGTCGATTTCCTTGGTAGCATGTCCATACTACTAGAATCATAAGACAGCCGGCGCTGTACTTACTTAAAGCACGTACTTACTTACATATTGGTCCACCCTGCTATAGCCCTGGGCCGCAGCCAATATGCATCTCCAAGCACGGTCTTTGCCACTTCCTCCAGTTTCGCACACAAAGTTGGCAGAGGACAGCTTCCACTTGGGTTGCATTCGTTGTGCATACATACTTTAGTTGACCAAAATTTTAGAAGTATCCACCTGTTGCTTTAAAGAGCTGCGCAGCTAGCTCATTGTGTCCAGCTCTTAAGCTTGCAAATTGTTGTCCAGACTTCATTTTGCTCGGGTGATCGGAAATATTGTCTGTTATCGTTCACCTTTAAAATGTTCGGACACATCGCGAACGAAATGAAGGTGGGACGTTTCTCTTTATCCCCATCCAGAAATAATCTTCTCAGATCTTGAGCACCGACTATGGTTCTATTATTAGACTTTCTTTTCCATTCATGCAGGTTTCTGTTCACGCTTTACAGCTTTGTCAATTGTACAAAAACATATAACACATTAGCTGAAAAGTCAGTGCCGTTTTATACAATAGTAAAACACAAATTTTTGCAAAATTCAACTTTATTTATCAATATAGTTGCCTTCAAGGCGATACACTGATGAACCGATTTTTCAATCTTTCGAAACCAGTTTTGTGGTACGATTTCGGCTTAGCCTCAAAATAGGCCTCTGTTTCGGCAATTACTTCTTCATCTCTCTTAAATCTCTTTCCGGCGAGCATTCTTTTGAGGTCTGCGATCAGGAAATTGTCGCTGGGGGCCAAATCTGGAGAATACGGTAGGTGGGAAAGCAATTCCTAGCTGAATTCATTCAATTTTGCATTATTTTCATCGACTTGTGACACGGTGCATTATCTTGATGAAACAGCACTTTCTTTTTCTTCAAATATGGCCGTTTTTCTGCGATTTCGTCCTTCAAACGCTCCAACAACGTAATGTAATAATAGCTGTTGATAGTCTGCCCCTTACGGATGCCATAACCTTGCCAGCCTACTGTTGAGTTTGGACGAGGTTCGTCGCCTGTTCGCCACTCAGCTGACTGCGGACTTGATTCTGGTGTGAAGTGATGAAGCCAAGTTTCATCCATTGTCACATACCGACGCAAAAATTCAGCTTTATTGAGGTTGAACAGCTTTAAGCACTCCTCTGAATCATCAACACATTGTTGTTTTTGGTCGACTGTGAGCAAACGCGCCACCCACTTTCAACAGAGCTTTCGCATGTCAAAATATTCGTGTATGATATATCCAACACGTTCTTTTGATATCTTCAGAGCTTCAGCTATCTCGATCGACTTCACTTTACGGTCATTCGTAATCATTTTGTGGATTTTTTGGTGTTTTCATCTGAAACAGCCTCTTTTGGACGTCCACTGCGTGCATCATCTTCAGTGCTTGTATGACCACTTTTAAATTTTTCAATCCACTTGCGAATGGTTCGTTCGGCTGGTGCAGAGTCCGGGTTACACTTATCAAGCCATTTCTTTGCATCGGCGAAATTGCTTTGAATCCATATTTTTTTCACAATAACAAAAGTTGCTTCACTTACAACTTAATATCTCGAGAACTAATCGTTCGACAGCTGTCAAATTTATACACGTATCTTTTCAAGGTTGGTACTAACCTTCAATGGTATGAATTTAATTCAAGTGGTGCCCTGTTAGGAAACGGAACGGACGTTGAAGTAATTTGAACAATTTAGCATCAATTATTTTATTATTTATTGCATTTCCATCATTACGATTACTTTATCTATTAGATAAAGATATTTGGACAAGTTTATGCACAATGTTCGTTAACTCATTAGTGTTACTTTGAGTTCAAAGCTATTATACGTAGGTTGATACTTAAGTTTTGTGATACGGCAATACCCCTTGTAGATACGTCAAATCTGACATCATACGAGACTATTTGCATTTTTTTACAGAGACTTAAAAATGGAATTAAATCGTGAATATTTTCCTGCGATGATTTTTCATCATTTTTGACGTTTCGACTTTTGGTGATGAAGCAACATACCGGGCCACCATGTTTCGCTATCCAATCGGTCGCGGTGCTTCAAAAGACTTCTATAAGACAGTAACAGGTCACGAATAGATCCATCCATATGAGCCCGAAAACAAACAGCACCCAACTGTATGAGTCTTTTAAGACGGGCCAAATCCATCCAAATGTTTCTTTATAAGAACCTAATAATATATCTCCTAATATATCTCCGTGCCAATACAGAAACGTAGAACAGTCAATTCGGAATAGTACACCATTGTCAATCAATCATCAATCGCCGAACACCATTCTTCACCACCACAACACAAGTCTCACAGTTCGGCTCAAAGAAGTGGCTTTTTTAGCACTTAAAACATCGAATTAATGACTTCTTTTTACTCCCGCACATAAGAAATAAATTTCGAGATCAATATTTTTCGACGCCTAAAGAAGCAGTTGATGCTTCTAAAAGTGGTTCAAACGCATGCCTGTAAAAGTGTATTGATCTTCATGGAGATTATTTTGAAAAACAATAAATAAATATGATGATAAAAATTTGTTTCTACTTGATTTTCTCAAAACTTAAGTAGCAACTCCACGAAAAAATTTCAACAATACCTTCCTGGATGTTTTAATCAGATTTTCGATAAAGGAGTGGAAGATAAAAACTTCAGGAAAAGCATTATCTTCCCAATCTTTAAAAAAGAAAGTGCAGAAGACGCAAGCAATCACCGAGTAATTACCCTTTTAAACACTGTAATAAAAATCTTCTCTGCAATATTTCTCAAGCGTTAAACAAATTGGCTAACGGATAGTGAACTCCTTAGTGAATTCCAATTCCAATTTGCAAAGAATATTCCACGGTGGATAACATTTTCAGGTTAACAAGCATAGTTAAGACATACCTTAATAATGGAAAGACTATAAACTTTTTTTGTGGATTTTAAGGCTGCTTTCGATCCCATAGATTGAAATGCTCTCTTCTTTAAACTTAGCAATGTAGGAGTTTCAACGTAGTTCTTCAAAGTATTACAAAGTATGTATGTGCAAAACTAAGCGGCAGTGTGTTACGGGAACCAATTTTCTTACTGGTTTGATACAAAAATGGGCGTCAAACAAGAATGTTTACTGAGCGAATTGCTTTTTTCAATATTCCTTGTTGACATTACTGCCTTTCTTCCAAAAGAAATTGTTTTCAATGGAATAAACATCAAATGCTAAATGTATGCAGATGACATCGTCCTACTGGCAGAAATTTCAAATATGATGCAACATAATTTCAACACTGATAAATCAAAAGTTAAGGTTGTCAGAAATGGCTCCGGTAGATACGCTAGGGATGAGAAATAAACCTGGGAAGGTGAAGAACTAGAAATAGTCAAAGAGTACAAGTATCTAGAAGTAATCCTGACTTCCAAACTTTCTCTTGAAAAGCACTTCAGATCTAAACTACATGATGCTAAACCATTTACTGCAACTGGAAAGGACTCCTTGGCAAAAATAACGTCGCTACAAACTGTTTGAAGCGGTAGTAAGAACCATAATGTGCCATACTGCACAAGTCGGGGAATTTTTCCGGTATGATGACGTTGAAAAATTATTAAGATACTTCCTAAAGAAAATTTTTCGTCTACCAGAAAACACTCCTATGTACATGCTTCATTTGGTGACTGGACTTCCTCCTCTCTACTTATATACTCTAAAACTTTACTTCAGCTACATCAAAAAGATAACAGAATACCACCCGCAAAGACTTCTTAAAATAGTGGCATCCAATATCGTGCTGCGCAAATCTCAATTCTTTGACGAGTGATGAAGATTATGCTTTGAACATAACGTGCAACTAGACAGCGACAATCCTGAAACATGGGAAAAACCTTTGGAAAACCTATGGAATATTATCAAGAAAACAACATTTAAATTTTTCCATGAACGAGCAAGGCAAAATGAATCCAGGAATCTGTATCGAATGCAGGAGCACAACTTAACAAACTATTATTTTCACGACAACAACAGTATTGATACTATATCTACAATCTTCAAAGCGAGAGGAGAACTTTTGTACTTAAAATATATTCCCCATCGAATCGAAAGGAAACTTTTACACGTGAACATTTAAATACACGTGTTCTTTTTTAATATGCGTGTAAATAAAATAACACATGTAATTACAACACGAAGTTTTTTCGATTATTGGATGTTACGAGTACTTGCCGAAATAGTTATTTCTGTTCGAGCCATAGTTTATTTTTCTATGTTTTATTGAGAGTAAAGTTTAATCATTAAGCCGGCTTATGAGTGTTGATCTCGAAAGGCTGATAAGTATACCTTTTGCTAATTCAAATTATTAAAGTGATAAAATGAAATCAAAGAGTTGGGTATGGCAATATGCACATCGAGAAATTGATATAGCCTTCTGTGATTTGTGCAGTGAGGACAAGAACAATTATTTTTTCTCCTGTCGTGGTGGTACGACAGGATCATTAGGGCGGCATTTTCAAGGAATTCATGCAATTCAAACTAACATAAATAGAGAAAATCCGGTTTCTACTCAAATCAAGTGAATAAAAATAGATTAACACTTTAACGTAAAAAATACTTTTTGTGATTCAAATTACAGCATGATTGATAGAGATTCGTCAAGAACTGAAACCAAGGTCCTCTTTCAAAAAACGCAGAATACACAAAAGGAAAGCCCAAGAAGTTAGCAATGCCCGACCATGTTCGCCGGATAGGATGGAAGAGATCCACCAGGCCCTAGCTAAAATGATTGCGTTAAACCAAATTCCAATTTCTTTCTGTTCAACACCCGGTTTTCTCCAATTCATGACTGTTGTTGAACCGAACTATAAACCGTTGAGAGAAGAGGCAATAAAAAAACGACTGCAATCACTTAAACAGGAAGTTGAAACAGTAATAAAGGACAAAATTGGTAGCGTCAATGAAGTTTCTTGCACGTCTGATTGTTGGACGTCTGCCGCGCAAGAATCATATATGACAATGAAGGCACATTTCATAGATGACGATTGGGTACCTCAGTCTTTTACACTTGAGACAAGTGAAATTGATACACGTCACAATGCAGAAAATCTCATGAACAAGATGGAATGGGACTAATGAAAAAGTCACAGCAGTAGTCACAGACAACGCTGCAAATGTGTTTAAAGCTGTGGAATCTATGAGGCAAGTAGAGCAGAATGTCAATTTGACATGCGCAGTACACAGTCTTCAGTTGGCAGTAAGGACATTCAAGTCTTCTGAAAATATAAAAAAAATAATTGAGAAAGCCAATAAACTAGTTTGTCATTTTAAACATTCCAACGTTGCGAAATATGCTTTGCAAGAAAAGCAGAAACAATTGGGTCTACCAGCACAGTCCCTTTTACTATCATGCAACACTCGGTGGAACTCAATCTTTTTTATGTTTCAGCGTCTAACACAAAACCGGAGTCCAGTGAGAAATATATTGACACATCGTACAGTCACTTCCTCAGCTATCGCTGCAAAGTTGGAAATTTTAAAACAAGAATGGACATTGATGAATGAATTTGGTAAAATTTTGCGGCCTATTCAAGCGCTTACACAGATTCTCAGCAATGAAAATTCGTCTACATCCATGGTGCGACGTCTTATGCTAAAAATGCTGGAGCAACATATGAATTTTTCCGCAAGCAACTCAGACATGATTACATTGTTCAAATCGTAATGATATACGAAATAAATTTGATTTAAATCAGAGTAACACAACTGATGTTTCTGGAAGACAATTAGCATCTTTTCTTGACTCACGATATAAAGACCTAGAGCATGAGAGTCTTGATGAAAAAATGTCTATAAGAAATAAAGTCAAGCAGCTCATGACAGCATATTTACCTTCCGAAAATAATTCGGAAACAGAAACTGGGTGCACTATGAATTTTACAAGTGACTTAGAGTTTCTTTATAACACACATGGAACTAAGCGAAAGACTATCCAACATCAACTGGACACTTATTTAGCTATCGCAATTTATACCAGCTACATCTGTTAGCTTAGAACGCTGTTTTTCCACGGCTGGAAATATTGTCACATCTAAAAGATCTTCATTGCTCCCTGATTATGTAGATTTGTTGGTATTTCTTTATCAAAATCGAAAGTGTTTTTAAAATAAGACCATACACATACTTTACTTAAGAATGAATTTAATTTTTTGTTTGATTTATAAAATAAAATAGTTTGTCACAAACTACCAAATAAAATGAACTTTGTGTTTTATTTCTAAATAATCAAAAGAATTTCATAAAAATTAAAAATGTTATTACATACATATACACATATACTCATAAATACACGTGCTATGCCAAATAAACGTGTTTACATACGTAAAAATAATTACACGTGCATAAATGTACCCGTGTAATAACGACCTCTAGTTCATACTGAATGTACACTGTGTAAACGACAATACAACAGAGGACGTAATATATTTTATCGGTTCCTGCCCCATTCTGACCGTTAGATGCACGTACAATCTCAAAATTATTCTAACTACGGATGACTTAAAAATTATTTTAAACGCCGGTATCAGCTAGATAACTCTAGTCAGCTACGTTAAAACTGCATGGAAATACCTTTCCCAAATAATAAACAAAAGTTTCTGATTAACTCTTAAATGTTATGACAGTATTATAACAACTATTTCTTTTTAATTCAATACTAAATAAAATTTTATATTTTCTTTTTTTCGACTGACGGTTAACACCATGCTTTAAGTAGCAACCTACGTCCCAAATCACAAGTAAATTAGAAAGGTATTCGGCAGAGTGATAATGACTTTTACAACTATTACAAATGTGCAAGTATATGAATATGGACTGGGAAATCCCACAAGCAATAATTTTATTCACTCGGATACTCTGATCAATGAAAACATCACTTTTGTCCTTGCACTTAAACGCATTTTCAGAGAGTCAGTAATGAAAGTAAGTTCCGAGGGTAACCTTGGATCCTTTCATTCCAGTTTCTCAGTGATTGCTTTTTGCATTTACCCTTCTACAATACATTTCATTTCAAGTTTATTAGCACAAAAGTACTACGAGTTCATTTGTTGTGTTCTACCTCCTCAGGCTCCATTTGTGCCCAAGTGCGCGTACAGTTGGTATTCGTATGAAGGCAAACGTATAGAATAGTGCCAACTTCAATAGAGGAAACGTCGAAATTAAAAAAAAAAAATCAATTCCTAGCTAAAACTGGATGAAGTTCCAATCAGGAAGGTATGGAGAAAACTGTCACTGAGTGCAATGCACTCATAGAAACTGAACGTGAAAGTTATTGAAATGCTTTTAGTGACTTTTACCATTAAGTACTTGATTGGGCAAATTTAAAGTTTGATTTTGGGGCAGTAATTTCAGTAGTGGAAGTTCAAGTGGTGAATACCATGAAGCCCTACACCCTGCATGGATGTACAGTGAACATTTTACTACCCAGCACGATAGATGACTTTAAGTGAAAAGTAATAAGACTAAAGTCAACAGTGCGGACGAATCCTTGTATAAGGGCAATCCATTAATAGAATAAATGGCAGAGAAACCATTGCATGTATGCAGTTGCTAGTAAAGTAAAGTATGTTAAGTACAACCAGAATTTTGTAAAAAAATATACGTGTACCTCAATTTTTACAATAATCGATGCACAAATCTTATAAGGCAAAATTGGATCTAAGTAGGGTTTGCCACTATATACAATACATATGAATAAAGACGAAGTTTTAGGTCAGGTTAGGTGAGAGTGGCAGTTGGAGAACCAACCAAGGGGGTGGCCGTGGTGTAGTGGTATATGCATACACTCCTCAAGCAGAGGGTCGCGGGCTCGAATCCCGTGCGAGGCAATTCTCTGAAAAAGTCTTTTCGTAGAATTTGCATGTAGTTACAATATATGAGAGTCCCATCGGCGTCAACTCTGACATGAAGACATAACACTGATGTTGGAGTGGTTGCTGGCTGGGCTAAATGTAACGAACTAACAAATAGCACGTACTGAGACCCACTGGTTAAGGATGCACTTGCTCGTCCCGTCCAGTTTGACAACCACCTCTGGGAAAAATATCAAAACCTAATACACCTGAGTTTCAAACTACTACACCACCCGCCTGCGCCCTGGGAAAACCAGTAAAAGGGTATTCATATAACCTTGGTGCGCGCGCGGTATTATATAAAAACAAAAAAAAAAAAATAAAAATAAAAACCACTTATCCCTATGTGCCCGTTGTGCTACCATGTGGATCTATGATCCACTTACTTATGGAACCAATTTGAGCTTATGATGAAGCACAAGAGACTGTTAACGTCTACATTTTTTAAATCGCTTAAGTCGTTGTAAAAGAACACTCCTAGGTGGAGTTTTCTCCTCTGGGAGAGCGCTGGACATGCACAAAGAAGGTAAATTTCTACAGAAATCGTTTGTAAAGATTCCAAGTCTTCTTGCATGCTTGCCTATAAGACACTGTCCAATGATGACACCTAACTTGGCGATGAGACGTTTCCTATTTAGAAGAATCAGACTCTTAGAGCAATCCAGATCCAGCTTTGGCCAGATCTGTTTAGTGGCTAGACATGATAGCCCACATGTCCATCTAAAGGTCTGTTCTTTTATTAACATCCAGTTTTAATAATGATTTGCATGTAGCGATTGCTATACCAATAGTGGTTCCATTTTTGGCGAGTTCGTCCGCCCTACAAATTCCTGGAATGTCCCAACACCAAACAAAGGTGAAGGTTGAACTGCTCTACCATTTCCGTACAAGATGATCGGCATTCAGGGAATTTTTAGAATTTAATGAGAATGAGTCTACGAGTCCGCTTGGAACACCCTACAGTGATTTAGAAGACGGAAGGAGAGGCTTAGACTTAGGTTATCTGAGAAAACACCGCCACCGACACTGCTATTGGTTTCAGATTCATCTGTGTAGAGGTGGATCGACTTGCCCTCCATGAAAGCTGCAATCGTGTTTAATTGTCTGCTGAAGATGTCGATTAGTTTCAAGTGAAACAGAATGTCTAAAGCCGCTGAGGGAGTGGAACGCAGCGCTCCACTTATGCGTGGACATGTTGTTCTTTCGGCTCTGCTTCGACTCTAAGGCCGTCCACCAGATAACAACCCCGTAGGTGAATATCAATCTTATGACCGAGATGAATAGCCAATGGGTTATGCGAGGTTGAAGACTCCTGGGTTTTGAAAGAGAATAAAGCTATTGTAGCTTTCTTGATTTCCAATTTAGTTTCCTGTCAAAAGTATTTCCTGTCAATATATTTTGCTGTATTGGAAAATACTAAACCGGTACCGTTTATTGAGGGAAGTTGGAATTTTATATTTCTTGGAAAAGAGGACAGGATCAGTTTTATGGAGTTTGACTCCCAATCCACAGCGATCCGCCCAAGGGTTTAATCTGTTAAGATTACCTGAGACGTCTGTAGCAACGTCATCCGCATATCACTCTGCTACCTCCCTCTTCCAGGTATATCAACAGTTCATTAATCACTAAGTTCCAGAGAAGGGGAAAAAGGATACAACATCTTTTAGCAGAAGTCCCTCTATATCCAGGAAAGCAATCATTGTGTACTCTCTATATTGTAGAAATCGTTCGAGTTGGCTAGTCAGCGAAAGCAGAGCCGTTTCTACCGACTTTCCTTTACAGTAGGAATTTTGAACCGAACGAAGTTGTACCAAGAGTAGAAAGATCCCTTATATGTAAGGATAGTAATATCCAGTTTGAAACTGAAGAAATGTCCTGGTGCGGAAGGCTTTACTGACTGAACTGCTTAAAGCAGCGCGTTTTATTTTATTAGACAGACAAAACAACTTATCAGGAACATGGAATGAAGGCATCAGTCTTTTAATATCATACATTAGCTATCCTGTGCTACCACTTAATGTGATCGAAATATGTGATCGATACCAAACATGAGTAACAAATTTAAAATTCTGCCTCATCCTTCATCGCAACGCCCATTTAAAATGACATTCCAACAGTCAGTTCTTTGTACAAGGCTAGTTTGCTTGCTTCACACTGTGCGGGTCAGTTAAACCATCTAAATTTTGTGTTTTGTTTCTACTTACACTTGAGTGCGTCGATTCTTTTATGGGACGAAATCACTTTCACACTCGTGGGAGGCAGGAGTACTTAAAGATCTCAAAATTCACAAATTCGCTGGTCTGGATTGTATACACCCTTCTTCTGAAGAGGTGTTATCCAACGCGTAAGCTTTTTCATCAATCCTACCCTTTAGGACTTTTTTCTAGCCGATGGAAAATAGCACTTGTCTATCACGTCCCTTAAAAAGACGAATATTCTTCTCTCTACTCCTAGAGACCCATTGCACTTACAAGTACGTCCCTTCTTTACAAGGTCATAGAAACGCTGATAAACTCAAACTTTTCAATGATCGACTGGTGATTTGATGGCATGTCTTACCGGAAAGTGAAACCCAAGTCTACATCAGTCCGGCAGAAGCAATATACCATATTTAGTTGTTCAATAAATTCTGCAGTTTTTTTAGGGTTAAAGTTAAACACATATTTGTGGTATAAGAGCTTATATTTAATCAGATATTGTCAACATGGTTTACTATAGGGTTTTCTAATAACGACTTGACTTTTTAAATAAAAGGCAAACTATTTGAGATATTTAAAAAACTTTATTATTGGCTAGAAGTACAATCAAAATATTTATGAATGGAACTCGACTTCGTTCATATGGCCACCGCGGGCAGGTTTGCAACGGTCGATTCGTTGGACCCAATTTTCAACGACTCGGCCACACATTTCGGCCGAAACGGCCGCTATTTCGAGTTCAATGTTGGCTCTGAGCTCTTCCAACGTCGTCGGCGTGTTGGCATAAACCAATGACTTAACGTAGCCCCACAGAAAATAGTCAAACGGCGTTAAATCGCACGAACGAGGCGGCCAATCGACTGGCCCATGTCTTGACATAACACGCACACCATACTTACTCTTCAATAAATTGATTGTAGCGTGTGCTGTGTGGCTTGTGGCACCATTCTGTTGAAACAGGACGTCCAAGTCCATATCTTCCCATTCGGGCCACAAGTAATCGGTGATCATGGCGCGATAACGCTGACCATTCACAGTAATTTGACGATCGTTATGGTCGACGAAAAAATATGGCCCAATAACGCCGCCGGCATGTAAACCGCACCAAACAGTTATTTTTGTGGATGAAGTGGTGATTCATGAAGCACATGTGGGTTTTCACCCGACCAATAACGCATATTTTGCTTATTTGAACCCATTGAGCCAAAAATGAGCTTCGTCACTGAAGAAACTCATCATCTTGGCGCATCTTCTCCAGAACCCAATCGGAGAACGTACGTCGCTTCAAATGGTCCATCGGATTCAATTCTTGAGTCAGCTTGATCTTGTTTGGGTGTAAACCAAGATCCTTACGCAAAATACGCCATAATGTGGTCTGAGCCATGCCCAATTCTTGAGAACGCCGTGGAATTGACTGATTTGGATCGTTTGGTACGGACGTCTGAACGGCAGCGATATTTTGGACACTTCGACCAACACAAGTGTCTCACTGACACGGCAACATCACACAACGAATATGTAGACTCAAATTTTTGCTTTAAACTTGTTATGGCCTGTCTACAAGGGCGAGAATTACGACTGAAAATTGGAGTTAACGCTCTTTGCAGTTGCAGTCACCGACTCCAAATATCTGTAGAAAATTTTTATAATTTGCAGACGTTACTCGTTAGTGTACATTACAATGATGAAAATGTTGAGTTGACAGTTTGATGATTAGTAAAAGAGTGCGTTCACAAATTATATTCAAAGTTGTCAAGTCTCTATTGGAAAACCCAATACTTTCTTTCAACGTTCTGGAAGAAACCAAATGCCTCTTTTGTAAAAGTCAACAGACTTATGGGTAAAAAAATTGTAATCTCATCTTTGGAACTGAATTGTTTTCCGTCCAAATTGTTTTGGATGGTAGTCAGAAGGCGCAAGGTCTAGGGAGTACTGTGTGTGCTGCATAATTTCCCAGCCAAATTAATTCAGCATTTATTTTGTCAAGAAAGCTGTGTGTGATCTGGCATTGTCATGATGGAAAACAACGCTCTTCCTCTTCGCCAACTCTGGCCCTTTTTCTTTCCGTGTCGTTAAATGCCTGTCAACAGTAACTGCAGTCAAGATCTGATTGTCGTCTATGGTGGGTGGACGTCAAGAACGAACTGCATCATCAAGGCCTGTATTTCTTGAACGAAAGCGTGAAAACCAACACGTTTCAGTTGGATAACCTCCTCTATTGGTAAAATCAACAAAAATTTCATAACGGTATACACAGAGATTTTCTGAAACGCTAAACACTATTTTCAAGAAAAAAACCACAGAACTTATTGAACAACCCAGTAGTTACATTGGATATTTCTAAGCCATTTGACAAAGTTTGGCATCAGCCTCTTTTGTCGAATATGCATGCATTTGGGATCGACGACTCCATTTTCTTTTCGGAACTTTTAGTTCAAGTTATTTATAATGGGTTCAAGTCTGATATTAAAAAAATGAATGCTCCATTCTATCTCCGAATCCCTTTTAATTTTCATCAATTATCCCTAGTCTGCCACTTCTAATCCAATATATTCATTTGCTGACGACAGTGCTCTCTGCTTTTCATGCTCGTATTAGTTCCAGAACTCACGTTCCTGCTTATCGGCTATAGGAGAACGAGAACGGCAGCGTAACTTTAATATCCAGCCATTATCCATAAATGGCATTCTTGGATTTTGTATCAGTGACAACCTACGTTGAAATGACTACATATTCGATGTCGTCAAAAATGTTGCGAAGTGTCTAGGTTTCCTCAAGCAAAGTAAGAAATATTTCACCCTCTTTCATAAGGTATCAATTATAAGGCATTAATCAGCCCATTATTTGAGACAAGGGCCACATCCGGTCAGGTACTCTTATATCGTACGTGGTACTACTCCAATACTCCATTAAAATCGCCAGTAGGATTCCGCTCTTTCAAACTGTAAACCGTAACACACGTCTCGCTATGAATGCTCAACAGTACACTCTACTGTCTACCAAGTCTACTTTCAGAAGTACTCTAAAATATCGTGGTTTTTTTTAAGCCGTACAACTTGCTTATGGAATGTCCTGCTAAACTCTCTATTTCCTAGCTGTTATAATATGCAAACATTTAAGGTGATTACTTTGCATGAGTCCTGTTAGTAAATTCATCGCTGAACTTATCTATAATCAGAATGATCTTAAGCTGTGCTATCCTGTACTTTACTTTACTTCGTAATTACGATTGGAGAAATTAATGTCATATATTAAACAATGCAATGTCGAAAATAAAGGGATGGCATTAAGATCTAAAAAAGTACGACCTGCATATCAGACTCATATATCATACGAGTATGTGCTTTCTTAGTTAGATGGCACTGCAGTACAAGGTGGACTTGAAAGAAGGAATAAACCTTTGAGTTAGCATGGTCTTTGGTCAACTGCATTCACTTCAGCGCCCAAAATGATTGAGCTCCTATTCCACTTGTGGCATCACCTTAGGCTATGTTTCCTTCTACTGTGCCATCACTCTGGGTATCAATCTCTTGGCTGAATAAGGCGAGTCATACGCGTTTGAACTGATCATAGGATCAGGATCAGATAAACCTCCTCCAAAGGCCGCAAAAACAAATGGCATCATAAAACATGTCTGCACCCGCCTTTGCTAACGTGCATGCCTTCATGTCATAGATCAGATCAGGGGGTTCTTATACTCGTACAGAGCCTCCTACGTATTTTTTGACAAGGCCTACTCTCTCAATTGCCAAGGAAGCCAAAGCGATTTACAAGTGAATCGCTTCATTTAATTTCTAATAAAGGGTCATTATCATAGTAAATAGCGAACTCGAGATAGAGACAAATTCTTAACTACCTTAGATGGCGCTACAGTTCGGGGTGAACCTGGGCCTCAACTAACAAGCTTCTCCAGTAATCCACTCTTTAGCCAACTGCTTCCAGTTGCGAACTGCAAGTCTGTTGAGGTCCCCTTCGACTTATGCGCGCCAGCTAAGATGACTGATGAGGTCTTCCTCTACTGTGTTGTCCATCCATAGATTCAAAGACTTTGTTGGGCATAGGATTGTTGTCTATTCGCTCTGTATGTCCTAGTCATCTCAGACGACTGATGCGTAATTTTCTGACTATGTCAATGAACAGATTGTTCAATTTGTCGTTGAATCTTCTGCTCCAAAGCCCACCAACGCATAAGTTTTCATCATTATCATATAATCGTAATAGGACTGGGACGATCAAGGTCGTATATAGAGTCTTCCCAATCTTACAAGAAAGGGGCCTTTTACTCAATTCCCTTTTTAACTCAAACAAACAGCAATTAGCAAGATTGATTCTTCATTTTATTTCTGCTGAGGTGCTGTTGGCCGTATTTATAACAGAGACACAGTAGACAAAGTAAATTGTGGCGTTCTGTCCAATTCGCCGATGTTGTGTGTCCGTTCTTGTGACAGGATATGCTTGAGTTTGCCCTCATTTAGTACCCATTTTGGCAGTTTCCGTTTCAATACTAGCGACTGCACTGGCGAGATCCCGCTGATTTCTCCCAACTATGTCAATATCATCGGCGTGCGCCAGTAGTTGCACAGACTTTTGACAGATCGTTCCTCTAGTGTTCACTTGTGAGCTCCGCACAATTCTTTCAAATATGATGCCCTTGACCATCCCATAAACTACACTATATCGTTGTTTTTAATGGATCTAATGGAAGCTCTTGGTACTGTTCGGGTTGCTCCTCAGCCCAAATACGGCAATTTTATTTATTAACGTATATATTGAGCCATGGAATGGGCTTCATTACTGAACAAAAAATACCAGATTTTCATTGAGTTTTTCCAGAGCTCATTCACTAAAAATATAACGCAAATTTAAGTCACCTGGCTTCAATTCTTGCACAAGTTGAATTTTGTACACTTTAAGACCAAGATCCTCACGTAAAATACGCCAAGTTGTCGAATACACCAAGTCAAACTGCTGAGAACGACGACGAATCGATTCATCACGGTCTTCGCGTACACTCTCAGCTACAGCTGCTATAGTCTCTTCACTACGTGCTGGATGTGGCCTAACCGGTCGAGTATCATCCACTAACGTAAAATGGGACTCAAATTTGCGAATGGTATTGGCAAAAGTAGTTTCAATAGGTCGATTATGAGCATTTCTCACAGAACGCTGATTTTCGAAATACAGCTAAACAATTTGGAGACGCTGTTGTGGTGTGAGTCTTTCCATGATGACTTGCCAAACGATACTAAACAAAAGTGACAAAGCAGTTTGATAGGAGTCACGCGTGATCTGTTAAAAAAAAAGTCTATTGAAAATTAAACCTCACCTTACCCTATATATGTAAATCCAGCTTTTGTTTGAGCTTTTGGTTGTACTTCCAAAAGTTGTTCTTGGTGTAACACCCAAAGCAATCGCTTCTCATGCCCTATCTTTTCATATTCTTCACACATTCTTCGCCGAAAGGCTTTCGCTCTTCTATCTAGCGCCGTTTTGTAGGTGAACTGTCTTGTTGCATCATCAAACCAGCACTTAATGTTTTAAGCAGATTGACGACTGGCAAAAATTCTGGTGGCTTTTCTCAAATGCAGCTGTTCTATATTAAATCTTTTCATAGTATTTCTCGGCTGTTGTAAAGCCTGAGATATAAGGTATGCCTGTCTATAATCAGATTGTGATTCGAGTCTACATTGGCGACTCAGAATATAGGGCATCTTCAATACTGGAGGAATTCCATGCACAGATAAAAATATAATACATGATCAATTCGTTTAACTGGTTTATGATCTAGCACCCGCCAAGTTCTTTTGTAATTATTAAGATGGGGCAACCCTGGGCAAGATATAGTTATTCTGCCCAGTTATCTTAAGTTCGATTGCAGACAAACTTTCCAATTGTTCTACGAAAAATGTTCTAGGGGCTCGTTGAAACATCTTTATTTGGCAATGAACAAGTAAAGTTGTGAGTAGATCCCTTTCGGAGAGCAATAATGTCATTCAAGTTTTGGTACAAATGAAAATGTATGGCTTACCATACTAAGCAAAAAGTAAATTCAATTTGTAGGGAACTTCTTGTCTAGTTGTTCATTTATGATAATTTAAAAAAGATTAAGCCACTGAAAATAATTTTTTTTTGTTGCCTTTTTTTGCTCACCCTGTATTCATTCAACTATACTGATCATATTTTTTAACATTTGTGCTCACAAAACTATACATTTAAAAATCAGAAAATATTTTTTCATGTTGCATATAGCTAAGCGCAATTAAACTATTGTATTTTCTTTCCAGGTACAACACTTTGGTCGTATATAACACTTTGGACAATTATGGACTTGTATACTTCTTTTTTTATGTCGATGTCTATATCTCCAATTGTTCATTCCTCGTTTGTTTTACAGAGGAGCACGTAGAAACTTGCATTGCTATGTTAGCAAATTAAGTCTTGGTGCAGATTCTTAGCCCTTTGCATGACACGTAGGCTTTTTTGACCCATGAGATAAATGAGATGGGTTGTTTTGGCAACCCTGTAGCTTATAAGAGCCATGAGTACTTATGTAAATTCATTTCAGTTAGTTGTATAGTAAAGTGACTGGTGCGGTGGTGGCAGCATCAGCTGTTTTTAAGGTAAAGTAAATCTTTTTTTGTTTTAAATATAGTACCTTGGGCCATTTCGGCCCAAGTGTCACCCAAGCTATTTTGATCCACATGTCATAAAATAATGTTACACGTGTTGTGACAGACTTTTTTACTTATTTTACGCAGATGGATCAAGAACCGAGTACATTCCAGCTAGGAAATACTCAGAAATGATGAACCAGATTTTGGTGAACACATTTTGGCAATACTCGCTGAGCCCCTGGATAATTCTAATCACTAATGGTGACGAAGGAACTGAGAAGAATCAGGAGAGACCATTCCCTCCTGCTGCAATTGAATATTCGGACTTGGACAATACAGATGAAGGCTCAGATTTTTCTCCAGATTGTAGTGATGCTGAAACCGACGAATCAGATGAGCGATCAGACGAGGAGTCACCTGCTGATGGAAATGTGGTCCATAACAAAATCTACGTAGCTAAAAATGGAATGCAATGGAAAGCCACAGAACCAGGAAGGAGGGGCATGCCTTCTGCACAGAATATTCTGAGTTCTTCTTCGGAACTAATATGATATATCGAAGGAGGAATTAGATGAGTTTATTGAGCTATTGCTACTGATCTCAATATATAAATCCAACCATGAAAACCCGCAGTGCCTCTTTTCCGCCGGGTATAAAGGGCGCCCTATTTTTTGAGCTACCATGTCTTTTCGCCGCTTTGTAGCAATAAAAGAAGCTCTCCGGTTTAACGACCCTGCTACAAGAGAGGAGAGAGTAGACGCGACCCTGCTGCTCCAATATCGAAAATTTACACCAAGTTCGTGGCACGCTGTTAAAAGTTGTAAATAGTCAGTGATCGAACCATTGTGGATGAAACTTTACTTTCTTTCAGGGGGTTATGCAGATTTCGGGTATATATGTATGCCAACCAAGCCAGCAAAGTATGGCATAAAGTTGATTAACTTAGTTGATGCTCGTACCAGCTACATGTTCAGTTCATATACAATACGAGTATATGGTACCATATACACCCTGACTGACTCGAACTGCAACCAACTTCAGACTGCTATAATTTCCAAACTGTTCATTACTATGAGCTCAAATTTTGACACATGACAGATAATTTTATTATTTACAAGCCGTTTAAACGATTTGCGTCTCAGTTGTGTTGAAAAAATTTTATCCGCGATGGAATTCAAACGTGATAGTGTGATTGCTTTATATTTGGCTGGAAAACCACAAGTAGCTATCGTTAGAGCCCTCCAGCACCTCAACGTGAATAAATCATTTGTGTCTCGAACCATAGCTCATTACCGTGATACCGGTAGCGTTGCAAAGCGCCATGGAGGTGGTCATAAAAAACAGCAGCATTGCCGGAAATGGTTCGGAAAGTGAAGGCTCGAATTGAGCGAAATCCGCGTCGAAGTGGAAGAAAAATGGCTCGTGAGCTCAACATATCGTTGGAACGGATGCAACACATACTGAAAAATGAGCTTGGGCTCAAACCATTAAAGTTCCAAAAAAACACGATCTTACACCGCAATAGAAAAAAGTTAGAGTCGAAAGAGCGAAGGAGTTGCTACGCTTGCACGAAAGTGGTGAGTTGCCGAATTCGGTTTTTTCCGATGAATCGCCATTTGTAATCCAGCAATGTGTCAACAAACAAAATGACCGAGGTCACGGAGACCGTGGACATTTCAGCAAGACTCGGCACTGTCTCACAAAGAGCTCGTCAACCAAGATTTGTTAAAAAACTATGTTCCACACTTCATTTCTTCGACACAATGGATTGCAAATTCTCCGGATGAAAATCCGTTAAATTTCTCAGTCTATTTTGAAGGCGAAGGTTCGCACTAAAAAATACCAAAGTTTGGACCACCTCAAACAACCACTTCGCCGGGAATGGGCTAAAATACCGCAGAGCCACTTGCGTGCAGCATGCGATGCTTTCTTCCGCCGTCTTAAGGCCATTATTCGCGCCAAAGGTAGACATATTTAAAACTACTGTCAAAATTTAAAAATTGATGTATTTTCCAACATTTTTTGCTTTGGCACAATAAAATTTATCAAAAAGTAATAAAAGTATAGCATTTTGAAAAGTTGCAGTTCAAGTCAGTCACTTTGTATACTTGAAAAGGGTCCGATGTCAAGAAGCTTACAGATGCTGAAAAAAATTGTAGGTCCCAATTCAAGCTTTGCTAAGATAACAGCTCAGATTCAGGGCAGCAATGGAAACGTGACTGCTGATAATTGGTTCAGATCAATGGAGGCTGTGAATGAGTTTATTAAAAGAGGGTTGACGTACGTAGGCACCATGTGGAAAAATAAAAGGGATTTACCCCTTAAGTTTACCACCACCAAAAGACGACGCCTCAATGATCGCTCTATGGATTCTCCTTAGATGGTAAAACTACCTTGTTTTCTTCAAAAACGAAAGGCAACAAGGTTTTGAACATTGTGTCCTCTATGCATCACTCGAGAAGAACCGATGAAAATGGTCATTCGGAAATGAAACTTTTTTACAACGCTACCAAATGCACAATCTACTCAACACAACGAAAGGATGAGAGGTGGCCCTTTGGGTATTTAGTGGAATACTAAATATTGCCATGGTGAACAGCTACATTGTTCACAAGAGCTTTGTTCTTAGCCCGATGGAAAGAAGCTTCAATTTTATCGCCAACTCGGGATGCAGAGCAAGGCTCTCTCTCATCTTGGATGCGTAAAATACTAAAACTTCAGATTCCTACCTCAACCATTCCGATGGATGATAAGCTGGAGAAAAGAAATTACTGTTATCTTTGCCCCAAGTACAGGAAGACAGCAAATAAATGCGTTGACTTCCAAGAGCCTGTTTGTGTGCAGTGTTCAAGAAAAATCTGCACTTCTGGCCTTGAAAAGAAATAAGTATTACCTACATCACCTCATTCAAAGAAATAGTCATTTTTCAATCTTATTATTCGAAGAAATACAGATTTTGTTTCATTTTTATTTTTATTTTTACTTCTTATACCATATTTATGTATAAATATGTTGAAATGGATTATTAAAAATGTTAAAAAAACACTGGGGACATGTTTTTTACTACCTTTACATTTACAGTTATAGATTCATTCAAAAAATGTCACATTTTGAATATGCACAACAGTATAATTTGCATCAATTAGGGTGGTAGGCCAACAAAGCCCACATGCCAAAAGACACTACAAAAGTTCAAAATGAGTTGCCTTAGTCTACAAAAAGCACATCTATAGTATGTAACAGGTTTTCTCTTTTTCGCACCATTCAAGCCCATTGCAGTACTACTTCCTTTATAGCAGTCTTGAGCCTTTGCTAGCTATTCGGCAGTACTTGGTAGACTCGAACATTCCATGTTTAGATTCAGACGTCTTCATTATCTTTCGTTTTGGAGGTTATCAACAACAGCCTTGAGGACTAGACATCATAAGTACTTTCTTCGAAAATATTGACGCCTGCAGAGTTCATTCGTCACCATTTCCTTTCCTGTACCCTGAGTAGTTGTTAGCGTCTGGTCCAATAAGTTAAAAGTGGCTCATGAATGAAATTTGCATTGTTAATTGATGACGAAGCGATTGATTCAGCTGTGTGAATTCATCCGCAGATCGTTCTCCTTCTAAGCGTTAGCCACTTCTGGTATAGTAAGTGCTATTTTTTTCTTTTTCAACATTCACAAAATTTGCAAGTCAAGTCCGGATGTTAGAGACCAGTACACAATACTCCCTACAAGAAGTAAATAAAATAATTTAATTTTAGTGGGGGCTAACGGTAACGCCCCCATTTATTTCACTTAATACAAGCTTAAACAAACTTAGGACCTATGACTTAAAACTAACTAAGCTCTATCAGTAGAGCTTAAAGCTAGGGATGATGAGGAGTACTGCGATTAAAACCGAAAACGGAAAGGTTGGAGTTTACCTTACGTAACATACGGATGATTGGTTCTTTAGAGACCTGTGCAACGGAGGCAACGAAGATTTCGAAGGTTAGTGTAAGAGAAAATGGAGTTGTGAAGAGAAATGCAATCAACGGAGACTTGGAGGAGTCGGTGAATGAATAGAATGTCTGCTGCGTCGCGTTGTTCCTCAAGGGTATTCAGCTTAATGAGTTTGAGACGGTGCTGATAGGAAGGTAAGATAAGAGGATCGTCCCAAGTTAGACCCCGAAGAGCAAAGGATTCATGAACTCGTTGAAAGGGACAGTATGCTATACTCGAGAGGGGGGCGAACAAAAGTGATATATGTATAGTGATCTGGTCACGTACAGGTTGCAGAATTGTTTGGACCATCTTTTAACAAAGCCAAGTAATGAGTTTGCTTTAGTAATTATCTCATCAATATGCGAGTGGAAATTAAATTCCATGTCGTATAATATGCCAAGGTCGCGGATAGACTGAACAAGTGGTATAGGTTGGGCGTGGAGAAGGTATATTCAGGAAGGAGCCTTGTTGCATTTACGTGAGAAGGTAATCGGTTGGCATTTGGTTAGATTGAGTTCTAAGCAGTTCTTGATGCACCAGGTGAAAAAACTGTTTAGATCTATTTGAAGGAGGCTGGAGTCATGTTGTTGGGTTTAAAAATTTGGTATCGTCAGCATAGAGATAAAGTGCTGAGTGGTGAATGACCCTTTTAAGATCGTTCACGGTTAGGATGAAGAGAAGTGGACCTAGGTGACTACCATGAGGAACACCTGAAGTGGCAAAGAAAGGGGCCGAAAGGACAGATCTAAAACGAACACTATAAAAACGATTATCCAGGTAAAAAGATATCTATTTTAGCAAAATGGATTCAAAACCCAGGACGGACAATTTCAACAGAATTAGTTTCTGAGATATCTTATTAAAAGCCTTACTGAAATCAGTTGTTATAACGTCAACTTCTTTAGCACTTTCTAAGGCTGAGGGAACAGAGGACACGAATTCGACGAGGTTAGTGGTAGTTGATCTACCTTTTAGAAAGCTGATTAGGAAAAATAAGAGATTTACACTGGAAGCAAATCGTGATGGTGAGTATTCATCATTAAGTTGCTGTAACTTATTTTGTCTTACTGTATGTTCGAAACTTTGAGAAATAAAAGAACCACTGGGGAAGTTAAGTAGGTATTTAAAATAGGAGGGATCCGGTTCGAAAGAATAATCAGCAAAGGATTACTTAAAAAAAAGTAGCAAAAAAGTTGTTTTCATATGAGAGTGGTGCAGGACAACCGTCAGATTTTTTTGTAGTTAACGAATTGGTAGAAACACTTAGGATCGTTTATAAGCTTATATTGCGCACTGTCAAGGTATCGCTGGTGGAGAACGTTATACAGCTGGACGAATTGGAGGTATGACCCGAGATAGTTGGAATAGTCAGCAAAAGAATTGGATCGAAGAAAAACTGCCCATAATTTGTTTCTCCTGTTACGTAGAGAGCGAAGTCTACGATTATACTACGGGAGGCTCGTGGAAGCGGTCTTATTGCGCGAGAATGGACGAAGAGAAAACTAAAATTAAATAATTATCTGTAAAATGTAGAGAACAACGTTAACGGACATATAGGCGATATCAAAGGAACACTTACTAAGATATGAGTTAATTTTGCGGAAATTCGCTTTATGAAAATCGTTAGAAGAGGCAGTAACAGATCTAATTGCTACCCATATGGTTGGAAACCCCACTAACTTGGCATAAGCCAGAGTATGTAAGCTCATCCAAGAAGAGGCATTCTTTACTCGAGCTAGGGTTTGCGATAAAAAAGATTCATCATCTAACTGAGTCCAGAACAGTTGAGGTAGATTGAAATCGCCGAGTACAATGATATCATCGAGAGGATCAGATAAGTTAATTATTTGATCAATGGCATCAATAGCGACTTGGTAGGATTCGATAGGTTGTGCCGGAGGGATGTAAAAAATACATAATGTACAAAGACCTGCAGGGGAGTGTTATTTTTATTGAAATGTAGTCGAGCTTAGATGATGTAGAAACAGCGATTGGAGAAGAGTTTAGGACATTGTGGACAGCCAGTAGGACACCTCGACAAGGAGAATCATCGGTAAGATCGTCGTCTCGAAAATAATTGAAACTAGGGGGAAATAGTTCCTGATTCTTTATATCGGAAATTAGATTAGTTTCAGTCAGAGCGTAGAACACAAAAGGTAGACAGCACCAGTTTTAGATCGCAGTCCACTTACGTTTTGATATTAGAAGGCAAAAGGAATTTATTTCGAAAGGGCCTAGGAGTGAATGGTTGAAACACTGGTAATGGTAGCACGTTAGAGACGTGTCTAGAAAGTACATAACATCATTCTGTTGCGTCAAAAGTTTGTTGAGTTTTTTTAACTATAGGAGGCAGAAGAACGTCAAAAATGAGGCTAGTTATTGAAGATGTTGAGGCGAGGCAGCGGTTATTGAAGGGACATTAGACGCATTTTCAGATGGGGGGGGGGGGTTTAAGATATGAAATCTTATGAAATTGTTATATTAAGCTCTGGTTTTAAGATAGAAATTTGGCAAAAGTCCAAAAGGGTTGAGTATTTCAGAGGAGACAGTGTTAGAGGTTGCAGTTAATTTAAAACTGACGCGTTGACGTGGGGCTTGGGTGGAACGGAAGCTGCTGGTGCTATATAAATAGAGGACTTGCAAGGTTGGTTTGTGATGTAGGTGAGGGCAAAAGGTTGAATTTGGTCATCGGCTTTCCCAGTCGTACAACATCCGGCTGCCTAAAAAATGTTATTGTTTATTGTGCAAATGACAGCAGAATTGAAATCTGAATGATCTACTGTTTGGATTTTAGCAATTTTTTCTTTTTCCCCGAAGAGCGAAGGTGAAAACCTTGTGTAGACACTATAAGGTTTGCAAGAGTGTGCTCATAGCAGTGTGAAATTTTTACTCACTAAAAACACATCGAAATAAATGTGTTTTTTTACTACAACTCTGTTTCGACTTTTCTCTCAAGGAATATGTAAACTTGTTTGGCAGGTGTCTTTCCAATGAAAGTTCCTGCATGTTCCACTATTGAAATGCGGATAAATTTGATCGCACCCAGTTGAGAGATTTGGTCTTTAAAAAACAACGCAACAAATTTCTTTCGTTTAAGATTTGTAAGACTGTATTATGTGCCTATTTGGTAGAATTTGAATTCTATTTAAATTCTATTTTAATCGTCATTTAAAGTGTATTACAGTGCATAGATAATGTTTCCTAGAACTTTATTTTCAAAAGTTTGTAAATTTCCTTATCTTGGTAAAAACCCCAAAGTTATAAATCATAGGCGCATACCGGCTTCTGCACTATTTAGCATCTTGTTCTCAGTGGCAAGCTTGGAATATTTGCCTGGTAACTAGTACATTTCTCTGAATTTGTTTTCGAGTTGTTTCTCTTTCATATTAATAAGAGCCCTTTACTTAGAATGCAGAGTCATCAGCAAGCGTAGCTAAACCGGGTTTTAGAAATTTTATACAGACTGGCTTGCGTCCTTTTTAAGATACCGCAATTATCAAAATAAAAAACAGATCTAGTTTTTAAAACTCTTTAAAAATTGGTGCCCCACAGGGTTCTGAACTAGGTGCTACCTTTTTTGATATATAAATGAGAACTCATTGTTCTTAGAATCTTTTAATTGTGAAATAACTGCTTTTGCTAATGACACAGGTCTGCCCTACTATAAAACTAACTATCTGAACCTATTCTCATACTTAAATAATGACCTGATTGTATTGAAAAAACAAAATATAAAAGAGCCAGTACACACAAAGCTACCTTTGATATATCATTCGCGGTGCTACCCCAGACTTCCACTATACAAAACAAATCTGATACCTTTAACAATAATGCAAATTGCAGCTCGCTGTGTTTTCGGATTGTTAGCCAATCCAATAGACAGTTAGCCTATTTCTGCCGCCTACCAATCTTAAAGATAGTCTGCTATGGCTTGTTTCATTCTACATTCTACAGTACGGCATTTCTTGTTGGGTTTCTAGCTACTCTAATGCTTTTTATCCTCTGCTTATAAAACAAAAGCATGCAATTCAGATTATGCTTAAGATCAATCCTCGAACAAAAAGTATTGAGTTATTGTAGAATCTTGGGGCCCTTTTTACGATATTTATACATCTGCAAATCCTAAAAAAATTTCACCAGTTTAAATACAAATTATAATCTAAGCGGCAATATCAGAGATTTAGTAATCATAGCCACAATCCACAAAGACATTTGTTCGCACTCTTACAAGGCAAATACTCCGCGCTTATTTTATAAACTACCAGACAGCATTGGATGTGTAAGTCAAGAGAGAAGAGGATACTCTTATTTAAAATGAAACAATGATTTTTCACATATAACCAAACCAGAATAAACTATCTTTTTATTGATTTGAACTGATACGTATATCAACTGTGAATAAACATTGATAACCTTGATCAAAAAGTTCTCGCTCTCATTGTTCCGATTTCAGTTTTTTTTTTTTTGTTAAGTTGGTACATCTGTTGTTGAAATTCCCTCTAAATCTTAGCGTCATAGCTTGACATTTGCAAAAGTTCCGCAGCTAAGAGTACATCTATCTCTGTGTGTTGGCGATTTTTTACAATTTTAGAAATGGATTTAAATTTGCAACAACGAACTTGTATTAAATTTTTCGTAAAAAACGGATTTAATGATGAGCGAACGTTCTCTAAAGAAAACAGTCGTTTACCAGTGGCACGAGCGGTTCAAAAGTGGTCGTGAGTAAATCAAAGATGACGGACGTAGTGGCAACCCATCGATATCGAAAACCGACGAAAGCATTGATGAAGTAAAAGAAATGTTGGTCAATAACCGAAAATTAAACATCAGAGAGATTGCGGAGGACTTGAACATTGCCTATCAATCCGTCCAAGAAATTTTGGTTAATGATTTGGGTTTCCGTCGTGTAGCAGCAAAGTTGATGCCAAAAGACCTCAATTTTATGCAAAAACGAGACCGTGTTGATTTGCGAAACTGGTTTTCATGGATTACAATGGTGTAGTGCATCATGAATTTTTACCAGAAGGCCAGAGAAAGAGTAAACAAAGAATATTATTTGGACGTTATGAGACGCTTGCGTGAAGCAATTCGCCGAAGGAGACCAGAATTGTGGGCAGAAAACTCGTGGATTTTGCACCATGATAATGCACCGTCGCACAGTGCCATCATTAATCGTAATTTTTTGACGAAAAATGCAACAAATACCATCCAACAGCCACCGAATTCACCTGGTTTGGCTCCCTGTTACTTCTTTCGAGTTAAAAAACCACTACGGGGAACGCGTTTCAGTAGGCAAGAGGAAGTAATGGAAAAATCGCAGAAAGCACTAATGGACATACCGAAAACCGGATATAAAAAATGTTTCGAGAATTGGATCAAGCGCTGCCATAAGTGTGTTGCAGTCGATGGGGATTACATTGAAGGGGATAATACCGGGTGTTTTTTTAACTTGAGACATCCAAATTACTCGAAAAATACGCGATATCGCGAAAAATGTTTCAGACAAAGGCCACAAGGTTCTGAAGGGGACATAAGATGGTGGCAAATAATGTCATCGCCAATGAAAGGGAACTTCCCCCGTTCATTTCGAAGGAAGAGCTCCAAATGATCTTCGACACAATCAGAAGTAAGAAATCTGTGGGAATCGATGATATACCAAACATTGTGCTTCGACATTTCCCTCTAGAAGCGGTGGACATTTATACCACCCTGTTTAACAATGCAATGAATAATGCACATTATCCGACGCATTGGAAAACTGCGGTGGTACATCCCATCCCCAAAAGGGATAAAGACACCTCCAATCCGGCGAATCTCCGGTCGATCAGTCTCCTTCCAAGCATCAGCAAGGTTTTCGAGAAGGTTATCAATAGGGTTCTGACTAAGTGGGTTGAGGACAAAAATATAGTTCCGGATAATCAATTCGGTTTCAAGGCGGGGCATGATATTATTCACGCCGCGTCTAAACTGGTTTCCGATATCCAATGGAACAAAGCCAAGAAACAGTGCACTGGTGCCTGCCTGATTGACTTGGAGAAAGCCTTCGATACCGTATGGTTAGAGGGGCTCTTCTACAAACTGAACAGGCTGGGCATTAGCAGACCATTGCTGTATATTCTTTTTAATATGCTCACAGATAGACAGTTCATCGTGAAGAATGGCGATGTGACTTCTACTGGAACTTTTCATGTTAACAACGGTCTCCAACAAGGTGCGGTTAATTCGCCGATTCTTTTCAACATTTACACAAGTGATTTGATAGGTTCACTTCACCATGCCATAACGTACGCAGACGACATAATCGCGTACAGATCAGGTCCAAAGATTGAGGTCATAAACAAACTCTTGCAACGTGACTTCGATAAAATTTAACAATATTGCGACGAGGGGAAGTTGAAGATCAACTTTCAGAAGTCGGAAACCATTCTTTTTAGAACGCCTTTGTCTGAGGCCTCTGCGGATACCAGAAAGAATTGGCGAAAGTTTCAGATCGTCGGACAGTACGGTCAACCACTTGCTTGTCGAAATGTAGTCAGATACCTTGGGATCTGGCTGGATCAATATCTGTATTTTAATATACATATAGATGTTGCTCTGGCCAGAGCCAGAGGAGCTTTTGCCCTTACAAAGAGACTGTTTTATAGCAGACAACTCGATGCGAGGGTAAAGGTGATCTGCTACATGGCCCTTATTCGGCCTATGCTAACATTTGGTTGTCCCGTGTGGTTCAACGTGAGAGCAAGTCTTTTGGAAAAGATTCGGGTGTTTGAGAGGGCTTGCCTTAGCGCTTGTCTTCGCCTTTACAGAACACCAGAGTCTGAGTACATAAAATTCTATCCTAATGAGGTTTTGTACAATAGGGCGAACCTAATAAGAGTGGACAATTTTGTCATTAAGTTGATTCGAAGACACATTGCAAGAGCAATGACCTCGTCGAACAACCTGATCTCTGGGGCTTATTACCCCAATTATATGTATCACGAGAGAGTTCGCCTTGACGGCTTTATTCCACCAGAAGCGTTCCTCTGTCTTGATAAGAAAGGCTTGATCCAGGACAGATTAGCGGTGCCGTTAATCTTTCACGTCACTCGAACAGCTGCGGACAGGCGACTCAACTACGACAGAGATGTCGCACACGGCAGTGCGGAGCGTCTCCGGTTCAGTAGAGCGGTAGGGAGTCGCGACATGAGAGATGTTGCTCGGCAGCACCAACAATTTTGGTGGCTTATTGAAGAAGAGGATGCTTCGTCGTCGAATTCCTCAATTACTAGGTAGCTTCCTCGAGTGAAGCAAAGTTGGCCAGCCTATTAGATTTTAGTCATGGCCGACTTACATAGTTTTAGATAGGATTAAGTTAGATTTAAGAAAAAAAAAATAAAAAAAATAATAATAAAAAACAAAAAAAATACATATATATATATACATATATTTATATATTAACTATATATATATTATGTATATATATATATATATATATATATATATAATATTTAACTTAATTGTTTATTAGATGTAAGTAGGTTAGGTATATTAAGATTTATTTTAGGTAGTTTGTAAGCTTTAGTTTTAAGTTTTATATTTCAACAAAAAAATAAGTCCATTTACTAAGTTTTTGTTAAAATCTGTTTTCTTAGTTTTAGGCTTAATTAATGCAAATATTAAAATAAGAATAGACTGTCAAATACGTCGAAAGACATAGATTAAGTGTTAGGCTTATCTTAGAGTGCCCGCATGGGGCCAGTAAGTTAGATTAAGATAATTTTAAGTTAATTAAGCTAATTTTTAAGCATTTTTTTGCTTAACCTATAAGAATTAATATATAAAAAAATAAAAAATGCATTTAAACTAAACTGAACTGGGACATATGATGGTGACCACGAGTTTGACCTTGAGCCCCATTTTCAAACGAAGGTCACTTTTGATTTTTTTAATGGGAACCCCTATTTTTTTGACAGATTCGTAATCTTCGTGAAAAATTACAATTCTTTTACATGAAACACTTTTTTCAAAAATGCGTTCTTTTCCCATCAGAGGGCGCCATAAAACTTTAGACATCAAAATTACTCGAAAAGTACGAATATCGCGAAAAATGTTTCAGACAAAAGTCACAAGGTTCTGAAGGGGACATAAGATGGTGACCACGAGTTTGACCTTCAAACCCATTTTCAAGGTCAAACGAAGGTCACTCTTGATTTTTCAAATGATAATTCCTGATTTTCGTTGCTCAGTCGTATTGCTCGTAAGCTTGTCATTTGTTTTTACATACTGCGTTTATCATAACCCAGAAACAATGACGTGGACGTAGTAGGATTTTGTCTCCTTCGGAGTGATTAATTAGAGTGGGTCCCCTTGCCTCCCACTGTTAAATCATTGAATTCTTCCCATTTCAACGTTTATTTCCCGAGACTATTTCAACAAATGCTCGAAAATGTGACCATTCACTTCAATACACTTATCTATCCGTGCTCTAAATGAACCAACAGAACTGAGAAGTATTTCTGGCGTAATCTTCCGGCAAGCTTCAATTATACGTTCTTTCATGTCCTCACGTGTTGTTGGCTTTTTTCTGTAAACCTCACTTTTTAAGTAGTCCCACAAGAAGAAATCAAGTGACGTAAGATCAGGTGACCTAGCAGGCCATTGCCTCTGACCCCTCGTCCGATCCATCGTTGATGGTAAACATTGTGTAATACGCCCCGGGCTACTTGGGAATAATGCGAAAACCCTCACTAGAAAGTTCTTGATGCATTGAAACATGATAAGGATGGTATTTATGCCGATTTTATATCTTACAGACAGTCGTTTGAGAAAATTGATTAACGACTTATTTGGCGAGTGCTAATGTGAAGATCGTGTGCAACACTGCTATTTCATTGTCCTCAACAGCCACCCTATCTGACCGATTCCTTTTCTTTGGTTACACACTTACTTCACTAGTGAATTGTTGGATGAGCCGATAAAAGGAAGCGCGCAATCGTATCTGGTCTGAGAAACATAAAGAGCAACAGTACCATCGATTTTCCTTCCACTTTCTCCATAAATCAATATCATTTCAATTTTCTCTTGAATTGTAGTAGCCTGCATTATTAATCTGGAAAACGTTACTAATAATAATTAGTTCCTCAAAACAAATATCGAACCTCTAAATGAAGTACAGTTCCGTTCAAGTAACACTCTCAGGTAAGTTTAGGACAATTTGTCTCTACCTGAACTTTCTTTGAGTTTTAACTTCACTAGAGGCAATAATGACTTTCTCACAACAAATCTCGACCTTCTAACACCCTAACAACGTTGGAAACCGACTTATGATTTAGGCGTGCCAGTGCAGTGGTATCTAGCACTGAATAAATAAGGCCTTTGAGACAAAGTCGTGTGCACCATTGTAGTACGATTTGGGTTTAGCCTCAAAATAGGCCTCTGTTTCAGCGATTACTTCTTCATCGGTCTTAAATCTCTTTTCGCCGAGCATGCTTTTGAGGTCTGCGAACAGGAAATAGTCGCTGGGGCCAAATCTGGAGAATACGGTGGGTGGGGAAGCAATTCGTAGCCGAATTCATTCAATTTTGCCATCATTTTTATCGACTTGTAAAACGGTGCATTGCCTTGATGAAACAGCACTTTCTTTTTCTTCAAATGTGTCCATTTTTCGATTTCGTCCTTCAAATGCTCCAACAATGTTATAGTCGCTGTTGATAGTCTGCCGCTTTTGGAGATAGTCGATGAAAATTATTCCATGTGAATCCCAAAATACGGATGCCATAACCTTGCCATGCGGACGCAAAAATTCGGCTTAATTGGTATGAATTTAATTCGAGTGGTACCCTCTCTTAGAATCTAGCCCATGGATTTAGATTAATAAACTTGTATTTTAGATTATATGAATAAATTCCCTACATTATGGACTTTTGTGGACATTATCGAATATGGCCCCATACATGATTTCCGGATTAAGTTAGTACTTTTTTTCGAAGATATGGCCATTGATCATTGTCGGGTAATGTTGGTGACTTTCTATACCGCGAGTTCTGATTCTGATCATGCCAAACAGTGCACTTTTGTGTGTGTAATAAATCTCAACCCCAGAAACGGTAAACCATCTCAACCCACATAGTTGAAATACAATAGCCACACTGTTACGATCGACATCGAATTGACAATTCCGGATCTTCGGCCTTCGAAGATTATAGTTTTTTTTTTTTTTTTTTTTCGTTAAGCACATTACTTTGAAATCATTGTTGCGTTTGCATTCTTTAGAGTACACGCGGTACGAAATTTATCCACAACATGACACAACTGGTCGACCATGAAGATGAAAAAAATCACATAACAAATTCCGCACCCTTCTAATAACAATAACCGATAAATTAACAGCAACTCAATTAACATTTTTACAATATTGATAATTTTATTTTATATATATTTTGTTGTATTATAAGAAATAATTAATTCATATATCGATGTGTAATTTTACATTAATTTTGTGATAAACAAATTTATGGCGCAAACAGGCTACATATGCGTGTACACACAACTCAACACAGAAAAAAAAAGTTATTAAAAACAAAACATAAAATTCTCAACAATCTTTAAAGAAAAAAAAGTATTTTGTTCAGGGTTTGCATTTCCGAAATAAGTACAATTTTCTTTTTATTTTATTTTCAATAATATTTTGTTTTAATAAAAAAAAAAATAAAATTAACAAACCAAACCCGAACAGAGTACCTTTTTTATCACTCCCCTTATAGTTGAGTTACAATTGAGACAATTTCATAAGCACTTAATAATTAACATTGCAAGAAAACAAAAATACATATTTAAACATTTATGCAAAATAAAAATTCAAAAGTATCTAATAACCAAAATAATAATTAAAACAAATATTTTACAAAAGTTTTCACTGAGTTTGAAAAGCGCAAAAAATAAAGAAATAATTAGTTAACAATAAATAATAAATTAATCGTAAGCAGAAATTAAAACCGAATTTTGACAAATTGCACAAACCAATAAATATTTAACAATTCTCGCTTTCGTTTTTCTTTTTTGTTTTTTAATGAATTTTATAACATATGTATTTGTTTAATTGGAAATCAAAACGAAATTAAAAAAAAAATGCAAACAATTTTACAAATGAATATTTTAAAAATATTTTAAACCACAAACCTAATGGCAAGAGGTCTCAAATTAATTATGATTACAAATTCTTTATTTATAAATGTATATAATTAAATAAAAAACAAACATTATAAATCTAAAATAATTATAAAATGTGTTTTAACACAAGTTTTGTTTTATATAGAGAAAATAATTACCGTATATCATAATTAGATTAGTTATTTTAATTGTTTATATATAAAAGATTTATAAAATATTTAAATTTAAGATAAAACAATTTTGACTGGTCCCATTGGGAGCTGCTTCATGTAATTCCAGGCATCGACACGGGTCATTTTAGCTGTGGATGCACCATTGATGAAAAGAATTTCGTTGCCATTCTTAAACAAACCGGATTTTTGTGCAGCACCACCTGTTCAAAATAGAAAACGAAAAATGAAATAAATATCTGATTTGAAGTGACACATGTTTTTTTTTTTTAGAAGCAGTACCCATGAAAACTTTTTTAACAATTAATGGGCGATTACCCAAAGGTGAATCGAAACCACCTTCGATTGAGAAACCCAGACCACAACTGTCTTTGACTATTTCTACAGTCCTAGCACCAGTGATTGTGTTTTCTTCTGAAAATAAAAACAAAGAACCATAATTAATAATTGTTTATTTGGTGAACGATTTATTCAATGGTTATGAACGTCCTATAAAGTTGTAGGTACATATTCGTATAACAGTTATTTGATGAACTAAGAAGGATTCCAAGTTCCACAAAAAATTAAAAATAAAAAAAAAATAGCTTTGTCCAGGAACAGCAGCACTATTATGAAGCCTATCAAATATAATTGTGAAACAGGACTTTCTCTCTCGTTGTAAATACATATGCAAACAAAATCGCAATTATTGCCAATTCTTTTGCAAAAGATGCAGCATTGACATGTTGACATAATGACATATTGTTCAGCCACAAGTTGAAAGTAATAACACTAGAGTTCTTAGGCAAATACTTTTGAATGTTTTTGAAAAATTGAGGAGACAAGTCTTCCCGTGCTATACTAGGTAGAATTTGCTATTTTGTTACTCTGTCGGCCATAAATGAGCTTGCATACTCGTACAAGTTTTAAAATATACATAGTGGCCCATTATGGGCCACATTAAGAGTGAAATTTTGAAAAAATCAATTTTTTTCATATTTCGAAGTCCATACCTTTAAAAATAACAGATATTCAAATGAACATCTCAAATAGCTTTTGAGTTACAGCCTTTTAAAGAGTAGCAGCTCAGTAGTCAGAAAGTTAAGTTTGCTACGCTAAGATTAACTGTCAACTTAATTAATCAAGATCCCAAAAGCACGCTCCTTAAAAAACAAAATGTTTATTTATTTTATTTTATTTTATTTTATTCTTTATTCTTTATTCTTTTTTCCTTATAGAATATTAGTTCACAATTACGAAATAACATTATAGATCATAAGAATAAGTAGTGACATTCATATTGATTTTAAATTTAATAGTAGCAATGCCACTTCACAGCGAAAATTTATAAAGTTACAAAAAGTTATAAAATAGTTACAAAAGAGTGGGGTATAAAGTATTAATAATTTAGTTTTAAGTATTCAAAATTTAATTCGAAGATAACTTACATACGGCAGCAAATTTTTGATTTCTTCGTGATCGAAAGTTAGGAGCCAGTTTTTGATTTTTTTTTTTTAAATTTAGTTAGACGAATTATGAAAACGAATATCTTCTGGAAGCCTGTTAAACAATTTGCAGGACACGACAGTGAAGAAGTTTTTGTATTGTATAAAGTTGTTCGAAATAACGGCACTTGAATAAAGTTGTTAGATCCGCTTCGTAAATTATGTGAATTTGAGATTGGACTTTGCAAATAACCACTTTTAAAAAAAATTTTTGGACACTTTATAGTAATATAAGTGCTTTAAAGGTAAAATTTTCAACGTTCTAAACAAGATCATAGACCGTATCAAACGATTTACAAATCTTTCTAACAAAATATTTTTGTAAAACAATTAAAGGCAATAACCTTGTGTGGTAGGCACCTCTCCAGTAACTTAAACCATACTGTAGTTTAGAATCAACCAATCCAAAGTACACTGACTTCAAAGTTTCATTACTACAGTATTTTCTTAGTCGAAATAGGACATGGATTGCAGAGCGTAAATATTTTTTCAATGATATAATATGGTCAGACCAGTTCATTTTACAATCGAAATTTAAACCCAGGTATTTATATTGATTCACTGGTTCAATCTTGAAACAACTCAACAACGGCATGTGAGTTTTCAAAGAATTATTCAAATTACAGTCGCAGACCAATTCATTAGATATGGGACATTTGTTTGAGTGGAACCAGATTTCTAAGTTTAAAGAATCACGAGTATTAGTACTAAAGTTCATGAAGTTAAATCGAGAGGACTTTTTTAACTATAGGCAATACCAAGATCATCCGCAAAAGCAGTGATCTTGCCCAAAAACGGTTGGCTAAAGAGCGAATTGATATAAATGAGAAATAAAACTGGGCCAAGGACTGAGCCTTGGGGGATACCTCGACTGATAACTTTTGGATTACTTGCAAAGTTGTCTACAAAGACCTTTTCAGTTCTATTACTCAAGTAGAAGATAAACCATTTGAGCATAAAACCGCAGAATCCCACACAAAATAATATGTTCAATAAAATATTATGATTCACCATATCAAAGGCCTTGGTGATATCCACAAAAAGCCCGTCGCAGCACATTTTAATATCTAAAGATTTGTAGATAAATGAACAGAACTCTAGAAGAACATCTTCTGTACAAAGAACTTCTCTAAATCCGAATTGAACAGGGCTAAAGAATTTTTGTTTTTTGAGAAATTTTACGATTTTTTCAAACACTTTTGATATTGATGGTAACAAGGAAATGGGCCTGTATTGTATTAAAAAAAGGTATTACATTGGCATATTTTAATTTGTTGGGAAAAGTACCCGAATGCACACTTAAATTAAAAATAAGGGCTAAAATATCAACTACGTATATTGCAACTTTTTTAAGTGAAATATTTGAGATACCATCATCGCCACATGACCTTGAATTGCTGAGTGAGCATATGATACTAAATACCTCTGAACCTGTAGTTTCTTCAAAAAAGAAGCTGTTATTACAAATATTTCCTTCCACTAAGCTGTGTCTAAAGCAACTTCTACAGTTATCAGTGTCTTGATCACCTAAAAGGCCTACCGATGAAAAAAAAAAGAATTAAAAATGTTAGAAATTTGCACTGGATTATTGACAATAGTTCCATTGTTATCAAGTGTTATTGATTTAGAGGAATTTGGTGGATTACAACCAATTATTTTAATAATGAAATTCCATTCTTTTTTAGGGTTATCAAGGGCACCATGCATCTTTGAATGATAGTATCTATCTCGAGCCACTATTATTTCTTTATTAACGATTTTATAGATATTCTTGGCTCTTAGTTTAAGGCTTCGATTAAAGGGATGCTTGCGCGCTTTAGTCACTAACTTGTTTTTAAGTTGAATTCTCTTAAGTAAATTATTATTACAATAATCCAAGGTTTTAATCTGTATTTAGAAATAGGCCTCGAAATCTCGGGTATGAAGCAATATAGACCGTTATGAGCTATTATTGTAAGGTAAGAATCAGCAAAAGAGCTTGTCTATGTTAAGGTCACCTAAGAAAATAAGGTTAGCTGCCTTTTCACTATTTAGGAACCTTGAAAATTCATCCAAAAACACTTGCACACCATGAAAGTGAAGCCTGTATAAACATATTTAATTTTTTTATTTAATTTAATTCGTGCAGTTTGCTAAGAGATGGCGTAACTTGTATTATTCCATTGGAACATGCGTTGGCAATCTACCGTCATTGTACGTCATTTCAGTATATGTCATTCATTTAAAGCGTAAACAACAATAAATTTTTTTCACTCAAATATGTCGAACTTTGTGCCTGAAAAAGTGTTTTTGCGGGGAGTTCTTCTTCATTACTTTAATATGAAGAAAACTGCTGCCGAAAGTCATCGTATTTTGGTGGAAGTTTATGGTGAGCATGCGCTAGCTGAGCGAATGTGCCAAAAGTGGTTTGCACGACTTAAAAGTGGTGATTTTGGCTTGGAAGACGATGAACGTCCTGGGCAACCAAAATAGTTTGAAGATCAAGAACTGGAAGCATAACTCTATGAAGATTGTTGCCAAACACAAGAAGAGCTCGCAGAATCTTTGGGTGTCACTCAAGCAGCCATTTCAAAACGCTTAAAAGCAGGTGGATATATTCAAAAGCAAGGAAATTGGGTTCTACATCAACTCAAGCCGAGAAACGTCGAAAGGCGGTTTTTAATGTCCGAAATGCTGCTGGAACGCCACAAAAGGAAGTCATTTTTGCATCGAATTGTTACTGGTGATGAAAAATGGATCCATTACGACAACGACAAGCGCAAAAAATCATATGTGAAACCCGTCCAACCAGCCAAATCAACGACAAAGCCGAATATCCATGGCGCGAAGGTAATGCTCTGTATTTGGTGGGATCAGATGAGTGTGCTGTATTATGAGCTGCTAAAACCGGGTGAAACCATCAATGGACAACACTACCGAACACAATTAATCCGTTTGAAGAGAGCAGTAGCCGAAAAACGCCCGGAATATGCGACCAGACACGAGGCAATAATTTTCCATCATGACAACGCTTGGTCCCACGTTGCTATTCCGGTTAAGAACTATTTGGAAAACAGAGGATGGGAAGTCTTACCCCACCCGCTCCATCGGACTACCATTTGTTCCGGTCGATGCAAAACCCCCTCACTGAAATACGGTTCACATTAGAGCAGAATATTAAAAATTGGGATGGGATCCACAAATTGCCAGAAAGATGGGAAAAAGTCATAGCTTCAGATGGGTAATCCTTTGAATAATACTATTGTACATGTTTTTCTTAAAAAAACGTTAAAATTTTGAAAAAAAAACCGCACGAATTAAAATATATACCAATACAAAGGTTAAAAAAAGTTTCTATTAAATCGGCTTTCACAAATTCCAGATTTTTTATTTCAAAATTGCATAATAATAATTCTTCCCGAACAAAAACTCTTACACCTCCAGCAACATACGTTTCATTAGTGTTCGCAAAAAATTCATAACCTCTAGTTCAATAATTGCTTATCTCGTTATTAAAAATCCATATTTCACTAACAAATATTAGGCCAGGAAGGGTTTTCTAATAACGACTTGACCTTTTTTAAATAAAAGGCAAACCATTTGAGATATTTCAAAAACTTTATTATTGGCTTGAAGTACAATCAAAACATTTATGAATGGAACTCGACTTCGTTCATATGGCCACCGCGGGCACGTTTGCAGCGGTCGATTCGTTGGACGCAATTTTCAACGACTCGGCCACACATTTCGGCCGAAACGGCCGCTATTTCTCGTTCAATGTTGGCTCTGAGCTCTTCCAATATCGTCGGCGCGTTGGCATAAATCAACGACTTAACGTAGCCCCACAGAAAATAGTCAAGCGGCGTTAAATCACACGAACGAGGCGGCCAATCGACTGGCCCATGACTTGAGATAACGCGCTCACCATACTTACTCTTTAATAAATCGATTGTAGCGTGTGCTGTGTGGCTTGTGGTACTATCCTGCTGAAACCACATGTCGTCCAAGTCCATATCTTCCAATTCGGGCCAAAAATAATCGGTGATCATAGCGCGATAATGCTGACCATTCACAGTAACGTGACGATCGTTATCGTCGACGAAAAAATATGGACCAATAACGCTGCCGGCTTGCAAACCGCACCAAATAGTTATTTTTTGTGGATGAAGTGGTGATTCATGAAGAACATGTGGGTTTTCACCTGACCAATAACGCATATTTTGCTTATTGACGAACCCATTGAGCCAAAATAGAGCTTCGCCACTGAAGATGATTTTGCGATGAAATTCATCATATTGGCGCATCTTCTCCAGAACCCAATCGGAGAACCTACGTCGCTTCAAATGCTCCATCGGCTTCAATTCTTGAGACAGCTTGATCTTGTATGGGTGTAAACCAAGATCCTTACGTAAAATACGCCATTATGTATTCTGAGTGATTCCCAATTCTTGAGAACGCCTTGGAATTGACTGATTTGGATCGTTTGGTACGGACGTCTGAACGGCAGCGTTATTTTCGACACTTCGAACAACCCGTTGGCTCACGGAAACGGCAACATCACACAATGAATATGTAGATTCAAATAACTAAACTTGTTATTGCCTGTCTACTCGGGCGAGAATTACGATCGAAAATTGGAGTTAACGCTCTTAAAGTTGCAGTCACCGACTCCGAATATCTGTAGAAAATTTTTATAATTTGCAGACGTTGCTCGTTAGTGTACTTTACCATGATGAAAATGTTTATGTTTGCTGCATAAATTGACAGTGACAGTTTGATGATTAGTGAAAGAGTGCGTTCACAAATTAAATTCAAAGTTGTCAAGTCCCTATTGGAAAACCCTATATAACGAAAGATTCGAGGTTATACACTAGGAGATCAAAATTTTGCCGCAAACTCCGTATGTTTTGAAGCACAATACGAAAATAGTTTTCATTTTTGGAATTTAAATACAAATACTTGAAATTTTTTTCAACCTTAATTTTCTTCGTATAATACATGGGCTGAAAAGTCGATGCCGTTTCTAAGAGAGGGCACTACTTGAATTAAATCCATACCATTTTCAGTTAGTACCATCCTTCAAAAGATACGTGTATAAATTTGACAGCTGTCGGACGATTAGCTCTTGAGATATAGTGTTGTGAGTAAAGCAACTTTTGTTATTGTGAAAAAAATGGATTCAAAGCAATTTCATGTGTTGATTTATGTTATCATTGCTTTTTGATGGGAAAAAATGCAGCAGATGCAAAAAAATGGCTTGATAAGTTTTACCCGGACTCTGCACCAGCCGAACGAACCATTCGCAAGTGGATTGAAAAATTTAAAAGTGGTCATACAAGCACCGAAAATGATGCACGCAGTGGACGTCCAAAAGTGGCTGTTTCAGATGAAAACATCAAAAAAGTCCACAAAATGATTACGAATGACCGTAAAGTGAAGTTGATCAAGATAGCTGAGGCTCTGAAGACGTGTTGGATATATCATACACGAATATTTGGACATGCGAAAGCTCTGTTCAAAGTGAGTGCCGCGTTTGCTCACAGTCGACCAAAAACAACAACGTGTCGATGATTCAAAGGAGTGTTTAAAGCTGTTCAACCGCAATAAAGCCGAATTTTTGCGGTGGTATGTGACAATGGATGAAACTTGGCTCCATCACTTTACACCAGAGTCAAGTTGGCAGTCAGCTGAGTGGCGAGCAGGCGACGAACCTAGTCCAAAACGACCAAAAACTCAACAGTCGGCTGGCAAGGTTATGGCATACCGTTTTTTGGGATACACATACAAAGGGGCAGACCATCAACAGCGACTATTATACATTGCGTTGTTGGAGCGTTTGAAGGACGAAATCGCAGAAAAGCGGCCGCATTTGAAGAAAAAGAAAGTGCTGTTTCATCAAGACAATGCACCGTTTCACAAGTCGATGAAAATTGAATGAATTCGGCTACGAATTGCTTCCCACCCACCGTATTCTACAGATTTGGTCCCCAGCGACTATTTCCTGTTCGCCGACCTCAAAAGAATGCTCGCCGGAAAGAGATTTAAGACCTATGAAGAAGTAATCGCTGAAACAGAGGCCTATTTAGAAGCTAAACCGAAATCGTACTACAAAACTGGTATCGAAAGATTGAAAAATCGTTTCAATCAGTGTATAGCCCTCGAAGGCAACTATATTGATAAATAAAGTTGAATTTTGCAAACATTTTATATTTTACTATAAAACGGCACTGACTTTTCAGCCCATATGTTAGTTGGTAAAAGATTCATTGATTAAAATTTTCTCATTCGTTCCAGCAGAAAATAGTGATGTATTCATTTCTTGTATTGCATATTTCTTGGCGTTTAAGATTCCGTTTTTGACATCAGAAGAGAAATGACAACAAATAATTTTTTGTTTGTTGTTGTTTTTTGTATTTGATGTGCGCTTCACGAAACATTTTACCATATCATCAGACGATAAAGATACATCTACCACATTGTTGAAAATTGTCCTTGCACATTCGCCGACGTTTTTCTCATCAACTCCAGGTATCCCAATTATGTCAACGGCATTCTCTAAGCTCTTCTTTTCTCTCCAATTTGATGCTGCCATAGTGAGTTGTAGGAGAACAATTGCTATTTTGACTAATGCGAGGTAAGTTATGAGAATGTGGGTCTATACTAAAGCATGGTTCACCACACGAAAAGCGATAAAAATATTATCTAATGTTCGAAATTTCAAAACCCTTGCGTTTCAAATGGCATTGGCCATTAAGGCAGAAGAACAAAAATAGTTCCTAAGTTCGCCTCAATCAATGAAGACAGTCTATATCCACTTGCGAAGGTAGATTTTTAAGTGAGGTTTTAAAACAGTTTACACGAATTCGACCGTTTTAAAGACTGCTTGAGACGTGACAAACACCATCTTCCATATAACAAAACAATGATAAATGTTTTGATCATACTCTTAAGCAGTCGAGATGCGTATCTTTATATTTGATCTAACTAATTTTATAGGGAAGGAAAATTATGAAAATCATATTATTCCGAACTAAGCCCTCATTTTCTTGTTTATGGTATTTTGCAAACGCCGATTACATTTGGAACCACGCACAATAGGTTAGTGCCAACACGCAGCATAATGGCGTCTTCCATAGAAAACTGGAATTGGAATAATTTGATTCTTTTTCAATGTAAAAAACAATCTTAAAAGTGCACAGACCATAAAACCAATTTCAAATGAAATACGTACCACACAATCGACTGGCCCATGTCTTGAGATAACGCGCTCACCATACTTACTCTTTAATAAATCGATTGTAGCGTGTGCTGTGTGGCTTGTGGTACTATCCTGCTGAAACCACATGTCGTCCAAGTCCATATCTTCCAATTCGGGCCAAAAATAATCGGTGATCATAGCGCGATAATGCTGACCATTCACAGTAACGTGACGATCGTTATCGTCGACGAAAAAATATGGACCAATAACGCTGCCGGCTTGCAAACCGCACCAAATAGTTATTTTTTGTGGATGAAGTGGTGATTCATGAAGAACATGTGGGTTTTCACCTGACCAATAACGCATATTTTGCTTATTGACGAACCCATTGAGCCAAAATAGAGCTTCGCCACTGAAGATGATTTTGCGATGAAATTCATCATATTGGCGCATCTTCTCCAGAACCCAATCGGAGAACCTACGTCGCTTCAAATGCTCCATCGGCTTCAATTCTTGAGACAGCTTGATCTTGTATGGGTGTAAACCAAGATCCTTACGTAAAATACGCCATTATGTATTCTGAGTGATTCCCAATTCTTGAGAACGCCTTGGAATTGACTGATTTGGATCGTTTGGTACGGACGTCTGAACGGCAGCGTTATTTTCGACACTTCGAACAACCCGTTGGCTCACGGAAACGGCAACATCACACAATGAATATGTAGATTCAAATAACTAAACTTGTTATTGCCTGTCTACTCGGGCGAGAATTACGATCGAAAATTGGAGTTAACGCTCTTAAAGTTGCAGTCACCGACTCCGAATATCTGTAGAAAATTTTTATAATTTGCAGACGTTGCTCGTTAGTGTACTTTACCATGATGAAAATGTTTATGTTTGCTGCATAAATTGACAGTGACAGTTTGATGATTAGTGAAAGAGTGCGTTCACAAATTAAATTCAAAGTTGTCAAGTCCCTATTGGAAAACCCTATATAACGAAAGATTCGAGGTTATACACTAGGAGATCAAAATTTTGCCGCAAACTCCGTATGTTTTGAAGCACAATACGAAAATAGTTTTCATTTTTGGAATTTAAATACAAATACTTGAAATTTTTTTCAACCTTAATTTTCTTCGTATAATACATGGGCTGAAAAGTCGATGCCGTTTCTAAGAGAGGGCACTACTTGAATTAAATCCATACCATTTTCAGTTAGTACCATCCTTCAAAAGATACGTGTATAAATTTGACAGCTGTCGGACGATTAGCTCTTGAGATATAGTGTTGTGAGTAAAGCAACTTTTGTTATTGTGAAAAAAATGGATTCAAAGCAATTTCATGTGTTGATTTATGTTATCATTGCTTTTTGATGGGAAAAAATGCAGCAGATGCAAAAAAATGGCTTGATAAGTTTTACCCGGACTCTGCACCAGCCGAACGAACCATTCGCAAGTGGATTGAAAAATTTAAAAGTGGTCATACAAGCACCGAAAATGATGCACGCAGTGGACGTCCAAAAGTGGCTGTTTCAGATGAAAACATCAAAAAAGTCCACAAAATGATTACGAATGACCGTAAAGTGAAGTTGATCAAGATAGCTGAGGCTCTGAAGACGTGTTGGATATATCATACACGAATATTTGGACATGCGAAAGCTCTGTTCAAAGTGAGTGCCGCGTTTGCTCACAGTCGACCAAAAACAACAACGTGTCGATGATTCAAAGGAGTGTTTAAAGCTGTTCAACCGCAATAAAGCCGAATTTTTGCGGTGGTATGTGACAATGGATGAAACTTGGCTCCATCACTTTACACCAGAGTCAAGTTGGCAGTCAGCTGAGTGGCGAGCAGGCGACGAACCTAGTCCAAAACGACCAAAAACTCAACAGTCGGCTGGCAAGGTTATGGCATACCGTTTTTTGGGATACACATACAAAGGGGCAGACCATCAACAGCGACTATTATACATTGCGTTGTTGGAGCGTTTGAAGGACGAAATCGCAGAAAAGCGGCCGCATTTGAAGAAAAAGAAAGTGCTGTTTCATCAAGACAATGCACCGTTTCACAAGTCGATGAAAATTGAATGAATTCGGCTACGAATTGCTTCCCACCCACCGTATTCTACAGATTTGGTCCCCAGCGACTATTTCCTGTTCGCCGACCTCAAAAGAATGCTCGCCGGAAAGAGATTTAAGACCTATGAAGAAGTAATCGCTGAAACAGAGGCCTATTTAGAAGCTAAACCGAAATCGTACTACAAAACTGGTATCGAAAGATTGAAAAATCGTTTCAATCAGTGTATAGCCCTCGAAGGCAACTATATTGATAAATAAAGTTGAATTTTGCAAACATTTTATATTTTACTATAAAACGGCACTGACTTTTCAGCCCATATGTTAGTTGGTAAAAGATTCATTGATTAAAATTTTCTCATTCGTTCCAGCAGAAAATAGTGATGTATTCATTTCTTGTATTGCATATTTCTTGGCGTTTAAGATTCCGTTTTTGACATCAGAAGAGAAATGACAACAAATAATTTTTTGTTTGTTGTTGTTTTTTGTATTTGATGTGCGCTTCACGAAACATTTTACCATATCATCAGACGATAAAGATACATCTACCACATTGTTGAAAATTGTCCTTGCACATTCGCCGACGTTTTTCTCATCAACTCCAGGTATCCCAATTATGTCAACGGCATTCTCTAAGCTCTTCTTTTCTCTCCAATTTGATGCTGCCATAGTGAGTTGTAGGAGAACAATTGCTATTTTGACTAATGCGAGGTAAGTTATGAGAATGTGGGTCTATACTAAAGCATGGTTCACCACACGAAAAGCGATAAAAATATTATCTAATGTTCGAAATTTCAAAACCCTTGCGTTTCAAATGGCATTGGCCATTAAGGCAGAAGAACAAAAATAGTTCCTAAGTTCGCCTCAATCAATGAAGACAGTCTATATCCACTTGCGAAGGTAGATTTTTAAGTGAGGTTTTAAAACAGTTTACACGAATTCGACCGTTTTAAAGACTGCTTGAGACGTGACAAACACCATCTTCCATATAACAAAACAATGATAAATGTTTTGATCATACTCTTAAGCAGTCGAGATGCGTATCTTTATATTTGATCTAACTAATTTTATAGGGAAGGAAAATTATGAAAATCATATTATTCCGAACTAAGCCCTCATTTTCTTGTTTATGGTATTTTGCAAACGCCGATTACATTTGGAACCACGCACAATAGGTTAGTGCCAACACGCAGCATAATGGCGTCTTCCATAGAAAACTGGAATTGGAATAATTTGATTCTTTTTCAATGTAAAAAACAATCTTAAAAGTGCACAGACCATAAAACCAATTTCAAATGAAATACGTACCACACAATCGACTGGCCCATGTCTTGAGATAACGCGCTCACCATACTTACTCTTTAATAAATCGATTGTAGCGTGTGCTGTGTGGCTTGTGGTACTATCCTGCTGAAACCACATGTCGTCCAAGTCCATATCTTCCAATTCGGGCCAAAAATAATCGGTGATCATAACGCGATAATGCTGACCATTCACAGTAACGTGACGATCGTTATCGTCGACGAAAAAATATGGACCAATAACGCTGCCGGCTTGCAAACCGCACCAAATAGTTATTTTTTGTGGATGAAGTGGTGATTCATGAAGAACATGTGGGTTTTCACCTGACCAATAACGCATATTTTGCTTATTGACGAACCCATTGAGCCAAAATAGAGCTTCGCCACTGAAGATGATTTTGCGATGAAATTCATCATATTGGCGCATCTTCTCCAGAACCCAATCGGAGAACCTACGTCGCTTCAAATGCTCCATCGGCTTCAATTCTTGAGACAGCTTGATCTTGTATGGGTGTAAACCAAGATCCTTACGTAAAATACGCCATTATGTATTCTGAGTGATTCCCAATTCTTGAGAACGCCTTGGAATTGACTGATTTGGATCGTTTGGTACGGACGTCTGAACGGCAGCGTTATTTTCGACACTTCGAACAACCCGTTGGCTCACGGAAACGGCAACATCACACAATGAATATGTAGATTCAAATAACTAAACTTGTTATTGCCTGTCTACTCGGGCGAGAATTACGATCGAAAATTGGAGTTAACGCTCTTAAAGTTGCAGTCACCGACTCCGAATATCTGTAGAAAATTTTTATAATTTGCAGACGTTGCTCGTTAGTGTACTTTACCATGATGAAAATGTTTATGTTTGCTGCATAAATTGACAGTGACAGTTTGATGATTAGTGAAAGAGTGCGTTCACAAATTAAATTCAAAGTTGTCAAGTCCCTATTGGAAAACCCTATATAACGAAAGATTCGAGGTTATACACTAGGAGATCAAAATTTTGCCGCAAACTCCGTATGTTTTGAAGCACAATACGAAAATAGTTTTCATTTTTGGAATTTAAATACAAATACTTGAAATTTTTTTCAACCTTAATTTTCTTCGTATAATACATGGGCTGAAAAGTCGATGCCGTTTCTAAGAGAGGGCACTACTTGAATTAAATCCATACCATTTTCAGTTAGTACCATCCTTCAAAAGATACGTGTATAAATTTGACAGCTGTCGGACGATTAGCTCTTGAGATATAGTGTTGTGAGTAAAGCAACTTTTGTTATTGTGAAAAAAATGGATTCAAAGCAATTTCATGTGTTGATTTATGTTATCATTGCTTTTTGATGGGAAAAAATGCAGCAGATGCAAAAAAATGGCTTGATAAGTTTTACCCGGACTCTGCACCAGCCGAACGAACCATTCGCAAGTGGATTGAAAAATTTAAAAGTGGTCATACAAGCACCGAAAATGATGCACGCAGTGGACGTCCAAAAGTGGCTGTTTCAGATGAAAACATCAAAAAAGTCCACAAAATGATTACGAATGACCGTAAAGTGAAGTTGATCAAGATAGCTGAGGCTCTGAAGACGTGTTGGATATATCATACACGAATATTTGGACATGCGAAAGCTCTGTTCAAAGTGAGTGCCGCGTTTGCTCACAGTCGACCAAAAACAACAACGTGTCGATGATTCAAAGGAGTGTTTAAAGCTGTTCAACCGCAATAAAGCCGAATTTTTGCGGTGGTATGTGACAATGGATGAAACTTGGCTCCATCACTTTACACCAGAGTCAAGTTGGCAGTCAGCTGAGTGGCGAGCAGGCGACGAACCTAGTCCAAAACGACCAAAAACTCAACAGTCGGCTGGCAAGGTTATGGCATACCGTTTTTTGGGATACACATACAAAGGGGCAGACCATCAACAGCGACTATTATACATTGCGTTGTTGGAGCGTTTGAAGGACGAAATCGCAGAAAAGCGGCCGCATTTGAAGAAAAAGAAAGTGCTGTTTCATCAAGACAATGCACCGTTTCACAAGTCGATGAAAATTGAATGAATTCGGCTACGAATTGCTTCCCACCCACCGTATTCTACAGATTTGGTCCCCAGCGACTATTTCCTGTTCGCCGACCTCAAAAGAATGCTCGCCGGAAAGAGATTTAAGACCTATGAAGAAGTAATCGCTGAAACAGAGGCCTATTTAGAAGCTAAACCGAAATCGTACTACAAAACTGGTATCGAAAGATTGAAAAATCGTTTCAATCAGTGTATAGCCCTCGAAGGCAACTATATTGATAAATAAAGTTGAATTTTGCAAACATTTTATATTTTACTATAAAACGGCACTGACTTTTCAGCCCATATGTTAGTTGGTAAAAGATTCATTGATTAAAATTTTCTCATTCGTTCCAGCAGAAAATAGTGATGTATTCATTTCTTGTATTGCATATTTCTTGGCGTTTAAGATTCCGTTTTTGACATCAGAAGAGAAATGACAACAAATAATTTTTTGTTTGTTGTTGTTTTTTGTATTTGATGTGCGCTTCACGAAACATTTTACCATATCATCAGACGATAAAGATACATCTACCACATTGTTGAAAATTGTCCTTGCACATTCGCCGACGTTTTTCTCATCAACTCCAGGTATCCCAATTATGTCAACGGCATTCTCTAAGCTCTTCTTTTCTCTCCAATTTGATGCTGCCATAGTGAGTTGTAGGAGAACAATTGCTATTTTGACTAATGCGAGGTAAGTTATGAGAATGTGGGTCTATACTAAAGCATGGTTCACCACACGAAAAGCGATAAAAATATTATCTAATGTTCGAAATTTCAAAACCCTTGCGTTTCAAATGGCATTGGCCATTAAGGCAGAAGAACAAAAATAGTTCCTAAGTTCGCCTCAATCAATGAAGACAGTCTATATCCACTTGCGAAGGTAGATTTTTAAGTGAGGTTTTAAAACAGTTTACACGAATTCGACCGTTTTAAAGACTGCTTGAGACGTGACAAACACCATCTTCCATATAACAAAACAATGATAAATGTTTTGATCATACTCTTAAGCAGTCGAGATGCGTATCTTTATATTTGATCTAACTAATTTTATAGGGAAGGAAAATTATGAAAATCATATTATTCCGAACTAAGCCCTCATTTTCTTGTTTATGGTATTTTGCAAACGCCGATTACATTTGGAACCACGCACAATAGGTTAGTGCCAACACGCAGCATAATGGCGTCTTCCATAGAAAACTGGAATTGGAATAATTTGATTCTTTTTCAATGTAAAAAACAATCTTAAAAGTGCACAGACCATAAAACCAATTTCAAATGAAATACGTACCACACAATCGACTGGCCCATGTCTTGAGATAACGCGCTCACCATACTTACTCTTTAATAAATCGATTGTAGCGTGTGCTGTGTGGCTTGTGGTACTATCCTGCTGAAACCACATGTCGTCCAAGTCCATATCTTCCAATTCGGGCCAAAAATAATCGGTGATCATAGCGCGATAATGCTGACCATTCACAGTAACGTGACGATCGTTATCGTCGACGAAAAAATATGGACCAATAACGCTGCCGGCTTGCAAACCGCACCAAATAGTTATTTTTTGTGGATGAAGTGGTGATTCATGAAGAACATGTGGGTTTTCACCTGACCAATAACGCATATTTTGCTTATTGACGAACCCATTGAGCCAAAATAGAGCTTCGCCACTGAAGATGATTTTGCGATGAAATTCATCATATTGGCGCATCTTCTCCAGAACCCAATCGGAGAACCTACGTCGCTTCAAATGCTCCATCGGCTTCAATTCTTGAGACAGCTTGATCTTGTATGGGTGTAAACCAAGATCCTTACGTAAAATACGCCATTATGTATTCTGAGTGATTCCCAATTCTTGAGAACGCCTTGGAATTGACTGATTTGGATCGTTTGGTACGGACGTCTGAACGGCAGCGTTATTTTCGACACTTCGAACAACCCGTTGGCTCACGGAAACGGCAACATCACACAATGAATATGTAGATTCAAATAACTAAACTTGTTATTGCCTGTCTACTCGGGCGAGAATTACGATCGAAAATTGGAGTTAACGCTCTTAAAGTTGCAGTCACCGACTCCGAATATCTGTAGAAAATTTTTATAATTTGCAGACGTTGCTCGTTAGTGTACTTTACCATGATGAAAATGTTTATGTTTGCTGCATAAATTGACAGTGACAGTTTGATGATTAGTGAAAGAGTGCGTTCACAAATTAAATTCAAAGTTGTCAAGTCCCTATTGGAAAACCCTATATAACGAAAGATTCGAGGTTATACACTAGGAGATCAAAATTTTGCCGCAAACTCCGTATGTTTTGAAGCACAATACGAAAATAGTTTTCATTTTTGGAATTTAAATACAAATACTTGAAATTTTTTTCAACCTTAATTTTCTTCGTATAATACATGGGCTGAAAAGTCGATGCCGTTTCTAAGAGAGGGCACTACTTGAATTAAATCCATACCATTTTCAGTTAGTACCATCCTTCAAAAGATACGTGTATAAATTTGACAGCTGTCGGACGATTAGCTCTTGAGATATAGTGTTGTGAGTAAAGCAACTTTTGTTATTGTGAAAAAAATGGATTCAAAGCAATTTCATGTGTTGATTTATGTTATCATTGCTTTTTGATGGGAAAAAATGCAGCAGATGCAAAAAAATGGCTTGATAAGTTTTACCCGGACTCTGCACCAGCCGAACGAACCATTCGCAAGTGGATTGAAAAATTTAAAAGTGGTCATACAAGCACCGAAAATGATGCACGCAGTGGACGTCCAAAAGTGGCTGTTTCAGATGAAAACATCAAAAAAGTCCACAAAATGATTACGAATGACCGTAAAGTGAAGTTGATCAAGATAGCTGAGGCTCTGAAGACGTGTTGGATATATCATACACGAATATTTGGACATGCGAAAGCTCTGTTCAAAGTGAGTGCCGCGTTTGCTCACAGTCGACCAAAAACAACAACGTGTCGATGATTCAAAGGAGTGTTTAAAGCTGTTCAACCGCAATAAAGCCGAATTTTTGCGGTGGTATGTGACAATGGATGAAACTTGGCTCCATCACTTTACACCAGAGTCAAGTTGGCAGTCAGCTGAGTGGCGAGCAGGCGACGAACCTAGTCCAAAACGACCAAAAACTCAACAGTCGGCTGGCAAGGTTATGGCATACCGTTTTTTGGGATACACATACAAAGGGGCAGACCATCAACAGCGACTATTATACATTGCGTTGTTGGAGCGTTTGAAGGACGAAATCGCAGAAAAGCGGCCGCATTTGAAGAAAAAGAAAGTGCTGTTTCATCAAGACAATGCACCGTTTCACAAGTCGATGAAAATTGAATGAATTCGGCTACGAATTGCTTCCCACCCACCGTATTCTACAGATTTGGTCCCCAGCGACTATTTCCTGTTCGCCGACCTCAAAAGAATGCTCGCCGGAAAGAGATTTAAGACCTATGAAGAAGTAATCGCTGAAACAGAGGCCTATTTAGAAGCTAAACCGAAATCGTACTACAAAACTGGTATCGAAAGATTGAAAAATCGTTTCAATCAGTGTATAGCCCTCGAAGGCAACTATATTGATAAATAAAGTTGAATTTTGCAAACATTTTATATTTTACTATAAAACGGCACTGACTTTTCAGCCCATATGTTAGTTGGTAAAAGATTCATTGATTAAAATTTTCTCATTCGTTCCAGCAGAAAATAGTGATGTATTCATTTCTTGTATTGCATATTTCTTGGCGTTTAAGATTCCGTTTTTGACATCAGAAGAGAAATGACAACAAATAATTTTTTGTTTGTTGTTGTTTTTTGTATTTGATGTGCGCTTCACGAAACATTTTACCATATCATCAGACGATAAAGATACATCTACCACATTGTTGAAAATTGTCCTTGCACATTCGCCGACGTTTTTCTCATCAACTCCAGGTATCCCAATTATGTCAACGGCATTCTCTAAGCTCTTCTTTTCTCTCCAATTTGATGCTGCCATAGTGAGTTGTAGGAGAACAATTGCTATTTTGACTAATGCGAGGTAAGTTATGAGAATGTGGGTCTATACTAAAGCATGGTTCACCACACGAAAAGCGATAAAAATATTATCTAATGTTCGAAATTTCAAAACCCTTGCGTTTCAAATGGCATTGGCCATTAAGGCAGAAGAACAAAAATAGTTCCTAAGTTCGCCTCAATCAATGAAGACAGTCTATATCCACTTGCGAAGGTAGATTTTTAAGTGAGGTTTTAAAACAGTTTACACGAATTCGACCGTTTTAAAGACTGCTTGAGACGTGACAAACACCATCTTCCATATAACAAAACAATGATAAATGTTTTGATCATACTCTTAAGCAGTCGAGATGCGTATCTTTATATTTGATCTAACTAATTTTATAGGGAAGGAAAATTATGAAAATCATATTATTCCGAACTAAGCCCTCATTTTCTTGTTTATGGTATTTTGCAAACGCCGATTACATTTGGAACCACGCACAATAGGTTAGTGCCAACACGCAGCATAATGGCGTCTTCCATAGAAAACTGGAATTGGAATAATTTGATTCTTTTTCAATGTAAAAAACAATCTTAAAAGTGCACAGACCATAAAACCAATTTCAAATGAAATACGTACCACACAATCGACTGGCCCATGTCTTGAGATAACGCGCTCACCATACTTACTCTTTAATAAATCGATTGTAGCGTGTGCTGTGTGGCTTGTGGTACTATCCTGCTGAAACCACATGTCGTCCAAGTCCATATCTTCCAATTCGGGCCAAAAATAATCGGTGATCATAACGCGATAATGCTGACCATTCACAGTAACGTGACGATCGTTATCGTCGACGAAAAAATATGGACCAATAACGCTGCCGGCTTGCAAACCGCACCAAATAGTTATTTTTTGTGGATGAAGTGGTGATTCATGAAGAACATGTGGGTTTTCACCTGACCAATAACGCATATTTTGCTTATTGACGAACCCATTGAGCCAAAATAGAGCTTCGCCACTGAAGATGATTTTGCGATGAAATTCATCATATTGGCGCATCTTCTCCAGAACCCAATCGGAGAACCTACGTCGCTTCAAATGCTCCATCGGCTTCAATTCTTGAGACAGCTTGATCTTGTATGGGTGTAAACCAAGATCCTTACGTAAAATACGCCATTATGTATTCTGAGTGATTCCCAATTCTTGAGAACGCCTTGGAATTGACTGATTTGGATCGTTTGGTACGGACGTCTGAACGGCAGCGTTATTTTCGACACTTCGAACAACCCGTTGGCTCACGGAAACGGCAACATCACACAATGAATATGTAGATTCAAATAACTAAACTTGTTATTGCCTGTCTACTCGGGCGAGAATTACGATCGAAAATTGGAGTTAACGCTCTTAAAGTTGCAGTCACCGACTCCGAATATCTGTAGAAAATTTTTATAATTTGCAGACGTTGCTCGTTAGTGTACTTTACCATGATGAAAATGTTTATGTTTGCTGCATAAATTGACAGTGACAGTTTGATGATTAGTGAAAGAGTGCGTTCACAAATTAAATTCAAAGTTGTCAAGTCCCTATTGGAAAACCCTATATAACGAAAGATTCGAGGTTATACACTAGGAGATCAAAATTTTGCCGCAAACTCCGTATGTTTTGAAGCACAATACGAAAATAGTTTTCATTTTTGGAATTTAAATACAAATACTTGAAATTTTTTTCAACCTTAATTTTCTTCGTATAATACATGGGCTGAAAAGTCGATGCCGTTTCTAAGAGAGGGCACTACTTGAATTAAATCCATACCATTTTCAGTTAGTACCATCCTTCAAAAGATACGTGTATAAATTTGACAGCTGTCGGACGATTAGCTCTTGAGATATAGTGTTGTGAGTGAAGCAACTTTTGTTATTGTGAAAAAAATGGATTCAAAGCAATTTCATGTGTTGATTTATGTTATCATTGCTTTTTGATGGGAAAAAATGCAGCAGATGCAAAAAATATCTTGATAAGTTTTACCCGGACTCTGCACCAGCCGAACGAACCATTCGCAAGTGGATTGAAAAATTTAAAAGTGGTCATACAAGCACCGAAAATGATGCACGCAGTGGACGTCCAAAAGTGGCTGTTTCAGATGAAAACATCAAAAAAGTCCACAAAATGATTACGAATGACCTTAAAGTGAAGTTGATCAAGATAGCTGAGGCTCTGAAGACGTGTTGGATATATCATACACGAATATTTGGACATGCGAAAGCTCTGTTCAAAGTGAGTGCCGCGTTTGCTCACAGTCGACCAAAAACAACAACGTGTCGATGATTCAAAGGAGTGTTTAAAGCTGTTCAACCGCAATAAAGCCGAATTTTTGCGTTGGTATGTGACAATGGATGAAACTTGGCTCCATCACTTTACACCAGAGTCAAGTTGGCAGTCAGCTGTGTGGCGAGCAGGCGACGAACCTAGTCCAAAACGACCAAAAACTCAACAGTCGGCTGGCAAGGTTATGGCATACCGTTTTTTGGGATACACATACAAAGGGGCAGACCATCAACAGCGACTATTATACATTGCGTTGTTGGAGCGTTTGAAGGACGAAATCGCAGAAAAGCGGCCGCATTTGAAGAAAAAGAAAGTGCTGTTTCATCAAGACAATGCACCGTTTCACAAGTCGATGAAAATTGAATGAATTCGGCTACGAATTGCTTCCCACCCACCGTATTCTACAGATTTGGTCCCCAGCGACTATTTCCTGTTCGCCGACCTCAAAAGAATGCTCGCCGGAAAGAGATTTAAGACCTATGAAGAAGTAATCGCTGAAACAGAGGCCTATTTAGAAGCTAAACCGAAATCGTACTACAAAACTGGTATCGAAAGATTGAAAAATCGTTTCAATCAGTGTATAGCCCTCGAAGGCAACTATATTGATAAATAAAGTTGAATTTTGCAAACATTTTATATTTTACTATAAAACGGCACTGACTTTTCAGCCCATATGTTAGTTGGTAAAAGATTCATTGATTAAAATTTTCTCATTCGTTCCAGCAGAAAATAGTGATGTATTCATTTCTTGTATTGCATATTTCTTGGCGTTTAAGATTCCGTTTTTGACATCAGAAGAGAAATGACAACAAATAATTTTTTGTTTGTTGTTGTTTTTTGTATTTGATGTGCGCTTCACGAAACATTTTACCATATCATCAGACGATAAAGATACATCTACCACATTGTTGAAAATTGTCCTTGCACATTCGCCGACGTTTTTCTCATCAACTCCAGGTATCCCAATTATGTCAACGGCATTCTCTAAGCTCTTCTTTTCTCTCCAATTTGATGCTGCCATAGTGAGTTGTAGGAGAACAATTGCTATTTTGACTAATGCGAGGTAAGTTATGAGAATGTGGGTCTATACTAAAGCATGGTTCACCACACGAAAAGCGATAAAAATATTATCTAATGTTCGAAATTTCAAAACCCTTGCGTTTCAAATGGCATTGGCCATTAAGGCAGAAGAACAAAAATAGTTCCTAAGTTCGCCTCAATCAATGAAGACAGTCTATATCCACTTGCGAAGGTAGATTTTTAAGTGAGGTTTTAAAACAGTTTACACGAATTCGACCGTTTTAAAGACTGCTTGAGACGTGACAAACACCATCTTCCATATAACAAAACAATGATAAATGTTTTGATCATACTCTTAAGCAGTCGAGATGCGTATCTTTATATTTGATCTAACTAATTTTATAGGGAAGGAAAATTATGAAAATCATATTATTCCGAACTAAGCCCTCATTTTCTTGTTTATGGTATTTTGCAAACGCCGATTACATTTGGAACCACGCACAATAGGTTAGTGCCAACACGCAGCATAATGGCGTCTTCCATAGAAAACTGGAATTGGAATAATTTGATTCTTTTTCAATGTAAAAAACAATCTTAAAAGTGCACAGACCATAAAACCAATTTCAAATGAAATACGTACCACACAATCGACTGGCCCATGTCCTGAGATAACGCGCTCACCATACTTACTCTTTAATAAATCGATTGTAGCGTGTGCTGTGTGGCTTGTGGTACTATCCTGCTGAAACCACATGTCGTCCAAGTCCATATCTTCCAATTCGGGCCAAAAATAATCGGTGATCATAACGCGATAATGCTGACCATTCACAGTAACGTGACGATCGTTATCGTCGACGAAAAAATATGGACCAATAACGCTGCCGGCTTGCAAACCGCACCAAATAGTTATTTTTTGTGGATGAAGTGGTGATTCATGAAGAACATGTGGGTTTTCACCTGACCAATAACGCATATTTTGCTTATTGACGAACCCATTGAGCCAAAATAGAGCTTCGCCACTGAAGATGATTTTGCGATGAAATTCATCATATTGGCGCATCTTCTCCAGAACCCAATCGGAGAACCTACGTCGCTTCAAATGCTCCATCGGCTTCAATTCTTGAGACAGCTTGATCTTGTATGGGGTGTAAACCAAGATCCTTACGTAAAATACGCCATTATGTATTCTGAGTGATTCCCAATTCTTGAGAACGCCTTGGAATTGACTGATTTGGATCGTTTGGTACGGGACGTCTGAACGGCAGCGTTATTTCGACACTTCGAACAACCCGTTGGCTCACGGAAACGGCAACATCACACAATGAATATGTAGATTCAAATAACTAACTTGTTATTGCCTGTCTACTCGGGCGAGAATTACGATCGAAAATTGGAGTTAACGCTCTTAAAGTTGCAGTCACCGACTCCGAATATCTGTAGAAAATTTTTATAATTTGCAGACGTTGCTCGTTAGTGTACTTTACCATGATGAAAATGTTTATGTTTGCTGCATAAATTGACAGTGACAGTTTGATGATTAGTGAAAGAGTGCGTTCACAAATTAAATTCAAAGTTGTCAAGTCCCTATTGGAAAACCCTATATAACGAAAGATTCGAGGTTATACACTAGGAGATCAAAATTTTGCCGCAAACTCCGTATGTTTTGAAGCACAATACGAAAATAGTTTTCATTTTTGGAATTTAAATACAAATACTTGAAATTTTTTTCAACCTTAATTTTCTTCGTATAATACATGGGCTGAAAAGTCGAT